>OY728131.1:269385404-272040404 GCA_963277665.1 Viscum album
TCATTAAATCATCTCTAGTAGGAGTCTCTAAGCGCAAGGGTCAATCCAATGGCTCAACCAGATTATCTTAGTCTTAAATATCATTGGTGGAATTAAAGTAACGACTAGAACCTATGTCTATCAGTAAGAAAATTATGGTAGAAAATACACATAACATACAACATATCATTTCTAAAGCGTGTGGGTCATTAGTGTAACACCTCGAGCTTCCATGATACGCTTCTCATTCAATAATGCAACAGCTTGCATTGTACGCAACTTCGAGTTCTAAAACACCGCGACTAATCAAAGTAGCCGTTATGAATAGTAATAACCACTATTTAAAATTATAGAAAATTTATATTTCAAAATGGACTTCATTTTTGGATTCGGAATATCGAAATTAACCTATGTTGAATTTTTTGTATTTTTCTGAGAACTTCTAATTATTTATAAATAGTGAAAAATACTTAAAAAAAACTTTTTTAATAAAAATAATTTATAGTGATAAATTATACTATTTAGTGGTTTTAAAGTATAATTAGAATATATTTTTACCATTTTATCCAATGGTGGTCATTAGAATTAATTTAACATTGAAATTGGACATAAACAATTGCCAATCTTTTGATATAAATTGTTTCTTAAAAACACGCTATTTGTTGTGACAGCGGGAATTAATTATAAAATTAATTAATGAAAATTATATGTTTGGAATTTTGTAAAATAGACATCATTTTTGAATTCGGAATATCAATTATAGCTTAGGGTGAAATTTTGGCATTGTTCTGAAAAACTTCAATTTTTGATTAATAGTGAAACCACTAAGTGGTAGTTAAATAACTGATTTTTCGTTTAAATGAAATATTACCACTTCTGTGATTTGATTTTCAAAAATCTGACATACATGGTTGTCATTAAGAAGTAATATGTGGTTCAATGAGATCAAAAAAAATTTGGTGAATAGTAACTTTTAAGTTCTTAATCGCGATTAGAGGTAATTAGTGTAGTTTAAGGTAAAAATAATGTTTTAATAATATGAGATGGGCTTGACACTTGTCCTACTACTATTGGATGATTCATGGCCGACCAATAGAATCCATGGGCCAACTTGGGGACCCCATGGAGCCACTTTAGTTGGAAAATGACATAAATACCTTTTATTTAATGTTAAAGTAAAAAATGACACAAACATGAAATGTTTTACTAAAAAAAATTTTACATGGGCTTATACAAGTCATATTTCTGACTATAAATAGTCATTGGAAATCTATAAAGATTTCCTACATCATAGTATTTGTTTATATAATTTTTAGACATTATATAAATTATATTATTTATGACATCATTATGATGCAGCGATGACCTCATTATTTAACGATTTTAATAAAATGAAAAGATAATGTACAATCCAAGGCATACACTTGTCCAAAGACACTGTATGGGTAGATTTAGAACCCTTATCACCTTAGCCATGAATTATATAAGTTTGGGACCTTTAGAATCCTAAAAGCATTGTATAATAATGTAACATTTCAATCTTTCCAAATGAGCCCCTCCTCTCCTCTTATAAAAGGCCTCCACCTCTACCACCTCATTCACACTTTCAAGCCATTTGGCTCGTCCAAACTCTGCCCCAATACTCTCCTAACTTCCCCCTCTTACTCCTAGAAGCCTCACTTTGGGCAGAACTCTTCCCAAGGATGCCTTTGGATCAAATCAAAAAGAGTTACCCGATTTTGAGGTAATGTCTTCTCTAATGTTGTTTTGTTTTATTTTTCTTCTCCAACCCCCTAAACTCTTTTTATTCATTTCTTTTGTAACAAAACCAGTATCCTCAATATACTAGGATGTTGTTATAAGAAGGATTCGAGCTACAATTACACACACCTATATCTAATGGTTAAAGAACATACGGTTTCTGTGGATGGCGAATTTCTGCCTCACGAAACGATGATTGTTCAACACTCATATAACACCTTCAAAGGTGGCCATTAAGATGTAACTATATTTATATATGATATATAATATGTTTATGTTTTACTTATGCTTCTGTATTTCTCATTTATGGCATACTTTATGATTTCCATTATGGGTAAACGTGATAATTTCATTTTAGGAAGTGCGGACTACCGCCCCCTCAAAGTGATGTGAATCGTTAATGCCATATGTGGGATGTATAAAGGATGGAGTAAATGATATTATATATGATATTATACTGGAACTATATTATACCTTTATATAATTATGATTTCATTCCATTAAATATGAAATAGAAATGAAAGTAGCGTTCATGCGTACGTACGGCTTACCGTCTCCATGAACGGTGCATTTCATTTTTACCTCTAATTGTTACGTAATATTATAAATGAATGTATATACTGGATATATATGATATATATGACATCGAAATCATGAATATAATTCTGGAGATAATGGATATTCTTTCACATAAACAACTTGTAATTATAAGAAGTTTATTGTTGACTCAAGTACCAAAAATCGACAAAACGGCCGTTATTAACTTAAATAATTACACAATGTTCATAACATTGTAATAAGTTATATAAAAAGGATAATGAAATTGAAAATGGTAGATATTAACTCTAGTTTATTATTCAGGAGGTTAAAGAACGGTCGAATCATGTCAGACACAAGGTAAGGGAACTTCTTAACCCAACTTCCATTCTTTGGGTTAATCTCATACTTTCAAATTAGGTCATGATATTATTATGTATTATTTTGTATTTTTACTTTCTTTATGTGTAATTATATTGAATACACATAATAGATCTATTTTATTTAAATAAATTATCTTTGTATGGGCACTTCTTAACCCAACTTCCATTCTTTGGGTTAATCTCCTACTTTCAAATTAGGTCATGATATTATTATGTATTATTTTGTATTTTTACTTTCTTTATGTGTAATTATAGTGAATACACATAATAGATCTATTTTATTTAAAAAAATGATCTTTTTAAGGGTATTTCTTAACCCAACTTCCATTCTTTGGGTTAATCTCCTAATTTCAAATTATGTCATGATATTATTATGTCCTATTTTGTATTTTTACGTTCTTTATGTTTACCTATAGTGAATATACATAATAGATCTATTTTATTTTAAAAATGATCTTTTTAAGGACTTCCTCTCAAATATCCTTTCATTGAGGCATATTTGGTTTTATACACAACTTTCTTTTATATGGTGTATAAACCCCTTTGACTTTTACATCTATTCAAAAGGTTTTATTTTATAATTATGTGATTTTTAAATGATTTCAAAAAGAGATATTTATCTCAAATATATGAAAATCCAGTGAAAATGTATATTTATTTAACGCAAACTTAAAAATGTTTTTAGAAAACCCGACTCTCGAATGTGGTAGACAGGAAGGGATTGGGCATGGACCCATCATGGCCTGTAATTAGTCGAGCAGTCTCAGAATTAGTTATTTTGTTTTCAAATGCTTGGATAATGTTTTCATAAAAACACTGGAGTATATTTGATCAATTTTAAACGTAAGTATCTTCTAAAAAAATTGTATCGGTAGGTCTCATGAGACAACTAGACGTGGAATTTGCTGAGGCCCTTTCCCAATTTGATTTATGGTTTTGGCCGAGGCCTTAATCATTTTAGACGTCTTGGCCGAGGCCTTGACAAAATGTTTCAGAATGTCTGGCATTATGCATTACCTCATTATGAAAGTGGTTATTGATATTTCATGTGATTATTCGACCAATAGAATATCCATGTGAGGAAGTGAATGGAATTATCTCATTTTACTTTTTCCATATTATGTTGATGTTCAAGTTTAAAAGGCTTTTGTTTCAGTTATACATTGCCTTAAATTTTTATGTTTATTTATGAAAGCTTCCGCAATATTGTTATCCTTACTGAGCATCTGAGCTCACCCCTTTCAATGTTTTAATATTTTCCAGGATGTGAAGAAGTATTTTATGAATGACCTGCAGGGATTGTGAGAAGAGGATATGAGTGTGGACTATGGAGACTTTGTTATTGTAGTTTTTCACTTTATGATGTAATGTAACGTTTGCGAATGTATCTAGTGTTTCCAAGGCTACTAAACTAATCGGTCTTTCGAGACTTGATCTTTTGTGATCATGCCAATGTTACGAAGTAACGCACCGGCTCTGGGTAGCTGGGGTCGAGGCGTTACAGTTGGTATTAGAGGAAGTTTAGTACAAACCTTGGAAGCTAGATTTAGATAAACTCTGATTAGAGCACATAGCCCAAAGATAGACTTTGAGGATTAGTATAGAAGAACTTCCTAGAATTTTGGTATTATAGAGATGTTATGAGTTTTCCGAGCAATACATCCCTGTCTGGATACGAGCAGGTAGAGGCGGCTCTGGCACAGATGTACCTAGGGGTAAAACCCAAAAACACCGCTTTGAGCTAGACTCGAACGGGAACTGGTGCACGACAATGGGCCTTGCTGTACTCTTGGTTACGACACTCCCAGGGGATATGCTTAGGATAAATCTCATTTTATTTACAAACCACTATGAAGGGTTATGAGTATATACTTCCAAAAAAGAAAACATTTCTTTTTATGATTATGGATTATATCCATAAATAGTTCAATTTATGTAAAGTGTTTTACAAGTATGGAATTATGTATTTTGATTCATAAACTAATCTAGTTTATGCCATTGTTTAGAAATGGCGCCTAGTGGAAGTAATGGAAACCGTATCAATGCACGAACTCCGTGTAGGGATTGCCCTCCTTCTCAAGATAATTATTGTGGATCTGGAGATACAACTGGTGCTGATCAACTTATTACCATACTGGGACAACTCACTCAGGTTATGAATAATAACCTTACTCGTATGGAGCACCCTGATCCGCAACGTGGAGGATCAATGCTAGACCGTTTCATGAGGCAACAACCACCAACCTTCAATGGGAGTACAAATCCTATAGTAGCTGAGCAGTGGATAAATTCCTTAGAGAAAATATTCCATACCTTGGGGAGTAGTGAAAGGGAGAAGGTTGTCATGGCAGTTTACCGCCTCACTGGAGATGCCGATCAGTGGTGGTCGCTAATTCAAAACACAAAGGAAGATGATGACGTATCGAATATGGAATGGAGGGAGTTCAAAGAGCTTTTCTTAGAAAAATACTTTCCTCGTGACCATCGAGCAGATATGGAAAGACAATTTCTGAGTCTGAGGCAGAAGGAGGATGAGAATGTCGCAAAGTATGAGGCCAACTTTACAAGGTTAGCGAGGTATGTTGAAATTATATACGTAACCCAAGAGGTAAGATTGATCGTTTCTTTGATGGTTTAAAACCATTTCACCGTCGAGCTTTAGTATCACAATCGTTCTCAACATACGAAGATATTGTCTCATGTGCTATCAAGACAGAAAAGGAATTCTCTAAGTCTTATGACAACAAAGTAAAGCAAGAGAAGAAGAGAACGTTGGAACAAGAGATAGATAAAGGGAAAAAGGGAATGAAGGATTTTCCATCATGTGATAATTGTGGGAAGAATCACCCTGGTACTTTCCTAAAAGGAATGGGAGTTTGTTATAAATATGGATAAAAAGGTCACCAGGCGCGTGATTTCAAGGGAAAGAAAGAGGCTATCAATGTTGAATGCTACAATTGTAGAGAAATGGGGAATTATGCAAATGAATGTCCTAAGCGTCAAGGAAACTTACCTCAGAAAAGGCCAAGGGATCAAGGCCAATCTTATGCTGTGACTACAGTTGAAGCGGAATAATTAATGTATTGGTGATTTTGGACTCAAGGATTATATTCTGGTTATAAGAATAATGTGATATATATAAAGATTGTACTTCAGTACTTTTTGATTTCAGTAAGGTTTTAATATGATTAAGGTAATCATATTTTTAGTATGTGATAATAAGAGAAACTTTCCTTTGTTTGGGGAATCTGATTTTACAATTGATTTTGGAATTTAGAGACCTTTTATAGAAAGTCTGGACGGAGGTATTTTGGATAACTATAAAGGTTGGAGTGGATTAAGTTGATCTTTGGATAGTATTGTTTAAGGATAAAAAATTTATGAAGATTATTTTTGGAATATTATGATACTATAGTTTTAGGAAAAGGACAACCTGTATGGTGGGGCATAACCCGTCGCGTCGAACAAAGATGCAGGAATCGAACCCACAATCATAGTGCGACAGGCCTTTATTTCCTACCACTAGCCTACAGGAAGTCCCTGGTTATTACAAAATAATTTTACTAATCTAAATGGTATGTGTTAATATTTGGAACCTTATACAATTAGGATAAATAGAATATTTTTGAGTTCCGTTACCATTTGGAGTAAAAGTTGGGTTCGTGGTAAAAATTTATTAACGAATGAAAGTATACATAACAAGTATGTATATTCCTTTACGTTCTTAGTAAATCTCCTAAATAAATTCCTCAACATTATAAAAGGTAACTTAAAACAAAAATGTTATCAGTTAACTTTTCCAACTGGGGATTCAATGACCGTTTAACTAATCACAAGTTTGTGATTTTCTTGTAGTTAAACTTTCTCCTAATACTGTTTTCTATAACTCTCCATCAGACCATGATGGTTTTTCTGTCCTCCATATCCATATTTTCATAGAATCCTAGAATGGGCTATATCGGGTGACCTTTGTACTTATCTTGCTTTCTGTTAATGTTATATATTTATTAACCTTATTTTCGATGTGGGTTTTCCACAATGGTATTTTCAATTTTCAACCTTTTATTTTCAAAGAAAAAATTTCAAATTGCGAGGACGCAATTTATTGAAGGAGGGGAGAATGTAACACCCCGAGCTTCCATGATACGCTTCTCATTCAATAATGCAATAGCTTGCATTGTACGCAACTTCGAGTTCTAAAACACCGCAACTAATCAAAGTAGTCGTTATGAATAGTAATAACCACTTTTTAAAATTATATAAATTTTATATTTCAAAATGTACTTCATTTTTGGATTCGGAATACCGAAATTAGCCTATGTTGAATTTTTGGTATTTTTCTGAGAACTTCTAATTTTTTATGAATAGTGATAAATACTTAAAAACAACTTTTTTAATCATAAAAATTTAATAGTGATAAATTATACTATTTAGTTGTTTTAAAGTATAATTAGAATATATTTTTATCATTTTATCCAATGGTGGCCATTAGAATTAATTTAACATTGAAATTGGTCATAAACAATTGCCAATCTTTTGATATAAATTGTTTCTTAAAAACACACTATTTGTTGTGACAGTGGGAATTAATTATAAAATTAATTAATAAAACTTATATGTTTGGAATTTTGTAAAATAGACATCATTTTTGAATTCGGAATATCAATTATATCTTAGGCTGAAATTTTGGCATTGTTCTGAAAAACTTCAATTTTTGATGAATAGTGAAACCACTAAGTGGTAGTTAAATAACTAATTTTTCGTTTAACTGAAATATTACCACTTCTGTGATTGGATTTTCAAAAATCGGACATACATGGTTTTCATTAAGAAGTAAAATGTGGTTCAATGAGATCAAAATAATTTTTTGGTGAATAGTAACTTTTAAGTTCTTAATCGCGATTAGAGGTAATTAGTGTAGTTTAAGGTAAAAATAATGTTTTAATAATATGAGATGGGCTTGAAACTTGTCCTACTCCTATTGGATGATTCATGGCCGACAAAGACAATCCATGGGCCAACTTGGGGACCCCATGGAGCCACTTTAGTTTGAAAATGACATAAATACCTTTTATTTAATGTTAAAGTAAAAAATGACACAAACATGAAATGTTTTACTAAACAAAATTTTACATGGGGTTATAGAAGTCATATTTTTTACTATAAATAGTAATTTTAAAGCTAAAAAGATTTCCTACATCATAGTATTTTTTTTATAATTTTTAGACATTAAATAAATTATATTATTTATGACATCATTATGATGCAGCGATGACCTCATTATTTAACGATTTTAATAAAATGAAAAGATAATGTACAATACAAGGCTTACACTTGTCCAAAGACTATTGTATGGATATATTTCGAACCCTTATCACCTTATCCACAAATTATATAAGTGTGGGACCTTTAGAATCCGAAAATAATTGTATAATAATGTAACATTTCAATCTTTCCAAAAGAGCCCCTCCTCTCCTCTTATAAAAGGACCCCACCTCTACCACCTCATTCACACTTTCAAGCCATTTGGCTCGTCCAAAATCTAACCAAATACTCTCCCAACTTACCCCTCTTACTCCTAGAAGCCTCACTTTGGGCATAACTCTTCCCAAGGAAGCCTTTGGCTCAAATCAAAAAGAGTTACCCGATTTTGAGGTAATGTCTTCTCTAATGTTGTTTTGTTTTATTTTTCTTCTCCAACCCCCTAAACTCTTTTTATTCATTTATTTTGTAACAAAACAAGTATCCTAAATATACTAGGATGTATTTATAAGAAGGATTCGAGCTACAATTACACACACCTACATCTAATGGTTAAAGAACATACGGTTTCTGTGGATGGCGAATTTCTGCCTCACGAAACGATGATTGTTCAACACTCATATAACACGTTCAAAGGTGGCCATTAAGATGTAACTATATTTATATATGATATATAATATGTTTATGTTTTACTTATGCTTCTGTATTTCTCATTTATGTCATACTTTATGATTTCCATTATGGGTAAACGCGATAATTTCATTTTAGGAAGTACGGACTACCGCCCCCTCAAAGTGATGTGAATCGTTAATGCCATATGTGGGATGTATAAAGGATGGAGTAAATGATATTATATATGATATTATACTGGAACAATATTATACCTTTATATAATTATGATTTCATTCCATTAAATATGAAATAGAAATGAAAGTAGCGTTCATGCGTACGTACGGCTTACCGTCTCCATGAACGGTGCATTTCATTTTTACCTCTAAATGTTACGTAATATTATAAATGAATGTATATAATGGATATATATGATATATATGAAATCTAAATCATGAATATAAATATGGAGATAATGGATATTCTACCACATAAACAACTTGTAATTATAAGAAGTTTATTGTTGACTCAAGTACCAAAAATCGACAAAACGAACGTTATTAACTTAAATAATTACATAATGTTCATAACATTGTAATAAGTGATATAAAAAAGATAATGAAATTGAAAATGGTAGATATTAACTCTATTTTATTATTCAGGAGGTTAAAGAACGGTCGAATCAAGTCGGACACAAGGTAAGGGAACTTCTTAACCCAACTTCCATTCTTTGGGTTAATCTCCTACTTTCAAATTAGGTCATGATATTATTATGTATTATTTTGTATTTTTACTTTCTTTATATGTAATTATATTGAATACACATAATAGATCTATTTTATTTAAAAAATGATCTTTGTAAGGGAACTTCTTAACCCAACTTCCATTCTTTGGGTTAATCTCCTACTTTAAAATTAGGTCATGATATTATTATGTATTATTTTGTATTTTTACTTTCTTTATGTGTAATTATAGTGAATACACATAATAGATCTATTTTATTTAAAAAAATGATCTTTGTAAGGGAATTTATTAACCCAACTTTCATTCTTTGGGTTAATCTCCTAATTTCAAATTATGTCATGATATTATTATGTCCCATTTTGTATTTTTACGTTCTTTATGTTTACCTAAAGTGAATACACATAATAGATCTATTTTATTTTAAAAATGATCTTTTTAAGGACTTCATCTCAAATATCCTTTCATTGAAGCATATTTGGTTTTATACACAACTTTCTTTTATATGGTGTATAAACCCCTTTGACTTTTACATCTATTCAAAAGGATTTATTTTATAATTATGTGATTTTTAAATGATTTCAAAAAGAGATATTTATCTCAAATATATGAAAATCCAGTGCAAATGTATATGTATTTAATGCAAGCTTAAAAATGTTTTTAGAAAACCCGACTCTCGAATGTGGTAGACAAGAAGAGATTGGGCATGGACCCATCATGGCCTGTAATTAGTCGAGCAGTCTCAGAATTAGTTATTTTGTTTTCAAATGCTTGGATAATGTTTTCATAAAAACACAGGAGTATATTTGATCAATTTTAAACATAAGTATCTTCTAAAAAAATTGCATCGGTAGGTTTCATGAGACAACTAGACGTGGAATTGGCCGAGGCCCTTTCCCAATTTGATTTATGGTTTTGGCCGAGGCCTTAATCATTTTAGACGTCTTGGCCGAAGCCTTGAAAAAATGTTTCAGAATGTCTGGCATTATGCATTCCCTCATTATGAAAGTGGTTATTGATATTTCATGTGATTATTCGACCAGTAGAATATCCATGTGAAGAATTGAATGGCATTATCTCATTTTACTTTTTCCATATTATGTTGATGTTCAAGTTTAAAAGGCATTTGTTTTAGTTATACATTGCCTTAAATTTTTATGTTTATTTATGAAAGCTTCCGCAATATTGTTATCCTTACTGAGCATCTGAGCTTACCCCTTTCAATGTTTTAATATTTTCTAGGATGTGAAGAAGTATTTTATGAATGACCTGTAGGGATTGTGAGAAGAGGATATGAGTGTGGACTATGGAGACTTTGTTATTGTAGTTTTTCACTTTATGATGTAATGTAACGTTTGCGAATGTATCTAGTGTTTCCAAGGCTACTAAACTAATCGGTCTTTTGAGACTTGATCTTTTGTGATCATGCCAATGTTACGAAGTAACGCACCGACTCTGGGTAGCTGGGGTCGAGGCGTTACAATTAGTATAAATAACCCATAGCTTCCCCTCCTCCATCCTCCACCGCCCTAATCTTGGTGAGAATAACCTGGGGCTGGTGGTTGTGACCATTCAAAGAATATACCACCAATATCTTCTCTCCCATCTCCTCTTCCACATCTTCAACCAGGAAAACTAGTCTACTCTTTCTGTTAACTCTTCCTCTTTGGCCCGTCCACGATATCCATATCAATAATACTATGGGTTATAAAATCTTGATCTATATGTCACATTACATGACATGAGTAGAACCAACTTTATTTGGGATTATTGGACCCATCCTAAGATACATGAACAGTATAACCTCTATCCTAGGACCTCCCCCTAAAATTTATTTCCCTTACATTTCCACGAGACATATGTTTGTTTTCTGATGGCGAGGTATTCACTCCTATGTTTCCACTGCTAGAAACCACTATCTATGAATTATCATTTAACAATATATTAATAAACAATGAAACCTATAGAACCCCAACATATGTTTAAATTTATAGAGGGATAAAACTATCTTAGATGTCTTTAAACAGTCCTCAATCGAAAGTCTGAGCCCATAAGAAATGATCCCAAGCCATATCCCTCATGTAACGATAATGGTTGTTAATCCGTTGATAAACACTCAAAGACTGTCATGCTTCCATTATAATGATATATAATCTATTGGATACATAAAACCCTAAGAATATATAGATTGTAATCCTATGTAAAAATGTTCGGAAATTCTAACAATGCTAGAGTATCTTCGTTATAAGACTAGGTCTTTAACCCCATCATCGCATTACTGATCCCTTGAGAAGAACCACTTCCACGACGACAAGATAATATATTGGTATCTGGACTAGATGGAAAATGTGGCTCACTACCTCAATCGAACCCCTAACTATCTATTGGTTGGGATCACTTTTGGAACATGGAAGTTTTCTAATGGTGAGGCTCGTGAAGTACAATCATCATTCACACCTCATACACTAGTATAGTAGGAACCATGTAGTGATCAACATGTGGTGGTATCGATGGACTCCACTTGGAGGTAAAGTCTCTAGAAATGGCCCGTCTAATGACACCTCATCACCATGGATGTCTTCCTTGTGTTCCAAATTCTAATCCCTAGCTAGCATACGTCGCAGAGGCGTCCTGAATGTAAAAAATATGCTCCACAGCCAATGAGTATATCTTGAGAGATGACTAAAGAATGAAATGGAAATCACAACCCACTCCAATATGACTCATTTACAACTTTTTCTTCCATAGCCCATTTTATAATATATCAAGTTGGAATGTAATTGATAATAGTCTTGGTGAATGGATACGTCGACATCGACACCAACACTAGAGTCCCTAGCCCAAAAGACGAACTCGAAACACTTTACTTTATTTCCCCAAACCAATATCAAAAACTCTGGTCCTAAAGATGAAATAACTCCTTTGATACCAGTTTCTCCTGAACCATCCCAGTTGGTCTCATTCCATGACCCCACACACCCACCTCTAATACGTCACGGACTAGCGACTAGCAACACGTAATCATATCACAAACTTGGGAGGTCATAGTGTAGTACCCTCGATTTCTGGTATGTAACCATTACTTGATATTTTTCTTGGTTTTAAAAGTTAAGGGTTTTGTTTGGGAGAGTCGGGAGATCCTGGTTTGATGTTTGAAGCAAAGGGGAAGGCCCATGGGTGGCGCACGGTTAGTCTAAACCGTGCAGTCAAACCGTGCGTGGATGATTGGGGAGGCATTGGCTTCCACATGGTTAGCATATAGTTAAGGTAAACCGTGCGATGAGGTCGTGCATGAAGGATGGCCGAGGAAGAAGCTAACGCATGGTTAGTGCAAAGTTTGTCAAACCGTGCGGACTAACCGTGCGGTCACATAAAATTAGATCCTAAAATTGTTGATCTAACTCGTTTTTCCTTTAATTGCCTTGTTTAAAGCTCCTATGTGCCCCTAACATGGGATTACTCTCCCTTGAAGGTTTGAAGACTTATCCCATGTGTTCTGGAGGTGATCTGAATGCCTCTCTTGGCGAATCGAAGCCAGATTCTTAAGGTATGTGATCGTTCTTGATCGGTTTCTTATATCTACATAGATCCACTTCTATTGTTTTCTTAGATCTATGCCTGTTATAGGTAGATCTAAGTGTTTGGATGCCAAATATGACAAAATTTGGTCTTTGTTGTGTTAGGAGAAGATATCTAAGGATGTTTTTTATAGAATCAGCTTAGTTTTTTTTGCGTTCTTCGTCCTTTGGTTGGTTTTGCCCAATTTGTTGAGGTATGTGGCTTCACTCGCGATTCATCTTTCTTATAAATTTATGGATTAGTTCAAAATGATTATGTTTCTTGGTATTAAATTGTGAAATTGTGGTGAAAGTCATGTTATAAATCACATTATTGGTGATTTATGTGTTTTGGTGGAATTGTGGAAATTGAAAGAATGGTTTGTGTAAAGTTTTTTGGTTTCTTGATTTTAAAATGGTGATTTTAAAATATGGCTCTGCTGGATTTGGAAAATGGTTTTCAGGAAAAAGGTTTTTCAATAAATAGGGCTGTTTTGTTGAAATGGTTTTGGCATGGTTGAAATGGTTTGGTTTTTGGGAGTACTTGCTGTGTGTTTTAATATTGCATTTACAAGGCTTGGTAGAAATATGACATTGTGCACGGTGCCAAAAATGTAATGTAAAATGGGGAATAATTACCTTGTGAAGACTTGGTAGATTGACGAGAGACCGCTCATGAGTATGGAACTGTCATAACGATGCATGTATAGTAGACTTCATGAGTTGTAAAGGGTTGGTTGTGTGGATTTGTGAATTGGAATGAAAGTTCCAAAATTGAAATGTGAATTTGATTGGGAAACTTTGCTTGGTTGTTTTTGTTGGAAAATGGTTTTTTTTGGATTTGGCTTTGACATGGAACTTGCTATATTGTGAACTGTTTTGTAATTGTTTTATATAAATTTCTTTATAGAAATGTGCTAACATGTTTTATCCTAGAGGCATGGGTTGTGAAGTCATCGAGGAAAACCTACAGAGTTTCATCACTCACCCCCTGTTTGGCACGATGGTGCTTTTGTAGATGACATATAATGGGATTTTGGCAAAGGTAAGGTGCCACACATTTATAGCACTACTTCGTGACTCTTAGGTTGGTTCGTGATGTCACGACCCGTCCTCGGGGCCTGTGCCATGACTACCCCAAGCCCACCTTTCATAGGCCAGGGGCTGGCGACTAGCACCAAGGCGTAAATCCTGGTAAATAGGGAAGGCATTACCTTTGTAAAGTATACAAGAACCACAGAGCAAGCAAGCAGAAGAAGTAAACAGTAAGTAAAATTGGGTACAACAGTAAGTGAGGAAAAGTAAGTGGGCCAGAATACAAACCCAAACTGAAAGTAAAGTACAACTGGAAAGGGAAAACATCAACTGAAAAGTAAAGCCACAACGTCGAGCCGCCCACTAGAAGTCCCACCTGAAGGGTGAATACACATATCCTCCACAGCTCCTCAGGTCCATTCGTCCACTCCGAGTACATCTCGACCAGTGGTCCACCTCCAGGTACCGTCCTGCTCCGCAAGCCTCAACCACGATCAGCGCTGTCCGTC
Source organism: Viscum album (assembly GCA_963277665.1). Lineage (NCBI taxonomy): Eukaryota > Viridiplantae > Streptophyta > Magnoliopsida > Santalales > Viscaceae > Viscum > Viscum album. The sequence goes on from OY728131.1 coordinate 269,399,778, forward strand.
GTCTGAAACCAACACAATGTAGTGCGGGCATAACTCGTGCAGGGGTGAGTATAAGCTACTCAGTTGGGACCCCGAGACCCCTGAAGGTCTCCCAGAATCCAAAATGAAAAGATACAATCATGAATTAACATCTGACACTGCTTAGGTATATGCCCATACATATACCTAAGTCACTAATTCCAGTTCACTCCAGCCTCCGAGCCCATGCACAAACAAGTCCACATAGGAAATCACAACCCAGTCCACATAGGAAAGAAAAATGTAATCCACACAGGATAGCACAACAAAATCCAAAAGGAAAGAAAAACAGGATTCAGCTCACACAGGTATACTTCTTCGAATGACGATAGAGATGATCAGATATAGCCACTGATTCATCTAAGTCGTCGGACCCACAAAGGATCGATAGGTACTAACCCCCGCAATGACCCACAAAGGATCTGACCCACACAGGATTGATAGGTAAATAACCCCCGCAATGACTCACACTGGATCGGACCCACACAGGATCTGTAGGTGCTGGCCCACACAAGATCAGACCCACACAGGATCGGTAGCACTGATCCATGTAGGATCGATGAGTGTTGTAGTCATCACCATTGAATCCACTGAGGATCTCTGCACATTCGTCGTCGTCATCGTAGTCACAGCCAGATCTAGGGTTCCCACACACAACAAGCTCGTTTGGGAGGGTCCGCTCCATGAGCCAAGGGCTGATACATCAACTATAAGAAATTCCGGAGTTGATGTATCCAAAAGTTCCATATCGCCAACAGAAACTCAACGTCACAGACGGCGCGTCAATCGGACGCCCGGTCCGGAAGTTATTGGCTTTTTCATCCCAGGGGCCCGGTTGGGTTTTAAGTCAAAACCAACCCAACCATACTCCAACTACGTCCAAACCTCGAGAGGAGTAATCCAAAAGGTCCGTCTCACTTAGAGAAATCCGCCAATGTTGACGGTACGTCAATCAGATGTCTGGAGCTCATGTTATGAGCATTTCTACTTCGAGGGCCCGGTTGGTTTCGTGTATGAACCTACCCGGCCGAACCCAAAGTACATCGAAACCTTGAGTGTAATATATCGAAATGACCGTCTCGATCCAAAATCACATCGTAGGGGATGGTGCATCAATCGGAGGTCTGTATCCCAGGATTTGGGCAAAAGACTGAAAGGGGTCCGAAAACGGGGGGTCTGGGCCCGGACTGACCCAGCCCAACCCCCTGGGTCGGCCTGAACCGGGTGACCCGACCCGGGTCCGGGTCCGAAATGGTGGGGCACGACCTAGCCCAGCCGGCGCGGCCCGGCTTGGCCTGGGTGGCCTGGCCTGGCCTGGGCGCGACCCGGCTGGGGCTGGCCGAGTGGCCAGCGGGTCGGCTCGACCGTTACGGCCGAGCGAAGCGGGGGGTGAGCTGCACCCGCGTGGAGAGACCGCGGCCTCACGTGGGGCCTCCCTTTCCAGCGAACATGTTTGGTTGATGCGTCCCGCTCCCTCCGGTCCCGCGTGGTCATCGGACCGCAGCCTGCCCCCGCCCCCTGCCGCCGGCGCCGGCGGGCCGCTCCGTGGACCCCCAGACGAGTTCCGGTGGTCGGAATTGCATGCCGTCATCACCAACGGGCCTCCCGGGACCCGTCATTCACTTCGAGGACCTCACACCGCCCGTGCGGCCTGCTTTGTCGTCGCCCGCCAATCCGCTCACGAAGAACAAATAGACGGTGGGTTCAGAATTGTTTGTTGGTCCGCACCCACCGTGTTAGCGGTTTTAAAATGTCATCCGACAAATATTTTAAACATAATTCGTGGGTATAAAATCACAAGATTTAAAAAGCACCATTTGAAATCAAGCCGAGGATATAATTCATGAAGAATTTAAAAGAACTGCAACCATCTATCTCAATCGGTTGTTGATTGAAGATTGTCGAGGGGGAAGGAACGTCACGGAAGAAACATCGTGGAAGGAGGATCGTCACGTCGCTCCGTCTCTCTTTGAGGATCATGCGTTTTTCGTCGGAGTTCGGTGCGTTCTTCGCGTTCTTCACGTTCTTCGCGTTCTTCGTCGAAGAAGAACACTTTCCTCCAAATCCTCTCCACGCAACAAATCCCCACAGAAATAAAATAAGAGTAGTGTTATTTTATTTACACACAATCCAACCTTGAAATTCAAATAGGAAAAGAAACAAACAATAAATTCAATGAATTCATTGTAATGATTTAACCGCTCAAATTAATGAGGCATTTCTTAACCAAAATAAACACACAGTTGACTTTAATTAAAAAAGGGTGCGGGTGCGTTACTTAGAGGGAAGGAAATGGTGGGGCTCGTGCGGCCCCCACCTCACATATATCCTACCAAGTGGGTGGGATATTGTGGGTCCCATCTTATCCGGTTAACTTAGGTTAAGCCAGTTTAAGCAGAATAAAATAAAATTTTGCACCACTTTTATTTTATTCTTTAACTTAACCCCAAAAAATTAGAAACCACACCCGAGAAAACGCAACTCCGGAAAAGGTGTTTCTAAGAAATTACCGGCGCTGTGATTCCATCGGTGCCCTCAGAATTCGATTCCGAGCACCGGTTCAAAGATAGAAAAACCCGCTCATTCATTTACTGGTCGTACCCGAGCCAATATTCGGAAAATGATTCCGGGCACACCAGGCCTCGGAATCAGGTGCCGTCAAAAACTGTGTTCTTGTAAAATTCTCAAGAAAATTAAGAAAATAATTTCCTTGAATTTTACGGGTCTTTACATCACTCCCATCTCAGGGCTTTACGTCCCCGTAAAGATACATTATAAACTAGGGAAACAAACGTGGGTTCTGTGCACGCATCTGAGCCTCCCGCCCCCAAGTGCTCTGCTGGAGTTTCTCATGCTGCCATATGATGCGGTCTAGAGGAATCGACCATCCACGTAGGACCCTCTCATGTCGATCCTCGATCTCCACTGGGACCTCCGCAAAAGTCACTCCATCGTCAATATCTAGCTCCCCATGGTCAATGATATGCGTCGGGTCGTGCACGTATCTCCTCAGCTGAGATATGTGGAAGACGTCGTGCACCCGGTGCAACTGAGGTGGTAGAGACAGGCGATAAGCCATCTCGCCAATCCTTCTGAGGACCTGGAATGGTCTGATGAAGCGTGGAGACAACTTGCTGCCTCGACCAAATCTCTATAATCCATGTCGAGGTGAGACCCGCAAGAAGACGTGGTCGCCATCCTCGAACTCTAGTGGCCTCCGCCTCCTGTCATCATAAGACATCTGCCGGTTCTGAGCTGTCCTCATCCGCTCCTGGATGACCTGGACCTTCTCTGTCGTGGCATGGACCATCTCTGGTCCCACAAGTGCTGACTCCCCAGGGTCTGTCCAGCACATCAGTTATCTGCAAGGTCGGCCGTACAGTGCCTCGTATGGGGCCATCCCGATGGTGGAGTGGTATCTATTATTGTAAGCGAACTCCACCAAGGGTAGGTGGTCCTCCCAGCTGCATCCAAAGTAAAAGACACATGTGCAGATCATGTCGTCGAGAGTTTGAATGGTCCTCTCTGTCTGACCATCCGTCTAAGGGTGGAAGGCGGTGCTCAGACGTAGTTGCATCCCGAACGCCTCCTGCAAACCCTTCCAAAGCCGGGAATTAATGAGAGCATCTTGATCGAAGACGATAGATGATGGCACACCGTGAAGCCGTACAATCTCCTCAATGTAGAGACATCCCAATATCTCTACTAAGCCCTGCTATCTGATGGGTAAGAAGTGTGCCGACTTGGTGAGTCGGTCGACAATCACCCAAATAGAGCCGTGACCTCTGGAAGTGCGTGGAAGTCCAGTCACGAAGTCTATAGATATGTCGTTCCACTTCCACTCAGGAACCTCCAAGGCCTGTACCAAGCCTGCTGGAACCTGGTGCTCTGCCTTCACCTGCTAGCAGTTGAGGAATCAAGAAATGAACTCTTCCACAACCTTCTTCATGACCGGCCACCAGTCCTGTCGCCAGAGATCATGGTACATCTTTGCCACTCCAGGATGTACCGCCAAAGAGGAAGTTTGAAACTTCCTCATCACCTCCTCCCATAAATAAACTGGTACCAAGGTACGTCCTCTGAAAAAAATGTCTTGCTCTGCTCTTACGGAGAATCCATCAGGTGCCTGTCCTGAGGATATCTGTGCACGCTGCGTCTCACAGTCAGCGTCCCCACGCTGTGCCTCTCTGACCTGCTGCAATAGTGGTGGAGTGACTGTGAGTGACTGAAGGAAGGCTACTCCATCTCTATCCACGAAGGATATCTACAAAGAGGCTAGATGCTATATTGCCTCCTCAAGTAGCTGAATGCCCATCCTCCTGTTGAGAGCATCGGCTACTACGTTCCCCTTCCCAGGAATATAGACTATCTCAAAGTCATAGTCCTGGAGGAACTCGAGCCATCGCTGCTGTCTCAGGTTCAGGTCCTTCTGAGAGAAGATGTACCTCAGACTCTGATGGTCAGAAAAGACTGTAAATCACTCACTCATCAGATAGTGTCACCATGTCTTCAGAGCGAAGACCACTACTGCTAACTCCAGTTCATGGGTAGCATAGTTCTGCTCATGCAGCCCCAACTGATGTGATCCATAGGCGATCACTGCCCGCTCCTGCATCAGGACACATCCGAGTCCGGTCCCTGATGCATCGCAGTAGACTACGTACCCTACTCCCTCCTCCGGAAACCTCAAGATAGGTGAGCTGGTCAATATCTGCCTCAGCTCCTGGAAGCTCTGCGGACATCTGTCTGACCACACAATGGGTTTCCCTTTCTTCATCAAAGCTGAGAGTGGTGCCACAACTCTGGAGAAGTCTGGCAGAAATCTCCAGTAGTATCCAGCTAGTCCCAAGAAACTCCGCACCTCTGTCACGCTGCTGGGTGGCTCCCAAGCTAGAACTGGCTCGATCTTTGCGGGATCCACCGCAACTCCCGCCTCAGAAATAATGTGTCCCAAGAAGTGGACCTCTCGTAACCAGAACTGACACTTCGAGAGATTTCCATAAAGCTGGTTCTCTCAGAGTGTGTCTAGTACAACCCGCAAGTGGTAGGCGTGCTCCTACTCAGTGGTCGAGTATATCAAAATGTCGTCAATGGAGACTACGACAAATCGAACGAGGTATGGCTGAAAGATCCAGTTCATGAGGCCCATGAACACCTTTGGAGCATTTTTTACGCCAAATGGAATAACCAAGAACTCATAATGGCTATACCGACATCTGAAGGTCTTCTTCTACACGTCCTTGTCCCGAACTCTGAGCTGATGATATCCTGGCCTGAGGTCTATCTTTGAGAACCACCGTGCTCCCTTGAGCTGGTCAAAGAGGTCTTCAATCCTCGGTAGCGGATACTTGTTCCTCACTGTCACCTCGTTCATGGGATGATAGTCGACACACAGTCGCAAGCTCCCGTTCGTCTTCTTGGCGAATAATATCGGGGAAGCCCAGGGTGAAGCACTGGGTCAGATGAATCCCTTGCCCTGCAAGTGCACCAACTGTACCCGTAGCTCTCGAAGCTCAGCGGGGGCCATCCGATACGCTGGAGTCGATATCGGGGCTGTCCCGGGGTACATGTCGATATAAAATTCTACCTCTCTGCGAGGAGGTAGCCCTAGAACATCGTCGGGGAAAACGTCCTCATACTGATCCACCACTGCGGAAAACTAGGACTCTGCACGTCAACTGCTCCTAGGATGAGGCTAGCCAATTGATGAGTGATGGGCTCTCCTGTCCTATGAAAGATTCCATCCTATGCTGCGAAGGATCCCTTCTCACCGGTGAAGGTGAACCTGCTCCCTTCAGAGCATACACATCGCACCTTGCGCCTAATACAGTCAATCTGAGCATGGACTGTAGATAACCAATCCATGCCCAAGATGACGTCGTAAGGCCTCAACGCCGCTACAAGAAGATCCCAGCCAAAGATCTCGCCTCCTAGAGTAAGCTCACACTGCCGGCACTAGTGTGTAATCGTCGAGTCTGCTCCCGTAGGAGTCTCTAGCCGTAAGGATCGAGCCAACGGCTCAGTCGAAATCTCCGAGCTCTGAACAAGGGTAGCTGCTATGAAAGAAGACTCGCTCCTGTGTCTATAAGAACTGAAGAAAGGGTGGAATAGACACAAATAGTACCTCGAATCATCTCGGGTGCGCCGTGGTCATAGGCCTCTACTACCTCGAGTTGTTCCTATCTCTGCCAACCAGCTCCCTCTGGTCGGGGTGGACCTCCTGGTGGTGGTCGTGGTAGAGCCTCAAAGCATCGCCCACCACCTGCTGCTTGGTCTGCTCCTCTGCCTCGTCTGCCTGCTCCCTGCGGACCGCCACAGCCGAACCTCTGCCTCTGCCTGGGTGGCCCCTCAACCGTCTACTGCTCTTCGGCATGGCGGGTCGAGAAGTCACGAGCCAGGTGTCCCTCCCACCGCATGCGTAGCACTATCTGCCTCTCAAAAGACTGGCTCCGCGCTGTGTGCCCTGCACTACTAAGCCAGTGTCCTGGGGTCATCTGCCTGAGGGTCTGGTCTGCCTGGACCCATGAGTCATCCGTCGACTGCCTGCTGGAGAAGACTCTGCTACATGCCGCCCTGCGGTGGGTCTGACCGCTGATGTAGACTCAGCAAGAAAGCTCTCGATCAAAAGGTCTCGCTCTAGGATGCACACCGCACGGATGGTGGCTGGGATGAACTCCGAGCGGAAGAGGCTCTCAAAGTCCGACCAGAGAAGAGATGCCTCATCGTGCACCTAGAGCATCAAGCTCCACCACCTGCCTGCTGCCGCGTGCAGGAGGCTCGCTGCGAGGATCACCATGAGGTCTGCTAGTGTCCTCACTAACCTGAAAACATGTACGACTGCCTCCAGCCAGTCCTCGGCTGCCTGGGGGTCCGTATCCCCGCGGATCCTGGGCGGTCGCTAGCGCTGAAAATCATGCAGGGAACTAAGGCGACGTGCATCATCAGCGGCCGGGGATGGTAGAATCGGTGGCTCGGCGGGTAGTGGTACCACCGGTACCTCTGCTGTCAAAGGGCCATGTACCGAGGCCTCGTCGCTCGGCGGGTTGTCGTCACGTACAACTCTCAAAACCCTAGCTGGATGCCGTCGTGGGGCCATCCTAAAAAAGAAACAGGCGCGCCATGGTCAAACAGTATACATGGTGATCTAACACAATGTAATCACAAAGAATACATAAAACACACATGCAATCAATGATTTCGTGCATTATGTCAGAAATCAGGGTCCTGGTGTACGGATAGGTCGGCCACTGCACCAACACTGGAATCCCTGGACTCATAACCACAACCAATACGCTTAACACTATTTCTTCACATAGAAAAAGATCAAAGTCCCAAGTTCTGCGGTAGAACCTAACTCCTCTGATACCAATTTGTCACGACTCGTCCTCAGGGCCCATGCCGTGACTACCCCAAGACCGCCTCCTATATTCCAGGGGCTGTCGACTAGCACCAAGGTGGAAATCTCGGTAAAAAGGGAAGGCATTGCCTTTGTAAAGTGAACAAGCACCACAGAGCAAGAAAGCAGAAGAAGTAAACACTAAGTAAAACTGGGTACAACAGTAAGTGCGGAAAAGTAAGTGGGCCAGAATACAAACCCAAACTGAAAGTAAAGTACAACTGGAAAGGGAAAACAACAACTGAAAAGTAAAGCCACAACGTCGATCCACCCACTAGAAGTCCCACCTGAAGGGTGAGTACAGATAGCCTCCACATCTCCTTGGGTCCATCCGTCCGCTCCGGGTACATCTCGCCCAGTGGTCCACCTCTAGGTACCATCCTGCTCCGCAAGCCTCAACCACGATCAGCGTTGTCCGTCATTTGAAACCAACACAACGTAGTGCAGGAATAACCCGTGCAGGGGTGAGTATAAGCTACTCAGTAGGGACCCCGATACCCCTGAAGGTCTCCCAGAATCCACAAAGAAAGGATACAATCATGAAGTAACATCTGACACTGCTTAGGTATATGCCCATACATATACCTAATCACCAATTCCAGTTCGCTCCAGCCTCCGAGCCCAAGTACAAACCAGTCCACAAAAGAAATCACAACCCAGTCCACACAGGAAAGAAAAACATAATCCACACAGGATAGCACAACACAATCCACAAGGAAAGAAAAACATGATTCATCTCACACAGTTATACTTCTTCAAATAACGATAGAGATGATCAGATATAGCCCCAAGTTCATCTATGTCATCGGACCCACAAAGGATCGATAGGTACTAACCCCCGCAATGACCCACAAAGGATCTGACCCACACAAGATCGATAGATAACTAACCCCCGCAATGACCCACACAGGATCAGACCCACACAGGATCTGTAGGCACTGGCCCACACAGGACCACTAAGTGCTGACCCACACTGGATCAGACCCACACAGGATCGGTAACACTGATCCATGTAGGATCGCTGAGTGCTGTAGTCATCGCCGTCGAATCCACTGAGGATCTCTACACAGTCGTCGTCGTCGTCGCAGTCGCAGCCAGCTCTAGGGTTCCCGCACACAACAAGCTCGTTCGGGAGGGTCTGATCCACGAGCCGAGGGCTGATACATCCACTGACACAAATTCCGGAGTTGATTTATCCAAAAGTTCTGTATCGCCAATAGGAACTCAACGTCACAAACGGTGCGTCAATCGGACGCCCGGACTGGAAGTTATTGGCTTTTTCATCCCAGGGGCCCGGTTGGTTTTTAAGTCAAAACCAACCCGACCATACTCCAACTATGTCCAAACCTCGAGCGCAGTAGGCCAAAATTTCCATCTCACTTAGAGGAATCCACCAAATTCGACGGTACGTCAATCGGACGTCCAGAGCTCATGTTATGGGCGTTTTCACTCCAAGGGCCCGGTTGGTTTCGTGTACGAACCAACCCGTCCAAACCCAAATTACTACTAAACCTTGAGTGTAATACATCGAAACGATCGTCTCGATCCAAATATCACATCGCCGCTGACGGTGCGTCAATCGGAGGTCCGTAGCCCAAGATATGGGCAAAAGACGGAAAGGGGTCCGAAAACGGGGGGTCTGGGCCTGTACCGACCCAGCCCAACCCCCGCTGGGTCGGCCCGAACCAGGTCGACCCGACCTGGGTTCGGGTCCGACCTGGCTAGGCGCGACCCGACCCATTCCAGGCGCGACCCAGCTGGTGTTGGCCGGGTGTCCAGCGGGTCGGCTCGGCCGTTTCGGCCGAGCGAAGCGGGGGGCGCGCTGCCCCCGGGTGGAGAGACTGCGGTCCCGAGTGGGGCCGCCCTTACCAGCGGACGCAGCCGGTTGCCACGTCCCACTCCCTTCGGTCCTGCGCAGTCGCGGGACCGCGGCCTGCCGCCATGGCAGCTCCTCCCGGCGGCACGCCGGGCGTCGCTGCCCCCTGCCGCCGACGCCGCCGTGCCGACGAGGCGCACCGGCGGGCCGCTCCACGGACCACCGGACAAGTTCTGGTGGTCGGAATTGCATGTCGTCTTCGCCAATGGGCCCCCCCGGGACCAGTCCTTCACTTTGAGGACCTCACATCGCCCGTGCGGCCTACTTTGTCGTCTCCCGCCAATCCGATCACCAAGAACGAAGAGACGGTGGGTTCGGACTTGTTCGTTGGTCCGCACCCACCGTGTTAGTGGTTTTGAAAAGTCTTCCGACATATATTATAAACATAAGCCATGGGTATAAAATAACAAGATTTAAAAAACACCATTTGAAATCAATACGAACATATAATTCACAAAGAATTTAAAAGAACCGAAACCCCCAACCTCAATCTGTTGTTGATCGAAGATTGTCGCGGAGGAAGGAACGTCGCGGAAGAAACATCGAGGAAGGAGGATCGTCACGTTGCGTCGTCGATCTCCGAGGATCGGATGTTCTTCGTTGGAGTTCAGTGTGTTCTTTGTGTTCTTCGCGTTCTTCGCTTTCTTCGCGTTCTTCGTCGAAGAAGAATGCTTTCCTCCAAATCCTCTCCAAGCAACAAATCCCCATAGAAATAAAATAAGAGTAGTCTTATTTTATTGATGCACAAGCCAACATTGAAATTAAAATAGGAAAAGAAACAAAAAATTAATTCAATGAATTAATTATAATGATTTAACCGCTCAAATTAATGAGGCATTTCTTAACCAAAATAAATGCACTGTTGACTTTAATTAAAAAAGGGTGTGGGTGCGTTACTTAGAGGGAAGGAAACAGTGGGGATCGTGTGGGCCCCACCTCAAAAATATCCTACCAAGAGGGTGGGATATTGTGGGTCCCATCTTATCCGCTTAACTTAGGTTAATCTACTTTAAGCAGAATAAAATAAAATGTCTCACGACTTTTATTTTATTCTTTATCTTAACCCCAAAAAATTAAAAACCACACCCGAGCAAATGCAACTCCGGAAAATGTATTTCTAAGAAATTACCGACACTACAATTCCATCGGTGCCCTTAGAATTTGATTCGGAGAACCGGTTTAAATGTTAGAAAAACCTGATCGTTTTTTTACTAAATGTAACCGAGCCAAACTTCGGAAAATGTTTCCGGGCACACCGGGCCTCGGAATCAGGTGCCGTCAGAAACTGCGTTCTTGTAAAATTCCCAAGAAAATTAAGAAAAAAACTTCCTTGAATTTTACGGGTCTTTACACATGATGTTGGAGCATGGAGCTTGTGAAGCATGGAGTTGGGTTGTCATCATGAAAACTTGTATTTTACTTTCCGCTATTTACTCAGATTTGGTTATTTACTGCATTGTTTCACTTGGTTGGGTTATTATGAAAATAATGGGAGAGTTGTTTCGGTTATAAATCATGCATCATAGAGTGGTTTCTTGGAGAAGTTTATTTTGTTTGAATTGATTGTTGGTTGTTTTCATTTAAAGGGTAAATCGTCCCCCATGTATTTTGAAACCCTTCGGCATTTATTGCCTGCCTTTGGCACCTTGGGGGTGTCTCTTAAGGAGAAGTAATGACTCATTACACTCTCAAGACAGTGATAATTGGAGGGTCATTACAAATGGTATCATATTGTTCAGTCCTTGCCTAACAAGTGGTCATTGATATACTTGTTCTTGGAGTTGAAATTCCTTCTTTTCTATTCCTTGGGTTGGAATCTTAGAAAGGAGTAGGATTTTCGGAACTTGAAATGTATAGCATAAAAGAACATACCTAACCCATTTATGCTGAACTTCAAGTTACCAGGGAGTTAGGAACATAAGAGTTTAGAGACACTTCTAGAATGTTGAAAATCACATTCTCATGGTTTTAGCCAATGATATGAGCATGACATGCATTATAGAGGAATGAATTCCCACTAGGATTGCATAAATCATTTTTAGAAATCCAACATGGTTTGATGCAAAAACATGATGTCTACAAAATTTAAGCATGTTTTCAAATGAATGATTTTGACAAGATAATGGATGACGTATTTTGAAAATAGATTGATTTTCATATGATAGAAAATATATGTTATAGAAATTATTAAAAATCAATGTTGTGATAGTGGTGTAATATAAATTCAATGTCTAAGCCTTCAGTTGCTAGGAAGTGAGACTAACGGCGTGTATTGTTTGTATAGAAAATGCCACCCATTAGATGTTGTAGAAACCAAATGGAAGAGGCTGCGGAGAATATGGTCACGCCTAAACCACAAGTGAACCAGCAGCTAGTCCAAAGTATAGTCCAAGCATTTTAGGTGGTGGACATAGGGAATTAGAGGGATGAGTCTAGGCATGTAGACCATTCCGTACAGTTCCAGCAGCATAATCCGCCCATCTTTCGGGGTGATTTTGAACTAGAATGGGTAGAGGTGTGGCTGAGTATGATGAATCATATCTTTGATTTAATCAGCAAAAGGGAAAACATGAAAGTGAAGTTGGAGACGTATATGTTGTAGGATCTTGCACGACAGTGGTGGGAGCTAGTGGTGCAGGATAAGGTGGATCAAGGCCTAGGGTAGGAAGAATTTGAGGAATTGTTTAATAAACAGTTCTATCCTCACACGTTCAAGATCCAGAGGACAACTGACTTTTTTAGCCTGAAGCAGGAAAATCTCTTTGTCACAGTGTATGCGGATAAATTCATGAATTTAGTATGCTTTGCAGCAGAAGTTGCTGCATGTGTGTCGCGGAAGGCACACATCATCGAATCAGGATTACGACAGGAGATTCACTCGAAGATAGTTGTGCTCTGTTTTACGGATTATACAGAGATGGTAAACAGGGAAACAGTAGACTAAAGGGATATCTCAGGAGTTATGGGAGGAGGAAGTATGATGATACCCATGGGAACGGGTGGAAACTCTAATGTTGGGAACAAGCGGAAGAAGGAAACCTACTTCCAAGGTGGGAGTGCAAATCAAAATCAGACAGTTGGGTCAGTGAATCTTCCTCCATGACCCATGATGAAAGCTGGGTGTTTTCAATGTGGTGGGATTGACCACATGAAATGAGAATGTACAACACCACCAACAGCATGCCACAATTTCAACAAGATGGGGCATCTTCAGAAATATTGTCACAGTGCTCCGAGGTCGGGTGCACGTGACAATTCCCAAGCGTCACATGCATCCTATGCTTCGAAAGGACATGGACATCAAAATAAGTCTCGCCAGCAGAACAAAGCTAGTTATGGTGATTCCATGAATACCATGACTCACCAGGGAGGGAAATATCAATAATGAAATAATGAGAAAATTGCAGCAATAAAGCAATTTTATGGAGAAGAACATGTGATTTGTGGATGACGAGTCTGGACCGTCTATAATGAGAGGTACGATTCTTTTGAATTATACCATCATGAAAGTGTTGTCCGATACAAGAGCATCCCATTATTTTCTTTCTTCTTGGATTTCTGATTTTCTGAACTTAAAACATGAAATAATGCCTTCTGTGTTAAAACTGCAAACTCCTCTTGGTGAAAGATAATTTCAAGCCTTCATTTGTAGAGCATGTGCTATAATGGTTAATGGAGTTGAGATGAAATGGTACTTCTCCATGTTGGATATGGACGTCTATGATGTAATTTCTGGGTATGGATTGGTTGACAACGTTTAAGGCTCACATTGACTATTATAGGAGAATAGTTAGTTTCACGACGGAGGACGACATCGACCATATCTTCAGAGGAGAGTGGATGGTAATGAAAGGTTCAAAGAACTTGTTGGAACCAACGGTGGGAAAGATCTCTCACCAATTGGTAGTGTTGAATTTTTCATCATTTAAATAGATCACAGAAAATAGTTTTCCAGATTCGGTGGATAAATGTTTTGATGATTTTTCATGAAAACTTCTCAGGGTTACCACTTGTAATAGAAGTGGAGTTTATGATTGATCTCCTTCCGGGGACCAATCATATCTCACTTCTGTCTTATAGGATGGCACCAACGGAGTTAAAGGAATTTAATGTTTAGTTAGAGGAGCTGGATAGAAAAGGTTTTATTCGGCCAAGCTTCTTTCCGTGGGCAGCACTAGTTTTTTTTGTAAAGAAAAAAGATGGAACTTTGAGGCTATGTGTAGATTATCGTAAACTTAACCAAGTTACGATAAAAAATAGATATCTACTTCCTCGTATTGATTTCTTGTTTGATCAATTGAGGGGAGCTCAGTGGTTATCCAAAATTGACTTACAGTCAGGATTTCACCAGTTGCGAGTTCGGAAGGAGGATCTTCCGATGTAACACCCCAAGATTTCATAGTGTGTTATTTCTTTAAAATAATACAATAACTTGCACTACACGCAACACCGAGTTCAAGCACACCATGACTTACCAAACAAGCCGTTCAAAAGAGGTTATGAATAGTATTAACTAAATTTTAAACTTTATATAATCCTTATAATTTTAGAATCCATATTATGAGTTTCTTAGACATAATGTAAGAACAAATTCATTTTTAGTATTGCAATTTTACCAACTTTTAATAGTGAACCCATTTTAAATAAAATATTTTAAACTTTTTGAGTAAAGGGGTACATCAAAAAAAAATTTAAAATGAAACATCCCAAGCTTCTACGGTACGCTTCTCTTTGATTAATGTGATAGCGTGTGTTGTACGCAACACCGAGTTCTAACAACCAATCAAACTAGCCGTTATGAATAGTAATACCTAATTTTTAAAAATTATATATATTTTATATTTCAAAATGGACTTCATTTTTGGATTCGGAATATCTAATTTATCCTAAGGTGATATTTTGGTACTTTTCGGATAACTTTCATATTTTGATGAATAGTGAAAATTACTAAATTTTAATTAAAAACAACTTTTTTAATCAAATTAATTAATAGTGATAAATTATGAATTTTAGTAGTTTTAAAGTATATTTAGAATATATTTTTACCATTTAATATAATGTTGGTCATTGGACATAATTTTACAATTAAACCGAACATAAACAAGTGTCAATTTTTTGATAGTTATTATCTCTTAAAAACACGCTTTTTGTTTTGACAGCGGGAATTAATTTTAAATTAATTTCTGCCACTTATGTGTTTTGAATTTAGGAAAATGGATTCCATATTTGGAATCAGGATGTTCAAATTGTGTAATAGGTAACTTTTATTTTTACACATTTTGAATAATTACTGCGGTAAATATTTTATTTACCATGGTTAAAGGGTAAATCCGGTAAATAAGGGTTAAAAAAATAATATTATAATAATAAAAATTACCGTAAAACGTGTCTTAACCTTATTGGTGGACACATACCCGACCATGGGCATCCTTGGGTCGATTTGGGGACCCCTTGGAGCCACTTGTATGTGGTATGGACACATTATATTAATAAAGTTAAAATAAAAATAAAAATGGCATAATCTTACATCTTTTAGAAGAACAATTTTTACATAGGGTTATACATGTTGTATTTTCGATTATAAATATTCATTAGAAAGCTAAAACGATTTCCTACATAATGATATTTTATTTATAATTTTTAGACATCAAATAATTTAAATTATTAATGACACAATAATGATGCAATGTTTACCTCATTAATAAATCATTTAAATAAATAAGATTATAATGATTAAAATATTTTCTAAAACCTGTCCAATTATTATTGGTTGATGTTATTTAGAAAATGAGTCATCTTATCTTCGACCTCAATGATTTTTGGACCATTATAAACCGAATATAATTATATTATAAAGTAATACTTTCACTCTTTCCTAAAGAGCCCCTCCTCTCCCTTATAAAAGGAGACCACTTCTACTCATTCCTCACACCTCTCAAGCCACTTGGCTCGTCCAAACCCTGCCCAAATACTCTCCCAACTTCCCTCACTACAACCTAGAGGCCTTATTTTCATCAGAAAGCCAACCTAAGGAGCCCTTTTGATCAAATCAAAAGGAAGAACCCGAAGAAGAGGAGGTTAACCTACCCCAACCAAGTAAAAGTACAAGGTAAGGGATTTTCTTATCTCACATTCAATTCCGTGAGATTTACATTATTCGCCACTAAATAATTGAAGGTGGTGTATTGTGTACTGGCATTTGATATATATTATCATGATTATCTTTATATTCATGTTATTCTGTAAATAGTTTGGTTGTTATTAACTTTTGGCCATACGACTCAGTTGATTAACGTGGTAAGAGGGTTGTCATCTCACTCCTTATTCCCGTGAGATTCATGCCATATTGCCACCATTACCTTTTGTGTGGTGTATGTACTGCCCATAATTATATTCTTTGTGTAATACACTTTAATTTAGGGGTATTTAAATATTCATTGTATGATACCTCTTTCATGGGTTGTATGTTTCATAAGTTACCAAATTGGTAAGGGTTATTTCACAATCTCTTCATTACCCGAGGTTGTTTATATGTAATAATCTACTGGGATCTCTTTATCATCCACATCCATGTTTCTTCAAAATGTATTTCAAAAAAAAATTTATTTTTTACAAGAATATGGGTTAAAGTCATTTATACCCTTGTTTGACTTTTTATAAGAGGAATCATTCCGTCATTTTCAAAACAAGGTCCTTTTTAACCTTTTCGACAAAATTAAGGTAAGAATGTTTTTTTTACTTATACGGCGGGTGTGGTTATTTTCCGCCGTTATAAAATATTCAAAGCTTTCCTTACAAGCTTATAAGAATATTTTCAAAGAAAATGTTTTATTTTATATGGATCTTAAAGGATTTCAAAAATATAAAGAGATATTTCTCTAAAAAGTGTTTTGATTTCATCTATGTCAACACCCTTTGAAGGATTTTACGATTATTTGAAGTTGATTTATTATGATATAAAACTTCCATATTGTAATGAAGTTTTGTGATATGTTTGACTATGGATGTGCTATTTATATAACATTCATGGTTTATGAGTAAAGTATTGACATTTCGTATGCTAGTTCCAATAAGAATGTTTATGTTATGTTTCAACCTTTACTTCATAAGAATGTGTTGGAAAAGTATGTTCCAGGTTGGGGACTGGTTAAAGTAAGCCCTCCAGGTTGGGGACTGGTAAAAGTAAGCCCTCCAGGTTAGGGACTGGTAAAAGTAAGCCCTCCGGTTTGATCTCCAGTTATTAGAGGCACTCCGGGTTGGTGTCCGGTTATTAGAGGCACTCCGGGTTGGGTTCCGGTTACAGTTAGCCCCAAGGTCTTGGGACGAGGCCTTGACAAAGAAATTAAAGTTCAGCATTATGCATTCCAACATTATTAAAATGGTTATTGATTTTTGCATGTGATTATTCGATTAGTAGAATATCCATGTGAATATGTAAATGGCATTATTTCATTTTATTTATGCCATACCATGTTGAAAGTTCATGTTTGAAAGGATTTTGTTTTATTTATACATTGCCTTAAATGTTTATTCTTATTTATAAAGGTTTCCTCTATATTGTTATCCTTACTGGGCATTTGAGCTCACCCCTTTTCTATGTTTTATTTTTTCCAGGAAGTGAAGAAGTAAATTATGAATGACCTGCAGGGATATTATGTGGGGATATGAGTGTGGATTATGGAGACATTATGTTGTTGTTGTAGTTTTTCATGTTATGATGTAATGTAAAACTTATGAATATATCTAGTGTTTCCAAGGCTACTAAACCAATCGGTCTTTAGAAGTTTGATCTTTCTTGTGATCATGCCAATGTTATGTAATAATGCACCGACTCTGGGTAACTAGGGTCGGGGCGTTACAGTTGGTATCAGAGGAAGTTTAGTACAAACCTTGGAAGCTAGATTTAGATAAACTCTGATTAGAGAACTTAGGCCTAAGATGAACTTTGAGGATTAGTATAGAAGAACTTCCTAGAATTTTGGTATTGTAGAGATTTTGTGAGTTTTCCGAGAAATAAATCCCTGTCTGGATACGAGCAGGTAGAGGCGGCTCTGGCACAGATTTACCTAGGGGTAAAACCCGAAAACATCGCTTTGAGCTAGACTCGAACGGGAACTGGTGCACGAAAACGGGCCTTGCTGCACTCTTGGTTACGACACTCCCGGGGGATATGCTTAGGATAACTCTCATTTTCTTTACAAATCATTATGAAGGGTTTATGAGTATATACTTCCTCAAAGAAAACATTTTTATGATTATGGATTATATCCATAAATAGTTCAATTTATGTTAAGTGTTTTATAAGTATGGTATTATGTATTTTGATTCATAAACTGATCTAGTGTATTCCATTGTTTAGAAATGGCACCCAGTAGAAGGAATGAGAACTCCAGAAATGCACATGATCCAAAGAGAAGGAAGGATCATATCTTTCATCGTCTTAAGCTAGAATTTATAAGAGAAATACTATCCCATGTATTATCATCATATGAAGAAATAATATCATGTGTTGATAAGATAAGTAAAGAGTTTACTGAGTCCTATGGCTTTGAAGGGAAGCAAGAGAAGAAAAGGATAGAAGAGAGAAAGATGGATAAAGGGAAGAGGGAAAAGAAGAATTTTCCCATATGTGGTAACTGTGGAAAGAAACACCCTGGAACTTGCCTGAAAGGAATGGGAGTTTGTTATAAGTGTGGAGGAAAAGGGCACAAAGTACGTGACTGCAAGGGTAAGAAAATGGTTTCAAATGTACAATGCTTCATTTGAAAGGAGTTTGGACACTACGCGAACCTATGTTCCAGTCATCAGACTATGCCGCAAATGATGCTATTGGATAATAATCAAGTTATGATACTACCACAGATGAAGAGGAATGATTAGAGTTCTTATGTTGATTATGTCAATTGAGTGTTGTATCAACAATGTACTTGTTATAATGATTATGGAGTATATAAGGATTGTACTGCAGTACTATTTCATTAAGGACTTGAGATTGTGTGGAACAAAGAAAAGTGACTCAATAGCAGGATAAATTTTTGGAAAATATATGGCTGAGAGAAAGATAAACCATAATATGGTTCTGATACCGAGTTAGTGATTTTAGAATAATACATGATTGATTTGGATAAATTATATTGGATATTCTTGACTACCTTGGAACTGATTAATGATCTGTATATTCCATTATTGTTGGGGTTTAAAACATTTTTGGATTGATGAAGTATATCCATCATTCTATATGGAATAGGGGAGCATGAATGTAATCAATAAGGAATATGGTAATTCAGGATCTTTCAGTGTATTAAAAGAATACAAGATGAAGGTATTCATATTCTATTATGGGGTAAAAAGGATCTATATTATGTTTACCTTCCTTATAAATGTTGGAATGTGAGTTTGAACAGAAGTATTTTTGATAGTTCTAGTTTGGATTATTTTGGATTACCATAAAAGGACAACCCGGAGGTCGGGCGGCAACCCGTCGCGTCCGGCAAGGCTGCGAGACTTGAACCCGCAACCGAAGGGCGACAAGGGTGTATCACCTACCACTGGCCCACGAGATGTCCTGGATTAAATAATGTAGTTTTTTTTAAAGATCTGGTAGATGAATTATAAATTCATTTATTTTGGAACCCTGTACGAATAGTATAAATAAAAAAAATACGTTCTATTATCTTTTAAAGTGAAAGATGAGTTTGTGGTAGAAATTTATTAATGGATAAAACTCTAATTATAAAGTAAGTATATCTCCTTATGATCTTATCCAATCTCATAAATAAATTCCTCAACATTAATAAAAGGAACTTAGAACAAAAATGTTGTCGTAGATGGTACCTTAAATCATCACTAATTTATGGCTTTGGGATTTTTGGCCTTTTCATAGCCATGTTCTCTACCACTCTCCATCAGATAATTGATGGTTAGATTTCTCCTCCATATCCATATTTTCCTACATGGAACCCTATTATGTGTTATTTTCGGTAATCTTCATACTTCCCACTCTTTATTTTAAATAGAGGCCTCATTAATTCATTTTTTGATGTGGGATTTCAACTAAGATATTTTGAAACGTCAAAAATGTGTTATCCCAATACCCTATATTTTGTTGAACCGATGGTACTTCAAATCATCATAGATTGATGAGTCTAAGGACTTCAATTTTATACTTGTTTGTGATTGATTACCTCAATCACTACCTATAAATATTTACGTTTTTCCTCCAATTATATGTCTCTAATTGCCACCAATGTTCTCCGAATCGAGATCATAATTTGGTGGTGACCCTTTCATTTCTATTTTCCTCATATTAAGACTAAATTTTAGTAACCCAATTTCCGATGTGGGTTTTCCCACAAATATATTTTCTATTTTCAACCTTTTGTTTTTGAAGAACAATTTCAAATTGCGAGGACGCAATTTATTGAAGGAGGGGAGAATGTAACACCCCATGATTTCATAGTGTGTTATTTCTTTAAAATAATACAATAACTTGCACTACACACAACACCAAGTTCAAGCACACCATGACTTACCAAACAAGTCGTTCAAAAGAGGTTATGAATAGTATTAACTAAATTTTAAACTTTATATAATCCTTATAATTTTAGAATCCATATTATGAGTTTCTTAGACATAATGTAAGAACAAATTCATTTTTAGTATTGCACTTTTACCAACTTTTAATAGTGAACCCATTTTAAATAAAATATTTTAAACTTTTTGAGTAAATAGGGACATCAAAAAAAAATTTAAAATGAAACATCCCAAGCTTCTACGGTACGCTTCTCTTTGATTAATGTGATAGCGTGTGTTGTACGCAACACCGAGTTCTAACAACCAATCAAACTAGCCGTTATGAATAGTAATACATACTTTTTAAAAATTATATATATTTTATATTTCAAAATGGACTTCATTTTTGGATTCGGAATATCTAATTTAGCCTAAGGTGAAATTTTGGTACTTTTCGGATAACTTTCATATTTTGATGAATAGTGAAAATTACTAAATTTTAATTAAAAACAACTTTTCTAATCAAAATAATTAATAGTGATAAATTATGAATTTTAGTAGTTTTAAAGTATATTTAGAATATATTTTTACCATTTAATATAATGTTGGTCATTGGACATAATTTTACAATTAAACCGAACATAAACAAGTGTCAATCTTTTGATAGTTATTATCTCTTAAAAACACGCTTTTTGTTTTGATAGCGGGAATTAATTTTAAATTAATTTCTGCCACTTATGTGTTTTGAATTTAGGAAAATGGATTCCATATTTGGAATTAGTATGTTCAAATTGTGTAAATAGGTAACTTTTATTTTTACACATTTTGAATAATTACTGCGGTAAATATTTTATTTACCATGGTTAAAGGGTAAATCCGGTAAATAAGGGTTAAAAAAATAACATTATAATAATAAAAATTTACCCTAAAACGTGTCCTAACCTTATTGGTGGACACATAACCGACCATGGGCATCCTTGGGTCGATTTGGGGACCCCTTGGAGCCACTTTTATGTGGTAGGGACACATTATATTAATAAAGTTAAAATAAAAATAAAAATGGCATAAGCTTACATCTTTTAGAAGAACAATTTTTACATAGGGTTATACATGTTGGATTTTCGATTATAAATATTCATTAGAAAGATAAAAAGATTTACTACATAATGATATTTTATTTATAATTTTTAGACATCAAATAATTTAAATTATTAATGACACAATAATGATGCAATGTTTACCTCATTAATAAATCATTTAAATAAATAAGATTATAATGATTAAAATATTATCTAAAACCTGTCCAATTCTTATTGGTTGATGTTATTTAGAAAATGAGTCATCTTATCTTTGACCTCAATGATTTTTGGACCATTATAAACCGAATATAATTATATTATAAAGTAATACTTTCACTCTTTCCTAAAGAGCCCCTCCTCTCCCTTATAAAAGGAGACCACTTCTACTCATTCCTCACACCTCTCAAGCCACTTGGCTCATCCAAACCCTACCCAAATACTCTCCCAACTTCCCTCACTACAACCTAGAGGCCTTAGTTTGATCAGAAAGCCAACCTAAGGAGCCCTTTTGATCAAATCAAAAGGAAGAACCCGAAGAAGAGGAGGTTAACCTACCCCAACCAAGTAAAAGTACAAGGTAAGGGATTTTCTTATCTCACATTCAATTCCGTGAGATTTCCATTATTCGCCACTAAATTATTGAAAGTGGTGTATTGTGTACTGGCATTTGATATATATTATCATGATTATCTTTATATTCATGTTATTCTGTAAATAGTTTGGTGGTTATTAACTTTTGGCCATACGACTCAGTTGATTAACGTGGTAAGGGGTTGTCATCTCACTCCTTATTCCCGTGAGATTCATGCCATATTGCCACCATTACCTTTTGTGTGGTGTATGTACTGCCCATAATTATATTCTTTGTGTAATACACTTTAATTTAGGGGTATTTACATATTCATTGTATGATACCTCTTTCATGGGTTGTATGTTTCATAAGTTACCAAATTGGTAAGGGTTATTTCACAATCTCTTCATTACCCAAGGTTGTTTATATGTAATAATCTACTGGGATCTCTTTATCATCCACATCCATGTTTCTTCAAAATGTATTTCAAAACATTTTTATTATTTACAAGAATATGGGTTAAAGTCATTTATACCCTTGTTTGACTTTTTATAAGAGGAATCTTTCCGTCGTTTTCAAAACAAGGCCCTTTTTAACCTTTTCAACAAAATTAAGGTAAGAATGTTTTTTTTACTTATACGGCGGGTGTGGTTATTTTCCGCCGTTATAAAATCTTCAAAGCTTTCCTTACAAGATTATAAGAATATTTTCAAAGAAAATGTTTTATTTTATATGGCTCTTAAAGGATTTCAAAAATATAAAGAGATATTTCTCTAAAAAGTGTTTTGATTTCATCTATGTCAACACCCTTTGATGGATTTTATGATTATTTGAAGTTGATTTATTATGATATAAAACTTCCATATTGTAATGAATTTTTGTGATATGTTTGACTGTGGATGTGCTATTTATATAGCATTCATGGTTTATGAGTAAAGAATTGACATTTCGTATGCTAGTTCCAATAAGAATGTTTATGTTATGTTTCAACCTTTACTTCATAAGAATGTGTTGGACAAGTATGTTCCAGGTTGGGGACTGGTTAAAGTAATCCCTCCAGGTTGGGGACTGGTAAAAGTAAGCCCTCCAGGTTAGGGACTGGTAAAAGTAAGCCCTCCGGTTTGGTCTCCGGTTATTAGAGGCACTCCGGGTTGGTGTCCGATTATTAGAGGCACTCCAGGTTGGGTTCCGGTTACAGTTAGCCCCAAGGTCTTGGGACGAGGCCTTGACAAAGAAATTAAAGTTCAGCATTATGCATTCCAACATTATGAAAATGGTTATTGATTTTTTCATATGATTATTCAATTAGTAGAATATCCATGTGAATAAGTAAATGGAATTATTTCATTTTATTTATTCCATACCACGTTGAAAGTTCATGTTTGAAAGGCTTTTGTTTTAGTTATAAATTGCCTTAAATGTTTATTCTTATTTATGAAGGTTTCCTCTATATTGTTATCCTTACTGGGCATTTGGGCTCACCCCTTTTCTATGTTTTATTTTTTCCCAGGAAGTGAAGAAGTAAATTATGAATGACCTGCAGGGATATTATGTGGGGATATGAGTGTGGATTATGGAGACATTATGTTGTTGTTGTAGTTTTTCATTTTATGATGTAATGTAAAACTTATGAATATATCTAGTGTTTCCAAGGCTACTAAACCAATCGGTCTTTCGAGGTTTGATCTTTCTTGTGATCATGCCAATGTTATGTAATAATGCACCGACTCTGGGTAACTAGGGTTGGGGCGTTACATCTGAAGACAACCTTCAGAAGCAGATATGGACACTACGAATATGTAGTCATTTTTTTGGTCATACGAATACACCAGAGGTCTTCATGACTTTTATGAATAGGATATTTCATCCATATCTGGATTCTTTTGATGTGGTTTTTATGGATGACATATTTGTGTATTCAAGAACAAGGGATGAGCATGAGAAACACTTGGAGATAGTGTTGGAAATCATGAGAGACCATCAGTTATATGCCAAATTATCAAAGTGAAAATTTTGGATATAATAGCTACACATTCTGGGCCATGTTGTTTCTGAGAAAGGTGTTTCAGTGGATCCAGAAAAAATAGAAGTTGTTCTTTCATGGCAACTGCCAAAGAATGTCTTTGAAATAAGAAGTTTTCTTGGTATAGCTGGTTATTACCGATGCTTTGTCTGTGACTTATCACAACTATATTCACCTATGAAAACATTGACAAAGAATGACAATGCATTTCAATGGACTGAATAATGTGTGAGATCTTTTCAAGTGTTGAATGTTTTCCTTACATCATCACCCATCTTGATTTTTTCGGAATCCGGACAGGGGTATATGGTGTATTGTGATTCTTCGGGAACAGGGTTGGGTTGTGTTCTCATGCAAGGAGACCTTGTTGTTGCTTATGGTTTAAGGTAGTTGAGGGTGCATGTGAATAATTTACCAACACACAATTTGGAGTTAGCTACGTTCGTCAATGCTTTGAAAACATGGAGACACTATCTCTTTGGGGAGAACTTTACTGTGTTTACGGATCACAAAAGCTTGAAACACATTTTCTCACAGCGAGATTTGAATCTGAGGTAGATGAGATGGATGGAGTATCTTCAAATTTTCTACTTTGACTTAATGTATACACCGGGTAAGGTAAATTTGGTAGCTGATGCATTTAGCAGGAAGTCGTATGCTCAGTTGGCGAAAGAAGCTTCAGATGAATGGCAGTTGATGTCGGTCCTAGCCGACTTGCATGTGGAATGTGAAGACCGGGGTGATGTTGCGGTTTTCTTTCCAGTTACGCTTGTTACTGATTTGTTAAAAATTCCAAAAGAGGCACAAACATCTGATGCAGAATGTTTTCTAGTGAGTTCAAAAATCAATAATGTGGAGACCATTGATGGCTGTAAATTGGAAGATGGCTCAGTTTTGTATTTCAGAGATCGGATGGTTATACCTATAGGATTTCTAGAATAACTATTTCATTCCTACCACTATTCGAGATGTTCTGTACATCTGGGTACACAAAAGATGTATAAGGAATTGAAGGCATATTTTTGGTGGAGCGGCATGAAACAGAAGGTAGCTGAATTTGTTTCAAGGTGTTTAACTTGTCAGCAAGTTAAAGCAGAAATCAGCGGCCATTGGGTATGATACAGTCTTTACCTATCCCAGTGTGGAAATGAGATCAGATAGTAATGGATTTTGTTATAGGTATTCCAATAATGGTCCGGAAACATGATGCCATTTGAGTGATAGTGGATCATCTAACCATGTCGGCCCACTTCATTCTTATTCGTGAAACCCATACGGTGCAAGATCTTTCAAAAATCTATATCCGGAAAGTGGTAAAGAGACATGGTGTACCAGTTTCCATTGTCTCAGATAGAGATCCGAGGTTGACATCTCATTTCTGGAAATCCTTACAAAAATCTCTAGGGACCTAGTTGACTGTGAGCACGGCATATCATCCTCAGATAGATAAGAAATCCGAGCAAACAATACAGACGTTGGAAGACATGTTTTGGGCTTGTTTAATGGATTTTGGTGGCTCGTGGGAGGAGCATATACCCTTAGTGGAGTTATCATACAATAACAGCTATCATGCCTCGATATGCATGGCTTCATTTGAAGCATTGTATGGGCGTCCTTATCGCTCTCCACCATGATGGGTGGAAACTGGTGAAACTTTACCAGTTGGGCTGACCCTTGTTCAAGAAAAAACGGAGAAGATTCAGTTGATTAGGAAGAGTATGGATATGGATAAGAGTCATCAAAAGTCTTATGCGGATCATCACCAATGACCGTTTTCATTTGAGGTGCGTGATCACGTATTTTTAAGAATCTCTCGAATGCATGGAAAACATCATTTTGGGAAGCATGGAAAATTATCTCCTCGATATATAAGAACATTTGAGATACTGGAACAGGTTGGCAAGGTGGTGTATCAGTTGGCATTACCACCACGGTTCAGTGCAGTGCATAATGTGTTCCACATATCTCAGTTGAAGAAGTATTAGCCTAAACCTGACCAGGTGATCAGATGGGATCACATTGTCCTAGAGCTGGATACTTTGTTGGTACATATCTCGGTGCGGATTTTGGATAGGAAGGATAAAGTCTTTTGTGGAAATATATTCGGTCTACTGCACGTTTTGTGGCAACATGGTCTGATTCAGGAAGAGACTTTGGAACATGAGAAAGAAATGAGAGAGCAGTGGCCAGAACTCTTTCAGACAAGAATTGGTTTTCTACTTTCTGGGGATGGAAAGGCCAATGGTGGGGAGAATGTAGTACCCCCAGTTTCTGGTATGTAACCCTTACTTTATACTTTTCTTGGTTTTAAATGTTAATGGTGACGTTTGGGAGAGTTGGGAGATCCTAGTTTGAAGTTTGAAGCAAAGGGGAAGGCGCATGGGTGGCGCACGGTTAGTCTAAACCGTGCGGCCAAACTGTGCGTGGCTTACTAGGGAGGTAGTTTTAGGCCCATGGTCACTTCCTGGTAAAGGGAATCTGTGTGATGAGTCAATGCGTGAAGGATGGCTGAGGTAGAAGCTAACACACGGTTAGTGCACAGTTTGTCAAACCGTGCGGACTAACTATGCAGTCTATTAAAATTAGATCCTAAAATTGTGGATCTAACTTGTTTTTCCATTAATTGCCTTGTTTAAAGCTCCTAGGAATCCCTAACTCGGGATTACTCTTTTTTGGAGGTTGGAAGACTTCTCCCAAGCATTCCGGATGTGATCTGAAGGCTTCTCTTGGTGAATCAAAGCCAGATTCTTAAGGTATGTGGTCGTTCTTGGTCGGTTTCGTAGATCTACTTAGATATACATCTCCTCTTCTCTCGTTTTCATTGATCTATTCCCGTTATGGGTTTATCTAAGGGTGTGGATACCAAATATGACAACATTAGGTCTTTTTTGTGATAGGAGAAGAGTTCTAAGGAGGGTATTTGGGGAATCATCTCGGTTTTTTTTGGCATCCCTCGTCCATTGGTTGGTTTCACCCAATTTGTTGAGGTAGGTGGCTTCCCTCTCGATTCCTATTTCTTAGAACATGATGCCTTAGTTCAAATTGATTAAATTTCTTGGTTTTAAATTGTGAAATTGTGGTGCAATGCATGTTATAAATCTCTATAGTGATGATTTATGGGTTTTGGTGGAATTGTGGAAATTGAAAGAATGGTTTGTGAAAAGTGTTTTGGTTTCATGATTTTAAAATTGTGATTCTAAAATATGGATTTGCTAGATTTGGAAAATGGTTTTTGGGAAATAGGGTTTTCAATAAAAAGGGTTGTTTTATTGAAATGGTTTTGGCATGGTTGAAATGGTGTGGTTTTTGGGCGTACTCGGTGTGTGTGTTTATATTTCATTTACGAGGCTTGGTTGAAATATTATCTTGTGCTCGGTGCAAAAAGTGTAATGGAACATGGGGAATAATTACCTTATGACGACTTGGTAGATCGACGAGAGACTACTCATGAGTATGGAACTATCTTAACGATGCATGCATAGTGGATATCACTGGTTGTGAACTGGTTGGTTGTGTGGATTTGTGAGATGGAATGAAAGTGCCAAATGGAAATGTGAATTTTATTGGGAAACATTGATTGGTTGCTTTTTTGGGAAATTGTTTTTATTGGAAAATGGCTTTGACATGGAACTTGCTATATTGTGAACTGCTTTGGAATTTATTTATATAAATTGTTTAATATAAATGTGCTAACATGTTTTATCCTAGAGGTATGGATTGGGAAGTCATCGGGGAAAACCTACTGAGTTTCATTACTCACCACCTGCTTTGGCACAATGGTGATTTTGCAGATTTTATATACCGAGATGTTGGGAATGGTATGGTGTCACATGTTTATAGCACTACTTCATAAATTTTGGGCTGGTTCGTGATGTTGGAGCTTGGATCTTGTGGAGCATGGAGTTGGGTTGTTGTCTTGAAGCCTTGTAGTTTTCTTTCCGCTGTTTACTCTGATATGGTTTTGTACTCCATTGTTGGACTTGGTTGGGTTATTATGAAAATAATTGTTGAGTTGTTGCAGTTTTAAATCATGCATCATAGAGTGGTTTCATGGAGATGTTTATCTAGTTTTCATTGTTTGTTGGTTGTTTTCATTTAAAGGGTAAATCATCACCCATGTATTTTAAAACCCTACAGCATTTATTTCCAGCCTTTGGCACCTTGGGAATGTCGCTTAAGTCTAAGTAATGACTCATTACACTCTCAAGACAATGAGAATTGGCGGGTCATTACACATCGCCTGACTATATGTTCAAAATCACACATATACAACCCATATTATACAAAAATTTAAAAAACAACCATGAATATATATATATATATATATATATCTAAATCCAACAACTAGAGTATGGAAGAATTTAATGTCAAGTAATCATGTCCAAATGGAATCCCACAATGACGAGTCTGAAAACATCTCCATCATGAAGGTAAAATAGGGACTATTTTCAACATATCATAGAAAAAAACTCAGTCAATTTGGTATCACTATGATATGTCTAGTCTTGGTCCATATAATACTCTATAAAAACAATGATAATTTTTATAAGGCATGATAGGTACGGGAAAGGACCATGTAATTGTGAGTATAACAAGACACAATTGGACAGTCTAAAACCTGGAAAGAATAAAACAGAATAATACATTCATAGCTAAAAACTTACATGTCTACAAAACATATAAATATAATATCTATATATACTAAATGAATACAAAAAATATAAAGTTTAGGTACAACCAGAATACCAGCCTAGGGTCTTATCTTGAAGGATCACCAAAGCACTCATTTGTGAGAACATGAACTATGAGTATGATATCACTAATGATGTATTTATGAGAGGCAATTATCTTCATATATCAACATTAGAAGTATATATTAAAATTATGTTGAGATAAGATACCTAGATAAGGATCACTCCAAAGGCCATGGGGTTTACCAACAACTCAATCTGGACTAGCCTACGGAGTAGAAGATATAAACCCACATAGTATTTTTCACGATGATACCAAGAACTCCATCTATGGCACAAATATTAATATAGGATCTCACCTTGAGCCTCACAGGAGGACTCTAAAATCTCTATCCAATAATTCTAGTTGAAAGGATCAATGTCCTATGTGTAGGATGTAGTTCCATACTAACTCTCATAGAATGGATATAGGGAACACACCCTAATGAAACTTCTCTATTATAAAGAGAAAAAGGGATATAATGAAAATTTTATGTAGGACAATAATTTTAGTAGTGGTAAACATTATGTCCCTTATACTGTGTGGCATGCCTGTGAAAAATGGTCCATGTCTGTGTCTGTTTAGAAGTACACGACGTTCTACTTCCTTTGAACTTCATAGCATGTAGTAGTACATTGCTTAGCTGATGTACATTTTTTATGGAGTTGTATGTGTGGAATTACACATCTTTCCCATGATTGTGTACTATATACCCTATGTGTGTACCCTCTGAGGTACATGTCGAACCAACAGGGATAGTTCAAAAATCATGTGATGGGGTGAAAATCCATATGGTCCAAAACATTCTCTTGAAACCCTAGATACTTCTAGGAGGGACCCACACACACTGAAATCACAGATTACACTCTGTGTGGATCAGGACTTCAATAATACTTTTGGTTTATCCTTACATTTTCTCTACCACTGGAACCTCGAAATATGGCCTCATTCTTTCTAGAAATTTTGGATCTCTTCCAACTGATCCTCACCACAGAAAATTGTCGGATTTGAAACCATCAATTGATTCTACAAAGAACCTCATTCATCATTAATTTTTTCAGGTATAAGAACAAGAAATAAGGTATCCAAAAATTTCAGATCATCCTCCACTTCATTCATCACACCACCTTTATGTTGTACTGATCCTATATCTAAAATAACTTATTTTTATACAAAGAAACTTCTACACAACGATCAATTTAATGGTTTATTTCTATATATGGGTAAATTAAAGAAACCCATGATGAACAAATAAATTTGGTATAAACTCACAACAAAAAACTACAGAAATGAAGCTTGGCCAAGTTTTATTGTTTTCCTTGATCTATCATCATTAGAACAATAATTGAAGAACTAAAGATAATCAATTGAATCTCTAAAAATATCCCCACAAAATACACCCATCTTGCAAGACAAATGACCTCAGATCAATATGTTGGTTGATTTATTCAAATTAATCACAGAAATTAATAATTGGGAAAGAATCCAACAAAAATAAACATTCAACCTAGAGATTGAACAATCTCAAATTTCTAATGAAAATTCATCAATGACTTTAGTGAGATACTTTGATCTTATTGCTCATTAATTTACAATCCACAATCAATTTGAATTTATTCTAAGAGAGTTCCTCTAATTCTATATCAAATAGATATAGGGTTATGCAACTAACACTGTATTCCATTATTACAGTCTATTTAACAACACATGAATTGTTACATCGGAAAAATACAAATAAAATAATTTATTTTTCTATTTTCATCATTTCAAGACCATGAAAAACATTCCACAAACTCTCCACACTGACAATTTTTATGTTGTGCCTTGGGTAAATTCTATTTTCTAATGTGAACGGTGCCCTCATATTTTTATTTGAGGCCATAGTTTAGAAGTTATTCAAATTTTTTCATAAAAATGCATGTGTGTGCTATTTAATATATTTAATATATCTAAAACATTTATTTAGGTCACATTGGGGCACATAATCGCACACTATATTAGAATCTAGTCTCAATAATAACAGATACAATATCCAAAAATAAATAAATAAAAAATTAGATTCCCTACAATATATTCTTAAAAAATATTGAAATCACTATTTTTTATACCAAATCTATCTCAATTAGTCAATGAGATGGAATTAAAGTTCATATTAATGAAAAATAAATTCAAAAATATAGAATTTTATTAATTTTTACATATTAATTTAATAGGTAGATGAAGTATATCTCATGACAGGATAAATTTAATTTAATACTATACATATATTAAAAGTAAAATTTATCTTAAATAAAAGATGAAATAAATTTTATGTACTATTAAAAAAAACAAAAAAGTATCTTATATAAAAAGTGAGGTAAATTCCATCAATAATAATACATATTTTTTAAAATGAAATTTTTTACAAGTATTAATATCATGTATGATAGGATAAAAATCTCACGTACAGTACTATTCCTTTTTAAAAGTGAATGTTATCTCTTGTAAGTTATGAGATTAATTTTATATGTAATAAAATATATCGTGTAAATTGAAATATATTTTATGAATTATATGAAATATAATTCACATGTAATTATTAATCATTTCAAAACATAAAATATGTGACATGTACAAGCTGAGAAAAAATTGTCTTAATATGTTATATTTTTTAAAAGATTAATTATATCTCAAGTAAGATATGAGATAAATTTTATATATAATTATATATATTTTGTAAAATGTAATTTATTTAAAGAATTAGATGAAATAATATTCACTTTTAGTGAATCATATTTTAAAAAATTAAATATTTTAATATACAACGTGAGATAAATTTTGGGAAAAATATGAAATCATTTAAAAAATTTAAATTTATCTCATATAAAAGACATGAAGTTTATTTATCCAATTACAAATATTTTATAAAATACAATTTATATCATGCATGGGATGTGATAAATTTAACATGTAATGAAAATTTTAAGATGTAAAATTTTCAAATGGATTAAATTAAATTTTTTTACATTCTTCGTCATATATTTTATAAATTAAATTTATCAAATGTATGTGGTGGGATAAATTTTATGTAAAACGAAACATATCTTTAAAACATAAAATTATTAATGAGATGAAATAAATTCCACCTATAATAATAAATTTTAAAAAAATGAAAGGTATCTGACATATGATTTGATAAACTTCATGTTTAATTTTATACTTCTATAAAACTAAAATTTGTCTCATATAAAATTATACATTTCTTTAAAATGGTATATATTATTCATCTGATGAAATAAATGTGTTTGGAAATAAATAAATTTAAATCTATATCATGTATTAGATGATATGAAATTCATGTATAATTATATAAATATTATAAAATGAAATATATATCATGATTGAGATAGAATAAATTTAAACTTTAATGATATATTTTTGAAAATGAAAATTTTATCCTATTTTAAATGATTTAAATTCCTGATACCATCTTGTACCTTTAAATCTCAAATTAATTGTTAGTTTTGTATTGATAACTATTTTGATGTTTGATGAGGAAGCAATAGAAATTATTCCATTATAATTTACAACTGGGAAAGCTATATGATGATAATACACCCAAAATATAGAAGTCAATGTCGTGGTTGGTGATGGAAGTTCAATAGAAGTTAGGATAGGAGAAGTAGCTGAGTGAAAAAAATGAGAGGTGTAATTAATGTCAAATCCATTAAAGTAGTTGATTGGATGAAATGGATACAATTGGAAGGATGTGGTCTATCAGATGTGGTAGACTGGTGTCTGATTTCTAGAATGTAGGGAAGTAAATTTCATCTTGTGGTGACCGAATCCCCCCCAATGGTACTTTTACTTGGTCGAAAATGATAGAAGGAAGATAATTATTTCCTGAAACCCACCTCCGATATGCCATAAGTTGGAAAATAACATTGAGGATAAATGATAGATATAAATGGTACTCATTACCCTCTAAGAGAACGTGAGGATCGAGATAATGTAAAATAATTCCAATAAAATCATGATGATAAAGATAACAAGAGATATCCCAAGTACATTCATGCAATGTCATTCAAAATAGGAAAAAATAAAATGTTAAATTTAATAACCAAAAGATAATCTTTAAAGATACCATGATTCCCAAATATCTCCCAAATAATCAAGAGCTAGTAACATACAACCTGATAATTAAGCCACTCTTCATGAGGATTAAAATCGTTAATATTTATTGGGGTGAATAAAAGTTATAACCAATAATATTCTCTATAAATCCTCTTGTACAAAAAATAATAAAGTAATTCTAAATCCCATTGAACAAATAGTGAACCAATGCACCACCTAAATAGGTACACTGAGTTCCAAGCATCACCATGGATATCTATCACAATATACTACATACAAATTATCGTGTAATGTAATATAAAAACAGCGTACCATACTACTAATTCCCCACTAGTTATTTTCTCAACCCAAACAACATATGACCCCAGATAAATCCCTCCCAAAGATTCCACCCTAAAGATTCATGATCTAGTTATCATAACATGAATCTAATCCATCACATCATCTCATCATCCCATCCATATCTATATATAGTAACCAAGTTGTTCCCATGATCCAGCCCAACCCTCATGTTGGGTATCGTAAATCCGGTATTGTAAATCAATCCATCACATCCCATACACTGAGTAATGCACCTCGATCCATAAAAAACCATACACATCATTCATATAATTATACACGGGATACTATATCTAATGATACATTCTTTTAAAAAAACCACAATCCATTATGTCCCTTTACACACATATTTGAAAAACTAACCACCATTCATTCCAATGCATAATATGACAACAGAAGATAGCATGGACAAAGGGGGGTTATCATCCATCCATTCATTATTAACTTGGATGTTAGGGAAAACTCCCTCAAAGTGTGTACTAGGTTTCATTATTGCTATCTACATTGGTGGGGTTGCATATGAAATCCCAAAACAAATAGGATATAATATTGATCAAGACCACACAATGAGATACAACCCAGTATTATGCTCACCTATAGATATTGTCTCTTAGACATTGGGCTACCATTTATAAGAACGAGATATGCTATATGCACAAAACCATTTAAAAATAATTTCATTAAATCACTAATTTTATCATTACTATTAATGTTAATTAATTTATTATCAATTAATTAACAAATATTGTATTTATATTTATTTAACAAACATGTTATTTCTATTCCCTCCATGAATAATGCAACAGAGTTCATGGTTTCTCAATATTGTTAAAATATTTCATTCCAGTGTGTACCAAAACCAAGGGTTATAAAATTTTATAAAAATTATTAATGAATTATCACCATTATAGGTACTCTACGAAGCCACATAATCTACCATGAAATAATATTCTTGACCATGAATATCCATTTTTCTTTAAGCGTTGAGGAATAGATGCAATAAAACTAGAAACTCTGCCACCCAACCCTTAATTAGAACATTGACCCGAAAAACCCACCATTAAAAAAAAAATGGATACACCCAACTTCAACCCATTTCATCAACCTTAGTTCAATAGAAACACCACCATGTATATAACTAAAAATACTTCCATCACATGCATCAAATACTATGAAAAATTTAGTCCGCCCCACCAATATATCTATAATAAACAATCATCCTTATATCACATCACATTTCATAGAAAATATCTCATATTGAGTTAGTAAAAGGAATAAAAAAATAGAGTTAATAGGGAATCCAATCCCTAAAAATATAACATCCAACCTTCACAAGTTCATATTCTCTCTCATCCCAAAACATTTATCTTTAATAAGAAACCAATTATATTCCATATTTAATGAAACTATTCATTTATTATTGTTCAAAACTATGGTTAACCTAAGGGATCATCTATCAAAAGCTATTAAATTATTTAAACATGTCCCCTAGAATAAAGTATAATTTTAGTAATAATGAAAGAAATAATTCTCATTTAACATGGACATTATTGTTATCAACTTCAATAACTGTAGATTCAGATTCATTAGCAATTTCCATTCAATTATGGAAGAAAAAATAAATTAAAAATGCATTAAGAATAATTTTGTTTCCATAAAATTATATGAATCAATGTTTTTATTAAACGTGACCCTTTACATTTATTTATCCAACCAAAAATTTACAGATTTAGGTTATTTAACCACTTTAATTGAATTAATATACTAACCTTATAATAAAAAATATTACACAAAAACCTAGACATAGATATCATACTACCTAGTAAATCATGATGAAAACTGTTATCATGGTGGAAGAACACATGTGATTTCTACAACTGTAAAACATTATTTTAATTAATCTATTAAATAATTTATTATGTTTAATTATACCTCCATACAAGGAGATAAATAATAGTCCATTTATCATTAGACATAAATTAGAAATAGAATCAATGAATCCCCCACCTTAAAGATTTCAACATTATTTAAATGAGAATGTGTAGATAACCCGGATCTCTGATCACCTCTCCCATAAGAAAGAGACATCGATGAATGGTCATTGTTCCCTAACTATAAAAAGAAAAAAAAGATATACTATAATTATGGAGATAAAATACCATTACATGGGAAGATATAATTGCATTAAATGACATATAATAGAGAATAAAATTCAAGAAAAGTGGTAGAACTCACCTTGGATCACCCTGAATTGATACATAGAAGGACGTGTTAAATCCAACTGAAAGGAGATTCAAATCATTAGTAGTGATATATTATTATCCTAGTATTTGAGTGAGAAATATAGAAATATATGGGTTTGGAGGGGATTCACTAATAAAGAGAAATTTTAGATAACATAACCTGAGGACACAACACCACACACACTATTGAAGAACTTTTGAAAAAGAGGTGGACTATGATGCAATGGAAGAAAAATGTCCTTGGCTACTATATCAAACTCCATGTAAAAAATACGTGAAAAATACCACAACATAGATCCTATAAACTATGAAAAATAATATGATTTAGTCTCCCATACCTTTTTGTAGAACCTTTCACATCTGAAAGAGCTAACATCAAAGGCTACCTCTGTATCATAGGGGTTTTTAATTTGGTAGAAGTGACAAAACTCACCCTTAAACCCTATACACCATATCCTTAAACACCACACTAAAAAATTCAACTTTCATATTGACAAACACTCCTTTATTTTATATCCATGATAAGAATGGTAGTGTCACCCAAATCCTTCCTCTCAGGTCCCAACACTATAGTTGGTATATCCATGCCATAGAAACCAACCATATGGTATAGTATATACCTATATGTCTAAGAATACTCTTTAGATGATATTTCATCTTGACAAATTCATTCACCCTAAAAACACCTTGGGACTCCCCCGAGAAACCATCTCTACTAGAATTACCACAGTGTAATAGATCAAAAGGATCATACCATTAAACATCACATATTCTTGGAGGACCGAAGACATGTTTTAGAGGAAAAAGAGATTAATATGGAATTGGAAGATTCAATCTGTTACATCTAGTTTGAGAGGATGTTAGGGAATTAACAGCTCTCTAATTTTTTGAGAAATGGTGTTGAATGGATTTGGCCATGTGGGTGGTCACCTAATATGATTATTATAAAGTATCACTTTCTCTAGAATGAAAAATAGGTGATTAAAAACTAATTGTTCACTAGTACGAATGATTCATAACCTAGCATCATTCTATATTGACCATAAAACTAATTTCATTAAGACATATAGAAATTTTCTACTTCTCTTAGGGACATGAGAAGGAGTATTATTATTCAATATATTCATTCTTGAGAGTATTCTAGATGAATTTCTCTCATGGGTTGGGAGAATTCTATAGAGAGGTTAAATTTTGAACAATATTGTTTATTATTACTATCCCTAGAAAATAATATAACCAAGTATTTATAAATCTAGGTAAATAATGGAAATTGCACATATTCTATTAACCAATTAGTTAATCATTATCAAACCCCATGTAAAATAATAATAATAATATTATTATTATTTCCTTAACACGTGAAAAATGTGTGGATAAAATAAATTTCATTTCCACTAGATCATTAACATGGGCCGTAATTCCCTCCTAGTATTTATCAAACATGTAATAATGCCTATTTATTCAAGTAGATAAATAATAGATCATTATACGTTAAAAAAATAAATAAATATTATATTCAATAAACTAGTGAATAAATATTTGTTAAATATTGAAGTCACATATTTATTCAAATGAATAATTGGTGAATGATTATATGTGATAGATATAAACAAACTAGTTATTTATTATTAGAACTAGAGATTAACATTATACACTAATATAGAATCCTTATATAAATAAAATGAGGTTCCAGTTACACTTAGTGTGTGACCTTATATGTATATTTCTATGTGAATGTATGATATCATACATAAGGAATGAAATAAGAATATTAATACATGCCTCCACACTCATAGTGAATGAAGTTAAATTCCAGAAAAACAATTATATCCTAAGAATGGTCACTATATAATATAATCTCATTATATTGATATCTCATAAAATTTGTTTCATCACATGTTTCCTTAGTGATAGGAATGAATATATTTCATTCAATTTCCTTTAATAACCATTCCGATAAAACAACCATATACATGGGTTAGTTATGATTTTCCATTCCCATTTAAGAGTCAAATATATCTAATTTTATTAAACTAATAAGGGAAAATTATTTATTGAATTATTCTTTAATTCTATATCAATCATGACACACTAGACATAGCCTACCTCACCGCAAGCATAATTAACCCTGATTTAAATTGATATATTAATGTAAATTAAAAATGAAATGTACTAATAATTATATAATGTATAAATAGAAATGAACATATTTTCATATAGTAACACCCAATGTCACATATAATTCTTGTATTTCCTTCTTGTGGGTCTTTTCCCATAATTTCATTTCGTAGTGGTAACCAATGGTGTGCTTTATGAGATAAATTCTTAATATATTAAGAGACTATTACCCAATAAATCTTATATAATTTGTGTCATGTTATATTATATAATATATCCATAGAGAATATATTTTTTAATCATTTCATAAAAAATAAAATTTACCATCATGATGGAGAGATGCTATGACCTTTTGGTGTGATATGTACCCATAGGACATTATCACATACAATGTCCCAAAGAAAAATAATAATAATGTGATGATGAATTTATTAATATTCAAAACCATTAATATATAGATAATAAAATGTATAATGTAGTTATTTAAGACACTAAATCCAACAAGGTATAGTTAATGATATCTCTCCAAATGTGTTTCTAATGACATCCAAATGGATCACTGGTAATTATTTTTGAATTTATTAAATAAGTTATAATATAAGGTGAAATGGAACAAAGTATATGTGGAATTAGTGTAAGAGATACATGAAAAGGAATATTCATTGCAGATTCATTTATAAATAATGAAAAATGCCCAATCATATTTTACATTTAGAGGAAATCATAAAACAACATAATCCTGCATGCGATGCATGGCTATATCATATCCTTTTATATGTTTCGAATCCAAATGGTAAATTTTATCACTTTAGTTGATCTTATATAATTCTATCATTAAATTGAACCACTTCAAGAATTTTAATTCATTGAAAATAACAACATATATGCAATGAATGTGTAAGCCAAGGTATTAACTCGTTTCTATAATGCAGTAGTTAATGTTTCCATCTTCTTGGAGTTTCATTAGAAGCAATATAAATCTAAATTCATGTGACAGATGTGTTTTTAAATGCTAACATGGTTCCCGACTGAGACACCCCAAATCAATTTACTCTCTAACCTTCCTTCTTTATAATCTATTCACTAGAATGTCCATGAGGATGTAAATATCCAACTCATATAATGAGAGATTCATCTCAACTCATAGATACCTATATAGGCAGGAGTCATTTTTTTGAAACCACAATGATCTTTATCAAATCAAAAAAATTAGGTTACAAATTTATTTCATGGATCATCAGTGTGTAGAATGACGTTTTTACATTTTTTAATTTATTTCCAATTTTGTATAGTTTACCGAATTTATGTATAGATATATTAGGATTCATATTTATGTAGATTTCAATACATATATTATGTTGTATAAGACCTCCTATAATCCCAAAAAA
The DNA here is from genome assembly GCA_963277665.1 of Viscum album. Lineage (NCBI taxonomy): Eukaryota > Viridiplantae > Streptophyta > Magnoliopsida > Santalales > Viscaceae > Viscum > Viscum album. Next base: position 269,438,185 of record OY728131.1, read on the forward strand.
ATTGAACATAAACATCTACCATGAACTCCAATAATGGAAAAATATAATGTAAAAGAATAAAATGAATCATATATATAACATTAGAACACCAATCAATCTATATCCTGAATAGGAGTTCCACAAACAATTTAGGGGACTCAATGAACTCAAAAGGATCCTTCAAATCCACTTATAGTTTAGTGAAGAAATATAAAATAAGAAAAAATCATATGTGCTTCTCAATTCATATTGGTGATGGATATTAATGAAATTAGGTAATGTTGATAATGTCCATGCCAGAATGAGATGAAGTTTAAACATCCTATTAAAAGTAATTTAGATTTTCCTTTATATCCCCTTATTGAAAACATTACCAACTATTCTATTTATTATATCCTAGTAATTTTTGTAGTGAATCAAAGACAACATGACATAATGACAATGGTAATGGACCAACAATGAAATTTGACATCAAAAACTCAATTCCACAACACAAGAACCATGATGAAATGACCATAAATATGAACCAAAAAAATCCATCCATAGATCAATTTCAATAAATCCATAGACATTTTACAATGTCTATTTGTTGAAGAAAAAACAGACCCCAAAAACTATTCTACACAACAACCAACCCAACCACACTACAACCAAAAAATAAGAAAAAAAAATCATAATATTTTTAAACTCATACATTAGGTTTTCATAAATAAAATGTTTTTGAAATTTTCCAAAATCCCCTACAAAATTTATTATAAGGAATCTCTAGTGGTATATTTCACAACATCTCCCCACTCAACTTGATATTTCATCTCTATCACTACCCATTTCAATGATTTTTTGACACCCCAAACACACCTAATACACATACTTGGTAGAAATTTGTGATTTATTACAATAAAGGCATGGAAATGTGGTGTCCAATTTCCTGTATTTTTCACCTTCATGGAGATAATAGCCTTTTTATCTAATTTATACAACCATTTTATCGAGTTAAACAATTTGGTAACAATTCATTTAAAACATATAATATAAAACATAACTATAAAATTGTTTAAGGAAAATTATATAACACATTTGATTATAATTTCATAAAAATCATGAATTTTCACATTTATATAATTATTAACAATACATGACTAATTTTAGTACTATAAAAAAAGATATATTAACTGTTATTTTTAAAAAATATTAAATATATGATATCATGTATTCATAGAACGTGAATTTCACAATGATTTTATATAATGGGAAAATGAAAATCACAGTACAAAAAAATAATTACATTGATTTATAATTATTAATACTAAATACCAAAAAATATAAGGAGTAAAAATGAACATTTTTTTCTAAACACGATATTTAAAATATTCACTAAAAACTAAAAAAAATCTCATATTATACATAGTGGTAAATTAGATATTTTATAAGTACAAAATTTTTTTTATTAATAACAGAACATTCACTAGATGTTTGTTAATTACGTAGCCCATCCCATATTAGAAAAAAAACTAATTTCCAATATCATAGTGTATTTTCAAACATAGAATCAAATTCAATATATTTTAAATAAATTTTTCAAATAATATTTAGAGTAAAAATATGGCATGCTTCAACAATAAATGATTCATAATTAAAGTCAAAATCATTTAATTTAGACACATGAGATATATAAAAAATAAAAAATAATCCATATTTTTGTTAACATCAAAAATAATTAAATCCATGGTTGGGGAATGGGGTTGTCATGTACACAAACTATATATTTAAACATAAATTTATTTTCATTATAAAAACAATATTAATGTTGTTTAGTTAATTTTATGTATGTATTTTTAAAATGAAATCTCCTAAAAATTTAATAGAGGAAATAAATGTCCATCCAATTGTTTAATTCAATTATATATATTATTTTAGAACATTAAAACACTATATTGATATTAAATTCTTTGATAATAAAAGATACAATAATAACATTTATAAATTTATAAAATTTCAAAATATATGAAAAGCTTACCTGACTCATTTTAACACCATATTCTTGATCAATTTATGGAATTAGAAAATTATTTTATACATTTAATTATTCTAATGAAATTACATATGAAAAGATTGACTTTTTGAAGAAAATAAAATGGTGAACTTATGGCCTAATTTATGGTTGACTCTAAAAATGTAAAATAAAATATAATAATTTTTTTGACACTTAATATTATATTGAACATGTATAAAAAGATGAAAATATTTTTAAATGATTTGTAAATTTATTAAGAATAAATTAAAAACCATATTCATGGATATTGAAAATTATTATAAATATATATAATAATTTTTTTGATGAAATTATTTATTTTAAGTAAAACCATACATTATTGAAATTTTGAATAACAATATTAGAAAAAATAATGTTTACAATCATGGGAATACAAGGAATCATTTAAAAATATAATCGTATATATTTCTAATAAACTATTATTACAGAAATGGATACCTAAAAATAAACCTTTCAGAATAAATAACATAGGTATAATGTATTTAATAAATTTAGTCACAAAAATACCATATAAATAGTGGGGAGAATCACGGACCTCATGGTATATTTTATGAATAAAAAGATAATTATTAAATAATTATTTATCAAAATAAATATATTTCTTTAAATGTATGGAATTATGTATATGATAGTAAGTGAAATTGATGAATGGAAATATTCCTCTACAACTAGAACCATAAGTTAATTTAAATCTTGGGATTTAGATCTCGAATTTATGTCTGTGAATATAGGTTACCTTACAGAATTGTTTTTTGTGTGAAACATTAGCATAAAAAGGCCCAATGGAAATTTTTGTTCATTAAGTAAATGGGGATTAAATGGTGACTACAATATTAAGATAATAGAATACAGGTGGAGGCTATTATATTTTTTAGAGTCAATACGTATATATTGCACATCCCATCATTTCATCAATAATGGTCTTTAGAAAAATGTTGCCCATGCCCATCCCCAACATAAAGTGGGGGATTTCTGTCTTTTGAGACAAATTTTTATTAAACCCCATTAAACTTTAGGACACTAAATTGAGATAATATCCAACCCCTCATTTTATCTTTTTCCACCATTAGTCTCCCTTTGAGATATATATATCTTAGGAACCATTTATTTCATTGATTTTGGTAATACTTCCCCCTTATTTCTTCTTTTTCATATTTATATTTTATCCACTCATTTAGTACAATTTATCTAGATATTTCAAGTAATATTTCACTGGATCATAGTGTAATAAAACAGATATTTTGGGTTTTTTGTTGGTAGATTCTATAAGAGATCGAGAGTGACTAATTTCAAACTATTAAAAATATTTTTTCAATATGTATGTTTCTTCCCCATTTTTTATTGGGTTTTAATCTACATTTAATAAAATTCCATGAAACTAGTTATTAAAAAATATTTCTATTTCATTTTATCAAGTGGGATGAATTTATGTTATGTTTTCCACATTGTGATATGATATTTCATTGGGGTTATACTATCTAATGACCTTTACCTCAATTAAGTTTAATCAGTTTAATTATTAAATAATTATGATAAATAATTATAAGTGTTTTATAATTAATTTAAAATTTTTTAGTATTATGTTAGTGATTCATGGATACGGTGATATCTAGTATGATCTTGTGTTAATTAAATTATTACTGATATAAGGTGGTTACCTCTAATGAAATTAAGGTGGTGCCAATATTACCTCTTTTATTTGGGAATACATTTATTATTTGAAATGAATGTGGGGGATTTTTTGGTGTGTCTACCCAGAATTAGAATTGTGGGAGGGTTCTATGTGAGACAAGGATATTGAGTTAGGGTATACTTATATGGAGTCCTCTGGGTATTATAAAATGATCACATAGTATTCAAGGGTTATGTTATATGTGTGTGTGTGTGTGGTTAAAAAGAGATTAGAACCCTAGAGGGTATCCACCCATTATATATGAATCTATTGATAAAGGTATATATATTGTAATGTAATGTAATATTTGGTTTTTTAATATTTATTAAATTATATTTTTTCTTTATTTCTAGATTTCGTTACTCTATAACATGGGTTCTGTAAAAATCGGATGCCTGAATGAGTTGATTACAAGTAGAGGTAGGAATATTCTAGATGTTCATTTTCCAGAATTTGGAAGAAATGTATATGTATGGTAGATGAAAGTATAGTATCTCTAAATCCATATAGAATCATCTAATTGAACTGTGTATTTTTTTAAAATTTTTAAAGGATAGAAAAAAAAATTTAGATGGATTAATGGGATTGAATTGAAATATTCTCCAAAAGAACATAAAATGATGTGGTGCAATTCATAAGAAATTGTAGAAGAGTATGATCAATTTTTTTCTCTATCTGAATTTCAATGTTTGTGAAATATAATTAAATGGCTAGCTCCTACATAACTTTTTTGTGGTGGGGTTATTTATAATTTAATTTATAATTCTAATTTTTATTATTCGTTAGTATAAATAAATATTTCATGATCTCCCATGGAGAGAGGATAAAGTTTGATCCAGGTAATTTCATGTTGTGTTTCCCTTAAAATATTTTTTCACATGTTTTATTTCTTAGGTGTTGTGAATTAGTGATTATATTTATTTAGTATTATGGATTTTTTTGTTTGTGTCTACTTATTTTTGAAACATTTTTTACATTGATTTGTTTTTTAGAGGTTCCACAAATTGTTCCACAATTAGTTTTTAAAAGAGTTTATTCTAATCAATGTAGGATGGGCCAAACAAGTGGTTTCAAATATTTTGGTTTGGAAAGGGATTACAAAATATGCCTCATACTCTTACTACAAAATTATTTCCCTTACACATTATAAATTTAGTGGGGGTTCTTTATTTTGGTTGAAATGGATTTTGAAGTGGGAAATATATTGGATAAAAAATTCAATTGAATGGTTTTATAAATTTAGGAGGATGTATTGGAGGGATAATATATTTAAAAATTAACTTTATCTTATGCTGAAAAGTCTCAAAAATGAAGTTATGGTTTAACTATAAAAGGTCAGGCATGATAGGAAGACACTTATAATGGTACGTATGCATTTAAAAATGACTTTTTCTTTCAATATATTTTAGTTGAATACCATCCTTGGTTTGAAAATGTATTTTCTAATATATTTTATAATATAATGAGAATTAATTATGTGTCCAATATTCATAGAATATATAGCAGTATAATATCAAAAATATGGTCAATGAAAAATATTGTTAATAGCTTCAAAATGATCAAATGTTTTCTAAAATTTAAAATATAAATTTTGTAGATACATTGTAAGATTTGTTACTACATTCATCCCCCCAAGAATTTTCAGAAGTGACCACTATTAGTAATTATTGGTGTAAGACTAATACTGTGTTTGAGGATGTCAATTATACCATTTTGAATAAAGAAATATTTTAGAGGGATCTCTAGTAACCTATTAGAAGAACGTTAAATGCATAATGAAGAGGTCATTATATTAAATGTAAAGATAAGAAGAAAGTGTGATATAATAGAGATATATGTCAAAATACATTGACCTAACGTAGATCATTATATTGTAAATTTTTGGACGGAGTGCAATTAGATGATTGGTTATAGTGATCAATGGTTTAATTGTAGAAGAGATTTTTCTGAATGTTATATATATACCATATATAATGGTGAAAAAAGTTTACTAATCAGTGTAAATAATCTATTAGAATAATGGATTATTTATTATAGGTAATATTTTTATTCTTTATCCTAAACAGGGTGTTGATAATTTCTATTTCTATAGGATTAATCAAGGTTATTCTTGTAGATGATGAGGATCTTGAGATTACATTGAAATGTTATATAAAACATAAAACCTCAAACAGATGTTTGTTGGAGAATCACAGTGTTTAGAAAATACAATGTTTATATAAGAACATAATATCTCTTTATTAGGTAAATGATATGGGAGTTTTTATAATTCTTTTGAATGGATTATGTAAAATTACATGTGGGTCCATGGTGGTAGTTTATGGAGTTAAATATGGAACCTTGTATCTAATGGGAATATCATATAGAGAAATCAATTAATATAACAAAGAAATTTATAAGTATGGAGGTTGGGAAAACCATATTGGGAACATGTGTAGGAATAATATATGAGTCATAGATACGAAAGGGGCATTGAATCTCAATCAAAATTATTTTTAATAAAGTTAGAGTTATATTATAGGATAGAATAGATCATATTTTTATTTAAATAATTAAAGGAAACTAACACAATTCCATTAATATAGAGGATCACTGTACTCTATTACCTTCATTTATGATTCAAGATTAGTTTTATGGGTATACATCCATGCCTATAAGTTATAGTTATTCTTAGTGGTTGTTTGATGGAGAGACATGGTGAAGAAAGAGTTGGTAACTAAACCTAAGTTGTCATGGTAAGAAAACAATGCCGAGTATAGTAGAAGGTAATTATGAAAGTTTTTATAGAGATAAAAATCAATATTGATAAGACTATACATAAGACATCAGAATAAAATGATGGGAATGAATGGATAAAATAATATGGTTTCTGAGAAACATTAGAGAATGAGGTAAAATATAGTGTTCTAAAAGAATTGTTTTGCTAAAGACATTAATTTTTTAATCTATCTTAGTAACAAAATTCCATCCACACCCACCAAACCAGATATTTCTAAAAATCAATGGTTGAGAAGAACTATTAATATATATCATATGAAATATTTTTGGACGCCCTACCTATGTACACATTAAAGATATTGATAGTGATAAGCTCTAATTAAATAACCAATCATTTTTATTAGTAATGTATGATGTTGAAAAAAATGGGATTTGCCTTTGAGACAATAAAAATTGCAATTTCGTTAGATGTTAAGATGGTCTCTTTAATGGGAAGGTCTTGTGGACAGAAAAAACTGGACGAGTGATGTAGTTTATTAATAATAATCATGGGATAATGCCTAAGTTTATCTAAATGGAAATATAAAAGTATTTTGTATTTAGGAATTTTCAATTAGCATAATTTTTTTTAAAAGAACCAAGAAGGATCAATGTATTAGAAAACTCCAGGTCTACAGAATCTCTAGGTAGATCCGTAGATGATAATATTTCAAAATAACTTGTTATGAAAAGTGCATAGATGAGGGTTGAGTATTTGGGGCCAAATAGGATCATATGAAATATTCCATGGATTAAAACTAATTAAAATTTATTTCTTAATATATATGGAAGACATAATGAGATCTCGGAAGAAACAACAAGTATCAATGATTAAAAAAATTTGTTGTTGGATATGAAACAATAAATGGATTCACTATATTAAAATTGGATATGAGGGTAAAGTAAAACTACCATTGGAATGTACTATGTTTTAGAACAAATGGGTATAATTATTTTTGAATCCAGAATATGGTTGTAAGTGTTAAAATTAAACGTTAATTTTAATAGGGTTTCAGTAAAAGTAATGGGTATATTTCTCTAAAATATTTTCTATTTTTGCAAGAAAGAAAGCTACTAAAATAATTGAAAGATTAGTAGAATATAAGTGGTTACATATTGAAGAGTTATATTTAAAAAATAATTCCTTCTTAGTTATTCGGATGAGAGGATTATCATAAAGTAGTTGATGGGTTTCATTTAACAAGAGAATGAATACCTAGCATGCAAGATAAAAAGGAACCTTTATAGTTTAATATATGCACCACGGAAGTGAAAATAACATTTCTATTCAATTATTTGGGAGAATGTGTTTGGTCATAAAAATAATGACCATTATTGTTATTGGATGGTGTCAAATAATGTAATGTATTTCATTATTCTCTTATATTTTGATGATAAACTTCTAGAAATTCCATTCAGGAAATAGAATTTGGAGGTAAAAAATAATTCTTCTAGAATGCTTGATATCAAAGATATTGGTATATCTAATCAGATTTTGGCGATGTGGGTCAAGGGGAAATGGGTAACTAAATAAAGGTATTAATATAGAAACAATATATCTGAATTCCATTGAAATATGTACAATTATTAGATGAAAACATATACCTACTTTATTTTTCAAACACTTCAAATTACTCAATGAGAAATTAACTAATATGGTAGATAATGTAGTGTACATAGTGATTATTTGGTATACTATAATTGTCGAAATTTAAATGGGTGAGATGATTTTAATGAGGCTATAAATTTCTTGTGACATGGCCTTTGTTATCCAGTTTATGGAGAATATGGGAAAGGATTACCATGAATCCATGTAGTTAATTATACGATATCTCAAAGATTCATATGGATAAACCTTGTATTTTAAAATGGATAAAATATTAAAAGGATATGGTGATACAGTTTTTTTATGATAATGGATGCACGATAGAATACCATAGAATATTTATTTTAAATTTAGAGGTATACCAATAAGTTTAATCTAAGTAATAAAACATATAGTTGGATATTCAACAATGGAAAGGAATTATGTTTTTATCACAAAAAATAATAATAATAATCGATATTGATAATGATCTAATAGGAAGAAATAATAGGATTTAGGAATGGGTATTTTTCTCTACAACAATTATAAGATAATTCATATGGGTAAAAATATAGTATTTGTTTCTAGAAAAATATTCCTAGAAGAAGTATCATTTTATTAGGTTGATTATATAATATGGGTTGTTAAAACTAGAGAATAAGAGTGGAGTTTTTAATTTTGTTGACTCATTAGTTGAGGACTTGGTCTTGGAATGTTTATGTCAACATTATGCCTCATAAGGACATTGGTAACTTGATTGTGGAAATGGACTCTGGTTGTTTCTATAGTGTAAGATGAATTTTTTAAGAAATTATTTTTGGTTTTATTGAATACTTTATAGTAGTCCCCATGTAGGTATTGTTATAATTTTTTCTAGACATATTTCATGATTTAAGTTCCTTGACCCTAGAAGGAGTCATTATAATTAATGGGTTACAGATCATGTGGGATGATTATGATTGTGTAAGACCTATAGAGTCATTTATTGTCTAGATGATAAAATTTAGGAACCAAGTTGAAAATTTAAATATTAATATAATTGAAATGTTGAAGCTTTGGATTGTATATGATAACACCAAAATAATTGGGGATTTTTTTGGTTTTATTATTTTTAGAAAAAATTATTCATCGGTAAATAATAGATTAACTTGAATTATTCACCAGAATTCAATGGCAAGTTGACCATGATCAATAGTGGCCTCTTTTGAAATTTTAGAAGATGGTATAACGTGGTCGACCAGATGTGTCTTAATGTAAATTGGTCAGGTGGGGTCATTTTTAATCTAAATGAAAAAATATAACATTATCTATTGTTATTATAAATAAATTAGTGGTGTTATCTTTCAATGTATGACTACTGTCCAAACCAAGTGATTAATTTTTCCCTTTAAAATCAATATTTCTCTTGTGTTCTTCTTCTATGATTTCTGAGAGTTATATTTTGGTGATTAAATGTCATGGTTGTGGTTATTTAGTCTTCTTTGAAATAGTAAACAAATTTATGGATTCAACTATTTCAAAAAAATCGTAGATTTTTTCTATTGTTGATATTCTGGAGTCCTGCTTTTGGTCATGGTGGGATAAGCCCAGTAAGCACTGTTCACACATATTTTTTGTCATGGGATGAGAATAATCTATGGTTTTTAGTTTCACCATGTGGTATATATGTTATCTGAGAGGGAATGACATTGGTTTTAAGTTAATAGTTGTTATTGAATCCATTATAAACCTAGATATAATAACCCAAAATTTAAAAATATGAACATTGTATTCGATAGAGTATCTGATATGAAACACATACCTTCGAAGGATATATGGAACCTCTAAACATTTGTTACTTTTATTTTTAAAAAATTTAGCCTCTTCAATATCTTGTGTTACATATAAAACTTATTTTATATTTTTTTATTAAACAAGGAGTTTCTTCGATATACTAGTTTTCACATAATAACGAGTTTTATCGAATAATAGTATACTTTTAACTATATTATTTAATATATTTCCTTGTCATTGGAATGAATTCAATGAATAGAAATAAAAAATAATAATGATTAGTAGTGCTTTCCCCACATAATTTAAAATTAATTTTAACACATCTAGAAAATATATTTTGAAAAATAAACATCTAATTTGAAGACATTTTTAAAAAATTAACATTTGTTGATTTTTTGGTATTTTTCTAAAATAATTTATTTTTCATAAATAATGGAAAATACTATATTTCAATTGATTTTTATTAAATTATTATAAAAGTTAAAAAATATATTGAATTTTATTTAATTTTTATTAGTTAAGTTTTATGTCTATTAATCTAATTTAGTTCATTGAAATATTTTTCATATTGAGTTTTTATATAAAAACATTCTAATCTTTTGAAAATAATCTCTTTGATTACCTACATTCTAATCTCATCCATAAGATTACTTTTAAATTAAAATTATACACTTCTGTGAAATGAATTTGTAAAAATGGATTTCGTATTCTGAATGAAAATTAATTATACTTTATAAAAAATATAACTTAATTTTTTACTAAAAGTAACAGTGAAAACATTTAAAATTAATTACCACAGTTATGGTAAAAATATATTTACCAGTGGTAAAACTAAGAAGATGATGTTTAAACATGTCCTACCGAATTTCACAACACCCATTTACTAGATATATTTTAAAATAAACTCATATAGTTTCTGTAGTGGCACATTTTTTAAGTTGCTCGCATAATGAAAACATGGATATGATTTAATCCATTCATTAATACTCAAGTGTGCCTCGCACCTCACTTATTAAATGCCACACCTCTCCTCTATTCTTTACAACCTCGAACCAATTTGGTTCTTTCAGGACCTAAAAAATATCATTTCAAATTATTACATATCATCCTATAATCCTTATTTAATGCATAAATCCATCCAAAGAAGTCATTATTTCAAGACAATGTAAGATACCTAATGAATAAGTACTGTTCTTCAATGAACTTTTTTATTTTATTTATTTCTCCATATCCTTTAATTATTTTTAATCCATGTTGATACAATAACCAAACTATTTATAATATAATGGTTTTTTTATAAAAAATTAATTACTTAAAACCATATCTACCTCCACCAAATTGGTTATGAAATCATCATTCGAGTGTACAGTGGACTACAGCCAGTCGAACGGATGTCATTAATTTTTACATTACCACCATTCATGGTTCAATATGATTGTGGATCTAAATTACACACATATATATATATATGATATTTAAAAAATATTTATACCATTTTAGTCAATATATCATATATATTACATTTTTATATTCTATTCTGAAGGTGATAGGATAGTGTCGCTCGTTTGTACAAAAGACCGTTACCTCTAGAAGCGATGTGATTCATCTTTCACTAATTCTTCATATTGAAGGTGATAAGTGCAAATTTAATGATTATATGTCATATAAATCAAATAATTATTATAATAATTATAAATTTATTATTCATGAAATATAATATATCATTTTATTTCTTAGCTTTCACCTCACTTAAAGATGACAACATTATTCATGTACCTGTGGGATACCTCCTTGTTGAGGCGATGTGACTCTCTATTCATCACAAAATCACATGGATTATGTATATGTGTATATGATATCACATATATGATATTATGATCATTGTTAAAATATTTTATATTAGAAACTATCTTTCTATTATGATCATTGGAAAATTGAATTTTTACTCATGCTTGTGTACGGTATACCATCTGCATGATCTTACCGTACTTCAATTTTCATAACCATATTTAATTATTAGATATTAATTATTATTATTATATATATTATATAAATATATAATATATGCAAGAACAACATATTTAATAACAAAACACACATATGAAAATAAGGAAATTTACACATGAAACCATTAAAATAATTAATCAAAATTAATAAGTCTGTGATAAGATTTTGTAAAAGGATAATATATGGAATTATGAATATCAATATAGTTCATTAATAATTTAATAAAATGTTTAAAACCAGTATACATAGGTTAAATCTTGTTTTACCCAAAGGAAGCACGCGGTAATAGATTTCATATCAATTTCATTTCATTGAGGTAAATAGAAATTTTATTCAACTAATTTCTTTTATATTTTATATATAATACAACTATTAAATATAATTTATTAAATATGTCAATATTCATGGTATTTTAATTTTTATTATTTCATCAATGGGGATTTAAATTAAAATTACCAGTTGGTAAATAATTTAATAACCCAATTTCATTTAATTTTGTTATATTACTCCTTCATGGAAATTGATATTCTTGGATTATGTGTATAATGAATATTTATTATATTGTGTTGTATTTCAACTTTTTTATGATAATTTTCAGTTGATAAATAATTAATTCACTGACTAAATCTCATATCTAAATTTTGACAATTGAAAAGGATTATTTTATAATTTCATTCTAACCAAGAATTTTTAATCATGAGTTTTAGTTGAAGGAAATTATTTTATCATTTTCTTATAAACAAATTACATTTTAGTATAATTCAGTTAAAAATGAATTTTTCATGTAATAGTACCATTTCACCTATTTGGTACATAAAATTCTTTAGAAAATATTTTTTAATAACAAATAACTTTTTTTCTCTCTTTGGTATGAAATAAAATTTCTTCCTAACCCATTTTATGTAAAAAAAATTGAAACATCTTTATAACATTTTAAAATTAAGTTATTAAATAACTTTTTACACATTGTTTGTTTTTACAAAATATTTTTAGTTGGATCATCTTGTTGTTTTCTAATCATGAAGATTTATAATCTTTTTACTATGTATAATGAATGTTCCTTTAATCTTGAATGACATGTTTGTAATTTCTCTTTAACGAGAGTGTTATTTCGTTAATTATTTTTTTTAAATTTTACAGTGTTATTTTTGAAGAATTTTTTTCCAAATATTATTTAAATTCATATATTTTATAAATTATTTTCATTCAAAAGTATTTTTATAATTTTTTATATTGTAAATAATTATTTCTAAAATGAAAATGATATTATCCTTAAGATGTTTTTAAAGATATTATTATAGTAAATATATTAATAATCATATATAACCCTTCATTATTACTCCAATGGGAAATTTTTTTATTGATATCATCCTTATTATTCCTATAAATGAATTATGATTATTTTGACTTAGGATATTATTGAAAATCAATTACTTTATTCATTTTTTTGTAGCCATTAACCCCCTTGAATTATTCACTTATCATTGACTATTAAAAATTAAATATCACGTAAATATACATATTATTTATTGTATATATTTTTCTCCTAAACCATATATCATTTATACATATGATGTTCTACATTAAAATCAATTTTTCTATCTGGTGAAATATTGATTAATTTGTATCCTTTTCTCAGTACATATATTTGATAAGAAGGAATGTTTTTTATAAATTAAATTTATAATTTGATATATGATGAATGATTTAGAGATGTAGACATGGGTGGGGATTAATTATAGTTATATCCATTAATACATTAGTTCTATCATGTGCTGAAATTGTTCATTAGACTTAGTAAAATGGGGTTCTACCTAATAGTTTTAAACTAAGTGGTGAATGTTCCCAAGAGTAAATTTATTATGATCTTGAGTTCATGATTTCTAATAATTAACCATTTCCTTCATGTGGAATGAAATTATTATGATCAATGATATTTTGGATTTTATATTATATATGGATGTATTACAGTCTCAGTTTTTGCTAAAACGGAATGTGTTTTTAATTATTTATAATTCCACATTAATTATTCCTTATCCAGTTATGATAGTAATATTATTTAATAAATGGAATGTGTTTTAATTTATTTTCCTTTCCATATCTGTTATTATCCATGGATTTTTCACATTGATATTATCTATGGATTCACATCCTTCTCATTTTATTAATTACATGTAATGTGTATTTAGTTATTTACCTACCATATTGATTATTCATATTGAATTAGGATATAATAAATTAAATGTATCTCTTAACTTTAAATTTATCCTCACCATTATTTTATTTAATTTCATAAGTTTCCATGAAGTGACGTATGAAATATATGCATGAATACACTAAAGGTAACAAAAATATTCTCAAAACAATTATAATTTTTACATTAGAACGTAATGTAAGACTAAAGCATCTCTCTATTTTACCAAGACCACTAAACTATTAAGTTATTCAGGATGAGATTCCTTTTATCTTATTCTAATGTAATAGACTTGGAAGAAGATTTAGGTTATTGGGGTTTGAGCCTCTATATTTGGTATTAGAAGATGTTTAGTTGAATCCTTGTGAATTAGATTTAAGAAAATGTACATTAGTGGATATAACCTTATGATTTGATTTGGGTGTAAGTATATAAGAAAAATATAATGTTTCAGAATGGATGGTTGTGTGATTTTTCATAGAAATACATCCCTTTATGGATATTAAATTTTGACTTAGTTCTAGTATAGATAAACATGGGGTACTAACTCTGAAAAGTGAACATGTTGATTGTCCTGATAATCACCTAGTTCATAATAATGCACCTTACTGCTCACCTAGTTTTTCACCATGGGGAATATTCTTAGGATAACGATCATTTTCATTACAAACCATTATGAAGGATTTGAAAATATGAATAAAATGAATGACCTTGGTAAAATATTAGGTGTATTTGATTGAAATAAAGGTGTATGAAAGGAATGGAAAAATGTTTTATATGAGGAAAATGAGGGAATGAAGAAAATAATATTTTTAGAAAAATGTATATTACAATGTTAGAAAATAAATCTCATCTTAAGGTTCCATTTATATTTTATCATATTAAATATGGAGATCCAAGGATTAATCTAAATCAATTCCCTCCACTAATGGTTCTACCCAAGACTAAGAATGACATATGTTGGAATAAAATGGATAAAGTATTTATGTATTGGGATAAAAAATAAAATATTATAATTGTATTCAATAATGGTATTAGGAATAAGGATCAGGAAACATCTAAAGATTATGTTAAATTTTAAATTCATTTAATTATTCATTAACTTAAGAGTTATGGATACCATCATAACATAATGAGTTAATGATTTATCATAAGTATCGATTCTTAAACACCACTTTTATGTTTTATATGATGGGGCAGTACCACGATTAAAGATATTTTTGTATAAATTTATGCAATGTATAGTTGTAATTGGATAATTTATTTAATAAAAATTTTGTTCTATTTTATAATCATATGTTTAATTATATTGGTAGCCTTTATAGTAAATAAAATCATTTATGAAACTATAATTGTAGTAAAATAAAATTAATAAATTTTAAAAAAATAATGTTACATTGAAAATATTAGTAAAATGATTTTTATTAATGATTTTGAATTCAGGTATATCCAACATAATTTATTAGGTAACAATATATTAATTATATTAATATAGTCTAGAAAATGGAAAACCCATATATTGGGTGAAACCTTGACACTTTCGGAACTACCACAATGCTTGAACCCACCAACGAACGATGATAAGGGTTTAATGCTTTCCAATCATCAACATGATGTCTTAGTAAATATTTCATAGTTTATAAATAAATTATTTGATGTTTAAATATTAATGATGAACCAATTGTGTTACTGTGTAGGGTTTTAGATTAATGTATTATATTGGATAAATTTCTCTATCCGTATTGGTTTTGTAAAATAGTTAGATATAGAAGAAACTAATTTAACTATTTTATATATTTTATGATCCATTGAAAGTTTATTTTATTACCTGAGTCATAAAAAATCATTTCGTATATATTAATTTCATGAAGGTATAGATTAGAAATCGGTCAAAGAATAACTTCATGATGAAATTATGATTATGAAATATAATGGCAACATGTAAGAATAATTCCTTTTTCCATAGACTATAGAATAATTCCTCAGCATTATTAAAGGGATCTTAAAACAAAAACTCTATCATATTACCTTTATACTCAATGAAACGAATAGTCATTTAAATCATCACAGAATTTTTGTTTTGTGGCCCTTAACTTTACTTTGACTAGTCACTTTATTTTCATCAATGACACCAATCACTTCATATTATTATTTATTATTTTCTTCCATTTCCATCTCTTCACAATCCACCAATGTTATTTTACTTATAATCCTACTTATTTGTTAGTGTATATGACACTTTTTAATCCCTTTATCTCTTCTTAATGGGATATTTTATTCACTATTTTATGATGTGCGTTTTTCAACAATGGTGTATCAAAATTTAAAAACCCTGATAAGCGATTTCATGTTTATATTATTAATATGAAATTTATTTATGGTGGGAGAAAATAACACCCAAATTTCTAAAATAAGAACATTTAATTTGATATCGTATGCAACACACAACAATAATCATAAAAAAAAATATAACACCACAAGGAAATTAATTTTTTTTATTTTTAAATCAATTGAATATCTAAAATAGCTTGTGTTACATTCAATATAGAGTTCATCTTGTCTTATATACCACAATGAGATTCCTTAGTAGCTTGCATTACACCAAGAACGAGTTTTATAGAACAATAATATATTATTAACATTACAATTTAATATAAAGACTTTATATTAGAATGGAATGTATGAATAGATTAAATAAAAAATGAAAATAAATATTTTTGTCATAATTTTATTTATTTATTAATAATAAAATAAGAATATTTTAAAAGAAAAAGAAATATTTTCTAAAAAAATTGAATTTTATCTAAAAAACAGATTAGTTACTTTTTGTATATATAATTTAAAAATTAATTATACTAGTTTTAGATAATTGATTCAAAAAAATAAACTTCAGTTTTTTAAATTATAATATCAAAATTATCTTATGGTGAATTTTTTTTATTTTTCTAAATGATTTTATTTTTTGATGAATATTAAAAAATAATGAATTTATATTTATATTTTTCATTTCTTTTAAATTATTTTAAAATTTAAATTATTTTTGAATTAGTTTTATTATAAAATTTTATAAAATTTATGTTAATAACAAATTTATGTGTTTGTAATATTTTAATATTAAATTTGGATATAATATTTTTTAACATTGGAAGGTATTCTTTTTCAAAACCCATTATCTCATCTTATCTGTGGGATTATATTTAAATAATATTTTTACACATATGTAAATTGAATTTTAAAAAATGGTTGCAATATTTAGAATCATCATATTATATAATGTCTAATATGGATATCATTATATTATACCAAAATTAATAATGAAAATTGTAAAAATTAATTATCCCAGTTAAGGTAGAACTGTATCTACTATGGATTCAACTATGATGATAATGGTTAAAAAAATCTAAAAACATGTCCAAAACCCAGTTTATTACACTATTTCCTCCATAAATCATTTATTTTGAATAATTAACCATTTTTTGAAGCTTTTGGAATGAAAAAATCATCATTTTGATTGATTCTTTTAAAAAAATAACAGTGTGCCACTCACTTAACCTATAAAAGGACACATACTATCCTCTCTTATTCACACCATAAAACATATTTGAATCAAAAAATTTAGGACCAAATATCTTCCTGAATTTCAAACTGTGATAATTTAATCTTTTTTATTCCAATAAATCAATTCTATAAAGGATTTGGTGAAAACATAATAAAGATACCCAAAGAAGATAAAATATTCTTCAATGAATGTCATTATATTATTTCATTCTCCAACTCATTCAATTATTTTTATACATTGATGATATAATATTGTAATTAGATTATATTCAATTACAATTTTTTTTAAAAAATTATGATCTTCTACCATCTATTCTTTCATAAAATGTTCCGCGAAAACAATGTTTGTGTTTACAGCAAACGACTACCTCGCAAATAGATCTAATTTGTTTGTCTATTACCAACTTTCGCCATTGGGCATGATGATTAATATAAATTATATAAATTATATTTATGAAATAATTATACCTCTAAAACAGTTATATCATGTATAAATTTTTTACTTTACATTCCATAGGAGATAATATGACGTCGCTCGTGCATACGGTGGACTACTTCCTTACAAAGTGATGTGATTCAACATTTACTAATGTTTCACATGGATAGGGATAAGGATACATTCGATGGCTATATGTGATATAAATTACATTATTATAATATTCATGACATATTAATTGTCATAAAAATATGATTCATAATATTATTTCCTACCTTTCCACTCACATAATGTTCATAACATTGTCTATGTATGTTTGGACTGCATCCTTTATGAAGTCATGTGATTGTCTTTTCATCCCTAGAACACATGGATGATAAATATAAGTAAATAATATGGTATATATACTATTATAAAAATTATTTAAAAATTATTTATTACTTAACATATATCCATAAAAATCATTTGAAAATTGAAACTTTTCTTATGTGTTTATATATCCTACCGTCTCAATGATTGTAACATACTTCATTATTCAAAACCATCATTCATGATTTTTTAAAGGTAAATTTTATGTAAAATATAATAATTTTCCAATTATTTTTATTATATAGATTATATAACTATATTATATGTTCAATTCTAGCATCTTTAATAATTAAACACATATAAGAAAATAAGGAAATTAACACGAAAAATAGAATTTGAGGTTAGGGATTTCAACTCAATTTAATTTCATTAAGGGATATTATAATGTTATCTAGTATAATTATTTAAAATGGTTTCAATAATATAGGTCAAGGTATTTGCGACGGGTTATTTGTGACGGGATCCCGTCGCAAATAAGCCTTATCGACGGGGCCCCATCGCAAACAACCCATTGCAAAAAACGTCGTCGCAAAAAATATTATTTGCGACGGGGCCGTTGAAAATAAATTTTTTTTGGGACGGGAAACTTCCCCATCGTAAATATGTCTCGAAATATATAATATATATATATAAGCTCTTTTGTGATAGGTCCATCGCAAATACTTATTGGCGACAAGCCCGTAATCCCGTCGTAAATAATTTTTTTTTTAATTTTTTTTAGACAATTTGCGACAGGCTCATAATCCCGTCCCAAAAACCTTTTTTAAGAAAAAATTTCTTCGACTATTTGCGACGGGATACCGTCGCAACAGATCCCATCACAAATAAAAATAATAAAAAAAATAAATTTAATAAAATTATGATTATAGAAAAATTAATTTTAATATTATTAAATTAATTAAAAAAATAAAAAATATTAAAATTCTCAATATTTACAAAAAAATATTAAAAAATCATAAAACATTATAATGATTATTAAAATTTTAAGTTTAATATTAATAAAATAATAACAAAACATCAAAATAAAAAAATTCTAAATATTCACAAAAATATAAAAAAAATCATAAAATATTATTATGATTATTGAAAAATTATTTTTAATATTATTAAAAAAATAAAAAAAATAAAACATATTAAAATTCTCAATATTCACAAAAAAAATATAAAAAAATCATACAATATTATTATTTTTATTATTATTAGTAAAATAAAAAAATAGTATAAAATATAATACTAAAAAAATATATTTAATAAAATTACGATTAATGAAACAATAATATTAATATTATTAAAATAAAAAAATATTAAATTCTCAATATTCACAAAAACAAATAATGAAATATTAAAAATTAAATTATGTAATAATCGCTCCGATATAAAAGACAGTAACTGTAAATAGTTCATATTACAACAAATTTAAATTCAAATGTTTTTGACAAAAAAAATCATTGGGGGTCGTATTCTGGATGAGGTGGAGGAGTTGAAGGAGATAGTGTAGGAAACTCCATCCCTATACTACGAGTCCTACGACGCATGTACTCCATCTGCTCGTGATGCTGCTGCTGCCATCGATGCATCTCCTCCTTGTGCTACTGCTACGGCTGCTCCTACTGAAACGTCTCTTCTTTCTGCTTCTGCAAACTCTCTATAAGGCTATTCTGAGCTCGGAACTGCTCCTGATACTGTGAGCCAAAAGATGATGCCTCTCCACGAGCTCCTCTTGATCTGGATGCCGACATCACAACAATACCATAATAAGTACCAGGATTCGCATGAGAGCTGATACCAACTACTCGGCCCTTCACAAAGCCATACTGAGTCGCCTGCATCCATGCCGCCTTATCGAAGTGGTGGGCACTGGTCTGATCAGCCACCTCGTCCTGACCCTCATCCTATGATTGAGATGTCTAAGCCTCATATGACTTCTTCAATTATAATTTGAAATTAAAATTGTGAAAATATTATATTATGTTAATTGTCAAACTAAAAAAAATAAGACTAACCAAAATCTAACGCTGGCGATCACCTCTAATCTCTCCGGTGGATGGATCACAGTACATCCTCCGATAAACATCGTACTACGTAATATCGGGATTCTCGACTGCCTATATGAATATAAATTAAACTATTTATATTTGAGGTTATATAAAATATTTAAAAAAATACTTACCATATGCTCTCTATGCATACTGAATGTACGACTACAAGCTCGATGCGTCACCTCCTGTCTCACATAGTTCTGCAAGCCTAATGAAGACCACCTCTGAAATCCACCACCCAACCAGTGTGAAAATAATCCATCCCAAACCTGAGATGAAATGTACTTTGGTCGGTGGGCTCTACACGACTCATCAAATACTATCTCTCATGCTTTCTTAATTACCGTCTTTATCAAATTGTGAAAAAATATACGCGAACGCTCATGCATAGCCACCTCCCATGCTACAAGGATATCGGCACGCATGATATCATCGATGGGATACCATAATCCCAACAAATAATTTATAATATCAAGTTATTAATAAACCAAATTTCAAAATAAATATTATTTATTTATGTACCAGCCAATGATTGTACATGTCGAGCTGCACATCAACGAGAATCTGTTCCCATGTGCTCCATGGATGAGAAAAATAATTGTGAAAGATAGCGCTCCCCTGTCCAATAGCTACATGCGGAAAACATTGAAAAACAAATAAATAATCAAACAATTAGTATATATATAAATAAATTAATGAAATATAACAAAAATATATAGGTTACTATACCTCAATGTGTGTGGATCGAAGCCAAGACTTGGACTTCACTCGGGGATAGGGTCAGGAATCACCAATCACGCAAGACCACGCCCCCTCCGCATTCCTCCTGATCCACCAGTAGGCTGAGGGTCAGATGATCCCACATCCCCCTCATCAAAAGGTAGCTCAGCTTCCTCTAACTCACGCAACAGATCAGATTCCATCTGAAACAAAAAATGATTATTATTAGTAGATAGTTGAAAATAACTATTATAAATATATATATTAGTTATGATCATAACCTGCATTTAACTATGTCAATGTTCACCTTCATCATCATCTTCATATCTAATGATGTCAATATCATCATATTCCTGCTCAGCATCATCAATATCCATATGAGTTTTAATTTCATTATCCCTTTTCATTTCAATTTCTTTTGTAACATCATTAACATCTTCCTAAACATGGACCATTAATTTTGGGGTGTCCTCATCGATGTTCACGTTTATTTGTGAAAAACATGGATTTTGAGTAGTCTCTTGAAAAATTTCAATTTCTCCCACCTCAGCGGAAGCACATTCAGTTTGAGTAAATTGATTATCCTGAGATTTCATTTTTATTATGCTCCACCAATCTCCCAGGACTCTTGAAGTAGCACAGTACATAGCTTAATAAATTTGATGTACCTGTTGAGCTAGTAAAAATTGTTCATTTACTGCAAGAAGATTATCATATTTAATATCGACGATTCAATGACTCGGATGAACATGCAATCCTCTCTCAGTATCCAACCACCGACATTTAAACATCATTATGTAATTTTGTCCACGATAACCTAGCTCAATAATTTCATCCAGAATGCTGTAAAAGACAACTTCATTTTCTCTATGATGCGATCCTTACAAAAAAACTCCACTATTCATTGTTTTTATTATTCCCCATATGCACGTGTATGAAATCGAAAACCATTCACCACATATGCATTATAAGATTTAACCATTTTGTATGATGGGTTACAATTTATACAAAGTCGCTTATCAATATTTTCAGCATGTTGAGACATCTGAAAATTTGTAAAACAATTATCAATATAATAAATAGTCAACTGAATTGATATTAAACAATCATGAATTTATGTTACCATCTTTTGAAACCATTGAGAATTTTTTTTCTGCATTTTTTAAGAGGAACTGCTGTAATTTGTGGAACTTTTTTCTTGATATGATTATCATATAACCTAAAAATAAAATAAGTTTACATACTGTAACAGAAATTATAGAATATGTGATAGAAGAACTCGCAGTATAAATGCTATTATTTCATCACAGTTGAGAAGAACATATGTATGAGCTCTGTGATGTTCATCATCAGAAAGCCATCGTTCTTGAACTCCACCGAAGCCATGGTTTGGCTGATTAAAAACTGATAAATGATTGTCCATTTCATCATTAACTTTTTCCTCGTTCTGTCCCATGTGGTTTTGTTTTGAGGGATATTCAGATTAAAAATAGTGAGAGTAGAAAAGTAATTTTCTCTTTCAAATAAGCTTCAGCAATTGAGTCTTCAACTGATGCTTTGTTATGTACTTTTTTCTCCAATTTCTGCATGCATACCTCGAATGGGTAAATCCATCGAAACTGTGCTGGAATTACACAATTATCTTCATGTGGGAAATGAAATATCAGATGTTCCATTGAGTCAAATAAATCAGGTGCAAATATTTTTTCCAGTTTACATATAATTACATTAAGATCTTCTTCCAGTTTTCTTATCACATCGTAGTTAGTTGTCGCTACACAAATGTCTTAAAAAATATGATATGTCTATTATATAATCCCAAATCATAGATTTCCACAAACCTCAAAATCTAATCGGCATAAGTGTTTCCATTATAACATGACAATCATGGCTTTTTAATCCTGTAATATGACCATTCTTAACACATCTGCCCAAATTGGATGCATAGCGATCTGGAAGTCTCAAATCTGCAATCCACTGACAAATAAAAAAAGATTCTCTTTGGACAGTGTATAATCTACTTTTGGCTTCATTAACCATTGTGATATGACATATTCAAATAGTTCAAGTTCTGGTCTCCTGCAAATTTGGGCAAGATCTAATCGTGCTTTTACATTATCTTTGGTCTTACCAGGTGTATCCAAAAACAATATGAAATAAATTATCAAAACAGTTCTTTTTAATGTGCATGAAATCTAACATGTGGAGGACCAACAAATTAGACCAATATGGGAGATCCCAAAAATGCTTCGTTTAACCCAATTATGTTCTTTCTCAAAGCCATGAATTTCATGTTGATTTACTGTTGGCCCAAATGTGATGGGAGGTAATGAAAACACAACTGATTTTAACTCTGTACCTGAGATAAATTTTAGAGGTCCATCCCTTTCAATTGTTCCTTTTCTAAAATGAGATATGTTCCTTCTAAAAGGATGATTAGTTGGAAGAAATATATGATGAAAGTCAAAATAGAAATGTTTTTTCCATTGAAGTGATTAAATGATTTGTTGTCTTTTTTAAAGGACATGATTTCGGACCATGTGTACTCCAGCCAGATAAAATTCCATATGCCATAATGTCACTAATCATCCACATCAATGCAGATTTTAATGTGAAATTTTGTTTTGCAGCAACATCATATGTACTAAAACCATTACTCCACAATGCATTTAACTCATCAATAAATGGTTTCAAATAAACATCAATATTATTTTTCAGATGTCCTAGGATTAATAAGGTTCAAAAGATATTGGGCTCCTTCATCAAAATCCATGGAGGTTGACTGTATGGAGTTATAAAGACAGACCAACATGAATACTGACTACCATAAGAACCAAACAGTCAGAAACCGTTAGTCGAAAGACCCATTCACACATTTCAGGCTTCTAAAGAAAAAGACGGATGCAAAAAATTAAAATGATTTCATGAATCACTATCAGATGGATGATTTAAGCTTTTACCAGTTGAAATATTGGTTTTGTACCATGACATCATTGATGCTGTGTTATGAGACATAAATAAACATTGCAGCCCAGGTGTAAGGGGGAAATATCTCAATATTTTTACAAGAATCGATCAAGACTTCCCTAGTTGAGCTTTTTTATACCTCAATTGTCCACATGTTGGAAAACTATCCAACGACTCATTTTCACTAGAATATATGATGGAATAATTTTCATATGTATGAATCATTCGATAACTAAGGCTTAGATTAATAACCAACCTCTTGATTTCATAGTAATTTGCAGGCAACACATTTCCATCAGGTAACAATGTTTTAACCAAAGAAGATATCTTATCAAAACATTTGTTTGACATTGCGTTATCTGAATTAATAGCCATAAATTTTTCAACCGCTTCTAATTTGCTTATCTTGCAACCAGGATATAATGCATCCTCAGCATACCTCAACCACTCATAAAATTCGGATGGTGCCAACTCAGGAGTTAAATCAATATCATTGAGAGTTTCAGTTTGTTGAACAGATGTACCTACAACATCATGTACTAAATTTTGGAATTGTGATGGATCCAGAATCAAGTTATTAGTATCTTCTTTGGAACTGCATTCACTATGTTGATACCAAAAAATATAATTTAGTTGAAAACCAAACCGCAAGTGATGTCCCCCAACATTGTCAAATGTGTCAAACGTTCTTAGAGAACATTTTTTACAAGGATACTTAATTGCTCCTTCTACAACATATTCTGTTTTTTATGATACAAATTATAATAATGTTTCCACAACCTCAATATATATAGGATTTAAACCAGAACTATTTGGATTTCTGCACTGATTTATCCAAGCGCGATCATCTAATAATGACTGATGTCGACTTCCTTGTTCCATATTTTTTTTTAAAATATTAAATCATCACTGATTTTGAATAATTTGAAATTATAAAAATACTATCTAAAAAAATAACATAAATAATTTCTATTACTTCTTAATAATTACCATTAATTAAAGGCGACACAATTTCCAGTGGATTGACGGCTACTCTTTTGTCAGACGTCTCATTTACTTGCATCTTTCTCACAATCAAATCATAATGATAAATTTGGTCGGAGGTATGCATATTCATTCTCATATTCACGTGAATGAATATATGTATCTCTGACCATATTCATCATTGTGATTTCAGTGTGAGAAATATGCAAGTAAATGAGCCGTCAGAACAAAGAGCCCCCTTTTAGTTGATGAATCGTCTTCCTCCAACTATCACCTCTTGAAAACATTCTAAGAAATATGATCCTACAAATTCATATCTAATCTCGTGTATATGATATTGAATATGCCTATGTATCATCACATTTTTTATATTGTTTTGAGTCGGTGAGAGTTGAAAGGAGAAAAGCCATCGAGCAAAAGGAGTGCCGTCAATCCACTGGAAATTGTGCCAGGTTCTTGGAATTTATTAAAACTTATTAAAATTTCATTCTAACTGTTCCTAACAAATTATTACTCTTTATTACTAATTATTACTAATTATTACTATTTATTGATGATTATTCCTATTTATTACTAATTATTCTTATTTATTAATAAATATTCTTATTTATAACTAATTATTTATATTTATTACTAACTATTACTATTTACTACTAATTATTACTAAGTATTAATATTTATTACTATTTATTAATCCTTATTAGTATTTATTACTATTTATTACGAATTATTACTAATTATTACAAATTATTACAATTTATCCCTATTTATTAATAATTATTCCTAATTATTTGCTAATTATTTATATTTATTGGTAATTATTTCTAATTAGTTATAATTATTACTATTTATTCTTAATTATTTCTAATTATTACAATTTATTCCTATTTATTGGTAATTATTGCTAATTATTGCTAAAATTTTCTAATTATTGATAATTGTTGCAAATTATTCCTAATTATTCATAATTTGTAATATTTATTGGTACTTATTACTAATTATTAGTACTTATTAGTAATTATTACTAATTTTAGCTAATTGTTATTAATTATTGCTAATTATTGCTAATTATTGCTAATTATTCCTAATTATTGCTAATTATTACTAATTATTGCTAAATATTACTAATTATTAGTATTTATTCATAATTATTAGTAAATAATACTAATTAATCATATTTATTCCTAATTATTACTAATTATTCCTAATTATTAATAATTATTTGTAACGTCCCGGTTCAGGAAACCACCCAGAGGCGCCCCATACATAGTTGGTCACATGGTCTCAAGCGCATTTCCCCAAATGCCAGAGGCTGCCAACTAGCAGCGAGGTACTTGGGTGTGATAGTGGGGAAACTATGCCCTCATTGGCAGAGTACACACCAGAAATAAATATAGACATGCAATAACGAAATCAGTAATAACAAGCAATATAAACAGCGGAAGACTAAATAAACAAACTGAAGCACATATGTATATATGAAATGATGCATGATATATATCTAGGAAAGCATCCAAACAAGTCACAATACTGAAAAACACCACAGTACCAAAAAAAGTACAAAAGAAAAGTAAACAGCTCCACAGCATCGCAAACCAGAGCTTGGTCCCTTGCTCTCCTACTCCAAGCAATCAAGTACCAGAAGTCTAAGGGTGCTTGCCCTTGTCTATACCTGCAACAACATAGTCTACATGGGCCCAATAATATGGCCCAAAAAGGGTGTGGGATAAATTCCTAGTAGGCAACCACCAGAAGATCTGTACCTAACAGTCAGTGAGTATATGGCTGGTAATAGTACACTAAGCAGTAAACAACAACAGCATAGCAGTAGGCTGTAAACAGTATGCAATAAACCAGAATGATACACAACAGTAATAAAATCCACAACCAATAACAGCAGTTAAGAAAACATCTAACAAGCAGGAAAACCCTCTGGGAAGTACTCGCAACCATTCCCTTTGGTCCTATCCAAGAAGTACCACAACCCTCTGGGCAGTGCACTCAGCCTAACCCCTCTGGCTTGGTCATACAAATTTATGAGACTCTCTGGGGATGCTCACTCGGTCAATTCCACTCATAGTCTAGGGTAGTTAGGGATTCTCTGAGGAAGATCACGTGGTCTAACCCTCTTAGCCCCAAGGTCTAGAGACTCTCTGAGGAAGCTATCTTGGTCAATTTCTCCTATAGCCTGAGGTATACCAAAGACTCTCTAAGGAAGCTCACTCAGTCAATTCCTCCTCTATCCTGAGAAGGATCATAAAAGAAACCAAACAAGGTAAGACTCTCTGAGGAAGATCACTCGGTCTACCCTCCTATAGTCAATAATATCTGAAGGCACTCTGGGAAGCTCACTCGGTCCATCCCCAGAGGCCTATAATGTCTAAGACTCCCCGAGGAAGCTCACTCGGTCTACCCTCCTATAGTCTATAATGTCAACGACTCTCTAGGAAGTACACTCGGTCTATCACTTATAGTATATTGCACCGGGTTCCCTCAGCCATTTGCCAGTCAGTGCATAATAATTCCATAGGGCCAAAGTACACCTACAGAGCTACATGGCTAACAGTCTACAAGGCAACAAGCATGTAATGAAAAACACTCCATCCTATAGACACAAGGCATGGCAACAGTCATAACGGCCAAAGGCTAACAAGACCCAAAGGTCATAAACAGAGCAAAGCATGGGAAAACATCCAAGAACAAAAAAATATCCTCTAACATGATAAATTTACCTATATACAAGCATACAAGAAAGGAAGGAAAACAACAAGGGAAAAAAGGTAAACACACAACACCCTGTTGATGGGTATTGGTGGAATTTGCACATAAAACTCAATGACATTGAACGGTAAGGCACAAACCACCTACCTAGATCCTAGGAGATCGATATACTTGAATAACGACGATTGATTCTCCCCCGAACGTCATATATCTGAGTAAACATCCAAAACTTTCAAACCATGATAACATGAGAAAGAGGAGGAATTGGAAAACAAGGATCAAGAAGAAGGAAGAACTCACCGCTGCGATTCCAATGCAATCGACCATGCTCGAATCGGAGAATGGACAGAGATGTTGTGGCTCGTCTATGATCCGGGGGTTCCCAGCACTCTCGGACGAAGAAGTTGGAGAATAAGTACTTTTCGTTGATTAGGCGCGACCCCGGTCTGTTTAATGAAAAAGAAAGAAAGTACAGGGCGTGTAATTATAGAGTACACGACGTGTACTAGGTCTTTCCGTACTCCACCAAAATCGGGTTCCACGTCACCCCTACACACCGTGGGTGTGGCCTGGACATGGCCAGTACACGGCTTCGAGCGAGAAAAGAGTACACGGCGTGTACTCTAAAAGTACACATCGTGTACTTCAGAAATTTCCAGCAACTTTATTTTTCTCAAAAACTCCAGAAAAAAGGAAAACATACTTGAAACGAAGATCTTAGTTCTTACAAACATCCCCCCTTAATGAAATTCATCCTCAAATTTCCCTAGAGAGTCGTAGAAGAAGAAACCTCGAACAACTCCGGCCACTGAGATCGTACATCGACCTTCCTCTCCTAGGTCTCATCCTGTACTCACCCATGCTGCCATAGCACCCGTACTAGAGGAACAGAATTCCCACGGATAATCTTCATACTACGATCATCAATCTGGATATGATGCTCCTCAAACTACACATCTGCTTCAAGCTGAACCTCCTTGGGTTGGAAGACATGATAAGGTTCTAAAAAGTAACATCAGAGCTGAGTGACGTGGAAGACGTCGTGCATAGCCCAGTACCTATGAGGTAGCTGCAACTGATAGGAAACCGACCCAACTGTCTCCAACACATCAAATGGCCCAACGTACTGCGGTGAAAGCTTACCCTGTCTCCGAAACCTCTTCTGTCCCAATCTCGGTGTTACACGCAAGAAAACCTGATCCCCGACCTCGAACTCCAAAGGTCATCTCTGCTGATCAACATACGACTTCTGGAGAGACTGTGCTGTAGCCATTCGCTTCCAAATCAACTCTATCTTCTCTGAGGTCTCCTGAACAAGAGGAGGTCCCAGCAGAGCTACCTCTCCTACCTCCAGCCAGCATAAGGGTGATCAACATGGCCTACCGTACAAAGCCTCGTATAGTTCCATCTGAATGGTCACATAGAAACTGTTGTTGGAGGAGAAATCCACCAGAGGAATATGTATCTCCCAAGAACCACCAAAGTCTAGAATAAAAGCTCAGAGCATATTCTCAAACACCTGGATCGTGTGCTCGGACTGGCCATTAGTCTGGGGATGGTATGTTGTACTCAAAAGTACCTGTGTACCCAAATCCTTCTGAAGTCCCATCCAGAGCCAAGTGGTAAAGCGCGCATCCCTGTCTGAAACAATGGAGTGTGGAACTCCATGTAGACGTACAATCTCTCCGATGTACAGTCGTCCCATATCATCAACACTGAAGGTCTCCTTGATCGGAAAGAAGTGTGCATCCTTCGTAATCCTGTCGACAACAACCCAAACGACATCACTCCCCTAAGGAGACCTCGAAAACCCGATCACGAAGTCCATCGCGACATCGTTCCACTTACACTCGGGAATGGGGAACTGCTGTAAAAGCCCTGATGGTCGCTGATGCTCTTCTTTCACCTGCCGACAAGTAGAACATCTCATGAAAAAACCAGGAAAATTTTTCTTCATACCTGGCCACCAGTACTGGCGGAGTAGATCACGATACATCATGGTGATGCTAGGATGAAATGCCCAAACTGAGGAATGAAAATCCCGCATCAGCTCCTCGTGTATGTCTGCTGGAACCCATACGCATCCCTGGAAATTCAAGATCTCATCTTCTCCCACTGTCCATCTAGAAAGAGGGTCCTATACTGACACACTCTCCCGTAGGACTAAGCCTTCTGATTCTGATAGCTACCTCATCCGTACCCGATCAAGTAGTGTAAAGGAAACAACTACAGAAGATAGAATAGTTTGTCCCTTCCTGTCGTGAAATTCTAAGTGCATCTCAGAGAAATGTGCCATAAGCTTCCACTCACTAATAGCCTCCAGAACTGCCTGAATGTGTGTTCTTATGCTCAATGAACTTGCCACTGCATTGCCCTTTCCCGGCGTATAGGTGAGCTCGATGTCAAAGGACTGAAGATACTCAATCCACCTAAGATGTCTTAGATTCAGATCACGCTAAGTGAAGATATACTTGAGACTCTTGTGGTTGGTGAAAAACACAATGTTCTATCCCACAAGGTAGTTTCTTTTATAGCGTAAGGCTTGAACAACAACTGCCAACTCTAGATCGTGTGTCGGGTAGTTCCTCTCGTATGGTCTCAACCGCCGAGACCCATACACAATGCCTCCATCTCCCAGCATAAGCACAGATCCTAGCCCGATACCCGAATAATCACATTAAAGAGTGAATCCCTTTCTTGGTTCGGGCAAGGCTAGTATAGGTGCTGACGTCAACCTCCCGTTCAACTCCTGAAAGGATGACTCACAAGAATCTGACCATAAAAACATCGCCCACTTCTTTGTCAAACCTGTCAATGATGTTTCTAGGTGTGAGAAGTCTTGAATGAAGCTCCTGTAGTATCCAACCATCCCTAGAAAACACCGCACCTGAAAGACGTTCTTCGGCTGCTCCCATGAAACTACAACTCTCACTTCCTCTGGGTCCACTGAAACTCCTATTTCTGAGATGACCTGACCAAAGAAGTGAATATGATCCATCCAAAAGTGGCACTTCGAGAGTTTAGCATACAACCGATGCTCTCTCAGTGTACTCAGTACGATCTCAATATGTGTGGCATGGTTGTGTCGAGTGTGAGAGTACACCAAGATTTTGTCCATAAAAACTACCTCAATGGAGTCTATGTACGGATGGAACACTCGGTTCATCAGTTCCATGAAAACTGCGGGCGCATTCGTGAGACCGAACGGAATGACTGTATACTCTAATAGACAATACCTACTTATGAAGGATGTATGGGGTATATCTGATGGTCTAATGTGAAACTGATCATAGCCAGACATCAAATTGATCTTCGAGAACACCCGAGATCCCCGAATCATATCAAAGAGGTCATCTATCCCCGGCAAGGGATATTGGTTCTTCACCGTCAACTAGTTCAGCTTCTAATAATATACACAATGTTGAAGGGTGTCGTCTGCCTTTTTCGCGAATAGGACAGGCGAACCCCAAGGAGAAGTACTTGGTAGGATGAAACCCTTTTCCTACAACTCCTCTAATTGGTTCTTGAGCTCCTGCAAATCAGGAGTAGCCATCCTATATAAAGGAATGGACAGCGGTTCCACTCTTGAATGAGCTCAATCGAGAAGTCTACCTCATGCTTCGGAGGCAAACCTGGAAAGTCCATTGGAAAAACATCCCTGAAATGATCCTCCACTGGAGGAAAGTCTAAAAGTGAAGTCCCATGGTCATCCAAATAAAGACTGGAAATCTGAGCTATAACTTCTCCTAGCCCATGATGCTCTGGTCCAACTCTACCCGTTTGGACATCCCACTCGCCTCTATGAAGGAATGATATGCCCTATGGTGATATGAAACTCACCCTACGGCTATACCAATCGACGACTGCCAGGAAGGGAACCAACCAGTCCATACCGAGTATGATGTCATAGCCCGACATCTCTAGGACATAGAGTTCCCATTAGAAATGACACCCCACAACATCAAGAGGGCACTCTCTGCACTGACGGGATCTAGATGTCCTTGTTCCCAACGATGTGTCAAGAATCAACAAGTCGGAAGACGAAACGATACAGAGCCCAAGCCTCTCCACAACTGAAATAGAGATAAGGATATAGGAATCACCAGTATCGAAAAGAGATTAAGATAAAACTGAGGGTACTAAGATCGTACCTCGAACTGTAGAAGGGATGAGATCCTGCTCTTGCTGGGTCTGCTCCAAGGTGAAAGATTGGCATGCAGCGCGGCCCTGCGCCCCTGGATGACCGTTCTGAGATGATCCACTCTGCTATCGCTGGTGATCTGGTGACTGACCACCACGGCCGCGACCTCCACCTCGGCATAAACGGTATGAAGAACTCCATTTCCTAGAATGGTGAGAAACTGGTGAAGCATCTCCAGAATGCGGGGTCATAGAGGAACCCCTACCACCAGCTAAAGGTGAGAAGATCTGACAAAAATGCTGAAGATGGCCCATCTTGCCGCATGATAGGCACTCCATCAGATCTCTCTTGCACTGAGTCCTAGTATGCCTGCCCCTACCACACTGGTATCATACAACATGGCTTCCAGAAGATACATCATGTGAACCCCGATTACCTCTAGAAGACTCTCTGCAACGCTTCCTACTATCCGTAGGAGGAATGTCAGCTCTGGATATCGAATCACCCGGGATCACTGCTCCAGAATCTCTCAGATTGCGCTCAGTGATCAACGCCTAGTTGACTATGGAGGATATATAAGTCAATTGGAAGATATTCACCTCAGAACGGATCTCCTACCTGAGATCGTCCTTGAACTTCCTATCAAGAAACAACTCATCACCTGCTGGGATCAGTGTGAAACGCTGTAGCCCAGTGAAGCGATACGAGTACTCCATAACAGAAAGATTACCCTACTGCTGACTCATAAACTCCTTGGCTCGGTCGACCCTTAGGGTCTCCAGATAGAAGTAGTCATAGAAGGTGTGTCGAAACTCGTCTCAAGACATACCCTGCTGATGCCCTGAATGTGAGATCACCTCCCACCACCTATTGGCGGTGTCCCAGAGCATATATGTGGCCAGCTTTACCCTCTTCTCTACGGGTATCTCCGGATGCTGAAAGATATTCAGGGTGGACTCGAACCATGACTCTGCATCCTGGGGTCCTCTATCCCCTATGAAAGTAGGAGGATGCTGCTGCTGAAAAATCCTCGCCAACTCATCCATCGATGGGGCATGAGGCGGCGCTCCCTGAAAAGTCTTCATCATCCTCAGGAAGTCATCTCTGAACTGCGTATCGGCGCCTACGACAGTTATAACTGTTGGTGCCTAGGCTGGCGTAGTAGAGGATCTACAGGAGGATTAACAAGAGGTCCCTCATTGGCCATATCCAGTGTCTGATCACCTTCTGGAAACTGACCTACGACTGGAAGATGTCTCGGTGGCATAACTCTGAAAGATCAAAAGCACACCTTAGATCAGGATTAATAAATACTGAAAACACATGTGTACAAAACGGGAACAGGGGGAAGAAACTATTGAGTTTTACAAAACATAACTACACGACATGTATAAAAACTACACGGCGTGTCTTCTTTAGCCATTGACATGGGCGTGTACCCCTGCCCGACAGGTTGTGTAACACCCCAAACAACACGGCGTGTTGTTCCCACACACAGAGTGTACTTGAACTCTAATAACCTTCCTAAGTCTCCTTACACGGCTAACCCACACGGTCTAACTAACCCCAGAATATACGGCGTGTTCCCTAGAGACACGACGTGTACTAGATAATGTATCGGTGGCCCGTGTTTTTATTTACACGGCTTTCTACGTGGTTGGAATATACACGACATGTTCAGAACAAACATGACGTGTATAAGAGAAGGTGAAATCGACCAATGTTGTTCGTGACATGGCCAGGTACCTGGACAAGACTACACGACATGTTCCAAAAACAACACGTCGTGTCTAAGAGAAGGTAATACCAACATGTGTTGTCCATGACATGGTCGGGTACCTAGACCGGGCTACACAGTGTGTTCTACTCTAGGTTCCCTGACTCGTGTTGTTAGTGACATGGTCAGGTACATGGCATGTACCTGCTGTACACGGCGTGTTCCTGAAGAGATTTACACAACAGTGTGTCCCTACTCACACAGTCATCAACACGGAATGAAAACCACATGGCGTGTATCTAGAAAGTACATGCCGTGTATTCTGGGTTTTTCTAGGCAGTAGCTCAGAAACTACACAGAAGCCCAGAAACACTGAAAACAAGGAAAAGAGGTGCCAAATTCCAATCTCTGAGGGCCCACACTCCCCGCAAATCAAAGCTTCGCATCTCCTACAGTCATGTACAAGAGAAAACAAGATCATAATCCAACAATTTCTGATTCAAGAGGGCCCATAACACCTCAAGAATCAAAATATGGCATTCATTTAAGCAAAGTACAATACAAAAAATCCTCTAAAAAGGTAGTGGCGATTCTATCAAGCATCTATCACAACAGAATGCATAATCTACACAAAGTCTATCACAACATCATGCAACTGCTAATGCACCCTAGATGGAATAGAAAGAATGCATGGCATGTGAATTCTACAAGTGCCTATGTGATGCATGAGATGGAATACACTCATCTCATTGGGTTGCGATATAAATCGAATGGCAATAGTCAAAACAATAACAACATGAAGCATGTGAATTACTCTAGGTGAAATCATATCAACCGTAAAATCTCAAAACCAGAAAATTGCAATAAATGAGGTAGTATGGCTTTTCCCTGTACATGGGTTAGCTACTCCTGAGCACAGCTTAATACCTAGTACTGAATCCATCCTATCCCTGGTTAAAGGCTACAAACAGTAAATCAAGAGAAACGAACCCCTTTGATACCACTTTGTAACATCTCGGTTCAGGAAGCCACCCAGAGGCGCCCCATACCCGGTTGGTCACATAGCCTCAAGAGATTTTCCCCAAATGCCAGAGGCTACCGACTAGTAGTGAGGGACTTTGGTGTGATAGTGGGGAAACTATGCCCTCATAGGTAGAGAACATAGCGGAAATAAATATAAACATACAATAGCAGAATGAGTAAAAACCAAAAATATATACAGAGGAAGACTAAATCAAAAAACTGGAGCACATATGTATATACGAAATGATGCATGATACATATCTAGGAAAGCAGCCAAACACGTCACAATATTGAAAAACACCACAGTTCCAAAACAAGTACAAAAGAAAAGTAAATATCTCCTCAGCATCGCAAGCCAGAGCTTGGTCCTTTTCTCTCCTGCTCTAGGCAATCATGTACCAGAAGTCGAAGGGCACTTTCCCTTGTCTGTACCTGCAAAAACATAGTCTTCTTGGGAAAAAAACATGGAAGAAATAGGGTGTGAGATTAAATCACAGTAGGAAACCACCCGAAGATCTATGCCTAACAGTCAGTGAGTATATGGTAGGTAATAGTACACTAAGCAGTAAACAATAAAACAAAGCAGTAGGCATTAAAAAGTAATCAGTAAAGTAGAATGATACACAACAGTAATCAAATCCACAACCAACAATAGCAGTGAAGAAAACAACTAAAAAGTAGAAATACCCTCTGGGAAGTACTCGTATCCATTCCCTCCGGTCCTATCCAAGTAGTACCACAACCCTCTGGGCAGTGCACTCAGCCTAACCCCTCTGGCTTGGTCATAAGAATTTATGAGACTCTCTGCGGAAGATCACTCAGTCAATTCCCCTCATAGTCTAGGGTAGTCCGGGACTCTTTGAGGAAGATCACGTGGTATAACCCTCTTATCCCCAAGTTCTAGAGACTCTCCGAGGAAGCTATCTTGGTCAATTCCTCTTATAGCATCAGGTATACCACAGACACTCTAAGGAAGCTCACTCGGTCAATTCCTCCTCTATCCTGGGAAGGTTCTTGAAAGAAATCAAACAAGGTAAGACTCTCGGTGGAAGCTCCCATGGTCTACCCTCTTGTAGTCTATAATCTCTGAAGGCACTCTAGGAAACTCACTTGGCCCATCCCCATGGCCTATAATGTCTAAGACTCAGTGAGGAATCTCACTCGGTCTATCCTCCTGCAGTCTATAATGTCAAAGACACTCTGCGAAGTGCACTCGGTCTATTTCTTATAGTCTATAGCACCAGGTTCCCTCAGCCCCATTCCAGTCAGTGGATAATAATGCTATAGGTCCAAAGTACACCTACAGAGCTACTTGGCTTATGGAAACAAGCATGTAATGCAAAACACTCCATCCTATAGACACAAGGCATGGAAACAGTCATAAAGGCCAAAGGCTAACAAGACCCAAAGGTCATAAACAGAGAAAAGCAAGTGAAAAAAAATCCAAGCACAACAAAATATCTTCTAACATGATAAATTTACCTTTACACAAGCATACAAGCAAGGCAGGCAAACAACAAGGGAAAAGGTAAACACACAACACCCCGTTCACAAGTATTGGTGGAATTTGCACATAAAACACAAATACATTGAACAGTAAGGCACAAACCACCTACCTCGATCCTAGGAGATTGATATACTTGAATCACGATGATTGATTCTCCCCCAAACGTCGTCGATCTGGGAAATCATCCAAAACGTTCAAACCATGATAACTTGATAAGGGGGAGGAATTGGAAAACAAGGCTCAAGCAAAAAGAAGAACTCACCGCTGTGATTCCAACGCAATCGACCATGCTCGATTTGGAGAACGAATGGAGGAGTGGTGGCTTGTCGAAGATCCATGGGTTCCTAGTGCTCTCAGTCAAAGAAGCTAGAGAAGAAGTGCTTTTCATCGATTAGGCGCGACCCCGATTCGTTTAATGAAAAAAAGTACCAATCATGTACTTTTAGAGTACACGGCACGTACTACGTCTTTCCGTACTCCACCAAAATCTGCCTCCATGTCCCCCCTACACACTGTGTGTGTGGCCTAGACATGGCCAACACACGGTTTTGAGCGGGAAAAGAGTACACGTCGTGTACTCAGAAAGAACACAGAGTGTACTTAAAAAATTTCCAGAAACTATATTTTTCTCAAAAACTCCAGAAAAAGGAAAACATACCTGAAACGAAGATTCGTGTTCTTACATTATTCCTAATTTTTACTAATTATTCCTATTTATTAATATTTATTAGTATTTATTACTAATTATTTCAATTTATTACTAATTATTTCTAATTATTTCTTATTATTGGTAGTTATTCCCAATTATTTCTAATTATTTATATTTATTTATTATTATAGCTAATTTTTGATAATTATTGCAAATTATTATTAATTATTTTTAATTATTGCTAATTATTGCTAATTATTGCTAATTATTGCTAATTATTGCTAATTATTGCTAATTATTCCAAATTATTGCTATTTATTGCTAATTATAGCATTTATTGCTAATTATTAGTATTTAACAGTAGTTATTCCTAATTATTAGTATATATTACTAATTAATAAAATTTATTACTAATTATTACAATTTATTACTAATTATTACAATTTATTACTAAATATTATTAATTATTGATAATTATTGCTAATTATTAATAATTATTGCTAATTATTACTAATTATTGATAATTATTAATAATTATTGCTAATTATTTCTAATTATTGTTAATTATTGTTAATTATTAATAATTATTAGTATGTATTAATAATTATAAGTTTTTATTCCTAATTATTCATAATTATTCCTAATTATTAGTAATTATTCCTAATTATAAATAATTATTTCTATTTATTAATATTTATTTCTATTTATTACTAATTATTTCTTTTTATTACTAATTATTCCTAATTATTTCTAATTATTACTAATTATTCATAATTATTCTTAATTATTGCTAATTATTGCTATTTATTTCTATTTATTACTAATTATTTATAAATATTCCAAATTATTCCTAATTATTTCTTATTATGAGTATTTATTAGTACTTATTAGTAATTATTTTTATTTATTACCAATTATTTCAATTTATTACTAATTATTACAATTTATTACTAACTATTACAATTTATTAGTAATTAATAGTAATTATTCCTAATTATTATTAATTAATCTAAATTATTACTAATTATTCCTATTTATGACTAATTATTCCTATTTTTTACTATTTATTGCTATTTATTACTAATTATTGCTATTTATTGCAAATTCGTGATAATTATTGCGAATTATTCCTAATTATTGCTAATTATTACTAATTATTGCTCATTATTGCTAATTATTTCTAATTATTTCTAATTATTGCTAATTATTGCTAATTAATGCAAATTATTGCTATTTATTTCTAATTATTTCTATATATATGTAATTATTGCTAATTATTCCTAATTATTAGTATTTATTGCTAATTATTAGTATTTATTAGTAATTATTAGTAATTATTAGTATATATTACAAATTATTACAATTTATTACTAATTACTACAATTTATTACTAATTATTACAATTTATTACTAAATATTATTACTTATTTCTATTTATTTCTATTTATTACTAATTATTTTTAATTAGTACAAATTATTGCTAATTATTCCTAATTACTGCTAATTATTCTGAATTATTTCTAAATATTACTAATTATTAATATTTATTTCTAACTATTCCTAATTATTTCTAAATATTTTTAATTATTACTAATTATTCCTATTTATTACTATTTATTGATATTTATTACCAATTATTATTAATTACTACAAATTAATTATATACATTACTAATTATCGTTAATAATTAATAATAACTACTAATTATTAATAATTAATACAAAAAATTTCAATTTATTAGTACAAATAATTACTAATGACAAAAAATATAAATTTAATTTGATTACAACTAATCAACAATAAAAAAAATTAACATAAAAAATGAAATAAATAATAAATTAAAAAAATACCTTTAAGACTGATTTTCTATTGATGCAGACGGGTTGAAATACTTTTTGCGAACAAAAAAATTAACTTAGAAAAATTCTCTCTCTAAAATGTGAGTTTAGAGAGAAACAAGATCTAAATTTTGAGTGGAATGAGAGGAAAAACGGATGGGGGTATATATAGGTTAGATTATTTGCGTCGGGATTATTTGCGACAGGATACCCATCGCAAATAGTATCTATTACAACGGGACCCGTCGCAAATACATACGCCCGCATTAATTACTGTCGCCAGTGAAAAAGTTATTTGTGATGGGACCCGTCCCAAATAGTCCCTGCCGACACACCTTTTGCGACGAGACAACATCCAACCGCAAAAAGCTATAAACTGCCGCCGGTTATTTGCAACGGGGCCCGTCACAAATACTTAACTATTTTAAACAGTGGAATCCCACCGTCGCAAATAAGCTTCGCACGGTTTGGTGCACTATCCACGCCAAACTATTTGCAACTGGATACGAAATCCCGTCGCAAATAGTTGGTTATTTGCGATGGGTCGTTAACCCCGTCGCAAAAGGCACGTCGCAAAAAGCTCTTTTCCTGCAGTTTTTATATATTTCCCTTTTTATTTGTCATATCATGAATATTTAATTATTCATGATACTTTATGTTTTAATTTGATTTATTTCATCTTAGCGTATTTAAATTTAAACGAACCTAGTGGTATATAATTTCATTACTCTATTTCTTTTCATGGGGTAATATTAGCCTTTCATTGTCTTAGATATTATATGATTACGTTCCTAATGAATTTTTATAATACTATTTTTTTTTACATTTTTTATTTTTATTTATCATTGATACACATAATCGTTTCATTGGTTAATTCTATGTACACCATTGTTTTCAATGTAAAGGATAATTTCACAATAAAATTCTAATCGAGATTGTCTATTCTCAAATTTTCAATGAAGTTAATTATTTGATCAATATCTAATAAAATAATTTAATTTTCATATACACTTGTTATTCATCTAGTTTTAATTCAATAAAATATTTTTCTAACCTTTGATACTAAATATGTTTTCAAAAAAGTTTTGACGAAAATCTGACTTCTTTTATCTCTTTGATAAGAAAACTATTATATTCTAACACCATGTTTTCAAAATATGTTTTAAAAAATGTTTTCTTCCTTTTTAAACTAATTTACTAAAGATATGTTTACTCATTTTGTATTTAAAAAATGTTCTCAAATGAACTATCTTGTTGTTTTCTAAACATGACACTTTTATGACTTATTTACTTCACAGAATAAATTTTCATGTTATGTTTTATGGATTGTATGGAATTACCCATATAATATTCTCTAGGGAATAATTATATGCTAAAACATTTTATGTTGTAATTTTTGTAATGAAGTGAAATTCAAGAAACAATTATGTATATATTTTATCAATACTATTGAAATATTTTTTGTTTTAGGTTGTGATTTCTTGCATATAATGCTGGTATACAAATGTAGTCACAGATTCCTAGCTACTAGGGTCTGGGTCGCTACACTAGATATTTTTTAATGGATCAATATTATGGTTTAATATATAATGAACTATCATGTAACACTTATATGAATACAATGATCTATCTAACTCTGTTACTTACCTTTACTTTAGTGTTTAAATCCATTTTTAAGTGTATTTTTGGTAGAATATTACTTTTAAGGAGACTGTGGATGTTTTTAGAAAGGTAAATGTGGGAGGGGAAGTCTCTATGGGGTGTGTGGGACACTGATTACTTGGTGGATTTGGATTCAGTATCTAGATAGGATAAAATCTGTTTGGGCCCCCTATTTTGGGATAAGAAGTACGTGATACTTTCTAGAAGGTACCCAATACAATCCAAGGTAAAATTCCATTTATAAATTCTTTTTTAACCTTTTATAGCCTATGTTTATATGAAAAATGCATTATTCTTGAAATTATACTCAAATTATACCTTTTCACTCTTCTAAGTTTATTCCCTCTCTACCAAGACCGCTTACTAGGTTTACTCTCTTCCTTTTATTTACGTGGTTTTGTGTGTCTATGGGATATTCTTTTTAACTTATTAAGGTTGTCTTTTTCCCTTTATTGTCCTATTCTAATATTTCCATCAAATTAGTTGGTGTAATTTTATCTTTAACTACACTAAGTGTTTTTAGATCAATATAAATATTTCATCTTCCCTATTTTGGTGGTTATGAGAGGTAACATTCGGTGGTATCAATATATTTTCTTTTATTTTACTAATT
Organism: Viscum album; assembly: GCA_963277665.1. NCBI lineage: Eukaryota > Viridiplantae > Streptophyta > Magnoliopsida > Santalales > Viscaceae > Viscum > Viscum album. The sequence goes on from OY728131.1 coordinate 269,479,149, forward strand.
CCATGTTGTTTGTTGATAATCAACAAATCACATACATTATTTAGGTTTTCGGGTGGTTTACAATTTTATCGGTTGTTCAATCATATTTTCAATATTCTATGTAGTTTCTTCTAAAATTTTATAAGCATTTTTTACATGTTCCCCCTTTCATACTAAAAGTGTGTTTTCCATGAAATAATTTAGGGACGAGTAAAACAAATTCAAAATGAGGATTCAAAAATAATAAACAGGTTCCCTCAAATGTTTTCTAGATATTGATTATTATTTTTCAATCCCCGGGAATACTTAGTACTCTATATATCCATATTTATAATTTTTAATATAATTTCTATATTTTTAAATATTTATCATGTTGAATGTTTAAAAGATAATTTATGATGAATGTTAAGAATAATTTTCTATTATAAATTCCCACTATTGTTTAATTGATAAAAGGAATGTTTAGTAGTGTTTCAAGAATTACATTCACTCTCTAATAGATCTAGATTTTTATTACTTAATTATACTTAATTGAGTTGATAGTAATATATATATATATATATCATGTTGTGTACGGTTCATCAAAAACTTTTGATGGTATACTTGTTAGTCACATGGGATTGGAACCACGACATGACCTGTTATATAGGTAGAGGGTTTTTTGTATATTCCTTAATCCAATTAACTCATTACATTGTATGATACTAATGCCATTTGTTCTTAGAGAAAACATTCATGTTTTGGTAGTATTTTGGACCTATAATTTGGTTTTGGGATATGTTTATGATGTGAAATATAATTCACATTGTGAATGGGGAGTTTTCTATCAAAGTAGTTATTTATGTCTTTCTTAAAATATGTCCATGAGGTGTTTCTAAAATGCATGGAATATTCATGAAGTGAAAGGAAGGAACATTGACATAGATATATCAATCTATAGAAACTCATGATTTGAACATGATGTTCATAATGTAAATGCATCCCTATTTATTCGATATAAATGATGTGTTTATTTTATGATTGTTAATGCACAAACCATTCATCACATGAATAAACCATTAATGCAATGAAATTATGTCTGGAAGATCACCAATATATTGGATCACACCCAATATTTTACAAAAAAATTATTCTATTTTTAACAAATCCATGTGGACAATTAGATGTTACAAGGAATTTTTAATCCCTTTGGAAATAAATTGGTCATTGGAATCCCATGTTTTAATTCTTATGATCTAAGATGAGTTTTCCCTCTTGTCTTGTGTTTTCTTCTTTGAAGGGTCTTATTTCCTTCAATTATTTCATTCCTTTAAATGGAGGATGATTTAATTTATTCATATAGAGGCATTTTTGTGTATTTTCATGGTTGTGGTGTATCATTCTTAAATGGATGTAGTTTACTTATGAGAGAGGTGACCAAAGATACTCGTTTTTTTATTCTAATTTTAAGAATGCTGAAAACCTTGAGGTATGATATTTTTTTAATATACATTTATTTTATTTGAAATATTTAAGTTATAATGATTTATAACATTATGTGATGGGGGAATTAACTATAATAAATAATAAACCATATTAATGAAAATAATGGTTTATTGTTTTTGAAATCATATGTCTTTTATGATAATAATGGTTTTCCACTTGATTTTTTTAATAGTGTTCTATCTAAAATTATGATTAGCCTTTCAAGTTTCTTATAATAGGTTTTAACAAGAAAAAGTTTATTTAAATAGTTAAATATGATATATTTGGTAATGTTGGTTGGATAAATAATTGAAGAGGAAATGTTTTATAAAACATTTTTCTTATGTTTTATGAGAAATAAAAAGTATTTCTTAATTAATGATTAATTAAAATTTACAACCCTATATAGATTGAATTGGTTAAAGGACATAAAATAGGAAATATTAGTTGTTTATAATAATAATGATGAATGTTAAAGGAATTTTTATCCATTAAAAATTGAAAAAACCAGAAGTTATTTTTGAGGGCATGTTTAAATAATTTATAGATTTTATAGTTGATTACTATGGTTTCTTATGTTCATAACCTCTAATAAATGTAATATTTAACTCAAGATGGCAATTATAATAGTTTTTTTGATAAATCTAGATTTTATGATTTGATTTATCCAATTGGAATGTGAAGAATCCATGCCATATTTTTAGGGCCTTGATTCATTATTGACTTAATTTTTTGTTTTCTACCATCTATGTTTTCATTGAATGTGAGCCTCATTATGCGATGAGATGTTCTTTTAGGATGAATATTTATTTAATGAGATATGGGTAGGGTGGCCTATTTTTGTGGCAGGAAACGAATCTTACTTCCATAACACCCTAAGAATATATTTTTAATGAATAATAATATCGATATCTTTCTTATCACTTAACAATGATCTTTAAGTACATTTAGATATGTTATAAAAAATTATTATTTAAAAATTTCATAGTTATTGAAAAGGTGGGTATGAACAATTTTCATTGTATTATGATATATATATAATATTCCTACTTAGTATAACTATCTATATATATATATATTAATTATTAGTTAATAAACTCACATTTTGTAGTGAATTCATATTATCCTTCAAAAATAAATTTTAATCATATGTTATTTTATTGAATATTTTGTGAAGAAATTATATTAAATTATTAAAAAAATTTAAATTGAATTTTATAAAATACACATAATTTTTGAAATCATCATGTTAAAATTAACATAGAGTGAAATTTTGTGATTTGTATGATATGATGGAATTTTCAGTAAATAGTTATAAATACTAATTTTCCTTGTACTCTCATTTAAATTCATTAAAAAAAGTAATTTTATAGTAAAATTACATTTTTATATTTGTATAGAATTTATATATAATATATTTCAGTTTTATTAATATAATTAATTCCATTAGAATCAACAATATATATATATTTTAAATAAGTCAATATTTATGCATAAAAACACATTTTTTACTTCAAAAAACCACATTTCATTTCATTTTATAGATTACAATAAAATTTTTTCTTCAATTATTATTTATTGAATCCTTAAAAATAGGTATCATAATTGGAATCATGTGGTATAAATTTTTAAATAGGACCTTTTTATTTTTGTTCATTATCAATAGTAACCATTATAAATATTTGTCACATATATAAGGGTAAAATGGGTAAAATATGGTTAAAACTATGTAATAATGTCTAAAAATTAAGTAAAATCTTTCATATATTTGATTTTATTAGTATATTTCTTCCATAATCTTCTAAAATTCTAAAATTTGATGTTTTTATCCATTCAACATTGATTATGATGTATGAAATATTTTATGTACATAAAATAAAAAATATCACTCTTTTGCTTCCACTTTCACTTATATGTTCATATATGGATAAAAATAGTTACCGAATGAATATTAATTTTAATTTTTGTAATACAATTATATTTAATATGTTAATTTATTTATTATTTTTAATGATTATATAGTTAACTTGAACATTTATACAACTCTGACACATTTCTTATACAAGCATTAGAAAAATCAATGTAAATTATTATAGAAAAATAATTAGTAATATTTTATAAGTCTAATGGAATAAAAAAATAATTTTAATAATATTTTATAATTTATGGTTTGATATTTTGTATTCAAATTAATTGTTTATCATTATATCTTTATTATAAAATAATATAAATAGTGTCAAAAGCAACATTAATGAGATTTTATGAAAAATTGTATTTTATAAAATTATTAGAAAAACATAAAAAACTAAAAATAGGATAAATATTATGGTAAATATTCTAAAATTAGATTCCTTATAAATTTATGATACAGCATTTACCATATAAATAACGACAGAATATTTATTGATATATTTCTCATTAAATAAATAAATTTGATAGCTTACTTGTCATGCAACACAATGTTTAAATGAATAGTGATAGCCGATTAAATTATTATTATTTTAAAATTGAATAACTTTTTAATTCTTCAGGTCACATTTACACTTTGGATAAATTTTTTGGATTTTTCCAAAAAAAATTGATTTTTAGTTAATAGTGATTTTTTTTGTTTTTATGAAACTGTCATTTATTTTGATTGACAAGCCCCATAATGCATTAATTTCAATAATAAAGTTACATTAAACTCAACTTGTTATAAATAATAAAATTAATTAAATTTTAATCTTCATTAAACCTAATTTTTGTATCAGTTTATTTCTAGACATAGAAATTAATTTTTCTTTAAAAAATGGTTTTTCCTTGAGTTTTACATTATAATCATAAATTAAATTCAACAATTTTTGGAATTGAATTTGATAAAATAGATTCAATATTTGAAATAAATATCGTTAATTAAGAACAAATTGGACCATTTTTTTATCATTATGAATAGTAAAAGTGGTAAATTTTGTCATGTTGGTAAAGGATAAATAGGGTAATTGAGGTTAAGGACTAATGTGATAAAGCATTAAATTCTCTAAAAAACATTCCTTTATCTTATTGGATGAGTATAATTCATCCATGTAAAAACAATTCATGAATATATGGCCACATGGTGACATATTTCTTTTAATATAACCTTTATATGAATTTAACGGTAGATACAAAATGTCGCACTATTGACCTTAATATCATTTTTATTTTACATAATGAAAGAAATATGATTATTTAGGATTTATAATTTAATTTAAAAAACATAATTTTTTATGAAGGTAATTTATTTTTAGTTTTTAGTGATTTATAAATTACATTAAATTATTATGTAGCACCTTTAATGTATTTATTCATTTAATATTAAAATATAATAAATAATTTTAAAAATAATAATGTAATAACATTCGGTAGAATTATTGTGTTATATGACTTATTTTTAAAAATAAAAAATAATAGTTTGGTTTGATATAATTATATTAAAATTTCATCATTATTATGAGGTATTTAGATTAAGATTAAATGAATAGTGAGAAAAACTAAAATAATGGTATTTTAAAGTAAACATTACATTTTAATAAATGATTTAAAATTAATAATAATCCTATTTTTGGCCACAAGAAAATGATATGGTTTAAAATTTCAAATGTCTCCCTTTTTGGAGATGTTATATCTTTTACGATAACATTCATGATCCTTAAAGTATAGAAAACATTAACATTTCAGTAATGGTCATAATGGATTAATTGGGGTTAAAAATAAATTATAATTGTGAAGATATAACCTAATGGTTTCTAAATTATATTATATAGGATAGTTTTAACTCATCATAGTATAAAATTATTATTATATCAATTTGGAGGCATTTGGACATAGTAAATAATTTATTATAATTTAGTACTTTAATAAATTCAAAAAATCCTCTCACCTCCCTTATTAACAGATACACATTCTCTCTTTTCATTGCACCATAGTGAGAAAAAATCATTACAAAGAACTAAACATTAATATTATAAAAAATATTATCTAATTAATAGAGGTAATAGTCTTCCCAAATTATTAAACAAAAATCCTATAAGAGGAGATCTCAAGGAACTCAACTGCATAAGTGTTAATAATCCTTGGCAAACCTTTCAAAATTATTTATTCTTATACACCCAATTAATTTGATATAAACATCTAAAAAAATAAATCTAGAATCATTAATATTCAAATTTTTTAATTATTATTTTTATGGTACCACTATTTTTATCCTCATTCATTCCAATGAAAAATGAATGTGTCATTCATGTTTACGTATGAATTAGCATCTCCATGTAGATGTGTAATTTTTATCAACACCACATTACTAGGACTATTTTAAATCTAAAAATAGTTAATATATTTGATATTTATGACATAATTAATTTTCTGATATTATAATATCATATCTACCTTCTTACCTACTAATCTGTTGAAAAATGATAATATTTCTCGTTCGAATGTGTAAACAGCCACATGCACAAAGTGATGTGATTTAGTTTTCATTTATAACCTAAATAGATGTTAAAAAGTATATATATAATTAATAATTAATATATATGATATAAAATTTGTCTTCGAATGGTTTATTATTTTTTACCTTTCATTCATTCAACCCATCAAAAAGATAAAAGTATGTTCATGAATGCATACGACCTACCATCTCCAAGTGTAGTATGATTAATTTTTATATCAATATATTTTATGTATGATTAAAATTTTCTATAATTTAAATACATATTAAGTGTTTTACCTTGAATAAAATTATTTAAATAATGTAACCATGATAAGGATGCATTGACTAAGACAATTGAATAAAAAAACATGAAAAATAATTTTGTTAACATGCAATATAATGATAATAATAATATATTATTGTCTAATTAGTGATAAAATGTTATAAATGGAACATATATGATATTATGGATATGAATATTATTATTTAATTAATTATAATAAATTAAATTTGTTATATTGTAAGTTAAAACACCTACATGACAAGTCAAACATGAGGTATGGTATTTCGTCTCAATTTTAACTCTAACGAGATGTATTTGGTATTATATACCAATTTACTATTATGAGGTTTATATACTACTCATTTATGATATTTAACATGAATATATAATTGTTAATTATGGTTAATTATTTAATTTAGGGTAAAATTTCAAGAGTAACATTTAAAATAATTGTCGATATTATTTATCTATTGAGAGTATACATTTTTTGAAATATCTATATTTTTCAATGATATTTTACAAAATCCATTATTATTAACTCAAATGATTTATCATGTACCTTTTATGTTATCCTTGAATATTTAAAAAGTAGGAAAAAATATTTATAATGTGTTCCGAAAGGACCATTTTTTAATTCCTTTATAAAAAGACAAAAAACTATTTTTAACTTATAGGACATTAATGAAATATCCCACCTCTATAATTGTGTTATTCTATTTGGTTATTCAAAATGTTTTAAATTGGTTTAAAATCAAAAAAAATGTAATGAAATTGTATTTTAATATATCTATTTCATTTTAATTATTTCTCCAAATGATATGTTATTATTAGAAAACATATATTTCTACTTGTAATAATGTGGTCATTAACTTTACCTTGATACAAACAATTTATTGTATGTGTTGAAAATTAAATTTCTATTAAATATATTTTTTTTAAATCATTGATATAAATATTTCTTTAGTCATATACCATTTATACATATGGTGTTTTTCTTTGAAACTTATTTGATTGTCTCGGGACATGATGACATTTCATATTCTATAATCATACTATATATTTTATAGTAAGGATTTTTTCTTATGAAAAAATGGATCATTCAATATATAAAGAAATAATTTTACATTTAGTGAAGGTTGGGTCCCATAATTATATATCCCCACATACATTGATTGAATTCCAAAAGAAATTTTTTTTAGAAAAATTAAATGGGTTTTTAGAGGAAACCAACCCATAAATTAAACTAACTTTTCACAAGGTCTTTAAGGAAGATATATCATGATGTATAAGATAATGAATTATAATATTAATAATTTCTTTCATTAAGAATTTAATAATTATTTTAATATATTAGATCTCCTAATTTCAATTTTCCATCGATTAATTTTGATCGCATGTTACTGATTAAATAACATTTGTTTATAGTTTATTACCTTTCTATATTGATTATGTATTATTTAAAATTAACATATTATTAAGTATGTAAACACTAAGAAGTATTTAAGCTCACCCATTATTATTTCATCATTTCCTTAGGACATGAAAATTGACATTATGATATATATCAAGGTTGAAAGAATGTTTTTATACTATGTATTTTATATTTACATTGTAATATGTGAATCATGTATATATCTTGTTCATCCACACTATTAAAATGGAAATTCATTTTGAATGAGATCCTTTTTATCTGATAACAATGTAATATTTTAGATTCTAGTTATGAGTTACTGTAGTTCTAGTTTATATAGTTTTTATTCGCGAAAATTTGGGAGAAAACATCTGAATTTGATTTTAATACTATTACCATTATATGGATTTTTCAAAGATCAATATTCATTAGGATATTGAGATAACTTTGTGTGTTCCATTAATAAGTTATTTTTCATAATATAATTAATTTAATCAACACCCAAAGAAAATGTTTAAATTTCCCTACATAGAAATTCCCTACAGTTGGTATTGGAATTGAAAATATTAGGGCCATAATATGGAAACATATTCATTTTATGATGAATAACAATTCATGAATCTAGAATTCTTTTGTTCCTCAATCTAATTTCCAGTTATAGATTAAAAATGTGATAAAATACTTCTTCATCTAGTGTAATTACATTTCCATTAGTAGATTAACAATGGATTAATTCAATAATAAAGATTCTCCGATTTGTGATATAATGACGCTGAAAAGGTTATTCAAGAAGTGTATTATTTAAAATGATATGTCAATAAATGGAGGTTATTGATCCATAATTGTAAAGTGGTTGAAAAAATATAAACCTTGTAATTGATAAATTTTAATTTTATTTTCATTATAAAATATTTCCCTTGGTAATAGTGAGTAAAAATTGAGAGGAAATTTACAACATCCCAAACTTTTGTGAAATATTTATTCATAAAGTATATATAATCATTTCAGTATTTTTTACACACAACACTGAGTTTATATTTAGTTAAACACAACACTTAGTGTATCTTACTATACAAGCTACATCGAGTTTAAACGAAATGTACCCTACTATTGGAATATTAATTTGTAATTAAATAGATATTGATTATCCATTAGAGTGATGGGTATAAATTGGATTTAATAAATTATGAAAATATTTAATTTAAAAATGTATATATAAATAAATATTTTTTGAACAATTAATTAATAATATAAATAAATACAATTTCAAAATAAATGAAATATTTTAGAAAAAACCCTTTTTATGAGAAAAACTTTTTGACCTTAATTAATTAAAAAATTAAAATTTTGACTAATTATTTTTATGAAATTTATATTTTGTATATTTCATATACTATTTAAAATTAAATGAAGTTGTTTTGTAGATAAGAGATAAGAAAAAAGAAAAATTTATGTTTACAATATTTATTTCTAAAAAAATCAATTTTATTAATCTTTTGAAAAGTAATATTAATTTCAATTTCTTAAAAATTTATAAAAATTTGCTTTAATTTTTTTTTTCAATTTCTAAATAATATTTTCAAAATTATTCGATGTTCAATTTTTCATAATTTTCTAAAATGAATAATTTTTTTAAATACTAGTGAAAAATACTAAATTTTAATTAAAAACTGACACTTCATTTATGTTATTAAGAAAGAAAAATTATATTTTATTTCATTTTTAACTTAAATTTAGTCCGATTATATATATATTAATCATATTTAGTTAATTGGAATCATTTTCATATTGAATTTTATTATAAAAACCTTATAATTTTGGACATTTTCACTTTGAAAACTCGCTATCTCATCGCATCCTAGGGATTAATATAAAATTTAAAATTTCCAATAGAGCTAATAGAATTTGAAAAAATAGATATCATATATGGAATAAAAGTAAATTATATTTCATACTATGGTATACTTTATTTTTTACTATAAATAACAATAAAATCCAGAAAAATTAATTAATGCAGTAAAGGAAAAAATTGGTTTATTTGGGGATAAACTAAAAATATAGTTTTTAAAATGAAACCATAATTATTTAAAATATATTTTATTCACATATTTATACCATATAATATCTAATTGTAACATCCCAGGTAAATAAATAATAATACATTTTCATATTTATTAAAATTTGTAAATTAAATATTAATTTCACTTTAAAGGGGAGGTTATGTTTGATGGCTTACTCGATAATTATCAACAAGTTTCTTAAAAATCTTACATCGCACACTAGTAATATAATAATATTATTTTAAATGGTACTTAATGCCTAGCTGTTGTATTGGCCGGAATGAATAAAACTAAATACAATATGATTAAACATCTTTTTAAATGTTTTTTCTTATATCCAATAAAAGATAGAGGCTTAAAATATAAATAAATACAATTTTGTGCACAAATGCATTAATATTCTATAAAAGGCTGATTTACTGCCTTTTAATGGTAAAAACTCTTTAAATTTATTTTTGGTCACTTTTATATGTTTTATTTTACAAAATAAAATTCTTCTTTAGAATCGAGACATCAAAATTTACTTTGGATGAAATTTTGGTATTATTCTGATCAAATTCATTTTTAATGAATAGTGAAAAATTCTGTTTTTAATTCAAAACATCATTTTAATCTAACTTATTTATAAGGATAGATTATCTATTTAATTTGTTTTAAAGTGTATTTATATTATGTTTTTACTATTTAATCCTATTTTGGTCATTGGAATTAATTTCAGTTTGAAATTGGATCTAAATAAGTATCAATCTTTTGATAGTTATTATTTCTTAAAAACCCACCTTTTGTTTTGAAAGCGGGAATTAATTTTAAATTAATTTATGCCCCTTATGTGTCTTGAATTTTGAAAAATGTATTCCATATTCGTAATCATTAGGTCCAAATTTTGTAAATAGTTAATTTTTATATTTAGACATTATGATTATTTACATGAGTAAAAATTTTATTTTCCATGGTTAAAGGGTAAATCTGGTAAATAAGGGTAAACAAATATTATTATAATAATATAAAATTACCCTAAAAAGTGTTCTAATCAGATTGGTTGACACATTTTGGACCCTGGGAATCCTTGGGTAGATTTTGGGATTCCATGGAGCCACTTGGGAGTGATAATGACACTTTATTTTAATTAACTTAAGGTAAAGGAAAAAATAAAATAAAAAAATATCATTTAGTAAATTAATTTTTTCCAAGTGTTATATAGGTTATGTATTATAATATAAATCTATATACAAAATCTAAAAAGATTTTATATATCATGGAATTTTTTTTATAATTGTTAGACATCAAATAAATAAAATTATTTATGACACAATAAAGATGTAGTGTTTACGTCAATAATAAATGATTTAAATAAATAAGATTATAAATAATAAAAAAATATACAAAACCTATACAATTCTTATTGAATGATTTTATTTTCAACATGAGTCATATAATCTTAAACATTAATGATTATTTGACATTTTGAAACCGATGATAAGTTTATAATAAAATAATTGTTTCAAAAATTGCTAAAGATCCCCTCCTCCCCCTTATAAACAGACACCACTTCTATGCCATTACTCAAACCTATAAAGCCCCTTGGCTTCACCAAAATCTGCCTAAATAAGCTCCCCAAATCCTTCTCCTCTTCTTATAAGCCTTAACATTGGCATACGGATCTTCAAGTAAACCTTTTAGTTCAAACTAAATGGAGATACCCGATTTAAAGGTATCGTCTTCTATAAAGTTCTTTTCTTTTATTTTACTTCTCCAACACCCGAAAAAATTTTTATTCACTTATTTTATAACAGAACAAGTTTCCCCAATATACATGGTTGTTTTTATGAGATGTATTTGATCTATACATACTCACAATTTCATCTAATGGGTAGATAACATACTATTTCTGTGGATGACAAACTGTTGTCTCACGAAACGATGATTGTTCAATTATCTCCAATCACATCTCTTGGTGGCCATTATGAAGGAACTGTATTTATATGTTATATATATTATATTTATATTGTCTTTATGCTTCTGTATTTTTCATTTATATCATACCATTATGGATTCCATTATGGGAAAACACAATAATTTCATTTAAGGATATGCGGATTACCACCCCCTCAAAGTGATATGACCTATTCATACCATACATGGAATGTATAAAGGATGGAGTTAAAGAAATTATATATTATATTATACTGTAATTATAATATAACTATGTATCATTATGTTTTTATACCATTAAAAAATGAAATAGAAATGAAAGTAGCGTTCATGCGTTCATGCGGCTTACCGTCTCCAGGAACGGTGCATTTCATTTTTATCTCCAAATGTTATGTACTATTATGAATGCATATATATACTGAATATATTTGATATATATGTTATCTAAATCATTAATATCAATTTTTAGATAATGGAATTTTGGCCACATGAAGAACTTGTAATTATAAGAATTTTATTTTTGACTCAAGTACCAAATATCGACAAAACATCCATTATTATCAAAAAATGATTAAATTATTTTTATAAAATGGTAATAAGTGATATAAAAGGAATAATAAACTTGAAAAAGGTTCATAAGAATTCTAAAATTTACTTTAGTTTATTATTCATGAAATTAAAGAATGAAGGGGTCATGTCGGGAACGAGGTAAAGGACTTCATCTCATTCTCCTTCCATTGAGGCATATTTTGTTTTATACATGAAATTATTTTATACATTATTTAAACACCATGTATTTTTCATTTCATTCAATGGAAATCTTTTTCTACGAGTTTTTTTACTAAATGACCAAAAAAGTTGTTTTAACGTAAGCGATGACAGTGACCTTTTCCACCACCGCGATTATTATTTGATCTGTGGATTCCTAAAAAAGATGTAATATTTTTAAAAGGAAAATAAATACCAAATACCCTTTTACATATTTTGGTATTAAAAATGGTTTTCATATTTTAATTTTTTATTTCAATATATTTAAATGATATATTGTGACTGAAATTTGTAAATGTTATATTTATTTTATATTTGTTTTATTTGTTATGATTCTGTAATCGTAGTTGAACAATTGACGGGTGGTTATGTGATAAACCAAATGACGGGTGGTGCCGTGATAAACCAGGACTAGTGGTTACATTTTAACCTCCAATGCATTGGGTATGGAAGTCAGCTGTATAGATATACCATTTAATGATATGTGTGGAAGTCGACAATATGGTTATTCCATCTAAGTATGTTTATGTTCCATGTTACATTTATATGTTATATTCTCTTTCTATTGGATTTATGGTAATGTTTTTGTTAAAAAATGGTAAGCAATGATCATTTATTCTGTTAAGAGTATTTACTACTTCATAAAGGTCAAAGGCATTACTTATTATAGAGTATTCATGGTTTACTTGTCATTTTTAAAAACTAATAGGTTTCCTTCATTGTGTATCCCTTACTGAGATTCATATGCCCATCCTAAGATTTTGAAATTTTTCTCATATGACATAAAGTGGAATAGGGTCAAGGATGGGATCAAGGAAATGTCATTCTATCTAAAACATAAAACTAGATGTGACTCTTTTTTTCAAAGAGTTTTTATTTTATGAACAAATGGAAAATGATTAGAAGTGTATACTTTGTAATTTTTTGAGATGAAATGTAATAGTTAGGGCCTAACTCTCTAAACCTCTAAACTTGAAAAGATCCCCAATGTGAATAATTCATTTAATTCAAGATTATGTATTGTTTTATGGATGGGTACTAATTGTTGGTATCAATGGAGGGTTTAGTCAAATTTAGGAGTTAGGATATTTTTAAATTAATATCCATAAATTATTTTTAGTTTTTGTTATGATTGAAATGATATAGAATTTATAGATTACCATGTTTCTTCCCCAAAGATAATTCTATGTTCACAATGGTTTCTCACAGAGGAAATAGAGTAGCTCTGATGGGATGAAATTAGGAAGAAGAAAACCTCCCAAATCAGCAACTTGAGATGGTCAGAATCGGAACTGGACAGTTTGTTGTTGTGGTGGAATAATGACCTCAGGCTATAAATGGCGGTGGTACCCATGCACGAGATTAGCCAAAACAACCACAATGGAACATGTCAGTAGTGGAGCATTTCATGAGGCAACATCCCCTATCATTCAGAGGATCATCTGACCTTGTGCTAGGTGAAGGGTGGATTAAATCACTGGAGAAGATTTTTGATGTCATGGGGTGTTCATAGCATCAAAATATTAGTCTCATTTTTTTACCATTTTGAAGGTGAAGCTGATCAGTTGTGGTCGATGGTGAAGAATATCAGGGATAGTGAGGATATTAACACTCTTGATTGGGATGAATTCAAAGGTATGTTTCTTGAGAAAAAATTTCCAATGTTTTTTCATCTTATGATAGATAAAAAAATCTTGGAATAGAGTCAAGAGGATGACTCAGTGGCTGCTTGTGAAGAAACATTCACTTAACTGGAAATGTATGATCCAAACTTTATCTGAGATCTTGATAGTAAGATAAATTTCATTTACTCAAGACTGAAGCCAAGATATAGAATAATATTAGCCTCTCATGAGTTCAAAATTTATGAAAAACATGTTAGATGTATCTCGAAGGTAGAAATGAAGTTTTATGATAATCAGTTATTCTAAGAGAGAAAACAAAAGAAGAGGTCATATTTGAAGGAAATGGGAACAAATTCATCAAAGAAGCATAGAGGTATGAAAATTAAATAATCATATTGTGAGAAGTGTGGTAAAAAGAATATAGTAGAATGTTTGTCATGTTATAGAAAGTTCTTCTGGTGTGTTAAGTCTGGTCATATTGCTCGTAACTATAAGAAATATGAGCAAGCAGGCAATGAAAATTCTATGGTAAGATTTTTTAAGTGTAATGAAATGGGTAATTATGAAAATGAGTGTCAACGAAGAACTAAATAGAGGGAAAGTAGCCAGACTACATGAAAAAAAGGGGTGGTGAAATCTGTTTCAACTACTTCAGTATATGTTGGGCCATCGAATGAAGTAGAATCTGGTACACTATTTGTTTTTTCAGATTATGTCAATGTATTGTTTGATTCAGGTTCTAAACATTATTTCATTTTTGATAAGTTTTCTATTAATTAGGAATTCCATCTCAAGATATGAATACTGAAATTATGGTAAAAAAATATAGAGGAAATGTTGAGACAAAAATTATATAGAAGAACATTCATGTCCTTGTTTATGGAAAGAATCTACCTACAAACCTGGTTGTTTTTCCTCTAGTAGAGTTTGTTGTTATTTTTGGTTTGGAATGGATTTTAGTTTATCATGATAAGATTGATTTCATAGCGAAATAGGTTTATTTTTAGAAACAATTTTTGTTTGTGTACAAGAATGAACATATAATTTTGATAATATATCACGAATCTGAGAAAATAGTAAAATATGGAAATGAATGTTACCTTGCACATGTTTTTGAAAAGAAAGGAACTGTCCAGATTAATGATGTTCTAGTTGTAAATGAGTTTATTGATGTTTTTTCTGATGAGTTTACTAATATTATACTTGACCGAGAAGTTGAATTTACTGTTAACTTAGTTCCTGATGCTAAGATAATTTCAAAACTCCCTTATCGAATGGCTCAAATTGAACTTTTAGAGTTAAAGAAGAAATTGAAAGAGTTATTAGATAATGGTTTAATTCAACCATGCACAACACCATGGGATGCTCCTGTCTTGTATTTTTAAAAAAAATGATAGATCAATGATACATTGAATTGATTATAGAGCATTGAGTAACATCACTGTTAAGAACAAGTATCCTTTGCCTCATATCAGTGATTTGTTTGATCAGATCCTGGGAGCTTAGTATTTTTTAAAGATTAAATTGAGGTCGGGGTTCCATTAGTTGAAAGTAAAGGAATATGAAATTCCAAAGACCATGCTTTGTATTAGATATAGACATTATGAATTTGTAGTTATGCCTTTTGGGATAACCAATGCTCCTACTATATTCAATGACCTTATTAATTGAATTTCCCATGAATTTTTTGATAAGTTTCTGGTTGTGCTTATTGATGATATTTTGTTTTATTTCCAACGTAAAGAGGAACATGAAAGTCATTTAAGGGATTTCTTGAAAATCTTAAAAGAAAAAAAATTGTTTTGGAAATTCAGTAAGTGTGATTTTTGGTTACAAACAATATAATTCCTTTGTCACATTGTTTAAAAAAATGGCATAACTGTTGATCCTTATAAAACAAAAGTTTTGGAAGAATGGTGAAGGCCAACAAATATAACTAAGATTTGTAATTTTCATGGTTTAACAGGTTATTACCAGAGTTTTATTGATATTTTTTCATGGTTATCTAGTCCAATGACTATGTTAACATGAAAAGGTGTTAAGTTAGTTTGGACAAAAGAATGTGATGTTTTTTTAGGAATTGAAGAAAATATTGGTGAATGCCCTTATTGGGCATTACCTTCTAGAGATGGTGAATGTTTTATCTACCGTGATGCTTTGTTGAAAGGACTTGGTTGTGTATTTATGCAGAATGATCATTAAATTTTCTATGCTTCACGTTAGTTGAAACCTCATGAGTTAAATTACCCTACACATGATTTGTATTTAGCTGCAATTGTTTTTTCTTTAAAAAAATTGGAGGCATCATCTATATAGTGTAAAATGAGATATATATACTGACGAACAAATTTTTAAGTATATTTTCACACTGAATGAATTGAACATGAGATAGAAGTGATGGCTAGATTTAATAAAGGAATATGATTTCATGATCCTTTAACATCATGGAAAGGAAAATAAAATGGCAGATTCTTTGAGTCGAAAAAGTAATGATATATTAACCCTGCTATGTTTGGAATGAGATTCCATGGTTTTTGATTTCCTGAACATTGGTATAAAATTATTTGGTGCAGGAAATTCCTCTATTTTGTTTTAGGTGTCAGTGAAATCATCTCTATCAGACATAATAAATCAAGCATAGAATGAATACAGTGAGTTACCAAAAAAGGTAGAGTTGGTTTAGAAGGGTATGTTTCCTGAATTTAACATTTATAATGATTGTGTTTCGAGGTTTGGGAAAAGATTATGTGTGCCTTGTGATTTACAATTGATGAATGAGTTGTTATCTAAAGATCATAGTTCTCCATTTTCAGTTCATCTTGGTAGTACTAAGATGTACAAAGATCTTCCTATGTATTACTGGTGGGATGAAATAAAAAGAGATATTGCGGACTTTACTATGAAGTATTTGACTTGTGAATAGGTTAATGAAGAGTGGTAGTTACCGAAGGAAATGATTTATCCTTTACCACTACCAGAGTGAAAATGTGAAAATATATCCATGGACTTTGTTTTGGGATTACCAAAGACATCTAGAGGTAATAATTCAATTTGGGTTATTGTTGATCGATTGACTAAATCTTGTCATTTCCTTCCCATTCGAGATACATTCCACCTAGATCAACTTTCTCAGTTTTATGTTAATGATATAGTCAGGATACATGGAGTTCCCTCTCCATTGTATCTGATCATGATCCCTGGATTACTTCTAACTTTTGGAAAGGCCATCAGAAGTTGTTGGGTACTGAATTAAATTTTAGTACAACATTTCATATACAATCATATGGGCAGTCAGAATGAACAATTTTGACCATGGAGGACATGCCATGTTCTTGTTCACAGGATTACCTAGGAAGTTGGGACCAACATCATTCTTTGGTTGAATTTTCATATAATAATAGTTTTCATTCCAGTATACATATGGTTCCATTAGAGGCATTATATAGGAATATATGTCGAACTCCAGCATTTTAGGATAAATTAGGTGAAAGGAAGATGATGGGACTAGAATTGGTAGAAGAGATGGATGAAAAAGTTCATTTTATTCAGAATAACATGAGAATATCTTAGAGTAGGCATAAATGTTTTGCAGATAACCAGAGGAAGGATCTTTCTTTCGAGGTTGGTGATCATTTATTTCTCAATGTTTATCAATGGAAAAGTGTGATGTGTTTCAGCAAGAAGGGAATGTTGAGTCTGAGGATCATTGGACCCTATGAAATTCTGGAAAATGTTGGATTAGTTGCATACAAAGTGGATTTACCTCCATTTTTATCCAAGGCATACAATGTTTTTATTGTTTCAATGTTGAGAATGTATATACCATATCCATATCATGTTTTGAGCCAAAAGGTAGTTCAGTTGGAAGAGAATCACTCTTATGAGGAACAACAAGTTCACATTCTTGAACGAAGAGATCATGTGTTGTGGAATAAGGTAATTCATTAAGAAATGGTTTTTTTGGAAAAACCAAATGGTTGAAGAGGCAATGTGGGAATCTGAAAATGGAATAAGGAATAAATACCCCAACTTATTTGATAAGTGAATAAAACTTTAGAAGACACAATTTCCAAAAGGGGGGAAGGATGTAACATCCCAGATAAATAAAGAATAAAAAAATTTCATATTTATTAATATAATTGAATTAAATATTAATTTTTCATTAAAGAGGATGTTGTGCTCGATGTCTTGCCCGATACGCAACAACAAGTTTCTTTGAAATCTTACATTGCACACTAATAATATAATATTATTATTTTAATTGGTAGTCAACGCCTAGCCATTATATAGGTAAGAATGAATAGAACTAACTAAAATACAATTATAAATGTTTGTTAAAAGTTTTTACATTTATCTAATTAAAGTTAGATGCTTAAAATGTGATTGAATCCAATTTTGAGCACAAATACACTAATATTCTATAAAAGGATGATTTGCCGCCTATTAATGGAGAACCCCATTTAAATCTCGTTTTTCTAACTTTTATATGTTTTATTTGAAAAAATAAAATTTTTCTTTAGAATTGGGACATCAAAATTTACTTTGGATGAAATTTTGGTATTTTTCTGATAAAATTAATTTTTAATGAATTGTGAAAAATAATGTATTTTAATTCAAAACTGCCTTTTAATATACATTGTTTATAAGGTTAAATTATCTTTTAATTTGTTTTTAAAGTTAAATTATATTATGTTTCTACTATTTAATCCAATGTTGGTCATTATAAGTAATTTCACTTCGAAATTGGACATAAATAAATTTCTATCTTTTGATAGTTATTGTCTCTTAAAAACATGATTTTTATTTTGACATTGGGAATTATTTTTGAATTAATTTTTTTCTCTTCTGTGTTTTGATTTTTGAAAAATGAATTTCATATTTGGAATCATGAGGTCCCAATTGTGTAAATTGGTAACATTTATTTGTATACATTATGAATATTTACATTAGTAAAAATTTTATTTACTATGGTTAAAGGGTAATTCTGGTAAAAATGTTTTAAAAAATATTATTATAATAATATAAAATTAACCTAAAATGTGTCCTAATGTTATTGGTTGATATAGTTCTGACCATGGGCATCCTTGGGCCGATTTTGGGACCCCATGGAGCCGCATGGGAGTAATAATGACACTTTATTTTTAATTAACATAAAGTAATGAAAAAAATGACATAAACAAATATCTTTTAGAAAATCTTTTTTTATATGTGGTATTATAAGTTAACTATTCAAATATAAATATTAATTTGAGAGCCAAAAATATTTCCTACATCATGGTAATTGTTTTTTAATTTTTAGATATCATATAAATAAAATTATTTATGACACAATAATGATGTAGTGTTTACCTCATTAATAAATGATTTAAATAAATAAGATTATAAATACAAAAAAATAACCAAAATCTATCCAATTATTATTGGATGATTTTATTTTGAACATGTGTCCTCTTATATTTGACATTAATGATTTTCATACCTTTTAAAACTGAATATAACTTTATAATAAAATAGTTGTTTCAAACTTTCCAAAAGAGACCCTCCCCCTTTATAAAAGGACACCACTTCTAACCCATTCCTCACACCTCTATAGCCCCTTAGATTGACCAAACTCTACATAAATAACTTTCCCACATCCTTTTACTCCCCATAGAATCCTTACCTTAGGCAAAAGTCACTTCAAGTAAACCTTTTGGTTCAAACCAAAGGGGGCTACATGATTTAAAGCAAACGTCTTCTTTTAATTTCTTTTCTTTTATTTTACTTATCCAACCCCCTAATTTTTTTTATTCATTTATTTTATGAAAAAAAATTATACTCAATAAACTAGGTTGTTTTTATGATAATTTCTCTTACTAAACTTACACAAACCTCCATCTAATGGTTAGAGAACATACTATTTCTGTGCACGGCAAATTACAGCCTCACTAAACGATGATTGTTCAATTATCTACAACCGCCTCTCATGGTGGACATTATGATAGAACTATATTTATATGTGACAAATATTAAATTTATATTGTCTATATGATTATGTATTTTTAATTTATATCATAACTTTATTTTTTTCCATTACGGTTAATCATGATAGTTTCATTTGAGGAAGGGCGGACTACCGCCCCCTCAAAGTGATATGACTCATTCATACCATATGTGGAATATATAAAGGATTAATTTACTGAAATTATATATGATATTATATAAGAATTATAATATAACTATGTATCATTATGTTTTCATCCCATTAAAATACAAAATAGAAATGAAAGTAGAGTTCATACGTACGTAGGACATACTGTCTCCATGAACGGTTCATTTCATTTCATATCTCCAAATGTTATGTACTACTATAAATAAATATATATACTAGATATATATGATATATATGATATCTAAATCATGAATATCTTTCTACATATAATGGAATTTTTACCACATGACCAACTTGTAATTATAAGAAGTTCATTTTTGACTCAAGTACCAAATATTGGAAAAATGACCATTCTTAACATAAATGATTAAATAATGTTTATAACATGTTAATAAGTTATATAAAACTAATAATAAACTTGAAAAATATTATTAAGAAAGTATAAATTAACATTTGTTTATTATTCAGGAAATTAAAGAATGATGGGGGAAAGTCAGACACGAGGTAAGGAAATTTGTCTCAATCTCCTTTCATTGAGGCATATTTTGTTTTATACACGACATTGTTTTATACATTATATAAAAACTCTTTATTTTATATTTCATTCAAAAGGAGTCTTTTTTCACTAGGTGTTTTACTAAGAGACAAAAAAATATGTTTTAATATAAGCGGTGACAATGACCTTTTCCATCGCCACGAGTATTATTTGATCTTTGGCTTCCTTAACAAGCCGTAATATTTTTAAAAGGAAAATAAATACCATATAACCTTTTATGTATTTTGGTATTGAAGATGGTTTTGATAATGTATTTCTTTATGTTAATATATTTAAATCATATATTGTTATTGAAATGTGGAAGTGTTATATTTCTTTTATATTTGTTTTATGTGTTATGATTTTATAATGGTACTTGAACATTAGACTGGTGGTTATGTGATAAACCAAATGACGGGTGGTGCCATGATACACCAGTACTGGTGGTTACGTTATAACCTCCAATGCATTGTGTATGGAAGTTAGCCGTATAGATGTTCCATTTAGTGATCTGTGTGGAAGTCGATAGTATGGTTATTCAATCTAAGTATGTTTATGTGCCAAGTTACATTTATAGGTTATATGCTCTCTCTAATGGATTTATGGTAATGTTTTGGTAACAAAATATTAATCAATGATCATTTATTCAGTGAATATTATTTACTACTTCATAAATGTCATAGGAATTACTTATGATAGAGTATTCATGGTTTACTTGTAGTTTTAAAAAACTAATAGTTTTCCTTCTTTATGTATCCTTTACTGAGCTTCTTATTCTCATCCTACGTTCTTGAAATGTTTTTCATAGGACAGAAAGTGGAATATGGTCAAGGATGGGAACAAGGAAAATTCTTGTTGTCTAAAACATGGAATTGGACGTGACACATTTTTTCAAAGAGTTTTTATTTTATGAAAAAATCGAAACTGATTAGTAGTGTATACATTGTAATTTGTTGAGATGAAATGTAATAGTTATAGATTAACTCTCTAAAACTCTAAACCTGAAAGGATCCTCAATGTGAATTATTCATTTCATTCCAGATTATGTAATGATTTAAAGCTGGTTCCTTATACTAATTTTCAATAATAATTTATTTTTTTATCCTTTTTTCATGTGAAAATGTGGGTATATGTTTATCTTGAAAAAAAATTACAACTTTTCTACTCTACTCACTTAGAAAATGTTACCCACATCCTCTATTATTCACCCCTTAAACCAATTTTTTTGTCAATACATAACCAAATCACTTAAAAATACAATCTATAATCTTATAATATTTAATTTTTAAATAAATATAACATAGGGAGGATTTGGTGCAAACCTAAGGAGATTACCTAAAGAAGAGGTAACGTTCTTCTATGAGTGTTCTTATTTTATTTTATCATCCACATAATTCAATTATAATTAAAAGATGACGATATAATAACATAGTTATAATAATAATATTGATATGTTTTTTCAATAATTTCATCACTTATAATCATCTCCACCTCCTACAAACGGGTTATGAAATCATCATTTATGTGTCCGACATAGTACTGCCCAGGAACAAATGTCTTTCATTTTTCCATTACCAATTATTACAACAGTGTATGATGATGGATAATATATATATATATATGATATTTACTAAAGAATTATAACTATATACTCATTATATCATATATAAATTTTAAATTTTCATCCATGTGGGATACGATAACATCGCTCATGTATATGGTGGACTACCACCTTGTGAAGTCATGTGATTCGTTTTTCACTATCTATTTAAATGGAATATAATAAGTATTATTTCAATAAAAATATGTGATATAAATTAAATAATTATGATATTAATTACATAATTAACATTCTTGTAAGAAAATAAATCTTTTCCATCTTATCGAAAGATGATAACATTGTCCACGTCTGTCTGACCTATCACCTTCATTAAGCGATGTGACTCTCTCTATTCATCACCACACCACATGGATGATTTATATAAGGATATTTAAAGAAATAATATTTTATTTCTAATATTATTATAATAAATTATATTCAAAATATCAATTATGTCCTTTCTATAATGATCATTGGTGAATGGAAATGTTACTCCCGTGTATATACGACCTAATGTCTCAATGATCTTAACATACTCCATTTCTCAATACAATATTATAAGATTGGTATTAAAATTATTATTTATTTAAAAATATAATCAATAGGTAGTGATTATTGTCATGGATATTATAGATCCATGAGTAATGTATCAGTACTGAGAATATCAAATAAAAAAACCTACAAAAACAACGCATATATTAACTTTAATGTGATTTTAACATGGAATTGGTTATAAATGGGTCATAAAAGGTTATAAATAAATAATATATTGTATAACATACAACTTTATGGTTCTAAAACTTATTTATCATAATATTATATTAATTATAAAGTAGATACAAATATCCATAATGGAAGTCGAGACGTTATGTAAGGGATTTCTAGTCTCACTTTTATTTCATAAAGATATATGAAAATTTATCCCACATTTATTTTGTGTGTTGTATTTACATCCCATTTGAAATTTTCTATCAATAATATAATTAATCACATGATACTTAACGTTTCATTTTATTTTATTTTTTATTGTGTATTATGATCCAAATTATTACTAAAGCAGTATGGGATTTCTATCTCAATTTTTACTTCTGTGAGACACATTCCATATACACTACCTATTTCTTTTATGTGGTGTCTATACATAACAGGAATTTAATTAATTATTCTTATCCTAAAAATAATTTTGATATAAATATAATTTTTTTGACCTCACATCCTATAGGTTTATAGATCAAATAATACTGAAGAGGTAATAGATTTTGTACCAATTTGGCTTCAATGAGACATATGTTTTTTATGAACCTATATTATTTTATGAGATATATTTACATCCCATTTGTCATATAATATCTTGAATTTATTTATTATAATTTTAATATATATTTAATTTAATGTTATTCCTTCATGGTGCCTACAAATTCAGAGTTACCAATGTTTTAAATATAAAATGCCATAATATCCTTCTTTGTCAGGATATTTTATGATTTTGTTTCTAATGAGAAAATTTTATCACCCATCTCTCAAGAAAACAATACAAAATATTTAATCCAATTTATTTTTTAATTAGAATAAATTTTCCCTTAATTTTTATATTTTTATTTACATATTATTTCAAAATGGTGTTTTTAATATTAATTATCATTTTTTTATATTTGGTTGAAAATACATTTTCCTTCGATCTATAACTCTACATGGATTTACTACTCCTCCACCAAAATACCTAGGAGAAAATGGACCCCAATCCAACTCCTCCCCCATTTCTGGGTGAGGGACCTCTATCATCCATTTGATAGAGATTGCTCCCATTTCTTTTTCTCCTTTTCACACCTTGATTGTACTCTTTTCTCCCCTCATGTCTTGTTTAGCTCTAATGTCCTGGAGTTGTGTGATGGATCACTATAACTGTCGATTTAATCCCCAATATTTAATTATGTTTATCTATTTAGAATCATAGTATTATAGAATAGTCCGAACAAAATATTCCATCAATGTATTCTTTAAACTGAACATTTTAGGATCATGGATTATACAAGAGAAAGAAACAGTGGATCTTGCCAATTATATGCACATCCTAGTAAGGTTTTCATAATAGGATGACTTGGTTTGTGTTTTTTGTCTTCTCACTAAATATGTAATAGGCCATTATTTCCCTTTTCATGTGTAATTATAAATTTCACATGAAACACAATTCACATAACACGAAAATTTTGGTTATACTTATAGAACCCCAAATTCTTTATCCATGTCCTTCTATTATTTTCATGGTAGGAAATCTAATTAGCCATTATATATTCTAGTATAGTATGACCATATCAGTTTTCAACCCTATTTCCCTATGAATATGTTTTTAAGGGGATGTTTGAATATACAATGTTTTGTTGTTTAGGATTCTACGGGAGAAGAGTTTCACTATAAACAATCATTGGTTTTTGAATTATGGGTTGATTTCTATTCCTAAAAAAATTGGGAATTTATTAGTAGTGTGAGTGAAAGGGTGGATGAATCCTTATTAGAAAAATGTTTTGAGATTAGATATTAGTGATAAATAATTTACATCTGGATCTATTGAATATCATAAGGA
This sequence comes from Viscum album, assembly GCA_963277665.1. Lineage (NCBI taxonomy): Eukaryota > Viridiplantae > Streptophyta > Magnoliopsida > Santalales > Viscaceae > Viscum > Viscum album. The sequence goes on from OY728131.1 coordinate 269,503,985, forward strand.
TCAAGAAAAAGATGTAGTGTAAATTGATCGTAGAAGTTTCTCAGGCAGTATGTGCACTGGAAAACATGATGTCGGGGTGTCGACTCGGAATGAATTACTTCCTGACCAAATATTTTTCCATTTTATTTAATGGGGGATATTAAAGGAAATATCCAAATAGAATAAGGATCCTTTTCTACCTCCTGATCCAAATATTATAGATATCAATGGCAGAATGAATTGTGACATAGAGGGGTATGTACATTATGGAACGTTGAGATTCATTCTAATGTAGTTGAAAATAGTGATGGATGTACATGTAAGATGGTGATATAGGATTGAGGTGGGGGAAATTAACCATCTTATATAAAATTTTATGGTAGTGGAGAATGGATTAATGATACATGTAAGGAATGGTTTTTGAGGATCAGTTAGATAATTTGGGTTAGTAAACAGTTGGGAAATTTGCAGTCGAATTCTTGGATCAGGAAAAAGGTATGATACAATAACATGAAATGGAATCCAAACATCAACACAAAAAATAACCTCTCTAATGATCAAACCATTTACAGGGATGATATGGAGGATGAGTCATCTATAATTGTGTTGGGAGAAAACATTGACCGTGATTACGATAGAGGTCTATAAATCCCTATGAAGAAGTTGTGGTAGAAGTGTATAAGATATTCATGGAGTTTCATTATGGTTAAGGAGAATAATTCTAAAGGTCATAAAGAATACACATAGATACATAAGTCAATGGAATTAAGCTCCTCACAAAATAATAAGGTTATGGATTGTGAAGTCACATCCCATGATCATGAAGAAAAATAAATTCTTCACAATGAACATTTGGGGTGTGCAGTTTCTAATAGTAAAATCAAGGTAGTTGATAAGGACTATGTGGGGAAAAGGAGTCATGTGGTCTTATCTCTAATTTTAATGAATAAATGTTAGAGGTATAAATAGAGTTTAATTCTATCCAATTGGATTTTGATAAGATGAGTGAGAGAATGATTTGAATGTACCTCAATGAAGAACATATTACATGGATCAACAAAAAAAATTCATTTAAACACAGGGAATCAATGAAATGAATGTTACTGTGGAATAGATTATTAAAATATGGGTGAAGATACCCCACGAGTTTGAAGAATACATCATGTATGATCTGAACAAGAAGGCTACTACACATTCATAGAAGTATTTATAGAGGTATGTTCTCTAACATACTTAATCCTGATTTTATTAAATTGGTTATTTATAATAAAATTTACTATATCTAGTTCTAAACTTATATGGTTTTCTCAATTTTCCACAAAAGTGATTTGTTTAATAAAAAACTAATTTTTAGTCAGCTATTTTTCTTCTAAAACTATTTTTTCTAAAAATGTTTTGAAAAAATTATTTTATTATTATCCAATTTTTTAAAAAATAATTTTTTCAACATTTTGAATTTTTACGTTTCTTTATAAATGAATATTTATGTTATTTTCAATAATAATTCGGGTTTTCCTATTTTCAAAATTGTGATAAGAATATTTGTTTTTAACATGCATGTCATGAACAATTTTTATTTCTGTCGTGACCCTCATAGAGTTCAATATTCCTCTACATGTTTTCCATGTTCTATTCAATAAAATTTGTTTATCTATTAAGTGCGAAATCATTATATTTTCAATAAATAATTTAAATGTAAAAAAAGATTTTGAAAATTTTTAAATATTCTTTTAAATGTTTAAAGTCTATTTTCCTCATAAAATTTTATAAAGGATTTTTTAATGTACACCTATTATTTTTTCATGTATATTTTCCATGAATATGAATTTCAATATATTTTATGAATTTCTTGTTTTAATAATTGATTTTAAAAAAAATTTTACTTCCCTAATATGTATTCCATGTGATTTATCATTCTAAATAATTTAACATCTAATATGATACACTTTATCATAAATTAAAAATTAATGGGGATACGAATTGAGGATACCATGCTTATGATTTCTCTAAATAGATTATGATGAAAATATATTTGTGAAAACTTATTCCCTTCTACAAGTTATACAATGAAAAAATTCTTATGAACCCCTATTCTATCTCCATGGGTTATGAAATGATGAGATAATGAAATGATAATGAAATCTGTCTCTTTTCCATAGGTTATGATATAATGAAATTATAATGAAAACCATTCCATTTCATGGGTTATTATATGATAAATGTAATGATCTTGTATAAAAAATATGTATGTTTTTCATTTTTGATGGGTGGGTCCGATATCTCCTTCTAATGAATTGGGTACATATGGATAACTCAGTAATAAATATGTTAGGAGTGAACATGATTATGTGATCAAAATGTTTTATGTGGACATGAATATATTTTCACAATATTATGCGTGAACGACATCACCTGTTCATAATGTAATGCAAGAAGCCTGATTACATGTTCACAATGGTTTTCATGAACCTGATAACATGAAAAAAAATGGTATGCGTGAACCTCCTTAAATGTTCAAAATATTATCCATGCAGCTAAAAACAATTTCATAGTGTAATTTATTGATATGTCTTTCATATCGATAATGTAATGTGTGGACCTAGTTTATTGTCTATAAGTTTATGAAAGGTTATTATTTCTTGTCTTTATCATAATGAGTGAACATGTATCTATTTTTACATTATCACAATGTCATAATCTAATGTGTATGAAACAAACCTGTGTATTATTCTAATGTTATTATCTCATGAAGCATTTTATTTGATTCCCTTATGATTAATGTCTTATGAACTTCCAATAATTATGTAATTACTCAATATTATGACCATTCATATTTTGGTTATGATTTTAAAATGTTATGATCAATTTGAAATGTCCATATGTTCATGATATTATTATGTATCGACTTTATTTACCATTATGTGTAAGGACCGAAAAATTCCACATTATTTTTTTTAAATAAAATGAAAATATTATGAGTCTATGAAAATTGATAGCACATGATTGCGAGGATCAGAGAGGCTAGAACATAATTCTGAACATTTTTTATGGAACATTCAGTAAATGTGTAACCAGCGATTTATATCATTTGAAACGGTGCTCAGATTAAAAACATGAGTGAAAATTTGAATTCGAAACGCAATGATCCTCTTAGACGAATCTTAACTTAGACCAACACGGGTCGGAAAAAAAGATAATATTTTGACATTACAGAAAAATTATAAAATAAATCCATGAGTTGTTTTATTTCTTTTTTAACCATTGGGAAACAGTTTTGGGACCATAGAGTTGGTCCTTCATTTTAATAATGGATATTTAATAACTGGTTACACTTGGTTGTGTAACTGTACCATCCAGAGATTAATGGGTTCAATGATTATTCATTAATTAACCACATAATTGTGTGGATAGTTGAAATCTTATTCTTTTATTTAATCTATTCACTGGAATGGGTATTGGGATCCCATGAGAGAACACTAGATGAAGTGCTGGTGACATCTTCCTCCAATTAAGGATAATGAATTTGATGACACCACTGATAATTCGATCCGGAGATTGACAAATGCCAACAAACCCCCTTCAAACCTGGGTTCTCCATCCCCCATCTGAAGCACCTATCAATGAGTTCCAGGCAAGGGTTTTGTTTAAGAGTTTGTATGATTCATGTACCCTTGATGATATTGAACTCTTCCCATGCTATAATACAAATGCGGAGGGTGCGGGCCGAACTAAACAAGGCTCGAACCCTCCGCTGATCTCAGTTTTGTTTGTGTTCTTTTTGGAAAACAAACCAATATAGAGAAAAGAAAAAATAGTGGGCCATGTAGTGATGGAAGTGTCCCATGAGGCACATAGGAATATTAGGAAAAGAAAACAGTTCTTCAGAGCTTCACTGGAGGCCCACGAAATCTCCGCTAGCATGGAAATACCTGTGACTGGATGAGGCGGCGGCTGACCCTCACCGGCCGCGAGGAGGTGGCGGTGCCCGAAGGCGCCACAACAGAAATAGGGCAGCTGGACGACACCTGCCACATTGATGGGGGCGGCGTGCCATGAAAGAGTTCTGCATAGGAGGTTTCGCGGCTCCCACTACGGCAGAGGCGGACCGTGTCTGCGGGTCTCGCACAAGACCCGTCCACCAGACCGGTCAGATTATGGGGTCGGCGCCAGCCTAGAACCACCTGTTTGAAGAACCAAATGGATCGAAGAATGTTCAAGATAGGAGTAGACCCCCACAACCAGCTGGCGAGCCGCATCCAGCTAGTGGGCCAGGTTGGTCCAGCGGCCTAGCGGGCTACGCCCTGCTGGGTGGGCCAGGCCACACTCGCAGCCTAGCAGGCCTCGCCCATAGCCTAGTGGGCAGGACCAGACCCAGCCAGACCATGCCAGCCCCAACCAGTTAGGGCTGAGCCCAGCGGGTTGGGTCGGTTCGGGTCGCCCCGGCCCAGGTCGGACCGGACACAGACCTATTTCGACCTAGTTTCGGTTAAAGGGCCATATCTTCTAAACATGACGTTCGTTTGATGAACCATCTATGGCTTGGGAACCCTTAGGATGAGGTAGTCCTATTGAGGTACTCCACCTTGGCACTGGAGAATGTTGGAGTATGGTGGTTTTGGATCAGGCTCGAATCCAACAGGACCCTCGACACTAAAATTCCTATAACATATAGATCGGGCATTCGATTAACGCACCATCAGTCTCCTAGGAACCCTTACAAAAAGATGGTACTTTGGGATACTTCTTTGTGGGTGTAATGGTGGTTGAAATATTCCTTATGGTTTTTGGATTGGATCCTCTGGAAATAAAGCGTGATTAGTGAGGAAATCCAGTAGATGGTTGTGACGTGAAAAATGAATAGTGATCCTCTGTGGGTCAACACCTAGAAATCCTCTGAGTTGGTCAGCACCGTGTGATCCTCTATGGGTCATCACCATAGGATCCTCTGAGTAAGTCATAACCTAGCGATCCTATGAGTGTGTCATCACCTAGCGATATTCTCTGGGTCAGTATCTAGGAATCCTCTATGGTTGAGCTCCTAGTGATTCTTTGTGGGTTAGCATATAGTGATCCTTTGTGGGTCCGCACCTAGTGATGTTTTGCGGTCTGGGAGAAAATTTCACTCGACATAATAATTTTATCAATCTTTATGACTAATCATCTTTATTCATTACCCTAAGTTGTATACCTAGTTTGAGTTGAGTATTTTACTTTGTTATTTTTTATTGAGATTATGTTTTTTTGTTTTTCCATTGTGTATTTTTGGAAGACCATCGAGGGTATCAGGGTCCCTAATTGGTATTTTTATAATCAAACCTTAAGTGGTAATGCTCATACCTTGTGGTGTATTGTGCAGACGACAAGGCAGCCTTGACCTAGATTTAGGAGACATGAAGAGATGGTGTACGGAGGTGACCGGTTAACATGGAGAGACATAGTGATGAGCTCTACCAACCATTCATATATGATCCTTGGAAGATGACCTATGGATCTTTTTTTCTTTTTTGTATATTTTTTTAGTTGGGATGGAATTTTGGCCCATTCAGCTTCAGTTCACACTTTTACATTCATCAGTTATACCACATGGTCTGTTCTTGTTGTGTACTAGGTCTGTGAGTTTGCAGGTTTAAAGGTAATGCCTTCCACTTTTTAGGGATATTCTTTTTCGGTGCTAGACCCCTATCCTTGCCCTATGGATGGCAGGCTTGGGGTAGTCACAGCATGAGCCGTAGGGGATGGGTCGTAAAAAAGATGTATCAATGGATGGTTGGGTTGACTTGAAGAACTATGTGTCTGTGTTTTCAATGGAGTAATTGGGGTTAGTGTCTTGATTTCGGGTTTTAGTTTGGGTAGCCTAGTGTCAGTGTCGTGCCCGATGTATCCATCATCAGGACCCTAAATTCTGATTTCCAACTCAGTACACGAAAATAAAATTTCTATATGTTTTGAAAATGTTTTTTACATTTGAACTTTTTGGTTCATCTCCCTAGTTATATCATATTGACCATGGTTCACTTGTTTCCTTATAGGATGTTGTCGCATAGACAGACAACCAGGATTCTAGTGAGAGATCATGATGACGGCCCACCGAGCGGTTGTACTTCAGTGCAGGGGCCTCTTTTAGTGATAGTTCCTTCGGGTGGGGTTCTGGTAGCACCACCACCCGTAGGGAAGTATTTTACAAAGCACTAATAGAAAAATATACACACTGACTGAGCATGTTGCACGAGTTCCAGAGACAGAGGCCTTCGAGGTTTTGGGGAAAAACTGATATGCAGGCAGCTGAGTACTGGCTGGAGGCTGTGGAATGAGTTTTCCGCCTAGTTGGGACACCGACAGACTAGATGTGGATCCTAACTTCTAGTCTCTTCCAGGGAATAGTAGGGAGATGGTGGAGCTTGATGATCTAGTTTCACATTGAGGAGAACCTCCCCTGGTTGGACTTCAAGAGCCTCTTCTGGACGGATTTCATTATAGTGAATTTACGCTCTAGGTGTATTCAAGAGCTACTACACTTACAACAAGGTAGCCTGACAATGGACTAGTAATTGGTGAGATTCACTGACCTCTGTTTCTACTCCACTGACATGGTACGAGACTAATTATTTAGGGCACATACCTTTGAGAAGGGTCTCCAATGGGAGATCATAGTGTTGATGATATCACAATATATCATGATGGAGGCTGGACTACTTGAGAGAGTGCTATTAGTGGATATATTCCTAAATATGGTACAAGTGGGCCAGACCTTCAAGAGGATGACCCCATGATGAAGGGTTGGATGTGTAGAGCTAATGAGGTAGAAGAGGTCATCTGAGGACTAGAGTATGTTACTCTTGTAGCAGATAGAGGCACATGGCTTTCGACTATCCAACACCCCATGGGAATGATAAGAAGATGGTCGAGGGACCGTCGAGACAATGACTGAGGATTGAGCGAGGATGCCCGCAGGGTGGCAGACATGGTAGTAGATCTGGCCGTGCAGGAGGAGGTGGGTGGTGATTTGATGTTTTATAGCCACCACCCCCTGGTGGTCCACCATGACCACTGGGAGAAGGTAGATAGTGATGAGCTCAGCTACATGATGCTGAGTCATACGACCATGGTGCTCCAGAGATGATTCGAGGTATGATCTATGTATAATCCACCCTATATTTATTTCTTTTAAACATAGGTGCCAGTCACTCTTTCATTTCAATGGATATCATTCGGAGCACGAAGATTCTTGTTGAGTCATTGGATCAATCCTTATGATTAGATACTCCTATGAGAGAGGATTGTATTATCACCCACTGGTTCAAGTAGTGTGAGCTAACTCTAGGAGGAGAGAGCTTCGACTGGGATCTCCTAGTACTAGCCTCGAGACATTACGATGTCAATTTGGGTATGGACTGTTTATCCATGGTTCATGCTCACATCAACTGTTTTAGGTGAAATGTGTGGTGTGTCCGCAAAGATCAGATTAGGTTTTTGATCACTAGTGATAAGGGATTCTTTATAGCTCAAGATGCACTTTATCGAAGGCGGGTGAAACTGATCACTCATCAGTTGGATAGCCTTGCCCATAGTGCAGTTGATGAGATGAGTCTGAGCTATCTTGTTTTGGTGGACGAGTATGATGATTTCTTCCCTGATGATGTTATGGGAATGCCTCCTCGTATAGTGGTAGACTTTTCTTCTATATGTACCCTGGGATGAAACCAATATCTACACTAGAATATCATATGTCTCTCATAGAGCTTCATGAGTTGAGGGTATAGTTGGAGGACTTGCAGAGAAAGGGGTTTGTAAGACCCTTTGTCTCTCCATGGGAAACCCTGATTTTTGTTTCCATGAAAGAAGACACGAGTTTGATGATTTGTGTGGACTATCAGTGTCGGAATTAGGTGACCATGAAGAGAAAAAATCCACTCCCAAGGATTGACGATATCTCTGATCAGCTGATGGGAGAATGGATGTTTTTGAAGATAGACCTCAGATCAGGCAATCATCACCTCAAGGTACGAGATGATGATGTACCGAAGTCGGCCTTCATATGGTGGTATGGACACTATGAGTCTTGGTGATGCCCTTTAGTGTGAACAAAACTCCACCACTGTTTATGGGACTTGTGAGCATGATCTTCCAGCCTTACCTCAATCGCTTCATGGTGGTATTAATTGATGACATCTTGGTGTAATCACCATCAGAGGAGGAGAACACCACTCATTGTGAGATAGTTTCGGATACAGTCTAAGAGCACCAGATTTATGGTAAGCTTATAAAGTGATTGTTCTGGATATAGGAGGACTAATTTCATAGACACGTTATCTCAAAGACTGGATTTTTAGTGGATCCAGCAAAGATAGAGTCAATGCGTGCTTGGGGTCAACCCTAGAGTGTTACTTAGGTGAAGAGTTTCCATGGGTTGGCTTGGTACTACAGGAGATTCGTAACTAACTTTTCAAGAGAAGAAGCCCCCCTATCAGCTTTGACGACAATGATACAACCTTCCTTGAAGACAGAGAGATGCCAACATATTTTTCTGGAGCTGAGGCGGAGGCTGACGAGTGCCCCCATCTTGAGGAAACTAGAAGTGGACATTGGGTATGAAGTCTGCTGTGACGCATCAGAGATCAGACTTGGATGTTTCCTAATAAAATATAGAATGGTGATAGCATATAGATCATGATAGTTGAGACAAAATGAGTAGAACTATTCTACAAATGATATAGAGTTAGCAGTAATGGTCTTTTCCTGGAAGATGTGTCTACACAAGTTAATGTGTGAATGGTTTACCATCTACTCTGATCATTAGAGTCTCAGGTGTATGTTCTCACAGAAGGTAATAAACCTGAGACTGCAGTGATGGATGGAGTTCCTCCAGGATTATGATATTGAAAAATTCTACACTCATAAGAAGGGGAACGTGGTGGCAGATGCACCCAGTAGGAGGTCTGGTTAACAACTACTAGGTGAGGGGACAAAGAAGCTAGCAGTGTTACTGTAATGCTTCATGGATAGTGATGGATCATATTACCTACAGTCTATGACTGTCACTCCCCCACTACCCCAGCGAGTCAGGGAGGCTCAGCTTAAGGACATTGACTGTGAGACCCAACGTTCTCAGATATCATCAGCATAGGTTCCTGAAAAATTTAATGAAGATAAGGAGCACATAATCATTTTCATAGGACACACTATGTTACCCTTGACTCTCTACCAATAGTTGTTGAGGGAGTTCCAAAAATCCTATTTTGCAGTAAATTTTGGTGTGCAAAAACATACCTGGAATTTCATCATCAGTACTGGTGGCCAAGGATAAAGAAAGCAGTGGCATATTTTGTTTCTTGATGCATCACTTTTCAGAAAGTGAAGGCAGAGCATTAGGTTATAACATGCTTAGTACCACCACATTAGGTTCCAAATGGATGTGGGTTGGAATCTCCATGGACTTCTTGATAGGGCTACCACGTACATACAGGAGACATGATTCCATATCAGTGATCATTGACCGACTCACCATGTCCGCCCACTTCCTACCCATCTAAGAGGTGGGATCAGTAGAGGAATTGAGACACCTCTATGTACAGGAGATTGTATGGCATCACAGGGTGCCATTGATGATCATTTTAGATCGTGATTATTGTTTTAAATCTCTATTGTATAATGGATTATAAGATGTGTTAAAAACTCATATATGCTTGAGCACCACCCTTCACCCTCAGACAGATGTTAAATGGAGTAAACCATACAGACATAGGAGGATATGCATTGTGCTTGAATAATATATTTTGGCTGCCGTTGGGAGAACCACATTCCACTATTGGAGTTCACATACAACAATAGTTATAACTCCACCATCAGCATGGCACCGTTTGAGGACTTGTACGGGAGACCATGCAGATCATCTCCGTGCTGGACCTAGGCTAGGCATTCAGTACTAATGTGTATAGAGTTGGTACGAGCTACCAATGAGAATGTAAAGGTCATTCGGGAGTGGATGAACACTTCATAAAGAATGAAAAAGTTGTATAATGATAGGAGATAGAGACCCCAGGAGTTTGAGGTGGGCAGTCATGTTTTGCTTCCAATCTCACCTCGACAATGATTTCAAAGATTTGGCCTGGGCAACAAGCAATCTACAAGGTTCATCAGACCCTTCCATATTCTTGGAAGAGTTTTCTAGGTTTCATACTGCCTAGATCTTCTCCAACAAATGCACCGGCTGCATAATGCTTTCTATGTGTCATAGTTGAGGATGTACGTGCATTATTGTCACACGTTATCAATTGGGGCGAGCTGGAAATTAACGATGGGGCAAAATTCATAGAGTTCCTGGTGGAAATTGAGTATTGGAAAGTGTGGGTCCTTCGTGGATGGTCGATCCCTCTTATGTGAACTTAGTGGCAGCACAAGAACCTCCATTTGAGAATATAGGAGAAGGAGGCTCCGATTCATGCTCAGTACCCCCATTTGTTTTCTTAGCCTTTGTTATGGCTTTAGGGGACACAAATTCCTAATGTGGGGAGAATGTGATGACCTAGAAATTAAATGTAATGTTTTTAATTAAATGGAATTATTAAAAGTATATGAAATTTGACGACACATTATTCAAATACCTGGAGAGCCCATAATATAATTTTTAAATTTTTTTAAGGTACGTTCAGTAAACGTGCATGCGGTGATTTCTATTTTCTGAACTGCAGATTGGATTAAAAATCGGAGGGAACAATTGAATTCACCATGCCCGTATTCTCTTAAGAAAATCTTAACTTCGACCGGCGAAGGTCAAACAAAAAATTTTAATTTTGAAGATTATAAAAAATTATTAAAAAAATTCCATGAGTAATTTTATTTCATTTTTTAATAGTTGAGTGATGGTGGAGAGACAGAAGAGTTGGTCAATAATTTTAATGAAGGTCATTTAATGACCGATTACACATGGTAGTGTAACCTCACCATCAGGAGATTAATGGGTTCATTAATTATTTATTAATGAACTACATAATTGTGCAGAGATTTGAACTCCTTTTATTTTATATAACATAGGCATTGGCATGGGTTTTGTGAACCCACAATAAAATCTTGACAAATTGATAGTGACATATTCTTCCAATGAAGAATGAATAATTTGGAGATGTCATTGAGGATTCGATCTGGAGATCAACAAACACAAACGAACACCCTTTGAACATAGGTTATCCATCCATCATCAGTAGTGCCATTTAACGAATTATAGGTAGGGGTTTTGATTAAGAGTTTTAGTGATTCATCACACCTTGATGATGATGAAGTCTTCTGATGTAATAAAACTAACGTGGAGGGTGTGGGCCGAACCAAACAAGGACCTAACCATACACCGATATCGGTATTATTTGTGTTTTTCGTGGACGACCACAATATAAACAAAAAGATGAAACCAGGGGCCACTTTGTGATGTCATCATTCGAGGAGGCCCATAGAAATAGTTGAAAAATAAAACGAACCTCCAGAGCATCACGGGAGGCCTACGGAAGCTCCGCTGGTGTAGCATAGCCGGTAACTGGAGGGAAAGAAGGTCGGCCCCTACTGGCCATGAGGAGGGGAAGGCACTCGAAGGCACCTCTGTGAATAGGGGGTGGCCAGCCCATGCCGGCCGCATTGACGGAAGTGGCGCGCCGTGGAGGAGGTGCTGCAACTCCAGCCGCAGAGGTGGAAGACTGCATCCACGGGCCCCGCACAAGACTGGTCCACTAGGCCAATTAGCTGGAGGGGGCTTCACCCACCTTGAGCCAGCTATTTTAATAATATAATGGACCACAGTTTTTTCAGGAGAGGAGTGGACCCTCGTGCTTAGCCAGCCGGCTGGGTTGGTACAGCGGCCCGATTGGCCTTGCTCCACCTGTTGGTCCGGGCTGAACCTTCAACCTAGTAGGCTAGAATGGACCCATCCATACTAGACCTATCCTAACCAGTTCCGTCCGGGTCCCGTTGGTCAGGTTGGGTAGGGTCGGTCCACCCGGGTCAGACCAGAACAAGACCCATTGCAACCTAGTTTCTCTTAAAAGGCCATATCTTCTAAAACGGACATCTGTTTGATAAACCACTTGTGGCATTGGATCCCTTAGTATGTGTCGGTCCTCTTGAGATACTACAATTTGGTTTTAGATATTGTTGGAGTATGTCTAGGTTGGATTAGGCTCAAATCCATCCTGGCCGTCAGAACTAAAATGCCTATAACTTACAGACCGGGCGTCCGATTGATGCACTGTCTATCACATTGGAATCCTTAGGAAAATATGGTAGTTCAAGTTAATTTTGAGTGGGACTTAGTGGTGGTTGAAATACATCCAATGGATTTTGGAGTGGATCCCTTGGAAATCAAGCGTTCATAGTGTGGAAATCTAGTGCCTGGGTGTGACGTGATGATAGAATAGCGATCTACTTTGGGTCATCACAGAGCGACCCTCTGAGTGGGTCATCACCCAACGATCTTATGAGTGGGGCAGCACCAAGAGATCCTCTGTGGGTCAGCACCTTACGATCCACTATGGGTCATCATCTAGCGATCCTCTGTGGGTCAACACATAGTGACCTTGTGCGGTCAAGTAGCGAAAGCCACTTGATAGAATAATGTGATATAGCTTTATGACTAATAATATTTATTCATCTTCCTTATGTTTTATAACTAATTTGAGTTGAGTATTTTAATTTGTGGTTTTTTATTGACATCATGCTTTTTAACACCCAAATATTTCATAGTATGTTATCTCATGAAAGTAATTCTATAGCTTCCGTTACACGCAACACCGAGATCTAATGCATCAAGACCTTTCATACTAGTCGTTTAAAAAGAGGTTATAAATAGTATTAACCACATTTTAAATTTTAAATATATTCTATATAATTTTATAATTCATATTTTGTTTTTCTTATACATAATATAATGAAAAATTCATTTTTTCAGATAAATGAAGTATTTTTCTAAAAATGTAGATTTTCTATATTTTAATGGAGAACCATATTAAAATCAAATATTTGAAACTTTTATATATTCAATTTAATGAAATTAAATTCTTCTTTAGAAACTGGTCATAAAAATTTTTTTTGGATAAATTTTAAGTACTTTTCGGATAACTTTCATGTTTTGATGAATAATGAAAAATACTAAATTTTAATTAAAAAAACTTTTTAAATAAAAAAAAAATAGTTTCAAAATATACATTTTAGAGGTTTTAAAGTATCATTAGATTGTATTTTTAATATTTAATCTAATTTAGTTCATTTTATGTAATTTCAAATTTAAATATTACATAAACTCACATCAATCTTTTGAAAGTTTTCAATTCTTTAAAACTGCATTCTGGTTTTGACACTAGGAATTAATATTAATTTAATTAATTCATCATAAATGTTTTAAATTTGGTAAAATAGAAAAAAAGAAATAATTTTGAAATATCAAAATGATCATAGGGTTAAATTTTGGAATTTTTTTGAAAACATTAAATTTTTGATGAATAGAGAAAAAAACTAAGTTATTGTTTAAAAACTACTTTTTATTTATATAATTATTTAGTTTATTTAAATTTATTTTAGGTCAAAATAGATACATAATATCTATATAAGTTCAATTTAATTCATTGGAGTTATTTTATAACAAAATTTAATATATAAAAATTTATTGAACATTTTAACGTATTTTACCCAACTTCTAGGCACATTTTCAAATATGCATAAAACATAATTTTACCTCTTCTGGGAATTGAATTTTAAAAACCCGAGAAACACGATTGAAATCAGTATGTAAAATTTTGTTCAATAGGATGAAAATAATATTTGGGGAATAGTAACTTTTGAATATTATGTACCACGGTTAAAAGTAAATAGGGTAATTAAATGTAAAAATAATATTACAATTACCCTAATAAATGTCTTAATTCTATTTGATAAGTGTTTTAAACCAAAATAAACCTTAGGAATAATGTATTATCCTCTTTGATCCATGTGTAATATATTAGGAGTTTTATTATTATATTATTTAAAGAAGAGTTAAAAGTGTTAAATTCCTATTTTAATAAATAAAACATTTTTAATATTGGTTTATACACAAGATAAATTCGACTATAAATATTCATTAGAAAGATAAAAATATTTGCTAAATCAAGGTATTTTATTTATATTTTTTATACATTAAATAATTAAATTTATATATGTCACAATGATGATGAAGTAATTACCTTATTAACAAAAGATTTAAATAATTGACATTATAAATGTCAAAATAAATGTAAATTGACACTTTTTATGTGTTCTATAAATTTTTTAGGTTGATATTACCTTTTAGGATTGATGAAATATATTTTTTCAAACTGATAATTTTTTTCTGACTTCCACAAAAACCAAACACTAAATAGTGTCAAAATTGACATAAATGAGTTTTTAAAATATATACTATATTATTAAATTATATAGTATTCCTAAAAATATAAGGTTCAGAAAAAGGACCTATATAATGATAGATATGTCATTAATGAACTACTTGAGTTTCCCTTGGAAATTTATATTATGCTTATTAACCTTGTAATATTAAAATACAAGAATACATTATAAAAGATAAACTATTTAACTACGAGTAAAATCTAAAAGATAAGGTTAATATGGTGGCCTAAACATGTCTAAAAACTATTGGTTGAGATGTTTTCATACCATACCGACCTTATCTTAGAAATAAATCCTTTTGGAGCCCTTAGAAATAGAAAATTATTTTATAACAAAATAATATTTCCTTCTTTTCCTTAAGTTACCATCACCTCATTTATAAATGGGTACATCCCCTTATCTGAATTTCACACCTCCAAAGCCATTTGGTTCAGCCAAACCCAACTTAAATAACCCACCAACTACCCTCAATCAAACTTAGAGGACTTACATTGATCATAAAGTCATCCAAATGATCCCTTTTGATCAAATCAAAATGAAGTACCCAAAGAAGAGGTAAAAATTTCATCACCTCTTTCAAAGTTATATTCTTCTTCCACTTCCTCTTTATTTGTTGATTCCATTCAAAAATAATAACCCCAATCCCTTCTACCAACTCTGATGTTATTATAAATATGTTAAAAACATATTCATCATTCTATCCATCCAATGAATGAAAAGTTCTCAATATGTGCGTACGTTCAGCTTACCGTCTCCACGTTATGGTGTAGTTTGTTATTAAACACTTAATTATTTTCATCTGTATAATAATGAGTGTAATTGATGTAAATAATTAATATAACATGTTAATGATTCTGTATATATATTATATACCATCCAATTATATATGATTTCACCATCAATAGAATGGTATTGTCTCTCGTACATATGTAAGGATTACAATCTCCAAGAACGCGATGAGATTCATTCCCTATCATAACCATTCAATAATAACATTCATTTTAGGATTGAAAATAATGTATAAAAACTTAATATAATTATGGATTTGAATCAAATACATCCTATCCATAACAAACATTACATATGTTACAAAATATATAAATTAAAAGGAATTAGTTAAAACCCAAAACAATGATACTTCTGAAATATTATTAACAAATCAATATCAGAAGATCTTATATGATATCATATTTATTTATATGGTTATTTTATAATTTAATGAAAATTATTTAACTTTTATAATGGGCGTTAAAATACCCTTCAGAAAGGAAAAGTACATGGTAAGGGTTAATTTTACAATCTCTTAATTTATCAGAGGTTGTTTATACAAAACTATCTAATGTGACCTCTTTATCATCCAAATACGTAATTCATAAAAATGTATTTTAAAATATTTTTACTATGTCATATAATATGGGTTAATGTAAAATATACATTTTTTTACTTTTTATGAAATGGTTTGAAAGGAATATTTCCATCGCCTTCCAAATAAGGTACTTTATGACCTTTTTGACAAATTAAGGTAAACACGTTTTTATTAACTTATACAGAGGGTGCAGATACTTTCTCAATTATAACACCTTCAGAGCTTCCCTTATAATATTAATAGAATATTTTGAAAATAATTTTTTTCTTTTATTATTATATGAATTTTAAACGATTTGAAAATAGTAAGAGATGTTTCCCTCAAATATATTAGATTTCATCTATGTCAAAATCCTTTGACGGATTTTACACTTGATTGAAGTAGTTTTATTAAGATACAATCATCCATATTGTATTGATAGTTTTTTTGATATGTTTGACTGAGGATTGTTATTTTATACCATTCAAGGTTTATGGATAAAGTATTAACATTTAGTATTCTAGTTTTAATAGAAATGTTTATATTATGTTTCATTATTTTCATATGAGGAATGAATTGGACATAGTAAGTGACAGGAGGAGCCCGCTATAGCTTCTTGATGCATTGGTAGGTCTCATGAGACAAACTAGTGTCTTGGCACAAGGCCAGGAAAAAAATAATTTTTTTGTCTTGGCAAGATTCCTTGACTATGTGGTTATGATGTCTGGTATTATGCATTCCATCATTATGAAATTAGATGTTGATATTACAAGTGATTATTCGACTAGTAGAATATCCATGTGAATAAGTAAATGAAATTATTTGACTTTTATTAGCCATATTATGCTGAAGTTTATGATTAAAATTATTTTTACTTAGTCTTATACATTACCTTAAATGTTTATTCTTATTTATGATTGTTTTTTCTATATTGTTATCCTTAGTGAGCATCTGAGATTACCCCTTTATTATGTTTTCTTTTTCTCAGGATGTGAAGAAGTATATTATGATTAAACTGTAGGAATAGGCTAAGGGATATTATTGTCTTAAAAAGGTACACAATGTTGTTTTTTTTTCATTTCATAATGTAATTTAAACCTTATTTATGTATCTAGTACTTCCAAGGATACTGAAATAATCAGTCATTAGAGAATTGATATCTTGTGAACATGACAATGTTATGTATTAATACACCGACTTTGGGTAACTAGGGTTGAAGCCTTACAGTTAGTATCAGAGGAAGTTTAGTACAAACTATGGAAACTAGATTTAGAAAAACACTTATTATAGAACACTACCTTAAGATGGACATTGAGGATTAGTATTGAAGAAAATAAAAAAAGTTTGGTAATGTACAGATTTTGTCAATTTTCCAAGCAATACATCCATGTCTGGATATAAGCATGTAATGGCGGCTCTGGAATAGATGTACCTAGTAGGGAAAACTTCGACGAAGAGTTTCGGGCTTGACCCAGGGTCTCATGGTACCCGACACCGGGCCTTGCTGCACTCATGGTTATGAGACTCCCAGGGGATATGCTTAGGATAATTCACATTTTATTTACAAACCATTATGAAGTATTTATGAGTACACATGTCAGTAAAGAAACCATTTTAAGGATTATGAGACTATATGTGTAAAAATATTCAAATAATGATCATAATTTTTCTAGTTTTTTGATTATATATTATTATAGATCTAACCTAGTGTATTTCATCATTTAGAAATGAATCACTGTAGAAGGAATGAGAACTCCTGTGTAATTCCCCGACCCCAATTACCCAGAGTCGATGCATTATTACACAACATTGGGATTATCACAAGAGATCATGTCTTGAATGAATGATATGTTTTGAAGCCTTGGATTTACTAGATACATACATATGTTTTACATTACATTATATAAAAAACAACAAAAATGTGTTCCCTTTGAACACACTCATTTCCCATAACCTATCCCTCTAGTTCATGCATAATATACTTATTCACCTCTTAGTAATAAGAAGACATAAGAAATGGGTGAGCTCAGATACTCAGCAAGTATAACAACATAGCAGAAACTATCATAAATAAGTATAAACATTTAAATCAATGTGTAAGACTAAAACCCATGCCTTTTAAACTTAATATTCAGCATAATATGGAAAATATAAATCAAATAATTCATTTACATTTTAACATGGATATTATACTTGTCGAATAATCACATGTAATATCAATATATAATTTCATAATGATGGAATACATAATGTAGGACATCATAACCACCTAGTCAAGGCCTCATGCCAATACTACAAATAATATTTTGCCAAGGCCTTGTTCCAAGACACTATTTTGTCTCATGAGACATACTGATGAATTAATGATCTATAGCGGGATCCACCTATCATTTACTATGTCCAATGCATTCTTCATATGAAAAGGATGAAACATAATAAAAACATTCGTATTAAAACTATCATACGAAATGTCAAAACATTAACCACAAACAAAGAATGGTATAAAAATAACACATCCACAATACAAAATTACTCATTAAATATAATATGGAATATTGTATTATAAATCAACCTAAACCAAGAATAATATATAATGAAGGATATTGACATAGATGAAAATAACTAGTAAAACTATTTGGGAGAAATATCCCATTTTCTTGAAAACATTTAAAAGTCCAAATATTTATCAAAGAAGTCGTTTAAAAGATATTTTTGAATCAAAGTCTCCCATACCACATTGAAACTTTGAAAGTAATTTTAATTATATAACATTCATGTAAATATAAATAAATCCTTAAAACCATTTTTAAGGCATGGACATGAATGATAAATAATTATATGAATAAATCATTAAAACATATAAAACAATATTTTTGATAAAGAGTTCCTAACCAAATTAGAGATAATTTAATAAAAATAATTGAGATAATAAAAACATTATAATATCATGATAATAAATAGATACATTATATTCTAGGTAAAAGTACAATATATACACAATATAATAGTGAATTGGTGCATAACAAAAAAGAAGTCTCAATGGAATGTAAATTGAGAGGAAATCCCTTATAAAGAATGTATCCTTATATTAAGGATAAATCAATGACATAATTATGTGTGAATAATATAAATACACTAATTATTATTGTATTTTAATTTTAAATCAATTAGATTACATTCACACATATTCTTGAAAAAACCACACCAATGACATGGATGTTTAACTCAATAAATGGAAATTGAGTTAAGATTACTCTTATCAAGTTCATATAGATGACTTGAGATTTTATCAATTGAGTGATTATGTGTATCAAATGTCTATCCACAAAAAGGGGAGTTGAAATTACTAAATTAATAAATAAATAGTGATTTCACACATAATCTTGTTGTAAAATAATCAATGACGTTTCTGTAAAACACAATGAGTGGAAATCAAAATTAGAAATTATCTTACTGATTTGGTAACTTACGAAACATACACCCCATGAAAGAAGTATCATAAAATGAAGATGTAAATACCCACAAATTAAATTATATTAAACAAATAATACAATCATGGGATGTACATAAAACACAAAAAATAAAATAGTGGCAATATAGCATGAATCCCATGAGATTAAGAAGTCGGATGGAAACCCCTTACCTTGTACATTTCTATAGTAGAGGGTAGGTTAACCTCCTGTATAATGGTGAAATAATTTTTATTAAATTATACAATAACCACATACATTAATATGATATGATATAGGATCATCTTAATATTTCATTGTTAATAATATTTCAGTAGTATCATTGTTTCGGCTATTAACTGCTTCGTTTTCCTTTATATGATTTGTTACGTAAGTCATGTTTTCTATGGATTGGATGAATTTTAATCGTATATAGAATGATATTATATTCATAAAAATTATATTTAATCATAAAATGAAAATTATTATTGAATTTTTATGATGTGAAATGAATATCATCACGTTCATGGAGATGGTATTCCGCATGTACGCACGAGCGACAATACTATTCTATTGATGATGAAATCGTATTTAATTGGATGGTATATCATATATAAAGAATAATTAAAATTTTATATTTATTATTTATCTAAATTATTCTCATTTTGATACCCATCCATATGATTATATATTGAATAACAAACTACACCGCGACATGGAGACGGTAAGTCTTACGTATGGACGTATGGTGAATTTACCATTCATAGGATGGAGAGAATAATGAATATGGTTATACCATATTTAAAATAAATCAAAGTGTGTATAATTCACTGGTGTTATAATTTTTTATGGAAACAACAATGAAAGAGGAATTGGATGAAGAAAAGCACTTTGAAAGAGGTGATGAAATTATTACCTCTTCTTAAGGTGATTCATTTTGACTTGATCAAAAGGGATCATTATGTTAGATTTTGATCAATTAAAGTCATAAAGGATGAATATAGGGTAGTTGGGAGAATATTGAAGCAGGGGATGGACGAGATAAATGGATTTTGAGGTGTGATTTTGACGGAAGGGGAAGTACTCTTTTATAAGAGAGGCGAGGGTCATTTTAGGAAATGCTTGATATGTTATTTTATTATAAAATCATATTCGGTTTTTAATGGATCCAAACATATTTATTTCTAGGATAATGTAGGGATGAGTATAAAACCTCTCATATAATAGGTTTTAGACAGGTTTAGGTCACCATATTAACCTTATCTTTTAGATTTAACTCTTAGTTAAATAGTTTAACTTTTACCATATATTTTTTGTATTATTATAATTACTGGTTAATAATCATTCTATAAAAAGACAACATAACCCCAAGTGGTTCATTATTGATATATCTAACCTTATCTACGTCTTTTGGAAGATCCTTATATTTTTACGAATATTATATCAATTAATAATATAGTATTTGTTTTAAAATATCATTTATGTTAATTTTGACACTATTTTGTATTTGGTTTTTGTGAAAGTCATAAAAAAATTATCACTTCAAAAAAAAAATATTTAATCAACCCTAAAATTTCATATTAACTATGAATATTTGTGGAATACATCAAAAGTCTCAATTTAAAATTATATTACTATTTATAATATCAATTATTTTGACCATTCAATAATAAGATAATTACTACACCATCAATATTTCTTAAATAAAATTAATTATTTTATGTCAAAAAATTATAAATAAAATACTATTTTTTAAGAAATAATTTAATATTTCTAATGAATTTTTATATTCTAATTTATCTTATGTATATCGCTATATTAAAAATGGTTTAGTTAATAAACTTTGAATTTAGCATTTTTAACTCTTCTTTAAATAAAATAATTATAAATGTCCTTATCAAATACATGTGGATCAAAAGGATCATATATTATTCATAAGGTTGATTTTGGTCAAAATAAACTTATCCAATAGAATTAGGACATGTGTTAGGGTAATTATAATTCCATTTTACCTCTAATTTCCCTATTTAATTTTAACTGTGGTGAATAAAACTCAAAAGTTACTTATTACAAAAAATTATTTTCATCTTATTGAACCACATTTTACTTACTAATTTCAACAGTGTGTCACGAATTTCGGTAATTCAATTCACCGATGAGATAAAATTATGTTTTATTAAACTTTTCAAAAAGTGCATAGAAGGCGAGTAAAAGATGGTAAAAAGTCCAATAAAATTTTATAAATATACTCTAATTATAAAATTATTTCAATGAATTATATTGGAATAATATATGTATTATGTATGTGTTTTTACCGTAAAATAAATTTAAATTAGAAATAATTATTTTAATAAAATGTCGACTTTAAACAATAACAAAGTGTTTTTCATTATTTATAAAAAATTAAATGTTTTTTAGAAAAATTCCAAAAATTAACCCAAAGCTAATATTGATACGCCACATTAAAAAATTATTTCTATTTCACAAAGTTCAAAACATTGTAGTTGTATTAATTAATTAAGAGAAATATTATCGTTGTCTATACTAGAAATTGGGGTTTTGAAGTGTAAAAACATTAAATATATTGTTATGTGTTTATGTTCAAATTAACTGTAAAATTTCTTCCAATGAACAACATTGGATTAAATGATTGAAAAATAATCTAATTTTACTTCAAACCCATTCAAATGTATAATTTAACACTATAAATTATTTTTATTAAAAAAAATTTAATTAAAATTTAGTATTTTTAACTGTTCCTCAAAATATGATTGTTATCGGAAAAGCACCAAAAATTTATTCAAACTAAATTTTTATGTCCCACTTTTAAGGAAGAATTTTATTTTTTCAAATTTAATATATAAAAGTGTCCAAATTGGATTTAAAATGGGTTCCCCATTAAAAGGCGGTAAAATTTAATTTTGTGAAAGATACTTATTTTATCTGTGAAATTGAATTTGTTCTTATATTATGTCTAAGAAACACATAATATGGATTTTAAAATTATATAGAGTATATACAATTCAAAATATGGTTATTAATATTCCTAATCACTTTTTAATCAACTAGATTGATAGGTTGTGATGCACTTGAACTCGGTGTTGCATACTTCGCACGCTATCGTATTATTCAAAGAGAAAGGTACCGTGAAATCACAGGGTGTTAAACTCTCCCCTACTTCAATAAATTAAATCCTTGAAATTTGAAACTGTACTTTGGAAATAGAAGGTTAAATATATAATATAACTTTGTAAAAAACCGACAACGGAAATAGGGTTACTAAAATATAGTCTTAATAAGAGGGAAAGGGAATTGAAAAAGTCACAACCAAATTAGGATTTTGAATAGGAGAACATTGGTGGAAATTATAATTGGATGAAAAATGTAAATATTTATATGGGTGATTGGAGTCATCAATAAGAAAAAAGTTAATGGAAAATTGAGGGTCTCCACGCTAGAAATGTATGATGGCTTAAAATATCATGAGTTCAAAAAAAACATAATTTTTTTGGATAACACATTTTAGTTTAAAGATAAATTCCATAATGTTTAAGAATTATTTTGTTCATATAATATGAAAAATAATAAATGACAAATTGATTTCCA
Source organism: Viscum album (assembly GCA_963277665.1). Taxonomy (NCBI): domain Eukaryota; kingdom Viridiplantae; phylum Streptophyta; class Magnoliopsida; order Santalales; family Viscaceae; genus Viscum; species Viscum album. Next base: position 269,526,764 of record OY728131.1, read on the forward strand.
TCCTTTAACTAATTTCTACCACAAAATCATTTTTCACTCCAAAAATATGTATTCAAGATGAAATGGTCACCCCAGAAGTGATATAATCAACTTCGAGAGAATCAAATAATCCAAAAAAGATGAACTATATATTTCCCATGTCATTAGGAATTAACAAAAATCAAAACGGTTTGTACTAGATCAGATTATCCCTATAAAGGATAATAATTTATAGATATAAATACTACTCTTAATATCCAAAATTAAACAAACAATACACAATGTTAAAAAACCATTAAAAAAAATTAGTCCTTAAAACTCCAAAAAATAATCCAAATATTGTTTGAAACCCAAAATTCAAAAGGATTTGATCACATAGTCTTCCACTATAAATCAAAACTTTTATCTCCAACTAACATCGACTACTCTCAATGTCACATTCTATATAGTAATTAACGTAATCATATATTCTAAATGATTGTTTAATCATTTTTCATAAATAAAACAAATCTCTATATGTCCGAAAAAAATATACATTATTCTAAAAACAAATCCACCATTACTCCTCAAATGAAATCCCAGGGTATTCTATTTTCCATAATCATATAGTGTTCAAAAAGAGTGATCGTCTTCCAAAAAAACATTTATCACTTAATCAAAAAATCATTTTCCTATAATATGGATAAATAATAACTTCAAAATATCAATATATTCTTGATCCATAAAATCATTTAACTGAAAATAATTATTAATAATAACTGGGGACTTTAGGTAGTCCAATGGTAGGTGATAAATCACAGTCGCACATTGGTTATGGGTTTGATTCCTGTAGATTTGACTGATGCGGTGGGTTGTCACACAGTCTTTGTGTTGTCATTTTTTGAAAACAATATAATTTTATAACATTCCAAAAAATGAGATAAATCCCACAAATATTACCGTAACATATTTTAACCAAAAATGTTATCTCATACCTTTCATTTTCTTCCCAAAAATCAATAACCTGTAATTGAGTCAAATTCAAGGATCATATAAACCCAAATGATTCTTCAAAATATTATCCAAAAAAGAAAAGATAATTATTCCTCAAATAGCCTTTTCACATAACAAACTCTAGGGTTACACAAACAGGAGAATAGTCTTCCAAAGTAACCCCATCAACAAAGAGCATTAATACTTGTAAAATTTTTTCCATCCATTTATTTCCACATAGGTTCTTCCATTACATAGAGGTTATTCATTAGAATAGAAAATTTACTCAAGTAATTCTCAGGTCTCCTAAATTTTTTTAAAATGACTGTAAATAGATTCTTAGGATCATTTTTATTTTCTTACATAAAAATCATCATTTTTCATTGGCAATTATTTAATTTATGACCTTCTATCCCACAAATAATGAATTTTTTTATTCCATTGAGACATTATGAGGGGTATCTCCTTCCACATTTCTAGCATGATGAAAAATGAGATTTATATTCTATATGGTCTCCACTGCTGGTGTTCTTGTCATTCTCTTCCTTTATCTTCTTTGTTGAGTTCAGTAGTTGGTTAATGTATATGTTATTGATCATATTTTGGTAAAATTGGTTCGGCATGAACAAAATATCTATTATGCCTATCAATATTCTATTTCATTTCTCATTTACACCACCATACCTACCTTGTATATCATGTTCAATGTTACTATGACTTATATAGAATCCAGCCATTGACTGAAACTAGAAAGTAGAGTATGAGTAACAATAGTCATAAAATCGTTCAGAGAATATCATGACACCTTATTTTTAATCTAAATCACCATAGGATTAATCAACATTATTTATTATGATCTTATATTAAAATCCTTCAAATTATTTTGTAATGAAAACGTGAATTTTCTTAAGAATATCCCCCCAGGAATTTCGTAACCAGGAGTGCAACAAGGCTCATTGTCGTGTACCAAGATACCTTGGGTCATGCCTGAAACTCCTTTTCAGAGTTTTCACTCCTATGTGCGAGAGATGCCTCTACCAGCTCGTATCTAGACATGGATGTATTGGATGGACAATACGCAAAATCACTATATTACCAAAAACCTAGGAAGATCTTATAAATCAATCCTCAATGATTATCATAGGGTAATGTTCTCTAATCAGAGTTTTTCTAAATATAGCTTCCACAATTTGTAATAAACATAATCTGATACCAAGTGTAACGCCCTGACCCCAGTTACCCAGAGTCAATGAATTATTACATAACATTGGCATGATCACAAGAGATAAAGTCTCCAATGACTGATTAGTTTAGTAACCATGGATTTTCTAGATACATACATAAGTTTTACATCACATCATAATAAAAAAACAACAACAATATGTCCACTTTGAACACAATCCTATCACTGCAGGTCAAGCATTATATGCATACTCACATCCTAGGAAAAAAGAGAAAATAAGAAAGGGTTGAGCTCAGATTCTTAGTAAAGATTACAATATAGTTAAAACTATCATAAATAAGCATAAACATTTAACGTGATGTATAAGACTAAAACAAAATCCTTTTAAACATAAACATCATCATAAAATGAGAAATATAAATAGTAAAATTTAATTTACTTATTCACATGGATTTTCTACTAGTTGAATAATCACATGTAATATCAATAGCTAATTTCATAATGATGGAATACATAATGACAAACATCATAACCACATAGTCATGGTCTCGTGCCAAGACTTCCAATAAGATTTTGTCAAGGTCTTATTCCAAGAAATGAGTGTGTCTCAAGAGACCTACCGATGCATCAAGGAGCTATAACGGGCTCCACCAATCACATACTAAGTATAATTCATTCCTCATACGAAAAGGCTGAATCATAATCTAAACAATCATATTAAAAATATCATACGAAATGTCAATACATTAAACACAAACCATGAATGGTATTAAAAAATCATATCCACAGTACAAAATAACTCATTCAATACAATATGGAAGATTTTATTATAAATCATCTTCAACCAAGAATAATATATAATGAGCGATACTGACATATATGAAAATAATTAGTAAAAATATTTGGGAGAAATATCCCATTTTCTTGAAAACATTTAAAAGTCGCGCTATTTATAAAATAAGTCATTTAAAAGAGATTTTTGAATCAAAGTGTCACATACCACATGGAAACATTAAAGGTAATTTTTATTATAATAAATTCATGAATATAAAAGTAAATTCTTAAAAACATTTCTAAAACATGGACATCAATGAGAATGATTTAAAAGAATAAATCTCTAAAACATTTAAAACGATATTTTACATAATGATTTTTTATCCTAATGAGAGACACTTGAATAAAAATAATTGATGTAACAAAAACATTATAATTTCATGATAATAAATGGATTCATGATATACTATGTCAATGTTTAGTAAATACATCATATAAAAGTGAATTGGTTCATAAAAAAAAGAAGTCTCAATAAAATGTAAATAGATATAAAATCCCTTCTAAAGCTCGCATCCTTAGGTTAAGGATACATAAGTGACATTATTACATGTGAAAAATATAAATACACTCAATATTATTGGATATTTAGTGTAAATCAATCAGATTATATTTACACATATTCTTATAAAAGAAACACCAATGACTTGGATGTCTAACTCAATGAATGTAAATTGAGTTAAGATTACTCTTATCAAGTTCATATTGATGGATAAAGAATTTATAAATGGGGTGATTATGTTTATCAAATGTATATCTACAAAATTGGTAGTGGAAATTAGTACATAACTAAATAAATAGTGATTTCACACATAAACTTGGAGTAAAATATCAATGATGTTTGTGTAAAACCCAATGAGTGGAAATCAAAATTAGAAATTCCCTTACCGATTCAGTAACTTACGAAACATAAACCCCATTAAATAAGGATCATACTATCGAGATTTAAATAACCAAAAATGAAAGTATATTACATAAATAATACAATCATGGGTATTACATACACCAGACAAAAGGGAATAGTTGCAATGTATCAAGAATCTCATGGGAATAAGAAGTGGGATGAAAACTAATTACCTTATAATTTTCCTTAGTAGAGGGTAGGTTAACCACCTGTATAATGGTGAAATCATATTTATTAAATTATAAAACAAGAACTTACATAAATATTATATCATATATGATCTTCTAATATTTCTTTGTTAATAATATTATAGTAGTATCATTGCTTCAGGTGTTAACAAATTCATTTTCCTTTATTGGTTTTGATACATAAGTCATGTTTGATATCGATATGATTTATTTTATTCTTATCCATAATGATATTAGGTTCTTAAACATTAAATTTTTTCATAAAAAGAAAATTATTCTTGAATGGTTATGATAGGGAATGAATCTCATCATGTTCGTGGAGAAGATAATCTGTGCGTACACACGAGTGACAATACCTTTCTATTGATAGTGAAAACGTAAATAATTGGATGGTATATCATTTAAACATAATAATTGACATGTTATATTTATTATTTAAATAAATTATACTCATTATTTTACCATCCAAATATTGAAGTGTTGAATAACAAACTACACCACAACGTGGACACATTAAGCCTTACATACACACATATGGTGAATTTTTCATTCATATGATGGATAGAATATTGAATATGGTTGTACCATATTTATAATAAATCAAAGTATATATAAGGTAATAGAGTTATTATTTTTGTATGGAAACAACAACGAAAGAGGAAGTGGAAGAAGAAAATAACATTGATAGAGGTGCTGAAATTATTACATCTTTTTCGGCTGCTTCCTTTTAATTTGACCAAAAGGCTCCATAGGTTAGCGTATGATCAATGTAAGGCCTATATGGTGAATTGAGGGTGGTTGGGAATACATTTGAGCAGGTTTTGTACGAGACAAATGGATTGGAAGGTGTTATATTGAGTGAATGTGAAGTACCCTTTTATAAGAGAGGTGAGGGTCACTTTTGCAAAATACTGAAATATTATTCTATTATACAATCATATTTGGTTTATAATGGCGAGAAAAGAATTTATTTCAAAGATAAGGTAAGGATGGGTCAAAAAACTCTCATACAATTTGTTTTAGACATGTTTAGGTAACTATATTGACCTTATCGTTTAGATTTATCTTTTAGTTATATAATTTAACTTTTACCATGTATTCTTGTATTATTTTAATAAATTGTTATTAAAATTAAAATAAAAGACAAAATGACCCCAAGTGGTTTATTATTTATATATCTAACCTTATCTAAGTCCTTGGGTAAAACCCTATATTTTGAAAGTAATAAACACTATATCAGTTAAAGAAAAATTATTTAATCAACCATAACATTTCATATTAACCATGATAATTCATGGAATGCATAAAAAGTTTCAATTTACAATTATATTAATATTTATAATATTAAATATTTTAATCTTTCAATGATAAGGTAATTATTTCCTCATCATTTTGTCCTAAATAAATATAATTATTTAAACTATAAAAATTTAAAATAAAATATAATTGTGTAGGAAATCATTTTATATTTCTAAAAAATATTTATTGTCGAATTTAACTTATATAAAATCTTATATTAAAAATGGATTAGTTATTAAACATTGAATTTAATACTTTTAACATTTCTTCAAATAAAATTATAATAAATTTCAAAATCTAATCCAATGGACCAAAAGGATCATATTTATTATTAAGGATGCTTTTTTTCAAAATAAATTTATCCAATAGAATTAGGACGTGTGTTAGGGTAATTATAAAATCATTTTACCTCTAATTACCCAATTTCGCTTTAACTATGGTAAATAAACTTCAAAAGTTACTATTCACCAAAATTATTTTATCCTATGGAACCAGATTTTACATACTGATGTCCACCATATCTCTCATATTTTATAAATTCAATTCACAGTACCGGTAAAATTATGTTTCATTCAAATTTGCAAATGTTCTTAGAAGGTTAGTAAAAGACGGTAAAAAGGTTCAATAAAATTTTATTTATCTAATATTATTACAAAATGAATTCAATGAAATAAATTGTACTAATATAAGTATTATGTATCTATTTAGACCTTAAAAAAATTTAAATTAAACATAATTGTTTATATAAAATTTCAACATTAAACAATAACGTAGTGTTTTTCACTATTCATCAACATTGAAATTTTTTTAGAAAAATACCAAAAATTCACCCAAAGATAATTTTGATATTACAAATACAAAAATGATGTCTATTTTTACAAATTAAATACATTGATGATGTATTAAATAATTTGAAAAAATACTCATGTCGTCAAAACCAGAAAGTGGGTTTATTGATAAGTAAAAAGTATCAGAAGATTGATATGTGTTTATGTCCAATTTAAATGTAAAATTACTTCCAATGACTACAAATTGATTAAATGATAAAAATAAAATCTAATTTTACCAAAAAATCATGAAAATTTATAATTTAACACTATAAATTATTTTGATTAAAAAATTTGTTTTCAATTAAAATTTAGTATTTTTCACTATTCATCAATATATGAATGTTATTAAAAAAACACTTAAAATTACTGAAACTATATTTTTTATGTCCCGATTAAAAAGTGGAAATTTATTTTATCATATTAAATATATAAAAGTGTCTTGTATTGAATTAAAAAATGGCTCTCCATTAAAAGGCGGTAAAATTGCATTTAAAAAAATACTTCTTTTATATGAAAAATGGAATTTCTTCTTTTTTATGTCTTAAAACACATTATATTGATGTTAAAATTATATGGAGTATATAAAATTCAAAATTTGGTTATTAATATTCATAATTTATTTTTAAATGGCTAGTTTAATAGGTCATGGTGTGCTTGAACTCGGTGTTTCGTACTTCGCACACTATCGTATTATTCAAAAAGAAACATACCATGGAAGCTTGGGGTGTTACATCCAGAAATACACATGAACCAAAGAGTAACAAGGAGCATATATTTCATTGTCTTAAAACAAAATTTATAAGGAAAATATTCTCCAATGTATTCTCATCATATGATGAAATAGTATCATGTATTAATAAGATAAGAAAAGAATTCTCTGATTCATTTGGATTTGAAGGGACACTAGAGAATAAGAGGATGGTAGAGAGAAAGATGTCTAAATGGAATAAGGGAAATAATGATTTTCCCATATGTGATAACTATGGATAGAGTCACCTTGGGAAGTGCTTGAAAGGAATTAGTGTGTTTTATAAGTGTGGAGTACTAGGACACCATGTTCGTGATTTCAAGGGTAATAAAAATGTTTCAAATGTATGATGCTTCATCTGCAAGGAGTTGGGACACTATGTGAATCAATGTCCCAAACATCAGAGTATACCCCAAATGATTCTATTGGATAATTATCAAGTTATGATAATATCACAGATGAAGATAAATGATTAGTGTTCTTAAGTTGTCATTAAAGAATTGTGTCATTTGAGTACAAGTTATAATAATTATAAAGTATATAAGTATTGTACTATAGTACATTTTCATTAAGGATTTTAGATTTTGTGGTACAAAGTAATGTGACGCTATTTCATGTTAAACATTTTGGAAAATATATGGTTGGGGAAAACTATAACTGTTAATATTTCTGAAACTGAGATAATGATTTTGGAATAAGATATAATTGATTTGGATATAGTATATTGGATATTATTGACTAACTTGAAAATAAATAATTGTTTTTATAATCCATCATTTTTGGAGTTTACAGCATTTTTAGATTTTAATGAGTGTATCTGGTATTCAATAATGAATATGGGAGCATGAATGTATTAAATAAGGATTTATGTTAATTCTGGTTGTTTCCATGATTTATGATAATACATGATGAAGGTATTCACATGTTATTACGTGGAAAAAGAGGTCATTATTATGATTACCTTCTTAATAAATTTTTGATAGTGAGTTTGGACAAACTTATTTTGGATAAGTCTTATGGTTGGAATGCATTAAGTAGAAAATTTGATAATATTGTTTAAGGGTAAAAAATTTCTTAAGATTATTTTTGGTTTGTAATAAAATGGACAACCCAGAGGTTGGGCGACAACCCGTCGTATCCGAGAAGGCCACGAGACTTGAACCCGCAACCGAAGGGAGACAATGGTGCATCACCTTCCACCGACATACGTTATGTCATGGTTTGTATAATGTTGTTTTTTAAAATATCTGATAGATGAATTTTAAATTCATTTTTTTTGAAACCCTATACTATTAAGATAAATATAATATTTTTGAGTTCTATTTTCTTTTAGAGTGAAAGATGAGTTTGTGGAAGAAATTTGTTAATGGATTGAACTCTAAATGTCATGTATTTTATTCTATAAATGAATTAAATCATATACTTCCTGAAAAGGATCATTAAACCAAAAATATTTTATCCTAATACATTATGTTTTGATGAACCAATGATATTTTATGCTGTCATTGATTTAAGGATTTGAGGCCCCCAATTTTCTAATTATTGTTCACTGGTTTGTGATTGATGACCTCAATCACTCCCTATAAGTATTTACATTTTTCATCCAATTCTGTTTCTAAAATTGCCTCCAATTTTCTCATATTTGAAATCCTAATTTGGTAATGACTTTTTCATTTCCTATTCCCTCTTATTAAGACTAAATTTTAGTAACCCTATTTCTGATTAGGGTTTCCACTAAGGTATTTTCTATTTCCAACCTTTTATATTCGAAGTACAATTTCAAATTGCGAGGAAACAAATTTATTAATGGAGGGTAGATTATAACACCCCATGATTTCAAATTACGTTATCTCATTAAATTAATTCAAAAGCTTGCGCTACACGTAACACTGAGTTCAAGCACATCACGACCTATCAAACTACCCATTTAAAAAGCAGGTAGGAATAATATTAACCACATTTTGAATTATATATATATGCTATATAATTTTAATATTCATCATTTGTTTTTCTTATACATAATATAATGACAAATACAATTTTTGAGATAAAAAAGTATTTTTAAAAATATGCAGTTTTTCCGCCTTTTATTAGAGCACCATTTTTAAATCTAATATTTGAAAATTTTATATATTAAATATAATAATATTAAATTCTTCTTTTGAAGCGGGACATAAATATTTAGCTTGGAATTTTTTTTGTTACTTTTATGATAAATTTAATTTTTTGATGAATAATGAAAAATTCTAAATTTTAGGGAAAAATAAATTTTTTTATAAAAATAAAATTATAAATAAAAATAATTTATAGTTTTAAATTATAAATTCGAGTGGGATTAATGTACCATTAAATTATATTTTTATCATTGAATATAATTTATTTCATTTGATGTAATTTCACATTTAAATTTTACATAAAAACATGTGAATTTTTTGATAGTTTTTAATTCTTAAAAACCCGTTTCTGGTTTTGACAACATGATTTAATTTTAATTTAATAAATTAAACTCATATGTATTAAATTTGGTAAATTATACATCATTTTTTAATTTTAATTATCAAAACTATTTTAGGGTGAATTCTTTGTAATTTTCTTGAAAACATTCAATTTTTTGTGAATTGTAAAGAACACTGCGTTATTGTTTAAAACACAATTTTTTTTAAATAATTTTTAATTTTATTTAAATTTATTTTAGTTCAAAATATAAAAATAATACCTATCTAATTTCAATTTAATATTTAGAGTCATTTTATAATAAAATTAGAGGTATAAAATTTTATTGAACAATTTAATGCCTTTTACCGATCTTCTAGCCACATTTTCAAATTTGCATAAAACGTCATCTTAATGCTTCTGTGAATTGAATTAAAAAAATATGAGAGGCATTATTGACATCTGTAAGTCATATGTGGTTAAATATGATGAATATAATTCTTGGTGAATCGTAAATTTTTAATTTTATTTACCACGGTTAAAAGTAAATAGGTTATCTAAAGGTAAAAATGATATTATAATTACACTAAAACATGTCCTAACTCTATTTAATATGTGTTTATCTCACAAAATCAACCTTTTTAATTAAATATGATCCTCTTTGATCACCTTGGATTAGATTATGACGTTTATTTTTATTTTATTTAAAGAAGAGTTAAAAATGGTAAATTCAAATTTTCCTAAATAAAACATTTTTAATATAGAGTTATACATAAGATAAATTAAACTATAAATATGCATTAGAAAGATAATGATATTTAATACATCATGGTATTTTATTTATAAATTTTAGAAATTACATAATTATATTTATATATGACACAATGATGATGTAGTAATTACCTTATTAACAGAAGATTAAAATAATAGATATTATAAAAATAAAAATAAATATAAATTAAGACTTATTATGTATAACAAGAATTCTATAGGTAAATATGACATGTTAGGGTTGATAAAATAAATTTTTTTCAAAGTGATAAAGTTTTTATGAATTTCAAGAAAACAAAATACTAAATAGTGTCAAAATTGACATAAATGAGTTTCAAAACAAATAATATATTATTAAATGTTATAATATTCCAAAAATACAAGTGTTTGGCCCAAGGACATATATATTGATAGATATTTCATTAATGACACACTTTATATTCTCTTGGAATTTTATTGTATTTTTATTAACCATGTAAAATACAAATACAAGAAGACACTATAAATGTTAAACCATTTAACTAAGGGTTAAATATAAAAGATAAGGTTAACATGGTGGCCTAAACATGCCTAAAACCTATTGGTTGATATTTTTTCTACCCAGACCCAACATATCATATAAATAAATTCGTTTGTAGACACTATTAACCGAAAATGATTTTATAATAAAATAATATTTCAAACATTTCTTAAAGTTACCCTTACCTCTCTTTTAAAATGGTACTTCTCCTTCTGTTAATTTCACACCTCCAAATATATTTGGATCGTCCAACCCCAGCTCAAATATCCTTAGAAATACCCTAATCTAAATCTAAGGATCATACTTTGATCAGAAAGCAACCTATGGATCCCTTTTGATCAAATGAAAAGGAAGCACCTGAAGATGAGGTAATAATTTCTTCACCCCGTTCAAAGTTCTTTTCTTCTTCCACTTCCTCTTTATTTGTTTTTCCAAAACAAAATAATAACTCCAGTGCCTTATACATACTGTGATGTTATTATAAATATGTTATAAACATATTCATCATTATATCCATCATTATAATGAAAAAGTCTCCGTATGTGTGTACGTACGACTTACCGTCTCCAAGTCGGGGTGTAGTTTGTTATTCAATACATCATTATTTGGATATATATAATAATGAGTATCATTGATGTAAATAATAAATATAACATGTTAATTATTATGTATATATATACCATCCAATTACATACGATTTTACCATCAATAGAATGGTATTTCCACTCCTACATACGTACGGATTACCGTATCCATGAACGTGATGAGATTCATTCCCCATCATAACCATTCAAGAATAATTTTCATTTTATGATTAAAAATAATATATAAGAACATAATATCATTCTTGATATGAATCAAATATATCCGATTCATAAATAACATGACTTATGTAACAAAAAATATGGAGAAAAAGAATCAGTTAACACCCGAAACAATGATACTACCAAAATATTATTAACAAGGAAATATTAGAATATCATATATGATATCATATTTATGTATTTGGTTATTGTATGATTTAATTACAATGATTTAACTATTATACATAATTTTAACGTTCCCTCATCCAAGTAAAATTATAATGTAAGGGTTAATTTTACTATCTCTTTATTTATCTGAGGTTGTTTATACGTAACTATCTACTAGGACATCTTTATCATCCACATACGGGTTTCATAAAAACGTGTTTCAAAAAAATTTACTATTTACTATATTATAGATTAAAGTCATTATTACCCCTATTTTAATTTTTATAAAATTTAATGAAAGGAATATTTTTTCCTCTTTCCATATAAGGTACTTCACGAAGTTTTTGGAAAATTAAGGTAAGAATGTTATTTTAAATTATACGATAGGTGTGGATATTTTCTACTGTTATAACTCCTTCGAAGAATCCCATACAAACTTATAAGAATATTTTTAAAATAAATGTTTTCTTTTATAATTAATTTACCTTTAAATGATTTCAAAATGGAAAGAGATATTTGACTCAAATAGTTTTGATTTCATCTTTGTCAATATCCTTTGATGGATTCTACACTTGTTTGAAGTTGATTTATTATGATACAATATTCAACATTGTATTGAAGTATTTGTGATATGTTTGACTGTGGATGTGTTTTTTTATACCATTCATGGTTTATAGTTAAAGTATTAACATTTTTTATGCTAGTTTTAATACGAATGATTGTGTTATGAGTCAAAAATTTTAAATGAGAAATACATTGGACATAGAAAGTGACGGGTAAAGCTCACTCTAGCTCCTTGATGCATCGGTAGGTCTAATGAGAAAAACTAGTTTCTTGGCACAAGGCCTTGACAAAATCTTATTTGTAGTCGTGGAATGAGGCCTTGACTACATGGTTATGAGGTCTGGAATTATGCATTCCATCATTATGAAATTAGCAATTGATATTACATGTGATTATTCTACTTATAGAATATCCATGTGAATAAGTAAATGGAATTATTTGACTTATCATTTCCATATTATTCTGAAGATTAATTTTAAAAGGATTTTGTTTTAGTCTCATAAATTGCCTTAAAATGTTTATTCTTATTTATGATAGTTTCTGGTATATTGTTATCCTTACTTAGCATCTGAGTTCACCCCTTTATTATTTTTTCTTATTCCCTGGATGTGGAGATGTATGTTACAATTAACCTACAAGATTAGGATAGGGGATATGATTGTGTTCAAAGAGGATACAATGTGGTTGTTTTTCGATTTATGAATGTAATGTAAAACTTATGTATGTATCTTGGACATCCAAGGATACTAAACTAATCGGCATTTCGAGAAATGATCTTTTGTGATCTTACCAATGTTTTGTAATAATTCATTGACTCTGGTTAACTAGGGTCGAGGTGTTATATGATTTATGGTATCTCCTTTTTGGAATTTCGGGATACCTTTTGGGGACTCGGGGTCCCTACTAGGTATAGTTATACTCACATCTCCATGGGAAACACCCGCACATTGTTGTGTCTTGTGCAGACAACAACCAGCCTTGATTCAGATTTTGGAGACAGGATGAGATGATATTCAGAGGTGACCAGTTAACATGGAGATCCATAATGAGGATTTGTACCAACCCATCTATTAGTATACATGGAAGAAAACCTATGGAGTTTTTTTTTCTTTTTGTTGAATTTTCTTTTAATTGGGTTTGTATTTTGCAAATTCAGCTTCAGTTCCCACTTTTACTTTCTGTAGTTATACAAAATGGTTTGTTATTGTTGTGTACCTAGTCTATGAGTTTAGAGGTTTAAAGGCAATGACTTCTCTTTTTTAGGGATATGCCTTTCTGGGGCTAGTCACCATCCCTGGGCCTATGGAAGGCGGGCTTGGGTTAGTCTTGGTATAGGCCCCAAAGGGACGGGTCATGACATTACTGACCATTTGATGTCATCCTTTCTTATGTTTCCTTCCCCAATGTTATGAATAAGGTTTTAATGTTGGATATTTTGGTGAATATTAGTAAATTATAGGATCTTTATGGGATATGATGAAGATATTTCACCAAATTAGAATATTGAGTATGTATTTTCCAAAGACACTAATTTATTATGGTATATGGGCTTGTATTTTTGTTATTTTTTGATTGTTAATATAATAAGATGTAATATTTATATATGTGGATATTTTGTGTCTACATGTGGAATCATATTAATGTTTTAGTTACCTATTGGAAATTAGGATAAGAAAACATTGGTGGGATACCAAAAGATATTTCTAAGGATATGCATAGGTTTGTCACTAAGGATAATTCTAAGGATGTGTCAGCATATAAGAAAAATTCTTGAAACATTGGTAATGGATATAGAATGTGGTCTCTAATAGATTACATCCATTTCTGAATGCAATAATTGGATGTGTATTTTATTTATATGTTCTTTTTGGTAATAACTCTTATAATGGAACACAAATCTAGACTTGATTATCTTGTGGAACATGATAGTGGCCCTTGTTCCACACTAGGTTTGATACTCTCAAAGGACATGCTTTGTAAATTCTCCAAATATTTATAAAAAAATATGAAATATTTTAATATATTAGGATGAATATGAACATTTTAGGACAAACCTAAAGTATCATAGATTAAAAGGAAGGTTTCATCAATTAGAAAACCTATAATGTACTTTTCTTGAAATTTTTGTTTCACTATTATTAGATTTTTATCACAATATGATATTTATTATTAGTCAATTAATCAATCCAAAAGAAGTCATGTTAATACTTATTCTGATGGAAAATTAGATACTATGAGAATGTAAATTGGTTAATTACTAGAGAGAAATATATTGTGATTTGTATTAATTAATATCATGATATATGGTTAAAAACATGAACTTCACCGAGTTACCTAGAACATCGAATAAGAGGAAGATGGTATTTTATGAAATTTCATGTGGTAATGAACATAGAGTATACAATACTCATCTTCCTACATGTCAAGAATGTGGTAATAAGAACATGGGGGAATACCTCAAATGGTGGGGAACTTCTCACCTCTATGGAAATGTAGGTTGTCGAATGAAAAATTGTTTAGGAGGTCAATGTCATATGTATGGGGAACATGGATATTATCATAATAAATTATTCGAACAATGAATTAACATCATTAAAAATGAATGTCCTATTACATTACAATCATTATGGTTGAAGGATTAAAGTATTTATGTATTTGAAATCAATAATTTTGTTGTATAAGTGTTTTACCCATTGTGTTTTGGTTATAAAATTATGAAAAATATGAGGGTTTCAATATTTTTGGAAGAAAATATATATCCATTTATGATTAACAAAAGATATCTGGATACAAACATGGTTTTATCTATTTAATCTGGATCATATATTAAAATTCATCAACCCCCTTTTCTAGTTGTTATGTAGTTAGAGTTAATCAATAATAATTATATTTTAACTAAAATTTATTGTAATATAACCCTTTGATTTTTATATGTTTTAGATAAAAAATAATTTGAAGATGAATTATACTAAACTTTGAAAACATATGATTAAAGGTAATAGTAAATTTTAGGGTTTATGTTATCCTTTATGTTGTGATAATTATGAGTTATAGTTGACCACCTTACAAATTTAACACACTTTATAACTATCAGAGAAGACTTTACTCTAGATCAATATTCCTAAATATCTATTATGAAATTGGTAAGGTGTAATAGATTTATATATTGTAACACCCCGAAATTCTATGAGAAGAATTATTTTTAATTTATTATATTTTTTTTTGTTTCATGTTACACCACGATTATGTTGTGCTATACGCAACACCGTATTAGCTTGTAGTATACATAACACTATTTTTGGATCGTGTTACACAAAAATTCAAGATCATTGTATAGAAGTTATTCTACACAACATTGATTGTATATATATATATATTCAATGTATAAATGAAATATTGTAGGATTATATTATACACAACAACAAAGGAATCTTGCACTACACGCAACCCTGAATTGGCTTGCTTTACACGCAACCGCAACCTTCCACGATTGTGTGTGTTGTACGCAATACCGAGTTTCACTAAACAACGATATGTTATTAAAATATTATATAAACTAGCCCTTATGTATAGTAATACCCACTTTTTGAAATTTTAGAAATTTTATCTTTCAAAATGGACTTCATTTTTGGATTTGGAATATCGAAATTAGCGTTGGGTGAAATTTTGGTATTTTCTTGAAAACTTTCAGTGTTTGATGAATAGTGAAAACACTGAGTTATTGGTTAAAACCGACTTTTTATTAAAATAATAATTTATTTTATTTAAATTAATTTTAGTTCAAAATAGATAGATAATACTTATATAATTTAAATTTAATTCATTGGAGTAATTTTATAATAATTTTAGATATATAAAAATTTTATTAAACATTTCACCGTGTTTTACCCACCTCATAGGAGAATTTTCAATTGTACATAAAACATAATTTTACTACTTCTGTGAGTTGAATTTCGAAAATATGAGAGACACAGTTAATATCAAGGTGAAAAATGTGGTTCAATAAGATAAAAATATTTTTTTGGTGAATAGTATCTTTTTACTTTTATTTAACTCGGTTAAAAGTAAATATGGTAATTAAGGTTAAAAATGCATTTATTATTACCATAAAACATGTCCTAATTCTATTTTAATAGTGTAATTAGACCAAAAACAACATTAGGAATAAAATATTACATTTTAGGTCCACTTGGATTATATTAGGACACTTATTGTTATTTTATTTAAAGAAGAGTTAAAAGAGTTAAAATGAAAGTTTAATAAATAAAACATTTTTTATATAGTTTCATACCTAAGATAAATTCGACTATAAATATTCATTAGAAACATAAAACTATTTAACACATAATGGTGTTTTATTTATAATTTTTAGACATTATATAATTTAATTTATTTATGACACAATGATGATGTAGTAATTACATTATTAATGAAATATTAACATAATGGATGTTATAAATACCCAAATAAATGTAATTTGATACTTTTTATGATTTAAACTAATTTTATAGGTTAATATGACTTGTTCTTATTTATTTAATTAATATTTATATAAATAATAATGTTGTTATGATTTTCATAAAAATCAATTACCAAATAGTGTCAAAATTGACATAAAATAGTCTTTAAAACAAATATTATATTATTAATTGTTATTATATTTCTAAAAATATAAGGTTTATAAAAATGTCTTATATAAGGTTATACATATTAATAATGAACCACTTGGGGTTCGTTTGGATTTTTATAGTATGTTTATTAACCATATAGTGTAAGAAAACAAGAAGACAAGGTAAAAGTTAACTTATTTAACTTAGAGTTAAATCTAAATGATAAGGTTAAAATAGAAACATTAACTGGTATAAAAACTATTAGTTGAGAGGCTTTCAACTCATACCCACATTATCTTCGAAATAATTCACTTTGGAGCCATTATTATCTGAATATGACTTTTTTATCAAATAATATTTTATGTTTTTTCATAAAGTGACCCTCTCCATCCTTATTAGAGGGAACCTCCTCCCTCTTCTATTTACAAAATTTTGAGCCTTCATGCTCGGAAAACCCCTTCCAATTTCCCTTCTCAACTTCCCTAGAAATTTTATATAGGTTCTGGTCTCCTCAAAAGACCAACTCTAGTGCCTTAAGAGGAAGCTTAAAAGAGGTGCGTCGAAGAAGATGTAATCTCTTCTACTGATTCTTTCAAGTTTATTTTTTCTTGAAATTCTTATTATTTAGTTGTTTAATTATAAATTAATATCATCAGTATAAATAATATACATATATGTTATTATAAATATGAAACAACCCCTTTTAACCTTCTTATCCATCCTACGGAAAACAAAATCATCGCGTGTGCGTACGTATGGAATACCGTCTCCATGCTGTGGTGTAATCTGTTTTTCCACCACCAACATACTTGGATGGGTATAATGGTGTTTAGAGTAACTATATATAGTTATTATAACATCATACTAATTCTGTGATATTATATATTCCACTCCAATTCAATTCAATTATAATGGGAACGATATCGTCTCTCGTACGTACGTACGGATTACCGTCTCCACGACGCGATGAGATTCATTCTCCATGTAAACCATTCAAGAATGATTATAAAGTATATGTAATGAATAATAATGAAATATATGACATAATAAATCTACTGGATTTATGTACATATATATATATGATATCTACTTACTTTCATTCAAGTCAACAAGAAAGGAAATTAACGTTCATGCGTACATACGGCCTATCGACACCATGAACTGTGTAGTTCATTTCATTTATATATATATTATATATAAATATATATACATAATATATATGATATATATATGATGAATTATATTCTGCATTTAATGAAATAATGATATATGTAATAGTAAGTCCAAACACATACAATAAATAACCGGATTTTACCCAAAACGCTGCATTAACATGGAATTTACAAAAGAACGGGTAATATTAAGAAATAATTGAACCATATATTATATCATAACAATGAATATGATTATTTAATAAGTCAATTAAATTATTTAAATAATTATATAGGAGGTTCGGATACGTACAAAGCATAGCAGACCTAAGGTAAGGGATAACTTTTCCAATCTCATTTTTATCCGCTATTGTTTATTCATAAGTATTTAATGGGGTTATTATTATCATCCATGTCCTTTTTTTCTAAAAATGTTTTCATGTATGTCATTTTTACCCATTTTTTACTTTTACCACATGTTATGGAAGGAAATATTTTTTTGTTTACCATATGAGGTACTTTTTGTCATTTTAGGAAAAAGTACGAGAAAAGTGTTTTTTAACTTATACGACATGAATGGATTTTTACGGTTTCATAACACCTTATTTCCATAAAGCTTACAATGAAATATTTCATGATTATTTTCAACAAAATCTTTTTATTTTAAAATTTCATGGCATTTTCTGAAAAGAAAATGATTTTTAAGAAGAAAGGATATTTTCCTCAAGAATTCATTTCAAGTATTTATCAAAACTATTTTCCGTCTAAGATGACATTATATAGTATGATTATGCTTCAAGTATAATGTATCTATGATTTACATGGTTTCTATTTTCTTATGATGAATTGATATCAATTTTTTTATATGGATTATGTTATGATGGGATGATGTTTTTGAAAACCATTTTATTCTTTAGGTTATGATGAATGATTTATGTTTATGTTGTGGTACATGTAAGAATGATTTCATTATGAGATGGGTGGGACCTATATCTCTCTCAAATTCATTGGGAAAATATTTATATATCATTATATAGACATGGCTGGAATGGTAAGTTAATCTGTTTCAGTGATATAGTACTGGAACGAGGAGTGAACTTGATTCAGAGAGGGTCTTTGTCCACTAAGATGGTCTAGGCAGCAATGCCTTGGGTACTATGGAAATAATATCACGTGATTAATGGTTTCTGACAATTAAATGTTTTACTCCCATGCTATTTTATCATTATTGATGTTCCTTTATGATCTATGCCTTACGTACTTCCAAGATTTTTTTTCACAACTCAAGATTTCGATGTTTAAACATTATGTTCATGTTTTGATGTTCAAATATATATGGTTTGTTTTATTTTCTCCATGATTACCCATAATGAGCATTTGATCTCACCTTTTATATGTTTTCCATTCCCCAAGATATAAATAAAGTTTTTAGGTATGAAAAAAAAGGGAAGATCGTTATGGGAGATGTTGAAGATATTTCACCCAGATTAGAAGATTAGGTTCTATGATTCCAAAGACACTAAACTATTACGGTCCTTTGGTGTCTGTTTTTGTTAGGTATTATGTATTCCACAAAAGTAATGTAATTTTTATGTACGTCAAGCTTTGGGTCTCCACATTTGGTATCATATGAAAGGTCTAGTTAACCTTTGGAAACTAGGATGCAAAAACTTTAGTGAAATCCCCAGAGATATTTCAAAGGTATATTTATGGATGTCCTTAATGATAAGTATACGTATAGGTTATAGTCCTAGAATTAAAGTAATGATATTATAATTAATCCAAATATGTTATATATTGAAAGTAACCCCCTTTATTATTCTGTTTTCCTAGTATGATTTTTTCCTCACACTATTCTTTTTGGGTTTTAGACGATGGATAGAACCCATAGGAACCGCGTTGATCAGTGTAATAGATAGTGCAATGATTGTCCTTTAGAAAAAACAAATGTTATGGGAGATGGAGTGATAAATCTTATTTCTATACATACACAATCTATGAATCATTCTGGACATTCAAATGAGCAGAGAAGGGAACAATATTCTATTGTGTCCTTCGTGAGGAAACGTCCACCTTCTTTAAGTGGGTCTTCTAATCCACTTGTTACTGAAAAATGGATAAGTACCATTGAAAAGATATTTTCCATACTTCATTGTTCAGAACATGAAAAAGTCATTCTGGCTGTTTACCTTTTAGAAGGACAAGAATACCAGTGGTGGAATCTAATTATGAATACAAGGCCCCAAGATGAAATTGAATCAATTGAATGGGACGAGTTCAAGAACTTGTTTTTCAATAATTACTTCCATCATATTCTTCGAACGAAGATGGATAAAGAGTTCCTTGAGCATAAGAAAAATTATGATGAATCTATTGGTATATACGAAGTGAATTTTTCAAGGCTTTCAAGGTAGGCATTGGGATTTATCATAGAACCTAAATGTAAAGTTGATCAATTCTTTTGTGGCTTAAAACCATGTCTTCGAAGGGAATTAGTGATAAGTGACTTCAGTAGCTATGAAGAAATTGAGAATTGTGCTATAATGGTTGAACAAGAAGTTGGTGTTACACATCCATCTCATGGTTTTGAAAGGATACTAAAGATGGAGTTCAAGGAGAAATCTCAGAACAATGATGAAATGAAGATGAATGTTTCTTTATGCTCAAAGTGTTGAAAGAAGCATGGTGGAGATTGACTAAAAGGTACTAGAATATGTTTTATGTATAGAAAAGAAGGTCATTGAGCAGTTGAGTGTCGATGTAATTGGAAAAAGGTAGCTAATGATGTGAATTGAGAAAAGACTACAGAGAACGCTCCACCAACACTTCAATGCTTCTAGTGTAAGGAAATGTGGAATTATGTTAATTAATGCCCTAATCAAAGGGTTAATGATGATCGACGTGAGACTCCTCTTAAAGAAACAGATGAAGGGAAGTCACATGAAATCACTATTTGTCATGTTGAGTATAACAATGATGTTGTGGAATGATTAAGGTTTTATTTAATGGGAGAAAATAGTATCATGGAATCTTACTTATGGTATCGTGGAATTTTGGAATATCTATGTATTGGTTTTCAATAATTATATGGTATTGGTATCCATGAAAAGTGATTGAAATTTTATTGGAAAGAAGATTATATACGTATAATGAAGGGATAAAGAGAAAATAAAATGAGCTCCTAACTGATATAAGGACAAAGATATATCATGGTTAGAGTATATAGAAATTTTGGTATTTTGGTATGTGTAAAGAGTTAACTTTTGACATCATTCACGTTTTCACTATGGTTCAATGGGTATTCATTTTTCAAGAGAATACATGACTAAGGTATTCACATGTTTTGAATCTAACATAAAAGATATATCTTATGATATACGGGTGATAAATGATTGTATTCAATTCTTTGTAGAATACCTTTCTAGTAATCGTTTTACTTATACTATGAGATTGGACAGAAGTATTTTGGATAAACCTAAATATGGGAATAGATTATGTTAGACATCAGATATTATTGTTTAAGGGAAGAAATTTTTTTTATGTTATAATTGTATAGTTTTCGAAAAAGGACAACCCGCAGTAAGGGCGACAACCCGTTATGTCGGACAAGGATGCAGGAATCGAACCCACAACCAAAGTGTGACATGTCTTTAATGACTAAAACTGGCATACATGAAGTCCCTGAATAGTGGAAAATAGTTTTATTTTATTATGTGGTATGATATATGAAGTATACGTCCATTTTTGGAACCAATTAAGATTAAACTCACCATATATGGACTTATGTATGTTTAATATCTTACGCTTACCTTTTTTGTGATAGAGATAGATGGAATGACCTATCATTCTATCTCATGATGATCTAATACTTCAAAAATGACAAATTCAACTTCATACAATTAAATAATAGATGAAGCGGAAATTGTTCATGGAATGACCAATGATGATTTTACACTTAAATCAAGTAAGTATTTATCTTTATGAAAAATTTCATCAAAATTAGGGAAATGATCATGAAAACCAAAAAATGTTGTCCTAGTACTCCCATATATGATGAATCAGATGGTACCTTAGATCATCACAAATTTATTGCTTTGTGATTGTTGGATTTTTCATAGCCATGTTCTCTACCACTCTCCATCAGAACATGATGGTTAGATTTATCTTCCATATACATGTTTTTTCCTATGTTACCTTATGTGTAAACCTACTGATTAGTAAATTTGGGTAACCGTTACATTTCATAATTTAGTTTTCAATGATAATTTTTGGTAGTCCTTTTTACGATGTGGGTTTCTATAAAAGAAACATTCAAGTAGTAAAACATTTATAAACCCGACGAATTTCGAGGGCGAAATTCATTTTAAGGGGGGTATAATGTAACACCCTGAGACTTTATGAGAAGTACTCTTTTAAATTTATTTGATGTCTTGTGTTTTATGTTACACCAAGATTATCTTGTGCTATACTCATCATGGTATTAGCTTGAAGTAAATGCAACACTATTCTTGGATCGTGTTAAACAAAATTTCAAGATCGTTTGATAGAAGTTATTCTATGCAACATTGAGTGTGTTTATATATATATTCAATTTATAAATGAAATATTGCTGGATTCTGTTATACACCACAACAAAGGAATCTTTCACTACATGCCACCCTGACTTGGCTTTCTTTACACGCAATCGCGACCTTCCATGATAGCGTGTGTTGTACGCAATACCGAGTTTCACTATAGAACGATATGTTATTAAAATATTATATAAACTAACCATTATGAATAGTAATACCCAGTTTTTGAAATGTTATAAATTTTATCTTTCAAAATGGACATCATTTTTGTATTCGGAATATCAAAATTAGCCTAGGGTGAAATTTTTGTATTTTTCTGAAAAACATTCAATTTTTGATGAATAGCGAAAACACTGAGTTATTGGTTAAAACCAACTTTTTAATAAAACAATAATTTATTTTAATTAAATTTATTTTAGGTAAAAATTAGATACATAATACTTATATATGTTCAATGTAATTCATTGGTGTCATTTTAAATAATTTTAGATATATATAAATTTTATTGAACTTTTCACCGTCTTTTATCCATCTCATAGGAGCATTTGTAATTGTCCATAAAACGTAATTTTACCGACTCTATGAGATGAATTTCAAAAATGCGAGATACACAGTTAATATAAAGGAGTAAAATGTGGTTCAATAAGATAAAAATAATTTTTGGTGAATTGTAACTTTTTAAATTTATTTATCACGGTTAAAAGTAAATAGGGTAATTAAGGGTAAAAATGTTATTAGTATTACCCTAAAACATTTAGTAATTCTATTTGATAATTTTAATTCGACCATAAACAACCTTAGGAATAATATATTACCATTTAAGTCCACATGGATTAGATTAGGACACTTATTATTATTTTATCTAAAGAAGAGTTAAAAGAGTAAAAATCAAAGTTTAATAACTAAAACATTTTTAATACGGCGTAATATATAAGATAAATTAGACTATAAATATTCATTATAAATATAAAAATATTTCCTAGATAATGGTATTTTATTTATAATTTTTAGAAATTAAATAATATAATTTATTTATGACACAATGATGATGCAGTAATTACCTTATTAATGAAATATTAAAATAATTAGTGTTATAAATACACAAATAAATGTAATGTGAGAATTTTTATGAATTCCACTACTTTTATACGTTAATATGACATGTTATAATTGATTTAATAAATTGTTTGTGAACTAATAATGATGTTATGAGTTCGACAAATATCAATTACCAAATAGTGTCAAAAAAGACATAAAATAGTTTTTAAAAAATATATTATATTAGTAATTGATATTCTATTCATAAAAATCTTAGGATCAGTACAATTACCTATATAAGGTTATATATATTAATATTGAACCACTTGGGGTTTGTTTGTCTTGTTATAGTAAGTTTATTAACCATATTGTGATAAAAAACAAGAAGACATGGTAAAAGTTAAATTATTCAACTTGGAGTTAAATCTAAATGATAAGGTTAAACTAATAACCTAAACTTGCCTAAAACCTATTTTTGGAAAGGATTTAGACCAAAAACTACTTTATCTTATAAATAAGACACTTTGGAGCCATTATGAACCTTATATCGCTTTATTATAAAATAATATTTTAAGTTTTTTCCTAAAGTGCCCCTCTCCCCCCTTATAAGAGGGAACCTCCTCCCTCTTCTTTTAACACACATTTGAGCCTTCAAGCTCGAAAAAACCCTTACCATTTCCCTTCTCAACTTCCCTAGAAACATTATATAGGTTCTGGTCTCCTCAAAAGTCCAACTCTAGTGCCTTAAAAGGAAACTTAAAAGAGGTGCGTCGAAGAAGAGGTAAACTCCTATACCGATTCTTTAAAGTTTCTTTCTTCTTCAAATTCATCATATTTAGTTTTATCATTATAAATAAAAACATAAGTATAAATAATATACTGATATGTTATTATAAATATGAAACAACCCCATTTCACATTCTATCAATCCTACAGAAAACAAAATCCCCGCGAGTGCATAGGTACGGAATATTGTATCCACGCCGTGGTGTAATCTTTTTTTCCACCACCACCTTACTTGGATGGGTATAATGGTGTAAAGAATAGCCATATATAGTTATTATAACATCATACTGATTCTGAGATATTATATCATCCACTCAAATTCAATTCAGTAATTAGGGGATCGATATCATCGCTCGTGCGTACGTACGGATTACCGTATCCACGATGCGATGTGATTCATTCTCCATGTTAACCATTCAAGAATGATTATAAAGTATATATAATGAATAATAATGAAATATATGACATGATAAAGATACTGAATTTATTTATTTATATATATGATATCTACTTACTTTCATTCAAGTCGACAAGAAAAGGAAAACAACGTCCATGCGTACGTACGGCCTACCGTCTCCATGAACGGTGTAATTCATTTCATTTATCTATATATTAAATATATATATACTGAATATATATGATATATAAATCATGATTTACATTCTGTATGTAAGAAAATCATGATATAAGTAATAATAATATCAAGAACAACATGTCCAAACACTTACGATAAATAAAACGATTTTAGACAAAATGCTGCATTAACATGGAATTTACAAAAGAACAGGTAATATAAAGTCATAAGTGAACCATATATGATATCATAAAAATGAATATGATTCTTTAATAATTCAATGACATTATTTAAATAATTACACAGGAGGTTCGGATACGTACGAAGCATATCTGACCTAAGGCAAGGGATAACCTTTCCAATCTCGTTTATATCCGAGATTGTTTATTCGTAAGTATTTACTGGGGTTATTATTATCATCAATGTCCACGTTTTCTAAAATGTTTTAATGTAGGTCCTTTTTAACATTTTTTAACTTTTACCACATGTTATGTAAGAAAATATTTCTTTTTTTTACCATACGTGGTACTTTTTGACTCTTCCAGAAAAAGTACGAGAAAAATGTTTTTTTAACTTATATGACATGAAATGGTTTTTACGGTTTCATAATGCCTTATTTCCATGAGGACTCCTATGAAATATTTCATTATTATTTTCAAAAAAAATCTTTTTCTTTTAAAATTTCATGGCATTTTGGGAAAATAAAATATTTTTGAAGAAGAAAGGATATTTTCCTCAAGAATTCATTTCATGTATTTGTCAAAACTATTTTCCATCTTAGATGAATTATTTAGTATGATTATGTTTCAAGAATAATGTCTCTATGATTTACATGGTTTCAATTTTTTTATGATGAATTGATATCCATTTGTTTTATATGGATTATGTTATGATGGGACGATGTTTATGAAAACCATTTTATTTTTTTGGTTATGAGGAATGATTTATGTTTATGTTGTAGAACATGTAAGAATTGTTTAATTATGAAATGGGTGGGACCTATATCTCCTTCCAATGGATTGGGAAATTATTTATATCTCATGAGATATACATGGTTGGAATGGTAAGCTAATCCAGTTCAGTGATACAGGACTAAAACGAAGAGTGAACGTGATTCAGAAAGGGACTTTGTCCACTATGATGGTTTTGGAAGTAATGCCTTTGATACTATGGAAATAATATCATGTGATTAATGGTTTTACACAATTAAATGTTTTATTCCCATGATATTTTATCATTATTGATGTTACTTTATGATCTATTCCTTATGTACATCCAAGATTTATTTAACAACTCAAAATTTTGATGTTTAAACATTATGTTCATGTTTTGAAGTTCAAATGTATATGGTTTGTTTTATTTAATCCATGATTACCATTACTGATCATTTAAGATCACCTTTTATATGTTTTCTTTTCCCCAGGATATGAAGAAATGTTTTAGGTGGGAAAAAAGGGAAGATCTTTATGGGAGATGTTGAAGATCTTTCACTAAGATTAGAAGATTATGTACCATGTTTCCAAAGACACTAAACAATTACGGTCCTTTGGTGTCTGTTTTTGTTATGTATTAAGTATTACACAAAAGTAATGTAATGTTTATGTACGCCAAGATTTAGGAATCTACATATATTCCATTATTTCTGATCTAGATATTAATTTTAACTCTTGTTTTGGGTGAATTCGTAATAAAACTCTAGATACAAAATTGAGTTTTAGCATTGTGTATCATCCTCAAATAGATGATCCATTTTTCCAGATCAATTAATACCCAAGAGGATATCATAAAAAAATGTTGTGTAGATTTCAAATGTGTTTGAGATGAACACCTTCTTCATGTTTAATTTTATTGCAACAATTTCATTCCCTCAAGCATTCTGATGGATCTCTATGAATCCATTATTGGAACTCAGTGTTTAACTAGAATATACTTGAATTATGATCCGGAAATAAATCTATTGGGACTTGGTTATGATGATGAGATAGTATATTAGTGTAAGATCCATTAAAAAATATTTAAAGGCATCACAAGGTTTATAGAAATGTTGTTCTAATAATCAATGATGCGATCATGAAATAGAATTTTTGATAGGGGTTTTTATGAATTTCTTTGTAGAATAATAATGGGAAAACTAATACCTTGGAGTATCAGTACCTTTTATATTCTTACATGCGTTCGTATCTTATCTCTTGGAGCTTCCACCAAAACACTCTCAATTTTATAGATTCTTCCTTGTATCTCTCCCGATGAGATACACACATAATCAATCACATTTACTGAACATTGAGATCATACAACTACAACAAGATCATTCTTATAGGGAACTATCTATTGAGATTTCATACCAAAAAAATAATGTTATGTGCATCAAGACCACTCATCTTGTCAATGTTTTGTGGTGAAACCTCTATCTCGAGGAAACTATATTGGAACATTATGATTTAATGAGGTAGAATTATATGCACTTTTTAGTATGAATTTTATAAATTTTGTTGGTGAAATTCATTTTAAGGGGTGTTGAATGTTACACCCTGAGATATTATGAAATATATTATCATCGATTATATTTAATCATTTCATTGTTTTATGGTATCAACAACACTAATTTTTTTATAAACAATACTAGGTTAAGCATGTGATTCACACTACACTGATTTTATATGAAATTCAACGTACCATAAAAAATTTATATTATACTATGATATTTATCACCTAGACATTAGAATAGAGGAAATAAATATGACTAAATAAATTATTAAAATATATAGATTACACATTTATATAAAATTAATACTTTGGGTACTAGTTAATTAAAAATTAAAATGAAAAGTATTTTAAAATAATGGGAATCATTTTCTTGAAAATGTATTATTTTTGAAAAAAAAATGATTTTCATCTAAATAAGTTAAAATAACCAAATTGGTTGTGTTATTTTAAGGATATTAATTATTTAAATATTTATTCAAAATTTTAACATTCTTCGTATGTTTTTTCTAGATAATAGATAATAATAAATCCAATTTTACACTTAAAAATGTATTTGTCTAAAAAATAGTTTTGTTGCCTTTTTGTGCACTTATTTTGAAACAAATTTTTGAATATTTAATAAATTTTATGATAAAAATTAATTTTATGTTTCAAAATCATCATTCCTAAATTATCTTAGTGTAAAATTATGAGAATTTTTTGAAAAGATTAATTTTTAATGAATATTGAAAAGTAGTGCTCTTTAATTGAAAACAACGTTTTCATTTTAAATTATTTAGATATTTAAATTCTGTTTTTCATTGTTTTTAAATTAATATTGTATTAATTATATGTGTACTAATACAGTTTATTTCATTAGAATTATTTTCATTTTTAATTCTGATAAAAAAACCATGTAAACCATGTAAACTTTTTAACGTTTTATCTTTTAAAACTCACTTTCCCATCATACCAGAATGAATAATTTTAAATTAAATCTTCCAAATTATGCGAATTCAATTTGTAAAAATAGATTCAAAATTTTAATTCAGAATAATTTATATTACATACTAAGGTAAAATTATTTTTTTCTTAATAAATAGAAAGAGGGGTAAAAATTATTTACTGTAGTTAAAGTAAAAATGGGTTTATCAAGGTTTAAACTAAAATAAAAACAGTTTAAATGAAATAAAAACTTCTATAAAATATATTTAGGGATATAGTTTGACTCTATAATTTCGAATTATTGATAATAATCCATTTTGGATCCATTTTTTATTGTTAAAAATGTGTTTAAACCTTTTTCGTTTCAAACAATTACAAATGTACCACTCACCTCACATAGAAAATTCCACTCCCTATCCTCTCTAATTTACACATTAATACCATTTTAATTTGAAGAAAACATAACTAAATCACATTAAACATACCTCATCAAATACTAGAAGCCATATTTTGTGTACAAATCCAACCAAGGAAGGCTTTTTGTGTAATCATAATGAGGCTACCCGAAGAGGAGGTAATTTTCTTCAATGAGTGTTTTTATCTTATTTCTTCCACCACCTAATTCAATTATTATGAAACCATACTTATATATTAACCAAAATAACATCCATATAAATTTATTTTTTTATTATAAAGACATTAACTATAACCAAATTCTATTATATTTAAATGGTTATGAAATCATATTCCATGCATACAAATTACTACAACCTCATGAACTGATGCATTTATTTTTCCCATTACAACCTATCATAGTTGAGTATGATGATGAATAAAATTTATCTATAATATATTTATTACATAATTATTACCATTTAGATTTTATATCATATATTAATTTTTAAATTCCCTTCTATAAGGGATATGATAACATCACACATCTGTAAGAAATTCTATTACCTTGTGAAGCTATATTATTCATTTTTCAGTAACACTTTAAATAGAAGATAATAAGTAAAATTTTAAGGAATAAATGTGAAATAAATTAAATAATCATGATACTAATGAAAATAAATTCTTTCATAAAAGTTAATATATCATTTTATTTAGTTCTAACAGATGTTAATGTCATTCATGTATGTCTCAACTACCGCCTTCATAAAGCGATGTGACTCTCTATTTTCATCACCGAATATCATGGATGATATGTATAACTATATTTCAAAAAAATATTTTATTTATTATATTATTATAATTATTTAAATATAAAATATTACATTAGTCCTTTTATAATGATGGTTGAAAATAGAAACATTACTCATGCATATGTACGAACTACCATCTGAATGATTGTAAAGTACATCATTTATCAAAACCATGATTTTGAATTGGTATTAAAAGAATATTAGATGTATCAATATTATATATTTGTTTTGATTAATTTTTAGAGATTATTTGAATATGATCAAATCAAGAGTAACAAAAATAACAAATCATAACATATAAAAAACATCGAGGTTATTATGTGAAATGTGATTTTAACAAGTAATTGGTAAAAAATGGGTAATAATTGGTTGGGAATAAATAATTTATGGTATAAAATACATAATTATGGATTTATAATATATTTATAATCAACATATATTTATTATACATCAGGGTTGAACCTATACTAAAGAATTTAAGACTTAATGTAATGGATTTCTAGTATCTATTTTATTTATTGGAGAAATAAATGAATTCACCACTCATTTATTTTTTGTGGTGTGTGTATTAACCATTTTACATGTTTTATAATTAAAATAATTATTTTATTGATACATAAATTTTCATTTCATTTTATTCTTTATTGGGTTTTTTGGTATAAAATATTATTAAATCTATAAGGGATTTTCACTTCACTTTTTACATCTATAAGAAACTTGTAATATTCACTGAATATTTCATTAATTGGGTGCCTATAAATCCCATGAGTTAATTTCAGAATTAATATCTTGAAAATAATTATAATTTACGAATCCAATTTACTACCTCTCATTCAATAGTTTTATTGATCAAAATTTACAAAAATGGTAATGGGTTTTTGCGTCAATTTTATTTATTGGAGACATATTTTACATAATAAACATGTATTATTTTATGAGGTTTATGTATATATCAATTTAAATGTAATATTATGGATTTATTTATTACCATGATATTATTTGTTTCCTTTAATTTTATTCATTAATATGCCTTATAATTGAAATTTATAAATGTAGTAAAGAATTTATGTTATAGTCTCATCGTTTATTGAGATTGACTATGATTATGTATTTGATGATAAAATGTTATGATCCACAACTCAATAAACTCATTTATTTTCTTATCCTTTAGTTATTTCAATATTTCACCCTTTGGTGAAAAAAATATTTTCTTCAAAAACTATATTTTCTAAAAATTATTTCAAAAAACTGTTTTACTATTATCTTATGATTTTAAATGGTAACATTTAACAATATTTGTATTCATTAAAACAATTCCAAAAGGTAATTTTATTTCCTTTTCAAAAACAAAACCCATATTCCTTTTATAAAAAATTTGAAAAGAATCATTGTCTTAACATTCATGGCATGGACAGTACTTTTCTCTATCGTGACCACTAAAATATTTCAATAATCCCTTAAAAATTTTCATATTTCATTTCAATGATTTTTTTATAATATATTGTAATTATTATATTTTAATCAAATGGTTTCAAGTAAAAACATATTTCTAAATGTATTGAAATTTTTTTTTTCAAAGGGGATAGCCTATTTTAAAAAATAAATTATTTAAACTAGATTTAAAACATTATTTTTATGTTTTATTATTTATTTTCAAAGAAAAGTATATCTAAATTATGTTATAAAATTTTAGTTTTAAAATGATATTTTTAATTAATGTTATTCTTCCTCATGAAACATTATATCTGATTTATCTTTCAAATGAATTCTCTATTTATGATAAAATCCTTTGATTTAACTAATGATTTGATGGGGATATGTACCAAGGGAACAATAACTTTTATTTCATTAATTTTTTTATGATGAAAATATGATTTTGAAACAAACTTCTCTTCTATTAGTTATACCATGAGAAAACCATTATAAACCTCGCTTCTTTATAAAGGATTGTGAAATTATGAAATGATTATGAAGCGTTTCTCTTTTACGCAGGTTATGACATCATTAATGTTTTTGAAACCCATTTCATTTTATGGGTTGTGATATTAAATTTTATTATTATTATATTGTGTTATGAATATGTTTGATTTTCCTTATATGGTGAGTGATACCTATATCTTCCTCCAATGAATTGGGTAAAGATGGATAACTCATGAGTTAATATGTTATGAATGATCCTAATTACATATTCACAATGATATGAACAAATATGATTAAATGATCATAATTTTACATGTGAACCTGATTAGAAGTTCACAATATTATGTGTAAACATGATTACATGTTAAAAATGTAATACCTCAAATTTATTTCATGTGCACAAAATTATGCATGAATCTAATGAGATGTTCATAATGATGTCCATGAACCTGATTTCATATTCGTAATTTTATGCATGAACATGACTAAAAGTTCATAGTGTTATGTTTGGACCTATATTTCATTTACAAAATTTTATACATGGACTTGGTTTCCTGTCAAAAATTTTATGCGGGAACTTGATTTCATGTCCTTAACTTAATGTGTTAACCTTTAAATATTTATACATGTTCAAAATTCTATATTATGTTGTGTATTTAATAATCCAATTGCTTGTGACAAGGTTATACTCACATGGATCATGTTCTATAATACCATTATGATTCATGTCATAAGAAAAAATAATTTATTCCATGACTCAATATTATGATCTTTGATATATACAGTATGGTTTTCAAATGTTATGGTTATTTTCTCATACACTTATTTTCTTTTTAGTCTTAAATATCTCTCTAGTTCGTCATTACTAGAAATATGAGATAATCATATCTTATGTTTCATTTCCTTATGTTATGAATATTGTTATTAATTAGGGTATGTTTATGAAATTTACTAAGGGAAATAACATTATTAGGGACATAACAGATCTTTCACCAAATTAAATAGTTGTGAAACAAGTTTACAAATAAACTAAACTATTATGATCCTAAAGCATCTACTCATTTAATTTATTGAATATTCAACTAGAAAGATTTAAAAAATTTGTATAAGAAACATGGGTCACTTGAAATATCATCACCATATAGATGGAGGAATAATAACATGTGGAAAATATTTAGAATAACATTATAATATTATCCAAGAATATTTTGGACTATATAGATAATCTAGAAAGAAAGAATCATCATTTCATTGATGTGAGTAAGTTGAGTCTCTAAGGAGAACTATTTTCTCAAAAAATATCATCATAAGACGATTTAGTATCTAGTTCAACTAAGGTTGAGAATAATTTTTCCTAATCATATATCTTTAAGGGAATTCAAGGAATGAAGAGGTCGACTAACCACTATTAAAATTGAAATCATCTAAAAAGAATAAGTGAATTAAATAATATTCTTCCTGAAAAAAAAATGTAACGAAGAATCCAATAAAATAATTAAAGGGAATGAGAGTTTGTTATATCTATATTGATAAGGATCATCTAGATAATTAATCTCAGTAAAATAAAGAAATCACAATTATCCATTACTTCAACTATAATAAGATGGGGAATCATTAAAGCTAGTTCCCCATGAATCAAGGAAACATACCCTATTATAATCTTAGGAGAGAAGGCCAAGAATATGGGATTACTATAGCTAAAGTGGAAGTTCTTGAAAATGCGGTGAAAGGTAGAATTTTCATCCACACTAATTCTGAAAATTATTTATTTGATTCATGTTCGAACCACTCTTTTATATCAGAAAAATTTTCTAAGTGTATCTTATAACTACCTCAATGAGTAGATGTTGAGTTGGAATTGAAAACTACCAATTGTATAAGGATTACATCTCATGTTGATAACTCCTATCATATATATTTTTTATGGGAATATAATTCCTACAAATGTTTCAATTATTCCTATAGTTTAGTTTTATGTATTCTTGGGAATCGATTGGATCTCTCAGTATAGAGCCCTTATAAATTGTAGAGGAAGGGAAGTTGCATTCAATATATGGAATCAATCTAAATTATCATGTCACTGAACGGATGAAAATGAAAAACCAATGGAAATTACATCCATTATATGGGTTTTAATACCTATTCCTAAGGGATATCTATCACTGAGTTTTGGTGATAATTATATTTTTAATGATGTGCCTATTGTACAAGAGTTCATTTATGTATTTAAATAAGATATTCCTATAATTCATACAAATTGTAAAGTTTATTTTTCAATATAAATCATACCTAGAGCTACACCGATTTCAAATACTTCATATATAATGGAACTAATTGAGTTTCATGAATTGAATATGAAACTATAGGGGAATTTATATTATGGATTCATTTGGCCAAGTGCATCACTATGAGGTACACCATTTTTTTTTGTTTGAGAGAAAAATGGTTTTGTGTCTATTATCATTGATTACAGAGAATATAACAATTTTACTATTAAGAACATGTATCATCTTTCCTATTTTGATTATCCCTATAATAAATTACGTTGAGGTAAATATTTTTTCCATAATGATCATCGATACAGATATTATTATATAATGGTCAAGAAGAAGGGTATACCAAATAAAAACATTCGTATGAGGTAAGGTCATTTGGAAACTATGAAAATCCCATTTAAAATTACTAATGACACAACTATTAATATAGATTTAAATTATATATTCTTTAGAAATTACCTTGATTAGTTTCTATTATCCTTTAAACATGATATTTTTATATTATTCTAAATCATGTAAGAGCATATGGTCATCTGAGAAATGATTATAACGAATTGATGAAGGATAATTTGTAGAATAAATTTTCGATGTGTGAATTTAGGATTTATAAAGCTGTATATTGGGGTCATATAATCTCATGTGGCGGTATATTAGTTGGTGCTTCAAAGGATTATGTAATTGGGAATTGTCATAGGCCAACCACAGTAATAATGAAATCTATTTTGTTGGGATAAATGGATACTATAGAAACATTGTGAGAGATTTATCATGACTATATAATAAACTCACCAAGTTGACATATAAGTGTTTTATGTTCTTGTGGAAATAGGAATGTGATGATAATTTCAAAGAAAAAAATTTAAGGTTAGTCATTACACATATGGTTACAATACAGTGTAGTTAAGAATGAATTATGATCTATATAGATGTATCAAATAATAGACTGGGATGTATCCTCATTCCCAATGGTATGGTTACGTCTTATGCTTATTTACAATTGAAAATTCTCATTAACAATTACCTGAATCATGATTTAATGAATAAAGGGGTAATGTTTTCTTTAAAAATACTAAGTTCATATTTCTAATATGAAATGTCTGATATAAATATTAATAATAAAATAATAAAATAAATATTTACATTTAATGAGTTTAAAATGAACCAAAAAATAAAGATAGAGTTGATCAAGTATTATGACCGATCAATACATTACCCCCCCAAAGAAAACGAACAAGGTCGCTAATGCACTGATTCAGAAATACAATGTTAGATTTTTCATTATGAAGTTTGAAAGGTATATAATTTTTATGAATTTATAGAATTTATATATTGATAACTTAGGGAAGGGGAAATCATATATTTCTTTAGTGAATATTCAACCATCCATCCATGATAGGATAAAAAGGTACACAAGGAAGATGTAGAGTTACAAAAGATGTTGAGGAATTTTTAAAATATTAACTATCATCATTCTTCCACAATAATTCATAGGAACTATGTATGTGTCCCATAAATGCAATATTTTAATATGTAGATATTGGATGCAGATCATTGTTTAAAATTATTTATTTATACTTGATGTAAAAATGATTTATAAATATCTAAAAAAATATTTATGGTGGTATAACATGAAAAGTTTAATTTTAAATTATGTATCCTAATTATTGGTGTGAAAATTTCTTATGAATGAGATATTGATGTATAATTTCACAAACTACCTTCTACGAGATAAGGTAGGGGACAAAAAACTGACAGACCCTTCCTTTTACAAAATGGAGGAGTGATAATGACCCCTGAGTCCCACATTCAATAGGCCCCAGAGTGGCGACTAGAACCAAGGGTGTATAATCTCCCACATAAATGGAAGTAATTATGTAACATCCCAAGTAAGTAATGAATAATAGATAATTTTATCTATGTATATTAATGAATTATATAGTGTTTTAGAGGCTTAAAATGAAAATAAATCCAATCTTAAGCATTGAATACACTAATATTCTTAAAAGATTGTCTTACTGCCTTTTGATGGAAAACCCTTTTTAAATCAATATTTTGACAATTTTATAATCTATATTTGTCAAAATAAACATATTCATTATTATTGGGACATTGAGTTTTACATTGGATAAATTTTTGGTATTTTTCTGACAATGTTCATTTTTTAATGAATAGTGAAAAATACTGCATTTTACATCAAAACTGCTTTTTAATCTAATTTATTTATATGATTATATTATCTTTTGAATTGGTTTTGAAGTGTAATTAGAATATATTTTTACCATTTAATCCAATGGTGGTCATTTGAATCAATTTCTCTTTGAAATTGGACTTAAACTGGTGTCAATCTTTTGATACTTATTGTTTCATAAAAACACGCTATTTGTCATGACAGTGGGAATTAATTATTAAATTAATTAATGTGACTTATATGTTTTGAATTTTTCAAAATAGACTTCATTTTTGAATTCGGAATATCAAATATAGCTTAGGGTGAATTTTTGGTAATTTTCTGAAAAACTTCAATTTTTGATGAATAGTGAAACCACTAAGTGGTACTTATAAAAACTGATTTTTCCATTTAAATGAAAGTTTGCCATCATTGTGTTTTGAATTTCAAAAATCCGACATACATGGTTTTCATTAAGAAGTAAAATGTGGTTCAATGGGATTAAAATAATTTTTTGGTGAATAGTAACTTATTAAGTTCTTAATCACGATTAGAGGTAATTAGTGTAGTTTAAGGTAAAAATAATGCTTTAATAAAATGAGATGAGCTTGAAACATGTCCTACCCTCATTGGTTGTGTCATGGAAGACCAAGACAAGCCATGGGTCAACTTGGGGACCCAATGGAGCCACTTTGGTTGGGAAATGACATAAATAACTTTTTATTTAATATTAAAGTAAAAATGACACAAACATGAGTTGTTTTACTAAAAAAATTCTTACATGGGGTTATAAAAGTCATATTTTTGACTATAAATATTCATTAGAAAGCTAAAACGATTTCTTACATTATAGTATTTTTTAATAATTTTTAGACATTAAATAAATAAAATTATTTATGACATCATGATGATGCAGAGATGACCTCATTATTTAACAATTTAAATAAAAAAAGATAATGTAAAATATAAAACCTACACATGGACAAAACCAATTGGATGAGTGTATTTCGAATACTTATCACCTTATCCTCGAATTATATCAATGTGGGACCTTTTGAATCCGAAACTCATTTTAAAATAAAGTAACTTATCTTTACTTTCAAAGAGTGCCCCTCCTCTCCTCTTATAAAAGGCCCCCACCTCTACCTCCTTACCCACACTCCCAAAGCCTTTGGCTCGGCCAAACCCTGTCGATTTTGTCTGTCCACTTCCCTATCTTACTCCTTGAAGCCTCACTTTGGGCAGAAGTCTTCCCAAGGAAGCCTTTGATCTCAAACCAAAGGGATTTACCCGATTTTAAGGTAATGTCTTCTTTTGAGTCCTTTTGTTTTATTTTTTTTCTCCAACCCCCTAAACTCTTTTTATTCTTTTCTTTTGTAACAACTCCAGTATACTAAATATACTAGGATGTTGTTATAATATGTATTTGAGCTACACTTACACACACCTACATCTAATGGTTAATGAACATACTGTTTCCGTGGATGGTGAATTTATGCCTCCCGAAACGATGATTGTTCAACATTCTTTTAACACCTTCAAAGGTGGGAATTAAGATGTCACTATATTTATATATGATATATAATATGTTTATGTTTTCCTTAATCTTCTGTTTTTTTTTCTTTTTTGGTATACCTTTATGGTTTCCATTATGGGTAAACGTGATATCTTCATTTAAGGAAGTGCGGACTACCGCCCCCTCAAAGTGATTTGATTCTTTAAATACCATATGTGGGATGTATAAAGGATGGAACTATGATATTATACTGGAATTATAATATACCTTTATATCATTATGATTCCATTTTATAAAATATTAAATAAAAATGAAAGTAGCGTTCATGCGTACGTACGGCTTACCGTCTCCATGAACGGTGCATTTCATTTCTTACCTCTAAATGATTATGTAATATTATAAATGCATGTATATACTGGATATATATGATATATACATAATGATTATAATTCTGGATATAATGGATACATGAATAACATGTAATTATAAAGGGTTTATTTTTGACTCAAGTACCAATGATCGTTAAAACGACCGTTATTAACTTAAATAATTACATAGTGTTAATGACATGGCAATAAGTGATATAAAAGGAATAATGAACTTGAAAAAGGTTCTTAAAGAAGTAGAAATTAACTGATGTTTATTATTCCGGACATTAAAGAATGATCGAGTCAAGTTGGACCCGAGGTATGGGACTTCGTCTCAATCTCCTTTCATTGAGGCATATTTTGTTTTATACACAACCTTCTTTTATACGGTGTATAAACCCCTTTGACTTTTACATTTATCCAAAAGGAATCTTTTTTATACGATGCGTTTTACTAAACGACAAAAGGGAATGTTTTTGTCGTACGTATGCGGCGGCAACGACTTCTCCGTCGCCGTGACCGTTATTTGAGTTTCGACTTCTTCTACAAGCCATACCTTCTTTTTAAAAGAAAAATAAATACCATTTTTTAATTTTCTTTTATTTTGGTATTGAAAATTGTTTTCATAATGTTTTTATATCAATGTGTTGTATTGATATCTTGTGATTGAAAGGTGGAAATGTTATGTTTCCTTTATGCATGTTTTATGTGATACGATTATGTTGAGGTTCATGGGAATTATTATGAAGACGGGTGGTTCCGTGATAAAATAAGGTCGGGTGAGCCCGATATAGCTCTCCAATTCATTGGGTAACGCGAAGGAGTGAAACGTTAAGGTTTCTCCAAAGAGATTTAGGGAATATACTGTGATGGGTATTCCAAATGTAACTAAGAGGGTTACTCCCTACGTAAGAATGTTATGAATGCCTCAAGTTACCTTTATGTCTTATGATTTCTATGATTTATTCATGATTTGATGAGGTATGTTAAAGTGATTATGTTTTATGGTTAAAGTATGATTTCATTCTTATGTATATATGTACCCATGTTTTCTTTCCATATTTTTATATCCATTACTGAGCTTTTTATGCTCATCCCAAGTTTTTTTTGAAATGTTTTTCACAGCTCAAGGGAAAGGTACATGATATGATGATAGTGTCAAGGAAGTGTCAAGAAATAATCCATGTTTTATTTTAAATATGTTTCCGTTGATGGGAATGAAGAATACTATCTTTATATAACCACTCTGTTTATATGTGGAATGTAATGCATGTTTTATGATCTAATTCTCTAAAACTCTAAACCCGAAAAGATCCTCAATGTGTAATCTTTTAATAACTCAAGATTAAGTAAGGTTTTAGTCTGGGGCCTTATAGTTGGTATCAGAGGTCGGTTTAGATAACTTTAGGAGTTAGAATTCTATTAAATGATTATCCAAAAATATTTTTTTTGAAATGATATAGCATTTGAAGATTACCATGTTGCTTCATCTAAGACATGTTTGTTCAGAATGGTTTTCTGCAGAGGAAACAGGGAAGCAGTACTAGGAAGGCATACAGAAGGAAATAACCTTCCGAATCAGCATCCTGAGATGGTCGGAATTGGAACTGAACAGTTTGTTGCAGTAATGGCACAGTTGACTCAAGTGATAAATGGTGGTGGTATCTATACACAAGATCAGCCAGATCAGCCGCAGAGGAACATGTCAGTGGTGGAACACTTCATGAGGCAACATCCCCCATCATTCAGAGGATCATCTGACCATGTGCTAGATGAAGGGTGGATTAATGCACTGGAGAAGATTTTTGATGTCATGGGGTGTTCAGACAATCAAAAGCTTAGTCTTGCTATTTACCGTTTGGAGGGTGAGGCAGATCAGTGGTGGTCTATGGTTAAAAATAACCGGGACGCCGATGAGATTGATGCTCTTGACTAGGATGAATTCAAAGGTATGTTTCTTGAGAAGTATTTTACTAAGGCTGTTCGAATTAGTATGGAAAAGAAATTCTTGGAATTGAGGCAAGAGGAAGACTCAGTGGCTACCTATGAATAAAGGTTCACTCGATTGGCAAGGTATGCTCCAAATTTTATCCGAGACCTTGATAGTAAAATCAATCGTTTTTACTCAGGATTGAATCCAAAATATCGAAGGTCATTAGCTTCTCCTGAGTTTAAAAGTTTTGAAAATCTTGTTCGATGTGCTGAGAAGGTGGAAATGGAGTTTGCCGATGATCAAGTGTTCTATAACAACCAACAGAAGAAGAGACCGAGGTGGTAGGTGAAAGGTAAGAATTCTTCAAAAAAGTCTGATGGTAAGAAAAATAAGTGTCCAGTTTGTTATAAATGTGGCAAAAGGCATACTGGTGAATGTCTTCTGAATTCTGGAAAGTGCTACCGATTTGGTAAGATGGGACATAAGGCTCGTGATTGCACTGAAAAGGATCAAGGTGAAGGTAAGACCAAATTTGATATACAGTTAGTGAAATGTTATGAGTGCAATGAGATGGGTCACTATGCAAACGAGTGTTCAAAAAAGAGCTTGAGTGATGGGAAGCAGTTAGACTACAAGCATAAAGTGCTGGTGAAATCCCTTGCAACTACTTCGGCAGATGTCGGGCCATCAAATGAAGTTGTATCAGGTAATTTGTTTGTTTTTTCAGATTATTCCAGTGTGTTTTTTGATTTAGGGTCTACACATTCTTTCATCTCTGAAACCGTATCTAGTAAAATAGGAATACCATCTCAAGAAATGACTCCTGAACTTTTGGTAAAAACACCTGGGGTGAATGTTGAGGCAAAAAGAATTTATAAGAATCTTTATATCCTTATCTGTGGAAAGAACCTACTTGCAAACCTTATTGTTCTACCTCTAGTAGAGTTTGATGTTATCCTGGGTATGGATTGGATCTCTATTTACCATGCTAAGATTGACTGTAGATCTAAAGAAGTTTCTTTTCAAAAAGACTTTCAGTTTGTTTACAAGATTGAACCCTTACTTTTGATAACATATCAAGAGGCCGAGAAACTTGTAAAAGATGGAAATGAATGTTACCTTGCACACATTGTTGAAAACAAGGGAACTGTTCATATTAATGATGTGCCAGTGGTAAATGAGTATCCTGATGTTTTTCCTGATGAGTTTCCTGGAATAATACCCGATCAGGAAGTTGAGTTTACGGTTGACTTAGTTCCTGATGCTAAGCCAATTTCAAAACCCCCTTATTGAATGGCTCAAATTGAACTTTTAGAGTTGAAGGAGAAATTGCAAGATTTATTAGAGAGAGGTTTCATTCGACCTAGCACATCACCATGGGGTGATCCTATTTTATTTGTTAAAGAGAAAGATGGTTCTATGAGGCTTTGCATTGATTATAGATCCTTGAATAACATCATTATTAAGAACAAATATACTTTGCCTCATATCGATGATTTGTTTGATCAGCTCCAGGGGGCTCAGTAGTTTTCAAATATTGACTTGAGATCGGGGTACCATCAGCTGAAGGTAAAGGAAGAAGATATTCCGAAGACCATGTTCCGTACAAGATATGGCCACTATGAATTTGTAGTAATACCTTTTGGGATAACCAATGCACCTACTGTATTCATGGAATTAATGAATAGAATTTTCCATGAGTTCTTGGATAAGTTTGTGGTGGTTTTCATTGATGATATTTTGGTGTTTTCTAAAAGTAAATAAGAACATGAAAGACATTTAAGGTAAATTTTGCAAACCTTAAAAGAAAAGAAATTTTATGAGAAATTCAGAAAATGTGAGTTTTGGTTTCAACAAATTTATTTCCTTGGTCACATTGTTTCAAAAGATGGCATAACTGTTGATCCTGTAAAAACAAAAGTTGTTGAAGAATGGCCAAGACCCACAAATGTAACTGAGATTCGTAGCTTCCTTGGTTTGGCAGGCAATTAACTAAGGTTTGTTAGAAATTTTTCACGGTTATCTATTCCAATGACTAAGCTAACTCGGAATGGTGTTAAGTTTATCTGGACAAAAGAATGTGATGATTGTTTTCAGGAATTGAAAAGAAGATTGGTGAATGCTCTAGTTTTGGCACTACCTTCCAGGAATGGTGAGTTTGTTATCTACAGTGATGCTTCATTGAAAGGACTTGGTTGCGTCTTAATGTAGAATGATCAGGCAATGGCTTATGCTTCACGACAGTTGAAAACTCATGAGGTAAATTACCCTACACATGATTTGGAATTAGCTTCTGTTGTTTTTGCTTTAAAAATTTGGAGGCATCATTTGTATGGAGTAAATTGTGAAATATATACCGATCACAAAAGTTTAAAGTATATATTCAGTCAGAAAGAATTGAACATGAGACAAAGGATATGGCTAGAATTAATCAAGGATTATGATTGTACAATTCATTACCATCCCGGAAAATCAAATAAAGTGGCTGATGCTTTGAGTTTAAAAAGTAATGCTTCATTAGCAATGTTGCATTTGGAACGTGATCCTTTGGTTAAGGATTTGATGAACTTTGGCATAGAAGTTGTGGGTGCAAGAATTTCTTCTGTTTTGTTTCAGGTATCAGTGAGATCATCTCTATCAGATAGAATCAAGAAAGCACAGAAGCAAGACCGTGAGTTGCAGAAAAAGGTAGAGCTGGTTCAGAAAGATAAGTTTCATGAATTCAACATTGATAATGATTGTGTTTTGAGATTTGGGAAGAGATTGTGTGTGCCTTGTGATTAACAGTTGAAGAGAGAGTTGTTATGTGAAGCTCATAGTTCTCCGTTTTTTAGTTCATCCTGGCAGTACTAAGATGTATAGAGATCTTCGGGAGTATTACTTGTGGGATGGAATGAAAAGAGATATTGCTGATTTTATAGTGAAGTGTTTGGCTTGTCAGCAGGTTAAAGCAGAGCAGCAGTTACCGAAAGGGATGTTTCACCCTTTACCAGTGCCAGAGTGGAAATTGGAGAATATATCCATGGACTTTGTTGTGGGATTACCGAAGACATCTCGAGGTAATAATGCAATCTGGGTTATTGTTGATTGCTTGACTAAATCTGCTCATTTCCTTGCTATACGAGATACTTTTTCCCCAGATCAACTTTCCCGTTTGTATATTAAAGAGATAGTCAGGTTACATGCAGTTCCTCTCTCCATTGAATCTGATCGTGATCCCAGGTTCACTTCTACCTTTTGGAAAGGCCTTCAAAAGTTGTTGGGTACTGAATTAAATTTTAGTACAGCTTTTCATCCTCAATCATATGGGCAGTCAGAACGAAAAATTTATACATTGGAGGATATGCTACGTTCTTGCTCTATGGATTATCAGGGAAGTTGGGACCAACATCTTTCTTTGGTCGAATTTTCATATAATAACAGTTTTCATTCCAGTATACAGATGGCACCATTTCAGGCATTATATGGGAAGCGGTGTCGAACTCCAGCTTTCTGCGATGACGTGGGTGAAAGGAAGTTGATGGGACCAAAATTGGTAGAAGAGATGGCAGAAAAAGTTCAGCTGATTCAGAAGCACATGAGAACAGCTCAGAGCAGGCAGAAGAGTTATGCGGATAACCGGAGGAAGGATCGATCTTTCGAGGTAGGTGATCATGTTTTTCTCAAGCTTTTTCCTTGGAAAATTGTGATGATATTTGGTAAGAAAGGAAAGCTGAGTACAAGGTTTATTGGACCATATGAAATTCTAGAGAGAGTTGGATCAGTTGCATAACGGGTGGCTTTACCTCCGA
Source organism: Viscum album (assembly GCA_963277665.1). Classification (NCBI taxonomy): domain Eukaryota; kingdom Viridiplantae; phylum Streptophyta; class Magnoliopsida; order Santalales; family Viscaceae; genus Viscum; species Viscum album. The sequence goes on from OY728131.1 coordinate 269,570,274, forward strand.
GTTTATCTCAGGTACACAATGTTTTTCACGTTTTGATGTTGGGAAAGTATATGCCAGATCCATCTCATGTTCTGAGTCCAGAGGTAGTTCAGCTGGAAGAGAACCTATCATATGAGGAACAACCGGTCTAGATTCTTGACCACAGGGAGCAAGTGTTACGGAATAAGGTGATTAATCAGGTAAAGGTTTTGTGAAAAAACCACATGATGGAAGTGGCAACATGGGAATCTGAAAATGCAATGAGGGATAAGTACCCCCATTTATTCGATAAGTAAATAAATTGCGGGGATGCAATTTTCTAAAGGGGAGAAGGATGTAACATCCCAAGTAAGTAATGAATAATAGATATTTTTATCTATGTCTATTAATGAATTATATAGTGTTTTAGAGGCTTAAAATGAAAATAAATCCAATCTTAAGCATGGAATACAATAATATTCATAAAAGATTGTTTTACTGCCTTTTGATGGAAAACCCTTTTTAAATCAATCTTTTGACAATTTTATAATCAATATTTGTCAAAAGAAACATATTCATTATGATTGTGATATTTAATTTTACATTGGATAAATTTTTGGTATTTTTCTGACAATGTTCATTTTTTAATGAATAGTGAAAAATACTGCATTTTACATCAAAAATGCTTTTTAATCTAATTTATTTATATTATTAGATTATCTTTTGAATTGGTTTTGAAGTGGAATTAGAATATATTTTTACCATTTAATCCAATGGTGGTCATTGGAATCATTTTCACTTTGAAATTGGACTTAAACTGGTGTCAATCTTTTGATACTTATTGTTTCATAAAAACACGCTATTTGTCATGACAGCGGGAATTAATTATTAAATTAATTAATTTGACTTATATGTTTTCAATTTTTCAAAATATACTTCATTTTTGAATTCGGAATATCAAATATACCTTAGGGTGAATTTTTGGTAATTTTCTGAAAAACTTCAATTTTTTGATGAATAGTGAAACCACTAAGTTGTACTTTTAAAAACTGATTTTTCCGTTTAAATGAAATTTTTCTATCATTGTGTTTTGAATTTCAAAAATCCGACAAACATGGTTTTCATTAAGAAGTAAAATGTGGTTCAATGGGATTAAAATAATTTTTTGGTGAATAGTAACTTATTAAGTTCTTAATCGCGATTAGAGGTAATTAGTGTAGTTTAAGGTAAAAATAATGTTTTAATAAAATGATTTAAGCTTGACACATGTGCTACCCTCATTGGTTGTGTCATGGCCGACCAAGACAAGCCATGGGTCAACTTGGGGACCCCATGGAGCCACATTGGTTGGGAAATGACATAAATACCTTTTTATTTAATATTAAAGTAAAAATGACACAAACATGAGTTATTTTACTAAAACAATTTTTACATGGGGTTATACAAGTCATATTTTTGACTATAAATATTTATTAGAAAGATAAAAAGATTTCATACATTATAGTAGTTTTTTATAATTTTTATACATTAAATAAATTAAATTATTTATGACATCATTATGATGCAGCGATGACCTCATTATTTAACGATTTAAATAAAATGGAAAGATAATGTAAACTCTAAATCCTACACATGGAAAAAACCAATTGGATGAGTGGATTTAGAATAAATATCACCTTATCCTCGAATTATATCAATTTGGGACCTTTTGAATCCGAAACTCATTTTAAAATAAAGTAACTTATCTTTACTTTCCAAGAGTGCCCCTCCTCTCCTCTTATAAAAGGCCCCCCACCTCTACCTCCTTACCCACACTCCCAAAGCCTTTGGCTCGGCCAAACCCCACCCATTTTGTCTCTCCACTTCCCTATCTCAATCCTTGAGGCCTCAGTTTGTGCATAAGTCTTCCCAAGGAAGCCGTTGAGCTCAAACCAAAGGGAGTTACCCGATTTTAAGGTAATGTCTTCTTTTGAGTCCTTTTGTTTTATTTTGCTTCTCCAACCCCCTAAACTCTTTTTATTCTATTCTCTTGTAACAAATACAGTATCCTCAATATACTAGGATGTTTTTATAATATGGATTCGAGCTACACTTACAGACACCTACATCTAATGGTTAATGAACATACTGTTTCCGTGGATGGTGAATTTATGCCTCCCGAAACGATGATTGTTCAACATTCGTTTAACACCTTCAAAGGTGTCCATTAAGATGTCACTATATTTATATATGATATATAATATGTTTATGTTTTCCTTAAGCTTATGTTTTTTTCTTTTTGGTTATACCATTATGGTTTCCATTATGGGTAAACGTGATATCTTTATTTAAGGAAGTGCGGACTACCGCCCCCTCAAAATGATTTGATTCGTTAAATACCATATGTGGGACGTATAAAGGATGGAACAATGATATTATATATGATATTATACTGGAATTATAATATACCTTTATATCATTATGATTCCATTCTATAAAATACGAAATAGAAATGAAAGTAGCATTCATGCGTACGTACGGCTTACCGTCTCCATGAACGGTGCATTTCATTTCTTACCTCTAAATGATTATGTAATATTATAAATGCATGTATATACTGGATATATATGATATATACATAATGATTATAATTTAGGATATAATGGATACATGAACAACATGTAATTATAAAGGGTTTATTTTTGACTCATGTACCAATGATCGTTAAAACGACCGTTATTAACTTAAATAATTACATAGTGTTCATGACATGACAATAAGTGATATAAAAGGAATAATGAACTTGAAAAAGGTTATTAAAGAAGTAGAAATTAACTCAAGTTTATTATTCAGGACAATAAAGAACGATCGAGTCAAGTCGGACCCGAGGTATGGGACTTCCTCTCAATCTCCTTTCATTGAGGCATATTTTGTTTTATACACAACCTTATTTTATACGGTGTATAAACCCCTTTGACTTTTATGTTTATCCAAAAGGAATCTTTTTTATACGAAGAAATTTACTAAACGACAAAAGGGAATGTTTTTTTCGTACGTATGCGGCGACAACGACTTCTCCGCCGCCGTGACCGTTATTTGAGTTTCTACTTCCTCTACAAGCCATACCTTCTTTTTAAAAGAAAAATAAATACCATGTTTTAATTTTCTTTTATTTTGGTATTGAAAATTTTTTTCATAATGTTTTTATATCAATGTGTTGTATTGATATCTTGTGATTGAAAGGTGGAAATGTTATGTTTCCTTTATGCATGTTTTATGTGATACGATTATGTTGAGGTTTTTGGGCATTATTATGAATACGGGTGGTTCCGTGATAAACTAAGGGCGGGTGAGCCCGATATAGCTGTCCAATGCATTGGGTAACGCGAAGGAGTGAAACGTTAAGGTTTCTCTGAAGAGATTTAGGGAATATACTGTGATGGGTATTCCAAACGTAACCAAGACGGTTACTCCCTACGTAAGAATGTTATGCATGCCTCAAGTTACCATTATGTCTTATTATTTCTATGATTTATTCATGATTTGATGAGGTATGTTAAAGTGATTATGTTTTATGGGTAATGTATGATTTCATTCTTATGTATATATGTACCCATGTTTCCTTTCCATATTTTTATATCCCTTACTGAGCTTTTTATGCTCATCCCAAGTTTTTTTTTTGAAATGTTTTTCACAGGTCTAGGGAAAGGTACATGATATGATCATAGTGTCAAGGAAGTGTAAAGAAATAATCCATGTTTTATTTTAAATATGTTTCCATTGATGGGAATTAAGAATAATATCTTTATGTAACCACTTTGTTTATATGTGGAATGTAATGCAGGTTTTATGATCTAATTTTCTAAAACTCTAAACCCGAAAAGATCCTCAATGTGTAATCTTGTAATAACTAAATATTAAGTAAGGTTTAAGGCTGGGGCCTTATAAATTTCTCATTAAAAATAATATGATCAGGAGATAACCTGGTAAATTAAAAAAAAATCCATATTTTAAGTGTAAAAGTAAAGCCAAAATCTATTCCGACCGGAATTTTCAAAGGTAAATCAGATACAAAGTATAATAAAAACTCCAATTTAAAATACCAAAAGAATAGTAAATAAATAGCAACAGAAACTAATCCTGATTCTTGAGCAAGTAATGTCTAGTATAGTCAACAATGTCCTCCTAAAAACCTAAAAACTGTTTTATATATGTAGGGTTATTATACATGTATACCTAGATGTAAAACAAAATATGCTCATGCACAAGTGAGGGATCATACTAACCCCCCAGTGGAAAAAATAGATCCTAAAATAATTTATCAAGGAATACTAACCTACCCAACCTCACCGAAACACAATCACTATATAATGCAGCTCAATAAAGTAGTAGTATAGGCACATCAATATTTGCGTACCCCGCACCACTTTTCCACTAGTTAACTACTCATTCTTAACAGCTATCATCTGGATGCTTCCACTCTTCCCATGGGTATTCCCACTACCATATCCTTCTCACACACATGTGGTCCTCAAACCACACAAATGTTTTCCTACAGACACTAAGGCCACAAAAACAACACCATTAACCTGACGACACCTGGGCCTCATCCTAAAGGAACTTGAGAAAACAATCCAAGCCCACAAAAACCTAGGCCTCTCATCCACAAAAAACCCTTTATTTAACAAACATGGACTATTGTAAGACTCATCCCATTACAGCCTACACAGATATTCTTGAGTAATAAGAACCTGGTTTTGGATGTGAGGAAGAAAGCCATTAACTATCTATCCATCCTCCCACCGGGATGTTGGGGAAGACACCCTCCCTTATAAAATGGAGGTGCTTAGCACATAATACTCAAAAATGGTTGAGTGTTTATAGAAATTACAGGGCTTGAAAAAAAAATATATAGGTAGTCATGAACTTTTCCCAACCTATGGGTCCCTACAATAGACAAGAAACTCATACATAACCACACTAGATGCTCCCCCTATATGAACAACCACCAAACAACCACTACCAATGCATAACCAAAACCATTTATCATTCAACCACATGAAATTTATTTATTTAAGGGATTCATTGAAATTTAATACAGCACTATCGGGATAATACCAAACACAAACACACTAAATAATGAAGTAAAACCAAAATGTATTCCCACCAAACAAACCCCAAATCTTACAAGAAACATGTTCAGACTATGAAAACAATAAGTTTTCAAATTTATACAGAAAATAATTCTCTCATCACACATCCCAATATCCCTACTTCCCCAAAAAATCTCAAATTCAGTCCCACTGCAATACAAGCTCATAAACACACCACATTACCACTTCAAAATGTATGATGGCCACAACACAACAAATCCAATTCCAATTCCAATAAGTCCATCCATTTCTCAATCAACCCGTCTCTCAAACTAGGATACCAACACACACCCTATACCACCACACATATTAATCCCATACAACACAAACCATAATACACAGTTCAAAACAACACCTATCAAGACAAGTGTTTTTATATTTAATAGAAAAGGGTTCTATAATTCCACTTTAATATAACCAGGGTGATCACAAAAATTGGTTCGACCCCGGGTTATCCATTTATTTAACAATTTATTTATTATTAATAATATTATCACGTTATAGTCATTTATTGAAACATATAAAAAAATAGAACGTCAACACTGCATTAGAAAAGACCAAAAATGACCACGATTTTCAAAAGGTATAAAACCATGAAATTCAATAAAAGAAACAAGTATAACAAATAAAATAAGATATCAACATCCTACCCTTACATTCCCATTATTTTAATTACCTTTGTTTTATTATGATCAAATTAACTTCTTATTTATTTCCTATTTAATGAAAAGTGTTAAACCATTCCTAATAAATAATCATTAGTATACCCATCCAGAATGATGCATAATTAAAGGGAAGCAAATGAAATCCCAACTTGGAAGATCAATGGATTGATGTTCTTACTTCAACCAAGAATAGGGTATTTCATGAGTAGTAGGAAATAACTCCATGAAAAATTGAGAGGGGGGATCTAGCACACTCTCAAGACTTCTCTAGGGAGGAAAGCTCTAGGTGTACCATGGGGAAATGAAAAACATACTAAGAAGGGAAGATCCTAGGTTTGAAGAGCCTGATCCTATTTTAAAGGAAGAGCAGTTTCCAAAAGTCATTAATCATGGGATCATGGTCATGATCACATGTTTCAATTATATCAAATACATCAAAGATATATGATATTAATCTATTAATTAATATATATTTAAAATCTTTTAAAACACTAAATCCAACTGCTAAACTCAATTTATGTCAAATAGAGCGTAAGATAGGAATAACTAGAAAAATGGAGAAAACTGGAAAGACAACTAATGAGTCCATGATGGGTGAGTCACTGATGCTCTGCAACCGACGGGTGAACTACCAACACAATGACCTACAACGCATCGACCTGCTGTGGCCTCAACCAACTGACGCCCTGACCTACCAACGCCTTGACCTACCAACACCACGTACTGAGTCCTTGACCAACTGATGGTTTGACCTACCGACTATGATGCCTCTGACTCACCGATGCTGACACACTAACATTCCAATGGAATTCCATGCCAATGCACAGACAAGGTGACAAACTGACATGCCGATGCTTTGACATGATGATGCACTGGCATGTCGATGGAAAAAACCTTGAAATATGGAAAACTATTGAAATCAACCATTATTTAATCCCAAAACACCCCAAACATTAGTTTTTTTACAATGAAAGGTATCAGGTAAATCTGTGTTATTTCATTAAATACCTCTCAAAATATAATCATCCTTCAGAATTTTGAATTAAACTAGAAGAAATAGGTGTCTCAACAATTGCCCTGTAAGATACCCCTCAGTAGCAAACCACATTTTGTTATTATAATGCTAGAGTGAAAATATCAGAATATAAGAATACCCCCTTGACATCAATCTCCTAAAAATTTACACAACACTAAATCCCCATACTTCCCAAAACAACCATGAAAACACCAAAGGTCACAACATACCGACACACAGATTAGGTAGCTCCTTCCTCCATGTCGAGATACTATCTTCATTAGGAATCCCTGATTCACCTACACAAGTTTAATCACATTTTCATTAATGAATTGTGATTAGGGATCAGGTTCCCTCTGTTCCACTCGTTAGGAAATTTCACAATAATTTTGAAGGAAACAACTCAACTCATAACAGACAAGGTCCCGAATTATATCATAAGAAAAGAATAAAAACATGGAACAAGAAAATAACTCAAAACACCTCACAGTTCTGGGCATGCATCAGAGCCTACCACTCCCATGTAATCTCTTCAAGGCTATCATTCCATCAGAGAACACGAACCAAAGGAATGGTCTATCCACGAAGCACCTTCTCCTCACGATCCTCGATTATTACTAGTCACTCCACGAATGTCATGTCGTTATCGACATCCAACTCTCCCCAGTAAATGATGTGGGATTCGCCATGTAGATATAGATGGTGGTTAGAGACATGGAATAAATCATGGACCCTCTCCAACTATGGTGGAAATGCTAGCTGATATTCCACCTCGACAACTCGTCCAAACACCTTGAAAGGTATGATGAACCAAGGAGAATGCTTGCTTCACTTTCCAAACCTCTGATTCCGACATTTTGTGGAAACCATCAAGAAAACATGGTCCCCAACATCGATCTCCAAAGGCCTCCTCCTGTGATAGGTGTTGGACTTCTGTCGGTCCTGAGCCACCTTTGTCCACTCACTCACAAGCTGAACCTTCTCCATTATGCTCTATACTGCCTCTGGGCCAAGAATACCTACCTTCCAAAATTCTTTCCAGCACACGGGTGAATAACATGGTCATCCGTACAGGGATTCAAAAAGTTCCATGCCAAAGGATGATTGTTAGAAATTATTATAAGAAAAATCTACCCAGAGAAAGTTCATACCCACGATCCATCGATGTATAGACCACATGCTTGTAGCATATCCTCCAATGTCTGTATGGTCTTCTCTATCATCCCATTCATATAAGGGTGGAAAGAAGTTCTAAGGCGTCATCAGATGGAAAAAGAATATTTTAATCTCCTACAAAAGTTTAATGTAAAATGTGTGTCCCAATCTTAGAAAATGGATCATGGAACCCCATGCATCCACAAAACATTGCCGACGTACCTCTATTCATAGGCATCCACTGTGCTCAACTCCATGATTTCCAGGAAGTGAGATGATTTCTTCAATCCATCCACCACTACCGAGATAGCCTCATATCCACGTAGAGTCATGGGTATTGTTGTGATAAAATCCATTGAGATTTTGTCCCACATCCACTAAATAATTTCTAAGGGTGGCAAGAGACCGTCCGGAACATGATGTGAGCCTTCACCTATTGAAATATTAGGCACCATTCCACAAACACCGCCATTTCCTGTTTCACCCCAGGCCACAAAAAATGAAACATCCCAAGTAAGTAAAGAATTATGGATTTTCATATATATTTCTCTTTATGAATAAGATAGTGTTTTAGAGGCTTAAAATGAGAATAAATCTATTCATAATCATAGAATAATCTAATATTTTTAAATATTCTTTTACCGCCTTTTGATGGAAAAACTTTTTAAATCAAACTTTTGACAATTTTATAAGCTTTATTTGTCAAAATAAACTTATTATTTTGTATTGGGACATTGAAATTTACTTTGGATAATTTTTTTTTATTTTTCTCCCAATGTTAATTTTTTAAAGGAATGGTGGAAAATACTGCGGTTTACTTCAAAACTGCTTTTTAAACTAATTTATTTATATGGTTAGATTATCTTATTAATTGGTTTTAAAGTTGAATTAGAATATATTTTTACCATTTAATCCAATGTTGGTAATTCAAATTAATTTCACGTTGGAATTGGGCATAAACAAGTTCCAAACTTTTAATAGATATGAATAGTAATGATAGTAATTATATTTAATTATCATGAATAATTAGTAATCGGGTAGTTAAGGATAATAATATAATAAAATAATAACAAAAAATGTCCCCAAAATGTGTCCTAATGCTAATGGTTGTGTCATGGCCGACCCTGGGATGCCTTGTGCCAACTTAGGGACCCCATGGAATCACTTTTGGGTGATAGTGAAACTTTATCATTTAATTTTTTAAAGAAAAGAGAATATCACAAAAGTATGTAACACCTAAGTAAAACAATTTTAGTTTTTCTGTGTAAATGATCTCTTTGACTATAAATAGTCATTGGAAAACTAAAATGATTTCCTAAATCATAGTATTTTTTGTAATAATTTTTAGACATTAAATAAATTAATCTATTTATGACACCATGATGATGCATCGATTACCTCATTAATGAACGATTTAAATAAAATGAAAAGATAATATAAAATCAAACAATTACACTTGTCAAAAACATATTGAATGGGTGTATTTTGAACCCTTATCACATTATCCTAAAAATATATCATTGTGGGACTTTTAAAATCTGAAACACATTTTAAAATAAGGTAACATTTAATGACTTTCCAAGAGTGCCCTTCCTCCCTCTTATAAAAGGCCTCCACCTCTACCCTCCTTCCCCACACCTCTCAAGCCTTTGCCTCAGACAAAATATGCTTATTTTATCTCTCCACATCCCTATATTCTTCATAGAAGTCTTTCTTTAGGCATAAAGCTCTTCAAGAAACCCTTTTGGTTCAAACCAAGGGGAGTTACCCGATTTAAAGGTAATGTCTTCTCTTATGTTCTTTTGTTTTATTTTTCTTCTACAACCCCCTAAACTCTTTTTGTTCCTTTATTTTGTAACAACACCAGTATTTTATATATACTAGGACGTTGTTATGATAATGATTCAATCTACACATACACACACCTCCGTCTAATGGTTAAAGAGCATACTGTTTCTGTGGATGGCGAATTTCTACCTCACGAAACGATGATTGTTCAATCTTCTTTTAACACCTTTCATGGTGGACATTAAGATATAAATTCATTTATATATGATATATATAATGTTTATGTTTTACATATTATTCTTTATTTTTCATTTATGTCATTCCTTTATGGTTTCCATTATGGGTAAACGAGATAATTTAATTTTAGGAAGTGCGGACTACCACCACCTCAAAGTGATTTCATTCGTTAATGCCATATGTGGGATGTATAAGGGATGGAGTTAATGATATTATATATGATATAATACTGGAATTATAATATACCTTCATATAATTATGATTTCATTCCATTAAATACAAAATAGAAATGAAAGTAACGTTCATGCGTACGTACGTCTTACCGTCTCCATGAACGGTGCATTTCATTTCTTACCTCTAAATGTTATGTAATATTATAAATGCATGTATATAATAGATATATATGATATAGATGATATATACGTCATGAATATAATTATGGATATAATGGATATTTTACCCCCTAAACAACTTGTAATTATAATATGTTTATTTTTGACTCAAGTACCAAAGAATGACAAAATGAACATTATTAACATAAATAATTACATAATGTTAATAACATGGTAATAAGTGGTATAATAGAAATAATGAGCTTGAAAAATGTTCTTATGCAAGTAGAAATTAACACTAGTTTATTTTTCAGGAGATTAAAGAATGATTGAGTCAAGTCGGATTCGAGGTTAGAGACTTCGTCTCAATCTCTATTCATTGAGGCATATTTTGTTTTATACACAACATTCTTTTATATGGTGTATAAACCCATTTGAATTTTACTTTTATTCAAACAAAATCTTTTTGTATGAAGCGTTTTACTAAATGATAAAAGGAATGTTTTGTCTTACGTATGCGGCGACAATGACTTCTCCGTCGTCGTGACCATTATTTGCATTTCAGCTTCCTCTACAAGCCATAACATTTTTTAAATAAAAAAATAAATACCATGTTTTAATTTTCATTTATTTTGGTATTTAAATTTTTTTTGATAATTGTTTTATTATATCAATGTGTTTTATTGATATCTTGTGATTGAAATGTGGAAATTTAATGTTTCCTTTATGCATGTTTTATGTGATATGATTATGTTATGGTTATTAGGAATTGTTTATGAAGACGGGAGGTTCTGTTAGAAACTAAGGGCGGGTGAGCCCGATATAGCTCTCCAATGCATTGAGAAACGTGATGGAGTTAAACACTAGGGTTTCTCCAATGAGATTTTTGGAATATACTGTGATGGGTATTCCAAACGTAACCATGAGGGTCAATCCCTTCGTAAGAATGTTATGAATGCCTCATGTTACTTTTATGTCTTATGATTTCTATGAGTTATTCATGAATCTTATGATTTCATGAGGTATGTTAATGTGATTATGTTTTATGAGTAATGTATGATTTCATTGATTCTTATGTATACATGGACTAATGTTTTCATTCCATATTTTTATATCCCTTACTGTGATTTTTATGCTCATCCCATGTTTTTGAAATGTTTTTGATAGGTCAAGGGAAAAGTACATGATGTAAAGATAGTGTCGAGGAAGTGTCACGAAATAATCCATGTTTTATTTAAAATACGGTTCCTTTGATGGGAAAAATGAATACTGTCTTTTATGTAACCACCTTGTTTAAATGTGGAATGTAATTCATGATTTATGATCTAATTCTCTAAAACTCTAAACATGAAAAGATCCTAAATGTTTATTCTTGAAATATCTCAATATTAAGTAATGTTTATGGCTGGGCACTTTTAGTTGGTATCAGAGTTTGTTTTAGATAACATTAGGAGTTGGAATTCTATTATATTAATATCCAAAAATATTTTTTTATGGTCAAATTGAAAATGATATAGAATTTTATGATTATCGTGTTTCTTCAACTAAGACATGTTTGTTCAGAATGGTTTTCCCCAGAGGAAATAGGGAACCAGTTCTAGGAAGGCATACCGAAAGAAATGACCATCCGAATCAGCATCCTGAGATAGTCAAAATTGGAACTGAACAGTTTGTTGCATCAATGGTGCAGTTGACTCAAGCGATAAGTGGTGGTGGTATCCATGCATGAGATCACCCAGATCAACCACAGAGGAACATGTCAGTGGTGGAACATTTCATTAGGCAACATCCCTCATCATTCAGAGGATCATTTGACCCTGTGCTCGCTGAAGGGTGGGTTAAAGCACTGGAGAAGATTTTTGATGTTATGGGGTGTTCAGATAATCAAAAGTTTATTCTTTATGTTTACCGTTAGGAGGGTGAATCATATAAGTGGTGGTCGATGGTTAAAAATATCAGGGACGCTGATGAGATTGATGATCTGGACTAGGATGAATTCAAAGGTATGTTTCTCAAGAAATATTTTCCTAAGGCTGTTCGACTTAGGATGGAAAAACAATTCATGGAATTAAGGCAAGAGAATGACTCAGTGGATGCTTATGAAGAAAGTTTCACTCGATTGGAAAGGTATATTCTAAATTTTATTCGAGATCTTGATAGTAATATCAATCGTTTTTACTCAGGATTAAAGCCAAAATATTGAAGGGCATTAGCATCTCATGAGTTCCAAAGTTATTAAATGCTTGTTCGATGTGATGAGAAGGTGGAAATGGAGTTTTCCGATGATCAAGTGTTATATAACAACCAATAGAAGAAGAGACTGAGGTGGCAGGAGAAAGGAAATAATCCTTAAAAAAGGTCTGATGGTAAGAAAACTAAGTTTTTAGTTTGTGATAAATGTGGTGAAAAGCATGCTGGGAAATGTATTTTTAATTCTAGAAAGTGCTACTGATGTTGTAAGATGGGACATAAGGCTCGTGATTACACTAGAAAAAATCAGTGTGATGGTAAGTCCAAATTTGATTTATAGTTAGTGAAATGTATCAAGTGCATTGAGTTTGGTCATTATGAAAACGAGTTTTCAACAAAGAGCTTAAATGATGGGAATCAGTCAGACTACAAGCAGAAAGTGGTGGTGAAATCCTTTGCAACTACATCAGTAGATGTTGGGCAATCAAATTAAGTGGTATCTGGTACCTTTTTTGTTTTTTCAGATTATGCCAGTGTATTGGTTGATTCAGGGTCTACACATTCATTAATCTCTGAAAACATTTCTCGTAAATCGGGAATACCATCACAAGAAATGACTCCTGAACTTGTGGTAAAAACACCTGGGGGAAATGTAGAGGCAAAAAGAATTTGTAAGAATCTTCTTATCCTTATCCTTGGAAAGAACATACTTGAAAACCTTATTATTTTACCTCTAGTAAAGTTTGATGTTATCCTATGGATGGATTGGCTCTCTGTTTACCATGCTAATATTTATTGTAAAGTTAAATAAGTTTCTTTTAAGAATGACATTCAATTTGTGTACAAAAATGAACCCTTACTGTTGATAACATATCAAGAGGCTGAGAAACATTTAAAAGATGGAAATGAATGTTACCTTTCACATATTGTTGAAAACAAAGGAACCATTCAGTTTAATGATGTGCCAGTGGTAAATGAGTATCCTGACGTTTTTATTGATGATTTACCTAGAATAATACCAGATCGGGAAGTTGAATTTACTATAGACTTAGTTCCTGATGCTTAAGCAATTTCAAAACCCCCTTATCGAATGACTCAAATTGAACTTTTAGATTTATAGGATCAATTGCAAGATTAATTATAGAAAGGTTTCATTTGACCTAGCACATAACCATGGGGTGATCCTGTCTTCTTTGTTAAAAGGAATGATGGTTCAATGAGACTTTTCATTGATTATAGAGCCTTTAATAACATCACTGTTATGAACAAATATCCTTTTCCCTATATCGATGATTTGTTTGATCAGCCCTAGGGAGCTCAGTATTTTTCAATGATTGACCTGAGATCGGGGTACCATTAGTTGAAGGTAGAAGAAGCAGATATTCTGAATACCGCATTTCCTACAAGATATGGCCATTATGAATATGTAGTAATGCATTTTGGGTTAACCAATGCACCTGCATTATTCATGGACCTTATGAATATAATTTTCCATGAGTTCTTGGATAAGTTTGGGGTTGTTTTCATTTATGATATTTTGGTGTTTTCTAAAAGTAAATAGGAGCATGAAAGACATTTAAGGGTTATTTTTCAAACCTTAAAAGAAATGAAATTGTATGGGAAATTCAGAAAGTTTGAGTTTTGGTTGCAAAAAATTTCTTTCCTTGGTCACATTGTCTCTAAAAATTGAATAATTGTTTTATCCTGCAAGAACCAAGGTTGTTGAAGAATGGCCAAGACCCACTAATTTAATAGAGATTCATAGTTTTCATGGTTTGGCAGGCTATTACCGAAGGTTTGTTAAAAGAATTTCATGGTTTTCTAGTCCAATGACTAAGCTAACTCGGAAGGGTGTTAAGTTTATCTGGACAGAAGAATGTGAGGATTGTTTTCAGAAATTGAAAAGAAGATTGGTGAATCCACCTATTTTGGCACTACCATCTAGGAATGGTGAGTTTATTATCTACATTGATTCTTCATTGAAAGTACATGGTTGCGTCCTAATGCAGAATGATCAGGTAATTGCTTATGCTTCACGTCAGTTGAAAACTCATGAGGTAAATTACCCTACACACGATTTGGAATTAGCTACTGTTGTTTTCGCTTAAAAAATTTGGAGGCATCATTTGTATGGAGTAAAGTTTGAACTATATACAGTTCAATAATGGTTAAAGTATATATTCACTCAGAAATAATTTAACATGAGATAGAGGAGATGGATAGAATTAATCAAGGATTATGATTGTACAATTTATTACCATCCGGGAAAAGAAAATAAAGTGGCTGATGATTTGAGTTGAAAAATTAATACATCATTAACTATGTTACGTTTGGAATGTGATCCTTTTGTTAAGGATTTGATGAAATTTGGCATAGAAGTTGTTGGTGCAGGATGTTCTTCTGTTTTGTCTCAGGTATCAGTGAAATATTCTCTATGAGACAGAATTAAGCAAGCACAGAATCAAGATAGTGAGTTGTAGGAAAAGGTAGAGCTAGTTCAGAAGGGTAAGTTTCCTGAAGTCAACATTGATAATGATTGTGTTTTGAGATTTGGGAAGAGGATGTGTGTGCCTTGTGATTCACAGTTGAAGAGAGAGTTGTTTTGTGAAGCTCATAGTTCTCCGTTTTTTGTTCATCTAGGAAGTACTAGGATGTATAGAGATCTTCGAGAGTATTACTGGTGGGACGAAATGAAAAGATATATTTATGATTTTACTATGAAGTGTTTGACTTGACAACAGGTTAAAGTAGAATGGAAGTTACCGAAAGGGATGCTTCATCCTTTTTCAGTTCCAGAGTAGAAATGGGAGAATATATCCGTGGACTTCGTTGTGGGATTGCCGAAGACACCTCGAGGTAATAATGCAATCTGGGTTATTGTTGATTGCTTGACTAAATCTGCTCATTTCCATGCTATACAAGATACTTTTTCCCTAGATCAACTTTCTTGTTTGTATCTTAAAGAGATCGTAAGGTTACATGGAGTTCCCCTCTCCATTGTATCTAATCGTGATCCATGTTTTACTTCTAACTTTTGGAAAGGCCTTCAGAAGTCGTGGGGTACTGAATTAAATTTTAGTACATCTTTTCATCCTCAATCAGATGGGCAGTTAGATGAAAAAATTATGACATTAGAGGATATGCTAGGTGCTTGTTCTATGGATTATCATGGATGTTGGGACTAACATCTTTCTTTGTTTGAGTTTTCTTATAATAACAGTTTTCATTCCGGTATACAGATGGCACCATTTGAGGCATTATATGGGAAGTGGTGTCGAATTATAGATTTTTGGGATGAAGTGGGTGAAAGGAAGTTGATGAGGCCATAATTGGTAGAAGAGTTGGCAGAGAAAGTTTAGCTAATTGAGAAGCACATGGGAACAACTCAGAGTTGGAAAAAAAGTTATGGAGATAACCAGAGGAAGGATCTCTCTTTTGAGGTAGGTGATAATGTTTTTTTTCAAAGTATCTCCATGGAAAAGTGTGATGCGATTTGGTAAGAAATCAAAGTTGAGTCAAAGGTTCATTGAACCATATTAAATTCTGTAGAGAGTTGGATCAGTAGCATATCGAGTGGTTTTACCTCCGATTTTATCTCAGGTACATAATGTTTTTCATGTTTCACTGTTAAGGAAGTACATTCCAGATCTATCTCATGTTTTGGGTCCAGAGGTAGTTCAGTTGGAAGAAAATCTATCTTATGAGGAACAACCAGTCCAGATTCTTGACCACATGGATCTAGTGTTGCCGAATATGGTGATTCATCAAGTAATGGTTTTTTGGAAAAACCACCTGATTGAAGAGGCAACATGGGAATCTGAAAATGCAATGAGGGAAAAATATCACCACTTATTTGATATTTAAATAAATTGCGGGGACATAATTTTCTAAAGGGGGGAAGGATGTAACATCCCATGTAAGTAAAGAATTATGGATTTTCATATCTATGACTATTTACGAATTAGACAGTGTTTCAGAGGCTTAAAATAAGAATAAATCAAATCTTAAGCATAGAATACTATAATATTTTTAAAATATTATTTTACCGCCTTTTGATGGAATTTTTTTAAATCAAACCTTTGAAAATTTTATAAGATATATTTGTCAAAAATAAAGTTATTCTTTAGGATTGGGACATTGAAATATACTTTGGATAAATTTTTGGTATTTTTCTGCCAATGTTCATTTTTAAAGGAATAGTGAAAAATACTGCAGTTTACTTCAAAACTTCTTTTTCATCTAATTTAATTATACAGATAGATTATCTTTTTAATTGGTTTTAAAGTTTAATTAGAATATATTTTTACCATTTAATAAAATTTTGGTAATTTTAATTAATTTCACTTTGGAATTGGGCATTAAAAAGTGCCAAACTTTTGATAGATATTGTTTAAAAAAACCCGATATTTGTTTTGACAATAGTAATAATTTTTAAATTAATTACTGCAAATTATGTGTTTCTAATTTGGTAAAATTGATTACATATTTGGAATCAGAAGGTCCAAATTATGTAATTAAGACTCTTTTGTTTTTGGGCATTATGAATAGTAACGACAATAAATATCTTTAATTATCACGATTAATTAGTAATAGGATTGTTAAGGATAATAAAATAAAATAATAATAATAACAAATGACTCCAACATGTGTCTTAATTCTACTTTTTGTGTCATGTCCGACCATGGGATGCCTTTTTCCATCTTAGGGACCCCATGGAATCACTTTGTGTGATAGTAACACTTTATCATTTTATTTTTTAACGAAAGGAGAATATCACAAAAGTATGTAACAACTAAGTAAATAAAATTTAGTTTTGTCTATGTAAATCATCACTTAGACTATAAATAGTCATTGGAAAGATAAAAATGATTTCTTACGTCATATTATTTTTTTATAATTTTTAGAAATTAAATAAACTAATTTATTTATGACACCATGATGATGCAACGATTACCTCATTAATTATAGATTTAAATAAAATGAAATGATAATGTAAAATCTAAGACTTACACTTGTCAAAACCCTATTGTATGGGTGGATTTCTAACCCTTATCACCTTATCCTAGAAATATTTCATTTTTGGACCTTTAAAATCCGAAACTCATTTTAAAATAAAGTAACAATTCATTACTTTCCAAGAGTGCCCCTCCTCCATCTTATAAAAGGCATCCACCTCTACCCTCCTTTCCCACACCTCTCAAGCCATTGGCTCAGATAAACTATGATCATTTTATCTCTCAAAATCCTCCTTTTAATCATAGAAGACTTACCGTAGGCATAATTCTCTTCAAGAAACCCTTTTGGTTCAAACCAAGGGGAGTTACCCGATTTAAATGTAATGTATTCTCGTATGTTCTTTTGTTTTATTTTCCTTCTCCAACCCCCTAAACTATTTTTATTCCATTAATTTGTAACAACACCAGTATCTTCAATATACTAGGATGTTTTTATGAGAAGTATTCGAGCTACACTTACACACACTTTCGTCTAATGGTTAAAGAACATACTATTTCTGTGGATGGAGAATTTCGGCCTCACGAAACGATGATTGTTCAATCTAATTTTAACACATTTCATGGTGGCCATTAAGATGTCACTAAATTTATATATGATATATATTATGTTTATGTTTTCCTTATGATTCTATATTTTTTATTTATCACATACCTTTATGGTTTCCATTATGGGTAAACGCAATAATTTCATTTCAGGAAGTGCGGACTACCGCCCCCTCAATGTGATTTGATTCATTAATGCCATATGTGGGACGTATAAGGGATGAGTTAATGATATTATATATTATATTATACTGGAATTATAATATACCTTTATATCATTATGATTTAATTCCATTAAATAGAAAATAGAAATGAAAGTAGTGTTCATGCGTATGTACGGCTTACCATCTCCATGAACGGTGCATTTCATTTCTTACATCTAAATGTTATGTAATATTATAAATGCATGTATATACTGAATATATATGATATAGATGATATCTACATCATTAATATAATTCTGGATATAATGGATATTTTACCACATGAACAACTTGTAATTATAAGAAGTTTATTTTTGACTCAAGTTCCAAAGATCGAAAAAATGACCGTTATTAACATAAATAGTTACATAATGTTCATAACATGGTAATAAGTGATATAAAAGGAATAATTATCTTGAAAAATGTTCTTAAGCAAGTAGAAATTTACTCTTGTTTATTATTCAAGAGATTAAAGAAGGATCAAGTCAAGTCGAACAGGAGGTAAGGGACTTCGTCTCAATCTCCTTTCATTGAGGCATATTTTGTTTTATACACAACTTTCTTTTATATAGTGTATAAACCCCTTTTAATTTTACTTTTATTCAAAATAAATATTTTTGTACAAATCATTTTACTAAACAACAAAAGGAATGTTTTGTCTTACATATGTGGCGACAATTACTTCTCCACCGTCGTGACCATTATTTGAGTTTCGGCTTCCCCTACAAGCCATATCATTTTGTTAAATAAAAAAGTAAATACCATGTTTTAATTTTCTTTTATTTTTTTATTAAAAATTGTTTTGATAATATTTTTATTATATCAATGTTTTGTATTGATATCTTGGGATTGAAATGTGGAAATGTAATGTTTCCTTTATGCATGTTTTATGTGATATGATTGTGTTATGGTTCTTTGGAATTGTTTATGAAGACGGGTTGTTCCTTGATAAAATAATGGCGGGTGAGACCGATATAGATCTCCAATGCATTGGGTAATGTGAAACAGTTAAATGCTAAGGTTTCTCCGAAGATATTAAGGGAATATACTATGATGGGTATTCCAAACGTAACCATGAGGGTTACTCCCTACGTAAGAATGTTATGAATTCCTCAAGTTACTTTTATGTCTTATGATTTCTATGAGTTATTCATGAATCTTATGATTTCATGAGATATGTTAAAATGCTTATGTTTTATGAGTAAAGTATGATTTCATTGATTCTTATGTATACATGGAATAATGTTTTCATTATGTATTTTTTATATCCCTTGCTGAGATTTTTATGCTCATCCGAAGTTTTTGAAATGTTTTTCACATGTCAAGGGAAAAGTACATGATGTGGTGATAGTGTCGAGGAAGTGTCAAGAATGAATCCATGTTTTATTTTAAATATGATTCCTTTGATGGGAAAAATTAATACTGTCTTTTATGAAACCACCTTGTTTAAATGTGGAATATAATGCATGATTTATGATCTAATTCTCTAAAACTCTAAACCTGAAAAGTTCCTCACTGTGTATTCTTGAAATATCTAATGATTAAGTAATGTTTAAGGCTGGGGCCTTATAGAAAATGTTCCCTCAAGCCTCAGTACATCTCATAAACTATTGGATGTACCTCTAGGGGTGATCTATGGAACTCAAAAAGAACTCCCTCATGCAATGTCACTTAAAAAAATTGCATCCCATGGAATAGAATCTGATTATGGCTATCCTCTAACCATCCCTCTAGAGGATCATCTTAGAAAATGCGATCCCACATCATTTTAACCAATGCATCTCCCCACTGAGACTCTTATACTAGCCTCACCAAGGAAAACTACACTGTCATCTGAAACAGACATCATTTTCCACCACACAATCTTGCAAGAAGACGCAAGGCAGCCAACAACCCCATCACCTTCCATGAATTGGTGGATTCCGGAAGCACATCTTTCTATGACATCTTGCTAAAGGAAGTAACCACCATGGTCCCTTTTCCTCGGGTGAAAGAGATCTATAATTTTTCATCTTAGATAAACTAAATATACCTCCTATGTTGCAAGTTCAGGTCCGGTTGGAAAAATATATACCTCAAGCTCTTGTGACATGTGATGACCACAATTTTTTCCCTGATGAGGTAATGTCGCCACAACCTAAGCGTGAACATGACCACTACAAGCTCCATGTAATGGTTAGATGATTATCCAATTAATTATGGCCATATTAATTGTTAATATATTTAATATTCATTTCCCTTATTATTCATAAACATCATTTTAGTTAATTTTACACTTTGAACATTAATTCACATTATGATTTCAATTCCCTCTAAAAATTCACAGTTACACGATACATTTTTGAACACCTCCTAAAATAAAAAATGATCTTGAATTTAGTTTCAAATTTTATTTTAAGGTTTCTCAATATATGGGGAACAATTCATTGTTTTGGAGTATTGGAAGATTCACATTGGAATACCACCAAAATGGGCTTTTATGGAAACATATTCTTGGAAAATTACAACGGAAATTATCCCAACAACAAGATTATAACTTCTAGTATCCAAGTCCAATAATTCTCAAATTTTAACTGAAGATATAGGAAATCAATGGAAACGTTTCATTAAAAAGTGGCCAATGATTACTGGGATGTTTGAATCGAGTTACAGGTGTCCCATGATAGAGAAAAAACTGGGTTAGATTATTCGTCACAGAAAAATATCCCACCATTTTACACATATACCATAAACCATAAAATATTTTGGGCTGAAACATTACGTATGGTTAGGGGAAATCAAGGGATTCATTGTATTATTCTATGTCACAGTCTAAGTTGGGAATCTATAAGGTCATTTAGGCGACTCTTTTCTGTGGATGAAAGTTGGCTGCCACCTCAGGTCAAGAGTAGAAAAGTTTAAGTTCCACAAGCTTTCCACCTCCCTAAGCCTACCATACTCAAGTGGGATGACTATCACTATTGGATGCTCGACCAAGGCTCAAAAATTACTATTTGAGGTAGTTTTTTTGGAGGATTTATTCATCTTGGAGCTATGTTTTCATTGTAATGTTATTATGGTGATTTGTCATTGTAACATCCTTCTTTCTCTTGTATGTTGCTCGAATCACCGTAGTTCTTAATAATATTTCTTCCATTCCTATTATTATGTTTTTATCTATATAAAATTTATACTGTTTCATTAAGTAGTGAATTTATTCACACAATACCTTGTGATATTATTCACAAAACAGTGGAGTGATCGTTATTTTGTTGTTGTTACTTCTTTAATTTTTCCCATATGAGTCTACATCCCACTTCCCTTCAGAAAATATCATCAATGGAGGGATAACTAATTTATCGGTTGATCTAAGATAGTATGAGAGGACTAAAATGAATTTTATTTCTCGATATCTGAATGTTTTTGATTTATTTTACTTGATTTTCTTTTATTCATTTATTTTCTCTCTTCCACTATCTTATTATATTTTATTGCCCCAATTTTATGTCCTAATAATATTATTTACCTCGTTGTTCCCATGAAAATTATCTTACAAGTGTTTAGGTTATTATAATGTGTTTTTGAAGGTGTTTAACCAGTAAGTTAATAGATTAGTTGGATTTCTTTAAATGGATCCTACTTGAGTTAATGAAATTGAAAATGTAAAAAAAGGAATTCATCCAATCCACCCCAAGTGATAACCTAGGATGAACTCGTAATTTTAATTTTAATTCAATTAAGTATTATAAAGATAACATAATCCCATATCAAATCATCCCAATTTGGACACTTCATAATGAAGACCAATCATTATAATTTACATCTCTATAGGTTACTTCATCAGTCTCTTAGGATTCGACAACCCAAGCTAACTCTAAGCAACCACTTAACCCTAAAATCGTGCGTAAATTTGGGTGAGGACAAATTTTGGAATCATTTTTGGGGACCCAATAAAGTCATCTCAACACTCTTTCTATTCTCCCTATTTCTATTTTCCAGACCTAAATTCTCTTTTCTTTTTCCTTTCACGTTTTTTTTCTTTGGGCACATGTCCGCCTAAAACCGTTGCCAATCAAACCATCTAGTTTGGGTGGAAGGTCGTGGGGTTAGGGAGTCATGTACACCCAAGGAAATCATTCCATAAGATCCTAATATAATTAATACTCCATAGTCAATAATTGATCACTTTTGAATATAATTTCTTCAATGAAACCATCCTATAATCCCTGGTGGGAATCGAAATGAAAATCCAAATGAGGTAGCCCCAAACTTGGGGAATACAGCCGATCAAACCATTAATGAATACCTAAAAACTTCCTGGACCGATTAGACCTCTTGAATTCGGAATTCTTCACAACGATAATCCCACAATGTTTTCAAGCCTTGTGTCTTAAACCACCTTCAAACTTCCATGGAATGGAGTCGGAAATGTAATACCATCATGTATAAGATTTAAACAACATTGTTGAAACCATTGTCCACCACATCAACTTGAGTTAGTGAAGATGTGTCTCTTTTCTTTTCTACCATAAGGATAGATAAAATAAGTGGTTAAAAAATATGATACTTACATCAATTCACTCTTATTACCAATTACAATGATAATTATACAAAAAAATACCTCACCCATCACAAAACAATTTCACTTAAAAAGGGCATCCAATTTTTTTTTTGAAAATGAAGGGGAGTCATTTTATGACTTCTAGGAAAGGTTTAAATGCACACTCAAAATGGTACCTCACCGTGGATTTTCAATCCTAGAACAAGTTCGAATTTTATATAAAGGGTTGGGCCAAGGGAATCGACCATTCAATGACATGATGTGTAACAGGACTTTTAAAAACAAATCCCCAAATGATGCTTACGAGTATCTACGCTGAATGTCTGAACAAAACCAATAATGGATGAGATCAACATACTTTGAGAAGCCTTCCAAATCTAGTGTAATTCACACACTTAGGGTGGGGGAATTCCTTAGGGAGAAACTTGAAGTAATCAGTAGGAAGTTTGAAGATATCGATATTAGGAAGGTCCAGGAAATTCAAACTATTGACCCTGTTTGCACAATTTGTAACAAACATGACCACATGACCAGAAATTGCCCAACTATCCCTTCTATTAAAGATTTTATTCATGGATTTCCACCAGGTGTAGTCAATTCCGTATACTTCCAAAATCCCCACTACCAAAACACATTAATCCTATTGTATATTGGCCACCCAGGCTTCCATTGGAAAGATAAACAAAAACATACCCAACCCGATGGACCAAATCCCTACCCTACACCAAATTTCCAAAACCATAACCAATTCCAAAAAGAAATTGAACATTACCATCATACTCTTGTCTAATACCAACAACCCGTCCAAAAACCCATGAAACAACCAATCCCACAATCCATGTATCCTCTTGGGATAAACCAACCAGCACAAGGCCCTACTCAATCTCTCCCCCTTCCAATCCATGCACAGCTGTGTTAAAAATTGTAGAAAATAAACTCAGAAGTCTTATCCCTTAAACATGAACTATAATCCATTCAAACCGAGAAGGAAATAATGCCTACTCAAGTGGTACCATCCTTAAAATTATGGGGAGAATCCAGTTACACACAATCCTCTCATGAACATCTCAAAGATGTGACAATTTTAGGAAGTGGAAAATCCATTGTAAAACCTAAACAAGACTTTCTAGAACCACTAAAAGCATTATCAACGCATTAAAATGATGAAGAACCACACATAAATTTTTAAAAACCAAATGAGAATTCAAAGGAACTACAACCACACCAAATAATCAAACAACAGGATACCTTCCCTCAATGCATGAGAAAAAAAATCTAATCCTTTACTAAATGAAACATTTAGGGAAATCTTCTCTCATGTTACGTTGAACATCCCCCTTCTAGATACAATCCAAACCATCCTACCTTCTCAAAGAACCTTAAGGACATGGCTTCTTTTAAATGGAAATTTTCCTGTAAAAACCATGTCCTTTTGGCTGCTAATGTAAGTACCACCATTCAAGGGACCATTCATCCAAAGTTGAAAGATCCAAGATGTCCATACATCAATGTTGAGTTAATAGATAACTATGTTGTAAAATCCCGTTGTCATTTAAGAGCAAGTGTGAACCTCATTCCTTATGCCATATATTGTCAATTAGGGCTCGGTGAACTCAAACCCATATCTGTCACTGGCCAACTTGCTGATTTTAATGTACGAGTTTCTAATGGGATCTTAATGGATGTTTTGGTGAAAGTTGAAAATATTATTTACCCAACTAAAATCATTGTCCTTGACAATCCCCCCAAGCTTAAATCCTAGGGAGAAAACCCCCATCAACCATGGTCGTCCATTCTTAGCAAAGATCAACTCAGTCATCCGAGACTCAAATGGGAACATGAGAATAAGCTTTGGGAACATTAGTATAGAATTAAACATCTACAATGAAAACTCTCAAATTGGGGATGATAAAGAAAACCATGAGGTTAATTGGATTTTTAGTGTTGGTAGTGAACGTGAGGAACATCAAGGAATTAGTAAAAGATGTATTAGTTATGAACATATTGATTTTCATTGATCACATGAGGGAAAGTTGTCTCCTTGATTTAAATATATTTTAGATAGGTCTATTGATGTTTTTCTAGAATCAAAAATCAATGATACCATGGGTTAAATTAATAAAATTGAGTCCATAACCATTCATGAAACTGCTCTGGCCAATTTAGTATATGAAATTCTTTTTCACAAGGAACCAATTCTGTCAAGAAATCTAAACAATGAAACTCAATTCAATAAAAATTCACATCTTTTCTTGGATTGTGATAACAAATATGATCTCAAATTTATGTTCCTACCATCATCCCTGATATATGTGTTCTTATGGGATAATCGAGCGTTTCCTATTTTCATTTCATCCTCTCTTGAAGCCAATCAAGATATAATTATTTTGGATGAACTATGAAAGCATAAGAAATCAATTGGATGGACCATTTCTGATATTTTTGGGATTAGACCACTAATTAGAACTCCTATTATTGTTTTGAATCAGAATCCAAACCATATCATCAACCTCAACGGAGGATCTATCCAAATCTTATGGGTGTGGTAAGTAAATAACTTCTTATGTTGTTGAAAGAATGTATCATCTACCACATTTATAAGAGTGAGTGGGAAAGCACAATTAATGTTGTACCAAAGAAAGATGGAATCACTGTGATCACCAATGAGGATGGTGACCTTCTCCCCTCAAGGGTCTGTACTAGATGGAGAGTCTGTATTGACTATAGGAATCCAAACTCTTGTACCAAGAAATACCATTTCCCCTTTCCATTTATTGATCAAGCATTCGAGTGATTTGTGGGTCATAAATTATATTACTTCCAAAATGGATTCTTAGGGTATAATCAAAATGAAGTCTCCTTAGAGTATTACGGAAAAATAACATTCACTTGTCCATTCAGAACATTGTCCATCAAACGCATTCCCTATGGGTTATGTAATTCCCTTGGTACCTTCAAGCGGTGCATCATGAGAATCTTTTTAGACAATGAGGGGGATTGATTAGGGGTCTTAGTGAACGAATTATCCATCATTGGGGATAAGTTTGAGGGATTCCATCTGAATTTTTAAATGGAATTGTCAAGTTGTGAGGATAAGAATCTCATCCTAAATTGGAGAAAATGCCATTTCAGGGTAATGGACAGACTTTTTCTAGGTTATATCATAATTGGTAGAGGGACTGTAGTTGATAAAGCTGTGGTCGACATCATTCATCACCATTACTCTCCTAAATCTATTATGGAAGTGGTGTCCTTCTTAGGACATGTAGGTTTCTATTGAAGGTTCAATAGGAATTTCATATCTATTTCTTAACCACTTTGGGCTCTATTAATTGAAGTTGATCCATTTTTATAGCCAAAAGGTAGTGAGGAATCATTCTCTATACTAAAGTCAGATCTTATCTCTCCACCTTTCATTCAATCTCTATATTGGAAACTTTATTTTGAGCTCATGTGTAATGTGAGTGAATTCACTGTAAGAGTAGGCTTGGGACAATGGTGTGAGAAAAATTCATGTGACATAGCTTATGAAAAAAAATATTTAAATGATGCAAAAATCAACTACACCACCACTGAGAAAGAGTTTTTTTCTATTGTATTTTCCTTAGAGAAATTCAGGTCTTTTCTCTTAGGATCACCCATCATTGTATTCACCGACTAGTCAGCCCTAAAATACCTTTTCTAAAAACAAGATGCCAAGGCAAGATTAATTAGGTGGGTCCTTCTTCTTCAACAGTTCTATTTTATGATTAAAAATAAAAATGGTGTTCAAAATGTTGTAGGTGATCACATCTCTAGTATAAAATTAAGTGAAAACACACATCACCTTTTAGTGTCTGATTCATTTCATGATGAGCTTCTCATTCTGTAAGGGATTTCACATTGTATAATGACATAGAGAACCTTTTGGTGATAGGTGTCATTCCAAAACTGTTAGGGACTCATGATAAGAGGAAATTACTATATGATTTCAGAAACTATGTGTTTTATGATACTTACGTCTTCATTTTCTGTCCTGATCAAATAATAATGAGATGTGTTCCCGCATCTGAGCAAGAGTAAATTTTAAAAAAATTTCACAGGGAGGCTTGTGGAGGCCACTTTTCTACAATTTAAACCACTGAAAAGGTTCCCCAAAGTGGTTTCTACTGGACTAACCTCACTAAGGATTCATTCCAATTCATCAAAATTGGTCACGAGTGTCAGCAATTAAGATCCATTACCAAAAGGATTCTAATTCCCCTCACTCTAATTTTGGTCATTGAAATCATTGATTGTTTGGGAATTGATTTCATGGGATGCTTCAAAAAATCTAGGGGATTCCTCTACATCCTCTTAGCATTTGATTATTTCTCGAAATGGGTTGAGGTAATTCCCACCATGTCTAATGTCCATCATGTTGTGATCTGATTTCTAAAAGAGCACATTATTTCTCGATTTGGTATTTCTAGGGCTATAATCAGTGATTTGGGAACCCATTTCGTCAACCGCCCATTCTCTTCACTCTTGTCTAAGTATGGGATTTCTCATAAAGTTTCCATTGTGTACCATATGCAAACCAATGGTCATGTTTAGTTAGAAAATACGGAGACTAGGAAAATTATTTAAAAAACTATCAATCCCTCTAGGAATGAATGGTCTGAAAAACTATTGGATTTCCTATGGGAATATTTTATAACATACAAAACCACATAGCAATGTAATCATATAGGCTGGTTTATTGAAAATCATGACATTCCTCTATTGAAATTGATCATAAGGCATTTTAGTCAATCAAAAAATGAATTTGGAATTTTCTTTTGCTGAAGAAAAGAGGAAATTACATATTAATGTACTTGAGGAACTTAGGATGGAGGATTATGGAAATTAAAGGATAAATAATGATATAGTTAAATCATACTAATCTAGGAATCTCAAAGTCAAAACATTGAACTGGGAAAATGAGTGCTATTGTATAGATTGGAACTTCATTTACACCTGGAAAAGTTAAGTTCTAGAAGGTCAGGTCAGTTCATTCTACATCCTGTGTACCCCCATTGGGTAGTAGAGATTCAGGAGCCCACAAGTGGTCAAATTTTTAAGGTCAACAGTCATAGGTTAAAACCATTATTGGATCATTCAAGAAATAGGAAATATAGGTTGAGTTATCTGATCCAACCTATGAAATAGGAAAAAATTGATAGATTTAGGATCCATGTCCGGCTAACAACGTTAAAAAAAAGAAATTAATGGGAGGAAACCCATGGTTTTCATGTTTCCATTCTTTTTTAATCATCATTTTTTTCAAATAGTATTAATGAATCATTTTTATATTTTAAAAAAAAGATTAGACTGTTGGCATATTATTCCATTATGAGTATGGGTGGGTTTGAAAGGAGAGCTCCATATTCATCTATTTCACGTGGTGTGATCCTTGAGTAACACTGTAACACCCCAAGCTTCCACTGTATGCTTCTCTTTGAATAATATAGTAGCGTGTGTTGTATGCAACTTCGAGATTCTAACACGTCACGACCAATCAAAGTAGCCGTTATGAATAGTAATACACAATTTTTGAAATTTTATACATTTTATCTTTCAAAATAGACTTTATTTTTGGATTTGGAATATCGAAATTATCCTAGGATGAAATTTTGGTACTTTTCGGATAAATTTTATATTTTGATGAATAGTTAAAATTACTAATTTTTTTTAAAAACAACTTTTTTAATCGAAATAATTAATAGTGATAAATTATGAATTCCAGTGGTTTTGAAGTAAATTTATAATATATTTTTACCATTTAATAAAATTTTAGTCATTGGACATAATTTCACATTTAAACCGGATATAAACAAGTGTCAATCTTTTGATAGTTATTATTTTTTAAAAACACACTTTTTGTTTTGACAGCGGGAATTAATTTTAAATTAATTTATGTCACTTATGTGTATTGAATTTGGAAAAATGGACTTAATAATTGGAATCAGGATGTCCAAATTGTGTAAATAGGCAACTTTTATTTTTATACATTTTGAATAATTACTTCGGTAAATATTTTATTTACCATGGTTAAAGGGTAAATTCGGTAAATAGAGGTAAACAAATAATATTAAAATAATAATAAGTTACCCTAAAACGTTTCATAACCCTATTGGTTGAAACATTTCCAACCATGGGAATCTATGGGTCGATTTTGGGACCCCATGGATCCACTTGTAAGTGATAATGATACTTTATATTAATTAAGTTAAAGTAAAAACAAAAATGACATAAGCCTATATCTGTTAGAAAAACAATTTTTACATAGGGTTATATATGTTATAATTTCGACTATAAATATACATTAGAAATATAACACTCTTTAATACATAATGGTATTTTATTTATAATTTTTATACACTAAATAATTTAATTTATGTATGACACAATGGTGATGCAGTAATTACCTAATTAATGAATGATTAAGATAATTGATATTATAAATACCCAAATAAATGTTATTTGAGACTTTTTATAAATTAAAATAATTATATAGGTTAATATGACATATTATAATTGTTTATATAAATTCTTTTTGAAGTAATAATGTATTTATGAATTTATCAAAAACAAAATACTCAATAGTGTCAAAATTGAAATAAAAGAGTTTTTAAAACAAATATTATATTATTAATTGATATTCAATTCTTAAAAATATAAGTGTAACATACCAAGTAAGTAATGAATAATAGATATTTTTATCCATGTCTATTAATGATTAAGATAGTGTTGTAGAGGCTTAAAATGAAAATAAATACAATCTTATGCATGGAATACACTAATATTCTTAAAAGATTGTTTTACTGCCTTTTGATGGCAAACCATTTTTGAATCTATATTTTGAAAATTTTATAAACTATGTTTGTCAAAATAAACTTATTCTTTATGATTGGGACATAAAAATTTACCTTGTGTGAATTTTTGGTATTTTTCTGACAATATTCATTTTTTAATGAATAGTGAAAAATACTGCATTTTACATCAAAACTGCTTTTTAATCTAATTTATTTATATGATTACATTATGTTTTGAATTGGTTTTGAAGTGAAATTAGAATATATTTCTACCATTTTATCCAATGGTGGTCATTGGAATCAATTTCACTTTGAAATTAGACTTAAACTGGTGTCAATATTTTGATACTTATTGTTTTGTAAAAATACGCTATTTGCTCTGGCAGCGGGAATTAATTATTAAATTAATTAATGTGAATTATCTGATTTGAATTTTTTAATATAGAATTCATTTTTGAATTCGGAATATCAAATATAGCTTAGGGTGAATTTTTGGTAATTTTCTGAAAAACTTCAATTTTTGATGAATAGTGAAACCACTAAGTGGTAATCAAGCAAACTGATTCTTCAGTTAAATGAAAGTTTACCACTAATGTGTATTGAATTTTGAAAATCCGACATACATGGTTGTCATTAAGAAGTAAAATGTGGTTCAATGAGATTAAAATAATTTTTTGGTGAATAGTAACTTATTAAGTTTTTAATCGCGATTAGTGGTAATTAGGGTAGTTTAAGGTATAAATAATGCTTTAATAATAGGAAATGACCTAGACACATGTCCCAACCTTATTGTTTGTGTCATGGTCGACCGAGAGAAGCCATGGGTCAACTTGGGGACCCCATGGAGACACTTTGGTTTGGAAATGACATAAATAACTTTTTATTAAATGTTAAAGTAAAAATGACACAAACAAGAGATGTTTTACGAAAACAATTTTTACATGGGGTTATAAAGATCATATTTTTTATTATAAATAGTAATTGGAAAGATAAAAAGATTTACTACATCATAGTATTTTTTTTATGGTTTTTAGACATTAAATAAATTAAATTATTTATGACATAATAATGATGCAGCGATGACATCATTATTTGACGATTTAAATAAAATGGAAAGATAATGTAAAATCTATACACTACACATGGCCAAAACCAATTGGATGAGTGGATTTCGAACCCTTATCACCTTATCCACGAATTATATCAATGTGGGACCTTTTAAAACCGAAACACATTTTCCAATAAAGTAATATTTCTTTACTTTCCAAAAGTGCCCCTCCTCTCCTCTTATAAAATGCCCCCACCTCTACCTCATTTCACAAACTACTCAAGCCTTTGGCTCGGCCAAACCCTGCCCATTTACTCTCTACACATCCCTATCCTCATCCTAGAGGATTCCCATTGGGAAGAATCCTTTCAAAGGAAGCCTTTAGGCTCAAATCAAAAGGAGTTACACTTTTAAAGGTAATTCATTCTCTCATGTTCATTTGTTTTATTTTGCTTCTCCAACCCCTTAAACACTTTTTATTTACTTCTTTTGTAACAACACCAGTATCTTCAATATACTAGGATGTTGTTATAATATTTATTTGATCTACACTCTCACAAAACTACATCAAATGGTTAAAGAACATACGGTTTCCGTGGATGGCGAAATTCTGCCTCCCGAAACGATGATTGTTCAACACTCATTTAACACCTTAAAAGGTGGCCATTATGATGTCACTATTTTTATATATGATATATAATATGTTTATGTTTTCCTTAAGCTTCTGTTTTTTTCATTTTGGGAATACCTTTATGGTTTCCATTATGGGTAAACACGATATCTTCATTTTAGGAAGTGCGGACTACCACCCCCTAAAAGTGATTTGATTCGTTAATACCATATGTGGGATGTGTAAAGGATAACGTTAATGATATTATATATGTTATTATACTGGAATTATAATATACTCTTATATCATTATGATTCCATTCCAGAAAATATGAAATAGAAATGGAAGTAGCGTTCATGTGTACGTACGGCTTACCGTCTCCATGAACGGTGCATTTCATTTCTTACCTCTAAATGTGATGTAATATTATAAATGCATGTATGTACTGGATATATATGACATATATGATATCTACATCATGAATACCATCCTGGATATAATGAACCTTTGACCAAATTAACAACATGTAAGTGTAAGATGTCTATTTTTGACTAAAGAACCAAATACCGACAAAATGAACATTATTAACTTAACTGATTACATGATGTTCATAACATGGTATAAAAAGAATAATGAACTTGAAAAAGATTCATAAGCATGTATAGATTAACTCAAGTTTATTATTCAGGAGATTAAAGAACGGTCGGGTCAAATCGGATACGAGGTATGGGACTTCGTCTCAATCTCCTTTCGTTGAGGCATATTTTATTATATACACAACTTTCTTTTATACGGTGTATAAACCCCTTTGACTTTTACGTTTATTCAAAAGGAATCTTTTTTATACGAAGCGTTTACTAAATGACAAAAGGGAATGTTTTTGTCGTACGTATGCGGCGACAACGACTTCTCCACCATCGTGACCGTTATTTAAGTTTTTCCTTCCTCTACAAGCCATACCTTCTTTTTAAAAGAACGATAAATACCATATTTTACTTTTCTTTTATTTTGGTATTGAAAATGGTTTTCATAATGTTTTTATATCAATGTTTTGTATTGATATCTCGTGATTGAAATGTGAAAATTTTATGTTTCCTTTATGCATGTTTTATGTGATATGATTATGTTATGGTTCTTGGGCATTATTATAAAGACCGGTGGTTCCGTGATAAACTAAGGGTGGTTGAGCCCGTTATAGCTCTCCAATGCATTGGGTAACGCGAAGGAGTGAAACGTTAAGGTTTCTCCGAAGAGATTTTAGGGAATACACTGTGATGGGTATTCCAAACGTAACCAAGAGGGTTACTCCCTACGTAAGAATGTTATGAATGCCTCAAGTTACCTTTATGTCTTATGATTTCTATGAATTATTCATGATTTTATGAGGTATGTTAAAGTGCCTATGTTTTATGGGTAAAGTATGATTTCATTCTTATGTATATATGAACTCATGTTTCCTTTCCATGTTTTTTATAACCCATACTGAGTTTTTATGCTCATCCCATGTTTTTGAAATGTTTTTCACAGGTCAAGGGAAAGGTACATGATAAGATGATAGAGTCAAGGATGTGTCAAGAAATAATCCATGTTTTATTTTAAGTATGTTTCCATTGATGGGAATGAAGAATACTATCTTTATGTAACCACTTTGTTTATATGTGGAATGTAATGCAAGTTTTATGACTTGATTCTCTAAAACTCTAAACCCGAAAAGATCCTCAATGTGTAATATTGCAATAACTCAAGATTAAGTAAGGTTTAAGGCTGGGGCCTTATAGTTGGTATAAAAGGTCGGTTTAGATAACTTTAGGAGTTAGAATTCTATTAAATGATTATCCAAATTTTTTTTTTCGAAATGATATAGCATTTAAAGATTACCATGTTTCTTCATCTAAGACATGTTTGTTCAGAATGGTTTTCCGCAGAGGAAACAGGGAAGTAGTGCTAGGAAGGCATACAGAAGGAAATAACCTTCCGAATCAGCATCCAGAAATGGTCGGAATTGGAACTAAACAGTTTGTTGCAGTAATGGCGCAGTTGACTCAAGCGATAAATGGCGGTGGTATCCATGCACGAGATCAGCCAGATCAACCGCAGAGGAGCATGTCAGTGGTGGAACATTTCATGAGGCAACATCCACCATCATTCAGAGGATCATCTGACCCTGTGCTAGCTAAAGGGTGGATTAAAGCACTGGAGAAGATTTTTGATGTCATGGGGTGTTCAGACAATCAAAAGGTTAGTTTTTCTATTTACCGTTTGGAGGGTGAAGCAGATCAGTGGTGGTCTATGGTTAAAAATATCAGGGACGCCGATGAGATTGATGCTCTTGACTGGGATGAATTCAAAGGTATGTTTCTTGAGAAGTATTTTCCTAAGGATGTTCGACGTAGGATGGAAAAGCAATTCTTGGAATTGAGGCAAGAGGAAGACTCAGTGGCTGCCTATGAAGAAAGGTTCACTCGATTGGCAAGGTATGCTCCAAATTTTATCCGGGACCTTGATAGTAAAATCAATCATTTTTACTCAGGATTAAAGCCAAAATATCAAAGGGTATTAGCTTCTCGTGGGTTTAAAATTTAGGAAAAGCTTGTTCGATGTGCTGAGAAGGTGGAAATGGAGTTTGCCGATGACCAAGTGTTCTATAACAACCAGCAGAAGAAGAGACCGAGGTGGCAGGAGAAAGGTAAGAATTATTCAAAAAAGTCTGATGGTAAGAGAACTAAGTTTCCAGTTTGTGATAAATGTGGAAAAAGGCATGCTGGGGAATGTCTTCTGAATTCTGTGAAGTGCTACCGATGTGGTAAGATGGGACATAAGGCTCGTGATTGCACTGAAAAGGATCAAGGTGAAGGTAGGAACAAATTTGATTTACAGTTAGTGAAATGTTATAAGTTCAATGAGATGGGTCACTATGAAAACGAGTGTTCGACAAGGAGCTTGAGTGATGGGAAGCAGTTAGACTACAAGAAGAAATGGGTGGTGAAATCCTTTGCAACTACTTCAGCAGATGTCGGGCCATCAAATGAAGTTGTATCAGGTACTCTGTTTGTTTTTTCAGATTATGCCAGTGTGTTGTTTGATTCGGGGTCTACACATTCTTTCATCTCTGAAACCTTTTCTAGTAAAATGGGAATACCATCTCAAGAAATGACTCCTGAACTTTTGGTAAAAACACCTGGGGGAAATGTTGAGGCAAAAAGAATTTATAAGAATCTTCCTATCCTTATCTGTGGAAAGAACCTACTTGCAAACCTTATTGTTTTACCTCTAGTAGAGTTTGATGTTATCCTTGGTATGGATTGGCTCTCTATTTACCATGCTAAGATTGACTGTAGAGCTAAAGAAGTTTCTTTTCAGAAAGACTTTCAGTTTGTTTACAATAACGAACCCTTACTTTTGATAACATATCAAGAGGCCGAGAAACTTGTAAAAGATGGAAATTAATGTTACCTTGCGCACGTCGTTGAAAATAAAGGAACTGTTCAGATTAATGATGTGCCAGTGGTAAATGAGTATCCTGATGTTTTTCCTGATGAGTTGCATGGAATAATACCAGATCGGGAAGTTGAGTTTACTGTTGACTTAGTTCCTGATGCTAAGCAAATTTCAAAACCCCCTTATTGAATGGCACAAATCGAACTTTTAGAGTTGAATGCGAAATTGCAAGATTTATTAGAGAAAGGTTTCATTAGACCTAGCACATCACCATGGGGTGCTCATGTTTTATTTGTTAAAAAGAAAGATGGTTCTATGAGACTTTTCATTGATTATAGAGCCTTGAATAATATCACTATTAAGAACAAATATCCTTTGCCTCATATCGATGATTTGTTTGATCAGCTCCAGGGAGCTCAGTTTTTTTCAAAGATTGACTTGAGATCGGGGTACCATCAGATGAAGGTAAAGGAGGAAGATATTCTGAAGATCGCGTTCCGTACGAGATATGGCCATTATGAATTTGTAGTTATGCCTTTTGGGCTAACCAATGCACCTGCTGTATTCATGGACTTAATGAATAGAATTTTCCATGAGTTCTTGGATAAGTTTGTGGTGGTTTTCATTGATGATATTTTGGTGTTTTCTAAAAGTAAAGAGGAGCATGAAAAACATTTAAGGGTTATCTTGCAAACCTTAAAAGAAAAGAAACTATATGGGAAATTCAGCAAGTGTGAGTTTTGGTTGCAACAAATTTCTTTCCTTGGTCACATTGTTTCTAAAGATGGAATAACTGTTGATCCTACAAAAACAAAAGTTGTGGAAGAATGGCCAAGACCAACAAATGTAACCAAGATTCGTAGCTTCCTTGGTTTGGCGGGCTATTACCGAAGGTTTGTTAGAAATTTTTCACCGTTATCTAGTCCAATGACTAAGCTTACTCGGAAGGGTGTTAAGTTTATCTGGACAAAAGAATGTGATGATTGGTTTCAGGAATTGAAAAGAAGATTGGTGAATGCTCCAGTTTTGGCACTACCTTCTAGGAATGGTGAGTTTGTTATATACAGTGATGCTTCATTGAAAGGACTTGGTTGCGTCCTAATGCAGAATGATCAGGTAATTGCTTATGCTTCACGACAGTTGAAAACTCATGAGGTAAATTACCCTACACATGATTTGGAATTAGCTGCTGTTGTTTTTGCTTTAAAAATTTGGAGGCATCATTTGTATGGAGTAAAGTGTGAAATATATACCGATCACAAAAGTTTATAGTATATATTCACTCAGAAAGAGTTAAACATGAGACAAAGGAGATGGCTGGAATTAATCAAGGATTATGATAGTACAATTCATTACCATCCGGGAAAAGCAAATAAAGTGGCTGATGCTTTGAGTCAAAAAAGTAATGCTTCATTAACAATGTTGCGTTTGGAACGTGATACTTTGGTTAACGATTTGATGAAATTTGGCATAGAAGTTGTTGGTGCAGGAAGTCCTTCTGTTTTGTTTCAGGTATCAGTGAGATCATCTCTATCAGATAGAATCAAGCAAGCACAGAAGCAAGATAGTGAGTTGCAGAAAAAGGTAGAGCTGATTCAGAAAGGTAAGTTGCCGGAATTCAACATTGATAATGATTGTGTTTTGAGATTTGGAAAGAGATTGTGTGTGCCTTGTGATTCACAGTTGAAGAGAGAGTTGTTATGTGAAGCTCATAGTTCTCCGTTTTCAGTTCATCCGGGCAGTACTAAGATGTATAGAGATCTGCAGGAGTATTACTGGTGGGATGGAATGAAAAGAGATATTGCTGATTTTACTGTGAAGTGTTTGACATGTCAGCAGGTTAAAGCCGAGCGACAGTTACCGAAAGGGATGCTTCAGCCTTTACCAGTGCCAGAGTGGAAATGGGAGAATATATCCATGGACTTTGTTGTTGGATTACCGAAGACATATCGAGGTAATAATGCAATCTGGGTTATTGTTGATCGCTTGACCAAATCTGCTCATTTCCTTGCTATACGAGATACTTTCTCTCTTAATCAACTTTCCCGTTTGTATCTTAAAGAGATAGTCAGGTTACATGGAGTTCTTCTCTCCATTGTATCGGATCGTGATCCCAGGTTTTATTTCTAACTTTTGGAAAGGCCTTCAGAAGTCGTTGGGTACTGAATTAAATTTTAGTACAGCTTTTCATCCTCAATCAGATGGGCAGTCAGAACGAACAATTCGGACATTGGAGGATATGCTACGAGCTTGTTCTATGGATTATCAGGGAAGTTGGGACCAACATCTTTCTTTGGTTGAGTTTTCATATAATAACAGTTTTCATTCCAGTATACAGATGGCACCATTTCAGGCATTATATGGGAAGCGGTGTCGAACTCCAGCTTTCTGGGATGAAGTGGGTGAAAGAATGTTGATGGGACCAGAATTGGTAGAAGAGATGGCAGAAAAAGTTCAGCTGATACAGAAACACATGAGAATAGCTCAGAGCAGGCAGAAGAGTTATGCGGATAACCGGAGGAAGGATCTATCTTTCGAGGTAGGTGATCATGTTTTTCTCAAGGTTTCTCCTTGGAAAAGTGTGATGAGATTTGGTAAGAAAAGAAAGTTGAGTCCAAGGTTCATTTGACCATACGAAATTCTGGAGAGAGTTGGATCAGTTGCATACCGAGTGGCTTTACCTCCGAGTTTATCTCAGGTACACAATGTTTTTCACATTTCGATGTTGATAAAGTATATGCCAGATCCATCTCATGTTTTGAGTCCAGAGGTAATTCAGCTGGAAGAGAACCTATCTTATGAGGAACAACCGGTCCAGATTCTTGACCATAGGGAGCAAGTGTTATAGAATAAGGTGATTAAGCAGGTAAAGGTTTTGTGGAAAAACCACATGATTGAAGAGGCAACATGGGAATCTGAAAATGCAATGAGGGATAAGTACCCCCATTTATTCGATAAGTAAATAAATTGCGGGGACGCAATTTTCTAAAGGGGGGAAGGATGTAACATCCCAAGTAAGTAATGAATAATAGATATTTTTATCCATGTCTATTAATGATTAAGATAGTGTTGTAGAGGCTTAAAATGAAAATAAATACAATCTTATGCATGGAATACACTAATACTCTTAAAAGATTGTTTTACTGCCTTTTGATGGCAAACCATTTTTGAATCTATATTTTGACAATTTTATAAACTATGTTTGTCAAAATAAACTTATTCATTATGATTGGGACATCAAAATTTACCTTGTGTGAATTTTTGGTATTTTTCTGACAATATTCATTTTTAAATGAATAGTGAAAAATACTGCATTTTACATCAAAACTGCTTTTTAATCTAATTTATTTATATGATTAGATTATGTTTTGAATTGGTTTTGAAGTGAAATTAGAATATATTTTTACCATTTTATCCAATGGTGGTCATTGGAATCAATTTCACTTTGAAATTAGACTTAAACTGGTGTCAATCTTTTGATACTTATTGTTTTGTAAAATCAATATATCTTAGGGTGAATTTTTGGTAATTTTCTGAAAAACTTCAATTTTTGATGAATAGTGAAACCACTAAGTGGTAATCAAGCAAACTGATTTTTCAGTTAAATGAAAGTTTACCACTAATGTGTATTGAATTTTGAAAATCGGACATACATGGTTGTCATTAAGAAGTAAAATGTGGTTCAATGAGATTAAAATAATTTTTTGGTGAATAGTAACTTATTAAGTTTTTAATCGCGATTAGTGGTAATTAGGGTAGTTTAAGGTATAAATAATGCTTTAATAATCGGAAATGACCTAGACACATGTTCCATCCTTATTGGTTGTGTCATGGCCGACCAAGACAAGCCATGGGTCAACTTGGGTACCCCATGGAGACACTTTGGTTTGGAAATGACATAAATAACTTTTTATTAAATGTTAAAGTAAAAATGACACAAACAAGAGATGTTTTACGAAAACAATTTTTACATGGGGTTATAAAGATCAGATTTTTGATTATAAATAGTCATTGGAATGCTAAAAAGATTTCCTACATCATAGTATTTTTTTTATGATTTGTAGACATTAAATAAATTAAATTATTTATGACATAATAATGATGCAGCGATGACATCATTATTTGACGATTTAAATAAAATGGAAATAATGTAAAATCTATAAACTAAACATGGCCAAAACCAATTGGATGAGTGGATTTAGAACCCTTATCACCTTATCCACGAATTATATCAATGTGGGACCTTTTAAAACCGAAACACATTTTCAAATAAAGTAATATTTCTTTACTTTCCAAAAGTGCCCCTCCTCTCCTCTTATAAAAGGCCCCCACCTCTACCTCATTTCACACACTACTCAAGCCTTTGGCTCAGCCAAACCCTGCCCATTTACTCTCTCCACATCCCTCTACTCATTCTAGAGTATTTCCTTTGGGCAGAATCCTTTCAAAGGAAGCCTTTAGGCTCAAATCAAAAGGAGTTACACTTTTAAAGGTAATTCATTCTCTCATGTTCATTTGTTTTATTTTGCTTCTCCAACCCCCTAAACTCTTTTTATTTACTTCTTTTGTAACAAAAACAGTATCTTCAATATACTAGGATGTTTTTGTAAGATTTATTTGATCTACACTCTCACACAACTACATCAAATGGTTAAAGAACATAAGGTTTCCGTGGATGGCGAAATTCTGCCTCCCGAAACGATGATTGTTCAACACTCATTTATCACCTTCAAAGGTGGCCATTATGATGTCACTATTTTAATATATGATATATAATATCTTTATGTTTTCCTTAAGCTTCTGTTTTTTTCATTTTGGGCATACCTTTATGGTTTCCATTATGGGTAAACACGATATCTTCATTTTAGGAAGTGCGGACTACCGCCCCCTAAAAGTGATTTGATTCGTTAATAACATATGTGGGATGTGTAAAGGATAAAGTTAATGATATTATATATGTTATTATACTGTAATTATAATATACTCTTATATCATTATGATTCCATTCCAGAAAATATGAAATAGAAATGGAAGTAGCGTTCATGCGTACGTACGGCTTACCGTCTCCATGAACGGTGCATTTCATTTCTTACCTCTAAATGTGATGTAATATTATAAATGCATGTATGTACTGGATATATATGACATATATTATATCTACATAATGAATACCATTCTGGATATAATGAACCTTTGACCAAATTAACAACATGTAAGTGTAAGAAGTCTATTTTTGACTAAAGAACCAAATACCGACAAAATGAACATTATTAACTTAACTGATTACATGATGTTCATAACATGGTATAAAAGGAATAATGAACTTGAAAAAGATTCATAAGAAAGTATAGATTAACTCAAGTTTATTATTCAGGAGATTAAAGAACGGTCGGGTCAAGTCGGATATGAGGTATGGGACTACGTCTCAATCTCCTTTCGTTGAGGCATATTTTATTTTATACACAACTTTCATTTATGCGGTGTATAAACCCCTTTGACTTTTACGTTTATTCAAAAGGAATATTTTTTATACGAAGCGTTTACTAAACGACAAAAGGGAATGTTTTTGTCGTACGTATGCGGCGACAACGACTTCTCCGCCGTCATGACCGTTATTTAAGTTTCGGCTTCCTCTACAAGCCATACCTTCTTTTTAAAAGAAAGATAAATACCATATTTTACTTTTCTTTTATTTTGGTATTGAAAATGGTTTTCGTAATGTTTTTATATCAATGTGTTGTATTGATATCTCATGATTGAAATGTGAAAATTTTATGTTTCCTTTATGCATGTTTTATGTGATATGATTATGTTATGGTTCTGGGCATTATTATGAAGACGTGTGGTTCCGTGATAAACTAAGGGCAGGTGAGCCCGTTATAGCTCTCCAATGAATTGGGTAACGCGAAGGAGTGAAACGTTAAGGTTTCTCCAAAGAGATTTTAGGGAATATAATGTGATGGGTATTCCAAACGTAACCAAGAGGGTTACTCCCTACGTAAGAATGTTATGAATGCCTCAAGTTACCTTTATGTCTTATGATTTCTATGATTTATTCATGATTTTATGAGGTATGTTAAAGTGCCTATGTTTTATGGGTAAAGTATGATTTCATTCTTATGTATATATGAACTCATGTTTCCATTCCATGTTTTTTATAACCCATACTGAGTTTTTATGCTAATCCCAAGTTTTTGAAATGTTTTTCACAGGTCAAGGGAAAGGTACATGATAAGATGATAGAGTCAAGGATGTGTCAAGAAATAATCCATGTTTTATTTTAAATATGTTTCCATTGATGGGAATGAAGAATAATATCTTTATGTAACGACTGTGTTTATATGTGGAATGTAATGCAAGTTTTATGATCTAATTCTCTAAAACTCAAAACCCGAAAAGATCCTCAATGTGTAATCTTGTAATAACTCAAGATTAAGTAAGGTTTAAGGATGGGGCCTTATAATAAGGTTAGAAAAAGAGACTTATATCATTATATGTGTATAATTAATGGAACAATTGGGGGTCTCTTGGAATTTTATGGTATGTTTATTAACTATATAATATAAAAATACAAAGTGACATGGTAAATGTCAATC
Organism: Viscum album; assembly: GCA_963277665.1. Lineage (NCBI taxonomy): Eukaryota > Viridiplantae > Streptophyta > Magnoliopsida > Santalales > Viscaceae > Viscum > Viscum album. Next base: position 269,611,554 of record OY728131.1, read on the forward strand.
TAATTAACTAAGAGTTAAACTAAAAGATAAGGTTAATAAAATGACCAAAACCTGTCTAAAATATATTGGATGAGTGTTTTTATACCTATACCCACCTTAAACTTTAAATAATCCACTTTAGAGCCATTAGGAACTGAATATGAATTTATTATAAAATAGTATTTCTAGCTTTTCCAAAGTTGCCCCTCACCCCTCTTATAAAAGAGCACTCCACGTTCTCACTAATTCACACATTCAAATCCTTTTAGATCGGCCAAAACCTGACCAAATACTCTCTCTACTTCCCCCACTTCAACCTAGAGTCCTTATTTTGATCATAAATCCAAACTAAGGAGCCCTTTGGATCAAATCCAAAGGAAGATCCCGAAGAAGAGGTAGTGTTTTCACCACCCTCTTTCAAGTTCCTTTCTTCTTCAACATCTTATTTCATTGTTATGTCTATTATAAAATAATAACTCCATTATCATATTTATACTATGATGTTATTAAAAATATGGTACAACCATTTTCATTATTCTACCCATCCAAGGAATAACATGTCACCATACGTGTGTATGTACGGCTTACCGCCTCCACGTCGTGGTGTAATAGTTCTTCAAAACATTATTATTTGGATGGGTATAATAATGATGAGTAATTCATGTAAATAATAAATATAACATTATAATGATTCTGCCTATATGATATACCATCAAATTAAATATTATTGTAATATCAAAAGAATGATATTCTCGCTCGTGCGTACGTACGGACTACCATCTCCACGAACGCGATGAGATTAATTCCCCATCATATACATTTGAGTCTAATTCTCATTTAATGATAAAAAATAACGTTTAAGGACTTGATATCAATCTTTATATGAATAATATACATCCTCTTCATATGAAACATGTCTTACATAACAAATAACATAAAGGAAAATGAGTAAGTTAACACCCGAAATGATGATAATACTAAAATATTATTAACAAAGAAATGTTAAAAGATCATATAAGATATCATATTAATTTATATGATTATTTTATAATTTAATAAAAATTATTTCACCATTTACATGAGGTTAACCTACCCTTAACCAAGGAAAAGTACAAGGTAAGGGGTTATTTCACAATCTCTTCATTATCTGCGGTTGTTTATACGTAATTATCTACTGGGACCTCTTTATCATCAACATCCATGTTTTTTAAAAATTTATTTAAAAATATTCTTACTATTTTATAGAATATGGGTTAAATTCATTTATACCCTTGTTTTATTTTTATAAGAAGATTGTAAAGGAATATTTTCATCGTTTTCCAAATAAGGTCCTTTTTAACCTTCTCGACAGAATTATAGTAAGAATGACTTTTTTAACTTATACAGTGGGTGTGGCTATTTTCCACCATTATAAAATTGTCGAATCTTCCATTACAATATTATAATAATATTTTCAAAGTAAATATTTTATTTTATAATTATGTGACTTTTAAATGATTTCAAAAAAAGAGATATTTCTCTCAAATAGTTTTGATTTCATCTATGTCAACAACCTTTGATGGATTTAAAGATTATTTGAAGTTTATTTATTATGATACAAAACTTCCATATTGTATTGATAGTTTTGTGATATTTTTGACTGTGGATGTGTTATTTTTATACCATTCATCATTTATAGAGAACGTATTGACATTTTGTATGCTAGTTTTAATAGGAATGTTTATGTTTTGTTTAAACCTGTTCATATGAGGAATGCATTGGACTTAATAAGTGACGAGTGGAGCCCGCTATAGCTCCTCGTTGCATCAGTAGGTCTCATGAGACAAACTAGTGTCTTGGCATGAGGCCTTGACAAAATATTATTTTTAGTATTGGCACGAGGCCTTGACTATGTGGTTATGATAGTCTGGCATTATGCATTCCATCATTATGAAGGTGGTTATTGATATTTCATGTGATTATTCGATTAGTGGAATATACATGTGAATAAGTAAATGTCATTATTTAATTTTAACTTTTCCATATTATGCTAAAGTTCATGTTTACAAAGATTTTGTTTTAATTATACATTGCCTTAAATATTTAATCTTATTTATGAAAGTGTCCGCAATATTGTTATCCTTACTGGGCATCTGAGCTCAATCCTTTCTATGTTTTATTTTTCCCAGGATGTGAAGAATTATTTTATGAATGACCTTCCGGGATATTATATGGGGATATGAGTGTGGACTATGGAGACTATGTTGTTGTAGTTTTTATTTTTCAGATGTAATGTTAGACTTATGAATAAATCTAGTGTTTCCAAGGCTACTAAACTAATCAATCTTTCGAGACATAATTTTTTGTGATCATGAAAATGTTATGTAATAATGCACCAACTCTGGATATCTGGGGTCGAGGCGTTATAGTTGGTATTAGAGGAAGTTTAGTACAAACCATGGAAAATAAATTTAGATAAACTCTGATTAGAACACATACACCTAAGATAGACTTTGAGGATTATTATAGAAGAACGTCCTAGAATTTTGGTATTTTAGAGATTTTGTGAGTTTTCCAAGCAATAAATTTGTGTCTGGATCGAGAAGGTAGAGGCGGATCTGGCACATATGTACCTAGGGGTAAAACCTGAAAACACCGCATTATGCTAGACTCGAACGAGAACTGGTGCATGACAACGAGCCTTGATGCACTGTTGGTTACGACACTCCCGGGGGATATGCTTAGGAAAATTATCCTTTTCTTTAAAAACCATTATGAAGGATTATGACTATATACTTCCTCAAAGAAAACTTTTTTTTGATTATGGATTATATCCATAAACTTTAGAATTTATGTTGAGTATTTTAGAAGTTTGGAATTAAATATTTCGATTCATAAAATAATGTACTTTATGCCATTGTTTAGAAATGACGCCAAGTGGAAGAAATGGAAACCATATCAATGAATTCACTCCATGTAGGGATTTCCCTCCTGCTCAAGATAATTATAGTGGAGCTGGTGATGCAATTGGTGCTGATCACCTAATCACCATACTAGGACAACTCACTCAGGTTATGAAAAATAACCTTACCCGTATGGAGCACCCGAATCTGGAGCATGGAGGATCAATGCTAGATAGCTTCAGTAGGCAACAACCACTGACATTAAATTGGAGTACAAATCCATTAGTGTTTGAGAAATGGATAATATCCTTAGAGAAAATATTCCATGCTTTGGGGAGTAGTGAAAAGGAAAAATATGTCATGGCAGTTACCGCCTCACAAAAGATGCTGACCAATGGTGGTCCTTGATTCAAAATACAAAGGAAGATGATGAATTATCAAATATTGAATGGAGGGAGTTAAAAGAGATTTTCTTAGAAAAATACTTTCCTCGTGACCATCGAGCAGATATGGAAAGGCAATTTTTGAGTCTGAGGAAAAAGGAGGATGAGAATGTCGCAATGTATGAGGATAACATTATGAGATTAGCGAGGTATGTTGTAGATTATATACGTAACCCAACAAGTAAGATTGGTCATTTCATTGATGGGTTAAAACAATTTCTTCATCGAGAATTGGTGTCACAATCCTCTAGTCGTATGAAGATATTGTCTCTTGTGCTATCAAGAGAGAAATGGAATTCTCTAAGTATAATCCCTGTAAATCAAAGCAAGAGAAGAAGAGATATACTGAAAAATCTAGAAATGGAAATAAGGGGAAGAAGGGAATGGTTGAAAATCCATCCTGCAGTAAATGTGGGAAGAAACACCCCGATACATGCTTAAATGGAATGTGAGTCTGTTACAAGTGTGGTGAAAAAGGCCACCAAGATCATGTTTGCAAGGGAAAGAGAGTTGATTTCAACGTGGAATGCTATAATTGTAGGGAGATGGGAAATTATGCAAATGAATTTCTTAAGTGTCAGGGGAACTTGCCTCATAAAAGTCCAAGGGATCAAGGCCAAGGTTATGTTATCACTACTGCTGAGGTAGAAGCTCCGAAAGACGTAGTGGCAGGTAATTTAATGGTTTCCTCAATTTTAGAAAATTCTTTATTTGATTCCGGATCATCAAATTGTTTCATATATTCCCAGTTTTCTAAGAAAATTAGATATTTCCTATTTGATTTAACAAAGGAGTATTTAGTTAAAACTCCAAAGGGATGTATCATTGCAACAAAGTTTTGTGAATCAGTCCCAATTAGAGCACATAAATGTTCTTTATCTAATGATCTCATTTTTATACCTATGATTGAGTATGATATAATCCTCGGTATGGAATGGATTTCAGACCATGATGCAAATATTTATTGTATGAATAAGGAGGTTACAATTTTTGATGATGATGATAAAGAACACCTTATTTTAGAGCAGAATCGTCACCATCAAATTCTTATCTAGATCCAACCCCAGTAGCTCATCTAAATTCAATTATGGGGGAGGAAGAGACTGAAATGACTATGGTTGAGGAAAAGAATGTTCAAATAGAGGATGTACATATTGGGAAACAATATGTAGATGTGTTTCCTGAATATTTACTCGGACATCCTCCAGAACGAGATATTGAGTTTTCCATTGATTTAATTCCTAGATCAAGGCCTATATCGAAGACCCCTTATAGAATGGCCACTGTGGAATTAGTTGAACTAAAGAAACAACTAGAGTAACTGAGTAATAAGGGATTTATTCACCCTAGTGTTTCTCCATTGGGATCCCCTGATCTTTTTGTCAAAACGAAATATGGGTCCATGAGGTTATGTATCGATTACAGGGAGATCAATGCTATAACAATAAAGAAAACGTATCCCCTACCTCACATCTATGATTTATTTTAACAAATGCATGGAGCTCAATAATTTTCAATGATTGACATTCGATCTGGATACCATCAGTTGTGTGTGAAGAAGGAAGAAATTCCGAAGAGAGCATTTCGAACCAGGTATGAGCATTATGAGTTTACAGTAATGCCTTTTGGGATGACTTATGCACCCTCTGTATTCATGGATCTAATGAATAGTGTTTTCAAGGAATATGTAGATGATTTTGTGGTGGTATTTATTGATGATAAACTAGTATACTCAAAAATCTACGAAGATCATGAAAATCACTTGCGCATTATCTGGAAGACTCTCAGAAGACATGAATTATATGGGATGTTTAGCAAGTGTGAATTCTGGCTACATGAGATTTCTTTTCTTGGACATATTGTCTCTAAAGATGGAATCTCTATTGATACTTCTAAGACCAAGTAAATCCAAGAATGGCATGCACTGATGAGTATAACTGAGGCACACAGTTTTATTGGTATAACAGGTTATTATCGAGGTTTTGTCCAGAATTTTGCCCTATTGGATAACCCATTAACAAAGCACACACGTAAAGGGGTTAAATTTTATTGAAAAAAGAGTGTGAAGAATTTTTTGAATAACTGAAGAGAAGATTAGTCAGTGCTCCTATATTGACTCTACCATTGGGGAATGATGGGTTAGTTATTTATAGTGATGCATCGAAGAAAGGACTTGGTTGTGTCCTTATGCAGAATGATAGGGTTATTACCTATGAATCACGACAGCTAAAAATTCATGAGCAGAACAATCCTACTCACGATATTGAGTTAGCTACTATAATCTTTGCTTTGATGATATGGAGACATTATCTCTATGGTGAGAAATGTGAGATTTATACTGATCAAAAGAGTTTGAAGTATATTTTCTCATAGAATGAACTCAACATGAGGCAAATGAGATGGCTTGAACTACTCAAGGATTATTATTTCATGATACACTACCACCCCAAGAAGGAAAATAAGGTGGCAGAAGCATTGAGTAGAAAGGATCATGTAGTTTTGAATAAGAAGAGTGTTGAAAAGGATCCGATATACATGGATCTAGTAAAGATGGATATGGGAATCACCATGGAAGGTGAAACATCAATTCTTTTTCAAATGGTTTCCAAACCATCTTTACTAGAAAGGATAAAGAGTTCTCAGACCGGTGATGAAGAGTTACAAAGGAAGATTAAAGCTGTGAATGATGGGAAACTGAGTAACTTTGTGTATGAAGATGGAATTTTATGTTTGGGAAGAGACTTTGTGGTCTCGATATATCTAATCTAATAATATAATTGTTAGATGATGCTCATAGTTCCAATTTCTCTATACATCCTTGGAGCACCAATATGTATAGATATTTGAAGGAACATTTTTTTGCGGGACACCATGAAGAGGGATATTGCCGATTTTGTGTCAAGATATATGGATTGTCCACAAGTGAAAGCTGGAAGGCAACATCCTGGAGGAGTATTGCAACCACATCCCATACCTGAGTGGAAATGGGATAATATCACGATGGAATTTTTCATGGGACTACCAAAGACACCTTGAAGGAACAATGTAATATGGGTCATTGTTGATCGTCTTACCAAGTAAGCAAATTTCATTTTTATAATAAAGGATTTACCACTTGAACGTCTAGTGAGAATATATATTAATGAAGTTGTGAGACTTCATGGAGTACCCCTATACATTGTCTCAGATCGTGATCCCCATTTTACATAAAGATTCTGGAAAAGTCTTCAGAAGGCCTTGGATACTGAACTTAGTTTGAGCACTGCTTACCACCCGCAAACATATGGACAATCAGAAGGATCTATTCAAACATTAGAAGACATGTTGAGATCATGCTCACTTGACTTTCAAGGTATGTGGGATCAATATTTACCTCTGGTAGAATGTTACTATAACAATAACTTCCATTCAAGTATTCGGATGGAACCATATGAAGCGTTATATGAAAAGAGATGTCACACACCAACCTATTGGGATGACGTTGGTGAAAGAAAACTTGTAGGCCCAGAAATGGTGGAAGAAACGATGGAAAAGTTGAAGGTAATCCAAAACCACATCGAAGAAGCTCAAAGTATACAGAAGAGCTATGCTGACAACCGAAGAAATGATTTGGAATTTCAGCTGGGAGATTATGGTTTCTTGAAGGTATCTCCATGGAACAGAGTTATATGTTTTGTGCAGAAAGGTAAATTGAGTCCCATGTACATCAGACCTTTTGAAATTCTAGAACGAATTGGGGTTGTAGCTTACCGTTTGGCAGTGCAGCCAAATCTCTCCAAAGTTCCTGGTATGTTCCAAGTATCACTATTGAGAAAATAAATTCCTGAACCAACGCATGTACTCACATATAAGGGATTAGAAATGGAACCCTATCTCTCTTATTGCGAAGATCTCGTCAGGATTCTTGATACGAGAGAACAAGTGTTGAGAAACTGGACGACTCATCTGGTAAAAGTTCTTTGGAGAAACCATAAAATGGAAGAGGCAACGTGGGAACCCGAGGAACTTATGATGAAAAACCACCCGAGTCTTTTTATAAAGTAATATTCTAGAAATTTAGAGGATGAAATTATTTGAATGAGAGGAGAATGTAACACCCCATGCTTCCACGGTACACTTCGCTTTGAATAATACATTAGTGTGTGTTATACGCATTTCGAGATTCAAACACGCCGCGACCAACCAAAGTAGCCGTTATGAATAGTAATACCCACTTTTTAAAATTTTATGCATTTTATCTTTCAAAATGGACTTTTTTTTTGGATTTGGAATATCTAAATTATCCTAGGATTATATTTTGGTACTTTTCGGATAAATTTTATATTTTGATAAATAGGGAAAATTACTAAATTTTTATTAAAAATAACTTTTTTAATCGAAATAATTAGTAGTGATAAATTATGAATTTGAGTTGTGTTAAAGTATATTTAGAATATATTTTTTCCATTTTAATAAAATGTTTGTCATTGGACATAATTTCACATTTAAACCGGGCATAAGAAAGTGTCAATCTTTTGATAGTTATTATCTCTTAAAAACACATTTTATGTTTTAACAGCGGGAATTAATTTTAAATTAATTTCTGCCCCTTCTGTATTTTGAATTAGGAAAAATGGACTCTGTATTTGGAATCATTATGTCCAAATTTTTTAAATAGGAAATTTTTATTTTTAGACATTTTGAATAATTACTTCGGAAAATATTTTATTTACCATGGTTAAAGGGTAAATCCGGTAAATAAGGGTAAAAAATAAAATTATAATAATAATAAATTACCATAAAAAGTCTCTTAAACCTATTGGTTGATACATGTATGACAATGGGAATCTTTGGGTCGATTTTTTGACCCCATGGATCCACTTGTAAGTGATAATGACGCTTTATATTAATTAAGTTAAAGTAAATAAAAAATGACATAAGCCTATATCTTTTAGAAAAAAACTTTTTACATAGGGTTATATATGTTATAGTTTCGACTCTAAATATTCATTAGTAAGATAAAAAAGATTTCCTACATAATGGTATTTTATTTATAATTTTTATACACTAAATAAGTTAATTTATTTATGACACAATGGTGATGTAGTAATTACCTAATAAATGAAAGATTAAGATAATTGATATTATAAATACACAAATAAATTTAATTTGAGACTTTTTATAAATTAAAATAATATTATAGGTTAATATGACATATTAGGATTATTTATATAAATTTTTCTCTAAGTAAAAATGATGTTATGAATTTATCAAAAACAAAATACTCAATAGTGTTAAAATTGACATAAAAGAGTTTTTAAAACAAATATTATCTTATTAATTTATATTAAATTCATAAAAATCTATGGTTCGGCCAAGAGACTTATATAATTATAGGTGTATCATTAATGGACCACTTGGGGGTCTCTTGGATGTTTATTCTATGTTTATTAACTATATAATATAAAAATAAAAAGTGACATGTTAAATGTCAATCTAATTAACTAAGAGTTAAAACTAGAAGATAAGGTTAATATAATGACAAATACCTATATAAAATATATTGGTTGTGTTTTTTTCAACCTATCCTAACCATAAAATTTAAATAAAACACTTTTTATCCATTATAAACTTAATATGAATTTATTATAAAATAATATTTCTAGCTTTTCCAAATGTGCCCCTCACCCCTCTTATAAAAGGGAACTCTCCCTTCTCACAAATTCACACATTCAAAGCCTTTTGGTTCGGCCAACCCCTGCCCAAATACTCTCTAAAATTCCCTCAATTTAACCTACAGTCCTTAGTTTGATCATAAAGCCAACATAAAGATCCCTTTTGATCAAATCAAAAGGAGGAACCCGAAGAAGAGGAAATGTTTTCACCACCCTCTTTCAAGTTTCTTTCTTCTTAAACTTCTTATTTATTTATTATTTATGTTATAAAATAATAACTACAGTATCTTCTATATACTGTGATGTTATAATAAATAGGGTACAACCATATTCAGTATTCTATCCATTCTATGAATGACATGTCGCCATACGTGCTTACATATGGCTTACCGTCTCCACGTCGTGGTGTAATTGTTATTCAAATCATTATTATTTGGATGGGTATAATAATGATGTTTAATTCATGTAAATAATAAATATAACATGATAATGATTCTTTCTATATGATATAACATCCAATTATATATTATTTTAATATCAAAAGAATGATATTCTCGCCCGTGCGTACGTACAAACTACTGTCTCCATGAACGTCATGAGATTCATTCCCCATCATATCCATTTCAGTCTAATTCTTATCTAATGATTAAAAATAACGTTTAAGGACTTGATATCATTCTTTATATGAATAATATACATCCTATCCATAACAAATACAGCTTACGTAACAATGAATATAAAGGAAAACGAGTAAGTTAACACCCGAAATGATGATAATACTAAAATATTATTAACAATGAAATATTAAAAGATCATATATGATATCATATTAATGTATATGATTATTTTATAATTTAATAAAAATTATTTAACTTTTATAAAGGAGGTTAAACTAACCTAAACCAAGGAAAAGTACAAGGTAAGGGTTTATTTCGCAATCTCTTCTTTATCCGAGGTTGTTTAAACGTAATTATCTACTGGGATGTCTTTATCATCCACATCCATGTTTCTTAAAAATGTATTTCAAAACATTATTACTATTTTACAGAATATGGGTTGAAGTCATTTATACCCTTGTTTGACTTTTTATAAGAAGTTTATAAAGGAATCGTTCAGTCATTTTCCAAAAAATGTCATTTTTAACATTTTCGACAGAATTAAGGTAAGAATGACTTTTTTTAACTTATACGGCAGGTGCATCTATTTTCTACCATTATTAAATTGTCGAACCTTCCCTTAAAATCTTATCATAATATTTTCAAAGTAAATGTTTTCTTTTATAATTATGAGACTTCTAAATGATTTAAAAAAAAAGAGATATTTCTCTCAAATAGTTTTGATTTCATCTATGTTAACATACTTTGATGGATTTTAAGATTATTTGAAGTTTATTTATTATGATACAAAACTTTCATATTGTATTGATGGTTTTGTGATATGTTTGACTGTGGATGTGTTATTTTTATACAAGTCATGATTTATGGAGAAAGTATTGACATTTCGTATGCTAGTTTTAATATGAATGTTTATGTTATTTTTAAACTTGTTCATATGAGGAATGCATTGGACATAATAAGTGATGGGTGGAGCCCGCTATATCTCCATGATGCATCGGTATGTCTCATGAGACAAACTAGTGTCTTGGCACGAGGCCTTAACAAAATATTATTTGTATTCTTGGCACGAGGCCTTGACTATGTGGTTTTGATAGTCTGGTATTATGTATTCCATCATTATGAAAGTGGTTATTGATATTTCATGTGATTATTTGATTAGTGGAATATCTATGTGAATAATTAAATGGAATTATTTCATTTTATCTTTTCCATATTATGCTGAAGTTCTAGTTTAAAAGGCTTTTGTTTTAGTTATACATTGCCTTAAATGTTTATGCTTATTTATGAAAGTGTCAGCTATATTGTTATCCTTACTGGGCATCTGGGCTCACCACTTTCTATGTTTTATTTTTCCCAGGATGTGAAGAAGTATTTTATGAATGACCTGCAGGGATAATATGTGGGGATATGAGTGTTGACTATGGAGACTATGTTGTTGTAGTTTTCATTTTTATGATGTAATGTAAGACTTTTGAATATATCTAGTGTTTCCAAGGCTAATAAACTAATCGGTCTTTCGAGACATGATTTTTGTGATAATGACAATGTTATGTAATAATGCACCAACTCTGGGTATCTGGGGTCGTGGCGTTACAAATACCTTACCCAGAAATTTTATAAGAAGAAACTGTATCATTAGTTAATTTTATTTTTATGTGTTTGTAGGTTAAAAAAGTACAAAAAAATATAATAATTAAAAAAAGTAAAGTACACGTCGTAGGTCATGGGGAAAACCCCGTCACAACCAGCGAAGCCACATGGACGTGAACTCGGGACTGAAGGGAGACAAGGGCACACACATACCACTGACCAACCGTTTAGGGTGCATCCATATTCTATAATTTTTGAATATATACTTACTTTTAATTTTTTATTATATAAATATATATATATATATAATTGTTTTGTTTTTTTGTTTGTTTGTTTGTTTTCCTTTATCCACTAGGGAACTCTACAAGTGACATGGATATGAATGAACTAAATTGAATCAGCAAGAACATCAACTTCAACCACCAGATGAATTTGTTCCATATTTTGTATTTCAAATTCTATTTAGAACTCCTCTCATCTACCTCCACCCCCTTCTAAATTATATTTTCTTTCAACACTGGGAACATTGTTATTCTAAGTTGGGGGGTGAAAAGAATGAAAAAAAAATTATTAATAATTTTGTGTGTATAAAAATAATGTGTTGAAGGAAAATTTTCTTTAACCATGAACAAGATAATTCACATGGCATAATTTGAAACCGAATAACAAATAATTTACCAATCCTTGATTCTGATTGTAATCCATGTAAAATTCCATGAGCATAGATCTTGGAAAGTGTGGTAGACTATTGTAATTTTTTTATCATTTATATTTTTATCCATTTAATAAAAAATCACAACGTACATCCTTTGGATAGTAGGGTATTAGTTTGAGTTCATGGGGTCCCCAAAATAAATAGCATAGGATTGGTGATAATTTTAGTTTTAATATGATTATTCAATAAAAAACAAAAAAATACAAAATAAATTTCCATGTAGTGAAATGAAATGAACTAATTTTTGGATTTCAGCACTTGGGGATCATGAATCTACTGTTTTCTATCCTAGAGTTAGTAATTTTTTCTCTATTTGTGGTAATTTTATTGTTTTTACCGAGTTAACTCGATATGATGCCCGAGTATGTTGTCTTCACATAGTGCCCTAAGGTATTTGAATTGCGGAGTCATCAGTAATGTCTTGATACATGGGTTGACTATATTGAGTGAAATTTCAATTAACATGGTAAAATTGAAAAAAAATACAATTTTTTAATACTCATATTAAAATGGAATTGTGATTCCACCTAGCACTTCTATCATTTCCCCCGTGAATAAAGATGAACCCTCATGTCTATAGCGATGCACACCACATCACCACACTTAATCGATATTGGATGAAATATGGAGATTGGATTGAACAATGTAATGGTAATGAGATTGAGATATTTATATGAAAATATCTTGTATTAAAATAATTTTATGGGTTTCATGATTGTTTTTTATTAGGGTTTTGGTGATCATTGTGTATTAAAAGGTTTTTGGAAAAGGGAATTTGAATTTCATATTTTTGAGATATATTATGCTTAGGATTAGAAAAACACCCATTGAGGAGTGTCATTAGAATCTTAATAGTGACAATATTCATTGTTAATATATATAATATTCATGTGGATTATTATTCATAAACACCATTTTAGTACATTTTTCACTTTGAACATTAATTCACTATATGATTGTAATTCCCTCTTAAAATGGACTATTACATGGTACATTTATTAACACCTCATAAAATAAAAAATGGTGTTGGTTTTATTATATTTTTTACTTTACATTCGGGATTATAATTACACTGGAAATAATTCATACTTTTAGAGTATTGGATGATTCACATTTGAAGTGCACCAAAATGGGCTTTCATGGAAACACATTCTGAGAAAAGTAAACAAGATAACATCCCAATAACAAAACAGTAGATGATAGGATACAAGCACAATTATTCTAAAACATTAATTTATTATATAGTAAATCATGTGGGAAATTTCATTAAATATGGGGAAAAGCTAATTTGGATTCTTGAATGGAGTTACATGCGGCCCATGATGAAGATAAAATTCTGGGCCAGATTCTGCGGCCAAGAAAAACCGCCCACCATTTTACCCATATCTCGTAAAACATATGATATTTTGTGCTGAAACGTTACATACAGTTAGGGAAAATCTAGATCTTAATTTTATTATTTTATTTACCTCTCTAATTCTCCCATATAGAAGTTCATTTATGTGTCTCTGTTTAGTGGATGCAAGCTGGCATCCACCAAGGGCAAGAGTGGAAATGTCTAAGTTCCACATGCTTCCACCACCATATGCCTACCATAATCAAGTGTGATGAAATTAAATATTTTAGGATCCACCAAGTATCCCAAAATTCCTATTTATGGAAGTATTTTTTGAGGATTTAATCAACTTTGATCTTTATTTTCATTGTAATTTTATTATGCGATTTGTCTTTATAATGTTCTTCTTTCTCTTGTAAGTGGTTAGAGTCCAATTAGTTCTTAATAAAATTTATTCCTTTATGATTATTAAGTTTTTCTCTATATACCATTGATATAGTTTCCTTAAGGTGTGAATTTATTCACACCATACCTTGTGATATTCTTCACACAACAGTGGAGTGATCGTTATTTTGTTGTTTTTACTTCTCCAATTTCACCCTTATGAGTCTACATCCTTCTTCCCTTGAGAACATGACATAAATGGATGATAACTATTTTATGGTTTTATCCAAGTTATTAGAAAGGGTCTGGATTGGATGTTATTTTTCAATTTATAAATGTTTTTGATTTCTTTTACTTGAGTTTCTTTTATTCATTGATTTTCACTCTTCCTCTTCCTTATTTAATTTTATCACCCCACGTTTATATGATAATAAGATCCTTTACCTTGAAGTACTCATGAAAATGATCCTAAAAGTTTATATGAGATTAGAATGTGTTTTTGGAGGTGTTTAACTAGTAATTGATGAGGTTTTTTTAATTCTTTAAATGAATCCTGCATGAGTTAATGAAAATGAAATTGTTAGAAAAATAGGAATTCATCCAATCCACTGGAATTGATAACCTTTGATCAAATAATTATTTAATCTGAATAAGATTAAGTCTCATTGAGTTCACTAAAACACATATAAAATCAATCCAGGTTTTCCAATTAATAACAAAAAAGAATCCATAGAGTATATGTGTCTGTAGGTTACTTCTTATGTCTTTGAGGATTCAACAACCCATGTTAAACATCAAGCGACTTCCTAACCCTAAAATCATGGATAACTTTGGGTGAGACCAGTGGAATAATTACATTTGTGAGGAAATAACTGCATAGAACCATAGTATATTACTCTTTTATACAACATCATCACACACCAAAAACATATTCTAAAATCATCGCATGACATCAAGAACCACACCCCTTCTTCAGGAAACCGAAGCACTGGGGAACTGACCAGATTCCCCTTTATGAAGGTGAAAGATGCCTGACATTTCTCACAGCATATTAAATCATATTATTTTAATGTCAAATCTATCAACAGATCCAAAACATGATAAATCTTATGTGTGAACCTCCGGTAATAGCCCTCCAAACCCAGGAATTTGAGAACCCCTAACATGTTCTTAGGTGCTTACCAAAAAACAATTACTTCAACCTTTGATTGGTAAACTGTTATCCCATTCGTGGAGACCATATTCCCAAGTATGTGAACCTATCATGTCCAGCACATTCACTTGGACAATATTCCATAGATCGGGTGGTGTTGGATGACTTCCATGATAGTCCTCAAATGCTCGGTGTGATCCTCATATGACCTTGAGTAGATCAAAATATTGTTGATGAACATGATGATGAACTCGACTAGGTACTTATAGAAGAAAATGTTAAAGATCCCCCTGAATATAGCTGGAAGGTTTATAATTATAATTGACAAGACCATGTTCTCAAAGTGCCCATACATGAACCTTAAAGCAGTCATCAGGATGACACCCTCCTTCCCCCTCAAATGGGGATATCCATACAACATGTCAAACTTGGAGAACTAACAATTCCTCTTTAACTAGTTGAAGTGTTTTTTGATCCTCAGGAGGGGGTAATGGTTCTTGAATGTCACCTAATTTAGTCTCTGGTAATATATGCATAGTCCTTGACCACAGTTCACCTTCTTCACAAACAATAGTGGAGAACCCCATAGTGACACACTCAATCGAATAAAACCTTTATTCATTAGGTCGTCAACTAGAATTTGCAACTCCCACAACTCAGAAGGCACTACTTGATAGGGGTCTATCAAAATTAGACATGCATTAGGTTACAATCCTATTCCCAAAAAACATCACATCGAGGTGGTAATGACACAAATTCCTTGGTGAAGACATCCATGAGCTCCCTGAAAACCCCCAGAACATCAACCATCTCCGTGTCTGATAATTGCACTGACAACTCGGCTAACAATGAAAGAAGAGGTTCCATAAGCTGATAATCCACCGGACAACTCCGATTTCCACCGAAATCTATGGGCTGACCATCCAAGTATGAGAATATGAATCTTTTCTAGAAGTAGTCAATAATGGAACTGATGGAGAACAACCATTCAATTATTTGGATTACATCATATGACTGCATTTTTAGTAGTAAATGATCCTCACGGGACTGATGTGGTCCCATAATAAGTCTATAAACCCAGCACTGATCAAGAAAATGGGTCTAACCTCTGACCAAAATACTCAACACTTGGGGAAAAAAACTTCTCTTAACATATATTCCCAAGGAATGGGTTGTACTAGGTGCAAAAAAGGAGTGTGAATATCCTATATCAAAAAAAGAACACAGAATAGTACTAAAAAACTAATTGTACCTCAAAAAACCTTAATCCCTTATAGAAGTACTGTATCTGTGCATATAACTTCCCATTACAATCTCCTCTACCCCTCATCTATCAAATGACTCCTCGATGAGGTCTTGGATGAGGTCCCTAATGAGAACACTGAGGTCGGCCACCTCCAGCACCGTCTACCCTCGGTGGAGTGGGATCTCGTTTCCCCAGCAGTTGGAAGGGCCTGACAAGAAACTACTACTCCTGAGGTGGTTTCTAAACCTCTACCACAGGTTCATGACTCGTATAGGGAGGAAGCCTCTAGGAACATAAAGGGTAAATGAGAAACATACTAGGAAGGTATGATCTTATGATTCAGGAGCCAAATCTTATTTTAAAGGAAGAACAGTTTCCAGAAGTCATTAAGTGTGGGATCATGGTCATGATCATGTGGTTTGAGTATCTCAATTTCCTTAGAGATTTAGGATATTATATACATACATAATATATTTTAAACCTCTCTTAAAAATGATACAACTTTCTTTTAAACTCAATTTACATAAAATAAAAATAATAGGGCCGAATCAAGAAAACTGGAGTAAATATGAAGAAATGCAAATGAGTCTCCAATGGGAGAGTCACCAATGCTGAGGTACTGATTAGTGACCTTCTGATATGAATTACTGACTATGATCCATCGACGTTGACCTACTGATGGGTGAGATATTGATGCAATGACCTAACGATGACTCATCCTACTAATGCCTCGACCTACTGATGGTTCGACCTACCGACACATATTCCTTTAACTCACTGATGTCGACACACTAAAATTTTGACACACTAACATGATAATGCACTACTTTCTGATGCAATGACATGAAAATTCAGTAACATTCCAATTCCATGGCATGTTGATGAAAAATACAAGAAATTTTGAAAACTCATAAAATGATTTGTCATTGCATCCCAGAACACCCTAAACATTATTTTTTTAAAAAAGTAAAGGTCTGAGTAAATTGGAGTTATTAAATATAAGGGAATATTAAACCCTTTTTCCATACCCATATGAAAATGGGAAAATTACCATGGATTATATCATTGGACTCCCCAGAACATCTAATGTGAACAATTCTATTTAGGTTCCAATGTTTACCTTAATGTTTTGGTGAATCCTTCAAGAGGATTTATATACATTGTTGATTATCAATACTAGTTATAATCTATAGAAATATGTTTAATCTTAAAGGACCATTAAAAAATTAAAGTAAATGTTTATATGTTTCTCTATGGATTCCAAAAGTTATTGGGATCAACAACTTCCTTGGGTAAAATATTCCTACAATAATATACTTCACTTAATATTTCAGACAACTCCTTATAAATCTCTATTTGGAAATAAGTACACAAATCCAATGTGTTTGAAAGGAGTTGGTGAAATAAATATATTAGGGCATGATCTAGATGAGGAATGGTAGAGAAGGTTTAATATATTTAATAACACATAAGAGAATATTAGGGTCAATAAAAATGATATTCCGAAATTTTTTTAGTGATATATAGAGAATAAAGTTGGTGACAATGTATTCCTATGAATATATCCTTGGAAAATGGTTATGATACATCAAGAAAAAGGAAATATGAGCACTAGATATATCTATAACTTCTAAAATATTAATCATAATAGGAAAAAACATTATCAATCAAAACATACATCAAATCATTCTCATATTCCTGATTTGTTTCTTGTACCTCTCTTAATAAAGCACATTCTCGATTATTCACATGTATTTAACGCAGATTTCATACCATGGGATAAATATATAAATTATGAGGAATAGAATTTAGAAATATTGTATCATATAAATAAAGTGATATGAAAATGTACCTCTCATAATGTAAATGTATTTTTCAAAATAAAAATATCGAGGAAGATATGATGGAACACTAAGGATGTGAAAAAGTTAAATTATCCTCTTTTTTAGTCACATTTATAGGATATCATGGTTGAACTTATTATAAGGGGATATTAAGTAAAATTAAGACTTTTTATGATATGTTTCTATTTAAATATATTTCTGTGATAGATTTATTTGTATACGAAACCTTGTTTAAACGAACAATGAAAACATATTAAAATATTATTTTGTTAATATTATGTAATTTTTGAATTCATCAGGTAGAATATAATATTTGTTTTCATTTTTTTGATTTATATGAAAAGATTTATATTTCATTAAAAAGTGAAAATACAAATTTTTGTAAGACTATCATGTCATTTATTTTAAAACCTTCATATTTCATTGAATTAAATAATAAATTAACACAATACCCCTTTATTTATAAATAATTTAATTATTTAAAATTTAATAGTTATAGTACCAAATTATAATATAAGATAAATTTTGGACTTAAAAACACATTTTTCTATAAGAACGCTTTTTTTGTTGTGTTTTGTGTTTTTGTATTAGATTAATTTCATCCAGTTCAATAAATTGAATTTTAAAAAATCATTTCAATATTTTGAATGAGGAGGGTAAAAATTATTAAATAGTTCCTTTTTATTGTTTTTTTATTATGAATAGTAACATTGGTGAAATTGTTCATTTCGATAAAGCGTAAATAACATAAGTAAGATTAAGATGTAATGCGACGTGGATTTATAATTTCCATAATACTAACCATTAATTTATTAAATGAGTTCAAATTTTCAAATTCAATAAAAAATTTATATATAAGGGCACTTACAGCCATACTTCTTTGAAAATTTTGTATACTAAATTAAGAAAATAATAAATAAAAAATGTCATACTCTCAACTTTAATACCTATAAAAATATTTCTTAAGAAAAAATTAGTTATTTATAGTTTTATATGTTAATTTTAAAATATAAGTTAATTTTTAAATCATGTAATTTATTTAAAAAAAATTAAATAATTAATAATTACATTATAAACATACTCAATGATGAAAATCTATTAATTCATTTAACAGAAAACTAAAATAATGGATATAAAAAACATTAAAAGTAAAAAAAATTTGAAAAATTATTATTTTATATGATAGTTTATAATTTTAATTTAATTGTGATCAGTGAAATGATTAAATTAAAATGTAAAGTTTTTCTTAATGTATTTAATGTAAAAAATGATTGACTAGTGTTAAAAATGATATTATTGATATTAAAAAAATTTAAATGTTTTAAAATTTATTAAAAAACCATTATTTTTAGATTTTAATATTATATGGTTTAAAAAATAAACAATGTTCTATATATGAGTCATTTTTCTTTTTATTTTGTCATTCTTGACCCATAATATTTAAAAAAATTATATTTCTGTAATTTTCATAAGGGATAATGGAGAGTTAAGACTAAAAGATAAGGGTAAAAAATTTACAAAACATATATAAATTATATTACATTAGTTTATTTCAAATAATGCACATTTTTTAATATAATGGTATCAATTTTGATCCATTTTTCAAAAAAATAATTTAATTAAATTTTTTACCTTTTGAGATTCCAAGAATGCTCCTCCCTACACATATAAAAGAAAACCCCTTCTCTCCATTCATTAAAGAACATTTAGAAACCAATATGTACAATCCCATAACAATTCCTCATCTAAAAATCTTTATCCTTGTTATAGAGGTACATGTATCTGCAAAATAAAGAATCTTATGTTCGGTAAGAGGATATTTCATGGAAGTCTACTAAAGGAGAAGTAATCAACTTTACCAAAACATTCAACATTACTTATTATTCTACATCATATTAATTTTTTTAACCACTCTAAAATAATAAATTCAGTTTAATAAATATAATGATATGTTATTATGATTATTTTATAACCAGTTTTCATCTCTTTTCCAACTAATGAATAAATAAAACATCTCTTTTGTGTACATACAACTTAATGTCTCTGTGTAAAAGTGTAATTTGTCACCAAATTATGCGGATGATTATAAAGATGAAACTAATTAATATGTATGATATTTATTAGATATTTTATCTTCAAAAACTAAAATATCATATCTACCTTTTTACCTTATAATCCATTATAAAATGATTATGGTTCTAGTGCAAACAAGTGGACTACCACCTCCACAGAGAGATGTGATCCATTTGACAATTTCAAATTTGTAGGGATGGTAATAAGGATAGATTTAATGTATATATATGTTATATATGATATAAATATTATCCTAGAAGGGTCAATTATTATTAAAATTTCTTTTTTTTCAATAAATTGAAAAGTGAAAACAATGTTCACACATATGTACATACTACCGTCTCTAGGAAGAGTGTAATTAATATATCTATATCAATATTTTATGGCTTATTATAAATAATTATATATTGAATATCAATTATATTATATAATAAATAAAATTACAGAGATGATGTAACCATAATCAAGATGCAACTACTGATATAACTAAATCAAATCTTACATGAAAAACAATGCAATTAACTTCCGAAATAATAATAATAATAATAAAATACTATTGAAAAATAGGTGATAAAAGTTTATAAATAGATTATATATAATATTATAGAAATTAATATTAATTTCTATGTAATCATAATAAATTATAATTTATTACATAAATTTATAGTTCACCTATGAGGGAAATCAAACTTATGGAATGGTGTTTCATCTCAATTTCCACTCCCTTAAGACATATTTGGTATTATAAACCTATTTAATTTTATGATATATATAATAATGATAGAAAATATTAATGATTTAAATAATTTATAATTTAAATATTATTTTTATCAATGATTTTAATACATTGATATTATCCATTTATTCATTTGGTGCTTATTTTATTGATTAAAGGAAATGTGTTTCTAGTTATTAACCATGCCATATTGATTGTTCTATAATTACTCATGATATAATCTATTTTACATAACTGTTGATGATAATATAATGTCACCCTTTATTTTTTCCTTTACACATGATATAAATATGGATATTATGATTAATATCAAGGATAAAAAATGTTTTAATTCCTTTTAATTTATATTTCCAATAAAATATGAGAATTAGGTATGTATATAGTTATTCAAGACAACTAAAATGATCTGTCATTAGATATGATATTAAGTTTATATTATTTCAATTTAATATAGTATATTATATTTTTGTGTTATTTGATTTTTGGGTTTCTACATTCTATGTAAATAATGTAAACCATTAAAATTGAAAATGTTCTTACCATGTTTAAGGATAAAAATAGTTAACCAAGGGGTAAACCAAATGATTTGGTTTTAAATAAACAGAAACATTTTTCAAAATCATTTTTGGTCTGATTTTTACCTTATCCTATTCACTATAGAATATTAGTCATTTGGGAGACATTTTTTCATGAAAGAGACTAAATAATATTTTATCACATTAAAAAATAACAGCCGTTTCACTCACTTAAATTTTAGAAGGACTCCCCTCCGTTCATTACAACACTAAAATTACATTTATTGACCAAAAACTTAAAACTAATCTTATAAATTTCTTTATATATGAAATATAGGTTTTATATTACAAAATGATCAGTCATAGGGTCTTTAAAAAGGAATCTAAATAAATTCCTTCGGAGAATATGTTATCATCTTTGCTGACCCATTCAACTTTATTTCATACTATAAATTAATTAATAATGTTTAGTAATCCTAAAATAATATCTTAGGTATCATAATAATATTTAGCTTCTATTATTATTATGATAAAACCATTTTCCACTTCTTTTATATCCTATGGAAAAAGAAAATGTCACTCGTGCATATTTATGACTTACAGTCTACATGTAGTGGAGTAGTTTGTTTTTAATAATCATTTTACATGGATGGATATAAATATGGAATTTATGATAATATATAAAATTTATGAAATAGTTATGGTTATTTATAAATAAGATATCATTTACCTTCTTACATTTCCATATGTTATAAAATAATAACGTCACTCGTGAGTATGTGTCGACTATCACCTCCACAAAGTTATGTGATTCATTTTTCATTTT
This sequence comes from Viscum album, assembly GCA_963277665.1. Lineage (NCBI taxonomy): Eukaryota > Viridiplantae > Streptophyta > Magnoliopsida > Santalales > Viscaceae > Viscum > Viscum album. The sequence goes on from OY728131.1 coordinate 269,633,547, forward strand.
TTTCATTGAATTAAGCCTAATAACAATATATTTAATTTACATGCCAGAAATATATGATATATAATTACTTTTTAGTAGTGATTAATTAATTAACATTCTTTAATTGAAATTGTTGAATAGATAAAATAATGTTTGTATGTATGTACAATGAACCATCTCCATGAATGGTGTAATCCATTTTTCTATCACCACATTTCAGCAATGATTCAAAAAAATTAATCTAATTACTTAGTATTATATATATAAATATCATATAACATGGATAATATAAAACTATAACCTATTAAAAATAATAATAAAATATATAGTGAAACATGCATGAGAAAACTGAGTAGTTAACACCTGACACAATGATAACAATGAAAGATTATTAACTTGCAGATGATATGATGTTATCAGTGGATCAAATATGATATTATAAATATGAATATTATTATGTAATAAATTAATAACAAGTATAAAACCATTATTTATGGGGTTATATAGCATTCATAAAAGTGTAATCTTGAGGTAGGGGTTTTTTAAATAAATTTCCATTCATTGGGTTATACTTTAGCTTCATTGAATTTATAAAGACAATATTCGGTATGAAAGTAAATTTGAATTTATATTATTATTTTACAATTTTTTATATGGAGTTAAATTTATTAAAATGAATAAATTCATTAGTTAATTCTTACATCAATGATATGATCCTTGCAAGAGATTTCATACCAATGTCTACCCTATTGATACATATTTCACATTATTCACATATTAATTTAATTTTTTCAATATAATTTCACATTTAAGTATTTAACATGAATAGTAATTTATTCATGATGCTTAATGTTTCAATTCATGATAATAATTTCTAGTGGTTTCAATATAAAAGTTACCAAAGATGTATGAATTTATTTTATAATCTCATTTTTTGGGATTTCTATGGTTTTCATTTAGGGAATCTTATAATATATCCTTCAAGACAACACATATTTTATGATATTGTAGTTATTTTATGAGTTTAATGTTTATCCCAAATGTATCCTCTATTTTTAACTTGAAATAGAAAAATACATATTTAAAACAATAGCTGGTGTATTTCACATTTTATATGGAATATTTTTCTTCCCTGTCTACATTTCTCAAAATTTGTTTCACCAATTTACTTTTTATTTAATCAAATGATTTATTATGAAAATATTAATATATAATTCAATTTTTATAATGTATTAAAGAAAAATTTATAAATTTTTCCAAAATGTGTATTTTTAAAATTCTGTACAAAAATTCAAATTTAATGATTCCTTATTTACATAAAAAATTTGAACAGAAAATCATGTCGATGTAATAGTTTAAAAATATTTAGCATCTTATACAATTTTTCAAGTTATTCTAAATAATACACTATAATAAAATATTATTTAAATTATTCACTTATATTTTCTGTTATTTTTTAAATGTCATAAATTTAATTAAAAACAAATATTTATGAAGAATTGACAATCACCATTTTTTATATTATTAAATTTTTGTCCTTATGTTACTCTCAGAAAATTCTATTTCTAGTGCTGTTTTTTCATTAAAATTTAAATTTGGATTAAATATAAATTTTCAATATACCATAGATATACATATTTCATAAACTTTATAAATTTTCTATATAAATTAATATATTATTAATTTTATTTTATTTACTGTGGAAATATAGATATTCCATATCATTTACTCAAAATAAATTTTTACGAATAAGTTTTTTTATAATTTAAATTTATCAATAAATTTATAAGGAACGAAATTTAAATACACAGTGATGGTTAGTTCCTATAATTACATAGCACCTAGAACTATAAATAGGTATCATGTGGCGATAAAGTTTGGGAATTTGGCCGAGGCCTTAACGATTTATATATGATGTCTTCAAACGAGGCCTCGATAGTATGATTATGATGTCATACATTATTTATTCAATTATTATGAAATAAATTATTTTTATCAATATTATTACTTGAATTTTTATGATTTCCATGTATGAGTTTCAAAATATTATTAATATTTAAATATGAGTATTTGATAATTGTTTATTCCAGTCATTATATTCATCATGCAAAAGATATTGATTAAATAGAATTTGTTTTAATTTATTTACCTAGAATTTTTTAATACCTTATTTAATAAACGTGTATTCCACTTTATGTAAAAATTAATGAGTATTATACTGAACCCTTATTTTATTTTCATTACCTAGGATATGAATATGGAATCATTTAATGAATATAGGGATATGTAAATTTATAATTCACATTGTTATTAAATATTATTTCCAATGTAAAATTTTTAAAAATATTTTATTGATTTCATAAATACAAATAAACTCTTCGATCCTTGGTTATGTTATCACTTTTATCTTATGAGAATGTTATAAATTTGAGAATGACTCAGGGTTACTAGAATATGGTTTGTTACATTTTGTATTAGAGAAAATTTAGTATGAACTCTAGGAAGTATATTTAAGAAAACGTAGTTTAGGGAACATAAAACTACGACATATTTTGAGGATAATTTTATTTATAAATTAAAATTTTATTGTTTTCATAAGATAGTGGTTCTATGGTTTTCCTAGAAACACATATCAATATTTATATTTGATGTGGACAAGGGATTGGAACAGATGCATCTTGGTGTATTAAACCCCAAAATATTTGGCCGATTGTATCTTGACATCAATTTTAGTGTTAGATGATTATTCCAACACTACACGCCTAGTATAATACTCCAATGAGTTATCAATTGGTTGAATCATATTTATTTATAAACTATTATGAAGTAATTGTATAGATGATGAAAATGAATCAGCTAGGTTAAACCTAAGGTAACATATATTGAAAAGATGATGTAATTATTTATACATCTCATAAATTATTTTCAGGATTATGGGTTTTCCCACTATGATTGTAAGAACCTGGTTCTTAGTTTTGAGGTACGAGTTTCTTCTATTATCCTTTCCATACGTGTTTTTGAGAAAATATGGAAAATGGGGAAAAATCCTAATTTTTTGGGAATACACGCCATATACGTTTCTACAAACTGTGTACTTTTGTCCGTGTGGAAACAGTACACAGGGCTTGTAGCCATGTCTGTGATGAAGGGTGTAAAAACCGACTACATGCTGTGTAGTGGTCCTTTACACACTGTGTAGTCAGTCGGCAGGTGAATAGTAAGGCGGTGGCCAGCTGTGTGACAGAATACGCCATGTACTCAAGGAGACACGCAGTGTAGTCATATCAGCAGGTGAACAGTGCCACGCTGGCGGGAAACCTCCAGAGGAACAATTAAAAAATGGGAAGTACACGCTGTGTACTTGGAAATACATGCCGTGTACTTTGTTTTTTTGGATTAAAATAGGCTGTAGCCTCCCCTATTCACAGGGAAGGATTAGAATGGGAAGAGGGCTTGAGAGAGGAAGGCCGGAGCTTTGGAGATCCTCCGATTGCACGTCTGAAATCCGTTTCCGCCTAGGACGATCTCGTTAGAACTGCACGGGTAAGAGATTCATTCTCCGGGTGTGTCTCTTACCAATTATTCCTCTAATGGAAGTTATTTATGAATAAGTGAGTTTTCTTTCACCTCAGATCTACCTCATTCTGGGACAATTTGTGGAAATTTGTTTGAGTATACTTATTAGAGGCGTTTAAGGTAGGTGGCTTGGTGTTTATTTTCCAAATGGCATGCGTTTTTGTTTGTTTTTGAGCTACGATCCAATATTTGGGGTGTCGTGTGGCTGAGGTCGGGTCTATTTTAAATACCTAGAATTTCATAGGTAATTAAATGTGATATTAAAATTCTGTTTGGGATCGCTTCTTGGATCCAGGACCACCCCGAGGGTGCATTCCTCTGTTTAGCTATTTTCCCAGGATACCCGAGGGTATGCCTTGTTTATATTCTACATTACATTTGCCTCGAGAGGAATTATATTTGAAATTCTTGTGATATGTTGGGCATGGCCCGGTTACTACAGCCTGAGGGCGTTGTTTTACTTAGCCCGAGGGCAGCTGTTATCTTAGCCTGAGGGTAACTTCTTCTGTGCCTGAGGGCAATAGACTATGTGCCTGAGGGAGACACTACGTACGCCTGGGGGAAAAAGTTGTTCTGCCTGTGGGCAAGTACCTGCGGGTTATGTTCCTGTTTACCTGAGGGTAAGGGTTGATTGTCTGAGGACAATGTATGTTTACTTAGAAATTCACTGTGGTGTTTTTTTATCTGAAATGAATTAAAAGAATAATAAAATGGAAATATAACTAGTAAGCTAGTTACTATTTAGTGCTACTTAATTTATTGCATTTTTACTACTGCACACTGTTGTTGCATATTTCCACATAGTTGGGAACGAGCCTTTGGTGGTTCATACTAAGGTATACTTCTCACACACTATTTGGTTCATGCTTTTCTGCCCATACATATTACGTTTCTGCAGGTATAGATAAGGGAAAGAGTCCTTATATAGGTACTTGAGTGCTGCTGAGGAGTAGGGGAGCATGGGACTGGGCTTAGGCCCGCGATGCTACCGGCTGTTTTGTTTTTGTATTGTTGTACCCTGTATTGTATTGTACTGCTATGTAAAATGTTCTTGCTGTTTTCTTAGAACTTGAGAAATGTTGCATCATACCTATATATCTGGCTGGTTATCTTTTACTGTGGTTGTTATATTAAATGTGTATAGTTTATTGCTTCCGCTGTTGGTGTATGTTTATTTTTTATTCCGCTGTGCTACACATTGAAAAATGAGGTCATATTTCCCCCACTATCAGACCTGGGCCCTCGCTGCTTGTCGAAAGCCTCTTGCGTTTGGGGAAATGTTATTGAGGTCATGTGGTGAACCGATTTCAGGGCACCTGTTAAGTGGCACCTAGAACCGGGAAGTTACAAAGTGGTATCAGAGGGGTTCTTTCCATTGACTTACTATTTGGAGCCGTAGTCAGGGATAGGACGAAAGCGGTAGTTGGTAATAAGCTGTGTCTGGGCATAGCTAACAAGTGTACAGGGAAAACCAATTTACCTCGCATTGAAATTTTATTAATTTTTCATATTTACAGTTGATTTGATTTCACCATTGGGTGACACACTTGTTATTTTGCTGTTTATATTTTATCTATGGGTTCTATTTAGTTGCAACCCGATGAGATGATGGTATGCCATTTCATGCATCATTTAGGCACATGCTAGAAATCACATGCCAGACATAGTGTCCTGCCATGTATTTGCATTAGGAATTTCATGTTGTTGTGATAGTTGTTGTGCTAGAAAAGCCTTCTCTTGTGATAGATTCTTGATAAATACCAGCTATGTAATAGGGTATTTTGAATGAGTCGGTTTATATAATGAACTACAATCATTGGTTTTTGGGGAGTATGGGCCCCCATTGACCGGAATTTTGTGGTTCATTGAATTTTTATTATGTTATACCAGAGATAAGATGTCAAACATTGATTCTTGGGGAGTATGGGACATCAGAGATCGAAATTTGACACTTAGATGTTGTTTTGAAAGATTTTATGGGTTCTGGGGATGTTTCAAAGGAATTTTGTCTTGAAAACCTAGTATACACGCCGTGTAGTACGTTCAACACACCATGTATGGTCTTCTGTTCGGGAAGAAAAATAAACTTTTTTAGTATGAACCGTGTACCGGAGTTCACGCCGTGTAGTCTCTACCCGTGTCACAAACCGTGTGGGCGGTGACACGGGACAGAGAATGTTTGTGGCGAACATGCCGTGTATCTTATGTACACACCGTGTAGTGTTGACCCGGTGTTCTCTGTGTAACTAACAACATGGGCGGAGGAAACCTTAAGACATACACGCCGTGTCCATTATGGAACACACCATGTAGTCTGACCTAGGGACCTGACCGTGTAACTAACAACACAGGTCAGTGTAATTCCTTCGAGTACACGACGTGTGTATATCGAACATTCCATGTAGTGTGAGCCATGTGTCCGACCGTGTAACTGACAACAAGGGTCAGAGGAGCTCGTTTGGTACACGCCGTGTACCTGTGGGACACGCCGTGTAGTCTTGACCGGTAATAAACCATGTGGAGTTAGCTGTGTGGCTAGAGAAAGGGGGTAGTGTACATGCCCTGTGTGGGTGTAACACGCCGTGTAGTTCAACCCGAGTAGTCGGCCGTGTCACAAATGCCATGGGCAGTTGGAAAATTACACCACACACGCCGTGTATATGTTATACACGCCATGTAGTTTAGTTCCATGGGAGCCCTGTAGAAGGACCGGGGAAAGGGAAAAAGAGTCAGGTACACACCGTGTAATCATTATACATGCCATGTAGTCTGGTTTTTCAAATCATGAAATTCATTCTTCCTCTTGTTCCCCTTGTGGTTCCTTCACTTTCAATCTTGATAATCTTAAATCTAAGGCGTGTTTTGACCTTGTAGTGTCATGCCGCAAAGACGACCACATGTTGTTCACCAGGAGAGTGGCGATGATTATAGTCCAGATATGGTTGGCCATGGGCTACCAGTGGACCCTCAAGCAGAGCCAGATGCGGCGTCAAATGTTATACCAGACACGAGCGTAGATGCGCAGTTCTGTGAAGGCTTTATGTGGTTTTTGCAGACCTTTCAGGGAGCACCGCCGGCTGCCACATCTATGGCCGAGTTGACTTGTACATTTCAGCAGCAGCATCCGCCTACGTTTTCAGGGGATGGTGGACTATAGGCTGCAGAGTCTTGTCTTGGATCAATACAGACTATTTTCGAGCATCTTGAGATGCCTCCAGGGAGGAGGGTCAAGCTCATGACTTACATGCTACTTGATTCACCAAGAGGTGGTGGGATGTTACCACCTAGATAGAGCATCACAGAGACATGGCGTGGGAAGAATTTCAGGCAGTCTTCTATGAATTTTTGTTTCCAGAGATGTTGAGGGCAGATAGAGCTCGAGAGTTCATGAATCTGCATTAGGGAGCTATGTCAGTGATGGATTATTCTACTTTCTTTACTAAGCTTCAACGTTTTGCACCCGTTCTGGTGGGTGATGACAAGTTGAGGGCCAGGCGCTTCGAGCATGGTCTTCAACATGACATCCAAGCACTGGTTAATATTTTCAGGTTGCCTTCAGTACATTATATTGTGAACCAAGCACTGATTACAGAGAGGAACCTGCGGGAAGCTAGTGGTGTGGGCTTGGGCGGTTCAGCACCAGTTTTTGGTACTATTTCTACTAGTAAGAGGAAGATAATGATGGACTTCTCCTAGGGAGGCAGTACTAGCCAGAAGGATGTTTTAGGTGGTCAAGTCAAGTGCTACCAGTGTGGTAAAGAGGGGCACAAGAGACCGCAATGTCCACGTGATCCAGTGGAGTGTCGATCTTGCGGCAAGATGGGTCATCTATTACGCTTTTGTAGGGCGTTTCCACCAATGGATAGTGAGAGGGGTTCTGTGCAGACTACACGTGCGGGAGTAGGACCAGTGGCTTCTTACCAGTTGGAGAACCAGAATACACCAGGGCGTGTAGGTAGAGATGGTGGTCATGGTCGTGGTAGCCAGACACCATGATCGCAGAGGTAGCCGGGCGGGATAGCTCAGGGTAGCCAGGTTGTGTCGTAGGGCCGCGGCACTGGGCAGGCGTATGCAGTGCAACAGACCTAGTAGGAGCAGGATCCCAGACCTTCTCCAGTCAGAGGTACTATTCAAGTAGCTTCTGGTTTATCTTCAGTACTTTTTGATACCGGTGCTAGACAAAGTTTAATATTTGTGCCCATTGTGGAGAGCCTTGGGATATGTGTTTCTACTTCATCTAATATCATGATGCTAGATACTCTATTGGGGACTAGAACGGCTGGTGTGTGTCAATGAATGGAGTGACCCCTTGAGTTTGGGTGGTGTCACGTTCCATGGGACCTCTATGTCATGGAGATGACAGCTTATGACATCATTCTCGGGATAGACTGGTTGGTTCTCTTTCGAGCCATTGTAGACTGCTATCGTCACAGGGTGAGTTTCACGTCACCAGAGGGTGGAGAGTTTCTATAAAAGTGCGAATGGGATGTTCAGGCGAGTCAAGCTAGACCAGAGCATCATGGGTGAGTTTGAGTCACAACCCATATTGCGAGTTTATATCTGGACGATCAGGGGACTTGTCTGGAAGATTTCACTACAGTGGTTGATCATTTTAGGGATGTTTTCCGAGATGACATTTCAGGTCTTCCTACGGAGCGTGAGGTGGAATTCTCTATTGAGATTTTTCCAGGAGCAACACCGATATCCGTTCCTCCTTATAGGATGGCTACACCAGAGTTGCAGGAGCTCAAGAGACAGTTAGAGGAGTTACAGGCAAAGGGTTCTATCCGACCTAAAACTTCTCCCTAGGGTTCTCCGGTCGATTTTGCAAAGAAGGCAAACGGTACTCTCAGACTCTGTGAGGATTATCGAATGCTGAACCAGTTGATGTTTAAGAACCGATATCCCATGTCGAGGATTTATTATCTTTTTGATCAACTTCGTGGAGCACGATTGTTCTCGAAGATTTAATTGAGATCAGGATATCATTAGTTGCGCGTGAGACCATCAGATATACTGCTGACAGCTTTTCAGAGCAGATATGGTCTATATGAGTACTTGGTTGTGCCATTAGGACTCAGGAACGCACCAACAGTTTTCAGGGATCTGATGAATAGTGTGTTACATCCTTATCTGGACTCTTTTGTGGTATTATTCATGGACGATATCTTGGTGTACTCTCACACTCGACACGACCATGCCTCCCAACATGAGATCATATTGAGTACACTGAGAGAGCATCGGTTGTATGCTAATCTCTCAATGTGCCACTTTTGGATGGACCAGATTCACTTCCTGGGACATTTAATCTCAGAGGAAGGAGTTGCAGTTGACCCAGATAAGGTGAGAGGAGTAGTTCCCTGGGAGCAGCCTAAGAACGTGTTTGAGATACGGAGTTTCTTGGGGATGGATGGATACAACAGATGCTTCATACATGACTTCTCTCGCTTAGCTGTGCTGTTTACGGGTTTGACTTAGAAGGGTGTGAATTTATTTTGGTCTGAGGCTTGCGAAACATCCTTTCAAGACATGAAGGGAAGTTTGACATTAGCAACAGTCCTGATACTCTCATAGTAGTGGAAGATCTATACAGTTTACTGTGATGCATCAAGAATTGGGCTAGGAGCAGTGTTGATGCAGGGCAATCGATTTTTTGCATACGGGTCTCAGAAATTGGGGCCACATGAGAAGAACTACCTGACACATGATCTAGAGTTGGCTACAGTTGTGCTTGTGTTGCGCTGTTGGAGACATTATCTATTAGTAGAACGTTTCTTGGTTTTCACCGAACACAAAAGTCTTATGTATATCTTTACTCAGCGTGAATTGAATATGAGGTAGTGAAGTTGGGTCGAATACCTAGAGTCTTTTTATTTTGATCTTGCCTACACACCTGGTAAAGGTAATGTAGTCGCTGATGCACTGAGTAGGAAGAATCAGATACAGGCTGTGCAGGAGGCCAGTGATGTGTGGCAGCTCATGGCTTTGTTCTCTGAGATGCTTTTGTAGGTGCATGACAGTCAGGTGTAGACCTATCTTTCATATTTAGCTGTGAATTCTACCCTCCTAGATAGAGTGAGGATGAGACAACTATCTGATCCAGAAGGCCTAGTTCTATGGGAGTCGGTGGCAAGTGAGGACCCTCCTCTTGGTTGGAAGATAGGCGATGATGAGGTACTGTGTTTCCATAGACGAGTGTGGGTTCCAGGGTATATATGCGAGGAGCTGATTCGGGAGTCTCATGCTTCAGCTGGGGCAGTTCATCCCGGGGTTACCAAGATGTACCGTGACATGAGACGTCGGTACTGATGGCTGGGTATGAAGAGTAATGTAGCTAGTTTTGTTATGAGATTTTCCACCAGTCAGTAGGTGAAGGCGGAGCACCAGAGACCAGTTGGGTTGTTACAGCAGTTACCCATTCCAGAGTGGAAATGGGATGATGTGGCGATGGTCTTCATGACTTGGTTACTGAGGTCACCTTTAGGCAATGGTGTTGTGTGGGTTGTTGTGGACAGAATCACGAAGGTATCTCACCTTTTGCCGATCAAGGAGACCATGGGTGTTGACGAGCTCAGGAAGTTATATATCTGAGAGATCGTACGTCTTCATGGGGTTCCACATTCTATACATTCAGATAGGGACACCTGATTTATGTCTTGTTTCTGGTAGAGTTTTCAAAGGGCACTCGTACACATATGCGTCTGAGCACAGCTTACCACTCTCAGACCAATGGCCAGTCGGAGCGTACGACACAGGTGCTTGAGGACATACTGCGTGCATGCGTCCTAGACTTTGGGGTCTCTTGGGAGAATCATATACCCCTAGTGGAGTTCTCATATAAAAATATTTTTCATGAAACTATTGAGATGGACCCATACAAGGCTTTATATGGTAGGCCATGTTGATCACCATTGTGCTGGTTAAGGGTAGGTGATGCAACATTACAGGGACCACGTCTTGTGCAAGAGACTTCTGAGCAGGTTCGGTTGATTCAGAAGCGGATGGCTACCGTGCAGTCTCGTCAGAAGTCTTATGATGATCGCCGCAGATGACCTTTAGAGTTTGGGTCAGGGATCTGGTTTTCCTACGTGTTTCGCCGAGGTTGGTACACTGGCGGATCAAGTGACAAGGTATACATTCACCGAGGTATGTGGTGCCATTTGAGATTCTAGAGAGAGTCGAGCCGGTTGCCTATCAGTTTCAGTTACCACAAAGGTATCGGGCCATGCATGAAGTCATCCATGTATCTCACTTTCGCTACTATCATTCAGTCTTGTATCACATACTTCAACCCGAGGAGGTTGAGCTTCAGAGGGATGTATCCTTTGAGGAGCATCTGATTCGTATCATTGATAGGAGCACAAATGTTCTTCGAGGCCGGTCAGTTCCTCTCATACGAGTTCTATGGCAGCATGGCCGAGTGTAGGACGAAACCTGGGAGTGGGAGACCGACCTATGTGCTCAGTGGTCGGAGTTGTTCACGGCTATATCTTCACCACCCTTGGAAGGGAAATTCGGGGATGAATTTCATTAAGGTGGGAAGTTTTTAAGAACCTGGTTCTTAGTTTTGAGGTATGGGTTTCTTCTATTCTCTTTTCCATATGTGTTTTTGAGAAAATAAGGAAAATGGGAAAAAATCCAATTTTTTTGGGACAACACGCCGTGTACTTTTCTACACGCCGTGTACTTTTGGCCATGTGGAAGGAGTACACAGGGCATGTACCCATGTTGGTGATAAAGGGTGTAAAAACAAACTACATGCCATGTAGTGGTCCTTTATACGCCATGTAGTCAGTCTTCATGTGACTAGTAATGTGGTGCCCATTTGTGTGACAGAACACGCTGTGTACTCAAGGAGACACACCGTGTAGTCATTTCGACAGGTGAACAGTGCCACGCTGGCGGGAAACCGCCAGAGGAACAATTAAAAAATGGGAACTACACGCCGTGTACTTGGAAATACATGCCTTGTAAATTTTTTCGATTAAAATGGGTAGTAGCCTCCCCTATTCACAGGTAAGGCTTATAACTGGAAGAGGGATCGGGAGAGGAAGGCCAGAGCTTTGGAGATCCACTGAGCGCACGTCAGGAATCCGTTTCTTCCTCAGATGATCTCATTGGAACTGCACAGGGAAGAACTTGCTTCTCCTGGTGTGTCTCTTGCCAATTCTTCTTCTAATGAATGTTATTTGTGCTTAAGTGAGTTATCTTTCACCATAGATCTACCTCGTTCTAGGACGATTCGTGGAACGTCATTCGAGTATACTGATCATGGGTGTTTAATGTAGGTGAATTGGTGTTTATTTTCCATCTGGCGTGCGTTTTTGTGTGTTTTTGAGTTACGAACCCATATTGGGGGTGTTGTGTGGCTGAGGCCAGGGCTATTTTAAATACCTATAATTGTATAGGTAATTAAATGTGATATTAAAATGTTGTTTGGGATCGCTGCTTTGATCTAGGACAACCATGAGGGGGCTTTCCTTTATTTAGCCGTTTGGCCAGGATACCCGAGGGTATGCCTTGTTTATATTTTGCATTTCTTTCTCCGTGAGGGGAATTGTATTTGAACTTCTTGTGATATGTTTGGCATGGCCCGGTTACTTTATCCCAAGGGAGTTGTTTTACTTAGCCCGAGGTCAGTTGTTATCTTAGCCTGAGGGAAACTTCTTATGTGCCTGAGGGAAATAGACTCTGTGCCTGAGGGCGACACTACGTACGGCTGAGGGAAAAAATCTGTTCTACCTGTGGGCAAGTACCTGTGGGTTATGTTCCAATTTACCTAAGGGTAATGGTTGAGTGTCTGAGGACACTGACTGTTTACTTAGAAATTATCTGTGGTGTTTTTCTTATCTGAAATGGATTAGAAGAATAATAAAATGGTAATATAACTGGTAAGCTAGTTACTTTTGAGTATTTCTTAGTTTATTTAATTTTTACTACATCACACTTTTGTTTCATATTTTCACACAGTTGGGCACGAGCCTTTGGTGGGTGCCTATTGGGGTATAATTTTCACACCCGGTTTGGGTCATTCTTTTCGGCCCAAAAATATTTCATTTCTGCAGGTATACATAAGGGCCAGAGTGCTTATACAGGTACTTGAGTACTGTTGAGGAGTAGGGGAGCATGGGACTAGGCTTAGGCTCGCGATGCTACCAGCTATTTTGATTTTCCTTTGTTGTACTCTGCATTGAATTGTACTACTATGTAACATGTTCTTGCTATTTTCTTATAACGTGAGACATGTTGCATCATACCTATATTTCTGACTGGTTATCTTTTACTGTATTTGTGATATTAAATATGTATTCTTTATTGCATCCACTGTTGTTGTATGTTTATTTTATATTCCGCTACACTACACTTTGAAAAATGATGGCATTGTTTCCCCACTATCAGACCTAGGCCCTTGTAGCTAGTCGGCAGCCTCTGGCATTTGGGGAAATGTATTTGAGGTTATGTGGTGAACCAGGTTCGGGGCACCCGTTATGTGGCACCTGGAACCAGGACGTTACAATGATAATTATTGTTCAAAATAATTTTTTTTCTTTAATTAAATGTCTATAACTAGATAAAACCTTGTTAATGTTGAATGTGATGGACAATGGATTGATTTGCCTCATGATAAACCAAATTAAATGGGTGTTAGAAGGAAAAAACGGTTGATTAATACTACTGAGATATATCATTATATGTGTACCAATCTCATCATGTGTGATATTTCTAACATACATTTAATATGAAAAAATGGAGTTTCATGAATCCTATAGAGTGAAGAAGATTTATCCCCCCACATGTTGATAATTTTGGAATAAGCACCTAGGTAGATGTCTTATAGGAATGAGAAGCTTTTTTATCTTTGGAAAAAGAAATATAGCATATAATTATAGTGGAATAATGAAAAAATCGATGGGGGGATAAGGATTTCATCCTATATTACAATTTATAGTTCAATTTATTATGTGTGGTAAACATGGGAATTATCCAATTCAATACCCTAATTCAAGGGCTAACTCCTAAACTAATGACATGTGGTATGCTTGTAATTCAGTTAAAGGGATGAATTATTTATATATTGGGATTTGAGAATTATATTATAGTAGTTTTGTACCAATGATATTCTACTTATAAGTATCACAAAACATAGAAGGATCCCTCAAGAATAGTTTTTCATTATGTATTTTAAATCATATGTAGAATGGTACAAAAAAAATGAGAAGTGATTTATTGGTAAGGTGCTATTTATTATAGAAAGCATGATTAAGGAAAACCGAACCCACATAATATACATTATGTTGAATTAATAATTTTAAATTTAAATAAAGATATGGTATAAATTTACGATGTAAGTTAGATGGTATTGGTAAACTAGAAATTGATTAGTTATTTGAAGAAAATGTTATATAGTCTAATATTTATTGTATCTTTATATTTTCCAAATATATTAAATAGCCTTTGATTTTACATTAGTAATAAATATTGTGTTAATTTTTAAAGAATATATGGTTTTACTATGGTTTTATGGAGAATCAAGTCATTAATATGTTTTCAGCTAAGATATGATAAGGAAAATAACCTTTTTTGTATTCCCACTACAAAAATAAAGAGATTTTATTATAAAAAATAATCGTTGTAAATAGTTTTCACCTCAATAAAGGAAAATTGGGTATTAAAGGGTTTAAACTATGACATATAGTCTCACAATTAACCCAAAAGTTTCCAATATTTAATTGGATGAATATATCTCATCCAGAATCATCCAAAATTTCAAAATTTGACCCTTTTCCATTTATCTTTTATTATGACATATATAATATTTTTTGTAAATAAAAATATAAAATGCTACTATTGCATTTAATTTATATTTTATGTTCTTTTTGGGATAAAAATATGTTTTGAATGAATATTGAAGGTAATTTTTATCAAAATAAAATTATTTTCTTTTTGATTGTTTATTTTCAATTTTATGTGAATAAATAATTAACAAAAATAATTATACAATTGTTATAAAATAATGGAGAAAGAAGAAGAAAAATCAATGTAAATGATTTTAAAAACATCAAAACTGATATTTTATAGATTACTTCTAGTGGAAAAACAATTTTATAACTAATAATAATGTATAATTTATGGTTATAGAGTTCATATTCCAATTCAATATTTATCATGATGTTATTAATTACAAGTTTAATTAATAGGGACAAAAATGTTATTAATTAACTATTATTAAAATTTATATATTATTAAATTATTAAAAAATCATAAAAATATTTACAGTTGAATAGTAGGATGATAAATGGTAGGTAATACAATACCATGTCCATTAATGACCCAATTATTCCCTTATAAGTAATAATATAGCATTTTAATATTGAAAAAGTGGTTATTGCGGTTAAGTTTATAAGTGGAAAATATAGGGGTTAAACCAAACTATAAAAGCTAAATTGACCAAATGTTTTTCATAAAAATATTTATTTTTAATTTATATTTATACTATAAAACATATAAATTTTGATTATGATTGATGTTGGATATATTATACCATGAATGTCAATTAATATTATGATATATCTTCAAAACATTATAAGTGTTCCACTCATCTCAATTATAAAAGGAATCCCCTAACCTCTTTTACTTACACCACTTTTAGAAACCTTGATCAACCCATGCTTAAAAAAATCTATTATCAAATTATCTATCAATTAATTATAGGTTATGGTTTTAAATATAATTCCATCGGTCCATAAAAAGGAATCAAAAGGAAGTATACTAGAGAAGTGGTAATTTTATTTACGGATTCTTTTATTTTAATTTCTTCTCAAACATCCCATGAATACACTATAACCAAACATAAATTACAAATAAAATATCATAAATTTACTTAAATTTTATTATTTTTAATGTAGATCCATTTCTATCTTATTTTCTATCCTATTGAAATAAAAAATAATTGCTCATTTCTATGTATGGATTACCATCTCCATGTAGTGCTGAAATTAATTTTTTTTTTAAAAATCATAATTAGATGGTTGTAAGTATGGAACTAATGATTATAAATGGTATTTATGATATATTTTTTTGTTTTTAAACATAATATATCAAATACCTTCTAACCATTCCATCCATTAGAAAATGATAATTTATATCGTTCGTATGTTTGGACTGCCACCTCCACGAAGTGACATGATTTTTTTTTCATTTATGATTCATATAGATGATACTAAGGATTGATTTGATGAATATATACAATATACAATATATATTAATTATTTTAGAATGTTTAATTATTATTTACCATTCATTGATTTCATTAGTCAAAAATAGGAAACAAAATTCATGTTTACGTACTGCATATCGTGTCTATGAATAGTGTAATTCGTTTTTCTATATCCACCTTGAGAGAAAAATTATTAAAATATATAAAATTAATAAAAAATATATTTTTATAATTAATATAATTCTACATATTAGTTCATATAAAATATGAAAAATAACTGAAATATCTAGGAACAAACAAACATGATAAAACTAAGTAGTTTACAAAAAACATTTATAATATTGAATGATTATTGATTAATGGGTGATAAGATGTTTTGAGTGCATCATATGTGATATTAAAAATATAAAATTTATTTTATTATTAATTAATAAAAATTTTAAAACCAGGAAAAAATATTTTAATGAATGCTCAATATAGTGGATGAATGGGGTAAGGGGTTTCTTAACTCAATTTCAATTCATTAGTTTATACATCAACATAATTAATTATGTTATTCAATGATTATGTATAAAATTTCAATTGACTGTATTATGTTTTATTTTTAATCGATTTCTTTTCATTTAAATTTGATATAGTTAATCACTTCAATGATTATTTATAAATTTTTAGATTTGATATTTTTGAGGGATCGTATCTATATTTACACTCCCAAGAGACGTATTTAGTATTATAAACCTATTTAATTCTATGGGGGTATATACCATCCCATTGATGTATTTAACATGGATACATATTTATTAATTATTATTAATTTTTAAATTATTGTTAAAACATTCATGTGGTTATAATTTAAATGTTACCAATGAGGATAGAATTCATTTTACAATCTCATTGTTTTACAATTAAAATGTCTTTCATTAAATGAATATTTTAACATGTCCTTTATAAAAATCCTTTATTTTCTTATCCTTTATATATTTATGATGTTTCAATTTTTTCTTCCACATTTTTCTTTAATTTTTAATAGAATCAAAAAAATAATTTTTTCAAATAAAAGAAAATTCTATTTATCTATTGATCGGGTATATTTTTATTTCATACCCATATTTTTAAAAATTTCATTAAAAAGACCTTTTTAGATAATTAAATGATTTATTAATGAAATTTTATATTACCCATGAATTAATAAATTTTTTTAGACTAATATTTAATGTTTTCCCCAATGTGTTATTTTAAACTTTCATTAAAAAAGTAAAAAAGAATGTTTATTTTTAACTTATATGGAATTAACAGATATTCCCTCCACCATACCCATTTTATGATATTAATATTATTCTGAAATTATTAAATGGTTTTTCATATAAGACCATTTATTAAAAAAGTATTTTAATTTTTCAATACCATTGTATTTGATTCTTTAAAAGACAACTATTTATTACAAATCATTTATTTATAACGAATTAATAGTCTTATTTTCTCTCTTTTTGATTCTGAGGTCAGTAAATTTCACATAAAACATTCACATAATGATAAAAATTTTCATTTTAAATTAAATTTGTCATAAATATAGATATTAATTGTACTATTTATATATTAATTTCATAAAATATATACCTTTTTTACATATAGTTTGTTACTATCAAAGTTATTTATTTGAATGGGGATATCCTTATATTCTATATCCTTTACTCAATTTGTATTTTGATTGATATGAAATATATTTTATGAATTAATTTTTTTAATTATTTGAGGAATGAAATATGATTATTATGTAAGCTATGGGTCCTATAATTATTTTACCCCTTGATGCATCAATAGGTCTCATGAGACAAAATTGGTTGGGTATTTGGTGGAGGCCATACACATTTATATTATATGTCTTGATGTGATTCCTCGATGGTATGTTTTAGATGATAATAATTATGAATTACATCATTATGAAATCAGTTTTTTATCCATGTTATTATATAAATAGTTACAATATCTATGGTTAAGTTTTAATATAATGGAATTATTTATATGGAATTATTTGATCATATTTTTTTTTCTTATTATTCTTCATCCTCTTGTTATTAATTAAATTCCATGTGTTTTATGTTACATACCTTTCTATATTGATTGTGACTTATTCAATTATGATAAGATACATTGTATTTAACCCTTAATGATAATTTAATATCACCATTACCTTATTTCCTTTCCCTAGGGTATGGATAAATAATCATTTAATGAGTTTAAGGATAAATAATATTTACATTTACTTTGATTTTATATTTTATTTCAATCTAAAATGAGAAACATTATTGTATCTGGTTCTTCAATTATACTAAAATGACTGATCCTTGGTGATGTGAACACTTTTATCTTATGACAATATAATATAGTTGACAATGAATCTTGGTTATGATAAATGGGGTTGCTGCAATGATAGAAGTATGAATAGTTATATGCATGGTGGTCTTAGTGATGAAACTGGGATTGATGGAATGGGTTAAGGTGGGTTTTCCCACTACTATTCTGAAATTTAGATCCATTATTGTTAATGTTTTTCTTTAAAGGGTGGATAGTTGGGTTTTTTCTTTACATTCATTACATTTTCAACTTCTTGTGGTAGTTGGTTGGGCTTGGTTATGTATCTATTTTATGGTAGCTTATGATTTCTCCTAGTGAACCTAGAGTTATGTAATGGTAATGATTTATAAATGTTCTAAACCAAGGGTTTAGTTCATCAATTGTGCATGAATGATGATAATCTTGAAGAAATGTGGAATCAATTAGAATATTCATGGAGGGAATTGCGTAGTTGTTTGTTAAAGGGATGATAATGGAATAATGTTAATTAATAGACAATGAAATAATTAATTTAATGTGAGATTTTAAAATGAACTAATTAATTTCCTAAAGTTCCAAGAATGTTTGTGGGATTATATGATATATAGCTATTAATAGTGGAAACCAGATGTCTAAGAGATTATAGCTGCAATTGTTCCAAATACTAGGTTACTTACCATACTAGTGTTACGATATAGATAATATCTTATATGATTTTTTATTTCATACAAAACCCCACATAGGTGGGTTGGGTGATTGAAACCCAATGGACTTTGGGATGTTGTTTTCTCTAACTTCATGGTTGTAAATAAAGGGCTGGATGACTATGCCCTTTAATCCCTCTCTCATCTCCATGTTTTATTATGTGTCGGTATACATAGCGGTAATATTTGACCATATTTTTGTTGAAAGGTGTTTCATAGTTTGTAGTTAATTATTTCACATGTATATCCAGATATATTATCATAGGGATTATTATAGTTATAAAGTGTACACGATATTATTGTTTCATGTATAATATAGGACATACAGGTTATAGTATCTCTTTTAAACTACTATATTAATATCTTGGGATGTGTAATGTGATGATTTATTTCACATGGTTAATTGTATAGAAATATGTGTTATATAATGCACAAGATACCTATTATGATACTTTATACTAGGTTACTTTAGTATTATTTCATTTTGAGAGAGACGGATCAAGGCATCCGATGTTTGGGTAGAGTGGTACACTAGTGGGTAGGTGGTAGCATGGTACCTTATTTTGATATTATATTAGATGTTCACTAGTATATGACACTTGTTGAGAGAAAACAATGCTGAATTTTGGAACATAGCATACCTGTTTAGGTGATGAGTTGGTTTCATCTATTGTTCACCAAGATTTATATATATTTATATATCTTTTTCATGAGAGGCATCATGAATGATCCTACTGAGTATAACTATATAATAACCCTACTTATATAATTATTTTTTATGTCACTTTGAGTAGGTTTTTTATTCGGATGGAAATTAATAGATCATTGGTTTGGGAAGAGTTGTTTAGGATTTTGTGGTCACTGTAGATGATTACATTTTGGAACTCTAGTTTTTGTTTTGGATTTTGTAATGTTTTTTGAAATTAAATAAATATATTTGTGATCTTTCACTTTTATATTGTGGTAGATTTGTTGGGTTTTCTATATTATCCATCATTTCTCGAATATTAAAGGTTAATTCATCCCATATATGTTTATGATATATGTTCGATAATTGCATTCGACTCATGTCCGATTGGCTGTATGATTTGGAAATCATTTTCTTCATTTTCAAATTTCCAAACCATGTGGGTTACCTTTATGGTAAGGGGATCCGAACATAGTTGTATCATAGGTTAAGATCGAGGGATAGGATGGATATGGGAGTTAATCATGGTTGAGAACCTCAAGGGTTGGTAGCGGAATACCATTAAATAATTTTATTATGAAATGTGAAAATGGATGACTATCTTCTACATAGGTATTTATGGAACAATGTTATCCCTCAAAAAGCCTTAATGTTTAACCATCTTATTAAGAAATTGGATATTGGTTGTAGGGTAGTAACCTAGGAGATGACTATACATCATTCTTGTTTGAGTCTTTTTTTGAAATTGGAAAATCATAGGATTAGGTTTACCTGTAAATAATTAATTAAATAATTGTTTTGTATTCCATATTAATAGTTTAAGATTCCAAATTAGATTTTTATTTTATAGGTATGGATCTAGGTTTACATCCTTATAATGTTCATACTAAATATATTCTATATGATCCACCAACTAGTCACTATTGAATAGTGGTCGATGAAGAATATTGTTGGAGGATGAAAATCTATGAGTTCTATTTCTAGAGTATGCTAAACAATGAGGGGACCTTTTTTGAATCGGTTATATAGGGCTCACTTGTGGTGGTGAAGAAAGTATTCAATTCAAAATTTTCTTATAGAGATAGGTATGATTCATTAACTGAGATGATTCTATGTGGGTAGTTTAGGAGTGGTCGTTCTTGTTTCGTATTGATCGTGAGTCGTGAGTATTCCAATAGGATATGTTTTGAGAGAAATTTAGATCATGGTTTATTTTTTCATCCATGAAGGTGTCCATTCACCTTGTTTTTTACCCTCAAATTAGGGAGTTCTAGTATTCTAATGTTTAGGAACCATTTATGGAACCTTCTCGATTATTCTTTAGACCTATTCTCAAAAGAGGATGCATGGTCGAGGCATTTTGAGGTGGTGTTTTATCCACTGATTCAGTCCAATGTCATCCAATTTATACTATCCATATGTATCAAGGTATTATTAAGAGAAGATTTCGTTGATACCACCTTAGTTAGGAATGTGATATCATGAGATGGGGTCATTATGATTTTTCAAATAGGTGATCTATGTTATGGGTATTACTTTTCCATGGGAAAATAGATATCAGACAGCCTGAGGTAGGTCTCATCCCTCATCATCCAATTTATCTAGTAGTTGTGTTTCTCATTCCCATTAAAGGTATCGGTTGAATGTTTTTCATGTGGAGGTTGAGATCATCACTAGAGAGAGTTCACGACAATTCTGAGAAGGTAGAATGCAATAGTTTTTATACATTAGGATCCTCCCATAATGTAGTTTCAGATGAGGCTGCAGTAGTAGGGTTCTCTACATTTAGATCATCATAGAGAAGATAGGGTGGGTAAGGTACAACCCTAACATGTTCCTCATCATTGTAGAGTATAATGTGTCAATGTGGGTGGTTACCATAATTTTTAGAGAGGTCTTGGATTATTTCATGTTCTAGTAAATGATTTAGAGTTATCAGTATCTAATGAGGTGAATGTCATTCAGGATAGCATTTTATTGTTTTTTACTTGGGTTCATGTTTTTTTATTTTGGATATAAACACTCTTTCACATCACCTTCCCTAGGCCATGCTTTATAATATGAGTTAAAAATTCATCAATTCACCTTATCTTTTACTATGCCTATAGGTGGTCGAGCTTATCACTAAGAATTATTTAGAGACCATGAGCTATGTTTGAGGAAACATTACTCTTGGGTAGAATTATTATTTTTTTGAATACAACCATATAACATAATTGTCGACCTAGGATGATTGTATTCCGTATAGGACATTGTGGATTAATTTAAATGATATATTATGTTATATGATACTAAAGATGATTCAACCATTTTCATTGTAGAGAGAGACCCTTAGAAAGATCATATTTGTGTTTCTTCTTTGTCTTCCTTGATGTATGAGATGATTCAGAGTTTGTCAAATTTTCACAATATGATGATTCATAGGGTTTTGGAAGAGTATATATATTTACATCCCGAAAAAGTTACATAATTTCCCCCTTTATGGGAGATCTTTTTTATGATAAATCTATATACATACACTTCTCATAACTAGATATCTCCAAATAGGAAGACACATTCTGTGTTGCTATACTATTGGGTATAGATATATTATCTATTGAAGCAAGGTTTTCCTCATCCAAACGTATCAACATGGGGTACCCCCATTTTATTTGGGAAGAAGGATGATAGTATTTTTGTCTCAATATTGATTAGCATCCCCAGAACTAGGTGGTGTAAAAGAATCACTATATGATTCTAATGATATATGTTTTATCTTATCCAATAAAATGAGATAAAGTGTTCTGAACGATCAATATATTGATGGGATATCATCATATCTGGGTAATATATGAGGATATTCCAAATACCACATTGCAAAGTCACCATGGGAATTAGATGTCTTTTGTGAAACTTTTTGGTAAGAATAACACTGGAGTACTATTCTCGGGTTTTATGAATGTATTGTTCATCGAGTTATTGGATCAGTTTATTGTGATTTTAATCAATGAAATCCTAGTGAACTTCTTGTCTACGGATGAAAACATATATAATATGCATTCCATTTTCAGTGTTCATCATCTTCAGCAACTATTTAGGAATCTATTTAAATGGGTGTTATGGTATGGGGAAGTTCATTTCTTTGGGGGTGTTGTATCGAATTTTTTTTTAGTTTTTGATCCTTCAAAGATCGCAGACATAATTTTGGGGTATCCCCTATTAAAACAATATAAGTATAAAGTTTCTATAGTGTTATAGACCATTATAATAAGATCAAAGAATATTTATATCTTATTATTACTACTTATCAAGTGTGAATATGAAATGATATATAGTCCTTAATAAACTAATAGTTTTTGGTATCATTCATTTAATTGAAGGAAAAGTTATATTGTGCAATGTTTCTTTATTTTCCAGAAGAGTGAGTTTAGTTTGAGTTTTTCTATGATGTTTCACATCATGGTTTAGGATATTTTCTGATATATAAAAGATAAGTTGTTTCTTATGGGTATTGGTGGATTCAACAAAATGAGCATACCATTACAATCAATGAACTCTAGTTGGTATAAAACATGTTTTCCTTGAAGTTGTGGTGACATTATATCATTGAAAAGTGTTTTATTGTTTTCAACAATCAGAATAAACTCTGGTATGTCCTCTCTTAGTTTTACCAGAACAAGTGAAAAATATTGTAGATATAATTATTATTAGACAATTAATTTTATATTACATGCACACCATTCATGGTTTATGTAATTTCTATGTTCTTCTATAGTATGTCATATAGTAATGTCATGTGTGGATCTAGGTATTCCTCGAGAGTGACGAGAAACCCTATGAAGTGCATCTTGATATGGGAGATGTTGGCATAAGAGGATTCATTTTATAGATGTAAGAATAATAATATATATTTTAGTAGGTGTATGACTCCCATATAAGAGATTCAAAGGTAAAGGTGTGGAGAAAATGATTGGTAGTTACAGATTCCCATGGTGGTTGGTTAAGTGATGAACACCATCATATTCTGTTTTTGTGGAGGATTTTCATCCCATTAGTGATGAGTTAAGTTGTTATTCACGAGTTCAATTACTCACACATAAAGGTATATATTGTATTGAAAAATATGAACTGAGATTTGATTCATTATTTTTATCTAGTTTTATTTATTCAGTTATAGAGTTTGTGTCCTAATTTTTGGTCTCCTGAATGTTAAAGGCTATACACTATGTTCCTGATGGTTTTCTCCAACAATTGGATCTTCCTCAATGAGAGTTAGAGGATATATCAAATTTATTCTTCACTAGTTTTCCTAAAAAATTTGGAGTATATAATTATTTATTAGTGATAGTTGTCCATTTTAAGAAAATAGACCACTTCAATAAAATAATGGTGTGAAGCTTTGTGTCTAGGTAGTTCATGGAGGAGGTGTTGACACTCCATGGGATCATATGGTTGTACTTCTTTGGTTATTATCCTTATTTTAAATCCATAGTATGTATAGGTCTCCAACTTAATTTTTTATATTACTTATTTCTTAATACATATTTTAATCTATATAAGTACAGTCACATTGAGTAGACCATCCAAACTCTTGAAGAAATGTCATATTCTTCTGTCATATTTTTTAGATTATCATGGATGACTCACAAACTATTGGTTGTGTGGGTTTAATATATTTGTTTACACCACTATTTGCATGGATCTATTTTAATCATTGTATGAAAAATCATTCCATTATATGTTGTTCAATATGAGTGTTAGAGATTCAATAATTATCAGGATGGAATGAGTTTAGATAATGAATGATACAGTTTAGGTGATTTAGGAGAGGATGAAGGGAGTGAAGGATCATCAAAAGACCTATGTTTACCATTTGATACCTCTGTAGTTTAACATTAGAGACAATATTTTTGTAAAGGTGTATGAACGGCACTATCAGTGAATATTTTTTTAGGGGAGTAAGATTTCTCACAAGTTTTTTGGACCTTCTTAGGCGATATCTTGTGTTGGATTCATTACATGTTGGATAGAAATTATCCCATTGATAAACAAGATAAATAATTTATTCCATGTTTCATAGATCTATCATTATGTTTATTATTGTTGTCACATCGTCAATTTGGGAGAGGTCAATGATTATAATAGTGATACCTATGAGGAGTTGTCTGCGGAGGTCCAAGACCACCGTGATATGGAGTAACATGGGTCTTATATCCCTGATGTTTTTGAAATTGATTTCATGGTTCTCGGGTTATGTTCACCTAAAAATGTGAGTCAATGATATACATATAGTATCTATAGTTATTTTTTGTTTATCTCCACATTTGTAGCAATGCACAATTTTTTCATTTTAACCATTATCTGGAACATGACATGGTTTCTCTCACTTAATTACTTTTACAAACATGCTGTTGGATGAGAGTGATCTCCCCGAAGAGAGTGTTTAGGAATTAATTGTTTCTATTACATTGATTTGTGCTCGATTATTATGTGTGATGTGGTTGAGCTGCTATGATGGAGGGATTCTTGATAGGTATATCATCTGGTGGTTGTTTGGGTGACCTCCTTTTCCCTTCACTCTAGGTTTGGTTTTAAATTTTCAATGATGATAATTATCTGATATGTATTTTATGTAATGTACCATATCTTTTTTGATAGTTCCTTTATAATTTTTTATGATCCATGATTTGTAGTGTAATCCTAAAGGATTTTTAGTATTTCTGGGATCTAGAATCTCCTTGAAAAAGTAGTTCATGATGTGAAATATAGTTCTCATCATGAGTGTAGAGTTCATGGAGTAATTAGTTATTACTGATTTTCATAAGAGATGTTCATAGGGTATGTTTTCTGATGTGTAAGGTATATTAATGATGTGAAAGGGTATAGGATTAGAATTAATAAACCAATATCTAAAAACTCTTGTTTTGAACAAGATGTTTATGATTTGAAAGGATCCATTTCTTTTATACTAAGGTGAATTTTTTTACAGTGTGTCTTAAAATCAAATCATTCACAATGTGAATAGGTCATTCATGCAACAAAAGTGAATCTATAAATTGGATCCCAACCATGGTTTTCTAAAACTCATCAATTTTTCAATCAAATCCACGAGAGAAGAGGAGTGTTCTGAAGGAATTTTTAATCCCTATAAAAAGGGATTGATCCTCAACATCTAATGTTTTATTTGTGCTGATATAAGGTATATTTTCCTTATTATCTTATGGTTTATCCTTTAATTAGTAATTTTTTCTCCCATTTTTTCTTTCCATGTCGTGTTGTTTTATCTCATTTGTTATTATTAAGTACTTTTTATGTCTTTTGGTGTAGTTTTGGTGGAACATCCTTCGAGGGATTAAATTTAATTAATGGAGAGATGATAAGATATACAGATTATGTTCCGTTCATCTTTGAATAATTTTTAAATTCTTATTGTAGGAGATTTATTCTTTCCCCTGTTATTTTATATGAAATTATAATGTTATCATTATTTATCTCTAATAATGATAATGAAAATAACCATATTAAAGAATAAATTGGATTAATGAAAAGAATGGTTTTTGGATGGACTAATCACATGTTTTTCATCATGATATTGGCTTTCCTATTGATATTATAGATAGATGGAAATTTATGTTTTAGCATTATTTTAATTTTTTATGCTTGGTTTTCGTACGTTTAATTTGATTGAAATGGTTAATGAACACAAATCATATAATGTTTCTTGTCTAATGAATTGAATACACATGTTTTTTTAAATCATTATTCTTATGATTGATGGGAAATACAAAAAAAATCTTAATTAATTTTAATTAAATTTATTATTCCTTGTTTTTATGTAATTCGATAAATAACATTATATTAGAAATAAGTTTTCTTGATATTAATAAAGAGTTGGATGAATTTATTTTTTTTCTCTTAATGTTTTGTTAAAACTAAAATATAAGCCTCAAATCTTGTTTAAATAATTTATATAATTTATAGATAATTCAATAGGTTTCCTATGGTTTTCATCTTTAGTAAATGAATTGATTAACCTAATATGGTAATACAACTAGTAGTTTGATAAAGATATATGTTTGGGGTCGAGTGATCCTGTCTGTATGTGAATGAAAGATTCCAAGTTTTTAAAGCATAGTTACCATGTTTACTATATTTTTTTGTTTTATAACTTTAGTTTTTTATTGGTACGTAATGAGTTATATGGTATATGATGTTATCCTAGAATAGTTGATGGTGTGGTGAGATCTAGGTGTGGAGGCTCAGGTTTATAAAATCTATTTACGCTTATGATAGCAGGATGCATGGTGACATGTATTGTGGTGCGAGGATGACAATGAGATTGATGGAACGATTTGAATTTGGGATTACTCTCTATTTTGTTGAAATCCATATTATATATTATTAATTTTATGATTTAAATCACAAATTTTTAGGTTTCTTGTTTATCTGTGTTTTTTCACCACTTTTTGATGCAATTGGTTGTTTACTATAACAAACCCAACACCAGTAACCCAGAGCCTATGTATAGATTATAATATTTATATAACATACAATGAATATAATCCAAAAGGAATATTTTGTTTATTAGTCATGAATAACAAGATACATACATGATTCCAATATAACTTTGGAAATAAAAATTAAAACATAGATAAATAAAATGATCGAAATCCTTGAAACTTATTCAAATATTTATTATTCATATAATTGGAAAAGGGAAAAAAGTGATCTCAAATGATAAGTAATGGTAAGGTATAATGGAACATATAATGAGTAAATAAGTAATAATCATTATTTCATTGTAAATAATTATAAAATAATTCCATTCAATGTACACTTGAGATCAATGAGTATAAATGGATTATATCAATATAAAAACACATGGATAAAAATAACTCAATTCTAAATTAAGGAAATAAATAATATTGGACTTCATGACCTCATAAATCATGATATATTTACTTTCAAATACTTGTTCTAATTTAGATTAATCAATAGTTAGAAATACACCGGAAAACTTTTTCATAAGGTTGGACAACTAGTCTGTCCGATGAAACCCATCAATGCATCGGGGAAATATACATGTATACTCCCCAAATATCCTTACATGTCACATTATATAGATATATAATAAATGTAAAATTTAATTCATAAATAATATAACTTATCCCCAAATTTTTGTATTGAGTAAATAATACAGAATATCAGAGTTTACTCAGTCAATCAAATAACATTCAAAGTAAAACACCATATATAAAAATAGTGTAATGTTTTGGAAATATTCATTTACATGAAACAAAGAATATTGATATTTTATAAAAAATTAATGGCCTATGAAAATTCATCGTAGATAAGGTTACGTTTAAAGATAATTTTAATGACATCAAAATTATTCCAGTGATGACATGTGGCCATCAATTCGTTAGGGAAGTGGATTTTAAAGTAAATTAATGTCTATTAATGAATAAAATAAAATGAAATAAATACATTTTACATCTCATAAAAATATTTTTAAATGTAAAATCATTAAAATATTATAGATAACACTAAATATTTTAAAATGGTTTTGATAGTGGGAAATTTGATTAATGTTGTATATATTAAAAATAAAACATTCCTTTTGAATATTTATAAAAATGTCACAAATGAAAATTTTGTAAAGAATAAAAAATATTCTTTAAATGACCATTAAAATATAATAATAGAATAAAAAATCACTAATTATTTATTTTATTAAAAAATTACTTTTGTAAAACAATTTGGAATCATGTAGTCAACGAATAAAAATATACCTAGTCAAAAGAGGAAGTAGATTTAATTTTATTGTAAAAATTTATAGCAGTGACTAAAATGAAAAAGGGAGGAAATTTTAGAATAAATTTTGTTAAATACATAAATATATATAGGATTATAAAATATAGGTATTTGGTGAATCATATTTTACAATACTTCTTCAATGAAAATAAATGAAGTCCCGAAAAAATAAATAGATTCTAAAATAAACTCTTACCACTTTGGTAAATTTTAAAATTATAAGCCCTTTACAGAGTAAATATGAATTAAAACATTAATCATTTTTAGTAAACATATATTCTTTTTAAATATATAAATTGTGAATAATATTCACCACATAAAAATAAATTTTTTTATAACTCCAAATATTTCACTATAAAGTGGATATTGAGATGAAATCACTTACAAAGATCGTATCATTAATGTGTTAATTAATCAATGAAGTAATTATGTATAATAAATTTATATCCACAAAAAATTAAAAATACATTATAGTACAATCATATTTTATTTTATATATTATCATTCCATAATATAGTCTATGCTGTAGAAGTATAAACCAATGAATCGAAATTGAGATGAGAAACTAATTACCTAACATTTCCCCTTACTTGAACATATTTAAACACATATATAATGATCTTAAGAAATTTATTTATTTATAATAAATCGTACTAAATTTTATAATATCATATAATATACAATTATAAAATATTATGATCATTAAATTTACAATAATTCATTATTATTGTTGTTTCGGGAGTTAACTATTTTATTTTCCCAGGCCGGTTTTGACAGTGATGTTCTGGTCCTTGTACTTTGATTATAGTTCCATCATCTACATAATGAAAATAATGATATAAATATAATTTATATTCAATTCATATAAAAATATATAAATATATATTCATCCATAAAATATATAGATGGAAAAATAAAATAAAACGTTCATAGAGAATGTATGATGTACATACGCATAAATGTTGTTTTCACTTTTATATATAGAAAACATTACTGGTAAATAACTATTCACATTCATAGGAAAAATTTATAAAATAAATATGAACTATTTATTTATCAACTCTATACTTATAAACATACATGTAAAATACAATTGAAAAACGAATCCCTTTACTTCGTATAAGTGGCTGTCCACACATTCGCATGAGCGACATTATCTCTATCCAAAATATTATAATTTAATTAAATAGATATGATAATATACATTTACAGTAATATTTACCTCATAAATATTATATGTATATATATATATTATAGATATTCTAGCCTTTTTCACATATTATTATATGATTTCAAACATAATTAACTATCAAATTACAATCCAAGGATTGTAAAGTTTTATGTCTTTGGAATACTTGGTACAAATATCTAAAAATTTGGGAATAACAAAATTTCTGTATTTATCATCCATTATGATCTCCTAAATTCCTTTGATCCCTTGAATCTACATTGGTTACCTAGGGAAAACATGAACAATGGTTGAGCAAAAAATTCTTGTAAGGGAATAATTATAAGGGGAAATAATAGAATAAGGGTTAATATGCATAATAGGATGAGATAAAAGGAATGGATATATATAAGGAATAAACAAATATGTAATAATTGTGTCCCATGATATGTGGAAACAATATAAATCATATAATGACCCTGCGTCAAGGCTCATTTCATATGGAGGAGCAAGAGTTAAGGTTAACCACTATAACTGTTGGACAATGATGACTGTTCAACGCTAACCACCAAGATTGTTTCACATGTCTTCTCACTAGAGAAATAATTACCCAATTAATTGGAGATATATGTAGGAACACCCATAAGAACATGTTCATGAATATTTTCTTCACATTAATAATCAACTATATGGAACTAAACATAAACATAAGGGTTACCCATAGTATGAATTGGGTATTATAATCTTATCAAAAAGGAATAACATAAGGGAATTTCATAAGGGTGTCCATGAATGAATGGATTTAAATAATTCATGGAAATTAATAATGGAAAATAGTCATATCATGATAATTCATAACAACTAGAAGTGATGGCATATAAAAAGAAATAATAGTAATATTTATAATTAAAACATTTTAGACTGGATTAAGGTAAATATTAAAGAGTATTTAATGTAGAAAATTTCATAATATTTTATATAAAACAATAATTAAATCATGAATGTTTTCATATCTAAATATGTTTTTTATAAAAATTATGGTGGCTCAAAATTGATTATATAGTTCAATTGAAAATGGTTTAGAATTCCAGACATTCCCTTAAATTGGGCTTACATATAAAGAAGAATTGAGTAAGGAACCTTTTAAAAAATGTAAATCACAAAAAAAGAAGGATGAATGGATCTTGATACATGATTTTGGAACATATAACTGGAATTTATAATATTTATATAAAATTAATATAACATTTAATTTGGGTAAAAAGAGAGAGTATAACATGAGGGAATAATAGAGGTTCAGGTAGAATCCCTTAACTTAAGTCTGAATGTGTTCTTCACTGGATCATAATGTCTTGGATTTTAAAATTAGATTCCTTAATTAATAATTCAATTTCTATTTATTGATGAATTTAATTTATCATAAATTTATTAAGTTCATTTATGGTTTTTTTGATGGGTTAATAAATTCAATTTCAACATTTGTGAGCATTTGTTTCTTTTGTTTTAATAATCAGTTTGTTGGTATACATGAAAAAAATGTAATGCAATGTGGGGGAAGATATATAGAATTTACCTTATATTTTTTTAATTATATTTCACAGGGAAAATTGATATTATATTTTTTTGTTTTTATTTCACTAGGATGATTCATTTTATAAATAGATAATAAAAATCGGTTCGGTTTATTTTGGTGGTTTTTGATCACAATAAACTCATTTTTTATAAATTAATATAATAATTAAATATTGATTTCAGAACATTAAATAAGATATAATAAATATATTATAATCTTTTTTAACATTAAAAATATCTTAATGACACGTCTTTAATATGGAAATGTAAACTGAAAAATTCATCATCTTTGAATATGATAAATTAACACATCACGGATGATGATATCATTTTTAGTATAAAAGGACTGAAAGTGAGACGATGATGAACTATTCCATCATCATAAAAAAGTTATTTTATATTCATTTTACAGGATTTATCATATTAGTTTTATGAGGTTACGTGAGGAGAGAAAAAAAAGAAATAAACATGAAAAAAAATTAAGTGAAAGGGAAGTGAGTTTTCCCTCTTGATTTCATCTTCTTGAGATCATCCATAAAGGATTGATTATGGTTTATTATTAAGACCAAAATATCCTGGATAATGGGGAGTGTCTTAAAAGGATATTTGAGAGTAATTTGGACAAGGATCAGGGATTGAGAGGTGTGCGAAGAAGGTGTGGTGATGGGTGGTATTGGTACTAGAGGATAGGGGTGTTTTGTCATTATTTTAATCATTATTTGATTATTTTGGCTTGTGACTATGAATATTTTGAGATTTATTATATAAAATTTTATTATAATGAAGTTAATTTTGTTTTTTTGGTACTTACTTCATCAATTATTCATGGAATAATGTATATAATTTATAATGTATAAATACCATAAATTCGCATATTTCCCTATTCAACAAAAATTCAAGTATATTACAAAAATCACTATAATTCACTCTAATGATTTATTGATGTGTGGAATTCAAAAATTAACTCCATTTAAAAAAACTAATAAAAATAAATTTAAATTGTTATTAAAATCATAATTCACTTAAAAAATAGATATTTTAAAATTATTACTAATTTTATAACAATATGAAAAATTTAATAAGGTCACATAAAATTATTTAATAATTATAAGATAAAAAATAATATTTTATGAATATATTTTATGAAAATAAATTCTATTTTAAATTATAAATTTATTCATTAAATTATAATTAAATATTTATTAAATAAAAAAATACCAACACTTAATTAGTAAGTTTAAAAATATTTTTTTACTTATACTATGATAAAATTAAAACATATTTTCACATATATGGTGGATAAATTTTATTTTTAATTTCATTTGTTATTTTACAATTTATTTTTTTAGTTTATTATTCTAAGGGTTATGTTACTATTCAAACGATCAAGTTATTATTCCTTTGGTGTGTGTTCCTTAACTTCTATAAGTTCCTTTTATTTCCTTATTTATTCAATTATAAAGTTTTTATTATGTTATTAATATGATTTTATGAGATTATACTCTATTAAATAATAACAATAACCGAATTTCCATTTATATAATTTAGATTCGAAACATTCTTCCCCCTTATTTTATTTCCCCCTAGAAATTTTATTTCACATTCTTGGCTGAAAAAGGTGTGAGTATTTTCGATTGTTGATTCCTCAGGTTATCATGTTTCCACTTCATAATTATGGTTGTGGAAATGTACTTTCACCTAGTGATTAGTCTTGTTTTTTAGAACCTAATATCTAGGATCCATGATCATCATTGGCTGCTCCTCAGAAGAAAGATCATTCTCCAAGTGTAACACCTATAAAGTCATTACATGTCAAGGATATGGTATGTATATACATAATAGGGATACATGGAATACATTGTGCACTTTAGACATAGTGTGTGGTGTTCTATTCTATATTCCAAAACTCTATCATGATCAATCATCTCAAAGGGTTTGAGGAACCCAGGACATAAATTTCATTTCTTCCCAAATCTCATGACCGTATTCCAAAGAGATATTCG
This sequence comes from Viscum album, assembly GCA_963277665.1. Taxonomy (NCBI): domain Eukaryota; kingdom Viridiplantae; phylum Streptophyta; class Magnoliopsida; order Santalales; family Viscaceae; genus Viscum; species Viscum album. Next base: position 269,666,581 of record OY728131.1, read on the forward strand.
TAGGAATATCATGTCCCCAACCTTAAACTCAATGTATCATCAATGACAATATGTGTAAATTTTTTTCATCTTTTTGATTCCGTAATCTATTGAAAAATGTTTTCCCCTTTTCCACTATTTAATTAACCATTTATTTTCATAATAGCTGATGCTCACTAACTTCATAACATCAAGATGGTGTTATGTATGTTTTCCCATAAAGTGAATATTGGTCTCATCCACCTTTCATTTCCATACAAAATGGTCCCAACTTGTCTTGTAGTATCAAAATAGGTCACTAAGATCTACCATTAGTTTGAGTATGATTGGTCTTATAGATTTTCAGCTCAATTCTAATAGCATGATAAATATTCATCATGGTCTTCGAGGTGAGTCTCAGATCTCCATCGAATAAATTTAAAGTGGTACTTCATTCAACCTTGCCACCTATTTGATATATATATATATATATATATATATTTGTGTGCGTGAAACTTGATCTAATGAGAATTAATCTTTAATTGAGATAATGCGAGATTCAATTTTAAGATGGTACATAATAACCCATATAGCATTGTTCTATTTTTTGTATTTGGATGTTCATGGTGATGTTTTCTCATTTACATGGTGATGTTTTCACATTTACATGTTTTTATGTGTAATGTTTGCATCAATCCTTTATAATATTTTATTAATCCTTCACATGATTTGATAATAGGCACACTGATGTATTTTCAACAATCTTCTTCTTCATATTATCTAACCAAATTTTTTATTGATCTTCTCAATTCATATTTGTGCTTCTTGGGAGAATAGAGAAAGTCATGTTATGTGTTCCATTCATAAGCTCGTTCATTATCTCTAGACTGAATGGTACACATAATTGTAACAAAAATCTTATGAAACCATCATTATCAGTTTTAAACATAGAGGATTCCCAATTTCCGATAGCTTCCACCCTTTCTGAATTTCTTCAAAATTTCATTGACCAACCATTATTTTATCCTGGAGGTATAGTTGAGTAATCATTTGAGAAATATTTATAATTTTTCTACCTTAATTATTATCATTCCAATAATTTTTATGTCTAATAAAATTGTATTATTCTCAACAGTCATCATAGATAAAGATAAATGATCCTTCCTACATAGAGAATCATCCACAATGTTATCTTTACCAAGATTCTAGTTGATTGAGAAGTTGTAATCCTTGATGAGATATAACCTTTATCACTATTTCATATTAATCTACATCTATTTGAATATATATTCCACAATATTGTGATCAATATATATTTCACACTTCTCCCGAAAGAGATAATTTAACACCCCGAGCTTCCACAATACGCTTCCCTTTCAATAATGCAATAGCTTGCATTGTACGCAATTTCGAGATTCTAACACACCGCGACCAATAAAAATAGCCATTATGAATAGTAATATCCACTTTTTGAAATTATTTATATTTTATATTTCAAAATTGACTTCATTTTTGGATTCGTAATATCAAAATTATCCTATGTTAAAATTTTGGTATTTTTCTGAGAACTTCCAATTTTTTATGAATAGTGAAAAATACTTAAAGACAACTTTTTTATTAAATATAATTTATAGTGATAAATTATACTATTGAGTGGTTTTAAAGTATAATTAGAATATATTTTTACTATTTTATCCAATGGTGGTCATTATAATTAATTTCACTTTGAAATTAGACATAAACAATTGTCAATCTTTTGATATATATTGTTTCTTAAAAACACGCTATTTGTTGTGACAGCGAGAATTAATTATAAAATTAATTAACACAACTTATATGTTTGGATTTTGTAAAATAGAAATCAATTTTAAATTTTGAATATCAATTATAGTTTAGGGTGAAATTTTGGCATTGTTCTGAAAAACTTCAATTTTTGATGAATAGTGAAACCACTAACTGGTAGTTAAAAAACTGATTTTTGATTTAAATAAAAAATTACCACTTCTATGATTTGATTTTCAAAAATCTGACATACATGTCTATCATTAGGAAGTAAAATGTGGTTCAACTAGATTAAAATAATTTTTTTTTGTGAATAGTAACTTTTAAGTTTAATTAATCGCGATTAAAGGTAATTAGTGAAATTTAAGGTAAAAATGATATTATAGAAATATGAAAATATCCTTACACTTGTCCTACCATTATTTGATGAGTCATGTACGACAAAGAAAATCCATGGGTCAACTTGGGTACCCCATGGAGCCACTTGGTTAAGAAAATGACATTAATAACTTTTTATTTAATGTGAAAATAAAATTGTCACAAACATGTGTTGTTTTACTAAAATAATAATTACATGGAGTTATATAAGTTATATATTCGACTATAAATAATCATTGGAAAGATAAAAAAGATTTCCTACATCATGATATTTTTTTTATAATTTTTAGACATTAAATAAATTATTTTTTTTGACACCATGATGATGCAACAATTACCTCATTAATTAATGATTTAAATAAAATGAAAAGATAATGTAAAATATACGACTTAAACTTGTAAAAAACCTACTGGATGAGTATATTTAGAACCCTTATCAACTTATCCTCGAAATATATAATTTTGGGACATTTAATAATGGAAACACATTATATAATAAAGTAACATTTCATAACTTTCCAAGAGTGCCCCTCTTCTCTTCTTTTAAAAGGCCCCCACCACTACCACCTTATTCATACCTTAAAGCCATTTGGATCGGCCAACCTCTACCCAAATACTCTATAAACTTCCCCCTCTATTACTCCTATAAGCCACACATTGGGCATAAGTCTTCCCAAAGAATCCTTTGGCTCAAATCAAAAAGAGTTACCCGATTTTAAGGTAATGTCTTATCTTTTGTTCTTTTGTATAATTTTGCCTCTCCAGCCCATTAAACTCTTTTTATTTCTTTATTTTGTAACAAAAACAGTATCTTCAATATACTAGGATGTTTTTATGAGCAGGATTTGATTTAAACTCACACACACCTTCGTCTAATGGTTAAAGAACATACTGTTTCTGTGTTTGGTGAATTTCTGCCTCACGAAACGATAATTGTTCAATATTCTTCTAACACCTTTCATGGTGGCAATTAAGATGTCACTATATTTATATATGATATATATTATGTTTATGTTTTCCTTATGCTTCTGTATTTCTCATTTATGGAATGCCTTTATGATTTCCATTATGTGTAAACGCGATAATTTCATTTTAGGATGTTCGGACTACCGCCCCCTCAAAGTGAATTGAATCGTTAATGCCATATGTGGGATGTATAAAAGATGGAGTAAATGATAATATATATGATATTATACTGGAATTATAATATACCTTTATATCATTATGATTTCATTCCATTAAATATGAAATATAAATGAAAGTAGTGTTCATGCGTACGTACGGCTTACCGTCTCCATGAACGGTGCATTTCATTTTTACCTCTAAATGTTATGTAATATTATAAATGAATGTATATAGTGGATATATATGATATCTAAATCTTGAATATAATTCTGTAGATAATGGATATTCTACCACATTAAAAACATATAATTATAAGATGTTTATGGTTGACTCATGTACCAAAGATCGACAAAATGACCGTTATAAACTTAGATGACTACATAATTTTCTTAACATTGTAATAAGTGATATAAAAGGGATAATGAACTTGAAAAAGGTTCTTAATAAATTAGAAATTAACTCTAGTTTATTATTCAGGAGATTAAATAACGGTCGAGTGATGTCGGACACGAGGTAAGGGAACTTCTTAACCCAATTTCCATTCGGTGGGTTAATCTCCTTCTTTCAAATTATGTCATGATATTATTATGTCTTATCTTGTATTTGTACTTTATTTATGTGTAATAATAGTGAATACACATAATATATCTATTTTATTTATAAAATGATCTTTGTAAGGACTTCGTCTCAATCTCCATTCATTGAGGCATATTTTATTTTATACACAACTTTCTTTTATACAGTTTACAAACCCCTTTGAATTTTACGTTTATTCAAAAGGAATCTTTTTTATATGAAGCGTTTTAATAAACGAAAAAAGGGAATGTTTTTTTGTCGTACGTATGCGGCGACAATGACTTCTCCGCCGCCGTGACCATTATTTGATTTTCGGCTTCTTCTACAAGCCATAACTTATTTTAAAAATGATAAATAAATACCAAGATTTAATTTTCTTTTATTTTGGTATTGAATAAGGTTTTGAAAGTGTTTTTATTATATCAATGTTTTTTATTGATATATTGTGATCGAAATGTGGAATTGTTATGTTTCCTTGATGCATGTTTTATGTAATACAATTATGTTATGGTTTATGATATGTTTAAACATGTTCATATGAGGAATGCATTGGACTTCATAAGTGACGGATGGAGCCCGCTATAGCTCCTCGATGCATCAGTAGGTCACATGAGACAAAATAGTGTCTTGGAACGAGGCATTGACAAAATATTATTTGTATTCTTGGCACGAGGCCATGGCTATGTGGTTATGATAGTCTGGTATTATGCATTCCATCATTATGAAAATGGTTATTGATATTGCATGTGATTATTCGACCAGTAGAATAACCATGTGAATAAGTAAATGGAATTATTTCATTTTACTTTTCCATATTATGTTGAAGTTCATGTTTAAAATTCTTTTTTTTAGTTATACATTTCCTTAAATGTTTATGTTTTTTTATGAAAGCTTCCACTATATTGTTATCCTTACTGAGTATCTGAGCTCACCCCTTTCAATGTTTTAATTTTTCAAAGATGTGAAGAAGTATATTATGAATGACCTATAGGGATAGTAAGAGGGGATATGAAGACAAGATGTTGTTGTAGTTTTTTTTACTTTATTATTTAATTTAAGACTTATGAATGTGTCTAGTGTTTCCAAGGCTACTAAACTAATCGGTCATTCAAGACTTGATCTTTTGTGATCATGCCAATGTTACGTAATAATGCACTAACTCTGGGTAACTGGTGTCGGGGCGTTACAGTTTGTATCTGAGGTAGTTTAGTACTAACCTTGGAAGCTAGATTTAGATAAACTCTGATTATATCACATAGACCTAAGATAAACATTTCGGATTAGTATAGAAGAACTTCCTAGAATTTTGGTATTATAGAGATTTTGTGAGTTTTCCGAGCAATACATCTCTGTATGGATACGAGCAGGTAGAGGCGGATCTGGCACAGATGTACCTAGGGGTAAAACCCGAAAACAACGCATTGAGATAGGCTCGAACGGGAACTGGTGCATGACAACGGGCCTTGCTGCACTCTTGGTTACGACACTCCCGAGGGATATGCTTAGGATAATTCTCATTTTCTTTACAAAGCACTATGAAGGTTTATGAGTATATGCTACCTCAAAGAAAACATTTTTATGATTATGAATTACATCCATAAACCATTGAATTTACGTTAAGTATTTTACATGTTTGGAATTATTCATTGCAATTCATAAACTAACCTAGTTTATGACATTGTATAGAAATGACACCTAGTAGAAGGAATGTGAACTCCAACAACACGTATAATCCAAAGAGTAAGAAGGATCATATATTTCACGGTATTAAGACACCATTTAGAAGGGAAATAGTATCTCATGTGTTCTAAACATATGAAGAGATTGTATCATGTGTTAATAAGATAAGTAAATAATTCTTTGAGTCCTATGGCTTTGAAGCGAAGCAAGAGAAGAAATGGATGGAAGAGAGAATGATGGATAAAGGGACAAGGGGAAAGAGGAATTTCCAAATATGTGATAACTATGGGAAGAAACACCTTGGAACTTGCCTGAAGGGAATGGGAGTTTGTTATAAGTGTGGAGAAAAAGGACACCAAGTGTGTAACATCCCAAGGTTTTCTAAAAATAAATTGAAAATGCTTGAAATTTTGTTTAAGGTATATATTTATAAGTATCCTTTAAACATAATTTTATTTCTTCTATGTTTTGAATTTCAAGAAACTATCATCTACAATTGTGTTCAGTATGTTATTTCGAGTCTGATGGAACAAACTTGTTTTTTTGGTGAATAGTAACATTCCCTTATGAATAGTAATATGAATAGTAATATGAATAGTAATATGACCTCATGAATAGTAAATAATATTATTATTTTATTTTCCCATGGCAATAGGATAATGGGATCTTAATTGATTTTCCAATGTCACATAAAACTAATTGCACATCAATTTTGTTATTTTTCGAATTAACTGTGACCTTATTTTAAAATTAAATTAATAATATTTAGAAAATTATTTTTGAAAAATGGAGTTCATTTTTGAATTCTACACGTCGAAAAATGGTTGGGGTAAATTTTTGGTATTTTTCTGAAACTCTTGAATTTTCGGTGAATAGTGAAATACGGTAAAATACCGTATAATCAATTTATCAGTAAAAATGCACTATTTATGACATCATAAGTGATGCAAGGCCACTTGCTTCGAAATCACATGATATTTTCACTAATTAAGGCCACTTGATTTGAGATTATTCATAGTCTTGATAAAAATATTATAATAATAATTAAAATAATCTAAAATACCTCCCCTCCTCCACTATAAATACCACCCTCACTCCCCTCTTCCTCCCACACCTCTCAAGCCTTGAGCATTGCCTAATTTCTTCCAAATTCCCTCCTCAATCTTCTTCCCCACGTCCTAGAGCTGCTGGTCTCACCAAAAGACCAAAATCAAAGCCCTTAGAAGGATCTCAAGGAGAAGAGATCAAGAGGTAAACATCCTCTTTCATTTTCATTCCTTCCATCCATTTTATGTTATTCTCTTCCTTTCCCTTTGTCTTTTGTTGGGATATTTCATTAAATATTTTCCCTTACAGTCCAAATTTTGTATGATTGATGAGATATTCCATTCCTCTCATCAATCTTGTTTTTATGAAATTTTTAGAGGCGCCGTTAGGCTGCCGAATTTTTTTGTAAGAAATTTCTCATGTTTTCTTTATTTCATGATTCCTTCCACTTCTTTCTTCACCCCCTCTTATCCAAGAGGAATGAAATCTCCAGATTCATGTATATTCTGGATGTTTTCATGTTTATGGAAAATTACAAATCATTATTCCTCTCCTCTTTCACTTATTTAAAGAATCAAAAAACATTGTCCATTTGTGTCGAATTACCGATATCGTGGACGATGTATTTTCAATTTCCATTAATTATTTCACGTCTGGTCATGAAACCATTTATATGGTTGAACCAGGTTATAATATATGTTTTATGAATCATATAAGGTTCTGTAATTCTTTTTTACTCATGATTCAAACTTATAAGACTAAATGAAATTGTAATTATCAAAGAACCACTTGAATTATCTAAACGAACATAATTAATGTTTTAACTTATAAATCATCATCATATAAGGCACCAAAGTGATGAATGGTATAATTTATGGTACTGGAGTTATGTAACTAATACTCCATTCCAATTCTGGAGTTTCACTTCCAATCAACAAGAACGATTCATCATGAACCGATCGTGAAAATCACAAAAGACCTCACCCAAAATAATGCAAGGAACAAAGTACTAACAAATAAGGGGTGAAATGAGGTTATGAAATGACCATATAAGATGTTATAAACATGAACACGTTTCTTTAAAATCCTATTAACACTCCTTTAACCATTATACAGGAGGTTCAAACAATTTTGAAGTAGGACAAGCCGAAGGTAAGGGAATTCTTAACCCGATTTCCATTCTTTGGGTTAACCTTCTACTTTATAATTTATGTGCTATTTAAATTGTTTGTGTGATGGGTTCTGTTTTTATTATGTTTAATTATGTGTATTTACAGAGTATATACATATTCCATCCACTCAATTAAGTATCACTTCAAGTATATGATGTTTATATGGGACTTTTCTTCTAAAATCCTCTTTTAAAATTCTGTTTTATAAGATTCAAAGGCAATGTTTTTATGCTATTATTTATGTTGAATGATTATGTTTTGGCTATTGGGCATTGTTTATGATGAAGGGTGGGACCTATATTTCCCTCCAATTCATTGGGTATGAGTAAGTTGGAGGTCGGCCGTATGGTTACTCCAAGTGTAACTGTGATGGTTACACAAAGTAAGGTAGCCGTGAGGGTTACAAATTTTAAGGTAGACAAGATGGTTACAAGATTATGTAAGTAATGCCCCAATATACCTTTATGATTATAATTATGTTTGTATGGATCTTGTGTAAATCTCATGTTACGCTAAGTAAGATTTTATGGGTGTAAATCATGTATTTTAAAAATGTTTCCATATGTCTTGTGTATTCATGGACTAATGAGATTTTTTTCCTTCTTTTTCATACCTTACTGAGTTTTTGTGCTCATCCCAAGTTTTTAAATGATTTTTCACAGGTTAATGGATGAATAATACAAGGAAGGAAGACATGTTAAATGTTGAAGAATTGTCAAGGAGTCTTGTTTTATGTTTTAATGTTTTATATTCTGAGGAAAATGGAAACTGATTTTTATGGTATCCACTATGTAACAATGTGTAATGTTATGAATATTTTGTCTTAATTCTCTAAAGCTCTAAACTTGAAAAGATCCTCAATGTAAAATGAAGTGTTTTCTTGAATAAATTCAAGATTATGTATGAAATAAGTGCGGGTCCTTACAGTTGGTATTAGAGGATGGTTTAGATGACTTTAGGGGTTAAGGTGATGCTAATAGAAAACCATAAATAATTCTCACCCTATGTTTAATTTGTTATAGCATTTAAAGATTACCATGTTGCTTCATCTAAGAAATTTTTGTTTAGAATAGTTGTCCGCAGAAGGAACATGGATGCTGAAGAGGATAGGCACCGACAGAATGACATCCTTCCTGATCAACAGCCCGGAATGGTAGGGATTGGAACCGAGCAGTTTGTGACAGTAATGGCTCAGCTAACACAGGCAATAAATGGTGGTGGCATCCATGCAAGAGGACAAATAGATGTACCCCAACGGAACATGACAGTGGTGGAACATTTTATGAGACAACATCCTCCTGCATTCAGTGGATCTTCTGACCCAGTGGCAGCAGAAGGATGGATTAAGGCCCTTGAAAAGATATTTGATGTTATGGGATGTTCAGACAATCAAAAGGAAAGTCTTGCCATTTATCGTTTTGAAGGGGAATCTGATCAGTGGTGGTCAATGGTAAGGAATATCAGGGGTAGAGAGGATTTTGATGCCTTAGTATGGGATGAATTTAAAAGTCTTTTTCTTGAAAAATATTTTCCTAAGGTGGTGCGACTTAGAATGGAGAAACAATTCCTTGAACTGAAACAAAAGGAGGAAGATTCAGTGGCTATGTATGAGGCGAACTTCACCCGACTGGCGAGGTATGCTCCGAATCTTATTCTGGATCTCGATAGCAAAATCAACCGCTTTTACTCAGGATTGAAGCCAAGGTATCGAAGGGCGTTGGCCTCCCGTGAATTCAAAAGTTATGAGAAACTTGTCCGATGTGCTGAGAGGGTAGAGATGGAGTTTGCTGACGATCACATGCAATTTGGAAACAAAGAGAAGAAGAGGTCAAATTGGAAAGCAATGGGTAAGAATCAACCAATGAAATCTGATGGTAAGAAAATACAGTTTCCAGTTTGTGAAAAGTGTGGCAAGAAGCACCCTGGGGAATGTCTTATCAAAACTGGGAAGTGTTTTAAATGTGGTAAGTTTGGACATATGGCCCGAGATTGCAATGAAAATGATCCAAAGACTAATCCTGATAAGCAAACTATAAAGTGTTTTAAATGTGGTGAGATGGGTCACTATGCAAATGCCTGTCCAAAGAGGGATCCAAATGATGCAAAGAAGCCAGACTACAAGCAGAAAGGTGTAGTGAGATCCTTTACGACTACGTCAGCAGATGTTGGGCCATCCAATGAAGTTGTATCAGGTACTTTGTTTGTTCACTCAGATTTTGCTAAAGTTTTGTTTGATACGGGGTCTACACATTCCTTCATCTCTGAGAAATTTTCTAGTAAATTGGAAATATCACCTCAACAAATGATACCCGAACTTTTTGTTAAAACACCAGGGGGAAATGTTATAGCAAAGAGGAATTATAAGAATATTTCTATTGTGGTATGTGGAAAGACTTTACCTGACAACCTTGTTGTTTTACCCTTAGTAGAGTTTGAAGTTATTCTGGGGATGGACTGGCTTTCTGGTTATCATGCTAAGATTGACTGTAGAGCTAAAGAAGTTGTTTTTCAGAAAGAGTTCCAGTTTGTATACAAGAATGAACCCATACAATTGATAACATATCAAGAAGCTGAGAAACTACTGAAAGATGGAAATGAAAGTTATCTAGCTCATATTGTTGAAAACAAGGGAACTATTCAAATCAATGATGTGCCAGTGGTAAATGAATACCTTGATGTTTTTCCTGAGGAGTTACCCAGTGTCATATCTAAACGAGAAGTTGAATTCACAATTGACTTAGTTCCTGATGCTAAGCCAATTTCAAAACCCCCATATCGTATGGCTCCAATAGAACTTCTTGAATTGAAAAATCAGTTGCAGGATTTGCTTGTTAAAGGTTTCATTCGTCCCAGTACTTCACCATGGGGAGCCCCTGTTTTGTTTGTTAAAAAGAAAGATGGTTCCATGAGACTTTGCATTGATTATAGAGCTTTGAATAACATCACTGTTAAAAACAAGTATCCTTTGCCTCATATTGATGACTTGTTTGATCAGCTCCAGGGAGCTCAGTACTTTTCCAAGAATGACTTGAGATCCGGATACCATCAGCTGAAGGTGAAGGAGGATGTCATTCCGAAAACAACCTTTCGTACTAGATATGGGCATTATGAATTTGTTGTTATGCCATTTGGGTTAACTAATGCACCTTCTGTATTCATGAATCTTATGAATAGAGTATTTCATGAGTTCTTGGATAAGTTTGTGGTGGTATTTATTGATGACATTCTGGTTTTTTCTAAAAATAAAGAGGAGCATGAAAAACATCTAAGGGTTGTTTTACAAACTTTAAAAGAAAAGAAACTATATGGAAAATTCAGCAAGTGTGATTTTTGGTTGCAACAGATTTCTTTTCTTGGGCACATTGTAAATAAGGATGGAATAACAGTTGATCCTGCCAAAACAAAAGTAGTTGATGAATGGCCAAGACCCACAAATGTTACAGAGATTCATAGTTTTCTGGGCTTAGCAAGTTATTACCGACGCTTTGTTGAGAACTTTGCATGGTTATCTAGCCCAATAACTAAGTTAACACGGAAAGGGGTTAATTTTGTTTGGACAGAGGAATGTGATGTTTGTTTTCAGGAACTAAAGAAGAGATTGGTGAATGCTCCAGTTTTGGCCTTACCTTCCCGGAATGGTGAGTTTGTCATCTATAGTGATGCTTCTTTGAAGGGACTTGGTTGTGTTTTGATGCAGAATGGTCAGGTGATTGCCTATGCGTCGAGACAACTTAAACCTCATGAGATGAATTATCCCACACATGATTTGGAATTGGCAGCTGTGGTTTTTGCTTTGAAAATATGGAGGCATCATCTATACGGAACCAAATGCCAAATATATACTGACCATAAAAGTCTTAAGTATATATTCACTCAGAAGGAATTAAACATGAGGCAGAGAAGATGGATAGAACTGATAAAGGATTATGACTGCACGATTAATTACCATCCTGGAAAAGCAAACAAAGTAGCGGATGCCTTAAGTCGGAAAAATCATGCATCATTAACCATGCTACGTTTGGAACGTGATCCCTTGATTAATGATTTGATAAATTTTGGCTTGGAAGTTGTTGGTGCAGGGAATATATCTGTTTTGTTTCAGGTTTCAGTGCAGTCTTCGTTGTCAGACAGAATTATGAAAGCGCAGAGGGAAGACTGTGAGCTACAGAAAAAGGTAGAATTGGTTAAAATGGGTAAGTTTCAAGAATTTAATCTTGATAAAGATTGTGTTTTAAGGTTTGGAAAAAGGTTGTGTGTGCCTTGTGATTCCCAGCTGAAGAAAGAATTGTTGTGTGAAGCTCATAGTTCTCCATTTTCTGTTCATCCTGGAAGTACTAAGATGTACAGAGACCTTCGAGAGTATTACTGGTGGAATGGGATGAAAAGAGATATTGCTGATTTTACAATGAAATGTTTGACATGTCAGCAGGTTAAAGCAGAGCGACAATTACCGAAGGGGATGCTTCAGCCTTTGCCGGTGCCAGAATGGAAATGGGAGAATATATCCATGGATTTTGTGGTGGGACTACCAAAGACATCTCGAGGTAACAATGCGATATGGGTTATTGTTGATCGGCTAACAAAGTCTGCTCATTTTCTTTCTATTCGAGATACAATGACATTAGATCAGCTTTCTCGATTGTACCTCAAAGAGATTGTCAGGTTACATGGAGTTCCTCTTTCCATTGTGTCTGACCGAGATCCCAGGTTCACTTCTAAATTTTGGAAGGGACTTCAGAAGTCTTTGGGCACAGAGTTGAATTTCAGTACAACTTTTCATCCTCAATCAGATGGGCAGTCAGAGCGAACGATTCAAACTTTGGAGGATATGCTTCGAGCTTGTTCAATGGACTATCAGGGAAGTTGGGATCAGCATATTTCATTAGTTGAGTTTTCTTATAATAACAGTTTCCATTCCAGTATTCAGATGGCACCTTTTGAGGCCTTGTATGGAAAGCGGTGTCGGACTCCTGCGTTTTGGGATGAAGTCGGTGAAAGAAAGTTGATGGGGCCAGAATTAGTAGAAGAAGTGGCTGAGAAAGTGAGGATGATCCAGCAACACATGAGGATAGCTCAAAGCAGGCAGAAAAGTTATGCAGATAATAGAAGGAAAGACTTCTCTTTCAAGGTAGGTGACCATGTTTTCCTTAAAATATCTCCTTGGAAAAGTGTGATGCGTTTCGGTAAGAAAGGGAAACTAAGTCCACGGTTCATCGGCCCTTTTGAAATCTTGGATAAAGTTGGAACAGTTGCGTACCGCGTAGCTTTGCCTCCGAGCTTGTTTCAGGTACACAATGTTTTTCATGTTTCGATGTTGAGAAAGTATGTTCCAGATTCATCACATGTCTTGAGGCCGGAAGAAGTTCAGCTAGCAGAGAACCTTTCTTATGAAGAAAAACCGGTTCAGATTCTTGATCGAAGAGAACAGGTATTGCGGAATAAGGTAATCCACCAGGTAAAGGTTTTGTGGAGAAACCACATGGTTGAAGAAGCAACATGGGAGTCTGAAAATGCTATGAGGGAAAAATACCCTCAGTTGTTTAATAAGTAAATAAAATTGCGAGGACGCAATTTCAAGAAGGTGGGGATAATGTAACATCCCAAGGTTTTCTAAAAATAAATTGAAAATGCTTGAAATTTTGTTTAAGGTATATATTTATAAGTATCCTTTAAACATAATTTTATTTCTTCTATGTTTTGAATTTCAAGAAACTATCATCTACAATTGTGTTCAGTATGTTATTTCGAGTCTGATGGAACAAACTTGTTTTTTTGGTGAATAGTAACATGCCCTTATGAATAGTAATATGAATAGTAATATGAATAGTAATATGACCTCATGAATAGTAAATAATATTATTATTTTATTTTCCCATGGCAAAAGGATAATGGGATCTTAATTAATTTTCCAATGTCACATAAAACTAATTGCACTTCAATTTTGTTATTTTTCGAATTAACTGTGACCTTATTTTAAAATTAAATTAATAATATTTAGAAAATTATTTTTGAAAAATGGAGTTCATTTTTGAATTCTACACGTCGAAAAATGGTTGGGGTAAATTTTTGGTATTTTTCTGAAACTCTTGAATTTTCGGTGAATAGTGAAATACGGTAAAATACCGTATAATCAATTTATCAGTAAAAATGCACTATTTATGACATCATAAGTGATGCAAGGCCACTTGCTTCGAAATCACATGATATTTTCACTAATTAATGCCACTTGATTTGAGATTATTCATAGTCTTGATAAAAATATTATAATAATAATTAAAATAATCTAAAATACCTCCCCTCCTCCACTATAAATACCACACTCACTCCCCTCTTCCTCCCACACCTCTCAAGCCTTGAGCATTGCCTAATTTCTGCCAAATTCCCTCCTCAATCTTCTTCCCCACGTCCTAGAGCTGCTGGTCTCACCAAAAGACCAAAATTAAAGCCCTTAAGAAGGATCTCAAGGAGAAGAGATCAAGAGGTAAACATCCTCTTTCATTTTCATTCTTTCCATCCATTTTATGTTATTCTCTTCCTTTCCCTTTGTCTTTTGTTGGGATATTTCATTAAATATTTTCCCTTACAGTCCAAATTTTGTATGATTGATGAGATATTCCATTCCTCTCATCAATCTTGTTTTTAGGAAATTTTTAGAGGCGCCGTTAGGCTGCCGAATTTTTTTGTAAGAAATTTCTCATGTTTTCTTTATTTCATGATTCCTTCCACTTCTTTCTTCACCCCCTCTTATCCAAGAGGAATGAAATCTCCAGAATCATGTATATTCTGGATGTTTTCATGTTTATGGAAAATTACAAATCATTATTCCTCTCCTCTTTCACTTATTTAAAGAATCAAAAAACATTGTCCGTTTGTGTCGAATTACCGATATCGTGGACGATGTATTTTCAATTTCCATTAATTATTTCACGTCTGGTCATGAAACCATTTATATGGTTGAACCAGGTTATAATATATGTTTTATGAATCATATAAGGTTCTGTAACTCTTTTGTACTCATGATTCAAACTTATAAGACTAAATGAAATTGTAATTATCAAAGAACCACTTGAATTATCTAAACGAACATAATTAATGTTTTAACTTATAAATCATCATCATATAAGGCACCAAAGTGATGAATGGTATAATTTATGGTACTGGAGTTATGTAACTAATACTCCATTCCAATTCTTGAGTTTCACTTCCAATCAACAAGAACGATTCATCATGAACCGATCGTGAAAATCACAAAAGACCTCACCCAAAATAATGCAAGGAACAAAATACTAACAAATAAGGGGTGAAATGAGGTTATGAAATGACCATATAAGATGTTATAAACATGAACACGTTTCTTTAAAATCCTATTAACACTCCTTTAACCATTATACAGGAGGTTCAAACAATTTTGAAGTAGGACAAGCCCAAGGTAAGGGAATTCTTAACCCGATTTCCATTCTTTGGGTTAACCTTCTACTTTATAATTTATGTGCTATTTAAATTGTTTGTGTGATGGGTTCTGTTTATATTATGTTTAATTATGTGTATTTACAGAGTATATACATATTCCATCCACTCAATTAAGTATCACTTCAAGTATATGATGTTTATATGGGACTTTTCTTCTAAAATCCTCTTTTAAAATTCTGTTTTATAAGATTCAAAGGCAATGTTTTTATGCTATTATTTATGTTGAATGATTATGTTTTGGATATTGGGCATTGTTTATGATGAAGGGTGGGACCTATATTTCCCTCCAATGCATTGGGTATGAGTAAGTTGGAGGTCGGCCGTATGGTTACTCCACGTGTAACTGTGATGGTTACACAAAGTAAGGTAGCCGTGAGGGTTACAAATTTTAAGGTAGCCAAGATGGTTACAAGATTATGTAAGTAATGCCCCAATATACCTTTATGATTATAATTATGTTTGTATGGATCTTGTGTAAATCTCATGTTATGCTAAGTAAGATTTTATGGGTGTAAATCATGTATTTTAAAAATGTTTCCATATGTCTTGTGTATTCATGGACTAATGAGATTTTTTCCTTCTTTTTCATACCTTACTGAGCTTTTCTGCTCATCCCAAGTTTTTAAATGATTTTTCACAGGTTAATGGATGAATAATACAAGTAAGGAAGACATGTTAAATGTTGAAGAATTGTCAAGGAGTCTTGTTTTATGTTTTAATGTTTTATATTCTGAGGAAAATGGAAACTGATTTTTATGGTATCCACTATGTAACAATGTGTAATGTTATGAATATTTTGTCTTAATTCTCTAAAGCTCTAAACTTGAAAAGATCCTCAATGTAAAATGAAGTGTTTTCTTGAATAAATTCAAGATTATGTATGAAATAAGTGCGGGTCCTTACAAAGTGCATGACTGCAAGGGTAAGAAAATGGTTTCAAATGTACAATGCTTTATCTGCAAGGAGTGGGAACACTATGCAAACCTATGTCCAAATCATCAAAGTATGCCTCAAATTATGTTATTGGATAATAATCAAGTTATGATACTACCACAAATGGGGAGTAATGATTAGAATTCTTATGTTGTTATTAAATAATTATGTCATTTGAGTGTTGTATCAGTGATGTACTGGTTATAATAATTATGGAGTATATAAGGATTGTACTGCATTACTACTTCATTAAGGACATGAGATTGTGTGGAACCAAGAAAAGTGACTCCACAACAGGTTAAATTTTTGGAAAATATGTGGTTGAGAGAAAGATAAACCATAATATGGTTCTGATACCGAGATAATGATTTTGGAATAATACATGATTGATTTGGATAATTTATATTGGATATTCTTAACTTCCTTGCAACTAATTAATGATTTGTATACATTTTTGTATAGAAGGAGTATATCTAGTATTATATAAGGAATAAGAGATCATGAATGTAATCAATAAGGATTTATGGTAGTTAAAGATTTTGCAGTGTTTTAAAAGAATACATGATGAAGGTGTTCACATGTTATTACATGACAAAAATGATCTTCATTGTGTTTAAATTTCTTATAAAATTTGGTCTGTGAGTTTGGAAAGAGGTATTTTGGATAAATATAAAGGTTGTAATGAATTATGTTGAAAATTGGATAGTACATTAATGAATATTATTTTTGTAATATTATAATACTGTAGTTTTAGGAAAAGGAAAACCTGCAGGTTTGGGGACAACCCGTCGCGTTGGACAAAGCTGTAGGAATCGAACACACAACCATAGTGATACATGCCTTTATTACCTACCACTATCCTACAGGAAGTCCCTGGTTATTACAAAATAGTTTTCCTAATCTAAATGGTATGTGTTAATATTTTGAACCTTGTACAATTAGGATAAATATAATATTTTTGAGTTCTATTATCTTTTTGAGTGAAAGATGATTTTGTGGTATAAATTAGTTGAAGGTTGAAACTCTACTTGTCAAGAATATATATATATATATACCTATATCTTATTCTACGAATAAATTAATTATTAAACTTTAGGAAAGGGATATTAAGACAAAAAATGTGTTATCCAAATACCTTATATTTTGTTGAACTGATGATATTTTAAATCACCATAGATTGAAGGCTTTGAGGCCCTCAATTTTACACTTGTTTGTGATTGATGAACTCAATCACTCCCTACAAATATTTACGTTTTTCATCCAATTATATGTCTCTAATTTCCAATAATGTTCTCCTAATCGTGATCATAATTTGGTGGTGACTTTTTCATTTCCCTTTCCCTCTTATTAAGGCTAAATTTTATAAACCTTATTTCCGATGTGGGTTTTCCACAAAGGTATTTTATATTTTCAACCTTTTATTTTCAAAAATATTTTCAAATTGAGAGGATGCTATTTATTGAAGGAGGGGAGAATTTAACACCCCGAGCTTCCATGATACACTTCTCTTTCAATAATGAAATTGCTTGCATTTTACGCAAGTTCGAGATTCTAACACACTGCGACCAATCAAAATAGCCTTTATGAATAGTAAGAACCACTTCTTGAAATTATGTATATTTTAAATTTCAAAGAGGACTTCATTTTTGGATTCGGAATATCGAAATTAGCCTATGTTGAAATTTTAGTATTTTTCTAAGAACTTCCAATTTTTTATGAATAATAAAACATACTTAAAAAAACATTTTTAATCAAAATAATTTATATTGATAAATTATACTATTTAAGTGTTTTTAAAGTATAATTAGAATATATTTTTACCATTTTATCCAATGGTGGTCATTAGAAATAATTTCACTTTGAAATTAGACATAAACAATTGTCAATCATTTGATACATATTGAACCTTAAAAACACGCTATTTGTTGTGACAGTAATAATAAACTATAATATTAATTAATGATACTTATATTTTTGTAATTGTGTAAAATAGACATCAATTTTTAATTCAGAATATCAATTATAGCTTAGGTTGATATTTTGGCATTGTTTTGAAAAACTTCAATTTTTGATGTATAGTGAAACCACTAAGTGGTAGTTAAAAAACTGATTTTCCGTTTAAGTGAAACATTACCACTTCTGTGATTTGATTTTCAAAAATAATACATACATGGTTGTCATTATAAAGTAAAATGTGCTTCATTGGGATTAAAATAATTTTTTTGGGGAATAGTAACTTT
The DNA here is from genome assembly GCA_963277665.1 of Viscum album. Classification (NCBI taxonomy): domain Eukaryota; kingdom Viridiplantae; phylum Streptophyta; class Magnoliopsida; order Santalales; family Viscaceae; genus Viscum; species Viscum album. Next base: position 269,684,942 of record OY728131.1, read on the forward strand.
TAAGTTTAATTAATCGTGATTAAAGATAATTAGTGAAATTTAAGGTAAAAATGATATTATAAAATTATGAAAATACCCTTACACTTGTCCTACCCTTATTGGATGATTCATGGCCGACCAAGACAATCCATAGGTCAACTTGGGGACCCTATAGAGCCTCTTGGGTAAGAAAATGACATTAATAACTTTTTATTTAAAGTAAAAGTAAAATTGTCACAAACATGTGTTGTTTTACTAAAACAATTATTACGTGGGGTTATATAAGTTTAATTTTAGAATATAAATATTAATTGGAAATCTAAAACTATTTAATATATCATGATATTTTTTTTTATAATTTTTAGACATTAAATAAATTAAATTGTTTATGACACCATGATGATACAACGATTACCTCATTAATTAAAGATTTAAATAAAAAGAAAAGATAATGTAAATTCTAAGACATAGACTTGTCAAAAACCTATTGGATGATTATATTTAGAACCCTTATCACCTTAACATCGAAATATATAATTGTGGGTCCTTTAAAATCTGAAACTCATTATATAATAAAATAAAATTTCATGACTTTCCAAGAGTGCCCCTCTTCTCCTCTTATAAAAGGCCCCCACCACTACCACCTTATTCACACCATCAAGCCATTTGGATCGGCCAAATTCTGCCCAAATACTCTAAAAAATTTCCTTTCTTACTCTTATAAGTCCCACATTGGTCATAAGTCTTCCCAAGGAAGCCTTTGGCTCAAATCAAAAAGAGTTACCCGATTTTAAGGTAATGTCTTCTCTTAGGTTCTTTTGTATAATTTTGCTTCTCCAACCCCTTAAACTCTTTATTTATTTATTTTGTAACAACACAAGTATCTTAAATATACTAGGATGTTAGTATGAGAAGTATTTGATTTATACTTACACAAACCTTTTTCTAAAAGTTAAAGAACATATTGTTTCTGTGGTTGGCGAATTTCTGCCTCACGAAACGATGACTGTTCAAAATTCTTCTAACACCATTCATGGTGGCCATTAAGATGTCACTATATTTATATATGATATATATTATGTTTCTGTTTTCCTAATGATTCTGTATTTCCCATTTATGGAATACCTTTATGATTTCCATTATGGGTAAACGCGATAATTTCATTTTAGGATATGCGGACTACAGCCCCCTTCAAAGTGATTTGAGTCATTAATGCCATATGTGGGATGTATAAAGGACGGAGTAAATGATATTATATATGATATTATAATGGAATTATAATATACCTTTATATCATTATGATTTCATTCCATTAAATACGAAATAGAAATGAAAGTAGCGTTCATGCGTATGTACGACTTACCGTCTCCATGAACGGTGCATTTCATTTATTATCTCTAAATGTTATGTAATATTATAAATGAATATATATAATAGATATATATGATATATATGATATCTAAATAATGAATATAAATCTTAATAAAATGGATATTCTATCCCATAAACAACTTGTAATTATAATAAGTTTATTGTTGACCCAAGTACCAAAGATCAACAAAACGACTGTTATAAACTTTAATGACTACATAATTTTCGTAACATTGTAATAAGTGATATAAAAGGGATAATGAACTTGAAAAAGGTTCTTAGTCAAGTAGAAATTAACTCAGGTTTATTATTCAGGAGATTAAAGAACGGTCGAGTGAAGTCGGACACGAGGTAAGGGAACTTCTTAACCCAATTTCAATTCTTTGGGTTAATCTCCTACTTTCAAATTATGTCATGATATTATAATTTCCTATCTTGTATTTGTACTTTATTTATGTGTACTTATAGTGAATACACATAATATATCTATTTTATTTAAAAATGATCTTTGTAAAGACTTTGTCTCAATCTCCTTTCATTGAGGCATATTTTATTTTTTACACAACTTTCTTTTATACGGTGTACAAACCCCTTTGACTTATAAGTTTATTCAAATGGAATATTTTTTATATGAAGCGTTTTACAAAATGACAAAAGGTTATGTTTTTTTGTCGTACGTATGCAGCAACAATGGCTTCTCTGCCGCCGTGACCATTTTTTGAGTTTCGGCTTCCTCGACAAGCCATAACATTTTTAAATATTGAAAAAAAATATTAAGATTTAATATTCTTTTATTTTGGTATTGAAAATGGTTTTGAAAGTTTTTTAATTATATCAATGAGTTGTATTGATATCTTGTGATTGAAATGTGGAATTGTTATGTTTCCCTGATGCATGTTTTATGTGATACGATTATGTTATGTTTTATGATATTTTTAAACTTCTTCATATGAGGAATGCATTGGACTTAATAAGTGATGGGTGGAACCCGCTATAGCTTCTCGATGCATCGGTAGGTCTCATGATACAAACTAGTGTCTTGGCACGAGGCCTTGACAAAATCGTATTTGTAGTCTTGGCACGAGTCCTTGGCTATGTGGTTATGATAGTCTGGCATTATGCATTCTATCATTATGAAAGTGATTATTCGACCAGTAGAATAACCATGTGAATAAGTAAATGGAATTATTTCATTTTACTTTTTCCATATTATGCTGAAGTTCATGTTTAAAAGGCTTTTGTTTTAGATATACATTTCCTTAAATGTTTATTTTTATTTATGAAAGCTTCCGCTATATTGTTATCCTTACTGAGCATCTGAGCTCACCCCTTTCAATGTTTTAATTTTCCCAGGATGTGAAGAAGTATATTATGAATGACCTGTAGGGATAGTAAGAGGGGATATAAATACAAGATGATGTTGTAGTTTTGTTTTACTTTGGGATTTAATGTAAGGCTTATGAATGTATCTAGTGTTTCCAAGGCTACTAAACTAATCAGTCTTTCGAGACATGATCTTTTGTGATCATGACAATGTTATGTAATAATGTGCCGACTCTGGGTAACTGGTGTCGGGGTGTTACAGATAATGCCACCAAGTTTTCAGTGAGAAGATCAAAACATCCTACTCCAGATCTTCTATAAGATAGTTTTGATCATGAATTTTCAACTACCTTATAAAAAATGCTATCATACTATCATTTTAAATTAGTATATATCCTAATCCATACTTTTAAGAATCAATGTATTGAAAAATGATTTATCCACTTTTCAAGAGTGTGAGTACTTGCGTAATGATTATCCTCTTTTTGAGAACCTTATTACATTCCACAGATTTCTAATTCTAGAAAAACATCACTCCCTTCCATGTCAGAATGTTTATTTGGTTTGAAAATCATGATAAGTTCTTCACAAATATTTGGTAATTTCCATCCAGGCTTAGGAAACTACTAATCTCTATTACTGATGATGGAACGGGCCATTATTCGATCACCTTTGTATTGGAAGGGTGAATATATATTCCTTTTTTGGTGATAATAATCTACAAGAATGTTACTTACTCCATCAAGATCTTACATTTACTTAACATTTCCGAAATATAATTCCTTAATAATGTATTTAGCATAGTATTCAAATTCTCCACATGTTCGTTCATTCTCTTGGAGTATATCTGAATATAATCTATATAGACTACATCAAATTTATTGGAGGTGATATATAATGACTTTATTCATTAGTTCTAGGATAATTATTGGAGAATTTGTGACATTGAAGGGAATCACTATGAACTAAATGTGTCTATATAATTGTTTGAAATTAAACCATAAGAGTGTCTTCCTTCCTCGCTATTAATTGAAGATATCCTGGTTGAAGGTCCGCCATAAAGAAATAATTGTCCCCAAGAAGCTGGTCGAACAAGTCATCTCTTCATAGAAGGGGATACTTCTTATTTATCGTGGTTTTATTTATCTCCTGTTAATAAATGCAGAGGCACATTGATCCATCATTCTTCTTGAAAAATCAGACTTTTGTACCGCATAATGAAGCATCCACACATATAAAAACCTTGAATAAATTTTCTGGTAACTGATTTTTCAGCTCTTCCATCTCTACATTGGAAATTCCATAATGTGTCATTGATATAGACATAAATCCATGAATAATTTAAATTGGTAATTAAACTTCTCAATCATGAGGAAGACCATAAAACACTTTGAGGAATACATCAATGTAGTCTCTTATAATGGAATATCTGTGAGCATTGTTCTCTCCAATACCTCAATCATTTGAGCTAGATATTCTTTCTCATAAGGCATTAATATCCATACATAAGACAATGATTCTAAATGAGATTCCTCCTCCTCATTACACTTGTACCAAATTAGATTATTCTTCTATATGTAAATATTGATCTCCGTTTCATGATAGTTGAAGTTAGATTTTTATAATGATAACCAATCCATGCCCAGTATATCATTAACCTCCAACAAAGAAAATATGGAGATATTTTCTAGTAGTTCAGTACAAAAACATTAACTAGGATGGAGTTATATACTTTGGATGGAATAATTTCCCCAACTATTATTCTCAGAGAAAACTCGACCACCATATTTTAAGATGGTGTCTGAATAATTTTACTAAAAATATAAGATACGAAAAAATCATAGAACTAGATTCAAATAGTATGTTTTATATTCTTGAATTAATAACCTGCACTACTTTTACCACATCATTGTCTGCCTCCACCTTTTAGTGGATATAGAATATTCCCTTCCATATTGCCTTGTAGGCTGTTGTTGATTTCCTCCGATAACATGGGGATTAGGATATTGGTTTTTAAAATTCCAATGTTCCATGCAGTTGAAACAATGCAATACAGGCTTAGTTTTGATATGAACCTTCCTTTATTCTTCCTCACTAGTTGAAGTTTTCATGCTCCTTTGGCATTTCTTAGCTAGATTCCCAGTACATCCACATTTGAAGCATTTTTTGGTTCCCTTTATCTTGTTCTTGGGATGATTCATACACCAATTTTGGAACTGGAGATATTCAACATTCATTACATCATGTGATTTATTTGATGATCCACCCATATTGGACTCCATTTTCTTCTTTTTGTCATAGGGACCTAGAGACCATTGAGATTATTCGATCTCCATTTCAACCATGATGACATAATGGAAAATCTATTCATAATATTTGAAGTCTTGAATCAAATACTCTATTCATAGAATCATCTATAGTCCAATAAAGAAAGAATACACCTTGATTTCACTGTTCATGACAAATCCAAAGACATATCATGAAAGAATTGTAAATTTCTCCTCACACCCCAATATAAACATGTTCCTTCTTCTCAGATCCGAGTAACTCTCCTCCCAACTTTAGATTCCTGGTTTGGAAAAATATTTATTGGAAACCATTTTCATAATTTCCTACAAATAAATGGAATAAATTTCCTAATTGGAATTCATATTTTTGTATCATTTTCCACTACTAATCAACTTCCCCCTCAAAATTATTGACCACCAAAACAAATTTCATTTATTCTACGCACTTTAGGATAGATAACATCTTTTTAGTGATGTTAATCCACTATTATGTGAAGAGTGGATCATAAGATTCACTAAATAGGGGAGGACTTTTCTGCATTACTAATTCAATGGAAACCTTATCTTTACTTAGAGAATGAGGGAGTTCCACATCCTTTATGTTATTATTCATAACTAGAGATAGGTAAGTATGTACTATCATGAAATTATGAGCACCTATTCTGATCATATTTGGAATATACCTTAGGAAATCATCACATTGCCTATAACATTGATTATTAGCATGTGTTCTTTTATTTATCACAATTAACTAATAAAATAAAGAACAATTATAGGGATTGAATACTTACATAATAATCATGTAAAAATAAAATTCGAATATTAAAAAGGTTAAACTTTTAAAAAAATTATTTCCTAACTTTTTTTCCTAGGTTTCAATATATGTTATCTTAGGATTATTTCTTAAAATATACTCTTAAGTGATTTTCATGTACTCTTAATAAGGGTTCATAATGATATTATAAATTTACAAAATCATATCCACCAGGATTATCAAACCAGGTGCAAATTAAGGCATGTTTCCATGTCACCAGTTTCCATGAGTTAGGACCAGAAAACCTTGTTTGTGTTTCCACTCCTAGGTACATCTATTTCGGAACCATGTCCACTTGTAGTGTACAAATAGGGATGTATTTTCTTGATAAATCACTAACTCTATATTTACCATAATTTAGGGATGTTTTCTTAGACATAGTCTTATCCCTAAGGTTCATACTAATGTTCTCAATTCCTAATCTCCAAAAATAAATAGACCATCTTATGATACCGAGTATAGAGACCATATCATTATAAAAAAATCATTACACGATTTCAAACATAATTAACAATAAAATTAAAATTCATGGATCATAAAGTGTGGTGTCTTTGGAAGACTAGGTATATAAAATTGAAAACATTGGACTAAACAATCCTTATTTATCATATGTTATGAGCTCTTAACATCCTTGGATCCCTTACATCTACATAGGATAACCTGGGGATAAAATTAACAATGGGATAAGCTAAAAAGGATAGTAATGAAATAAACATAAAAAACCATAGAATAGGGATTAGTTTTCATAATAAGATGAGACAAAATAAATTGATAAACATATGGAATCACAACATATGTACTCATGTTATCAATGGAGATGCCGCAATAATATATAAAATTACATAAGCACGAGTCAAGGATTATTTCATATGAAGAAGCACGATTTATGGTTAACCACAAAGAACATTACCCATAGAGAATTGTTCAAGGATAACCACCAAGAGGGTTTCACATCATGTCTCATGTGACTAAAAATTACCCAATGATTTGGAGAAATATCTTGTCACAATAATAATAACAAAATTATTAATATATGTTCCACATGAAGAATCATATATAAGTAATCAAATAAAATCATAAGGGTTACCAAAAGTAATAATTGGGTGTCATAATATTGTCAAAATAGTATGACATAAGGGAATATAAAATGGTGTCCTTGAAAGTATGGATTACAATCATTCATGAAAATTCATAAGATAAAATAGTCATAGTTAATGATAATTGATTTCAAACGGAAGTGATAACATGTAAAATGAGTATTTATGAAATTTCAAAAATAAAACATTTCAGCACAGTTTAATATAAATATTGTGCTGAATTTAATGAAGAAAATGGAATAATATTTTATATAAAACCATAAGTGAAGTATGAAAATTTTTTATAATAAAATGAGTTATTTAAAAAAAATAATGATGGCTTAAAATATATTGTAGAGTTCCCTCGAAAATGGGTATGAATTCAAGATGATTCCCTAAATAGGGCTTACTTATTAAGAAGAATAAATTATGGATCCTTTTACGAAAATTTATATCCCAAAATATAATGGATTAGATGATCTTCATAAATGAGTTAAAAAAGCATAAAAAACATTTTTAGGATTTACAGAAAAATAAAAAAGAACTGCATTTGGGTAAAAAGAGAGGAAGAATAACCTAAAGGAATAATAGAGGTTCTTGTATAATCTCTTACCAATAGTCTGGAGGTGTTATCCACATGATGTTAATGTCATGGATAGAAAAATTATATTCATTAATTAATATGTATAGAACCCTTTATACATATATTTTATTTATTATAACTTTATAATGTTTATTTATGGACTTTTTCCAGGGTTAAGAGATTCAATTTCATTTTTTACGAGCATTTTTTTCCTTGGTTTTCATGATAATTTTACATGTATACCTGTATGAAAGGTCATGTAAAGTGGGGGTATGTAACGCCCCGACCCCAGTTACCCAGAGTCGGTGCATTATTGCATAATATTGGCATGATCACAAAGATCAAGTCTCTAAAGACCGATTAGTTTAGTAGCCTTGAAACACTAGATACATTCATAAATGTTACATTACATCATAAAGTGAAAAATCACATTGATATAGTCTCCATATTCCACACTTCTATCCCCTTCAGACTATCCCTGTAGGTCAGTCATAAAATATTTCTTCACATCCTAAGAAAAATAAAACATTGAAAGGGGTGAGCTCAGATGCTCAGTAAGGATAATAATATAGCAGAAGCATTCATAAATAAAAATAAACATTTAAGGAAATGTATAACTAAAACAAAAGCCTTTTAAACATGAACTTCAATATAATATGGAAAAAGTAAAATGAGATAATTCCATTTACTTATTCACATGGATATACTACTAGTCGAATAATCACATGAAATATCAAAAACCACTTTCATAATGATGGAATGCATAATGCCAGACTATCATAACCACGTATCCAGGACCTCGTGCCAGGACTACAAATAAGATTTTGTCAAGGACTCATGCCAAGACACTATTTTGTCTCATGAGACCTGCCGATGCATCGATGAGCTATAGCGGGCTCCATCCGTCACTTATTAAGTCCAATGCATTCCTCATATGAACAGGTTTAAACATATCATAAACCATAACATAATAGTATCACATAAATCATGCATAAATAAAACATAACATTTCCACATTTCAATCACAAGATATCAATACAACACATTGATAAAAAACACTTTCAAAACCATTTTCAATACCAAAATAAAAGAAAATTAAAACTTTGTAATTAGTTTTCATTTAAAAAAAGGTATGGCTTGTAGTGGAAGCCGAAACTCAAAAATGGTCACGGCGGTGGATAAGTTGTTGTCGCCGCACACGTATGACAAAAACATTCCCTTTTTTCATTTAATAAAATGCTTCATATAAAAAGATTCTTTTTGAATAAATGTAAAAGTCATAGGGGTTTATACACCATATAAAAGAAGGTTGTGTATAAAAAAATATGCCTCAATGAAAAGAGATTGAGATGAAGTCCCTTACAAAGAATTTTTTTTAAATAAAATAGATCTATTACGTGTAGTCACTACATGAACACATAAATAAAGTATAAATACAAGATAGGACATAATAATATCATGACATAATTTGAAAGTAGGATATTAACCCAAAGAATAGAAATTGGGTTAAGAAGTTCCCTTAAAAAGATCCTTTTATTTAAATAAAATAAATCTATTATGTGTATTCACTATAAGTAAACATAAAGATAGTACAAATACAAGATATGAAATAATAATATCATGACATAATTTGAATGTAGGAGATTAACCCAAAGAATGGAAATTGGGTTAAGAAATTCCCTTACCTTGTGTCTGACTTGACTCGACCGTTCTTTAACCTCCTAAATAATAAACTAGAGTTAATCCGTACTTGTTTAAGAACATTTATCATGTTCATTATCCCTTTTATATCACTTATTATAATGTTACAAAAATTATGTAGTCATTTAAGTAAATAACTGTCGTTTTGTCGATCTTTGGTACTTGAGTCAACGATAAACTTCTTATAATTACAAGTTGTTTATGTGGTAGAATATCCATTATCTCTAGAATTATATTCGTGATGTAGATATCATATATATCCAATATATCCAGTATATACATGCATTTATAATATTACACAACATTTAGAGGTAAGAAATGAAATGCACCATTCATGGAGACAGTAAGTCGTACGTATGCATGAACACTACTTTCATTTCTATTTCGTATTTAATGGAATGAAGTTATAATTATATAAATGTAAAATATAATTCCAGTATAATATAATGTATAATACAATTTACTCTATCCTTTATACATCCCACATATGGCATTAACTATTCAAATCACTTTGAGGTGGCGGTAGTCCGCACTTCCTAAAATAAAATTATCGTGTTTACCCATAATGGAAATCATAAAGGTATGCCATAAATGAAAAATAAAGAATCATAAGGAAAACAAAAACATAATATATATCATATATAAAAAATAGTGTCATCATAATGGCCACAATGAGAGGTGTTATATGAGTGTTGAACAATCATCGTTTCGTGAGGCAGAAATTCGCCATCCACAGAAACAGTATGTTCTTTACCCATTAGATGTAGGTGTGTGTATGTGTAAATAAAATCATTCTCATAAAAACATCCTAGTATTTTTAAGATACTGGTGTTGTTACAAAAGAAAACAATAAAAAGTTTTTAGGGGGTTGGAGAAGCAAAATAAAACAAAACAACATTAGAAAAGACATTACCTTAAAATCGGGTAACTCTTTTTGATTTGAGCCAAAGGATTCCTTGGGAAGACATCTACACAAAGTGAGGCTTCTAGGAGTAAGATAGGGATTTTGAGAGAGTATTTGGCCAGAGGTTGGCCGAGCCAAAAGGCTTTGAATGTCGGAATAAGGTGGTAGTGGTGGGGGCCTTTTATAAGAGGAGAGGAGGGGCACTCTTGGAAAGTCATGAAATGTTACTTTATTATATAATGAGTTTCAGATTTTAAAGGTCCCAAACTTATATATTTCAAGTATATAGAGATAAGGGTACTAAATATACTCATACAATAGGTTTTTGACAAGTGTAAGTCTTATATTTTACATTATCTTTTTATTTTATTGAAATCGTTAATTAATGAGGTAATCACTGCATCATCATGGTGTCATAAATAATTTAATTTATTTAATGTCTAAAAATTATAAAAAAATTATCATGATTTAATAAATCTTTTTAGATATCTAATGAATATTTATAGTAAAAAATATGACATGTATAACCCCATTTAAAAATTGTTTTAGTAAAACAACTCATGTTTCTGACATTTTTATTTTAACATTAAATACAAAGTTTTTAATGTCATTTTCCTACCAAATTTGCTCCATGGGGTCCCCAAGTTGACCCATTTATTTTCTTTGTCGTCCATGACTCATCCAATAGTGGTAGGACAAGTGTAAAGGTATTTTCATATTTGTATAATATCATTTTTACCTTAAATTTCACTAATTACCTTTAATCGTGATTAATTAAACATAAAAGTTACTATTCACCAAAAAATTATTTTAATCCCATTGAACCACATTTTACTACCTCATGACAACCATGTATGTTGTATTTTTGAAAATATAATCACAGATGTGGTAATGTTTCATTTAAACAAAAAATCAGTTTTTTAACTACAACTTAGTGGTTTCACTATTCATCAAAATTTGAAGTCTTTCAGAACAATGCCAAAATTTGACCCTAAGCTATAATTGATATTCCGAATTAAAAAATGATGTATATTTTACAAAATTTAAAACATATAAGTTGCATTAATTAATTTTATAACTAATTCCCGCTGTCACAACAAATAGCGTGTTTTTAAGAAGCAATATATATCAAAAGATTAACAATTGTTTATGTCCAATTTCAATGTGAAATTAATTATAATGAACACCATTGAAAAAAATGGTAAAAATATAATCTAATTATACATTAAAACCACTCAGTAGTATAATTTATCAATAAAAATTATTTTGATTAAAAATGTAATTTTTAAGTATTTTTCACTATTCATTAAAAAATTGGAAGTTCTCCGAAAATTACAAAAAATTCAACATAGGGTAATTTCGATATTACGAATACAAAAATGAAGTCCATTTTGAAATATAAAATATATATAATTTCATAAAGTGGGTATTAATATTTATAACTGCTATTTTTATTGGTCGTGGTGTGTTAAAATCTCGAACTTGCGTACAATGCAAGCTATTTCATTATTGAAAGAGAAGCGTATCGTGAAAGCTTGGGCTGTTAAATTCTCCCCTCCTTCAATAAATTGTGTCCTCACAATTTGAAATTGTTCTTCGAAAATAAACGGTTGAAAATAGAAAATACCTTTGTGGAAAACCCACATTGGAAATAAGGTTAATAAAATATAACTTTAAAAGAAGGAAAGAGAAGTACAAAGGTCACCCGAGATAGCCCATACTAGGATTCTATGAAAATATGGATATGGAGTAAAAAAACCATCAAGGTCTGATGGAGAGTTGTAGAAAACGGGATTAAGAGAAAGTTAAACACAAGATAATCACAAAATTATGATTGGTTAAACGGTCATTGAATCCCTAGTTGGAAAAGTTAACCGACAACGTTTTTGTTTGATGTTACATTTCATAAAACTGAGGAATTTATTTAAGAGATTTACAAAGAACTTAAGGAAATATACTTACTTGTCATGTAGACTTTCATTGTTTAATAAATTTTTTTACCACAAACCCATCTTTCACTCCAAAGGGTAATAGAAATAAAAAAATATTATATTTATCATAATTGTACAAGGTTCCAAATATTAACACATACCATATATATTTGGAAAACTATTTTGTAATAACCAGGCTCTTCCTGTAGGATAGTGGTAAGTAATAAAGTCATGTCGCACTATGGTTGTGGGTTCGATTCCTGCAGCTTTGTCCGACGTGACTGGTTATCCCCCAACCTGCAGGTTGTCCTTTTCCAAAAACTATAGTATTATAATATTCCAAAAAAAATCTTCAGAAATGTTTTAACCTTAAACAATACTACCCAAGGATCAACACAATCCATTCCAACCTTTATAGTTATCCAAAATACCTTTGTCCATAATTTCTCTAAAAGGTCTCTAAATTCCAAAATCAATTGTAACATCAGATTCCCCCAAACAAAGTAAGGTTTCTCTTATTATCACATACTAAAAATATGATTACCTTTATCATATTAAAACCTTAATGAAAACAACAATTACTGCAGTACAATCCTTATATATATCACATTATTCTTATAACCATAATATAATCCTTGAGTCCAAAAGCATCAAAACATTAATTATTCCACTTCAACTGTAGTAATAGCATAAGATTGGCCTTGATCCCTTGGCCTTTTATGAGGTAAGTTTCCCTAACGCTTAGGACATTCATTTTCATAATGCCCCATTTCCCTACAATTATAGCACTCAACATTGATAGCCTCTTTATTTCCCTTACAATCATGAGCCTGGTGACCTTTTTCTCCACATTTATTACAAACTCCTATTAATTTAAGGAAATTACCAGGGAGATTCTTCCCACAATTATCACATAATGGAAAATCCTTCTTTCCCTTTTTCCCTTTATCCATCTCTTTTTCCACCGTTCTCTTCTTCTCTTCCTTTACATTGTTGTCATAAGACTTAGAGAATTCCTTTTCTGTCTTGATAGCACATGAGACAATATCTTCGTACGATGGGAAGGATTGTGATACTAATGCTCGATGGAGAAATGGTTTTAACCCATCAAAGAAACGATCAATCATACTTCTTGGGTTACGTATATAATTTGCATCATACCTTGTTAACCTTGTAAAGTTGGCCTCATACATTGCGACATTCTCATCCTCCTTTTGTCTCAGACTCAGAAATTGCCTTTCCATATCTGCTCGATGGTCACGAAGAAAGTATTTTTCTATGAAAAGATCTTTGAACTCTCTCCCTTCCATACATGATACTTCTTCATCTTCCTTTGTATTTTGAATCAATGACCACCATTGATCGGCATCTCCAGTGAGGCGGTAGACTTCCATGATAACCTTCCCCATTTCGCTACTCCCCAAGGCGTGGAATATTTTCTCTAAGGAGTTTATCCATTGCTCACCTACTAATGGATTTGTACCCCCATTAAATGTTGGTTTTTGTTGCCTCATGAAGTGGTATAACATTGATCCTCCACGTTTCGGATCAGGGTGCTCCATACGAGTAAGGTTATTATTCATAACCTGAGTGAGTTGTCCCAGTATGAAAATAAGTTGATCACCACCAGATGCATCTCCAGCTCCCCAGAAATTATCTTGAGCAGGATGGAAATCCCTACATGGAGTGCGTACATTGATACGGTTTCCATTCCTTCGACTAGGTGCCATTTCTAAACAATGGCATAAACTATATTAGTGTATGAATCAAAATACGTAATTCCATACTAGTAAAACACTTAACATAAATTGAACTATTTATGGATATAATCCATAATAATAAAAATGTTTCCTTTGAGAATGTATATACCCATAAGCCCTTCATAATGGTTTGTAAGGAAAATGATAATTATCCTAAGAGTATCCCCCAGGAGTGTCGTAACCAAAAGTGCACCAGGGCCTGTTGTCATGCACCAATTCCCGTTAGAGTCTAGCTCAAAGAAGTGTTTTCGGCTTTTACCCCTAGGTACATCTGTGCCAGATCCGCCTCTACGTACTCATATCCAGACAGGGATGTATTGCTTGGAAAACACACAAAATTTCTATAATACCAAAATTCTAGGAAGTTCTTCTATACTAATCCTCAAAGTATATCTTAGGTCTATGTGATCTAATCAGAGTTTATCTAAATCTAGCTCCCACGGTTAGTACTAAACTCCCTCTGATACCAACTATAACACCCCGACCCCAGTTACCCAGAGTCGGTGCATTATTGCGTAACATTGGCATGATCACAAAGATCAAGTCTCAAAAGACCGATTAGTTTAGTAGCTTTGAAACACTAGATACATTCATAAATGATACATTACATCATAAAGTGAAAAATCACAATAACATAGTCTCCATAGTCCACACTTCTATCCCCTTCAGACTATCCCTGTAGGTCAGTCATAAAATATTTCTTCACATCCTGGGAAAAATAAAACATTAAAAGGGGTGAGCTCAGATGCTCAGTAAGGATAACAATATAGCAAAAGCTTTCATAAATAAACATAAATATTTAAGGCAATGTATAACTAAACCAAAATCTTTTTAAACTTGAACATCAACATAATATGGCAAAAGTAAAATGAGATAATTCCATTTACTTATTCACATGGATATTCTACTGGTCGAATAATCACATGCAATATCAAAAACCACTTTTATAATGATGGAATTCATAATTCTAGACTATCATAACCACGTAGCCAGGGCCTTTTTCCAAGACTAGAAATAAGATTTTGTCAAGGCCTCGTGGCAAGAAACTATTTTGTCTCATGAGACTTGCCGATGCATCGAGGAGCTATAGCGGGCTCCACCCATCACTTATTAAGTCCAATGCATTCCTCATATGAACATGTTTAAACATATCATAAACCATTACATAATAGTATCACATAAAACATGCATAAAGAAAACATAACATTTACACATTTCAATCACAAGATATCAAAACAACAAATTGATATAAAAAACAATTTCAAAACCATTTTCAATACCAAAAGAAAAGAAAATTAAAACATTGTAATTATTTTTCATTTAAAAAAAGGTATGGCTTGTAGTGGAAGCAGAAACTCAAATAATGGTCACGGCGGTGGAGAAGTCATTGTCACCGCACACGTACAACAAAAACATTCCCTTTTTTCATTTAGTAAAACTCTTCGTATAAATAGATTCCTTTTGAATAAACATAAAAGTCAAAGGAGTTTGTACACCGTATAAAAGAAGGTTGTGTATAAAACAAAATATGCCTCAATGAAAGGAGATTGATATGAATCCCCTTACAAAGAACATTTTTTAAATAAAATAGATCTATTACGTGTATTCACTATAAGTAAACATAAATAAAGTATAAATACAAGATTGGACATAATAGTATCATGACATAATTTGAAAGTAGGAGATTAACCCAAAGAATAAAAATTGGGTTAAGAAGTTCCCTTAAAAAGATCATTTTATTTAAATAAAATAAATATATTATGTGTATTCACTATAAGTACACATAATGATGGTACAAATACAAGATAGGATATTATAATATCATGACATAATTTGAAAGTAGGAGATTAACCCAAAGAATGGAAATTGGGTTAAGAAATTCCTTTACCTTGTGTCTGACTTGACTCAGTCGTTCTTTAACCTCATGAATAATAAACTAGAGTTAATATCTACTTTCTTAAGAACCGGTTTCATGTTCATTATCACTTTTATATCACTTATTACAATGTCACGAAAATTATGTAGTCGTTTATGTTAATAACGGTCGTTTTGTCGATCTTTGGTACTTGAGTCAACAATAAACTTCTTATAATTACAAGTTATTTATGTGTTAGAATATCCATTATCTCCAGAATTATATTCATGATGTAGATATCATATATATCCTATATATCAAGTATATACATGCATTTATAACATTTCACAAAATTTAGAGGTAAGAAATGAAATGCACCATTCATGGAGACGGTTAGCCGTACGTACGCATGAACGCTACTTTCATTTCTATTTCATATTTAATGGAATGATGTTATAATTATAAAAAGGTATAATATAATTCCAGTATAATATAATGTATAATATCATTTACTCTATCCTTTATACATCCCAAATATGGCATTAACGATTCAAATCACTTTGAGGGGGCGGTAGTCTGCACTTCCTAAAATTAATTTATCGCGTTTACCCATAATGGAAATCGTAAAGGTATTCCATAAATGAAAAATACAGAATCATAAGGAAAAAAACATAATATATATCATATATAAAAATAGTTTCATCATAATGGCCATAATGAGAGGTGTTATATGAGTGTTGAACAATCATCGTTTCGTGAGGCAGAAATTCACCATCCACAGAAACAATATGTTATTTAAGCATTAGAAGTAGGTGTGTGTAAGTGTAAATAAAATCATTCTCATAACAACATCCTAGTATATTGAAGAAACTGGAGTTTTTACAAAAGAAAATAATAAAAAGAGTTTAGGGGGTTGGAGAAGCAAAATAAAACAAAACAACATTAGAAAAGACATTACCTCAAAATCGGGTAACTCTTTTTGATTTGAGCCAAAGGCTTCCTTGGAAAGACTTCTACCCAAAATGAGACTTATAGGAGTAAGAGAGGGAAGTTGAGA
Source organism: Viscum album (assembly GCA_963277665.1). Classification (NCBI taxonomy): domain Eukaryota; kingdom Viridiplantae; phylum Streptophyta; class Magnoliopsida; order Santalales; family Viscaceae; genus Viscum; species Viscum album. The sequence continues at coordinate 269,701,584 of OY728131.1, forward strand.
GAGTATTTGGGAAGTGTTTGGCCGAGACAAAAGGCTTAGATGGTATGAATATGGTGGTAGTGGTGGGGGCCTTTTATAAGAGGAGAGGAGGGGCATTCTTGGTAAGTCATGAAATGTTACATTATTATATAATGAGTTTCGGATATTAAAGGTCCCAAACATATATATTTAGAGCATAAGGTGATAAGGGTTCTAAATATACTCATCCAATAGGTTTTTGAAAAGTTTATGTCTTAGAATTTATAATATCTTTTTTTATTTAAATCGTTAATTAATGAGGTAATCGCTGCATCATCATTGTGTCATAAATAATTTAATTTATTTAATGTCTAAAAATTATAAAACAATTATCATGATGTATGAAATTCTTATTAGCTTTCTAATGAATATTTATAGTAAAAAATATGACTTGTATAACCCCATTTAAAAATTGTTTTAGTAAAACAAATCATGTTTGTGACATTTATATTTTAACATTAAATAAAAAGTTTTTAATGTCATTTTCCTACCAAAGTGGCTCCCTGGGGTCCCCAAGTTGACCAATGGATTATCTGGGTCGGCCATGACTCATCCAATAGGGGTAGGACAATTGTAAAGGTATTTTCATATTTTTATAATATCATTTTTCCTTAAATTTCACTAATTACCTTTAATCGCGATTAATTAAACTTAAAAGTTACTATTCACAAAAAAATTATTTTAATCCCATTGAACCACATTTTACTTCTTAATGACAACAATTTATGTCGGATTTTTGAAAATCAAATCATAGAAGTGGTAACATTTCATTTAAACGAAAAATCAGTTTTTTAACTACCACTTAGTGGTTTCACTATTCATCAAAAATTGAAGTTTTTCAGAACAATGCCAAAATTTCACCCTATGATATAATTGATATTCTGAATTCAAAAATGAAGTTTATTTTACAAAATTCAAAACATATAAGTTGCATTAAATAATTTTATAACAAATTCCCGCTGTCACAACAAATAGCGTGTTTTTAAGAAACAATATATATCAAAAGATTGACAATTGTTTATGTCCAATTTCAAAGTGAAGTTAAATCTAATGAACACCATTGGAAAAAATGGTAAAAATATATTATAATTATACATTAAAACCACTCAATATTATAATTTATCACTATAAATTATTTTTATTAAAAAATTTGTTTTTATGTTTTTTTCATTATTCATAAAAAAATTGGAAGTTCTCCGAAAATTACAAAAAATTAAACTTAGGGTAATTTCGATATTACGAATACAAAAATGAAGTCCATTTTGAAATATAAAATATATATAATATCAAAAAGTGGGTATTACTATTCATAACATCTATTTTTATTGGTCGCGGTGTGTTAGAATCTCAAACTTGCGTACAATGCAAGCTATTGTATTATTGAAAGAGAAGCGTATCGTGAATGCTTGGGGTGTTACAGGGTATTTATCTATAATTTAACTTATATATTATTAATGATATTACAGATGTTAAATTGGTATTATATATAATTTTTTATTGAATGGGGATGAATAATTAGATTAATAGTTAACAATAATCGTTTGGGTTTATTTCGGTAGTTTTGGATCACAATGAACTCATTTTGTTTAATAAATTAATATCATGTGTACAAAATGATTATAGAACATTACATATGATATAATACATAGATTAAAATCTTGTTCAACAAAAAAAAATTCTCTATTACTATCCTTGAATATGATATTGGAAATTAAAAAATTCCTCATCCTTGAATTTGATAAATTAATACGTCACGACCCATATTTAAATATTACGTATAAAAGGAGGGGAAAGAGAGATGATGATGAATTATTATATTATCATAAAAATATTCTATTATATTTACATTACTAGATTTATCATACCATTTGAATAAATTTATGTGAGGAGATAAAATGAAAAAAATTAAGTTGAATATAAATTAAAAGAAAATTAAGATGGTTTTACCTCTTGATTCCATCTCTTAAAGAAACTAAATGTGGGATGTGAATTGGAGGATATTTTAGTATAATTTTTACAAGGATAATGGATTGATAGGTGTGAGGAGAATACGAGGTGAGGGGCGGTATTTATAATGGAAGAGATATGTGTTTTCTTATTATTTTAATCATTAGGTTACTGTGTTGGCTCAACATTATCAATAGTTTGAGAATATTTATAAAAACATTTAAATAAAAAGAGAAAATTATGATTATGGTTCTTATGTTAGTGATGGATCATGTAAGAGTGTATTTATCATATAATGTATAAATACTGTAAATTACCATATTTCATAGTTCACCAAAAATTCATCTATTTTTGAAATACACCAAAAAATCACATTTAAAGTTTATCGACATGAATAATTTCAAAATGAACTAAATTTTATAAAAATAATTTCCTAAATATTAGAAATTAAATATTATATTATGATCACAATCGTCATGACCCGCCTTCTCTAAGATGAGTGAAGGGGTAGAAAACTTCCAGAACCTTCTTTATTCAGGGTGAACGAGAGATAATTCCCCTACCACAAGTCCTACATCAATAGGCCTCAATGTGGTGACTAAAACCAAGGGTATAAAATCTCACAAAAAAATGTATGGAATTACCCTTTCCTAAGAGAATATTGGTAGATATGATGGTAAACCCCAAAGAACTCCAAATGAAAAAAATTAAAAGTAAAGCCAAAATCCATTCCCACATGCATGTTCAAAAGTAATTCTGATATAAAGTACATCGAGAAATCCAAATTAATGTACCAAATGAGTAGAAACTAAGAAGAAATAGCAACTAATGCCGATGAAAATGATAGTAAAGTCCATCACGGTCTTCAATGTACTCTTGGAAACCTGAATATAGTTTTATATTCATAGGGTGAGAATACATGTATACCCATTAGGAAAACTAAAGACACTCATGCACAAGGGATGGATCATACTAGCATCTTTGTGTGAAAACAGTAGAACCTCAATGTACCTACCAAGTAATTTTAAACATCACAACCTCCCCAAGGCACACCCAAAACAAATAATGAAAATCATGTAATGTAGTAGTATAAGAACATCGATATTTGGTTACCCCGCACCACTTTCCCACTAGTTAACTGGTTATTTTTAATGGATAATGCCTTGATACTACCCCTCTTACCATGCACAGTCCCACTAGAATGACCTACCCACTCACACCTAGGCCTCAAACCACACACAATCCCTCCCATCGACACATAGATCACAACAACCACATCACTCAACCAAATTCACATGGGCCTCATACCGAATACACTTGGGAAACAATTCTAATCTGAAAACACCTTGGCCTCTCATTGACACTGATACCTTTCCTAAATAATCATGGAGTATGGTAATTTTCATGACATTACAGCCATCCAGAATACACCCAGAAGTATGAACATAGAAGAGGGTTTTGTTGGAGTTGGTGGTCTAGAACAAACTACTTTGTACTTTATTCATTAAATAAAAGCCTTATCACATCTTGATTCTTCTTCTGCGTGACATGTCATGTGATAATGTCCTAAGGACAACTATTGCATTAAAGGGTCATAGCGGATCCCTGCTATGATGAGAACTCGAAAGTGCCATAACACTGTTCTTGAATGTATGTTCTATGGCCGGATGATATTATTTGAGGGACACAAATAATACAGGTCATTAGGGGTGAGGACTCATAAAACTTTGAGGCACCTTCTCATGGTGTGCGACCTTGGTAATATCCAGGAGGATATTATGAGAACGAGAGCCGCCAGTGGGAAATCCACATTTCATAGTGTCATTGGATGTTCCTATCTACGGACGTGTGTATTGATCCTTAGACTTTAAGATTATTATTAATGGGTTTTACAACTCGCGCACTTAGATGTATTGACAAAAACTGTGAATACACACTGTTCACAGTGAGGTAGGATACATTGGGTGCGTCATGAGTAATACCTCATTAATAGATAATGCGAGAAAGGATTTGTCCCTTCCGTTCCATAACAGAAGTAGATATCTCAGGCCCTTTGATGGAATTGATATAGCCTAAATAAATCCATGGCCATGGTAAGGTATGGGCAAGTTCAATTCCAGGAAGTCAAAGAAAGAATAATCAAGCATATGGGTTGATGGAACTAGCATGCAAGCCGCTTGATTGGAGATATAGAGACAAAGGGATTATATTACACGGTAAGCGTTCGTAGGAGGTGACACGTCATTGCAGCGTTAACTTCTTTCTCTATGGGTGCCTTGGCGTGTTGCTAGAGGCTAACCTTGGACTTTAGGTAGGCTCAGCCTAATGCCACTGAGAAAGAGGCCTAGAGGGTCACACACTAAGTGTGTCCATGTATCTCAGTTAAATATTAATTTAACAAGTTAAATAAATATTATCCCCGACTTTGGTTTAATAATTATTTAAGGATGTCTGATCGCATTTATTTTTACACTAGTTATTCGAGAGAATATACTGTGGATAAAATAATATATTTATTAGCGAGTAATGCAGTTATATTTATTTAAGAAATAAATAGTCATTACTCAAGGTCTTATAAATGTGGTGGAGAGAAATGGAAAATAAAAGTACACACCGTGTATATTAAATATACACGCTGTGTAGTTTTATGGAAAACAAGTACACGTCGTGTATTAATTATTACACGCCGTGTAGTTTTTACAATTGGGATTTTGAGGATTTAATATTGTTTTATTAAATGATATTTATAATAATCAGCGTGGGCGCATGTCAAGGAATTAATAATTCGACATGGGGGGTTTTCAATAAGAGTTAATGAAATAAATAAAACGCGTAATGCGTTTATTTATTGTCATCACTCTATTAACCTCAAACCTGATTATAAATATCCTCGCAACCCCAACATTTTTTGAGAGCCATTTGTAGTAAAAAACGGATTTGGAAATACTCTCCAGCCAAGAGAGAATTCCCTTTCCACCAAGAACGCCCTCAAGTTACGAGAGCAAGATCCTCCACCAGATCAAGGTGGTTGAAGGCGGACATCGCAAGCGAACGTTCTTCCGCGCTAGCACCCGGAGATCTCTTCGGTGATGTCCGGAGATACGTGACACACGTGTGGATCACCGATAGAGGAATCCTACACTTGGATTCTACGACGCAACGACGGATCACCGAATCGTGACCGGCCACATCAACAAAGAAAGAATTCCAACAAGGTAATTCTTATGCATTAATTAAATTAATTATAATCAACAGATGATGATCCTACTCAAGGGTTCCGAGACTCTTCTTTTCTTTTCATTCTTTGTTCTATTCCGAAGATTCGGCATTTTATATCATGACGGATCTCGGATTGAACGTTGTTTAACGTTAAAATTAAATTTGGGAAAACCCAGCAACGCGCTTCCGCTGCACCCGGATCCTACAAGTGGTATCAGAGAGGTCATATCGTTGGTTATAATTATTTAGTTTTTTTTGGGGATTTACGCATTTAATAATTTAGTTATTTCAATTCATGTTTAATCGTTTGGAAATCTGAATATCGAGATCTTTTCCTCCTCTCTTGTTTCTCGTTCACCTCACAGAAACGGATTTTTCTTTTAATTTTGATTAAAATAAAATAGAGGAACTCATCCGGAGGAGCCAAATGTTTCTGGCCGTATAACACCAGAATACACGGCGTGTATTCGGAAGTACACACCGTGTAGTCTTGGTTCAATGCATTGACTGATCTTCCAAATCAGGCCGTGTATTGGATTCTTTCTAAGAATTTAAGACACCGTGTGTTGACAAGAAACAGGGGGCACACGGTTTCCGGAATACATGCCGTGTGGTCCAATGAACACGGCATGTAGTCCCTTCGGGTTAGGTTTGGCTTGTGTACTCCGTACATAGCCTACCCGGCTGGAAACCGTGTAACACAGAAACTACATGGCGTGTGTCCCACTGTACACGCCGTGTACTCCGATAATTTCCGAAGTACATTAACACGCCCTATCCCCGGGCGTGTAATTCGGATGGACGGTGAAGTAAAAGTACACGCCGTGTAGTCGGAACTACACGCCGTGTACTCACCCAAATTACGTAGATTTATTAAAATTTATTATTATATTATACAAACCCTTGAGACGTGTACCATGGTGAAGGCGTAAAGCTGAGGCACAACACGTGATATGTGTTTTATATATATGTGTTTAATTTAACATATGCGTAATAAATGGGAATTTGCTGGGTTGCCTCCAAGGTACATGTTGTGTACAAGGATAATTTTAAATGAATTTATTTGTTTAAAATTATGATGGAAGAGAATCTCAAGGAAATTCAGAAAAGGGATTTAAGATAAAAGGATTGATTAATTAAAGATAATTAATTGATTCGAGCATGATTTATCTTAAACAAGAACGATTAAAGAATTGAATGCTAGTTTTATTTATGCATAAATATCGTTGCATGTATGGATGATCATGAGCTAGACCGAGACCTTTGTATGTGAATGGTTTCTTTTAATTTATTTATTTAAATTAAATTTGTTGGCCTGCGAGCCATCTCTTCATTAATATGTTGGGCCTGCGCACCCAAGGATTCTTTTCTGTAAAAACCCCTTTTTCCCCTCACCTGCGTGTGAGATAAATGCATATGTAATTGATGGAGCTCCCAAGCTAGTGGTGGCGGCTCAAGTCAGGAGCCAAGATTAAACCAATCCAAGGAGATACAAAGGTGGACATGTGGAAAGCTATAAACATGAACCAAAAAGGTTCAAGGTGTTTCTCCCCTAGGTATTGGGTTAGTTTATCAACCGCTAGATAAAATAACCAATAGAAAATCTCATGATCAAACCATTTATTTTATTTCTGTCAGTTGCATGGTTTATTTATTGTGGGTGTGTTGTCACGATCACACAATTAATGAATTAAACGAGCATGCAAGATGGAACTAAAATAAAATTGGCTTATACATAAATATTATATTAGACATGTTTAATCACTTAAGTATATCACACTTAATATTAACAAGCATGTAATCAAAGATAATAAAATGGCAATTTACGTATAAGGATAAAATCCCTCAAAATTAATATTAAGTCGGCATAGCCTTCCATAATCTTGGTTAGAATCGAACCATAGTTCAAAGTGCTTGACCAACCCTAGTTGGGGTGCTTTCAATTATCGGGGAATTCTAAATCAAGGTTTTGGGTTGACTTGACTTGGGTCGCATCAAGGGTTGACTGCCACAGCAGGACTTGGTGTGACAAAGAGGCAAAGGTTGAGGAAATCCAGAAAGGATTTCAGGATTGGGGAGTCCACTCAACGGATCAAGGAACTGCGAGTTAATGCAGTTGTCATTTGAAATGCCTACCTAAAACCCTTCAAGATTCTTGACCAACACTAGTTGGGGTAATGTGAAGGGCAATATGGATCCTTGCCACTAGAATATTCACACAATAGAATATTCCGAAGTCAATGGTGAGGGCTATTGGATTTCGAGAAAATAGTGGGAGACTAATATGTATTAACTTATTTATTTGTCTCAATTTTTATAATAAAGTAATAAACCTTTTCTCATCTTAAATTGTAGAAACGGCAAGAAAATGACTTCAAACATATCATTGCGCACCATAATCGAAAAAGAAAATCTTCTCACCGGCACCAATTTCCAAGAGTGGTAGAGGCATTTACACGTCGTCCTTCGCCACGAAAGGAAATTATATGTGCTGGAAGAGCCTATTCCAGTTTCGCCTGGGAAAGAGGCTAGTGATGAGGAATTATATCTCTACATAAAACACATGGATGATGCCACAGATGTCCAGTGTTTCATGCTATAAGCCATGTCTAATGAGCTCTTGAAGCAACATGAAAACATGGATGTGTATAGCATGATGTCTCACCTTAAAGATCTCTACCAAGAGAAGGCGAGACAGGAGAGGTATGAGATCTGCAATGCTTTGTTTACCATGAAGCTTGGAGAGTCTGCGCCAGATGGGCCTCATGTGGTCAGGCTTAATGGCTACATTGAACGCTTGGACATCTTAGGGATTAAATTCCCTGATGAGTTGCGTGTAGATCTCATCCTATCATCATTACCCAAGACCTTCTCTAGCTTCATTGTCAACTATAACATGAGCAGAAATGAGAAGAGTCTATCAGAGCATCTGACCTTGATTCGCCAGGTAGTTAAAGACATGGGGTGTGACAAACCCGCGGTCCTTATGGTGAACAAGAAAAGGAAGGAAAAGGCAAAGGGGCCAAAGACTTACGGTCTGAAGCCCCCTAGCACCATCCCTCCAAGATGGGGAAGATCCAGAGGTAGGGCAAGGAACGGGAAGCAGTGTGTTTTGCATGTGGCATGCATGGCCACTAGAAGAGGAACTGCACCCAGAAGCGTGGGGATGCTAAAGGTGCATTCGTTATCGAGTGCAATCTTTTTATTTCTACTCATTGGGTATTAGATATAGCTTCTGGGGCTCACATCTGTATTCAAATGCAAGAACAAAGTAGATTTATAAAGATCGCCAGTGGAGAGGTGGATCTTTGAGCTGCAAATGGCGCAAGGCTGGCTGCATTGGCTATTGGCAACTATCACCTCTCATTGCCAACTGGCATGATTTTGGTTTTACAAAACTGTTATTTTGTTCCTAGTGTTACCAAGAACATAATTTCTGTATCTTGTTTGGATATGGATGGATTTATTTTCATATTTAGAAATAAGGGTTGTCTCTTTTATAAGAACAACATATGTTATGGTATGGCACATTTGAATAATGGTTTGTATGTATTAAATTACGAAAACCAAGTGTTGGCAATCGATAACGAAACAAACTCACATGACTCATACATCACCCAGTTATGGCATCACCACCTTGGTCATGTGAACGAGAAGCGCTTGACAATGCTCTGCCAAGATGGCTATTTAGACTCTACTGAGCTAAAACCACTTGATAGATGTCACGCTTGTTTACAAGGAAAAATGACCAAGCTGCCTTTTGGTGGACAAGGTGAAAGGGCCACCGAGCTTCTAGGATTGGTACACACAGATGTGTGTGGACCATTTCCAGAAGAAGCTAGAGGTGGATATTCTTAATTTATTACTTTTACTGATGATTTGAGTAGATATGGCTATGTCTACTTAATGAGGTATAAGTCAGAGTCCTTAGAGAAATTTAAGGAATTCAAGAATGAATTAGAGAATCAACTTGGTAAGAAGATAAAGAAGCTTCGATCGGATCGAGGTGGAGAATATCTGAACCTAGAGTTCATCAATCTTCTACGGGAGTCTGGGATTCTATCTCAGCTCACTCCTCCTTATACACCACAGTGGAATGGTGTTAGTGAAAGGAGGAACCACACCATGATGGACATGGTGAGGTCTATGATGAGTCATGTGGATCTTCCATTATCCTTTTGGGGATATGCATTACAAACTGCAGCATACACATTAAACCGAGTACCAACTAAGGAGGAAAATGGAATTCCATCTGAGTTATGGAATGGATGGAAACCCACTTTGTCGCACACACGTGTATGGGGATGTGAGGCGTTTGTTAAGGCCTTCTCAGGCAAAAAACTAGCACCCCGGGGCACGAAGTGTATCTTTATATGATATACCCAAGGAAACAAAAAGATATTACCTATATAACCCCCAAGACAAGAAAGTGACTATCGCCAGAAAAGCCGTCTTTCTTGAGAGGGAGCACATCCTCAAGAAGGATAGTGGGAGCAAGATTGACTACGACGAAGTTGATGCTCAAGATACACAGGAGTTGGTACAAGAACAAGTTCTACAGGTCCCCGTGGAAGAGGTTCCAGAAACACAAGTACTGCGTAGGAGCTCAAGAGAGGTAAGGGAACCAGAGAGATTTGGTTTCCTAGTCACCGAGGATGGTGAATCATTATTGTTGGACAATTATGAACCTCTCTCCTACAAGGAAGCAGTAGAAAGCTCAGAAGTTGCAAGATGGCTAGAAGCTATGAATTCTAAGATGGATTCCATGTATCAAAACCAAGATTGGGTTCTGGTCGATGAGCCAGTTGATGTAAAGCCTGTTGGATGCAAATGGGTATTCAAAAGAAAGCTGGACATGGAAGGTCAAGTTAGCACCTATAAAGCAAGGATAGTGGCTAAAGGATTCATACAGAGTCAATGAATTGACTATGATGAATCCTTCTCACCAGTTTCCATGTTTAAATCCATAAGAATCATACTTTCTATAGTAGCTTACCATGACTACGAGATTTGGCAGATGGATGTCAAAACAACATTTCTTAATGGGAACCTTCAGGAAGAAGTCTATATGACACAACGAGAAGGGTTTCTGACACCAGGTGAAGCCAAACGGGTTTGCAAGTTGCAGAAATCAATTTATGGATTAAAGAAAGCATCCAGGTCATGGAACATTCGATTTGATGAAGCCATAAAGGAATTTGGTTTCATTAAGAACGAATGTGAGCCATGAATTTATAAGCGGTTTAATGGGAATGCGGTCGTCATCCTAGTGGTATATGTTGATGACATATTACTTATTGGAAACGACGTACCAGCCTTACAGTCAGTTAAGGACTTGTTGAACAAGTGTTTCTCCATAAAGTACATAGGAGAAGCAGCCAACATTCTAGGGATCAAGATCATTCGTGATAGACCCAAGAGGCTGCTTGGACTAAGTCAGGGTACATACATTTACCAGATACTTAAGAGATTTAGTATGGAAAAATCCAAGAGGGGATTGGTTCCAGTGTCACATGGCTTACATCTTTCTAAGAAAATATGTCCCCAGACACAACAGGAGAAAGATAGGATGAGCAAGATCCCATACTCTTTGGCTATAGGATCCATCATGTATGCCATGTTATGTACCAGGCTTGATGTTGCCTATGCACTGAGCATGGTAGGTAGATATCAAGCAGATCCAGGAGAACAACATTGGACTGCTGTTAAGAATATCCTTAAGTATCTGAGATGAACTAAGGATTTGTTCCTGGTGTATGGAGGAGACGAGGAGCTTGTCATCAGAGGGTATGCTGATGCTGGTTTTCAAACAGATCAGAATGATCTGAAGTCGCAATCTGGATATGTTTTCTGTCTCAATGGAGGAGCTGTGAGCTGGAAGAGTTCAAAGCAGCCAGTTGTCGCCGATTCTACAGTAGAGTCTGAGTATATAGCAGCTTCTGATGTAGCCAAATAAGCCGTTTGGATTCGGAACATTGTCTAGGAGCTTGATGTGGTGCCTAGCAGTAAAGATCCCATTACATTTTATTGTGATAATACTGCAGCGGTGGCTCTTGCAAAAGAACCAAGGTCACATCATCAGACAAAGCACATACTCTGGAAGTATCACTTCTTGAGGGATTTCTATCAAAGGGGTGAAGTTGCAGTGAGCAGAGTGTCCACGGAAAATAACGTGGAAGACCCCATGACTAAAGGTCTATCTCAGCAGAAGCATGAATATCATGTGAGAGCTAGCGGGTTAAAGGTTGTTAGCAGTTGGCTCTAGTCCAAGTGGGAGTCTGTTGGAGTTGGTGGTCTAGAACCAACTAGTTTGTACTTTATTCATTAAATAAAAGCCTTATCACATCATGATTGTTCTTTTACGTGACATGTCATGTGATAATGTCCTATGGACAGCTGTTGCATTAAAGGGTCGTAGCGGATCCCTGCTATGATGAGAACCCGAAAGTGCCATAACACTGTTCTTGAATGTATGTTCCATGGCCGGATGATATTATTTGAGGGACACAAATAATACAGGTCATTTGGGGTGAGGAATCATAAAACTTTGAGGCACCTTCTCATGGTGTGCGCCCTTGGTAATATCCAGGAGGATATTATGAGAACAAGACCCGCCAGTAGGAAATCCACATTTCATAGTGTCATTGGATGTTCCTATCTACGGACGTGTGTATTGATCCTTAGATTTTAAAATTATTATTAATGGGTATTACAACTCACGCACTTAGATGTATTGTCGAAAACTATGATGACACACTGTTCGCAACAAGGTAGGATACGTTGGGTGCGTCACGAGTAATACCGCATTAATAGATAATGCGAGAAAGGATTTGTCCCTTCCGTTCCATAACGGATGTAGATATCTCAGGCCCTTTGATGGAATTGATATAGCCTAAATAAATCCATGGCCATGGTAAGGTATGGGCAAGTTCAATTCCGGGAAGTCAAAGAAAGAATAATCAAGCACATGGGTTGATGGCACTAGCATGCAACCCTCTTGATTGGAGATATCGAGACAAAGGGATTATATTACACGGTAAGCGTTTGTAGGAGGTGACACGTCATTGCGGCGTTAACTTTTTCTATATGGGTTCCTTGGAGTGTTGCTAGATGATAACCTTGGACTTTAGGTAGGCTCAGCCTAATGCCACTGAGAAAGAGGCTTAGAGGTTCACACACTAAGTGTGTCCATGTATCTCAGTTAAATATTAATTTAACAAGTTAAATAAATATTATTCCCGACTGTGGTTTAATAATTATTTAAGGATGTCTGATCGCATTTATTTTGACAATAGTTATTCGAGAGAATATACTGTGGATAAAATAATATATTTATTAGCGGGTAATGCAGTTACAATTATTTAAGAAATAAATAGTCATTACTCAAGGTCTAATAAATGTGGTGGAGAAAAATGGAAAATAAAAGTACACACTTTGTAGTTTTATGGAAAATAAGTACACGCCGTGTATTAATTATTACACGCCATGTAGTTTTTCCAATTGGGATTTTGAGGATTTAATATTGTTTTATTAAATTATATATATTATAATCAGCATGGGCGCATGTCAAGGAATTAATAATTCGACATGGGGGTTTTTCAATAAGAGTTAATGAAATAAATAAAACGAGTAACGCGTTTATTTATTGTCATAACTCTATTAACCTCAAACCTGATTATAAATATCCTTGTAACCACAAAATTTTTTGAGAGCCATTTGTTGTGCACAACGGATTTGGAAATACTCTCAAGCCAAGAGAGAATTCCCTTTCCACCAAGAACGCCCTCAAGTTACGAGAGCAAGATCCTCCACCAAATCAAGGCGGTCGAAGGCGGACATCGCAAGCGAAGGTTCTTCTGCGCTAGCACTCGGAGATCTCTTCGGTGATGCCCAGAGATACGTGACTTACGTGTGGATCACCGCTAGAGGAATTCTACACTTGGATTCTACGACGCAACGACGGATCACCGAATCGTGACCGGACACATCAACGAAGAAAGAATTCCAACAAGGTAATTCTTATGCATTAATTAAATTAATTATAATCAACATATGATGATCCTCCTCAAGGGTTCCGGGACTCTTCTTTTCTTTTCGTTCTTCGTTCTATTCTGAAGATTCGGCGTTTTATATCATGACGGATATCGGATTGAACGTTGTTTAATGTTAAAATTAAAGTTGGGAAAACCCACCAACGCGCTTCTGCTGCGCCCGGAACCTACAGGTGTGAGGAATAAATTCAGTAACAATCCATCCATCCTCCCATCAGCATGTTGGGAAACACAACCTCCCCCACGAAATGGAGTTTTTCATCACATAGTGATCAAAAATTGTGGGGTGAAATAGAAATCACAAAGAACTACAATTTATACATATAGTTAATCAACCACTCACCCCAACCTATGATTTTAATACAAATGAACAACCAAACCCACCAGTAGCACTTTTGTTGATACCCATATATGCACAACCAGACAACAAATTCTACAAAGCATAAACCCAACCAATTTTTCATTTCAACCGATGACATTTATTAATTTAAAGGGACTAAATTTTCTCTATTATAGTACTACCAAGAATCTACCAACCATAAACATATCAAAACAGAACATGAAAAATCAACTATAGTCCCACTAAACAAACACCATTTCTTCCGTGACACCTATTATTAGATTTCCATCTATTATTATTCCAAATTATACAATACAATTATTCTCCCAAAAACCATCCCTGTAGCCCTACTGCTCAAACAATTCCTAGATGTAGTCCCACTACATAATATGTTCATAACCATATTTTAGTCCCACTTCCAAGTATCACTATATGGACACAACAACAAAAAAGTTAGTCTCATGACCTACAAGACCATCCATTCCACAATCAATAATTCTCTCAAACTTGGATACAAACACACCCCATGTACCACCCAACATACTAATCCCACAACCCCAAACCAATACACACAACGTACAAACACACCTATCAATCCATATGTGTTCATATTTAATCGATATATGTTCTTTAGTTACACTTTAATATAATCATGGTGATCGTAGAAAAAGTGTAATCCCGGGGCCCCAATTTACTTAACCAAGTATGGATGATTAATCATATTTTCTTATTACCACCTTTTATTCAAGAATCTAAACAAAATAGAACATCAATAGTGTGAAAGAAAATACCGAAAACAAGAATGATTTTCTGAAGGTATATATCCACAACAACAATAAGTGTATGAATGATATAATATAAAGCAGGTGATCAACATCAAGCCACTCCCTTCTTGTTATTTAATTTACCCTTTATATCTTTTGATCAAATTCACTTATTTATTTTTTTCCTGTTTTAAGAAGAGTGTTCAGTTGTACCTCCTAAGGAACCATTCGTACACCCAACCTACATTGTTCATAATTAAATAGATATAGAATAAATACCCACCTAGATAATAAAAGGACTGAAGATCCTCCTTGTACCTAGAGCAGGGGATCATGTGAGTAGTAGGAAGGAACATCAAAAAAAACTAAGAGCAAAGGGCTCTAGAACAGGTGAAAAACTCATCTAGGGAGGAAGTATCTAGATTTCTCAAGAGAGAGAAGACATAGTGGAAAAGAAAATACCTACTTTAAAGAGATAGATAATATTTTAAAGGAAGAACGGTTTCCAAAATCCATAAATCTGGGATCTCTCCACGATCACATGGTTTGAGTATCTAATATATCTCGAAGTGTTATTAATGTTATACATAATATCATTTAATAATTTCTTAACAATTAAAAAGTAACTAATGAAAATCATTATATTTTAATTAACTAATATGAGGGGTGAAACTAGAAAACATGGGAAAATATGGAAAATATATAAATGCGTCACAAAAGGGTGAGTCACTAATGCTGAGCTACTGATGCAATGATATCCCGATGCAATGAACAATCGATGGAATGACCTATCGTGGGCTTGACATACAAATGCCACCAATTTCTGACACTGATGCCCTCGACTCACCGATGCTAATTCCCTTGACTCACCAATACTGATGCCCCTAACTCGCTTATGTCGATGCCCCTAACTCATCGATGTCGATGCCCCAAAATCAACAAGGAAGATTCCACTAACTCACTGATGTCGACACCCCTAACTTACTGACACACTGATATGCCAACCCACTAACATGAAGATGCATTGACATGATGATTGAAAAATAGAAATTTGGTAAACACATAAAATGAGGCATTGTTGCCTCCTAGAACACAATAAAAACCAGTTTTTTCAAAAAGAAAAGGCATAGGGAAATCCAGGTTATTACAAAAATTACCTCTCAAACTATTCCCATTCTTGAGAATTCAAAACTAAACCAGGAGAAAGAGGGTTCCAAATAACCTCCCCATAAGACTCCTCTATGGAAAAACCCATCTTGCGTTATTCTAAAGCTAGAGTGGAAACATATAAATCCAAGAACACCTCTTTATCATCTATATCCTGAACAACTGTAAAATAGTAAGGCGTCACATCACCAAAAAACCACACAAACACAAATGTTTATGCTTCCCAGACACATGGATTAGAGGGATCATTCCTTCATTTCAAGATACTATCCTCTTTGGGCACCATATACAACTCACATAGGTTTCATCACATCTGAAATTAATGCACCACGATTATGGATCAATCTCTCCCTTCCCAACACATCATGAAATTTCACACACATCTTCAAGGAAACAACTAATCACATATCAAACAAGGTCCATAATTAAAACACAATCATGTCACAAAAACAAGGTCTAAAAAAACTCAAAATAGATTAGGTATTGGGAACAAACCTATACCCCCCATTCCCGCGTACTCTCATTGAGGACACCATGCCTCTAGAGCACAGTAACCAAAGTAATGGTCCTTAAAAGAAGCACCATATCCACATGGTACTCGATCCTTATTGGTTACTCCATTAACATCACATCGTCTATGATATCCAACTCTCCCCAGTCTATGAAAAGGGGGTCATTGTGTAGATACTGCCAAATCTGAGAGACATGGAATAAATTATAGAACCTCTATAACTATGGTGGAAATTTCGTTTGATATGCCACCTCAACAACTCCTCCCAACACCTTAAAATGAATGATGGACTAGGGGTAAAGCTTTCTTCCTCTTCCAAACTGCTATTTCCCTCGTTAAGGCGAAACCATTATGAACATGTGGTCCAAAACCTCAAACTCCAAGTGCCTCCTCCTATGATCAAAAAAAGACATGTTCCTTCCAGGAGATTCCTTTATCCTATCACGCACAAGATGAACCTTCTCTACGGTTATTTGCTTCACCTACGGTCCAAGAAGGGTTATTTCCCCTACCTCTATCTTGCACACAGGTGATGTAAGAACCCGATTATTGTTTATGAGGTACGAGTTTCTTCTTTTCTCCTTTCCTTATCGGTTTTTGAGAAAATGTGGAAAATGGAGAAAAATCCTAAATTTTGGAAGTACACGCCGTGTACATTTGGCTCTGTGGGATGAGTACATAGGGTGTGTGGCCATGCCGGTGATGAAGAGTGTAGGAACCGACTACATGCCGTGTAGTGGTCCCTTACATGCCGTGTAGTCAGTCGATAGGCAAATAGTAATGCGATGGCCAGCTGTGCGACAGAAAATGCCTTGTACTAGTGGAGACCCTCCGTGTAGTCAAGTCGGAAGGTGAACAGTGACGTGCTGGTGGGAAGCTGCCACTGGAACAATTTTAAAATGGGAAGTACACGCCGTGTACTCGGAAGTACACGCCGTGTAATTTTTTGCTTAAAATGGGAATTACCCTCCCCTGTTCATAGGGAAGGCTTAGAACCAAAGGAAGGAGCAGGAGGGGATGAACGAACCTTTGAAGATCCATCAGGCGCACGTCTGGAATTCGTTTCCACCTCGGATGGTCTCGTTGGAACCAAGAGGGTAAGGCCTCCCTTCTCCTAAAGTAGTTCTTACCAGTTATTCTCCTAACGAAAGTTATTTGGGATTGAAGGATTTATCTTTTACCTCAGATCTACGTCATATTTTCACATTTATGGGATCAACGATCGTGTATAGCGCTCGTTGGTGTTAAAGGTAGGTGGCTTGGTGTTTATATTTTCCCACTATTTTGTGTTTTCTGTATTTTGGTACCCCGAACCCATGTTGGGGTGTCATGTGGCTGAGGCAGTGACTATTTTAACTAACTAATACTATATAGGTAATTAAATAAAATGGTAAAACTGTTTTTTGGGATCAGTGCTTGGATCCAGGACCACCCCGGGGGTGCGTTCCTCTGTTTAGCCGTTCGTCCAGGATACCCGAGGGTATGCCTCTAAAGTAATGATTGTAAAATTTCAATCAAAGGAATTGCTTATGAATGTTTATTAACATGTTGGGAATGGCCCGGTAACCTGTTTAGCCTGAGGGAAGTGTTGTGATTAGCCTGTGGTCATTTTACTACTTAGAATGTGGGCAACTTATTTTGTGCCTATGGGCAGCTGATTCTATGCTTGTGGGCGACACTACTAACGCCTGTGGGCAAAAATCCGTACGCATATGGGCAGATTCTTTTGTTGGATTCTCTTTACCTGAGGGTAGGAGTATACGCGTATGAGAACATTTGGTTGTTTATATAAAATATTCACTGTGGTGATATTTAAAATAAAATGGATAAATTAAAATAAAATGGCAATATAACTGGTTATGTTAGTTACTTTTCAGTACTGCTAAATTTATTGCATTTTACTACTGCACACTGTTGTTGCATGCTTTCACACAGTTGGGTACGGACCTTTGGTGGGTGCCTACTGAGAATTTATTTCTCACACCCTGTTTGGGCCATGATTTTCAGCCCAAACGGATTATGTTTCTGCAGGTATGGATAAGGGAAAGGGCCCTTATAGAGTTACATGATCACTGATGGTGCATAAGAGAGCATGGGACAGAGCCTAGGCTCACGATGTCGCTGCCAGATGTTTTTATTTGATTAGTTGTACTCTACATTTTGTTGTATTGTATTGTTCTACACTGTAACATGTTCTAGCTGTTTTCTTAGAACTTGAGACATGTTGCATCATTACTTACATACAGGTGTTTATTTCAGTTTTTTATTGTTTATTGCTTCCGCTACCTTTGTATGTTTATTTTTGTATCCCGCTGTGCAACACATTGACGAATGAGGGAATAGTTTCCCCACTATTAGACCTGGGCCCTCACTACTAGTTGGCAGCCTCTGGCATTTGGGGAAATGCGCTTGAGGTCATGTGGTGAACCGGGTTTGGGGCACCCGTTGCGTGGCACCCGGAACAAGGACATTACAAAGTGGTATCAGAGGGGTTCTTTAATTTGACTTATTATTTGGAGCCGTAGTCAGGTATAGGACGAACGGTAGTTGGTAATAAGCTATGCCCGGGCGTAGCTAACCCGTGTATAGGGAAAAACTAGTCTGCCAAGTATTTTTTCAATTATCTTTATTTTGAAAATTTTATAGTTGATTTGATTTCACCGTTGGGTGATGCACTTGGATTGTGCTATTTATATTTTATCTGTGTGTTCTATTTAGTTGCAACCCGATGAGATGAGGGTATGCCGTCTCATGGACAATATAGGTACATGCTAGAAATCACATGCCATGCATATTTCCTTGCCATGTAGGTGCATTAGAAATGGCATGTTGTTGTGATAGATGTTTTGCTAGTAAAGCATGCGGTTATTATAGCGCCTTGACAAATACCTTCTTTTCGATAGGGTATTTTCTTGTGAGAGCCTGTTTATAGAATGGACTCAAACTTTGGTTTTTGGGGAGTATGGGCCCCCATTTACCGGAATTTTGTGGATCATTAGCTGTTTATTTAGTTATAACACAGCTAAGATGTCAAACATTGATTCGTGGAGAGTATGGGCCTTCATGGGTCGAAATCTGACACTTAGGTGTTGTTTTACGGTATTTTCTGGGTTCCGGAGAAGTTTCTGAGGCATACTATCTAGAAATCCAGTATACATTCCTTGTGGTTTCTTTAAACACACAGTGTATGGTCTTCTGTTTGGGAAGAAAAAAATGAACTTTTTGAGTACACGCCGTGTAGACTCTTCCTCTGTCACAAAATGTGTGGGCGGCGACACGGGGTAGGGAATGTTGGGGAAAACACGCTGTGTACCGTATGTACACGCCGTGTAGTGTTGACCCAGAGTCTGCCAGTGTAATGAATAAAATGGCTGGAGGAGACCATGAGACATACACACCTTGTCCATTATGGAACACGCTGTGTAGTCTAACCCGGAGTCCGGCCGTGCACCGTGTCAATGATGAACACGCCGTATAGTGTGACCAGGGGACTCGACCATGTAACTAACAACACGGGTCAATGTCACCTCTCCTTGAACACATTGTGTACCTATGAGACACACCTTGTAGTCTTGTCTGAGGACAGACCGTGTGGAGTTCGCTGTGTGACTGGGAAACGGGGTTGTTGACACACCATGTGTGGGTGTAACACGCCGAGTAGTGTCAAGCCGAGTAGTCGGCCGTGTCACAGACGACACGGTCAGTTGTAAAATTTCACCATACACACCGTGTAGATGTTATAAACGCAGTTTAGTTTTTGTTCAACATGGGAACATGTGGCTTAGCTGTGTAGAAGGACCCGGGCAGGGAGGGGATGTCACGTACACGTCGTGTAGTCGTTATACACGCCGTGTAGTCTTTTTTTAATTTTTTAATTCCTTTTTCCTCCTATTCCCTTTTTGGGTTTATTTGTTTTCAGTCATTAATAAATCTTGATCTAAGGTATGTTTTTGACTTTTTAGTGTCATGCTGCCTAGACAACCACGCATTGTTTTCCAGGAGAGCGGCGACGAGTATACTCCAGAGATGGTGGGCCATGAGCTAATGGTGGATCCTCCAGCAGAGCCAGATGCAGTGCCAACTGTTATACTAAACACAGGCGCGGAGGCACACATCTGTGAAGAATTCATGCTGTATATGTATACCTTTCAGGGAGCACCGCAGGCTTCCACATCTATGGCTGAGCTGAATCGTATCTTCTAGGAGGATCATCCACCTACGTTTTCGAGGGATGGAGGACCATAGGCTGCATAGTCTTAGCTGGGGTCGATGCAGACTATTTTTGAGCATCTTGAGATGCCTCCAGGGCGGAGGGTCAAGCTCTTGACTTATATGCTGTGTGATTCTTCCAAGAGGTGGTGGGATGTTACCACCCAGATAGAGCATCACAAGGACATGGCATGGAAATATTTTCAGGCAGTCTTCTATGACTTCTTCTTTCTCGAGATGCTGAGGGCAGACAGAGTCCAAGAGTTCATGAATCTACTGCAGGGCGCTATGTCAGTGATGGACTATTCTTCTCTCTTTACCAAGCATCAACGCTTTGCACCCGTGCTGATGGGTGATGAGACATTGAGAGCCAGGCATTTTGAGGATGGTCTTGGCTATGACATCCGAGCACTGGTGAATGTTTTCAGGTTTCCTACTGTACATGCTATTGTAAATCAGGCGTTGATTATAGAGAGGAACCTGTGGGAATATAATGGTGTGGGCCAGGACAGTTCAGCACCAGTTACTGATACTATTTATACTGGGAAGAGGAAGAGACATATGTACTTCTCTTAGGGTGGCAATACCAGTCAGAATAATGCTTCAGGTGGACAGTTCATGTGCTACCAGTGTGGTAGAGCAGGGAACAAGAGGCCACAGTGTCCACGAGACACAGTGGAGTGCTGATCTTGCGCCAGGAAGGGTCAGCTGTAGCGCTTTTACTGGGCGTTTCCACCGATGACCAATGATAGGGGTTCTGTACAGACTCTGCGTGCGGGAGCAGGACCATTGGCGTCTTACCAAGCAGGGAATTGGAATACGTCGGGGCGTGCGGGCAGATATGGTTGTCATGGCCGTTGTAGCCAGACACCAAGATCTCAGAAGCAGCAGGGCGAGACAACTTATGGTAGCCATGTTGTGTCGCAGGGTTGCGGCATTGGGCAGGAATATGCAGTGCAATAGACCCAGCAGGAGCAGGATTCGGGACCTTCTACAGTCAGAGGTACTATCCAAGTAGCTTCTATTTTATCTTCAGTACTTTTTGATACTGGTGCTACGCGTAGTTTCATATTTGTGCCCATTGTGGAGAGCTTTGGGCTCTGTGTTTCTACTTCTGCATATATTATCACAATAGACACTCCGTTTGGGATTAGAACGGCTGGTGTGTATCAGTGCAAGGAGTGCCCCCTTGAGGTTGGTGGGTGTCACTTCCTTTGGGACCTCTATGTCTTAGAGATGATAGTTTATGACGTCATTCTCGGGATGGACTGGTTGGTTCCCTTTCGAGCCTTTGTAGACTGCTATCGTCATAGGGTGCGTTTCACGTCACTAGAGGGCGGAGAGTTTCTATAAAAGGGCGAATGAGATGTTTCGGCGAGTCGAGCTGCACCAGAGCATCGTGGGTGAGGTGGAGTCACAGCCCAGATTGCAAGCTTATATCTGGATGATCAGGGGACTTATCAGATGGATTTCCCTCCATTGGTTGATCGTTTCAGGAATGTCTTCCCAGATGACTTTTCAGGTCTTCCTCCGGAGCATGAGGTGGACTTCTCTATTGAGCATTTCCCAGGAGCATCACCAATGTCCATTTCTTCTTATAGGATGGCCACTCATGATTTGCAGGAGCTCAAGAGGCAGTTAGAGGAGTTACCTGCAAAGGGTTTTATCTGACCCCGTACTTCTCCTTGGGGTTTGCCGGTTCTCTTTGTGAAGAAGGCAGAAGGTACCCTCAGACTCTGTTTGGATTATCAGAATCTGAACCAGTTGATGGTTAAGAACCGATATCCCTTTCTGAGGATTGAAGATCTTTTTGATCAAATTCATGGAGCACATGTGTTCTCAAATATTGACTTGAGATCAGGATATCATCAGCTACGCATTAGACCATCTGATATACCTCTCACAGCTTTCAAGAGTAGGTATGGTCTATATGAGTATATAGTTATGTCGTTCGGACTCATGAACGCACTAGTAGTTTTCATGTCTCTGATGAATCGTTTGTTCCAACCGTATCTGGACCCTTCTGTGGTAGTATTTGTGGAAGGAATCTTGGTCTACTCTCACACTCGACACGACCATGCCACCAATCTTGAGATCGTATTGAGTACACAGAGAGAGCATCGGCTATATGCTAAGCTCTCAATGTGCCACTTTTGGATGGACCATATTCACTTCCTAGGTCATATCATCTCAGAGGTATGAGTTTCCGTAGACCCAGAGAAGGTGAGAGAAGTGGTTTCTTGGGATCATCCTTAGAATGTTTTTGAGATATGGAGTTTCTTAGGGCTAGCTAATTACTATAAACACTTTATATAGTAGTTCTCCCGCTTAGGAGCGCCATTGACGGGTTTGACTAAGAAGGGTGTAAAGTTCGTTTGGTCAGAGCTTGCGAAACAGACTTTCAGGATATGATGGAAAGGTTGACATCAGCACCGATCCTAATACTCCTAGATAAGGGGAAGAGTTATAATGTTAACTGTGACGCATCAGGTATTGGGCTGGGAGCAGTGTTGATGCAGGGAGATCGAGTTCTTGCATACGGGTCTCGGCAGTTGAGGCCACATGAGAGGAATTACCCATCGCATAATCTTGAGTTGGCCGCAGTTGTTCATGCATTGCGATGTTGGAGACATTATCTATTGGGGGAACATTTTGTGGTTTTCACCGACCACAAAATACTCAAGTATATCTTTACTCAGTGTGACTTGAATCTGAGGGGGAGATGGTGGGCTGAGTACCTTCAGTCCTTAGATTTTGAGCTTGCCTATACACCTGGAAAAGTTAATGCAGTAGGCGATGCACTGAGCAGGAAGGCTCAGATACAGGCTATGCAGGAGGCCAGTGGTGAGTGGCAGCTTACGGCCTTGTTCTCTGAGATGCATTTGGCGGTGCACGATAGTCAGGGTAAGACATATCTTTCAAATTTAGTTGTGACCTCTACCCTCATGGATATAGTGAGGATGAGACAACTATCTGATTCGGAAGGCCTTGTTCTACGGGAGTCAGTGGCAAGTGAGGACCCTCCTCCTGGTTGGACGATAGGCGATGATGAGATTCGGTGTTTCCATGGACGAGTGTGGGTTTAAAGGGATATACCCGAGGATCTAATGTTGGAGTTTCATGCCTCATCGTGGGTAGTTCACCTCGTGGTTACCAAGATGTACCGAGACATGAGACGTCAGTACTGGTGGCCGGGTATGAAGAGAGATGTGGCTAGTTTTGTTTCGAGGTGTTCCACCTGTCAGCAGGTGAAGGTGGAGCATCAGAGACCAGCTCAACTATTACAACATTTACCCATTCTGGAGTGGAAATGGGATGATGTCGCGATGGATTTCATGACCTGGTTACCATGGTCACCTAGAGGCAATGATGACGTGTGGGTTCTTGTAGACAGACTCACGAAGGCAGATCAATTTTTGCCGATCAAGGAGACCTTCGGTGTAGAAGATATTGGATAGTTGTATATCCAAGAGAACTTACGTCTTCATAGGGTTCCACGTTCTATCATTTCAGATAGGGACACCAGTTTTACGTCTCGTTTCTGGTATAGTTTTCAGAGGGCACTGGGTACACAGGTGCTTCTGAGCACAGCTTACCACCCTCAGACTGATGGCCAGTTGGCGCGTAAGATACATGTGCTTGAGGACATGCTGCGCGCATGCGTCCTAGACTTTGGGGGCTCTTGGGAGAAGCACATACCCCTAGTCGAGTTTTCCTATAACAATAGTTTCTAGGAAACTATAAAGATGGCACCTTACGAGGCTTTATATGGTAGGCCATGCCGATCACCGTTGTACTGGTTAGAGGTGGGTGAGGCATCTTTACTGGGACCATGTGTCATTCAGGAGACATTTGAGTAGGTCCAGTTGATTCAGAAGTGGATGGCTACCACGCAGTCTCGTCAGAAATCTTATGCTGATCACCACAGATGACCTATGGATTTAGTGGTCGGGGATCAGGTTTTCATGCGTGTTTCACCGAGGCTGGGACACAAACGGATCAGGAGACAGGGTAAACATTCCCCGAGGTATGTGGGGCCATTTGAGATTCTGGAGAGAGTCGGGTAGGTTGTTTATCTGTTGCAGTTACCTCAGAGGTACTAGGCCATGCACAACGTCATCCATGTATATCAGTTGTGCTGCTATAATTTAGACCCTTATCACGTCTTTCAGCCAGAGGAGGTTGAGCTTCAAATGGATGCATATTTTGAGGATCATGTGATTCGTATCGTTTATAAGAGAACGAAGGTTCTCTGAGGCCGGTCAGTTCCTCTCGTATGGGTGATATAGCAGCATGGCCGAGTGTTGGACAAAACATGAGAGTGGGATACTGACATATATGTTCAGTGGCCGGGGTTATTCTCAGCTATATCTTCACGACCCTTGGAAGGGAAATTCGGGTACGAATTGCTTTAAGGGGTAATGTTTGTAAGAACCCGGTTCTTGTTTTTGAGATACGAGTTTCTTCTTTTCTCCTTTCCTTAAGTGTTTTTGAGAAAATATGGAAAATGGGGAAAATCCTAAATTTTGGAAGTACACGCCATGCTCTTTTTCCACATGCCGTGCACTTTTGGCCGTGTGGGATGAGTACACAGGTCATGTGGCCATGCCATCGATGAAGGGTGTAGGAACTGACTACATGCCATGTAGTGGTCCCTTACACGCCATGTAGTCAGTTGGAAGGAAAACAGTAAGGAAGTGGAAAAATGTACGACATAACATGCCGTGTAATGGTGTAGACACTCCATGTAGTCATGTCGGTAGGTGAACAGTGCTGCGCTGGCGGGAAGCCGCTAGGGGAACAGTTTAAAAATGGGAAGTACACGCCGTGTACTCGGAAGTACACGTAGTGTGCCTTTTTTTCATAAAATGGGCAGTAGCCTCCCCTGTTCACAGGGAAGACTTAGAACCAGAGGAAAGAGCGGGAGGGGATGGCCGAACCTTTGAAGATCTGCTGGGCGCACGTCTAGAATATGTTTCCACCTCGGACGATCTCGTTGGAACCACGTGGGTAAGCCCTCCCTTCTCTTGAAGTAGTTATTACCAATTCTTCTCCTAACAGATGTTATTTGGGTTTGAATGATTTATCTTTTACCTCAGATCTACATCATATTTCAGTGTTTCTAGGATCGATGATCGTGTATAGCGCTCGTTGGTGTTAAAGGTAGGTGGGTTTGTGTTTATTTTTTCCAACTACGGTGTGTTTTGTGTATTTTGGTACCACGAACCCATGTTGGGGTGTCGTGTGGCTGAGGCCGTGACTATTTTAACTACCTAGAACTGTATAGGTAATTAAATAAAATGATAAAATTGGTGTTTGGGATCAGATCTTGGATCCACCACCACACCGGGGGTGCGTTCCTTTGTTTAGCCGTTTGGCTAGGATACCCGAGGGTATGCCTATAATGTAATGATTATATAATTGCCTTGAGAGGAATTGATTATGAATTTTTATTTACATGTTGGGCATGGACCCAGTATTGGAAAATGGAACTATCCCCAAGGTTTTGGGGAAAACCATGGGGATAGACCCCCCTATACCCATGGTTTTGGACAACCATGGGTATATGTGGCTTTTCTTGACCTATATCCACGGTTTTCCAAAACCGTTGGTATAGGGGGGTCTATCCCCACGGTTTTGGAAAATCATGGGGATAGGTCCTAAAAAGTCACCTATACCCACGGTTCCCCAAAACTGTGGGTATATTGGTCCCTATCACCACGGTTTTGGGGAAAATCGTGGGGATAGGTCTGGGATAAAATACATATACCCACGGTTATGAAAAACCATGGGTATAGGTCAATTTTGTGTGCACGGGAAAAAAAAATTTCCGCGGGAAGGATATTTTTTTTGATGGGAACCCTATACCCACGGTTCATACCTCTATACCCACGATTTTTATAACTATATTTAACTATATATATATATATAGGTGAAGTTAGGGTAGTGGTTAGACGTGATGTTTGCAGCGAAGAGGTTTAGGGATTGAAACTCGGCGCCTGCATTATTTTAGGACCTATACCCACAGTTTTGAAACCGTGGGTAAAAGCCGTTGACACTGTGGCAATTGGATATGTTTTGGTGACACAGTGGAAGGATACCTATACCCACAGTTTTGGAAACCGTGGGTATAGTCTGGGGATCAATATCGACGCCGTTCCAGCCCACGGTTCCCAAAACCGTGGGTATAGCCTATACCCACGGTTTTGGGGGCTATACCCATGGTTTTGAACCGTGGGTATAGGCCGTTTTTTCAGTAGTGACCGATTACCTGTTTAGCCTGAGGGAAGTGTTGTGATTAGACTGTGGTCATTTTACTACTTAGTCTATGGGCAACATCTTCTGTGCCTGTGGGTAGCTGATTCTTTGCCTATGGGCGACACTACTTACACCTGTGGGTAAAAATCCATATGCCTGTGGGCAGATTCTTGTGTTGGATTCTCTTTACCTGAGGGTAAGAGTTTACGCGTCTGAGGACATTTGGTTTTTTACTTAGAATATTCACTATTGTGATATTTTAAGTAAAATGGATATATTATAATAAAATGGAAATATAACTGGTTAAGTTAGTTACTTTCCAGTACTGCTTACTTTTTTTCATTTTACTAATGCACACTTTTTTTGCATGCTTTCGCACAGTTGGGCACGTGCCTTTGGTGGGTGCCTATTGGGAATTTATTTCTCATACCCTGTTTGGGCCATGCTTTTCAGCCCAAACAGATTTAATTTCTATAGGTGTAGATAAGGAAAAGGGCCCTTATACAGGTACTTGATCACTACGGGGGCGTAGGAGAGCATGGGACCGCGCCTAGGTTCGCGATGTCGCTGCCAGCTGTTTTGATTTTTTTGGTTGTACTCTGCATTTTGTTGTATTGTATTGTGTTGCTGTGTAGCATATTCTGGCAGTTTTCATAGAACTTGAGACATGTTGCATCATTACTTATATACAGTTTTTTATTTCAGTTGTGTATGGTCTATTGCATTCGATGCCTTTGTGTGATTATTTTTGTATCCCACTATGCTACACTTTGATGAATGAGGGCATAGTTTCCCCACTATCAGACCTGGGCTTTCACTGCTAGTCGGCAGCTTTTGGAGTTTGGGGAAATGCACTTGAGGTCATGTGGCGAACCGAGTTCGGGGCACCCGTTGCGTGGCACCCAGAACAAGGACGTTACAGGTGACTAACATGGTTTACTGTACAAGGTTTCTAACGCTTACATGCCAATGGTAGAGTGATAACTATTATTACAATAAAACTCTACAAGGGGAAGGATTTATATCCACTATCCGCCAATTTCCAAAAAACACACTCCCAACATATTTTCTAATATCTGGATGGCCATCTATATCTGTCCATCCATTTGAGGGTAGAATGCACGGCTAAGGCATAACCGGGAGCCAAAATCATAAAAAATTTCCCACCATACCTGTGAAGTAAAACTTTTATCCCGATCTTGGACAATGGATCATAGAATTCTATGAATCCGTACTACTTCACCTATATACATCTATTCTAAGGCATCCACTAATCTTGACTGCTTTAATTCCATGATGTGAGATGATTTCGTCAATTGATCCACCACTACCCCGATAGCATCACAACCTCCCTAAGGAATGGTTATTCTTGTGATTAAATCCATTTAAATTTCATCCCACTTCCACTCAGTAATTTCAAAATGCTACAAAAAGACTCCAGGAACATGGTGCTTAGCCTTCACCTACTGACACACTAGTTACCTTGCCATAAAATTTTCTAGTACCAGCTTCACCCCAGGCCAACAAAACTGTTCCCTCAGGCCTTGATACATCTTAGAGACTCTTGGATGCACCACCAGGGTTAAACTATGTAACTCATGGAGTAATAACTCTCACATTTCAACTAGGACAAATAGATTCCACAAAAAAGAATCTGATTTGGGGATATCCTCTATCCATCCCTTCATATCGTCATCCTTGACTGCATGATCTAACATCAATTCAGTCTCTGAGTCTCCCCACTAAGACCCCTCCACCTACAGCACCAAAGAAGATGACACTGTCATCTAAAATTGGCAGCCTCTACCACTGTAATACCTAGAATCTAGGGAAAAAGTGTCTAACTCACCCATTGACTTCCAACCTTATTTGGATTCCCAAACCACCTCCTTCTGTGACTTCCTTGTCAAGGAATCTTCCACCACATTCCCTTTTTAGGGGGTGTATTACATCTAGAAGCCACAGTACTAGAGAAACTCTATCCTACTTCATTTTCGCATGTTTAGGTCTTGCTTCGAAGAGATATATTTCAGGTTCTTGTTATCCATTAAGCCCAAAAAGAACTCCCCAGTATCTAATGTTTCCACCACACCAGTGCGAACATGTCCGCTTCAAGATCCAGGTTATCGGTTGCAAAATTATATTCATGAGGGATTAAATTCATAGACCCATAACATATTACGCCCCACTGATACATAAGCAAGCATCCAAAGCCTAGACTGGAATCATCGCAGAACACATCAAACATCACCCAATCATCTGGAAACCTAATAACTAGGGCACATATCAGGCATCTTTTAGATAGTTCAATGCTGCCCGACACTGTTCACTCCACAAATACACATCGTTTTTTCTGGTTAATGTAGTGCACTTAGCCGCAACTCGAGATAAGTCAGGTATGAACCTCGAGTAATATCCCACCAGACCCAAAAGATACAAACCTATAAAAATTTATTCTATGCTACTCAAGAATCAACTATATAAACAATTGATGGGTCCACAACTGTCCCCTTATGGGACACCACATGTCACTGGAAGTGAACCTATAACGTCCTTAACATAATCATGCAGAACATTTTGTAGAGATGGTGGTGTTAGAAGAAACACAATGCAATCCATATATTATTAGAGCGATCCTCCTCTGACCTTTAGTAGATCAAGAAATTGTTGATGAACACGATGACAAACCGGACCTGGTACTCACAGAAGACAGATTTCATGATCCCCTTGAATAAAACTAGTTTGTTTGTACTGCTGAATGACATGAACACTGTTGAGTCAATAAGGTTTTCCTTATGACTATTCCATTCCCTCTTGTTTTGAAAATCACGAACACCTTATCTTTAAGAAAATTTCTTTTATAAGGAAAATCACTTTTATACGCAAAATTTCTTTTATAAGGAAGACTGCTTTTGTATGAAAAATTATCCTTATCATATTTTCATTCATATATTTCTTAAGTATATGATTTGGATTCATTTCTATATTCTCGGAATCATTTTGAAACTTTGATATGAAGCATTCTGTTTTAGGTTCCGAATTCCAGATGAGAACTGTAATAAAATTCTACTTCGAATTATGGATACAAATTCTCATTACGAATTCTGATGACGAATTCTCATTAAGAATTCTGATGATGAATTCTCATTATGATTTCTGATGACGAGTTCTCATTACGAATTCTGATGACGAATTCTCATTACGAATTCTGATGATGAATTCTCCTTACGAATTCTGATGAAGAATTCTCATTCCGAATTCTCATTCTGAATTCACCTATTAAACAGAATCTGATCATCTTTGTTTTATACACTCTGAATTTGTTTAGACTCCGAAAATTATTTTTGGTTAGACTTCGAACGTTCATTTTGCTTACACTTTTATAATTTTTCTACTCTTTAATATTTTTCTTACACTCCAAACATTCACTCCGAATCTTCACTCCAAACTTTTTAATTAGACTTAAAATGATGTCATCTATTCTGTTATAAACTAACCATTGGTTAAGTTACACGTGTACAGGTCCCTCCGATTTTTAAGGAAAATATGAACGTTGGAAAGGAGGCCGACCTTGCCTATAAATATGAGATCATTTTAAAGAGCTCATAAGAAGAACATAGAAAAGTTGATCAATCTTGAGACCACACGCTACTAAGGTGATTTCTAGAGAGAGAAAGCCTTTCATGCCTTGTGCATACTGAACTGCTCGTTCAGTTTTTGCTTTGTGTGACTCCGAATGTTGGTGATTACATTTGAGGACTTCCAGGGATAGGAAGACAGAGAATTCCAACACCTTGAAGTTGAGGGCTTCCATGCTGAGGAAGACAAGGTTTGCCAACTACCTTGAAGTTGAGGGCTTGCGGGGATAGCAAGACAGAGATTCCGATCTTCTTATCGAGGGCTTACCCTGGTGTGGGTAAGATAGACTTGCATGAAAGTATAAATCGAGGGACCTTTATCCAAGGTTGTTGGATACCCTTCTCTTTGGGTTAAAAGAATTTTATCTTGTTACTTGTAGTTTTACTACTCGTTTGTTTCCGCTGCATTTTGTATTATAAGGAAAGTATAACTTTCTTATACTTCCTTACTTGTACTCTGTTTCATTTAGATTCTATACGCTTTAATGTAGAATCTCATATTGTAATCCTTTGTTAAGTTTTAATTATCGGAACCATATTTCCGGAACCTTTATTCGGAATCAATTTCCAGTCATATGGAAGTACATAGGATTTGATGTTTATAAAATCATTCCTCTTTCAAAGTTGTCACTTGGTGTTAGAGGTGTTGTGATTTCTCTTAGTTTAACTACGTTAAACTTATCCATTCCCTTTGCTTAAGGAAAACATAGTTAATCGTAACTATCTTTAAAGGTTCCAAAGGAATTTTTAAAGTATACAATTCACCCCCCCCCCTCTTGTATATTCAGCATCTACATCATTATTTCGATCCTATAATTGGTATCAGAGGAGGTCTCTGAAATACTTGTACTAACGTATAAGTTTTTCTTCCAAAATTTCTCATTCTAAACTTTTTCATTCCGAATTTTCTCATTCCGAACTTGGTTATTACGATTTTTTTCTAACAAGTTTGTGTGCCAAAGGTTACATTAAGTATGGCAGGAATCAATGTTGGTTCCATTAATAATCTAAATCCTACAAGACCACCAATCTTTGATGGTAATGATTAGGAGTACTGGATGTTGGGCGGAGAAAGAAAGGAAAGATGGCAAGAGGGGGGGTGAATTGCCTTTTAAAAATTAATTAACAATTTAAAAACAAAGTGAAAGTGCAGCGAAAATAAAAGAGGCAAAACACACAACTTGATAACGGAGTTCGACTTAAACCCAAGCCAACGTCTCCGCTCCCAACTCAACCGTTGAGAGATTTACCGCATGCTTTTCAATGGTTGTAGCAAGAAACCCACTAGCCTTTTTACTGGTGAAGGCTAGCTCACCTATTACAGCGTGCATTTTAATGGTTTGAGAAAGAAACCCACTAGCCTTTTTACGGGTGAAGGCTAGCTCACCTTTGACTCAAGCCTTTTAAAAGGAAAGGCTTGACTATCCTCTTCACACCTTAAAGGTGGTGTGAAAACCCAAAAGAAAGGGAGATGAGAAAGGGATGGGGTTTGTAGGCACAAACCCAATTTGATGCTCAAAAAATGATAAACAAGAAAAACCGTAATTAGAGAGAAGCCTTGGGCGCCAATGGATGATTGGAGTTGAAGACGTGCACTCCCAAGCTTCTATGGTGGTGCTCCTTGGATATGGAAGTTGGTTGGAGCAAGTGGAGTTCCCTTGGAAGAATCCGCCGGAGGTTCGCCAAATGATCAAAGATGTGTCCGTTGGCTTCCGTATGGCTTGATTAAGTTTCCGGGGCTTCCTAGTCCTTTATTTATAGAGGGGGAACCCTCATATGGCCGTTGGAGGCCTTTGGAGCCGTTGGAAAAGGCTTCGGAGCCGTTGGGAGGCAAGTGGACCAGCCTGGTCAAAGGCCCAACGGCTAGTTTGACTGGCTCCACCGGCTGACCGGTGCTTGGCCACCGGTCGGCCGGTGTTTGAAAAAAGGAGAGGCCTTCGGGCTCAGGCACCACTGGTTGGCCGGTGCTGAGGCCACCGGTTGGCCGGTGGTGAGGCAGTAGCTTCCTCTTCTGTGCAGGTGCCACCGTCTGACCGGTGCTGAGGCCACCGGTTGGCCGGTGCGGAGGCAGTAGCTTCCACTGTTTGGGCTGGGTGCCACCGGCTGGCCACTGGTGTGACACCGGTTGGCCGGTGGTCTGGACAAAGGGATGCCTTCTGTCCAGGGTCCATCGACTGGCCGGTGGTGAAGCCACCGGTTGGCCGGTGGACATGAAAACAGTCCACTTTGGCTTCTTGCTATCTTGGCCCAATTCATTGGCCACCTGAAATCATGCCTATCATCCAAAAACACTTAAAACAATATTAGATAAACAAGAGGGTGATTGTGATCATGAAAATTAAACCACGAGGGGTACGAGAGGTACAACAATCTCCCCCTATTTTAATGATCACAATCACCAAAACAAACAATGTAGAAAATGAAATGAAAAGCATGCTTTAAAGGATTTCTCCCCCAATCAACCAAGAATTTCTCCCCCTTTGTGATTATCAAAATAGCACGGGGCATAAAACTTGATTGAGGGAAAGAGTTGAAAAACCAGATGGAGATTTTAAAACAATTGAAATTTTTGAAATTTGAATTGAAAGTTTTGAATCAAAAATTTGAAATTGAAGTAAAAAGGGCTTAATTTGAAATTGAAAGTTTGAATTGAAAGTTTTGAAATGAAAAATTGAATTGAAAATTTTGAATTGAAAAAATTTGATACCAAGAGTTGAAAATGAAAGTTTGAAAAGAAAGTTTTGAATAAAACAAAAATCTTAAACAAACCTAACTCCCCCTAAATAAAACAACAAATCACCGAGGAGAGGTGTTTGATACGGAGACAAATTTTGGTCCGGTGAGACTCGCTAAGAGGGATTTTTCAATCCATACTTGTCTAGTGGCGGGTCTTCTCCTATAAAATTCATCGTTAAGGAAAATGGTTTTGGGCCTACCATACCGGGCATTTTTGCAATTGCACTCATAAATTAAGTGCCCGGGTTTTTTACAATAATTGCAAAATTTAAATTGAGAGCTCCCCCTTACAAAAATAGTAGGTGCATGGGATGAGGAAGCTTGCTTGGAATATCCAAGCCCTTCGGTGGTTCTAGATACGCGTTGGGAACCTAAGATTTTGGTCAGATTTTGTTCCCCGTGGGTGAACATAGCTAGGGATTCTCTTAGATCCTTGATGGTTGATTCCATAGAATCAACATCGGGACGATTTTGGATTTTGAGGGACAACTCCTCCTTTTCTTTGAGAAGTTGTTCCTTTTCGGAAGAAAGTTTTTTGAAATTCTTTTTTAAAGCAACAAATTTGGAAGAAAGTTCGTGAAAACCTCCCTCCAATTGATCTCTCGCATGTTGGAGATCCTCATATGACAGGTGATTGAAAGAATTTGAAGAACAAGAGGAAGAGGAGTCGGAAGATGTTACCTCATGGAATGCCATTAGGCATTTGTTACCGTTATCGCTTGAGGAGGAGGAGGAGGATGATGTGGAACTATCACTCCATGTAGATGCTTTGAAAGCCTTCTTATTCTCCTTTTGTTTGGCCTTTTTCTCGTTGAGTGGGCAATCAGGCTTGTAAAGTCCTTTCTCGCCACACCCGTAACATTTTACCTTGGGCTCAGATTTTTCATTGGGTTGAGCCTTGCGGGATTTCTTCTTCTTGTGCTTCTTCATGAACTTGTGCATTTTGAGGGCAAGATTCTCCATTTCGGAATCGTTGCTAGAAGAGGAAGAAGATGAGGAGGAGGAGCTTTCTTCTTTTTGTACCTTGAAGGCGATGTTCTTTGGAACTTTGATCGGTTTGCCTTCCTTTTCAGCTTGCCTCCTCATGGTGATCTCATAGGTCATTAGGGAGCCGATGAGCTCTTCTACCGGCATGTTTTTGATGTCCTTTGCTTCTTGGATTGCCGTCACCTTTGGATCCCATGAGCTTGGTAGGATCCATAGGATCTTCTTGACCATGGTTTCTGCAGAAATATTATCTCCAAGAGATTTTCTACCATTGCACACGTCAGTAAAAGGAGTAAACATTTCAGAAATAGATTCATTTATATGCATGGAGAATGATTCAAAATCTTGACGAAACATATCTACTAGAGTATCCTTTACTTTGTTGGTCCCCTCATGGGTAACCTCCAAAACTATCCAGATTTCGTGTGAGGAGGTGCATGTGGAAACTCGATTGAACTCATTACGATCAAGGCCGCAATGTAGAGCATTCATGGCTTTTCCATCATGCTCGAAATTTTTAATATCGGCTTGAGTCCATTTGGATTCATCGGGAGAAGAGAGAGTGTAACCATGCATGAAAATTCTATAAATCGGATAGCCAATACTTCTAAGAAATGTGGTCATGCGGGTTTTCCAAAAAGTGTAGTCGGTTCCATCAAAGAATGGAGCACGACCCAAAGAAAAGCCTTCGGGGGCGAAAGAGGTAGAGGCCATCACAAAAAGGATCTTGAATTTGAAACCGGTTAGGGTATTACTCAAATTTTCCCTCTGATACCAATTGTTGGGGGAAGAAAGAAAGGAAAGATGGAAAGAGGGGGGGTGAATTGCCTTTTAAAAATTAATTAACAATTTAAAAACAAAGTGAAAGTGCAACGGAAATAAAAGAGGCAAAACACACAACTTGATAACGGAGTTCGGCTTAAACCCAAGCCTACGTCTCCGCCCCCAACTCAACCGTTGAGAGATTTACCGCTTTCTTTTCAATGGTTGTAGCAAGAAACCCACTAGCCTTTTTACAGGTGAAGGCTAGCTCACCTATTACAGCTTGCTTTTTAATGGTTTGAGCAAGAAACCCACTAGCCTTTTTACGGGTGAAGGCTAGCTCACCTTTGACTCAAGCCTTTTAAAAGGAAAGGCTTGACTAACCTCTTCACACCTTAAAGGTAGTGTGAAAACCCAAAAGAATGGGAGATGAGAAAGGGATGGGGTTTGTAGGCACAAACCCAATTTGATGTTCAAAAAATGATAAACAAGAAAAACCGTAATTGGAGAGAAGCCTTGGGCGCCAATGGATGATTGGAGTTGAAGACGTGCACTCCCAAGCTTCTATGGTGGTGCTCCTTGGATATGGAAGTTGGTTGGAGCAAGTGGAGTTCCCTTGGAAGAATCCGCCGGAGGTTCGCAAAATGATCAAATATGTGTCCGTTGGATTCTGTATGGCTTGATTAAGTTTCCGGGGCTTCCTAGTCCTTTATTTATAGAGGGGGAACCCTCATATGGCCGTTGGAGGCCTTTGGAGCCGTTGGAAAAGGTTTCGGAGCCGTTGGGAGGCAAGTGGACCAGCCTGGTCAAAGGCCCAACGACTAGTTTGACTGGCTCCAATGGCTGACCCGTGCTTGGCCACCGGTTGGCCGGTGTTTGAAAAAAGGAGAGGCCTTCGGGCTCAGGCACCACCGGTTGGCCGGTGCTGAGGCCACCGGATGGCCGGTGGTGAGGCAGTAGCTTCCTCTTCTGAGCAGGTGCCACCGGCTGACCGGTGCTGAGGCCACCGGTTGGCCGGTGCGGAGGCAGTAGCTTCCACTGTTTGGGCTGGGTGCCACCGGCTGGCCGCTGGTGTGACACCGGTTGGCCGGTGGTTTGGACAGAGGGATGCCTTCTGTCCAGGGTCCATCGGCTGGCCGGTGGTGAAGCCACCGGTTGGCCGGTGGACATGAAAACAGTCCACTTTGGCTTCTTGCTATCTTGGCCCAATTCCTTGGCCACCTGAAATCATGCCTATCATCCAAAAACACTTAAAACAATATTAGATAAACAAGAGGGTGATTGTGATCATGAAAATTAAACCACGAGGGGTACGAGAGGTACAACACTAGAGAGATCAAATGAATACTTTTTCTCTCAATACTGGAGTGGAAAACTTAGTTATGCTTAGTGGAGATTATAAAATTCCTGATAAGGAAGTTAGACCTTTTACTAACCAGGAAAATCAAGAGTATCAACTCAACTATAAGGTACGCAATACTTTACTATGTTCAATAACTAGAAATATATATAGCCAAATTTCTTCTTGTGAAGCAGCTAATTATATCTGGAAGAAGTTAGAGGTTACACACTTTGGAACTTCTAAAGTGATTGAGACTAGGAGAGATATGCTTAGAGATGAATACCATGGCTTCAATTTTCCTTATGGTGAACCAATATGTAATGTTCAACAAAGGTTTATGACTATTGTCAAAAGTTTACATTCTGTGGGAGAGAAAGGTTTAGATGATGACACACTTGTGGATAAGATAATTGATATCATTCCCAATGAATGGGAATCCAAAAGAACTACTATATATGAGAACAGGATGGTCACTAAAATTTCTCTTGATGAGTTATTCGGAACTCTTCTCCAACATGAAACCTGAATGAAGAGAGATGCTGACAATATCAAAAAGAAGAATGGGAATGGTACTGTTGCTTTTACAACAACATCAAATAATATGAATGCTAAGACTCCTGTGAGAGTAACTAGATCCAAGTCTAAAAAGATGGTTGTTCAATCAGATTCTAGTGAAAGTGAAATCTTAGAAAATGAGTTAGCAAATCTTGCTCGAAGGATGAACAAGATAGATGGCCAGAGAAATTTCCTATCCAAGTATAAGAAAAATGAAAGGAAAGATAGGAAATATAGAGAAGTCACATGTTATTAATGCAAGAGAGCTGGACATATTAGACCAGATTGCCCTTTGCTCAAAAAGAAATAAAGGAAAGAAAGTCATTCAGACAGGAACATAAAGAAGTATTATAAATCCAAAGCTAAGAAAGTTCTGAAAGCTAGTGATACCTGGAGTGCCAGTGGTGGTGACTCTTCAGATGAATCTTCTGATTATGAATCTTCAGGACAGAAGAATATTGGTCTTATAGCTAGATTACTCATTGATAATCATTGTTTTATGGCTAAGGTACGAAATGCTGAATCACTGACCAATGTTTATTTAAATTCTATTGATATTAAGTATTATAACTCTTCTGATGAAGAATCCTCTTCTGATGAAAAAATACTTCACGTACCTATGAAGAAGTCTCTAGTTTTTCTGAACTTCCTGAGATTGAGAACTCTAAACTCAATAAAAAACATGATAAGTAAAACTCTAGAAATTATATTCTTACAAAAGAGATATCAGATCTTTCTAAAGATCTTGATAGAAAAAATGCTGATTTTGAAAGTATTTCAAAAAATCTTGAGGAAGTATGTTCTGAGAAGAACAAATATTCTAAAGAGTTAGAAAAAGTAATTTCTAGGAAAAATGTTTTCGAGCCTAGCTCTAGTTCTAAAACTAATCATTTTGAGGATAAAAACTTTGTTATAAAACTCAAGTCTGAAATTTTTTCTTTAAAGAAGTGTTTATCAAACTTTACCCATGGTAAGGAAAATTTTGATAAAATGTATTCTCAAATACGACCATTAAGAAATAAATCCGGATTTGGCTATAACCATGCAAAACCAATTTTTAGTAACAATTATTTTATTCCTCAAAGTGCCCCATTTTGTACTAAGTGTCAATGTGGTGGTCACTGGGCAAAGAATTGTTCCTTAAACAAAACCCAATCTCTAGGATTTCACAAGGCTTATTTCTCTATGAAGATGTGGGTACCTAAAATTTTATTGTCTGGAAATCTCAGATCCAAAAAATTTTGGATTCCGAAAGTCTAATTTTCTTCTTTATTTCAGGATAATAAAGATAGTACCAGCAACAATACATGGTACACTGATAGTGGATGTTCCTGACCCATTACTGGTAACAAAAGCTATTTTGAAAAGATTATCAAAACAAAAGGAGGAAAGGTAACTTTCAGAGATAATGCTAAGGGAGAGATTTTTGGTATTTGTAATATTGCTCTTTTAAGAAAAACTTTGATTTCAAAAGTTCTTTTTGTTAAGGGTCTTAAGCACACCCTCATTAGCATAAGTCAGCTATGTGATGAAGGTTACCTTGTGAATTTAAGGAATGATAAGTGCTTAGTTCACAATTCCAAGGAAGAATTTATTATCTCAGCCAATAGGCATGAGAATGTTTACACCTTAAATTTAGAAGACCTCAGGAGCCAAGATTTACCTTGCCTAAGTGTAATTGATGATCATTCCTAGTTATGGCATAGAAGACTAAGTCATTGTAACCTTAGAAATCTATGTAAACTCACTAAGAAAAAACTAGTTAAGGATCTACTGGAGCTTAGATTTGATTCTTCTAATGTTTGTGAACCTTTTCAATATGGAAAGAAACATAAATCTAGTTTTAAATCAATCGGTGAAGTCTCAACAACTGATGCACTGCAGTTAGTGCACATGGATCTTTTTGGTTCAACACAAACTGGAAGTATTGGAGGCAAATACTATGTGTTTGTTCTAGTTGATGATTACACTATATTTACTTGGGTTTATTTTTTAGAAAAGAAGTCTGAAGCTTTTTCGTATTTCAAAAGTTTTAGATCTCAAGTTAAAAATGAGAAAAACCTTCCATTGAAAACTATTCATAGTGATCATGGAGGAGAATTTCAAAATTATGATTTACAAAACTTTTTGTATTAAAAAATGTATTACTCAAAAATTTTCAGCACCTAGAACTCCTCAACAAAATGGTGTAGTTGAGAGAAGAAATAGAATTCTTCCAGAGATGACTATAACCATGTTGAGTGACTATTCTATAGCTAGACACTTCTGGGCGGAAGATATAAGTACTGCTTGCAATACTATAAATCGAGTTTTGATTAGAACTTTTCTTAATAAAACTCTTTATGAGTTATGGAATGGTAGAAAACCAAGACTATCCTACTTCAAGGTTTTTGGTTGCAAAGTATTCATTTTGAATACTAAAGATAACCTACATAAATTTGCACCAAAATATGATGAAGGAATTTTCTTAGGTTATTCCAAAACTTCTAAGGCTTATAGATTTTTTAATAAAAATACTTGTACTATTGAAGAAACAGTACATGTAAAATTTGATGAGTCTGATCCTTTTATTTTTAAACCATCCCAGCCTACATCCTCGGATGTGTTTTCAAAAAATAATTATCAACCTTTGATAGAAGATCCTTCTGATAAGGAAAATGTTCAAGAAGATTCTTCCGAAATATTTACCCCAGAAGATTTTCTAAACTATGTTGATGAACTGGCTTTTCAGAACCCAAATCAGGTGTTTCTTATGAATCATCCCAGTGATAGTATCATTGGTGATGTAAATCAACCTGTAAGGACTATAATTTCCTTAAGAAATGTAGTATAACATCTAGAATTTCTTTCCCAATTAGAACCTAAAAGTACTGATGAAGCTTTAGGTGATGATGATTGGATCAAAGCCATGCAAGATGAACTAAATGAATTTGAAAGGAATAAAGTCTGGACTTTGGTTGAAAGACCTAAGGAAACTTCTTTTATTGGAGTAAAATGGGTTTTCAGAAATAAATGAGATGAAAATGGAGTCATAGTAAGAAATAAAGATAGACTTATTGCTAAAGGCTATAATCAGCAAGAGGGAATGGACTATAAAGAAACCTATGCTCCAGTAGCTAGACTTGAATCTATTCGTATTCTACTTGCCTTTGCAGCATTATTTAATTTTAAACTTTTTCAGATTGATTTGAAATGTGCTTTTCTTAACGGTTATGTCCAAGAGGAAGTTTTTTTTGAACAACCTCATGTATTTGAAGATACAAAACATCCTGGTCATGTTTTTAGACTTACTAATGCTCTGTATAGTCTTAAACAAGCCCGATGAGCATAGTATGATATACTCACTGAATATTTTCTTCAAAATAACTATGTTAAGGGAAATGAAGATCCAACCCTTTTTTTATAAAGAATGATAAGAAAAATTTTTTGATTGTTCAAATTTATGTTGATGACATCATATTTGGTTCAACTCAGCAATCTTTAACCGACTCTTTTGCAAGTCTAATGAAATCTGAGTTTGAAATGAGTATAATGTGTGAGTTAACTTTTTTCCTTGGTTTTCAAATTTCTCAAAAACCATAAAGAACCTACATATCTCAACATAAGTATATTAAAGATCTTATTAAAAATTATGGTTATGACAACACTAAGAGTATAAGTACTCCTATTGGTACCTCAAACTCTTTAGATCTTGATGAAGCTGGGAAACCAGTAGATCAAACATCTTTTCAAGGTATTATAAGAAGTTTACATTACTTAATAGCCAGTCGACCAGACTTAATGTTCTCAGTATGCTTATGTGCAAGATATCAATCCAATCCTAAGGTATCTCACTTAAAGGCAGTAAAAATAATTTTTTGCTATCTTAAGGGAACCATGGATCTAAGATTATTTTATACTTCTAGAAATGATTTTATTCTAAAAAGATTTTCTGATGCTGAATTTGGTGGATGTACAATGGATAGAAAGAGTATATCCGAAACTTGTCATTTCATAGGAGATTCATTAGTTTCTTGGTTCTGCAAGAAGCAACATTCTGTAGCACTCTCCACTGCTGAAGCTGAATATGTAGCAGCTGGAAGTTGTTGTGCTCAAGTGTTGTGGATGCAACAAACACTCACAGACTATGGCTTGATTTTTACTAAAACTCAAATTTTGTGTGATAACACAAGTGCCATTGCCTTAAGTAAGAACCATGCACATCACTCTCGTGAAAAACACATAGATATTAGGCATCACATTCTTAGGGATTACACACTAAAAGGAGATATTATTCTTCAGTTTATCGGAACACAAGATCAACTTGCTGATATTTCCACAAAATCTTTGCTTTCTGATAGATTTGAATAAATTAAATAGAAGTTAAGAATGATAACCGTATGGTAATATTTCTTAATTAACTTTCTGTTGAAAAAGTTTCCTTACAGTAACAAACTCCTTTTCACAGGGGGAGTACATTTTATTGTTAGAGTAACTATGTTTTTCAAAGTTTGTTTTCAAACTTTTCGGAACTAAAATTACGGAATGGAAATTTCCGGAACTGAAATTTTCAGAATGGATATTTTCGTATAGAAAAATTATGGAATAGAAATTTTCGTATTGAAAAAGTCCGGAATGTAAAATTTCGTACTAGTATTTCCATAACGAGATTTTCGTACCGAGACATTCATAATGGGTTTTTCATTTTTAAGCTTTTGTAATGAAATCTTCATACTGAAAATCTTGTAATTTTTTTTGTTTGTTGAGTTTTTCGTAGTGATTTTTGCGAACTATGTCTTTTCGTAATAAAGATTTTTCATAGTCATTTTTTTATGTTACACATTACGAATAATCCTAATATGCCAATATGAAAGGTATGATTTCCTTACTCAAATTTTTCGTAATCATACTTTACATGCTGTCATTTTCTTATATTTTGTTTTCGGATTATAGTTTTCTTAAATCTTTGTTTTAATAAAAACCTCAAGAGATCGGATTCAAGTTTTCTTGAGAATTGGATTTCAACCGTCAGATCTGATCTCAACTTGTCACAACCATTCGATCAACTGAGGAAGTTGAATCGTCTTCTCGTTTCCTATATAAAGGGGACCCCAAATGGTTGTCCCCCATAGGGTTTCAAGCTCCAGTGTCCCGAAGCTCTACCTCACTATTTTAAGGCCGTTCCAAACTTCAATTTCTCCATTCCGAACTTCTCAGAGGTCTTCAGATCCGAATGTATGTGGAAGCAGCGTCTCAAGACATGTCTTCCTCGAAGCCGATTTCGAAGTGGTTAGTATATAGAGAAAGGTTGGTTCATCCTGATTTCTTCAACAAGTATGATTCACTTATATCCAAGAATATTAAGCTCAATGGATGGGAAGATGTTGTGGTTTCTAAGCCCAGGAATCAAGATGAAGTGTTTTCAGATTTTCTTGTAGTGTTCTATGAGACAGTCTCTTTCCTTGAGGAAGATGGAAGGGAGAAGTTGTCTTTTAGGTCTTATGGGAAGACTTATAAGCTTCTGTATACCAAGGCAACCAGCTTGGTAGGGCTGAACAATGAAGGAGAAGCCGAATTCTTTTCTCATGTGTTGCTGGATTCAAAGGGAAGCTTCGGAAAGGAAAAGGATTTGGAAACTCTCGGACTATCAGATGATAAGGCTCCGAAGATTGCTTCTCTATCTACGAATTTAAAAAAATATAGAATTATGGGTACAAGGCCTTATCGTACCGAGAAAGGGTGACAAAGATAGTTTGAAGAAGAGTGAGATCTACATCCTAGATTTTCTGATAAATCTGATGATGTTTAATCTGATGAAACACATTATTATTACCCTTGAGAATGTTAAGAAAGGGAATCTAAGAGCTCAGATCATAATGTATCCAACAATAATCTCAATGTTGATAGTTCGGTGCCTTGAGTCTTTCAAGGAGGCTTGCAAGTCTAAGCCAAGAGTTTGCATGATTATGTTGGTGAGTGATGGTACTCTCAAAAGGATGGATGTAGCCTTCAACAAGAAGACTGGTCAGTTTATTGATTTACCTACTCAAGAAGAAGCAGTTCCGAAAGTTGGTGATCCAGAATCTTCTAAATCAGTGAAGAAGAGAAAGTTGAAGGAAGTTGTAGTTGAAGCAGAGAATCCCAAATCTAAGGAAGTTCATTCTGCACCTCCTAAACAGAAGAAGAAGAAATCTTACCCAGATTAAGTAGTTTCCAAGTGGAGGGAAATCAAAGAGAAGAGAGTTCAAGGGGAGCCTTCGTTTGTCTTGGATCCTGCGGAGGCTAAGGCCTTGAAGGAAATAACTGCGGATGAGCTAGAAAAACAAGTGAAAGAAAAGAATCTTAAGAAGAAGATGTCTGAAGATGAGGTAACTCAGACTTTTTTGAAGTTTAATGAGATGGTTTCAGCAAACATTCCTATTCCGAGATCTTTTTCTTTGGAATCTCTACCTGAGACTCCAGCAAGAAACTTTGTCACTCCGGAAGAGGTAGTTTCTAAGCATGTTGAGGAAGTAGAGCAGATTTATCAAGTGGAAGAGGAAGAAGCTGTTGTTGAAGGAAGTGGTGAAACTGGAGATGTTTTAAAGCAAGTAGATGATTATAAGGGGACACCTTCGGAACATTTGTCACTCTGAACTTCAGAAGCTGAATCATCGATGTTAGTCACTCCAGGGAAGGATGAGAAGGAAGGAGAAGAAGAGTTAGCGTATCATGCAGAGGAAGAAGAACTTATACATGATATTTCTCAAATGGAGAATGTAGAGGATGGTTCTCAAAAAGCGGCTAATGATGAAGACAATGTTGTTCAAGTTTCTGATAGTGAACAGAAGACTCCGGGACAACAAACCATTCTGAAAAAGGACAAGGGAAAGCAACTTGTTGTTGATACCCCGAGCTCAGTGGTTGTAAAGAAAAGGGAAGTTGGTGATTCTTATAAGAAGAATATTGATAATTTTAAAGAATAAAATTCTCCAAGAAAAGTCTCAGATTCAGAGTCATCTTCGTTGGGGCCTGAATTTGTTGTTCAATCATTAAAGAAGTTGGTAGGTACTATTCCGACATTCTCACGTATTGATTAAAGATTCCAGATGCTCCAATATGCTTTGAATTAGAAAACAGACTCCGTATCCATGGTTATGGACAAATGTGTTTAGATAGAGGCTCAGTTCAAAACTTTCTTTGTCGGCTATAAAGCCCACAAAAGATCTTGCAAGAGGATGACTAGTTGGTCGAGGAAGACTATAGAAGAGATGAGGATTTTGATGAATTCCATGATAATGTGAAGGATGCCTTTGAGATAGAAGACATGAAGATAAATGAACTTACTTCATCCTTTGAAGAATAGTTGACAGATGAGAAGAATTTCCGGATTCAAGAAGTCATAGATCTGAATGGGAAGATGAATTCTGTTTCTCA
The DNA here is from genome assembly GCA_963277665.1 of Viscum album. Classification (NCBI taxonomy): domain Eukaryota; kingdom Viridiplantae; phylum Streptophyta; class Magnoliopsida; order Santalales; family Viscaceae; genus Viscum; species Viscum album. The sequence goes on from OY728131.1 coordinate 269,745,483, forward strand.
AAACTGGAAGTATGAAAGGGATCATCAGATTGATTTTGAAGAGAAGTTGTTAAAGCAAGAACAAATCTTGAAGCCTCAGGAAGAAAAGCTTCAAGCTCAGGAAGAAAAGCTTCAAGCCCAGGATGAAAAGTTTGAAGATCAAAATGCAAGAATTTTTGTGTTAGAGAAGCAAGCCAAGGAAGACCATAAAGACTTGAAGAAGATAAATACTATTCTTAATGGTATCATGGAGAAGGAAAAAGATCCAAAATAGACAGATCCGATATATTGTTATATCTAAATTTCTTTGTTGACGAGCTTTCAAACTTAATGAAATTTGTGCTTGCTCGTTTCTTTTGTTGTTGCTACTAATTGATTCAGGTACTTTGTTAAATTTTCCATTCCCTTGAATTAATTTTGAAAATCACAATGGGGGAGAAGGAAAAGAACCCTAATAAAGGGGGAAAAAGAATCTTAATAAAGGGTGAGAATGAAAACAAACTCTAATAGAATTTGTCTAAGGGGGAGTTTTTAATTAAAGAAGGCTTTCTTATTCTTAATGAAATATCATTCCGGAAATCCAGAATACGATCCTTAGAGTTTCAAAGACTAAGGGGGAGTAAGTCATATTCATCAATATCCTTAAAGCAAAGGGAGATAAGCCTTAATGTTTTCTTTCTTCTTATAATTTCTTTTTTGTAAGGATGTTTGTGCTTTCCAAAAAGGGGGAGATTGTATTGTCAATAAGGTTTTCCTTATGACATTTCCATTCCTTATTTTTTTGAATATCACAAACAAATTATCTTTAAGAAAATTTCTTTTATAAGGAAAATCGCTTTTATAAGGAAAATTTCTTTTATAAGGAAAACTGCTTTTGTAAGAAAAATTATCCTTATCATATTTTCATTCATATATTTCATAAGTATACGATTCAGATTCATTTTTATATTCTCAGAATCATTTTGAAACATTGATATGAAGCATTATATTTTAGATTCCAAATTCTAGATGAGAACTGTAACAAAATTCTACTCCGAATTCTGGATACGAATTCTCATTATGAATTATAATGACGAAATTTCATTACGAATTCTGATAATGAATTATCATTCTGAATTCTCATTTCGAATTCACCTATTATACAGAATCTTATCATCTTTATTTTATACACTCCAAATTTATTTAGACTCCGAAAATTATTTTTGGTTAGACTCCAAACTTTCATTTTTCTTACGCTTTTATAATTTGTCTACTCTTTAATATTTTTCTTACACTCCGAACATTCACTCCTAATCATCACTCCGAACTTTTTAGTTAGACTTAAAACGATGTCGTCTATTCTATTATAAACTAACTGTTAAGAAAATCACATTTCACATCCATATGAACATTCACTCCGAATCTTTACTCCGAACTTTTTAGTAGAAAGAAAATATACCCATGTTACTGATGTGGTCCCATCATCTGTCCTCATCCCTGAAACACATCAAGAATATCGGCCTGACCTACGACTATCATTCTCAACCCCAGGGTCAAGAAAATATCTCTTTTTCTAGTCCCATGGAATGGGATAGGCTGAGTGAAAAAATGGTGTGTGAAGCCCCAGAATCAATAAAATTGAACCAAATTGTTCTAAAATTACTTATCATACCTTGAATAAACATCGGCCCTACTGGAAATGCTACCTTGGAGGCATGAAACTTCCCAAGATCATCTCCTATACCGCTATACTATTGAACACCTCCACAAAAATTCCCTGGTTGAGGTCCCTAAGGGGAAACATGAGGTCAGACTCCTCCGGCAACTTCTTCCCTCAGTGAATTGGAGGCTTGATACTGCTGCTGCTGGAAAGGCCTCGCTGGCAACTACTAATGTTTAGGTGGGCGTTGAACCTTCCCACCCTCGTCATAGAATAATCGAACAAGGAAATAGTTCTAATGATTTCCTCAACTTTTATATATAAAGCACCGTAGTCTCTATACCATGGAAAAGGGGGATGACCATGAGATCAGAACTGGAACTGTTGAATCCTACTCCCCACAGGCCCAAATTGGGAAGGCCTTAACGTTCTAGACCTACTCCTAACATCCTTACCATGTGAAAAGATCAACCGAATCCACTCTCATGGAAAACCTATCGAAATGTATATCCTTTCCACTACCTCAGACTTCTTTTGAAACTCTATGTATGTCGGAAGATTAAAGGGAGTAAAGAAATTCTGAAGAGAAGGTCGAAGTGCCTCCTCCAAGCATCTCTCCAGAAACTCCTCATCTAGAAAGATGTATGTTGAAAATCATAGAAGATCCTTCAACATTATCCATTTAACTCTTACCAACATACTCCCATACTAGAGGGAAAATATATCCTACTTCTTCTTGGAATTCATCATGGAAGTAGGTAATTCCTCCAAGAACTCCTTCTATAAGTTAGCCAACAAAACATCGGTCTCCATCCTCTCCCCGAGGTACAGTGTCCACCACTAACATGATTCCCCCTCAAATTATTCACCTCTAGAGTAACCCAATACAATGTTCGAGCTTGGATCAAGCTGAAAGCGATCATTGGAACCTCAAGGCAACTTCCCATATTTGTGTTTCAGATGCTTCCCTTATAATTTCCAAGAGAAATATGCCAGAAGGCACAAAGAATATTCTTCAACTTGTCATTCTCACCCTCTTGATCAGCCGTCTTCTGATCAACCAGGTCATCCTGTTGGGACTCAACTGCTCTTACAACAAATGGATGATGGCCTGGTGCTATAGCTAAATAGTAAACAAGGAATTCTGAAGCCCATTTAGTGTAGAAATGTTTTAAATTTTTTTTAACTCTTCATTTATTTTAAATTTCCAGAACACCCAAGACACATAATAACATAAATCATTACGATGCATGTATCATTCCTAGGGTCTCTACTCTATAATCAGTGTTTCCTCATCATGTATTTTAGTAGGTATAGATTCCTTTCATTGGATCATGGGGGTCCTTAAAATCCAGTGTCCTAGACGGTCCTCCCTAGCCTATCCCACACACAAAGGTCACCTAAAACTATTTCCCAACCATACCATGCCATTCTTCCCATGACTAACTCCAATATGCATCCTATCTATCATGAAAAAACCTCCATCTAATACCATTTATTCATGAACCACCTTCTCTAAGAGGAGGGATGGGATAGAAAATTGGCAACCACTTCCTTCTTCAGGATGATGGAAATATAATGACCCTCCGATTCTCACCTTAAATGGGCCCTAGAGTGGAAACTATCACCAAGTGTATAGAATATTACACAAAATGGATGGAATTAACATTTTATAGAATAAGATATGGAGATAAAATGCTAAATCACATACAAGTCAAAATGATAATAGTAAAATCACAACCAAAATCCATTCCCACATGCATGATCAGAAGTAAATATGATAAAATGTAAAACAAAAAATCATTGTAAATTAACAAAATAATTGAAAATGAGAAAAACTAGAAACTAATCTCAATGTGTGACCTAGTAAAGTCTATCGCAATCCTCAATGTCCTCCTATAAACCCAAAAATAATTTTATATTCATTGGGTGAGTACACAAGTATACCTAGTTGAAAAACTATGGTTACTCGTGCATCAGTGAGTGAACATACTAATTTCCCCATGAGAAAACAATAGAACCTCAATGAACCTACCAAGGAATACAAACACACCCAGCCTTACCAAGGAACACTCAGAAAATAATGACTGTTAATTAATGTTTTAGTATAAGCACATCGATATTTGGGTACCCTGAACTACTTTCCCACTGGTTATCTGCTCATTCCTAACAACTAATGTCTAGATGAAACCACTCTTACCATACATACTCCCCCTACCACAACCTTCCTTCCCACACATAGGCCTCAATCAACACACAATCCCACCTGCAGTAACCTAGGCCAAAAAAAACACACCACTAGCATAAAGACACCTAGGCCTCATCCCGAAGACACTTGGGAAACAATCCGGGCTCTCAAACACCTAGGCCTCTGATCGACAACAAACCCTTTCCCAGAAAATCATGGTCTATGGTAACTCTCATTCCATTATAGCATGCCTGGCTATTCTTGAGTGTTATGAACTAGGAAGAGAATGCATGGAATAAAGTCAGTAGCTAGCCATCCATCCTTCCATCGGGATACTGGGAAGGAAACCCTCACCCATGAAATGGAGGTGTTCAACACATAGTTCTCAACAATGTTGGGGTGTGTATAGAAATCAAAAGGAACTAAAATTTATATATATAAGTAATCATACACACAACCTATCCTATGTGTTTTAAACAAATGAATAAACCACAATTGTTTTAAGACACCTATTAAGTATTTTTAAACTATAATTATTCTATGTTATACTAAACAATTATTCTATCACAAACTAGCCCTGCTGCCCCGCTACTAAAACCATTCCCTGATGCAGTCCCACTACATAAAAAATTTAGAAGAATACAGTAGTCCCACTTCCCAACATTGATCTATGACAACGACACAGAAAAGGAAGTATCACTAGTAACAAGTCCATCTATTCCACAATCTATCAGTCATTGAAATTGGGATACCAACATGCCCCTTTTACCAACCCACATACTAATCCCACAAACCCCAAACTAGAACAAGCAATGAAAAACCACACCAATCAATACATGTGTGTTCATATTTAACCAAAAAAGGTTCTTTAATTCCTCATTAATACAACATAGGTGATTAGAAAATAGGTTTAATATTGGGGAATCCATTTATTTAACCAAGTATACATGATTAAGAAGATTTTCATGTTACAGCCATTTATTCTAGTATGTCAACAAAATAGAACATCACTAGTGTGCAACCAATGACCACCAACTCCAATTATATTCGGAAGTAATATATCATTGACGGCATTAAAAGAATCAAAGATAACAAATAAAATAAGAAATCAATATCAACCAACTCCTGACATATTATTTTATCAACCCATGTTATATTTTGATCAAATTCACTTCTTATTTATGTCTTCTTCTAGGAAAAGTGTCCATATATTCCTCTTAAGAAATAATTAGTAAAACCACCCTATATGATGTATAATTAAATAGATACATATGAAATTCGTACTTGTATTTTAAAAGGATTGATGTTACTCCCTGCACGAAGAACATGGGATTATTCAAGCAACAGGAAAAAACTCCAAGAAAAACTGAGAGGGAGGGGATATATAACAGGCACACAACCCGTCTATGTAGGAAGGTTATAGATTTACTGAGAGGGAATGAAAAATGTACTATGAAATAAAATCCCAACATTGATGTTCTGAATCCCATTTTAAAGGAAGAACAGTTTCCAAATGTCAATAATCGTGGGATCATGGTCAATATCCTATGTTTTGAGTATCTCAAATCCCCCAAAGTGTGAGGATTTTAATGATATACATAATATCATTAGATAGGCTGTTAAAAACTCCCAAAGAAGGCTTTAATATCATTTTACATCAATTTAAATGTATGAGGGGTGAAACTGAAAAACATGGGGAAAACTAGAAAATCAGTAAATGATTCACTGATGGGTGAGTCACCGACACTGAGCTACAAATTCAATGAAATACTGATGCAATGTCCTACCGAAATAATGACATATCAATGCCTCAACCACCCGAAGCCACAACCTACCAACACTGACACCCTTGACTCACTGATTTTGATGTCCTTGACTCACTATTGCCGACACCCCTGACTTACTATTGTGGACTCCCCTAACTCATTGATGTCGATTCCCATGACTCACCGATGCTGACACCTCTAAGACACTGTTTCACTAACATGATGACACACTGACATGACGACCCACATACATGCCGACACACTAACATGTCGGTGGAAAAACTGGAAATTTGGAAAACTCTTAAAATGTGCCATAGTTGCCTCTTAGAACACCATAAAAATTTGTTTTTTCACAAAGAAAAGGCTTAGGGAAATCTGGGTTATTATAATAATGTACTCAAAAAGTACAACTTTTAAAATTATAACTGATTTTATAACAAATTGAAAATTTTATTTATGTCTCATTAAATTATTTTATAGTCATAAGACTTGAAAATAATAATTTATGAGTGCTTTATATGAAAATAAGTTTTCAATAAAATGGTTTATTATTTTATATAATTGTAATAAAATTTATTTGAATTATAAAATATCAACTTTTAATTAATAATTTTAATCTATTTATTTACTTATTCTATGATATAATAATTTCATATTATCAATTATTATATGGATAAATTTTATTTATACTATCAATGGTGATGTTACTATTGAATTTTGACGTTTACAATTCTTAAAGTATATGTTTTTATTCCAATGATCAAGTTACTATTACTTTGGTATATGTTCCTTAATTTTTTGAAGATCCCTTTATTTCATTAAATCATTATATATTAAGTCTGTATAATGTTCTTATTGTGATTTTATGTGAATATAATATATGAAATAATTATAAGAATGGAATTTACATTAATAGAATTTTGGATTGCTACTCTTCGTTATTATTTCCGTCTTTATAACCATACAAGTAATGTTGTGATGAAAAATCAATTACACTGCAATGTGGAGATGGTAAGTTGTAGGTATGAATGAGTGATGTTTTCACTTTTCATAAAATAGAAATGAGATTGAATTTGGTTGTGCCATAATAAAAATATAATTTAATCATTTTTATGATACTAGAATTATTTTCATAAAAAGATTAATAAATATTTATAGGAAGCTTTATGAAATATAATATAGAAAGAGTTGGTAAAGATGACTACTGTTTCTTCTATAAAATTCATTTAGATATCCTCATATGAAACCCAGCTATGATATTTATGAATGATAGAACCAAAATAACATAGATAATTATTTTTAGAATATACATGGATAGGGTTATATTTAGATATGTTTCACAATGTGGTGTAAAGAAAAGAAATAAGTTGTGTACTTTTATAAATGAGGGAAGGGAAATACTAGGAATTTCATATGTATTTAATTAATATAAATTATTAATTATATTGAAATGAGTAAAAATGAATTTAATTGTAATATAAGAGTACGATGAGAATGAATACTCTCTTCCAATAAAATTGTGAAAATTTTTACTAATGTTTTCACCCTTATTTTTAGTTTTAACGCCCCATTAACCCTTTTGACAGTAACCAAAATTTTAAAATTTTATATAATTTATGGGTCTTGAATGTAACCATAAAAAAATACATAAATGGGATATGGTTTGTTTCTTAAACTTTACAAAATTACCTTGGAAGAAGATAACAATTTTAACAATTTAAAATAATTTAATTTAATATTATTTTTTATAAGAAATCGGTAATTTCATTTTTGGTACAATTCATTTAATTTTACTTATAAAATACATTGGAATAAAAGTAATTTCAACTAAAACCATTCAAAAATCACAAATAAAATATATTGATCTATAATATTACTTGTAAATAATAATTCACTCTAATTATATAAGTTTCAATTTCATTTAAATCATTTATTTTATTTTTCTATTTATTTAGTAAATACACTCATGGCCTTGCATAAGCATTTTAGGTAATAATTTCATCTCAAAAAATTAATAGAAAATTAAATTTATAAAAATATCAATAATATTTCACATTAATATTCATAACGAAAAATATGTTTTTTATCCATGTAAAAAATACTATATATATTAGAAGGTAAAGAATGAAATTTCTAACTTTTTCCTTTACATAAATATTATAAAGGTAGAAATCAAAGATAAATGCTAAAAAACAAAATGATTTAAAATACTGGATGATTATAAATGAAATCAATCCATACAATTAAATAAAGGAATGTATTGAATATGTTTTTAATTCCTTATAAAATTTATATAACCTTCATTACATGATTTACCCTTAAATAAGGTAATAAATTTTACCACTATTACAATTCATAAAGCCTAGAAATAAAAGAGATGGATTTATAAAATTTTGAAAACATGATTATAAATATGGAATATATTTTATCAAATTATATACCAATAATTAGATGAAATTAATTTTATAATAACCCCTCATTGTGAAACAGAAATAGTTTTATGAATTAAGGATTTGTATGTGTAAAAGTATTTTTATACCAAGATCAAGTATGTTGTTGAAAAACATGTAATAAATTATTGTATTAATAATAATAATAAAATTTAAAAAATTTAAGCCAAGGAAAATCAAAATTTATATTTAAAAATACTAGAAAAAAAATATTTCTTTCATTTAAAAATTGATATTTTCACTATTCTACCAAAATTAACCATTTTGAGGAAATTCATAAAAAACTCAACCTAATTAAAAATTGACATAATGATTTAAATGATTATAATATTATTACATAATAATATACTAATTGAATAATTCAGTTCATTTAAACATTTTGTTTCTTTTAAATTAAAATATCAAATAAATTGTTTTAGAGGGAAATAAGTAAAAAAATCTCAGGATGATACCTACATGGTTATGAATGTATTTTACGGTTGCACAATATGTTTGTTATATTAACTATATTTAATGAACTATAATGATTTATTGGTGTTTTTAATAATGGTGTGGCTAATATACTAGAATTAAAATGTTGTTAATCTTGTTGAAAATTGAAATCAGCTGGATTATACAAAGGGTGAAGAGAATTTATTTGGTTGTTAATGTAATGTGAATGATATAATGTTAATTAATGGAAAATAAATAAATTAATTTATTATGAAATATTAAGAGTAAATATTTAATTAAATAATTTTCCACAAATTCTTGTGTTCTTATAGGATAACTAGTTCTATGTAGTGACAACATGGTGTCCGAGAGATGATAGTTGCAGTTGAGCCTAAGACTAGGTTAATTTACAGTGTGGTTGTAGGATTTATTATGTCCTATATTTTTTGATATCATACACCACTCCATAAATTTCATTAGGATGAATGGAACCATGTGGACTATGTGAGTATGATTTCTAGAACGTCTAGGTTTGTAGGGAACATATGGCTAACTACCCTCTCGGGCCCCACCAGCTTCTCCTAGAATTATTATACGATGATATGTAAAGTAGTTATCTCTCCCAATATATATGTGTAGAGGTATTTAATGGGGTGTTTTCATTTAAAGCACATGTATATGAATGTATACCATTATATGGATTATTATAGTCCTGACGTTAATGTGATGTGATTTCTTGAGGTATAATATATAAAAAACGGATACAGTGTCTCTCGAAAACTACTTGATTACTATATAGTGATATTGAATGGGATTATGGGATGCATGGGGTGAATTTTAAGTGAATATTGGATGATGACATGTAAATGATACATGTTATTATAGTCTATCCCATGTGTCTTTAGGCTGAATTACAATGGGAGAGAGATGGATCTGGGCGTGCGACATTGTGGAAGAGAAACAAACCAATTGGAAAATGGGGGTGTAGTAATTTATATTGATATTATATTATATGAAAACTTATATAAAATACTTTTTTAGAGATATATATATTGTGTATGGGATCATTAAATACATGTTTAGGTGATGCATTAGTTTCACATGTTTTTTACTACGATTTAACATTCTTTATTTATCATTTTCATTTGAGAATATAAAATGGATCCTTCTGAGTCTGCACCTTATTAAAAAAATATGTATATAAATATATTTTAGGTTATATTGAGTAGGTTGTTGATCAAGTGGCACATTACTACCTCATGTCTTGTTCAGAAGATAATTGGGATTTCATGGTCCTTAGAAATGATTATCTTTGAGTACTTATTTTTTCCTTTTATACAATTATATTAGTACTATGAAATTACATGAATGTATAATGTATAATTTAATTTTATCATCAGTTGGGATTATTATGTGTTTTTACCTATTCTAATTTTTCTCAAATATTAGCGAGTAATTCGACACATCATTTTGTATGATATTTCCATAGTTATTTTTGTTAACCTATTTTCTACTAGGGATGTTATTTAGGTGTCGTTATCTCCCATTTATCATTCTGATCCTAGTAGTACCTTGGAAGGAATGGGGTTATGAAATTTCAGATAGGCTCACAATACTTTGTCTCGTTATATAGATCCTATAATCCCCTATTATGGGAAAAAATATCTTCTTGACTAGCTATGAATCATATATATAACTAGGAGGGGTAACTAGGACACAAAATAATATATATGTATCTACCCATGTGTGTTCATTTTAGGAAAATTTCTAATACGATAAAAGCACGTTGGATTCCAATGATCGAGAATGGCTTGAAACAATAGCTCAAATTTTGAGACGAGGATCAATGAAGGTTGTTAGGGGTTTATCCTCTCTTGTTAGGGAGTTATTTTCCTTATTCCATTACATGTGTTATATAAATTATTACAATATTTTCCCCTTTTGTTTAACCTATATTCCACCATTATATCATTGTGGGAATACTATCAAGTTTTTGATTGATTGTAAGGGGTGGGTTGGTGTCCACATATTGTGTATTCATACTCCCAACCAACACATTCCACGTTCAGGAAGCGAGAACACTCTCTTATCAATGATAAAAGTAAGGTAAATAAACCTAACTATGGGATATATAAATACACATGGTGAGTGGATCTTCAAGGTGAATTATTTAGGGATTTTTATATATTGAAAGTTCAATCAAATAGGGTTTAACCTTGATGATTTTATGATAGGATACTCCCCAAAGTCACCAATTTTGGATCATTAATCCATAGTTGGTGATCACATTATATATTTTCAGGTCTATGGTTAGGGTTTAACTTACCTTTTATATAGTCAGATCATTTTGATTCTGATTTTTATGTCTGATGCAAGTTCATGTCATGGTGTATGCCTCTACATTATTATATACACTTTCATATTTATGGTGAAGGATAACTATATATATTGTAAAAATTATACTATTAAAAGTTTAGGAAACATTTTGTAATGTGTCGATGATAGTATGTACACTATTTTATTGGTGAAAAATGATTCAAACATGGATAATTCTTGACCCCTAGAGTTTTTACCATTCACTGGCAATAGGGATGTATACTAATGTTGTTGTGAGGATGTGTTACGAGTGTTGTTTGGGTATTCAGGTCATGGATTTTATAAAATATTATTAGACCACACTATGAACTATTGGATATGGGACTTGAGAAGAGATAGGACAATATGACTCTAGAGACATAGGATGTACCCATAAATATGCATTGTGGTTATAATTATGGCCAAACCCTAAGTCATTAGGGGTAATATGAGACTCCTATTATTTTAATTTCTTCCATTTTAATATATTCATTAATACTTATATCTCATTAATCATATATAGAGATGATAGGTAGGAAAAAATAAGATATCATGATATGGCTTTTACATTCCTGCCTAAGTTCAATGTTTTATCATGGTACCATTTGAGTTATTATATTAATTGAATCACTAATAATACATAAATAGTCTTTCTTCATATATTTATTATTAATGAGTAGGATAATAAAAAATATAAAACAATTCCAATGATTTATGGTTTTTATATTTTTTTGATGGAATCCCATTTTCCTTTATGTCATAAGCACATAATGATTTCAACATTATATGATTGTTTGAGTATATGAACCTTTCATAAATTGATTTTAATGTTTTATATAATGATAATTGATTTAGAAATTAAGTGAGGTAGGGATTTAAGGGGGATTATACCAAACCAAAATTATTTTATAATGTCTCGGGGTTATTCATTTTAAGAAAAGATATATTGATGGTATGCTCTAAATTTATGTAGATAATTCAACCTAGAATTCCACATCATATAAATCAAGAAGGGGAAGATAGGAATTCTCCATGGGAAGGTGAGAATGTTCAATAAAACTAAGAAACTATTAAACCTTATTTATTTTAGGTTCCTACTCATATTATTCTGGTTTCTAATCAAATACCTCCATGAAATGATCCCATTTCCTTAGAGATGATAAATGTTTTTTAGTATCATCGTCCCCTAACATTATGAGTTAATGTGTCTACTCTATAGATTTAGCAATGTATTAATGATATCTGCCAAATATATAAATGAATTATAACATCTATGTAGCATTGATTTTGACCTTCTACCATTATGGCTGAAGTAATGGTATGTTGATGCTAGGAAATATTTTCGATCCATGAAAAGACCAATGTAACACCCCAAAATATAAACAAACTATAATTATGAGGTTACAAGAAATGATTTAACATTATCATATTCCCATGTTATTTTTTGTTTATAGTTTTATAAAATTTGAAAACCCATTATAAAACATAGTGGACATTTCCACACAATGTACATTTTCCCCACAAAACTGGATCATAAATTTACTCATCATTTTCATTCAAGAAAAATTTCATTTATTTAATATGAGTCGCTATAGAAGAAAAATTGAACATACAATTGTTATTTGAATTCCTTTTATCATATGAAAATAATTTTCAAGATGGGATATGAAAACAATCTCAATAATAGAATAAAAATAAAAGAAACCTATTAGTCTACTAAAAAAATGAAAACCCATAAATATTTTTAACTTTTAACAATGAATAATTAGAATATAAAATAAATAACAACCACTTGTGAAAATAAAATTTTGATCGAAAGAAAACTATTAAACCCATTGTATTCATTGAAATATCATCAAGGAATGTTGAGAATAAATGACAGCCCATGAATTTTTTTTTATTAAAAATAAATCATTCAATTTAAAATGATGAAATAACTTCTTCCTGAAAAAATAAACATCCATTAAAAATCATAAAATTATATATGATCCACGAGGGTGAATTGGGAAATTATATCCATCTGCATTGTTCAATAAGGTTTCAACCATATGGAAAAACAAATAATTAGTCAATTCCAATAACAATTTATTGAGATAAGTAGTCATTAGTTATTCCATTGGATGGATTTATCCTAGGCCTATAGTTCACTATATAATTTCCAAAAACCATTACATGAAATGAAACATATGAGAGATACAATTTTCTATAATAACACTAATTTTATAAAATAATAAAAATTACATTCAATCAACTTATAAAGATGATGATAAAAATATTTTTTTTGTTAAGATTTACTAGAACCAAAAAATTAACTAAAATTGGGAATAAAATATTCATTGATAAAAATGGAATATAATAGAGGAATATTTGTAATGTATAATATCTATGATGGATGAAAAATCCATTCATTATGTAAATGTTAAAAAACAATCATGAATAATTTGGTAAAATGGGTAAAAACTGACCTATATGGAAATTATTTAAAATATTCTGGTGCAAATACATTGAAAAAATTCAAGGAAACATGAAAATGAATTTAAAAAATCCTTTTGAATATAAAATAAAATTTTTGAAAATTTTTTAGAACACGTATATGAATGATAATGATTTTAAAGGAAATCATCAGTTTATTTAAAATAAGGGTTTAATGAAAAATCCCTTACCTAGAGTCCTGAGTCATTTTGTATGCTCTCTAATGCCTAGAAAATAAGATAAAATAAATAATTTTCTTCCCTAAAATAATTTATAATTTTCTTATTATTCTTTTTAAACGAGTTGTTAAAATAATTCATTTAAACATTATATATTCTTATGTTTATATTAGACATTATGAGGTTATTTTGTCTATAAACTCTACAATAACTATGGTAAATTAACCATGGTCAATGGGTTCACGGTTCCATAGTCATAATAATATTAAGTATTTTATATTTGTCATTTTTTTAATTTTCATACACCTTTAAAATAATCCATTTATGGATATCATGAAAAATGAAATATATGTTTTCATGGATATCGTAGTCTACAAGTACACATGAGTGGCATATTCACTTTTATAATGGATAAAAAAATTAATTATAAAAAATTATAACATGAAAAAATTTATATAGTATCAATATCTTATATATTCATTTAATTCATACTTATTACTAGCCATTGGAGAAGGTAATTAAATAAAATGAAATGTTTCATTCATAGAGGTGGTAGTTCACACATACACATGAGCGACATTACCATTTTCCCACAAATGAGAGGATAAAATGTAGATAATAAAATAACTTTTAAAATTATATTTATGAAATAAATATAACACAAACACACACAAACAAAAAAAACTCACACACACATATATATACATATTAAATCCGTTTTTACTACCATCCATGTGAGGTGGTAATGAAAATTGAATTATATTGTTTTGCTTAGCTAGTATAATACATGTACACAGTAGTGATATTTTCACTTCCCATAGGATAGAAATGATGCAGAACAAAATTAATCCATAAATATAATGAGATTTTAGTATATTAATGATACATATTTCATTATTTTAGTAAGGCTAGAATATATTTTAAGGAGGAATAATAATAAATAAAAATGAAGGTATTTGGTTAATACTTATATATTATCCATGGATGAATTTATTTTTATTACACATTAATCCTTCTCTGATTAGTATTTTGGAGGTAAAAATAAATGAAGGACATGTAGATGATAGTTGGTGATGGGGTTGGGAAGATCCTGGTCAAGCTAGGGTGCTTAATTTGTGTGGAAAATTTAGGAGAGTAGGTTACCATTTATAAGCAAGGGGAGTGTCACTCTTACAAATATTTACATATTTACAACAATATAAAGTCATTTCAAGGAAAAATACAACCAATTTTTTATATTTTTTAGGTTATTATAAGTTCTCAATATACTCATATAAAACAAATTGGAAATTTCCAAAGATATTTGAAGCCTTGTGTCTTAGTTTTACCTCCTCTTATTAACTATTTTGACCTTCATCGTGGTAATTAAAAATGAAATTATCATCCTTAAAATATTCTAACATGATGATTCTAATTGAGGAATCAATTTTATAATATTTAATTTATATAAGTGGTAAAAAAATGTTTAATATAAATTATTAAAATTTAATGAATGATAGTTTTTAGGAAAAAATGATTTTATAAGAATAAAATTGAGTTTATACAAAATTCACATATAATTTTGATACCCATGGAACAAATAAGATTAGTTTAAATCAATGGAGTCTTATTTGAATTTCAAATTAATCTTAAACTGAAAGGAACCCTACGAAAAAATGTTTTAAAATAGTATAACCAAGAAATTAAAATTTACCTCATTACAATATTTGATAATGATGATTCAAAATATGGAATAAATTATCTATGTATAAAATTATATAAGTTGTAAAAATATTTTTTAATAAAAATCCAATAATTGTAATTGAAAAACATTTTTACAAAAAAAATCGTTTTTTATGAATACAGATGATGTCACACCAAAATCAAGTATAATATTGATTCTTGTGGAAATAATATTATTTGAATAAATAAAATAATATTTATTTTACATTTATATGATACCAATACTATAGGTAACCTTCTATGAATAACCAAAAATAGTTTTTATTTGAATAAAAACTTTTCATAGATTCCATATTTATAAACATTGATTTATAAGTTCAGCATTTTAATTTTAAAAGAATTATTTTACACCCTAAATATATATTTATTTTATATAAATGTTTTTACAAACATTCAAGTCATTATTATACCATGATAATATCATATAAATCAGTGTATTTGTAAAAACATTTTTTTTCTCTATTAACTGAAAAATCAAATATTTCAAACAAAATAATAATAAATTATCTTATGATTATTTTGACATGATAATTTCAACAATTGATTCCATTTATATCAATTTAATTTTTTAAAATTAATAAATCTGCCTTTTAAATAAAATCAAGTAATGCCTTGGTAAAATTATTTTTAATGTAAAACCAGTCATTTTTCAATTAAAAAAGTTATATGATATTATTTATAAAAAATGATGAATCTGAACACATAAAATGAAAACATACAAATAATTAAATTTATTATTTATAAGATTAGATATTTTCTCAAATTCACCCACCCTAAAATAAATTATGTCCTCATAATTTTTATTCACTATATAAATAAATATTGGTTATTTTTCCATCATAGATTTTTGTAATTCCCATGTTTATTCTTAAGACATATGGTTATTCCCTAATACCATCACCTGGTGAGTTATCATATTCAAAAATACCTTCTCTCCATGGTCTATAATCTTAACTAGATTTTCCTCAAAATATATATTCTCTTCTAATTGTATCCCTTTAAGGATACAATCTTATGGCGTATTATGTATATAATACCTTTACAACAAAAAATGAAACACATAATTTACCTGATATCAACTCCAAGGTATTTCCACTTTGTATTCAACCAATACCATTTTTTCAAAAATATAATACTGACCAATAATCCATGGAGTAAATTTTCCCATATTACCAACATGAAAAACACTTTACCATAGAGATATTTTAAAAAAATACTGATTTACTATATAAAAAGAGTGACCCTTCCACTAAAAATATGCATAATTGTTTTTACTTATCTACAATTTTCTCATGTTATGATGATTCTTCTTTACCTTTTAAACCATATATTATATAAATTCAAATTATGACAAATTTTTCTCACTTACCTCATCCCAACATTCTATAGTTCTACATCACACTATTTATAATTCCTCAAAAGTTATCAATTGTATATTAGGACGAAAACAATAATATATGACAATTACTCTAATTAATTATATTGATCATATGAACACTACCCTGTAACATTGGTGGTTTTTATATTATTTTAATATAATTTTGAATATATTTTTAAAAAATTTCGGTCATAAGTATTCAAAATATTTAATCACTTTTTAATGTGCATGAGTTAATCACAGTTAGGTGTAACCATGTGACAATAGCACATTGGTGTGTCTCAGTGGGACAAAGCCATATAGAAGGGTTGGGGAATTGTTAGTCAAACCAAGCGTTGTCAATGAGAAACCCGGTGTGGTTAGGATTGGATAGGTAGTTCCTTGTGCATTGTTGAAGCACAGGTAATAAAATATTGTGGCCTAATTATTATTTATTCTTATCTGTTTATAAATTTTGATCTTTTTTTTAATACATTTTTTTTGGAAATCTCTAATCTAAAACCCAAACCTCACCCCTCTCACCCCTATCACGTGTAATATACTGGGAAACCCTTTTTCCCCTCCCATGAAAAATTCATACAACCCCCTCCCCCAATTCATGGTTATCTACTAACATTATACCTCATTTTTACAATGATTATGAGTATCCTTCTATCTGATTTTGAGTAGTAATACTTTCCTTACCTCCTTTAATTTTTTACTTCGTTCCTGTATAACCCAATTTTTATCATCATGCAAACCCTATATGTTTATAGGGTTCACATTAGGGAATGGGATGAGTTTTTAATTATGGTATTAGATTTTTATGGATCGGAGGGACTCTATATTTCATTTTTCAGCCTTCACATTCATAGGATGTATATTTTTTTTTCAAAAACGTTCTTCTAATTCAATTTTAATTAGACCAACGATTTTGTTTCATTATACTCCAATAAAAATAAATGGAATTAAATTATTTTCTAAAGTGTTTAATTATTAACTCTATGTATATATATTGAAACCATGAGGGAGAAATTCAATATAATGTATTTTTAAACCCCCCAATTAAATGGAATTTTCATTCCAAATGTTTGAGGAAATTACCAGTTGGATGTTAATGAAATATTTTTTTAAAGTGGTGTTGAGCAATGAAATGTTGTATTAAGAAAGTGTTATTTAATATATGTGTGTACCAACCCTAGTGTTGTGTGATTTATAAGTGATTAAATGTTTTAACATGGTTTAGGTTATATCAAAGGAGTGATTTAACCCAATTGGATTTTATTTTTGTAACTCATTGTGGCATTGAATATTTTCAAATGTGTTTTTTAAATGGGAAGACCGAGTTCCCATTTGAGTTTAAAAATTAATTAGTTAAATGGATATGTGTTCCATAAATGTTTTTAAAGAGATTTAATGTTCTTAATTTTATTTAAATTGGTTTTCATATATGATGTTATACTGTATTTAGATCCTTTGTGATTATTGTGTCCTGTGGTGGCATGTGATCACTAGTGGGGGATTTTACATTAATACGTTGTATATGATTCATATTATTTTTTATGGGGTATATTTGTTGGGGTTGGAGGATATTTTTTATTATTTATCTTCAAATGTATTTCTAACTTGGATTTAGAAATGTTTTTACCAATAGGGAGGTGTTTGATTAAAATGTGGATGGTTGTTTATTAATGAGGATTGATCAATTTTATTTTTTATATGTCACTTCTAATGTGATTATAATTTGAATTGGGTAACACATGATAATACCCATGGTGTGAGTGGGGTAATTTCCAAGGGACCATGGTATCTATTTGTAGGATTACCAATAAGGATTCTGTTTGTTTTCTAAGGGTCAATGAAATCCTTTTGTAGGAAGATCATGGGATATTCCATTTATTTTCCCAATAGACCCTTAGAGGTGCTAGAGTTGGACCAATGAAAAATTATGAGATGTTATTCTTATTTTAGATATATACCGAAGTTTTTAGACTCACTCACATTATACCCTTGTGGTTAGATCCCCACGTGCACATTAATCATTCTATATTGGTTTATATGATTTTATATAGTTGGTTAAATTCTTACATGATGTGACACCATGGGTTATTCCCATTTAGATTAATTTGGTTATATACTGATGATGTTTATGCAAATCGTTGTTCTACTTGTTTCATTATATTGATAATGTGGTGCCTAACCATGTTTAATCTTCCTTTACATTGTTTTCTTTTGAAATGAATTTAAAATGGGATATGAAACATTTCTTAATATTGAAAAAAGAAAAGTTTTTTTTTCAATTGTTTAAAAATAGTTTTTAGAAATGATTTTGAAAAACGTTCTCTTATGAAAATAGTGGAAAATTAAATTGTTTTGAAACTCAATGTCTGTGATATTTAAAAATGATTTTATGTCATTAGTCCATGTTTTTATTAAATGGTTTTTTTACTCTGTTTTGGAAATCTGTGTGATAAATGGAATCCTATTTGAGTTTTTAAATATAAATCTATAAAATGGGGTTTTTTTAATATTTTTAAAGTATGATATGAAAATATTGTTTTTTCATAAGAGTTTGGACTATGAATATTTTTTTCCTATTGATTGTTCTAATTTAAATAAAAATTTCAAAAAAGATTTTTAGCACATTTTTGATGTGTTATTTATTCTTTTATATAGATGTATAAAAAATGTTTTTTTTCAAATTAATTTGAAACTATAATTTTAATTTTTTAATAACAAATATGATTATTAGTTTTTATGGTAGTTGTGTCATACTAAGTGTGTATGTTCTCAGTATTATTTTCCTAGATGAAGGTTTCTGGTTTAATTCTATGAATTTTCATGAGAGATATATTTACTTTTCTGTTAGTATTTATTTTTTTGGATCATATAGTTATTACCATTACAAAATGTGGTTGG
Organism: Viscum album; assembly: GCA_963277665.1. NCBI lineage: Eukaryota > Viridiplantae > Streptophyta > Magnoliopsida > Santalales > Viscaceae > Viscum > Viscum album. The sequence continues at coordinate 269,764,941 of OY728131.1, forward strand.
ACATACATTTACTATCTAAATATTATATGAATGTTTACCTTTAAATGATGTACATTAGAGAAATAGGATGGTATTGGTTTCTACTTTTGGAAATGATGGGATATTATGGTGGTTTAAGATATGCATATAGTGGGATTCCTTTATTTATTAGAGAGGGTTCCCAAGGTGGAGATCAAGGTTTTTAGGTTCGTGGGGTTTATTTCTCTTTATATTATATGTTTTTTTATTTCTTCATTTTTCATTCGATATGGAAAATTTATATTTGTATGGGTCATGGTGGATTTTTATAAAATTTCTAATGTTTAATTTACTCTAATTTTTAGGAAAACCAATTCTAATTTGTTCTCTAGTGATTCATATGAATTATTTTCTTTCTTATACGGATTAACAATTCCATTTGGTTTAGTGGTGGGAATGTTCGGGTGTTCTATGAGTAGATGATTGGGGCTAGTTCATTAAAAAAGATACAAGATGTTTGGGTTGGTTTTTTCTATAGGATCCAAAACATTTTCATGACCATATCTTATTTTTGGGTTTTAATTTTTGAATTATTGTTATTGCGACATGAAATGTTTGTGCAGGGAGAGTGTTGGATGATCTTTTTTGCCTTGAGTCTCATCTTTTTTGTGGTAGTTGGTATTTTACCATAATTTTGAATTTTCTGTTTGTGCATTTTTTGTATTATGGTATTTCATATATAAGTGGTTCTATGAACCTCATCTATATTGCTTGAGTTTCATTGGGGGTTGTTTATGGTGGATTTTTATTGTGAGTTGGAAGGATGTTATGATGAGGGGTTGTTTTGTTGGTCCTAAAAAACCATATGAAAATGGACCACATGATTATAGAGATGATTTAAGAACCAATTCATGATTATCATAATTCTTCAAACCATGTCTCCATGATGAAAATGGTTTTGAATCTCAGTTTATTTTTTAATATATTTCCTTCGACACTTAGATTTCATATTGCATTATGGTGAAATGGGATAGGGTTCATTGTTCATCTTTTGATACGTTAAAATATTTAGAATGAATTTTGATCAATCATTTTATTGTAAATTTGTTATGAAAATTATGAATCTGTATTTAAATTCATTAATTGTTCATGAAAAAAGTATTTAACGAGAATTTTTTTTGATATTTAAACAATGAATTTGGTATATTTAGGTAAAATGAGTTTGGGTTCAAATTAAATAATTTGAAATAGTTAATTCTATTTGTAATTAAAAAAATTGATTTAAAATATTGTTTTCTTATATTTAAGGTAATCCATTTTTTCCCAAATTGGATTTTACCCTTAGTTATTGTATTTCAGTGGGGTTAATGACTTGAAAACTATTTTATATGAGAAGTGTGTTTTTTATTTTGAAAATATAATAAAATTACTTTTAAAACCAAATGGTGTTGTTTTGAAACAAAATTTTTAAAATGTTTTGAAATTAACTATGTTATGTAGGGATTGGGGATTAAATTTGAAAAATGGTTTTAATTTGGTTTTGAATGAATGAAGACCCAATTTTAATGGTGCCATAGTTTTCTAAATGGTTTTTTAAAAGAGCTATCTTGTTTTAGTAAATCTTTTACTTATTTTATCCCTTATATATTTAAGGGATGCACTGTTCAATTCTGGGGGCATACCATGTAAGGTTCTATGAAACATGTTGTTTAATGTGACCCCCTCCCATAAAGGTCTACAATGATAGTTGAGTGTTCATGTTAAGTGTATCTCCTTATTCGGTTTAGTACTGACCATAATCTATGGGGAGTAGAATGTTTTGTTTCGATTTTTGGAGTTTTATGATTTGGGTTTATATGTGGTGTTCTTCTGTAGTGTTTCCTTTAGTGATTTTTGGGACCATGAGTTTAGACATGATTATTTATAGTTTAAAAGTTGTATGAGTGGGGATTTTTTCTATTGAAAACATGAATTTGATCATTATTTTTGTACGTTTACTTGGTTCTTCTTGGGGACAATTGAGGTTGTTTTGATGGCTGTACATCATTTTCTGTGACTAACATGTGAATAGTTTGTATCAATTTTATAGGAAAACCCCATTTTGGGATATAATCTCATGGAGTTTTTATGATTTTTTAGTTGAGGAAGCAATGATCTAATGTGTCTTGGGTTCCCCTTCATGGCTTCCCATTGTGGATTGTCTTTTCTTCTATAATTTTTCTTCAGTCATTGCTCGATGCTTAGTGTGGACCATGAGATGTTTTTTGTTCACTAGTTTTTACATGTAAATAACCTAGGGTGCATGCTTAGAAATATTAACCATATTTTTGTATCTTATTGGGTTGTGGATGCTATCGGGATATAAATTCATTCAAAATGACCATGCGATTGTATTATAAGAAATGGGATTTAAGCACCCTCATATAATGGTTGGGACCCCTTGGTTATAGTTCTTTATTTTCTTAAAAAGGAATGTCTTAGGTGCTTGTCCTACTTAATTATTACACCTTGAGATTTAGTGGCCTAGTTTTTTATCCTCAATGATTTTTCATGGAGTGTTCTCTCTTTATGATTATGAATCAATTGATTGCGAATGGCCTATGCTAGTGGGTTTTTATGAATTTCCTTTACTAATTTCAGCAACATGGTTGGTAGGTGATATTCTCTTATTTTGTGGAAAGAGTTTTTCAGTTATTCCACCATTATATAATAATTCTAAATGGTAGGGTTATTGATGGCCATTATCCATTTCTTTAGAGAAGTTATATGATTCAGGTTGGTGATGGGTTTTACATGAAGAAGTTTTTTTTCTTGAGGAATCACATAGTTGTTTTAGTACATTTTTTTGGAATTTTCATTACATTTTATCCTTTTTTACCTCCACAAAAACATCTTTCTTTTTAGGGGAATAAAGTTTCATCGTGGGGAGTTTATGACACCCAAAATTTCAATTTTTTATTGTTTATATTATTTTATGTTAATTAACTCAGATTAATAATTTTTAATATCTCAGGATTTTTTAAAAATATTTAAGAATTTTTTATTTTGTATGGGTTTCACTAGGTTAGGATTAATCATTTCATAACCATTTTTGTTGGTCTATTAATGGTATAGTTCTATTTTGAATTATTGGATCATGTTTTTTCCAATCATATGTTACCTTGAAGAAACTATACATTTATTAGTTTTTCTTCGCTATTTCTTATGCACAGTTCACTAATAGTTTGTCAAACTGTAATGCCAAACCTACCAGACTACGAGGTATTTTAAAAATATTATTTTTATTATTTCTTTTTATTTGAAAAATCAAAAAAAATAAAAACCTCACCTCACCCTCTATTATCTACAGCATGACACCCCTTGGGAATCCCTCTTATCTATTGTGTGACTATCCCCATCCGGACCCCTTCTGCATGATGAAAAATCCTTTAACTTGACCTTTGATTCTAAGTTTAATTCACACTTATTGAGAGTGAAAAGACATTCCATACCACATATCCTTTCTTCATTCTATTTCTCTCACCCTATTTTCTTCCTCTCGTGATACCTAAACTATTATAAGTTTCAAATTACGGGTTGGAATGAGTATAAAATTTGAATTTTGGATAATAAGGATTTGGAGGTAGAATCTATTTCAAGTGGGTGCGTTATCTATCATAGGAGACATGTTTGATCTCACTACAAATTGATTTCGAATCAATTTCTATTATTATATGGTACTTAGTTCTTTTTATCTTCATTAAAATAAAAAAACAAAATTCTTATTTCATGGATTTTTTATTAAACCTAATATTTGTATATTATTGATCCATGAAGTTCTAATTTGATATAACCTGATTTTAAACTATGTAATGAGATAATATTTCATTCCATGTGTTTAATAGAATTCTTTTTTGAAATTTAATGAACACCTTTTGTTTTTAAATTGGTTTTATGCATCAAAATATATTTTTAAAAAAATTTCTTTAATTAAGGGGGATTCCAAACAATGTGTTAGGGGATTCTTATTGTTTAAAAGTTTAGAAATGTTTTGAGTGATTTTAAAGGGCTTAGTAAACCCGTGTGGATTTAATTATTAAAAAATATTATGGAATTGAATTTTTATATGGAATTTCTAAAATTATAAGGTTTAGTTCCCATTTAAAATTTATAATTAATTGCTGAAATGGAATAGAATTTAAATAAATGTTTTATATTTATTTTTCATTTTACATTATATAAGAATTAGTTTTCATAAAATATGTGATACCCTCATGATATCATTAGTGATTATGATGGTCTATGGTACAATGTGAGCCTAAGTGGATATGTTCAATTTCATGCATTGTATATGCTTATTATGCTTGATTTATAGCATACATTGTGAGGGTGTGGGAGGTGTTGTGTTCATTATTTTCAAATGGATTTATAATGTGTCCTTTGAAATGGTTTTACCTCATGGAAGGTGTTTTATTAAAAATGTATTGGATGTATAATTAAATACCCTGTGAAATTTAAATTATTTTGTGGATCTTGTGATATGATTGTGATTGGAAATGAGAAGTACATGAGAATATATAGGGTGTGAGTAGGAGTTAAATATGATACTGTGAGGGAAATTGGTGTGATGAAAAATAATTCATTCATTGGTAGTAAAGGCAAGTGTGATATAATTTTATTGGATGATCATTAGAGCTTCCAATTGTTTTTCTAGGAGACCATGACAGCTCCTTGTGTTTTTCATAGGAGAGAAAGTGAGAGCTTCCACTATCCTTATCTATCAATAAAAAAATACACTCACTCACATTAGATGCTTATGGTTAGATACAAAGATTAACATTTCCTCTTTAATTTTTGATTATATTATTTTAATAATTTGTTTAATGCCTTGTTTGATGTTATATAATGTGTTATTTCCATTTCCATTTATTTGGTTATACAATGATAGTGTGTATTCAAACCCTTATTGGAAATGTTTTGTTATAATGATTATATGGTTCCTAACCATGTTCATCCATCATTATTTTCATTGTTTTCTTTTTAAATAATTTGAAAATTGGTTATCAATAAATTTAAGATAGGAAAACAGAATGATTTATTTTAATGTTTTTTCAAAGTATTTTTAGAAATGACTGTGAAAAGGTTTCTCTTGTTTGAAAATCTAGAAAATTAAAGGTTTTGAAACTCTATAAATTTGTGTTTTTTAAAAACATATTAATTCCATTATGAAGTGTTTTTATTGTATTATTGTTTTTAAGATTGTTTTAGTAAAAAGTGTGCTAAATGAATTTTTTTTTGAGTTTTGACATGTGTAATTCAACAAGGGGTTTTAATGAAATGGTATGAATGAGGGAATTTAAAACATTACTTTGGCCAATTTTTTTGGGTCAGGTAACATATTTTTCAATGTTATTTTTGTCATTTAAAATGTAATATTTGAAATTTTTTAGAAAAATCATGTTTTTTTGTGCTTTTATTATACAGTTTTATATGAACGGTTTATTTTTAATATTTTATTTCAAAATAGAATTTTTAACAAGTCATATGAAAGAAGATTCTTAGTTTTGTTGTGTATTGGTTGAATACTTAATGCTTATATGGTTACAACTATATTTTGTTCATGGTTTTAGGTTATTGGATTAGTTCCTTGTCATAAATTTATAGTATTTATTTATTTCAGGTTAGTCAGTATTTCTTATCATTTAGATATTTTTCCTATTACTTGATTTGGTATGACCATCAGTTAATTTCCTATAATGTGTGACAATTTTTCCTTTAAATGATTCAAATTATCCAAATAATCATTTTTTACATTACACAGTTGGAGGGGTATTGATATTGTGGTGTCCATGTATGAAAATACAGTGGGAATCTATACCTTATTGGGGGATACTAGGGTGTCAATGTAGCATTTTGGTTGTCTTGTTGTTTACTTCTTTCCTTATTCCCTATTTTTTCTTCCTTTTTCATTCATTGTGTATGTTTGATATATTGATGATCTGTGTAAGTTATTATTATATTCCAACTATATGATTTTATCTAATTATGATTGAAAATGATCCCATGTGTGTTTTTTTGGTGACAAGAACTAGTTACTAGTCATTGGGGATCTAAAATGCCCTTTGGATCTTGTAGTTGGCAAGAACATGCATCCATCAGATAGATGGATCATTCCATTTAATTATAGAGCCCTACATACATAATGAAATAATGATAAATGATAGACAATATATTCCAAATTATGAATAGTTTAGTTCAACATCCCATTAAATAGAGGATACAAACATGTACTAAAATTTAATTCTACAATCAAAAACTTTTGATGTTCTTTACAAAAAACATGATGAAAATTTTTATCATTATCAGATATAATATAGATATGGACTCCATGAATACTTCTCATCTATTTAAGATAAAATCAGTAAATCTAATCCAAATATATACTATCTTGAATAAGAGTAAAATGTACATATTTATCTATTCAATCAATAATAACCTAAATAAAAATGTTAACTTGAGATGTATTTTATAATACCACTATGAAATCCATGTTTATTTTATCCCATTTACATTCAAGAACTCTTAAAAGATAAATCATACTATATTATAGTCATATATTAACATTATCTTATTGAAACATAAAATATATCATGGTAAAATAAGATATATATTCCATCATTATATCCCACAAGTTATATTATCAAAGGTTTCTACACATCTTAGTATTACTATGATAAATAGAAAATAGAGAGTTGTGGCCTCACTCGATAATTCTATCTTCAAATGAAAATAATTTTTTACACATAATATTTTACCAAAGATTATAACATATTCTTTTTTAATGTCAAACATAGTGGACCTTTCATTATTAACAAATTTAATATTTTCATAAAATTTGTGATCTTCCTTTTAAAAATTCTTAATTATTTTTTAAAAATTTGGGTGGGCTAATACATGATCTAAAAGAGATGAATTGTATTTATACACAATATCCAGACAATCATTCATTAAATCGATAATAATGAACAATGTTCCAAACATAACAAAGTTAATGATATTTCCTCATTTTGGGACATGTAATTGTATACCATGTTTTTTACGAGGGTTATAGTGAATCTTGAATTCTAATTAATTGTTAGTTTTAACTATATTCTTCACCTTGTCTTTAAATCTATTAGGGTGAATATATACTTGAGAAATCTATGATCACTAGATTATTTGAATAATTTTCATAAATATGATTCCTCTATCTTTTAAAAATAAAATATATTGTGGAATTAATATTTAAATCCAGAGGATAATTCTTCCTATGTAGTTTAAAATAATGTGATGTATTTTTTAATTAATTGATCCTTCTGTATAAAAAAACAAGGACCCTCAATAAAGCATCACTATAAATGAAAAATTAAATGTTTATTTATGTAATATGTAGCATTGTATCGTTAAAAAATTTCTTTTTTAATTCCTAGAAACAATCCTCACATTATTTATTCCTAAAAAATTTAAATCCAATTCGATTAAAATTGGTTCCTGGGAAAGACAATAAAAAAACTATTTCAAATAAAATAGTAACAATATAATCCAAGAAAACATAAAATCTCAATGATATTTATTGGTTTGTCCACTCTTACACAGCATTATGTTTTAAGTGGATAATAATTATTTAATCATTAAAAACAATATTCCCTATGAATTAAATATATTGTAACTAAAATTTACATCTCTAAAATTATATATAAAATATATTTTCCAATAAGGTATGTAAAAAATCCAGTTATTTTTCTCATGATCTTCATATACATTATACTATACTATAATTTCATCAACAAATACCACAAAATTTTACACAAATACTCATAGATAAACCTATGCATGAGATCCATAAATATAATTGGTGCATTTTTTAACCTGAAGGGAATAACCAGAAAATCATAATGGGTAAACAAAGTATGAAACACTATACATGGAATATATTCCTTCATAAAATTCATAAAATGATACCCTAATAGAAGGATAATCATTAAAACTTACTAAGCACCATAGAGCTAAAAAAACAAGTGATCGATGTGAGGAAAAAATACTTTTTCTTAATAGAAATGTTATTGAATGTTATAAATTCAAATTAAATCTTCATAAAACCATCATTCCATTTTAAAAATTAAAGTAGGAATAGACTATGGTGATTTTTTAGGGTAGATGAAACACTAATCATGTCTTATACCTATTTTAAATTCCAATGGTTCTCTTAGATCAATTTGATAAGGAGGTTTCTAAACTGGATTAACATTTAAAACTATTTCACTATGAATTCATCCCCATAATCAAGAATAAACCAATGAAATTCCTCATAAAATTCATAGGGAAATTCATTTTTCATAGTCACATTACATCCTTGAATAATTTTTTTCCTTTCAAAGACATTTTCAAGGTAACATTCTCACCTTCATTGATAAATTTCTCACATTCTTGATTTGTTATCACATGTATAAACACATTCTTAAATATGAATATAAACTCATTCAAAGAATGGAATTTGACATCATTAAATATAAAACATTTCTTGGAATGATAAACTATAATTCCTCCCATAACCATAATAATATCAAACATAACTAATCATAATATAATATAATTTGTTTGGAAAAACCATTCCATATATGATAACATAAAGGTTCTAATGAATCTCAGTTTCTTTAATAATTACAAAAAGTGTTTTTACCAAATGTTCTTGTCTTTATTTTTTGAGGTCATATTTCTATTTTAGTTAACATTTTCCTAGAAATAAAAGAACTGATAAGACCCAAATGAAAAAAAAATACATTTGTCTAATCATAGTTGACATATAATGTATCAATTATCACTTCATTTGATTGTCAATCATTCACTAAGGTATTAGAAAATTAAATATACACACCCTTATACCTATGTTATATATGATTTATATACTTTGATATTTTCTTCAAACATGTATTAGTATACTAACATATCTCATTTCTATTAAATCATTTTACTAATGGTTTATAATTATTGTACTGATGATTACCATTATTCTTCTCCTGGAAATCAAGATCAAAATATATGAACATATCACACAAATAAAACTTCTATAATCCTTTCAAATATTCCATTAATTATCTTACTATACTAGGCTATTATGGTGAAATTTACTTTTTAAGAGTCAACATAGTCCTCTTATTTTGGATTCAATCCCACAAATTGACTTTCTATTCTATGTCAAAGAACTATATTGAAAAACTCCTCTCAGGAAAATATCCTTAAGAACTATCCACTCCAGTGAATCAATTTAATTTTTCAAATTTATATTTTTAATTGGAGAACCCAATTTAACAACATCAAATTCATAATAGTAATTAGTAATAATTACATTTTTATGCTTTAAACATATAAAATGGTGAATAAATTATATAATTCATTTATACATCCTACAACATTCACTAGGTCTTAAGATCCACAAAATTTTGGAGCGTTATAATACATAAATCTCTCTAATATAAATTTATTCGTTTATATATAATTCATTTTATCTTTTCCAGGGGTTGGACATTTATTTCCATGATAAATTGAGAGAAAAATAACAAAAACGTCTCAACTCTAACTAAAACCACTCTGGGTTACTGATTCATATTGATATTGTCATCTTGATGTCGTCCTACATCTACTTCCATAAATTTTTAATTGAAAATCATTTTGAATAAGTAGTGATTGTATAAAAAACATGGAAATACTAAAAAATAAATCTCATAATAATATAACCATAAATTATAATCTATTAAAATATTCTTTTAACATCATCATAACCAATAAAATTATATAAATCCTGAATATGAAACCTGTTAGGACACCCAATAACCTAAAAACACATCACTATAATTTCATTACAATGATTTAACAATATTAAATTAATTATATCTTTTAGTTTATTTATAGAATTAAGAAAAAAATTCAAAATAAAGTAGACATTTCTAAATACTATTTTTTAACACATACTGTTACTTAATTTTACACTCGTGATTCAGTCAAGAAAAGATTATTTCCTTTAATAAAATTCACAACAAATTAATTATTTAACTTTCTATATTTTCTATAGATATTTATAACATGACAAACAAATCATGGGATAAACATATAAAATTCATTAACGGATATAAATATAATGGAATCATGTTAGTCATGTTAAAAATATGAAATCTGATAAAAATATTAAAGTCTTTCTAAATTGATTTAGAACATATATAATAAATAATATTCACATATTAAAATATAAAATTTCATTAATAAAAATTTTAAAACCCATAATGATTATTTAAATACTATGAAGGCATCTTGAAGAAACATGAGATCCAATGAAAATAAATTTCCTTAAAAACAAATGATTCTCATTAAAACTCATAAATCTTCTACATGAAATCAATATATTTTTCTTAAAATTAATAAATGATATAAAAAATAAATATATAAACCTTAGTAAATTATATTCATCACCCATGTTCACTTGAGTTTAACCTGTTTTGAATAACTTATAATATATTTATTCTAATAAACATTTACTTATAGAATAAAACCATAGCTAATTTATTAAACATAAACATTCAAATACAAAAAATTATCATCTAAAATTAATAATAACCAGTACATGAAAAAACATATGAGATAATTTATTTTTCATTATAAATGCAATTTGACACCATATTAAAAATCACATTCAATCATCTCATTATAATAATTATAAATATCCTTATCTTTCATAATCATATATCAAACTAAAAGTTACAGCAAAATGAGAATTAATATTTTTTTGATAAACTATTTTAAATATTAGAGGAAACATTATATATAATAATATCTATAAAGGTGTTAATATAAGTTCATGTGGAAAACAATAAAAACATTATTTTAAAATATGTAAAATTAGTCAAAAGTTAACCGTATAGAAAATGTTACAAAATTAACATTCAAAACATTTGATGACAAATCAGAGATAATCGAAATTTAAATTTAATAATAATTTGATTATAAAGAATAAAATTATTGATAATTTGTTAGGAAAATATATGTGTATAATAAACTGTTAAAATAAAGTCTTGAAGAAATTTAAATCACGATTTTAATTAAAATTCCCTTACCTCGAATATTGACTTGTTTCACCCATTATCTTTACCTTGAATAATAAATTTATTTTAATAATTTACATTTCTATGATCATTTTTCATGTTTATTACTGTTCATTTTAATTTAATAATTATCATGTTTCATTTATTTACTAAAACAATTTATGTTTACCTTTGACATTTTGACACTGTTTTGCTCTTATGCTCCAAAATAGAATTGATTCACACATTTTTGTAAAAGGGGTCATGGTTCCATTATATAAATAATGATAATAATGTTATAATTATCATTTTAATAATATCAATTAAATTTGGTACAATCCATGTATGGTGATCAGTAAAAATAAAATACATCATTTCATGGAGGTTGTAGTCTGCACGTACACTAGAGCCTCATTTTAAATGTTCTATAGGATGAAAATAATATAAAGTGGATAAATGATTAACCTAATAGAAAAATATTCATATTATTTATATCATAGTAATTTATTAAATCTACCATTATTACCATCTATGTGATATGGTAATGATGAAATTTAATATATCTTTCATGGAGGTGGTTGTCTACACGTACACATGAGCGACGTTTAAATTTTCCAACGAATGAAAGGGTAAAGAAGATGGTAATTTATCATGTTAATAGAATAAAAATTATTTTATAAATTCAATATTAATCCATTAAATATATATTTTTAACCATCTATGTTAGTTGGTGATGAAAAATAAATTTCATTACTTCGTGGACGCAATATTTTTTATGTATACACGAGTGATTTTTTCATTTCACAAATGATAGAAAGGAAGTTGAGAATAGTTGTCTCATAAATGTAATAAAATTCCACTATACTATTTTTACAAATTTAATTTTATTATGATGATAATAATATATATATTAAGTGGGTATTATAATAAATAAATTTCAGATAATTTAGTTTAGACTCATTCCTCATCCTAACATATCTTTTTTTCTTACAACTAAAGACTTCAAGTATTGGACATTTTCTTAGACCAAGACCTCAAATAAATGAGTAGTAGGGTTATATATATATATATATATATATATATATATTTATATCCTGGTCAATATATCGTTATAAAATTTTATGTATAAGTGAGGAGATAAGGATACCTTTTAAATGTGTTGGGAGTGACACTCTTCAAAATATTTAATGTTTTAAAATAATAAAAAATTATTTCTAATAGAAATGGGATCCAATTTAGTACAATTTGAGATATAGTATATGTGAATGACTAAATACAGTAAGTCAATAAAATTTAAAAAATATTTCTAGATATTTTAAAGCCTTATTTATTAGTTAATCCTCCCCCATTAACCCTTTTAACCTTTATCTCGATGACAAACTTTTACTATGATAACAAATCATTATGAATAAATATTATATTGATATCACAAAAAATATAAATATTATTATAAATATGTAATAAATTTTACAAAATTAAATTTATATAATTTGTGAAAATAACTTTTAATAGATATTTTCAAAACATTATGAAAACATATTTTTAGAAAAATTCATTTTCTATGCATAAAAATGATTTTACACCAAAATAATGAATAATGGTGAAATCAGTCCAACTAATTGGATAAAGTTGAATAAGTGCTGATTTTTTTATGTTTAAACTAAAAAAACCCCAATATTGACCATGTGATAGTTTTACTAAAAGAGAGGTACCAATAATAGTTTTTATTTGAATAACACATTTCTTAGATTTCCAATATTCCAAAAATATATTTATATTTTAAAATTTATATGTTCAAAATTATATTTTTGAATGGCTTATAATAAATTTTAACTATATGTTATGTATTTAAAAAAGATTTAATAAAATTTAAAGTCATTATTACATCATGATAAAATAAAAAATCACACTATTTTTAATGTAAATATTTTTAAATATTCAGAGTAAATAAATTATTTTAGAAAAACCCTAAATAATTATGTAATATTATTTTAAAGTTATGATTTCTAAAATGTAGTAAATTTTATGAAGTTAAATTGAAAAAATTAATAAATTCAACATTTAAATAAAATCCTTCAATACATGGATAAAAAATTAGTTAAATAAAACTGTTCTCTTTTTATTGAAAAAATAATAATAATATTTAAAATTATGGTGATTATTAACTCATAAAAATAATATTTATAATTATTTAAGATTATTTATTTCTATTATTACATAGCTTATCACTATATGGACTTCACATAAAACTATTTAAAATATATTTGGTTAGAGTAATTATACCATGATACCATATTCTATGTAAAGTAAATTGAGTTTATTAAACATTTAAAAGGTTTTTTGTAAGTTATGTATCATGGGACTACCTTTATATACCATCTCCTCATTTCAATATATGTATGGAAGTATGTTGAATTAATGGGTAGTAATTATTAAATGGTCTAGAAAGAGGTATTATAATCAAATATTTATCTATTTAACATTCCTATGTTTTTAGATGTGGAGAAAAAGTGAAAAACTATAATATTTTATGATATATTTGTCCATAAAAAATTTAATTTATTGATATCTTTCTTTATATGCCTCACTGAAATTAATATTCCCACAAAATACTATTAGAATATCATTATTTAGTGTGATATTGGATGCCTATCCATTGGATTGTATTCTATGTATTACAGTTAAAAAATTGTGAACAAAATAGTTTTTACACATGTATAAAATTAATTCATTGGTATTAAAATTATTATAAAGGAAAATTAAATAATGTGAATTTTAAAAGAGGTATTTTTTGAAGACATCATCTATTTACTTAGTGTTTTTATATTAATAGATTTAGTTGGTAACAACTTATTAATGTTTTAGTAATATTAATAGATTATATTTCCAATAAAATGATTTATAATTCATCTAATGATTTTTACAAAGCATGGAATAAGAATAAATCACAATTCTTTTCATAAAAAACACATTTTCTTAAAAATTGAATACATTAAATTTCCTATGGTAATTTTAAAATGTATTTATGAAAATTATATAAATTAAATTTCATAAAATGAATTTTATATATAAAATCAACATTTTATGTTATTAAAATGAGCCCAATTTCATTTTTGGTCATAATTAATTAAAAAATTATTTTTTACCAAGTCTAGGGTTAAAATGAGTATGCCTTGGGTTAAATTAAAAGATAAGGGCAAAAAATTCATATAAAATTGTATAATTTTTTTTTTTGGAATTATTCAGATAATATATTATCATAAAATGTAATTTTTGTCTATTTTATTCCACATTCACAAGAAAGTTACATTATATTAGTTAAATCTTTTAAGTAATTCCTTGTGTATCTATCTAATCCCCTATAAAACAGAACATATTATCTACCTTTATTAGCACAATTTTACCCATATATCCTGAGAAATAACTATATAAAACATGTACTATCTTTCTTACCTTAATTTAGGAGCACCCAATATCCCCAAATTACAATTCTATGAAGGCTTACAGTGTAATCCAATGTAGGTTTCTCAAAGAAAAGGTAATCATATTACCAAACTCATTAAATGCTTATTTCATATTCTAAATTGAATAAATTTCTTATACCCATACTAAAATAATTTTTCTAGTATCATAATTACACATAGACATTATATGATTAGCATATAACTGTTTTCCACAAACTTTCTATCAAATGAGAAGTTAAAGTATTGCTTGTGTGTACATGTGGACTATTAACTCCAAGTAGTGATATGACTCATTTTCCATCACCATATTATGTGGATCATTATTATGATAAATTCAATAATTATATGTGATACATAAGAAATAATTATTCTTATTTACTTATAAGATCTTGTCCACATTCTTACCTTCCCATCTGTTGTAAAACAATAACACATCTCATGCAAATACGTGGACTACCACCTCCAAGAGGTGATGTGATTTATTTTTCATTAATAATTTCATTGATTGTAATAAGGATATATTTATTTAATATATATTATATTTTTTGTATAATAATTATTTTCAGTGGTTAATTATTATTTTACTCTCTTTCATTCCATCACTTGAAAAGTGGAAACATCACTCATTTGTACATATGGAAACCCATCTTCATGAAGATATGTAAATCATTTTTCATAACATCCATATATGAATGGTTATAAAATTGTATATAATGACTAAATATTATAATTATTGAGGTTTTATTATTATTTAGATGATCGAAATAAGATGAAAGTGTCAGGACTTTAACTGCTAAACTGAAACAAATATGAAAAATGACACAGTTAACACCAGAAATGATGATTAATCTGAAAAATTAGGAATGATTGACTGATTAGATGTTGCAAGTAAAACATGTATCATAAAATATTTAGAAATATGGTTCTATTATTTAATTATAATAATTTAAAATTTATTATTAAGTGGGATAAATTCACTTACGAATCAAGTCAAAAATGAGGTAAGAGTTTCTCATTTGACTTTTTTTTTCTAAAATATATACTATATTCGAAACATGTTTCATTAATTTGTTGTATATACCAAATATTTGATAGGTTAAATAATGAATAACTTTATATAAATTTTATTTAATATTTATTTTGAATTTATTTATTTCAAGAGAGTTATGATTGAAATGACTCTGAAGTGGTATTGGTTTTATGGGACAATCTCACTCATTATTATGATTGATTATAAATGAATTTATGATAATGAAATTATATGATAAATCCATTAAAAATTATTTATATTATTATCCCATTTTTATTTTTAGTAATTAAATATTCTAATTATAATTAATTCTCTTTATGTACTCAATAGTCTGAAATAATATTATTAAGGAAGCCCAACATCATTTTTCTCTATTCGGAAAATAATATTTTCATTCCATGTAAATATTCTTTAAAAGAATTTATTGAGTTTTTATTAATATTTCCACTGATTGATTTAATTAAATTTTTTCATTTTCTTAATTTATAAAATGAAATTTAAAATGAATCACATTTTATATTTTTTTAATTACACACTTTTTACCAAATGTGAAAAACAAAAAAAATAATATTTTACATCATGAATGACTTTTCCACTAGAACGAATATTATCTTCCATAAATATTCCATTAAAAGCGTACATGGTAATATTAATGGATATTTGTTTTCCAAATATTATGTAAATAATTCAATTTTAAATATTTTTTTCAAACAGAAAGTGGCATTTTCCTCAATAAAAGATCCAATGATATTTTAATGTAAATTTCATCTATAAAAACATAAATTCAGGTTACTTATGATTCAATATTGGTATGATCCAATGACATAATCTTAATTCTTTCTCTATATTTTTATTTATTATGATTATAACATCTTATTGAAACCCATTTTATATTTAATGGGTTATTCTATAATGAAATGATAAATGTTTTCGTGATCTTGTGGAATACATATAGATGGATTATAATTATGTGATGGTTGGGTCTGTTATAGGCCTAAAAATAATTAGCTAATATTTCATGTTTTAAGAATTAAATGGTATATGAGAGGTCATCCCAAGTCAAAATTAGAGTACATAGGAGGTTATCTGACACCCAAAGAGGGTATAATGGTGTTTAATCCAATCCCATCATCAGATTAATGACTTTGTAGATATACCTGGAAAATGAGTTTTATGATTATTTTTATATAGCAGCATATTCAAATCCCTTATGACATATTCTTATGGAAAAGTTATATTATCATACCTCATGATCATTTATTCTATATTGAATCAAATTGTAGGAACTTCAAATTCATTATTGCATGATTTTTTTATTATGATCTATGAATTTCCATGCATGATTTTCAAATGATAAACTAAAATTATCATACCCTTAATATCAAAACCCTCCTACAATAATGATACCCCTATTGATTCGATAATGAGTTAAAAGGTATAATGATTCTTGAACCCACGTCCAATAAACCATGAGATTGTGAAAATATCTAAGGGTATATTAAGTATAAAATTGGGAAGCATTGCCCTATAAAATAAACTGAGGAATGAGTTATCAGACAAGAATGTAAATAAACACCTTTTCAGTAAGATAAAATAATGATCCCATGTAAATGTATGTAATATCATATTAAATTAATAAAAATATAAAAGAACTATATGTAACATAAGATAAACCTGATACTGACCATGAATACCAAATAGCTCTTTAACAACCATGAGATAATAATGTCTATAATGATATCCAACCTTCTAGTACTGACATAGAAAGAACATTATATATATACTATCTGCATATTTGGTAAACTAGGTATGGACTTCCCTAGATCCTCTCAGGAAAAATATAAAGCCATCGTGTTCAAGCCCAATGAACAACTAATAAAGATATATCATTATCTAAATAGATATGATAAGCTTCCAAAATCACCATTTTTAATTATCACAAAGTATTTTATAGAAGATATCACATAAGTTAATAAAAATGAAATTTATCTACCACCACTCCCCATAGTTTTCCTCTATTCCCCAATATTGTACATCCTAATCCATCTTTATCCAAAATAAGCCATCTTGAAGATAAATGGGTTAAAGTATCATACCAAGAATATTGTATATCACATCTTATATTCCTCCCATTTCACATATAAAAATAATATCTATGTGGATTTATGCAATCACTTAGGACCATATATCATCTCTTATACCACAATACAACACAACCCATACAGAACATACCTATAATAACCATTTAGATACACAATTCAATGATAAATGTGAATGAAATAACAAAAATCCATTACATCCTTCTATAAACGTATATGTTAATGATAAACATCATTAATACTAACATGTAACACTAAAAGGAGAATAGAGGGGTGCCTAAAGGGGGTTGTCAACCATTTGTTCAGTGATGTCTTGGATGTTGTGGAAAACACCCTCCTAGTGTCCACTGGGTTTCATTCACCCTACAGACCTAGGTGGGGAAGAAAAATAAATCGTAAATCATAAAAAATATATTATATCTCACAACCACATTATAAGAATTTACAGAGTATTATACGAAAATAATATTATCATATCTTGGACACCTAGCTTTTATCACTATGAATTAGATATCCTATATGCACATAAGGATTAGAGAAGTCATAACTTATTTATCCTTTTTTACATTTTTATAAATTTCAATCAATGTTAATTAATTCATTAGCTAATAATTAACATTATTACCTAAACTTTTCCACTAACCTCAAAATTCATTCCATTCACTCTAGGCATACATCAACGAAAACCTTGGTTTTTAAATACTATTTGTATTTACATCCCATTAACATACACACCCTACAAGTAAAATAATTAATTAATAATTAACATCACATTAGTCAAGGAACTCTATAAAACATCCTATGACTCCATAAAATAAAAACCTAACTAAGCAAAACAAGATACCTCTATTAGTGAGGAAAAGGAACACAGGAACAAGAGACACGTCCATCCTTCCCTTAAAAAGAACCATAACATAAATTAATCCCAGCATCAATAACAATAATGGGTAATCCCTTCATTAAACTATTCAATGAATCCTAGTTCCATATATGACACCATCATGCATATCACATTGTATCTCAAATTTACAACTGTTAACTATTTCTACAGACCTGAGAGTAATTCCTCGACCCTAATTTCCCAAAGTCGGTGCATTATTATATTCCATTGGCATGATCATAAGAAAATAAAATCTTGAAGGACAGATCAGTTTAGTAGCATTTTATATAAGATATAAAAACATAATTTTTACAGTACATATTGAAATAAAAATAAACATATTATCCACTTTGAAAACTCTTATAACCCTTAAACTATCCCTACAGGTCTATCATAATATTGTTTTTTTCATCTATGGGAAAATGAAACATAATAATGTGGTGAGCTTATATTACCATTAAGGATAAAATATGGAGTAAAAGTTATAATAAATAAGAATAAACATCTACATAGGGGTATAAAACTGAAAAACAAGACTTTTAAAGAAATTCTTCATCATAATATGGGATGAATAAATAAAAATTTACCATTTAAACATTCACATTGATATTATACTAGTCATATAATCCCATTCCATATTAATAACTAATATCATAACAAAGAAATTCATAATGTTAGACATCATAACCATGTCGTCAAGGACTCATTCCAAGACCATTATCATATAGTCAATGCCTTTTTACAAGACAATAATTTTTCTCATGAGACATTTCAATGCATAGAGGGGATATAGTAAGCCCTACTTGACACTTAATAATTTCAATACATTTCACATATAAAAAGGGTTAAACAAAACACCAACATTAGTATTAAAACTAGAATTCAAAATGTTAATAATTTAAGCCTAAAACATGGATAGAAACAAAAGAGAACATTAAAAGTCAAACATATCATAAAACCATAATTAAATCAACTTAAATTTATAAAGGATGATTAAATATATTAAAATATAATGAAAAAAATCATTAAATCTTTTTTATAGAAATGATCCTTTTTACTTGGAAATATTTAAAAAACAGTGCAATAATAAAATAAAATAATTATTTTGAAATTAAAATTTTAATATTTTAAGGGAAGACTCAAAATGTTAAAGAGACGTAATAGAGGAAAAGTATGATCTCTCCATATATGTTAAATAACAATATTTCCTTAATTTTTTGAAAATATCACACAGTACCATGATTTGGAAAATGATTGAAAGATTCCTGTCGAAATATTTTATAAAAAGTTTACATGGTTATAAATAACATTAAACAATTTTAGTGAAATAGAGAAAAAAATTAAAACATATTTTTTTAAAATATGGACATGGATGATTAATCTAACTTAGTAGTTTCTTGGTATAAACAATCTCAGTTAATAATGACATTAGAAAATTAACCCTCACCTTAATAATTCCTTTTGTAAAATGAGAGTTATACACAAGAATGATGGTTATAACATTTTATTAAATTATACTCGGAATATATCCATATTTTTTATATTACATATAATCATCTATTATCATAGTGATAATATTTTTTTATTATTACAATTGTTTTTAGTGTTAAATGCTTCCTTTTCTCATTCCGGTTTAGTCATGTAAGTCATTTTTAATGCATAAGATGTATTTAATTTATACATAGAATTATATTAAGCTCATAATTATTTTTTAATCATCATATAAATTTTATAACCATTCATGAATAGTTAACATAGTGAAAAAAAACTAATCGCTTCATGGATATGGTTGGTCGTATGAACGTATGAGAAAATGTATCATCCCCTTGATGGTTAAATGTAATGTAATTATATGGTATACTAATTATATAGAATAAATATCATCATATATTCAATATTTATATCCATTATACTCATCAGCATATCCATTACAATAATATATTTTTGAATAACAAATCACTCCATGGCATGGAGACGGTAAACCGTACGCACGCACACATAGCAATATTATTAATCATATGATGGATAAAATGAGGAATATGGTTGTACCATCACAATAATAAAATCTCAGTATTTAGATGATAATGGATTAATTATTTTGATATTGAAAAAAATGAAATTGGAAGTATAATAAGAAAATAAGATTGAATAAAGTGATAAAAAAATTAACTATTTTTCGAGTATCTCATTTTGGTTTTCACAAAAGGACTCTATATAATTAATTTATAACAAAATTATGGCCTCTAAGATGAATTAAGGGAAGTTTTTAGAATAAATGGGTAGGTTTGGTCTGAGAAAAAGGTCTTTAGAGGTGTGAATTAAATATAAGGGGAAGTTTCCTTTTATAAGAGATGTGAGGGGTACCATTGGAAATACCAAAACTATTAAACTAATATAAAATACTTTTTATATCAAAATGGCCCTAAAGTGGATTATTTCGATGATGAGATGAGAATAGGTTGAAGTCATCTAAAAAAAAAATTTATAAACGTATTTATTTTATTTTAGGCCTTATAATATTGATTTATCGTTATCTAATCTACATATCATTATTTGGTGTAATAACATTATAAATATGAAATAGTTATAAATAATTAATTATAGGATGTAAACTGACCAAAAATGGATATTTAATGGGATGTTAGGCCTTATAATTATCTCTTTCTAATTTTTATATATTTTTATTATTTTTAAACAATTTAATAATATGATATTTTTATAAAATATCAATAGTGTCAAGTTTGGCACTATTAATTTCATTGATATTAAATAGAATCCACACCGAAGAAAAAATCAAACCAAAACATTGAATATACACCAAAAATGTCATAATAACCTTTATAATTTGTGTATCACTATAATTAATTAAAATTTTATTTCCTATAATATTATTAATATTATTTATTTTATATTTCTATTGGACAAATAATTTCTTCCTCACTACTGTGTCGTCTTTATTAGTAATTTTTTAGTCCTTAAATATTATAAATAAATTTATGTGATGTAAGAATTTCCTTTAAATTTCTAAATAAAACCTACATTAGAATTTATCTATTCTCTATCTCTATATTAAAATTAAAAAACCTATATAAAATGAGGGTGTTCAATTTTATCACATTCATTGATTTTAATAATATTAATGACATATTGATGGGAATGTGAAAAATAAGTGATTACATTTAGAACCATATACAATAAATATGGAATTTTTTCATCCAATATGAATTTTATAGGTTATAATATAATTTAATAATATTATTTTTACTATTAATTAATTGATTTACCATTAACTGCAGTAATAAAGAAAATTACTACAGTTACTATTCATAATATCCAAAAAATAAGAGTAAGATATTTACATAATTTTGACCCACATATTACAAATTTGGAATCCATTTCTCAAAATTTAAAACATAGAATTTTTATAAAGTAATTTAAAATTAATCTCTAGTGACAAAATAATAAAATGGGATTTACAAAAGGAAAAACCATCAAATGATTGACTTGTGTTTATATCAAATTTTAATGTGAAAATAATTAAAATAAATAATTAAAATATAATATAATTATACATTTAAAAAATTTAAATTTAAAATTTAATGCTTAATTATTTTGATTAAAAAATTTCTTTTCAAATAAAATTTAGTATTTTTCACTATTCATCAAAATATTCAAGTTATCATAAAAATAAAAAACATTTATCCAAACTAAATTTAGATAACCTATTTACAAATAAGAAGATCATTTTTTTCATATTTAATTCATAAAAGTGTTAAATATTGAATTTAATATTGTTTCATTATCAAAAGGCTGCAAAAATGCATTTTTTAAAAAATTACTTCTTTTATCCAAAAATTGAATTTTTTTTCATTTTTTTGTGTAAGAAACGCATCATATAAATGAAAAAATTATATGGAATATATTAAAATATAATTTTTTTAAATTATATTCATATGAACTCTTTTAATTTCTTTGTTAAATAATATATTAAATAAAAATATTTTATTAATATATTGTTGTTCAGTAAAATGGGGCCTTGTGTGTAATACAATCTGACTCATTATTGTGTGTAGTGTAAGATTAACAAGGTGTTGAATAAAAACAATGAAATAAAATAAATTTTTTTTTATAAATTAAATTATTTTAATTTCATGAGGTTTTACATTCTCCCCTCTATTAAATTGCATCCTCGCAATTTAAACTCGAGATCAAAAACAAGGGGTTCAAAATTTCAAAAAAAAAATGTTGAAATCCCACATTGAGAAATGGATTAATGATACCTCTATATTAAAATAAAGATAAATTTGTTTGAAGGTTACCATAAATAACAAATACTAGGGTTTCATGTAGGAAATCATTGACATGAAATAAAAATCATACAATGATGTTCTGATGGATAGTGATATATAACATGATGAGGAGAAAGTGAACAATCATAAACCTCTAATTATGAAATCATCTAAGGGATAATTTGATTCAATGGAAAAATTACTATGATAGAATTTTTTTTCAATATTTATTCCCTAGAGTTGAATAATTAATTTACTTCATAGATGAATAAAATAAGGAAGCATACTTTCTTGACATGTAGAGTTTCATCATTTAATTAATTATTACCACAAACTCACCTTTCTCTTAGATAAATAATAAAAATAAAAAATATTCTATTCATATTAATTGTATAAGGTTACATAAAAATAACATATATTTTTTAAAAAATGAATCCTATATTATAATAACTAGGGACTTCTCGTAGGCCAGTGGTAGGTGATAAAGCCTTGACACACTTCGGTTCTGGGTTCGATTCTTATAGCCATATCCAACATAAAGGGTTATTGATCAACCAAAAAGTTGTAAATTTTGTAAAATTATATTAATATAACATACCATAAATAATCATAAGAAATGTTTTACCCTTAAAAAATATTATCCATTGTCCAACATAATCCATTCTAACGATTAGACTTATACAAATTTCATTTTTCAGAACTCACAGTCCAAAAAAATATAAGGAAGGGAAAATAACAAAATGCAGATAATTTTGTCACGTAAATTTTTTTAAAGAACTTCATAATGTATTATCATAAATCATGGTAATTACTTGAATTACCATAAACCCATTTTGAACACATCTGTTCTTCCTTATTCCTTATCTAAAACATAGAATATTGGATATATATTTTCAATCGAAAAATCTTGTAAACTCCCACAGTTATTGAATAAACAATCATTAATCAGTTCCAAGGTAGCCAATAATATACCAAATACTATATCATAATATATAATTTATTTATTCCAACATTATTAATGTAGTGTTAGAAACATATTAAGGGTTATCTATTCCTTAACCATATTTTTCCAAAAAGTTTCACTTGCGAATGTTCCACTTCACATGGTACCATAAAATCTCGAATCCATAATAAAATAGTACTACACTACAATCCTTATATACTATATAATTCTTATATCAAATATTTTTCTAATTAAAATAAAATAATTATGTAATTATAATATTATACATTTCTCTTCATATGTGATAGTACCATTACTTGATTAATATCCAATAGCATCATCTGGTGTATATTCCTCTGACGATTGGGATATTTACTTGCATAGTGTCCTATCTCCTTTCAGTTGAATCATTGTACATCAGAAACCGAATTCTTTCCATTTCAATCACGAACATGGTTTCCTTTCTCTACACTCATATAACAAACTCCAATTCCCATTATGCATTTTCTGGGGAAATTCTTTCCAAAGTTATCACATGTGGGAAAATCTATCTATCCCTTCTTCCATTTATCTACCCTTTTCTATGTTATCCTATTCCTATCTGGGTTTGGTCCAATTTCAAAGGACTTAGATAATACATTACTTATCTTAATAACACATGATATTATTTCATCGTATGATGAGAATATATAAGAGACTATTTGCCTTCGAAATATATTATTAAGACCATGAAATATATGATCCTTCTTACACTTAGGATAATGTCTATTGGCAAGGATCACATTTATTCTACTCTGAGCTATTTATAAAGGAAGATATACACTAGGTTAGATCATATCGTAATGCATAATTAAAAAACTAGGAAAATTTTTACGAGAAATTGAATATTTACAAATATCTAGTATCATAATCATTAAAACGGTTTCATTGGTGACATACTTAATAATAAATCCTTCATAACTATTTGCAATGAAAATGTGATTTATCATAATCATATCCCTTAAGAGTGTCAAACCAGGTGCACAGTATGGCCTGCTCTCATGTACTTGGTTACCCTATGTTAATAACGGAACACCTTGTTTGAGTTGTTACTCATGGGTACATATGTTCCAGAACCACGTCCACTTTTATTATCCTAGCAGAGATGTATTTTCTAGAAATACTGACTTAATATCTATTTTACCAATATTATAGGATTTTCTTTGATAGATATCATCAATTTATATCTTAGGGAGATGTTACCTAATAAATTTTTCTATAAATATACTTTCCAAGGACAGTACTAAACCTCATTTGATACCATCTATAATGCCCCGACCCCATTTTCCCAGATTCAGTTCCTTACTACATGACATTGTCATGATCACAAGAAAATAAAATCCTAAAGGACCAATCATTTTAGTATCCTTTGAAATACTAAATGAAGAAACATGTTTTAAATTAAATTGTGAAATAATAATAAAAATTTATCACCTTTTAAAACTCTCATATCCCATAGAATATCGCTAGAGTTCAATAATAATATACTTGTTCACACCATGTGGAAAATGGAAACATAAGATGGGTTGATCTCATATTCACATTGAGGATAAAAAATATAGCAGAAGCTATTATAAATATGAATAACCTTTTAAGTAAAGGTATAAAATAGAAGGACAAGACATTTCTACAAAATCTTTAGTAAAGTATTACATGAATAAATCAAATAATTAAATTTAAACATCCACATTGATATTCTACTAGTTGAATAATCACATGAAATATCAATAACTAATATCCTAAGGAGTAAATTCATAATGTTGTACATCACAACCATACAGTCAGGGCCTGGTTCCATGAAAATTATAATATCATCAAGGACTTCTGCCAGAACACTACTTTGTCTCATGAGACCTACCAATGAATTGAGGGGTTTAACAGGCCCCTTCCATTTCTTACTAAGTCCAATACATTCCTCATAAGAAAACGGTGAATCATAAGATTCACATTTGTATTAAAACTAGAATATAACATTTTAATACATTAACCACAAAAAATGATTCATTTAAAAATAGTACATCCATAGTAAAAAATATCATAAAATAATCATATAATTAATCACAACTAATCATAAAATCTGATAAAGGATGTTTATATAGATGAAAATAATCATATAAAACCATTAAAATAGATAGAAATATCTCTTTTTACATTGAAATATTTTAAAATCCATGAAATTTTAAAATAAAGCATTTATTATAAAAATAATCTTGTAATATTTTAAGGTAATCTTCAATGTGTTTAGACAACATAATGGAGTAAAAAGCCTCTTGTTATATTTAAGTAAAACAACATTCTTTCCTTAATTTTTCTAAAATCTCACAAAGTACATTGTTTGGAAAACAACATAAAGATTCTTTTAAAAAAAATTGAAACAAGTGTATAAGTAAATTCATTAATTTTTATCAAAGATGTAAAAAAATTAAAATTTATTTTTACAAAATATGGACATCAATGATAAATATTCCCTAGTAGATACGTTATATAAACAATCTTTGATTAAAATGAGATTGTGAAATTTAGAATTACTTTAATCATTCCATTAGTTGAGGGTGAGTTAGACCTATGTATAATGGATAAAACATGTTATTAAATTATACTATTACAATATCCATATTTATGATATAATATATTATGTTCCCATATAATATTTTTAATATTTTTTTAGTATTACCATTGTTTTGAGTGTTAACTGCTTCATTTTCCCATTTCAGTTTTGTTGTGTCAGCCTTGTCTGTTATGCATAGGATGTATTTAATTTATATCAATATTTATATTAATATCTTAATTATCATTTTTAGTCATTATATAAATTTTATAACCATTCATGAATTGTTAATGTAGAGAACGAATCTCATCGCACTGTGGAGATGGTAGGCCATACATACGCATGAGTGAAAATATCGTTCCGTTGATGGTTAAATGGTATGGAATTGGATGAATTATTCATTTAAAATAATAATTATCAAGATATAGTCATGTTTATTTCCATTATACTCATCATAATATCCATTAAAATTAAGTATTGTTGTATAAAAAATTAAACGACGACGTGGATGTAGTAAGCCGTACGCGCGTACTCAGGGTGATATTGTTATTCGTATGATGAATAAAATAAGGAATAAGAATTTACCATGATTATAATAAAATCATAGTATATTTATGATACTAGTTCTATTATTTTGATATGGAAACAACATAGAAAGTGGATGTAGAAGAAACAAAGAACCCTGAAAGAGGGGAAAAATAATTACCTCTTTTTCCGGTATCTCATTTTGGTTTGCACAAAAGGACTCAATAGAAAGAATTTATGACCAAATATGGACTCTAGGATGTTTTTAGTTATGTCATGTGGATATGTGGTAAGGTTTTGTCCAAGAAAAAGGGAATTTGAGGTTTTAATTACAGAGAAGGAGAAGTGCCTTTTATAAGAGTGGTAATGGGAACCTTGGCAAATACAAAATCTATTAAATTAAGATAAGTTATTTTTTGAAAACAATGGCTTAAAAGTGTATTATATCGAAGATAAGATATTAATCAGTAAAAATAATCTTATCCAATAAAATATATACATGTTTTTATTTTATTTTAAACCTTGTTATTTTGATTTAGCATTATCTAATCTATTTATTTTCAATTGTGGAAATGACATTATATATATTAAATTGTTAAAATATTTACTTATATATTTTCAATCGAAAATAAATGGATATTTTATAAAATTTTAGTTATTATAATTTTATCTCTGTAATTTGATAAAAATTATTATTTTAAAATAATAAAATAAAATTTCATTTTTATAAATTTTCAATAGTGCCTATTTTGACACTATTCATTCCTTTGATTTTATATAAATCCCAAATAGAACATAAATTCGATCCAAAAAATTGAATATAATCACAACATGTAATATTTTCCTATAAAAATCATTTACATCCATAATTAATACAAATTATATTTCTTTTAATAACTATGAAATCATTTATTTGATATTTCTGTTAATAAAATAATTTTTTGTGTCACAATAGTGTCATCCATAATGGTAATTATTTTATATAAAAAAATGTAAATAAATTTCTCTGATGTATATAATTCATTTATCTTTCTTAAGACTGCCTACAGTTTATTTTATCTCATGTTTATCAATATATTAATATTAATATACTTATATAAAATGAGAGTGTCAAAATTTGTCGCATTCATTGATTTTAAATATATTAATATCATATTCAAGGTATTGTGGCCATTATGTTATTAACATTGGAAACATTGATGATAAGTGTTGAATTTAGTCATCCAATATAAATCTTAAATGTTTTAAGGTAATTTTATAAAATTAATTTTACCTTTAATTTCATGATTTACCATTAACCGCAGTTATAAAAAATTTACTAAAGTTATTATTCATAATATCCAAAAAATAAAAGTAACCTATTTAAATAATATGGATATGCTGAATCCAAATATGGAATCAATTTTTTATATTTTTGAACACATATGTTTCATTAAATAATTTAAAATTATTCCTCATTGAAAAAATGAAAAAAATGGATTTTCAAATGAAAAATCTATCAAAAGATTGACAAGTGTTTATAACAATTTTTAATGTAAAAAATAATTCAAATGTACTAAATTATTTTAAATGATAAAAATATAATATGATTATTTTTTAAAAAAATTAAAATTTATAATTTAACACTATAAATTATTTGAATTAAATTGTTTTTATGAATTAAAATTTAGTACTTTTCAATATTCATCAAAATATGAATGTTATTAAAAAATACCAAAAAAATAACCAATTTTTTTTATTCCCCTCTTAAAAATAAGAAGATTATTTTTTCATATTTGATATATAAAATTTCAAATATTGGATTTAAAATTTTTGCACAATCGAATGGTGCAAAACAACATTAAAAAAAATACATTTTTACCCAAAAAATTGAAGTTTTTTTATTTTATGTCTATAATACACATAAGATTAATTTTAAATATATATGAAATATATAAAACTCATAATTTGGTTAATACTATTCATAACCTCATATTTAATGGCTATTTTATATATTATATTAAATAGTAATATTTTATTAGTACATTTTTTTTTGGTAAAACTGGGCCTTGCATGTAACCTAATTCATCTCATTATTGTGTGTAACGTATGCTTAACATGGTGTTTCATAAAAATAAACCATGCAATTAAAATTATGTTTAAGTAGTTTTCAAAATATTTTAAAGTATTATTGTTTTGTATTGGACCTCTCTAATTGTATATCATCAGCCAAAAACCATCCCAAGCTCACATGACATTACATGTCAAATCTCACATCCAGAGTAGACACATAAGGAAAAAACAAAAAATAGATTCATAAAGGGATCTTGGATTTAAAAAATGGCACCTTAACATTACATGAAAATAGACTCCCTCAACCCCATACATTAATAATTTAAAAAAAATGTTTTATACCCACCTATGATTAATAAATTCCTTTCATACAGTATATAACGACCCATACTTTACATACATTGTTAATACTTCAAAATTGAAGCTCCCTTATTACAACATATGACATAACCACAAAGGACCGTATATGTATAGTGTCTTTAGAAACTGGGAAACATAATCAACTGGTTCATAAATATTCTACAGTGTCTCCCATTTATTTCATCATATCTAGGGTCCCTTTTAGCATATTCTAGTTAATATCCATCTTCCTGGCCTGCGGAAAAGAAAACATAAAAGGGTGAGCTCAAATGCTCAGCAAGGGCAAATAAAGGAAATAAAAATCATATCATATCTTTTTGAAAATCATAACCTGCAAAAGAGATCATAATATCTTAACATGGAATAAATCATAGAAGTGAAAATGAGATCCCCATAATTATAACATGAAACTTGAAACATTGTGGCATTCACACATAATCATGGAACATCATTTCTTGTTAGTCATGACTCATTGCCAAGACTATCTTAGTGGACAGAGTCCCTTTCTGAACCGAGTCACCCTCGTTCCAGTCCTGTTTCAATGAACCGGTATAACCTAACATTCCAGCCATGTCTATCTAATGAGATATAAAATCATTACCCAATGCATTTGAGGGAGATATAGGTCCCACCCATCTTATAATGAATCCTTTCTTATGTGTGCCACATAATCATAAACCATACATCATAGTGTAACCCATGTAATAAAAATGGAATTCTTAAACAACATGACATCATAAAAAAATTCATATAAGATAAAGGAATTCATAAAAATATTTCCATCACAACATAATCAAATCCATGTAATAATAGGGATAAAAACAGAACCCTTTTATTATCTTAGATGGAAAATAATTTTGATAAAATAATTGAACTCTATTCTTGAGGAAAATATCCTTTCTACATCAAAAACATTTTTCCTTTCATAACATGTCATACGACTTTAAAATAAAAGAAGATGATTAAAAATAAACTTGAAAACATGTAAAGGAAGCTTCTTGGAAATAATGTTTTAAAAATCCATTCATGCCGTATAAGTTAAAAAAAACATTCTTCTCGTACTTTTGTCGGAAAAGTCAAAACAGTACCTCGTACGAAAAACGACAAAAGATTCCTTTCATATCCTTTACTAAAAATTTACCGAAGGGTAAAATTGAATATAAACTATTGTATAAGGATATAAATATTACATATTGAGGAAACATGGATGTGGATGATAAAATACACCCCAGTAAATGCCAAAGTATAAAAAATCTTGGATAAAAATGAGATTGTGATATTTCCCTTACCTTAGGTCCGATTTGCTTTGTACGTGTCCAGAGCTCCTGTATAATGGTTTAAATTATGTTATTGACTTATTCCAGAATCATACATATTGATATGATATCATATATGGTCATATTCTTAGTTAGTAATATTTCATTGTTACTTGTTACTCGGGTCCTTATTGCCTTTTGTTCTTATGCATGTTTTGCCGAATAAATTCTTATTTTTCTTTTAAGGTTATAGATAAATTATATCCAGAATGGTATTAGTGTAAAATATATCATATTTATTCATTAAATTCATTTATATAATTACTATGTAATGATGATCATGTAGAACGAGTCGCATCACATCGTGGAGACGGTATTCTGTACGTACGCACGAGTGATGATATCGTTCCTATGATCGTGGAACTGTATTGGAGTATATATATATTATTTCAGTATCAATATTACTTTATAATAATCATAAATAGTTACTCATTACACCATTAGACCCATCCATGTAAGGTGATGGTGGAAAATAGATTACACCACGGCGTGGAGACGGTATTCCGTACGTACGCACGCGCGGTGATTTCATTTTTCCGTAGGATGGATAGAAGGTGAATTAGGGTTATTTCATATTTATAATAAAATATAAGTATTTAAGTAATACTGATGTTATTACTTTATCATGAAACAACTAAAGAACAAGAAGTTGAAGAAGAATGAAATTGAAAAGATCGGTAATGGATATTACCTGTTCTTTGGAACGCCTCTTTGAATCCTCCACTTAGGGAACTAAGATTGGTCTTTCTAGAATACCAGGACCTCTAGGATTATTCTAGGGAAGTGTAGAGGAGAAAATTTCAGGGGTTGGCCGAGCTTGAGTGCTCAAATTGGTGTGAGGAGGAGGGGGAGGAGGTGCCCTTTTATAAGGGAGGAGAGGGGCACCTTAGGAATATCTCAAAATATTATTTTATATTAAAGTCAAAATCGGTTTATAATGGTTCCAAAGGGTCTTATTTAGAAGCTAAAGTGGGGATGGGTCGAAATCCTATCAACCAATAGGATTTAGACAAGTTTAGGTTATTATTTTAACCTTATCAATTATATTTAACTCTAAGTTAAATAATTTAACTTTTACCGTGACTTTTTGTTTTCTTACACTATATGGTTAATATACTCACTATAACATGCCAAACGAACCCCAAATTGTTTATTAGTAATATATATATCCTTATCTAAGTCATTTGGCCGAACCTTAGATTTTTAGGAATAAAATAACAATTAATAATATAATATTTTATTTAAAAACTATTTTGTGTCAATTTTGACACTATTTGATATTTGATATTTCTGAAAGTCATAACATAATTATATGTCCGAAACAAGTTGATAAAAGCAACAATAATATATCATAGTAACCTATAAAATTAGTGTAATTCATAAAAAGTCTCAAATTACATTTATTTTGTTGTTTATAACATCAATTATGTCAATATTTCATTAATAAGATAATTACTGCATCATCATTGTGTCATAAATAAATTAAATTATTTAATGTCTAAAAATTACAAATAAAATACCATTATGTAGGAAATCTTTTTAGCTTTCTAATTAATATTTATAGTCGAATTTATCTTATATATAACCCCATATTAAAAATGGTTTACTTATTAAACTTTGATTTTAACTATTTTAACCCTTCTTTAAATAAATTAATAATAAATGTCCTAATCTAACCCAAGTGGGCCTAAATGGTCATATTTTATTCCTAAGTTTGTTTTTGGTCGAATTAAACTTATCCAATAGAATTAGGACATGTGTTAGGGTAATAGTAATATCATATTTACCCTTATTTACCCTATTTACTATTAACCGCGGCAAAATAAAAAGTTACTATTGACCAAAAAATTATTTTTATCTCATTGAACCACATTTTACTTACTGATATCAACCGTGTCTGTTGGATTTTTGAAATTCCATTCACAGAAGTGGTATAATTATGTTTTATGCAAAATTCAGTTTTTAACCTACCACTTAGTGGTTTCACTATTAATCAAAAATTGAAAGTTTTCAGAAAAATACCAAAATTTCACCCTAGGCTAATTTCGTTATTCCGAATCCAAAAATGAAGTCCATTTTGAAAAATAAAATTTATAAAATTTCAAAAAGTGGTTATTACTATTCATAACTGTTAGTTTTAATAATATTTTAATAGCATATCGTTGTTTAGTGAAACTCGGTATTGCATACGACGCAAGCTATCGAGGAAGGTCGTGATTGCGTGTAAAGTAAGCCAAGCAAGTGTGTAGTGAAAGATTCCTTTGATGATATATAAAAACAAAATATTACTCATAAAAATCTCAGTTGTAACATTCTACCCCCTTTAATGAATTTCGCCCTCGAAATTCATCACTTTGTAACAAACAGATGAGGATACATCTCCCTCATCATATCCTCAAGCTCCAAAGTAGCTTCTTCTAATTGGTGGTTCCTCCATAAAACTTTCACCAAGCGAGTGCTCTTGTTTCGTAGGACTTTTTCGCTACGATCCAGAATCGCTATCGTCTGTTCTTCATAAGAAATATCTTGCTCCAGCGGAACAACTTCTGAGATGAGTACATGTGAAGGATCTGGTATGTACTTTCTCAGGAGAGATACATGGAACACATCGTGAACTTCAGAGAGATTCGGTGGAAGCGCCAATCGGTAAGCTACCTTCCCAACACGATCCAGTATTTCGAAAGGACCGATATATCTAGGGCTCAACTTCCCCTTCTTTCCAAATCTCATAACCCTCTTCCAGGGAGATATTCGTAAGAACACTTTATCACCCACTACAAACTCTAGGTCTTTTCTTCGGTTGTCGGCATAACTTTTCTATCGACTCTGAGTTGCTCTTATGTGTTGTTGAATAGATCTGACCTTTTCTGCCATTTCATCAACGAGATCAGGTCCTAATAGCTTTCTTTCCCCAACTTCATCCCATCAAGTTGGAGTCCTGCATTTCTTTCCATAGAGAGCTTCATAAGGAGCCATCTGAATACTGAAGTGAAAGCTATTATTATAAGAAAATTCCACCAAAGGTAGGTGTTGATCCCAACCTCCCTTGAAATCCATAGAGCAAGCTCTCAACATATCTTCTAGGGTTTGAATTGTTCTTTCAGACTGATCGTGTGTCTGGGGATGATAAGTATTGCTGAAACTCAACTCTGTATCCAGAGTATGCTGAAGACTTCGCCAGAACTTCGAGGTAAATCTCGGATCCCGATCAGATATAATAGAAAGTTGTACTCCATGCAATCTTACCACTTCCTTTATATATATCCTGGCAAGATTATCTAGAGAGAAATCCTCTCTAATAACAATGAAGTGTGCAGACTTTGTAAGACGATCAACTATGACCCATATAGCATTATTGCCTTTGGATGTTTTAGGATGTCCTGTGACAAAGTCCATAGTGATGTTTTCCCATTTCCATTCGGGTATGGGTAATGGTTGTAACATACCCTTAGACTTCTATCTCTCAGCTTTAACTTGTTGACAAACCAAGCATCGAGAGACATATTCAGCAACAACTCTTTTCATGCCATCCCACCAGAAGTACTCTTTCAGGTCCCTATACATCTTCGTGCTTCCAGGATGAATAGAGAATGATGAACTATGAGCCTCATCCAGCAGCTCCTTCTTTAATTCGGGGATGGGAGGAACACAAACCCGATTCCTGAACTTTATTATCCCATCACAATCAAGGTTGAATTTAGGAACATTTCTCACCTTCTTTTGTAACTCGACATCTTCTTTCTGTGCCTCTTTAATCTTCACATGTATATATGGTTGAACATTCATTTGAGAAAGATAAGATTTTTCCCCTTCCATTATAATTCCAAGATCCATCCTTTGTAAATCCATAAATATTGGATCTTTTGTGATCCTCATCATGGATAAACTAGCATGGTCTTGTCGAATTAATGCAATTGCCACCTTGTTTGCTTTCCCAGGGTGGTAATGGATTGAGCAGTCGTAATCCTTAATCAGCTCCAACCATCTTCTTTGATGCATATTCACCTCCTTTTGTGTGAAAATATACTTTAAACTTTTATGATCAGTATAAATATCACACCTTTCACTATATAGGTAATGCCTCCAAATCTTTAATGCAAAGATTACCGCAGCCAACTCCAAATCATGTGTTGGGTAATTTTGCTCATGGATTTTCAACTGTCGTGAGGCATAAGCTATCACCATATCATTTTTCATAAGAACACACCCCAATACCTTCTTGGATGAATCACTATAGATCACAAACCTCTCTCCACTACAAGGCAGTGTGAGCACAGGTGCACTGGATAACCTTCTTTTAAACTCCTTGAAATTCACTTCACATTCCTCTGTCCAAACAAACTTAACTCCTTTCCTAGTCAACATGGTGAGTGGATTATATAATCGTGAAAAATCTTTTACAAAATTTCGATAATATCCAGCCAAACCAAGAAAACTTCGGATCTCAGTTACTGTTGTTGGTCTTGACCATCTTTCGATAACCTCTGTTTTTGCTGGATCCACAGATATCCCCTCTTTTGAGATTATGTGACCCAAAAATGAAACTTTTTGAAGCCAAAATTCACACTTGGTAAATTTGGCATAAAGCTTCTCCTATCTCAGGGTCTTCAATATAATTCTCAAGTGATCTTCATTCTCTTCCTTGCTCTTTGAATAGACAAGAATATCGTCTATAATGACTACCAAAAATTGATCATGATAGTTTCTAAAGACTCTATTCATTAGATCCATGAAGATAGCAGGGGCATTAGTAAGACCAAATGGCATCACTATAAATTCATAGTGTCCATACCATGTACGGAAAGCCGTCTTTGGTATATCCTCCCTTTTGAACCTTAATTGATGATACCCTGAACGAAGATCAATCTTGGAAAAGTATTGAGCTCCGCGTAGTTGGTCAAATAAGTCATAAATGCGTGGGAGAGGATATTTGTTCTTGATAGTGATCTTGTTAAGTTCTCGATAATCAATGCAGAGTCTCATTAATCCATCTTTCTTCTTAACAAATAGAACAGGTGCTCCCCAAGGTGACGCACTAGGGTGTATGAATCCCTTATCAAGATTCTCTTGGAGTTGCTTCTTCAATTCCTACAACTCAATTGGGTCCATTCTATAAGGTGTCTTTGAAATTCGAAAAGCACCTGGTACGAGTTCTATTGAAAACTCAACTTCATGATTTGGTGGAAGACCCGGTAATTCCTCTGGAAAGACATCATCAAACTCCCGTACAATGGGAATATTCTTAATCGTGAGTTTCTCACCAACCATTTGAGATAAATAACCTTCATTTAGTGGAATCAATACCCATAAGATGGAAGAAATTTCCACTGGAAGGTTATGTTCATCCTTGCATTGATATACAATCATAGATTGATATCGAATATGAAATGTGACTTCCCTTATTTGGCAATTGATATGAGCTGCATGTAGAGAAGCCAATCCATGCCAAGAATCACCTCAAATTCCACTAAAGGAAGGATCACAAGATTTGCAGGAAGCACTTTCCCACAAACTTCGATCGGAGAAGAATTATAAACTTTTGATGCGACTGTTGTGCCATTAGGTGTTTTCACAGCTAACTCAACATCTAATTGTTGAGGTAATACGGTGATACCCTTAGAAAATTTTTCAGAAATAAAAGAGTGGGTGGATCCAGAATCAAATAAAACATTTTCTACTTAAAGTGGATGGTAAGTGTACCTTTCACCACTTCTTTATCGTACTCCACATCGATGATAGAAATTGCATGTGACTTTCCTTTGTCTTTAGCCTTAAGATTTTGTTGACGTCGACCATCATCATCAACCCTTGGATTTGGGCATTGATTGGCATAATGCCCCATCTCCTTGCACTTGAAACATTGAAGTGTAGTAGGTTCATTCTTTGTGTCCCTTCCTTTATTTGGGTCATTAGACATCTTCTTCCAATTATTGCGGCATTCAAATGCCCGATGACCTTCCTTTCCACATTTAAAACATTTACTTGTCCCTTTAAGACAACTCCCTCCATGTTTCTTTCCACACTTTGAGCATAAGGGAAAGCTCATCTTCTTTTCAGTGTGCTCTTTAGATTTTCCTTTGAATTCCATCTTCCTCTTCTTATCAAACCCATGTGACTGATGGGTTACTCCAATCTCCATCTCGACTTTGAGAGCACATCGAACGATTTCCTCGTAGCTATTGAAGTCCCTTATGGCTAACGCCCTTCAAAGACTTGGTTTTAAGCTACTAAAGAAGTGATCGATCTTACTCTCTGGTTGGATAATAATACCAGAAGTGTACCTTGCAAGTCTTGTAAAATTTTCTTCATAGGTACCAACAGATTCATCATCCCTTTGCTTCAGTT
This sequence comes from Viscum album, assembly GCA_963277665.1. NCBI lineage: Eukaryota > Viridiplantae > Streptophyta > Magnoliopsida > Santalales > Viscaceae > Viscum > Viscum album. Next base: position 269,801,879 of record OY728131.1, read on the forward strand.
CAAGAAACTCTTTATCTATCTTTGTTCGGAGAATATGAGGGAAGTACTTATTGAAAAATATGTTCTTGAACTCGTCCCATTCCATAGACTCAATTTCATCACTTTGCCTCGTATTATTAATAAGATTTCACCATTGATCAGCATCTCCTTCCAAACGATACACTTCTAGGATGACTTTATAATGTTCAGAACATTGAAGAACTGAAAATATATTTTCAGCACTACTAATCCATTGTTCAGCAACTAATGGATCAGTAGACCCGCTGAAAGAAGGTGGATGCTGCCTCATGAAGGATTCAACAGAATGTTGCTCCTTCCTTTGCTCGTTTGGAAGTCCTGCATGATTCATAGCTTGATAAAGTTGTGTGAGCATGGCTACAAGATTTTTCATTCCAGCTCCCATATCTTATGGTTGCTCAGGGGGACAATCATTGCAATTCCCATCGCATTCCGCATTAACACGGTTCCTTCGGGTTCCAGACATTGACTAAAACCAAGAAGAATAGTGTGAGAAGCACTAATTATAATAGGAAAACCACATAATCAAGGATAAAATTTCACACTTAAGGTCTTATCCTATGGTATTCATGGCTATTTCTAAAACACTAAGATTGAGTTCTATGCTTAGACTTATCCTTATGGTTCTTACTAAGGCTTTCACATCCTAGTTTCCAAAGGTTGACTATAACTTTCCTCTGATATCAACTATAACGACCCATACTTTACATACATTGTTAATACTTCATAATTGAAGCACCCTTATTACAACATATGACAAAACCACAAAGGACGGTATAGGTATAATGTCTTTAGAAACTGGAAAACATAAACAATTGGTTCATAAATCTTCTAAAGTGTCTCCCATTTATTTCATCATATCTAGGGTCCCTTTTAGCATATTCTACTTAATATCCATCTTCCTAACCTGGGGAAAAGAAAACATAAAAGGGTGAGCTCAAATGCTCAGCAAGGGAAAATAAAGGAAATAAAAATCATATCATATCTTTTTGAAAATCATAACCTGCAAAAGAGATCAGAATATCTTAACATGGAATAAATCATAGAAGTGAAAATGAGATCCCCATAATTATAACATGAAACATGAAACTTTGTGGCATGCACACATAATCATGGAACATCATTTCTTGTTAGTCATGACTCATTGCCAAGACTATCTTAGTGGATAGAGTCCCTTTCTGAACCGAGTCACCCTCGTTCCAGTCATATTTCACTGAACCGGTATAACCTACCGTTCCAGCCATGTCTATCTCATGAGATATAAAATCTTTACCCAATGCATTGGAGGGAGATATAGGTCCCACCCATCTTATAATGAATCCTTTCTTATGTGTGCCACATAATCATAAACCATACATCATAGCGTAACCCATGTAATAAAAATGGAATTCTTAAACAACATGACATCATAAAACAACTCATATAAGATAAAGGAATTCATAAAAATATTTCCATCACAACATAATCAAATCCACGTAATAATAGGGATAAAAACAGAACCCTTTTATTATCTTATATGGAAAATAATTTTGATAAAATACTTGAACTCCATTCTTGAGGAAAATATCCTCTCTACATCAAAAACATTTTTCCTTTCATAAAATGTCATACGACTTTAAAATAAAAGAAGATGATTAAAAATAAACTTGAAAAATTGAAAAGGAAGCTTCTTGGAAATAATGTTTTAAAAATCCATTCAGGCCGTATAAGTTAAAAAATCATTCTTCTCGTACTTTTGTCGGAAAAGTCAAAAAAGTACCTCGTACGAAAAACGACAAAAGATTCCTTTCATATCCTTTACTAAAAATTTACCAAAGGGTAAAATCGAATATAAACTATTGTATAAGGACATAAATATTACATATTGTGGAAACATGGATGTGGATGATAAAATACACCCCAGTAAATGCCAAAGTATAAACAATCTCGGATAAAAATGAGATTGTGATATTTCCCTTACTCTAGGTCCGATTTGCTTTGTACGTGTCCGAAGCTTTTATATAATGGTTTAAATAATGTTATTGACTTATTCCAGAATCATACATATTGATATGATATCATATATGGTCATATTCTTAGTTAGTAATATTTCATTGTTACTTGTTACTCGGGTCCTTATTGCCTTTTGTTCTTATGCGTGTTTTGCCGAATAAATTCTTATTCTTCTTTTAAGGTTATAGATACATTATATCAAGAATGGTATTAGTGTAACATATATCATATTTATTCATTCAATTCATTTATATAATTACTATGTAATGATGATCATGTAGAACGAGTCGCATCACATCGTGGAGACGGTATTCCGTACGTACGCACGAGTGATGATATCGTTCCTATGATCGTGGAAATGTATTGGAGTATATATATATATTTTCAGTATCAATATTACTTTATAATAATCATAAATAGTTACTCATTACACCATTATACCCATCCTTGTAAGGTGATGGTGGAAAATAGATTACACCACGGCGTGGAGACGGTATTCCGTACGTACGCACGCGCGGTGATTTCATTTTTCCGTAGGATGGATAGAAGGTGAATTAGGGTTGTTTCATATTTATAAAAACATATCAGTATGTAAGTAATACTGATGTTATTACTTTATCATGAAAAAACTAAAGAAGAAGAAGTTGAAGAAGAAAGAAATTGAAAAGATCGGTAATGGATATTACCTCTTCTTTGGAATGCCTCTTCGAATCCTCCACTTAGGGAACTATAATTGGTCTTTGAAGAAGACCAGGACCTCTAGGATTATTCTAGGGAAGTGGAGAGGGGAAAATGACAGGCGTTGGCCGAGCATGAGTGCTCAAATTGGTGCGAGGAGGAGGGGGAGGAGGTGCCCTTTTATAAGGGAGGAGAGGGGCACCTTAGGAATATCTCAAAATATTATTTTATATTAAAGTCAAAATCGGTTTATAATGGTTCCAAAGGGTCTTATTTCGAAGCTAAAGTGGGGATGGGTAGAAATCATATCAACCAATAGTATTTAGACATGTTTAGGTTATTATTTTAACCTTATCAATTAGATTTAACTTTAAGTTAAATAATTTAACTGTTACTGTGACTTTTTGTTTTCTTACACTATATGGTTAATACACTTACTATAACATGCCAAAAGAACCCCAAAATGTTTATTATTAATATATATATCATTATCTAAGTTATTTGTCCGAACCTTAGATTTTTAGGAATAAAATAACAATTAATAATCTAATATTTGATTTAAAAACTATTTTGTGTCAATTTTGACACTATTTGATATATGATTTTTGTGAATGTCATAACAGAATTATATGTTCGAACCATGTTGATTAAATCAACACTAATATATCATAGTAACCTAGAAAATTAGTTTAATTCATAAAAAGCCTCAAATTACATTTATTTTGGTGTTTATAACATCAATTTGGTCAATATTTCATTAATAAGATAATTACTGCATCATCATTGTGTCATAAATAAATTATATTATTTAATGTCTAAAAATTACAAATAAAATACCATTATGTAGGAAATATTTTTATATTTCTAATGAATATTTATAGTTGGATTTATCTTATGTATAACCCCATATTAAAAATGATTTACTTATTAATCTTTGATTTTAACTATTTTAACCCTTCTAAAAATAAATTAATAATAAACGTCCTAATCTAACCCAAGTGGGCCTAAATGGTTATATTTTATTCCTAAGTTTGTTTTTGGTCGAATTAAACTTATCCAATAGAATTAGGACATGTGTTAGGGTAATAGTAATATCATATTTACACTTAGTTACCCTATTTACTATTAACCGCGGTAAAATAAAAAGTTACTATTCACCAAAAAATTGTTTTTATCTCATTGAACCACATTTTATTTACTGATATCAACCGTGTCTGTCGGATTTTCAAAATTCCATTCACAGAAGCGGTAAAATTATGTTTTATGCAAAATTCAGTTTTTAACCTACCACTTAGTGGTTTCACTATTCCTCAAAAATTGAAAGTTTTCAGAAAAATACAAAAATTTCACCCTAGGCTAATTTCGGTATTCTGAATCCAAAAATGAAGTCCATTTTGAAAAATAAAATATATAATATTTCAAAAAGTGGTTATTACTATTCATAACGGCTAGTTTTAATAATATTTCAATAGTATATCGTTGTTTAGTGAAACTCGGTATTGCGTACGACACAAGCTATCGAGGAAGGTCGTGATTGCGTGTAAAGTAAGACAAGAAAGTGTGTAGTGAAAGATTACTTTGATGATATATAAAAACAAAATATTACTCATAAAAATCTCGGGTGTTACACAGTTTATAGCTTTGGGTAACAAATAGAATCATCTATTACAAGAAATTAATTATTTTAAAAATTAATCAATGTATAATTTATTTTTTTAAAACTCAGGGAAAAACAAAAATAGTAACTAACATATTTATTAGTATAAACTAAAGAACTTCAGGTTTTCATATGTTTATAAAAATATGTTACATTGTTAGTGAATGAGATATTATTAAGCATATATTAAGAAACCATTTTATTTCTATCAAATTATAAGAATGATTTTGTAAAAATACCCTCTATAATTAATTATCAAACCAATAATTACAGTATTTATGTTCATTAACTATTTTTATCAAATTAACATGATATCCCATATTATAAAAACATTCTGAGTAAATCAATAGATATATAATAATCTATATATAAATTTAATAGGAAGACAATCATCATATTTTAAAAACATATTTTACCATTACGACCATAAACCATTTCTTTAATTAATCCTATTTAATTATATTAGGGTTAATTATCCTTTCACCCATAGAGATATAGCATGAATAATTTTCAATTTCATGTATATACAAGTAGAATAAAAAAATATCTTACCTCAAGGATACAATGTTCCCTCAATGAGAATGAGAAGACAATTCATATCATGATCACGTCTCTTGTAATTATACTAAAAACCTCTAAGAATGCCTCACCATAACCATACAAAAAAATGTAAAAATAACTACATAAACAATAATGATATCAAAATCTATCTCATGAAAATACAAAACAGGATTAAAATGACCTTTCCTTGATTAATTATCAAGAGAAGTGGAACAGATCACATTGGATCACTATACGTCCTCCTCTAGAATATGGTAGTAAAATCTAATCAAAGATATATATTAACGGATTAGAAGATATATTTTTTTTCTTAGTTTTAAAGATATGATTTTTATAGAAATACATGTTTTAATGAAACTCTTTGTATTAATAGGGGAAAAGAAGTTTGAAGGCCATGATGAAGTACCATACACTATGGTGAAAAGGTTCTCCCGTAAGACAAAACGATAGCATAAGAAAAGAGTAAATTTCATAACATTTCTGGTCAATGTCACATCTAAAAAACATAGCCTACTCCACACTACATATCTTATATCTTTGGAAGAGGACCACAAAATATGTCAAAACTCAACATTAATGTATTTAATTGAAAAAAATGATGCTATATTTTATCAGACCCCCATGATTGATGTGTAATGATATTGAAAGATCGACTAGAACTACCCTCTAGATCCTTTACACTATAACTCTTAACCCACCCCACATCCTTGTGAACTCCACAGTGTGGTACAAGACTCAACACCATAGTCTTGTTATATAGCTAAAATTTCATTTTAACTTCCCACGTTCTGCCTCAGAGCCTCTTATGAAAACCTCAAAAACACAAAATAATGAGATATAAGGATTGGAGACCTTAATCATATATAAATTGTATTCTTAAATATTATAAATGAATTATATCTCAAATTTTTACCATTACTAGTCATTTGACCTTACCATTTCATGCATTTCATTTCCAATGGTTATGAAGAAATGATGGTAGTAAAGATTAACAAGAAAGTTTACTATGTAAAAAGACATAATGAGATATATTAACAAAATCAAAATAATATGATTGTTTATATAGTATCCAAATTCACTAAACCATTATATTCCTTGTAATACCCTGATAGTTTTGTGAAATATTTTATTTGAATTAATTTAATATTTTTATATTTTTCATTTTATGCAACACACAAAATAGTTTTTTATATTAAATCTAAATAGTTTAATATACCTATCACATATCACCAAATCAACATACATTACATGGACAATCATCTTGGCATAAGTAACAAGTAACACTGAATTGGTGTATGTTACCTGAAACACTGAGTTTATATGAAACATCATTTTATTATTATAATTAATTAAACAAGATAATTATTACCTATACATTAAACATAATAATATCAATAGTAATAACTACTTTTAAAATATTATTTATTATGGTTTTCTATAAATAAAACATATGGATAATGAAAGACATAATTTTTGGAAATGTCCTTATATGTTTAAAAATACTGTTTTCTAAACTGAACTTCTTTTAATGTACATCTATGAAAGATATTAAAATAAAATTCAAAAAAAATTAGAAATATAATTATATAAAGGAAAATTGATTTTTTTAACATATAATTTTTAAATTAAATTATGGTGAATTCATAGAAATATTCTATGAATCATTATATTTGGAATAATATTGAAAATAACTGAATTTTAATTCAAAATTACTTTTCATATAATTTATGTGTAAGGTTAAATTGCATTTTAATATAGTTTCAAATATTAATTTTATTTTATTTTTATAATTTAATCCAATTCAGTTCATTGGAACCATTTTCACACAAAAATTGAATATAAAAACTTTGAAAACATTTAATCAATCTTACATTAAAAACCTACATTTTTGACCAGACTAAAAAATTAAATTTAAATAAATTTCTCCCACTTATATAATCAGAATTTAGAAAATATTTATGAAATATTTTGAATTAGGATAATTTATAATCCCTAATGAGGTGAGCATATTTTTTTACGAAAATATTAGTGATAGTGATTAAAATTAATTACGATGAATAAGAGAATAATTAACTTATCAAATGACTAAAACAAAAATTTAAGACCCAAAAGGAATGAGAAAAAATTCCAAGATCTATTATATTTCCATATTTCTACCACAACCACCCTTTTATCACCTTTTATTATTATTGGATCCAAATTAAACATTAAGAACGTCATTGGAATTCTCTCTTATAATATTTACAAGAGTTACACTCTTGCTCCACTATAATAAGGACTCATATCATCCTACTTCCTCACACCTCTCAAAAAACATAAATTAAATCAATATCTGCCCAAAACATTCCTCAAATTTCATTTATTCAACCTATAATCCTCCTCTTGGCTGTAAATCAATCCAAATAAACCCTTTTGGTAAATGACAAAGGAGTAACCCCATTTAAAAGGTAACACTTTAAAACAATTTCATATCTTTAATTTACTATTAAATAACCTAAAATACCTAATTATAAGTTCATATAATAAAAAATATATATGATAAATATAGTGATATGTTTTTTTATTAAAGTTTCATCCTACACTTACACACACTTCCATCTAATGTGTAACGAACAAGATGTTTACGTTTATGGAGAAATATCTCCTCACGAAATGATGATTTTATTTTTTCCCTTACGACCTCTCATGACGGAAATTACGAGGGATACTAAGTTTATATATGTTAAAATTTATATTTATTATGTATTTAACATTAATAATGTTTTTTACAACACGTATCTTAATAATTTTCATTTTTTGTAAATATGATAATTTCGTTTATGTTAGTGGGGACTACTACCACCTTAAATTGATGTGATTATTTTACACACTATATCTATTTTATTAAGGATTAATGTATTGAAATTATATGAAATACATGAAGTTATAAATCTACTTTTATTATATATATACATATAATTCATTTTCTTTCATTCTTTCAATATGATAATAAAAATGGAAACACCATTCATGCGTACATACGGCTTACCGTCTCCATTAACGGTGTATTCCATTTCATAATTATATATTTTTTAGATTATTATAATAAAAATATAAATTATATAAATTATTTTCATATCATGGTTTATATTGTAGAATTAATGCTATATGTATAAGGTCTAAAGCTATAAAAAATTAAGACCATTGCATAGAACAAGGATAATATTACACAAAGTGTAACCATAACCTTGGATTCTTGAAAAGAGTGTAATATAATGTCATAATAAAAAAATATATGGTATTATATATAAGATTATTATTTGTTAAAATATGTATAATAAACATAAATTTATTATACAATATTCTTGTACGAGTGCGAATAGAGTCAACACACAATGTATGGGGATTTAATCTCACTTTTTATTTCTGGGACACACATGCTTTATTCACCACACATTCCATTTGTGTGGTGTGTATATTTCCCAAATATAATTTTAAATTATTCTTATACATAATTTTTTAGTATTTACATATCCATTATATGATCATTCTTATATGTGGATAATGTTTCAAAAAATACCAAATCGGTAAGATAGTTTTGTCTCAATCTACGTTCATTGAAACACATGTTATATAATGAATTTAAATTAGGTTTTGAGTTTAATATACTTAAATTTTACATTTCATATCATGAATATACATAATTTAATGATACGTTAGTCTCTATGTAATTTTATATTCTAACATGTGTAGTATGATCCCACATTACCATGTGGTAAGAGTTTATTGAAATAATCTCATAATTTACAGATATTGTTCATGATTATGATTCCATTATTGAAATCATATAATACATGTATCAAGTACACTAATGATTTTTCTTATCCTCTATTTATTCATAATATAATCATGTATAGGTTACATTTTTCAACTATTTGGTACATAACACTGTTAAAAATGTTTTTTAAGAAATATAGACATTACGCTCTCTTCATCAAAAATCATTTTTCCATAAAAGACATGTTTTCTAAAAAGGGTTTCCATGAATATCCTTATATTATCCAATAACCATTAAAATAAAATTTTCCTTTTTAGTATTTTACCAATTTTTTCAATGGAATATTTTGGCCCTTTCCAAAAAATCCATTTTTCTAAGATTTTACCCCAAAAATACGTAATGTTCATCTTACCTCATACAACATGTAAGGATTTACCCAATGTCATGATCATCATTCCCTTGAATCTTTCTTTACATGATTAAAAAGTTATTTTTATAAAAGAAAATTTTCTCTTAATATTTTGGATATTCATTATTTTTAAAATGGGTTTCAATGAAAATGGTTTTTTAAAAAAATTCTGATTATACGATGCTTATGTTAAAAAGGTTTCAAAACATTTTTTAATGCGAAAAGTTTTAATGAAAATTTAATGTTTTAAAATTTATTTTAATATTTTTAAATATTTATTTATAATTATTTAAAATATTTTTAAATAAATAATAATTAAAAAAATATAAATGTTACATTATATGATTTCATGTCAAATTGTGTTCACAATGTTTTCAAAGCATAATTTATATGATTTAATGGAAAAAAGTTTCAACATATTTTAATGATTATTTTATAAAGTGGCATGGAAATTTTTTTACGAAATGTTTCGAAGATTGTTTTCTAATTTTTCAAGGAAAATTAGTTTCAACATATATTCAATATTTTTTCATGTTTTCATGGAAAAGATATTTTTAAATGATTTCATGAATTATTTATATGTTTGCAAATTATTTTCAATGAAATGGTTTTCAAAAAGTTTTCAAGATCCATTTATAATAATTCAAGGAAAATGGTTTTCAAAATGTTTTAAATATCTCAATATAATATTTCAAATAAAAATGATTCCAAAATACTTTTGAGGATTTTTTTTATAATATTTAATGTCAATTATCCTGAAAATGGTTTCAAAAATGTGCTTATGTTTTAATGATCCTTTTTTCAATAAGAAATGATATTTTCCTAATGAAATGTTTGTAAATATCATCTCAAACATATTTCCCATATAAAATGACATTCGTTGGTGTTACTCATTTAATTGTTGTAAAATTAATCAATGTATCCATTCATATTATTTCTCAAAATGGATTATGTTTTGATAAAATAATTTTTATGAAAACTGTTTCTCTTCCACTGGTTATATATTTATGAAACCCATTTCTTTTTCAATAGGTATATGCTTATGAAACATACTTCCTTTCACGGGTTATGATTTGATGAAATTACTATGAAACATATATATATTTTATTTTATGATATGGTTACATTTTTATGACACACATTTAATTTCTTGGGTTATGATATTAATGTTTATGATTTGGTGGATCATGTATGGGTGATTTAATTATGAGAAGGGTCGGACCTATATCTCCCTCAAACGTGTTGGTTAAATATTTATATATCATGATACATTCATGGGTTGAACATGAAAATAATGTGGTCTAATATTATAGGTGTGGAAGGAGGAGAGAACATGTTTCAATAAAACATGGATAGAATGGGGAGTGAAACCAGTTTTGTAAAGATCTTTTTCCACTAAGATGGACTCGACATATATCCCATGAAAACTGTGGAAATAATTTTATAATCTTGTTTATTTTAAATATTTCTAGGTTTTCATCCTATGACATGCTTTCATTTCTTATTATCTTTATTTCCTTATGATTCATGTCCTATGATCTCCAAATAGTTATGGAATGATTTATGTTTATGATATTTGATATGCATGTTATGATCATATATTATCTTGATTGTGTTCTCTTACCCTTATCTCATGATTATTCATACTTTTCTTCCTAGTTTACCATAACTATGATTCTGATCACACCAATTTTTATGTTTCATTTACTAGGTTATGAAGTTATATATTATGTATGATGTGTCTGGTAAGGGTTATAGTCATGAAGAATATAGTTGGAGATAATATACCTTACTTATGTACCAGTGTTCATGTTTCCATGATTTCAAAAGAACCAAACAAATATGGTATTTGGGTATCTTTTATTAATTTTTTAAGAATTCATCAAATGGGATGTAATGTTAATGTATAAAAAGAGAGGGTCACAATAGTTGGGATCAGAGTTATGCATTAGTTATCTTTTGGATGCTAGGATGATAAAACCATAGTGAGAACCCAAAATATATTTCTAAATATATGTCTATATAGAAGGAAATGTATGGGAAAATGTCCTTGAATTTTGGTAAAGGGTAGAGTGAGTGGTTTCCTAGAAATACATATGTGTATGGATACTACAAGTGGATGTAGATCTAGTAGAAAAGTACCATGGAGTTACAAATCATAAATGATGCCTGAATACCTACATAGGGTAATATACTACATGTCAATAGGCCATGCTGCACACTTGGTTTTTCACTCCCATGGGTTATTCTTTAGGAATTCACAAAATCATTAAGAACAATAATAAAAAATTTAGATATATTTTTTCAATGAACAACATATTATGAAACTAGGGTGTCATATGTTAAGGAATCTATCATTATTTAATCATCTTATAAGTAATTAATTTCATGTATATGTGGGTTTCTTCTATGAAACATAATTATCACATTATGCTTATAGTTTTAGTCAATGAAGGGAACCCGAAAGAACTGTATTAATGTTGAATTTGATAGATGATTTTATGATGATCATTCAAGTAGGTTGATCACTAGAGTGAAATATATTGTGATCATGCCTATTTTTTTTCCAGAAACATGATTAACAACATGTAACATAATAAACTCTCAAACTCATCAAGGAAGACAAATACAATGTTCATTGAGAGTTCGGGTAATGGAGACAATGGAGGAAATAGGATTTAGTTTCCTTTATGTTAAGAATGTAGAAATAATCATCTTGTTAAATGTCTTATAGGAACAAAAATATGTTTTGAATATATAAAATGATATATATCAAGACACTACTGTGGAAAAACGAAGTGTTTGGTTAAATAAATGGAATAGAATATTAGATTCCCTAAGGCATCATTGAAGGTTATGTGTTTTGAGTATTGAATAAATGGTTATTATGAAACTCAATGTCCCACAAAGAAATTACTTGAGTAGAATCAGCAAGGTGGTGTAAGTAATTGTTACATTGATAATGATGAAGAGGCTATAAGTTAAATATGAAAGTAAATATGTATTATGTAATAGGATTATGTAGCCTTGATAATGGATTAAGGATGAAGTAATCTTAGTTTTTATGTATTGGGATTCCAGAATTATTAAATGGGAAATATATAATGATTTTCCTGTTTATATTATTTTTACAAATGATATATAGGAATACATTGAATTGATACCATTTAATAGAAAAGAGATTTAATAGATGGGTGATTTCCATGATAAATTAATGAATAAGGCAATGATTGTACTTAATATGATCTTTATGTCACAAGACTGTTTTTTTACAAAGATATGTGGGATATAAATAAGTAAATTGGATGGAACTGATTACATTGGAATCAATTATGGACTTTTCACAAGTATGTAATGCTATCATGGATGAAGTTTACAACTTAATGGACTTATGGAATATATATTGTAATATATAGAATAAGTAAGAATTAATTTTTTCCAAAATTATTTATGGTGATTAAGAGTGTTATCTTGATCTAATAGAATTTACCATGGGGGTATTCACATGTTTGGAATGTGACAACTAATAACTACTTTGTGATACGTGGGAGATCAATTTTAACCAAATTTCATAACATTATTTATAATGATTTTGATTTTGATTTTTTGGAATTGTTATGAGAATAACCATTAATGAAATGTTTATGTTAGTCTTTGGGGAAAGTATTTATGTATTTATATTGTATTGAAAACCCTGGTAAAAATGATATTTTTTATTAAACTTATTTCAAGGATGTCCATCATATTTACAATAATAATTATATTATTGTTGTTTTAGAAAAGGATATATTGTATTTTATAAGGAAAACATTCATGTTCAAAAAGAATGTGGGTTTCAAAACCATGATAGAATGACGATAAGGGTTTCATGCCTACCACTGGCCTACACAACGTCCTAGATAATCTATAACTATTATTGATTAAAACTTATTTATGATGATATAATAGTGTTACTTTTTATGTTTATTGATTAATGTTTTTTCAATATTTATTTTTAAGGATAGTTATATAAAAATAGTTATACTTTGTATTCTTTTATTGGCCTTGATATCCAAAAAAGTGTATTTTGGAGCTTCTAGAATCAAAATTAAATTTTTCACATCAATTTCTTGACGAAATGGATGAATTAAAAATAGATAAAATAAAATCCAATGAATTAAATTTTTTATAGAATTATATCAAATATGAATATTTCCTTATATTATTGGAAATAAAATAATTACAAAATGATAGGATAACGATCAAATATAAAATTATGTTTTCTTTATAACTTAATTTAAGTTGATGTAAATTCTTTTTAAATAATCACAGATTTATGAATTTGATACCCTCAAATTTTTAGTGATAATTCAATTTTTTTATTGAAGAACCCTATCACTCCATATAAATATATACAGATTCCATCCATGTCTAATCTTCACTCCTAACCTATGATCTCCTACGTTGAATCCTAGTTATATTTTACTTTGGGTAATTGTTATGGTTCCAACATTATCAATTTAAAGGATGTTTGAGTATTAATTTTTATGATGTGGGTTTATAAGAATTAAGCATTCAAGTATTAATCTATTGATAACCAAGATGTAATTTGCGGGTAAAATTCATTTTAAGGGGGGTGGAATGTAACACCTCGTCTTTTTGTCAAAATATATGTTTTTGAATGAATTTGATATTTTGATATTTTTTATTTCACGCAACAATTAAAATAGTTTTATTTATATTAAATTACTATGTCAACTATTCCGTTCACATGTGACTAACTTAGTGTGCATTAAACAGAACAACAACATTGTGTATGTTATATAAAACACCTACTTGGTGTACAGTACATGCAACATTGAGTTTCTGTAAAACATCATTTAGTTGTTATAATTATTTAAATGAGATAATTATAATGAATCCATTAATCATACTTACATGAATTGTAATAAGAAAATTTAAAACATTGTTTATAATTTTTATATATAAATAAAACATATTGATAACAAATAATATATTTTTTTTAATTCCGTATATGTTTGAAAATATTGTTCTCTCAAATTAACTGTTTAAAACATCCTTTTTGAAAAATAATGAATTTGATTTTAGATACATTTATAATTTTTATTTGATAAAATAAAATTATTTTTTAAAATTTAAAATTTTGAAAATAGATTAGGGTGAATTTATGGGAATTTGCTGAGAAACATCATTATTTTATTAATAATGATAAATTTTGATTTTAATTAATAAATGATTCTCATAAAATTTATTTATAATTTTAAATGATATTTTAATTTTATTAATAAATTAATTAGATAATATTTTTATGAAATATTAAAATTTACGTCTTTTGAACTAATTTCACACTGAACATTGATATAATAACTTAGAAAACTTTGGATCATTTTCACATTAAAACCCCACATTGTAGACCAGACTATTGAATTAAATTTAAGTTCATTTCTGCCAGTAATGTGATTGGAATTTAGAAAATTGGATTTATATTTTTAATAAGAATAATTTATAATTTATAATAAGGTCTATCTTGTTTGTTTTTACAAAAAGGATTAGTGAAAGTGTTTTAAATTTATTACGATGATTAATAGAAAAATTAACATAACAAATCAAAAAAATCATAAATTTAAGACCCAAAATGACCTAAAAACGTCAACAAGATCCATTTTTTGAACATATTTCGACCATATCCTCCCTTTTCTAAAATATTTTCCAATATTGGATCCACTCGCAACATGAAAAATGTGGGTGGACTTCTTTATTCAATGATTTACAAGAGTTTTACTCCTCCACCACTATAAAAAGTCATCCTCTACAACCGCTTACTCACAACTATAAATGTAACATGGATTGGAAAACATACACACAATGCACTCATAAAATTCCCTCTATTCTACCTAGATTCATCCCCTTGGGAAGAAAGAATTACAAGTAAGCCCTATGTTGTAAACCAAAATGGCGTACCCTATTTTAAAGGTAATGATTTCCAACGATCATATGAATTTCATTTAAATCAAAATTTATTAAAATATTTTTATTCTATTATCATATAATTAAAACAGCATCCTAAATATACTGGTATGTTTTTCTATTATGGTTTACACATACACATACACCATCTTCCATCTAATTGGTATTAATCAAACTGTTTACGTGTATTATGAACTATCGCCTCATGAAATGATGATTGTTCATTTTTTCCTTTACCACATCTCATGATATAAATTATGATGGAAAATATTTTTATATATGTTATATTTTATATTTATTATGTATTTAATATACATTAATTTTGTTACAACACATATATTTGTACTTTTCATTTTCTGTAAATATTATAATATTGATTGAGGAAGTAGGGACTACCACCCCTCAAAGTGATTTAATTCTTTCACACACTACATGAAAAGTAATAAGGATGATTTTATTGAAAATATATGAAATAATAATTCTTCCATAATTATTATATATATATACACATATATTTTATTTTCTTTATTTCCTTCAATACGACAGTAAAAATAGAAACAATGTTCATGCGCAAGTATGACTTACCATCTCCATGAATGGTGTATTATATTTCATACTTCTTTATAATATAGACTATTAAAATCCACATATAATGAATATACCTGATATTTACAACATTTTTTAAATTCTGGATGTCATGATATAAGTATAAGGACAAAAAATAAAATAATTAAGGCACATGCGAAGATGAAAGTGAATATGAACCGAAATGAAACCAAAACATCGAATTGTCAACAAGAATGTATTTCAAGGTCATAATAAAAAACATATGTTATTATAAATAAGAATATTATTCTATAAAATATTTATAATACACTTAGGATTATTATAAATTAATCATCTATGAGTATGAAGTGAGTCAAAACATAAGGTAATGGTATTTCATCTCACCTTTAATTTCTATGAGATACATGATTTATTCAAAACCCATTATTTCTGTGTAGTACTTATACTGCCCATGTATGAATCCAATGATATTTATACATAAAATTATTTGGATGTTCATTTCCATTCAATGATTTTTATTTTAATAGGTCTAATCATTAAAATGTTACCAAATCAATAATAAAATTTTCTTTCAATTGGCATTCTATGAGATAGATGTGTTATTATGCACCTAAATTATTTTTTAGGTGTATAAACTTCCATTGGACGTGTTATATCTTTAATCTATATCATATCATGATATTTTAATATTTATGTAATTATTTTTCATTACGAAGAGAGTATGATCAAGTTACCATGTGAAAAGAGTTTATTGAAACAATATCATTGTTTATCTAGATTTTTTGTGATTATGTTTTCTTTTATGGAAATCTTATGATACATATCTCAAGAAAAATACTGAATTTTTATATGCAATGGTTATTAAAAATATATTCATTTATTGATACCAATTTTCTAATCTGTGCTATTTAATATAATTCAGAATGTATTTTTATGAAATATAGACATTACCCTCTCTTCAGTCGGGAATGTGTGTTCCTTCAATACCATGTTTTATAAAAAGGTTTTCCAAGAATATTACACTATTACCCTATAATTATGAAAAGAAATTTTTTCCCTTATTTATTTTATAAAAAATTTTAAAATAATATTATTTTCTTTTTCTGAACAATGAAATTTTCTAAACTTTTAATATGAAATAAATGAATGTTCTTCTTACATCATATGTCATGCACATGTTCTCCCACTTCCATTACAATAATTCCCTTGAAGCCTCCATTACTTGATTAAAAACTTATTTTTTTAAAATGAAATTTTTTTCCTAAACTTAAGGATATAAACTCTTTTAATGTGGTTTTCATTGAAAAAGGTTTTTCAAAAAAGGCACTATAATTACCAATGACTCATTTTTATGTTTCGCATGTGATTTTTATATAAAAGGGTTTTTCAATTTTTTTATTATTTAAAAAGTATGTTTTAAATTTTAAGGAATTAATTATATGTTTTGAATGTATTTTCAATGAAATAGTTTCCAAAATATTTTCAAATGACCAATTCATTTTTTGAAATAAAATTGATTTCAAAATGATTTCAAAACCTGTTTTACAATTCTTAACAAAATTTTTTATAAAATGTTTTCCAAGAATCCTTTGTAAATTTTCAAGGAAAGTTGTTTATAAAATGTTTTATAGCTTCTTTTATATGTCTTGAGTAAATGTTTTATAAAAATTCAGGATTCTTTGATATGTTTTGAAGGAATTTTTTTTTCAAATTTAATCCAAGCCTTATTTATATGTTTGAAATATATTTTAAAAGAAATCATTTTAAATCATTTTCATGAACTTTTTATAATTTTTCAATGAAAATTATTTTTGAAATGTGTTTAAAATATATTTATATGTTTTTAACGAAAAATGATTCCAGTTGGATTCCAAATATTTCATTATAATCATTCAATATTATTTTCAAAAAGATGGTTTTCAAATGATTTTTATGTTTTAAAGAGGCGTTTTCAAATATGAATGGATATTTTTCTCAAAATATGATTCTGAATGATCCTTAAAATTTATTTACATCTTGAATGAAATTTTTTGGTGTTACTCATTCATTTAGATGGAAATTATTAAATGTATCCATTCAAAATCTTTCATTGATTTGTTTATGTTTTAATGGAATGATGTTTATGGAACCCATTTATGTTTAACAAGTTATATGTTTATGGAAGCGTTTTCTCTTCCATGGATTATATTCTTATGAAACCCACTTCATGTAGTATGTTTCTAATTGATGAATTGATTAAACTGCATATATTTTTTATAAGATAAGATATGATCATATATTTATGACACCCATTTCATTTCAAGGGTTATGATAGGATTTTTATGATTTTCTGAAAACATGTATGTTTTATTTTATTATTTGGTGGGTGGGACTATTATCTCCCTTCAATTTAATTGTTAAAGATTAATATCTCATGAGATAGACATGGATGGAATGAAAATTGAACTCATTTCATTATTAGAGAGGTGAAATGAAAAGTTAACTCTATTCAGTATTACATGGCTGGAATGGGGAGTGAACCTAGTTTAGTAAATGAATTCTTCCACTATGATGGAATTTATAGAAATTCTTTGACTACTATAGAAATAATTTTATATGCTTATGTTCTTTCCTTAATTTCACTTTTTCTACCTTTGATATTATTTAAAGGCTCGTATTATTTATTTCATTATAATTAATTTCTTATAAACTACCAATACTTAGACCATTAATCACGTTTATAATATTTTATATATAAGGAATGATCATCTATTTTATTGATCATGTTCTCAAACCCTTATGCTCATGGTTTTTCTTACATGTATCCAAAAATTACCATTACAAGGCATCTGAGCTCACCCAATATTATGTTTCATTTCACAGTTTATGAATATATGTATTGGGTATGATTTTTCAAAGAAGGGTGATAGTCATGATGAACATTGTTGGAGATAATGTAGCTCATGTACAAAGAATTGTTTATATTTCTGTGTTTCTAAAAGCACCATACTAATACTATCTTTGGTAATCTTTTTGTATAATGTTTTATGTATTCATAAAAATAAAGGTAATGTTATTTTATAAAAATCAAGGGTCTCTACAGACCAAAGTACTGATTAATTGTGTAATTTATTAAATATTAATATAAAATAAGGTAATATTTGTCTATGTTACTGTCAACTTACCTCAATTGGGATAAAAGAACAATTTATTTATTTTTTGGAGTTTGGGTTCCTGAAACATAAGTGAGAACCCTTCTGATATGCCTATGTATTGATAAAATCATATGTTATTGTAAATAAAGGATTTTGGTTTTCCCAGAAAATACAAACATTTACGTATAAGGGAATATGGATGTGGTTATATCATCTATGCACCTAGGAGTAAAAAACTGATATAGGGGAGGATTGGGCATTAACGTGAATTTCACGAGTGCATCATGAGTGTGCCTAAGAGTTCACACCCTAATATAAACAACCATGGGATATTCTTGGGTTAATTCACATTTTATTATTGATCAGTGATGGAGAATAAGGGGATATAATCTATGAAAACCTTTTATAAGCCATTGTGATATTTGATGAATGTAATTTTTCACATATTAAAAAGATGGTGTCATTATTTATAAATTATATATATTATTTTTTATAATTAAATGATTTATCACTCAAATAAAAAATGAAAAATTCCCACCCTACCTGTTTTTGTTTTTATATGGGTTTGAATATAAAAAGATAATGTTTAGTAGGTGAAAGGTATGATAAAATATTAAGGTATATTATTTGAAATTAGTCATATAGGTCACTTTATATCATAGAATTTCTCTTTAATAGTAATTAATATCCACAATTAATGTTGATTCATAGTCATTGAAAATAATTAATGGTATGATGATCACATATTGGGTCTATGAATCTTCCCTGATTGAAGTTTGTGGGGAATGTCTTCCAAAAAATATTCTTATTGTCCATCTAGTTGAATATGATATGAATACAGAAATTCATTGGATCTCATTATAAATAGCTCTTATCAATTACAATGGAATGGTAAGTGATATTTTGTATTCCAAATGAACTTTTGATCATTTATCACTATAAGGATGATTAATATTTTCCTTGAAAAATTACTTCCATTTTATAGGTCATGATTCCTATTCATAAAGGGTTTTTGTCTCAAATGGTTAAGGGATACACAAAATTTGAGATATGTTTATTTTCTTTGATTTTGTTCAATCATTCCATGATACTTTCAGTGTTTTCCTTTGAATCATGAATTTGGATATCCAAAAGAGCACATACTTGGTGATACACCTATTTCAGAGAATCTATGTAGAACATCCCTAGATAAGTTGTAGTATTTGAAGAAGAAACTAAATTAGAATATTGATAATCTATTTATTCATCCAAGGGCACCACAAAAGGGTGTGATCATTTTTTTTATTTAAAATAAATCTGTATCAATGAATTTTTTTATTTATTATCTGAAATATAAAACTCTCGTTATCAATATTTTATATAATATTCCCCATATTTGTGATTTTTTAATCCATTTTAGGGACCTCAATACTTCTTGAAGTTTTATCTTCATTCCAGATAATATAAATTTAGGGTTGAAAGTGAATAAATTCTAAATACCAACTTCTAGAGAAGGCATGGTCATTATTAATTTATAGTGCTTCTATTCAGACATACCAATTCCCCTACATTATTTATGGATTTAATGAATTTATTCTTTAGATATTACCTTGATCAGTTTTTGTAGTATATATAGATGATATTATAATATATTCAAATAGAATGAAAGACTGTAAATATCATTTGATTATTTTATTGAACACACTATAGATAGATAAGCTATTGGATAAAATTAGTTTGTGTGAATTTTGGTTATCTAATGGTTTATTATCTGGTCTTATAATATCAAGAGAGAGTAAATCATTGGGTCCTTCAAATATATATGTTATGAAATAATGGCTCAAACCAACCCAAGTGACTGGGATCCATAGTTTTCCTAGATTATCCAGATATTATCTATGATTATTTATTGATTTTTTATGGATTTCTAATCCATTAATCAAGTAGTCCTTTTAGGCACCCATGTTCCATTGGAATAATTAATGAAAAGAAATTATCATTGAACTAAGGAGAAATATGTTTAGTGAACCTATTCACACACAACCCTTGAATATGGATGGGTTTGTAATTTATATTAATGATTGTGAAGAATGTTATAGGATGTTACCTTTTTTAGAATGATATGGTTATTTATTGTCCCTTAAACAGATTGAAAATTCATGAGAAAAATAATCTAAATGTTGATTTTTAGTTAGTAGTAATATGTTTTTCCTTAAAAATATTATGGTGTTATCAATATAAGTAATGATGTGATATATATATAGATAATAAATTATTGACTTATATATTTTCCTATAAATAGATAAATTTGTGTTAGAGATGTTTTTTGGAATTGATTAAATATTAAGAATACATAATACTTTACCACCAAGGGAGGGAGAGCAAGGGTGTTAAATTACTTTATAGGAAGGATGATGCTGTTTTTTAGTGATGAAGATTGAAATATGTGTGATACTTTATTTTATAAAGTATATACAATAAAATATAAATTAATGGATAAAAATCTTATATTTCAAAGATGAATGTTTTGAAATCCATCATTATGAGGGTTAAAGAGGTTCAAAATAAACATGTAGATCTACAGAATACAGTGAATAATTTACATATGTTCACCAATTATTTAAATGGAATTATAATCTTAATGATCATAGTGTTTGTCCCTTCAAAGAAAGATAAAAATAATTAGTTTTTTTGTGAAGCTTATAGTTCATTTCTCTATATTCATCCTGGAAGAATGAATATGAATAAGAATCTCAAAGAGTATTTTTTGTGGGATGAAATGATGAGAAATATTATAGAGTGTATATGTTGACTTGTGATATATGAAAATTATGTGTATGTGATAATGTTTTAAGGATATGTTACAACCATTACCTATACCGGAATTGAAATAAGAAAACATAAATATCGATATCCACGTCGGGCCACCCAAAACAACTAAAAGGGGTAACGATATTTGGTTTATAGACAGTGATGTTATGATGTAAAAAAATTTATTATAATCAGATAAATTTTTTATCTATATAACATTTATAGAATAAAAATTAATAAATTTTTAAAGTATCATGTTGTCCCACATTCTATATTATTTTATTTGGAATTTAATTTCACCTCGCGGTTCTAAAGATGTTTTAATATAACATTCAATATGAACATGAACATTGGTAATTAATAACATCTTAAGATAGATGGTTAGTATTAGAGGAAAACTAAAACCCTAGAAGATATGTTGAGAGTGTATTATATGAATTTTAATGGATCTTGGGATCAATACCACTCTCTAATATAGTTTTCATACAATGATAACTTCTACTAAAGTGATCAAATTGATCGTAATATATCACTATATGGTGGGGATTTCATAGATATAATTTCTTGAGATGAAGTTATGGAAAAAATATATTGGTACATGATATAGTTGTATAAATTGTAGAGAATGTTAGATCCATTAGTTATCAAATCAAGTAAAATCAAAGTCGAAAGAGATGCCAAAAATCATTAGTGAGATCTAGAGTTAGAAGGTGGTGATAAGAAATTAGTAAGAATATATAGCTGCAATAAGGTTATGAGTTTTTTAATGAATGTTTCGTTGAACCCTAGATATATTGTTAAATTAAATTTTTTTATTCACTTGGGACAGTTGTTAATCTCTTCGTGCTTTCACCAAATCTATCCCATGTTTTTAATGTTTATCCATGTATCTCTTTTATGGAATTAAATTCCTAATCCATAAAAATTCTCTAACTAATAGATAATAAAAATTTGCAAATGTATTTCACATGAGGAACATCCATGACAGACTGTAGATCAAATAAGGAAACTCTTGTGAAATCATACCACTAACCTTGTAAATGATTTCTAGAAAGACTATATTATTGAAGAAGCATCTTGGAAACTTAAGGATGTTGTGATGTAGATGCATCAAATGTTTTTTTATATTAGAGTGAGTAAATTTTGAGGGAAATTTTTTATAAGGGGTTATAATTTTAGACCCATATATTTTATGATATATTTCTATTTATATAAATTTTATAAATTTTATATCATGCCTTATAAGAAATAATATGTTTAAAAGAACCACAATATAGTATAAAAATATTACTATTTTTTATTATGATTATCACCATGACATTGTATTTGATGTTCTGAATACAAATAGATAAATTAAGAAAAATATTTTATACAAATGTATAAAAATTATTCATATATCATCAATTGGTTATAAGAGAAAATTAATGTATTTGAAAGGAAAAAAAGAGATGTTTATCTAGAAAATAAATTTTATGCAAACAATTTATTGTTATATTAATAAATTAAATTAAAAACTATTAGTGAAATAGTTTAATTAACTACATATAACATATACTAAATAAGTATTTTAACATAAATATAACAATTTTTACTAGGCATGGAATAAGAATACATATATTTTAATTCATAAAATAAATTTTAAAAAAATTATTTTTGATTAGTTTTGTGCACTTATTTAAAAATGAATTTCTAAAATTTTTATTGATTGAATTTTATTAAATTTACTATATAATTGTAATAATATTTTAAAATTTTGGTAACTATTATTTGTTAATTTTTTTCATATTGAAGATTAAAAATAGTAAAAAAATAATTTGCATGGTTAGGGTTAAAACATGTTTATCGAGGGTGTAAAACTAAAATATTTGGGTGAAAATTACACTTAAAATTTTATAAATATTATTTTTTTAGAATTTATATTATCTTATATTTTAATTCTTGTTCATTTTGAGCCAAATTCATAATAATTTGACCATATATTATTTAAATATTTTAGGTAATTTCATGTGTTTCCATTCTATCAATTATTAAAGGTAAAATATTATCATCCATTATTCACACTAGACAATAAAATATCGACCTACAAATAATCCAAGATTACATTCATCAATGATTGATCTAATTTTTAACTAATATTATCATTAAAATATTGAATATATATGCTAAATGAGGCCTCTCGAAGAAGAGGTAATCCTATTACCCTACTATTTCAATGTTTACTTCTTTTCCTACTACCTAAAAATTTATTTTATCCATAATAACATGATTAATATAGTATAAAAAATATTATGAGATTTTATTATAATTAAAATACAACAATTTCCCATATCCTTTCAATCAAATTGGATGTTAACGTATCACTCAGTCGTACATGTGGACAACCTCCAGCACATTATGATGTGATTCATTTTCCATCACCATCAATATTAGTTAGTTATTTTGATGGATTTAATGTTTATATAATATATTTATGAAAAAAATATTATTTTTAATTATAATATATTACATACCCTCTAACCTTCTAATCCATTAAAAAAATATTACGTTGTTTGAGTGTACGCGTGGACTCTCGGCTCCACGAAGCGATGTGATTCATTTTTCATTTTTATGTTACCTGGATGATAATAATGATAACATTAATAAATATATATGATATTTGTGATATAATAATTATTCTATAAGTTTTAATTATTATTTACCTTAATACCATACAATCCATTAAAAAGAGTAAATGTCACTCGTCTGTGCGTAAAAACTATTTTCTCCCCTAGAAATGTAAATCATTTTTTATCTATTTTTAATATAAATGGATATAAAATTTTATATAATGATTAAATATAATATATATGATGGGAGTAATATTATTAATAATATGTAACTATGATTAATGTTTAATGAAAAAAACTACCAAACCAAATCATGCATGAAAATAAATGTAGTTATCACCTATAATTTTAATGATACTAAATGATTTGTTAATGAACGTGTGATAAGATTTTTTTAGTAAAAAATGAATGTTATAATGAGAATCAATCTAGATTTCATATATAATTATAAAAAATTAAAATATATTGTTCATGAGTTTAAAATAACTAATAAATATTGTTAGACTTCATGTATGGGTTTCTCATATCACTTCTATTTTGGTGATTCATATGCTATATTCACCACTTGTTTCTTTCGTGTTGTATATATACACAATATTTGATATGTTATATGATTAATATTTTTATATTAATGTAATTAAATGTTTCATTTATACTTATTTCTTTTAAGGTGTTATGATTCAAAAGTTACCAATGTGGTTGGGGTTTTATATTATAATCTCACTTTAGAACAAGATTATTTATACATAAATTTATGATGACAAAATTATATTATCTATATATAAAAAATGTTATTACATTTATTATAATCTAATAATTTCAGGGAATTAAATATTTTCCCTTTATTTTCCACTCCCTATGTACTCTAAAGCCTAAAATAAAACTTCTATGCAAAATGGACTTTGTCTTCAATTATTCGGCCGATAATATTTTTCATTCATGTCCATATTTCCATAGTTATTTTTAAATAAAATATTATTCCTAATATTATAGGAAAAAGTTATTTAAATAAGTTATTTTAAAATTAAAAGGTGTATTTTCCTCATGAAATATTCTCATGTTATTTGCAAGGTATTTTCATATACGGAGATATCCATTGTTGATATATATTCATCCCTTAGAATATGATCCAATTATACCATACTTATTATTTTTATAGATGGTTATTGAATATGGTGAATAAATATTGGTGGAACCCATTATCTTTTCCAATTGTTAACCTATGATGACATGTTAAAACTTTTTCATATCTTTTGCTATGCGTATAAACAGATCATGATTATGGGATATGTGGGTCTATTATAGGCATCCAATTCATTGGTTAATTTTTCAATTTTATGAGCTTAAAGGGTATATGGATGGTTATGATAATCCCGAAAGAGGGTACCCGGGAGGTCGTCCCAAGTTTAAAGGGTGTACACACTTGGTTAAGCCATGTCCAACATGTGATGAATTACTTGGTACATAGCCTTTCCCGATTTATATTTTCATGGACCATGATCATTTTGAAGGTTCTAGACACTGTGGAAGTGCATGAGTGGATGTTCAAACATGGATTTTTGTCATTAACAATGATCAATCCAGGATCAATACGACGATAAATGCCAGTCTCCATAGATTGAATCACAGAAATGTACAAAGAAAAGGAAATTCCCGAACCCACGAAGTGGGATCATTATAGGTTGATTATAATTAATTTAATCAATTGGAAAAAATACCTTTTGGGTGTTCTTTCTCCGTTGATATTCTTGATCACGTTCCGATGTGATTCATTGTTGCGTCACATAAGCCAAGTGTAGAATTCCTCTATCGGTGATCCACATGTGTACCTTGTATCTTGGGACATCGCCAAAGGAATCTCCGAGTGCTGGCATGGAGAAACATTCGCTTGTGTTGTCCGTCTTGGATCGTCTTGATCCGTTGGAAGAGGATCACTCTCGGTCTTGGGAGCGTTCTTAGAGGAAGAGGGTATTTCAGCCTTGAAATAATTCTCCAGAATTGTTGATCACAACAATTCTCTTATGTGTATGGAAAAGAGTTGGGGTTATGAAGATATTTATAATCGGGTTTGAGGATGTAGAGTTAGGACAATAAATAAACGCATCACACTTTTTATTTATTTCATTAACTCCCTTTTGAAAACCTCATGTCGATTAATTAATTCCTTGACATGCACCCACACTGATTATAATAAATATCATTAAATAAAACGATATTTTCCTCAAAATCCCGACTGGAAAAACTACACAGCGTGTATTAATAAATACATGGCGTGTACTTTTTTTTCAATGAAAACTATACGGAATGTACATTCAATGTACACGACAAGTAAATATTGTTTTCATTTATTGATTTCCTTTCCAAAATAAAAACTACACGACAAGTACATTTAATAATACACGGCGTGTACTTGTTTTCTAAATAAAACTACACGGTGTGTAATCATTGATACACGACGTGTACTTTTCTTATTTTATTCTTCCTCAAAAATTAAAATGATTTAGGCTACCTTGAATAATTATTAAACCATGTAAGGGAATAATCTTTATTCTAATTGAGATACTAGAATGCACTTAGTGTGTGACCCTCTATGCCTCTTTCTAGTTGGTAGTAGGAAGGCTTGCCTAAAGTCCAAGATTACTGTCTAGCAACCGGTCAAGGAACCCAAGAGAAATAAGTTGACACCGCATTGACATATCACCTCAAACTAACGCTTACTATGTAATTTAATCCCTTTGTCTTAATATATCATAAAGCAGGTTTCATGTCAGTTTCATTAACTTATTTTCTTGATCCATCGTTCTTTGACTACTTGAAATAAAGTCGTCATTTACACCATAGCCATGTAATTTAATGCGATAGTTCTATTTCAATCAAAGGGCCAAGATATCAACTTCCATAAATAGAAGGGAAAAATCCTTCCTCAACTTATCCTTCAACAACATGTCACTCGTGACGCACCCAACGTACCCTACTTCCCGCCTACTGTCTGCGTGACGGTTTTCATCAGTAATTCTAAGTCCGCGAGTCACGACATGAGTTAATGATAATATTCCAGTCTAATGACCATTACACATGCTTACAGATAGCAATTTTCGATGACACCGAGACATTCTGAATTGCTACTGGTGGGTCTATTCTCATAATCTCCCATCTTGAAGATTACCAAGTGTGAACTCCCTGAGAGAGAGTCTTGTCTTCTTACGGGTACTCGCACATGATGGTATGTATATTATGTGTCCTATCATAGTATGGAATCCAACCGTAGAACTTTATTTAAGAATATTCTTATATCATTTCAAGGTTCTTATCACAGCGGGGATCTACCATTACCTTATCAATGCAACAAATATTCCAGGACATTATTATATTATAGTCATGTAGAACAATGAACAATATATAATAAGTAACATTCATGTAATCAAAGTACAAAATAGTTGGTTCTATGGACACCAACCCATACAAACTCTCACTTGGACAAGAGCCAACTGTCTATGACTTTTAGTCTGCTAGACCTCACATGATGATCATGTTTCTGCTGAGTCAAGGCATTAGTCAAGGGGTCAGCCACGTTTTCTTCCGTGGAAATACTGCTCACTGCAACTTCATCTCTCTGAGAAAAATCCCTTAAGAGATGATACTTCCTAAGTGTGTTCTTTGTCCGAAGATGTGACATTGGCTCTTTTGAAAGTGCCACCGCTGTAGTATTATCACAATAGAGTGTGATAGGATCTTTACTGCTCGGTACTACATCCAAATATTGGACGAAGCTTTGCATCCATACTGCTTCTTTAGTTACCTCAGAAGCTGTGATATACTCGGAATCCACGGTAGAATCTGCCACCACACTTTTCTTTGACCTCTTCCAGCTCACTGAACCTCCATTTAAACTGAAGATGTATCTAGTCTGTGACTTCATGTCATCTTGATCAGTCTGGAAACTAGCATCTACATGTACTCTGATGACTAGTTTCTCATATCCTCCATAAACCAGGAACATATCCTTAGCACGCCTCAGATACATAAGGATAGTCTTCACTGTCATCCAATGGTTGTCTCTTGGAAGAGCTTGATATCTGCCTACCACACATAATGTGTAAGAAACATCTAGCCTCGTACATAGCATAACATACATGACTGACCCTATCGCGGATGCGTAAGGGATCCTTGCTATTCTCTTTCTTTCGTCATGTGTCTGATGACACATTTTCTTGGAATGATGAATGTCAAGTGACACTAGTAACAATACCCTCTTGGAATGCTCCATAGTGAATCACTTCAGTATCTTTTCAATGTATGTTCTTTGACTGAGGCCCAACATTCTCTTGGATATATCACGATGGATCTTGATCCCAAGAATATATGCTTCCTTACCCAAGACATTCATGGAGAAGCATTTAAGGAACCATGCCTTAACTGACTGTAAGATAGGTACTTATTTTCCAATTAGTAATATGTCATCAACATATAATATTAGGAAAAAGACTGAACTGCCACTAAACCTCTTGTAGACACAAGGATCACATTCATTCTTAACAAAGCCAAATTCTATTATAGCTTCATCAAAATGAATGTTCCATGACCTTGATGCTTGCTTTAATCCATAAATGGATTTCTACAACCTACATAACTTGTTGGAATCCTTTGGAGTCACAAACCCATCAGGTTGTGTCATGTAGACATCTTCCTGGAGGATCCCGTTAAGGAATGTTGTTTTGACATCCATTTTACAAATTTCAAAGTCATGGTATGAGGCAAAGGACAATATGATTCTGATGGATTTCAGCATCGCAACTGGTGAAAAGGTTTCATCATAGTCAATTCCTTGATGCTGTCTAAAACCTTTTGTAACCAGTCATGCCTTATAGATGCTGACATGCCGCTCCATGTCCAGTTTCTTCTTGAATACCCATTTATTACGAATAGGCTTTATATCAACTGGAGGATCTACCAAAATCCAGACTTGGATTTGGTACATCGAATCTATTTCAGAATTCATGGCTTCTTTCCACTTGGCAACGTCTGTGACTTCAACTGCTTCCTTATAGGTAAGAGGATCATCATTGTAAAACAATAATGAGTCACCATCCTTGGTGAAAGAAAACCATATCGTTCTGGTTCTTTCACCTCTCTCGTGCTCTTTTGCAGTTCTTGTGTCTCTGGAACAGATTGTTCTTCCATAGGGCTTTGTGGAGTCTGTTCTTGTACCAACTCCTGTGTATCTTGAACCTCGACTTCATCAAATTCTATCTCGGTCCCACTATCTATTTTGGAGATGTGATCCATCTCAAGGAATATAGTGTGTCTTGCCACCGTAACCTTTTTTCTGAGGGGTTGTATAGGTAATATCCCCTTGTTTCCATGAGATATCCTATAAAGATACACTTTGTTCCTCGAGGTGCATGTTTATTACCTAAAGAGGCCTTAAAAAATGCTTCGCTACCCCAAACATTTATATTCGATAACATGGATTTGCATGCACTGCATAACTCATATGGAATACCATCTATCGATTTAGTTGGTACATGGTTTAGTATGTGTGATATTTTATGTAATGCATATCCCCAAAAGGATAATGGAAGACTCGCACGACTCATCATTGATCTCACCATGTCCAAAAGGGTGTGGTTCCTCCTTTCACTTACACAATTCTACTGAGGTGTGTAAGGAGGAGTTAGTTGAGATAGAATCCCAAACACTCATAAGAAATCAATGAAGTCCTGATTAAGATATTCTCCTCCTTTATCTGAGCAGAGTTTCTTAATCTTTATACCAAACTGGTTCTCAACTTCATTCTTGTATTCTTTGAACCGATCAAAAGAATCTGACTTATACCTCATTAAGTAGATATATCCATATCTTCTAAAATCATCAGTAAAAGTTATGAAGTATGAGAAACCACCCCTTGCTTCAACTGGAAATGGTCCACACACATCTATGTGAACTAATTCTAGAAGCTCTTTAGTTTTTTTACCTTTCCCAATAAATGGGTCTTCGGTCATTTTGCCTTGTAGACACGCATGACATACACCAAGTGGTTTTCGTTCAAAAGAATCTAAATACCCATATTGATGTAATTTTGTGAAACGTTTCTCATTGACATGACCTAGACGGTGATGCCAAAGTTGGGTGTGGTATGAGCCATGTGAACTAAATTTTTCACCGATTTCCATTACTTGGTTTGTATAGTCTAACACATAATGGCCATTATATAAATGTACCCTATCCAAACAAATGTTATCTTTATAAAATTAGCAACGTCCATTTCCAAACATGAAGATGAATCCATCAGTATCTAATCTGGATACTGAGACAATGTTTTTAGTTATAGAGGGAACATAATAACATCCTTTCAAAACCAAGACCATACTTGTAGGAAATGTGAGTTGGTAGTCCCCAACAACTATAGCAGCAAGTCTGGCTCCGTTGGCTGCTCGTTGATCCACCTACCCTCGATCAATCTTATTGAATCTACTTGATTCTTGTATTTGGATACATATGTGAGCACAAAAAGCTGTATCCAAAACCCAATTTGTAGAAATAGATAGATTTCATTCGATGAAAAACTCACCTAAAGCTTCTCCTTTTGTCCATGGATGAGTGCAATTTTTCTTCCAGTGGCCCTTCTTGCCACATGTGACACAAACAGCATCTGGTTCCCTTTCCTCCCCTTTAATATTCCTTTTATTGTATGTCCTTGAAGATGCCTTGGGCTTAAAGATCGTATCCTTCCCTTTCCTATTATTTACCATGAGGACAGAAGGCTTTTCACGCGTCATGTCGTTGTCCACTTGGTGAATAAGGATAAGAAGATCAGACAAAGACTTCTCAATGTTGTTCATAATGAAGTTCACTACAAAGTTTGAGAAGCTCTCGGGATGTGATGTGATAATGAGATCGGTACCCAGTTCTTCGGGGAGTTAAATCCCTAGAACATCCAAGCGCTCAATGTATCAAATGAGCTTGACTACAAGAGGCCCAACTGGGGAACCCTCTCCATGCTCGATATGGAATAGAGCCTTTGAGATCTCAAACATTTCCTATCTTTCTCTCTCCTAGTATAGACCACAGAGGTGCTTGAGCATGCTATAGGCATCCATGTTCTCCTGAGACATCATTTCCTCACTATACATTGATGACATCATCAAACATTGAACATCGAGTGCATCATTCAAATGTTGATCGTAGACCAAGAAATCATCATCACTTGCCCCATGGGCAGAAGAATCAGCAAGTGAGGACTCCATCATGTAAAACTTCCGTTCATCGCATAGGATAACCCAAATGCACCTAAATCATTCCTAAAAGTTTCTACTGGTGAGGATATTGTCTTTATCCAGAATTGGTCGTAGAGAAAATATGGTTGATGAGTTTGTCATTTCGATTATACAAATTAAAAGAGTAGGTTTATCAGTACCTTTTGATTACATTTTATGAAAAATAATATATGAATTTATTAATTCTCCTGCTATTTTATCAAGTCCTAATGGCCCTCACTATTGAACTTAGAATGTCCAGTTGCATTAACATTCAAGTGGAAAGGATCCATATTCCACATTGCATAACCCCAACAAGGGTTGATCAAGCTATTTGAAGGCATTTAGGTAGGTAGGTCTTTTCCAACTGTGAGCTTACAGTTCCTTGATCTATTGAGTGGACTCCTCATTCCTGAAATCATGGCTTGGATTTTCTCAACTCTTGCCTCCAACATTACATCAAGTCTAGCAAGGGCCACTCCTCTTTATGTAATATGGTTATGTCAACCTGAAACCATTTATAAGGGCTTCCTTTATAAAAGTATGTGTCCCATCAAGGGTTAGTCAAATACATAGTCTTATTGAGTCTTGCCCTTAATCAAGTAACGAAAGGCAAGGTATGAATAAATATGGTATTGAGGTATTTTAATCTTTTATGTGTAGTTTTGCATTATCATATGCTTTTTAATATTATATGCAGCTAGATTACGTGATTAACCATGTTATGATAATGTTTATGCATATTCTGGTTTTATTTTATTCCATCTTTCCATGTTTATTTATTTCATTAATTATGTGATCATGACAAAACATACATAATAAATATACCATGCAATCAGACATTAATAAAATAAGATGGAATGATCATGAGCTTCTATTGGTTAGTTTATCTAGCAGTTTTGATAAGCTAACCCTAACCTATGGAAAACATCTTGAACCTAATTTTTCGTGTTTTGCAGCTCCCACTTATCTACCTTTGTATCTTCTTGGGTTGGTTTTGCCTCAGCTTCAGATTTCGAACCGTGTCCTCCGGCTAGGTAGATCCTTCATTACGTGGGTTTTACATTAATGAAACCATGGGCACGTAGGCTCTACATTTTATTGGAAGAAGGCACGAAGGACAACAAATTTAAATTAAACAAATTTAAATGAAACCATACACACATACAAATTGTCTTTGGTCTAGCTCATGATAATCCATATCATTAAACGATATTTTTGCATATTTTGAATTCAAATTATTTTAATCGTTCTTTCATTTAAGATAAGTCGTGCTCGAATTCAATTAATTATGATCCTATAATTAATAAATTATTTATCTTAAATTCCTTTCTGAATTTTCTTGAGATTATTCTCATCCATATCCCTTGTACAGTTATTTGTACTTTTGGATGAAACCTAGTGAAATTTCTGGAAAATACACGACGTGTAGTTTATATTTATACAGCGTGTATATATTGTCACCTTTTATCCAAAGTACACACCGGGGGCTTTGGCGTGTTTTCTGTACTTTGGAAAATTTGGAATAAATGGCATGTAGATAAATCATACACGGCGTGTACTTCTTAGTTACGCGGTAACCAGCCAGGCAATCTTGTGTATGCGGAACACAGTTTCTCCTTGTACACAGTTTCACTTAGATCGGATCGGACTACACGGTGTGTTGCTCCAACATACACGCCGTGTATTCCTGTTTTCTACGCGCCGTTCATTTCTGGTCAATAAGACATCATCAATACATATGCATACTCAATTCACATGGCATGGTTTGGTGGACTAGTGCCGGTTTTTTGAACCTAAGTACATGGCATGTAGTTTTTAAGTACACGCTATGTAGTCCCGTTTTTTCAGACAGAAAGAGAGGATACTTCGGATGAGTTCCTCACTTTTATTTTAATCAGAATTAAAATTAAAAGGATGTTTCTGAGATGTGAATTGAGAAACGAAGGAGGAAGAACAGATCCCATTTATTCAGATTTAGAGAAAAATTTATTTCGAATTGAATCAAATATAAATGGGTAAATTATCAACGATAATTAAATAACTATAATTAACGTTGTATCCTCCCTCTGATACCATTTGAAGGTTTCTGGCGCTGCAGAAGCACGTGGGTGGATGTTCTCACTTGGCTTTTTGTCATCAACAATGATCAATCCAGGATCAATACGACGATAAACGCCTGTCTCCACGGATCGAATCACATAAATGGACAAAGAATAGGAAAGTCCTGAAACCACAAAGTAGGATCGTTAAAGGATGATTATAATTAATTTACTCAATTTAAAAAAATACCTTTTGGGTGTTCATTCTTCATTGACGTTATTGATCACGTTCCGATGTGATTCATCGTTGCGTCGCAAAAGACAAGTGTAGACTTCCTCTAGCGGTGATCCACACATGTACCTCGTATCTCAAGACATCGCCAAGGGAGTCTTTGGGTTCTAGTGTGGAGAAACCATTTCTTGCGTTTTCCACCTTGGATCTTCTTGATCCGATAGAGGAGGATCTCTCTCAGTCAAGAGAGAATTCTTGGAGGAAGAGGTTCTTTTGGCCTTGAAAGAATTCTGCAGAATTGTTGAGCACAACAATTCTCTTTTGTGTAAGGAAAATAGTTGGGGTTTTGAGGATATTTATTATCAGGTGTGAGGTTGTAGAGTTATGATAATAAATAAACGCGTTACATGTTTTATTTATTTCATTAACTCCCTTTTGAAAACCCCATGTTGAGTCATTAATTCCTTGACATGCACCCACAATGATTATAATAAATATCATTTAATAAAATAATATTTTCCTCAAAATCCCGACTGGAAAAACTACACAACGTGTATTAATAAATACATGGCGTGTACTTTTTTTTTCAATGAAAACTACACATTGTATACATTCAATGTACACGGCATGTATATATTGTTTTTATTTATTCCTTTCCTTTCCAAAATGAAAACTACATGGCATGTACATTTAATAATACACTGTGTGTACTTGTTTTCTAAATACAACTACATGGAATGAATTCAATCATACACGACGTATACTTGTTTTATATTATTCTTCATTAAACATTAAAACAATTTAGGCTTCCTTGAATAATTATTAAACCATGTATGGGAATAATCTTTATTCTACTTGAGACACTTGAATGCACTTAGTGTGTGACCCTCTAGGCCTCTTTCTCGTTGGCATTAGGCCGGGTTTCCTAAAGTCCAAGATTATGGTCTAGCAACGGGTCAAGGCACCCATGAGAAAGAAGTTGATGCCGCATTGACGTATCACCTCATACAAATAGTTAATGTGTAATTTAATCCCTTTGTCTCAATATCTCCTCATGCAGGTTTCATGGATGTGTCATAAACCTGTAAGCTTGATTCGTCATTCTTTGACTACCTGAAGTAAACATGTCATTTACACCATGGCCATGGAATTTACTTGGACAGTTCTATTTCAATCAAAGTGAAGAGATATCAACTTCCATAAATGGAAGGGAAAAATCATCCCTCGACTAATCCATGAACAACATGTCACTCATGACGCACCCAATGTACCCTACTAACCACCAACTGTCTGAGTGACAGTTTTTGTCTGTAAATCTCAGTGTGCGGGTCATGACATGAGTTAATGATAATCTTCTAGTCTAAGGACCATTACTCGTGCTCGTAGATAGAAATGTTTGATGACACCAAGACATGCGGAATTGCTACTGGCGGGCCTGTTCTCATAATCTCCCATCTTGACGATTACCAAGTGTGAACTCCATGAGAGAGAGTCTCGTCTTCTTACGAGTACTCGCACATGACGGTATGTATACTATGTGTCCTATCATAGTATGTCATGAAACTGTAGAACTTTATTTATGAATATTGTTATTTCATTTCATGGTTCTCATAATAGTGGGGATCTACCAAGACCTTGTAAATGCAAAAAATATTCCAGGACATTATTATATTATAGTCATGCAGAACAACGAACAATATACAATAAGTGAACATTCATTTAATAAAAGTACAAAACAGTTGGTTCTCAGGACACCAACCCTTACACATTTATTATCATATAATTCATATCTAATGAACAAACAAATATTTAAATCATGATTATTGATTAAATTATATGAATTGATATTTATGATTTTCAAATTTTATGATCTTATTGTCCTACCTATATACTCATGTTATGATTATATATGATCATTGATGGATACCTCACATTTTTATCCATTACAGGGCATCTAAGTTCACCTTTTCTTACATTTACTTTTACCATGTTATAATGAATGGATTTATCTGTTTTATGACTAGGATGTGTACAATATTAGATTAATTAATGGGATATGTTGAAGATTATTCATGAAATAATATTATTATTTATCTATTCACAAAATACACTAAACCATTACTATACTCTGGCTTATATTATTTTGAAAGGTGTTGAATATTCATCTAAAATGAAGAAATTTTCAATTATTTCATGATCAGGAAACCTCAAGAAGTATGTACTCATATAAATTTTTTAAAAATTTGGTTTTGGATTAGGCATTTAACAAACTACTAAAATGTGGGATGTAAATTATTTTCGTAGTTGGAAGGGATGTAGAGAAGATAAAATGTATCTCACTAGGGCTTCATAGTGGTGGTGTTATTAAATAACCTAGATCATTAGGATCCTTTTTGGAGTTCAATTATTATGAGAGATTATCCCAGAATATAATCAACTATAACATCAAGATGAAGCAACAACCTAGCATCCCAATATTATAGTATATATATAACACTCTAAATTTTTTAATATGATATAATTTTTCGTACACACTAATATGAAGGCCATTATATATTAATAAATTAAATTAAAAATATCTAAAATATAATTATGATAATATATAATGTAATATCATGGATATTTAGAGAGGTGTGTCCTTGTTTAGAATCAGGTTTAAATACCTTTACGATGGTTAATGAAATGTTTACCGAGTGTATGAAGATGCTCGAGGGGTATTCTAGAGGTTCAAGATAAGAATGGGGTAATAAATTGGCCATTTAATTCATTTCTCATTTTTGGTGCATTGTTAGTAGTAATCGTACTCCTGAACCATTCTTTCTGAGATGTGGGGTGAATTGTTTGAGAAACTATACAAAATGGAAGGTTGAACCATGTAGACATAGACATATCCATCATGAAAGGTCAGGACATAGTTTTTTAAACCATGTGGGATACCCATGAGACTCTGAAACCTATCCCCCTCTTGCATAAAGGTTGGCGCATGACTTTGGATGAGCATGCGACCATATTGTGTTCCCCTTAAAAAATGGGAAAATTTAGAGTTTTCCCCCAATAATTTAATGTCTCCTCACATTAATTTCGTCTTAAAATCTCCTCCATAATAATTTTTGATGAATTTAATAACCCTAAACATTTTAATGATCAATATCCCTCATTTAAAAGTGGTCCTCGGTGCCATTAGGTTCATATCATTGTTCAGGGTGATTCTAACACTCATTTCCCTTCACTTTTCTATATTAGGAATTGTGTAATTATTATTCATCTTCTAAATCCATAAAATCTTATTTTTGTTATGGATCCTAGATTGAGGATTCTATGGGTTGCTGAATCTGAAGTGAATGGTACTGTTATGAAAGCATTCATATATGTAACCGTGGTAGGTTTTCCACATGTTTATCCCACAATATTGATGACATATTATTGTGTGTTTGTGGTTGAGAACTTGTCTTTTTGTGATATTTATTTGTTATTACATGGAAAAAATGATAAATTGTTTATTTTAATGATTAATTGAATCCCTCTTAATCTATGTGGGATTCATTGGGGGTTAAATAGCCATGACTGAGGACCACCTATGGGGTTTTTAATTCCTTTGGATGTGGAAATTGGGGTGATAAATGAGATATTTATCAATTAATAAGATAGATCCCACAATTCTTGTGTTGGAAGGTTGACATGAAATATGGAATTGGATTATTTATGGTTGTGTCAAGTTGTTTACACTGTAAAATGGGTTTTATGGTATTACGTGAATGTGAAAAATTGTTATGAAATATAATAGCTTGTACATAAATGTATTAATACAAATAAGTAGAAGAATTTGTAAAATTATTTATGGGTTATAATTATATATTTGGATTTGTGATAATGCATTTAAATGGGTTAGGTTTTGTAAATTCATATGTGTTGATGAGTTATGTAATGTTAATGGTGTATGTGTTAAATCGTAAATGTTTGTGTATGGTAAATGTGTTACGGTTAAAGAATCATGTGCACATGGCTTAATGGTATTGTGGGGTATAAGACTGCGGCTCACCCATAGGTCATCTAGACTAATGATCTTGGTCCACCGATGTATTAAATGGGATAGGGTGTATTGTAAATGATCTAGTCCCTTAATAGATGCAAGTGTAATGTAAATTGATAAGTCTCAATGGTGAGGTAATGTACCTGGAATGTTTCTCTAACATAAGTTAAGAAAATTAGTTCATGAAATGTGTTCCCTTATGACTTTGATAACATGACCCTTATGTGCTATTTTATTGACTAGCATAGGATGAGTTGGATTTGATTAATATATAAAATATTTTGAATAAATGGTAAAAGTAGAAAATATAAATATTGTTTAATTGATAGATTTTGTTCATTTAGTGGTTTCTATTTAATGTTATTGTACATCTATATACTACATTTATAGGCTAGATATTTCATAGACACCATTGGAATTGGACTACTGAGTTGAACTCACGCCCTTCTCCGGATACCATTGGGTACCCATGTAGAATTCAAAGTTTCGGGTCCACACAATGGAAAAGACCCTATGCTAGATGGTTGATTTGACTTGGGATGTGCATGGATGTGGGATCCAGATGTGATGAGATAACCTATTTTTTGTATTCATCAGTTTTGCATTATTTTTGTTTTCAGTGATACCTATAATTGCATGTAATGACATAACATATTTAGAATTTTGTTTTGGTTTTGTACCCAGTTTTGAGAAATGAATTGACAATTAATGTTTACCATTTACATGTTTCCTTTATTTCTATTTGTTATTTGATGCTGCTTAATATGAAAAGATGATATAGTCTACCCACATATTCACTAATACCCTTTTGTTTAGTCATAAACATCTAGAAAATGGGTAGGGATGCTTGAGTTCATGTATCGACCTGACTCGGGGCACCAGTTTAGCAGTTATTGGGCAGGGGATGTTACAAAATGTTAACAAAGGATGTTTTTCTTATTTTTAATATCTCTATTTTGTAATATAATATAGGATATTAGGATGTTATAAAAATTATAAATAACCTCATTCTTGGGAGTATCACACCCATGAATGATGCAAAACCCATGTACCTTTGGTGGGATTATTGTTCATGATGTTTTTTGTTGTTACAATTAGATGTCATTTCACCTTAGGTGATGAACATGTGTTGTGATGTGATGCTTTCCTAAGATTTTGAATTATACCTTGCATGGTATGATGTTTATATATGCATGAATCATTTTTGGAACATAATAG
Source organism: Viscum album (assembly GCA_963277665.1). Taxonomy (NCBI): domain Eukaryota; kingdom Viridiplantae; phylum Streptophyta; class Magnoliopsida; order Santalales; family Viscaceae; genus Viscum; species Viscum album. The sequence goes on from OY728131.1 coordinate 269,840,793, forward strand.
ATTAGGTGAAATGCATCATGATAGGAATGCACATAGTAAAATCTTATATTTTTTGGAAAGGTAAACATACATTTAGATTTATTATGATTGTAAGAGATTGTATTTAATTGGAATTATGTGACTGTGTAAATTTAAGAAATTAATTTAATTTTTTGATTTGTTTTTTAATCAAAAGATGCATATTTTTTAAAATTGAGTTTTATTGTGTTGTGTTGAAAAGTTTAAAATAGACCCCAAAATGAGGAAATATTTTTTATTTTGTATGTGAAATTGTTAAAAATGGTGTTAAATGAATGGATTTTTTTTATATAATTTGGTTACCACATGTTTACTATGGCCCAGGTTATGGATGGTTAAGGGTAGTGAAGGTGGTTTGATCATATTCATTGGGATGGCTTATACATGAGGGGTTTTTTATAGATGGAATAGATCCTTATTTTTGGTAAACTATGGAATCACTATGTTGTGTGTTTTGAGATGTGTGTTTGGCCTTGTAGAAAAATTCCACCATGATGAATTGGGCTATTTGGGTAACATGAGGATATTATCATAAAAATTCTACCAGTATTGGAGATAGAAACCCTGTTGGCCAAGGGTCATATTCAGTAATATGTTTTCCATGAGAACATCATCCATTTATGAAGATGATGGAGTAAGTCCCCTGACAGTCTTCTCCAAATATTTTTATTTATACTCTAGATGTCCATTTGGAGAACCCACTGATGTTAACAATAGAGATTAGACCTAAGATATCTTAGTTCTAGATGGACTGAATATAGATGATTTTGGACCACAAAGAGACTCCTCCTAATAAAAGAGTCAATATGCAAACTTATATGTTATGAATATCAGAAAAAAATTCATTGGATATCTTGATCCAGCCTGATAGGGTGAATGGTATGTTGTAAAATAATTTCTAGTAAACAAATTTACAAAATTTCTATCTAGAGATGCTGGGGTAGGAGAGGGTAGCAGAGTTTATGAGGTTGAATTATAAGATTGTGTTAGCGATGAATTTTGATATCCACCTAAACAATGTTTAATGCATCACTCCATTATTGGAAGGGGTGAGGAAACTACAAGAATAAATTTTCATAATGCAATTAAGAATGATTTCAAGTTCCAAGTAAATATCTTCTATTTTAAGAGGTTTTCTAAGATGGTGGATCGCACCCTCGTTTTTAAAGGAATCATGAAGGCGCCTATAGGTGGGTGACATGGACTGCTTGTTTGGCAGTCTAGTAGTGTGACTTTTGATAACAGAATGTTCTATTTCAATGGTTCTCACTATGGTGCAGTTGGACAAGGAAGCCATGGAAGAGTATAATCCTCTCAGGGAAGTGATCGTGTGTTATTCTATTAGTGTGGCAGTTCAAGGAACATGCATGGCTAGTGTCCCTGACCTCGAGTAGAATTCTGAGTGTGAAAAAATGGGATATATTCCGAGGATATGTATGAACCCTCAATCGGTGGGTTGTGTTGGATGGTCAAATATGACATAGAATATGTGATAGTGGTCTACTAGCCCATATCGGGATAGCGGTTGTTGTTCTACTATATGTAACATCTGATGGGGTGGATAGGGTTGTTCATGAAAGGATAATCCTTATCACCAGTATAGTGCAACACCCCAGACTCAGTCCAAATCCCAAGGTAGAGGTGTAGGCCATCTTCATGCAGTTTTTCCTACTCCATTCAATAGCGAGGTATGACGATCAACTATTCATGGTATGATTCTGGTAACATCCACTCTTACTACTGATTTTTTAGATACATGTGCTTAACATTATTTTATAAATTCTATGTTTGTGAATTTATTATGTCCTGTGGTGGAACAAATATGTGCTGTTATTTTAATTGAATCAATGTTTGGAGTTTTACAAAAAAATATCTTGTGTTGTATAGAGTGTTCTCTTGATGATGGTGGTTTCGTTTCTTATAGGAGTTTTTTATGCTTGAGATGACTACTTTTTATCTTTTATTTTGGAATGGATTGACTGATGGTGTACCAATACCATAGTGACTCTTATGTGCACCATGGGGAATGGGATATCTCGGTAGGCCTTGCAGGTCTTTTTCATTAGTAGTTAGGTGAGCACACAACTGATGTGGCATGTCTTGTGATTGATGGTGGGGGATAGAGAATCCTGTTTTTATACAATGTTGGATCAGTTTTAGAATATTTTTCCCATTGAATTTATTGATTTGCCTCCCGAGAGAGTGGTTGAGTTAAGGATTTCCTAGATGTCTCGAGTTCTTCTAGTGTGTATTCCATTATCTAGTATAGCACCGACATAATGTCAAGAACTGAAAAGGTAGTTAGTGTTATTGTAAAATTTTTGTTTTATTCTCCCAAGTTTTTCACCTTCGGGATCCCTTTATTTTCTTGACAATAAAGATGGAAGGATGTTGTAGTTGTGTGTCAATTATCAGAATATAAATCAGATGATAATAAGGAAATTATATCCTCTATCATGAAATTATGATCCATTTTACCAGTTCAAAGGTTCTTCTAGTTTCAATAATATTAATCTAAAGATAATGTATCATCTCGTATGGGTGATACCATATGATACACCAAAGACTTCTTTTAGAATGTGTATGGTTTTTATGATTTCACCATAATGTATTTCTTGTTGATGAATGCACCTATAGTGTTTAGGGCCTTGATGAACCATATATTTCACTCATACCTATACTGGTTTTCAGCTGTTTCTATGGTTGAAATATTTGTGTACTCCCAGACATAGGATGATCATAAAAAAGCACACTGATATTGGATTGAGTTCAAGAATAGAAAATAATTTTTACTCCCAGAAATCAATGTTTCAATTATCGATCGACTGGGTAACATTCATGGGCCACATAATATTTAAAGAATTTATTCCTATAGATATTATGAAAGTTCACAATGTTTTATCTTCGGATGAATCCAAAAATATTTTTTATATTCAAAGATTCTTGGGATTTTTGTGCTACTACCGAATGGTCATCCAATAAATTTTCCATTTTTGAGACCCATTTTCAGGATCAACCATGAATATATTCAAATTTGAATTGTCTAGGGAATGTGGGAATGCTTTATAGTAGGAAAATAAATTCTTACTAATGCATATATTCAGATCATACCTAATATATGAATAAGATTATAAGCTGTTTTTTGCTGCCTTGGTTGTTGGGATTAGATAATTATTGAAGTAGGATGATCATGCTATGGCATATGTGTCCGGAGAATAGAGGTATCATAAACAGAACTAACAAAAACATGATCTCAAATTGGTCATGGTGGACTGTGATTAATGCATAAGGCATATTACCTATTTAGGGAAGAGTTTTTTGTGTATTAAAATCAATAAATACATAAGTACATCTTCTCCAATTGTGAATTGAATCTTCGACAGTGAGAATGTGTTTATTTCTTGTGGGGTCTTTATTTTTCATTGGTTTGTATGCTATGGATTGGATAATGTGTTGCAGATTATATGAGTTCTAAGACTCAGAATCAAGAAATTTATAAATCGAGTTCCATGTGGAAGATGATGGATTTGTTTAATGAAATACACATAGAGGTTTAGGAGGTCTAGTAACAAATGACCCTCGCATCCTTGGTTTTTGAGTCTATGCTTCTTATCTAGATCCATGTGAGATTTTTTGAGTATTTGGAGTGTTTCTCCATATGGGAATTCCTTGAAGGTCAGGATTCACCTTTTGGTTGAACCCTTGAGGATGATCATATCATTTATGTGCACAACTGTGTGGTTTTACGTACATGTATGCATGCGGAGATGATGTGTGAGTTCCATGATTCTAAGTGGGAGGCACATCCTATTTTAACCATGACATATTGAGATCATCATAAACAGTATTGGTGGTTGGGTATAAAAAATGATTTTGCGGGTTTTGTGACACAATGCTACACCTGTCAGTAGGTAATGGCTGAGAATTAGTGACAAGGAGATCTATTGCAACCATTATGCAGTCCAGAATTTAAGTGGAATGACATCATTATGTATTTTTGTTTTGGGACTTCTGAGGATGCCTTATAAAAATGATATGTTAGTGGTAATTTTGGACCAGTATATCGATGTGGATAATTTCTCTTTGATCAAATATACCATCACCATTGACTAATTGGGTGATTTATTTGGTCATGAGATTCTACAGTTTCATGGGTTTCAATAGACTATTGTCTTTATCATTATCTGTATTTTACATCATGCTTCTATAAGGGGTTACAAATGGGGCTTTGTACCCAAGAGTTTTTTAGTGAATCCTTCTATTCGAAAGCATATGAATAGTTGTAGAAATCTATTTAGGTGATAGAGGACATGTAGATGATGAGTTTCCTAGACTTTGGTGGATTATGGAAAAAGAACATGGAACTTATTAATTTTTCCGACCAAAATAGTTACCATGTGACGATTCCAATGGATCCATATTAGGCACTTTGTGGTAGGCTGTGTAGATCACAATTATGTTGTATAGAGGATATGGAATCCGTTTTTTGGACCATTTCTTGTGTAGGATACATCTGATCATGTTCATTTGATTTGGAAATGAATAGTTACGGCTTAGAGAAGAAAAATGTTCTGTGTTGATAAAAATAATCAAACTCTTGAGTATCTTGTCAGTGTTATTTTTTTCATTCAGTTTTCTCTAGGGTTGGTTCACCAACAGATTCAGAAACATTGAATATTGTCACCCAAATATGTTTGACTAATATAGATATTAATGATGATTGGATCAGTGTCATATCGATTGGATCTTCCATAATGGAATGGTGTAATGAACAACATTTTTAATTAATCACATCTTTAAATGTATAAACATGACCCTTACCATGTGATTGATGTTGATGATGTTGATATTGGGTATGATGCATCCTTCAGGGGTCATCTGTTTTGTTTTTGGTATCATAGGGAGAAGGTGTTGTAGGGAAAGACAATGCCATTTGATAGAGTTTTGGGGAATAATGGTAATGTTTAAGAGGAAACAAGGTAGGCGGAGTAAGATATTTAGTCCCTCTAGATGAATCAATTTACTATTTAGGTATAACGATGATTGGGAGTGTGACTTTAGGCTGATCATTTTTAATTTGGGGAGGTAGTATGTACCCGGGCGTATTGTGAGGTGTGTTCATGTTTAAATTCTGGATTAAATCCCTTTAAGATGGGGAATGAATAATTTATTGGGTGTAAGAAGAGGCTAAGTGGTAACTCTGGGGTTTTGGATACCATAGGGGGAAGAATTTGGCTATCCAGTTGATTTCACATAGTTATTGCATGGTTAGTACTATCTATATGCACTAATCGTGCTTAGATGGTGGTAGGGTGTACAGTTTTCGAAACCATGTAAAGGGGACGAATGAAATTTATGGGATTAAAAGGATCCATCTCACATAGTCACTTCATATTTTTTCAGATAGTGAAGGCTCCCCAAGAGACTGTGTAACCTGAACCCCTCTTGGATAGTGGGTGGTGCACAATTATTGTAGGGTTTGTCCAACCATACTGCTAACCCATGTGCCCCATTAAAATTGGAATATTTACCATTTCACACCCACTAGATTAATGTTTCTTCTCTAAAATTTTCTCCAAATTTCTTCTCCAATGACATTATTGTAAAATAAAATCTCCAAAAATATGTTATGGTTCAATATCCATAGTTTCTGAGTCGTTTGGAGTATCATTGGGTGTAGATCGAAGCTCTCGGTGAGTCCAAAACCCATCTTCCTTCCTTTTCCTGTATTAAGGCATGTGTAGTTTTTCTTATTAATATGAATCGCTAAAACCCTTTTCCAATGGATCATATGATGGTATATGAGGGGTTTTTGAATCCTATTAAATGGATAATTTTATGAAATCATTCATCTTTGAAATCAAGGTATGTGTTATACAAGATTATTTCATAATCCTAATGCCTTATAATTGTTCGTTTTGGTTGTGTGATTGTACCATTGTGTTTTATGTTTGGTTATCCTTGGTAGAAACAATAACTTGGTTTTTTATATGATGAATTGAATCCCTCATAATTTCTATAGTATGCATTGAGGTTGATTAAACCCGAAAAAGGACGAACCATGGGGTGCGTCGCTACTTTGATCATAAAAATGATCATTTCAAATGAGAAATTGATATATTAATAAGAAAGATACAATACTTATTTTGTGGTAATGTTGCTATGATATATGAAATGGGTTTATTGATGGTTTTTTCTAATGGTTTATGTAGTATAAGGGGGAACATGGTATAATATGAATGTGAAAATGGGTTAAGAAATGTAATAATTTTCATTTGAGGATGAGGTTGAATATACATTTTAATATGATCTACAATTATTGTTTCACTATCAATAATATATTCTATTTCAAAAGATTAAATTAAATAATAGTATTTATCTTGAATATGTTCTCATTGTAAAATAGTATGTTGATTTAATTGTTGAATCGTTTCCTTTTTTTCCTTCAGATCAAGAGTTTGAGTTCTGAATTAAACTTATAACTAGTTATTTACCAATATACAAAACCAACTGTAGATTATCCATAATTGAACTATAATAATTGAATAATACATTACAATAAAATATGAATATGGGTTTTATAAACCCATGTTCTTAAAAATGGGGTGAAGAAGTTCTATTTGTTGAGAAGAATGATATGTTGATGTGTCTCTTTATTGATTGTCACAAACTCAAAGATCTCATGATGAAGAATAATTTCCTATTTCCATCGATCGATGACTAATTCTATTAGTTAATTAGATATCAATATTTTATTATTGTGGTCCTTCTATTAAGATAAAATTAGTTAAAGGTGAATAAAATATATATTCATAACCCTATATTTTATTTAGGGTAAGTGAACAATGTGTTCTTAGTTATATTGTTAGGACTCACAAACGCTCCAAAAATAAATATAGACTTAAAGAAAAGTTTTTACAGAATACCTCCAACAAAATTTTTAGTCTATATAGATGATAACACTATATACTAAAATGTAAATAGGAGCATGATAAGAATTTGTGTATCATGATTACGAAATTACCAAAAGGAGTATTTACATGAAAATTATATTAAATGTGAATTTTGGATAGGGAAATTTAAATTCGTTGAGGCGTTTTATCACCATCAAAAAGACATTCTTAGACCCACAAAATCTCAATATAATTGAGGAATGGCTAACACATTAAATTTTGATGGATATTTTTATTTTCCATGGAAAATTTTATAATTACCAATGATTTATAATAAACTTATCAGGATTTTCAATCCCACTAACAAGGATGACTCGAAAGGGAGTACATTTTTGTTGGACTGATGAATGTAATGAGATATTTTAGGAACAACAAAAATAATTCATATCATTTAACCAGTACTTACACTTTCCACAAGTGAATATCTTTTCATGGTATAAATTATATTTAATGAACGGATTACGATGTGTACGCATCAAACTGATAATGTGATAGACTATACATCAAGTAGCTAATAGTTCATGAGTAGAACTATTTGATGAATGTTTAGGAATTGGTTGTATTGATCATAACATCGATGACTTGGTGGAATTATCTTAATAGGAATAATTTTGAAATATATATTGTTCAGAAAGACCATAAATATATATTCACATGGTTGGATCATAAAATTTGAAAAAATGATGGTTAGAACTAATAAATGACTATGAATTCTCAACCCGTTACCATCCTAAGAAGAAAAAGAGTTATAGATTCCGAAGGCTGAATGAATCTTGTGAACTTATTAATGATTAGAATTGAGAGGGATCTGATTATCATAGAAATGAAAAGGATGTACATGGGTGTTATATTGTAAGTAACATCATCCATATTTTCTCAAATTATTTCTCAATAATCACTATTTGAGAATACTAATAATGGTAAAAAGGATAATGTGGAGATATAAAATTATCTGGATATCAATAGGAATGGAAAAACCATTGAGTTCAAGGTTGATGATGAGTAGTTGTAATATTTTCAAAAGACTATCTGTTTCTCACTAAACATGATTTATTGAACAAACTATTGAATGATGATATTTGGTCCAAGTTATCAATCAACACATATTTCATAAAGATGTAAAGAGATATCCAATAGTATGCATGGTGGGATAATATGGAGAAAAATATTTTATAATATATATCAATGTGATTGGTTTGTTATCTAGTCAAGGACAAGAGAGAAAGGTAAAAAGGGATGATATATCCATTTCCCATACATATATAAAAATGGGAAAAAATCAATATGTATTTTTGTCTTGGGCCTTACAAATATTTCAAGATGGAAAACAACTATATGGTTTATCATGGACCATCATCCAAATACTAATCAATTCATTTCATTTTTAGAGGATCTATTACCCTATAAACATATAAATATTTACCTTAGTTAAGTGGTCATGTTGTATGGGACACCACTATAGATTGTATCTGATCAAGATATGAGGCTCACTTCAATGTTATAGAAGTTTCTTCAATATTGTATAAAAAAGAGTGAAATATCTTTATGAAATAAAATCCCAAAACTCATGAAGAATATGAATAGACTATCCTGACTCTTGAAGATGTATTCAGATCTTACATTATGGACTTCAACAGATCCTACGACCAATATCTTTCACCAGTCAAGTTCTATTACAACAGCAGTTTCCACTCAGGTATACAAACATCTCCATATCAATCCCTATATGGTAAGACATGTAGAAAATATATATGTTGGTATAAATTATATAGAATAATTTTTCTTGGACCTGATATAGTCAATGGAATGTTAGAGATGGTCAAGAGTATTCAACAACACATCACAATTTCACTAAGATGATAGAAGAGTTATGATGATAAATTCCAATGAGAACTATAGTTTGAGGTTGGGGAAAAAGTTTTTCATTGAATATATACATGGAAGAGATCCATGAGGATTTCGAATAAAGGAATGTTAATTCCAAGAAACATTAGACCTCATTAGATCTTTGATCTTATTATATCTATGAAATAATGAATAGAACTAATTTATGACCTAAAAAAATATAGAATTTCTTCCATATATCCCTCTTGAATAAGTATCAACTGAAAAAATACCATGTACAGACTCCAAAAATGGTCAAAATGAGGAATTATATCTCTTACGAGAAGTAGATGGTGAAGATCCTGAACCACATAGGAAATTTTATGAGAAACAAGGCAACTCACCTTATCAAATTAAATTAGAGAAACCATATGTATTAAGATAAAATATGGGAAACTAAAGAGACCATAAAATATAAAAACACTAATACTTTTCAATAATGTATATGGAAATAAATTTTAGGGGAGAAATTTCTCATGGGGGATGTGTGTTACATCCAATGATTCCAGTAAATGTATTTTTTTCATTTAAATAACTATTAATATGATAAAATTCTTCATAGAAAATAAAAAGGAGTTTTTGATACATTAGTGGATTTATTTAACTACCTTTAAAATATAATTATGATAGAATATTATGTATATATATATATATGATATCAAATAATAAAATTCATTAAATTAGGAAATATGTATGAAATAATATTACAAACACTTAATGGTTAAGTATTTTTTAAATAAAATCTATTTATAATAAATATTCCACATTATAGGTAAAATATATAATTTTAATAATTTTAATTAGATTAAAGTAACATAATATTTTAATTTTATGTACCAAAATTTTTTATGATTTTTTTCTGGGATATTTCTAAAAAATTTAGTTTTTTGGAGAATTGTGTAAAATACTGGTCTTGGTTAATTTTATCACTAAATACAATATTATCTTTCAGTAATAATGAATTAAATATTTGTGAAACCATTTTCCTCTAATGTATTATAAATTAATGTAATATATCATTTTTAGAAGCCCTTTTATCATATTTGAAATTAAGCAATATTTTAATCCAAAAGTTGTTTTTCAATATATTAAGTGTTTTAAATTGAAGGTAATGTTTATATTATTTAGAAATTTAATTAGTCAAAATGGATTCTAAATTTGGATTCAGAATTTTTTTATTCTTGAAGGGTCTGCTTAATTTTTTTAATGACTTAATGACCATGATTAATAATTAATTATGACTAATTAGTATATAAGAGTGTAATCTAATGGGGTACATATTTTTGAATGTAAAAATGACCAATAAACCATCTCAAAGTCATATTTTAGTTTTTAAGGTAATACTTATAAGTCTTATAGACCATCCCCCACATTCCTCACCAAACATTCTAGTCATTCCATTCTGGTGCCTTAAACCATCTTTCCATAGAAAGTTCACTATTATTAACTTATAATAGGAGTCCACTTATTACCTTAAAATACATCACCTCCCAATATAATTTATCATAAAAAATAATTCAACAATTTCCACTAAAAAATTATTTTAAACACTATAATTTATTTTTCGCTATTATTTAGAATAAACTATTCATTTATTTGGAGATTTCAAAGAAATTCTATTTCTTGTCCCTGAGAGATTCTTCTAAGTCATTCCTTCTAAATTTTTCTTATCATTATATTACATAACTTCATAAATACAATTTATTATTTAAAATTTTTATACCTATGTTTAATTATATATATTTAACAACAATATTTCATCACCATGTATCTACTATGAAAAACATAAGCATCAATCATGTGTTTGTTTGGGCTACTACTTCCACGATGTGATACATTCAGTTTTTTCATTAATGAATTACAAGGTCGGAACCAAGGATCAATATGATGAATAAATAATATTTTATGTTTCAATTATAAATAGTAAATTAATAATAATTTTTTTTATCTCCCTATAACTTTATGAAAAAGGAATGGGTTTTCTATTTAGACATGTAGACTACTACCTCCTCATTAATGCCACATTTAATTTTCCATTATATCCTAATATGGATGACCTTTTAATTTTTTATTTATAAAATATATATTTAAAATTATTTTGTTATTATAGAATTTGTGAATTTATTTTTAAGAAAAACATAACCATGCTCAATATTTTAAGAGAATGTAGTAAAAATCGAACAAACTACCTTAAGTAACCCAAAATGGTGGAATATATTTAATAAATAAATGACTTATAATAATAAATAAAATTTAGGAAACTAATTATAGATTGATAAGTTTCTTGTTAGTGTTTTTAATGAATTTATATTTATTATAAAATGTTTTGTATACATGAGTTGAAAACTATTATACATAAACATATGTGGTCTTCCAAACTCCCCTAATAACATTCCAGTTATGCTTTCTCTTTCTGTTTAAATATTTTATATAAAATTTATAAAATATACTTCTTATATTTATTATATATTTTGAATAATTTTTTTACCTTGATTAACATTGATACCATTTTTTGGATTATAAATTTTTTATGTTTCCATCAAATACTAACTTTTATAGAAACCCGATTTAAGGGGAATTTTAAAATTCTTATTTTAGGTCAATTATTACATAACTAAAATGTAATATAATGAAGAATAGATTTTAAAATCTCTTACTAAATTAGTTTTTACCGTTCAGGTTCAATTTTTATTTTGATTTAAAATTATTATGGTATTTATCTAAAATATCCTTACTTTATTTTGAAAGTCATCACCAGAGTTGTTCATTTTTTTATTCTTACTTCATTAAACCTTGCCAATGGTTTTTTACCAATGTAATCCATGAAAAAAACTTATGTTGCTTTCATATATTACTATAAAAAGTAATTTAATTATTACTTCTATTGGGAATACTTATGTTATGACTTTTATTTATGCATTGAGAAAACATCATGAAACATGGTTATTTATATTGTGGTATTACCAGTATGTGGCTTATGTATGGTTTAATTTACCTCATATAGAACACACACACATTTATTTGTATATATATATATATAGTATCACAGTAATGTGATGGGTTGGACTAGAATTATGTATTTCTTAAATTCATTAGGTAATGTTTCCATCACATGGGATATCACGGTGTGAGGCCATCAATCTTATCCAAATATAGTGGATGGGTAATTAGTATAGCCAACTATGTTTTGTTAATGAGACAATGCTCATTATCTTATACTTATGATTCATGGTTTTATATAGTTTTGACATTTCAAGGAGGCCATACTCTTATAATATGTTCATTTTTACTCCCTGATCTTATGTTATCATTTTTTATGCCTTGATTTCATGGTTTTAATCATTATCCTTATGATAACATGTTATTCCTATCATGGCCAATTTATTTATACACTTAAGTTCATGATTTATTTCAGAAATATGAAATGAATACCACCATATTAGTTCATGATACATAGTGTATTTTAGTAATTTGGTACATGTTGTAATTTCTTAAAACATAAATAAAAATATTTAAAATAAAACTTCATAACATGTCTTTAATTTTCTAAAATAGCATGATATAACTGGTCGACCCACATTATAAAGGGGTTAGCTATAAAGCCCCGTAATCGAATAATAAAATCAAAACATGAATAAAGTAATTCATGTGTTTCAACATGTATAAAACCAAATTTTATAAAAATGGAAATTCAATTCCTATAATTATTTCATTTAGTATGAACCACCTAAAATCACTTTGAGAAAATAATAAAAATTATATAAATGAAGAATTAATAAAAAAAATAGGTATTTCAAGAAATTAAGGAACCTATTTTAATGGAATAGCAACCTGACCCTTGTTAAACTAACATGATCATTAAGAATAGTAATTAGGTCAATACAATAGTAACCTCATCTATGAATGGATGATATAAAATTTTCATTTTATAAATTATTGATTCTGTGTTATTATATTTATAAAATATAAATTTTTATTTATAATTTTAAAAATAATATAATTATTATAAATCATATTTATTTTCATAAAATAGTTTCATAAATTAATTTTTTTATTATTATAAGATAAAAATATGAGGTATGAAATATTTTTTCAAAGTGTTATAAAATCACCTATTACAATAAAATCGGTATGTAATGAATAAATGATTATTTTAATTAAAAATTTAATTTACATTCTTGAAAAAAAATTCCCATCAAATGGATTTCAATTTATAATTATAAACAATGAAATTTTTTTGGGTGAATTTTTGGGATTTTTCAAAGATACATAGATTTTTGGTGAATATTAAAATATCATAATTTATAATAAATGCTAAATACATGAATTATTGAGTCATAGATGATGTGTAGTAGATGTAATACCAAAATATAGAATTACTACTCATTATTATAACACCTATTGTATAATTCAAAAATTGTTTATAGTTTTGAGCAAAAATAATAAACTAATGAATAAAATAATGAAAACTCACCCCTCTCCTCCATTTTAAATACCACCCTTCACCACCACTTATACCCACATATTAAAATATTTGATCCTTGCCCAAATTATTTCAAATACCATTAGCAAGACCCTACCCTACATCTAGGTTCCATTTGTATCTTTAAAATACCAAACCCTTTTCTATAAGGAGGTTATCAAGGATGAGAAATTCAATAGGTAAAAAACTCAATCTTTTTCTATTATTTTCATTTCTATTTGATTCTTTTTTAATGACTCCTCATATCCACTTATAAAAGAGGCATGATAACTCTAGTATATTTTATATAATGAAATGTAATTAAGTTAATGGAATAATTCATCTTCAATTCTCCTCCCTTTTCATTTTTTATAAACATTAAAATATGATCTTCGGTGTGTTGATGTACCACAACCATGGATGAAGCATTACATTTTACTCTTCCTCCTTCATTACTGGATATAAAACAATATTTTGGGTTAAATATATTTTATTATACATATTATAAGTTATTTAATATTCTGGAAGTAATATATATATATGAGATGTTAAATAAAATGATATATTCTCTTAATGGTGGTAAAACTTACTAAACAAATTAAATTATTTTCAATTTTTAATCTAACAAATCATCATCATACCTTAAAATAAATAAATATATAAGATAATGTAATCTTATGAAAGTTCATCAATAGATTATAATTTTAATTATTGAATACAATTAATATTTTAAATTAACATAAATACTAATATACAATCAAACCGATCCTGAAAAACATGAAAAAAAAACTCCCAAAAAATGAAATTAAACTATATAACTCATAAAAAATTCCAAAAATAAACGTAATAATACTATAATGAATCAAATTTATGTATGAAATGTTATTTATTTGCTAACTAATTTATTATTTTTATTATCCATGATATTAATGTGAATAAATAATTCATACATAAGGTAAGGGGATTGTCGAAACCAACAATTTTACTTTGGGTTCTCCATATTTCTCTCCATTTATTGTTTGGATATTCCTTTATGGTTCCTTAAATTTAATTTCTATTCATTCCATTTTATATTCAGTGATATACAAGTTATTAATCTGTATTTATGACAAATAAAAATATTCTTCCCAAATAACTCTTCTTTCCCAAAAAAAATTCATTCACTTCTTAGGAGATTGTTATTTCTTCACAACGATTGATTTTTCATAAATAAATTATATTTTTTTCTATTTATTTTTGTAACCACAAATTTTATTCCTTAATATATTATTTGTGAAAACCACTAATATATTTCCATGGGTTATATTATGTCCATGATGGATATACATTCTATGGGGCACACATGATTATCTGAATGTTATCATGTAAAGTGTTCGTCCATAATTATATAGCACGTGTAAATTTTAGGTAATGATGGGTTCAAATAGAAATATATATTTCTCCAAGAAATTTTGAAATTTGATGTATCTAATTAAAAAAAAGTGAAATATGTGTTAACACGACTCCATATTTTTCGACAACTATGTTTTCTATTTGGCCACTAATACATTATGTTTCATTTTGATACATTGCCACATTACATGCCTTTATCTAATTATTCTACTAATTATTATGATGATGAATTTGGGAGGATGAGTATGATCACCCTTGTCTTCTTCTCTTATTAATCCTCTTACCGGTCTTCAATATCACTTCTTATTTTTATGTATATCCTTAGGTGAATACATTTAAAAAGGATAACATATGAACCAACAAGAATCTAGAGATGAAGTAATTAAATAAATGATTATTTTTTATTATTTAAAAGTTATGTATGGTCCCAATTTTTTCAAGATGCTAAAACATTGTAACATAGTTGTGTAACACTTTAATGTTTTTATCATTATACTGATGTATTAATCATGTATGAAAAAGAAGCATCTATATAATTCTTAACAGGGAATGCTTTAGAAAATTTGTTAATTATAATTAGACAACCTTAGAGAATACCCTTAGTATGAGACTACATATATGAAGGATGAAATTGATGATATGGAGTGAAAAGATGTTAAGATAATGCTTCATTACAAGTATTTTCCACTGACTCTTAGTACAAATATGGAGAGGAAATTCATAGAGGTGATGAAAAGGGAAGGTGAATAAAACATGACCTACAAATAAACATTAAAAAGTAATGAATTTGATGATTAATCTTTTTTATCAACAATTATAGCATATTATATAGGTTATTTTTTCAAACCAACCCTTCAAATGGTTCTAGAAATTTGATACTTTGGGAGTTATGAAGAAGTTATTAGATTATATATTCACGTGAAAATGGAGTTGGGATAATGTTCCCATAACTATGGTGATAAGAAACTAAAGAAGTATTTCCAAGTAATGGGATATAATGTGAAAGGTGGAATGAAAACACCACCACTCTCATGTCAAAAATATGGGCTGAAGAATAATTAGAGCTACATCAAGGGTATGAGGAAATGATACAATTGTTGTAGAGAAGGCCACCTAGATGATGAATTTCTAAGAGACACATATAATTTTTATGATATGATGGAGTAAGGGAGACAAACAGCCTTATATTTATGCATTAAATGTGGGGAGTAAGGGCATTACGAAAGCTATGCACTGAACAAAGAGTTCCTAGGTGTAATTAGAATCATCTTCCATCAATTCCAAAAGAAAAAAAGGGAAGTCTTGTTCCACCACTACTTCTGAGGTGGATCTCGATAATGATATGGGGACATTTATAATAGAAATTCATTAAATAATAGCAAACATTCTTTTTTATTTTGGTTCTATGCATTCATTCATATCATGGAAATTTAGTAGAACTATTCAAACATTACTTCAAAATATGTATCTTGTGTTATTTGTGAGACTAGAAAATAGGAAAATTATTTGATCAAATATATATATCTCCAAAAAAATTAATTGTTTTGTAAAAAAACTGCTTTAAAATATAGTCCTACTTATTTTGGTGGTTTTTATACTATTTTGGGAAGATATTGGATATCTTCATACAAACCCAACATCAACTGTAAGGAATGGTAGATCACTCTTCACATCCAGAGGTATCCATCAATTCCATATATGGTTATGGTGGAGTATGAATCTCCTTCAGATTCATTTTCTCAATTGAGTAAATTATTTTCATATTATCAAGAATATATATCTATATTTGTTGAGACAAATGAGATAATCATGCGCGAAGACATGCCCATTATGAGGGGCTATACTAATGTGTTCTCTAGAGAACCATCTGGTCTAACTCTTGAATGAAAAGTTGATTAATCAATTGATATTATTCCTTGAACTCTACATATATCAAAGACACATTATATAACGGCCACTATTTAATTGGAGTTATTGAATAATTAGTTGTAAGAAAATCTTGAAAAGGGTTTTTTATGCCCGAGTGCTTCACCATGGGGTCCAACATCCTATTCACCATGAATAAGGATAGATCTATGCACCTCTTTATTTATTAAATTAGAGATAAATAAAATCTAGATAAATAATATGTATCTCATTCAATGGATACATGATATGTGTGATGAACTACATTGGGCCAAGTATTTAAATAAGGTGGGCCTTCGGTCGAGATATCATTAATTAATAGTGAGGAAGGAAGATATTCCAAAGACTCCATTTTCGATCGACATATGGAAACTATGAGTTCATAGTGATTCCCTTCTAACTCAGTAATACTATATAAATATTGATGTAATTAATTAATAGAGTCTTTAGAGATTACCTTGATTAATTTGTGGTAGTCATTATTGATGATATTCTGATATAATAAAAGAACATAGTGGAGCATGAGGGAATTTGAATATTGCTCTAAATACTCAAAGAAGGGAGAATAATTATGTCACGTACAATAAATGAATGTTTGGGATGGAGGAAGTTTAATCCTTTTAGATTTTTACCACAAGAAAAGGATTATTTATGGTCCCTTTTAAGACAAAGGAAATTTAAGAGTAGCCCCGGATAACACCTGTAATGGAGATCCACAATTTTCTAGGTCTAGCTGGGTATTACAGGTAATTTTTGAATAACATATCACAATTTTCAAACCCACCAACCAAGATGACTCATAAGGAAGAAAATTTTGTTTGGTCTAATGAATGTGAATCTTTCTTTAATGAGTTAAAAAGAGACTTATCGCTGCACTGGTACTCAAACTTCTAACTATTGAGGAACACTTTGTAGTATATAATGGTGATTCAAATAGTGGAATAGGATATTTAAGGATGAAAAGTGATAAAGTGATATCCTATGCTTTAAGGAAGTTGAAAATTCATGATCAAAACTATCACACTCATGATCTGGAGTTGGAATTTGCAACATTTTCATTGAAAATATAAAATCATTATCTCTATGGGGAGAATTGTAAAATATATACTAATAATAAGAGACTCAAATATATTTTCACATAAAAGGAGCTTAATATGCACTAGGGATGTGGAAATTAAGTAAAAGGTGGATGTTATAATAAAGGGGAAACCCAAATAGTTTAAAATTGATGAGGAAGGAATTGTAAGATTTGGGACATAACATTGTGTACAATACAATCTATAGATAACAAAGGAGATGTTGAATGATTCACATAGCTCAAAAATATTTATTATCCCATGTAGCACAATGAAGTATAAATATATTTGATGTATCGAGGTATACAAGATAACTATTATCGGGACATTATGAAGAATTATATCTCTGAATATACATCAATGTGCCTGGTAAATCAGAATGTGATGACGAGTAGAAAAAAGTCTAAGGGTATGATTCAACCATTACACATACCAACGTCAAAATTGGAAAACATCACAATATAATTTTTCATTGTACATTTTAAGGAATCCATAAAAAACAATTGAATATGGGTCATTGTGGATAATTTTAGAAAGACATGTCATTTTATTGAAATTTTACATTACATCCCACTATATCAAATTGGATGGATATAAATTTGAGAAGTGGTAAGGCATGATGGAGTACCAAAATCAATTGAATCTAATTGAGATTTGATATTCCACCATATGATCGGTAAAACTATCCATCATGCTTGTTTTTATGATTTCTACAGCCAGTGAACACATCATCATGGAGAGGTGCGGCTTGTAGCCTCATGTTCCATCTTTCCAAAGGAGAGTGACAATCATCAAATCTTCTGTGATGTTTTCTCCGTGATCAAAATGAGATGGTGTGATGTGGGTTCCTCATTCTATGTATTCATATTTGGAACTTGTCACCATGTCTAGATCTCCCTTATAGATTTGAGTTGTGGTTTGTGAACCTCATTTCTGGTGCCATAAATTTTTGGATAATGGATAATTACACTACTTCCTTCAAAACATTCCTAGGGTTATTGACATTGAATCAACCTTCAGTTAGAGAATATGCTAACATTAGGCAAGTATAGACATCGTTGGATTGTGGAACATTTTTCACCTATATTCTTCCACATAGGAGGTATTTGAAAGGGAACACCAGTGCATCCCACAAAAATCAAGGGGTATCTTACGCAAGAGGCATATCTCTGAGGTTTTCCTCAGCATCCCATTTTTAACACAATGTATACCTAAATTTTATCATCTAAAGGATATGTATCGGGCTAATGAGAACACTTATGAATGTCGATCAGATAATCACATCCCTAGGAGGGTTCACCTGGAGGAATTTCCAGATAGGTGGATAAGAATTCCCAATGAAGGTGGAATTTAGAAATTGTGTGTCCCATAAAGGAAAGATTTCACACCACGATGGATGATTTGGACACGATTGAGGTCGAATTAGAGAGGGATCACCCATAATACGGGCACTAATTCATAGAATTGGTTGCGATTTATCCTTAGGGTGGCTTCATATATACCATATTTAGAAAGCCAGGATCACAAACCACATAGTTCGAAGCGGTGATTTGGGGCTTACACATGGCTAGCTACCCAGGTTCCACAAAAACCAGTAATGGGATAGATGAACTCCCCATGATAACAATAAGGTGATAATGTATAGGGATGGGAATTATGCATTGTTAGCTTCCTTAATGAATGGTTTGATCCTGCTGTGATGTGGTGGCCTAGGTAACAATCTGGGTGGATAATAAATGATTTGATGATGTGGATGAGATGAATGGGATGGAACTGATGTGGAGATGATGGTGGGGTTGTGATTAATCCTAAATGAGGTATCCTATGTATCCTCGTGGTAATAAAACATTCTACACATAATTCTATGGGGGTCATGGGACACCTAAGGAGGTGGTCTGTGAGAATGGAGTGCATGGATGGGAACTAATAAGAACTAGAACCTCCATGTTGGGGCATGATCATCCCGATACACAAAGGCTCAAGGGAGAGACAAGGATGAGACAATGGACATTAGATTCAGCGTCAAGCAGGCTTGTTACGGATAACATTGGTGGGTAATGAAAGTCCATATAGTTTAGGATGTGTAATAGAATCGTGGTGTACGCGAAAGACATCGACCCGGAGATATGTTGGGGCCTACCCATGGTTCTCAACCAATCGCAAGAGGTACAGTCTTGGTTGGAGGGGTATAATGTGTAGGGATTATGAATGGCTAGCTTTCCATGATTTTTTATTGTGTTGTATGCAATGAAAAAACACACTTCAACATATTGGGAATTACGCAGCGGTAGCAGCCCATCTGGATAGATCAGGACACCCTAGGGAAGCAAATACAGAAGATGTGTTCCAAAAGGGAAGATGTTTTATCATGATGGTACATCCCTATAATGGAGCACCATATTTTACCATTGGTTGGAGTTGATCCATAGAGAGGCTTCTTACATACCCTAAAGGGATCAGAACACACATTCTTTAGAATGGGGCAGATTGTTTAACATCATGAAAGACCAATCTGAACCAACATGAAACACATGGAATATATGGATTTTGTGGAGTGAGGGGAATGAATGTAAGAGAGTCTTCCTATTAACCATATATAAGAGACAAGGATTAAATTCCACATATTTAAAATTGATGTTTTTTGACATCATGAAGAATGAGGGGCATGGGACTTATGCTTGGAAAGCGGCCCATAGAATGGAGGTGGATGAGTGTCGTTATCCTAACAACATCTAGAATCATGGGGATATTCAGGGTATATGATGAATTATAATTGATGGATCAGGACACCAAATGTAGGTTGTTCCATGGGAATGTTTCCCATATAGGGAATATGTCACATCATGATGGTATATCCATAGAGGGAGCACCAGAGTTTACTAACAGTTGGGTCAGAACACCCTATGAGTGAGGGCCCAAGATGGTGGGTTCTATAAAGGGAATATGTCTAAATAAGAAGAATTATCTAGACACATATGCAGGTGTATTAGATAGGGTTCACCCCTAGGAGGGGGCACCAATGATTACCATTGGTCAAGATTGAACCTCAAGGATTCATCCTACATACCCTATGTAGAATACATCTGTTGGGTAAAAATCTACCATGTTTTCCACTCAGTATGTGAACCATGAACCACATTTCATTGAATTCATAAGGAGTTATGCGGAATGTTGAAGGAAATTAGAAATGAAATGGAACTACAAAGCATGAGTTGTTGACCATGTATGGGAATTGTTCACAAAGAGAAATAGTTTGTGGAAAAGTCATGAGGTATAAAGACGACTTGCTATACATGGGATTGATTTTCATTCATGGAAATGAAGAGGGGATTTGATATGCCACTAATGGATTAGTTTTAGAAGTGGTGATGGTGATTTTTGATGTCACGTATGAAGAGAGGCTTTTCCATGACATTGTAGGGAAAAGATTTTGTTGGATGATTTTGATTCACGGAAGATGCACGGTACATTGTGAAGGAAATACCACATTATAGATTTATATAATCTCTAATTAGCTATTTTTTTTATATATGTTCCTTTATATGGAGAACTAGTCACTTCGTTACTTAGAAATATTTTCATAAGAAAACATCTTTTCTCCAGAAATTCAGTGATGTCTGAAAGAGGTTGGCGAGGGAGAATTCTACCATGGATGAATTACATCATGCATAAGCAATCACGTTGAATGTTTTTATTGGAGACTATATCTAGAAAAGGTAGTTGTATGTGGATGATGAAGATGTGGTACAAAATGGGGGAATTCCTAGTATGTAGGGGATAGACAGTTTTTTGAAGAAATGGTAGTCCACGGATGAGAGACAGTTTTCGGAAGTAGACACCGTCAGCCAAGAAAAGAATGTATGTGGAGGAGAGATAGTTTTCAGAGATATGATCCATGAAGAATACACAATAAATATTTCATATAATAATCATGGGGGTTCTCATAGGACTCGAGGATGTATTCAAAATATCAAAAATAGATCAGAAAATAAATTTCCACTAACCTAATAGTACATAGAAAAGTGGAATTCATTTATGAGTGAAAACAGACATCAATAGAGCAACAATTTGTAGTTGAGGATGGATGATTTCATGGAAATGAATTAATTTATAGGTCTATAACCAATTAGTGGATCCCTTATAAGATAAGTGATTAAAAAAAGAGGAAGACTGAGATCCATAACACTGGTAGTGTGCTAGAGGAAGAGACATGGGGAGTGACACTTGTGAATGCAGGGAGCAGGCCCTAAACCTTGTAACAGAAATGAGCATTGGCATACAAGATCTAGCATGAACCTTGAAATTAGAAGTGAGATTTAATGGACTTGGTATAACATTACGTCAGCATTGTATTCTCTTTGGACGTAGGTTAATGAGGGTGAACCAAGTAGAAATTGTCATGTCCTGTGCCGGATTTCATTTTTGTTCTGATATGAAAATGGGAGAAAGAGAGAAATGTGTTTCTCAAGGAATAAAAAAGATCTGAATGTGTATTAGTATAATATTTCATACCTTTATTAACCCCCTTTCAAGATATGTGACCTATAGGTCCTAAAAACATAGATAAAATCCAATTTAGGTTGGGTTTTTAGGGTTTACGCATGGTTGGAGGCCCGTGAAGGTGGAAGTTGGGACTTACTCTCAGATGAATTTCTGACTAAATGGTGTCATGGTCACTACTAACCTCAAATCACATTTGATTCATGCTAAATGTTTGAGAAAAGAGGATATAGTATACTAGAAGAACCTGTCGTGGAAGGTATGTGCATGGGGATGATGCGGGGCTTACACGGGGAAACAGCCTATGTGCTGCTATGGAATAGCATTGGTGAATGGTGATTACACATATAAGATAACCAGGTGCTGCTATGGAGAGAAAAGGTTTTATGGGGATTACATAGGGATGTTGACCAGGTGTCGCTAAGGAGAAGAAATGGTGGATAGGGATTACACATGGTAGATACAGGGGTGCGGCTAAGGACCAGAAATTGTGGATGGTGCCAATACATGGATGATTCCTTGGTGACACTAAGAAGCGCCAATAATGGATGGGTCTTAAGAGTGGATGAAGTCATAGTGTCATTAAATATTGGAACTGATGGATGGATCTTACACATGGAATATTCCCATAATATCTTCCTCAATTCAGGTTATGCGGGCATCCCATGTTCATTGAATCGGTAAGGATTCAGTTTAACATCATGTGAATAGATGATTTGGGGGGGTGTATGCAATGGGTTTCCTAATATTTCTTCCTCATGTTAGTCCATGAGGAAATCAAAACTTGTATATGGGTCGAGAAATATGGTATGGGTATTTAACCTTAAGTGGATTCACATAGTAGTCATTTTATTTTATTCATATGATAAATCATCTTTTCATTCAGTAATAAGGCATCATATTCCTAAATGATAGGGTATGCTACATTTTAATGTCATGTTATGAGGACCATTGGAATATTATTCTTGGAGAATAAGGTATCTCTTATTTGGTGTAAGGGTAATCCTATATTTTTCATATAAGGTATGATATAGTTTATTGTCATGTTATGAGGAATATTGGGAAGAAGTCACCAAGAAATGGCTGCTGTTGGGACTTGTGAAAGTTCATCAGTTTTTGGTTTAACATGGCATATGATTAAGTGATGATGTTTGTATGAGTTCCTTGAGGATTTTTTAACTAATGGTACTCATGGAATTCATGATGAGGATGTCGACTCACAACATGGTAAAGGGACCGAGAAGAGTAGGTCAGCTGAAATTGTTTAAAGGAGTGTGGAGAAGTATCTCAAATTATGTTATTCCATAAGTGGATTTGAGGTTCCCTAGGTAAAATATCCACATCCCAGCTAGAAAATTTCTTGTTGTGATACTCCATTTTTAATGGGGGTAAGTGACGGTATGGAAGGGACTTACCCTAAGGTTTGAAACTCCATCCAAGAAATGATGTCAACGGAGGGGGGTGGGATGGGGGCATAACCCCCACTGTATAGACCAGAGGGCACATGATTGGACATTTTCTCCATAATATGGGATATATATAGTATGGATTTCATGAATGATTTGGCCTCATGACACTATGGTGCCCAAGGTTGGGATTTTCAGAAAGAACAAGGTTGTGAACAAATGGAGGTCTTCCATGCACCTAACTTAGGATTAAATGAGTTTGTGTGAGGATCAAATAACTATGGGCATGCATGAAGGCTGACCCATTTGGGTCCTTTCATGATTTATATTTAAAAGGATGGTATCATTCTTCTATGCATGCTCTAAAGATGCAGTCTTGTGTGTAGCAGAATGGGGGCTGACCACCAGAGGCATGCCTTGAGAGGAGGGGGACACTTCTATATATAGGAAAAATCATAGTATAATTGTGAATGGTGGTATAAGTGGAGGTGTCCACTTGAAGTCATATCATGCACATAAGATTATTTTGTGCATATGCCAATCTTGTGTGATCATCTCAAAACAAGTGTGCACATTACATAGTGATTTTCTCACAGTTTATGGAGAAGAATATTTCCCTTTGACATCACATGGGGACTTTAAAGGGTTTCAATTACTGTTTGAACTGTTGATTACATTTTTTGATGAAAGAGTCATTTCATGGGTGAAAAACATCCATTCTTACATTAAAATCTATACAGTTCCCCAAAATCTCCCAAATTGACCATTTTTAGCAATCTAACTTCAAAAAACCCTAACTTCTAAACTGTAACACTGTTTAGGACCCATGACTTGTCAAATTTTAGCCTTCGGAAGAAGATACACTCCTAGATCTAGTATGGAAGAATTCGATGCACCCTTCAAATGAGTTTTATAGTGACAAAAAATTCCCCCTAAGAATGGGGTCCAACAAGGATGAGGAGGATGCGGCTAAACACGTCCAATGGAAAAATATAAGGAAAAAACCATCAGTGGGACCATTATATCATAATTATATTGATAAAATAGACAAATAAATATATATGCTGATGTGAGTCAAGATCGGTGATGGAAACAATAAAAAATACAATATCATTCACTGATACATGAGTGATAATCAACAAAAGATGGGATTGGATCAGAATGGGATATCGTTATCCTTTGGTAGTTTACAGAATAAGAGGGTTCACAGCTGGAGAACATGGGTCTCTAGATAGCTGACACACTTTTTTCAACATGATATAGAGCATGAGTGGGATAATTCTAGGGGCATTGGAATCAATCCAATCAAAGTAAAATGTAGAGTAGGAATCATGATACCCAAATTTTAGAACCTAGTGGTAGTGGCATAAATATGGAGGATAATTGTTTCCAATATTTGAAACACAACATCCATATCTAATTAGCCTAAAATATGTACAAACAATAAACGGAATATCATTGACCATATTCGATAGACGGGGAAAAAATCGAAGTACTGTTGGATGACCTCTAAAATGTTTGACTAGGAATGTCGGTGAGCCTTAAGGCCGAGCATCCATACTGTTAGTGGATTCATTCAGATTTTAATGGTGATGAGAATCCAAATAATAGGATAGAATGAATGTGTGGTGGAGTTATGGTGTGTTTGAAAGGATTAGAACACTCTTATAAATACTCCATCGAATAGAATGAATAGTGGATGAGCTCATCGATCAGAAGAAGGATCAGAGATACTCGTCGATAGGATACCTCTAGAGAGATCCTAGAATATATTGAAATTTTCCATCATGAAAATGGTCATAATAATCACACAGTTTAACATCATACAGTGAGGATGATATATGGAATAGTTTAACGTCATTTGACCAGGATGTTGAATACAGTTTAAGGACATGCTTCTTGGTCCTTGGATAATATTTTAAACTCATGTTTCATAAACTAGGGGATCCTAGTTTATGGTCATAGATTTTGGAATAAATTTGGTATAAGGCCCTAGCCTTAAACAATACTTAATCTTGAGTAACTTCAAGAATACACATTGAGGATCTTTTCAGGTTTAGAGTTTTTGAGAATTAGATCATAAAACATGCATTACATTCCACATTTAAACAAAGTGGTGACATAAAAGATAATACTCATTTTTCCCATAAATGGAACCATATTTAAAATAAAACAAGGATTTTTCTTGACACTACCTTGAAACTATCATCACAACATGTACCTTTCCCTTGACCTGTGAAAAACATTTCAAAAACATGGGATGAGCATAAAAAGCTCAATAAGGGATATAAAAGTATGAAAAGAAAACATTATTCCATGTATGAAATCATACATTACTCACAAAACATAATAATTTTAACATACCTCATCAAATAATGAATAAATCATAGAAATCATAAGACATAAAGGTAACTTGAGGCATTCATAACATTGTTACGTAGGGAGTAGCCCTCATGGTTATATTTGGAATACACATCACAGTATATTCCCAAAATATCTTCGGATAAACCTTAATGTTTAACTCCTTCGCATTACCCAATGCATTGGAGAGCTATATCGGGCTCACCCGCCGTTAGTTTATCACGGAAACACCCATCTTCATAACAATTCCCAAGAACCATAACATAATCGTATCATATAAAACATGCATATAGGAAAGATAACATTTTCACATTTCAATCACAAGATATCAATACAACACATTGATATAATAAAATCATTATGAAAACCATCTTCAATACAAAAATAAAAGAAAATTAAAACAAGGTATTTATTTATCATTTTAAAAAAAGTTATGGCTTGTAGAGGAAGCCAAAACTCAAATAATGGTCACAGCGGCGGAGAAGTCGTTGTCACCGCATACGTACGACAAAAAAACATTCCTTTTGTCGTTTAGTAAAATTATTCTTATAAAAAAGATTCCTCTTGAATAGACGTAAAAGTCCAAGGGGTTTATACATCATATAAAATAAGGTTGTGTATAAAACAAAATATTCCTCAATGAAAGGAGATTTAGACGAAGTCCCATACCTCATATCTGACTTGACTTGATCGTTCTCTAACCTCCTGAATAACAAACTTGAGTTAATTTCTACTTGCATGAGAATCTTTTTCAAGTTCATTATTCTTTTTATATCACTTATTACCATGTTATTAACACTATGTAATTATTTATGTTAATAATGGTCGTTTTGTCGATCATTGGTACTTGAGTCAAAAATAAACTCTTTATAATTACATGTTGTTCATGGGGTAAAATATCGATTATATCCAGAATTATATTCATGATTCAGATATCATATATATCATATATATCATATATATCATATATATCATATATATCATATATATCCATTATATACATACATTTATAATATTACATAACATTTAGAGGTAAGAAATGAAATGCACCATTCATGGAGACGGTAAGTCGTACGTACGCATGAACGCTACTTTCATTTCTATTTCTTAATTAATGGAGTGAAATCATAATGATATAAAGGTATATTGTAATTACAGTATAATATCATATATAATATCATTAAATCTATCCTTTATACTTACCACATATGGTATTAACGAATCAAATCATTTTGAGGGGGCGGTAGTCCGCACTTCCTAAAATGAAGATATCGCGTTTACCCATAATGGAAACCATAAACGTATTACATAAATGAAAAATAAAGAAGCATATGTTGAACATAAACATATTATATTTCATTTATAAATATAGTGTCATCTTAATGGCTGCCTTTGATGGTGTTATATGAGTGTTGAACAATCATCGTTTCGTGAGGCAGAAATTCGCCATCCACGGAAACAATATGTTATTTAACCATTAGATGTAGGTGTGTGTAAGTGTAGCTCGAATCCTTCTTATAAAAACATCCTAGTGTATGCAAGAAACTTTTTTTGTTACAAAATAAATGAATAAAAAGAGTTTATGGGGTTGGAGAAGAAAAATAAAACAAAAGAACACAAGTGAAGACATTGCCTTAAAATCGGGTAACTCCCTTTGCTTTGAACAAAAAGGGTTTCTAGAAGAGCTTCCTGACCAAATTAATGATTCTAGGATGAGTATAGGAATGTGGAGAGATTAACTTAGCAGATCTTGTCCGAGACAAAGTCTTGAGAGGTGTGGGTATGGAGGTAGAGGTGGGGGCCTTTTATAAGAGGAGAGGAGGGACACTCTTGGAAAGGTATAAAATGTTACATTATTTTCAAATGAGTTTCAGATTTTTAAGGTCCCACATTTATGTATTTCAAGGATAAGGTGATTAGGGTTATAAATCCACCCATACAATAGGTTTTTGACATGTTTAGGTCTTAGATGATACATTTTCTTTTCATTTTATTTAAATCGTTAAATAATGAGTTAATCGCTCTATCATCATGGTCTCATATATAATTTAATTTATTTAATATCTAAAAATTATCAAAAAATAAATACTATTATGTAGGAAATATTTTTATCTTTCCAATGAATATTTATAGTCCAAGAGATAATTTATTTAGACAAAAGTAAAAATGTTTTACTCAGGTGATACATTCTTTGTTATATTTACTTTCTTTAAAAAAAATAAAAAGATAAAAAGTCATTATCACACAAAAGTGATTTCATGGGGTCCCCAAGTTTGGCACAAGGCATCCCATGGTCTACCATGACACAACCAGTAGTATTAGGACACAATTTGGGTTGTTGTTTATTAATATGATATTATTTTATTATCCTTAACTACCTGATTACTAATTAATCAAGATAATTAACGATAATTACCATTGTTACTATTCATAAAGTCGAAAAACAAAAGAGTCGTAATTACATAATTTGGACCTTCGGATTCCAAATATGGAATCCATTTTACCAAATTACAGACACAGAAATTGCAATAATTAATTTAAAAATAATTCCTGTTGTCAAAACAAATAGAGGGTTTATTTGAAACAATATCTATGAAATGTTTGGCATTAGTTTATGCCGAATTCCAATGTGAAATTAATTCTAATGACCACTATTGTATTAAATGGTAAAAATATATTCTATTTACACTTTAAAACAAATTTAAAAGATAATCTGACCATATAGTTAAATTATATGAAAAAGCAGTTTTGATGTAAAATGTAGTATTTTTCACTATTCATTAAAAAATGAACATTGTAAGAAAAATACCAAAAAATTTATCCAATGTAAATTTCAATGTCCCAATAATAAATAATAAGTTTATATTCACAAATATAGATTACAAAATTGTAAAAATATTTATTTAAAAATGGTTTTCCATCAAAAGGATGTAAAGAAATTTTTAAAAATATTAGTGTATTCCATGCTTAAGATTGGATTTATTCTCATTTTAAGCATCTAAAACAATATCTAATTCATAAATATACATAGATAAGAATATATATTATTCATTACTTAATTGGGATTTTACATCCTTCCCTCCTTTATAAAATTCCGTCCCCGCAATATATTTACTTATCGAATAAGTGGGGGTATTTATCCCTCATTGCATTTTAAGATTCCCATGTTGCCTCTTCACTCATGTGGTTCTTCCACAAAACCATTACTTGATTAATCACCTTATTCCACAACACTTTCTCCATGTGGTCAAGAATTTGGACCGGTTCTTCCCCATAAGACAGATTCTCTTCTAGCTGAACCACCTATGGACTCAAAACATGAGCTGGATCTGGCTTGTACTACCTTAATATTGAAACATGAAAAACATTGTGTACCTGAGATAAACTAGGAGGTAAAGCCACTAGGTATGCAACTGATCCAACTATCTCTAGAATTTCATATGGTCCAATGAACCATGGACTCAACTTTCCTTTCTTACTAAATCGCATCACAGTTTTCCAGGGTGAGACTTTGAGAAAACCATGATCACCTACCTCAAAAGAGAGATCCTTCCTCCTGTTGTCCGCATAACTCTTCTGCCCGCTCTGAGCTGTTCTCATGTGTCTCTGTATCAGCTGAACTTTTTCTTCCAACTCTTCTACCAATTCTGGTCCCATTAACATCCATTCACCCACTTCATCCCAGAAATCTGGAGTTCGACACTGCTTCTCATATATTGCCTCAAATGGTGCCATCTATATACTAGAATGAAAACTGTTATTATAAGAAAACACAACTAAAGAAAGGTTTTGGTCCCAACATCCCTGATAATCCATAAAACAAGCACATAGCATATCCTCCAAAGTCTAAATTGTTCGTTCTGACTGCCAATCTGATTGAGGATGAAGAGCTGTACTAAAATTTAATTCAGTACCCAACGACATCTGATGGCCTTTCCAAAAGTTAGAAGTAAACCTAGGATCACGATCAGATACAATGGAGAGGGGAACTCCATGTAACCTGACTATCTCTTTAAGATACAAACGGGAAATTTGATCTAGGGAAAATTTATCTCGTATAGAATGGAAATGAGCAGATTTAGTCAAGCGATCAACAATAACCCAGATATCATTATTACCCCGAGATGTCTTCGACAATCCAACAATGAAGTCCATGGATATATTCTCTAATTTCCACTCTGGTACTGGTAAAGGCTGAAGCATCCCTTTCGGTAACTGACGCTCTACTTTAACCTGTTGACAAGTCAAACACTTCACAGTAAAATCAGCAATATCCCTTTTCATTCCATCCCAGCAGTAATACTCCCGAAGATCTCTATACATCTTAGTACTTCCTGGATGAACTGAAAACAGAGAACTATGAGCTTCACATAACAAGTCTCTCTTCATATATGAATCACATGGCACACACAATCTCTTCCCAAATCTCTAAACACAATCATTATCAATGTTGAATTCAGGAAACTTAACCTTCTGAACTAGCTCTACCTTTTTCTGCAACTCACTGTATTGCTTCTGTGCTTGCTTAATTTTGTCTGATAGAGAAGATTTCACTGATACCTGAAACAAAACAGAAGGGAATCCTACCCCAACAACTTATATGCCAAAGTTCATCAAATCCTTAACTAAAGGATCATGTTCCAAACACAACATTGTTAATTAAGCATTACTTTTTCAACTCAAAGCATCATCCACATTATTTTCTTTTCCCAGATGGTAATCAGTTATACAATCATAATCCTTCATTAATTCTATCCATATCCTCTATCTCATGTTCAATTCTTTCTGAGTGAATATATAATTTAAACTTTTGTGATCAATATATATTTCACACTTTACACCATACAAATGATGCCTCCAAATTTTTAAAGAGTAAACAACAGCAACTACTTCCAAATCATGTGTAGGGTAATTTACCTCATGAGTTTTCAACTGACGTGAAGCATAAGAAATTACCTGATAATTCTGCATTAGGACGCAACCAAGTCCTTTCAATGAAGCATCACTGTAGATAACAAACTCCCCATTCCTGGAAGGTAGTGCCAAAAATGAAGCATTCACCAATCTTATTTTTAGTTCTCGAAAACAATCATCACATTCTTTTTTCCACATAAACTTAACACCCTTGCGAGTTAGCATTGTCATTGGACTAGATAACCAGGAGAAATATCTAACAAACCTTCGGTAATAGCCTGCCAAACAAAGGAAGATACGAATCTCAGTTTCATTTGTGGGTCTTGGCCATTCTTCAACAACTTTTGGTTTTGCAGGATCAACAGTTATTCCATCATTAGAAACAATATAACCAAGGAAAGAAATTTGTTGCAACCAAAACTCACTTATGCTGAATTTCCCATACAATTAATTTTCTTTTAAGGTTTTCAAAATAACCCTTAAATGACTTTCTTGCTCCTCTTTACTTTTAGAAAACACCAAAATATCTTCAATGAAAACAACCACAAACATATCCAAGAACTCATGGAAAATTCTATTAATTAAGTCCATGAATACAACAGGTGAATTGGTTAGCCCAAAATGATTTACTAAAAATTCATAATGGCCATATCTTGTACGAAACCCAGCCTTTGGAATATCTTCTTCCTTTACCTTCAATTGATGTTACCCCGATCTCAGGTCAATCTTTGAAAAATATTGAGCTCCCTGGAGCTGATCAAACAAATCATCGATATGAGGCAAAGGATATTTGTTCTTAACAGTGATGTTATTCACGGATCTATAATCAATAAAAATTCACATAGAACCATCTTTCTTTTTGAAAAATAAAACAGGAGCACCCCATGGTGATGGTCTAGGTCAAATGAAACCTTTCTCTAATAAATCTTGCAATTTCTCCTTTAAATCTAAAAGTTAAATTTGTGTCATTCGATAAGGCGGTTTTGAAATTGGATTAGCATCAGGAACTATGTCAATAGTAAATTCAACTTCCCGATCAGGTATTATTCCAGGAAACTCATCATAAAAAACATCAAGATACTCATTTACCACTAGCACGTCATTAATATGAATAGTTCCCTTGTTTTCAACAATATTTGCAAGGTAACATTCATTTCCATCTTTTACAAGTTTCTTGGCCTCTTGATATGTTATCAACAGTAGGGGTTCATTCTTGTACACAAACTGAAATTATTTCTGAAAAGAAAGTTCTTTAGATATACAATCAATCTTAGCATGGTAAATAGAGAGCCAATCAATACCCAGGATAACATCAAACTCTACTAGAGGTAAAACAATAAGGTTTTCAAGTAGGTTCTTTCCACGGATAAGGATAGGAAGATTCTTATAAATTCTTTTTGCCTCAACATTTCCCCCCATGTGTTTTTACCACAAGTTCAAGAGTTATTTCTTGAGATGGTATTTCCATTTTACTAGAAATGTTTTCAGAGATGAAAGAATGTGTAGATCCCGAATCAAACAACACACTGCCACAATTTGAAATAAAAAACAATGTACCTGATACCACTTCATTTGATGGCCCAACATCTACTGAAGTAGTTGCAAAGAATTTCACCACCCCTTTCTTCTGGTAGTTTAACTACTTCCCATCACTCGAGCTATTTGTGGGACACTCATTTGCATAGTGACCCAACTAATTTCACTTAAAACATTTCACTAACTGTAAATCAAATTTGGTCTTACCATCACCCGGATCTTTTTCAGTGCAATCACAAGCCTTATGTCTCATCTTTACACATTGGTAGCACTTTCCAGAATTCAGAAGACATTCCACAGCATGCCTTTTACCACATTTATCACAAACTGGAAACTTAGTTTTCTTACCGTTAGACCTTTTTGATGAATTCATTCCATTCGCCTTCCACCTCAGTGTCTTCTTCTACTAGTTTTTATAAAACACTTGATCATCAGGAAACTCCATTTCCACCTTCTCAGCACATCGAACAAGATTTTCATAATTCTTGAACTCGCGAGAAGCTAAAGCACTTCGATATTTTGGCATTAATCCTGAGTAAAGAAGATTGATTTTACTATCAAGGTCTCGGATAAAATTTGGAGCATACCTTGACAATCGAGTGAACCTTTCTTCATAGATAGCCACTGAGTCTTCCTCATGCCTCAATTCTATGAATTGTTTTTCCATCCTATGTCGAACAGCCTTAGGAAAATACTTCTCAAGAAACGTACCTTTGAAACCCTCCCAGTCGAGAGCATCAATCTCATCAGCGTCCCTGATATTTTTAACCATCGACCACCACTGATCTGCTTCACCATCCAAACGGTAAATAGCAAGACTAACCTTTTGATTTTATGAACACCACATGACAACGAAAATATTCTCCAATGCTTTAATCCACCCTTCAGCTAGCACAGGGTCAGATGATCCTCTTAATGATGGGGGATGTTGCCTCATGAAATGTTCCACCACTGACATGTTCCTCTGTGGTTGATCTGGCTGATCTCGTGCATGGATACCACCACCATTTATCGCTTGAGTCAACTGTGCCATTAGTGCAACAAACTATTCAGTTCCAATTCTGACCATCTCAGGATGCTGATTCGGAAGGTTATTTCCTTCTGTATGCCTTCCTAGCACTACTTCCATGTTTCCTCTATGGAAAACCATTCTGAACAAACATGTATTAGATGAACCAAAATGGTAATATTAAAATTCTATATCATTTCAATTTGATCATAAAAAAAATATTTTTGGATGATCATTTAATAGAATTCTAACTCCAAAAGTTATCTAAACCGACCTCTGATACCAACTATAAGGCCTCAACCTTAAACATTACTTAATCTTGAGTTACATCAAGAATACATGTTGAGGATCTTTTCAGGTTTCTATTTTTAGAGAATTAGATCATAAAACAAGCATTATATTCCGCATTTAAAAAAAGTGGTTACATAAAAGATAGTACACATTTTTCCATCAACAGAAACATATTTAAAATAAAACATGGATTATTTCTTGACACTTCCTTGACACTATCATCACATCATGTACCTTTCCCTTGACATGTGAAAAACATTTCAAAAACATGGGATGAGCATAAAAATCTCAGTAAGGGATATAAAAGTACAAAAAGAAAACATTAGTCCATGTATGAAATCATACTTTACTCATAAAACATCAGTATTTTAACATACCTCATCAAATAATGAATAAATCATAGAAATCATAAGACATAAAGGTAACTTGAGTCATTCATAACATTCTTACATAGGGAGTAACCCTCATGGTTACGTTTGGAATACCCATCACAGTATATTCCCTAAATCTCTTCGGAGAAACCTTAACGTTAAACTCCTTCACATTACCCAATGCATTAAAGAGTTGTATCGAGCTCACCCGCCCTTAGTTTATCACAAAACCACTCGACTTCATAACAATGCCCAAGAACCATAACATAATCATATCACATAAATCATGCATAAAGGAAACATAACATTTCCACATTTCAATCACAAGATATCAATACAACACATTGATATAATAAAAACATTATGAAAACCATTTTCAATACCAAAATATAATAAAAGTAAAACATGGTATTTCTTTTTCATTTAAAAAAAGTTATGGCTTGTAGAGGAAGCCGAAACTCAAATAATGGTCATGGCGGTGGAGAAGTCATTGTCGCCGAATACGTAGGACAAAAAAAACATTCCTTTTGTCGTTTAGTAAAAAGATTCATATAAAAAAGATTCCTTTTGAATAGAAGTAAATTTGAAAGGGGTTTATACACCATATAAAAAAACGTTGTGTATAAAACAAAATATGCCTCGAGGAATGGAGATTGAGACGAAGTCCCATACCTCGTATCTGACTTGACTTGATAGTTCTTTAACCTCCTGAATAATAAACATGAGTTAATTTCTACTTGCTTAAGAACCTTTTTCAAGTTAATTATTCCTTTTATATCACTTATTACCATTTTATTAACACTATGTTATTATTTATGTTAATAATGGTCGTTTTGTCGATCATTGGTACTTGAGTAAAAAATAAACACTTTATAATTACAAGTTGTTCATGGGGTAAAATATCCATTATATCCAGAATTATATTCATGATATAGATATCATATATATCATATATATCCAGTATATAAATGCATTTATAATATGACATAACATTTAGAGGTATGAAATGAAATGCATCGTTCATGGAGATGGTAAGCCGTATGTAAGCATGAACGCTACTTTCATTTTTATTTATTACATAATGGAGTTAAATCATAATGATATAAAGGTATATTATAATTCCAGTATAATATAATATATAATATCATTAAATCTATCCTTTATACATACCACATATGGTATTAACGAATCAAATCACTTTGAGGGGGCGGTAGTCAGCACTTCCTAAAATGAAGATATCGCGTTTACCCATAATGGAAATCATAATAGTATTCCATAAATGATAAATACAGAAGCTTAAGTAAAACATAAACATATTATATATCATAGTACAATATAGTGACATCTTAATGGCCACCTTTGAATGTGTTATATGAGTGTGGAACAATCATCGTTTCGTGGGGCAGAAATTCGCCATCCACGGAAACAGTATGTTCTTTAACCATTAGATGTAGGTGTGTGTAAGTGTAGATCAAATCCATATTAGAAAAACATCATAGTATATGGAATATACTGGTTTTTTTTCAAAATAAATTAATAAAAAGAGTTTATGGGGGTTGGAGAAGAAAAATAATACAAAAGAACACAAGTGAAGACATTACCTTAAAATCGGGTAACTCCCTTTGGTTTGAACCAAAAGGGTTTCTTGAAGAGCTTTCTGCCTAAGTTAAGGCTTCTAGGATGAGTAAAGGGATGTGGAGTGACCAAAGTATCAGATCTTGGTCGATCCAAAGGCTTGAGAGGTGTGGGTAATGAGGTAGAGGTGGGGGCCTTTTATAAGAGGAGAGGAGGGGCACTCTTGGAAATGTATAAAATGATACTTTATTTTCAAATGTGTTTGGGATTATAAATGTCCCACATTGATTTATTTGAAGTATAAGGTGATAAGAATTCAAAATCAACCAATACAATAGTATTTTGACATATTTAGGACTTAGATTTTACATTATCTTTTCATTTTATTTAAATCGTTAAATAATGAGTTAATCGCTGCATCATCATGGTCTCAAATATAATATAATTCATTTAAAGTCTAAAAATTATAAAAAATATACTATGATGTAGGAAATATTTTTATCTTTCCAATTACTATTTATATTCTAAGATATGATTTATGTAGACAAAATTAAAAATGTTTTCTTCAGGTGATATATTCTTTGTTATATTTTCATTCTTTAAAAAAATAAAAAGAATAAAAGTCATTATCACACAAAAGTGATTCCATGGGGTCCCCAAGTTTGGCACAAGGCATCCCATGGTCGGCCATTATACAACCATTAGTATTAGGACACATTTTGGTTTCATTTTTTATTATTATGATATTATTTTATTGTCCTTAACTACTCGATTACTAATCAATCAGGATAATTAACGATAATTACCGTCGTTACTATTCGCAAAGTCCAAAAACAAAAGCATATTAATTACATAATCTGAACCTTATGATTCAAAATATGGAATCCATTTTACCAAATTACAATCATAGAAATTGCAATAATTAATTTAATAACAATTCTCGTTGCCAAAACAAATAGTGGGTTTTTTTGAAACAATATCTATGAAGGGTTTGACATTAGTTTATGCCCAATTCCAAAGTGAAATTAATTCTAATGACCACTATTGGATTAAATGGTAAAAATATATTCTATTTACACTTTAACACCAATTTAAAAGATTATCTAGCCATATAGTTAAATTATATTAAAAAGCAGTTTTAATGAAAATGCAGTATTTTTCACTATTCATTAAAAAATGAACATTGTCCGAAAAATAACAAACAAATTATCCAATGTAAATTTATATGTCCCAATAATAATCAATAAGTTTATTTTGACAAATAGATATTATAAATGTGTCAAAATATTGATTTAAAAATGGTTCTCCATCAAAAGGCGGTAAAGCAATCTTTTAATAATATTAGTGTATTCCATGATTAAGATTGGATTTATTCTCATTTTAAGCCTCTAAAACAATATCTAATTCATAAATAGACATAGATAATAATATCTATTATTCATTACTTACTTCGGATGTTATATTTGGGGCCCAATGGGATGATGAGGTTAGTGAACCTTTGGCTAGACCTGAAGAAAAAAAGTTTTGGGGTGCCTAAATATCCCCTAAGGATTGGAATCAATCCAAATATAGTTCTTTAATGGATATATAGTTTACTTTCCAAATGAATGAATGCAATTACATATTTTATAGTCATTTGGATAGAACATTCAGACCCCAAATGTAAATTCTATGGTGTGACACATATCCCAATGGGAATTAGGAATGACGAAGTCTCACCACATCACACATTCTAAAAAGGGGAAGTCGGGCCAAAAGTCCCAAAATAGGGTGTTTATAATCTTGTGGATGGATTCAAAGGAAAAATACCTTGAAATCGCTATGTATATTTTAAGGGAAATAATCCATCCAAAAATTGTTTTTGTAGAACATTGTTATTAGAGACCAATACATGTGGGGGAAATCCACTTTGACAGTGAGAAAGCTGAAGCATTTCATAATTTCCACGGGGCATCTTGAACTTGTTTAGGGTATAGTTATGTTTTAGCATCATGCATTTGGAATGATAAATGGTATAATGATGTAGATGCTAGACCCAATGAACTAGGCATCACTACATATCCTATAAGGGTAAAGAATCAAGCAATATATTATTTTTGGGGGCAAGCAGGTTTGAGCCATGCACGTTAAAAAACAACATTAGATATCTCTTGTTTTCCTTTTTGGGTGTGGTGTGTGTATATATATATACATATATTTTGTGGAGAAATCTTCATAATAAATGTCTGGGTGTCACTACATGAATCAAGCAATATGTGGATCATGAAAAGTGGCATGGTGGATGCCTAGTACCAAATGTGAGTCCCTTGAGGGAGAACACCACAGTGCAGTATCATATTTCTTCATGCAGCTAGGAGGATGGTCTCACAGTTTAAGGTCATATGATCAGACCATCCTATGAATTTAATCATCTTATGGTAATGACTCAATAGATTAATGTCAAGAGGGAAGAGGATCATAGTATAACATCATTTCAATTCGATAGAAATAGATCATAGTTTACTGTTGTAGAACTCAGAACAGAAGGATGAAAATATTTTTTATGTGGGTATAACCCTACCAAGACTCCTAAGCCCACATGATCCAAGCTTGGTGATGGAAAAAAGGAGAGATATCTGGATTTCCCCTTCATATTTGAGTGTGAAACATGGGAATGGAAGCGTTAGGTGGTAGAATTAAACCAGGCCAGTAGTCCTACTCAACACACACGAATTCAAGAATGTAAAAACCATGGTAATCGGAATTCCACAAATAAAAGGAAGGTAAGGAAAAAATATGAGTCATATGACCTGATATTTGGGGTGAAATGGGTGTGGTGTGATGATGAAGGATAACTGATACCCATACAAAAAACACATTATATATATCACATGTCCTGGAACGGGAATAAAAAAACTGAAGGTCGTCCACTGGCCATATTCAAAACATAGGTCGAAAAATTCCCAAGATGCAGTTCAAGATCCACGAGGATGTTGTCCCATAACGGTAGGTGAGACTTCATCCCTAGAATCCATACCATTTGAGGGTAAATTTTGATATTAATTATGATTATTTACAAAATAAAGGGACATACGAAGCGTGTATGTGAAATTGGGAAAATTTCCCTATGGAAGCCAATGCTTTGGGTCTGGCACACTGCACATTCATGCATACCAACATGAAACATCTGTTGGAAAAATCAGACCCACCCTCAAGGATCATGTTCCTAAGGTGTTCTATTAGTATTATAAATGCCATCTCACTTAGATATAGAGGTCTTCGTTTATGCTCATATAATGTAGACCATGGGTGCCCAATTTAATGTCATGCATGTGGGCCAAACCAATGTGGATTAATGTGATGAAATGATAATGATTACATCACGTAGTATATCATCATGTGGCTGGGACATGTGAGAAATGAGAGATGTGGTAAATCAAATCTACCTGAATGAGGATCAAGAAGTCTCATACCACACCACGTATTATCTATGGGTAACCCAAGCAGAGATTGTCTAAAAAGGGCCATTGGGTGATTCAGCAGTTAGGCCTAAGAGCAAGGTGTCTATGTGTCACTATGTATCCCATGAGGGAAAGATTCTAGCCACACATTTCTCATTATGAAAGACGTGTCTGATGGAAAACATCAAATGGGGACATATCCTGTGAAAAAAATGAAAATTGAGGTTTCTAAGCAGTTTAATTTCATGAAAACATAAAAACTAATGCTCTTAGATTGAGGACATAGTGTTCAGACCATATGAAGGACATCCACAAAGAGGAAACATTCTATGTGGTTTTAGAATGTAATCTTATGTGAATGAGGACAAAATATGTCTGTACCACATCATGAATTCCTGAGTGAACATGTGCATAGTTTAAATTATTGATTCCTGAATATTGGGACCCAAACACCATGTTTGCAGTCATAGTGTTTGAGCCGTAAGGTCTGAGAATCTTCCATGAAATTATAAACCATATCAAGGACCTTGAAGCCCATTTGAACCATGATCAGTGTGGAACAAAAGGGGTAGAAAAGATATTTACTACACAAAGAAGTCCACAATAGGGAAACAAAGGTGTGGTGTGAAAGGGAATCCTATGGCACTGGTCCTCCCACACAATAAGTAAAACTGCATGGAGGGATGGAACTAAGAGTCTTGAAGTTTCATCTGGACATAAGGATATGAGAAGGAATGTGAATTATGAGACAAATATTTGTGACACAATGGGTATTGGAATAGCGATGAATGATGATGACTTAATGTTTTTGAAACACAACATCCATGTCATGTACCATGAGATTGGAAGAATAAAACTGAGGGTCAGCCACTAAAAATATTCGAAATATTGGTGGTACCTATCTCAGGATGTCGTTTAAGATCCTCTTGGACGTCGGCCCAAAATTTTTGGGGAGCCTCAATGTTGGGAATTCTTACCATTTGTGGTTCTTTTCATATGAAAGAAGATAGAGGCC
This sequence comes from Viscum album, assembly GCA_963277665.1. Lineage (NCBI taxonomy): Eukaryota > Viridiplantae > Streptophyta > Magnoliopsida > Santalales > Viscaceae > Viscum > Viscum album. The sequence goes on from OY728131.1 coordinate 269,880,901, forward strand.
CAAACAAATGGAACACAAAGCATCGGGGTGGAATGAGTGATTGTGCCTAAATAATCCAACAATCTATGTCTCATATTATGATGAGTCTAAGATCACTAATAAGGAAAATTAGATGGAGGGATCCAATTAGGGGATGCTGAATCAAAAGGATGTGTAGAGGAAATAGGAAAAATAGGTAGTTATTTTTGGATAATGACCCAAATAAAAATATTTAGGCACCTCATTGTATCCCATATGGATATGAATCAAACCCCACATAGTTATAAAAATGTCGTGCAGTTTAATGTCATACGTTAATTATGGATTCTAAGAATTATCTCTCAATGTGGATGAGAATAGCATGGTAGAATAAACCCAACATGAATAGGGACTAAAAAGTACACAATACATTGTGTGGGGATATGAGGAGTCTCTAGAAAAAGGGCCTGAAGAAGAGGATTACGACTGAGTACCATGTAGTTTAATTTCTTATAGTCATGACACAACAGTTTCTCATCACGTATCATGGGTATGATATATGATTATGGTCATAGAACTCAAACCAAAAAGTAAGGTCATAGGGATAGAAAGGTCGAGGGACATGGGGATGATCCTGAAGAAGAAAATTCCTAGCATTATTACATATCCTGTGATCACGAGAATCAAAAAACAAGTAATTTTGAAAATGTGATGATGTTTAATGTCATGTGGTAAGGACGTAACAAGGGAGAGTGTTATCAAAGGGGGTCATGGTGTGGCTATCACAAAACCAAACTGAAATAGGTCAAAGGAAGTCCACACACAACCATTTGTATTTCCAGGAGGAACATGAGTCAAGAGTCTATAAATAGATGGGAATATATTGTTTAAATTGAGCAAGAACCAAATCAAAAATGCACAAGAATTTTTACATTTAATGTAAGGTGAAGAATCAATCCATACGTAGTTATTGAAATTTCATGCAGTTTAGCATCCCGCATTAAGGACATAGGTTGAGATAACTAATAAGTGGAATGTCTATGGAATGGAAAAAATATCCCAACAGGGAAGAAGAAAAAATAATTCCACACAAAACACCACATATTTTTAGCGGAGAACATGAAAAAGAAGTGAAGCCTTTTTAGATAAAGACACCATGGGGTTGTACTATTTATCATATTGCGACCAGAATAATGGTTTAATGTAATATCGGATGGGTAAGTTTAATGTCATGAAGGACAAAAGTGTTTAGATTGTTGTCATGCCTGAGGATAATGCTAGGTATTTTTATATACAACTGCCAGAACAAAAAGAAATTTTGTGGAAACGTAGGGGGAATTACATGGTTCGGTTGTGGTAAAGTTGACATGAATGACGAAAAAGAGGGATCACCATACCAAAAAAATCTGGGGGAACCATGTCAAAGAAGTTATTCCCACTCAAATGAATGCACTGATGAACTCTGCCGTTTATCTTCAGGAAAACAAGATGAGATGATGGTTTATCATCACGCAGGATGAGGCAGTTTAATGTCAGTAAGGAAAAAGTTCCTAGATAGTTTTACATCCTTAATCTATGATAGGGATGAGTATTTTAGAATCATTTGAAATTCCATTTTGTAGTTTAGCTTCATTCTTGGAATTGATTCCATGAAGTTTTACCCTCTATCATGGAAATGTTTGAGCAGTTTAACACCATGGTGGATGAAAATGGGTGGTTTCATGTTATGTGGGATGAAAATTAGTAGCTTAACATCATGTAGGATGAATATGACCTGTTTAATGTCATGAGGTGAATTGATGAGTTATTTCACTTCCTGTATGACTAATATGAGTAGTTTAATGTCATGCAGGATGGAGAGGAGATGTTTAACATCATTTGAGATGATAAAATAGTTTACCTTATTGCACTATGATATTGTCTTTGTCCATTCACTATATCAGAACACATCCTACCAAAAATACTAAGCCCGCATGATCCCTGATTGGTCTTGATTACAAGGAGTAATGATGGGATTCTTCATAAACATGGAGGAAGACATCATGGGAAATTGAATGGTGGGTCAAAAACATCCCAATTACACCGACATGCCTACTGAAGGCACATAGATGCATAGAAGAGTAACACCAATAGTGTTGGTGTTCCACCTAAGCATATATTGGAAGAGTGTCTGAATCAATATGCCTATGATCTGGACCACAGTGGAGGGTGGCATGATAATGGATTATAACAACTAATAATTTTTGATAAAAAACATACACATCATGTTAGATAGAAATTGAAACAATAAATTTGATCCTACCACTAATTGCATTATAAAACATGGGGCTAAACTCAAACAGCCATACAAAGACTTCTGGGGAGTTGGCCCAAAATGGTTGGTGGGCCAAAGTGTATTGAGACCATTCCATTAGGGGGTCCCATTAATTGTCTAAGAGGATGGGGATAAAAAATGGTCACTTGGAAGAAATTCTACTTATTTATGAAATTTCTATATGGAATCCAACACTTTAGGTTCTATACCACTGCACATTTCAGTATGTCAATGAGACATGTCATCTGTAAGCGGTCAAACCCCTTCCCAATGAAAATGGTGCATAGGATGTATACATATAGTTTAAGGTCATAAAGTGGAAAAATATCTTTGAGTTTAGGATCATATAGTTTGGACTATTGGGAAGGGATATTCTTCTCTAGAATATACGCAGGGTGTTGAAGTAGAAAAACCCAACCTGAATGTGGGGTAAGGATGCCTTCCACATTATAGGACAGTTCGATGAAAAACCATACATAGATTAAATTCATGATGTGTTGACTAAGGATATGCAGTTTATAAAGTCATACAACTAATATTACAGAAGCATAGTTTAGCATCTTGTCATTTGAAAGAGAGGGGAAATTCTTCTTAAGGTCGTGAAAAAGGACCATAATTGATATGAAATTTAACATTTTGTGTATAAGAAATGATTGTTTAGAATCTTTTGGGATGGGGAACTATAGTTTAATGTCACGTTTCTTAGATGAGAGAGTTCTTAGTTTATGGTCATTATTATTAGACCGTAAAAATTTCACTATATAGTGTAACATTATGTAGGATGAATCTGAATATTAGTTTTATGGTCACTGAATTTGGAGCAATAGCTCTCATTTTAAGGTCATAGATTTAGGAAAAAAGAGTTGGGTCTCTTAAACAGACATTCAATGTGTAGATGAGTAAAAACATGATGTGAATGATGACTAGGATCCCCAATTCCACGTGATGCATCCCTAAGAGAAGAAGCATACAGTTTAAAGTCATAACACTTGGACGTGGATTACCAGTTTGACGTCATACTGCGAGGATGCATGCAACACATTTTATGGTCATGATAAAAGGACCACATATGATTCTCATTTTAAGGTCATAGAATTTGGACCATGATTTCATATAGTTTATCATCATATGACTATAACGAGATTTGAAATGTAGTTTGTCATAATGTCACTAGGAGGTTGTAGCAATTTAACACCATATGGAATGAGAAAATAGTTTAACATCATGATGGATGCTAAATATTGTGTGACTAAACTATATCATTACACATCATAATAAAGTACTAATCCCATGTGAGTCATGATCGGTGTAGAAAATAAGGAGTAATGATGGGATTTTCCTAACAGCTTTAATCACACATATAGGGAAATGATGATGTCAAGCTGAGAATATCCCAGTAACAATGGACTACTTACTCAACATGAAATGATGTATGGAAGGGAAACACCAAGGGAATTGGAGTTCCAAAAAAACATAAGGATGTGGAAGGATGTGAAAAAAAGAAATTTGTTATCTAGATCACAATGATTCTGTTTTAAGGATGGAGGATAACTACTGACCATGTTTGAAACATTGAATCCATATCATGTTACCTGGATTGAGGACAGAAAAATGAGGGTCAATCACTAACCATGTTTGTAACATGGGATATGTCTCAAAATTTCATCCAGAGTCTTTAGTGACGTTGACCCAAGACGGTAGGTGATCCAATGTTGAATGATACTAGGCCATCAGGGTGGGTACATTTAGACATTATGTTGATGGGGATTTAAATAAAAGGGTAGTGCATGCATGGAAATGGAATGGGAGTATGTACATTTGGATTCTTACACGTGAGGTGATATTCCATAATGAATTTTATCATGACAACAAGGTATATCAGAAAGAACGATTCGAACCCCATCTCATGGACGAGGGTCATGAGGTAGTTTCCTATATTGGTATAGTAGTAGACCTGTGATGAATGTTCAACACTCTGTCATTTGAGAGCTTATGAAATTATGTAGTTTTACTTCATGCAATGAGGATGTGGTTCCCCAATAGTCTTATTGTATATGAAATCTTGAAATCATAACAAGGTAAGGCTATAGATTAACATCATGTATTGGGGTTGATAGACACATAGTTTAATGTCATACAATATGGATGTTGCATCATACTGTTTAATTTCATTTGATTAGGAAATAAGTGATTATTGTTTAATGTCTTATAGCTTTGATCGTGGTTTTTTTAGATTTAGGTCTCATTGATTTGACTGAAATGTTTCATAGTTAAATTCTTATTACAAAGAAGATGGTTGTTATGTAGTTTAATGTCATGCGACTTGGACATGGGTCAAAAATTAGTTTAACGTCATGGAATTAGGAAGTGGGTTACCAGGATTGTTTCAGTATAGAGATAGTTATATCAATCCCATTCTGATTGTCTGGGATCCTTGATGATGCTTAGAAAATCAATACAATGAGATTTCACTAAAATTTTACCAGAATAAAATTAGGTGTTCACAATCCCAGAGCTGGGCTAACTCATAGTGAGCATTCCAAAATATTGTGCTCAATCTGTTTTTAGGACGTCTATGGTTGATGAAATAATGAAGTTGTAATGACACCGACTGTCACAAGGGCGGTTGGGATGATATAATTCCCTCAGTCCAGAGGGGTAAAAAATCTCGAAAGTTGAGAGAGACAAGAGCATTCATACATATGTTTCATGGATCCCAAAAAGATTTAATGCCAAGAATGTTTGTACAAGATGGGAAATGGAGATTAGAAGGCGTGGAAGCTTGGAACGTTTTTACAATTTCTGAAATGAAGCCCAGAAGGTGTGGAAGCATGTAGTGTGGCTATGATGATGGCGGTGGATCTTGGAAAGCATGTATGATTAGAGAGTTGGTATGATATGTGAATTATAGCATGGAATTCATGGAATACTAGAGTGTCGTTATGATGGGGGTGTGGACCCCAGAAGGTGTGGAATCCTGGAGCATCGGTAATATGGAGACCAAAAGACATGGAATCTAGTAGTGTCGGTATGATGGGTCAATAGAGCATAGAATGCATGGAAGATTAGAGCATTGGTACAATGGTAGCGATGGATCTTGAAAGGCATGGAATCATGGATCATCATTATGCTGGTACAATGGTGCCTATATGGAATGGATGCCTGGTGAAAACATATGATGGGGCGATGGAGTCTAGATGTTGTGGAAGCTTGGAGCATTGGTACGATGGGGCAATGGAGGAAGAAAGACTTAGTTTCAGGGAGAATCCGTGTGATGGGGAAATGAAGTCCTAAAGGCACGAAATATAGGAGAATCAGTATAGATGGTCTATGGAACCGAAAAGGAATGGAATTCTTGATCATCTTTACAATGGGGAAATAGAGCCTGGGTGGTGTGGAATCCATTAGTGTTAGTACAATGGGGCAATGGAACCCAGAATATGTGGAAGTCTGGAGCATTAGTATGATAGGGTAGATGGATCTCTAAAGTCATGGAAACCTAGAGAGTTGGTACGAGGGTGTGATGTAGCCCGAAAGGTGTGGAAAAATTAGGTGACATCTCACAATGTAGAGAAACTGGTTTAGGGATATCATCAAACCTAGGTAATGGTTGAGGATGGAGACTGAGGGGATCTCTGTTCTGGATGATAGTTGTGTGGGGTGAACCTATGTAGTAGCTTATGAAGGTGGAAGTGATGACCTCTATGCTAGATGATAGCGGTGTGGGGAGGACCTCCATAGTAACTGATGATAGAAAAAGGGAGTACCATTGTGGTAAGTGATAGTATAGTAGGGAAGTTCTTCACAATGGTAGATGATGGTAACGGGACCTCTGTTCTAGATTATGGTAGAGTAGGGAGGACCCCCTCTATAGATTCTATTGATGATGGTGAAGGACCATTGGTTTAGGAGTGGCTTTTCCAAGAATGGACCATGAGGTCTTCGAAATCAGTTAGGAGCTGATGGATTTGGGGGGAGGATGCCCCATGCACGTCCCATGAGGGTGGAGGAGTAAGTGAGGAGCTGATGGAGTAATGAAAGAATTCCCCCCACATGGCCCATGAGGGTGGAAGAGTTGGTGATGAGACGATGGATTCAGGACGATTATTCCCCCTACACGGCCCAAGAGGGATGCAGAGTTATCATGGAGATAATGTATAGGATGGGTGGATGCCCCATGACCAAACAATAATGTCAGAAGTGTTGGTGAGGAGATGATTGGGTTGGGGTGAGGATGCCCCAAGCATACCCCATGAGGGAGATGGAGTCGGGGAGGACTTGATGGAGTCGGGGGGAGAATTCCACATGTGAAGATGATAAATATAGTGGAGTCTGTGAGGATATGATGTAGTTAGGTGGAAGATTCACCCTACACAGATCATAAGGAAGCAATGTTAGTGAGAATATAATGGAGTGGATGAGGGGACCCCCCCCCCCTACGTGGAACCTGAGGGTTGCAGATTCATCAAAGACCTGATGGAGTCGGGGGAGGATGCCCTATATGCATCCCATGAGGGTGGTGGAGTCATCAAGGATCTCATGAAGTAATGTGTAGGGTTCACCCTACATGGATGATGAAGTTTGTAGATTCGGCAAGGAGCCTATGGAGTCAGGGGGAGGATTCCCCCATTCCATCCCATGAGGGTGAATGATTTAGTGAGGAGATGATGGAGAGTATGGAAGGATTCCCCCTGCATAACCCATGAGGGGGGTGGAGTCTGCGAGGAGCTGATGGAGTAGGGGTGAAGATGCTTCCTGTGCGGCCCATGGGGGTGGCGGAGTTGGCAATGAGTTGATGGAGTTAGGGATGGGGGGGGGACACATGCAGTGATGTCAGTGGAGTCGGCTAGGAGTCAATGGAATTGGGCGAAGGATACCCCATGCACATTCCATGAGGCAGTGGAGTTGGAGAGGAGCTGATGGAGTCGTACATAGGATGCACCATGCGCGGCCCATGAAGGAAGTGCTATCAATGATGAGTTGATGGCGACAGGGGGATGGATCCCCCTTTGATTCCCATGAAAGAGATGTCATCAGTGAGGAGATGGTGACTGATGGTCTTCACGCACATATTATTACTCATCCACTCACACAATAAGTGGAGATAATTCTAATGGACTATGCATCAATTTTTTCATGCTAGAAATTTTTCATCTACTCATAGTCGATAGAGAAAAAATTCATGTTGGGTTCACCATTTTTTATATTCCTTTTGCAGCAAGAGCATGCATTGTCATGGAGAGACACTACTTGTGGCCTAATGTTCCTTCATTCCAAGGCCAACGGAATTCATCACTCCATCATGGGTGTTTTCTACTTGACCGAAATGAGATGATGGGATATTGGTTCCTCCTTTCATAGATTTCGCCTCATAACTAGTTGAAAAGTCTAGGTATCCCTTATATATTTGAGTTGTGGTTCGTGAATCATGTTCCTGGTTCTATATCACTTTGGATGCTGGTTAATTACACTACTTCTGTCAGGACATTCTAGGGAATCATGATAGGGGTGAATCCTTTAGTGGGAGCATGTTGGAGAATCTCTAGATGCTTGAACATTGGTCAAATTTATTCTTCCTAATTAGAGGGCTTCTCAAGGGCACAAAACCCAAGGCATCCCACATCTAACACAGTGTATCTTATGCTAGAGGCATGTATCCATGGGTTTCTTTGAATTTCAGTGATTAAAATAGGGTATGCCATGAGTTTAATGACTAGTAGAGATAGATCATACTGATCAAAAAACTTATAACGGTGGATCAGAGAGGCACATCCCAATGAGGGAGCACCTGGAAGGTTTATTGGATGGGTTAATTAGAACACCCAATGTGGGAGGACTTGAGAAATGGTGTGTCCCATAAAGAGAATATTTCACAACATGATAGATGATCTTGACCAAACTGAGGGTAGATCAGAGAGGGTTCACTCAAAAGAGGGGCACTAATGTAAACCTTTGGTTGGGACTGAACCTTGGGGATGCTTCTTATATACTATATTGTCAACAAAAGGATCAAAACCCATATTGTTCAAAGGCGTTATTTGGGGATAACACATGTCCTGTTGCACGAGTGCCACAAAAAGCAGTAATGGGATGGATAACCTCACCATGTAAACGGAAAGGTGATGAAGGAGATGGATAATGCTTATACATGGTTAGATTCCCATATGAATGGCGTGATCTCACCGGGATGTGGTAGCCTGGGTAAGAATTATGATGGATTATGGATGATTTGATGAAGGGGATGAGATGAATGGGATGGAAGTAAGGTGTAGAAGAAGGTGGTGTTGGTCTTGAATCTCCTGAATGTTTTCTACATATCCTTATGTTAGGGAATCAATGTTCACATAGTTATTTGGGGTGATGGGACACCTAAGGAGGCATTCCATGAGAAAGGAGTGCATGTATGGGGACCTAAAATAATTAGAACCTTCGGGTTGGGTCATGATATTCTCAAAACACATATGCTCAAGGGAGAGAAAAGGATGGGAACGTGATGGGATTGAACCTCATGGAGGTTTCCTATTTATCCCCATGGAAAATAATCATAGTCAATATAGTTCAGGATGGGGCATTGAATCATGGTGTACAGAAAGGACAACAACCCAAAGACTTGATGGGGCCTACTCATGGTTAGTAGACCATCTCAAGAGGGATAATATTGGTTTGGGGGTATGGTGGGTTGGCCTTATGAATTTTTATCTACCTAGTAAATGTGGTTTGGGTGTACAAAAAAGACAAAACCCTTCAACATGCTGGAGCTTACACATTGTTAGTATCCTATATGGATAGATCAATACCCCCATGGATTCGGATCTGATAGATGTACCCCAAAAGGCAAATATGTCATATCAGGATAGTATATCCCTATAAGGGATAACTAGAGTTTACAATTACATTGTATTGGGCATTAGAGTATCTTCAAATGTACTCGAATGGGAACAAAATACATGTAGTTTAGAGTGGATCTTATAGTTTAACATCACGTGGGATTATGGTGAGCCAACATGAAATGCACAGGACAGATGGATTGTTGGGAGTGAGGGGCTTGAACATTAGAGAGGCTTCCAACATACCATTTTCAAGAGATTAGAATCAAATTCCCTTTAAGTCAAATGGATGTAGTTTAATATCATGATATATGGGGGGAATGGGACTTATTCATGGATAAAGACCCATATAATTGAGGTGGAAGAGTGTCAAGATCCTACTAGGATATAACGGTCTGGGGAGAATCAGGGAGGATAATGAATGATATCAGATGGATCTGGACACCATTTGGGGGTGCATGTAGTGGGATGTTTCCCATAAAGGGAAGATGTAACATTATGATGGTAGATCCCTAGACAAGAGAAACATATTTTTCTAATAGTCAGGTTAGAATTCTATATGAGATAATACCCAAGGTGGTGTGTCCCATAAAGGGAAGATGACCCACTGTAAAGTCTGATATGGACACTGATGGAGGTGGATTAGAAAGGGTTCACCCCTAGGAGGGGGGCACCAATGTTTACCATTGGTCAGGATTGAACCAAAAGTAGGTGTCTTATGTACCCCTATATAGAATGTATGTGTCAAACGCAACATTTTATATTTTTTTTGTTATTAGACATAGTTAGAGTTTAATGAAGGTGGAAGTTGGGGGTTACACAAAGATGGATGTCCAATCGAATGGCATCACAGTCACTACTAACTACTAATACAACATGATTCCTACTCAGTGTGAGAAATAGGAGGAAGAATTAGACCATATAGTCATGTCGTAGAAGGTACGCACATGGGGGATGTTGTGGGGATTATGTGTGGAAGCTTCCCATGAGATGCTATGGAGTTGCAGGGGTGATTGGGCTTTACATATGAAAGCTGCTAGGGTGCCAATATAGAGAGGCAATGCTGGATGGGGCTTACACCTTGAAGCTACCCCAGTGCCACTATAGAGCATCAATTGTGGATGGGGTTTATACATGGATGTCGTCAAGGTGCCTATAAAGAGTGGTAATGATGGATTGGACTTACACTTGGATGCTTCCTAGGGGAATATAAGGAGAGGAAATGATGGGAGATGTTTACATGTGGATGTATTATGGGTGCCTCTAAAGAGTGGAAATAATTGATGGGGTTTATGTGTGGATCATTCCCATGATATCCTCCTAATGTTAGGTCATGAGGGAATCCCATGTTCATGTAAGGGGATAGGATTACATTTAACATCATGTGAATGGACAAGTTGGGTGGGGATTATGCAATGAGAATCTGGTTATGTCTTCCGCATGTCGGGCCATGATGGAATCTTAACATGTTGATGGGTCAATAAGTATGTGTTTCAGCTTGCACCTTAAGAAGAGGACCATAGTGGTTGTTTTATATTTGTATCATGATAATACATATCAATATTGATGAATAATGAATCTTATTATTTAATGATAGGTTATTATATAGTTTAAATTCGTTTATTGAGGACCTTTGACATCTTATACTTGGTGCATAAGGAATATCTTATTTGTTGCAATAGGAATCCTACATTTTTTATTTAAGGTATATTTTAGTTTATATAAATGTAGAGAGGGATATTAGAAAAAACATTTATAGTAATGGCTGGTGATGGGAATTACACTAGAGCATCACATTCAGGATCAACCTAGTATAGGAGTCAGGTGGTGTGGCTAGGAGGAGTTTCTTGAGAAATGGTTTGACTAGAGGCACCAAGGGAATTTAAGATAATGATTTCGAGTCATGATATATGAAATGGAATGAGAGGAGTTGGTCGACTCAAGAATTTTCAAGGAGTGTTTAAGAGTATCTCAAATCATTTTATTTTATAGGTGGAATTTGGGTACACATAAGGACGCAAGGAAAAATGCCAGCCACCCATCTTGAAAAGTTCATGGGGTGAGTATCCATTTTTCATGGGGTTCAGTGATGGTAGAGAATGGTATAGCCCTAGTGGTTGAGACCCCAACCCATCACTAATCTTGAGTGGGGCTGTTGGGGCACAATCCCCATGGCTTAGACCATCTTTCATAAGACTCAGCACTGTTACACATATGATGCGATGCATGTAGGATGTGTTGCACATAATATTGGGTGTCTTGGAACTATGCCATACAAGATTGGGCCTGCGCATAAGACCAATGATTCATGCAAGGGGATATATTACATGCACCTAACATAGGATGAAATGAGGTTGGGTGAGAATCAAACCCCAATGTGCCTGTATGATGGTAGACACAAATGGGGCATGTCACACAAGATCTCTAAAAACAGAGTTTCATTCTTCCACTCTTGCAAGTAAGAGGATGTAATATGCATAGTAGGGTAGTGGCTGACCTCCATTGGCATACCTTAATGGGAGGGGGAACCCATCTATTTATACGAAAAAATCATGATAGTAGTGCACAAGGTGGTATGCACAGAGGAGGTTGTTGGAAGTCATATCAAGCATGTAAGAGTGTTACATGTAGATTCCAATATTTCGTGCACATCTCAATACATGTGTTCATCTCACAAATCCCCTTTTAGGTTGATGGGGTGGAGGATTCCCCTTTGATGTCATATTGAGTGCATAAAGGTTTTACATGATGGTTTATGCACATGATTCGATTACTTCACACAAGATTCCATTAATTTATGAAAAACTTCTATTCATGCATGAAAATCCTTACATTACCACAAAATATACATGGCTAGTAGTCTGGCATTGATCATCCAGAACATCTAAAACAAAACTTCATTCAAAATCCATTACCAATAAAATCGAATCTTGTTGAATGATTTAAACTCCTAGATAAAGTATAGAATAATATAGTTCATCATTCTAATGTGTTTTCTTGTGCTAATAATTCAATAAACACTGGGCTCAACTTTATTACAACTTATTACCCTCAAACTGATGGCTCATCAGATTGTACTATTTAGACACTTAAATACTTGTGGAGATTATTTTATATAGAATTAAAATGAGGATTGTACCAACATCTACCCTTAGTTATTTTATCTTATAAAAATATATTCCACTCATTAATATAAAGGGATCTATATGAATCCCTTTATGGAAAAATACCGAGAAAACTATCTTGTTGGTATGAATTTAGTGAACGTATGCAGATGGGACCTGAAATTGTTGATGAAATGGCGGAAAAGGAGAAAACATTTCAAAAACACATCAAAGTAGCCTAAATTCAAAAGAAAATTTATACAGAAAATCATAGACAACGCCTGGTGTTTATGTCTATTTGCATGAAATTTATTTGCAAATCTCTATGGAAAAGAGTGATGAGATTTTATAATAAAGGAATGATGATTCATATGTACTTCAACCAATTCGAGATCCTTGATAGTTTTAGGGATGTGGTCTATCAACAGGCACTTCCACTTACCATGTCTCATGTACACAACATATTCCATGTATATCTCTTGAGGAAGTAAATACCAGATCCCTCACATTTAAATAATCTAGAGGTGGTACAGTTGGAAAATGATATCTCTTTTAAGGAGAATCTGGGGATGATCTTTTACAATAGTGAAAATTTTCAACTCAACAATACTACTTTTCTAGACAAAGTACTATCGTGGAACCATAAGTATGAAGAGGAAAGATGGGAACCTGGGGAAGCAAAGATGGATAATTACCCTCCCTCTGTTTCACCAATGTATGTAAAAAGTAATTTTGATGGAGAAATTTCATAAGGGGGGAAGATTGTAATGACCCAAAAATATATTATCAATAGAATTTCCTTTCTTATAATAATTTCATATTGCATAAACCTCATTAAATAACTTTGAGAACAAAATAAAGACGTTTTAAATGAATAATAAATGAAATAATATATATATCTAGAAATTAAAGAACCTATCCTGGTGTTATAGTAATATAACCCTTAAAATAGTAACATGGAAAATAGGAAGAGTAATATGACCAATAGAATAGTAAAGTCATATATTAAATTATAAATAAAATTTATACATCTTATCATTGATAATATGATATAATTATATCCTTCTATACGTAAATAAATATTTTAAAAAAATTTAGTTATGTGTTAGTATTTTTATAATACTGAAATGGTTATTTATAGTTTTATAAATAATTTAATTATTTAAAAGGAAATTTATTTTAAAAAATATTTTCATACAATATATATTTTTTATTTTGATTATAAGATATTTTCATGAGACCATAATTACTTTTTAGGTGTTGTATAAAATCAGTTATAATTTTAAAATATGTATCATTTAAATAATTGATGGTTATAATTAAAAATTATACTTATCATATTCAAAAAATATTATAATAAAATGGAGTTTATTTTTTAATTCTAATGATAGAAAATTGTTTGGGTTAATTATTGGAATTTTTCTAAGATTCTTGAATTTTTTGTGAATAGTAAAATATGATAATTTACAATAAAAAATAAATTAATGAATTATTGAGTCATAGATAATATATGAAGGATTTAAGCGCAAACTGAATAGATATGAATAATTATTTTATTCATCAGTTTTTTTGTCACATTACTATTAGTTACTTGAGAAGACTGGACCTGAGTGCCGATACCACAGCTCGGCACTGATTCCGAGTGGGGGTGCGAGGGAACAACACCTATATTATGGACTAGAGGTCATATGCATTGATACTGTTTCACATATAATTTAATACATGTAGGATGTGTTGCCCGCAATATTGGGAAGCTTGGAACTGTGTCGTGCAAGATTGGGATAGTGTGAAAGGCCAAGGATGCGTGCAAGGGGCGATCTTGAACGCTCCTAAATTACGCTGATAAGAGGTCACGTGATAATAAAATTACAATGGGCTTGTGTGATGGTAGACCCAGAGGTGGAATGTTTTCCAAGATATCTAAAATGAGGGTTTCATTCATATGTGCCTACATGGAAGAGGCGGTCTTACGTGAATCAGAGAGGTGGCCGACCTCTAGAGACATTCCTTGATGGGAGGGGTACCATTATATTTATAAGAAAAAATCACAACAGTAGAGCATAAGGTGGTATGTTTAAAATAGGCAATTTGAGGACATATCAGGCCCGTAATAGTGTTGCATGAAAATTTAAATCTTGCATCCACATATTAAAAGTTTTGTGCACCCCACCTAGACATTTTTTGGGTGGTCGGGGTTGAGAATGTCCCTCTGACATCGCATTGGGTGCGTATAAGGTTTGGCTAATGGTTTGAGAAAAAGATACCATTACATCACACAATATTCAATTCTTGTATGAAAAAATTCCATTAATTCACATGAATCCACAAATTTTCCAAAAATCTCCCCGGGTATCCATTATCAGCTTTCTGGCTTCAAATGACCATTAATTTTGAAACCTAACTCTTTTCTGACCCCATGAACTGTAAAATAGAATCCTGTGGAACGAGCTACACTCCTAGATTAAGTATCGAAGCATTCAATTAATCCTTCATATGCATTTTCTTGTGACAACAATTCTATAAACATTTTGCCCAACTTCATTAAAACTTATCACTTTCAAACTGATGGCCAATATAAATGTACTATTTAGAGACTTGAAGACATGTTGAGAGTGTTTTAAATTGATTGAAAATGAGGATGGTACCAACATCTACTTCTTGTTATGTTTTCTTAAAACTATTTTTTCCACTTAGGAATCTAAATGGATCCAAATGTATCCCTTTATTGTAAAAGATGGAGAACATAGTCCTTTTGGTATGAATTCTTTGAATGTGAGATGATAAGACATGAAATGGTTAAAGAAATGGTGTAAAAATATAAAACCATTCAGTAACACATCAAGATGGCCCAAATTCAAAAGAATATATTTGTTGAAAATCATCGACGACGCTAACAGATTATGTATAAAGGCATTGAATTCCTTTGTATATCACTATGGAATAGGGTGATGAGATTTGGGAATAATGGAATGATATGTCTCTAGTACATCCACCACTTCGAGATCCGTGATTGTTTCAGAGATGTGGTATATGAATTGTAACTTCCACCTACCATGTCTCATGTACACAACATTTTCCATCTATATCTCTTGAGGAAGTACATAGCAGATCTCTCACATGTAATGAATAATGAGGTGGTACAATTAGAAGATGATCACTCTTATAAGGAGAAACTAGTGATAATCTTGGACCATAGAGATAAATTTGAACACAACAATACAACTCAGCTAGTAAAATTACTATTGTAGAACCAAAATAATGAAGAGGAAACATGGGTAATGGGGAAAGTCCTTAGGTATATGTACCCTCACTTGTTTTCACCCTATTTTGTAAAAGGAAATTTTGAGGGAGAAATTTCTTATGTAGGGAGAATGTAACAACCTAAAAATACATTATCAATGGAATTTACCTTCTTATAATAATTTAATATTGCATAAACCACATAAAATTACTTTTAGAATACAATAAAAACATTATAAATAAAGAATAAATGAAATAGTCATTATTTTTATAAATTAAGGAACTTATCCCGATGGAATAGTAACCTTACCTTGAGAATATTTACATGACCAATAGGAATAGTAATTTGACCAATAAAATAGTAAACTCATATATGAAATTATAATTAAAATTTATGAATCTTATAAATGATAATATGATATAAATATATCATAGTATAGGTTAATAAATATATCAAAAATTGTTAGTTAAGTGAAAGTATTTTTATAAGAAACAAATTTTTAAATATAATTTTATAAGTAATATAATTAATTAAAATAAAATTTAATTTCAATAAAT
Source organism: Viscum album (assembly GCA_963277665.1). NCBI lineage: Eukaryota > Viridiplantae > Streptophyta > Magnoliopsida > Santalales > Viscaceae > Viscum > Viscum album. The sequence continues at coordinate 269,896,902 of OY728131.1, forward strand.
ATATTAATTAATTATTATTATTTTTTATGAATATAAGATAATTTTTTGAGACCACAATTAATTTTCAAATAGTGATGAAATAATTTGTAATTCTAAAATCAGTATTTTTAGAATAAATGATGGTTTTAATTAAAACTTAAACACATCATATGTAGAAAAATATTTTTCACAAAATGGAGAATATTTTTGAATTCTACATATCAAAAAATTGTTTGGGTTATTTTTTTGTATTTTTCTAAGATTCTTGACATTTGGTGAATAATAAAATACGATAATTTAGGGTAAAAGATAAATACAATAATTATTGAGTTATAGAAGATGTGTGAAGAATTTAATCCCCAAATTATAAGATATGATTCATTATTATAATATATTTTTATGAAAATTATCATTATAATCATAGCCTTGAGGCAAAATAATAAAATAATGAATAAAATTATGGGAAAACATCACTATCCTCCCCAATAAATACACCCATGTCCACATCTTCTCCTCAAACCTTCCAATATATGATACTTAAACAAATTTGGCTATATCCCAATCACAATACACTCCCCAGTGATTAATATAACATGGTATCATCAAATGGACAAACCCTTTTCCCTAAAGAGGATCTCAAGTATGAGAAATTGAAGAGGTAAAATCCGCATTCATTATATTATAATTCCATTCAAATTTCATTTTTTTCTTATCCTCTCCTCACATCCACCTATAAAAGAGGATTTATAACTCTAGTATCATTTATAAAATTAAATTTAATAATTCATCTTCAATTCTCTACCATTTTCTTTTTTTCTAATGATGAAATTATTTTCTATCGTTTGTTGATTTACCACAACTGTAGATGATACATTTTCATTTTTCTGTACCTCCTTCAAGGATGATCATTAAAATATCATTATTGTAAAATAATATTTTTTTTATACACTTTATAATTTATTTAAATTTATTAAATTAAAATATAAACATGATGTTAAATAAATTGATATATACTCATAATGGTCATAAACTCGCCATAACAAATTAAATCATTTTCCTAAAGTATCAATCTAACAAATAATCCTAATAACATATATAAAAATGATATATAATATCATTTAATCTTATAAAATATCATTAATAACTTATAATTTCAGTTAGGTATAACTATTCCAATTTTACATGAACTTCCATACTCATATACAAGCAAACAGATCATGAAAACCATGAAAATAAACAATCTTTAATGATGAAATTAAACTCTATAACTCATTCCAAATCCCATAAGTGAAATTATTAAAACTATAATGAATAAAATAAATTTCTGAAAGGTTCTATATTTTTTAATTAATTATTTTAATATTATTATCTAAGATATTAAAGTGAAAAAAGCATTCAGATATAAGGTAAAGCAATTCTCAAACCCAACTCCCTTTCTCTAGGTTTTTCATCTTTACTCAATTTTAAGTCGGAATTTCCCATTAATGTTCTTTAAATATCATTTATTTTTATTTAAATTTTCTTTTCTATGATATAAATTTCTCTACTATGGTTTTATGAAAAATAAAAATACATTTCCATAAGTAATCTTCTTTTAAAAAAATAAAACTTCCACTTCTTATGAGATTGTTTCATCTTCCATCAAGATTGATGATTCTTATACCAATTATGTTTTTACCTATTTAATAAGTAAACACAAAAGATTATTCATTAATGTTGGATTTTTGAAATGGAACCCATTTATTTCCATGGGTTATTTTATTTCCAAGATTGATATATTTTCTATGTGGAATGCATCATTATGTAAATGTTATGATTTGATGGTTGCACCCTAAATTATATAGGGTTTATAAATATTTTGGTGTGATAGGTGGACCCAAAATTATATATCACTCTTGGAAATTGGTTAATTTGATGTATCTTTAAAATAAACGAACACGATCATATATTTGTTCACAACTATGTGTGATATTTCACCATAATGATATGGTGTTTCATTTTAATGCCTTCCCACATTACAAGCATTTATTTAATTCCTTCAGTCATGATTGTGATAATTATTTTTTGATGACGATCATGCTAACCGATGTTCAATGTCTCTTATTAATCTTATTTCTGTGTTTTTAGATCTCCCATTATTTTGATGTATATACTGATGTGAATACTTGTACCAAATAAAACACGAGAACCAACAAGAATCTAGGGAATAAGGAACTAAATAAATGGTTATGTTTTATTATGTAAATGTTATGTATGGTCCTAAAATTACCATGACACTAAATCTTTTGATCCCAGTTGCATAACACTTTTATGTTTTTTATCATTAAAATAATTTATTAATAATGTAAGAAATGGCAGTTTTGATATACAATAATAATATAATGGTATGATAACAATGGTGGGAATCAGAAACATGAACATAGAAGCATGATGTAAGTTGATATCATAAAGGATTCAGGAGAATGTTACCATAACATAAAACATGACCTTATAAAAATAATTTATGTCTAAGACCTAATTAATCATAGAATAGTGTTCCTAGGTTAACCTACCAAGCACCATTTATGGAATCTCATGAAATAAAAAACATTACCCAATGAATTTTTGGACTATATTATCTTAAGACCAAGCATCAAAGTCATATCATTTAAATAAAAATGTGTTCAACAAAAATCATATAACATAATGATATTTTAAATGTATTTTTATACCATTATAATGGATTATGGGTTACAAAAATGGATGTCCCAAATAAATTAAGGATAGGTAAATATAGGTTAATACCCTTGATTAAGAATGGGGTGGATTATTCCCAATACAAATATTGGGCATGTAAAATCTGAGTGTAATTCTGGTAACATAAAGGGGTACATAAAGATTAATGGAAGAGTTTAATGAGATATAAAGGGGAATATAATCACTTTTATTTCCTAGGAACTATAATACTTATGTGAAAAAACATACCTCATCATGAACAATTTGAAATAAAAAGGTATAATATAAATAAAGTTCTTGAATAAAGTGGATTAGGAGAGGATCCCTTACCATGACAGGGTGCATCTAAAAGTGTAGGTGAAAATTTATAAGATTTGTTTGGAACCTTGGTGGTGATTTAGAGAGGTAAGGGTAGAGTAAACCGATAATCCAATAATTTTTAGTGGTGAGGAAGGTGATTCTTTGTGCTGTTTTAAATAAAAAGATAGTATAATTCTTTATTAATTTCCAAACATGGGTTTTGGACTCTATATGATAAATCAATCCAAAAAAAATCCATACAATGTGTTTCCCCTAATATTTCAAAATTTTAGTTATTTTATAAACCTAATAACCCAAATAATTAAAATATTTCACTTGGTGATGTTGAAGTGGGTTATGTTCATATTTACTTAATTTTGAAACCCTAAAATATAATATAGGTTTTGGGGATTCCTCATGCATTTATAATATTAATAAAATAACACAAAAACTAATTCACTTATATGAGAAGAATAATTTGGGTCTTTGATATTATCAAAAATATTTTTTATATCACATTTTGTTTTTATGAGGTCATAACAAACAACTTCTATTTATACTATATTAAATTTTTACCAAAAAATTTCATTGTATCTGAAATTTTTTTAAAATAACCATTATATAATTTCGATGGACTATTTTCATAAGTACAATTTATTTAAAAATAATAATTTTATAAATATAAAACTTTATAATTATAAATTAAAATATCTAATTATTGAAATAAACTTTCTGTTGCGATGATATTAGATTCATTATACAAACAAAATTACATTGGACATAATAATTTATATTATAAATTTTATTATATTAAATTTTATTTATTAAATATATTTTATTAAAATAAAAATTATTTACAAAATTATTTAATTCAACAAAAGTGTGTCATGAATGAAAATTTAAAATTTTACGAAAATAAAATTCATGTTTTCTCATACTAAAATCTATTTTTTTAACAAAATCATTATTTAATAATTTATTGATGATAAAAAAGGGAAAAATATAATAAATATAAAAAATAAAATTTTAAAATGCATGTTGTTATGGTCTAGATACATAACCCCATATAACGCTACCTCACACCCTACGGTTATGGTGTGGGACATTAACCCTTTTTTGGGAAGTTCGACAAAAATTGGTTGATATGAGACATTTTTATGATTTAAATTCTCCCATAAATGGTTTCAATCATGATTAAGTTATTGAATATTGAATTTGGATTGGTCAAGGGAAAATACAAGTGATTCCATCTCCCACAGAATCTCTAATAAACAGGGTTCAAATGGAACTATCTTATTAGTCAAGGCCATCACTTATTCTATCTGTATCAATTAGATTTATCATAAAAATTTATATGTACTAATCAAAGTGATCACTATAAAATTACTATATTATAAATCGTTATGATGTCAAATGGTATTTCTAATCTAATATTATATATAATATAATGAACCAATGTCAGCAATGAAGTTCATGGGTTTTCTATAACTACATTACTATGATAGGAAATTTATTCATTAAAAAAGGGATTTAATTTATAAATGATTATGTAGTCACATTATTACCCCATTTCGAAATTGGACCCTAAAATTTTTATGTTAATACATTAAATATATTTTTGTAATTTGTTTCATCGCCTATTTTGGTTTCTATGTATCTTTATCAAACATGTGGTTCTGCCACAATATTTTGACCAAGTGAGTTTTTATGATTCATAAAACATTGTTCTTATGATCTGAATTATTCAAAGGATACTCCTAATATGAATGATCATTATCCAATGGTACCCTAAATTTATTAAGTGCATCGGAGGGACCCATTATGTACTTACTCAAGAGGGATACATGGAAAACATCATGTACTTAAAATAGTTTTTGTGGGAGTGCGATTCAATTGTCCATAGCTCTGATGTGATCAAAGATCTCATAGAGAACATTGTATTTAGAATAACCATTCCCTTATTCACAAACCCTATTACTTTATTACATGGAAATATGTTATGGAACACCTTATATCTAATATAAAAATCTAGATCACATTTATGATTTTATTCCTGGATTTTTTTGTAATCATTATGATGATTTAATATAATGATGAAACAATTAAACATTATATATCTTTCCATTGATAAGATCAGGCCCCATTAGCTTCCACTCTCCAAATTCATCCTATCATGTCAGATTCCAACACCTCTTCCCATAAAGATCATCATAAGGTGTCATTTGAATACTTTAATGGAAATTATTTTTATATGAGAACTCCACTAGGGTAATGTGATGATCCCGAAATCCTTGTAAATCCATTGAAAAATATCACATCATCTCTTCCAGAGTATTAATTGTAATTTAAAATTTACCATCCATATACAGTTGATACATAGTGATGAATTTATGTTATATATCCAACACATTTAGAAGGATTATATAAAACCTCAATGTTAGACATGGATCTCGATTATATATAATAGTGAGTTGAACACCAGACAGTCTTACCACTTTCCTTACTTATATAATAAGAGGTTTGTCATGAGATAAATAATCTTTTATTGAAATGAAATTTAATAACATGGTAAGGTGATCGACTACCACCCTGATGGAATTATTTCCTTTATGGGTCTAGGGAGTCAATTGATTAATTTTATTCTTATGTTTTTTCATTTCCATACCAGTATGAAAAATTGATTCACTATACCCAAAAACTTATATATTTCATCCTTGAATTATTTTAATACAAGTATTCAAGAAACAAAACTTTCATTCTCCCTCTTTATGTTATCACAACTAATGTTTTTTCTTCGACCACTATACATGATTGTGATACTTGGATGAATATAGAAGTATGTTCTATGGGTTTAATCCACGAGTTACCTCATAATCTATCGTTTTGATGGTATATATGTTTGGGTCCAATATTTTTAACTCTATCTTAATAAAATTTTAACTCTATAATATTCAATAAATGTTTTGTAGCACCTCATTATCTTTATGGGTTTCAATAGTCCACTCGAGAATGGATGGTTGAGTATATATTTGAACAAGGTATGCCTATGATCCCTTTATTATTACCATGTAGATCCTTTTAATTTACAATAATATTGGATCCCTTTAAATCCTCATTATGGATAGGGTTGTGGAATCCTTTGTACTCAGAGAATCAACTACTTTGTTTTCCTTCTCATGATGGTAATGGGTTGAACAATCATTGCCTTTGATTAGCTCCAACCACCTCATTTGAAATATATTGATCTTGATTTGTGTGAATATGTACTCATGGCCTTTATAGTTATTATATATGTCACACTTATCTCCATAAATATAATGTAATAAAATCTTCAATGTGAAGATCACTGTATGAAATTCTAGATCATTCATTGGGTAATTTTTCTCATGGATATTTAATTCCTGATAAGCATAGGAAATCAATTTTTTTGATGCATGAATACACAAACCAAGTTCATTTCAATACATCATTTTAGACCACAAATCATTCACCATTGGTGGTAGTGTGATTAAAATTACATTTATTCAACTATTTTTCTTCTCCTTAAATATATCTTCACATTAATCAGTATAGAAAAACATCACCCCATTCCGAGTTATCTTCTTTAGTGGGAATGAAAATCAAGATAAGATTCTCAAAAATTGTAAATAGTACCCATCTAATCCATGGAAAATATATATTTTCAATGTAGATGTTGGTAAGGTCCATCATTTAATTCCCATTTTTAAAGGATCCATATATATCCCATTGTTGGTGATAAAATTCCCCAAGAAGGTTAAATTATTGATACAAATATCCCATTTACTATACTTTTCAAATAGATTTTCCTTTCACAAAACCTTTAGTATGGCCTTTAAATAATCCTTATGTTCCTGATTTCTTTTGGAGTAGATATGAATATCATCTATAAAGTATAATTCAAATTTTTTGAGGTAATCCATAAAGACTATATTCATCAACTCAATCCACATTTCTTTAGAATTTGTGAGTCAAATGGTATAATTATAAACACATAGGGCTCATACCTTGTACGAAAAATAAGTCATTGGAATATCCACCTATATCACCTTTACTTGTTAAAATCCCACCATAAAATATATATTTGTTAAGTATTCAGATCCACATAGCAAATTGAACTATTCATCAATCCATTAAATGGAATAATTATTATTTATCATGATATTATTAAGCTCATTAAAATAAATGTAGAGTTTCATTGACACATACTTTTCCTAAAAAGGACTTGTGCGCCCCATGGTAAATAACTTTGGTGTATAAATATTGTTTTTATTGTTGTATCAAAACTATAATTGTCTAATAGAAAAGACATGGTCAACTTTATTTTCTAGAAAATGTTAGTTTTATAGACTAAACTCAATTAGTTTCATGAAACAAACTTTTTATGACGAAATGTCTAAACTCATTCAGTCTGATGAAAAAAACATTGTCAATATGATGGGCTAAACATTTTATTTCCATAAACATATAATGATCATTTTCATCCTATTAAAGACGTTTTCTACATAAATTTGAAGAAAAAATTTTATAGAAAATACATTAAAATATTGTGAAATGAAATGTAATTAATACATCGTTTTTAAGAATGTGTGTTTATATTTTCAAAAATAACTATGAATTTTTTAGAAAGTAGTAATTTCATTTAAACAATCTCTCGCATTTTGAAAATAAAAAACACAAAACATAAATATAAATACTAATAAATATTAAAAACAAACAATTTATTTTACATTATGCCTTTAATAACATCATTATATTATTCTTATTAAAAAATTTCTCCCCATTTCTTTATTATATCCCCCTATCATTGTATCTAACTTTTTAATCAAAAAATATTTCCGTAATATTGGTATTAATAATTGGATGATGCAAACATCCTAAATAAAATATTCCTAATATATACATCCCCATTATGATTTTAAAAAATAATGAGATTTATAATATATATGAAACGTTTTTGAAAATTATATATATGATAAAAAATTGTAAACAAAGTCATTCAAAAAAAATCCATCAAACCATGATTGGAAGAACATTCAAATGAAAAAGTATGGTGAAATATTCATCTAATAAAAATATTTAATAAAAGTGTTAAATTTTTATAGCATCAAAATTTTGAATAATAATAATTAATTCTTATAAAATATTGTTCACATAACATTCAACTTTTTGATGACATCCTAATTTTTCTTTAACTATGTTTTTAAATATTTCAGATTCATAGTCCTGCCTTCCAAGACATGGAACTACCAATTCTCTACTATAAATCTATTAAATTATTCATTAAGAAATTTTATATTCAAATTTTACACATTTAACAAAAACATTATTCTTTGAGATACAAATTATTCTTTTTCATAGATATTTCTTGATCTTGAGAATCAACACCATTATTCAAAACATCAAAAGGCTTTGATTTTTAAAAAAACAATATAAAAATCATTAAACTATTTTACACATACAAAGATGAATTTTAAACTAGTTGATATGATCATCATGAAATTTTATGTCTCATTATGTTTGTTTTATCAATATATAAATTTTATTTATCCTTCTCCATTATAAAATTGAATCATCTTTGAAATTTTTAAATAAATTTTATTTTTCACAATGGTCACAACTAACTGACTTGAAAAATCTATATTTTATAAATAATTAAACATTTAATTAATGTTTTTATAAGGAGAATCAATATTTGGTTGACAAGGAATTTAATCAATAAGATTTCTTTATTCGTTAGTAAAATAATTATTTCTCATTTTAATAAATTGGTTAGACTCAATAGCGAAATAATAGTCTGGGCCCGTTGAAACAACAGAAACATGACGTGAAGATGTAGCAACATCTACTTAATATTTTTATTTATATTTTCCTCTATATTCATTTTATTCTATCTTATGACATCAAATATTTGGGATTCTTTTATTTTAATTCCAAATCTATTTACTTTTCCAAACCAAAAACCAGATCAACTGGATTCTTTTCAATGTTGGGCACCATCAACTCTTTATACACCAAATCCCAAATAGCCTTAAATTTCTCCCTTTTCACTTAGTGGATAATATTTTAATTTCCATTTTTGAACATTATATTTTAAATGAATAAATTGTAAATCTGGTCCATCGTTATACAACTTATCAACAAACATATTAATCGTATGCATGAAAACTAAACTCAATCTAGAAAATTTTTCATCACTAATCAAAGAATCCTTCTTTCTTACCACAACATAAAAATTATAATCTTTATCAAAATCATAAAAGTTAATAAAATTTTATTAGTGAAACAAGGGAATAAATATCACAACCATAATAGAACCCTTATTTACATATTTTATAAATAAAAAAACATGCTTCACCAAATAAAGATTACTCATATTTACCATGAATTATAACACAATGATAAATAAAAAATTCAATGTATCTTTATATAATTTTTGGATGAGATACACATAACTTATATGAGTTAAAAAAATATCATCTAGGATAAAATAAAAAACTAGTCCTTATATTTTCCAAAGAATAACATAAGGGTGTTTGGGATTTTATTTTTCAAAAATACTCATCTTGTCTGAATGTTTTTGGGTAACAAGAAAAGTGTCTCCTTCCACATGAACCTCCACTAAATCTACATCTTGTTGAAAATTTTGATAATAGAAATCATAAAAAATATTTAATTTAATAAACGTCATCTGATTTAAAAACAAAAAACCCCATTATAATAAAACTCTTTAACTATCACTGGATAGTAAATATCAAAAAAAAATCGAAAAATTCCTTTAAACATCCCTTAAATTTGATAAATTATTTTACCAATTAATCTAAATTATCAAAAAAAGATTTCACAATTAGAATTTCATTTACCACCATTCTATTTAAAATATCTTCAACAATTCAATTTTACAAAAATTTAAGAGGATAACTTGTCAGATGAATAGAACTAATCATATGAAGATAAATAATTAGAATAATTACAAATAACTGAATGCCTGATAGATTTGATAGCTGGGAGTTGAGATTATTCAGTGAGATTACTATGGGACGTGCTGACCCACACACATATTTATAGGCTCAGAGGTGACCGTTTGACTTCCATAAATCTAAAATCTTGAAATAAATCACATTTATAAATATATTTTTAATATTCAACAGGGAATATTATAAAATTATTACTGGAATATTATGTGTTTTTATTAAGAAATTATTTTTCAGAGAAAAATATTTTCCTAAAACATTATTTGAACGATTTTTTTATTAAATAACAATTATAAAAATCAATATAATGAATAAAATAAAAGATTTTAAAAACTAAAGATTAGAAATTGCATCTCTAAGTAAAAAATGAAACCTTATATATGAATGTTTTATTTGGGAATTATATTTTTAAAATAAATTCTACCAAATAAAATCTTCAAAAAAAAAATTTAGAAAACAATGTTTTTATAAAAAATAAATTTAACAAAACCCAGTTTTTTTGAAAATTGGTTAATAAAAAAATATTTTTTATGAAAAAATAATTATTTTTGAAAACTCTACTATTTTGTAAAAGAATAAAAAAAATAAGTGAAAAAGTTTCTTAAAATAAATAAATTTTTAAAAACATATGTTATTAGAAAAAAATCAGTCAGCCTATTCTTAAAAAACTAAACAACAGAGAAGAAATGTTTTTATAAAAACAACAAATTTTAAAAACCTCTGACTTTTTTTTTTGAAAAAAAAAGATATATGTACTCCCCCTTGGTTAATATAAGAATATTGGTAAATAATAGGTCAATATGACCCCTATATTCTATTTAATATATTCAAATCATTCCGAATTTATGGATTTTATAAACGTTCCAGCAAGTTACTATTGTGTTCCGGTGACTTTTAAAATCATATTACATTTTTGTGGATGGTGATCGAGGAAATCGTCTCATATATATATATATATTAGCTTATTGGTGACGTGATGATTTTTTAATTAAATATTTGACACAATTTTCTGAAAAAAATTCTATTTTACTAATATTCAAGATAAATTCAGTGATTGTGTATTGCATCTACAAAAATTTCACACAACAACTTCAAACTACCTTATATTATAATTTAATATTGGAAATTTCAACTGAATTTTGTTTCATGCAATGTCAAGAAACTAAAGGTTATCCCATGAAATAACAAGTTCCAGATAAATTTTTCTCTCCATTATTCAACCACATAAATTTGCATCTAAAAAATTATAAATTAAAAATAATTTCCAAAATGATAAAACAATACACGATCCAAAGTTATCTTATATAATAAAAAATACATATTACTAATTTTAAATGGTATTCTTCTGTATTTGGTTGATACATCACATATAATCATGTAAAAACCCTCAAAACTGGAAAACTAGATGTCCATTATTGTAAGATATTTATCATTCCTCTAGAGATATTTTGATCAACTTGAATCAAAAATTAAATAATATCTAAAGTATTTGAGGTCCCTATATGAGTTACTATAATTTTTTTTGATTTCAGTTCAAAATTTTATAAGATTATATTTTATATAATTATGTAATATATAATTTCATTTCGATTTTTTTTAATTTGAAATCCAATAATGAATGTAAGTTCACCCGTCATGATTATTTCAAAAAAAATTCATAAAATATGAAATAAAATTGCTTATATATTTTTGTGCTTTTAAAAATATAATGTCATCAATATATATGTGATAAATTATTGTTTTATTAGAGACATTTTTAATGAAATTGTATCCACAACTCTCCTGACAAATTGTTTTCTTACAAAACTCTAGATAATCATTCATACTAATAGGGGATCAATTACATCTATAAGGTTCTTCAATAATCCTACATACATTTTATAGAGAATTTTCATTTTCAAAATCTAGGGTGTTCTTCTACATAAATGTCCTCCTATAAATTTCAGTTATTAAAATCACACTTAATATGTATTTTAAAAAAATTTAAATTAAAAAATGTTATTTATTTTTGAAGAATATAAATTACTTCAAGTTGAGATAATAAAGAATAAGTGTTTTTATAGTTTATTCCCTCTTGTTTATTAAAACCCATTAAATTATATTATTTCTTTATTTCAAACTATAATTCAATTTTCATCGCATTTTTCTAAAAACCCATTTGAAACAAAAAGAGTATTATTATTTAAGTCATTAAAATAAATTCCAAACATGATTCCATTAGAATTCATTGATTTTAATTTTCAAAACTTTTATCAAATATTCATCACATAATTCCTAATAAGGGTTTGTAAGTTCAAATTGTGATAGAAATGCAACAATTTTAATTTATTTTAGGAAGGAACTTATAGAACTAATAGGTTGACCAACATAACTTATGAAATTATCACATAGAAGATTCATATTGATAAACTAATTTAATGGATCTAAATAAATTTGTTCATTAAAAACCAGTTGAAATTATTCTTTAGACAGATCATAATCAATAAATTTCTTATGTCATTCTATAATAGGATGAAATTAACAACATTGGATGAAAATAAATTTTTGAAATAATATTTAAATCTTTGAATTATGTTCATTTGAAACTAAAGGACTAGTTTCTCAAAATTTACATGCATTATTCCCTCAATAGTACATTTTTAATTAAATATTATAAGTCTTATTAGTTGTAGAATATCCTTGAAATATTCCTTTAGCATATTTTGGTGAATTTTTTTAATATTATCAATATTATTCATAATAGTACTTTTCATCGAAAATAATCAAGTAAGTATGTTATTAATTTCTTATGGTATAAAACTCATTAAAATTTTATTAACAAAAGGAATTATTAAAACATGATTTATAGTATTAGAGGTGTTAATAACTACTTCATCAAAAAAATGATTAGTTATTGAGTATACACCCAACATGGTTTTTCTAAATTCTTGAAGAATTCTACTTATTATTTATACTATAATATTATTTGGTGTAGTTTTTCAGTATTGGAAAGTTATAGACTATTACAATCTACTAAAAAAACTTTCAAAAATCCTAATTTAAAAATTCATCATTATGATACCTATAACTAATTATTAAGGTTATACGTTTATCATTTTTATCATAGGATACATTAGTTTTAATGTAAAATATGGCCTCTGGTTTTTTTCTCTAAAACAAATCATGTATATCTAGTATAGTGATAATAAAAAACATTAACATAGTATTTTACACAGATACATCCAATTTATATAGAACCCAATATATCCACGTGAACTAAATGTAAATAATATGATGTTCAAACATCACTAATAGATTTAGAAAATGAATTAAGTTTCTTTCAAAACTGACACAGATAACAAAATTTAAAATATTCAATCTAAAAATATGGTATATATATTTCACTATTCCTTTCATAGAGAGTTTATCTAGAGTTATAACAATACAGTGTCCTAATATTCTTCTCTATATCCATAATTGATCTTCCATTTCACTCTAGAATGGTAGATATTAGATCATAATCTAATCTATGATAAGTGTGTAACATTCTCATGCTTGGGGGAATATGGAATAAATTTATATTCTAAATAATAAATAATAAACTTACCATTATTAAACGTCATAATATAATAATAATGACATAAGTGGATAATGAAAATAAGGTTGCGGATAATACCTCAAACAAATAAAACATTGGAAATTAGATATTTCCCATGAAGAAAAATATTACCAATTTCAATAATTTTGCAGTGATCATTTTCACCAAAGGTAAATTTTCAACAATGAATATTAATAATATTATTGAAGATATACTTATTCCTAGTCATTTGTATGGAATAAGTACTATACATATACCATATATTATGTTTGGTACAATTATTATTTTCATAAAATTAAAATGATTTAAATTTTGCAACCCATAACTGCTTAAGTCCAACATTTTTAAAATAAAAATTTCTATATCCACCTCTATCCAATATTACTATATTTTGTAGTTGTTAATTCATTTAAAAATTATCTTTTTTAATGGACTAATATTTTACTTTATTAAAATAACATATATTCTTCCAATGAACTCCCCTTTGAAATTTTTTATAGAATGGAGAAATCTTTGGAACAAAATAGTTTTTTTGAAATAAATATATTTGCACAACCCATTATAGAAACATTCATATAATGTTTTATCTTTACTTATATTTAATAAAAAAATTATTTCCAAGTAATAAATATTTATAATAATTTTTTCTGCCATTCAATTTTAAAATGTAGTTCCAAACCTAAATTATTACCCTCAACAAAATTTGTACCAGAATGATGTTTTTCTAATTTTTTTTAAAATTAGTTTTCTTAATATTATATTTCTATAACTCTTTTGAATGACTAAAATATAAATATCTAGCGTAGGTATTCTTAAAATTTCTTTACCACATTTTCACATAACAGCATCATGTGTTTAAAAAAAGTTGCAAATTGTGGTTTTTTAAAAGATTATAAAATCTTGTAACTTCCTTAATGATAGGTAACATATTATTCACTCTGGATGAATTGCATCGATCATATGAACATATAAAATTATTCCCAACTTATCTACGATGATAATTAGCATTCAATGATATGTTTCCCATGGTTTAATCAAATTCCATAATAATAAATTTTTTTATTATCGATAATTTTATTAAATAAACTGATATTCTTCTAATCTTCACATTCACTATATAAAGAGTTAATTGAAGAAAAAATTCCTCCACTAGAACTCCATGAGTAAGATTCTTCCCAAATTGTCTTAGAATTATATCTTCATACTTTCATAGAATTCGTCTCAAAATTTTAATTGATATTATCTTTTATCTTAATCTTGGGAAAAACTGGTCTTATATGACCATATATCTGACACCCATAATATAACATTTTAGTAGAATCCTTGTTCTAACCACTATTCAAAATGTTATTCATATACAAATATCTAAAATATTTACTCCCAAAAATATTTTTCATTTTCATAGTAAGATTATACAACTCATTTTCATAATCTTTAGAATTACTAGTCTCTATTTAATCTTGGAATTTCATTTTTTTCAAGAATTATAAATTTTATCTATAGATCTCACTTTATTTTAAATAGAATAATTAGAAGAAAAACATACTCTGTTTTTGTTTTTTTATTTTCTAGTATTTTTTTAATTTTAATTTATACTACATAAGAGAACAAATAAAATAATATAAACAGCACTTAGAAATATTATTTGTATCATGAAGAGTTATTCTGGTGGACTCCCAATCCCCATCTATAATCTCATTGATCATTAAACTAGAATCTAAAATTTAATATATCTTTAACTCAAAATTATAAAATATTTACAATTTTTATAAAAATCATATCCATCTTGCCAATATATCCCCTCAGTATGAAATTAAATACTTGATATTCATCTCTTATCATTTCTCTTCTAGTTTCTTAAAACTAGATGTACTATAATTTGTAATCTATATCATATTCCAAATATATTTCTTGGTTTCTGTAGAATAAATTTGATTATAGATATTTTTCTCATTGAATATAATAGTGTATTCCTCATTTGATAATTCAACTAACATTCAAGATTATATTAATTCTTAAAAGTGAAAAATTCTTTCTTAGGCATTTCATAATTCTAAGTAATCATAAAAAAATTATCTACTCTAGTGGAAATAACATATATTTTCATACGATCTCTCTAGGATTCAAAAAAATACCATTATCAATTAGTTGTATGTTAGGTTTAAAATTATCTATTGTTATGAAAATTAATCCATCCATCTTTATAAACAAAAAAATTATTCTTTTTAAAAAAATATTGTTTTAAAATAGTATATATGAAACCAATAAATATGATATTATAAAAAAGTTATAAAAATTTAGAATCGTTCTAAACATAAAAAAATAAAAATATAAAGTTAATCATTATAACCTCCTTTGATTCAAATTTTATGATTCAATAGTACAACATTGGCAACAATAGGTCTGTCGAATTGTGGTTTCTAAAAATTTGAACTAACAAAAACCATTACCTCCTTTGTTAAATCACACATAATTTTTTTTATTCTTTTAGATTTGTAATCAAATTAGTTTTTAACCAATAAAATTTATATTATCATATTTTATAAAAACATTCAATTACAAAACTATAATTTCATTATAAAAGGAATAATGGAAATAATCAATCATTAACATGGTAAAAATAAAAAATCACACTGTCTTATTGTAAAACATAGAGTGAAAATATAAAATAAATATGAAAAAATTGAAATTTATAGAAAATAAAGTTAATAACCCTTACATAAGGTATATAATGTTATTAAACAAAATATAATGTATCTATTTAATCATTAAAAAATACCTCAATCACAAATATCATAATATCCTTAGTATTCATAGACCTATAATATCTCAACCGTAAAGATTTGACTCAGTGGTCAACCTATCCCGAGAAGCCCTTGATTGATCAATATAAATATTATTTTTTGAAAAAAAAATTCTATGAAATTTACAATCCATAAACTGATTCATTAGAAAAAACACTCTAAATATTTATAGATTTCAAGAAAAATTATATTGAATATGAGTAAAATTTTGATATGATGATTTAAAATAAGAATTAGCTACAATCTTGGTTAATGAACCTCTATTTATAGGGACATCTATGACCTTCATATTAAATAATTCTTAGAGTTGGTTTTAATGGCTATATGTGATCACCATCTTGACTTCTCATTTTGTTATGTACATCTTCATCCGATGTCATTTTTTAGCATCATTACAGTGTTTAAAAAATATTATGTCCATATGAAATAATTTTGATCATTATAATATAAATTCTATTATTCTGTGGGAATAAATTTTTTTTTGACCTATGAAAAAAAACTACATCATTCTGATGAACCAGACTTTGTTAGTTTGATGCACAAGACATGGTAAATTCTATTCACTAAACTTAGTTAGTCTAATGATCCAGACATCTTCAATATGATAGACTAAACATATTCAGTATGATGTACTAAAATTCTATATTCCAATACACTAATAATTTTATTTTAATCTAAATATGATGTTTATATTCATCTGATTAAAAATGTTTTCTATGGATCGTATAAGGAATATTTTTTCAATAAAAACACTACAAAATATTGGGATATTGAAATCTAGTAAAATATGGTTTTTAACATTGTGTTATGTGATTTCCAAAAATAATGATATAATTTTTAAAATTTAGTACGTTGTTATCAACATAAAATTGTATAATTTAGTGTATGGTGTCAAAATATTTTATGTGAGATAGATTTTGAAACCACTTATAATTACGAGTAGAATTATCTCTAATAAGGACCTCAAATTCACATCTATATTCTGGAAAGGATCCCTATAGTATAATGTTTTACAGGTGAAGTTTAAGAATAATTTTCATGCATAGAACATTGGACAGTCTGACTAGACCATATGTATTTTATAAGATATTTCTTGGGCATGTATTCTGGATTTTGGGTCCTCTTAGAATAACAGACCCTCCCTTGTGTAATTATTCTATTATAATGACTAACATTTTTCTATTTACACGATTCACTTTGATGATTTATATGTATGACCATATATATCCCCCATTTGTTAGATAAAGATTAAAAAATCCTCTATAATTAGCCTGAAAATATTTTCAATGATGTCCTAATAGGTTAAATAGATTAAAATATTTATTTTAATTACTCAATGTATTCCAAAATCATGTGTTGATCATCAAATATTACCTTTAGAATTTCAAGTATGAGAAAATTTCATTCTCTTGGATTCATTGAGATCAGGTTAGTGATTTGTGTTAAAGGAGAGGAAACCAACTATGAAATATGCTAGAACCATTATGATATTGACCAATGTAATAGAAGTGTATTATTGGCTTTATATACCACCAATGTTTATCTCTTTTCACAATAATTTTGTTGTCACATAGATAAGATGGTAAATCCTTGAACCATCACTTGATACTCAGTAGGATGAAATTTAGCTTGAGACTACTGCATCCTATAAACTCGAATACCATATATCATCGACTTATTCAAAATGAATTTTGTGGAAAATTCATTCATATCATTTGGGTTTGGTGGAATCATTGAAATATTCAAGATGAAACTCATTAGTGGAGGTTGAATTAAAGTTGGTAATGGTCAGAGTTGTATCAATTAGAATTATGATGAAGCTTCTTTGGGTAATTAATTCCAGTGGTATAGAGGTTGTGAAGACCATGACCTCTCTAACTTGAAAATCAACTTTATTTCAATTTTAAAATCAATGTTAAAGTGAATTTTATGTGTAAATGGGTTTAATAGGATGGTGGGGATGTTTGTATAAGGGGGATTTGGGAAGGTGGAGTCGACCTAGGTTTGAGAGTCCTTAGTGTGCTTGATGGTCCTATATTGGGAACCCTATGCGGTTCCTGGATCCCTAGGTCCTCTATTTTGTAATAATGAGTACATTGATCTTTTTAGTGGGAACATTGTAGGATCTAAGAAAACATATCATTAATAATGGATTTTTTGTATTTTATTACTCATTTTTAAAACCCATATGGAATATGTCTATCAATTTCACTCCAATTACCTCCTTCTAACCCTCTACTTAGTTCTTCCTCCTCCTCCATGATCACTAAGAGGATCTATTTTACCCATTCAATTCACGAGATTTTGAATTTTCACATGAAATCGTATTCAATTAGGTAAGGTCCTCATTTCCTCTAATCCCCCTTTTGTTGTTTTTCCATCATGTTAGAATTTTTAATCTTATCTCTACCTCATTTTTATTGTTTTGGATAAATATAAATCATTGATTTTCTCCCAATATATTGGGTACAAGAGGTTAATATTCATGATCTCATTTTATTGTCTTAGTTAATTTCCCCAATATTAGACTATATATTATTATTGGACCATGAACTAATTCTACATAAGTTTAATGTCATCCTAAAATTCATTTGGTGGTTTGATCATATCCTCTGTACCCCGAAGTGTTACTTTTATAATTTAATAGGTAGGACCATCCCTTCATAATTTCTTAATCTTAGATATTTATCTATGAAACGGTTTAAGGCTGAATAAATCAAATTAAAACCCATTTTTGAAACTAATAAAACTTCATCCTTAAATTCTATATATATATATATATATTTGAAATTCTATTACATTAACTATGTATACATATCATCTCATAATGAATTATTATAGTTTGGTCATACGTTTTCTAGATTATTGAATTTCTTCTGATGTATAATTCTTGAAGTGGAATTTATGACATATGTTATGAGTATTTCAATGTTATAATAAAATATATTATTAAATTATTAAAAAGGAAAATTTAATTTGTTTTCTAATCTTACATACATATTATTCTATATATTAATATTACAAACATCATTTCACATGTTAGCTTTATTTATATCATGTTTCATAAGATTGATAAGGTACCCTAGATGGCATATAAATTGGACACATGGAAGGGTAACTATGCCTTGACTAGTTATATAGGTGTTAATATTTTTACAAGCTTACAATTCCCTAAATTTTCATACATATTCTATTTTTCTCTAGTATAGGATTCCTAATCACTTTGACTGGATATTCCTCATTTATGTACTCAATATCGGTCACTTGGACCCTAACTTCATAATAAACATACACTTATATATGTGGGTTCATATGATCACAGGCATCATCTAATACTAGTACATGCAGTGACACATAGACAATATTTAATAGAACACCATATTAGATCACATGATTAGGATCTAAGAAGATAAGTAGGTATAGATCATATGCAAATAGCGATATATTTTCCTCATAGAATTGTAAAAGTTCTAGATTTGTGCATGGATTTTTAATTATTTTTTTACATGTTCCTATATCATTATATCATTTTTGGAATACATGTTAGTTAATGATATGTTTTTAGGGGTGGGTGGTGATTTACTACTAGATTTCATACTCATTCCCAACACGGTTCCCACTCAAGATTTTTGAATACACTCTTAAACAAGATCTTGGAAATGAAATACAACAATATGTGTAATCTTGAGGTGGTGGTTATTTGACTATACTAGAACAATATATGAGGGATAACATACCAAATGATTGTATATTTTAATACTCTTATAAGAGTAGATAAATATATGACTCCCACATCACATTTGAAAACATGAAATTCAAATAAACATTCTTTTATAACATTATTATTAAGTATAGTATATCCATGAAATAATTTATAAATCCATTATTGGTATCCTTGGGAAATTAATGTATAATAAAATTTGATCTTATATTATCAATAGCCGAAAGCGTACTATAATATCTATCATAGGATAAATAAAAAAGAATAATATTGCAAAGATAATCAATATACAATATTAAATATAACTAATATCTTAAAAGGGGGACTAAATTAATGGATGATCAAATAGCATAAACAGTTACATGGATAAAAAATAGTTTCATTATGATAGGATGAAAATTTCAAAAAATTATAATCATAATATAAAGGAATTTCCCTATAAAATAATTCATAAATTGGTATGGTGCATACCAAATTCTCATACTAGTTTTTCTCATTAAACTTACAAATTCATATTGGGGTTATAATAGGCCTCTCCAATCACTTACTATGTCAAATTCATTCATCATATAAATAAATAAATCAACATAAAAATACACATTGAAAAAATGGCATAAGAAATGTTTACATTATTCCCATTTAGTAAATAGATGAACATGATATTAAGAAATCTATATAAAAAAGTGGATTCTATCATTGGATTACATCTCCACTAAATAACAACACTCATCAAAGGATGCATATATAAATGAAAATAATTTTTAAAGATATCGGGAACATTTCTGGTAGAAAATACACTTTTCATTTTGAAATCGATCATTTAAATTAAAAAAATTTCAAATATTATGACAAATAATTTCATAACAATAATAGAAACATTTAAAGGAATATTCCAAGAAAATAATAACCATTCTAGTGGAAATTAATTCATGTGGTAAATGTTTAATCAAATGTTTTATTCACAACATTGGTAAGAGGACCTCATTTATAAAATGAAATGAATAGTATGTTAAAAAAATTATAAAATGTAAAAAATAGGTAAAAAATACATTAATAAATTATTATATAATAGTAAAAATATTCATGAAAACATCTATCGGAAAAAACGATTTGGACAAAACAATTTTCCAACTGAATAGAACAAAATTACGCATTTATTAAAAACATTCTTTTTTATTTTTAATTATATATATTGAGAAATAATGTAGGAAAATTGATAATTTCAAAAAAATAACCAGATGAAATTAAAATAGAATATTTTTAACACATATTGATTTTATAATTTCACATTGAGAACATATTCATAAAAAATTATTAATGAAGATGATATTGTGAAATAAACCCTTACCTTAGGTTTTACTTTCTTGAAATTTATTTTCACCTCATGTATAATAAATTTAGAGTTTTTTATTTACCCAAAAAATATACATACTAAGAATATCATAAACGTCCTAATAATAATATTACAACACATGTTTATTAATAATTCTTTATTAAAATCATCGTTTCTTAATATTCTATATTTTATTTTTCATGTATGTTTCGGTATAGTAGATTTTGTAAATGCATCTATCACATGTTTCTATCAATTTTTTAATGTTAAAAATTATTTAAATATAATATATATTCATTACATATATACTAAAAATATACCATGAAAGTAAGACATCAAAAGTGAATCACATTGCTTTACAGAGGTGGTAGTCCATATGTACGTATGAGTGACATTATCATTTTATTACGAGTGGAAGGGTATAGAGGTAGATGTTATATAATATTTCCAAAAACATAATTATTTCATTAATATAATATTTATTAATTATTTATATCTTTATAACCATCATTTTGAATGGATTATGAAAACTGAATTACACTATTACATGGATATTGCATATCGTACTTACGCATGAGCATTGTTTTAATTTTACAAAGGATGAAATGAAGGAGGAAAATTAGTATTACATAATCATAATATCTTATAATTATATTTATTATACTATATTAATTATTTTATGATTAGTAAAACAGATTAATTGGATGTATATTAACAAATAAAAATTGAAATAGTTTGTAATGATGATTTCCTCTTCTTTGATAGACCACCTTTGGCTTAAAATATAAGTCTTATTATTATAGTTATAGGAGAATATAATAAGATAGTAAGTGAACTAAAGGAAGATATAATGGTTTTGGGTAGGTATTTATTGTGATATAGTTCTCAAACTTAAAAACTAATTGGGTATAATATGAGCTCGTGTATATGTGAGCGGAGGGACACACATAAAAGTACATAATATATTTAAATAATATAGAGTAATTTTCTTATAAAAGCGGATGAAATGGATATAATTTATTTGTTAATATGTTTTAAGGTATAAATATATTTGAAAAATAATATGTAGTCAAGTTTAAGTGGTATTTATAACCTTATCTCATAGTTTAACCCCCATAAAAACTTTTTAATCATAATCGCGTAAAATATTTTTTTTAATATTCATTATAACAAATAATCTATATGAATTTTTTACTTAATATTAATTCTTATTATTAAATAAAATTATCAATTGTAAAATATTCAATTTATAAAAATGGTGTAAATTATATATAATGTAAGTGTGCAAAACGCAACAAAATCAATTTTTAGAAAAATAATTATTTTATGTATAACTATGATTTAACATAAAAATAATGTATAATGTTGACTAAAATGGAATTAATTTGATATTTTAAAACAAAATGAAACATATTTGTATTAAAAAAACATAAATAAACCTTTAATATTCATTATTAAAAAATAAAAACTAAAAACAGTTTTTATTCGAACAAAACCATTACATAGATTTGCGAAGTGAAAAGCATATATTTCTAAGTCCAAAATTATATTATTATTTTCATTAATTTAATTATATAATATATATTTTTTCTATGAAAAATATTTTTTAACATTTAATGTTATTATTATATAGTTATAACATTATAAAATTGATTGTTTTGGTAAAATTGATAATCCTAAATATTCACCAAAAATCAACTATTTCTAAAAAAACTAAAAAATTCACCCTAAGATTATATTGAAATGATGAATTTAAAAAATAAATTAATTTCATATAAAAAAATTTATAAAAAATATTAATGTATGTTTGAATAAAATTATTGAATTAATCTTTATGCATTGTGCTATTATTTCCCTAGAATGAAAAGATGAATATAATTGAAGATCGACTGTTATAGGTAACGAAAAGGAACGTGAATATGTGATATTGAATACACATAGTTAGAGGGGCTTGGGTTGTTCTTTATTAGCATTTTATCCATTCAATGTTCATATTCATAAGGGTATTCATTGATGAATTTTTTGAGAGTAAACTCAGTTATGTCACCATATTGGGATTTTTCTGCAATTTTGTACAAAAATTTATATATTTCTAGGGAAATGTTAATGGTTACACTTAAATTATAAATTGTTGGGTTTTTTTCTATATGTGATGTGTTATTAATGTGTATGTTATGTTTTTCTTCTAATTGTTTTTATAGTCATTCATATTTTCACTAATGTTTGGGTGTATATTTTTGGTAACCTTAACTACAAATAATGTATGCCACCTTTTATAATATATCGTGAATAGTTATTACATGATTTAAATGAGGTAATACTGGATCCCATATGAGTAAATCTTGACCCCATACATTTATGACATTCTATTGTGTCTTGGATGTTCTCCTAAGGTTTTTTTGATGGTGTGGTATGAGTAAATTTAGGGTATTATTGTCATAAACATTAAAACTTCCCCTATAGGTTAAACTATATGATATGTGGGAAGTTATATTTTGGGATATTTTACCCTACGAGGGGTTATTTGAGATATTTAATGGGTTATATTTTGTAGAAAATAGTATTCCTTGATGAGTGATGAGTTTAACCTAAAATTGGGTATAGTTTTGTGCGATAGGGATCATTCATCACGATGTTCCTTTTTTATTTGAGATGAATAACCTATTGAATTTATGAAAATATTAGTTTATTTATTTTTATATTCCAATAAGGGAAAATTTATTTTTCTTTGATATGGTATAGATACATGATATTAGACGTAACTCTCACATACATGGTTGTCACAGGACATCCACTTTGGGAAGCATTACCTGCTAGGGATTTGAAGATGTCAGACTAGATAGATGAGACACTCTTCCATAAATTATATAAATTCAATAAGTGGTATGATAACAAATTAACTACTTTTATAATAGTGGATAGTTTGGGTGTCACTAAAACCTAGATAACATGATACTATGTGATCTAGTTGATAATGATTATAACTAAGAGATGTATTACAATAATTTTTTGGCTGATATACCAATTGAGATATTTTTTCTTTTGAATAGGTTGGTTTGGAACAAACTAAGAGGAAGTAATAAATGTGAATTGTTTGCTCAATACTCTAATTGAGACTATGTTATTTTAATGGGTTGGTCACTATTTATATCATGGTTTTGTTTTTTGAATGGGTTTGAAGATATTTCTACCAATATTGTGTCTTGTGTAATAGTTGGGGGTTTTCAAAAAGGACATTGATATTGATGCTTAGTTTTAGTTTGGTATCTCTTTGTGAATAATACACAAGAGGTTTTTTATTTTCAGTTTGGTTTCATAACTAACGTGTGTTCAAATACATGTTTCTGATATGAGACAAGTGTGGGGAATTTTTGGTCATATCACAACAAATATTGACCATTACATGGTGGTGTTATCTATATGGTGTGTTCAAACCATAAATTTATACTTTCAAAATTAGTTATAATTAAACTTTTATGGTGTCTCCTTGAGTAATTAATTGTTCAATTGATGTATCAATGTGACTATGTTTAATTTTCTTTTCAGTCGGTGTATACATGAACATATATAAAATATATAATCTAAATCCCAATCGGTTGTGTCCAACCATGTTATATTATCACAACCAATGCATCCACCACAAAAAATGTAGGGACTTTATGGTTGGTATATAGGTCAGTGAATAAGTCATAGGGTTTTATTGTGGGTTAGTGAGGTTTAGAGGGATTATAGAAATAGTATGGAGGTGAGGCTAATGATAGTGATTAGGTCTCCTTGTAATTTTATTTTTGTATTGTTCTTTATGATATATCATCATCCCACTAACCAATTATATATAAATGTATGATCAACAAGAGTTTCATAATATTATATCATAGTGATGTTATTCATTAATGTATTCCTTCCAATGGAATTTAATATATATTACCTAATGATATATTTTTTTTATGGATGTTTTGGTTATTTTAATATTATTTTATTTTATCATATTATGGGTATAATTTACCCATTTAGGTTATATTTGGTATTTTCCATTACCTAATACCATTGATGTTGATGTAGGTGTACGTAAGGAAATATAATGACATAGCTTAGGCGACATAGGAAATTACTTATCGAAGGATATACAACGTGATATCAGAACATTTTTTTAATTAATATTACTATTATGAATAGTATATTCATATAAACAAGTTATAACTTAATATATAATATATATTTGGGAGTGAAAAAAATTATGGGTAGTAATCCATGTTTTAGGGCATTGGGATTGATTTTAATGCTTTTAAATATTGAGATAGTTTTTTAAGAATGATTTCTTTTTGTTATGGATAATCTATTACTCCATTCATCGGGTGAAAATATGTTTTCATACATGAATTAAACATAGTACATAGGTTTACATGATTTTTTAATGCCTGTATGTGACTGTAAAAAGAGTTTCACTTATACGAAAAATGAATAATCTATTTAATACAAAAACAATAAATTATTATGTTTTTTCCAAATAACATATTGATAACCCCGTATTTAATTAAACTACTTATATGGAAAATTATATGATAAAAAATTATTTATATAAATATCATTGTGTAATTTAAATTTAGTTTATAATAATAACTCTAAGAGCGAATAATATGAGTACTAGTATGCTTGAGACAGATGATATCCCTATAGTGGGTGTGATGGAACATGTGGCTCCATAGGTAATGTGAAATCAAAGAATGGGATAGACTTTATGGAATGGGACCTAAAGGGGTAGATTGTTTATATACTAGGTGATATTTCCTAGTGTCGATGTGATTCAATTAGGCTATTAGTGTCATAGTTTATTCCCTTTAACTAACTAAATTTAAAAAAAATTCATTTCCATTTCATTTATAGAGTTTGATATATATATATATATATATATATATAATTGTGTGTGTCTGTGTTTGTGAGTGTGTTTGTGTGTTTTTATACATATCACATTGTGTTTATTATTTTGTGTAAAAATCAAGTGATACTATCATTGGAGTATTTTTCAAATTAATAGATTATATAAGTAACCAATTATAATGATAATCCTGAAATATCATGACAATATTCAATAAATAAAATTTCTTATGGTCTAGATATATCATACTAATATGACACGATGATATTTGACTATATAGTGTGGGGGAGTCACAAGAATTGAGTCATATCCTCAATAAAATTACACTCTGCTATATCCAAGAATGGATGTCATGATGATATACCCACCAATAATAATTTTAGGTATTATATGATTCATTGTAATTCCTAGCAGTGTGCATAGTCCTTAAACTGTGGATCATTATTTGTGTATATCATGAAATTTAATATTTTTGGAAACATGTATTCATTATTTATTAAATTATTTATTTACATCCATGGTTTTTCAAATCAGAATACATTTAAATATCAATAGGATTAAACATGGTGCTTTTTATTTAGTTTCTCTACGTGGGTTGAAAATAATGTGATATAAAATATATGGAATTTATTTTTTCTTATATCTATTAATTCGAGAGAAATTTCATGTCAATCAATAATTCATTTAAAATAAATTTAATAATTGTAGTGGAATATTTTTATTTCATCATATGATAAAAATATTATAATATCTATCCTAAAATGATGTTTCTAGAGTCAATGTCTATGCAACTAAACCTGTGGTTTGTGGAATCTAACCATTGGATTATCCCTTATAAATAAAACCAAATAAATTTTTAATTAGAATTGATAAATAGAAACTTTTTTTTATATTGATCATTTTTTAGTCAATACGATAAGTTTTTCGTTGAGAGATATCAAATATATTTTTCTTTCATGATGCTTTTTATAAGAATAATTTTGATGATTTTAATGTAAAACTCATAGGTTTTTATTTATAATAATTGTGTTTATGAACATATTGATGGTGTTTATATTAATATGTGGAAGTGGACTTCTATAATCTAGTTGATCTTGAATATTCTGGGGCTATGAAGTAGGTCATTTCTATTAGGTTGATGATGTTCTCCAAGGATAGGATTATATTCCCAACCAAATGGATATTAATGAATATAGTGATTGATTATTAGGGTTTTTATATTATTTCTCATGGAATTATGTGATTTTTAGGGGTTACATAGATTCAGGTAATGGAATGCGAAGACCTCCCTAATTTTAGGGTTTATATGTTTTAATAATATTCTTTAACTGGGTATTTGTTTTATCTACTTATACTATGTGTTTTATTTTTAATTCCTATATACATACTAAATTATATCATATTATATTTCAATTTTTTATATTCTTTATATTAATTTTTTAAATTTCCCTTTTTTTTCTAATTTGAAATATTATCATATTTTAATATATTCAGATAAACTGAACACTTATATGACTCATAATATTTTGATTTTTTCTAGAATGAAACTCACCCCTCTAGTAGTTTACCATATTTATTTTTCAAGAGAAAAAATTATTATCATAATGGGTCTCCACATTTGAGACTAAATTGGCTATTATTTTTATTTTTTCATTATTTTAGAAGAAATATATCATTTTACTTACTATAAAATGTAGTATAACGATTTTTTAGGTTTATAACATAAATGGACTTCTAGTAACAACTCTAGAAAATTTAAGTCATATTCAACAAGAAATATTTGATTTCATGGTTATAGTCAAATTTCCTCATTTCAAATGACTAATGGAATATTGAAGATGTTTAAAATTTCTCAATATATAAATTCAACTACTCTTGAATTATGAATAGATTTGTTAAGGGATGATTATTATGAACATTATTATACATGTGCTGAGTTTGTAGCACAAATTCACTAGATAGTTATGATATTATTTATTGATATAGAATCAATGGGTATTAAGAAGTTGTTAGATGAACAATTTGTGGATAAAATTATTAACATACTTCCTTAGTAGTGGAAATCTATGTTAACAATTAAAGATGAAACTATAAAACTTATGAATATAAATATCAATATTCTTATTAGTAATTTAATACAATATAAGAAATAATTTAAATGGAATGAAAAAACTAATGGGTTAGTTTTTCATCTAATTTTAGTATAACTAATCCTCGATTGAAATTTTTTTGGACTAATACATAAACTAAAATGAATAAGAATAATTAAGATCATAGTATATCTGATGATAGAGGGGATAAACTATATCATATTTAAAGAAGAATATAAAATATTATTAGGAAGAGGAACTTCTATTATGAATTTATAATGAAATGAAAATAAATGAAAATAAATTCACTTTTGAAATGATATTTTAAATCAATTAATCCTAGAAATAATATAATAGATTCTCTGATATTTTAAATAAAGAAAAAAAAATAAGATATCTAATAAGAGTAGTGGAATAAATAGAATGAATGATTTTTACAAAAAGAATGAATCTGGTGGATATAATACCTTTGATAGTTATTTAAAAGGTAGAAATCATAATATGAATATTATTATATCGTATCTGAACATTTCTAATAATGATAAATGTATTATAGATAGGGTTACAATTAAACCCCTTAAAAATTTCACATAGAATTACATTTTTCTCGATTCATTGGAAGATTTATCTCATTCAACTTATTAAAAAGATAAAATAGTTTCTTTATCAAAATAGGAGTAAGTCAGGTACATATTAATGGGTTTTAATAATTTAATAGATATTTTAATCTCATGTAAAATATAAATTCTTAGTTGAATAGTGAATATTTTTTAGCGAAGGAAGATATTTCTAAAGACAATAATTGTATTTATAATCATAGATAATAAAATTTAAACTTTGATCAAAAATATATTCTAAACCAGGTTCTTGTTTAACATAATATTATCATTATTGTGTTGTTAAACTAAAATATTATATCAGTATTTAATAGAAGAAAAAATTATCTAATTGAACTTTCAAAATAGAGAAATTTTATAAGAAAAAAAATATTTAGAACTGTCTATGACAACATCCATAACATTTTTTCTCTCTTAGAAAGTCACATTTTTAGAGAAATTAATTTTTTATAAAATTTTATCATTTTTGTAATATGTTTCACAGAATATACCCATGAAATTTTATGCACTAATAAATTTGTATAGACGATTTCATTGAAAATGGGTGAGTATTATTATCTAGAACCGGTGGTACATGGTATTCAGTTATTCTCAACACATGATTAGAGACAAGTAAAACTTTTGTATCATGGATATTTTATATACATATGAGTTACATTGGTAGATAACACACATTTTGAAATATTTAGAACTAGGGATTCGTATTATATTGGTAAAAATTTCAATTCAAATGTTCTTTAGGGTTTTGGACATAAGAATAACCTTATTATAAATACTCAATTATGTGAAGAAATTTACACGATGCACTTATAAAAAAATAAATATACTATTAAAAGTTTGAATAAATCATTGATTATATCTTTCTATGGGAATTTGAACGGTTCTGAAGTAGACATAGAAGACCTTAGACATTAGAACATAGATTTGTTTATTTGAAACTGAATTTTTATCAAAGTTTTTTCATATAGTACTAGAAAACTGTAATGTTTGATCTTTACCTAAACATTATATGAATAGTTATACAAGGGATATGATAGTAAATAATATTAATATCTCCAAAACATTTGATAAATTTCATTTTTGTGAGAAAAAATTTTAAATTTAAACCAATCATTGATTTATTAACTTTCAATGATTTTTCGTTAGTTTACATGAATTTATTGGGTCCCAAAAAAAATAAATTATTTGGGGGGAAAATTAGGTATTTCCTAGTTTATTATTAATCTAGATTAACCTACGTCTATTTTCTCACTTGAATATAAGAATAATTTTTAGTTTTAAACATTTTTATGATTTTGAAAAAAAATTAAATAAATCGACCATTGATTTTTGTTCAGAGTATTCTTGGAGGTGAGTTTATAAATTCAAATTATTAAATAATTAGTATTAAGAAAGGTATTACCCATAAATTTTCACCACATATAACACATTAATAAAATATAGTGGTGTGATGAATAAAAATAATTCCATTAGAAATTAATCAAAAAAAATTGATTGAATATTTCATTAGTATGAATTTTTGGGTTGATGCTATGATCGCAACTTATAATACCATAAATTTTGTTTTAATTGATTCATTTTAAAATAAATATCCTTATGATTTTTAGTCTTTAATAAAATCATAAATATTTTGAGTGTAAAGTGATTACTTTAATAATAAAAATTATCATATAATGATTCATCCCAATGTTGATGAAGGTATTTTTCTTGGTTACTCAATAACTAGTAAGTCCCATTGAGTTTTCAAAAAATAATCCTGTTGAAGAAAAATTTCATATAATTTTTTTTAAAATGTATTCTTTTAGTTTAGTGATGTTTATTGATGTTATTTATATAAAAGTTGATTGTGAAATATCTTATGACTACTTATCCAAAGATGAACCAAAATTACTAGAAGTAAATCCTCCAAAAGATATAATAACAGAATCACAATATCTGTGTGTTTGGTCTATAATGACCCCTACCCTGTGGCCTGTTCCATTACTTCCACAATCCCACCTCCCATAGGCTAGGGGATGGTGACCAAAGTCCATTAGTCATGTCCCAATCCAATGGGAGGAATTTTCACAAGTACATGTACACATTCACACAATTCCAAGCCAAAACTGTTGAATGGTGAAAAAACTATGTAATAAAACACAAACTATGGAAGTAGAAAACTAGAGGTCAACAGGGAAAGAATACAAGACCAACTAAAATAGAAAATTAAAAGTACATGTATTTGGAGCTCATCCACAAAAAACCCTACCTAAATGGTAAGTATTGAAATAGATGTCTGAAGTCGCAGAAGCACATCTCATCTGTCGGGTCACTATAGTAACCACCTAGCCCCAGAAAACCAAGGAATCTGTCAAAGCATTGATTGTCTTCACAGGACATGACATGTGTGGGTGAATCCCCTGCATTGACGAGTAAAAGAATATTTAGTAGGGGACCCAAACCACAATGTTATGCCACAAATTAATACACGTGAATGAGTACAAACGATGTAAACAAAGTGTATCCTCTAACAAGAAGAGTAACGATATTCACTAGAGACAGCTCACACAAGTATAATATATGTATAAAATTTTATACTATCATTCGTAAACACTGAACACCATGTACTGCTGAGGTAATCATCCCTGATGAGTCATTTAGTCCCACTGGTTCACTTGGACTCGGCCATCAATTAGGCCTACTGTGTAACCTTGACCAGCACGTCACTTAGGCCAGTGGGGTACACTAGAACCGCTCATCACTTAGGCCTCCTAGTTCACCTAGACCTACTCATCCCATCCAGCCACCTGAATCCCGCTCGTAGCACGCTTTATTTTGGGAGAATCTATACCTTAATAAAATGGTCACATATCAATTTCCATGAAAAACATCTTTTGAGAATATTAAAAATGACCTCATCATTGTAAGGGCCCCAATGCTGCAAATTGGTCATCAATTGGATGTACGGTTTGGATGTTATTAGCGTCTTAGTAAAAATGGTCCAGTTGGTCCAGGGTCAGGTTTTACATGGGCTGACCGACCAGACCCAACGCTGTCGAGTTCCATCGACCTGAACTGAGTCCATGATGGCCCGATTAACTAATCCCTACTAGGGGCCATACCACCTATCCTACCCGACCCACTGGATCAGGCCTGTCTACTCCACATGGGATGTGGCGGGCACTGCTGGTCGCCTCTGCAGTCTAGTTGGACTATGAACTCTTGATATGTGACGTGACTCACATTACACATCTTTCATAGCCCACCATTGTGGCTTACATCCTACCTCCTTCCAGAGGCCACTTCTCACCACCCGCAGCACTGCCACGTGATTCCTCGGTCGGCATGGCGTGCCAAAGGCTTCTTCCTCAGGCCACTGAATTGACTCAAGTGGTCCATTTGCAGATCAAGTAGAAACGTCACGATCCCTGGGTCATGACCAACACTACCGTGTTCTTCAAACAATCTTTTCATTGATTCGGGGGTCTGGCCACATTCAAAACCTCCCAGAATGAATCTTATTCAACCATGAGGGTATGTCAGGAAATAACACATGGAGGTATAGAGGGATCTCAACGAACATAGAAAAAAGTAATGTCATCCATTCTCATTTATCCTTCATTTATCGCGTTTGAAAATTGGAAAAATTTGAATAATAACTAAGATATAATCCACATTCATTATTCCCTACATGATGTGTTCACTTCCTGTATGATTGACTGATCCACATGTCATCTTGTTAATGTGTGTTTCCACGTTCATCATTTAGAAAAAATGAATGGGGGAGGGTAACCACCCATAAAATAAAACCCCCTACCACAAGGACTGGATTAGTTGTTGGTGAAGAATATAGTTGAACTGCTATCGTTCTTCGATCACTCATCCTCAGTCTTTGATCTGCGATTCATGATCCAAAATTCATTATCATTCATCACCGCTTTTCATTCACCGTGGTGAGGATTCTCAAACTTCCTTTTTGATTCCATAGCTTCTATGGAATTTCTCCAATATTTTCAATCTGATTTCATATCCATGTTTATCTATCATGTGAATAAACACATTTCAACATGTCTATTTCACTATGTTGCAAGGTACACACAATGTTTCATTTGTGAAAATAAATTGCTTCTTTTTCTTGTCATTACAGTGTCACTACATCACTACGATTTGTTAAAAGATATAAAATAAACATTTCAAAAGTTTATTTTTTTAACTTTTAAAACATCAATAAATTAACTTTTACACTCGAACCATGGAAGTCGAGGATAGGCCTCACCTAAGGAAAGCACAAGCTCACTAGATAAACTTTAATCTCATATTTCTAATATGAGTTAACATTTATGAGTTATAATATATGAAAATAAAATATTATTTATTTAATTTCTTTTACAGTCATATCTCAAAACTAATTTCCACAGTTCACCTACATCGGCTAATGTTAGGCTCTACCAAAAGAATGAAACCCAATTATGAACTCAAAAATGGTTTTATATTTTCTCTCTGAGTCACTGTTTATGAGTTATAATTATTTTTCAAATAATATAATTAGGTATAAATTTTTTATTAATAGTTATACCATTTTCATGTTTTCTCCATAGAGTCCCATGATGACTAAAGTTATGTGATACCTAGGGTAAACTCACCGTCCAAAATGGAATTGTTCCCTCATATTTTATATATGGGAAACCATTGAAGAGTTATCCAACTTTTTCACAAACGCCTCTAATGCCCGCTATTTACTAACATAAAGTTTTTTGACGGACCATTTTGGGCACACCAGGACTCCGAATCGCATGTTGTCTCAGTACATGGTCTAGTAATTTCCCAATAAATTTTATGAAAATAAAACTATAAAAATATGAGTCATTATATTCCCCCCACACTAAGGATTTTCATCCCTAAAATCCAAAACAAGGTATTCCCAAAGAAATGAGAGTACGAGAATGAAACTGAGCACCCCACTCCCATATTACCTCCAAGAGAAACATATTCTACCATTGAAAGTGTGAAATAGGAAGATATCTTTCATATAGGGTCTTATCCGTTCTATCTTTGATCTCTACAAGAAACATCGCAAATGTCACCCCATTGTCAATGTCACGCTCGCCCAGTTCAATGACGTGTCATGGGTAATGTATGTATCTCCTCAACTGGGATACATGGAAGAGGTCGTGAACCTGCTCTAACTATTGATGTAAATTCACATGTTATTCCACCTTTCCCACACTACACAGTATCATATAACGTCTGATAAACCTCAAAGATAACTTTCGGCCATTCCGAAATCTTCAAATCCCATGTCGAGGACAGAGTCGAAGGATCACATGGTCTCCCTCTTCAAACTCTAAGGGTCAACATCACCTATCAGTATAAGACTTATGATGGCTCTATGTAGTCTTCATCCACTAATGGATGACCTACACCTTCTCTGTAATGTCCTGCATCAACAAGGTCCCATGTTCACTGACTCCCCTGGTTCAGTCCTATAAAGTGTCAACTTTTAGGGTTTCCCATACAAGGCCTTTAACAGTTCCATAATGATTGTGGAGTGGTTTCTATTTTTTATGAAAACTCTACCAAATGTAGGTGATCCTCCCAACTATAGACAATATCTAGGATGCAAGCATGTAGTATGTACTCTAGGAACCGAATGGTTCACTCCTTCTTGTTGTTTTTCTGTAGGTGTAATGTTGTTATCATGCATAGTTGAGTCCTCAAATGCCTCTTATAATCCCATAAACTATTGGAATATAATCCTGCATCTTGATCTGAGACTATCATCAATGGGAATCTATGGAGTATAACTATCTATTTCATGTAGAGGCATCCCAAGATCTCTACGGGACTCTATTCAAAAATCTATTAAGTGGAAAAAATGTTAACTTGTTAACTAATGCCCAAGATGGTATTCTATCCCTAGGATGGACATGATAAATCTATCATGATGTCTATTGATTTCCTTTCTCACTCCCTTCATGGAACCCCGAGTAAGAAAAGAGAACCCCGCATCCATGCATAAGGGCTTGACATGGTGTGTTGACAAAAAGTGAAACTTGTTAACAAAGAGATCAACTTTTATTTTTGTAGGTAAGCCCAGCTTCAACCTGTTCTCTCATCCCCAGTATCCACCTTTACACCCACATGCATATCCCAATGCATATCATCACTCTCTGGGTCCCCTGTTAATATTGCGTGTTCTCTGAATTGAATGATGTTCTCCCCACCTTTTGATTTTTCATAGGGGGTGTTACCTTTAAACTACTGAGCACTTACGGACTCATAATTGGTATCATTGAGTTGTTCATTTGTGACTCACATTCATAGTGGAGGGGTAACAAACACTGATTGGAGGAAAGATGTATTATCTCTATATTTGGTGGATTACTATACCATGGAAAACTGCTCTGTTTCCTCAATAAGTAACTATGAACTAGATCTCATTCTAATCACATATTCTTCCAAGATTTCCTTACTCAGATTATCGACTATTTTGAAGTCAAAGTCCTAGAAGAACTCCATCCATTGTATTTATCTCATTCTAATATCCTTATGTGAGAAGAAATACTAGAGACTCTTATAGTTAGAGTAGATGGTAAACCATTCTCCCATAAGGTAGGCCAATGAGCATGTACCTTATTTTTATAGGCTCATGCTTCGCATCGAAAAGAGATAGGATCAAATCCGGGCAGGGACTAATTTCTGAGGTACTGTTTCAGCACTGTAGCAGGGGAACTGTAGTAGTATTGTAGCGGCGATGACACTGTAGTAGGAACTATAGTGGCGGCGGTACTGTAGCAGGTACTATAGAAGCCGGCGTACTATATCATTACTATTAACTGAGGGGCTCTTTGGGGAAAAAATGGGTTTTCAAGACTTATATATAGGCCACATGGCCTTCGGACTTCGTGCTATGTAATGGGTATCCCTCTACCCATTCTAAATAGGGCATTGATTTAAATAATAAAATGAGGCTTCGGCCCCAAACATTTTTTTTAAAAAAAATTCTCCCATTACGTAGTCTCACCACATCTACAATGTGAAGACTAGCACTACCAACTCAATGTCACGGGTCACATAGTTCTTCTCATTTGGTCTCACTCTTGAGAATCATCTTATCCCCTTCGGTTGATCGAAGATATCATCGATCCTTCGTAATGAATAATTATCTTTCATAGTCACATGATTCTGGTTCCAATAGTCCACACATAACCTGAAACTTCCATCTACCTTCTTGGAAAACAATAATGGGGCTACCCATGATGAAACACTGGGTCACAATAAGCCCTTCGTTTGCAAGTCCTACAATAGTACCCTCAATTCACAAAGCTCTATAGGATCAATCCAATATGTCATTGTAGATATTGGTGTCTTCCTAGGGTATATGTCAGTTGAGATGTCAAACTCCCTATGAGGATGTAGTCCTAGAACATCATTCAGAAATATGTCATTGTGCTCTTCCACCACTGCGGGTAACTAAGGACCCGTCTCATTCATTGCACAGAGGGTCATGGTAGCCGAATGAAGAGTGATTGGTTGGACCCTCCTAGGAAAGATTCTATCTCATTTTTATTGGTTTTCCTTTTTCATCTACCAAGGAAATACAAAATCTATCGTTGTAGACATACCTCACCATTTTGCCTAAAACAGTCAATTTGGGAATGGACGGTTCATAATCAATCCATATCAAGAATGATTTTGTAAGGCCTCGATAATTCCACCATGATGTTCCAACTGAAACTCTCACCTCAAGGGTCATATCACACTATCAGAATAAGTGTGATTATCGAGGCTCCTATCATAGGTATCTCTAGATATAAATCTCAAGTCAATAGTTTAATGATAAATTTGTGGACTTGAATAGGATTCACAGAAATGAAAAATGATTAGCAATTATTTCTATTAGTATATAAACTAAGAATAGACAGATTCCATACTTTGAATCATTGTTGGATCCCTTGGGTCATATTCTGTGAGCGCATATAGCTGCCCCTTCGCTTATCCTTCAACACATTGAGCCTGGTGTGCACCATTTGGGGGTGGTGGTTGTAACATGTTGTAATGTATACCACATCCATCTTCTCTCCAAACTCTTATACCATTTCTACCTCCCATGCATATTCATTTGCTTCTATCATTTCCAAATACACCGGTGTCCCATCCACTATTTTACTATCAGCACAACGGGCTGGAAAATCTATATTGAGATATCCCATACCGTCTTTTGAATGAATTACCACTTTCTATGCTAATTGGACTCACTCTATGAGCCCTGAGATATATGTCCACTATCTTGGGACCTCCTCTCTGAATTCCACACATGTACAAGTCCATGAGACTGACGTCTGATTCCTTCTCCTAATCTCTCCCCTTTAACTTTCCCACTGCTAAAATACACTATCTATATCTGCTCAGCCAAAGGACTTCTATCCACAACAATCCCCTATAACACCTTTGCATATGTAGGAATTCACATAGAAATAGAACTAGATCAGATGTCTGTAAACACACCTTGCACAAAGGTCTGATCCAAGAAGTAGTTGTCGTATCATATTCACCAATTACCTAGAAAGTTCTGTATGTCTCTATAAATACCCAGCTACCGACATGTGATCCTACTAATGTTGTAGAAGCTCTTATAGATTCATCTCTACAAGCTTTTATGGTTATAACCCCTTATCTGTTAATGGTTCTTAATCTCTGTCCCTAGAAGTGTAACCTCATCATATGATTGGATAATTTAAACCCTATCATTGTCCTACTAAGCCACATATAAGGCCCACCGCTCTGTTCAAGTGGTGTCGGGACTAAATGGAAAACATATTCATGACCTCAAGATAGTCCTTAGCCACATATGAGTTAGGTTCACCTATAAACATATGGGGTCTCCATAACTGAAACTCAAGAAGTGTGCTCAGCCCGCACATCACATCTATTGGTACTACGAATACCATGAGTTTCTCCATAGGTTGTGGTATAGCTGGTACACAACCCATAGGTTGTGTCTTCATTATGAACCCCTACATCCATATCATCACCCCATGGATCATCCTAATGATCACGTGGTGGAATCCTGGATGGTTTTCTACAAAGAAGTATCATAAAAAAAAGATGTACCCATATCATTAGAGTATACCTGGTGAACTAACTCATGAAAGACATAGAAAACTCAACCCATTCCTATATGATGAATGTGAAATAATTTTTCACTACCACTAGTTTTTTCATGTACTATGTTGAAAAATAGAGTTCTAGGTCCCGGTAGATTTATACATCAATCGCTGCACCAACACTAGATTCTCCGGCCTAAATGCCAAACTAAAAAAACCTAATACTATTTCCTCAAAACAAACTCATAGACTAAGGGTTATAAATGTTAAATAGTCTTTCTATGATACCACTCTATCCAGACCCATTATCTTAGGCCTATGATGTGACATCCCTAAGAACACTCCAACTGGCCAGGGGAAGGCGACTAGAAACTAGTAGGCATATCCAAAACTAATGGGAGGAATTTTTTTATGTACATGTACACACACAAAGAACTCCAAGCGATAATGTTGGATGGTGAAAACACTGAATAAATAAACACAATGTATGAAAGTAGAAAATTGATGGCAAATAGAGCTGGAATACAAACCCAACTGAAATAGAAAATTAACAGTATAAGTCTCTCAAACTCCTTCACCAAAAGCCCCACCAGAATGGCAGGTACAAAAACAATTGTTGGAAGCCGCAGAAGAACATCTGGTATGTGGGGTCACTCTATTAACCACATATCCTTGGTCCACCAAGGACTCCGTCAAAGTTTCTATCATCCTCACAAGAAATATCACAAGCATGTGAAGCCAGTGTAGGGGTGAGTAAAACTACAATCTGTTGGGACCCCAAACCAAAAAATTATACCACAAAGAAATAAACAAGGAAGACTACCAAATGTGTACATGAAGGGTAGCCTCTAATAAGGACAGTCGATAGAGTCACTAGAATCAGCTCTCATAGGTACAATCTAAATTATGAAAACAAATACTATCAATCATCGACACTAAACACCATATACTATTGAGGAACTCATCCTAGATGAGTCACATAGGCATGCTAGGTCACCTATACCTTCTCATCACTTTGGCCATATGGTTCATGTAGACGCGCTTGTCACATTGGAATATTGGGTCACCTAGACCCAATATTTAGTTTTGATTGATGGGTAACCAAGACCCACTCGTCACAGCAAGCCACAAGATTCCCAGTCATAAGCCACTTGATTTCGGGGGTATCTACTCCTCAAGACATCGAGCATATCTCAACATCCACAAAAAACAACTTAGATTATTTCAAAAGTTTATCCTCATTGTGAGGGTCCCAGCTCTACATATTTTTCATCAATCATACATACAGTATGGAAGTTAAAAGTCTTTTCTTTAAAAGGGTTTGGTTTTGTCTGGGTTCAGTTTGAACGACCCGACCTGACCCAGGGTCCGCTGACCCGACCTATGTCTGGACAGGCTGGGATTTGCCCGATATGTTGGTCCCGAATCAGGTTGGGCTGAATGTCCAACCCAGCCCATGGTAATAGGCTTTTCCTCTCCACCCGATGTCACAGGTCACCACCTCCAACACACAGCTGATAGTTACCACCGACGGGATTGATTTTTTTTCTGCGGTTCACAAAACCCGCTCCAGTGGTCCGTTTTTTAGTTCGAGAGAACCGTCATGATCCCTAGGTCATCTTCACTAATTTTTTGTGTTCCAAAATATTTCTCCATATATATGGGTTTCCATCCATGTTTGGAACCTCCCTTCATGAATCGGATGCAACCATAGGGGTTCATTAGTGTGGAAAGCTGGGTGAGAGAGCGGGATCACAACTCTCAAAACATGGAACATCAGCCTTATTTATTAGGCATTCATTCTTCACATTTTAGATTGGGAGACATTTGAACATTCACTAAGATATATTCTCATTTTCCGTAATCCTCGAATAATCATTTCCCATCCTGTAGGAATGACCGATCTGTCGGTTAACCTGTAAATGATTTGATCTGCATTCATCATTTAGAAAAGAAGAATGAGGGAAGGGAAATCACGCATAAATAAAACCCCCTTACCATGAAAACTGTATTAGTCATTCATGAAGAACGATGTTTCATTTTTTTCATTCATCAATCCCTGATCCTTATACTTTGATCTGTGATTCGTCACAGGGGATATGTTGGTGTTCTTCACAACTTTTCATTCGCTGTTGATAGGCTTCTACAATGCCCTTTTCTTTTCTTGAGATTCCTGGTAATTTCTCAAGCATTTTCAATCTGATATCGTAAATGTGTTTGTCAATTAAATTATAAAACACATTTTTGTGTTTCCATTTCACTATGTTGCAGTGTCGACATGCTTTTTCATTTGCGAAAGGAAACAACTGCTTTTTCGTGGCATCGCAATGTCATTACATCTCTGTAAAATGCTAAAAGATATAAAAAAATATTTTCCAAATATTATTTTACTATATTTTAAAACATCCATTAATTAAATTTTACCCTCAATAGATGTCGGCCATGGTTAGTCCCTGCCTAAAGAAAGAAAACCCTGAAGAGATCAACAGTACTCTCAGATTTCCAATGTATGTTACCGTTTATGAGTTATAGTATTTGAAAACAAAATAATCTTTATTTAATTATTTTATTCATGATCACGTCCCAAAAACTACATTCCACAGATGACCTGCGCCGACCAATGTAAGGATTTGCCTAACAAAAACATCCCATTAGAAACTCAACTATGGGACTGTATTTTCATTCTGAGCCACTATTTACGAGTTATAGGTCTTAGAAAAATCAAATTACTTTCATTAATTATTGTATTTAAAGATATTCCATTTTCGGGTTTTCTAACTAGATTCCAGCACAGACTAAAGTTAACTTGTTCCTAGTTTAAACCTGTCTTTATAAACAAAATGGTTCCCTCTAATTTCTGATCTGGGCACCCATTTAAGAGTTATTTCTCATTTTCGATAAAACCTCTCATATACGCTATTTAAAAACATAACATTTTTTTACTGACCATTCCAG
Organism: Viscum album; assembly: GCA_963277665.1. NCBI lineage: Eukaryota > Viridiplantae > Streptophyta > Magnoliopsida > Santalales > Viscaceae > Viscum > Viscum album. The sequence goes on from OY728131.1 coordinate 269,937,947, forward strand.
GCACACTGGGCCTCTGAATCACATATCATCTCAGTGCTTGGTCTCTAAATTTTCGAAGAATGTTTCTAAAAATAAAACCCAGAAAATTCAACTCATTAGAAGTTCAATAAAATTATCTCAACTAATAGTTATGGAAAACCATTTCTTTTTTATTAATAAACATATAATTTTGAAGGAATTGCATTATTAATTATAAAATTTGATTTTTTTATCAACAAGAATAAATGCGTTGTTCCTTCATGAATTGATATAGAAACTTTTAATTTTTATCTCAATTTAAACATATAATTAAATAATTTTCTTGAGGTGATGGAATTTTTATAATTTCAATATAGTAATATATTAAATATGGGCATTATAGAGTTTTTAAATATGTTTAAAATTCTAATAAAATTCTAGTGATAGGAGTAGAATGTATTTTTTCGAAATAAATGTGGTTATCATGGAAAAATTATCACTAATAAAGAAAGTATTATTTCTAATGTTTATTTTTAGGAAGAAGTCATACTTTTTAAATGGTAGCTACAATAAATTCCATCCAAATCCAATTATCATTCATAGAACATCAGAACATTAAAATATTAAAAATGCATGTAAAAAATTATTTTTATAGTTGATATGTTAAAAAGGAATCTTATATTGATAAACCATCTAGATTTCAATATGTTATAATCTTAAAATATAGATATAAATTTACCATAGCTCTCTACAATCTTAAAAAAGAATGAAGAATATTGTATGATTTATTGACTAGTTTTTTAACTTCCATGTTATTTTATTAAGGGAATGAGAGACTTAAATTTTTAATAAAGATTATTTTTAAGAAACTATCGCTATTCAAATATTTGTTAATGAAATAATTTTTTTCCCAAAATTTATAAATATCTCATTAATAGTTTGTACAACTTATAAATGTTGTTTTTGATATTAGAATGATGGGTGACATTAATAATTTATTTCATTTTAAAATTATTTTAAAACGGAAAGAAAATTTTTATACTCATTTAAATATATTAAATATTTATTAAAATATTTTTTTCTAAAAATTATTCTACTATATGTACTATGGTATGAACCTCTACTAAATTTTACAATAACAACTCTACGAAACGATTATTATAAAATCATTATAGATGAATTATTTGATTTTTATTTTACCTGAAAACTATGTATTTGTAAATTAGGTACTATATGTGTTTGAGTGTGATATTTTGATAAATTTTGTACGGAAAAAAATTATAAGAGTTTAAGAATATTTTATATATAATAAATGTTCTTCAAAACAAGTACTTTTTATTCTTCTAAAACATATTTTATTATTAAGAGATAATAAAGTACTTATTTTTGAGGTTTCAGTTGGATAGATATATAACTTATGGAGCATTACATTTTCTAGTAGAAAATTTAGATTTTTTATGTAGTCATATTTATATTTTATTTGACATTCCATTTCTGAGGATAAATTTGTGGATGTAACAAGTTATTTCACTAATGTTTTTTTGATGCAACACAGTCACATGCAATTTTCATTTTATTTTTACTTAGACACCAATTCAATGGGATTATATAATCGTTTATATATTTTACTAGAAACATATAACATCTACAATATAAAAAGAAAATAAATATAATAAATTATTTCCCAAGGGATCAAAAACATAAATCTATATAATTTTCCATTTTATTATAACTAAATAATAGATTTCTAATATTTTAACTATGAATTTAAATTTTGATATATTTGAATATATTAAATAGAATTTATGATTTAACCTTAAGTGATCACAATGTTACCATCCTATTCTGAATATCATCTAACCTTAAAAAAATTACTCACAAAATATGGGCGATATTATTTTTTTCGAAAGTATTCTAACAATATATATATGATACTTTTATTTCTTTATATGTGAAAAGTTCAAAATTAAACCCAATGTCTGTTTTTTTAAAAAAAATTAAATGATATTAAATTATATCATGTAGTTATTTTTTCATTATTTTTTATACAAAAGTATTATACAATTATCTATGTGTTATAACATAGAATTTTTCATATACTTTTTTATAATCATTTCTATTATGAAATAGTGTTTACATAAATTTTTCCATCAAAATTATCTTATATTTTTTATTTTCTAATATTTCATGATTTGGTTATTTGAATATTGATAATTTAAAAATTCATGTAATTTATATGATATTAAATCATTCAACATAATTTTTCTTCTCTATAAATATTTAACCTCATAGGAAGATACAATCTTCCCTTAAAGATTCAACATGAGTCTACATTCAGGATTTGGAAGATAATACCATTCTATATGAATATTTTATAGAACCAACTTTATAATAAGAATATCACTCATAGATTTTGTGAGATAACTTCTGGATGATTCAATTATTTTAATTTTATCATACGTTGACTTAATTTATAACTCTATTTAAAAAATGATCTTATTTTCTCACATTATAATTTATTTGATTTAATATTTCAGAAAATATTATGTTTTATGATGTGATCATAGTTCATTCTTATTGTATTTATTTTTTTAAATACAAAATTGAAATATATTTGAAGAATTAAAAAAAAATCACAAAGGGTGATAGTTTTCAATGTGGTAGTTGAAAAGGGTGTGCTTTGAGAAAATGAATTTATCATAGGCAAATGTGGTTATTTTTCTATTATTGTATTAAAAGGGTTGAAATTAATTTCCATCTTTATCCCTAATTTTTTAGTCATCCTTCCAATTTTTTTATAATGTGTTGTGATTTTAGAAAAATAGGGGGTTGTTATGTCGACGAATCCTCTATTTTATTTTTATTAATATCTAAATACAATAAAATATGAAATATTTTTAGATTGTAGTTTATTTTAGAAGGTTTATTGAAAATCACGAAAATCCAATGATCATAAATCTACTGAATCTATATCATTTTTATATATATAATATTTTATAGAAATAAAATGTTGATCCTAATTTCATTTACCTAATATTAAATCATTATAGTTGTGTAGATTAATTTCATCAGAAGATGCATAACATGGTTCAATAATTCAGATGATGTAATTTATTATTTCAATGTCCTTATAACTATTCCCAATGTTTTTTATGTCTGAACAATGGAGAATTTATACTAAAAACTATCCATTATTTCATAGACCATAATATAGAATTGGATGCTCTAATATCTTGTGACCATTTTTTATTCTATAATAGCTTGATTTCATTGAAACCATCCAATTGTATTTTATATTTTTGGTGTTTTTATAAGAACATAATTTTGTGCATTTTCCTATAAATCTCACAGATTATTCCTTGTAATCATTGAATATATCACAATATTTATTAAAGGAATTATAGTGATATATGTCATGAAATTTATGTTAGCTCTATGATGATTTTTTTGAGGCTAGGAATTTATTTTTGATCACGGTGTCAAGGAAGACTTTGGTTGTTAAATCATGGTGTTTATGATAGTTTTTATTGAGGAATTCAATGATATTAATAGGTTACATGGAGTCTATATAAATAAAACCATTCCAATTTGGGTTAATGTGATGACCTCCCTAACTAGAATGTGATTATCTTTTAATAGGACCCTTTAAAAAAGTATTCATTTTCTATAATGGAATACAACGTTCTATTTTTAATTATTCTATACATAATGAATTTTATCTGGTTATATTTTTAATGTGTTTATCAATTATTCCAATTTTTTAAATTTCCCAGTGTTTAATTACTCAAATTTTGATATTTGTCAATAAAATTCATCCGATAAAATGAATATGTAAGTTGGTAGAAAATTCTTTATTTTCTTCAAGACTATAATTTACACCCCTCTTTTAGTTTTTCTATCATATGGGACAAAATGCATCCACATTTATGACACATAAAAAATAAAATGATTATATTAAGCGTTAAAATTTGTAAAATGGTTGTCATAATTATTATAATGAATTATCTATTTCATTATGAGGGCCATGGTATGTTCTTAGATACTACTATAAGTATATGGTTTGGCCCTTTAGTCACAGAGAATGGATCCAAGATTTTATTGAAATATGTGTTTATATAAGATCATCATATTCACTTGAATCAATTTGTAAACAAAATGTTTTTCATGAACTGACCCACTCAGGCCCCACATGTGGCAATAGTTCAAATTGTATGAAATAAAATACCTCCTCTAATGGGATAGGTTTTGGTGATAAGAATCAAGTATATATCTCACACATAAATTAATTTAGCCTAATGAACATGTACACAGATACACACACCTCAATATACATAAATGGAATATATGATAAAGAAAAAATACTAACCCAAGAGGAAACAATGCATATGATAATCTGAAAAACAATAGTATAGAAATATAAATATATAAAAAGTATGTAAGGGTAAAATAAGTGCCTCATCAGAAAGAAAGGTCATCCCAACCTAATAGTAGATAAGTAAAAATAGTCCCTCTCATAAACATTGAAACTGGACAATGTCACCCATTACCACTAAGCTTCACCAATACCTATCCCTCCATGTTCTCCATCTAAATAACTATCATATGAATAATATATGACATGTGATAGTAAAACCCATATAGGTCTGATTATATGCCATCCTATTAAGATTCCCCAAATAATAATTTTTTATGTACTAGAATAAATTAGTTGGATTAACCCATAATACAATGTTCATAATGAAAACTAAAAAAAGATATGTTCATAGATGTAATCAAAGGAATAGATAGAGAGGGAGGGAGAAGAATATCTCCATATTTGTAGCCATCTAATGATGAAGAGTATATTCATAGAAATATGATTCAATTATATGTTTATTTTAGCAGTCCAAAGTAATCCTCACTATATAAGTTACAAGTTTGATAGAGCACCACAACTAGGGGCAGTAGACACAAAAGAGTGGAGGTCCCACAACTCATTTTCACTCAATGATATGGGGGTTCCATTCTAAAGATATAATATCCAAACTATGGGGTGTGTATAGGGGGTTTCATATAATACATATTCCATGGAAAGATTGGATCCAATACTTGACCAACATGATCCATCGGGGTATTTATAACCCTTATATCTCTCATGAGACAACTCTCAAGTATGAAATTCATCCATCTTTGTTTGAAGAAGTGATACGAATTAATTTCCTCATGTAATATCTCTAATATTAAAAACAATGACACCATCACTTCTTATATAGAAAACATCCTAGAAAGGGCCAAACACATGTCTAATTCTGAGTGCTGAATAACGAGATATGATAGATTAAACAATTTAAGGAAGGAAAAAGAAATTTCCCATTGGTACACAGGGTGTAATCCCATGTCCCATCCAAGCTATTTGTCACCCCCATAATGGCTTGTAAAAAATTAATATAAACAACATGAGGCCCAAGGAATATGTAATGTAGGCCTCCTAGGATATAGGGCTTACACTCCTTATACCTTTATCAACTCCATAGGAAGAGTCACATATTGTGTGATCCTAACCAAAAAACATGTGATATTTAACCCGACATTGAAACTGTATCCACTGCTTAATACATGACAACACGGATGGTGTTCCTCGCTATTTCATGGATTGTAAAAGGTTTTTCAATAGAAACATAATATTCAACCTAAATCATCACCAAAACTCCTAGATCCACATAATTCTTCACCGCATAATCTTATAGATGCAATGAACATGAAAAAATATTCAATGGTAGATGATTTCTATCCATCCATCACATGAAGAATATGATTTACTCAACCTACATGAACTCCTATCACATCACTTCACCCCCCCTAAGATTTGTTTTTCAATATTTTATCCATGATTTGTATTAAATCTTCATCAAATACATAAATCAGTATCCCCACCTTTAATTGAACTACAAAAGCTAAACAAGGGTTCAAACTTTATTCAAACTAGTCCAACATTCAAATCACCAGCCAACAGTAGGCTAATGATGAACATAAGAATAATGTGGGTATAAATTTAGATTCATTGGGGGTGAAATCATTATTTTCCATAGATTCCTTGGAAACCAATTATAATGATAGAAATAAAATTATATTAATAATTATGGTCAAAAAATTAATCTAGGTCCAATAGAAGTTATTTAATTTGATGGGACATGCAATGAATGAGAATATTTTTAATAATTAAAAAAATTATAAAATCCATAATCAAATTAATGTATAATTAAATGAAAATAAATAAATAAACATCCCTCCCCCATCAAAGGATTGATCATTTGACAAGAATAGGTCTCTTAGAGTGTCAAAGACAATATCTGAGAATTATATTATTGATAAGGATACTTATGGAATCAAATCAACATTGCATTATCATAATTCATGAAATATTAATTTTTATCTCCCTAGTTGCGGATATTACCCTATAAATCTCTACATTTTATCTGTATAAAACTAAATACTGGATATAATAAGGATTACTTTAGAGGAAATCACTATGTTAGTTAATTGAAAAAATAATGAATTTTTTTTACCTACTTCTCCACCCATGACTGTGCATCTTCCTAAAACCTAATTTGAAAAAAAAATTATTCATTCATCTGATAAAATATGTGTTCTATATTCAAATGCGGATTCATATTTCACATTTGAGACTCCAATCAATGTAATATCAATAAAATCCAAAAAATATGTGTGCATGTAGATTAAATTTTTTAATATTTTTAACATAACAATTTGGGGGCCTTTTGACACTCCTAACATCTCACAAACTCTGAATAAACCCCATAATAATATATAAAATTTATCAAATGGTCAAAATATAAAAATATATGCATTACATTCTCCCCACATTCAAGAAATTTCTTTTTAAAATCTATCTCAAAATGGTGAGGGTGATGAGATTAAATATACTGCTCACAACCCCATAAGATCTCTTGGATGTTCACATGATGACAAAGAATGTACCATAGCAGGACTTTTCTCCCATGAAGGGTCCTCCCCTATTGATATGTGATCCACATTGGGTACTCTATAATGGTGAATCCATACTTAAATCCATTATTCCATGGTAAAATAATTATCCCAAGTCATACATGTATCTCCTCATTTCTGACATTTGGAAGACATCATGAAATCTATATAACAATGATGGTAAATATATAAGGTAATAAACCTTACCAACCTTACATAATATCTAGAATGGATTATTAAACAACATAGATATATATTTACCCTGAATAAACCATTACAACCCTCAACATATTAGGACTCGTATGAACACATGGCCTCCAATATCGAATTCCAAGGGCCCTTGGCATTAGTATACATAATATATAGACAACGTTTTTGTGTTTTTCATTCACTCCTAGATCACTTAAACTTTCTCAGTCCTCGACATCAACATCTATGGTCCCAGATGTGATGAATCAAAAATATTCATCTAATGGATTGGTAACCTAAATGGTCTTCCATATAGAGGCACATGTAGAGATTACATTTGTGTCATAGGTATTATTTAATTTGATCTTGGTTTATCTCTTTTGAGTTTATAAAATGTTTCATGATTTAGGGGTTAAAAATTTCAGTTTTGGGAAAAACAGGCTTGGTACAATGTTTTGATTCAGGTTAAGAACGTATCATGTAACCTTGAATTTTGAGTTCATGTGGCATTTTCAAAATTTTAGTATATTTTTTGAACATTATAAGTCTTTAGAAAAAACTATATAGATGTATGAGATTTTATATAGTTGATGCTCCATGTATTGAACACATTTTTTCAAGCATTTATGCTCATACCAAGAAACTGTGAAACAAAATTTTCAATGGATAGAGTCTTCTACATAGTTAGTGCAGGGTTTGTTTTACCATGCCGTCTAACCATGTTCCCAGATATAAACCTCTAAAAATTATAATATAAATTCTTAAAATTTGTAATTTTTATGTATAATAAATTCCTAATCAATCTTATTCCCAATATAACTTCTTCCCAATTTTCTAAATATTCTTCTACTTAGATCCTTGGAGATTTCCCTTCATTCTTAGTGGATATCATCAAGGTTTATTTTATTTTATTATCAAATTTCTTATCCTATAATTTGATCACTCCTTGACCACCTTCCTCTTATATCATTTGATACCAACAAATCTATGATTATTGGATCCAGATTTTTTGATTGAGAATTTATAATTCTTTTTAATGATAATGGATTGTGTGGAAAATATATTGTCATATCCAATCTTCATTCCTAAAGAAAACTAGCCTTAATTGTTTTTCATGGTATGATTCAATATAAAATGGATCTAACATCTGATTTACAAAATTTTCATTTAAATTTTTTATGTTAGGTTATGAAATTGGTTGAATTTATATCCAATATTTTTTTCAAAATGAATCATGGGGGCCTAAAAAATATTTTATTAATAGGGATTTACTATAAAAATTATTTATGAAAATTTGGTTCTTGATGAAATCTGAAAAGATGATTTTGGATCTAAAATAGATTTTTATGAATGGGAGTGGTGACTCATTATAATGAAAATGATTTATAAAATTGTTATATGGATTTAATAAATTCCTTAGAAAGAATATCACATTTGGTAACATTGGGTCTCTTAGCTTATAGACAGATAAAAAAATTAGTATGTTTGTAACAAATAGGTGATATTCATGTAATATAATTATATATTAGAAGAACTCTATATCATTATGATTAATATTATTCATGGATTATAGTTTAACCAAGTCACATAGTACATATTCCCATAGATAAGATTAATCTTTTTCATGATTTCATAAATGAGTTCTGTGTTTCATGAATGAGTTATCACAAGTTTGTCATATGTTATTTTAATGTATAATTTTATTTATAACCATAATACAATCATTCAAGTACTTTTTTTATTCATAATTTACTTGAATACAATATGATTTAAATGAAAACAATGTATTTTTAACCAAATTGTTTCCATTTAAAATTCCTTATAAACATGTTTTGATTTGAAGGTAAAACTAATAGTTCTTGGGTGATAGATATTTTATATATTCATGGTGGCAACCTACTAGTATTTTCCTCAAACTGTGCATATTAATTTAGGATATATATATCAGATATTGTAGGAAATAGTAAAGGGATCAGATTCATGTAGACCACCAGATTCTCATAGTTTCTATATACTTTTTATTGACATGGTTTGGTGGTTATGGTTGGTCACATAGTTAATGGTTTCTTCTTTCTTTGATATACATTATAGTATATCTTTTTTATATTTCCATTTTTGTCTTAATGATTTTTAGTATTCTTCCAAGTTTTACACGATTATTTTATGTCATTTCAGTTATACAAGATATATTTTTTCTAGATTTAAGTTTATCTCCATCTTGTGCAATGTCATATCAGGTGACATTTAATGTTAGAATTGGATTTTTTATTACAAAATGGTTTCATAGGAAATAAAAACCAATAATTTTGATGACACTTCCTGGTGTTGGCATAGTATATATGGTAAAAATATGTTAGGACTGTTAATATTCATGTAGTAAGTGTATAATTGTTCCTAACCAGCTCACTATCATGACTGAGCTTGAGTTACCATGGGTGAAAATGGATTTTCATCAATTAGGAGCTTCATTTTGTGCTTATATAAACAAAATTTATTTGGGGTTTTTTTGATTAACATGATCTATTATAAGGTTCCTTCCTCTTTTATTGAAATTGTTAATTCTTTAAATTAATTTTTTGTAACGTCTTTAATATGGATTACATAATTTTATATTTTTATTTACTTACTTTATCTTAAGAAAATTAAATATTGTAATTTGTGTTTGTTTGAAAATTAATCCAAGAAAATGTCATCTAAATCTAGGAGGTTAATCTTCAAGACATGATATATTGGGAAATCCTCCAGTAGAACCATAATTAGTTGAAGAATTTATCTATGAAATTCACACCCTGGGTTATGTGGGTGTTGGAAATTAGGGAATTATATTGGTCCCTGGATCAGGATTCTGAAACTGAATCAACCTTTATTCAATAGTTATATAGTTCCCTATGAATATGAATAGTGGATCAGGTGGATCAAGAAGATCTTAAACTTTTTTGGAAACTCTAGAGGTCTCTATGGTTTGTTTTTCCACAAACATGCATGAAGGATTGGGTAGAAAAAATGGCACACTATAATACAAGTTATTTTACATGATGATATTTCCTATATTTATTTTAAGAAGTTATTCAACCAATAGTTTTAATAAAGAAATCTTGTGTGGATATTATTAAATATTTTTTTGACTATGGAGCATGAATAACATTCAGTTATGTACTATGTCTATAATTTTTTGAAGTTGGTTCACTTATCACCAGACTATTCTTCAAATTACTACCTAAATGATCATAGGTTTGAGGTGGGTTTGAAGGTTGATACTGGGTCAATAATGATTCTCTTATTCCTACCAACATTTTCAGAGGTGGTAAATAATTAAACTATGGATACATTAGACGTAAATGGAAATATGGGATTAAATAGAGCTTTAGCTAATATACGGGGTATCCTGGGAATGTCTTCGATCTATAAGAGGAAGGGTAAGGGAACTCAATTTACATAGTGATTGGTTTCTATGGATTATTTAGTATAACACTTGGTAGTTTTCTATAATTTGGTGAGGCATGGTCATTATATGCCTATCTGTATAGAAGAACTAATGAAATGTCATCTTTTTGAGATTCTTATCATCTTAATGATTATTTTGGAGGGATTCCCCAATTCAGTATCATTGGACCCTCTCTCACCAAATTATATTAAGATTGTATGGACAGATCAAAGGGTGGTTGATATCATTATCAGGCCATGGGGGATACATGCATATTAATGAAATATTATGGATGAGTCGAAACTGAATGTTTTAATGTAGTAGAGTATGCACTAGAAGAATCTGAAGCATAGACGAACACTATGAGAGTTACATTATTTATATCATACTATATAGTTCTAGATTTGTTTGATACTTTTGTATCTTATTCTTTTATATCATTATTTTTTTTTAAAATCTTTTAACCTCAATTATTATGTCATTTATATATGATATTTACATTTCCTTATGAAAGGGGAAGGTACAATGTTTTCAATATCTAACATGTTGGGTGATGATAACCATCATTAACCTAATGTGGGGCTTCCTATTTCATGATCTTGATATATATAAGCTTATCATTATAATTTATTTTATGGTTGGTTTTATGTCTTGGATCAACTATTACCATCATAGAGTATAGATTAATTCTTCTGAAGGAGTCCCTCATGTATTTCATGTTGAGAGGGATTTTATATTAGGAATATTGGCCATGATTTTCCTTATACTAGAGTGATCTCATTCTAGGTTTTAGGGATGTAAATTGACACTGTTGAGCCTCATTTGAGAGTTCCACTTCCTTAAATTGTGATTTTATAGCTAAATGTATTTCTTGGTAATTTATTTGTCTTTTCATGCCTGAGATAGGTCAAGTTCACTAATGATTTACTCCTTAAAAGGATGTGAATTTCGATTCCATAACATCATATAAATCAAGTTGATTTATATGTTATTAACCATAACTTATGAATATTGAGGCCAAGTGATTTATTTATCGTAATATTATCTCCTTGGGATTCATTAATTCTCTTTACAAAGAAGATATATGGAAGGCTCACACGTTTTTATGATTATTAGATACTGAATTTGCTGACTGTAAGGAAAAAAATAATCCATTCATATGATTGATGACCTCGTTGATCAACATAGATGATCATGATGGTTTCCAAATATTTAAATATGATTAGGGTACCATTGATTGAGATTGTGATAAGAGGATATACCTAAAATATTATTCATGAGCTGGTATGATTGATTCATGTTCCTTGTTATGAAATTATTTATTATTAATGATCATGTGGTATAAATGGAATTAATGAATCATATCATTCAACCCATCATGGACTCTTTCATTTTCATTTTTCCAGATGATGTTTGGATGTACACAAAGATTGAGGATGAATAAAGTGTTCATTTGGATATCATCCTTGGAATCAGGAAAGAACATAATATGTATGTTAAGTATTTTAATTATTAATTTGATACACAATATGTGTTGATTTGGGGCATTTTATATCTAATAAGGTCATATTAGAGGCTCCATATAATATTTGGGTTGTTATGTAATAGAATTAATCAATTAATCTGTTTGAAATTAATTGATTTTTTGGATTAGCTAGTTATTACAAATACATTGTTCTATATTTATATTATATTCCACATATAATGAGAGAATTAACCCCTAAGGTGGTTATGTTTGATTGGAATGATATATTTCAGAGAAATTTCTTATAATTAATGATGAAGTTAAAATTTTCCCCAATTCCGATAATTCATAAATTTGTTTTTGGTTATGATTTTTTTTGGGATGCCTCATGTTTGGGTTTGGGGCATTTCTCGATGAATGAAAAATAGGTAGTGGATTGTTGATATCTCCAATTATCGTCTCATGGGAAGAACTATACAATCCATGGCCTAGATTTGGTTATTGTGATATATCGATGGAGTTTGGAGAAATATTAATCGAAGGAGAAGAGTTCTTCATTGGAGAATGATTCTCTAATGTTCTCCCCACTCTCCCATTTACCAAAAATTTTTCCCCAACGATTAAACGAGGAGCCAAATAAAATTAAAATATGTTTACACATTTAATTTATGTGGGCACAAAATTGAATGGCTCAAATAATTAATTGGAGGGTTTGAATAATTAAATGGGGGATAAAATTAAAGAGAGTTGAGACGTTTTTCCCCCATTAAGAAGGGTTTGGGTGGTCCCCACCACCATAACATTTGTTGAGAGGATTTAAATATAAAAATAAAAATGTAAAAAAATTTATTTTTCATCTTCCATGAAAAATCACGAAAACTAACTTTCACCCTCAGCCAACTGATGTCGAGGTGAAATTATCCTTAAACAAATATCGGCGATGCGAGTTCAATGGTGTTCTCAGATTTCAATTCCAAGCACTGGTTCAAAAGATACAAAAACTCGCACACACGTTTGCTGAACATACCTAAAGAAATGATCAGAAATTCATTTTTACCACACCGGGCCTCAAAATCACGTGCCATCAATGTAACACCCCGAGCTTCCACGATACACATCTCTTTCAATAATGTAATAGCTTACATTGAACGCAAGTTCGAGATTCTAACACACCGCAACCAATCAAAATAGCAATTATAATTAGTAATACCCACTTTTTGAAATTATATATATTTTATATTTCAAAATGGACTTCATTTTTGGATTCAGAATATCGAAATTAGACTCAGTTGAATTTTTGGTATTTTTCTGAGAACTTCCAATTTTTTATGAATAGTGAAAAATACTTAAAAACAACTTTTTTAATCAAAATAATTTATAGTGATAAATTATACTATTGAGTGGTTTTAAAGTATAATTAGAATAAATTTTTACCATTTAATCCAATGGTGGTCATTATAATTAATTTCACTTTGAAATTGGATACAAACAATTATCAATCTTTTGATATATATTGTTTCTTAAAAACACGCTATTTGTTGTGATAGCGGGAATTAATTATAAAATTAATTAATGCAACTTATATGTTCAGAATTTTGTAAAATAGAAATAATTTTTGAACTTGGAATATCATTTATATCTTAGGGTGAAATTTTGGCATTGTTCGGAAAAACTTCAATTTTTGATGAATAGTGAAACCACTAAGTGGTAGTTAAAAACTGATTTTTTGTTTAAATGAAACATTACCTCTTCTGTGATTTTATTTTCAAAAATCCGACATACATGGTTTTCATTAGGAAGAAAAATTTGGTTCAATGGGATTAAAATAATGTTTTGGTGAATAGTAACTTTGAAGTTTAATTAATCACGATTAATGGTAATTAGTAAAATTTAAGTTAAAAATGATATTATAAAAATATTAAAATACCTTTACACTTGTCTTACCCCTATTTGATGAGTCATGGACGACCAAGACAATCCATGGATAAACTTGGGGACCCCATGGAGCCACTTTGGTAGGAAAATGACATTAAAAACGTTTTATTTAATGTTAAAATAAAAATGTCACCAACATGAGTTGTTATACTAAAAAAAATTTAAATAGAGATATACAAGACATATTTTTGACTATAAATATTAATTAGAAAGCTAAAACGATTTCCTACATCATGATAATTTTTTTATAATTTTTGGTCATTAAATAAATTAAATTATGTATGACACCATGATGATGCAGCAATTACCTCATTAATTAACGGTTTAAATAAAATAAAAAGACAATGTCAAATATAAGACTTACACATGTCAAAAACCTATTGGATGAGTAAATTTAGAACCCTTATCACCTTATCCTAGATATATATAATTGTGGGACCTTTAAAATCCGAAACTCATTATATAATAAAGAAACATTTCATTACTTTCCAAGAGTGTCCCTCCTCTCCTCTTATAAAAGACCTCCACCACTACCACCTTACTCACACCATCAAAGCCTTTTGTCTCGGCCAAACTCTGCCCAAATACTCTTTCAACTTCCCTCTTTTAATCCTAGAATCCTAACTTTTGGCAGAAGTCTTCCCAAGAAATACTTTGGCTCAAATCAAAAAGAGTTACCCGATTTAAAAGGTAGTGTTTTCTCTTATGTTCTTATGATTATTTTGCTTCTCCAACCTCGTAACTCTTTTTATTAATTTATTTTGTAACAAAAGCAGTATTCTAAATATAATAGGATGTTTTTATAAGAAGGATTCTAGCTACACATACAAAAACCTACATCCAATGGGTAAAGAACATAATGTTTCTGTGGATGGCGAATTTCTGCCTCACGAAACGATGATTGTTCAACACTCATATAACACTTTAAAAGGTGTCCATTAAGATGTCACTATATTTATATATGATATATAATATTTTTATGTTTACTTAAGCTTCTGTATTTTTTATTTATGGCATACCTTTATGGTTTCCATTATGGGTAAACACGATATTTTCTTTTTAGGAAGTGCGGACTACCGCCCCCTCAAAGTGATTTGAATCGTTAATGCCATATGTGGGATCTATAAAGGATGTATAAAATGGTAGTATACATTATATTATAAGGTAATTGTAGTATACCTTTATATATTTATAATTTCATTTGATTAAACATGAAATAGAAATGAAAGTAGCGTTCATGCGTACGTACGGCTTACCGTCTCCATCAACAGTGCATTTCATTTCTTACCTCTAAATGTTATGTAATATTATAAATTCATGGATATACTGGATATATATTATATATATGATATCTACACCATGAATATAATTCTGGATATAATTGATTTTTCACCACATTAACAACTTGTAATTATAAAAAGTTTACTTTCGACTCAAGTACCAAAGATCGACAAAATGACCGTTATTAACTTAAATAATTACATAATGTTCATAACATCGTAATAAGTGATATAAAAGGAATAATGAACATGAAAATGGTTCTTAAGAAAATATAAATTAACTCTAGTTTATTATTCAGGAGGTTAAAGAACTATTGAGTCTTGTCGGACATGAGGTAGGGGAACTTCTTAACCAAATTTCCATTCTTTGGGTTAATCTCCTACTTTCAAATTATGTCATGATATTATTATGTCCTATCTTGTATTTTTACATTCTCTTTGTTTACTTATAGTTAATACATATAATAGATCTATTTTATACAAAAAATATCTTTTTTAAGGACTTCGTCTCAATCTCATTTCATTGAGGCATATTTTGTTTTATACACAAATTTCTTTTATACAGTGTATAAACCCCTTTGACTTTTACATTTATTCAAAAGGAATATTTTTATATGAAGCATTTTACTAAATGAAAAAAAGGAATGTTTTTCTTGTTGTACGTATGTGGCAACAACGACTTCTCCGCTACCGTGACCATTATTTGAGTTTCAACTTTCTCTACAAGCCATTTATTTTTTTAAATGAAAAATAAATACCAAGTTTTAATTTTCAATTACATTTGTATTGAAAATAGTTTTGATAATGTTTTATTATATCAATGTGTTGTATTGATATCTTGTGATTGAAATGTGGAAATTTTATGTTTCCTTTATGCATGTCTTATGTGATACGATTATATAATGGTTTTTGATATGTTTAAACCTATTCATATGAGGAATTCATTGGACATAATAAGTGATGGGTGGAGCCCGCTATAGCTCCTCGATGCATCAGTAGGTCTCATGAGACAAACTAGTGTCTTGGCACGAGGCCTTGAAAAAATCTTATTTGTGTTCTTGGCACGAGGCCTTGGATATGTGGATATGATAATCTGGCATTATGCATTCCATAATTATGAAAGTGGTTATTGATTTTTCATGTGATTATTCGACCAGTATAATATCTATGTGAATAAGTAAATGGCATTATCTCATTTTACATTTGCCATATTATGTTGAAGTTCACGTTTAAAAGGATTTTGTTTTAGTCATACAATGCCTTAAATTTTTATGTTTAATTATGAATGCTTCTGCTATATTGTTATCCTTACTGAGCATATGAGCTCACCCCTTCCAAGGTATTAATTTTTCCAGGATGTGAAGAAGTATATTATGAATGACCTGCAGGGATAGTATGAGGGGATATGAAGACAAAATGTTGTTGTAGTTTTGTTTTACTTTATGATGTAATGTATGAATTATGAATGTATCTAGTGTTTCCAAGGCTACTAAACTAATTGGTCTTTCAAGACATGAACTTTTGTGACCATGCCAATGTTAAGAAATAATGCACCGACTCTAGGTAACTGGGGTCGGGGCATTACAGTTGGTATCATAGGCAGTTTATTACTAACCTTAGAAGCTAGGTTTAGAAAAACTCTGATTAAAGCACATAGCCATAAGATAGACTGTGAGGATTAGTATAGAAGAACTTTATTGAATTTTTTTGTGGTAGAGATTTTGTGAGTTTTCCGAGCAATAAATCCATGTCTGGATACGAGCAGGTAGAGGCGGCTCTGGCACATATGTACCTTGGGGTAAAACATGAAAACACCACTTTGAGCTAGACTTGAACAGGAACTGGTGCACGACAACGAGCCTTGTTTCACTCTTGGTTACGACACTCCGGGGTGATATACTTAGGATAATTGTAATTTTCTTTACAAACCACTATGAAGGGTTATGAGTATATAGTTCCTCAAAGAAACATTTTTATGATTATAGATTATATCCATAAATAGTTCAATTTATGTTAAGTATTTTACAAGTATAGAATTATGTATTTTGATTCATGAAATAATCTACTTTATGCCATTGTTTAGAAATGGCACCTAGAGGAAGGAATGGAAACCTTATCAATGCACGCACTCCGTGTAGGGATTTCCCTCCTGCTCAAGATAATTATTGTGGATCTGGAGATACAAATGGTGCTGATCAACTTATTTCCATACTGGGACAACTCAATCAGGTTATGAATAATAATCATACTCGTATGGAGCACCCTGATCCGCTACGTGGAGGATAAATGTTAGGCCACTTCATGAGGCAACAACCACCAACATTTAATGGGGGTACAAATCCATTAGTAGCTGAGAAATGGATAAACTCTTTAGAAAAAATATTCCACGCCTTGGGGAGTAGCGAAAGGGAGAATGTTGTCATGGCAGTTTACCGCCTCACTAGAGATGCCGATCTGTGGTGGTCGCTGATTCAAAACACAAAGGAAGATGATGACGTATAGAATATATAATGGAGGGAGTCCAAAGAGCTTTTCATAGAAAAATACTTTCCTCGTGACCATTGAGCAGATACGGAAAGGCAATTTCTGAGTCTGAGACAAAAGGAGGATGAGAATGTCGCAAAGTATGAGGCTAACTTTACAAGGTTACCAAGGCATGCAGCGGATTATATACATAACCTAATAAGTTAGATTGATCGTTTCTTTGATGGGTTAAAACCATTTCTCCATCGAGCCGTAGTCTCACAATCTTTCTCATTGAACGAAGATATAGTCTCGTGCGTTATCAAGACGGAAAAAGAATTCTATAAGTCTTATGACAACAAAGTAAAGCAAGAGAAGAAGAGAAAGGTGGAACAAGAGACAAATAAATGGAAATAGGGAAAGAATGATTTTCCATTATGCGATAATTGTGGGATGAATCACCCTGATACTTGGCTAAAAGGAATGGGAGTTTTTTATAAATGTGGGGAAAAAGGTCACCATGCTCGTGATTGAAAGGGAAAGAAAGACACTATCAATGTTGAATGCTACAATTGTAGGGAAATGGGGAATTATACAAATGAATGTCCTAAGAGTCAGGGAAACATACCTCAGAAAATGACAAGGGATCAAGGACAATCTTATGTTGTTACTACAGTTGAAGTGGAATAATTAATGTGTTGGTGCTTTTGGACTCAAGGATTATATTCTGGTTATACGGATAATGTGATATATATATATATATATATATAATGATTGTACTATAGTACTTGTTGTTTTCATTAAGGATTTAATATGATGAAGGTAATCATATTTTTAGTATGTGACAATAAGAAAAACTTTACTTTGTTTGGGGAATCAGATGTTACAACGGATTTTGGAATTTAGAGCCCTTTTAGAGAAACTCTGGATAGAGGTATTGTGGATAACTATAAAGGTTGGAATGCATTAAGTTGAACCTTGGATAGTATTGTTTAAGGTTTAAACATTTATGAAGATTATTTTTGGAATGTTATAATACTATACTTTTATGAAAAGGACAACCTGCAGGTTGGGGGATAACCCGTCGCGTCGGACAAAGCTGCAGGAATCGAACCCACAACCATAGTGCGACATGACTTTATTACCTACAACTAGCCTACATGAATTCATCGTTATTAAAAAATAGTTTTCCTAATCTAAATGGTATGTGGTAATATTTGGAACCTTATACAATTTTGATAAATAGAATATTTTTGAGTTCTGTTGCCAATTGGAGTGAAAGATGGGTTCATGGTAAAAATTTATTAAAGAATGAAAGCCAACATGACAAGTAAGTATATTTCCTTATGTTCTTAGTAAATCTCTTAAATAAATTCCTCAACTTTATGAAAGGTAACTTAAAACAAAAATGTTGTCGGTTAACTTTTCAAACTGGGGATTCAATGACCATTTAACCAATCACAAGTCTGTGATTTTCTTGAGGTTAACTTTCTCTTAATCATGTTCTCTACAACTCTCCATCAGACCATGATGGTTTGTTTTTCCTCCATAACCATGTTTTCATATAATCCTATTATGGGCTATCCTGGGTGACCTTTGTACCTCTCTTTCTTTCTTTGAATGTTATATTTTTATTAACCCTATTTACGATGGGGGTTTTCCACAAAGGTATATTCTATTTTCAACCATTTATTTTCAAAGAAAAATTTCAAATTTCGAGGTCGCAATTTATTGAAAGAGGGTAGAATTTAACACCCCGAGCTTCCACGATACGCTTCTCTTTCAATAATGCAATAGCTTGTATTGTACGCAAGTTCGAGATTCTAACACACTACGACCAATCAAAAAAGCCATTATAAATAGTAATACATACTTTTTGAAATTATAAATATATTATATTTCAAAATGGACTTTATTTTTGGATTCGGAATATCTAAATTAGCCTCTATTGAATTTTTGGTATTTTTCTGAGAACTTCCAATTTTTTATGAAGAGTGAAAAAGACTTAAAAACAACTTTTTTAATCAAAATAATTTATAGTGATAAATTATAATATTGAGTGGTTTTAATGTATAATTAGAATATATTTTTACCATTTTATCCAATGGTGGTCATTAGAATTAATTTCACTTTGAAATTGGATATAAACAATTGTCAATCTTTTGATATATATTGTATCATAAAAACACGCTATTTGTTGTGACAGCAGGAAGTAATTATAAAATTAATTAATGAAACTTATATGTTTGTAATTTTGTAAAATAAATGTCATTTTTGAATTCGGAATATTAATTATAGCTTAGGGTGAAATTTTGGCATTGTTCTGAAAAACTTCAATTTTTGATGAATAGTGAAACCACTAAGTGGTAGTTAAAAAACTGATTTTTCATTTAAATGAAGCACTACCTCTTCTGTGATTTGATTTTAAAAAATCCTACATACATGGTTTTCATTAGAATGTAAAATGTCGTTCAGTGGGATTAAAATAATTTTTTGGTGAATAGTAACTTTTAAGTTTAATTAATCGCGATTAAGGGTACTTAGTGAAATTTAAGGTAAAAATGATACTATAAAAATATGAAAATACCTTTACACCTATCCTACCCCTATTGGATGTGTCATGGATGACCAAGAAAATCCATGGGTCAACTTGGAGACCCCATGGAGCCATTTTGGTAGGAAAATGGCATTAAAAACGTTTTATTTAATGTTAAAATAAAAATGTCACAAACATGAGTTGTTTTACTAAAACAATTTTTAAATGGGGTTATACAAGTCATATTTTTTAATATAAATTTTAATTAGAAATCTAAAACTATTTCCTACATCATGATAATTTGTTTATAATTTTTAGACATTAAATAAGTTAAATTATTTATGACACCATGATGATGCAGTGATTACCTCATTAATTAACGATTTAAATAAAATAAAAAGATAATGTAAAATCTAAGACTTACACTTGTC
The DNA here is from genome assembly GCA_963277665.1 of Viscum album. Taxonomy (NCBI): domain Eukaryota; kingdom Viridiplantae; phylum Streptophyta; class Magnoliopsida; order Santalales; family Viscaceae; genus Viscum; species Viscum album. Next base: position 269,958,612 of record OY728131.1, read on the forward strand.
AAAAACCTGTTGGATGAGTAAATTTAGAACCCTTATCCCCTTATACTCTAAATATATAAGTTTGGGACCTTTAAAATCCGAAACTCATTATATAATAATGTATCATTTCATGACTTTCCAAGAGTGTCCCTCCTCTCCCCTTATAAAAGGTCCCCATCACTACCACCTTACTCACACCCTCAAAGCCTTTTGTCTCAGCCAACCTCTGCCCAAATAATCTCTCAAATTCCCTCTCTTACTCCTAGAAGCCTCACTTTCGGCAGAAGTTTTCCCAAGGAAGCCTTTGGATCAAATCAAAAAGAGTTACCCGATTTTAAAGGTAGTGTTTTCTCTTGTGTTCTTATGTTTTATTTTGCTTCTCTAATCCCCTAAACTCTTTTTATTCATTTATTTTGTAACAGAAACAGTATCCTTAATATACTAGGATGTTTTTATAAGAAGTATTCGAGCTACACTTACACACACATACATCTAATGGTTAAAGAACATACTGTTTCTGTCGATGTCGAATTTGTGCCTCACGAAACGATGATTGTTCAAAACTCATATAACACCTTCAAAGGTGGCCATTAAGATGTCACTATATTTATATATGATATATAATATGTTTATGTTTTAATTAGGATTCTATATTTTTTATTTATGGCATACTTTTATGGTTTCCATTATTGTTAAACACGATATTTTCATTTTAGGAAGTGCGGACTACCACCCCCTCAAAGTGATTTGAATCATTAATTCCATATGTGGGATGTATAAAGGATGTATTAAATGGTATTATACATTATATTATACTGTAATTATATTATACCTTTATATAATTATAATTTCATTCCATTAAATATGAAATAGAAATGAAAGTAGCGTTCATGCGTATGTACAGCTTACCGTCTCCATGAACGGTGCATTTAATTTCTTACCTCTAAATGTTATTTAATATTATAAATGCATGTATATACTGAATATATATGATATATATGATATATACATCATGAATATAATTTTGGATATAATGGATATTTAACCACATGAACAACTTGTAATTATATGAAGTTTATTTTTGACTCAAGTACCAAAGATCAACAAAATGACTGTTATTAACTTAAATAATTACATAATGTTCATAACATGGTAATAAGTGATATAAAAGGAATAATGAACATGAAAAGGGTTCTTAAGAAAATATAAATTAACTCTAGTTTATTATTCAGGAGGTTAAAGAACGTTCGAGTCAAGTCGGACACGAGGTAAGCGAACTTCTTAACCCAATTTCCATTCTTTGGGTTAATCTCCTACTTTCAAATTATGTCTTGATATTATTAGGTCATATCTTGTATTTTTACTTTCGTTATGTGTTCTTGTAGTGGATACACATAATAGATCTATTTTATTTAAAAAATTATCTTTGTAAGGACTTCGCCTCAACCTCATTTCATTGAGGCATATTTTGTTTTATACACAAATTTCTTTTATATGGTGTATAAACCCCTTTAACTTTTACATTTATTCAAAAGGAATATTTTTATATGAAGAGTTTTACTAAATGACAAAAAGGAATGTTTTTCTTTTTGTACATATGTGGTGACAACGACTTCTCCGCCACCATGGCCGTTATTTGAGTTTTGGCTTTCTCTACAATCCATATCTTTTTTTAAATGAAAAATGAAAACCAAGTTCTAATTTTCATTTACTTCGTTATTGAAAAAGGTTTTGATAATATTTTATTATATCAATGTGTTGTATTGATATATTGTGATTGAAATGAATAAATTTTATGTTTCCTTTATGCATGATTTATGTGATACGATTATATAATGGTTTATGATATCTTTAAACCTATTCATATGAGGATTGCATTGGACTTAATAAGTGACGGGTGGAGCCCGCTATAGATCTTCGATGCATCGGCAGGTCTCATGAGACAAACTAGTGTCTTGGCATGAGGCCTTGATAAAATCTTATTTTTGGTCTTGGCACGAGGCTTTGGCTATGTGGTTATGATAGTTTGGAATTATGGATTCCATCATTATGAAAGTGGTTATTGATATTGCATGTAATTATTCGACCAGTATAATATCCATGTGAATAAGTAAATGGAATTATCTCATTTTACTTTTTCCATATTATGTTGAAATTCACGTTTAAAAGGATTTTTTTAGTCATAAATTGCCTTAAATGTTTATGTTTATTTATGAAAGCTTCGGCTATATGGTTATCCTTACTGAGCATCTAAGTTCACCCCTTCCAATGTTTTAATTCTTCTAGGATGTGAAGAATTATATTATGAATGACCTGCAGGGATAGTATGAGGGGATATGAAGACAAAATGTTGTTGTAGTTTTGTTTTAATTTATGATGTAATGTAAGACTTATGAATGTATCTAGTGTTTCCAAGGCTACTAAACTAATCAGTCTTTTGATACTTGATCTTTTGTGATCATGGCAATGTTACGCAATAATGCACCGACTCTGGGTAACTGGGGTCGGGGTGTTACAGTCAATTTTTGTGGACACGTAAGATTTCAATATAATTAAAAAAAATTACAGGGAATTCATGGGTCTTTACATTCTCCCCACCTCTTGTCTTTACGTCCCCGTAAGCCACAACTCAAACTAAGGAATCTTGTGGGGGTACAGAGCACTAATCTGACCCTCCTACTCCCATGTGCTCTCCTGGAGGTTCTCGTGCTTCCATAAAATGCACACCAGAGATATAAATTGCCCATGGAGGACACAATTTTGTTGATATTAAATATCTACTGGAACCTTTGTTAACGTCTCTCCATCATCAATGTCTGGCTCATGGTGGTCGACGATGTGAAAAGGGCCATTCACGTATCTCCTCAGCTGGGATACGTGGAATTGTTGTGCACCCGGTACAACTGAGGTGGAAGAGATAGACTTTAAGCTACCTCATCGACTCTATTGAGGGCCTGAAAGGGTCCGATAAACATCAGATATAACATTCCACCCCGTCCAAATCTCTGCAAACCTCATCGAGGTAAGACCCCTAGAAAGACATGGTCACCATCCTCGAACTCCAGAGGTCTCCATCTCCTATCGGCATAAGACTTATTCATACACTGTGGAGTCTTCATCTGCTCCAGGATGACCAGTACATTCTCTGTGGTAGCCCATACCATATCTGGTCCCATGAGTGCTGACTCCTCTGGGTCAGTCCAGTATAGAGGTGATCTGCAAGGTCACCTTTACAACACCACAAAAGGTGCCATCCCAATGGTGGATTGATAGCTATTGTATTATGAAATCTCCACCAAGGGAAAGTGATCCTCCCAACTGTGACTGAAGTTGGGGATGAAAGCATGTACCATGTCCTAGAGGGTATGAATAGTCTGCTCGGTCTAGCCATCCATCTATGGATGGAAGGGGTTCTCAAACGAAGCTGCATCCCAAAAGTCTCATGCAACTAATTCCATAGCTGGGATGTAAAACTTGTATCATGATCATAGACAATAGGCTAGGTTAATCCATATAGCCGCACAATATCATGCACATAGTGTCATCCCAAGATCTCTACTGAACCCTAGTCTATGATCGGTATGAAGTGGGCGGACATGGTGAGTCGATCGACGATCACCCTGATAGTGTCATGACCTCTAGATGTATATGGAATTCCTATCATGAAGTACATGGATATCCCATCCCACATCCACTCTGGGACCTCTAAAGGCTGATCCAAGCCTGATGATGCCTGATGCTTTGCCTTCACTTGCTGACAAGTGAGGCACTGAGAGACAAACTCTACTACTCCTTTCTTCATTCCCTGCCACCAGTGCAGTCATCGGAGATCCGGGTACATCTTTTCTACTCCTAGATGTACCGTTATTGGGGATGTGTTGAACTCCCTCAACACTTCCTCTTAATGTGACACCAGTACGATGGAATGTCCTCTAAAAAGTATGACATGCTCTCTACCTTCATAAAATCAATCAGGTGTCTGTCTTTTGGATATCTGCGCACATCGAGCCTCACTGTCAGTGTCCTCGCGATGTTCCTCCCTGACTCGCTGAAGTAGTTGGGAGGTGACTGAAAGAGACTGAAGAAAAGATAATCCATATCGATCAACAATGGATATCTGCAAAGCGGAAAGCTACTCTGTCGCCTCACCTAGAAGCTGTATACTAGATCTTCTACTGATTGAATCTAATACAACAATCCCCATCCAAAGAATATAGATTATCTCTAAGTCATAGTCCTGGAGGAACATGAGCCAATGTCATTGTCTCAGGTTCTGGTCCTTCTGAGAGAAGATATACCTGAGACTATTGTGATCCGAGTAGACTATAAAACACTCACCCATCACGTAATGTCGACACATCTTCAAGGATAAGACCACAACTGTTAACTCCATGTCATGGGTAGAGTAGTTCTTCTCAATTTGTCTCCGATGTTAAGAACCATAAGCAATCACTGCACACTCATGCAACAGGACACATCTGAACCCAGTCCCTGATGCATTGCATTTGATTATGTTCCCAAAACCATCCCTTGGAAGCCTCAATATAGGGGCACTGGACATCCTCTTCCTCATCTCCGGAAAACTCCGTTGACATTTACCTTACCACAAGAAGGGTTACCCCTTCTTTGTCAACGTTGATAAAGGTGCTACAACTTTGGAGAAAATTGGCACAAACCTTCAGTAGTATCAAGCCAAACCCAGGAAACTCGATACATCTGTCACAATCCTGGGTGGCTCCCATTGAAGTACCACCTCAATCATCACTGGATATACTGCAACTCCAGCCTCCGATATCACATGTCCTAGAAAGTGAACCTCTCTGATCCATAACTGGAACTTCGAGTGATTACAATAAAGATGGTGCTCTCGGAGTGTGTCTAAAAAAATCTGCAAATGATAGGCATGCTCCTCCTCAGTAGCCGAGTAGATCAGAATGTCATCGATGAAGAATACTGCACAACGATCAAGGTATGGCTGAAATATCCTGTTCATGAGTTTGATGAACACTAATGGGGTTTTGGTCACGCTAAAAGGAATAACCAAGAACTCATAATGGCCATACTAAGATCTGAAATCCGTCTTCAGTGCATCCTCCTCTCGCACTCTGAGCTGGTGATAGCCTAATCTGTGGTCTATCTTCGAGAACCATTGAGCTACCTTTAGTTGATAAAAGAGGTCATATATCATCATGAGTGGGTAATTGTTCTCCATGGTCACCTGGTTCAGGTGCTGTTAGTCAACACAAAGCCTCAAGATCCCATCCACCTTCTCGCAGAACAAAATCGGGGCGGCTTTTGGAGAAAAACTGGGCTGAATGAATCCCTTCCCCTAAAAGTACTCTACCTGTGCACACAGCTCACAAAGTTCCACAGGAGCCATCTGATATGCTAGTGTAGATATCGGTGCCATCCCTGGGTACATGTCAATGTTAAATTCCACCTCTCAGTGAGTTGGTAAACCCGAATCATAACCAGGGAAGACATTCATGTACTGGTCCACCACTAAAGGATAGCTCGAACTCTACACATCAACCGCTCCATGGGTAATGCTAGCCAACTAATGAGTGATTGGATGCACTCTCCTCCTGGTAAGTCCATCCTTTGCTACAAAGTCTCCATTCTCATAGGTAAAGGTAAACCTGGTCTCAGCCATGAGGGCACACCACGCTTTGTGCCTATAATAGTCAATCTGAGCATGGACAGTAGATAACTAATCTGTACCCCAATATGACGTCTTAAGGTCCTGACACCACTATTAGGAGATCCCATCCAAAGCTCTCACCACCTATAGTAAACTCACACTGTCGGCACCGATGCATAATCATCAAACCCACTCTCGTATGAGTCTCTACCCATAAGGATCAAGCCAACGAATCTATCAGAATCCTTGAGCTCTGAACGAGGGTAGTGGAAATAAACGAATGATTGAAACATGTGTGTATAAGTACTACAGTTAATGTGTAATAGACACAGATCTAACCTCGTATCATCTCTACAGTTCCATGGTCATATGTCTCAACTGCCTGGAGCTGAGCTCTCCCATTTCCACCTACTTCCTGTGGTCGGGGTGGACCACCTGGTGGTGGTGATGGTAACATCTCGAATTGTTTCCCACCACCAGCTGCACGGCCAGCTTCTCTGCCAAATCTGCCTGCTCCCTACAGACCTCCTTGGTTGAACCTCTATCTTTTCCTGGGAGATCCTTCAACAATATTTTGATCATCCGTACGATGGGTCAGACAGTCACGAGCCATGTAACCCTACCCGCTTCATGTGAAACATTACATGTTCCTTGCATGACTGGTTGTGTCCTCGGTACCCCGCACAACCGACCCTGAATTATGCGGTTGTCCACCTATATCTCTGGTCCTCTAGGACCTCTTTGAAATCTGCCTACTACCAGATATATAAGACTCATCTACGTGATTACTTGTGGTGGGACTCACTGCTGGTGATTTCTCAGCAATAAAACTCTCCACTAAGAGGGATCGCTCTAATACCCCCCCTACGTCGGAATGCTGAGTGTGATCATTGATGCCCTAATATCCATCCTGATCCCCTTATCGATTTTCTAATCCCTAAAGAATGGATCATGTACCATATTAGGGGAGTATCATGATAGGTCGGTGAACCTCACAGAGTACAGAGCCACAATCATGCTGCCCAGCTGCATATGAAGAAGCTCATGTATGCGCACTGCGCAAAGGGTCCCTTGGAAAAACTCTGCCCGAAACAGGCTCTCAAATTCTTCCTAGAGAAGCATCGCATCATCATAAAACAAGATAATGAATCTCCACCATCTGTCTCATGATTCCTGTAAAAGGCTGGCGGTATGGATCACCATGAGAATAGCTAGTGTCCCTACCAGTCGGAAGACTCTCACCATGGCCTCTAGCCAATCCTTGGTAGCATGTGGGTCCATCTATCCCCTAAACCTGGGTGGTCTTTGGTGCTAGAACTCTTGAAACGTGATCAAGTGGTGTGCACTCCCTACTGCTGGGGCTGGTGGCATCGGTGGCCCAATGGGTACTGGTAAGGCTGGTGCCTCCACTGGTGCCTCTAATGGAAGATGGCCCTGCACCGAGGCCTTGTTGCTCGGTGGGCTATCAGTGCGTACTATACCTGGAACCCTAGATGGTTGTCTGCATGGAGGAATCCTGAAAAAAATAGGTGTGTCATAGTGAATAAGATATACCAAATTAGCTATCTCAAAGCGATCTCAAAGAAAACTTTTGAAAACACACACGCAATCAGTGTTTTCGTGCACTGAGTCGGAAATCAGAAGTCAGGGTCCGGGTGTATAGATATGTCAGCCGCTGCACCAACACTAGATTCCCTAAACTGATAACCAAACTCACTACACTTAACACTATTGCCGTTAAAAAATAAAATCAGAGAACTATGTTCTACAGTAGAACCAACTCCTTTGATATCAATTTGTCACGACCCGTCCCCCGGGGCCCGTGTTGTGACTACCTCAAGCACGCCTTCCATAGGCCAGGGGATACCGACTAGTACTGAAAGGTGTATTACCTAAAATCAAGAAGTTGTTCCCTATATATCATCTAAACACATGCATCCAAGCACAAAGAAATATGTGAACAGAAGTTTACTGTATTGAAAAAATAGTGCTGAAAGTAAGAGGGTCTAAATACAAACCCAATAGCAAAGGATCAAGTACAACTGAAATACAATTCAACTGAAGAAAGATGAAGACAACTACTAGGTCATCCTCCGAGTTTCCTACCTGAAGTGTAGGTACAGATCGCCTCCTCAGTACTCCAAGTCTGCCCGACTCCTCTACATACCGACACACTGTATGGTCCACCTCCAGGCATCGTCGAGTCCTGGTACCCTTCGCCCTAATTAGTGATGTCTGTCGTCTGCACCAAACACAACAAGGTGCATGCATAGCCCGTGCAGGGGTGAGTATAAAGATACCCAATAAGGAACCCAAGACTCTCAAGGACTCAAAAAATCCACAAAAGATAAACCAAAAAGCATTAAATTAACTGACAATGCTACTTATGTATATTCCCATACATATACATAAGTTATCAGGTATACCCATATCAATCATGAGGGAACATAGGGTCCAACCCAAAAGCATAAAGCTCATCTGTTACACAATGGATGGAATACCAAAAAGGTAAGTACCACACAGGTACAAACTCAGCTCACACCAGGTATAACATACGTAAAGTAGTAGAGATGATTAGATGTATCTACTGAATCATCTTACTGTAGTAAGTTGCAGACCCATGAAGGATCCCAAATTGCAAACCCACATAGGATCCTTGTACATTATCAGACCCGCACCTGATCCAAGTACCAAGTCCATACATCGTCAGACCAACACAAGATCCTAGTACATCGTTAGTATATAATTAGACCAACACAGGATCATATTACATTGCCTGTATATTTTTCAGACCCACACAGGAACCTTGTACTTTGTTAGTACATCGTCAGACCCACACAGGATCCTAGTACATCTTCAAACCCACATAGGATCCTAGTACATCATCATTACATCATCAGACCCACACAAGATCCTAGTACATCCTTAATACATCTTCATACCCACACAGGATCAGAGTACATTGTCAGTACATCATCAGACTTGCACAGGATCACAATACGTCGTCATTACATCATCAGACCCACACATGATCCTCGTATCGGCACTAAGTTTTCTCATCTCTGGGAGAGTCCGCTCCTCAAGTTACTATTCGATACTCCAACATTCATGAATTCCCACGTTTAGGTATTCCATTGGACTGCCACATAATAAGGGTCTCAACGCAATAGAGGGTGCGTCAATACAGACACCCGGTCTGTAAGTTATTTGCCTTTTAGTCCCAAGGGCACGATTGGATTCTTGTCGATCCAACCTGACTGTACCCTAGCATTATCCAAAACTCAAGTGGGATATACCAAAAGTTTTGTTTTGCTTCATGGTTTTTGGTGCCACATATGGTTCGTCAAATGGATTCCTAGTGAAATGTTATGTCCTGAAGTATGTATAGGGTCGAAACTAGTCTGGGTTCGGTCCGACCCGATCCGAACCGGCCGGGCCCCACCTGGTCTGGTTTGAGTCGGCCCGGCCCGCACTGGGCGGCCTGGCCTGGACGCATCTGGGGGGACCCGCGCGCCCTCCACTTACAAACACCAAATGGCTTGGTCGTTCGGATTCCAACAAGCATGCGTGACCCGAGCGGGTCCAGCTAGGTCCAGCTCGGCAGGCCAAAACGGCCAGCCATTGGGTCCTTCCAGTGGTGTGTTTTGCACTGCCGCTCCACTGCCAGCCGAATGTCGGTCGCGCCTCCGACATCCGCCGTGGCCAGGAGTGATGTGTCCACTTGCTTTGATGACATCGTGTCGTGTGTCACCTCTCTGCGGCCAGCCGAACGTCGACCACCATGACCTTTGTCACCACGGCACAAGCCGAGACCCATTCTCGTCAGGAAACATGGACAGGCTCCACCACCCCATCGTCTGGCCTGCCTCCACTGACCGCCACCTTTCTCCACCCCATATAATACAACAACCATTAATAAAAGTGGAGGGATTGGGTCGTGTTTGTCTGATCTACACCCTCCGCTTTACTTCAGTAGTAGGTGGATCGTGAGGATAAATTCATCTCAAACCACGAAAAAGAAACAACATGACCCCTACCTCAATAGTCGGTTCAAGATTCTCCACAGTTGAGATGGATTGGCATTTTCCGATCCCAAAACAGGTCTCCTCCAATGATGTCGATGAGGAGATGAAAAAGGTGAAGTCAGTGACGACATTATTTCCATGATCATCGGTTCATTTGTTATTGGATATCCTTCGACATAGTTTTGAGAAATATTCATCGAAAGAGAATAGTTCTTCATTGGAGAATGTTTCTCCAAATTTCTCTCCACTCTCCCCTTTGAAAATATTTTTACCCTAATTATTAAATGAGAAGCCAACATAAATTAATAAAGGTTTATAAATTTAATTTATGTTGGCTCAAAATTAAAAGGCTCAAATAATTAATTGGAGGGATGGCATAATTAAATGCGAGAACAAATTAATGGCGAGTTTATAGGTTTTCCCCCAAATTAAAGGGGTTTTGGTTGTCCCCACCACTATATCCTATGTTGAGAGGTTTTCAAAAATAAAAATAATAATTTTAAACATTTTATATTTATTTTTCCATGAAAAATCACAAAAATTAACTTTCTCCCTCGACCAACTGGTGTCGAGGTGAATATATCCTTAAAAGAATATCGGCGCTGCGAGTTGAACGGTGTCCTCAGATTTCAATTCTATGAACCGGTTGAAATGTTACAAAAACCCGCACACATGTTTACTGAACATATCCTAATAAAAGTTTATAAAATCATTCCGGTCACAAAAGGCCTCAGAATCACATGCCGTCAATTTTTGCGGACTCATAAAATTCCCCTATAATTAAAAAAATAACATCAAATTTTAGGGTCTTTACAGGATTCCATCAATAATTATTTTGAAAGGTACCCCAATTTTACATCAAGGGTTTTTAAGAGTTTTCAAGAGAATATGGGTACCTAGAAAAAATTAATCATAAATTATCACCCTCATATAGATAGGAAAATTGATCAGGCCATTAAGATTATTGAAGATATTCTTGGGAATGCATGCCTGATTATGGTGGTCATGTGTAAATCATATTGATTTGGTCAAGTATTACTATAATAATAGTTATTTGGATTCAAGTTAAATGGATTCCTTTTAGGTTTTTTATAAGTGACTTTATAGATCTATTTTGCATTCAATGGAGATGGGAGAACTGTCCTTGGTTGGGGTGTTTCTCATTTGTAAGATGTTAGAAATGGTACAACTAATCGTCATGACTTTTGTGATAAATCAGGGTCTCTAAAAATCATATTTGGATAATAATCGTCAGATATAGGAGAATGAGTTTGTTTATCATGTCATCCTCATAGTTTCACCATGATTAGGACATTGTCAGTAGGGTATGCAGGGTAATTTGGCACTAAATTTTTGAAACCTGTTGATATCATTTGATATAAAAGGAAGTTTTATTGGTGGTTGGAATTTCCCTCTTACATGACATTGATTCATGGTTTTTTTCATGTTTCAAAGCTCAGGAGGTATCATGTAGACCTTTACAATGTGATTTTATAGGTATATGGTGATCTTTATCTAGACTCATATATGGTGGAATATATAATTTAGATTATAGATAACTGATACAAGGTAATGCCTAGTAAAAAATTTGTTCCATGTACTATGGTCATGCGGGCAATATAACAACAAGATGTATAAGTAGGAATCATTGATGAGGTAGTGGTGACATTCTCAATTTTTTATTCTAGAATCTAGAGAACTTTATGGGAGAAGAAATCTGTTATGATGGTGATAATTGTGACCCCCTCTGGGATATAGGTATGCATTAGTTTGTTCTTTAATTATTCTATTATTATGATATTTAGGTTTTTGGGAGTTGTGGGTTTTAAATATATAGTTTCATGAAAAAGGTTCTACATACACAATTTGGGAACACGGTTTTACTAACCATGTAACAAGTAATTGTGTGTTTGAGTTGTGTTTTCCATGTTTTGAGAATTGTTTGTAAAATCATGTGTGTCTTGAGAAAAAAAATGAAGTTGTTTAATATTTGTTCTAGTTTATTTTGAATATTTTAAAAAACTATGAGGTATATCATAGGAAATAGTATTAAACTATTTTCAAAGTATATGGGTCACCATATGATTTGTGCACAGTTTATTAAACGGTGTATATTGACAGTGTACACTGACCAAAACTACTATAAATTAGAATTTAACTCAATTCCCTATATCTAATTTTATTCCAATAATCTCATATATCTCTTAGGACAAACATAAGATCTACCCTATGCTCTAGATATTCATCTATTTGAATCCTTGGAAATTTTCCCTCATTCTTGGATGACCTTGTCAAGTTATGTTCTATTTTTTATCTGGTCACATATCCTCTTTTAAGATCTATCCTTGATCGTATTCAACTTATTTAAATGGAACCAAGTCTGTTTGTAATATCCTAGTCTCTAGGTTTTTATAGGGAATTCATTATGTTTCTATTGATATAGACTTGTGTGGAACATATCTTATCATTTCCAATCTCCATTCTAAAAGACGACTACTTTTCCTTCTTTGAAGAGGTAGTTATCCCTATAAAACGTTTTTACCACATTAATTACTCAGTGTACCTATAAATTACATTGGGTGGGATTATTAAATTTATTGTCTATATATCTATATGAATTTGTATAAAATGTATCTTACGTTCTAGGAAAAGGCGTTTTACATTTAAAAAAATTATCCTCTTTATGCGTTTAATAGAATTCTTCAAAGATGAATTTACTCTAATATAGACATTCAAGAATAGTAATGATGATTCATTCATACTAAATTGATTATATAATTATAGTTAAATTTTATTAAATGTTTTTGAAAAGTTGGACCATTATAAATTTTAGGTGTTTTAGGTTATAGACATATCAAAATATTAGTGAGTGTGGTACCACTCAGGGTTATTCATGCGATGTTAATATACTATAGAAGTAATTGATATGTGTAGCTTGAACAATATATTTATCTTAGTATTACTTTTAATGTTCGAGTGACTATTCACATAGGCTATATCCCACTTGTTCCTAGTATTATACATGATGATATTGTTTCATAGTTTATTGGTCACTTGTTTATCATACTGGATTTCAATGGATAATTCTATTTATACGTTTTATAAAATATTTAATTTTATTTTTAAATTCCTGGTTTATCTAAATATGAAATGATTTAATGGAAACCAAATGATTAATTACAGAACAATTTTCATTTAAAATTACATTAAAAAATGTGTTTCCATAAACCTATAACTAGTAGTTTCATGGTGATAGTCATTACATAGATTCGTGGTGGAATCAAACTGGGATATAACTATGTAGCCAAAATTTTCCAATGGGTGCATGAAGATCTATCTTTTTATGAAATTGATAAAGGGAAGGAGATAATGTAGTCCACTGGATTCTATTGGTTTTCCACACATAATTAGTGATATGGTTTAGTGATGAAGTTTGGCCATATAGTGACTTCTTTAGTTCTTGTTTGGTCATGCTTTCTAGTTCCTAATTTTTAGTTTGAATTTTATCCCTCAAGTATGTGTAATTAATTTCCACAATGTAATATTTTTTCTAATCCCATTTAATTTATAATTAAGACATATTTTTAAGCATTATGACGATCTTCACATTATGAAAGGTCATCTCAGGGGACGAGTCATGTCGACTCAGTTCGGTTCATTATATTAATTATTCCATGCAAATTATGGAGGGGTAGAAATTACTAAAATTTAATACAACCACTGTTAGGTGATCTTCATACCATTATCTATTTCCCAGAAAATAGTTTCTCAAAATATCCTATAAAATATTGATGGTGTGTTTTTCCATGACATCTTCCAAGGATAAAATGACGTTCATATCTATAACCATTTTTTGAACGCCTCCTAAAAACCTCTTGACAATAATTATGTTAACTAATCATTAGGGTCATATAATATCATTATTTGTTCCCCATGAACCTGTACAATGTAATCTATGTACAAGCTCCCAAAACTCTCGACTAAGCTACACTCTCATATGACACAAAAGTGACCCAGCATGGTATAAATATCAACAATCACCCAGACAAGGTCATTTTCTCCTACTATCTACGGAATCCTCATAAAAACTCCATTGATATTCATTTTCACGTACACTCAGGTATCTCAAGAGATTGAGTAAATACTTCAGGGACCTGATGTCATACCTTATGTTATTGGTTTTTGAGGAATTGGGAAAAAACTCAATAATACTATATATTATTCATGTCCACCGGAACATCCATTAATGGTCTTTATACAACTTCAACACTCTAGGATGTGCCAAAAAGTTGAATTTATGGAAAAATCATAGATCTTCTTCACATATTATGGCTGGAACCATTATTTATCCACAAAAAATTATGATGTTCTCCCTCAGTTTAATGAATTGTTATGGTGTATCTTGGAATATATATAGATGCATAGATATCCATAATTGATGTCTCCTAACTGATCCTCTCTCAAATTATACATACGCAATGGAATAATTATCCTTAACTATGGAAAATATTCACATCTACTCTCTACAACTGTTTAACTCTAAATATGTCAACTACTCCAACTCTAATTCCCCCAAGAGAGATTGGGATATCTTACTAGAGAAATATACAACCATTTTACCCCACCTAGAATTTAGACTATATGAAAGACATAGTCTAGTAATTACTCCAACAAATTTATTTTATTCATGTTTAGTTCTCTCTAGGAAAAGATATTCATGAGACATTGGTGGTATGATTAGACTATATATCCCTCACATAGAATATAATACCTCTACTTCATCAAGGTGAAGACCACCACTATCAAATCCTGTTCATGGTCCACATAGTTCAGATCATGGGGCCTGAAATTCCTCAACACAAAAGAACACACAACCTACCATTATCTCAAAACAAACCCATTCATAGATCCCAGGGAATTACCAAACAAGACAAACTTAACACGCTATTCTCATAAACTAAAAATATGATCACTTTTCATCCATTGTCTTGGATCCTAAAAGGATTTATAAAAATACTTCTTCAAAGAAAAAAACATCTCATTTCATGTTAGTAAAGTTGGAGAGGTAGAAACACTAGAAAATTATATCATAAACATTCAATAGTACTCATACAAAACAAGAAAACCACAGACACCATAAAATCTCTAGGGAGTGTCTCACACTCGTAAAGCCTCTGTATTTTGTTGCATCCACATCGAAAGTGTTCCTAGAGATGAAGTTACCTAGAATAAAAACCTCTCAAATAACTAAATTAAACTTCAAAACATTATTATATATATGTTTCTGAAACTGTATGTCCCAGACCATTTTTAAACACAATTATTGTTCCTCCTCTAACATAGAGTAAATGAAAACATCATTGATAAACACATGCACAAAACAACCAAAAAAATTTTAAAATATCTAGCTCATAACTCTCAAGAATAAAATTGTGGAATCTATCACATGGTATCGAATCATCATGAATTCATAGTTCCAATAGTTTCATCAGAATTATATCTTCAATATACCTTCCCTATGAAACCATAACTCAGGGTAGAGAGACGTGAGGTCAATATTTGATAACCATATCACATCTTTAAACTACTCAGAGAAGTCATCAATCCATGGAAATATTTATTTGATTATTATTTTCACATGGTTAACCAGAGGATAGTAAAAACATAGCCTTAAAATATTATCCTACTATTTATTAAACAACAGTGAGGCTTCCCGAGGGGACACACTGGGTCTAATGAAACATTTTTCTTGATGATCCTACAACTGCACACTCATCTCCTATAGATCATTAGGGGATATCAAAAATTCCATAAAAAATATATTTTTCTATTATCGGTTTACAATTAAAATATGATTTTGATATCTTTATATAGAGGTGGTCTAAGTACATATCTAGGGATAAAATCCATGTAATTATCCACTAGTTCTTGAAGGTAGGT
The DNA here is from genome assembly GCA_963277665.1 of Viscum album. Classification (NCBI taxonomy): domain Eukaryota; kingdom Viridiplantae; phylum Streptophyta; class Magnoliopsida; order Santalales; family Viscaceae; genus Viscum; species Viscum album. The sequence continues at coordinate 269,974,197 of OY728131.1, forward strand.
TTCTATAGAGTTAACTACGCTAAGGGAAAAATTACCAACTAATAAGATAAAGGTTGCAACATTATTCTCAAAATACCTAATCCTTCACCTAGTTGGTCTGTTTCGTCAATGAACGTGAATATCATCCCATTTTTTTGATGAAAACCCTACTCTCAAGAGGTGAAATTCTATCTAGGTATTTACCGTGGATAACTAGTTTATACCTAGAATATAAATACGTAGTCTCATAAAAAAACCATGGGATCTCATGTAATGTTGATTACACTAATCTTCATCTTACACTATCAGCAGATGTGATAAATAGTCAAATCACTCCCCATAATATTCATCTTATGGACGAAAGGATATATAAGAATATCAATCGCTCAAAAATGGACATTGTTATAAAATAATGAGTCACGCCCGATTCTATAAGTATTAGCAGTAAATTGGATAAGACAAATACCATACCTCGAATAATTTGATGCTAATCGTAGCCACCATATGGAGATCCCTGATAACATATATTTATCATCCTCAGAGGTTCTTTCACTGTATTTCCACCATCTACAGTGAGTTAGGTTGGGAAATCAAGATCCATGTGACCCCATCCATCACAATAAGAACACCACATGCCACAAAGATGATTGTCTCCCTAATGGTTTCCCTATACTGAAAATCCCTTAGACCAATCACAATTACGAGAATACATCATGATCAATGAACCAATAGTTTGAAACATGTTGCCTATAAAAAATGACTCCACTCTATGATGTCCACTACCATCTCCAAAATTCCAATACACTTCCACTGTAAGGATTTCCATCACCCAGAATCTCTATATAACCTAGAAATATGTAGGAACTCATGAAGATTCCAATCTATTTCATACATCCCTACAGAGGCCCTGCTCAAACTTCCACACCTCGAAATATCCATCTCAATCATTATTGAGGGAGTAACATATGCTGTTGGTGAAGGATCTTATTCATCATGAAACAAGTGAAGAATCGTATTCCATGATATATGCATTTCATCAGTGGTCTAGGAATCCAAAATACTCTATTTCCATTCAACTCATTAATAAATACAAGCCATAAGTACAAACATATGGTCACATGGTGTCCACAGAAGTGGATAAAATTTGACCACTAACCCTATAAAATAATATACATCCCAAGGGTCTATCTATCCACCAAAACAAAGTGGTATATACCACTGGAACATACATAGTGCACTAACCAAGCATGAATAATCCTGCAATCCCACAGGAACAATTAGATACTCAACAGACATTTGAACATTAGCTCGAACTTTTGAAAGTGGTCCAAAAACCTCTCATAACATATGTTAATTTATTTTTGGGAGCACCTCATGAAATCGACCTTGCACTATATCTTCATCACCCAACTGGTCATCATAAAAACCATATCTTAGAATCCTAGTTATCTATCATCATGGAGGTATCCTAAAAGTTAACAAGACATTCCATATTTTCATTATCATACCTGGAGAGTTGAATGAAGAAGGACATGGATTTAAAATACTCATTATTATTTTATGAATTTATCATTACATTCCTTTCAACTAATGCATCATCATGATGAGTTGATAAAAAAGTGGTCAGTTTCTAGTGAATGGAATCCTTGGCCACCTCAAAGTTACTGAATTACCTATCCTAAGAGACGAACATGAGACACCATAATAATTTTTCCCTATATTAACAAACTAAACCTCATGACACATATAACTCCAGAAATAGTCTCTAGGACTAACATATCATATACCACTCTACCACATCCTAACCCACCATGGACCAACATAGACTGATAATAAGATGAATTTGATAGCCCAAGCCTACTTTCAATAGGTAGGGGTTGGAGAATTTCACTAAGTAGTCATATTACAAATGGTAATCCTTATCATAATGAACCTATACAATAAAACCATGAATTACATAACATAAATACAAGAGAAATAAAATAGTACTAACCCAATAGGAAACAATGTGTAAAATAAAATCTATAAACATTTAGGATGAAAAAAAATATGAACATATCCAAATTCTGTATGGTAAAAATCTCACCTAACTATAAAATAGGTTATTCCTAACCTAGTAATTTATTATGAGAATGTGTTCCACTCTTGAACACCAAATCTAACCACTTCTTGAGATTACAGTCACCATGCACCACACAGCTCCACTAACACCTAGCTCACCAAGGTCAATGTCTAACTTCTTGTTGTATTCATAAGACATGAAACATGATAGAAAATATCGTATAGTGGTGAGTATTTTCATACACATTTGGAATCCCCAAATAACTATATAGAATTTAATATAATTAAATAGTTAGATCATCTGATTAGATAAAGTTCCAAATGCAAATTAAATAGTAAATATGATTATAGAGACAACAAAATGAAGGTAAACAGAGTGAATATAAGCACACCATATTTATATCCAACTCAATATAATTAGTTTTTCCATAGCTCCATATTTAAATGATATTTTTCCTCTAGTAGTCCAAAATAATCCTCACTATATTACTAGTAGGTGTTCTACACCTCGATTTCATGTCACTACTAAGTGAGTACTTTAATCAAAAGGTTGGACGATCGACACCTCGTATGTGCTTGATAACGAGGGGTTCAACTCCACAGATAGAAGACCCACTATTAATGTTTGAAAACTCAAATTATAAGTAATTTTGAAGAGCATTTACAATATTTGAGGAAAACCCTGAACAAAACACTAGTCTAAAATATACATATCATAACACATTTTTCTCATAATTTATTTTTAACTTATGTAATAAAGTCTTTTTCACATGAGTTATTTTTCGACTGATGTGAAAAAATATAGAATCTATTTTCTTGTATTTTATCTAATAACAAACACTGAAAATGTGGTTTATCAAAGTAGTTATCAAATATCCATTTTGAAGAGGTGTTTTTTGACATTATTTATTGAATAAATGATATTATAACGTCTTCAAATTTTTATGGAACACAAGGTAGACTAATTTCAGGTTCATTTGAACATGTTAAATATGTATATTTTCTCTCACATGGTGAACTATAACTATTCATTATACATTCATGTATACTATAATCATAGTCATTTGGCACTACCACCATCATCTACCCTCAGTTATCGTAGTTCACTTCTTTCACATTCCCTATGTCATACTTTATCATCAAAATCTCATTTTTCCCATCTAGTGTATATTTTGTATTTATGTTCATTGTTTCAATTTTTCTTTCATAATGATATGTTTTAATTGATGATTGTTTTTGGATATTTTTATTGTATGATTTATATTGACGCAAATATATATGTTCTTTATTTATACAATTTTAGTTTCAAATATTTATGTTTCTATTGTATTTTTTTATTTATTATGATTATTTTGATATAATGGTTTAATTAAATAATGATTTTTTAAATTCATGTTATACATAATTTTAATTTGCTGATTAATTTTTGTCTAATTTATGTTTTTTGTTTTCATTGGAATGGATGTAATAAATTTATAATAGATTATTATTTTTGAATATAATTATGTAATCATTATGATTATATGATACATTTTTATTCTTTTACGAAGTAATAATAATTAAATTTCTTCAAAGTGATATTTTTCAAATATATTGTATTTCTTCTTCTTTGAGAAAAAATTATGATTTTTTTTATTTTTTTTTATAAAATTAGATTTGAAATTAAATTTTAAACTATATTCCCTTATTTTCAAACCATGACCATTTATAATAGGTAAAAATGATTCATAGTTAAATTAAAAAATCCTGAACATGTTTTGAAAATTAGGAAGGCTTCTATGGTTTTCTTGAATTTTCTAATTGAAATTAAACAAAAAATTAATTTTTTTATCCATGTTGTGAATGTCTAAATATGAATATGTTGAAAAACATAGAAATCAAATATCAATTAACTTTTTATGTTTAAATTAATGTTATATCCCTGAGCTTTTTCTTGGTGAAATTGGGTAGAATTGTGAATCAATTGATGATAATTATTTTCACACTAAAAAAATTATCAAATTGAATAAATGGTTCATGATATTTGATTATTAGATATTGGGAGAGGACCTATAATTGAGTGTCTATATAGTGATTCTATAAAACCATTGTATCCAGGTTGTATCGATGGTGTTAACATTAATTAACTTGAATGTGAAAGTGGATGGAGTAACAAGTGTTATATAGAGTTTCTATGTCTCTTGAAAGATATATTTCTTAATGAAAAAGAACATTATAATTTTAATTGAAATGAAAGGAAAATATTATGAATCATTGTTTTGGGGTATTACAAGATACATTACATACAAAATGAATGTGTTCTATAAAGGAAGAAATATAGAGTTTTTCAGTGTGTCCTAAATGTGGGACATCATGGAATAAGGTGAATGAAAAATCACAATATAATTTCACAGTTACAAAGACTCCTACTAGAAAATTTTTTTATCCTCCCACTATTTATTATTTAAATTTTTTTTATTCATATGGGGAAAAAGATGAATATTTCTTTTAGATGAGTGTATATCTAATGTAAAATTACATCATTTAGCATATTTTCCATAGTGGAATAAAATTGATCACAATTTTTTTTTATTTTCATTAAATAATGTAGAAATGTAAAACATTGACTATTATAATATGAAATGAAGAAATATCAAATCCTTAGTAGAAAAAAGTACTTCATGGAATATTTTATTTTTATTTTTAAACATATCTCATTATTTTTTTGGAATAAGAAATATATGATGTTGAGTTTAATGATTTCTAGACCAAAACAACCTAAAAACGATATTGATGTTTTCTTATCAGCATTAATTGATGATTGGAATATTTTATGGGAGGGATTTATTATACTAGGTGATTCTTATAAATTAGGGAATATTCAACTACATACAATAATTATGTTCACTATAAATGCCATTCTAGAATATGGAAATTTTTCTAAATACAATGTTAATGGATATAAATATTTTCTAATTTGTGAACAATAGACAACATATTAACAACTGCCATAGTGAAGGAAAATGGAATACATTGGTAATCAAAGGTATTGGTCTCTGGGTCACTTTTATCAAGGATTTTAAAATAAATTCAATTACTCAAGATTGAACATACACTCAATAGGAATATATTTGGAGTTAGAACGCACTTCTAATTGAATATGAACATACTTGCATCTTTATTGTCATATATTAACCAAGAGAGTGAAAAATAAAAAAATCAACATATTCATGGAATAAAAGTGTTTTAGAGTTATTCTTAATATGTTTAAAAATTGTATCACTAAATGATTTTAAGTGGATATCTATGAAACATAAGGATTGTCACATCATGATACAAAATCTCTTACCTATTTAATTGTCTGGAATATTTCCCATCAATATCACAATTCATATCATAAAGGTGTGTTATTTGTTTTCAATTAAATTTGTAACAATGTGATTTATTTTAATTAATTCATTAATTTTGTGAATGTTGTTTTTATCTATTTTTTTCTACTAATATTATATTTTCCAATATATTTTATTAATATCTAGTTAAATTTAATGGTTATTTTAGTGTGAGAAATAACTATTTTTAGAACAATATATCTACTTTTGATCTATACTTTTAATAGGTATATTAAGATACTAAATGGTTATGAAATGAATCTTTATCGACTTGAAGAATCCATTATTCAGAAGTACATTTCTTTGGGGGTTCAATTTTTTTGTACAATCTAATTTTCTTTAGTAATGCACATTGGTTATCCTTTATCTCTCTATGAAAGAGTCCATTATGATGGAAATGTGATATGGGACATAGAAGTAAAATAATTTAAAGGTTAATATATAATGAAACTATAATTATACATCTTGAATATAATAGATGATTCTTAGCCATATATAACATTCATAATTAATGTGTTGAAACATTGCCCAAAATATATATATATGGATCTGAGATGATCATAATAATTTCTTTAAAAGGTTTTAAAGAGACAATGACTGGTTGATCAAATTCATCTAAAATATTAATATGGATAGTATGCAGTCCAAGTTTAAATATGATAACATGGTCTGGGTATGATGATAAGGGATATAAATTTTAGGTGAATGATCAGGATAACAAAAGTACAGTTCATAAAAGCAGTGTATTTTTGTTCATAATATCAATTATTTTTTAAATTTTAAATACAATAATTTTATAGTCACATAAAATTCATTTTATAGACTCATTAATGAAATGTGAAAGTTTGATTACATTAAACATTCCTTTCCAGTGTTTTATTGAAAATAGGTTATCGGTAATAATATTGTTAGACACAATGAATTTTGTATGACACTATTGAATTTGAATATATTTTAATGAAAAATAGATCCTTTTATCATAGAAACACATGAAAATATTATATACTTGATCCAGCCAATATGGAATTTTTTATCATTTTACAAGTAAAAGAATATTTTGGTGATGAAAAAATTGATGACCATGTTGACTTATACGAGATCCAAAATTACATGGAAATATTAATAGAGAATATTGATGGGGATATGTTAGATATGGTTTCAACATATCTAATTATCAATAGAAATGAATTTGGGAAAAAATACATTATTAATTTCCTAATATTATAAATAACACATATTTATTTTTTCCTTACATTTTAAATTTCATAAAATGCTCAATATATTAGATTTATTTTATTTATTAAATCAAATATTATAACAAATAAGGTAATTTTTTTTGTTTAAATCAGCTTGGTTTTATTTATTTACCCTTACATGAAGTTTGATAATGCTTACATAAATGTTGTATTTATTGAATTTATAAGAAATAATTAATTTTATTTTAATAATTTAAAATTTAAAAAACATATAAAACAACATATTCAAATAATATTATTTTTAGTGTAAAAAATAGTACAACATATTAGATCATCTTATTAATGAGGAACTATTATTGGATTAACTCTACATCATAATGGTGTATTACTTTTGAGATTCTCTAACAAATATTTTAATGAGTCGTTTATTTAGTGTTATATTTTTTATCAATTTTACAATTTTTTCTTTAATGGTTATATATTAGTTTTATTTTTTTTAATTACATTATTTCATTTCATCTCTCATTAATTGTTTTAAAATTTTAGTTAACTATGTTAAAAAATTGGAAAAAATGTCATTTTTTGTTTACTTTTTCTTGGATAATTTTTCATTTTTTAGTAATTTTATATGTAGTAGTTGAATTTTTATATTTCTATACTAGTTGTTTATTAAATTTATTTGTAGGATAATGGTGGATAATCATTTTAATGACAAAAAGATTCTATAGAGGACTATACTCATACTTCTAGGGAAGACCGTACACATACTCTTATTGGGGATCCACCTCATCCTTCGGAATTAGAGTTTTCCACATCCACAGGGGAGTGAAGACATTAAGGGTCAGTAAATATGGAAATAAAGATTTTCCAAAACATTTAGTTTCCTGTATCCAATATGAATGGATACCATTTTAATTTGATGATAATGATATCTATATAGGTCTAAATTAAAAAACAATTATTAATTTTATTGTAGTGTAGCGTAAAGGAAAAGATAATAATTTGATTTCAAATTTCATAAGTGCTGAAAAAGTATTTCTATCTCAATTATTGGTGAAAATTTTGGTTAGATAATTTGTTTTTTTTATGTGTTATGAATGGTTTTTCTAATATAGGTTTTTTTCTTCCTATTACATGACATAAAATATACCTTAGACCATAGGTGTTTTTGATGATATTTTTCAGAACAGCTTCTATGAGATTGATGGATTTTAAATCAACCCTCACATCATATTTTATTTATGTGGATAGATAAGATGAAAATCTATGTGATATATATATTCATTTCTAGAAAAATATACAAGGAATATGTGTTCTGAAATTAAGGGATAAGATAATTTTTTATTAAATGAAATCATATATTTTATAAGTTTTCAAATTTTAATGATATGTTTATTCCTAATATATTGAAAATGATATAATCTTACTAAGATGACCAATTCAATGTCATATACCCTTATTCTCTATCTCATGGAGTGTATATGTTATTGGAAGAACATGTTATAGCTGAAAATTTTCAAAATCTAAGAGCTGTGACTTTAGTGTCCCTATAGTAAGATAGTCTTTTCCCCAAGATAGACATATAAAATGAAAGAGGGACCAAATGATAAAACAGAAAAATATCGTACAGAATAGTCTAGGGTTATACCTAAGAGGATTGTAAGAAGTTATTAATTAATTTATTTTAAATAAAATATTTATCTATTGTGACTTGATGAAGCTCACATTTTCATATATTTTATACTGTAAAACATTGTTTATAATCCCACAAAAGTGTTATTGAATGGGTAATTATCATGTTTTTAGGTTTTAGTGTTATTTTGAACCCAAATGTGAAAAACGACAAATTCTGGATTTCTGACAGAACTTTACGTCAGGGGTATTTTGGTCATTTCAGGAACAATAAAATTTCAAATTTTCTGATTCAAATTTTTTTAGAATCCTTATTTTATTTCCTTAATTTTTGTATTCTGGACCAGGAGCTGATTCTGTCATCTAAAGGGTCTAAAAAATCATTGAAGATTGGAATTTTTCCAGGCGGACAGCATGGACCCACCCAAAGTAACAGACATCAAACGCGGCCTACACAAATTCAAATGATGTGTTTCCACTTGGGATACCTCTAGGACAGATAGGGTCATCTCCAAAATAAATTTTGGGGATGTTGTAGGTCATTAAAGAGGCTATTGAATGACATTATTTTGGAGGAACCTTCCTGGATGCTTCGTCCAGAAACAGCAACTGAGAATGAAAAACTCATAACTCCTACATACAGTTTCCAACATAGCTGAACTTTGGAGAGGAGACGGAAAAGATATTTATTAACATCATTCATGAAGGGTGGAACGCGTGAAGAGGTCATTATGGGGGTCTAAAATTCTCAAAAAGGAGGCCATCACCTCCTCCTCAAAGCATCCCATTCTCCATCCATTCCTTCAAGGCACCAAGGAGGAGATATCCACCAAGGGAGGCCGGCCAAAAATCTTCCACCTTTCTTTTTATTTTATTTCTTTTCTTTATTTTTAGTTTTTAATTGTAATTTAGATTTCTAATAAATTCATGCATTGTTTTTATTTTTGTGTCCACTGATTCACCCTCTTTTCTTCCTCTCATCTTACCATCGTGAACTATAATACTAATGATCATGAGTAACTAATAAGAGGAATATCCCAAGGGTGTAATCAGGTTCTTGAACCCAATACCATCTTCTTAATATTCTTTGAGTTAATTCTAAGGATAATTTATAGTGGGTGTAATCCTCACTGTGGTCGTCTAAAGGTTAACTTCTTAATCTACAACCATTTTCCATCGATTGAGGAGGTGGATGGGGGTGTACTTGGCGATCGCTAAGTAGGATTTTCATTCACAACAGGGGTAGAATAAGGTGTACACACATACTATGGAGTGTGTACACTAAGAATATTTGAAGCTGGCCAATGAAGGTGCTCCCTGAATATTCTCTCAGGAGAACTTCCTTTCTTCCCTAATTACATTTTGTTTAGCATTGCATGGTAATTTAGAATTAAATTTTAGTTTCTTATGATTTATGAATTTCATTTATTTTATTAAATTACATTTATTTCATAAAATATTAAACAACAAAAAATAATTTGATTAGGTGGAATAGAAGTAGTGATTTATTAACCATAAAATTTCCTCAAGAGAACGACCTAGGTCAGCCCCTGTGCTGCACTTAGCTATAAATATTTTTGAGAGCGTGCACGACAACGCTTCGTCAAATTGGCGCCGTTGCTGGGGAGCCAAGTGGTTTTAATTCACTATTTTTATTCACATTGTGTAAATAATTTTCCTTTCATTTAAAAAAACAACAAAAAAATCATAAATTTCAAAAACTAAAAAAAATCTTTTTTGTTCAGGATGTATTCAAATTATGATTATTATGCATGGACTGATCAATATCAATTGAAAGAAAATTTTTACAATGAACTAGATGCCCAGTTTCATAGGATTAGCGATAAAGTGAAAAACTTGGAGGGCCAAATAGAATTGATTGCAGAATATGTACGCGTATCCCAAGAACAACCCGAACCTGAACCGGAACCTGAACCAGAATGAGTGGTGGAAGAGATTTCACCCATCATTTTTTATGATAAAGAACCTGAGGAGGGTGAGAAGGAGCTACTAAAAGAATTAATCACATCATCCCGCACTCAACCATTGCTCGAGGAGGTCCCAGAAGTAAACATTCCAACTGATGCACTAATGGGAGGTCAACATTTTTTGGAAGAATCTAGGAATAACATTGTTGAAGATAACTTGAAACATGCTCTTCCCATACTTAATAATGAAACATCAGACACTTTCTACCTCTCTCTTGATTTGGAAGATAAAGAAGAAGATGCACATGCTAAGATTGAGTTTCCAATGGTCATGCCTGAAGAGATCAATTACCAAGCTGAATTACTTGAAAGGGAAGATTTCTTTATTAATTCTTCATGTTTTAATCTTATTCAAGATAAATTGTTTTCTGACATCTCTTCCATTGAAATTGATGATACAACACAAATGGAGTAGATCATGGATGATATGAAAGATACCACTAAAGTGGTGGTGATCATGGAAGAAGATCTGGATAAGGTTGCGGTGGTGCGACTACCTCTTCAACAAAAAATTTCATACCATATGGAGGAGGACACCACCGAAGTTAATAGGGAGCACCCTTATCTTTTATTCCCTCCCACTTCGAACCTCAAATTTCTTCTTTATTCTTTCTCGGGGTTGGGAACATTCAAATCTTATTTGGGGTTATCTACTTTCAGGTTTTACTCATGGATATCGGGAAAACTCACATGTGGTGGTTCATCTCAAAGAAACCACACCCACCTTTTGATTGGGGATAATCCACTAAAACTCCCTGACTAGGGGCAGTAAAAACCTAGCACTCGCTTGGGAGTCTAAACCAAGCATTATCTTTTTTCTTTTCCTTTTCTCATTCTTTTTATTTATTTTTTTCTTATTTATTTTTATTACTTTCTTGTAGTCTTAATGTGGTTGCTTCTAGGAGCTTAACTCAAGGCATCCACTTCTAAAATAATGTCAGGTTGTATCTTTCCTTCCCTTTGATTTTTTACCTTTATATTTATATTTTGTTGAGTTGAAATAAGGGGTAGTTAAATTTAAGTGTGGGGGAGTGATGACCTGCTTAGTTCTTCTTGTGTGCTTTTCATTTTTTTAGGATTTTTGAGCTTTAATGAATATTCTTATCTCTTTTCACACATCAATTGTTTATAAGGAGTTGAAATGATTTTTGAAATAATGGATTTTAAATGATTGTTGATGTGAAAACATTTTTCTTGAATTGGATTGTCAATCATTTTTATGAGTTTGACTGATTTTTGAAATCCATGACCATGAAACACTGAATCAAAATATTTTTTCCAATCCTGTGAGGTATTCTAAACCACTTTTACATATTCTTCCTAATACCCACACTTTCTTGAGGGAAACTTGAATTTTTTGTGAGAACCAGAATTTGTGAATATTCTCTTTTGAAGCTTTGGATTTCATGGAATGTATTTAAAATGATTGAGGAATCTCTTTGGCTAGCCACATTTTATCCTGAGACCCACCTTTACATTTATCCTTCATAATCCCTTAGATGCCATGAATTACCTTATAGGTTTAAGCCACATTACAAGCCAATTTTCCCATACCTACCCGCACTTTTAGTATTTTCCATGGATATTTCAAGTTTGAGTGAGGGGTAAGGGCCTTTCGTGTGCGTTCATTGGGATGTGTACCATTTCTGGGTAGTGTAAAGTGTGTGTCAATATTTTTGGCTGTGGATAACAAGAGAATTTGGCATGTGTCATCATTTCATTGTTCTTTATTTGGTTCATCAATTTCTCCTAAAAAAGAAGAAAAAATGGAGATGAGCTTGAATTCTCATTGTACATTCTTTTATGACTCATGTACCTCCCAAAAATCAAGGGCATGAATTGTCATTCATTCATTTTATTCAATTTTCCAGCTCATCCTCTATGAAAAAGAAAAAGAAAAAAAAAGAAAATAAAGATGTGCCTTTCTAGAGCTTTAAAAATCAAGGAGAACTTAGATGATATCACTCATTATCATCACTTATTGGCTCATGTACCATGTCATAAATAGGGGTGGGGTTGTTTTTCACATTTACAAGCAGTATTGAGTGAAGAATTTCCTGTGTTTTCACTTGATTTAATCATGCATTGTACATAAAAGTTCAACCTCCTCTTTCTAGCTTGGAACATTTTTCAAACATTTTACCACCGACCCTAAGCCACAGAATCATTTGAACCATTAATTAAAGACGTCATGATTAAATTTATTTTCATGTTTCACGCTGTGGAAAATGATAATTTTCACAAACCTATGGTGATACATGCGATTTTTAAGTATGAGTATAACTCTAGATTCAATTTCTCTTAAGTGAAGAGTGACATAAAATTCAATGTGAGGTAGGTTGTGATTGGGCCGTGGATTGATTTATGAGGTTGAAAAAATTTTAATGATTGAAATGAAAATGAGAGAATTATTATTCATAAAATGAGACATGATGGAATTCTATTTTGGATAAAATCATTGATATTTTCTCATTTTTTATTGTTGTGTGGATTTTGATTTGGATGTAAGATGATTGCCCAGGAGTGCAATGTTTAAGTGTGGGGGAGTGATGAATCTCACATTTTCATATATTTTATACTGTAAAAACATTGTTTATAATCCCACAAAAGTTTTATTGAATGGGTAATTATCATGTTTTTAGGTTTTAGTGTTATTTTGAACCCATATGTGAAAAATGACTAATTCTGGATTTCTGACAGAACTTTACGTCAGGGGTATTTTGGTCATTTCAGGAACAATAAAATTTCAACTTTTCTGATTCAAATTTTTTTAGAATCCTTATTTTATTTCCTTCATTTTTGTCTTCTGGACCAGGAGCTGATTCGATCATCTAAAGGGTCTAGAAAATCATTGAAGATTGGAATTTTTCCGGGCGGACAGCATAAACCCACCCAAAGTAACGGACATCAAACGCGGCCTAAAAATATCCAAATTATGTGTTTCTACTTGGGATACCTCGAGAAGAGATAGGGCCATCTCCAAAATAACTTTTGAGGATGTTTGAGTTCAATAAGGAGGATATTGAATAACATTCTTTTGGAGGAACCTTCCTGAATGCTTCATCCAGAAACAGCAACCGAGAATGAAAAACTAATAACTCCTACATACGGTCCCCAAATTAACTGAACGTTTGAGAGGAGACGGGCAAGATATTTATGAACATCATTCATGAAGGGTGGAACGCGTGAAGAGGTCATTATGGGGGTCTAAAATGCTCAAACATTTGGGGGTCGAATTCTGCCTATAAAAGGAGGCCATCACCTCCTCCTCAAAGAATCCCATTCTCCATCCATTCCTTCAAGGCATCAAGGAGGAGATCTCCACCGAGGGAGGCCGGCCACAAATCTTCCACCTTTATTTTTATTTTATTTCTTTTCTTTATTTTTAGTTTTTAATTGATATTTAGATTTCTAATAAATTCATGCATTGTTTTTATTTTTGTGTCCACCGATTCACCCTCTTTTCTTCCCCTCATCTTACCATCGTGAACTATAATACTCATGATCATGAGTAACTAATAAGAGGAATATCCCAAGGGAGTAATCAGGTTCTTGAACCTAAGACCATATTCTTAATATTCATTGAGTTAATTCTAAGGATAATTTATAGTGGGTGTAATCCTCACTGTGGTTGTCTAAAGGTTAACTTCTTAATCTATAACAATTTTCCCTCGATTGAGGAGGTGGATGGAGGGTGTGCTTGGCGATCGATAAGTAGGATTTTCATCCACAACAGGGGTAGAATAAGGTGTGCACACATACGATGGAGTGTGTACATTAAGAATATTTGAAGCTGGCCAATGAAGGTGCTCCCTGAATATTCTCTCGAGAGAACTTCCTTTCGTCCCTAATTACATTCTGTTTAGCATTGCATGGTAATTTAGAATAAAATTTTAGTTTCTTAAGATTTATGAATTTCATTTATTTTATTAAATTACATTTATTTCATAAAATATTAAACAACAGAAAAATAATTATATTAGGTGGAATAGAAGTAGTGATTTATTAACCATAAAAGCTCCTCAAGAGAACGACCTAGGTCAGCCCCTGTGCTACACTTAGCTATAAATATTTTTGAGAGAGTGCATGACAACGCTTCGTCATGACTCATTTCAAATTGTTAATAATATTCAAAATAGAAATATGTTGAAGAGAAGATAAAATAAGGGACCTTAATTGATGTGCATGGAAAGGTTATTTTAGTTTCTGTATTAGGAAATCATAAAAACCCATGTAATGTATAAGGACAACTAGAAAGTGTATCAGTTAAAAAAAAAATTTGTTCAATATAAATATTCTTCAATGAAATATGTTTATAAATGAAAAAATATATCAATTGGAAGCTACGTATTAGTATTTTAGTTATACAATGTAATAAAATATCAAATATTTGGTATATTTTCAGTTCAAATACATTCAAAGATATTTTAAGGCTACTAATACTACTCCTCCACCCTTTCATATAGATCCCACATCTCCATCTCCTCCTATTTATCTATCTCCTAGATCTATGCCTCCACAACATCCCATTTATTTTGAGATATATGTTGAGGGACCCCATCATTATATTATTTCATATAAGACTATATATTATATTGGGGGAACTATTTGTCATCAATAGAAATAAATTGAGGATATTAGGGTCACTATATAAGATATAATATTTAAATAAGAATGAATACCATTTTTTATAGGTGAGGAAATTACAATTGGTCAAAGTAGAATATAATTTTCTATTTTTCCCACATGACTTGTTCGAGAAATAACAATCAAGGTATTTAGATATTATATCCTTTACATAATATTTCTGTTAATTTTTTTTTCATTTTTTAATTTATATATTTATCCATTTTTATAAGAATACATTAAAGGTAAATAGAAAATTTTTAGATGAAAAAATAATTGGATTTTAAGAATTAATATAGAACATCTCCTAGATAGGATAGGTTATCAACATATTAAATTTTTTGGTGTAATTATATAAAATTCTTGTGAATTATAATAATTTTCGTCATCAAATGATGATGATTAATTTAAATAATGATATCTTGGATCTTGTAAATATAGATTATATTGAAATCAACATTATGCAAGCCTTTTCCATGTTTGTTGATTATCATATATCATTGAATTATTTTAATTTATATGAACATAATAATTATATTTTTTTATTAGGTATATTTATAAAATTTAAATTCATAAGGATACAAAATTAGTAAATAGATTTGTAGACCAAAAATTTATTTCTCCTATTATGATGATAATGATTAATATATAAAAAATGGTTCATATTTCAAAAAGAATTCCAAATATTGAATTTCAGTGTTAAATAATTTCTTATATTCAATGTTATGAAACATATATTTGATAAAGTGTTTTATCACTAATAAAAAAGGAAATTATATTTTTTGATCATTAGTGGCCATTGGATGTTGGGTTTTTTTTTGCAAGAGATATGAGAACTTACTGGATATTCTTTATCAATGGTAACGAGTGCGATATTTTTATGAATTTATTGAACATGTATGTTTGAATATTTTAATACATATATATTAGAATGATATTTAAATATATTTGAAAACTATTATTTTTAAAAAGATAATTTGATTAATTCAGAGATTAAATAAGAAATCATAGAACAATGATCATATATATAAAAGAAAAAGTGAATTATTATTTATAATTAATCTATTTTTCTGCAAGTACATAAATTTTTATTTTGAACTGAAAAAATATTTATATAGAGATTTATAATATTAAATAAGTAGAAAAGGAATGTGAATACTATGTTCTAATATTTATTATTGAAATAATTAAAATCGACATAGTTACAGAATTATATATTGTTAGACTTTTCTATATACCATTTCATTTTTTATTCATTATATTCAGAAAAAATGTTCAATGATTTATTTTTGTCATTCTGATTAACCTCATCCTTATAATAGAGAATATATTGGACAATTATAAAAATAATAGGAATACTATTTAAAAATCTAATTTATATTTAGTCTATTTGTAATATACAATGTAAAATTTAAAATTTATATAGTAAAGAAAAATGTGTGGATTTTGTGATGCTATTTTATGGGAATTTGATTTTATTTATCTATTTCAAGAAAGATGTTATACTATTGTGATGGGGATTTGTTGTTTTATATTTAAAAAAATTATTTTTCATATCATTTATTTTATTACCATACTGAAAAATTGAAAATAGCATTCATATGGCAATAACAGTCATGATAAATGGTTTTCCACATTAGTTTTCATACCGCCAATGTGGTAAAAAACATCCAAATAGAAATTTATCATATGGTTTAAATGAAATTTATTATAAAAATAATCATGTATATTATTTTCAAACCTATGTGATAATGAATTTATGACATTGTTTTTCTAAAATACTCAATGGGATAAATTGTTTTCCACGTTGGTTTTCTTATAAAAGGCCTAGAAAACCACCATAAAATATGTCGCATTTATAACATTTTTTATTATAAAACTATAATGAGTTATTTATCTAGTATTAATATTATAAGATATTCATGGGGTTAAATATGTTAAAAACTCAATGAACCTGATGAGAAAACCTTTTTAACTAGTGAAACATACTCAAAACCATCCCAAGGGGGATTGATTCATGAAATATCAATACATTAATAAATACTATTTATTTTCAAAGGACATCGTAGTTCCACGAAACATTATTTAATGTCTATATGCTAATACTTGATGAAACATATCTATCAACATCCATGGGGCCAATAAATGCCTCCCTTAACTCCTCATTTAAGGAACACACCCTTTAGAATTCATACCAAATCTCTGAATTTGTAAAACAGTATCCTTATAAAGTTAAAGGGGCCTTATATTCAAATCATTATCCAACATTCATGAGTATCTTCCCATGATTTCTTTAGAACACAAGACCACGGTAGAGAAATGTTTCAGAAACTATCACACCCATCATGCTAGAAGTATATTCCTCACACCTCATAGGGGTACGTGAGACCTTTATATTTTTTAAAACCCCTCCCAAGGGATGAAAGTAACCATCCATATATAGTGAACCCATGTTTTTTAAATTTTAACCTCTTTGAAACCTATGTAATTTACTAAAATATCCTGACACACCTCCATATGATTCCTCCTTTTAGTATACATAACATCAGGAAAATTGACTGCTCATTTGACTTATAAATATCCAAAATGGGCTTAATCATCCTTTAATCATTCCCACAATAGGTAGCATAAACCATCATGTGTAGACCATTCTCTTCAAGAAACTACTGGGAACTCTAATTTCTTTTTTCTCTTAATAATAAAAAAAGCTGTGCTTCCTGAAATGGATAGTTTCTAGCCCATTTTCTATCAAAAATAACAGATGTTGTGGAAACATAAGCCTTGATGGTGGAATAATCAAGAGAAATAATATGGTTTCCCTTTTTATGAAGGTTTTTGGATCCTCTTAGTTTTCCATTATCTGACCTTAATTAGGATGTTACTCCATTGGGTGTATTTATTTTCAACGTCCGAGATGTAAGAATATAAACTACATAACACTAACTACCTAGTCACATGATGTTAAATTGCAAGAAAACATCCTTACTTCATGACATTTAACTATAGCCTCACCCTATTTGACAAAATTAGGATTCCTCATGTGATAAGAATTATATAACCCCCCCAACTAGAAATATTCTATTCATAATCTATACAACATCCATGTTTGTCTCTATTATGAAAAACATGATTCCTTACTTCATGATGTTAAACTAAATGGACTAGTCATTCTATAAAACCTTAAAATAAATACTCAGACTATATATGGATTTTGATTCCTATATCCAATAAAGTTTGGTAGTATTCCTCCTTGAGGTTCAAGCATTACAATGCAATATCACCATAAATTTTTCTGTCTTCCCTCGGGGAGGTGATGACCCCAATGTCTGATCACTCCACCTAGTAATGCACTTAACCTCTTTAAATTAAACTTGAGATAACCACTAAATATCTACACTAAATTCCAACACTAACCTATATTTTTATATTACTTGATTAATTTATATTTGAAACATCCCCCAAAATACTTTAAACCTAGGATTACATCCCTGAAAGACCTTAAACTTGTTATCACGTCCCCATATGAAGTTAATCCTAGAACCCCTCCATATGTTTCAAATTATCTACATCATGTAATGTGTATGATATTCAATTGGTGACAATCCTAGGAAGCCATATGTGGAAAGAATAAGTTTATTACCATGGCGAGTTTCATATTTCTCATGTAACACAAAATAAATGTGATTCACCCTCATTGAAAATTATTGGATTTCCTTCGCAATGAACAATTGATACTTTAATCCCCTCAAGTAAGTCACTATTTAACAAACATGGTATTTCGTAGTTTTTAAACCCAATATTCCCCAAACATGTGATTACCATAGTTCTGAAATATAGTTAACTTTTATAGATTCCTAACACACTGAATGTTCACAGATTCCTATACATTTACAACATCACCATTATATCTGACTGTAAGTAGTTACCCTTTTAGGACCACATGTAGCATAACTAACTTTTTCCCAATTCTAGATGGAATTGGGAATGAGATTCAAGAAAATGAATCGAATCATTATGGGAGACTGAAACTAGGAAATTATCCCTAAGGATAAATTCATGGAGTGTGGATAAAACATTCCATCATCCCATTCTAATCAAATAAGCAACACCATAAACCATGAAAGTAGTGGATTCAATCCTTTGGAATGCTGGAATTTGGACTACCACACTAGAGGGGCCATGACCAGCCCAATGATGTAGACAATTCTATAGAGAAATATAGTACCCAACTAATTCTCTAATATAAGACTTAAAAAAATTGAACAAATGGTGATCCTCTTCTCCTTTAACAATGGGAGGATGATACAATTTCGATGTCCCATGATTAATAAATCATCAATATGAATCCCTTATCCTTACTTTGGGGGATGATGAATTATGTTGGGAACATTAAGAATTGCCTTCTTCATACATATATTGATGGTTGACTATAAATTAACTATAGGAAACAAGATACAGGTAACTTTGGACTGCACACTCCAACTGGCATGGGGGAAGGAGGAAAAGAGATATGGAAAATGATCACAACATCAAGTCTACCACAATAACAATTTCTCTGAGAGATATCATATTTCATAACCCTGTCTCCTACAACTAGTTTATTTACCATAGGATGTTCAAAAATTATGTTCATTGATAAAATTGGGAAGGTATTATCCTGATAATGTACTTATCCTAAAAGGATCAGGATGTTTTGATATCACATCGATGATTATGCCATCAGGGCCATTATAATGGTAATCACCCACCCAATAATAAGGGTGATCATTTTATAGAGTCTCTCCCAATTATTATTAAATTAATCACTACACTATTCCATGGAGGACAGTGATGAACATTTCATACCTTATATAATCACTACCATGTATCTACCAAGAGGGTTCCCACCTAATCACACTAACAATATCATGTGGTCCTACAGACCAATGAACAAAATGATATTGTCCCTTATCTATCGAACACAGTATAGAATTTCTGGGACCAATTTTGAGGGATGGCTATAAAAACATCCGGATAAGTGTACCCTCTAAAAGATGTAGTGTGTCTTATAATTATCAATGAAACTCTTGTTATTGCAACCACTACACCAGGGAATATATTTTTCCGATCGGGAAGTAGACCCAAATGTCCTATGAAGTTGGTCAAGTTGATAATAATTATCATGGGTGCCACTAAAACCCATCATGGTCATCCCTAAAATGAATAATTTATCCCCATAGTTCCTTTATAAAGTTCCATAAACTAACATGGAGGCCCTCCCAATGATGATGATATCCTCTTCCCTAAAGATCCATTATTGATGAAAAAAACTACATCTGTTGGGGGTGGGGATATTCTAATGGATCTGTCCCCATAACACATTTAAAAATACCATGATCTTTAGAGGTTCATGATAAGGGAACTATCAAATAATTATATATGTGACAAAGGAAAAAATCATATAACCATCGACCTCTTAGAGTCTGAGGTGACAAAATACTATATATAGATGCCTCCACCTCCACCACCATACATGGAGGAAGGATCTCAATAGTTATGAATAACCATCCTTGACGTAGAGATCCACAAAGTGCGAAGGTTATTTTGAAAAAACCTTCATGAGGAGGATGTCATGGATTTTATTGGGGTTCTCCATGAAACAATATGTACCTCAATAATTTTCCCTCATCTCAAACATAACCATTAAAGGAGGGGAGATATTAGTTTTTGTTATGGCACCCTCAAATGATGGAAATAAATTTTTTGAACCATTTGGGCACAATAACCTTCTTGATTAGTATGAGGCTCCATATATCCCATCCTATATGGACATATTTAAGAATATATCCTCTCCTCAAGAAGAAACGTTGTTATTTCTAGGATTATTGGCCCATGTTATGCTCCATATGCTAGAAAATCAACAGCAGAACTGTTCGGTGTCACTTCCAACACTCAAATTCCATAAAATCCCTGATTAGAGAATATAGTGATCTAGAACATGATTATCCTTCATATAGTGAGTAAGAGGATAGATTGTGGGAGATCCTATCCACCAACTAGATATTTATCATTTTCTAACCACCTATAAACATGCACTTCACCATTTTAATGGTTCAAATTTTGGACCATGTGGTGTTTCTCCGCCAAAATATCTATGTGAAATTAAACAACCAATGATACATCTAGCTATACAATCTGTGAATTCTTGAATATCTTGAGGTTATCCATCAATAGTTTTAAAGGACTCTATCACAGAACATCTGGTGGATCAGCACCCCAACTCACATGGGTTCATCCAAAGCTTCCAGTTGACCTATATAAGATCCTCAACAAAATTAAATGGGTCATGCAAGAGGATTATCTCTTTGTATATATTACGGGATTAGGGTAGATGTTTCTCTCTAATTCAATCCCCTTTCATTTTGATTATAAGACAACAAGGGTAACCAACCCATTGACATTAAATATTTCTCAAAAACCATTTCCACCATGAATTTCAAAACAATCACTCCTCTGGATGATAATAGAAATCAAGATGTTAATTGGAGGAATGGTGGAGAGAATGCATCCTGAGGGGAGACACAATATTATGCTGATCCTATAACAGTTTATGGAACTGATCATATGATATAAACATTAGACCTTGGAAGTACTCAATTTGAGGTGCTACAACTAATTAAGTGACATCTTAAAAAGGTAAAGAGAGTTTTTTACACCATTTTTCCAACGATTCCTTTTCCCAAAAATGAATCATATGCTAGAATAATTGATTTTATCCATGATTTTTTGGGATATTAGGGGATCGCCACTAAAATCATCACTGAGATATTCCTATAGTTATAAAATTTCAAGGGTTAATTTTTCCCTACTCCAATAGAACTTATGGCCCTTTAATGCAAGATACCTAGGGTTGAGGCAAACAATTTTGTAGACCCAATCAAGGTAGAGGATGGTGTATCTATAAAATGACCAATTTATGACATGCCTACCCCACATGATCTGCACAACATCCCAAATTTGGACCATAATTACTTGACCTCCCAATAGACTAGGTCACTCAAAGCATTGGTGACTACCAACCCATACCTTGATGATGTTATAGCTACTCTCACCACCCTTTTTGAATTTATAGACACCCAATAGGATATGAGGCAAATTATTTGGAATCCATATCTAGTGTGGGTGGTCTATATTTATCCACCCCCTGAACATGGTAATATGATCTTCGACAAATCTAATAGGATGGGTGATCCTCTCCAGTATTAGGATCAAATCTCCTCATGACTTGATTTGATTCTATGAAATTTAGTGTATTAGGAAGATACTAAGATTTAGTTCAACATTTATAATTTGGAGGTACCCACTTTGATTTGGTATAGTTAGACAGCCTCGAGATCTATTATCGATTAGGAATTTCTTTGCATGTAGCTTATTTACTATTTTAGATTCGCCTTATACATGAATAGTATCACATACCTCACAAAATGAAAACAAATGGATGATGATTGAGTCACTAAGAATGTTTGATAAGAATTGGTCTCTGCCATTATATCCAAGTGATATTTATGATGATTTTGGGAATTCAAAAAAAGATATCATTATATTTAAGAAGATTTATAGTTGAACAAGAAGCAGTCACAACCATTACCTCTTTCAAATCTCATATAAAAGCTGAAATAGTTAGAAATAGACAAAACCTTATAAACTCAGGCACCATTACCATATGATTTTTTTTGGTTTTTTTAATGACATGACTCACCAAACATAGCCACATTGTGAGAATACTATCCAATTCCCCCAGCAAGTCATGGATCAAGGGATTCGAATTATAGAATATAAGTATTTGGTCAACACTTTAAAATTATTTACATGTATTAGGGTACATAATTTTTTCTATTAAAAAAACATGTTGAAGTTTCCGGAATCCAAGAGGCTCAATGGGGGTATATTGATGAATATAACTTCCTACTTCCCATACCATAGCATCATTTGACACAAGATAAAACAGTGATTCATCTTAAAATATTTTCTCAAGGAATAAGAAGATTGTGGCCTGGTTGAGTTGGGTTATGTTTCAATAATGTTGTAATATGTCTCTGACACCCCAAGGGAAATTATGAGGACTCTGGTGAATGGAGTCATGCCCTAGATGAGTTAATATTATGTATAATAAGTGGTTGGATCCTAAGATGTTATCTCTAACCCAAAATATTATCTGCGATAGGTTGATCAGTATAGAACAACATGTGGTCAACGCATCCTCATTGGAAACCACATTGACATCATGTCCTTTGATGCCTCTGAAGAATATGCATAGATGATTCCAGAATTATTAGGTTTCCTAGCCAATGCCAAAACAAATACAATCTAGGAAAATTATAAGCTCATAAATTGGGTGAATCCCCAAAAATCTATCCCATCCTAGAATATTCTTTGAAGAAGGAACATGACTATGCCTGAATCAATGTTTTCAAAGTAGTGGATCTTTTTATAATATAATGTGATGAGGAATGACTCATAGATCCTTCATGAAACCCTAGAAAATTCCACTAAATAAGGGGAAGGAACCACCCTAAATGATATTATAAATGGTTTTGTACTCGAGAATAGATAGTTCAAGTTATCAAGATTAGACATCAAGCCTCTCTTAGGTATTATTAAGTATAATACCATTAGTTTTTATCATCAGGTTTACCTCTATAACTGACTAAATTAATTAATCATTCTACCCAGCCATAATAACCTAACAATCAGCCATATATGAAATATGTGAGATATCCTTTCCAGTATACCAGTGTGACTCTGGACTCTTGACTCACTCTGCCTATCCAAGGAGTTTTGTGTAGTTCTTGTAGAGTCCCTAAGGATCCCCTCCATTGTGAGGATGAGATAGAAAACATTGAGGCCTAGCATGCAAAATAATCCAATATAGAAGAATTTAAATCCCTCATATCCTTTTCCTAAAATGATAAGGGTTCAACTATTCATGGGAAGATATCCCTACTATATGTCACAAGCTAGTTTGATGGTATTGAAACCCATAATTTACCAGTGGAAAATAACTCTTTGATCAATCTTATGCCCACCCAGATGCTCCACTATCTATTACCCAAAGAATTATATTTGACATTCACCAAACATCAATCATTGGAGTCTGACAAGGGAAAGAAAAATCCACATGAAAGGATTTAACTAGAGACTTGGTTTAATGACATGGTAAAAAACACTAAGTTTATGGTTGTCTCATAAGATAATACATTGAATTCCATATTGTGGTGTCCCAAAATCCATACACACATAGTGGTCCTATATTCACTATACTCGGTCATAAAATACTCCCTCAATAATCAAGTAGGTGTAATCTGTAGTGATTTTTCTACCTTCAACTCCTATAATGCCTACAACCTGGATGATGGGAACTATAAAAATGAAGGTAAATTTCTCCATATCAATGGGTTTATTTTATAAATGTACCAAATTTATTTTATAACATCTTTAGAGGATAATTTTGTAAATATTAATGAAATATTAATCTAGTTGATCCACCAGTTGGAGCCAAAAACCCAATATCATGGGAGTTGTTTCATGGTCCCCAAGAAGAAGGAATGCTTACATATTACATCATTTAAATACACAATAAATAAAAAATTGATGTAAAAATTCCTAATCATGTTTAGTATCAATATATTCATCCCTTTTCTATCGACCTTTGTTACCACCATACCTCTCAGTGAGTAGGGATGACACGATGGAGGTGGAACTGTCCAAAATGTTTCGAAATCTATGCTAAACCGCCCCTAAATGACACATTTCATAAAATCATAATATCTAGTCATCATAGATTACATAGATAAGGGGTCTCAATTTGAGTATCTCACCCTTTTATATGAATATTATAGTTCCACTCCATTATCTCCAACTCCTAGCGAGTCACCTCACTCCTCCAATCCTCTTGTTTCAGATGATGAATGTGATTTGGATGACACCCCTCCTACCATTTAATAATGCATCTACAAAAATAATGATGAATCAACCATGGTGAATCTCAATACTGGGTAATATTTGTGTCCAACACTGAATTGTGTTTTAATTTCTATGAAGGAATAAAAATGATAGGATAATTTCGTAATGAAGCACCACAACCTGTTTTACAAGAGCTTTATGGAAATTCTTGGGATAAATCCCCGGTTATAGTTCATCACCTTATCCTCCCAATGTGCCTCCATGGGTTCAAATAGACTCCCAAGAATGTACAACTTTACCATGATGTCTTGGTTGATTCTAAATTTTACAATCTTATCAATGTCAACATCATCAAGGAAGCCTAGTACCCCAAGTGGATAGAAAATATTATCTAATCTAGGTAAAAAAATGGATAAATCAAAGTCTACATTCACTTAAGAGAACTATAAATCCATTTCCCTATGGATGATCATCCCTCTGATTGATAAAGCCTCTAATCTATGAAACTACAAGTTTTTTGTCCTTTCCATTTATGGATTGGTCCTCTAAATATAAAAAAAATTGGATGGACCCTAGGGATGAGGAATTCACAGAATTTTTTGTGCCTCATAGAACCGTATATTACCAAGTAATTTAATTCATTTTAAATAGTTCTAATACTAAATACAATTATTACATGATCCAAATCATGAAGATGCTCCTTAACACAATTATAGAACTCTATTCGAATGATATGGTAGTCAAATCCCACTAAATCTATTACCATATCAATGATATTGGTAAATCTTTTGGCATCATCCCATCTCATCATCTAAAGATGAATGACTTATAGTTTGAATTTGAGATCACCTACAAGAAAATACATAGATTAATCATCAGGTATAGATGCATTGAAATTGATCCAGATAAGATTAAGGCTATTCGTTAAATTCCTCCACCATGAAACCTACGGGAGTTTTGAGGCCTCTAAGTCTGTATAGATTACATCTAATGATTCATCATGAATATGTTTTTCAAGTGTAATAGTTTTTCAAGGCTCATGAAGAATGGAACAACATATTAGTGGAATTAAGTCCACCAAACTAAATTTGACGACAATAACATGTATTTTCTGAATCCTCCAATCTTGATGCCACATATACAAGTAAATCCCCTTATTGTTATCCATACATATCTGATATAGATATTAAAAATTATTATATAATTATTCATTTAATAACTATACTATCCATTCCAGAACCATAATGTTTTTGTTAATTTTGATACAATATGTATAAATATCTTATTTGGTACATTCATTATCATCCCTAATAACGTTATTCTCACTTTTTACCCTTATTTTCACATCATACTTAAAACCATTCTTCATAACCTGTGAAAAAGAAACATAAGAAACAGTGATATTAAATGCACTAAAAGGTTTAACATATGCGATATAAATAAATGGTTTTAGAGAGGTATAAGTTAAGAACAAGTGTATTAGATCACGATCTTAACCTAAAAAGTATAAACCTAGATTATAATTGTTCATAATCATATCTTATTTCATAAATTTTAAGAATTTGAAAATATATGAATCAGAAGAGTGAAAGATCATTATAAATCAATATATATTCAAGATTTAAAATAATAAAAATAAAAACATATCATAAAAGTGTGGAACCATCATAAGCATATTACAATTTTCTTAGGTCAATGTTTAAAACGAAGACTATCAAATCATAGTGGATCAGGAATTATCACATGATTCCAATATCATTATAGACTAGGAAACACCAGTTATTTACCATAATGGAAAAAGAATTACCACATAATTACCAAATCAAAATGTATCAGGAATCATGACATATTCCCCATTTTGTAAACGATCTGGAATCACCACCTATTTACCATAGTGGATCAAGATTTCATACTTGTTTCCCATAGAGTATTTAGAACATCAAATCATATCACAAAATTATCTCATGAGATACAATGGTTTACCTATTACTTTGGAAGATATATAATTTTGGGACAACACATCTCATAATAAAATCTATAAATATTTGTGCCTCAATATCATAAAACATTAACCATATAATCATAACATAACCCATATAATGGAAACATGATTAATCAATGTGTCATCTTTTTATCATAACATATCCTATGGAAAATAAATTGGTTTCATAAACATCACTTCCTTATAATTATAAACAATCCAAATAAATAATAATATATATCATTGGATCGTATATCCATTAAAGTTAAATTATCATCAACGGTGTCATCATAGATAAAAAATTCTATAAAGGATATCTCAAATATTTTTTGAGGAAAATAACGTTCATTTATAAATCAATTATTTAAAATATAGAAGTTTCCAATATATTAAGGAATATATTTACTTAAAAGGATCCATGGAAACTAATAAATTAAACATGAAATCATTGATTGGTTGTGATAGTGGGAAATTAGGTTCATTCATTATATGTTAAAACACATATTCTGTTCACATTTTGGTTAAAATTTCAAAACCACCTTATTAAAAATTTTAAAATAGGGTTCTTTTAATTTTTTAAAAAAAGAAAAATAAAATTTCGTAAAAATGTATTTACAATATTTATGAATAATATTTAAAAATTTCTTTATTTTATTTTTTAAAACAGATTTATGTGTGAAAAAACATTTATCCAAAGAAGAATAATTAGATCGAAATTTCATAAAACATTTTATGAACCATTGAGATTACCAAAGAGAGTAAAATTGAATTATAATTTCATGTTCATGTAATAAACATATGCTAATAAAAATTAAAGAGGTGTATCAGACAAGTATCATATTATATATTCAATGGAAAATCAAGTAAAATCTATGCGAATTAAAAATGGGTTGAAACATAAATCCCTTTCCACGTTGGTAAAATTAGAATAAAAAACACTTGAATGAATTAATTTAAATTTTAACGTTTTATAACATAAATTTATATATATAAATGATATAAATTATCAAGAGTGTATTATATGCACCCCACAATAAAAAATATGTGTATAAAATCTAACATGTGTCAACAAAATAATATTGAGATGAAGAACACTTTCAAATTTGGTAATATCTAAATCGAAAACTTATAAATGAGAGAAAATTTTAAGGAATCCTAAATACCAATAAATTTATTTAAATTAATCACAAAAAATTCATGATAATTATATACACCCCAATATTGAAACAAGTGTTGTATGTGGAATATGTCTTTCAAAAATAAAAATGAGATAGGAATCCCTTACCTTAAATTCAACATTCTTCGTAAGTGACCTAGAATCCAGTATAATAAATATAAATTTATTATAATTCTAAATTATTATCATTTAAATAGATATAATATCATATATTATCAAATTATTACAATAAAAACACCATTTATTAATAATTAATTATAAAATTATTCATTTCTAAGTGATAACTGTTTCATTTTATATAAAAGATTCAGTTTAGATGATTTCATTCTAAAACGTTGATAATATATATATTATCATCAAAATTTGAATTATGATATGAATATAAAAAATATTTATTATAAAAATATTTTTAATCATCCAAAAAAGACATCTATGAAAAAAGTAATTACATTGTTTATGGAGATGGTAGATCATACCTACACATAAATGTTGTTTTCATTTTCTTACAAAAAGTAGGAATGAAATATAAATAGAATTTTATCAGTATATAAAAATATTAATAATATCATTAATATAATATGTGAACATTATTTCAATATTTATAACAATAAAATTAACATGGTTATTGAAAAATAATTACATTGCTACGGGGAGGCGGTAAGTCGTACGTATGCATGAGTGACATTTTAATTTTATCTAACACGTAAAATAGGTGGTTAATGGTTTTTACATAATCATAATTTCAATAATGAATATTTAAGATAAAAAAAACTTTATTTTAAAATTTATACCCTATTTTTGAATTATTTTTAAGAAAAAAATAACATTGAAAGCACTCAGTTAAGAGTTTTACCTCTATGTAGAGAAACCCCTTTTAGATTACACATTAATCCATAGAAGCATTGTCTTTTGGAAATAAAATAAAATCTATGGTGTTGGTATGTAATATATGAATTTATTATCATAGTTTTTTTTCATATATAATGCATATTAGGTGTGTAGAATAGAGGATCTGTGGTATCATTTTATATGGGAGGGAAAACAAACACTTGGAATTACTTAAACCGTTAAATAATATATATATATATATATATTTTAATCATGTCATGTGAAACCAAGGAACCCCTAATATAAATATAAAATTTTAAATAATCTATATAAACCCAACCATTAAAATATTTGGATATTTTTTGAGGCATTTTAAGCCTTATCTTCTAGTTAATATAATTGAAACTCATTTCAACCTTAACTATGAAAACTCAACTTTTTACAATGATAACATTATTATATGAACAAAAATAAAAATATCCTTCTAAAATAATTTGGCACTAATAAATCCAAATATTTAGTCCATTTATCATATATTATTTATATATGTGTTGTAAATTACACTTAATATAAGTACAAGATGAACATGAAAAACTTTTTTACGAAATTAACAGATTTCAGAGTAAATAAAATTCAGACATGAAATAAATTAAAAAAATATTATTAATTAAATTTTTTATTAAAAAATAAAAAATAATGTTTTTTTATAAAATTATGTTAATTCAAAAAAATATTCATCTTCCAAAAATTCCATGAAATATGATGACCAGTTTTTTCTTAAATTTGAATAAAATATAATTTATCTTCAAAAAAATAAATATTGAGTTCTTAATTTAATAATGATATTTATAAATTAGATATTAAACTACATTAGAATAAATTTTGATCAAATACCAATCTCACAATAAGTTAAAATTATGTGCTAAATAAATTCTGATGTTTTACCCCATGGGGGTAACCTAATTTTACCTCTTACCAAGGTGACAAACTTTTACCACAATCACTATTCATAAGTATCAGATATTAAGTTGAACCTATTATAATATATTAATTATTATTCTTCTAAATATGAAATAAAATATATCAAATTCCATTCATAAAAGTGGAGGAATATAATTTAATATTAAACCCTGAGAAAATAATGAAATGTGGGTTTCCAAAAAAAGATCTTCTTTAGTGTAGGAAGATTTTATATGCAAATAAATCCTAAAATTGACTAAAATGATAAATAATTTTATTTTTAATCCATTTTAAAATATAAATTATTCTATAAAAGTCATGAAATTAAAAGGTAGTTTTCAAAAAAAATCAGTATTTTCTACAATTAAAATTTATGTTTTTATAAAAATACTACAACATATTCCAAAGTTAATTTTGATATAATGAATAAATAATTATATAAATTTTTTGAAATAAAAAATATACAACATCTAGACATTATTTTTAATATCTATGAAAAAAATATTTAAAAACATTTTTCAATAAAAACATATATTTGAAACAAAAAATTACTTTACGAAAAAATGCGTACTGATATTTTTTATACACTAATCGATTAATTTTAATTATATAAAACCTTTTTATGTATTTCATTAATATGTTTGTTCTTATTCATACCTCCCACATTAATGGATATGTTATTATATTTATGTTTAAATAAAAATATTTTAATTGTATATTACTGCTAGTTTAAAATCGGTGTTGTGTGTAATTGATTTTTTTCAAAAAACAAATTACATAGAAAAATGTAAACATAAAATCTTGAGGTTTTACATTATAACTATGTTATATAAATTCCTTCACATCAATTTAATATTAATCATAAATATATTATAATTTTTTGAAACCCCACATAGTACATATGGATAATAAAACCACTTTTGAAATAGGAAATTGTGAAACATAAAGTTTACCTAAAAATCACATATTCGAGTTCCTAGATACTAATATAATTATTTATAAGTTAAAATAGATATGTGTAGAAGTAAATTAACATCCATTGAAAACTATATAGTGATATACCACATGTTCATGAAAAATATAATGACCATAAAACCTGAAATTGGTGAGAGGTAAAAGGATATCAATTCATCATAAATGAAGATTAAAGGAAAACATTTTCATTTTTTGAATATTTTATTAATGTTGAGGGATTATATTGTTATCAATATAAATTACATGATAAAATGTAATTAATTTATTTCATTCTATTTCATAATCTCAATTTCATCATTTTATTGTCCTTTGATGAATTTACATTTTATGTCTTACTCAAAGAAATGAATATTCAAGTTGTACTTTCCATGTCTAATGAAATAAAATTAAGTTTTATAATATTATAAGATCCACAAAAGAAAAAAAATTCATTCCACTTATCCTTAAATATGTAAAAAATTCCAAAATGATTAGAATAATCTATCCGGTACGTAAAAATCGTAAATTAATATTTATGTCCTTAATAATATACCAAAACATCATCTTAATATATTCCATAAGTTCTTAACCTTCAAAAAACTTCAAAAGTATGTCTTTCCAAATTCAAATCCAAAAATTTAGAAACAATATCACTAAATTTTCAAAATAAACATATTTCTAATCGCAAAAAACATAAAGGAGTTCATAAGATCACATATTAAACATCTAAATACCTTGATAATATATTCTCTTAAAACATTTTATTACTTTCCCAAAATATCCTAAATCACCATAAAATCATAATGAAAAGAACCCTGATTCTAAAAATTTATTATAACCTTATTCCCTAAATAAGACCATTAATATCAAATAAATTCCAATAAGGCAAAAATGTAGTAAACATTACCAAATACAACATAATTCACTTTTTCATTTAATTAGTAATAAATAATAAGGTAAAAAAATATCCAATTTAATTTATCAACATAAATTATTACTTTATTCAAACTAAATATTGGTATCTCGGCATCAGGAACATAACAAGGGTTATATACACCTCAGATGTGACTTTTTTCATAAATTATCTATGATACATTATATAAATTTTATAGGTTATTGGTATTATTACACATATGCATGGAAATATATAATGAAAAACTTTTATATAATAATGCATATATGATTCATGATATTTAAACCGTAAATATAATTAACAAAACACTTCAATAATATATTTCTAAAATCCTAATTCATAAAAACATCAATCATTCCGCAAAAAGGATTGGAATAACATAATTTACTCATTTATCTTGGAGATAGCTATTTCATTATGAATTTGACATGGATTATTCCCATGTTCGCCATATATATGAGATATAATTCCATGGAGATTCATTACTCTATACTCTTATAGAAAACATCTTTCCCTTAAATTGAAATAGTTTTTTGGGTGTTTCTTCCCAAATTCAATACATGAATAAAATTGAACTTTCATTACTCAATGGAACATAATAAATTAACTTCAATAAAATTTCATATTTCTATTTTTTGATTTGTTATGAAACTCGCCACAATTTATGTTTTTAATCATGTATCATGATATTTTATTTCAAATAATAACATGGATTCACCATCTATTTTGAAATACATTTAGTTGTTTGTGAGTAAAATCATTGAATTTTATGTCACATTCATTATGAACATGATTTATCATTGTTCAACACATTTACTAAAACAAAAATTAAAATGGTGAGAAACAGTAATCATTTTAAAAAAACATATAATTAGGAAAAATAATTTATATTATATCAAAAACATGAAACCTTCTTTTTAATTTATGAAACCTTTGGTTATGCCATGTCATCAAGAATCATCATCTATTCAAATCCATAACAATGGTACCCATAAAAATGTGTGTTAACTGAAGCATATCCTCTACGAGTGTCAAACCTGGTGAATAGTAAGGTAACATTTACCTTGCACTAGAATAATTGTCAACATATACTCAAGAAACTCTTTTCAGGGTTATTACCCTTAGATGAATCCATTCAAAAACCGTATTCACTTTTAGAAACTATAAAGGGATGAATTAAAGTTAAATATAAAAATTATCTACATCCCAAAAACTATAGAATGGTATCATATACCTAGGATTAGTTCTAGATTCTTCTATAAATATTTTAACCATATTATACCAATATTAACTAAAACTATCTGCAATACTAACTATAGAGATCCATAATTTTAACAAATTGATATTAAATCCTATTAGATGAATTATTATTACATAAAATTGTAATCCATGATTTAATTTTAAATGTTTGGTGTTTTAGAGACTAGATACATAAATATGCTATTTAGTTACATAGTTCATTATCTCTCAGGAAATTATTCTCACTTTTTACCATTCTTAACATATCATACTTCAAACAATTCTTCGTAACTGAGGGAAAAGATACATATGAAAGGGTAATATCATATGCATAGCAAGGGTAAAAATTAGAGATATCAATCGATGATCATAAGTTAGTATAATATAGTCTTATGGATGTGATATTAACATCATAACATAAAATTTCTTATCCAATGTTGCATAGATCGTAATCTTGAGTCACAATATAAAACATAAGATTATGAAAATACATGAATCATAAGAGGGAGAAATAATCATAAATCAATCATTATCCATGAGTAAAAATCATATGAATAAAATATTTCATAAAAGTGTGGAACCATGGTATTAATATAAACCATTTCATATATCAAGGTTAACAATTAGGACCACCAAATCATAGTGGATAATGCATCATAACCTATTTCCCACATCATAAAAGATTATTCATCACCACCTATATCCTATATTGAGTAAGACATAACCACCTATTTCCCATATAATAATGTATCAAGCCTAACCACATGTTTCCCATATTAGAAAACAAAATCCCTTCATGTTTCCATTGATTAAAAATCACATTAACAACATTCCCATAATTATCATATGAGATATAAAACATTACTTAATGAATTATAGGTACATTATATTTTTGAACCACTCATCCTATAATGAAAACCATACTTATATTTACCACAATATCAGAAAACATTAATCATAACATCATAACATAACTCATATAAATGAAACATGTTTCATAAACATTCAATATTATATAAGAATATCACCCATGAAAAATAAATGGGTTTGAAAAACATCTCATAATAATAATAATAATAAATTCATATAATGAGTAAGTATAGAATTAGTGTATCATATACTCATAAAATAATAATTATCATCAACGATCTTATCATATAAAAAAAATTCTTAAAATGATCTTAGTAATATTTCTTGAGGAAAATACCCTTTTCATTTTACTATCACATATTAATAAATATTTAAATCTTCCAAATATTTAAGAAAATGAATTATTTGAAATGATCCATGGAAATTTATAAAATAATATTGAGAGAATTAAGTGTTCTTGATAGTGATAAATTATATTCATGTTCATTAAATTAAAACAAATATTCCTTTCTAATTTTTTCATAAAAGTACAAAGAATATCATTCAGAAAAAATGAAAAGAAGATAACATTTCAAATATTTTTTAAAAATTATACAATGTGAAGAATAAAAAATAAATATAATATAATAATATTAAAAATAATTCTGGGAAATGTTTTAGAGGAATTGGACATGAAATAAAAATATTTTCCAAACAAAAAAATTAAAAATTTCTTCATCTTTTCTTAAAATAATTTTCTGATCAATTTAGAGTAAAAAAGAGAGAAAAATGGTATTAAAACACCATATTTTGATAAATAGCCATATATGAAGATAAACTAAATTGATATATTAGAAAAGTATTATAAAATTTTATCATTTAAAATTTATGCATAAACAATCACGATAAAAATGTGGTTAAATCCGAAATCCCGAACCACGTTGGTATCAATAAATTGAAACCCATTATATGAATAAATTAGAATAACAACATTAAATACCATTAAATAATAATTAACCATGATATAAAATTTAAAATGAGAAATATATACACCTCATATACATAAATAGTTTCATAACATCAACCTTGTATCAACGAAACAAAATTGAGATGAAAACCCCTTCAACATTGCAAATATTTGAATAAAAAATCATGAAAGATAGATCCATATATGGAATTATGAATCCAAATTAATATAATTAAAGTAATAAAAATTTTAATTTATTGGTATTATATAACCCACATAAATGAAAAAATCAGGGAATATGGTAAATGTCTAAAAAAAGAAAATTCGGACAACAAACCATTACAATAAGTTAAAATATATTCATAAGGGCTCTAACCTCAATTTTAATAAATTTAAATTTATTATAATTTATAATATAATTATATAAATACTTATTACGACATATATTATCCACATATAACAATTAAACATCTTTTTATTAATATATCTTCATTAAAATCATTATTTATGGGTGTTAACTGTTTTTTTTCAGAGAAGATTTGCTTTAGAAGCTCTGGTATGTGGATGTTGATCTTGGTTCCATAATATAAATAATTTTGGTAATGATATAAATATAATATATATTTATTATAGAAATATTTGTAATCATCCAGAAAAATTTATATAGAAAAATGAATTACATCATTCATTGAGACTGTAATTTATAAGTATATATAAAAGTTTAATTCATTTTCTATAAAAAATAATGAATGAATGATAAATAACATTTTATAAATAAAAACAAAAAATTCAAAAAAATAATATATAATCATTAGGTCTAGATTTAAAACTATCCAAGTGATGAGGTGTTGAAAAACGTGTTACATCACTACATGGAGATGGTGAGACGTATTTATACACAAGGGATGTTTCCATTATCCATGGGATAAAAAGAGGTGTTTAATGGTTTTTCCATAATATGATTAAAATTAAGTATATTTATGTTACTAAAATAATTATTTTATAATGGATACATGTATTTTTTTGAGGTAGGAGAAGAAATCAAATTAAAAGTACATTGTTAAGAGTAGTTTTTTCTTTGTTTAGAAGCCACTTTTAGAAGACATATTCGTCCTTTTAAAGAAGGTATTTTTGAAAGAAAAAAAGATTTAGGGTTATAAAAAGGAGTCTAAAAATTTATTATTATAGGTCATGGCTCATCTAGATGGATTTTTAAATTTTTAGAGGATAGGAGAGGTGGTATCATTTTATAGGGGTGTGAAAGTACACACATGGAATTTCATAAAATATTAAATGAGAGATATATATATCATAATAATTTAACGTGTAAACATGGTATCCAAAATTAGAATATAACAAGTTATATTGTTGCAATTAACTAAAATATTCACCTTTTTGTATGTTTTGGATCCATTTTTAGCCTTATATTCTACATCCACTTTAAACACAATTTAACATTAACAGTGTGTGACGTCCTAGACCCAGGTGCCACATAATAGGTGCCCAAGGCTCGGTGAGCCACATGCCCTCAAGAACATCTCCCAAAATGATAGAGGTTTCCAACTAGTAGTGAGGTCCTGAGGTGTGTTCATATGAATACAATTCCTCATTAGCAAAGTGTATTGTAGTAGATAAATATAAACACAGGTTAATAGTGGAAGCAATAACAGTAAATAGAAGAAACACTAGAAAATATGCACATTAGTAACAATATCTAAAATAACTAGATGAACATACATGCATACAATTGATGAAGATATTTCATGTATCTGGAAAAATTGAAAACATTGATACAAAACAGAATGCATAACATGTTCAAAAAAAGTATAATGGAAATTGAATGACTATCCCAAGAATCCCATGATATGGTTTAGTAATATTCTATGAATGTCTAACCAAAATACAATGAAATCATGCCTTTTAAACCATAATCTTCCCTTTATCAACACCTACATTAATATAATCTACTCTGGGTACCAAACGGAACCGGGCGAGGCTTGGAGGAAAATACAAGTGGGCCACTACAAATTATTTCTATAACATATGGATCATGTAAAGAAAATATATCTGTGTGTAGGTATTCCTATATAATATAATGTAGTCCAATGTAATTAAATACCCATGTACCGGCTCCAGCCCTTGGCTGGTGTCTAAACATAACCATCCCATTAATTTATTATTACCATTTTATAAATAAGTCAGATGCTTACAATAGTGAAGGTTCCATGTTATGATAGGGAAACCTGTAATAAAATTTAATAATGAATATCCTAGGTAATAACCCTGGAAATGTACACCTCAAGGGTCACCAAATCAATAATAATTTAGCCTGTCTAAGGATAATAGTATAATCCAAGGCCCATATTCCAAGGAATTCATCAATAATATGCCTACCGAATCTAACATGATCATACAAGGTAAAAATTTGATAATCAGATACAAGGCCCTCTGTGTTATAACCATGATACCTACTTGTCAATGCTGGATCCAAGGAGTGTATACAAGGAATCCTTTAATACTGAGGGAGGTATCATACAGTGTCATACGAGGAATCCAAGAATAGTCGGTGTTCATGATCAAGGAGGGTCTCAAGCTAATAAATCTATTGTAGAGACCCGAAGCTTGACGTACATGTACATTACATTACTTTTGTGGAATACTTAATACATAAAAAAATAGACACACAAGGATCGTAATATTTTAGTGTCTTTGGAAACTTGGAATATAAACTTCTAATCATGTTGAAAGATCTTCAACAACTCCAATAACGATCTTCCCATTTTTGTTTCCTTACCTAAAACCTTTCTTTATTTCCTGGGGAAAATAAAACATAAAAAGGGTGATCTCAAATGCTCAGTAAGGGAAAACATAGAAAACATAAAACAATGCATAAACATTTGAAAGAAAAAACATGAAAATGAAATTTAAACATCAAAATTTTGAGCAAAGACATAAATCCTGGAAGTACATAAGGAACATAAATCTTGATAAAATAGCATGGGAATAAATCATGTAATTGTGGAAACCATTCATCACTTGTTATGATTTCCATAGTATCCAAGGCATTACTGCGAAGACCATCTTAGTGGACAAAGTCCCTTTCTAAATTGAGTTCACTCCTCATTCCAGTCCTGTATCACTGAACTGGATTAGCATACCGTTTCAGCCATGTCTATATCATGATATATAAATCTTTACCCAATGCATTGGATGGAGATATAGGTCCCACCCATCTCATAATTAAATCATTTTTACTTGTGCCACAAAATAATCTTAAAACATTCATCATAACCCAAAGAATAAAATGGGTTTCGTAAACATCATCCCATCATCTCATAATCCACATAAAAGAAATAGATATCATTTCATAATAAAAATTGAAACCATTTATATCATAGATACATTATATTTGAAACATACACTTATGAAATAATTTCATCTTAGATGGAAAATGGTTTTGATAAAACACCTGAAATTAATTCTTGAGGAAAATATCCTTTCTTCTTCAAAATCATTTTCTTTTCAAAAAATGTCATGCACTTTTAAAAGAAACGGGATTTTTTGAAAATAATCATGCAAACTTGTAGAGGAAGAATTATGAAAATTAGGTGTTATGAAACCGTAAAAATCCATTCACGCCATATAAGTTAAAAATAACATTTTTCTCGTACTTTTGTCGGAAAAGTCAAAAAGTACCTCGTATGGTAAAAAAAATAAGATTCCTTTTATAACATGTGGTAAAATTAAAAAAATGGGTAAAAAGGACTTTAAACATACATTAAAACACTTTTATAAAACATGGACATGGATGATAGCAATAACCCCAGTAAATACTTATGAATAAGAAATCTCGCATAAAAATGAGATTTGCAAAATTATCCCTTACCTTATGTCCGATATGCTTCATATGTATCTGAACCTCTTGTATAATGATTTAAATAATGTCATTGACTTATTATAGAATAATATTCATTGTCATTATATCATATATGGTTCACTTAGGTATTTATATTACCCGTTCATTTGTCAATTCCATGTTAAAGTAGCGTTTTGGGTAAATTTGTATCATTTATCGTACATTTTTGGACGTGTTGTTCTTGATTTTATTATTAAATATATCATGATTTACTTACTTCTAAATTGAAAAATGTGATTTATATATCATATATATTCAGTATATATATATATATAATAGATAGATAAATGAAATGAAACACATCGTTCATGGAGACGGTAGGTCGTACGTACGCATGAGCGCTATTTTCCTTTCTTTATTGACTTGAATGGAAGTAAGTAGATGAAATATATATATATATATACATAAATAAAGTAGCTTAATTATTCCATATATTTCATTATTATTCATTATATATACTTTATAATCATTCTTTAATGGTTAATCAATGAAAATGAATCTCATCGTGTTCGTGGAGACGGTAGTCCGTACATACGCACGAGCGATGGTATCATTCCCATGATCATGGATCTCTATTGAAGTGTATGTATAATATTACAGAATCAATATCACTTTAAAATATCCATATATAGTTATTTATTTACACCATTATACCAATTTGTGTAAGGTGGTGGTGGAAAAACTGATTACACCATGGCGTGGAGATGGTATTCCGTACGTACGCACGTGCGGTGATTTCGTTTTCCATAGGATGGTTAGATGGTGAAATAAGGTTGTTTCATACTTATAATAACATATAAGTATATAATTTATACTTATTTTATGACTTCATAATGAAACAACTAAATAAGAAGAAGGGGAAGAAGAAATAAAGTTGAAAGAATCGGTAACAGACATTAACTCTTCTTTGAAGCGCCACTTTGAGACCTCCTCTTACGGAAATAAAATTTGACTTTTAAGAAGACCAGGACATCTATGATGTTTCTAGGGAAGTGGAGAAGATAATTTTTCAGGGTTTGGACGAGTTTGAAGGCTAAATGTGGTGTGATGAAGAGAGGTAGGAGGTGCCCTTTTATAAGGGAGGAAACAGGCACCTTAAGAAAAACAAAAAATATTATTTTATTATAAAGCCATATTCAGTTTTTAATAGCTCCTAATTGATTTATTTTGAATCAAAGGTGGGGATGGGTCGAAATCCTCTCATCCAATATAATTTAGACAAATTTAGGTTTCTATTTTAACCTTATCATTTAGATTTAACTTGAAGTTAGATAATTTAACTTTTATCGTGTCTTCTTGTTTTCTTACACTATAAGGTTAATAAACATTCTATAACAAGCCTAAAGAATCCCATGTTGTTTATAATTAATATATATAACCTTATATAAGTCATTTGGCCGAAACTTATATTTTTAGGAATAAAATAACAATTCATAATATAATATTTGTTTTAAAAACTATTTTATGTCAATTTTGACACTATTTGGAAATTGATTTTTGTGAAACTTATAACAGAAATATTATTTCGAAAAATGTTAATTAAACAATTAAAAATATGTAATATTACCGTATAAAATTATTGGAATTCATAAAAATACTCATATTACATTTATTTGGGTATTTATAACATCAAAAATGTCAATATTTCATTAATAAGATAATTACTGCATCATCATTGTGTCATACATAAATTAAATTATTTAATGTCTGAAAATTACAAATAAAATACCATTATGTAGTAATTCTTTTTATATTTATAATGAATATTTATAGTCGAATTTATCTTCTGTATAACCCTATATTAAAAATGATTTATTAATTAATCTTCGATTTTAACTATTTTAACCCTTCTTTAAATAAATTAATAATAAATTTCCTAATCTAATCCAACTGGGCCTAAATGGTCATATTTTATTCTTAAGGTTGTTTTTGGCAAAATTACACTTATCCAATAGAATTAGGATATGTGTTAGGGTAATAATAATATCATTTTTACCCTTAATTACCCCATTTACTTTTAACCGTGGTAAAAAAAAGTAAAAAGTTACTATTCACCAAAAATTATTTTAATCTCATTGAACCACATTTTAATCCATGATAATAACCGTGTCTCTCGTATTTTCTAAATTCAATTCACAGAAGTGGTAAAATTTTATTTAAATGAAATAGTCAGTTTTTTTAACTTCCACTAAGTGGTTTCACTATTCATCGGAAATTGCAGTTTTTCAGAAAAATACCAAAAATTCAGCCTAAGCATTATTTGATATTCCGAATTCAAAATTGATGTCTATTTTTACAAATTCAAAACATAGAAGTGGAATTAATTAATTTTATAATTAATTCCTGTTATCAAAACAAATAGCGTGATTTGTAAGAAACAATAACTACCAAAAGAGTGATACATGTTTATATACAATTTCAAAGTGAAATTAATTCCAATGACCAAAATTGGATTAAATTGTAAAAATGTATTCAAATTACACATTAAAACCAATTAGAAAGATAACCTAACCATATCAATTATTGCGAGGAAAAAAGTTGTTTTTAATTAAAATATAGCATGTTTTTATTATTCATTAAAATATGAAATTTATCAGAATAATATGAAATGTTTATCCAAAGTAAATTTTTATATTCTGATTCCAAATAAGAATTTTATTTTGTCAAATTGAACTTATAGACATGTCAAAAACATGATTTAATGTGGGTGCGCCATCAAAAGGCGGCAAAAGTACAATTTCTAAAAAATACTTATTTTAATCAAAAAATTGAATTTGTTCTCATACCATGTTCAAGAAAATGTGTAAGACGAATAATAATGTTATAAAATTCAAAATGTAGTTGATAATACTCATAACGGGTAGTTCATAATAATAGTAAAACCATATATCGATGTTTAGTGAAACCTGGTATTGCGTACAACACACGATATAGAGGAAGGTCGTGATTGTGTGTAAGGCAAGCCAAGTCAGGGTTGCGTGTTGTGAAAAACACCTTTGTTGTTTCATATAATAGAATCCAACCATATTTCATTTATACATTGAATATATATATATATACACTCAATGTTTTTTTGAATAACTACTATCAAAATTGTGTGTCACATGATCCAAGAATAGTGTTGTGTATACTACAAGCTCATACGGGGTTGCGTATAGCGCAAGGTAATATTGTTGTAGATTACAACACAAGACATCAATGAAATTAAAAGAATATTTTTCATAAAATCTTGGGGTGTTACATTCTACCCCCCTTAAAATGAATTTCTCCCTCGAAATTCATCGGGGTTATAAATCGTTTAGTATTTATAGAAACCCACGTCGAAAAAAGGAATACTAAAACATAATTTTAAAAACCAAAGTATAAAATGTAACGATTACCCAATGTAACTCATCAATGGGTTTCCATATAGGAGAACATAGGTGAAAATATGGATATGGAAGAAAAATCTAACCATCAAGTTCTAATGGAGAGTGGTAGAGAACATGGCTCTGAAAAAGCCATCAATCACAAAGCCATAGATTTTCGATGATCTAAGGTACCATCTGATTCATCGGATATAAGGGCACTAGGAAAACATTTTTGGTTTTCAAGATCATTTCCCTAATGTTGATGAAATTGGAATTAGAAGAAATACTTTCATGATTTTGGTACAGTTTCACCGTTGGTCATTATTTGGACAATTTTCACTTCATCTCTTAAAGAAATGAAGTTGAATTTTTCATTCGTGAAGTGTTAACAGATCATGTCATAGAATGACGGGCCATTCCATCTGTCT
This sequence comes from Viscum album, assembly GCA_963277665.1. NCBI lineage: Eukaryota > Viridiplantae > Streptophyta > Magnoliopsida > Santalales > Viscaceae > Viscum > Viscum album. Next base: position 270,016,551 of record OY728131.1, read on the forward strand.
CAAACCAAAGGATAGAAAAGTTATCAAAAATACATAAGTCCATCTATTGTGAGATTAATCATATATGGTTCCTAAAATGGACTTATACTTCATATATCATACTACTTAATATAATAAAACTAGTTTCTACTAAATAGGGACTTCATGTATGCCAGTGGTAGGTGATAAAGGCTATTCGCACTTCATTTGTGGGTTCGATTCCCGCAGCCTTGTCCAACGCGATGGGCTGTCGCCCATACTGTAGGTTGTCCTTTTTTTCTAAAAATACATTATTATAACTTTCCATCAATAATATCAAAAAACTTCTAGACTTAAACAATAAAAACTTTTGTCCAACATAATCCATTCCAATCTTTAGGTTTATCTAAAATACATATGTCTAGTCTCATAGTATAAAGAAAATGATTATTTGAAATGTCATCAACCAAGCATGTGAATACCATCATTTATCCCCATATATCTTTTTGGTCACATTCCAATCATGTGAATACCTTAATCATGTATTCTCTTGAAAAATGAATACCCATTAAACCTTAGTGAAAACATGAATGCTGCTAAAAGTTAACTCTTTCCACATACCAAAATCCAAAAATTCTATATACTCAAACCATGATATAACCTTCTCTATATATCAGTCATGAGCTCATGAATACTATCAAACAATTAATTTTCTCCTTATCCCTTCATTATGGGCATATCATCTACTTTCGAAAAATATCTGAATAACCTTTCATGGTTACTGGTACCATTCATCATAAACATTCAAAACATAAGGAAAGAAAATAGTCTAACAATCCTTAGATGTCTCTTTATTCCATAGTACCATTAGATTACTTATACAACATTTCACTTGATAAACATGTAATCATTCTACTACCTTTTTAAACCATTGACCGAGCTTCAACAATTCATTCATCTCACATAACATTTGTAGTCTCTTCATCATCATCAACATAAATACTACCCATATGACCATACTGATTCTCATCATGATACTTTCCCTTAGGGCATTGGTTTGTATAATGCCCGTACAACCCACATTTAAAACATTTAACCATTGTTGATGTCGTAGAAATACCATTATCCTTATCCATGGTGTTAACTGAACCTTTTCCTTTTCACTTACTGGGTTTGTGTCCTTCTTTTCCACACCCTAAGCATCTTCCAATTCCTTTGAAAATTTCTTCTTGATGCTTCTTCCCACATGATTTACATAGGGGAAATTGAACTTTCTTTCCTCTGTGATCATCATGAAACTCCATATTTCTCTTATTAGCTGAGTTAGGAAACTTACCATATTTGAGTTTATTAATCATATTATGAGATTTATGATTCGGCATAATAATGATGTTTGGACTTCCAAATCCAATTTCATTTGGATGCTCATGAAGATTACCATTCCATTGTCCATCATATCCTCCATTATCGGGAATCATCTTGTTTCCAGCCATTTTCTAAAACCCAAAAAGAATAGTGTGAGAGGAAAAAATCATAATAAAGGGGGAGTAATTTCAATATCTAACATCTTATGTTTAATCTAATATCGTGACCGAAATTCTAAGACTATAACCTATACTTATACTTAACATTATGGACATCCCTAGACATACCTTAGAAATATCTCTAGGGATATCACTAAAGTTCTCGCATCCTAGTTTCCAATGGTTGACTAAACCTTTCCTCTGATACCAACTGTAGAGACCCGAAGCTTGACGTACATGGACATTACATTACTTTTGCGGAATAATTAATACATAACAAAAATAGACACACAAGGATCGTAATAGTTTAGTGTCTTTGGAAACATGGAATATAAACTTCTAATCATGTTGAAAGATCATCAACAACTCCCATAACGATCTTCCCATTTTTATATCCTTACCTAAAACCTTTCTTTATTTCTAGTGGAAAATAAAACATAAAAAGGGTGAGCTCAAATTCTCAGTAAGGGAAAACATAGAAAACATAAAACAATCCATAAACATTTGAACAAAAAAACATGAAAATGAAATTTAGACCTCAAAATCATGAGCAAAGACATAAATCTTGGAAGTACGTAAGGAACATCAATCTTGATAAAATATATTGGGAATAAATCATCTAATTGTGGCAACCATTCATCACTTGTTATGGTTTCCATAGTAGCCAAGGCATTGCTTCCAAGACCCTCTTAGTGGACAAAGTCCATTTCTGAATCGAGTTCACTCCTCATTCTAGTCCTGTATCACTGAATTGGATTAACATAACATTCCAGCCATGTCTATCTCATGAGATATAAATCTTTACCCAATGATTTGGAGGGAGATATAGGTCCCACCCATCTCATAATGAAATCATTCTTACTTTTTCCACAAAATAAACTTAAAACATTCATCATAACCCAAAGAATAAAATGGGTTTCATAAACATCATCCCATCATCTCATAATCCATATAAAAGAAATAGATATCATTTCATAATAAAAAGTGAAACCATGTATATCATAGTGACATTATACATCAAACATACACTTATGAAATAATGTCATCTTAGATGAAAATGGTTTTGATAAAACACTTGAAATGAATTCTTGAGGAAAATAACCTTTTATCTTCAAAATCATTTTCTTTTCAAAAAATGTCATGAAATTTTAAAAGAAAAGGGTTTTGTTGAAAATAATCATGCAAAATTTTAGAGTAATAATTATGAAAATGATGCGTTATGAAACCGTAAAAATCCATTCACTCCATATAAGTTAAAAATAACATTTTTCTCGTACTTTTTTCAGAAAAGTCAAAATGTACATAGTATGGTACAAAAAAATAAGATTCCTTTTATAACATTTGGTAAAATTAATAAATGGGTAAAAAGGAATTTAATCATACATGAAAACACTCTTATAAAAAATGGATATTGATGATAGCAATAACCCCAGTAAATACTTATGAATAAGCAATCTCAGATAAAAATGAGATTTGCAAAATTATCCGTTACATTTTGGCAGATATGCTTCATATGTATCTGAACATCCTGTATAATGATTTAAATAATGTCATTGACTTATTAAAGAATCATATTAATTGTTATTATATAAAATATGGTTCACTTAGGTATTTATATTACCTGTTCATTTGTCAATTCCATGTTAAAGTATCGTTTTGGGTAAAATTGTATCATTTATCGTACGTGTTTGGACTTGTTGTTCTTGATTTTATTATTACTTATATAATGATTTACTTACTCCGAAATTGTAAAAAGTGATTTATATATCATATATATTCAGTATATATATATATATAATAGATAGATAAATGAAATGAAACACACCGTTCATGGAGGCGGTATGTCGTACATACGCATGAACACTGTTTTCCTTTCATTATTGACTTGAATGGAAGTAAGTATATGAAATATATATATATATATATACATAAATCCAGTAGCTTCATTATTCCATATTTTTCATTATTATTCATTATATATACTTTATAATCATTCTTGAATGGTTAATCATGGAAAATGAATCTCATCGCGTTCGTGGAGACGGTAGTCCGTACGTACGCACGAGCGATGATATCATTCCCATGATCATTGAACTGTATTGAAGTGTATGTATAATATTACAGAATCAATATCACTTTACAATAACCATATATCGTTATTTATTTACACCATTATAACCATTCTTGTTAGGTGGTGGTGTAAAAACTGATTACACCACGGCGTGGAGACGGTATTACGTACGTACGCACGCGTAGTGATTTCATTTTCCGTAGGATGGTTAGATGGTGAAATTGGGTTGTTTTATACTTATAATAACATATCAGTATATGAGTTATACTGATTTTGTTACTTCATAATGAAACAACTAAAGAAGAAGAAGTGGAATAAGAAATAAAGTTGAAAGAATCGGTAATAGACATTACCTCTTCTTTGAAGCGCCTCTTTGAGACCTCCACTTAGGGCACTAAAATTGGTCTTTGAAAAAGACCAGGACCTCTATGATGTTTCTAGGTAAGTGAAGTAGAGAATTCGGCAGGGGATGGTCGAGTTTTAAGGTTCAAAGTGGTGTGAGGAAGAGAGGGAGGAGGTTCCCTTTTATAAGGGATGAGAGGGGCACCTTAGGAAAAACTGAAAATATTATTTTATTATAAGGTCATATTCGGTTTTTTAATATCTCCAAATTGATTTATTTTGAAGCTAAGGTGTGGATGGGTCCAAATCATCTCATCAAATATAATTTAGACAAGTTTAGGTTTCTATTTTAACCTTATCATTTAGATTTAACTTTAAGTTAGATAATTTAACTTTTACCAGGTCTTCTTGTTTTTTTACACTATAAGGTTAATAAACTTACTATAACAAGCCAAACGAACCCCAAGTTATTTAGTATTAATATATATATCATTATCTATGTAATTTTACCAATCCTTAGATTTTTATGAATAAAATAACAATTAATAATATAATATTTGTTTTAATAACTATTTTATGTCAATTTTGACACTATTTGGTAATTGATTTTTGTGAAACTCATAACAGAAATATTAGTTCGAAAAAATTTAATTAAATTAGTAATAATATGTAATATTAACCTAGAAAATTATTTTAATTCATAAAAAGTATCAAATTACATTTATTTGGGTATTTATAACATCAATTATGTCAATATTTCATTAATAAAATAATTACTGCATCATCATTGTGTCATACATAAATTAAATTATTTAATGTATAAAAATTAAAAATAAAATACCATTATGTAGGAAACCGTTTTAAAAATCTAATGAATATTTATAGTCGAATTTAGCTTCTGTATAACTCTATATTAAAAATTATTAATTATTTAGCATTGATTTTATCTATTTTAACACTTCTTTAAATAAATTTATAATAAATGTCCTAATCTAATCCAAGTGGGCCTAAATGGTCATATTTTAATCCTAAGGTTGTTTTTGGCCAAATTAATGTTATCCAATAGAATTATGACATGTTTTAGGGTAATAATAATATCATTTTTACCCTTAATTACCCCATTTACTTTTAACCGTGGTAAAAAAAGTAAAAAGTTACTATTCATAAAAAATTAATTTCATCTCATTGAACCACATTTTAGTCCTTTATATTAACCGCCTCTCTCGGATTTTCGATATTCAATTCACAGAAGTGGTAAAATTTCATTTAAATGAAAAAGTCAGTTTTTTTAACTACCACTAAGTGGTTTCAATATTCATCGAAAATTGTAGTTTTTCAGAAAAATACCAAAAATTCAGCCTAAGCATTATTTGATATTCGAAATTAAAAATTGATTTCTATTTTTCCAAATTCAAAACAAAGAAGTGGAATTAATTTATTTTAAAATTAATTCCCGTTATCAAAACAAATAGCGTGTTTTTTAAGAAACAATAACTATCAAAAGATTGATGCTTGTTTATATCAAATTTTAAAGTGAAATTGATTCCAATGACCAAAATTGGATTAAATGGTAAAAACATATTCTAATGACACATTAAACCCAATTAAAAATATAATCTAAGCATATAAATTATTGTGATGAAAAAAGTTGTTTTTAATTAAAATATAGCGTGTTTTTACTATTCATTAAAATATGAAAGTTATCAGAATAATATGAAAATTTTGTCCAAAGTAAATTTTTATATCCTAATTCCAAAGAAAAATTTTATTATGTCAAATTGAACTTATAGACACGTCAAAAACGAGATTTAATGTGGGTGCACCCTCATAAGGTGGCAAAACTACATTTTTTGAAAAATACTTATTTTACTCGAAAAATTGATTTTGTTCCCATTCCATGTTCTAGAAAATGTTTAAGATGAATAATAATGTTATAAAATTAAAAATGTAGTTGATACTATTCATAAAGGGTAGTTCATAATAATATTATAACAATATATTGTTGTTTAGTGATACCTGGTATTGCGTACAACACACGATATAGAGGAAGGTCGTGATTGTGTATAATGCAAGACAAGTCAGGGTTGCGTGTTGTGAAAGACTTCTCCATTGTTTTGTATAATAGAATCCAAAAATATTTTATTTATACATTGAATATATATATATTTAATTATACACTCAATGTTTCGTAGAGTAACTACTATGAAAATTGTGTGTAACATGATCCAAGAATAGTGTTGTGTATACTACAAGCTCATACGGTGTTGCATATAGCGCAAGGTAATATTGTTGTAGCTTACAACACAAGAAATCAATGAAATTAAAAGAATATTTTTCATAAAATCTCAGGGTGTTACATCTATATCCTTTGAATGGAATGGTGTTCTTTAATTCTCATGGAATCCCCAAATAAGAATACAATGTGAGCTCGAGTCAGGCCATTCTTTTTTAATTAGAAACTCTTGCAATATTTCATTTGGTTCAGGACATGCCTTTCATTAGTGTGAAAAGGTCATGTATCTGGAAAAATTTATTAATTTCATTAAAATAATATTCAGTGATTATGGTTCATTTGGGTACCTTACATTAATGTTTTAAGGGGTGGTACAGATAGGAGGCCAATATTTCATTGACATTTAATATGTTCAAGTAATATACTAATTATACATTCCGAATTTCCTTTCACAATTACTTATAAATTTGAATCACTTAGCACAGGTGGGTCAAGTGGTGAGAATACCTAGTAATTTCCATTATAAAATTCATAATAAAAATCAATCCATTTAATATAGAAAATCATATTCTTATAAGGTTCAAGCCAATTCGCACACCAAATAGTGGCTAAAACATGTAAAATACTAAGAACCCAATTATCAAATAACACCCTAGATGGGATGGATAGTGTTGTGGTCATAAACACCAACAATTAATAACAAATATTTAAATATCATATCCATTCATTTCTAATTATTATAAGTATGGTATATAAATTAAATAAACATCACCCGATGAAATTGGTGGGCCACGCATGACAATTAAAAAATCATTGAACTTGAGGGATGAGTTATAGACCACCCACCTTAATCTTTTAAAACTCTCATCCTCTGGTATCAGGCCTTTATTTGTCTTGGTTGGAAGTTGATATAAAAAAATAAGAAAAAATTCTCAAACCACGCTGACATGGTCAAGAGAAAAATAGAAGTTAAGAGGTTTAAATAAGCTTGAATTCATACCAATGTTCATCCAACATGATGAATGAAATCTTGATCAGATTCTAGATGAAGGAGATAATTCAATCCCATGATTTGGAACTCCAAAGTCACCAAAATGAGATCCAAGAATTTAAATCCTACTATAAATCGAATTATGGAAGAATATGTGTCCTAATTGAAACCTTATGGTCAAAATAGAAATATTACGTAGAAAAATATATTGTGAAATATTTTTCTATACAGTTTGAAAAACCATGCAAAAACTATGCATGTGATCCTATGAATAATGGGATCCTACACGGATATTCCATATAGCCATGCACCAATCGTGTGATAGGGTTCTTTCTGAAATATGCCTTATGTACCCTTAATAAAATCATGTGTCAACCATGCACCAAACATGAAATATTTCCATTTTCCCAAAAAGATGGGATTCATTCTCCGAACACTCTTTGGCCACCCAATAGACCTTTTCTAACTCATTTGGAATCCATATTAGGCCAAAAAATAAAGTATTCCACAAAAATTTAAAGGATCCATACCCGATTGGAAAATAATGATCTTATATTCTTCCACCATAAAAGAACTCATCCTTCAGTTCACCTTCCAAGGGTGGTGAACTAGTATCTGAGAAAAAATCTGGCCACTATGAATGTATGCCAACCTCCCACTCCAATGTCCCATCATTCATTCATCAATGCTTCTATATCTCTCAAACTGGTGGGACAAATCAGCCTCATTAAATCCTCAGGATATGGCCGACAATTCTTACTGGATATTCCCCAGTGGTAGAATTAGCTACAATGTCAACTTCCTCAGGATCAATGGTATATGTTGGGTCAGCATGATACTGGTGTGGTTGTGAAATAAGGAACACATCGGGCATGGAACGGTAAATATGATTTATTATCAACTGATAGTATATCAGCACAACTCTCTCTAGGATATCAAACATAGCTACATAATGGCACGCCATATTCCCTTCTTCAATAACCATATATGTCCTAGTCTGATAAATACTCGAAGGAAAAAATGATCCCATACAATGTACTCTAGAGGTATCTGATGGCGATCGACATAAGATTATTGTCTATACTGGGAAGTATTCATATGATTTATAATCAGTTGATCCTAATATAAAGTCTCTTGAAGAATACAAGGACCTAGCAGGGTTACCACACAAGCCACTATCAAAAATTAGGGGTGAACCGAATGGACTGCCATATAAGGCCTCAAAAGGATCCAACTAAATTTTCTCATTATAGATATAATTATTGGTGAACTCAATGAGAAAAATGTGCTTCTCCAAAGAACCCATGAAATCAAGGACTCATGCTCAAAACATATCCTCTAGAACCTATATTGTTTGTTCTGATATTCCATTAGACTAAGGGTGAAAAGGTGTGTGTAGAAGAACATGTTTCCCCATATCCTTCTACAATCACTACCATAACTGTTATGTGAACTGAGTATCCCTATCTTAAATGATAGTATTAGGGACCCCATGGAATCGTATGATTTCAAAGACATACTGTCTTCTTACCTCATCAACTGAGAAAGTCTCCTAAGGATGAATAAATTGGTATACATTCATCATTTTTTCAATGACAACCCATGTAACATCACTTCATCTATGTGACCAAGGTAAACAAACTAAGAAATGAATAAAAACATATTCCAATTTCCATTCCCATACTAGAATTGGTTTTAAAAAGCCTAAAAATATATGGTGCTCCTCCTTCACCAACAGATAGAACGAACTCATTGTGATAAACACTTCTATATGACATTTCATCCCAGGACACCAATATTGGCATCACACGTCTTGATACATCTTTGAGATTCATGGATGAGCATCCCACTAAGAGGTGTGTGGAACTTTAATGAACTAAAATATCATATATTTAGGGACCTAGAAATTTCAATGGATATCTATGATGTGGCCTCTATTTAAAGACCAATCCTGAAGCAGGTCATCACCTAATATACACTATTGGCGTACAAAAACTTCTAGATATGAAACAGTTCTACTCTTCACCTCCTCATGGAGGGAATAGGTAACTTCTAAGGATGATAGATAAAACTGCTCATGACTATCACGAAACTCTAGATGCATCCCAGAAAAGAGGGCCATTAACTTCCATTGATCAATGGATTATCATACGGCATGTGCCTGCTTTTTCTGACTTATTGTATCTATAACTACATTTCCCTTCCCATCTATATATGACAGGACAAAAAAAGTTTTATTGATATTTGGCCCATATCCATTCACTAAGTATCCATTCATTCTGATTAAATATATATTTGAGGCACTAATGGTCTATGTACACCACAAATCTCTCAGCAAATAGATAGATTCTCAAGCAACGTAAGGTATGGACAACGGTTGCTAGCTCCAGGGTGTGTGTCAGATATTTTCTCTCATCAGGCCTCAACATAGGAGATCCATATATAAGAAATATATCTTCAGACATCAACACTGCTCCTAGGCTGATTACTAATGCATCACATTAGACGGTATTACATAAACCTAGATTGGGAAGAATTAAAACAGGTGTTAATACAAGCCTCCCCTTCAGCTCCTGAAAGGCATTCTCACATGCATCTGACAAAAGGAACATGATACCCTTATTTCTAAGTCTAGTAAGAGGTGAATCAAGGCATGAATATATTATATGAAATTCCAATAATATCTATCTACTCCCAAGAAAATTTGTATATAAAACATATTATTTAGATTCTCCTAGGAAACAATACTAGTTAACTTTTTTGGGTCAACAAAGACACATAATTTTGAGATAATATGACCCAATATGTGATATTTGTCAATCGAGAAGATGAAATTATCAATCATGGAATAAATATTATTCTCTATCAGTGTACAGAGAATGATATCGATTTGTATGGAATGGTTTCTATGAGTGTGAGAATACAACCAAATGTTGTCCACAAGTACCATGTATAGTGAATAAAAATAGTGGAGGGACACCCAATTCATCATAGCCATGAAATTGGCGGGTGAATTCGTAAGAATGAACAACATAACTAGGTACTCTACATTAAATACAAACAAAGGAAAGTTGTACTATGTATGTCTAATGGCCTGACTCATACCTCATGATAACTCGATAATTGGTCGATCGTAGAGAAGACCATAGCGCCTTAGAAATTGTTAAAGAGATAATATAATTGAGGTAGTGGATAACATTTAATGATTGCAAGCTAGTTTAACATTTTTTATTGCATGCATAGATGTAAGGTTTCATTGACCATCATGGAAAATCATTGGAGATCTGCAAGAGGATGTATTGGGACTTATAAAACCATTTCCCTCAATATCAACTAACTACCACTTGAGGTCCTGCAGATCAGTAGGTTCTATCCTGTATGGAGTAATGGACATTGTATATGCTCTTAGAACAAGCTTAATTACAAACTCTTCCTCCCTCAGAAGAGGTAATCCACAAAATTTTTCTAGAAAGACATTCGTGAAATGATCCACCACTTGTGTAAAATCATCATTTTGTAAAAACTAAAACTCCCTGAAGAAATATCCAATCTCGGTGGTCACCCCACCGAGCCCATGATTCTATGGTCTATCTCTACCATCCTGGACATCCCACTCTCCCGTATGCAGATAAATGCTACCCTATGGTGATGTAAGCAATACCCTACAATGATAGATCTCTACAAAATCATGAAACATAACCAACTAATACATCCTATGAAAGACATTGATTCCTGTAATCTATAGAACTAAGTGGATCTATAAGAAAGGGTAACTTCCTACCTCCATGGTACAGTCCCTACAATGGCTTATTCCTTCTGTCCATAACCCAAATGGTGTATCTAGGGTCATTACACCATAGTAATGTTGTATCTCTAGTCGGATAATTTCCATAAAAGATATAGAGATAAAAGAGTTCAAAGATCATAAATCAGATAACCAAGATACTATAGTAGATTCCACAAGAATATTACCTTTTACCATAGATGGTCTTGCAGCCTAATCCATATGTACTATATGTAGTGCATGAAACATCCATGATCCATATCCATGTAGAACATATGGACTATCAGGATCATAACAACACTTTTGGGGTTGTAGGTGATAAGGGGTCTAGATTCCACATCCAAAACATCCTCCTCATCCAGTTTGTCAGTGTTATTCCAACTCCATGAATAACGAGGTTTGAAATATCCATTTATTTATGGTAGAGTTGGCACATATCTTTTTCAAGATGAAGCTGGTGGAAAGGTACTTCAGAAACTCAAGAAGTTCCCCATACAATCGCATGCTCAAAACACCATTTTTTTCTATCATAATGAGGACTTTTTTCCACCATCATCGAGACTGAGGACGCAATGTGGAGATATCAAAATGGATTATCTGGTTTTCACATCCCTAACCAAAATCATCGAGAGAACATTTCCTTCCACCAGAAGAACTACTTTCCTAATGTGGCACTATTCGTCTATGCCATGTATTATTTCCATCCCATATGTTATTCTAAATGATAAGAGCCTAATTTAATATTGAATAAAAAATAGGAATGATAAATACATTCACCATTGTATAGATGGAATACTGGGGCCCATCCTCAAAACAACTATCATGCAAATTATCATCACCTTCTAAAAGTGGTGAAAAGAATTTCAACTTCATATAACATGCTTAATACACCATAAATAACATATAACCCTTCTTGAGATGCATAAACCCTATATCTCTATCATCTCTGAGCATGTGATGAATGAACTAGACATAGAAGGAAGTCTAGAAATCAACTCATAACATGCCCTGATAATGACTAGATTGGGTAATCACATCCCACCATCACTAGGTTGAATCTGGAAGTATATATGGGAGAGCATGAACCTCCAGTATGGATGCTTCTTCATATGATAAATGATAATAAGGATGGATTTTATCCATGAATCACCATACTACATATATCCATCACCTAAAATGGAAGGAAGATGCTGCTATTGGATCTCACGACTCAGATCATCCATCAAATGTGCAATCTGTGGTGCACCATGCATGGACTGCATCACACGTAGAAAACAATTATAAAACTATGCATCAGTTCTCAGATTAGGTACATCAGGAAGATCTCAATTGACACTCCTAGATTTTAGAGTGGTGGCTTCGGGCCCACCAAGCCTGGAACATGGATGTCTCCACCCTCATGGCATATGATATGAGGGTTTCATGGTGGAATTGGTCTAAATATTCCCGAAACACTACTCAGAACATGATTAGGAAGAAAGATATCATCGCCAATGGAAGATGAAGGTAAGAAAACTCACTACCCAAGGCATACTACCTAGAATACCCGCTTATATGGATAGGTAACATTAAGTACTCAAGTATACATTTCATTTAATTTTATATTTAATTTTCTAGTTTCACACCATTGTCCATATTAAATGTTACAAAATGGGATATGGATGCACTACCAATTAATTTTAGATGTCATGGTTCACTTTATAATGGATACCCATTTTCAGTTAATCAGTGTCCCTAAACCTTATCAATTGAAAAACACCAATTTCTTTATATCATAATAGATATACTTGGTAAATTAAATATCTCAACCCATGAAGTCCCATAAAAATCTTGAATTGTGATAGGCAATTAGTCAATCAAAACTAAGAGCAATACAATCATGAGATAACTATCACATCATCGCCCATTAATCATAGGCATATCAAGAAAATGCAAAAAATATTGAAATGAACCTATATGGAAAGGAAATATTCCTGTCATGATAATTCTAGGTTCCTATAATGATGCATGTGAAAATGCTCCTTTCCCTCAAATCTTTGGGGCAAGGATGAAAGAAAATCCTAAAGACATTATAATAATAAAAAACACCACACAAATTTGAATCAATTAATGGTGAAATAATGTCAACTAGAGTATGAAAAAAAGAATAAAAATTAATGTTTTGGAAACTAACATTTTACAATAAACAAGGGATTGTGACGCCCAAGAACCTCATATAACCAAGTTCCCATTGTTCCTAATATGTAATATATTGTCTTCAAATAGTATAGAAAGAATGAAAACTACTTTTATTACACATTGTGATGTCCTGGACCTGAAGGCCACATAATAGGTGCCCCAAACCCAGTGGGACACAAGGCTTCAAGCACATCTCCACATATTCAAGAGGATGCCAGCTAGCAGTGAGGTAACATTGTGTGTCCATGGGGAGACAATTCCCTCATCACCAATGTGTAGCACAATGGATAAATAAAAACATAGGTAAATTGTTGAACAAATACAAGAAGAAAAGAATGTACAACATGAAATAGAGACAACAATAATAATAACTAAAATAAATTGAATAACATACATTCATACTTCTAATGGTGATATGCCGTATTTCTTGAAAATCGGAAAACATGGATTCAATATAGTAAGAAAAAACTAGTTCCACAAAAGTATAAATGAAATATGAAGACTATCACCGAAATCCCAACCTCCGGATCGGTCATATGCTCTCAAGACCCATCTGAAACAACAATGAAACAAGTGTTTGAAGTCATATGACTCTCTTTATCGACATGTTTATTCATCAAATCTACTCTGGGTACCAAAAAGCTCCTAGATAGGGTGTGAGATGAATCTCAGTGAGACACCACAAATGGGGTCTTTAACATCAGGCATGTGTAATGGAAATTTAATAGAGTGGAAGCTTGTATATATGAAGTAAAGAAATACAATTTAACTAACAACCATTGTACCCGCTTCATCCCTCAGATGGAATCATAACATAAAGAGTCCATTAATTGATTATTACTAGTTTATGAGTTATTCACATGTTAAAAATAGTTAAGGTTTGAAATTATGACAAGGCCACTGATAATGAATGTTAATAATTAATTTCCAAGGTAACCACCATGGAAACGTAGAACAAAAGGGTTCCAACTCAGTAATAATTGTATCATGGAAAAGGGTAAGAGTGTAATCCAATGAGCATATTCCATGATATTACACAATAATATTTCCACAAAATCCAAGGTGATCAAGCAAGGTAAATTGGGTCTAAGTAAAGATATGGACTTAAGGCCTATAACCATGGAACCTACTTGTGAATGTTGAATCCAAGGAGTGTATCCAGGGCATCCTTTAATAATATGTGAGGGATCCTATGATTTCAAACCATAAATCCAAAAATATAGAAGGATCGAGATCCAGGTGGTTCTCAATCTGATCAAGCCGTATCCCTGAATTGGAATGGGGTTCCCGAGGGCTTGTGGAATACCCAAAAAATAATCCAAGGTGAGATCAAGTCAGGCCATTTAGGTTTAATTACAATTTCATGTAATATTTCAGTTGGTTCAAGTCGTTCCATTGATTAGTGTGATAAGGTCAGGTATCATGAAACCATTATTAATTCAATTAAAGGAATATTCAATTATTAATGTTCATTCCTCTACCTTCTATTAATGTGGAAAGGGTGTTTATGGAAATGCAACCAATCATTCATTCAAATTTAATAAGGACAAGTCATATAATTAATCTAGTTTCCAATTTCCCTTTCACAATTAATTTTCAATTTGAAGAACTTACCTATGGTGGGTAAAGTGGTGAAAAAACATGGAACTTGACATTATGATATTCACAATATAGAAAAACCCATTTAGTGTAGAAATGATTATGCTTTGAATGTTCAATCCAAGTCACACTCTAACGGTGGATCAAACATTCCAAATACTAAAACCCAATTAAGGCTTAACATCATACACGGGATGGATGTAGTTGTGGGAATAACCACCAATAATTAATCAAGATAATGAAAGATCATAACCATATGGTTCTGATGATTATATGCATGTAATATAAATTAAATAAATAGTAGTCGATGAAATCGATTGGCCCCACACGACAAATCCAAAACCCATAAACTTGAGGGATGAGTTATAGACCGCCCACCATAGGCTTGCATGAATATAATCCTCTAGTATTGTTCTTGATTTTTCTTATATTAGAGTATATCAAATAAAAGAGAAAGAGTGGTCACACCATGATAATATGGTTAAAAGAAAGAGAGAAAGAGAATGACTTAAATAGGCTCGAGTACTTAACGTTGTGCATCTGACATGATAAACGGAAGCTCAATTGGATCTCGAATGAAGGATATTCTTAATTCTGAATATATTTACTTCAAAAAGACTGAAAATGAGATCAAGGAAGGTACATACTTTTATAAATCGTATTAGGGAATAATCGGTGGCTTAATTAGATCATTAATGGGAAAATAGAAATTTTACCTAGTAAAGTAGAATGTGCATAGTTTGTCTGCAATGTTTGAAAATGTGTGAAAAAACCATAAATGGGTACGTAGGAAGAAAGGGAACATGAATATTTTGGCCACATGGTCATGCATCATATTTGTGGTAAGGATTTCCCTAGATGTAGACCATACACATGGTTTGGAAGACCGTGCGCCAACTATGCAATTTGGCCAGTTTTCCAAAAGGTTCAGTTTCTTGCTCTGAACAAGGCCCGAACACCCATATAAAATTTTCTAACTTGTTTAGAATCCATATTAGGCTCAAAATAAAGAATTATACCAATGTCAATAGGATATATTCATGAGTGAAAACTTGGTACTTACAGTCCTTTCCCCATAAATGAACGCGTCCCCGAGTTCACCTTCCAATGGTGGTGAAACAATGT
Source organism: Viscum album (assembly GCA_963277665.1). Taxonomy (NCBI): domain Eukaryota; kingdom Viridiplantae; phylum Streptophyta; class Magnoliopsida; order Santalales; family Viscaceae; genus Viscum; species Viscum album. Next base: position 270,032,355 of record OY728131.1, read on the forward strand.
ATGAGAACACTTTTGGACACTAAGAACATATGTATACCTCACACTCAAATTTATTATCTTATACATGGAAATCCTATGATAACACTCATACGAGAGGGTCAGACCGACCTCAGATAACCTCTCTGCTCCAGTCGATGTTGCATACTAGATACTACTCAAAGGTAAGATTGACATCTAAATGATATTCCATAGGATCAAAGGTATGAAACCGATCGACATGTGATGGATGAAGCTATAAAAAATGGAAGACATCATGCATGGAATGGTACCTTTGAGGTATTTTCAACCCACAAGCTACATGCTCGAATCTCTCAAGGATCTCAAAATGACTTATGTAACTAGAAGACGACCTCTCTTACATATACAACCATCTATTATCTATCATGGGCGATACCAGAAGGAAAACATGATCCTTGACCTCAAATACTATGGGGAATCAACATAGATCAGTATATGTTTTGACTAGACTAGGAAGTAATCATATGATTTTTGACCAGCTGAACCCACATTGATGTCTCCTAAACGAGATGAGGACCTAGTAGGGTTGTTTCACCTACCTCTATCCAACATAATAGTGGATGAAATGGGCTACCATATAATGACTTAATAGGGGCCATCTGAATTGTATCCTAGAAGCTGTTATAATAGGAAAACACAACAAGAGGGATATGCTTCTTTGAAGAACCACTGAAATCAAGGACACATGATCAAATCATATCCTCTTGAACCTCTATTGTCTGTTTTGATTGTCCATTAGTCTGAGGGTGAAAATATGTACTTATAATCACATGTGTTCCAATTTCTTTATATAATTTCTTCAAGAACCATGATGTTAAATGAGTTTCCTTATATGAAATTATATTACATGGGACCTCATAGAGTTGTATTATTTCATGAACATTCGGTCTTCCCAAATCATCAACTAGGAATGTATCTCGAATAGGAATTAAGTTGGATACTTCTATATATATACTAATCTTAGGTTTTTCCACAACCTTGTGTCTTCCATCTAGGCCTCCACATTAGTTTTCCATTATGTGTCCTCCAACCAACATGCCACGTCACCCCTCCGCATGCTCCCAATTCTTCTCCACGAAAAGTCGATCGTGCTCCCACTACCATTCTCTGGTTAAGCGACCTCTCCACGCACTCCGTTTTATTCTCCGTGAAACCCTATCCCACTCCCACTGTTTTTCTCCAGGGAAGTGACCTACAATTCCAAGGTGCCCTGCCTTTGTCATTCTCCAACTACCGATCTACCCACAGTCTACAACCTTCCATCACTGACCACTTCCTTCTCCTCAGTTGATATACAATCAATGAGTTCTTCATAATTCCGATTGCGGCCTTGGTAAACCTTTTTCCCACCTACAGCTCCCCCAACATCCCGATGCCTGCTTCAATCTCTCCCAAGTTCCAGATGCCTTCGATGACTCTGCCTCACTGCCTCGACATCGCATGTTCCCTGGATTTCCCTGCCCACTCATCCTACCATCTAAGGGTTCTCTCAACACTCATCCACCGGCTACTCCCTTCCCTCTAGTTTCCCTCAATGAGATGGCTATCAGAATCCCCTCCCCTTCTCCCCTCAGTGAAACCCCTCATAACTCGTGACTCCAACTCTGTTTGGTACACCACACCCCAGGACCTCAATGATTCGCTTCAGCATCTTCCAATTTCATACAACATCAACCAATTCCATTGACATTGATTCAGGTCTGTAATTTCATTGCATTATTTGGAGGTAAATGTGCATTCTGAATGCTTCATTCACGCTCCATATATTTATCATTACTAACGATTTACTCTAGTCTAGTTAAACATTTACAAAACATTCTTTTTTTATTATTGACTCTGCATTACATTATTAGTACATTCAATTGTCCATATTTTGCTTTCCACAACATGAAAATTATATATAATGAACAACATTGCAAACCTGTTTTCCACCTCAAGCTACAAGGAAAAAATTCTACAGTCAAGGGATGATAAGAATGGAATATATAACATTTGTAAGTACTCTGTTCTGTTATGTTTAAATACAAAAACTTACTATGATTTTTCATATTATTATTACTCATCATTACATCCAATTTAACAATTTTCAAAACTACTGTAAATTCGGAATTGTCTTCTACCCTTTTTTCAAGAGCATGGTCACCATAACCACTATCAACTGTTGGCATCACGGATTCAGTCATACAAATTCCATTGTGATCTCAATATGTCAACGGTATGTAGTGACTCAATTTTGTAGAAAAAAGCACAACACTAATTAAATGGTTTCTATACTAATGTAATTTAGACGTATTTAACTTCTATTTCAACTACAGTGCCAGTGAAATTTGTTTTCCAACCAAATACAAACATGTCTCTCCCTACAGACTCTGTAGAGTTAAGGTTACAACAGAGCCAACATATGAAAAAAAAAAAATTTGGTATGTGATCGGTATTCTTCTCTACTTCATGTTCTAATTTGTATCACTGTTTTACTAAATCTATTAATTACAACTGACACAATAACAATGTCAACATCTACTATATTTTTTTAATGATGTCTAAAAAAATTTCAGGTACTACATCAACTGAACCATTTTCACCTAATGGCGTCACGCATGCACTTACACGAATTCTGTTATCATCATTGTCTATCAATGGCTAGTTCTTATTATACTACACAGCATAAAACATTACGCTACCAAATTCTTTGATTTCTAAACAAATGACTAATACCCAAATTAATCATTGATGATAGTGCCTGAAATATCTTCTCCTCAACCAAACACAAAAATGTATGTCCCATCAAACTCTAGAGATACAAGGTTACAACGGACGGAACTTATAAAGGAACAACATAAAGTATGTAAGTCTTCTGTTATTTTTAAATCATATTATCAAACTAATGAATATAACATAGTACAATGTTTGTCATTGCAGTGCTATGTTTTTTTTATAATTTTAATACTAAATGTCCTTGTGTAATTAGTACATCTCATTACAAATTCCAACATAACTTTTCCAATATCTACAACAGATTCTTTAGTGAAATCTACCAATATGACTGCAAATTCATTGAATGGAACATTATCAACTGATTCCCTCACACACAGACTCACATGAATTCCATTGTCATCTCTCTATGTCAATGGTTAATTCTATTATCTTTAACATAATACTACACATTACTTGAAACTACTATCCAGACTATCAGAACTAATGGATATGTACATTGTATTTGAAAAAAGTCCATGGGCATGATGCTCCTCAATCAAATACAAACATGTCTGGCCCATCATCCACCAGACATGCAAGGCTACTGTGGAGACAATTAATAGTGGAATGATATGGAGTTTGTAAATACTACTTTTATGTTGTCTTACATGTTAACAGAGTATAAAACAAGTGAAGATGCCTCAATTATATGTTTCGATGTGTCTGATACTCAGATAATTGTACCGGTATCAAACTATGACATCACAAGAAGGGACATAGGTAAGCCTTAATCATATTTTCCGGTCAATAATCACATCAGTTTCAATTTCAAATTAAATAACATTATTGCACCTTAAATTATTTCAGTGGTCACAAAATCAACATCAACTCCTACTACAATATCTTCAGTGACGTGTCATAATCAGTCTACTGTAACAATTAATGCAGCGCTACCAACAATTTGTGGTAGCGGTGGAGTCACACGTGTACCACCATCTTCTTTATGTATAGATGGTTAGTAGTTTTTAAATTTACTTGTATTAACTATTACTATTTACAAGGAAATTAATAATTACATAAACTACTGATATTAAGCTTCTTAATTGAACCCAGTTCCAGAACCATCTGCTCGACCATCAACACTATCTTCAAGGACAAGAAAATGAAAACAAAGTCTAGAAGACATGACACTATCCCCACTACCATTCTGTAAGTATATTGTAACTGCTTTTTTGATGAAAAAATTGATGGTTTTTTGAACTCAGCATACACCGTATAACTATCCGCTCAATTTTTTTCATAGCTTTAATGGTTGATGAAGATATGCTGATAGATGATTTTCATATCTCCTCCGCACAGTACGACCAAAAACTGTCTCGATAAGTTGATATACCTGTTAGTTAATTTTTAATTTCTAATGGTTTCTTGAAAAAACATATTCTGTGATACTGAATCTTTTCAAGACAAAGAAAATATAGGTATTTAATTTAACAATATTCTCTATAAGTAGAATTCAAATTACGATTAATTTTTCTAATATATGTGAACCTAACATTTCATGTAATAGAAAAATCAATAGAGAAACATAATGCAGAGAACAAATGTTAGATTGATTACTAAACATGAATTGTTGTTCTATAATCAAGCATCATTTTCTCAGAATATCACTATGCATTTTTATTAATATGTTCAACATTTTACTATTTGTGAATCAGGTTATTCATACATTGGTGATGCTTCTGAAGTCTGTCAATATTGTCACTCATTTATATGGTTCGATAAGAGAAATAATAACTACAACAATAGAACAAACCCGCGTTTCTCACTATGCTACTCGATGGGAAAAATATCTTTAGACATACTGCATTCATGTCCTGCGTACCTAAGGATGTTGGTATTCGATCGAACTACAGCTGAGTCCCGATATTTCCAAAACCACATGCATGTTTACAGCTCAATGATTTCATTCAAGTCTATTGGTGGAAAGGTAGATAGGTCATTAAACAATGGTCATGGTCCATGTATATTCAGACTACATGGGAAAAACTAAAATCGCATGGGTTGTTTATGTCCACCTGATGGACAACCGCCACATTTTTCACAACTATACGTGTATGATACTGCATATGAATGTCAGAACAGGGTACTCGGAATTGGGTATCAGTCTATTTCAAAATTACATACTAAATTTTCCAACCATTCATCACTTAATATTAGCTACCAATGTCATTTCTGCAGGTTTGATTCCAATAATCACCTTTCGATTGTTGACGAAAATATTGTGCTTATACTACAACGTATGCTACAAGAGCACAATGCTTTGTCATGAGAATTCATAAGTGAAAAGGATTTTCTTAATCATCATGAAGTACCAACATTAAATCTATGGCTACATAAAAAAATACATACAAGTGAAGCCACATATAACCTGCCGAACACTTCTAAAATTGCTAGGCTGATTGTCGGTGATGTTGAAGATCTCAATCGTGAACTTGATAAAATCATTAAAAGAAAAGTGGTGATTTGAAAAGAGTAGATGATATTAACCCATTTTATCTTCCATTTCAATACACCTTGATCTTTATTGGAGGTAAAGATGGATATGTTTACAATGTATTGCAACGAGCTACTCCTTTCACAATATGTACTGCACTCAGGAAGGTAACAATGAGAGAGTACATCTCCTTTCACTTTCAATTTCGTCAACAGAATGGTTCAACATTATTACATTGTAGAAGTTTATTGTAGCAGTTTGTTTTTTATGCTTATACAATGATTGAGTCCCAAATACTATCTTTCATTTGATTCAATCAAAAAAGTTTGAGGGTTGAATTATACAATGGATTACAAGATTCATTTCTGCGAGGTGACCGTGAAGGCTTATCATGTGGCAAGCATATCATTTAATCTTCATCATTTATCGGTGGAACTAGGTATATGATTCAAAATTACCAGGATGTAGTGTCTATTTGTAATTGGGCAGGTAATCAAGATCTATTTCTAACATTCACATGTAACCCACTATGGCCTGAAATTACTCGATTTTTTATGAATAACAATCTTCATCCAATTGACTACCCTCAGATATTATCTCGAATTTTCCAAATTAAGGTTGATCATCGAATGAAAGATTTAAGTGTGGGCTATTTATTTGGAACATCATGAGCAGGTAACACTCTATATATTTAATATTTATATATTTTTAATTCATTTCTTACATTATATCATCTTCTATTAACATTCTATATCATTATTTTCCCATGTAGTTGTTCGAAACGTAGAGTTTCAAAAAATTTGCATGCCTCATGTCCACATCCTATTATTTCTCTTCCATGAAGACAAGGTTAACACTCCTGCAGATGTGAGCAAAATATTTTGTGATAAAATTCCGAATCACTGTGCATACCCAAAGATATTGAAGCTGTTACAAAATTCATGATGCACGACCCTTTACGTGATACCAACCGTTCCTCCCCTTTTGTGAGAAATGGAAAATGTACAAAATTTTATCCAAATAAAATTGTCACACACACAATTTTTAATGAGGATGTGTATGTGGTATATCATAGAAGAGATTATGGTCGTACAATTGTTAGAAATGGTGTGCCTTTGGATAACCAGTTTGTGGTACCATACTGTTCTATTTCTCTTTTAAAGTATTAGGCTCATATGAAATTGAGTTTTTCATTCAATCACCTTATATCAAGTACCTCTTAAAATATATTAGCAAAGGGACTGATCGTGTTACCGCACCACTCTATGAGAGCAACAATAGTGACTGTCCAGAAAACAATGTGGATGAGATAGAGATGCACTATGACTACACGTATATAACTCCTTCTAAGGCTTCATGGAGAATATTTTCTTTTGATATCCACTACAGATATCCACCAGTTGAGAGGTTATGTTTCCTTTTTCCTAGAAAAAATATAGTTACTTATAGTGACAATGATAATATTGAAGATTTCCCCAGTCATTGAACTATTACTGAATCAATGTTCACTGCATGTTTTAAATCAAATCATACTCACCCGGAAGGTAGATGTCTTAGTTATGCTGAGTTTCTTACTAGATTTTTTATCCACTGCAATGAAAAAAATGGACCTCGTGAAAACATGGATTTAGTATTGGTAGACTATACTATGTCCCTCCAATAACTGGAGAGTTGTTCTACATGCGGTTACTTCTAACAAAAATATAAGGAGAGACTTCATATGATGATATGATAATAGTGAACGATATTAATAATGGAATATTTAGAAGGGACTTTTATGCTTTGGGACTACTGGAAAATGAGGCTGAATTTATTGAAGCTCTAAAAGAGGCATCAGCTTGGGGAATGGGACATTCTTTACGGAGGTTGTTCGCAATAATGTTATTTTCAAATAACATATCTCACCCACAAAATTTATGGCATGAAACCCGTGACTTTCTTAGTAAATATGTCATGTATGGGAAAAGGCGAAGGTTAGGAATGCCAGGTATATCTATATGTTTGTCATTAAATTTAAAAAAACAAAAAATTTTTTTTTTATATACACTGATGAACATAAATACTATCATTATAATTAATTCATATTATCATAAAAATAAATGAATCCTCGGCTGACTACCGAATTATTGTATATTATACTCATTTTAATATTATTGTTCTCTGAAACTATATGCATCATTTTTGTATATTTGACATTGATAGATCATTAGAGGCATATGTATGCTCTTCTTGAAATTGATCAAATTTTACAGAGAAATGGTACTTCTCTTCAGTTTTATCCTCCTATTCCACATCCAGATTCTGCAATTGACTGTCATCCAAATCATTTAGTCGCAGAAGAACTGCATTACAATAGTGAGTTACTTAAAAATGAATAAAAAAATAAATAGAATATCCTTACTGATGAACAAAAACATGTTATGGATGTCATTATGTCTTCGTTGTCTTCCAATTTCGGAGGTTTCTCTTTCCTACATGGATATGGAGGAATAGGTAAAACCTTCATTTGTAATATGCTAACAACTTTTCTAAGGTCATAGGGCTCTATTTTTCTAGAAGTTTCTTCGAGTGGAATAGCATCATTACAGCTTTCGAGGGGATGAATTTCACATTCTAAATTTCATATTCCAATCTCTATTACTGAGCAGTCAGTTTGAAAAATTAAGCAAGGTAGTCATCTTGCGGACTTTCTACACTTGACAAAACTTATTATTTGGGATGAGGCATCTATGGTTCATAAGTATTGATTTGAATCTCTCGGCCATACTCTAAGATATATAATGAGAGTAAGAAATGTTAATGCTCACAATTTGACTTTTGGTGGTCTAACCGTTGTATTTGGGGGAGATTTCAAGAAAATATTACCAGTAATACCTAGTGGTAAAAGATGTGACATTGTATTTTCAAGTATTATGTCTTAATATTTGTGGGAACACTATCAGGTCTTAACTCTAAAAAGGAACATGAGATTGATTCGACTACATCCAGAAATAATTCAGAGGTTGTCCATGAGTTTGCAAGATGGACCTTGGAAATTGGAGAAGGTAGAGTTGGAGAACTAAATGATGGTGAAGCAGTCATCCAAATTTCTTCTATGTATCTTCTTACCAAATATGAAAATGTTATGGCTGCAATAATTGACCATATATATCCTAATTTCACTTTCATCTATGGTGATGTCTCCTATTTTAAAGACCGTGCAGTTTTAGCTCCAACCCGTGATGTTGTTTAGTAAGTAAACGATTACATGTTATCTCTCACTGAATTTGATAAGAGAGATTACATCAGCTCAGATTCTGTTTGCAATGCCAGTCTTGATACTGATAGGGTAGAAAACACATACACCTCTGAAATGTTGAATGGAATCAGTTCTTCTGGGTTGGCTGCCCACAAAATTACACTACAGATTGGTGTTCCCATTATGTTACTCAGAAATGTTGATCAATATATTGGTTTATGTAACGGTACTCGTATGATTATTAAACATTTAGGTTATCATGTGATTAGAAAAAAAATATTGAGTGGTTGTAATTCAGGGTATTCCGCATTCATTCGAAGACTAAATATGACACACTCTGATGATAGATGGACTTTCAAAATATAGAGAAGGAAATATCTGTTAGCAGTTTCATATGCAATTAATATTATTAAAAGTCAAGTATAATCATTGTCTTCTGTTGGGTTCTATCTTCGCAAGCCTGTATTCTCTCATAGAGAATTGTATGTTGTAGTTTCAAGGGTTACATCACCAAATGGCTTGAAAAAACTAATACAAGAAAACACTAACACATCTACAGGGTTCACACATAATATTGTGTATAAAGAAATATTTTATAACCTTTATTAGGTATCATTTAAAATAAAAAAATTATATTTTACTGTGTATTTCTTATCCATGAAGTGTACTTCAATGACTTATTTATGTGATTCCTATGTTTATATTTTCAATATTATATGTAATAGTACAGAGAATAAAAATTTCATGATCAATAACCCTATTGAATGAGATTGCACCATAGGATGATGAGACACTATGGATTGAAGTTCGTTTGCTGAACATGTGGTGAAATTCATTGCCCATATCTTCCAATGATGTCTTCGTGGTTGATCTAATACAATTCAACAAAGAAGTAAGTTTACGTTACATTAACAACTATTTATTTATTTGTATATTGTTCTATTATGTTCTATACGTCATTAAACATTTACACATATTGTATCTTTCTGTCCTCTATCATAAGTCTTCTTTACATACTAACATACTTTTCAATATACATTATTTAGGGAATTAAAATTCAATGTACAATAGGTAACCATAAGCTTATCTTAATGTACAAAAATTATTTTCATAGAGGAATGTGCTATATGATACACAACATCCAAATTTCTTCTAACCAAGGAAAGTACTTGGGAAGTAGACATCCCTGCAGAATCATGATTACATCCACGACATTTATTTGACCATGTGATGCAAACATTCCATTTTTTTAGTTTCTACTTTACTTCATATAATGTGATTATTCAGAGGAGTATTCTAGAGGAACAATTAATAGGTATATTTCATTAACAACTGTTTCTGACTATATTATGTTGTTGACTTCGATAGAGTTATGCTTAAAATAATATCTTTATCGTCATTAATTTTTTCAAACTAAATTTATTTTGTCAATCTATTTTATAGAAATTATAGGACGTCTACGTTACACACATCCAGTGAAATCTATGGGAAATTCCAACCTACAGATTTATATTCTTCTAGAGGATTAGAGGTCATTAATTTAATGCTATTACTATATTAAAATGCAGAAAAAAAAATTCCTGCCTTTCTAATACTTTATTTCCATACAGAGGTATGAAACTTACCAATAGTTTATGGGGAGGCTTTGTGAATGAAATGAAAAGTTACTTTGAAAATTACAAAGACTCATCATCGATTCTTATATTACAACCTGTACGAGTGAAATGACTAAGAAGTATGGTTTCTAACAACATTGTGTATTTTCAGCTCTTAGTACAATTAGTTCAATTCATTTAAATTGTTTCAAACTTCTTACATCGACTGTTATTGTGACTACTACTGTTAATGCTACAGAAATTATATACAACCTAGATATTTCAGAAGTAAACTACTTCAGAAGCAGGTGACCTTTGAACTAATCTATATTCAGTATATTTATATTTTTTTAATTTTAAATCTAAAATCTTATATCGAATGTTTGTAAATGTTTTTTTATAAAAATATGTTATTGTATATTTTACATTCTTGGGTTGGCGGTTGAATCATAATTCAATACTCCACCACCGATAACTAGTAACCCTTTTGCATTTTTACCATATTGGATCAACAAGAAAACTATATCAAATGTCAGAAACTGTTCGCAGGTAAAAATAAGAGATATGAATGTTGACAATTCTGTATTCATTATTTGGAATTTTTCAATTAAGTCATCACATAATTAGTATATTATTTCATACTCAATCTTTTATATCCTACATGATGAATAATTTCGGTAAAAATACAAAAAATTCAAAGCACCTATAGTTGGTTTTATGAGTCATGCATTTCTTGTATGAAGAAAGTACACCATTCAGATGACAGAATTTGGTGCCAAAATTATAAATTATCTCCTCATAACACATCTCCCAAGTTACTATCATTTAAAATATTAAATATCATAATATTAATTCCTTTTAAATTAAAATACTTATTGGTACTAACAGTGCGGTCATCATTTCATATTAAAAAGATTTAGAGTGCAACTTAAGGTCACTGATAATAGAGACTCCATTTCTGTAACACCCCAAGCTTCTACGGTACGCTTCTCTTTGAATAATGCAATAGCGTGTGTTGTACGCAACATCGAGTTCTAACACACCACAACCAATCAAACTAGCCGTTATGAATAGTAATACCCACTTTTTGAAATTTATAAATTTTATTTTTAAAAATGGACTTCATTTTGGATTCGGAATATCGAAATTAGCCTAGGGTGATTTTTTGTTATTTTTCTGAAAAACATCATTTTTTGCTGAATAGCGAAACTAATAAATGGTAGTTCAAAAACTGAATATTTCATAAAACCTAATTTTACCGCTTATGTGAGTGGAATTTCAAAAATCCAAGAGACACGATTAATATCAAGGACTAAAATGTGGTTTAATGAGATGAAAATAATTTTTGGTGAATTGTAACTTTTTTACTTTTATTTATCATGGTTAAAAGCAAACATGATAATTAATGGTAAAAAAGATATTAATATTACCCTAACACATGTCCTAATTCTATTGGATATGCTTAATTCGACCAAAAACAAATTTAGGAATAAAATATTATCATTTAGGTCCACTTGGATTAGATTAGGACATTTATTATTATTTAATTCAAATAATAGTTAAAAGAGTTAAAATCAAAGTTTATTTACTAAAATATTTTTAATATAGGGTTATACATAAGATAAATTCGATGTTAAATATAAATTATAATGATAAAATGATTTCCTACATAATGGTATTTTATATATAATTTTAGACATTAAATAATTTAATTTATTTATGACACAATGATGATGCAGTAATGACCATAATAGTGAAAAATTAAAATAATTGATATTAAAAATACCCAAATAAATATAATTTGAGACTTTTTATGAATTAAACAAATTTTATAGGTTAATATTACATGTTATTAATGATTTAATTAACTTTTTTTGAAGTAATCATTCTGTTATTAGTTTCACAAAAATCAATTTTCCAAATAGTGTCAAAATTGACATAAAAGTGTTTTTAAAACAAATATTATATTATTAACTGATATTAAATGCCTAAAAATCTATGGTTAGGTCAAGAGACTTATATCATGATAGTTGTATCATTAATGGACCACTTGGGGGTCTCTTGGAGGTATATAGTATGTTTATTAACTATATAATATAAAAATACAAAGTGACATGGTAAGTGTCAAACTAATTAACTAAGAGTTAAAAATAAAATAAATGGTTAATATAATGACCCAAACCTGTCTAAATTCTATTGGTTGAGTGGTTTTCGACCCATAACCACCTTAACCGTTAAATAATACACTTTGGAGCCATTAGAAACCGAATAGGAATTTATTATAAAATAATATTTCTAGCATTTCCAAAGGTGCCCCTCATTCCTCTTATAAAAGGGCACTCCCCCTTCTCATTAATTCACACCATCAAAGCCATTTGGATCAGCAAAAATCTACCCAAATAATCTATCAACTTCCCTCACTTCATCCTAGAGGCCTTCCTTTACTCAGAAAGCCAACCTAAGGATCCCTTTTGATCAAATCAAAAGGAAGAACCCGAAGAAGAGGTAATGTTTTCACCACCCTCTTTCAAGTTCCTTTCTGCTTCAACTTATTCATTCTTTGTTATTCCCACTCTAAAATATTGAATCATATATCTCTTATATACTGTAATATTATTATAAATATGGTACAACCATATTCAGTATTCTATCTATCCTTTTAATGACATGTCACCAGACGTGCGTACGTACGGCTTACCGTCTCAACGTCGTGGAGTAATTGTTATTCAATATATTATTATTTAGATGGGTATAATAATGATTTTTAATTCATATAAATATTAAATATAACATAATAATGATTCTGTATATATGATATACCATCCAATTATATAATATCAAAAGAATGATATTGTCGCTCGTGCGTACATACGGACTACCGTCTCCACGAACGCGATGAGATTCATTATCCATCGTATTCATTCAAGTCTAATTATCATTTGATGATTAATAGTAGTATCTAAGGACTTGATATAATTCTGGATATGATTAAGATACAACCTATCCATGACAAACATAGCTTACGTAACAAAACTTATAAAAGAAAATGAGTAAGTTAACACCCGAAACAATGATAATACTAAGATATTATTAAAAAATCAATGTTGAAAGATCATATATGATATAATATTAATGTATATGATTCATGTATAATTTAATAAAAATTATTTCACCATTATACAGGATGTTAACCTACCCCAACCATGGAAAACTACAAGGTAAGGGTTTATTTCGCAATCTCTTCATTATCCGAGGTTGTTTATAAGTAATAATCTACTGGGATCTCTTTATCATCCACATCCATGTTTCTTAAAAATCTATTTCAAATTTTTTTTAATATTTACAAGAATATGGGTTAATGTCATTTATACCCTTTTTTGACTTTTTATAAGAGGTTTATAAAGCAATCTTTACGTCGTTTTCCAAAAAGGGTACTTTTTAACCTTTTCGACAGAATTAAGGTAAGAATGTTTTTTTAACTTATACGGCGGGTGCGGCTATTTTCCGCCGTTATAAAATCATTGAAGCTTCCCTTACAAGCTTATAAGAATATTTTCAAAGAAAATGTTTTATTTTATAAATATATGACTCTTAAATGAATTCAAAATAGAAAGAGATATTTCTCTTAAAAGAGTTTTGATTTCATCGATGTCAACATCCTTTGATGGATTTTACACTTATTTGAAGTTGATTTATTATATTGAAGGTTTTGTGATATGTTTGACTATGGATGTGTTATTTTTATACCATTCATGGTTTATGGAGAAAGTATTGACATTTAATATGCTATTTTTAATACGAATGTTTATGTTATGTTTAAACCTGTTCATATGAGGAATGCATTGGACTTAATATGTGACGGGTGGAGCCCGCTATAGCTCCACGATGCATCGGTAGGTTTCATGAGACAAACTAGTGTCTTGGCACAAGGCCTTGTCAAAATATTATTTGTAGTCTTGGCATGGGGCCTTGGCTATGTGGTTATGATAGTCTGGCATTATGCATTCCATCATTACGAAAGTTGTTATTGACATTGCATGTGATTATTCGATTAGTAGAATAACAATGTGAATAAGTAAGTGGCATTATTTCATTTTATTTTTTCCATACTATGTTTAATTTCAAGTTTAAAAAGGCTTTTGTTTTAGTTATACATTTCCTTAAATGTTTATTCTTATTTATTAAAGTTTCCGCTATATTGTTATCCTTACTAGGCATTTGAGCTCACCCCTTTTCTATGTTTTATTTTTCCCAGGATGTGAAGAAGTAAATTATGAATGACCTATAGGGATAGTTTGAGAGGATAAGAGTGTATACTACAGAGACTATGTTTTTGTAGTTTTCATTTTTATAATGTAATGTAAAACATTATGAATATATCTAGTGTTTCCAATGCTACTAAACTAATCGGTCATTCGAGATTTGATCTTTCTTGTGATCATGCCAATGTTATGTAATAATGCACCGACTCTAGGTAACTAGGGTTGGGGCGTTACAGATGGTATCAAAGGTATTTTAGTACAAACCGTGGAAGCTAGATTTAGATAAACTCTAATTAGAGCACATAGATTTAAGATGGACTTTGAAGATTAGTATAGAATAACTTCCTAGAATTTTGGTATTGTAGAGATTTTGTGAGTTTTCTGAGCAATAAATCCCTATCTGGATATGAGCCGATAGAGGCGGCTCTGGAACAGATGTACATAGGGGTGAAACCCGAAAACACCTCTTTGAGATAGACTCGAACAGGAACTGGTGCACGACAATGGGACTTGCTGCACTATTGGTTACGACACTCTCAAGGGATATGCTTAGGATAACTCTAATTTTCTTTACAAATCATTATAAAGGGTTTTTGAGTATATACTTTCTCAAAGAAAACAATTTTATGATTATGAATTATATCAATAAATAGTTCAATTTATGTTAAGTTTTTTATAAGTATGGAATTATGTATTTCGATACATAAACTGATCTAGTTTATTCCATTGTTTAGAAATGGCGCCTAGTGGAAGAAATGGAAACCGTATCAATGAACATACTCCATGTAGGGATTTATCTCCCACTCAAGATAATTATATTGGAGCTAGTGATACAACTGGTGCCAATATTCTAATCACCAAACTGGGACAACTCACTCAGGTTATGAATAATAACCTTACCTATATGGAGCACCCTGAACCGCAGCATAGAGGATCAATGTTAGATCACTTTATGAGGAAACAACCACCAACGTTCAATGGGAGTAAAAATCCCTTAGTAGCTGAGCAATGGATAAATTACCTAGAGAAAATATTTCAGTCTTTAGGGAGTGGTGAAAGGAAAAGTGTTATCATGGACATTTACCGCCTCACTGGAGATGCTGATCAATGGTGGTCATTAATTCAAAACCCAAAGGAAGATGATGAAGTATCAAATATGGAATAGAGGGTGTTCAAAGATCTATTGTTATAAAAATACTTTCCTCGTGACCATCGAGCAGATATAGAAAGACAATTTCTGAGTTTGAGACAAAAGGAGGATGAGAAGGTCGCAAAGTATGAGGATAACATTACAAAGTTAGAAAGGTATGCTGGAGATTATATACATAACCCAAGAAGTAATATTGACAATTTCTTTGATGGGTTTAAACCATTTATCCATCGATCATTAGTCTCACAATCCTTCTCTTCGTACGAAGACATTGTCTTTTGTGCTATCAAGACAGAGAAAAATTCTGAAAGACTTATGACTTTAAAGCAAAGTAAGAGAAGAAGAGATCTGTTGATCAATATGGGAATGGAAATAAAGGGAACAAGGGAAAAGTTTAATATCTATCCAGCTATAAATGTTGGAAGAAACACCCAGGTACGTGCTTAAAAGGAACGGGAGTCTGTTAAATGTGTGGTGAAAAAGGCCACCAAGCTCGTGATTGCAAGGTGAAGAAGGAAGCTACCGATGTTCAGTGCTACAATTTCAGGGAGATGGAATATTATGCAAATGAATGTCCTATGCATCATGGGAACTTACCTTAGAAAAGGACAAGGGATCAAGTCCAAGATTATGCTATCACTACAGCTGAGGTAGAAGCTCTGAAAGACGTGGTGGCAGGTAATTTAATGGTTTCCTCAAGTTTAGAAAATGCATTATTTGATTCTGGATCATCACATTGTTTCATATCTTCCCAGTTTTCTATGAAAATTAGATATTTCCAATTTGATTTAACAAGGGAGTTGTCAGTTAAAACTCCTCCGGGAAGTATCATTATAACAAAGGTTTGTGAATCAGTCCCCATTAGAGCACATAAATGTTCTTTATCTGCTGATCTCATCGTCATACCTATGATTGAGTTTGATATAATCCTCGGTATGGATTGGCTGACGGACCATGATGTGAATATTTATTGTAAGAAGAAGGAGGTTACAATTTTTTATGATGATGACATGGAACACCTTATCTTTAGAGAAGAATCATCACCACCTAATTCTTATCTAGATCCACCCCTAGTAGCTCAACTAAATTCAATTATTGGAGTGGAAGAGGATGAAATGACTATGGGTGAGGAAAGAAATGTTCAAATATACGATGTACCTATTTTGAAAGAATATTTAGATGTGTTTTCGGAAGAATTACATGGACATCCTACAGAACGAGAAGTTGAGTTTTCCATTGATTTAATTCCTGGATCAAGGCCTATATCAAAGACACCTTATAGAATGGCCACTGTAGAATTAGTTTAACTAAAGAAACAACTAGAGGAATTGAGTAATAAGGGATTTATTCACCGTAGTGTTTCTCCATGGGGAGCCCATGTTCTTTTTGTTAAAAAGAACGATGGATCTATGAGGTTATGTATCGACTATAGGGAGATCAATGCTATAACAATAAAGAACAAGTATCCCTTACCTCGCATTGATGATTTATTTGACTAATTGCATGGAGCTCAATACTTTTCAAAGATTGACCTTAGATCTGGATACCATCAGTTGTGTGTGAAGAAGGAAGACATTCCGAAGACAACATTTTGAACCAGGTATGGGCATTAAGAGTTTACTGTAATTCCTTTTGGATTGACTAATGCACCCTCTGTATTCATGGATATGATGAATAGAGTTTTCAAGGAATATCTCGATGAATTTGTGATGTTATTTATTGATGATATCTTGGTATACTCTAAAAGCTACGAAGATCATGAAAATCACTTGCGCATTATCCTGAAGACTCTGAGAAGACATG
This sequence comes from Viscum album, assembly GCA_963277665.1. Lineage (NCBI taxonomy): Eukaryota > Viridiplantae > Streptophyta > Magnoliopsida > Santalales > Viscaceae > Viscum > Viscum album. The sequence goes on from OY728131.1 coordinate 270,049,609, forward strand.
AATTATATGGGAAGTTTAGCAAGTGTGAATTCTGGCTTCAGGAGATTTCTTTTCTTGGCCATATTGTCTCTAATGATGGAATCTCTGTTGATCCTTCTAAGACCAAGGCAATCCAAGAATGGCCAGATCCTATGTGTATAACTGAGGCACAAAGTTTTATTGGTTTGGAAGGTTATTATCGATATTTCAACTAGAATTATTCCCGTTTGGCTAACCCATTAACAAAGCTCACACGTAAAGGGGTTAAACTTTTTGGGACAAAAGAGTGTGAATAATTTTTCGAAGAACTGAAGAGAATATTAGTCAGTGCTCCTATATTGACTCTACCATCAGGGAATGATGGGTTCGTTATTTATAGTAATGCATCGAAGAAAGGACTTGGTTGTGTTCTTATGCAGAATGATAGGCTTATTGCCTATGCAACACGATAGTTAAAAATTCATGAACAAAACTATCCTACTCATGATCTCAAGTTAGGAGCTGTGATCTTTGCTTTGAAGATATGGAGGCACTATCTCTATGGTGAAAATTGTGAGATTTATACTGATCATAAGAGTTTGAAGTATATTTTCTCAAAAAAAACTCAACATGAGGCAAAGGAGATGGCTTGAATTACTCAAGGATTATTTTTGCACGATACACTACCACCCGGGGAAGGGAATGAAGGTGGAAAATGCTTTGAGAAGAAAAGATCATGGAGTTTTGTACAATATGAGAATTGAAAGGGATCCAATTTTCATGGATCTAGTGAAGATGGACATGGGAATAACTAGGGAAGGTGAAACGTCAATGCTTTTTCAAATGGTTTCCAATCCATCTTTACTAGAAAGGATTAAGAGTTCTAAGACCGATGATGACGAATTTCAAAAGAAGATTAAAGCTGTGAATGATGGGAGATTGGGAGACTTTTTATATAAAGATGGAATTTTGAAATTTGGGAAGAGACTTTGCGTTCCCGATATAGCTGATCTAAAAATGGAATTGCTTGATGATGTTCATAGTTCCTATTTCCTTATACACCCTGGAAGCACCAAAATGTATAGAGATTTGAAGGAACATTTTTGGTGGGACAACATGAAGAGGGAGATTGCTGATTTTGTTTCAAGATGTATGGTTTGTCCACAAGTGAAAGCTGGATGGAAATATCCTAGAGGAGTCATGCAACCTATTCCCATACCAGAGTTGAAATGGGACAATATTACGATGGACTTTGTCATGGGGCTACCAAAGACTCCTAGAAGAAACGATGCAATATGGGTCATTGTTGATCTTCTTACCAAGTCAACACATTTTCGTTCTATAAGGGAAGATTTACTACTTGAACGAGAAGAAAGACAATATATTAATGAATTTGTGAGACTTCATGGAGTACCTCTATCAATTGTTTCTGATCGTCATCCCCATTTTACATCAAGATTCTAGAAAAGTATTTAGAAAGCCTTGGATATTGAACTTCAGTTGAGCACTGCCTACCACCCTTAAACAGATGGACAATCAGAACGAACTATTCAAACCTTAGAAGACATGTTGAGATCCTTCTCACTTGACTTTCAGGGTATGTGGGATCAATATTTACCTCTGGTAGAATTTTCCTATAATAATAGCTTCCATTCGAGTATTAATATGGAACCATATGAAGCGTTATACGGAAAGAAATGTCATACACAAACCTGTTGGGATGAAGTTGGTGAAAGAAAACTTGTAGGCCCAGAACTGGTGGAGGAAACGATGGAAAAGGTGAAGGTAATCCAAAATGACATCAAAGCAGCTCAATGTAGGCAAAAGAGCTATGCCGATAATTGAAGGAAGGATTTGTAATTTCAAGTCGGTGATCATGTTTTCCGGAAGGTATCTCCATGGAAGGGAGTTATACATTTTGGTAAGAAAGGTAAATTGAGTCCCATGTACATTGGACCTTTCGAAATTCTTGAACGAATTGGGGCTGTAGCATACCGATTGGCAGTGCCGCCAAGTCTCTCCAAAGTTCACGATGTATTCCACGTATCTCTATTGAGGAAATACGTGTCTGACCCAATGCATGTACTCACCTATGAGGAATTAGAACTGGAACCCGATCTGTCTTATTGCAAAGAGCCTGTCAAGATTCTTGATACGAGAGAACAAGTATTGAGGAATCGGACGACTCATCTGGAAAAAGTCTTGTGGATAAACCACAAGATGGAAGAGGCAACGTGGGAACCTGAGGAACTTATGATGAAGAACCACCCGAGTCTTTTCATGTGGTAGTATTCTAGAAATTTTGAGGACAAAATTATTTAAAGGAGGGGAGAATGTAACACCCCAAGCTTCTACGGTAGGCATCTCTTTGAATAATGCAATAGCATGTGTTGTACGCAACATCAGGTTCTAACACACCACAACCAATCAAACTAGCCGTTATGAATATTAAAACCCACTTTTTAAAATTTATAAATTTATTTTTCAAAATGGACTACATTTTTGATTCGGAATATCGAAATTATCCTAGGGTGAATTTTTGGTATTTTTCTGAAAAACATCATTTTTTATGAATAGTGAAACCACTAAGTGGTAGTTAAAAAACTGAATTTTTCATAAAACATAATTTTACCGGTTCTGTGAGTGGAATTTCAAAAATCCGAGAGACACGGTTAATATCAAGGGCTAAAATATGGTTCAATTAGATAAAAATAATTTTTGGTGAATATTAACTTTTTACTTTTATTTACCACGGTTAAAAGTAAATAGGGTAATTAAGGGTAAAAATGATATTAATATTACCCTAACACATGTCCTACTTCTATTGGATAAGCTTAATTCGACCAAAAACAACCTTAGGAATAAAATATTATCATTTAGGTCTACTTGGATTAGATTAGGACATTTGTTATTATTTAATTCAAAGAAGTGTTAAAAGAGTTAAAATCCATGTTTATTTAATAAAACATTTCTAATATAGGGTTATACATAAGATAAATTCGATTTTAAATATTCATTAGAAAGATAAAACGATTTCCTATATAATGGTATTTTGTTTATAATTTTAGAAATTAAAAAATTTAATTTATTTATGACACAATGATGATGAAGTAATTGCCATAATAGTGAAAAATTAAAATAATTGATATTATAAATACCCAAATAAATATATTTGTGACTTTTTATAAATTACACTAATTATATTGGTTAATATGACAGGTTAGGAAATATTTAATTAAATTTTTTCTAAGTAATCATTTTGTTATGATTTTCAAAAAAATCAATTTTCTAAATATTGTCAAAACTGACATAAAAGAGTTTTTAAAACAAATATTATATTATTAATTTATATTAAATTCTTAAAAATCTAAGGTTAGTCGAGGAGACTTATATCATGATATTTGTATCATTAATGGACCACTTGGGGGTCTCTTGAAGGTATATAGTATGTTTATTAACTATATAATATAAAAATACAAAGTGACATGGTAAGTGTCAAACTAATTAACTAAGAGTTAAAACTAAAACATAAGGTTAATATAATGACCCAAACATGTCTAAATTATATTGGTTGAGTGGTTTCCGACCCATCCCTACCTTAATTTATAAATAATTCACTTTGGATCCATTAGAAACCGAATATGAATTTATTATAAAATAATATTTCTATCTTTTCCAAAGGTTCCCCTCACCCCTCTTATAAAAGGGCACTCCCCCTTCTCATTAATTTACACCTTCAAAGCCATTTGTGATCGGCCAAACTCTGCCCAAATACTCTCTCAACTTACCTCACTTCATCCTAGAGGCCTTACTTTATTCATAAAGCCATTCTATGGAGCCTTTTGATCAAATCAAAAGGAAGAACCTGAAGAAGAGGTAATGTTTTCACCACCCTCTTTCAAGTTCCTTTCTTCGTCAACTTCTTCTTTCTTTGTTATTCCCATTCTGAAATAATTAATCCAGTATCTCCTATATACTGTAAAATTATTATAAATATGGTACAACCATATTCAGTATTCTATCCATCCTTTGAATGACATGTCACCATATGTGTGTACGTACGGCTTACCGTCTCCACGTCGTGGTGTAATTGTTATTCAATATATTATTATTTGGATGTGTATAATAATGATTTTTAATTCATGTAAATAATAAATATAACATGATAATGATTCTGTATATATAATATACCATCCAATTATATAATATCAAAGGAATGATATTGACGCTCGTGCGTACGTACGGACTACCGTCTCCACGAACGCGATGAGATTCATTCTCCATCGTGTCCATTAAAGTCTAATTCTCATTTGCTGATTAATATTAGTATCTAAGGACTTAATATCATTCTGAATATGATTAAGATGCAACCTATCCATGACAAACACAGCTTATGTAACAAAAAATATAAAATAAAACGAATAAGTTATCACCCAAAACAACGATAATACTAAGATATTATTAACAAATAAATGTTAAAAGATCATATATGATATCATATTAATGTATATGATTCTTGTATAATTTAATAACAATTATTAAACCATTATAAATGAGGTTAACCTACCCTATCCAAGGAAATTTACAAGTTAAGGGTTTATTTCGCAATCTCTTCATTATCCGACGTTGTTTATACGTAATAATCTACTAGGATCTCCTTGTCATCCACATTCATGTTTCTTAAAAATGTATTTCAAATCATTTCTACTATTTACAATAATATGGGTAAAATTAATTTATACCCTTTTTTGACTTTTTATAATAGGTTTATAAAGGAATCATTCCGTCGTTTTCCAAAAAGGGTACTTTTTATCCTTTTCGACAGAATTAAGGTAAGAATGTTTTTTAACTTATACGGCGGGTGCGGCTATTTTCCATTGTTATAAAATCGTCGAAGCTTCCCTTACAAGCTTATAATAATTTTTTAAAATAGAATGTTTTATTTTATAAATATATTACAGTTAAATGATTTCAAAATAGAAAGAGATATTTCTCTAAAAAGAGTTTTGATTTCATCTATGTCAACATCCTTTTATTGATTTTACGCTTATTTGAAGTTGATTTATTATAATTAAGGTTTTGTGATATGTTTGACTATGGATGTGTTATTTTTATACCATTCATGGTTTATGGAGAAAGTATTGACATTTCGTATGCTAGTTTTAATATGAATGTTTATGTTATGTTTAAACCTGTTCATATAAGGAATGCGTTGGACTTAATATGTGACGGGTGGAGCCCGCTATAACTCCACGATGCGTCAGTAGGTCTCATGAGACAAACTAGTGTCTTGGCACAATGCCTTGGAAAAATATTATTTTTAGTCTTGGTATGAAGCCTTGGATATGTGGTTATGATAGTACGACACTATGCATTCCATCATTATGAAAGTGGTTATTGATATTGCTTGTGATTATTCGATTAGTAAAATATCTAAGTGAATAAGTAAATGGAATTATTTCATTTTATTTTTTCCATACTATGTTGAAGATCATGTTTAAAAAAGCTTTTGTTTTAGTTATACATTTTCTTTAAATGTTTATTCTTATTTATGAAATTTTCTGCTATATTGTTATCCTTACATGGAATTTGATCTCACCCCTTTTCTATGTTTTATTTTTCCCAGGATGTAAAGAAGTAAATTATGAATGACCTGCAGGGATAATATGAGGGGATAAGAGTGTAGACTATGGAGACTATGTTGATGTAGTTTTTATTTTAATGATGTAATGTAAAACTTTATGAATATATCTAGTGTTTCCAAGGCTACTAAACTAATCGGTCTTTGGAGATTTGATCTTTCTTGTCGTCATGCCAATGTTATGTAATAATGCACTGACTCTAGGTAACTAGGGTCGTGGCATTACAATTTCGATAGTTTTTTTTGACATACAAGTCATGCAATTCATACACAAGACAACTGCTAACAAGAGAGCTACGGGAATATAGGAAAAACCAACTCTATCTATCATGTCAATATATTTTAAAAGTATTATTCCTAGAATTTATTATTGATTCATAATTGGATCATCAGGACAGTGAAGAATATGGATTTCCTCCTGAATAAAACATTTTCAAATCAATGACAGTCCTCTTATCAATGGAAATATCAAATTTCAATATTCAAAATCGTCATCGTTAAATAGAACAAAACAAATACAAATAATTTTCATTAGTGACAATGAAAACTACATCAGAAAATTCAATAACATATTTGCATAAAATCAGGTAATGGCTAATATCTATTCCAAATTCATTTATTTTTATACCTGCAAAGGTTTATTCATACTGTAATTTTTGTGAAATATGATCAGAGCATTGACTTTACTAGAGCAAGTAGTGAGATTGAACTGATTTGGGAAAAATATTTTAAATTCTATAAATTCTATTTCCCTGTCAGTAAATAACATTATACTGGACTATTGTTGTTAACGTTCCATTGTAGGATCGTCAGACTGTTGAATCTTTTCAACCCACTGCAAATCCTCAATCGGGAGGTGTAACATCATCTTTAATTATTTCAATAGTTCAATTAAATAAATGTCACCATACATAAAATAATTTTAGTTATTTTCTTTATCGTTATAAAGGTTTTCAATCGAGAAGTGGGTCATTTAAATTTTTTCGGTTAATATTTACTTTCACTTCCAGGGAAATCTGTTGACTGACTTCGATGATGAGGATGCAGTCAAGCAGAATGTGTCAATGTTTGGTGACTCTACACCACCATCAACATATTCCACTGATGTTCAAATTCACATAAAGGATCACTTAAAAACAAAAACAGACAAAGTATACTAAAGGTTTGTCTTACGGTACATATGCTTTTTGGAAATACAATTTCAGCTGCCTCTTAATTTCAAATGTCCTATTTCAAAATATTTATCCACTAATATGTCTTCTTATAATGTTGTTTACTAATTTAGTAATGATATTTAAATTAAAAAAATTATTAATGCTAATGGAAAATGTATTTTCTTTCCATTAAAAAATATTTCATTATGTTGAAATCATATTTTGTCCTTGAATAACCTTATCTTGAATTGTTATTTGTGATGTCAATCTCTAAGGTGAAAATAAACCCTATAAAATGCATCAAACATTCATCTGCATCTATATTTCAAAAAAACTGTTCATGTGTTATAAAGTATTTATCCAACGACTCATTATTTCTGGTGGTTGATTAAATTGTTTTTATTTTATACATTATTCATACCGGATGGTTTTAATGGTTCAAGGTTTTCTTCTATTGATGGATGTCTTTCATGGTGGAATATTTTTTTAGAATTGGTTAATCATGCTACACTTCTTCATTGCTATCCATTTTGTTGTACGTTACGATTTCCCTTATTCATTGCTGGACATTTTTTTGTACTTTAGACGGTTTTGTTTGTCACCATTATTCAGTACTGAAACACTATGTTGACAACATCAAGGATAGGGGCTTCAGTGTTGCAAATTTTCAAAGCACTACTTCATGGTTATTATTCAAATGGATTTATTTCACAATGTTTTTTCTCAATGACATAATTTTGTAAAATTTCTAAATATCAATACGTAAAAATGATTTCTCAACTTCAAACATATTCCATGGGAATGACTTCTTCAATCACTCATAGGAGGCTCTTTATTGAGCTTTAGGAACCATTTTCAATGCCCAGGGTCTCTTTTATATATAAGATGTCATTATTGGAAAAGGGTGTTGTTTTTCTCTCATAATTATTAAATAATAATGGATTATCAAGCTTCTAGGATATGAGTCAATGAATAGGAAATGTCTACTTGTGCTACCAGGTCCTTGATGGATTTACAAGTTTTTCTATGTACTCGATTTATTACTGTCTTCCAAGACTTCTGGGGTTTTACCTCCATGATGATGTGTTAAATTAATTCATTGATTCTTACGATTTTCTGGATATCTTAGATTTATTGCACTGGATAGTGGATTTTTAACCCTGTTTTCTGATCTGCTTTGAGGACTTGATGCTATCCTGGACATGCGACCATATTTTTTTGATGGTATGTATTTTTTCCCCTTTTTCTTATGCTGCTTTGTCCACAAGAATTCCCTCTATTTTATGATGAACAAATTTATAGCTTTCAAGAAGTCCATGGATGTCTTCTTGATGTTTCAGTTTTGAACAATAGTAGGCTTCACGTGGACGACCAGCTCTTGTATAGCACCCCATGCACCTATTGTAGAATGGGTAGGCTTCCCATGTAATTACCTCTATTTTTCTTCATTTTTCTGGGCAGGAAAAATTCTAGACATCATCCCATCAACCTGTTGATGTTCAATTCATACTCTTCTTCGAAGCATAAAAAAACATCTTTGTTCATATGTTTTCAAATTTAGTTCTCATGATGCACTACCGTTTTCAAATTTACATGATGCACTACTTTGTTTTCAAGTAAAATACCAGGCACTACATTCACATTGAAACATTCACTTTTTTCTCAAATAGGATAACATGCACTACTTACTGAAGTGGGAAAACATGCACTACTTTTTCAAACATGCAATACTATCTCATTCAAAACAAAGTACAACATCCAGGTTCGTAAGATTTCAAATGTATTGCATAATGTTTTTAATAAAATTTTCAACTATTGTTGTCAATGTTTTTTATGTTTTCCAATTTTTTATGGACAGCTTCTCTCCCTATCATTTAATTCACATGATGCACTACTGTTTTTTTATGTTATCCAGGTCGATTACATCTCATGATGCTGTACTGTTTTTTTTCATTGTCAGATGATGTTGATCCTATTGGTGGAATAAATGGGCTATGTAAAATAAACCAGCCTTCAATCTTACCATCCATCACAGGTAGTTGATTTTTTATATTTTCACATGATGAAGATATCATTCAAAAATGAGATACATTGAACATGTTGATTTCTCATTTGTTTCCATCATTCATTGCACAGGTTTTGTTGAACAAAATAAGTCATATTTTTTGAGATGAAATGTTATATGTACAATGAAGAAGTTTACAAATAGAAGGTAAATGTATGTTTACCCCTAATACATGCATGAATAAAAAAAATACCCTTTTTTTAATATACTTTTTTAAATGTTGTTGATTTTTTAGAATAAATGCAGTCTGTTTACATCCCTAATAACGTCACCGATTCCAACTTCTGTTGTATGGAATTCTTGAAATATATCATTTTGTCTAATAAATAACTCCTTGAAAAACATCTAAAGCATGTATTACTTTCTGTTTGATTATCTATTTTTTAAATTCCAACCATTACCCATCCATGGCATATGAATGAGGTCCAATTAGACTATGAGATCCAGAAACTGGGAAATGAATAATATATTTTTCCAATTCAGAATAACTTGGATATACCATTTTTTTCATACCTGGGGAATCAACAGTTTGGTAATGGATTTTCATGTCAATGCTGATATTTTTTATGTTGTTACCTCTTTATATTTTTGTTCTACTTTCAAAGACGAGCATCATTATTTGCATTGAGAAAGCCCTAGCCCAGTCCAAGGCTGCCAAATGAGATGTTAATTATGTAAATTCACATGTTACATCGACATCGGTGGGTAACCTGATAAAATATGAGGCTCTAATTTACTTCATTGTCAATATTCTTGTGGTAAGATTATAGTTCTATCATTACCAAATTAGTGTGTATGCCACATACTTTGAATGGAATCTGATCCACATGTCACCATTTTTTTATTTAAATTATTTTTTCTAATCCATGTTTCATGTTTTCACTTATAAGTTAATATTACAAGTTTTATAACTAGACACCTTTTTGGAGCTGCATATGCTGTAGAAGCTATTTCACCAGTGAAGGTATTGCATATATCCCTCTCTACCGTAGAATTATGTTGGTTGTTCCTTATGTTGTGGGTATCTGATAACATGTCATTTTTTACTGCAAAGATCCAATCAACAATATTAATTACTAACAAAATGTTTAAAAGTAATTAAATAAAAGAGTTAAAATCGATTTAACATATGGAATTTATCATTAGTTTTTATACATTAACAATTACCTAAAATTATCGTTTCTAATTAATGAATGTTGTTTGTGGGGGAAGCGGTTGGGTAGGAGGGGGCATGGTGGGGGAAGGGGATAGTTATTGCAGAGGATGAGGTGGGAGGGGGATGTGCTGGGATGGGGTGGGATAAAAGAAGATGAGGGGGGACGGAAGGGGTAGAGGTGGGTAGAGGGTAGGAGGAAGTGATGTGACATTGGGGGGGTGACAAGCTGGGTAGGGTTGGGGGGGGTGGGCAAGGAATAGAATAAAAGTAGATGAAAGGGGAGGGGAGGGGAGGCACAGAGCTGCGAATGGGGGTAGGATGAGGTCTAGGGAAGGGAGTATGAAACAAGCTGGGTTGGGGGGAGGGGACAGGCTTGGTAGGGGGGAGGGGATGGGCTTGGCTGGGGGGAGTGTCTGGGAAGGGTTGAGGGGAGGGGCTGGGTCAGGGGGGAGGGAAGATGGGGGGGGGGGGGGTGAGGGCTGGAATATAGGGAGGGGTTGGGCCAAGTGAGGTCATGGATTGTATTTATCTACAAATATCCTCGTATAAATTGTTATCCATATCTTCAACACTTGTATTTGAATTAAAAGATTTACATTGTTTCACATAAAGGGTGTTTCGATCATATATGTTCATGAATGTCCCCTATATATGCGCATCTTGGGATTACAATGCTGTGGTGAATGTTGTTTTCCTCAATGAGATTAGTTGAACAAAAATTACTCAATATTGTGTGTTTTTGTTCTGTATATATGACTTTTCATTTCTTCACTGGACATGTTACAAATATAACTTTGGATATATCTGTACATTGATTTTATTTTCTAATGTATTTAAGAATAATATTATACGTACCTCCTGTTTACAAACACATCTTCAAGTTAATAATCACTTTTTAACACAAACATATGTCAAGAACAACCTTATATTATCAATCTAAAGTGATTTCTTCTTTTTATAATGGTTACTAATTATTTATTTTATGTTAACATTCATATTTTTTATTCACCAATTTCTATATGCATTAATATGTATTCTTATTTTTAAAAATTTTCTTTTTTTAATTCTATACAGATAGTTTGGGACACGATACCTTCCTTTGAAAACAAAGCATAAACAATTTTCTCTTTTTTAATATCTCATTATAAGTATAGGGAATATTTTGTACACCATTAAAGGACATTCACTTGTGTAATGTTTTATTTTTCTGATAAACAAGGCATATAATCCTTTTGAATACAGGTAGAGAGAAAAAAAAGTCGATCCGTATTATATATAAATTTAATCTGTTCAACTATTTCTTCATTTTATTAATTTATGTATCTTTGGAAAACATTAAGATCCTAACATCAAATTGTGTAACCCCGTTACAAAAATCTTTTTCCCACTTCCCTCTTGTCACATTCCTTTTTTGATTTTAGCTAAGAGAAATCCTTTATTCGGTTCATTGATAACAGAATATTTTCAACTATATATGTGTTGATTGATTCAATGAGTAGAATGAGCCTCACACACACACACAAATATATATATATATATATATATATATATATATATATATTAATCTAAGGTTTTTCCACCTTCCACGTGTCAGTCTAATAAACCTCCATGTCCTCAATTTCATATGTGTCAACTATTCTAGCATCCAAATACCACCACCACTCCCTTTCTCTAACATTCTATCCCTCCCGCTCTCGATCTCGCTCAGCCTCCCTATCGTGTTTTCCCTCTCCCCCATTTCAATATTCCACTCCTCCTACCTACTTCCTTCCATGCCATCCATGAACATCACCTTCATCGGTCTCCTCAATCGATGGTTCTCATTGTTTATTCTTTATCTAGCTTCCCAGCCTTCAACTTATTCCCTTGCTCATGATTTCCCTCCCCTATCCAGGGTTTACACTCGTGACTTTCATTCCATCATTACATTTTCATTTCATCTTTTCTATGCCTCTTGCAACCCATTCGAATAAATCCCCATCTCCCATTATCGTCTTCCCATTCATCATCTCTTCATTGTCAACTATTCCTGCACCCGTATTACCTCTGGAACGATTCCTACGAATATTTCTCATGTTTCACATATGATGCACCTCTTATGGTTCACACTACCGTTACCCCTCTGGCACTACAACTATGGATATCACTTGTGTTTCCCCTTCCATCACCATTACACACAAACCGATGAAGCGTGAGCCTAAGGTGCATAATTTTTTCATAGTTATATGGTATTTTTTCCTACTCAAAATAGATATGAAGCAAACAGGACAGAATCTCTGCATCTAGGGGTACCTAGACATGCAGTCTTCATTTGTGGAAATAATAAGAGCCAGTGGCTTCATGGGCCTGTATGCCAGGTTGTCTCCTACCCTTATGGAGATCATACCATATTCTAGCATAATATTTGGACCTATTGTACATTCAAGATCTAGGGCCTGGGTAGTTTCTTTTAATTATAATTCAGATACATTTCCTGGAATAACTAAGATGAATTATGTTCGATGACACGTGAAAGGCCATAGCTTGTGACATATGTATCCTAGATGGGTCGCAACTAATTCCATACATCGAGTTTTTCAAGATTCTTATACGTAATTGTTTTCACATTATAAATTTTATATTGCGTATACTTAATTGTTTCTGGATTGATTATACATATGTGTTTTCTTATATATAACTGTTTTTAGATTTCTTGTACATAGGTATTTCCAGATTACATGTTGCAGATTGTTTGCTGGTTGCAGAATAGTAGATTGCATGTTCAGTAAGTGCTGTTATAACATAAATAATTAGTTTCTATATGTCATAAATTTTATCTTGTATCAAAAGAAAAATTATTCTATATTTTGATTCAATATACAATACTTTATATGTTTTGTAAAATATGTTTTTTTATTTCATTTTATACGAAACAAAAAATTGAATAGGTATTCATATTTCTATTATTACTGATTTCATCTAAACATATCATTGAAATCAGTGAAATTTCAATTTTTATGAAGGACGATGAAGAAATTGAGTTGAACACATGTTTTTGAACTGATGTTCGGTTCGTAAAATTAATCCTACATGTTTTATCCACTCAAGTATATATATGTACTCTTGATTTATAGTATTTTTATTGAAACATTATAATTGAAAAATATTCATTTTTGTTATGAATTACATTTTTGGATAATTACAACATATGATTCATTTATTCTTTTTAATTGTTTAGAAATCCATATTATTTGAAGATTGCTTATACAAAACTCTTTATAGATTGCTTATATTCTATTTCCTATATTTTTCAACTATCCATTCGAGTATTCTACTTGAGGTTTTCCTGTGCACTGGGCCTAAACATTTACCACATGAACATGTTTTCCCCATTATGGAGTTTTCCTGTTAATGGATTGTAATTTAAATTAAGTATTATTTAATTTACATAAACATTTGACAGTTACCTGTATGATGTTTTCTTTCCCAATTTCATAATATAAATATTTCAAGTGATCCATATTGACATCTGCTTGGGTTTAACTAGGGTGTTTATTTTATTGATACCAGCTCAAGTGGACATGGGTTGTGGAAGGATTTTGGAAAAAATATACACTGGTCTGCTAGATCTAGTAGACATGCATCTATTTTCCTTTTATCCAAGACTGATCGAATATCTCTTGTATGAGATTATCATGTTTCTACACCATGTTTTCTTTATCTAATTGATTATCATTTTGACTCATTATTCTTATGAGGCGTATCAAGAGTTTCCATGAGCCCCACTAGCTATTTTTTATCTACTGTTTGAATGGATCATTTGATTTTGGTCATCTACATGGCTTGCATTGCACTTGCCACACTTTCTTCATCTTTTATATTTTTTGTGCGGTATGATACCCCTACTACTTTATCTCACAGAAATTGATAGGAATCCTTCATTCAAATTTGTTTTTTCTTTGACTGACTGCATGAAAGAAGTTCAAGATTTTAGCAAGATCTCAAAAAAGATGAAGTGAGAATTTTGGTTCCCAATTAGATATGATCTCCTTTATCCTTGTCGTGCATAACCCATATATTAGGTCCTATAGTTTGGTGGAGATTTGGAGTAGAAGATGAGATTCTTGCAAGCTACATGGTGCCAATTCATGTGTGGAGGATGCAGACTTGATACATTATATCAAAACCAGGTTTGGATCAAGCAACATTTCTTTATAAATGATTTATTATCTTCCCGATAGTGTCCATTTTTTGTATCCTTTTTCTTTTGTGTGTACATGATTCCATCCAAGAGTTTAGAGTGAAGAATCATTATGATGGAGATAAACATTACCACATGTTTAATCTTAACCAGCATGCTCACATTGCTTTAGTGTTTTGATTTTGAGTGTGATTCTTTCCCATTATTCTTTAGTAATAAAATAAAAATGTATGCGGTGTTTTCATCATATAGGTAGGATCAACAGGATCTGAAACATGTTATATCATGGTATATTTATGCTAATTTATATTTTCTTTTTAGATGAACACTAATTTGACTCTATTTAGTTAATTCATGGTTTTACTAATCAAAACAATTTAACTAATAATTTTTTAATCCATAAAATATGAATCAATAGATTTTTGATGATCAATACGACAACAACATCAATGTTTCCCTCCAAAAAATGGTACCAGAGCTGTATAAAATATAAAATGGGGTCTGAAATTTTAAATAGAAAAGCTTGATGATTAAAATAATTTCAACCTATAGTTAGTGGTCCTAAAAATATGGTCACCACTCTATCCCCCCAATAAATATCCCACTATTTCAATTGGATATTTCATAACTGTAAAGTGAACTGCAATAATTGAGAATTGCTTCATAATTTTATTTAATTGAGAATTATTTTTTCACTCATAGTTCATGTTATAGAGAAGTGGGTGGATATTTATGTAGAGTTCTTGGGTGGAAGTGTCACCTATGATTCATACCAAAGAAATGAACCTCACCCATAAGGTAAGTGATTATTTTTGTTGAGCTGATTTATAGCAAAACACCTGCATAAATTTGAATCAATGCTGATAGTTTTTATGTTTTTTTATCTTAATATGTTTGTTTTTATTTCAGATATGGGCATCATTATTTGCATTGACAATGACATATCCTAGTCTGAGGCTTCCAAAAAAGATGTTATTTATGTAAATACACATGCTACATCGACACTGGTGGGTGACCTAATAAAATATGAAGCTCTAATTGACTTCTTTGTCTAGAATTCTGGGGAAAGATGATAGTTATATCATTATCAAATTAGTTTGTATTCCAGATAATTTTAATGGACTCTGATCCGCTTGTGACACTTTTTTTTCATTAATGTATTTTTTTCTATTCCATGTTTCATGTTTGCAGCTAAATGTTAATTTAATAAGGTTTATGACTGGCCACCTTCTTGGAGCTTTAGGTGATGTATAAGCTATTTCAGCAGAGAATGTATTGCATATATCCCTCTCTACCTTTGAATTATGTTGCATGTTGCTTATGTTTTGGGAATCTGATAACATGCCATGTTTGTTACTATAAAGATCCAATCAGCAATATAAATTAATAAAAAATTGTATAAAATGAATTAAAGAAAAGAGTTAAATTCGATTGAACATATATAATTTATCACTATTTTTTTACTTTAAAATTTACCTTATATTCTCTTTTCAAATTAGTGAATGTTGTTTTTGGGAAAATAGATTTTAATCAACTAATTGATGGAGTGTTGTAGAAATGATTAACCAATCTGGTTAGGCAGCTTCTTAATAAATTTTCATTAATTGTGGTCCAATTACATTTTGGGAGAATGGGATGACTCTATGCCAATTTTGAAACACAAGGTAATTTTGATCATTTATATGAAATGTATGTTCCTTGCTGATTTATTATCTTCATTGTATGATTTGGTTATAGTGTAAACTCGAATTGATATTTTAGATTGTTTTTAGTGATGTGGAAGCATTTCTTTGAGTAGTGGAAATTTTGTTTTTTAATTGAGAAGTGAATCAATTTTTATAGAATTATAAAATATGTGGTGTTTGTTATATAAAGGTTTTTTAATCATTGATAGTGAAATATGTTCAGATGTCCATTAATTTTTGGATTCCCTAATTTTAACTTTTTTGTGCAGGTTCAATAAAAACATGGGGTGGGGGTGTAATGCAAGGAACTCCATGAAGATATTCAAAGTACGTGCTTATGTAATGTTATGCATTACATTTTTATCGGCTCATTGGATAGTTTATATAAATTACAATACACAACACATGAAGATTGGCTATCGTAGACATGATTTTTGACTACAAAAACCAAACCTGTGAGGTTATTGGTGATATTATATTAGGCATATTGCGTATTTGAAAGAAGGTATTGCAGTGTGTCATTGTTATTAAAAGGTGAAAAATTATAAATTGTTCAGTAGTATGTGCTACATTACCTACTTCTATAGTTGTTCTAATTTAGTCTATATATTTATGATTCCTTATAAATGGTTTTCATTATGTTTTACATAGAACTATAAATGTGATAGATAATTTGAATCCATTACATTCAAATGATTATCTATACTTGATGAAGTGTTAAACCACATTGTCAAGCAATTGCACGTCTATGATGGAAGAGATGGGCAGGGGGGATGGGGGGGAGATCTTGGCAGGGGAAGGGGGCTGGTGTGTGGGAGGAGGAGGTGGGAGGGTGAGCTGCTGGGAAGGTATGGGAAGACAAGATGGTTAGAGGGTAGGGGAGATGAGGAGCTGGGTAGGGGGGAGTAGGAGGGTGAGGAGGAGGGGAGGAATGGGTGGGAGGAGAATATGGTTAGTGGGCAGGGTAGGGGAGGGGAGGGGCTGGGAAGGCTGGAGGGGAGGGGAGGGAAGGGGAGGGGAAGATGCGGGCAGGGTGGAGTGGGCTCGTGGGGTAAGAGTTTGGGCAGGGGGAGTGGTTGGGGAAGGGGAAGGGCAGGGGGAGGATGGTGTGCGAGGGGGAGGTGCTGGGATTGGGTGGGACAAAAGCATACAAGTGGGGATGGGAGGGGTAGAGCTGGGTAGGGGGAAGGAGGAGGTGCTGGGAAATTTGGGGGGGGGGTGACAAGCAGGGAAGGGTGGGGGAGAGGAGGGAGGAAAAGTAGAGGAGTGGGGAGGGGAGGGGAGGGGTAGATCTGGGCATGGGGGTAGAAGGAGGTGTTGGGAAAGAAGGAGGTAATAAGCTGGGCAGGGGTAGGGGATGTTCTTGGCAGGGGGGCGAGGAGGGGCTGGGTAGGGGGGAGGGGAGGGGAGGGGATGGGTCAGGAGGGAGAGGAGGGGCGATGGATAGGTTAAGGCTGCAATGTAGGGAGGGTATGGACAAGAGGGGGGGGGGGGCTGGACGTGATGGCGGAGGGTAGGGGGTGGGAAAGCAATGACAAGGGGCTAAGCGGGGAGAGGTAATTCCCTAGGTAGCAGGGATGGATTTAATTTTGTCTCCACTAAATGAGTTTTCAGTTCTTCAAATATGTCATGTTTGTTTCCGCATAAAGTGTACCCAGTTAATATTTTCTATTATTTATTTTAATTATTAGTGATTTTTTATTTTCATATTAATAATTGTTTTCACTGAATTTTTATAAAGGTTTTTTTAATTGATGAATACTGTAAACATCTAAGCCATTTGTTTATGACATGTTTTTTTTAACTTCACTATATTAACTAGTTATTTTTTCATAGTAAAATGTATCATTTACTCAAATATATGTCAAATTATATATTTCAGTGATCAATATAACTGTCAACAATCATGGTAAACTACTAATCTACCTTAATGATGAATGCTAGTTCTGGGAGGCTATTGACTGCACATTCTTATGACATGAATTGTAATCTAATCTGCACACCCATTGTAGTTGAAAATCATGGTTCTTGTTAATGTTTTCAAACATGTATATACTACCAAAAATTTAATTATGTTCTCTTATCATTATTAAATAAGATTCTATAGTTCTATTTCAAAGGTGACATAAAAATAACAACTAATGTATGCATCTAATGTCACATTATCTTACCATGATTCTGTTTCAGTGTTTTACCAATTTCAAGTATTTAGAAATTATATTTTCATACTTTGTTTCTATGTATGGATATATAATTTCAATATATTATTTATTAATTTTCATTTATCACTTATCATATTTCTAATGAATTTTGTACTTTAGATTTTATTTATGACGCCATGCGTATGGACGGGCGATGTACTAGTTCATTTTCAAAAACATTATTTTGAAAAATTTACAAATTGAATCTTATATATTAAACTATATCCGTACTCAAAAGTTTAATGATGAACATAATATTTTTAATTATATATTTATTTTTCAAACGGTCATTTTAATATTCTAATAGAATATGTTCTTTGATGTTTTAAGGAAGTGCCAGATCAAATCCGTTATGAAGGTCTATGTACCTGCGCAGAATAGGAGATGATCATGGTGAAATTATTCATTATTCTTTATACAAGCAATGTATAATTTTCTTTTGTCTCAATTATTAGTTTCTTGTACGTGTTCCTGGGCATTAAGTCCTTCTCTGACTATTGTTCCTTCAATATCTATTTTATTGAGAATGCTCCTCATTTTGTAACTTTTGATCCTCAATATTTGTAACTATCATTCTTTCATAATGTATTACATTATTTTTTAAATAAATTCAATACTAATATGAAATATTATTTTCGATAAATAATAATATATATTTAAAAATAATAATTAATTTATAATATCGTGAAAATTCACAGACGAAGTACTAGTTTATCATTATGCCAATGACAACCAATAAAACATCACTACATAGAGTCGTCCCATGTATACCGAGTAAAAGTCCATAACAACATCATACCATTACATTCATTGACATGAAGTAGATGTCACAATCTTATAGGTCTCTGGTGCTCTACCTTCACCTGCTGATAGGTGGAACACATAGTGATAATGCTTATATATGATGATTCATCTCATGCCACCAATATTGGCATCTCTTGTCTCGATACATCTTGGAGATTCTTAGATGAACTCCCCACAATAGGCATGGGACTCTTTCATCAACTCATCTATCATGTATATATGGACCTAGTCAGATCCATGGATATACATGATTTCATCTCTATCTATAGACCAATTTAGAGGCTAGTTATCTCATGACATACTCTCAAAGAGTACCAAACCTTCTGGATCTGAAAAATATCTACTTTACACCTTCTCAAGGAGTGAATAGGTAACTACCAAGGATAAGATATAAGGATTCTACTGAATAACATGAAACTCAATATACATCTCAGAAAATATGGTCATCAAATTACATTCTTCACCAGTATATCATACGACATGTGGCTGAGTTTTTCAACACAGTGCATCTACAAAGACATTTCACATCCCCAGCGTATAGGAAAGATCAAAATCATTGTATTGTAGATGTTCGAACCATATCCATTCTCTGAGGATCATCTCATGCTTAGTAAATATATATTTTAGGATCTTGTGGTCAATTTAAACCATAATGATATCACCCAAAAGATATTGAATCCTACATAGTAAGGCATCAAAAACTACTGCTAGCTGAAGGGAATACATCGGGTAATTTCTCTCATGGGGCCTCAACTACCAAGATCTAAATGCAATGACTTTGTCTTCCTATATCAAAACTGATCCAAGGAATATTATTGATGCATCATAGAAGATAGTACAACCTACACTTGGGTTCTATTGAATTAGAATATGTGATGATACAAGCATCCCCTTCATCTTCTAAGAGGCTTTCTAGCATGGTTCAGATCAAAGTAACATCACACCCTTCTTTGTAGGATAGTAATTGGTTAAAAGTAATGAGAAATATTGTATGAAACACCTATAATATCCATACAACCCTATGAAATTCCATATATCAAATAGGTTCATGGGATTCTCACAAGAAACTACATCATTAACCTTTTATGGGTCAATAGATATGCCTGATTCTGAGAAAATATAACCCATGAAGTGATCATTTTTATCCATAAGTGGCTCTTAGAAATCATGGAAATAATATAATGCTCTATAAATGCACTCAGAATGATCTCAATATTTTTTCATGGTCATACATGTTTTATAAAACAGCAAGATGTTTTCCACAATGATGATGAAAAATGAATCCAAATATGGGTGGACCACCCTATTTATCAGATCCATGAAAATGGTGGGTGCATTCATAAGACCAAATGGAAAAACATGATACTCATAAAGACCATACCAAATATGGAATGTTGTACAAAGTATGACTAATGGACCTAATTGTAACTAATGATAATGTGATCCCAAGTCGATCTTAGAGAAGAACCTATCTCCTCAAATCTTTTCAAAGAGATCCTTTATTTCTTAAATTGCATAACAATTTTTAACCATACTCTTGTTCAAACTTATTTAATCAACCCATAGACAAATGTTCAATTCAATTTTATTGGAAAAACGCTTGGGAGAACCCCAAGAGATTGTATTGGGCCACGTAAAACCATTGGCCTCTAAATCATGAAACTCCTGGTTGATCTCCTGGAGATCTGTAGGTTCCATCCTGTAGGGTAAAATGAACACTGGGGATGCTCCTGGAACAAGCTCAATTATAATATCTTCCTATCTCTTATAAGGTAATACAAAAAAATCATCAGGAGAGAAATCACTAAAACGATACAGTAATGGAGGGAATTAATCTGTTCATAAACCCTAATCCTACATTAATAGATTTGAAATATGGGTGCTCAATCTACCTAGGCCATGATGATCTGGTCTAGATCTACCATCCTGGATATCCCAATCATTCTTATAGAGATACATGATTCCATCTAGTGACATAAATAAACCCATGTGGCAATATATGTCTACAAAATCATCTTATAGAACCAACCAATCTATCCAAAGAATGACAAGAAAGTCTATTATATATAGAAAAAATAGGTTCTATAAGAATGGGGGACTTCTTACATTAAGGTTTCAGTCTGTAAAATGGTATATTCCCTCTATTCATACCCCTAACGATGTATCCAGTGTCCTTACACCATTGTAATATTTTATCTCTAGTCTGATACTTTCCATGTTAGATACAGAGATAAAACTTTTTTAAACACCTGTATCAAATAAAGAAGATACTGTAAAAGATTCCAAAATAATAGTAACTCATACTGTAGATGGTCCCACAGCCTAATCATTAGATATTGGATGTAGTTCATGAAACTAATAGTATCCACATCCCTATGAAATAGATGGACTACCATGATCATAAATTCATTTTTTTTACTTCCTTGTGATTTGGATTTAGGATTCCACAACCACGAACTCCTTCTCGGCTAGTCTTGTTGATTCTATTACAACTCCCCACCTGCCATGGTGTGAAGGAACCTGCTCTTGGGTTGGAGATAGAACATATCTTTTTCCACTTTAATATAATGGAATTTTCCTAAATAAATTATGTAGATTCCCCATACCGCCGCAACCCCATAATTCCATTGGGTCATTACCACAACAAGGCTTTAAGACCGCCCTTCATACACATTAATGACGCACTATGGAGATTTTGAATCGGGCACTATGGTTGTCAATATCCTAACAAGCATCCTTAACATAAGCTTTCCTCACAACAGAAGAACTACTGGCCTAGTGTAGCATTGGTCCTCTATTCCTGGTATTATTATCATCCCTCAGGTTACACTCAATGATAAGATCATCCTTGACTAATGAAGATAATCCATGTAGGTGAAATATGTTCACCTATGTATGTATGGAATACTTGAGCCCATCCCCGAAATTCCTAGAACGTAAATGCTCATCACCTGCTAGAAGCGGTGAAAACCACTGCAACTACGTGAAACATGGTGAAAACTCCATAACTGACATAGAACCCTACTCAAGATGCATAAACTCTCTACATTTGTTATATCTCAGTGTCTGATTAATTAAATGATCATATAAGTTAATCTAGAAATCATCTCATAACATTCCTTTGTGACAACCAGCCTAGGTAATCACATCCCACCTGTGCTTGGATAAATCCGGAGCCATTAATGGGGACAGCCAGACCCTATGCTCTGGATGTATCTTGGGATCCCAAACATAGATATGGTGGATCCTAGAAAACACATAGTAGCCTATGGACCACCATCCCCTAAAAAGGTAGGAGGATGCTCCTGTCTGAATTCACGAGTAAGATCAACCATCATATGTGCATGCCATGATACACCATAAATGGACTACATCATTCATAAGAAACAATCATGAACATGATCATCATTTCTTAGATTAGGTATAGTAGGAAGTTCCCCAAGTGGTCCTATTGAAGGTAAGAGTGGCGGCTAGTGGCCACCACTTCTTGAGCATGGTCACCACCACCCTCCTGGAGGATGATAAGAGGACGTCATGGAGTAATTGATCAACAAATTCCAAGAACACACCTCAGAACAAGCACTGGAAGAAAGATAACATTAGTAGAGGAAGCTGAATATAAGAAAACTCACTACCAATGTCATACTACCCCAACTTCCCACTTAGATGGCTACGTATCTATACGTTCTCATTTTGATGTTCCATTTCATTTTAAAATTAGTTTTCTAGGTTCACTCAATTAACTTTAGTAAATGTGACAAAGAGGGATAAAGATATACAAAAAATTCATTTTTGATGTTGTGGTTCACTTTATAATGTATAGTGATTCTGTTGAATTTGTTCCCATAAGCCTTATCACGGTAATGGAGCCCATTTATTTATATAATAATTCCTTGACTTAGTAAATTACTCATCCCAAAACATATGGTCCCACACACCTCATGAATTGAGATATGAAATCACTCATTCACCTCCAAGAGTAATGCAAGAATAAACTAACTATCACATCATCACTCAACGATCATAGTCATATCAATAAAATGAAAGCTAGTTAAATGAACCTATATAGCTTTGTGATATTCATGACATGATAATTCTAGGTGCCTATAATGATTCATGTAAGAATGATCTTTTCCTACATATAATCAGGACATGGAAGAAAGAAAATCCTCAAACAAATTAATAATCATAAACATCACACAACATTTTCGTCACCCAAAAATGATATAATGTTAACTGTAATAGGAAAACCAGAACAAATAATATCATCTAGGAAACTCATATTTTACCCTGGAAATGGTTTTGTGACACCAAATCATGTCTAATAACCATGTTCCTAGTGTTCTTAATCCTCAATATATTGTATCCAAACAGTAAAGCATGAAAGAAAACTGCTCTGATACAACATTGTGATTTATCGGACCCAGATACCACTTCATAAGTTCCTCAACCCGGTGGGATATATGGCCTCAAACACATCTCCCCAAATTATAGAGGTTGCTGACTAGTAGCGAGGGCCAAGGGTGTGTTAGTGGGGAGACTATGCCATCATTAGAAATGTGTAGCATAATGAAAAAATATAAATAGAGGTAAATGGTGGAATAAATACAAGTAAACAAAAGGTAGAGTGGAAAATAGAGACAACAATGAGAATATCTGAAATAATTGGAATAACATACATGAAAACAACTGATGGTGATATGTCATCTCTCTAGAAAACTGGAAAACATGGATACAAGATAATAGGAATAACATGTTCCACAAAAGTATATTAAAAATAAAAAGACTATCCCATTCATCCCGAGCTCCCGCTCGGTCATCTGCTATCAAGGTCTATCCTAAACAGCAAGCAATCAAGTGTAAGAAGTAATATTCTTCCCTTTATCAACACATGTATTCATATAATATACTATGGTTACTAAATGACACCCAAAGATTTTGTGAGATAAATTATCGTGGGACACCACTAATGGGTTCTGTAACATCTAACACATGTAAGGAAAATGTAACACTATGAAAGCATGCATATATAAATTAAATCAGTACAATATAACTAAATTCCCAAGTACCAGCTTTAGCACTCAACTGGCATCTGAACATAACCATTCAATTAATTCATTATTACAAGTTTATAAATAATACACATGTTTAAAATAGTGAAGCGTTCAAGTTATGACTAGGAATCCTATAATGACAATTAAAATTTAACTTCCAAGGTAATAACCAAGGCAATGAAGACAACAATGGTCTCCCACAGAGTAATAATTATAGCTTGGATTGGGGTAAGAGTGTAATCTATGGATCATATTCTATGGAATTCCACAATAATATGCCTATAGAATCCAAGGTGATCATCCAAGGTAAAACATGTCTAAGAAGTGAAAGGTCCCAATATAATGTAACCATGGAACCAACATGTCAAGGGTGGATCCAAGGAGTATAACCATGAAATCCTTTAATACATTGTGAGGGATCCTACAATGTCATACTGTGCATCCATGAATAAATAAGGATTAAAATCTAGGTGGTATAAACCTTTGAAATTTGTATCCTTCAATGGAAATGGGGTTGTCGAGTGCTGAGGGGATTCCCTGATAATAATCCAAGGTGAGATTGACTTATCCCATTCCTATTTAATTATGAAGTCATTAAATATTTAATTTGGTTCAATCCTTTTCTTTCATTAGTATGATAAGGCCATGTAGCATGAAACCTTTATTAATACAATTAAAGGAATATTCAATGATTAAGGCTTATTACTCCACCTTCCATTAATTTTTTAAGGGGTTCTATGGACATGACACGTATATTTCATTCACATTTAATACGGTCAAGTCATATACGTAGTATACATTCCAATTTAATGTTCACATTTCTTTTTCAATTTTAAAAACATACCTTAGGTTGGTCAAGTGGTGAAAATACACTGCACTTTCCATTATGAAATTAACAATATAAATCACACCATTTAGCATTTAAAATATTACCCCTAGAGGGGTCAATCTGAATCATGCATGAACTGTGTCTCAGACAAGTCAAATACTAAAAAACCAATTATCGAAAAACATTCTACATAGGATGGATTCCAATTTAGGCATAACCAGCAATAACTAATCATATATATGGAAGTAGCATTACCATATAGTTATAATTATTATAAGCATGGGTTATAAATTCAATAAATGGAACCTGATGAAATTAGTGGGTCCCACATAACAATTCCAAAATCAATGAACTAGAGGATGAGTTATAGACCACCCACCAAATAATTGTACAAATATCCTCATATGGTATCAACCATTGATTTTCTCTAGATAGTAGTATATATTAGAAAAGAGTAGAAACTCTCACACAATGATAACTTGGCCGAGATCAAAATATAGGGAGAAAGGCTTAAACAGACTTCAGTACTTACCATTTCCCATTCAATGTGAAGAACGAAAGCTCTATAGAATCCCAAATTAGGGATTTCTCTCATTCCCTAGATTTGTTCTTCAAAAATCTCTAGAATGAGATTCAAGGATATATATCCCATTTAAAATTGTATTAGGGTAGAAGAGGTGGATTAATTAGATCATTGAGGGAAAAACATACATTTTACCCATAAAAATAGCATGTTCATAGTTTTTACACATGATTTGTAAGCTCATGGGAAAACAATTATTTGTTACCTAGGACGAAAGGGAACATATTTGGTTAGGCTGTGTGGTCATGCACCAATCGTGAGATATGTTTCTACCCAAAAATAGACCATCTAAATAATACGAAAAAATGTGCGCCAAACATGGGATAAGCCCAATTTCTCAAAAATAAGTGTTATGTGCACTTAACAAGCCCTGATCATCCCAAGGACTTTTTCGAACTCTTTAAGAATCAATATTAGACCCAAAATATACAATTACACCAAAATTTAAAGGATTCATACCTATGTAGAAAACTGGTTTCTTGCACCATGATAAATTAACATTTTATCATTATATCATAGTTTTATTAAAAAAAATAGGTGTGGAATTATAAATAATTTTTTACATGATGATTCAATATTTTGAATAAATTTTGTTATATTTATCATTATTATGATTCCAAAATTACATTTCATATAAGATCACTAAACTCATGAAAAATAGTTTTTATGGAAATTATTGATATAAGGGTAAAAATAATTTGATCTTTGTAATAAAAACGTAAATTTATTTAAATGAATTTTTTGGTTAATTAAAAAATAAATAATGAATTTTAAAAATTTAGGGAAATATGAAACTGAATTTCATCTTCCAAACATTCATTCAAATGAAAATACCCAAAAATAATTTTTAATTTGAATAAAATATAACTAATCTTTACAAAATTAATTACTTGGTTTTCAATTTCAAATTAAAATTTCAAAATATAATATTAAAATCCATAATAATAACTTTGGTCAAAAAACACTCATAAAATAGTAAAATTCATTTGTTATATATATATATTGATATTATATCCTATGGTTTTAACCCAATTTAACCTCATTTAGAGAGACGAATTATCATTACCATGGATACTATTCTTAATGAAAAAAATTAACAACACCAAAAAAAATTAAATTAATTATGATGGTTGAGAATATAAAATCCATTTTATAAACCCAAAAATCATTATTTTCTAGTATTCACTAAAAAATTATATGTTTCAAATTAATTTGAAAGTATTATCCAAAGTTAATATTGATTGTATAAATCAAAAAATGATAAACATATTTCAAAATAAAATTTTAAAATTTTATATATTATTTATAATATTTTCACAAAAAAATCCATAGATACCTTTTCCAGAAAACATATTTTTATAACCTAAAATTATTTTACTAAAAAATTGAGAACATTTCTATTATCAATTAATTAATTTATCTAAATTATATAAATCTGATATTATTTTTTTTCATAATGTAGCAATTACTATTCATACCAGCAATTATAATATCTTTTTTAAATGCCCTTGTTTAAATAAAATTATTCTAATAGTATATCACAGTTCATTTAAATATAGTGTTATGTGTATCTCAAGATATCAAATAAATTAGTTTCTTTATTGGGAAATATAACATAAAATATCAAGGTGTTCATCCTCTATTTATATATGTAAACTGACTAGCATGTTTCCTTGGATCCCATATGGATGAAAAGAATAATATGAGAAAATAAAATTGTTTTCAATAACTCATCTACATGTTACTCGACATGCCGACCAGATATTCTCCCATTAAGAGGACCTACACCACCTTAGTTTTCAGATTTTGAAATTTTTTTAACACCTATATCAACATAAGATATAGCTAGTATCAAATGTTGATCCACAAAAGAAAATCCAGAACTACCCCATGTTGACTCTAGCTGTTCGAATTCAGGTTAGCCTGCCAAATATCTATAAAAGGACAATAATTTGTTTATTTAATGTCCACATATATGACCCGTAAGGAACTACACATAGATAATTATTCCAAGATGATGTTTTCCTCTTTGCTGTTCATAATTCACTATGTCGGAAATGAAATTTGATGGTGCCTCCTGAAGCCTATCCCGGAGAAGGCTCAAAAACCTCAAACTCATCTGGGTGGTCCTTGGGATTATCTTAATTACTCCATCATAGTCCATATTACATTTCACATTCCTGTTTTTGGAAGGTTATAAAAAATGAGGATGATAATTTTGATCATTATCGTCAGGTATGTGTTTCCCTCAAGATTTTAGTCCCCTGACTACAAAGGATGGTATACACTAATATTTTCATCAAGTAGATCAATGGAGATTATGTCGTCAAGAAAGAACAACATATCCAACTAATAGAGAATAATCTAGAGATTAATTCCTAGTTCCCTTTCAATAAAAAGATGACTCGTGTTCCCGAAACATAAAATAATTGATTTGATCACTTTTTAGCCCATGATGCATCCCTTGGAAAGGCTAACATATTATTTATTCATTCATGTGACACATTGGAGAGTAATTTACCCCATCAAATTTGATGAAGAGGACTTAAAGGTGAACCATTTTTCCATTGTAACATTGTATTAAGGATCTCAAATTCCTTGGTAGTCAAAGAACCTCCCAATTGGATGACTAGCTTCATCGAGTATCTCTTTCTTGGTAATATCCCACCACACCAAGTAATGTGTGAGGGAATACATTGGAATGTAGAAAAATTTACCCACCAGGATGGACCTAACATGGTGAATATCCACTAAAAGTAGGGTTTTGGTGGAATCCTTCACCATTTCCACAAAATGGAAAGATGTTCTTTAGTTCATCTAAAAAGTCCATGATGGGTCATGTTGGGTCCATAAAGTAGGATTGATGCTTTACCACAAGATCTGGAGATTGGGGTACTTATGGACTACCATTGTCCCCAAATTCATTGAGTACACAAAGAGTTTCCGTGCAGGACAGATCCATGCCAACAACATTCATTAACTTCTAGGGAATATCCATTCCACCATGTAATCCTAACTCTTTTTTTATTGGGGTAATAACGTTGTAAGCCCTTACCCACAAGAAAAAAATTTATACAGTAGGTGTAGTCTGACTGCCACCGACATCTTCTGAAAGTTGGTAGAATCCACCTCCTCAAAGAAGTAAAGTCTTAGCCCATGACCTGGCTTTTGAAATCCCATATCATCCATCTGTTCAGTATTTATCACACCATTAAAACAAAAAAAATCAATTTTTGGGATACCGGGTTGAATAAGTTGTACACCAAGTAAAATATCCAGTTTAATCATACCTCCCACTATCACACGTAGATTAATGGGTTTATTTATGTGTTCAGAAAACATATCTAACATCCTATATAATATGGTGTGTCAAAATAAGAATATTTTTCCTGAGAATCACTACAATTCCATCTCATCATCTGTCATAATAACCCAATATTCCACCTAGGTTACCCCATACACCATGGTGAATTGGACGATGGTAGTTCTACCTATAAAGTTGTAACTTCCATTGATTTGTATGTTCATTTACAATCCGAAAACCCAATAAAATGGGAATAGTGTCTATTTGGATGAGTTGGATGACCATGATGAAAACATGCTCTAATAATAGTATATCATAGAAAATCTTAGGAACTAGGTGTCGTGGGCATTCAACTGACAGGTTTGTCTATGATCCTTCCTTGAGGATAACATGTTATTTCCTCTAATAAATCTAATGATACCTTTTAATAAGACACAGAAAAATGATCATAAATAGTAATGAACTTACATGATTCATAAGGTCCTCTCAAAATGTTTATAATCATTTATCACCTTTGATGAGTAGTTCATCCAACATCCCAAAAATTATAGGTTCATATAGTGGTACTCTGTGTGACTCTTCCCCACTTTTCTTGGTCCCAAAAAATTAAACAACATAACAATTTGTATGTCACATGACATTAAATTATATGGAATCATGGTCAGAGCTATGTTTTCGTAAACTGTAGTAACAACACATCCTAGTCACATGATATAAAATTTCATCACAATATATTAGACGCACAATATAATACTAAACGACAACATCATAGCCGCATGATGAGAAAATATTAGAAAAAATCATTTCCAAAAAGTTTGAAACAATATAACATCCCTTATACATATCTTATGACTTTAAGTTGAGTATTAGAAAAATTCCCACATAATGTTAAACAACTGGGTTTACATCCTTATCCCATTACATAAATCTATTTGGTACCCTGAACCTTCACTATAGTGGGTACCCCCTTTCCAGTATTGGTATCATACCATGTCACATTGTAAAACTAAAAATGGATTTATTCCCATTTATTTTGGTATATTATGGGATTGTTGAATCTCAAATATTGGGCCCCTCCTAGACATGGGAATATTTCATATTTATTCACCTTGAGAACATGTTCAATTCTCACTCAATGGTTCACCCACTCAGCATGTTTGATTTTATAGTGGGATAACTCCCATAGTGTTTTAACTACCCCTGAACATCCCACCATGTTCACTCTCAAACATTAATTCTTTTTCGACATGGGTCCTCATCATACTCCTAGTCAAAATAGGGTCCCATAAAAAAGATGGTACTAGGTAAAATTGGATCACCTCCAACCCTCGATACAGGACTCTAAGGAATTTTTATGAAATGTAACAAAACCAATCTGTCGAACATTTTCAATGGTGGAGATAAAATTTTCTCACAACATCTTCGACAGATATAGTTGTGGTACTTGTGTTTAGAATGTGGACAACCATAATTTCCCACTAATATGTCACACTCCATTCATGGCCCAGATTATAGAAGTTTTGGTTTAACTCCTTTACACATTCCATTATTCTAGAGTGGCCATAACACCCCCAATGTTATTCCCCTTAAACATGGTCACATCGATCATGGAAGTAGGAATCCTTATAACCCTCCTAAACTAGTCTTTTACCACCTACATTGTGTTCCCATGTGATTAGGGAGACTCCTCTTCACTCCTAATTTCCCACATCGAGTATTGATCGCATGGGTTTAGTAGTTACGATGGGGTATTCCCCAACACCATTGAGGCACAACAACATTGCAATGTATAATTTCCTCTTTAGTCAATTATCATGACCAAACACTACATGATACATCAATAAGAAATGTTTTCTATTGTGAATGGCCTCCTTGTATCTCTCCTCATGTCATTTTATTAATCTTTTATGTTCCATGAACATACCTAAGACACACACCTCTTTATTGTACTAATAATCATGACATTAAACTATAAGGGAATTGTTGGTCCATGTTTTATGTCCTAAAACATCACCAACCAATAGTCTCGGTCACATAACATTAAACTGATGAAAAACTTCATTGGCTCGTGATGTTAAAATTTAATGAAACTTGGTTCCTTGATCCTTGAATTGAAACTGCATGAAAACCATTTTTCAAATTTCATAACCATAAACTGTGTACTGGAATCTCACTAAAGGTTATTCAACTCATCTTCCTCACCCTCAACATTTATTTACAACAACACCATGTCTTAAAACTAAGTATAAATTCATTCCTATTTCATGGGATACATAGTGACTCTTAGACCCCCAGTCTCATGATCGGCCTGATGTTTGTTTCCTGATGTGATATTTTCCTCATGAGTATTCATCCAATTAGTCTTCTATTCATGGTGAGTTCATTAATACTTGTTAGTGAGGCCATATTTCCCTCACCATTAGTCCTAGTTTCATTACCTTCTCTGTTGATGTCATTTATATTCCAAAATGTTTTTAGAAATACAAGGGCCTTGATTCCAAATTCAATGTGGTACATAGATATACTCAAATATCATATGTTAGGTCTAGCCTGGTCACTAATGTATTTTAAGAACTATATCATCAAGAAAAATTAAACCATTTATCACTGATTTTATACTTTTTCGTGATCATGTAAACAGTGTTATAGAAAATAGATTATTGAATTATACTCAAATATTTCCCTAATAAATCTCCATACATTGATTATTCATTAATTTAGGTCATTTTCATCCTCTAAATCCAAATAGGTTACCTTACAGCAACTGTGTCTGGCCAAACTAGCTCACCACCCATCCTTTGTACTAACCTCAAAGGATCACTTACCAAAATTGATAGTTCTCAGGTTTCGAACCTGAAAAAAAATTTGATACTGCCTTTTCTTGCTCCATCATTAACTAGTGTATCTTTGAAACTAGTTTTACAAATGTGGTCAGAATTTCTTTCATACGTATTAGACACTCCCCTTTTTGGTTCAAAAATAATATATCCCAATTTACTTCCCCTCCACCTTCCATTGTTCTAGTATAATTCCATCACCCTTGTGGTTACCCCACACTGTATTCATGCATGTTCACTGAGCATGTCATTATGGTTGAGAATCTTTTGAGTTTCCTTTTTTCCATTTTTTCTCACTACCATATGGTAGGAAAGGTTACTCATAACTCCTTTTTCCCACATCAATCAAGGATCATGTGGGATTTTATTTCATTGTAGGGACATTACCCTCATGGTTGAGATGCACCAAGACACATTAAATTCCATGTATCATGAACATAAATTTGTTTCATGTAACAGTCAGTCCCTTATCATTAGCCTAAGGGGGGTAAATGGAATTACTTGTCCATAAGCAACATCATATGATTCCAATTTCTAGAAATAAATTTTAATGGGTTTAAATTAAAATAGAGGATGATTAAAACTTTCAAACTGAACCACTTAACAAATAATCCACAACCAAACAACCATTATATGATGCACGACAAAAATAAAAGACAAATCAAAATTTCATTAATCAAAACCATGCTAAAATAATGTTCCATAATAGAAGAAAAAAATATCAAGGTAAATAATAGAATAAAATCTAATAAAACTCAATGATAACCATATGAAAACAAGATCCAGATTCTCCATGCTCTAACATCACCAAACACCCCATATATCATGAACTAATGCTAAAAACATGTCATAATTTAACGTTTACCTTGTCTTAGTAAATGAAATCTACAAAATCTCCAATGTTCCAAAGTATGGGTAAGTACTAAAACCCACTGGGTTTTCTATAATGACTTCCATACACATGCCACTTGGATAGAACATGTTAGTAATATTAATATAATCCAACTTATATAAAAAAATTTTAAATTATTTATATCAAAATATAAACTAAATCCTTTATTACTATTTTCCATGGAATGTGCATAAACAATTCTTTAAATCAATTAACATTCCATTTTTTCAAAACACCTTCATTTCCACACAACTATATATCTTACCGTGCATAAAAACCATGGGCCTCCCTATACTACCGAGTGGGTCCCTATCATACAACTAAACCCTCATTTAATAGACCACATTGATAATGATGATTCATGACCATATCCATCCCAACATTTTAATGGGGTACATCACGCCCTTATCCATCCCAATGCATATGAATACATTCCACACAACCATTCAAAACTCATTCCAAACAAAGTGTTTTCAAACCATTACAATAAATAATCATCCATTTTATTGAAACTCATTTTCCCATGCAGGAAAACCCACACATATTTTAAAATCAACATTTTAAAATCATGTTATAAATACACTTTCCAATTACACAATAATTTCACTAACATAGAAGAACCATAAATCAATTGTTTTTAACTATTATTTTACATCCATTAAACTATCTATTTAAAAGAAAACAAAAAATTTGAAACTGAGCCTTCATGTTCTAAAATAGAGGAGTCGATCATGAATCCATCTACCTCGAGAGTTTGGGTGAAAATGAAAAGAGGCAAGAACAACATCTCAAAAATTGGAAGAATGTATAAAAACTTACATTAGATCTATTTCCCTATACTAAAAACCCAAATATGAACATATTTAACATCCAAAACAATAATTCTACACATAGAAGAAATATATCTAAAAAACCGAGAGAAAGGGTGATGAATATCTAACAAAACTCATCTACAATAGTGAATAATGAATCCTTACCCCATGAATCGAGCATCAACGCACCAAGGGATGGCTTCAGATCACTTCTAATTCACATGGGAGAGGTTCTCGAACATTTGAGAGACAAACTACTGATTAAGGATGTATATGAGGAAAATGTGTGGGTAAAAGTCTAAGACGAGTGAGATACTCTTCTTCTGGATTTTTCATTGACCCTACGCACAGTTTAGTCCCATGGTATGGAAAATTGGGCACTAAATATTATCTTGCTTCTATCATAAGATATACATCACACTGTTTGATCACATGGATTCTAAACTATGTTCTAACCTTGCTGAATTTCTCCATCCAACATTTTCACCACACAACATAATTTCTCTTAGGCTTGCGCATAGTTTGGATAAACCATGTGCATCCCATGCACCTCACTATTTTCCAATGTTTCACTATGCATGGTTTCCTACAATTGTTTCATGGTTTCTACATACTATATAGCACCCATGGACTTATTTAAAATCCCCAAAACACATTAAATGTTCTCAAAACTCTCAAAACATCACCTTAATTGTTTATATACATAAAAATCATAAATAAAGGGTTACATACTTGAAATTATTACTATTACATTCTCCCCAACATCGGTCTTTCCATCCATATATAGTAGAACATCACCAGATTCATTAAAGAGTTCCATCCATTTCTCTTTTATTTAATTCTCTTGCTCCCAAGTCTCTTCCTAAATTTAAAAATGTTGCCATAAAAACTACACTAGACCGATGCGTTTTCCAGTCAAGGGTTTATCTTTCCTATAAAAAATCCACACTAGGAAATGTACCAACAAAGAATCTAGCTCTAGGTAAATGTGATCCCACTTGATCGCATGGTTAGGATCAAGAAAATAATTTTTCAACTAATATACATGGGAGACATTAAGAAACACATAGAACCATGGGGGTAATTCCAACCACTATACCACCTACCCTACTTGTTTTACTATCTCAAAAGGGCCTATATATCTAGGGGATGATATTCCCTTCTTTCCAAAAAGTTGAATTCCATTCCTTGGAAAAATCCTCAAGAACACTTGACCACTCACTCTGAGTGTCAATGACCATTGACCAAGATCCACATACAACCATGGGGCAAATTACAACCACTATACCACCTATCCTACTTGTTCTACTATCTCAAAAGGGCCTATATATCTAGGAGATGATATTCCCTTCTTTCCAAAATGTTGAACGCCATTCATTGGAAAAATATTCAAAAACACTTGATCACTCACTCTAAGTGACAATGACCATTGACCATGATCCACATACAATTTATATCAACTTTGAGCCATCTCCATCCTTTTTTCTGGTTAAAGGAATCTTCCTTATTGTCTCCAGAATAGGGCTCAAGATAATAAGTGAATTCTCACCTATTTCCTCAAAAAAAAAGTGGAGACTGGAAGTGTCGCCCATACAATGATTCAAAAGGATCCATATATATTATGGCCTGATAACTAATGTTATTTGAGAACTCCCCCAACATCACATGAGCTTACCATGACCCACTAAAATCCATTACACAAGCGCATAACATGTCTTACAACATTTCAATCATCCTTTCATATTTTCCATTCATCTGAGGATGATACAACATAATTATAGTCAACTGAGCCCAATGGGAATATTTTTAAGGATTTGTAGAAAGAAGATGTAATCCTTGGGTCTTTTTCTGATAATATTGAACCCAATATTCTAAGTCTCTTTACAACTTCTTGGACATAGATTTTCAAAATATCCTTCATCGTATGAATTTCATGAATAGGTATTAAGTGGGCTGAATTTTTCAGCTGATCTACTATCACCCATATGGTATCGTCTTTTGGAACCATTTTTTGGAGACCTATAACAAGATCCATAGATATCTACTCCCATTTCCACACTATAATAGGTAAGGGATGTAACAAATTTACTAATCACTGATATAATGCATTAACATGCAAAAAAGCTAAGGACCTCGAGATAAACTATACCACCCTCCTATTCATACCACTCCACTAGAACTGTGCCTTCAGTTCCTCATAATCATTCTTTATTCCCAAGAGAATATCTCATCTCTAATGACAGAAATAATGAAGTTTTTATTCCTAAAAATTCATAGGTACAAACATTCGATTTAAAAACCTCAAGACTGATCTCCTATCTAGGTTGTATCCCCCAATTATTTCCTCGTCGTGAAGTTTTGAACTCATAAAAACACATTACACATAATTTGTATGTTTCTAATTTGACATATTTACCAAATTATGAACAATAAAAACTGGAAAGAAAACCAAAAAATCACCTCAGTCTTCACAAACCACATGCATCTCAGCTAGGACTGAAATCAGCTTCAACTAATCCAAAGCTTCTTTTTCCAACTGAATGTATGAATTTTGGATTAATTCATCGGCCACTAAATTGTCTTTATCCAGTGTATATATCAATTCAAATTGAAAACATTTGAGATAATCCACCCATCATCATTGTTTTAAAATCAAATCCCATTGTTAGGAAATCTGATTCAAACTCTTAGAATTCGAGAACACAGTAAATTTCCCATCGATGAGATAATGATGCCAAGTAGTCAAATCATAGAAATCTACAGATTACTCTAAATGATGTGTTGATTGTTATTCTCATGCACTCTTAACTAACATGATCTTCAAGTGACAACATGGTCTCCTGGCAGGATAAAACATCCCACCCCATATCCCAAATCATCAAAATACACCACATACCCCTATCTGGATTCTAGAAAAATCAATAATTGTAATGGATGTAAGGCTAACCATTGACTATTTAAATGATTTCTATAATCCTTCCTCCATTTTAATGGAAAAATATTGTTTTTAAAAGCATTCATAGGTGAGGATATCCATGAAAATTCATGAATATGCGACGATAATAACCAGGTAGGCCATGACAACTTTATATCACAATGGAATTATTTGGAAGTTCGTGAGAGATGAAAGCTTCTATATTTTATGGAACCATTAAAACACCACTTTCAGAAAGAAAAAAACATGGCACAGAAACTGTACTTATTATATCCCAAAATCACACTTTGACAATTTGGCATATATAAGATGTTCTCTCAATATTTTCTACACTTTCACCATGTGTTTCTCATGATTAGCATTTTTCTTTGAATATACCAACATTTCTTCTCCATGCACCATGACCAAATAATCTAGATATATTTGAATAATCAGATTCATCAATTCCAAATAGACCATTACAGCATTCGCAAGGAAAAAGGGGTGACCACGTTTTCAATTTGGTCATATCTACTTCTGAAAACATTTATTTTAATATCCACATTCCAAACTAATAATTGTTGATATCTGGATTGCAAGTCAATGGTTGAGAACCACTAAAAACCCCGCAACTGACCAGAAAATCATCAATGTGTGGATGTGGATATCTATTCATTATCGTAAATTTTTTGATCTTATGATAATAAATGCATGACCTTAATGTTACATTTTCTTTCTTCACAACCAAAATTGGGGCATCCCACAGAGGCGTTCTCATCTGAATGAAACATTTTCTTTCTACCTCCTACAACTGCACTTTAATTCCTCTATTTTATTTGGTTCCATTTAATAAGGAAGATGTGATATAGGACTAGTACTTAGAATGAGATCAATAGTAAACTCCACTCCTCTAATAGGTGGAAACCCGTAGAATTGTTTGTGAAATACATCAAAAAAGGTAAAAATTTCCCTCAAAATAACTTCTTCCAACCTATTCCATTGATTACAAAGACAAAGCCACCAACTATTAAGAGATCGTGCCCACTGCTAGTTCCAACAATCCCATTGCACCATTCATTATGACCCCATATCCTTTATAGAGATACTTGATGCCATCTTTATTCTCGAAACTAAATGTTCTTCTATAATAGATAATGTGGGCCATGAATGATTTTAACCAATACATTCTCAGGATTACATTATAGACATCCATATCCAGTATAGAAAATCTCATTATAGATCCTCTCCATCAACTATTATAGAACATGATCTATACCAAAAGACTCAATATTTTGTTTCCAAAAGAGTAGTTTGACGTTCTAACACAATGGGCATCATCTCATCTTTTAAACCAAGAAAATAAAAAGCATGATAATCAATAAAGGAAAGTGATGCACTTGTATCAACCAACACTTGTATAAGGGTAGAATTAAAAAGAATCATACATCTCACCATAGATGGTCCCACCTGATCATTCACAATCACCTAATCATATCCATATAATTTCTTCAATGCTGAACTTTTCGTCATATCTTCTTATTGATGATTACCTACTCGAGGGGTCAAGGTATTCCTAGAGTCATCATGGGAATATCTAGTATGCAGAAGAGATTGGTTAAGTTTTCCTTGTACCATCAAATCATATGATGTTTGTGACACCTAATAAGTGTCCTAAGAAACAACCCATGGAGCACTATGATAATAGCACTGAAGATTCCCCACATGTTTTCTATTATGGAATTCTCTAGGTTGTTTCATACACTCTCTCTTTATGTGGTCTTGTGAACAACACTGGAAACATCCTTATTCTCTCATGGTTCATGGAGGAATTTTCATTGATCTAGTCTTCTGATTTTGATTCATACTCCCACCATGGAAGTAGGTGTCCCTCTTCCACTTTCTCACAACATTAGAGTTCCCACAATTTTCAGTTGATATAGGCATACATCCCACTCCAATAGCACTTAATATTTCTATTTTATCCACAATCTCTCTATTAACCATATCTTTAAAGTCCATAATAAATAACAAAACTATCTTAAAGAGAATTTCATGCCTTATACCAAATTCAAAGATGTGGGCCTTCAAGGATTCACTAACCACAACCTCTGTTGAAAGGAATTCCTAAAATTCATAGACGATACTCTGAACTAATTGTTGGTTCACTTGTGGCTCAAGTGAAACCACATTCTCAGCATCTTCCTCCAACTGGTTTCTATGAAACCTAACAAGTGCAATTTTCTAAACAACAAAAACCTCTATAAGACTCACTATCTATTAACTAAAGTCCAAAAAATTTCAAATTATACCACATCAACTATCACAATATTACTTTACAAAATCATCCTTTTCTATATTCAATAATTTTTTCGAAAACATTCAACATGTTTTTTCAAAATCATACCATTTCCAAAATACCACAACTATGCTCATTTTGGAAATATTCCATTTGAAAACACTTTAAAAATTTTGAAAAATCAACACCCTTGCTCTAGATCATAAATAATAACTCAAAATGATGTATGAAATCCTATTGGTAATTCATTCCTCTAAGTAATTTTATGATCGTCTCATCAGATAATCCCCAGACAATGTGATTTCAAATTTCTATCAGTGTAGCCAAAAATAATATGTACTCAACTCCCTTGTAACATGAAGTTCAAAACAAAAATGTTAGCATTAACTTTTTATGATCTCAATTTCTTGTCCTTACAATCATACTCCTTAATATGATCCCAACTCAAGAAATTTACACGAATGAATTCAACTCCATGACCAACATCATTAATGAATACTTGTTACACAAAAAAAGCACAATGATTTTACCGTATGTCTCCAAGGACATTTGGATGGAATAAGACTGATATCATTTTTAATAGACATCCCATTCTCATTGGCTTGAGATGGCGAGAGGGTGTTACATGGCCTTTAGTAACATACCCAAATGTGAAAGGCTAGAAATAAATGCTGAAGTGTTTTAGTACATGTGGGGATGATATTACCATTAAAAATAAATCATTAACTAAAATATCTATCTCCAAAAAACCACTATATGAGGCACGATAAGAATGAAATAAAACTAA
This sequence comes from Viscum album, assembly GCA_963277665.1. NCBI lineage: Eukaryota > Viridiplantae > Streptophyta > Magnoliopsida > Santalales > Viscaceae > Viscum > Viscum album. Next base: position 270,088,761 of record OY728131.1, read on the forward strand.
ACATTTCATTTATCAAAACCATACAAAATACAAATACCACAACGAAAGAAAACAATATCATGGTAAATAATGGAAGATAAAATAATCCACACTCGAAGATAACAACAATTTAGCAAGATCCACACGATCCATGATCCAATATCACCAAATAAACCACGTATCATTAAATATTTCTAAACAGAAGTCATACATTATCTTTTCCCATGTCCCGATAAATTACATCTACAAAACCGCCAAAGTACCAACGCAAGGGTGAGTACTAAACCAAAATTGGTTTTCCAAAATGAATTCCCTACTCATTACACTAGAATAGATAATGTTATAAATGTTTAAAGAAAAAAATTTATATAAAAAAATTATAAATAGTACAAAAAACATAAACAAAATCAACTTTTACCATTTTCTAATGAAATAACATAAACAATTATTTAAATCCATGAACATTACATTTTAGTGTAAGCCCTTTTTCTTCATACAACCATACATCCAACAATAAATGAATCCATGGTCCTCCCCAAATTTATGGTTGGTGAGTTATCCTTCCACTAATTAGTCACTTAGTGGACCACTTTGATGTGGGTAAATCACACCCATATCCTTCTGAACCTTTTAATGGGGGGGGGTATTTTACACCCTTATCCATACCAATCCATATGAGCGCACACTGTACATCCATGAAATACTCATTCCAAACCAAGTGAGATCAATGAATTTCAAAAAAACATCATCCTTTTTTATTGAAACACGTTATCCCATGTTAAAAAGCATGTAATTATTTTAAAATCAACATTATATAATCACGTTATCGAAAAACATCCCAATAACACAACAATTTCCCCAATTTCCCCATACTGCGGCATAAGAGGGTTTCAAAAATTATTTCACATCCAACAAATAATCAATTTAAATCAAAAAAATAAATTTGAATCTAATCATTCTAGTTTTGAAATACAAGAGTCCGGAGTTAAGACACCTATACAGGGAATTTAGGTGAAAATGATAAATGGCACGAAAACCTCACGAAAATGGGTTGAATCTCCATGAACCAACCTTATATCTCTTCCCCTATCATAAAAAACTCAAATATAAACATATTCTACATCCAATAACTTATATCTATACACAATTGGAATAAATAAAAGAAACCGAGAAGAATGGTGATGTAGATCAAAGAAAACTCATCAAGAATGATGAATAATGAGGCCTTACCACAAGAATCAGGCTTCAATGCACCATGGGATGGACCTAGATAGCTTCAAATTCACATGGGATTTGTTCTCCAAATATTAAAAGAATAAAATACTATATTTTCTCTCATAAGAGAAAAACAGGTGGGTTAAAGTGTAAAACTAGTGAGATACACTTTTTAAGGATTGAACATTGAAAATGCACATGGACTAGTCACACAGTTACGAAAACCATATCCTAACGATTCTCCTACTTCTGTCTTAATAAATAACTAACATGGCTTGCTTGGATGACTTACATGCTATGCGACAACAATGTTGGAGCTCTCTATCCATTATTTTCACCACACTACATGATTTCTCTTAAGATTCCACACGGTTTTGATAATCCATGTCCTGATCGTGCACCTCACCATTATCCCATGTATCACTGAGCACATATTCCTTCTCATGTTGCATGGCCTCTATAAATCATGCACCACCCTTGAACCTATAGAAAATCCCTCCAAAACACTTTAATAATTCTAGAAACTCTCAAAAAAGATCACCCTTATTATTTATATATATATTAATCTTAAACAAAGGGTTTCTCACTTGAAACTGGGGGTTCTACACTGAAACATGTTTCAAGTTTGTTTTCAATAAACATGCCCTTTTTTTATATCTATTCATGTTTGGCTTTAGACACCCCAATTCCACAAGTATCCGTATGGTAAAACACCCTAAAATCTAATATCTACAACCATAATTTGGTAGTATCCCCCGTACCATGCATCCTGACATTAAACTATGTGAAAATATTCTTGGAGATGATCATTTGGTGTAGGACCTCCCTGTACATCGTGTCACATCCTGTTAATTCTATCTCCCATTCTAAAATACCATATTTAAGACACCATTTTCATTTAAAGATCAATGACCATAAACTAACTATTCCCTAGTCCAAACACCAGGACCTTAGACTATGTCCACCTAGCCCTTATGGATCATAGGAAATATCTAGCTTCCATTTACTTTTGAACCAATAAATTATCTCCTCCTTTATTATATCCTCAATTTCGATTAATACCCATTTTTTCAATCACTTACTGAACCATGTATTATAACTACATATTGATCGATTCCCAGTTTTCATGTGATACATAGTGATTCCAAGATCTCCCATCATAATCTGAGCTATCAAACTTCTCATCACTCACATGTTTTTTGGCACAAATTGGTCTATATCGAACATTGGTTATTCTATACATCAATGTGTTGTGATAAAAAAATTGAAATTCTACACACATTATAAACTTAAAATATGAATGAATATATGTGGTATTAGGCCACTTATAACCTCTAGTCTTGTCAATTTTCTAATAAATTCTCTACCATAAAATATTTTCGAAAATATTCCATGCTCCCTGGACATAAATTATTTATAACCCACATTTTTTATATCAATAATGATTATAAACTATGGGTGATGACACGTGTATTTGACTATTAAACATGTCCCCATATTTAGATAAGACACATATTTTATAAATAATCTTATTGTGCTTCAAATAATCCATTCCATTCACATTAGCTATGATCATCTCTTTCCAAATAGGTTATCTCACACATTTTGGAAAAAAATGAACTTAATATATGTACACCTAACTCTAATGGGATATTAGGGTGACACTAATAAATTTCCGAGATTAGGTCAGATATATTCCATCCCCCCTCCCAATTCTAAATAGGCTCCCCAATTATTTTTACAAGAAATACCATAAAATTAAAAATAAAGTGGTAAAAATTCCTATCTGGTTGAAAACCCAAAGTGGGAAACCTAAAAAAATATGATTTTCACCTTTTGACTCACCCCTATGACTTGGGATAATGCAAGGATATTACTGGAAAAGGAAAAAATCATATGAGACTCTCCACTGGGTCCTATAAGAGTCTTGGTTTTTCTTATTGAACCCATTATTTTTGAAAATGTTGAGAGCCAGCCCTTCACCGTTTTTTCTTCACCTCCTTGATGATGTCCTCCATGAGGTACCAATATCCCCCCCATAATCATAATAAATCGATAAGGTGAATTTTATTCTTGTTCGTTTGACACATCCTAATAAAAATATGTTAAACATCACCACACACATTATGGACACTTGATGTTAAACTATATAACTAATCATCCTCACTGTTTGATGTTAAAATTCACATTCATCATCCCTGATATAAGAAATTCCAATTAAATGTTCAACAACATCACTAAAAGAAATTGAATTCAATAAATCCTATCCTCGTTATATGAAATTAAATAGTAAAATTTCATGACCCTCTCTTGAGATGATCTTCACCCTTTGGTCGTGGTCACCTACCACACTACCCAAATTTCATGACATCACTAGATAACAGATAGAAAAATACCATAATAATGTTTTATTGACACTTTATATGGTTGATACACATCCTCATTGTGCCTGGATGCATGGTGGCATAATAAATAGAGAATTGATATCCATATGATAATTTTCTTAGTTTACCCCCAAAGATTGCGTCATTCTTAATTTGGATCCCCACCATCAAACATGTCTGAATGGGATACCCTATTGATAATGGATCCAATACAAACTAGCACTCCTCATGTCTTAAAAAAACTTCGTGAAATAATTATTATGAGAGTTTGGAAGGTCCCATGTTTCGAAAAAAAAAATCAGCGGTTGACCTCCATTAATCTGTCCCTACTATTGGAAATGCTATAGTGGAACCAATATTTCAAAAATTATCATTATCCATCCTTAGTCAACCTCCCAGGCCTATTTCCATTTAAAATCATGATCTCCTCATCCATATTTTTCATTGCCACGTTTTTTAGGTGGAATCTAATTCACCAAACATTTCCCTACTCATGCACTCATGCACATTGGAAATGAAATTTATTTATGTGGAGTATCACTCTCCAATGGTCAAGGGATCATCCAAAACCCAATATTTTATTATTCATATGACTCCCATTTTTATTTAACAAATGTTCTATTTTTATCTTATTTCACTCACCAATAATTCATCTTAGGATATTATATATTTATTATTGGTGGTATTGTAAATATGTTTGAGATAAAACATGGAAACACTTTCATGGAATTATTGTTAATAATTTATTTACATTAAAGAAAATAGTGATTATGAGGGCCATAAATATTTTAGAGCCTCTCGATTGTTAGAATAAAAAATTCTCATATGGATCATTCTTGGAACGGGACCACTACAACTCATCTATCTATTTCCCAATATCAATAACGTTCTACCGCTGCATGTCAAGCTCCACCACTTCCACCTCTAATATCGATACCTTTTCAACTGAAATTTTCATCTGAACCTATATATCCTTATACTCCATCTCAAATATTTCTTCTTTGATAAATTTTCTTAACCACACCCTCATTTGTGCATCATGGATGTGTAGCATACATCCTTAATGATGTGTTGTAATGACCCTAGAAATCCTAAACCTGTAGGAATGGGCCATAACACTGTTACCCCACAGGTTAAATTGGATGACCTCTAGAAGAAACCTATAGGAGCCCTCCATTTGAAAATACGTCTCCCAATATCATTGTCAACGTATCCCTATGATCCTCACCTTAGGTTTATTAAATAATATGTTGACCCATTGATGAAATGAGACATCCTTCATAATTGGTTTTTTTTTAACTCCCCCTACATGTAGAGACCCAAAGCATGACGTACATAGATATTACATTACTTTTTCAGAATACTTAATACATAACAACAACAGACACCAAAGGACTATAATATTTTAGTGTCTTTGGAAACATGGAACATAATCTTCTAATCTCAGTGAATGATCTTCAACATCTCCCATAAAGATCTTCCATTTTTTCCTTACCTAACACCTTTATTTATATCCTCGGGAAAAGAAAACATATAAAGGGTGAGCTCAAATTATCATTATGGGTATGAATGGAGAAAATGAAACAAACCATATACATTTGAACTTCAAATCATGAACATAAAGTTTAAGCATCAAAATAATGAGTTGTGAAATAAATCATGGCAGTACGAAAGGCATAGATCATAAAGGAACATCAATTACGATAAAATAGAATGGGAATAAAACATCTAATTGTGTAAAACCATTATGCACATGATATAATTTCCATAGTATCCAACACATTGCTTCCAAGACCATATTAGTGGACAAAGTCCCTTTTTGAATCATGTTCACTCCTGTTTCCAGTCCTGTATCACAGAACCGGATTAACATATTGTTCCAGCCATGTCTATCTCATGAGATATAAATATTTCCCAATTCATTAGAGGGATATATAGGTCCCACCCATATCATATTTAAATAATTCTTACGTGTGCCAAAACATAAACATAAATCATTCATCATAACCCAAAGAATAAAATGGGTTTCATAAACATCATTCCATCATAACATAATGTATATAAAACAAATGGATATAATTTCATCATAAGAAATGTGAAACCACGTAAATCATAGAGACAGTATAATTTAAACAGAAACATATGAAATAATTTCATCTTATATGGAAAATGGTTTTGATAAAACACATGAAATGAATTCTTGATGAAAATACCATTTCTTCTTCAAAATCATTTTCTTTTCAAAAGATTCCAAGCAATTTTAAAAATAGGATTTTTTTGAAAATATTCATGAAATATTGTAGACTAAGCTTCATGAAAATAAGGTGTTATAAAACCGAAAAAATCCATTCATGCCGTATAAGTTAAAAAACATTCTCCTCGTACTTTGCCAGAACAGTCAAAAAACATCCTCGTATGGTAAAAAAAGAAAGAATCCTTCAATAAAATGTGGTAAAATTAAAAAATGGGTAAAAATGACATTAAAAATACATGATACATTTTGAGAAAACATGGACATGGATGATAATAATAACACCAGTATATACTTACGAATAAACAATCTCTGATAAAAATGAGATTGGAAAATTTATCCCTTACCATAGGTCTGATATGATTTGTATGTATCTTAACCACTTGTATAATGATTTAAATAATGTTATTAACTTATTACAGAATCATATTCATTTTTATGATATCATATATGGTTTACTTATGACATTATAATACCCTCTCTTTTGTAAATTACATGTTAAAGCAGCGTTTTGGGTAAAATCGTTTTATTTATCGTACGTGTTTGGACTTTTTATTATTGATATTATTATTACTTATATCAAGATTTACTTACTTCCAGAATGTAAATCATTATTTATATATCATATATATTTAGTATTTATATATAATAGATATATAAATGAAATGAAATACATCGTTCATGGAGACGGTAGGCCGTACGTACGAATGAACGTTGTTTTCCTTCCATTATTGACTTGAATGGAAGTATGTAGATAACACACACATATATATACATAAATAAATTAGATATATCATGTCATATATTTCTTTATTATTCATTATATATACTTTATAATCATTCTTGAATGGTTAACATGGAGAATGAATCTCATCGCGTCGTGGAGACGGTAATCCGTACGTATTCACGAGCGATGATATCATTCCCATAATTATTGAATGGAATTGGAGTTGATGATATAATATATAAGAATCAGTATGATGTTATAATAACCATATATAGTTATTCCTTACACCATTATACCCATCCAAGTAAGGTGGTTGTGGAAAAACATATTACACCACAGAGGGGAGACCGTATTCCGTATGTACGCACGCGCGGTGATTTTGTTTTCTGTAAAATGGATAGAAGGTGAAATGGAGTATTTTAATATTTATAATAACATATCAGTATATTATTGATACTTATGTTATTACTTTATAATGAAACAACTAAAAAATAAATACACTTGAACAAATCGGTAACAGAGATTACCTCTTCTTCGACACACCTCTTTTAAGCTTCAACTTATGGCACTAGTGTTGGTATTTTGAGGAGACCAGAACCTATATAATATTTTTAGGGATGTTTATAAGGGAAATGTTCCGGGTTTTTCTGAGATTAAAGGCTCAAAATTGTGTAAAGGGAAGAGGGAGGAGGTTCCCTTTTATAAGGGAGGAGAGGGGCACCTTAGGAAAAACTTAAAATATTATTTTATAATAAAGTCATATTCGGTTTATAATAGCTCAAAATAGATTTATTTAGAATATAAAGTGGGTATGGGTAGAAATAATATCAAAAAATTGGTTTTAAACACGTTTAGTTTACTATTTTAACCTTATCATTTAGATTTAACTCTAAGATAAATAATGTAACTTTTACCGTGCCTTCTTGTTTTCATACACTATATGGTTAATAAAATTTCTATAACAATCCAAAAGAACCCCAAGTGGTTTATTATTAATATATATAACCTTATTTAAGTAATTTGGGTAAAACATAGATTTTAGGTATAGAATAACAATTAATAATATAATATTTTTTAAAAAAACTATTTTATGTCAATTTTTACACTATTTGGTAATTAATTTTTTCCAAAATCATAACATCATAAATAGTTCTAAAACAGTTAATTAAATCTATAATAACATGTCATATTAACCTATAAAATTAGTTTAGTTCATTAAAAGTCTCAAATTATATTTATTTGGTTATTTATAACATTAATTTTGTTAATAATTCATTAAAAAGTTTATTACTGCATCATCATTGTGTCATAAATAAATTAAATGATTTAATGTCTAAAAATAATAAATAAAATACCATTATGTAGTAAATATTTTTAGATTTCTGATGAATATTTATAGTCGATTTTATCTTATGTATAAACCTATATTAAAAATGTTTTAGTTATTAAACATTGATTTTAACCCTTTTAATTATTCTATAAATAAAATAAAAATAAGTGTCCTAATCGAATCCAAGTAGACCTAAAGAGTAATATTTTATTTCTAAGGTTCTTTTTTGTCAAATTACACTTATATGGTAGAATTAGGACATGTTTTAGGGTAATAATAATATCATTTTTACCCTTAATTACCCTATTTACTTTTAACTGTGGTAAATAAAAGTAAAAAGATACAATTCACCAAAAATTATTTTTATCTTATTGAACAACATTTTACTCGTTGATATTAAACATGTATCTTAGATTTTTGAAATTCCAATCACAGAAGTGGAAAAATTATGTTTTCTGTAAATTTTAAAATTCTCCTACGAGGTGGGTAAAAGACAGTGAAAAGTTCAACAAAATTTTTATATATCTAAAATTATTATAAAATGACTCCAATGAATTACATTGATCTTATATAGGTATTATGTATCAATTTTTACTTAAAATAAATTTAAATAATATAAATAATTATTTAAATAAAAAGTTAGTTTTTAAATAGTAACCGAGTGTTTTTACTATTAATAAAAAATTAAAAGTTTTCAAAAAAATACCAAAAATTCACACTAGGCTAATTTCGATGTTCCGAATCCAAAAATTATGTCCATTTTGAATGATAAAATTTATATAATTTCAGAAATTGGGTATTACTATTCATAACGACTAATTTATAATAATATTATAATAATATATCGTTTAGTGAAACTCGGTATTGCGTACTACACACGCTATCAAATAAGGTCTTGATTGCGTGTAATGCAAGACAAGTCAAGGAGGCGTGTAATAAAATTTCCATTTGGTGTTGCGTATAACATAATCAAAACTTATTTCATTTATACATTAAACCAAATCTATACTTAATGTTGCATCGAATAATTTCTAGAAAACGAACCTGAAATTGTGTGTAACACGAGCCAAGAATAGTGTTGCGTATACTGTAAGATAATATGGTGTTGCGTATAGTTCAAGATAATCTTGGGGTAGTGTATAATAGAAGACATCAAAGAAAATAATATATCTTATTAAATCTTGGGGTGCTACATTCTACCCCCCTTAAAATGAATTTCGCCCTCGAAATTCGTCAGGGTTATAAATGGTTTACTATTTGAATGTTTCTTAAATAGAAACCCACTTCGTAAAAAGTAATATTAAAACATTATTTTAAAAAGCAATATTATAAATATAACAGATACCAAAAGTAACTCATCACTGGGTTTCCACATAAGAGAACATAAGTGAAAATATGGATATGGAAGAGAAATATAACAATCAATATCTAATGAAGAGTTGTAGAGGAAATGGCTATGAAAAAGCCAACAATCACAAAGCCATAAATTTGTGATGATCTATGGTACCATTTGATTCATAAGATATGAGGGCACTAGGACAACATTTTTGGTTTTCAAGAACATTTCCCAAATGTTGAAGATTTTTTGAAATAAAATAAATACTTACTTGATTTTGGTACAATATTACCATTGCTTGTGCCATGAACAATTTCCACTTCATCTCTTAAAGAAATGAAGTCGAATTTGTCTTTTGCGAAGTGTTTTCTGATCATGGGATAGAATGATAGGTCATTCCATCTGACTCAAACATAAGGATAGAAAAAGTTATACACATAAGTCCATCTATTGTGAGATTAATCGTATATGGTTCCAAAAATGGACTTATACTTCATCTATCATCCTGCTTAATAAAATAAAACTAGTTTCTACTAACCAGGGACTTCCTGTAGGCCAGTGGTAGGTGATAAAAGAATATCTCACTTTGTTTGTGGGTTCGATTCCCGCAACCTTTTTTGATGCGACGGGTTGTCGCCCATCCTACGGGTTGTCCTTTTTCTAAAACAATACTATTATAATATTCCAGAAATAATATCGAAAAAAAGTTCTATCCTTATACAATACTATATGATGTCCAACATAATCCATTTCAAATATTTAGGCTTATCCAAAATACATTTCACCAATCTCATAGTATAAATAAAACGATTACGTGAAAGGTCACATAACAAGCACTTGAATACTATCATTTATCCCCCATATATCATAAGATATATCTGGTTGGTTACATTCCAAACATGTGAATACCTTAATCATGTATTCTTTTGAAACATTAATTACCATGTAACCTTAGTGAAAACAAGAGTGCTGTGAAAAGTTATCTCTTTCCACATACTAATATCCCAAAATTTCTATATACTCAAACCATGATATCACTTTTTCCTTATATCAGCCATGAGCACATGAATACTATCAAACATTTCATTTTCTCCTTATCCCTTCATTATGCACATATAATCTACTTTCCAAAATATTTGAATCACTTTTCATGGTTACTGGTACAATATAATTATTGAAAACAAATATATAGATATTCCAAAATTCCACGATAACATAAATGAGATTACATGAAAATATTTTGAAATCCCATTACATAAACACTTAATCATTCCACAACATCATTTTCATACTCGAAATCACAAATAGTGATCGCATTTGACTTCCCATTGTCCTTTGCCTTAAGTGTTTTATCAAGTCGATCATCATTAACCCTTAGATGAGGGCTTTGATTAGAATAATTCCCCATTTCCTTACACTTTAAGAACTGAAGAGTTGGCGGTGTATTCTCTATAGTCTTTTCTTTATTCTCATTAGTAGACAGCTTTTTCCCATTACATCGACACTTAGCTACTCGATGACCTTCTTTTCCACACTTAAAAAATTTTCTAGTGCCTTTTAGGCAATCTCCACCATGATTCCTTCAACAGTCTGAGCATAAAGAAACAATCATATTCTTTTAACCATTGTTCTGAGATTTCTCATTGAACACCATCTTTTGTTTTTTATCAAAACCATGAGATGGATATATAACACCAACATCCAGTTATACCTTTATAGAACAATGAAAAATTTCATCATAGCTTCTAAAGTCTCTTATAGTTAATGCCTTTTGAAGAATTGGTTTTAATCCACTGAAGAATCGATCAAATTTACTTTTGGGTTGGATGATAAAGCCAGATGCAAACCTTGAAGCCTTGTAAAATTCTCTTTGAATATACCGACAGATTCGTCGTCCTTTTGCTTAATCTCAAGGAACTCTTTTTCCATCTTTGTTCGAAGAATACGAGATAAGTACTTATTGAAAAAAAAGTTCTTGAACTCATCCCATAACATGGATTCAATTTCATATTGGGGCCTTGTATTCTTAATTAAAGTCCACCACTGGTCTGCTTCACCCTCTATCCGATAAACATCCAAAATGTCTTTTTCATGTTCTGAATAGCTTAGTATCGAAAATATATTTTCCATGGTACTAATCCATTGATCAGAAATAAGTGAATCAGAAGACCCACTGAAAGCATGTGGACTTTGCCTCATGGTGGACTCAATAGAATATTGTTCTTTCTCTCCTAATTTGGAAGTCCAGAATGATTCATATCTTGTGTAAGTATAACAATAAGATTTCTCACTCCATCTCGCATAAAAATGGTTTTTTCAGGAGGAAAATCATTTCATTGTCCAAAAAATTAATCAACACGGTTTCTTCGGGTTCCAGCCATCATCTAATACCCAAAAAGAACAGTGTGAGAGGCAAAAATCATGCCAGGGAAAACAAAATAATAAAGGGGGAGTACCTTCAATATCTAACCTCTTAGTTTTAATTATAATAATGTTACTGTAATTCTAGGACTATAACATATACATAAACATATCCTTAGGGACATCCCTAGACATACCAGAGAAATATCTCTAGGGATCTCAATAATGTTTTTCGGATCCTAGTTTCAAAAGGTTAACTAATCCGTTCCTCTGATACCAACTGTAGAGACCCAAATCTTGATGTACATAGAAATTAAATTACTCATTGTGGAATACTTAATACATAACAAAAACAGACACCAAGGACCATAATAGTTTAGTGTCTTTGGAAACATGGAACATAATATTCTAATATTTGTGAAAGATCTTCAACATCTCTCATAAAGATCTTCCATTTTTTCCTTACCTAAAACCTTTCTTTATATCCTGGGGAAAAGAAAACATATAAAGGATGATATGACATTCTTATTAATGGTACGAATAGAGAAAATAAAACAAACCATATACATTTTCCCTTCAAAACATGAACATAATGTTTAAACATCAAAATCCTGAGTTGTGAAATAAATCATGGCAGTACATAAGGCATAGATCATAAAGGAACGTCAATCAAGATAAAATAGAATGGGAACAAAACATTTAATTATGGAAAACCATTAATCACATGATATGATTTCCATAGTAACCAAGGCATTTCTTTCAAGACTATCTTAGTTGACAAAGTTCCCTTCTGAATCGAGTTCACTCCTCGTTCCAGTCCTATATCAGTGAACTAGATTAACTTACCATTCCATCCATGTCTATCTCATGAGATATAGATCATTACCCAATAAATTGGTGGGAGATATAATTCCCACCCATCTCATATTGAAATCATTTTTACGTGTGCCACAACATTAACAAAAATCATTCATCATAACCCATATAATAAAATGGGTTTCATAAACATCATTCCTTCATATCATAATCCATATTAAAAGAATTGATATCATTTTATCATAAGAAAAGAGAAACCATGTAAATCATAGAGGCATTATACTTGAAACATACCCATATGAAATAATTTCATCTTAGATGGAAAATGGTTTTGATAGATCACTTGAAATGAATTCTTGAGGAAAATATCCTCTCTTGATCAAAATCATTTTCTTTTCACAAAATTCCATGAAAATTTAAAAAGAAGTGAATTTTTTGAAAATAGTTATGAAAACTTGTAGATTATTCTTCATGAAAATAAGGCGTTATAAAACCGTAAAAATCCATTCATGTCGTATAAGTCAAAAAAAAATTATCCCAGTACTTTTGATGGAAAAGTAAAAAAAGTTCCTCGTATTGTAAAAAAAATAATGATTCCTTCTATAAAATGTTATAAAAGTCAAAAATGGGTAAAAATAACATTAAAAATACATGAATTGTTTTAGAAAACACGGACATGGATGATAAAAATAACCCCAGTAAATACTAACAAATAAACAACCTCAGATAAAATGAGATTGGAAAAGTTAACCCTTACCATAGGTCTGATATACTTCGTACGTATCCAAAACTCATGTATAATGATATAAATAATGTCATTGACTTATTACAGAATCATATTCATTGTTATTATATCATATATGGTTTACTTGTGACTTTATATTACCTGTTCTTTTGTAAATTCCATGTTAAATCAGCATTTTGGGTAAAATAATTTTATTTATCATACGTGTTTGGACTTGTTTTTCATGATATTATTATTAATTATATCATGATTTACTTACTTCCAAAATGTAAATCATGATTTATGTATAATATATATTCAGTATATATGTATATAATAGATTGATATATGAAATGAAATACACCGTTAATGGAGACGGTAGGCCATATGTATGAATGTACGCTGTTTTCCACACCATATTGAATTGAATGGAAGTAAGTTGATGAAATATATATATAAATAAATCATGTTTCTTTATAATGTCATATATTTCATTATTATTCATTATATAAAATTTATAATCATTCTTGAATGGTAAACATGGAGAATGAATATCATCGCGTCGTGGAGACGGTAATCCGTATGTACGCACGAGCGAAGATATCGTTACCATAATTATTGAATGGAATTGGAGTGGTTGATATAATATCTCAAAATTATTATGATGTTATAATAACCAAATATAGTTATTCTTTACACCATTATACCCATCCAAGTATGGTGGTGGTGGAAAAAAAGATTACACCACGGTGTAAAGACGGTATTCTGTACGTACCTAAGCGCGATGATTTCGTTTTCCGTAGGATGGATAGTAGGTGAAATGGGGTTGTTTCATATTTATAATAACATATATGAATATTATTGATACTGATGTTTTTACTTTATAATGAAACAACTAAATAATAACATGTTGAAGAAAAATGAAACTTGAAAAAATCAATAGTATAGATTACCTCTTCTTCAACGCACCTCTCTTACGCTTCCTCTTAAGGCAATAGAGTTAGTATTTTGAGGAGACCAAAACCTATATAAAGTTTATATGGAAGCTGAGAAGGGAAATGGTCAGGGGTTGTCCATGATTGAATGCTCAAAATTGTGTAAAGAGAAGAGGGAGGAGGTTCCCTTTTATAAGGGAGGAGAGGGGAACCTCAGAAAAAACCTAAAATATTACATTATAATAAAGTCATATTCGGTTCATAATAGCTATAAATAGATTTATTTCGAAGCTAAAGTGGGTATGGTTCAAAATCCTCTCATCCAATTGGTTTTATTCAAGTTCAGGTTACTATTTTAACATTATCATTTAGATATAACTCTAAGATAAATAATTAAACTTTTACCGTGTCTTCTTGTTTTCTTACACTATATGGTTAATAAACATACTATCACAAGCCAAAAGAACCCCAGTTGGTTAATTATTCATATATAAAACCTTATCTAAGTCATTTTACCGATCATTACATTTATTAATAGAATAACAATTAACAATATAATATTTGTTTTAAAAACTATTTTATGTCAATTTTGATACTATTTGGTAATTGATTTTTGTGAAAATTGTAACATAATGATTAGTTTGAAAAAAGTTAATTAAATCAATACTAACATTTCATATTAACCTATAAAATTAGTGGAATTCTTATAAAGTCTCAAATTACATTTATATGGGTATTTATAACATCAATTATGTTAATATTTCATTAAAAAGGTAATTACTACATCATCATTGTGTAATAAATAAATTAAATTATTTAATGTCTAAAAATTATACATAAAATACAATTATGTAGAAAATATATTTATCTTTATATGGAATATTTATAGTCGAATTTAGCTTATGTATATCCCTATATTAAAAATATTTTAATTATTAAACATTGATTTCAACTATTTTAATTCTTCTTTAAATAAAATAATAATAAGTGTCCTAATCAAATCCAAGTGGACCTAAAGAGTAATATTTTATTCTGAAGGTTGTTTTTGGTCGAATTACACTTATTGAATAGAATTAGTACATGTTTTAGGGTAATAATAATTTCATTTTTACCCTTAATTACCCTATATACTTTTTACCATGGTAAATAAAAGAAAAAAGTTAATATTCAACAAAAATTATTTTTATCTTATTGAACCAAATTTTAATCCTTGATATTAACCGGGTCATTCAGATTTCCGAAATTCCAATCATAGAAGCGGTAAAATTATGTTTTATGTAAATTTTCAAATTCTCCTACGAGGTGGGTAAAAGACAGTTAAAAGTTAAATAAAATTTTAATATATGTAAAATTATTATAAAATTACTCCAATGAATTACATTGAACTTATATAGGTATTATGTATCAATTTTTACCGAAAAAAATTAAATTAAATAAATAATTATTTAAATAAAAAGTTGGTTTTTAAATAGTATCCTAGTGCTTTCACTATTCATAAAAAAATTGAATGTTTTTAGAAAAATACCAAAATTCACCCCTAGTTAATTTCGATATTCTGAATCCAAAACTGAAGTCCATTTTGAAAGATAAAATTTATAAAATTTAAAAAAGTGGGTATTACTATTCATAACAGCTAGTTCATAATAATATAATAATTATATCTCGTTTAGTGAAACTCGGTATTGCATACTATACATGCTATCAAAGAAGGTCTTTATTGCATGTAATGCAAGAAAAGTCAGTGTTCCGTGTACTGAAAGCTCCATTTGGTGTTGCATATAACATAATCAAAACTCATTTCATTTATACATTAAACAAAATCTATACTTAATGTTGCATAGAATAATTTCAACAAAATTAACATTAAATTGTGTGTAACACGAGCCATGAATAGTGTTATGTATATTGCAAGATAATATGATGTTGAATATAGTACAAACTATTGTTAGTGTAGTGTATAATAGAAGACATCAAAGAAAATAATATATCTAATAAAATATTGGGGTGTTACACTACACCAGGTATAACAATGATTTTTTTGAATTTTACAGCTATTCTTTATCCTCCCAAACATTCTTTATTGAGAGTAATTAATCATACATATACCTAGGATAGGGATATTACTGATGTGGTAGAGGTCCTCTATTGTAATTCTGACATTAATATGATGTAGTTGGAAATATTCGTTCCCCAGAGAACACCTTGTCAACAATTAGGCATGATGTACTAGTGGTTGTAGATATAGAACTATGAATTCAATGTAACCTCACATAACTCATCTATTTTCATATTATCCTCAACAATTTTACAAGATTGGCATAACCAGTATGACCAAAACCACTCATCGGAATGGTTTCTCCCTAGCGAAAAACACAATTTCTAGTCCAACCCTCTAGGGAGTCCGCCAAACCTAACTTGAATATATTCTTGTGTTATCAGAGAATTTTTGCATCTATATCATCCATATTTATAATATTGAAAATATTATAAATGGAGTAGGTTGTTATCATATAATTATCCATAACAGAGTTACATGTAAGAGCCTTATTCCATCTTTCTAACCCCGAGGAACTCCTAAACATGAATGACGGGGCATCTTGATTGGTGCATTGTATCATAAAATCATCCCTTAGTGTAAAACCATACAATTAGAGACTTTGATAGAGAAGATAATATATCCAGTGCTCTTTTAGAATCTTGGAGAGTGTGTCACACACATACATCGTTCAAATACTCTCCCGAAATGATTATTTTTTGTTTCTATCTCCCTCCACCAAAAAATGGAATCTACATAACCTTCCAAATCCCAATGAGAGACTTTATATTTTTGAATTAGTTCCCATTATGGTTTTCTTGAAAAAAAAAATCTTTAAGTATTATGGTATTCATGAGAGATTTTAATCAAAAAAATTCTATAGAAAGTTTTATTTATATATTTTGAAGGTATCATGAGTGATAAAGATTTCAATCACAGAAGGCTAATTACGGTTATGCGTTTCTCTAAAATAGATTATTATCCAATCCTTCACAACTATATCATGCATCCATAAAGACCCATTACCCTATTTATAGGTCAAGGGTGGGATGATATCATGAAACAAGCTACCCCCAATCACTGGATTTTAGTGTTTTGGTACGACAAATCAATTATCCTCTCACGCGTCTACCCTCATTCTTAGGGGGTGGTATTTTTTAATGTCGAAAACACACATTACTAGAGATGTAGAGTAGTTCAATGATGATTTGAGGCAATTTCATTCTTTAAGGGGATCAATACCCACCTATTGGGGATTTATTCGTAATATGTTGATCTTTAGGAATGACCATGTTTTTGCAAAGGGTGATAGAGAACTCTAAAAGTAATTATTATGTGAAGATGGTAATATTCAATGAAATATATGACTCATATTATATATATATATATATATATATATATCTTCACATCTCATTTAGGAATCTCTTCCACTAGTCTTCTTAAAAATGCTCTGAATTTGAGAAACTCATTCATTCATGATCCAAATAGGACATGGATTCCTACGAATACCCAACTTTCATGAGTCCCCACCGATGATCCCTTTATAACATAGGACAATGTAAGATATTCACTTCATGAAATATCACATCATTCACACTAGAGGAATATTCCTCACACTTATTAGGGTTATGTGAAACCCCTATATTTCCTGAAACCCCTGCCATGGGATCAAAGACACCATCATTACATGGAGAATCATTATTTATAAAAAGTTTCAGCTTAACAATTCTATTAGACTTCTTGGAAATCACCTCATAATAACCACAATGATGCCTTATTTAAGCATACATAACTTCACAAAAGTTTAGTTCTAAAGATAATTTTACCTATGGAGGAAGCTTTTTCTCATACCTCAATCATTTTCATGACTAAAACACTCGAACCTCATGTTCAGAACCATCATTCCAATCATGGGGTGCTAAATAACAATACCTTTTCCACATAATAATAGGTACCATAACTTTAGAACACCTTCATGCTTCCCAAAATGAAAAAAATTATGTTGTTTTCTATCCAAAAGAACTTATGATGTGAACTAGTGTGCCCAAATGTTGACATCACTAAGGGAAATGGGATTATTTTCCCTTTACTGAAGGATTGTGGGATCCACATGTCCTCCTCTCCTGATACCCTAATCTAAAAAGGGTTTCACCCTGCATAAGTCATAATGACAACGAAGAAATAATACATTTGACTATATAGAACTAACATCCTTGTCATGTGAAATTATACTGTATGAAAGTATCCTCTGTGAATGATGTAAAACAATAGGCATAACATATGGGAAAAACATATGATACCTCATTTAATATACATGATATGATACCCTATATCTATGTTAGCTTCTTTATATAAGACTCATAATTTCCCTATTGTATCTCCCTTAAAAACATAAACACCCTTACTACATCATGTTAATTTATATGGAGTCATCATGCGATGTGAAACTAAATTGTAAACTCGAACTATATGTGTTATTATCCTTGTATCTGAAAAAGATAAATAAAACACCACATGGAGGTTCAATATTGACATCCCAATATCACCGAAAATCTATATATATTCCCCCTTTGAGGTGACAACCATAACGTTTAATCACTCTCCCGTGGAACACAATTAAAATATTCATAAAAAAATTAAGGTTCTCAATGTACATCGAAAAAAATGAAATTATAACCTATATTCTAATCAATATGTGACAAGAATATATCAAAAAATTCTCCAAAAGACATTAAATCAATTATTATATCCCCATAAGGCATTAACCCTATGATGACATCCCCGTAATACATGAAACTTTTGAAAATTCTGGATGCATTAGAATCACTACCTCTTGTGATGAGAATGATTTTCACATGGTGATAATTTTATAAATCTATATGTAATGATTATAATTTTCCACAAATGAAGAGTTTAGATTCCTTTGCTATAACATAATTAATTTGAGTCATCCAATTTTACAAGTACAATATTCGTGAGGTAATGAGCCAGAAATTTCTTTTTCCTCCTACAATAAGGAAACCTATAATAGACAAAATATTCCATGAGTTCTATATCTATATGTCCATTTACATGTGATTTTCTCAACTTTAAATGTGGAATAATTTTAAAGATTCCCAAAACACCCATCATTCATAAATTATTAGACATGCCAAATGTCATCATCATCTCCCATAATAGGTTACAAACATGTCACGATGATAAGAAGTGTAATGGACCAATATTAATTTCGTGATGGTGTCAGGAACGAAAATCAATGACATGTATTAAAGCTATCATGGTGAACATAAATATGAAATGACCTTTGATGAGGAATACATGGAAGGAAGAGTTGATATTCCACCATCCTGGTCTGATTAAGGATCCATCATGATAAACCATGATGCTCTAGGTCATCTACATTTTGATGTTGGTAATGTTGGCCACCACACTATAGGGTCCATGAATTGTTCATGAATTAAGACTATCCCATTGAGAAAAAATTACACCCGATGAATGACTAAGAGGAAGTGTCCGAAACACCAAATTTCTAAGGTTTATATGAAAGGGTTTCTAATCCTACGTATGATACAAAATGTGGTACCCATGACCATACCAATGAGTTTCATCAAGTGGGTTTCCAACACCCTTATCACTCCAAAGATATGTGCATTGATTAAACATCAAACAACTATGTGAGAAGGAGTGATCTAGTCATGCCACCTCACATCGTATCTCTGAAGTTATTATAAAGTACATTTTCGTGTCCTATGTAGAAAAATACACATAAATGATGAGCTTAATTTTGAGTCTCAAAGTATAAGATATGTGACATTAAAAATTCTTTTGAATGTATATGGTATTAATTCTTGCGTACATAGGGTTACTCATAATTCTATACCCACCATGTCACACTTCCAAACATTGAATGTAAAACATGAATATACACTATGTGTGGTCCACAGAAAATGGTGTGCTGGGAAACTTGGGTTCCTGGTCATTCACTCCCTATACATGAATCAACTAGTTGAATAGAGTCACAAGCCATATGTTCCCAGCCACATAGTGTGTTATATTTAACTAATCTTAGAAAAAAAATTCACTAATAATGTGGAATACATAATGTGTGTTCATTATGATTACATGGTGTGTAGTAAGGTGTATCATAAAAATTTAATCTCCCTCCTAGAGATTAACCACAATATCAAGATATATATCCATCTTCTCATGGTGTTCCACCAAATGTGTTAACTATGCAAAAATCCTCACCAGTATCATGATATTATCCACCCATTGCCAAAAGAATATTATTATTTCATCTTATGTGAAATTGTTTCACCTCCTCATTACCACCCATGATATATTCCACAGTCATCCATCCACAATCCATCACCTATCATCACCCCTTCCAAAAATCATCCCCTATTTATTTGATAATAAAAAAAATTGGGTTCATAAGTGATTCATACTAGACCAGTAGTCAAATAGAAGACCTTTTATAATCCAAAGATAAACACATGAAGATAAAGGGAAGAATAGAAAAACCCATAAGCTCAAATAATTGGATACCATGACACAATAGAAAACCAAAAAATATCACCAAAATTTTATCATAGGAAGAATTAAAACACAAAAAAATTAATCCCAAGATAATAGAAATAAATATATTTTGGGGCCCATGTTAATAATGAGAGTAATACAGGGAAATAAAAGATTCGTATAATCCATGATTGAATTAATGGATAATATGTATAAAATTAATCAATAAAAATAAATTCCTCATCATTCAATCGATCATTAGATATGTAATGTCCCGGAACCGGATGCCACCCAGAACTGTTCCTCGAGCCTAGTTGGTTACAAGGCCTCGAGCGCATCTCCCCAAATGTCAGAGGTTATTGACTAGCAGTGACGGCCTTGGTGAGTTTGTGGTAATACTAAGCCCTTATTACCAAATTATCATAGTGGAAGTCAAAAACATTTAATAGTAGAAGAAAATAAATAAGTAGTCAAATGAAAGTAAGACAAGATAGTAGTACAAATAAATAACAATAAGTTTCACATATTGAAGCTGATGTAGATGGTACAAGTATCTGGAAATCATCCAGAACAACACATGGCAGAGAAATACCGTACAACTCCCTAAAAGAACACAAGACCAAAAAGGTATCCCCATATCACATGCCTCAGATTTTTCTAATGCTCCCCTTCTCCTAATCCATAGTCAACAACCATTACTAACACTCATTCCCATAACATAAATTGAAAAAATATAATCTATTTGGGTCCTCATGGATGTCCAAATAGTGTGTGAGATAAAAAACACAGAATGAAACCACTTTGGTCAATACAGTTCTAACAACAATTCTACAATGTTCTGGAAAGTGTAAATAACTAGTTAAGTAAATTGAATTTCAACAGAATATATCTATTGCAGTAAGTTATATTGTCAAAACCTAAAGTCTACCTGAAAAAGAGTCATCTCCAAACTAGGAAGCTAAAAAATCATTAAACAAGTCACACATCCACATAGTATATAGAAAAGTATCATCCCACTACCATGCCTCATAGTGATGAGTAGAATCCAACTACCATGCAATATAGTCAATAGTAGAATCCCACGACCATGAAGTATAGTGAAAAGAAAACCTCAAGGGCCATATCTAAAATGTCAACACACCAAGGAATCCATGTAATAAATTTAGACCACAGAGGGCTGGATCCAAGGCAATTTTCCAAGGAATACCATTATCTTCCAAGGTCATCCCTGATGGAAACTCGGTTTGGCACTGGTTGGGTTACAAGGAGCATGGAAATAGAAATTCCTATGAGAGCCCAATAAAGTTAAATCCATGGTGTGGAAAGGCCTAAGGAATCCCATAAAATCAAGTCCCATGGGGCATAGACAACCCAAGACATCCAATACCATGTTTCACATCAATTGAGAGTAGTCCATGACATCTATCAAACCATTCATTCTAGAATTCAATCATTTATTTTAAATAAACAATCCATGTGAGTATACCCACTCACATCAACCCGCACTTTCCATGAATATACCTACTCATTCAAACCATTTATCAAAACAAGCATATGGGAATTCCCATCCATATAAACAATTTAACATTCCATTAGTCATTTCACATAGGTACACCCACCTATATTATCCATTTAACATGAAAAACTATCAAAATAGACAATTTATATCATGGTTTTTTTTTATCCAGGAGGCAGTACGTCTCCAAAATATGTTATTCGAGTTATCAAGGCATTAACAGGCATCCACTTTCTGGGAATACACAATAACACACCCCTTGGGTGGTTTAAATAAACATAAAAAAGTATTTCTTAATGGTATACCCCTAGAGTGTCCTTGAATCATGTAACCGGTTCCAACACACCTAAAAAAACCTACATACATCCTTACTAGGTCCAACCACAATTACATCTAGTAACTAACAAAAAAAAGAGGCCTCATCGGAATGTTTGTGTGTCGGAGAAAAGACCAAACACTAGAAATTCACCCAAGAGCCTAAAGATAGTATATACCACATCCTCACCTTGGTAGAAGGTATCTCATATAGTATTATGTCCCAATTTGTCCTAGTTTGGAAAAAATATGAAGAAATTTAGAAGAATGAGAAATTAGGTCATATGAGCATAAAATCAAATAGTGCAATCGTTGTTCTAGAGAATCAAGAATGACTAAAAAGGAATCAGGTATATACCGATGCAGTTCCAACAAGATTGATGGTGTAATAAACAGAGTTCAGATGAATTCTAAATAAAAAAACAAGAATAAGATGGTTTCGGCTCTCAATAAATGGAGGAAAACATTATTTCCATCAAAATATGAGGCTACTACCTCTTTTATAAAGAAACCCCACTAGGAAAGTACACGACATGTAAGGAATGTACACGGCATGTACTTCCCTTTTTTTTCTGAACCAGACAGGCTACATGTCGTGATGATCTGGTACATGGTGTGTAATGGAAGTACATGGTGTGTATGATAAGTACACAATATGTACCTGACCTACATCTAGATTTCAACCTCTCTACCCATTCATTCCCAGAAACAGCCCATCCTACCCATGACCTGATAAAGGTTCTAAGCAAAAAAAAAAAGAAAAGTCATTTATCCCAAAAATATATATTTTCACATCAAGAAAATAACAGGAACTTTCAATACTCCTCCCTTATCGAAATTTGTCCCAAAATTTCTATAGGAATGGTTGTCATGATTCATCTGAAAGTAACTTCGTCCATTGAGAAAATACATTTCCCTACCACCCTGAAGTCTCATATTATAAACGTCCATTCTACCATAGCACATGTACTAGAGGAACTAACCATCCTTGACCAACCTTTGTAATTGGTCAATGATACAAATTTAATGATCCTCAAAGGATACATAAAATTGAAGTTCAACCTCCTTATACTGAAAAACATGAGAAAGTTCTGAGTGATAGCGGCTCAACTGAGATACAAGGAAGACGTCGTGAATTTTTTGCTACATCTGTGGTAATTGAAACTTATAGGAAACTGACACGATTGACTCCAGAATCTCAAAATTCCTGACATATCTTGGTGAATGTATAACCTTTATCTGGATCCACCTTTGCACCAACCTCAGTGAAACATGTATGAAAACCGGATCCCCGAACTCAATCTCCATAGGTCATCTACGAGGATTAGGATATTATTTCTGGTGAGACTGTACTGTAGTCATCTGCTTCAGAATCAATTGAACATGATCAATTATCTCCTGCACGAGACATGTTCCAACTGAAGCTACCTCTCCTGCCTAAAACAAACACAAGGGAAAACAAAATGGCCTATCGTATAATTCCTCGTAAGCTTCCATCTTTATCGACAAGAGATAATATTTATTTTAGGTGAACTAAACATGTGGAATGTGCCTCTCCCAAGAGCCCCAAAAATCTAGAACACTTTCTTGTAGCATGTCCTCTAGGGCCTGTATCATACACTATGATTGGCCATCAGTTTGAGGGTGGTATGTTGTGCTCATATGAACCTGTGTATCCAGTGCCCTCTAAAAACTCAATTAGAAATGAGATTTAAAGAGAGCGTCCCAATATGAAACAATAGTGTGTGGTACCCCATGAAGTTGTACCACCTCTCATATGTAAAACCTTACAAGATGAACCGCACTGAAGGTATCCCTGATCTGCAAGAAATGTTCAACCTTCATAATCATATCAACGACAACCCACACAACATCATTACCTCAAGGCAACCATAGAAAACCCATCAGAAAATCCATTGCAACATCATCACACTTCCACACTGGGATAGGTAACTTTTGTAAAATCCCAAATGGTCACTGATGTTTTGCATTCACCAACTGACATGTGGAACACATAATAAAAAAACAATCTACTTCATGATTCATTTCTGGACACTAGTATTGTCATTCCATGTCATGGTACATATTTGTGAACCCAGGATTCCTTTTCCAAGCTGAAGCATGAAACTCTCACATCAAATCCCCATGTATATCCACTGGAACACAAAAGTTTCCCTGGATATGTAGTGTCTTATCATTTCCTACTGTCCATCCAGAAGGAGGGTCCTCACCTTCCACACACTCCTGTAGAACTATGCCTTTTGAATTCAATGGCTTCCTCAACCGATCTCTGTCCAGTGGGGTGGAGGTAATAGATAAAAATGAAATACAAGTTTTCCCCAATCTTTCATGTAGCTCTAGATACATCTCAGAAAAAAATACCATATGCTACCATTTTCTATGGGTCAGTTAAAATGTCTGTATTTGAGTCCTTCAACATAGTGCATCAGCTACTTCATTTTTGTTACCTGGCATGTAGGCAAGATCAGAGTTAAAAGACCATAAGTACTCCACCCACCATCACGTACTCAAATTCAAATCATACTATATAATCATATACTTGAGGATTTGGTGGTCCTTGTACACCACAAAATGATCTCCCAATAATTAGTGCCTCCAACAGCGCAACACATGAATAAATATATCTAACTTTAGATTGTGTGTATGGTAATTCCTCTCATGAGGCCCCAACTACCAATACCTGTACCTCATGACTCAATCTCCCTTCATCAACAATGCCCCATCCTAATACCAGAAGTGTCATAGTACATCTTGTAGCTCTTTCCCTCCTCTAGTAGCATCAGGATTTGCTATGATTTCAACCTCCCATTTTGCTCATGAAAGGCTATCTCACAAGATTCTGACCACACAATGTTCACACCCTTCATAATCAGGCCTTTCAATAGTTTTTTAAAGCATGATAAGTCATTTATAATATTCATTTAGTAGATATCTAGCCCCAATAAACTCCATATGTCAAAAAATACTTGGGTTTCTCCCAAGAAACTATAGCTCTCACCTTAACTGGGTCCACTAACACTCATATCTCTTAAATTATGTGACCCAAGAAGTGAATCAGATCCATACAAAAGATTCACTTTTCTCTCTTAGAATATAAATTATTCCATCTCAATGTAATCAATATGATCTCATCATGGTGTCATGGTTGTGTAAATTGTGATAATACCCCAAGATATCATCAAAAAAACCACAGCAAAAGAATACATGTGACGATGGAACACTCGGTTCATTAAAGCCATGAAAATACATAGCTAGTTTGTCAGACTGAATAGCATAACCAGATACTTATATAAACCATACATAATATGAAAGGTTTTATGTGGTATTCTTGCTAGTCGAACATTCACATTGTAATATCTTGACCACATGTCAATCTTCAGGAACACTCGATCTCCTTGAACCTGATTAAATAGGTCATCTATATGTGGCAAAGGATACTTGTTTTCTAGTCGTCATCAGGTTAAATTTCCCATAATCCATGACAAGCCTCTGATTTCCTTCCCCCATTTTTTCAAAATGTACTCAAGAAACCCATAGATACGTACTGGGTTGGATAAAACCCTTTGCCTCTGAATTCTATAGCTACCTCTTGAGATCTTGAAACATCGTCGAATCCATCCTATAAGGAGGAATGGATTTCAGTGTAGCTCCTAGAACTAGCTTGATTGAGAACTCCACCAATCATTTAGGAGAGAAACTAAAAAATTCATCATGAAATACATCCCTGAAGTGCTCAACCACTAGAGTAAAGCCCTCCTAAATTTCTCCCTGATCAACAATATACAAACTAGAATTATGGGATGACATCCCACCCAGACATTGTGCTTAGTTCCAACTCTGCTCTCCTGGAAATCCCATTCACCATTGTGAATAAACACTACACCCTTCGTGTGATGTGAAATTCACCATCCAACGATAGCAGTAAATGTACGCTCAATAATCAATGAGCCAGCCCATTCCAATAATGTCATCAAACCTTATCCTCTCCATGACATAAAATTTTCAGAGGAAGTGGTACCAACAATCCTCAAGTGGAAACTCCATATAGGAGTGTACATCACCCATTCTAACTCCCAATTTTGTTTTTAGAATCAAAACACAATCAAAAATATAAAACACAAGCCCAAGTATTTTTACCACCCGTGAAGAGAAAAACTATGAGAGGCACCTATATCAAAAAGAGAAGATGCTATAGTAGAAGCTACTAAGACCGTACTTCTCAACATCGATGGTCTGGGATCCTTCTACCATTGAGTCTATTGGACTGCATTTGTCTGGCATGTACCACAGCCCTATGATATTGTCCGGATACCCTGGACAGATCCACCCTGTTGTCTCTCATAACCTGGTTCTTGGATAGCACTTCCATGACCACCACTACCCTGGACCAACTTCCATGCACTACTCTAGATCCCAACCTAACATGGAGTTGAAGAACCTTCTCCTGACCCTGACTTCGGAGCTGACCCCCTACCACTTACAGGTGGAGGGAAGGTCCTAGAAAACAGCTACATGTTATCCATCCAGTCTCAAGTTTGGTACTCAAATATGTCATGGTCATGCATATTTTTTACGTGGGATCAACTTCCATGATTATGAAAATATACCAAGCTTCCTTCACCCATAACCTGACTGGCCCTCAAATCCAAATAATCTTCAAAATGATGCATTCTTACAGAAGATGTATATCCACTAGGGTGAGAAATAGCACTTCCATGTTCTTTACCACAAGATTCTCTCAGGTTCTGCTATGTAATCAGCACTTGAATCTCAATCTCAATGATAGAAGAAACCGTGAATATGTTGACCTGAGATGTAATAGCTTGTATGAGACCTTCTTCAAAGTGCCTCTCCCACGACATCTCATGTGTAAGATACAACGACACAAAATGTTGTAGATCTGTAAATCCTATAAAGTATTCCATAACCATCATCTCACCATGATTCAGATTCAAAATGTCATTAGCCTACACTTATCATAGTGTTACAAGGTAAAATTAGTCATAATGCGGGTTTGGAACTCCTCCTAACCCATTTCACGTAGCCCGTCATCCTGGTTAAAAATATCACACCAGTGCTTTGCGTCTCAATGTTGTATATAAATCATGAACTTGAACCTCTCATTCGGAGGCTTCTCTAAATGCTGAAAAATCACTAACATGGTCTCAAGACACATCTCTAAATCCTATGGTTTGTTTTCCCATGAAAATGTAGGAGAATTCGGCTGCTAAAACACCCGTTTTAACTCATCCAACGTTAAGGCTAGATACGGTGCTCCATAGATCGTCATTATTTACCGAGGGATACCCTCGCATAACAATTCCTTAGCATGTGTGTCTGTAACAACATACCTTTATGCTTTTCGTAATGTGTAAATACAATAATATCATTTGGGGAAGTGTGGGTTACCAGCCCCTCAAAGTGACATGACTCGTTCATTCCATAAAAAGTACTTATAAAGGATGGGTTTAATTAAATAATGTAACATATTTAACATAGATACTTTACTGGAATTATAATATTCCAATGTATCACATAGTTTTCCTTCCTTTAAAATGGGAATGAAATGAATATAGCATTCATGTGTATATTCAGTCTACCATCTCCATCAACAGTGCATTTTATTTCATATCTCCAAATTTTATGGACTACCATAAATAAATACAATTAGTACATATGATATTTAAATCATGAATAATATTATGTAGATGATATAGTTTTTCCCAATTAAAAATTTACATCAAAACAAGTTCATCATTGACTCAATTACCAAATATCAATAAAATGACCAATATGAACATAAATAATTATATAATTTTTAAAACATGGTAATAAGTGATATTAAAGAAAAAATAAACTGGAAAAAGGTTCTCAATAAAGTGTAAATTAACTTAATTTTATTTTTCACAAACATAATGATTCTACATTAGGAGTCTGAAAAAGGTAATTGAAATTTTAACTCAATCTCATTTATTTGAGTTAAATATCCATGTCATTGGTTTTATTTTTAAATGAATATGTGTGAATCACCTATAATTGTTTTACACATATTATCCACATATATTGGGAGTATTTTTATTGTCACAAATAATATTTTTATTGATTTATCCTTAATCTATGGATACGATATTTGTAATGGATTTTGTCTCAATTTAAATTCCATTGAGACTTATTTGTTGTTGTGCGCCAATTAGAATTTATATGGTTTATATACTTACCTTCGGAATATTTTTGGCATGAATATAATTATTCCCATGATATTATATGTTTGGATTAATGTTATTTTTTAATTTATGTATATTCTAGTATTTTTTCAAGTGCTAAGGGATTCATTAACTAAAACATCATTTTAACTGTTTTAAATATTTATTCTACTAAATCATTATCATTAATGTTCATTTTCCCAAAATGGTTTTAAGGATTTAATTATATGGACACTAATTTTTTAACATTTTAATTCATTTAGCAGTTTCAAAGTGGTATGGGACACATTGATTCAAAATCATCTTTTTAAATGTTTTAAATGTGTTTTTTAATTAGAATGATTATTTCAATATCTTCAAATGATATCTTGTGAATGAAAATGTGAAAATGTTATTTTTCCATTAATATGGTTTTATGTTTTATGGTTATGTTATGGTTAATGTCCATTAATTTTGTACACAGGTGGTTCCATGAAGAACCGAAGGTGGTTGAGCCCGTGAAATCTCTCCAATGCATTGGGTAACATGATAGAGGTAAATATTAATGATTATCCTAATAGATTTATAGAATATACATTAAGGGGTATTCCAAACGTAACCATTATGGTTACTATTTATGTAGCTATGAATGCTACAATATAAGTATTATATGGTTGACATATGTTACCTATTTGTTTTATGATTTCTATTGATTTTTTAGGAATATTATGATTTCATGATGTATGCTATATAGATTTTGTTTTATGGCAATGAAGTATGATTTTTTTATTTTTTTCATGGGTTTTAAATATTCATGGACTGAAAGTTTTATTTTTTATTTTTTATTCTATGATGAGCTTTTTTTCTCATCCAAATATTTTGAAATGTTTTCCATAGAGTATACGGATGGGTAAGAGAAAATAAGAAGTGAAGAATATTTTTATCATAAGAAATGATATAATGTTTTTTTTGAAATGGGTTCTTTTGGTGGAATAATTAGATACAGAGTGTAACTATCCACACATAATGTATGGGTTGATTATTTAAAATTTATGGCCTAAATCTCTAAAACTATAAACCTAAAAATTTATTCAATGTTAATTCTTTACTTAACTCAATATTATGTAATGTTTAAGGATGGGGCCTTATATTTGGTATTAGAGGATGGTTTAGAAAACATTATTTATTATGATGTCTTATTAAGAGATAGGGATATCATATGAGTTTATAATTTTCAGATTGATCATATGTTTGATTTCATAGATTTTTTTGAGGATTCATGTCCCTAAATTTAAAGGTCATTAATGGTTTTTTAGAGACAATTATTTTTGAAGTAATAATGGATGAAAAATAAAAGGCACGAGAAAAAAATATGTGGTTGAAATTTGTTAGGGATAATTTTAATGTTTTTAACTCTTTTTTTGGAATTTTATAAAATTATATTGTTTTTTAAAAAAATACAACATGTAGATCAGGTGAAAACCAATCACGTTTGACAAATCTATGGGAATCAAACCCACAACAAAAGTGAAACAAGGATTTATTGCCTACCACTGGAATTAGTGAAGTCCCTGGTTAGTATGAATTATTTTTTAGTCAAATGATTTTACGGATTACGAATATGTTGATTTTGAGAAATTATGTTTTATCATATGGATATCCTTAGTATAGGTAAATAATTTGGTTGTTATTTGATGAATGTTATTTTGGAAGACAATCACTATTTTTGGAACCCTATAAGACTAAGGAAAAATAGAATAATATGGGATTTTATATTAGGAGTTGTGGTTGAATTATATTTTTGGTTAATCTATGTTTTTATTCTGGGATTATGGTGATTTAGTTAATTTATGTAAATGATTAACCTAACATCATGAATATTTTATTACTGTAATTACTTTTAAGTATGAGTCAATAATATTATTCGATGTTATTTGTAGATATATGTTAAAATTTATGTTGGATGAAAATGTGATCAAATATTAATGAATTTTGGGTTTTAGTCTATGTTTTTATTATTTTGGGGAATTTTAAGGACATTTTATTGTTGAATGATCTATGTAGAACATGGGTACTAATTTTGAATCTTTGAGGTCAAAATTAGTATTTCTTCTTACAGAGGAATTTCCTATTGGGGCAATTATCAGATATTTTACATACAATTTGGGTGTTAGTTAATGTTTCCAGATAGAAGAAATAGATATTTAATATTTTCTGTTTTATGTGCTTCTCAAGAAGTTGAATCTAGTGCTTCAGGTGTGACCAAGTCATCTTGAATACCCATTTTATGGAAAAAGATGATTTTGTGGAAGAAATTTATTAAATGATGAAACACTACTTGAAAAGTAAGTATGTTTCAATATGTTATTAGTCAAGATCATAAATAAATTCCTCAAATTTATGGAACTTATCTTAAAACAAAATCATTTTCCGTTTACTTTTCCTAATATAAAATTAAAGACTATTTAACCCATCAAAAGTTTTTGTTTTTATGGTATCTAATTTTCTCATAGTCAATTTTCTATCACTATCCATTATAAATTGACACATATTTTATCTTCCATATCCATGTTTCCCTATATAGAACCCTAGTATGTGGTTCTCGGGTTTCCTTTGTACTTCTCCCTCTTTATTTTAATGTAGTGGTTTTATTAACCCTTTTTCCTATACGGGATTGCAATAAAGGAATGATTAAAATTCATATGATAGTTACCAAACACAATTTCAAATTTCATGGATTCAATTTATTAAATGGGGTAGGATGTAACATCCAATATTTTATGAAAGAAACACTATGGTTAATAGCATAAATGATATATGACATCGGTCATAAATGAGCAACAAAAAATTATTATTTAAATGTCTCCATTATAACCATACAATTGGAATGGTAAGAATTAATATTATCAAATAAATTATAAAATTCTGGTTTAAACTTTTTTAAATAATGATTCATTTTGTTAAAAAATTTATTATAAAGGGAAATAAAAACTAGTTAAATATGAAAGATTTATTATTATGAAAACCTAATTAAAAGAGAAAAATTGAGTTTATAAAATCATATCACTCCTTATGTATTTTTATTTAATGGACAATATATTTTATATATTCAATGTAAATGGGAAAAGTAATCTTAAAATTTTTCTAGTTTTGATATAATAAAAAATAAATTTTTTTCAGAGATAAGATGTATTCTTTAAAAAATATTGTTTTACTGCCTTTTTATAGAGAACCCTTTTAAATGAATTTTGTTACAATTTTAGAACTTAAAATTGACATAATAATATTATTCTGTGGAACTGTGACATTAAAATCTACCTTGTTTGAAATTTTGGTATTTTTCTGATGAAATTCATATATTAATAAATAGTAAAAAATACAGTATTTTAATTAAAAAATGCATTTTATTCTAATTTATTATATATTTATATTATCTGTTTATTAGTTATAAGTTGTAATTTTATTAGTTTTTTTTCATTTAATACAATTTTTTTTCATTTTATGTAATTTTACTATTAAATTGGACCTAAACACATGTCAATCGTTTTATAGTTTTTACTTCTTAAAAACTCACTTTCTGGTTCTAAGAACGAGAATGGATTTTAAATTAGTTAATTAATGTTTTTTTAAATAAGACAAATCGATTTTATATTTGGAATCATAATTTCTAAATTTTATAAATAGTGACCTTTTGGTTTATGACATTATAAATAGTAACTTCAATAATTATTTTCATTTACGATGGTTAAAGAGTAAAATAGGTAAATAACGGTAAAAATAATATTATAATAAAATAAAACTACCATAACATGTGTAATAATCGTTTTTTATGAGTCACAGGTGGCGAAAAAAATTCTTAGTCTGATCTTTTGGCTTTTTAGATCCAGTTGGGTGCGAAAATGACATGTTATAAAAATTAATTTAAATTAAATGGAAATATAACATAAAAATGTATCTTTTTACAAAAACAAATTAATGGCTGGGTTATATAATTGATATATTTGACTATAAATATAAATTAGAAAGCTAAAAATATTTCCTACATCAATATATTTTATTTTTAATATTTTTTCCTTAAATAAATAAATAATTTTATGACACAACGATGATGTATGGATTACCATAATAATGAAATATTCAAATAAATGATATTATAAATATTAATATAAATTTAATTTTAAAAATTGGATTCCATACATAGATTTTATGGATGATTATGACTTTTTATATTTGGGTTAATGTAGTTTTTTTGAATTAATAAAGTTGTTATGACTTTACCAAAAATAAATTACTAAATGGTTTCAAAATTGAAAAAAATGAGTATTGAAAACAAATACTGTTTTATTAAATGATATAATTTTCATAAAAATATATTATTCTTCCAAATGACTTAGATAATGTTAAAAATTTCATTAATTATACCCTTTTGGTACTATTAGTATTTTATATTAAGTATATTAACCATATAGTGTAAAAATACTAGAATTCAAGGTAAGAGTAAATTTATTTAACTCATGGTTAAAGCTAAAAAGATAAGTTTAAATTTGTGACCTTGAAATGCCTAAAACCTATTTTTCAAGAGGATTGCTTCCCCTTATCATATTATCCTCTAAATATATCACTTTGGAGCTATTATTATTCGAATCTCAATTTATAATAAAAAAATATTTCGGTACTTTCCTAAAATGCCCCTCGTCCCTCTTATAAAAGGCCACCAACTCTGTCCACTTATCCACACTTCTCAAGCCCCTTGACTCACCATAAATATCCTCAAATAACCTCCCAGCATCCCTAATTTCCTTATATAATTCTTACTATGGGAATAATGTAATTCAAGGAATCCTTTTTTCACAAATCAAAAGGAGTTACATGATTTAGAGGTTATATCGTCTCTTAAGCTCCTTTTATTTATATTTCTTGTAAAACAACCTAACCTCTTTTTTTCAATATTTAAAAACAACACTAGTATTCTAAAAATACTATTATTTATTTATTTTAAGTGTTATACCTACACTTATACACCCCTCCATCAAATGGATATAGAACATATTGTTTCTCTGCACGGTGAACTACTGCCTCACGAAACGATGATTGTTAAATTTTATCCTACCACCTATTATGGTGGATATTATGATGAAAATATATTTAAATATGAAATTAATTATATTTATATTACCTCTATTATTATATAAAATTTATTTATAATAAACCATTTCTCTTTCCATAATTTGTAAATACGTTTATTTCATTTGGGGAAGTGTGGAATATTGCCCCCTCATTGTGATATGACTCATTCATTCCATAAATGGAACTTATAAAAGATAGATTAAATGAAATTATGTTAAATTTAAAACATAGATATTATACTATAATTATAATATACTTATGTATCATTTTGTTTTCATTCTTTTAATATGACAACGAAATGAAAGTAGCGTTCATGCATACGTATGACTTAACATCTCCAAGAACAATGATTTTAATTTCATATCTCCAAATGTTATGGACTATTATAAATACTTATAAAAAAATATTATATTTAAATAGTGAATAATATTCTTTAGATGATTTAAATTTGGAAACATTGACAATTTAGATCAAAACAAGTTCATTTTTTACTCAAGTACTGAATATCGAGAAAAAGACTGATATGAACTTAAATAATATGTAATTTTAATAGCATGGAAATAAAAGATATAAAAGGAATAATAACCATGAAAATGATTCTCATGTACTATAAGTTAACCTATGTTTATTTTTCCAGAACATAATGATGGTACATGATGAGTCAGACATATTTTATGTTAAATCTTAACTCAATCTCATTTTATTGAGTTAAATATCGTTGACATTGGAATTGTTTTACCAGGAATATGTGTGAATGACCTAATATTGTTTTAAACATAATATCCCATTATATTTGGTAGTTTTTTATTTGAAAAAATAATAATGACATTTATTTACATTATTATAAGGATACAATCTTTTAAGGGATTTCATCTCGGGTTACATTCAATTGTGACATATTTTTTGATATGGACCAATTCACTTTACTATGTTGTATATACTTCCCATTGATATATTAAATCATGAATCTCATGAATCTCATGATATTATATTTTTTTAAAATTTATTCTTTGTTTATATTTATTCAAATATTTTCTCATGTGTTAAGGGATTCCATAACTCAAAAGTCATTTTAAATGTTTTAATGAATTATTCTTAAAAATATTTATCAATAATGTCCACGTTTTCAAAAGGGATTTAAGGATTAATTTATATGGGTATAAATTTTTTAAAGTGATCATTACTTTAAAAGTTTCAATGTGGTTCAGGACACATTGATTCAAAAATATATTTTTTAAATGTTTTAAATATGTTTTTTAATTGGATTGATTATGTCAATATATTGAAATGATATCTTGTGAATGAAAATTTTGAAATGTTATTTTCCTCTAATATGGTTTTATGTTTTATGAGTATGTTATTGTTCTTGGTAATTTATTTTTAACATAGGTGTTTACATGATAAACAGAGGGCGTGTGATCCCGTGATATTTCTCCAATACATTTGGTAACGTGATGAAGGTAAATTTAATGGTTTATCCTAATAGATATAGGGAATATAATGTAAGGGGTATTCCTAATTTAACCATTAAGGTTACACTATAGATTGTTGTGAAAGCTAAAATGTAAGTATAAAATGGATTAGACAAGTTACATTTATGATTTATTATTTCTATACTGTTTTGTAGAAATATTATGATTACATGATGTAAGATAAATAGTTTTTGTTTTATGATGGAGAAGTATGATTTTGTGAAAAAAAATTCACTTCTTTTAAACATTCATGGGACAACAGATTTTATTCTTATTATATATTCTTCATTGATCTTTTTATGCTCTTCCCATTATTTTTAAATTTTTTCCACATGGTATAAGGATGGGTATGTGAATGGAAGAAAAAGAGAATATTTTTATCATGAAAAAGGAAATCATGTTTTCTATAATGTGTTTCCTTTGGTGAAAAAAGTTGATACATTGAGTAATTATCCACATGTAATGTAACGGTGTATTATTTAATAGTTAGGTCCTAACTCCCAAAAATTCTAAACCTAAAAAGTTATTTAATTTGAATTCTTGACATGACTCAAGATTATGTATTGGTTAAGTATGGGGCCATATATTAACACAATGGAAATCTATGCCTTTATTCATTAAAATTTTAATGAAATGGTTTTTAATTTTTTTAAACCATAAAATATGTTTCTTTCCCCACTGGTACCAAGGAGTAGTATACACTCCCCTCTCACTATTCTTTCTCCTTTGTCTCTCTACCATGTCCAGTTCTTCAATATTTATCTCAAATCAAAGATTCATCAATCCTAAATAAATTTAATTGCACGAATAACCTTCCTTCTCTATATTTTTTAGTTTTCTTTTTGTTATAGTGTTTTATATCATTTATACCCTAATCGGGTACCATAAAAGATTTAAAAAAATATCTGATTGAAGCTGATTCAATGTTATTTTTTCAACATGTTGGATTTTAGTAGATCGAGTAGGAGATCCCTAATGATTCCCAATAACTATACATGTTTTCTAATACCTATGATATGTGATCTCACTGTCTAGGAATGATTTATCTAAAATTAATCTAAACTATCTGTATTTGATACATATAAGTAGGGTGATATTTTATAGGGCCATGAAGTATCCTCTTATCATTATTCCTTGATTTAATGGTAATTGATGATTAAAAAATAATCTTAAAAAGGCTTGTGCATGATACTCGATGTTTAATAATGGGATCATTGTCGTGTATTTGGGTATGATATATCATTTTAGGAGCCACATTACCTCTGTTGAGTATGATATGTATCCATACCCTAGTAGAATAATATAATTTACTCATAATGATATCCATATCATAGTGTGTAGCCACATTTGTATTGGTTGACTTTGGAAAGAAGTGGGGAAAATTTTTCATTGAAAAATTATACCCATTGGGTTAGACAATGAGGTTGTTTTTAATGGGATTTAGTGTGGTAATACTGACCTAGGTTATTTATATAGGTTTTATATGCTTTTCCCAAGATTATATAAATTTTAAATTACTTATATCTTATATACTTTGTATTGCTAATATGAGGGGTCAAGAAACCTAATTTTTTAAATAGATGTATACTCGGGCCAATTTTTCCACAGTCTTTTTATTGTTATACTATGGGTCAATATGCTTCGATCTCCGATTGATATAGAATACATCAAACATTACTTTTTTCCTTGATGTTTTTATGATCCATATTAAGATTTATGTGGGTTGAGATCAATATCAAAATTATTAAATCTTCCAATGATCATTTTTGTTGTGCCATGATTGAGATTCCCTATAGTGAGCCTATATATACAATTTTTATTTCTACCCCTTTATTGATGATGTTATATAATGGGAAAGATTCCATGTGGGGATACCAATTTGATAGTCACCATATATCACCCTTGTTTTATGGATTTATGAAATGGTTTATATTTCCTTTGGTGATACTATAGTGATAGGGGTCACATATCACTTTTTTTATGTTGGTATTCCACATTAGAGATTCCCATGGGGTAAGACTCTATAGGTGTGTTCCACTTCTTCCATATTTCCTTTTATATGATTTTTTATCAATATTCCATTGAGTTGAAATCCCACTATCCATGTTACATCTTTCCCTTGATCTTACAGTATTTTAATATGGGAAAGAGATACCATATGGTTGTGATCACATAGGCAAGGGATACTTTTCCCTATGGACTTTATTTTTTCTAAGATGGTTGATATACTTGTTGTCATGACCTTACAATAAGGGGAAGGTACTATCCTATTGGCCATATGATTTATTTTTATATGTTCATACACCCCTATAACTATCCAGAGAAGGTATGGATTCAACCGTGGTGGATAGATACACAATATATGGTGTGACTTTTATTATTATTGATATTTTATATTATTATTCAGATATATTACTATATACATGAACAGTTTTTACAGTTTTATGAGGGACACTATTAGTTATTTCTAAATAATATTTACATACGAACTATGTGTGTATCATGGAACCCGAGTAGGATTTATTGTTCATGATATGGATAGCAGAAAGGGCCCTGCTATTGATATATGGGCTATAAATCTAATAAGAGTTTAGATTTGAAATAGATCATTGACACATGGATGGTTCTTCAATCATTTCCAAAATCATTACTTCTAAGTTATCAATATGTTATCTTCTTATGAGAGTTTCTTTTCATAATTTTATGACTACTTGATATTACTACTACACATTTTTTACAATATCTAGTTTAGAATTTTTTTATTTAAGTCATTTTACAATGATTTATTTCTTTTTCTAACATTAAATTGTGATGACTATTTACGTATTTCTTATATTTTTTATTTATTGTTTTTTATACAAGAGAAGGTATAGTCTACACAAATTTTACATAGGCCCTCGCCAATTTTCAGAGGCCTCCGTCATTTTGGGAGGTTTGTTTGATGTATGTCGAGCCCAATTTGGACATTGTTGAGGTGAATCAGACAAGGGACACCATAGTGTGTTTAGTTCTCTTGGGTTTTGTATAGGCTGCCATATTTGGTGAGGTTTGTGAGAAATACAAAGGGTCCTTGGAGTTCTTGGTTTTCCCTAACCGCATGACTCTATGTCATGATATTCCAATTTGACTCAATGAATGATCACACATATAATGTCCTCGGTTATGATATGACCCATGGAAGAGGTTTTAGATTCCATATTGTGAATGAAATATGGTTAAGAGCATTATACTTATGATTCTTTATGGTGTGATAGTTGAGAATATGTTTCCCTATAAATAGCTAAATGGGGATTTATCCATGAGAACTAGTGAAACAAGGTATGTTTGATGTGATTAATTAGGTCTCTATGGTGAAGTTCTGAAATGGTCTATGGGTTATGAGGATCATTGTAAAACTAGAATGATTGTCTCATGTGATTGATGAGTTCTAAACTTTTTAATGATCATAATACTTTTTGAGATGAATGGTGGTTTTATGGAATTCAAAACATTTCATTGGATTTATAAAATAATTAATAATCTACGATTGAATCAAAAATAGTGAGTTGAGATTAGTAAAATTATAGAAATATTTGTTTGTGATGTTGAGTCCACAATGAGATAGAATAATAGAGTCATAAAATTACAGGCATGGTTAGTGGTTTATAGATACATCTATTAGGATACTATGTTGGGATGATGAATCACTAATGAAAATTAAAACATGTCAACATGCATAATGACTATTTTTGTACAACCTAGATTGATACTCATAGAATGTGTCAATTAGAATGATATGACTATGTCTCATGATTGAATGAATTTTGATAATGATTGAATTAGGATGGATTAGAGCACATTGATATTTGATAAGTTAAATTCTATAGTGGCATGCATGTTTTTAATAGTTCAATGGAACATCATTTTTTGAGTAGAATTTTAGAAATATTTTTTTTGGAATGGGGGGATAACCCAAAATAGATGTGGTTGAGGATTATCTTTGGTGATTGGATGAAAGTGTCCTGGAAAATCAAGGTGACATAAAAAACCCATACTTGTGTATTGATTTAAGAATATTAGTTGGATTCAGTATTTTTTTATAACTAACTGCGATTAATACTACAAAAATATTCCATATTGGATATTGGGGTTTATATATTATCAGAAATCTTTGGATTGTATGGTGTTTGGAAACTATATTTGGTTCCCTTTAACATTATTATTTTGTATTTTGGATTACTAAAATATAAATATATCTATTCCAATCACATACTGATGTTTCTTCTATATAATATCATTTTGAAATTATCCTTAGAGAATTTTTTTCTTTGATAGATTATAGTAATTCCACATTATAATAAAAATTTGTAGACTCTAGAAATATACTATTAAATATAAATTATATGTGTAATATTTAACATCATTTTCATATAACACAATTTGACGATCAGTAATTGGGAGACCATAAGACATTAATACTTCTTATATAGAAGTTCTTGCTATTTGACACCTAATAAGGGAGGTCATGAAGAGATGTCGGCCAATATGAATTCAATATGTTTTTGGTGTCGTTGGATATCATTATCTACAAATACTTGTACTAGTTCCTAGAATTGAAATCATTATTAGTTTGTATCATGAAAAAAATACATAGATGTGTGGATAAAAATTATGAGGACATATGATCATGGTATATCATTATATATAAGTTGTGTCATATGTGATATTAATTAGATTGAATAATTCAAGAAATTATTTTTTATATTATATATTATTGGAATGAAATATATTCAGTCCTAATATACAATTGGAACTACTTGACTATATCACTGGATAAGGTAGTTTTTGTTTTTGGTCAAAAGACCAATGAATGGTTATTCGATTATATAGGTTTATAACAAGAGTATGAATAAATATTTATTAGATATAAAAAGACAAAAGGATTACATTATTCTATAACATTCAAGGGAAGGTTTTTTATTTTCCATTAGCTATTTATCTATGTGTGCCTTGATATTTTTTTAGATATTGATCTTAGAATTTATCTATGCTCAAAAACTACATTTGGGAAAGGGGTATATAGGGTTACACACTAAATATATCTTGAATCCCATTGAATCTTATTGAATTTTATTTTAAGAATAAAAATATTCCCAACATTTGGAATACTATTTATTCAGGTAAATTTTATCACATAAATTCATTCAAAAAAAAATTTATTTTAGAATATGTGAGTTGAATTTTATCTATTTCTTAATTATTCTCATTGAAGAAAATAAATATTTATTTATTCATGATTTTAGTAAATTTATTAGAAAAATATTTATTATAAATATCTGAATATTAAAATATATATTTGTTATCAAGTTTCTCTCAGATAATATTTATTTATCTTATTAAAATAATATTTAATATTAATGGTTTGATAAATTCTACAAAAGAATATGGGTTGAGATTAATGACCTAATGAAAATGATATAATTTATTTAATATTATTTAAATAAATATTAATTAATTTATTCAATAAATGATAATAGAATAAACACAGGTCATAGTATATAATAAAATTATTAAAATTATTATATGTTATGGGTAATAACATAGAAAAAATAATTATATAAGGTTGATAGTTAATTTAACAATATTTAACCCTAACAATATACTCCAAAATATATCCTTTCTCATACATGATATTTTACACAACAAAGATAATCCCCTTGAATTCTCTCATCCCATAGAGAGAAATCCCCCACATAAGAACTAAGATAGAGAACAATGGATTCTTACTATGGTCAACAAGGAAAGGTGCAAGGATCTATATTATTTAGTGTTTCAGCTAGTATATTTATGAGTATTGTTTATCGATTCCTGGAGCATGTATGGAAAATATTATATGAATTCTAAATTTGATTATCCAAAATAATGAACAATGAAATAACCGCGACGATAGAAATTTCATCAAGAGGATTATTAAATATAAGGTAATTTTATAATAAATTAGTTATAGATTAGATATTAATGAATTTTTTAGGAGATTACTGGGAATGTTAATCTAGTTATTGAGATTCATATATTGATATTGATTGTAAAAACGTTATTGGGAACCGCCAAAATTATTCCAATGCATCCCAGATCCTTCAAGTGGTATCAGGGTAGTCACGTTTTAATTTAGAATCATTTTTTATATATTGTATCAATTTATTTTGAGTTTATTTTCTATTATTTAATATTATTGTTATTCTTAGTCCAAAGTTTGAGATTGATAGTTAATCTACATATTTATATCCAATGACAATCCAAAAAATATGAAGATTACTTGAAGATTCTAGTCAATGATTTAATTTTTATTTGATGCATGACATTGTTACAATACATGTAATAGAATTACACACCATGTAAAGGGTTTTATACTATATAATGAATAAATAGTGTAAACCATAATAAATATTTTGGGTCAACAAAAAGTGTCTTTACATTTCATGTATTGACTTTTAGTGATATGAATGGATTAATAGGGAGTACATGGTGTACATCTAACATGTACAAGTAATGTAACACTAAATTAAGTACACGTCATGTAATTTTAATTTAGTCATTTGGGAGACTATGTTATATAATTACATGTCATTTATTGAATTCCAACAAAACATGGTGATACCTAGGCTACGAAGTATTTAATAGGATATACACATCATGTGATACATGTCATTACACAAAAATTATAGACTAAGTAATTTTTAACATTTTTTATAGGCCAACAGTTGAGGTAATTAAATAAAATCAAAGGCTACATGACATGTAATAATATTCACATGCCATGTGGCATTATATTCTCTTCACCGGGTATAATATAAATGATTTTTGATGCTGCATATTAGTTTAAATTATTAATAATTACCCTCTATATAAAATCTTCTATTACACAACATGTAATAGTAATCATACTTTTAATGTAGTACTTCGATTTTTTCAATCAATATTTTTGGAAAATATTTATCTGGTTTTTTGTGGTCATACATGCCATGAATACTATTCTATTTGGACACTCAAGACTATATATTTTATATATCGTGATATTTCATGTGGGATAAATTCTATGTATGTAGATATTACACAACTTGAAATATACATAGTGTGAGACATGTGAAATATCGAGTGACAATACACACCATGAAAAAATTATATTTCCATAAATGTGATTTAGTTTGATGAAGGTAGTACATATTGGGTGATATTTGTAGTATATAGCATGAACATAATGTAGAAAACCGGGCTCTTCATACATATATATTACATATCACTAGATAAAAATTCATTACATTATACAAATACACAAATAATGATCATAATGATATTGTGACCATGGAAAGATGAAAACATAAAAAACTAGATTATAGGTGAACTATATCATCTCAAACTAAGCTCTTCATATCTATCACCGTTCAAAGAAAAATCATACAAAATAAATTTCTTTAAAACCTAGGGAAGAAAAACATAATAAAGGGTGACATTAGATTCTTGGTAATGGTAAAAAAAGAGAGATATGTAAGTATAACATGAATAGATGGGTACGATATCAGGATAAGAATATTTTAAAACCAAACCATGTGTATCAAAGATCATAATATTGATTAATAGAATTAATATTGGTAGTTTATAGGAAATGAAACCTAATTTAATTAAGGAACATGTTCCATGAGAGAATAACATTAGAATAAGACATAGAATTGTTTCATTAAAATAATAAAAGAGATAAATCCATAATATTCATGGATCAGTATAAAGGATATCTTATTTGAATGACTTGAGTCCATAAACCATCATAATAGTCATGGTATACTCCAAATAAAATCATATCAGAAAAATTCGCGTACTGAACTCTGTTCTCTCCATGTTATAGTACTTTTGATTTCATTAGATACAAACATTTACACAATCTAATGGAGTTATATATTGGTACCACCCATAAAATTGTGAAAATAATACATATGTGTTCCACAATATCATAAAAATTCATCATATCTAATCCCGGGAAATGAAATTGTTTTCATAATCGTTTCATCGCATCATAAAATGTGGAAAAGAGATGAGTTTCATAATAATTTAATCGTTTCAAAATATAATAAACTTTGAAAACAAGAATGTTTCATAAACATTTTATCATCGTATAACAATTGGAAGAGAAATGGGTTTCATAATCATATTTTCATCCTAACCATAAACCATTCGAGATAGAATGAGAATAGTATACTTAGATCATATCCTATATAAAGAAAATGTAACATGAAAGGTTTTAATCTTAGATAGATAATTATTTGGAATAAAAAATAACATAGAATTTTTGGTGGGGAAAAAAAATTTATTGGAAATAATTTTTTAAAAATAAACATTATAAAATATTTCAGAAATCCTTTTATTTGAATATAAACATTAAAAACATATAATACATGATTTAAAAATCATTTAAATAATTTCTTGAGAAAATTATATTGTTCTCGTTGAAAATAAAAATTTAAAATATAAAAAAATTGAAAAAAATATTCATTCAAAATAACATTGAAAAATTATAATGGATGATTTAAAACATTTTGTGTTAATTATGGAAGAAAATATTTTTCATTCTGTAAACCATAAAATAAATAATCCTATCACATTTTAAAGAAAATAAAAAATAGAATTATTTGGGAAAACCATAAATATTACATTAAACAGAACTTTTAAAAATTAAAAGTTCACTAAAAATTTCAATAATAATTAATTTGAGGAATTTTGAGAATATTTTTGAAAATATTTTTAGAGAATTTTTTTTTTAAGAAAACAGATTTCCTACAGAAGTGAGAAATAATGTCCAGTTTTCATAAAAAATTATTTTTAAA
Organism: Viscum album; assembly: GCA_963277665.1. NCBI lineage: Eukaryota > Viridiplantae > Streptophyta > Magnoliopsida > Santalales > Viscaceae > Viscum > Viscum album. Next base: position 270,132,860 of record OY728131.1, read on the forward strand.
TAATTAGTACATAAAGAGAGTAAAATGGAGAGAAAATATGTATTCTAATGACATAAATAGGGTATAATAAATGTCTTAAGATTCTTTAGATATGAATCAAATTATTTTATATTTTTGAAATATAAGGATAAGAAATCCTAATAATCAATGAGATTGTAACCTAAAATGTTTACCGCTTTGGTAAATTTGAATTATAAGCCCCGCGAAAGAGAGATCCAAAAATGGATATTTAATTAAAATAATTTTTAACAAAATAATACTAAAATAAATTCATGGATTATATATAATCTATATATAATAAATGGGAGGACAATATGGCATATGTCTCATATAAGGATAAAGTTTGACGGGAATCCATTACCATAAGTCTCGACATCCTTCGTTCAAGTTCAAACCTCAAATATAATACATATAAGTTTATTATAAATATATTTAATAACGATATATATATATAGTACCATAAACAATTTAATGATGGTGTTTTGTTAACTTTTTATTAATAATTCAATGTTAAAGTCATATTTCGGGCAATAACTACTTTGTTTTTCCAGTTTGTTTTGAATTATTTTTTATCTTAATTTCATCATGGTACCATAATTTCAAGATTGGTAAAAATGAAATAAATATCAATTATATTATGTATATATATATTTATAATGATATTAGTCCATAAAATATAGAGATTGAAAATTTAATACACTATACACTGAGATGGTAGGTTGAATTTATGCATGAACAATATTTACATTTTATCAAAACATTGAAAGAAATAAATGAATAAATATATTAAAATTCCATAATAATTATTATTTAACATATACATATCATCTATTTTCATTTAACTAATCTCTATTATCTTCTATGTAAATATTGAATGTGTCATATCGCCTCTCAAGGTAGTAGTTCACAGTTCACTGTAAACACGAAATATGTTATCATATTCCCAAAAAATAGAATTTAATAATGATAATGGGATATCTTTCAAATATATTTAATACAACCATAATTTATATGTTCTATATATAGTGTGAATGAACCACATTTCTTTGAGTATGTAGTAGTCCACACTTCCACAAAAAATGTTATTTTATTGCCACACAATGGAAATGAGGATTGTACGTTGTAAATATAAAAAACTACTTAAATACATAATAAATATCATATATATATATATATATATTAAATAATCTATGTTTTTATAATAATTTCAAACAATGGGAATTATTAAATGAAAAATTAACGACATTATTTTTAGTGGTGGTAGTTTGTTGTACACATAAAGGGTAAGTTTGATACCTATTTGTTTTAAGTGTGTGTTAGTGAAGGTAAAACCATTAGAATTAAAAAATATCAGTATATTTATGATAATGGTTTGATTATTTATTTATTTAATTATAATATAATAGGGGTGGAGAATGAAGATAAAATAAAAAACTTGATGAAACATGTTACCTCTAATTATAAATAACTCATTTTTATTTGTACCAAATGGATTCCTTAGATGGATTCATGAAAAACATGAATATTTATGGATTCGAGAAGAGATTTTAATATTCTATTTGGTCATATATTGGTTGAGCCCATGGGTATTGAGATTTTTGAGGATGTGTGAGGGTGAGTTCCTTTTTATAGTGGAAGAGGTGTGGCATTATTTTAATTTTTTGAAAAGAGAATTTCATCACTGTTTTCCTTTAAAAAAATGATATATTAATGAAAAAATTTATAAAGGGATTATAAGGTATAAATAAGAATAGAACCTTTAATTTTTAAAATTTTCTATGACATTTTAGACATTAATATTAAGATTTAGTCCCTTGTTATTCTAATTTTTCCCTTAATCATTGTAATTAGTTTTAGTTATTTTCACTAATATTTTTGGTCAAAAGATAATTTGAAATTATTTGAAATTATAAATTATGATGATTCTAAATATTTAATCTATACATTCAAATTATAATTTCATAAATGGTAGAAATTTATTTAAAATTAATCCTGCAGATGGGATGAAAAGCATGTTTTTAAAGTAAAAATGTTCAAAAGTTTGCTATGTTTTTTATTCTATTTCAATAAAAAGTCATTAATATTACATAAATATTATTAATAAATTTTTAGTTTTTCTAATAAAAAGTTAATACCAATAAATATTATAAAATAACCTTATAAATAAATAAGATTAAATAGAATATTTGAATTGAAATTCAATACTTTTCATTATTTATCAAAAATTAAACTTCATATAAAAATCCCAAATAATGACTATAATATAATTTGAATTTTATGATTTAAAAATTGATGATTATTTTATATATTAAAATCATAAAAGGTAAAAAAATTATTTTCAAATAGCTCTCCATTGAAATGAATTGAATTTTTTTTAGAAAAATACCATTTTACGCATAAAAAATATTTATTCATATCTTATACCTATAAAATATATTAAATTAATATCAAAAATAATTTATTGAATTTATAAAATATATTTTTTATTAATTTCATATACAAATATTTAATTAATTTAATTTATTAGGATAGAACAACTTTGTGCTCAAAAAAAATATTTACCTATAAAAGCATTCCCTTTATTTTCAATTGGTTCTTATATTCATTCCTAATTAATTTTTAAAATGTGAAACAATTTTATATTTTAAAAAAAATTGATTTTCATATGTCATTTAGAACTATTAGTAACCTTTAATTTTATGTCTTGGTTATATCTTACTATATTGAAAAATATTAGTAATATTCGGTAAAACTTGGTTTTGCGTGTAACATAAGATATAAAAGAATGTCCTTATTGTGTTTATTAAAATATAACTTTGTATCATGTGAATTTAAAGCTAAAACATAGATTTATTTTTTAAAATAGAAAATATATTGTAATTTCTCATGATATTATATTCCCTTATGTGGTTGGTGTAATTTTTTCATACATGTTATCAAATACAATGTTCTGGCATTTGAATTAAAGGGTGTTACAGAAAAGCTGGTAAATTTCCCAAAATAATCTAAACATTAATCGTCCAAATATTTAATTTAGTATATAATAATTGTCACATTCCAAATATGTGAATTCTTAGGTCATATATTCTCTTGAAGCATTTTTATAACAATAATTACCATAAAACATTATTAAAAACATACATTCTTACTTATTTCTTAAATAAAACATAGATTTGATGATATATTACTTTAAATATAATAATAATTTAAACTCTATCAATGGAAGAATAAACCACTCAATCTAAATTTAATTAATGATTTCCAAGGTAATCAATTCTATCCTATTTACTTTATCCATATAAATCATCTCTTTATCACAACATCATTATCTCAAAATTTGGAAAGTAATACGAGATTTCATTCCATAAATCAAGTATTTTCCTTGAAATAAAACTTTTCCAATAAATAAATCTTCTAGGTCATTGTCACCACTCATAATATTCTTGAAAATAAATAATAAAAAAGTAATAGTAAGCAATTCATATATATTTTATTATTCAATAATTCCAATATATAATGAATTTTGTCATTTTACTTCATTCATTAACCATTATCTATGTTTCTTAATCTTATTACATAATATATATTTCCATTCATATGTCATATATGGTAAATTCATCATCAATATTAGAAACATTACCCATTAAATCTTTTAGATTATCTTAATGTGCTTTCCCCCCATGGAAATTGATTTGCATATTATCTATACATTCCATATATAAAACATCCAATCATCGATGATACCTTAGAGAGACCACAATTTTTATCTATTTAATTGACTAAAATTGTAATTTTTCTATGACAATAAATTTATTTTTATCATTCCTTTCCTCACTCCCAAAATCTTCCCATTTCTCAAAGACCTTCACCTGAGGTATTCTTCCCATATTCTTCACATATAAGAAACTAAATATTCTATCCTCCATGGAATAATCCACTTGAACTCTCAGTAAACTCTATCCTTATATTCTTTTGTGAGTTCAATAGTTTGTTAATGTGAAATTTTTTAATCATACATAATGATAACTAAATAGGAATAATCATACCATCCTTCACTCCAGTCATCCACCCATTTGGATTCTCACTAACTCATTGTCTGTCCCATTCAATATTAATCATGTTCATTATTGTTCCCATCATTGATTAAAAAAAATCATAGTGTGAATAATAATATTTATAGTGGGAAACCACATAATCCAAAAATATCACTTAGAGGATGTCTAAATAATGGAACCTTATTTGGAATATATATCACATATGGTTATATTAAGTCATTCATTGTCATTATATAAAAAATTCAGTATGGGTTGTAAAAAGAGTGTGGATTTTAAAATCATATCCATGGGATTGTCAAACCTGTTGTTGGTAAAGACTTGTTTTTTACACTAGGTGACGATAATGTCCACTTCGAAGCACCATTTTTAGAATTATTACCCCATGGTAACTCGTTCGAAACCAAAACCCAAATGTAGTATCCATAGTGGGATGTAATTCCTCCGAAACAAATCACTCAATACATTAACAAAATTCTAATAAATTTCCAGATACTTTGATAGATACATATACCAATAATACAAAACTGGCATGTAACAGCGTCGATATTTAGCAATGATAGAAAAAATTCCACAAAATAAAATCTTTATCAATGTTAATAAATTTATTAATTTATTAGTTAATTTTTAGTACTGATAATGTTAATCATTATCAACATAGTATTTTTTGCGATGATAAAAGGTACCATTCATTATTACATTATTTTTTGCACAGATGAAGGATACCCTTTATGGGATCTTTTTTAGCGTTGATAAATCATACCTTTTATCATCAGTATCATTTTAGGGCTCAGAAAGGAGCCATTTATCAAAACAAAATTACTGTTGATAATGGTCTGTATAAATTAAATGAAATAACTAAATAAATAAAAACATAAAAAATGAGTTTACTAAAAAATATTATTTTTTAACTAATTAATTATTAATAAAAATGAAAAAATAATATAATATATATAAATTATAAATACAATTAAATAGAATGTATTATTTATATAGATATGTAAAACGAAAATAAAAGACATTGATATTAAAAATAAGTTAATTTAGGAAAATAGTAAATATTTTATTATTTAGATGACTATTGATAATGTTGAGAAATAGTATATATTAAATATATAGATATATATTAATGTATATAAATATGAATTATATATTAAAAAATATTTATACACTTTACATTAAATAATTATATATTTAGTGAATAATGGTTTATAATTGGAAATTCATATAAATTAAACATACTCACTAATTTCGTAGATTAAATAACATATAATTGAATGTCATTTGATTTTTAAATTTAACATTGATCAAATGTGTGTAATATTGAATTCCAAAATCTATAATTAATTCATTTTTATATACAATTCACACACATAAAACATAACCATTTATTGAATATTATTAAAGTGTAGTTATTTTTAATATATTCAATTTCACTCATTCTTAACATGCATGCACATCCAATTAGATATTCATTATTAATGTGAAAAAAATATTTTTTTAAAAATTATTTATAAAAAAATTATTTATGAATTAATATATTCATAAATAAATATATTTAAAAAGGTACATACTATATTTATAAAATTCTATATTTATAATTAAAAATTAATAAATAATTTTTGAATAATATTAATATAATTGTACATAAATTATTATATGAATTAATATAATTATTAAATTTATAATAAATTTTCATAAATAATGAATATATTTACAATATATAATTTTATTTTTAATTTTTAAATATTAATATATATTTATATTAATATATATTTTGATATAAATATTAATTTTTAAAAAACTAATATAAGTAAAAATAATTAATTATATATTTAAATAATAACAAAATAATAGTAAATATATTTAAATATGGAATATATTTAATTTATCTATATTTATACATATTTATTATGTATATTTATTTGAAAAAATTATTTATATTTATAATTACAAGTCCATTATCTGCTCTATAGTAATAAGAACTGAGAAAATAAATCTTTATTAGTGCTTTCTATAGAACAGATAAAGATGAGTCTTTATCAATACTAAAAAAGCACTAAAAATACCTAAAATTATCAGCGCTATAAAAGCATACATAAATATGCCATTTATCGGTGCTCAAAAAATAATCACTGATAAAAGGACTCTTTAGAAGCGCTATTAAAAAAGTTGTGCTAAAATTGACTTGATCTAATTAAGCAACATATCCTTTTTCGAACCCATCAAAATTTCATAAGCTTCTTGCAAAATCCTCCCAATGTTGATGCTCCTCCTTAGGGAACCGAATCTCAAATCACACAAACCCACTAGAAATCACACAACCCACTACCACAAGTTTCTTGAACATCATCTGGAATATGGTGTTCGGCTGTAGTAAGGGTTTCCATAGAAAACATCGAGATCTGGATCCAAGGGTCTTGGGTTTTCATTATCCAAGCAAGGTAGACCATTGTTTTCATTTGTAGGTTCTGTTTTTCTTTCTATATTTTTCGTTTTGAGATATAGACCAGAGGGTTTCTGAGTTTCATTTGTGGCTTCCAATTTTCATTATATATTTTTGTTCTAATTTTTTTATTTTGTTTTCCTTTTATTTATGATCCATTGTTTTCTTGATTACTGTCTTTGATACTAAGTTTTGGTCTTTTAAAATTATTAATTTTTAATTATTTTTCTTCATTGTATATATCTATATCGCAGAATATTTTAAATAATCTATTTAAGGGACTTTATTTATTAAAAAAAAATATTATTCAAATGTAAGGGTTTTTCCTTAAAAATTTATTTACCTAGAATTGTGTTTTTTTATATTTTAAGATAACGCTTTGTAAGTGTTATACCAAATTTATTTATTTTTAATGGCACTCTATTTTCAAAATTAGTATGTTGTTGTATAGATTTTACTATGTTATGACATTATGCTATAAGGGTTGTATATATTTTTATCGAATTTAGTAAATTTTATAAATATATATATATAGACACACAAACACACACAAATATATATATATATACATATATATATATATATGTAAATATATATCTTTCTATCTATAAATATGTCTTTTCTAAACTAATAATGTAAGGGTAATTTTATAATTGTTTATTCAATAATTATGGATCTAGATTATCAAATTAATAAGGGAATATATTTACCTTCATTAATAATTAGGAATAGATGTGAATTTATTTTTCAATTATATGTAATAAAAATTTCATGATATATATATTTTTAAATGTGATTGGGATAGACATTTCAAGGGTTAGTATGGTTTTCTCCTTTGGTTTCGATATATCTTATTGCTCTGTATTGTTTCATTATGCCATCTTCTTTATAGACCTCCCTTGAATCTCAAGGATAGTTCAATGTGTATTATATGTCCTCCCCGAAAGCCTTAAGTTTCTACATCATTTTACAAAAAAAAAGAGAATTCAATTTTTTAAATTTTATATATTTGAAATTATTTTTATGTATTCATCATTTTAGGTCTATAGATACTATTAATTAACTGTAATATAATTTATACTTAAATAACCAATAAAATACAATAAAATCGTGTTACTTTCCATCAAATAAAATTAGGTAACTATATATACATTTTTTTAAATAATTAATCCATCAAAATTTAAAGTAATTATATTTTATACATAATTAACCAATGTAATAATTATTTATTACTAATATAATATATTTTTTTTATTAACAGTATATTTTTTTCATTATAAATTATAGTTTTATATATATACATTTAATAATATATTATATATTTAAATAAATTTAAATATGATAAATAATATACATATATATATAATTATATTCAAATAATTTTTGTAATATAATACACATATATATGTTGGTCGGAGTGGATACTCAAGAGGGGGGTGAATTGATTTCCAATGAAAATATTCAATTAAAATATTTCTATTAAAATCCCCCAATTTAAAAAGAAGTTAAATTGTAGTGAATTTGTAAAACTGTAAAGGTTCATTTAGATTCTAAATAGATTTATTAGGTCTTAGTTAATTTAATTAGAGGATTAAATTAGATTTTGAAGATAATTTATTGATTTACAAAAGTTACAAACACCTACTAATTTAACTATCAGAGTAACTTTAAAATAGATTTGTATTTCAAAGTAAATATCTGCGGAATACAAAATATATATAATATACTTTAAACTTAATCTAATATGCACAATAGATATAACCAAGAGGTTCATTATCAAGTTGAGATTTAGTCCTCTCAAATAATTTATATTAACATGATCCCCACCCTGGATTGGGGAAAACAACAGTAAATATATTGTTCATGTCCTAAGACCTCTACCATAGTTCTACATGGGAAAAACAAAATCAACAGCTCTCAAGGTGTGTAGGTCACACTTGGCCTCTTCCATAACTCACAATGGGATACAAGGAGTATAAAGTTCGCTGTGAGGATTTAATATCCTCTGTTTCAGGTCAGGAGACAATGTGTATCTAGAGTAGAAAGATGTACACACACACTACTTAGAATGTTAAGAAAAGGGATATAATAGAGGAACTAATAGTGTTTAGAAAGCTCTGTGTAATTACAGATATGCTCTGGACTCGTTTTGATGTTGCAGATGGAAGTCAAGTCCTTTTTGGGGAGGATGGATCCAAATATAGATTTGTTGTTCTTCTCAGCTAAAGATATTCAGACATGTTCATATGATTTTTAATAAGGCACAACTACTAGTCTTTGGGATTGTTCTAGGTGAAGGATCTGCTTTAGGCTCTCTGGTTTTTACAAGAGTTATTCATGTTCATCTTACGTTCTGTGGGACTTCATACACTTGAACCTTCTTTCGTGTGTTTTTACCTTTTCGTTTTCTAACTTTTCTTTTTTTCTACAGATCTTCCTTTTTATTCCTTGAGATCTATCAAAAATAATGATTACCTTTTATAGGTACGAGGTACAGTTTCCTGACATCCAACAAGCAACATTAATTAATAGCATATGCATTTAAATAAGTAAATATGACCGTTGGAATTAAAAGGGTTGGTAGAATGTCCAAACAGTTTTCATGACTATCGGTGAGTCATGAGATCAATGAGTCACTTGAACCTACATCGGTATCGTTAGGTCATTTGTTCAACATCATTTTCGGTAGGTCATTTGATCAGCATTGGTTTTGGTAGGTTATTTGATCAGCATCTGTTTCGGTAGGTCATTTCATCAGCATCGGTTTCGGTAGGTCATTTGATCAGTATCAGTTTCATTATGTCATTTCATCAGCATCGGTTTCGGTAGGTCATTTGATCAGCATCAGTTTCTGTACGTCATTTGATCAGCATCGATTTTTTAGGTCATTTGATCAATGGTGAGACCGTTCTCATCTGTGCAACCATTGTCATCGGTGCGACCGTTCTTCATCGGTGCGACTATTATCATCGGTGCGACTTTTCTCCATCGGTGTGACCATTCTTCATCGGTGCGACCATCTTCATCGGTGCGACTGTTCTCCATTAGTGAGACCTAACGGTGACTCATGAAAATAACTAATGGTGAGTCAAGAAACATTAAATATGCACCAAGTATCTGTTCAAACAAGAACACTTCAAGTTCAATAGAAAACCATAAATAATCATAGATAAACATATGTAAACTAGATTAAAAATATATAAATACATTTAGAACAGAATGAATAGTTGACTAAATTTACTTATAAATAGAAATAACAATGATTTGTGATTATTAAAATAACAATTTCACAAAGGGTTCAAAAATCTCCCCCTTTTTGATAATAAAAAATATATGGCATAAAATAAAAGAGAGGAAAGGATGTAGCATTCAATATTATCCCCCGATGTAAACAATATATATAACCAAACTAAATATATCATCAGAGAATGCACCAGTTCATGAACAAAGTGAGATTATATCAACATAGCATTATATTATATAGATATCCCCTCTATATATAAGGTATTTTATCTATGTATTCATTTATATAAGAAGTCATCATCTAAGAAGTAATAATTTCTCCCCCTTACAACATATAGACTGACTGTATGCCTGTTCTCCCCCATTGGGACTATCAAAAAAAAGATAGCAGAGAGAGAAAACAGAATTAATTTCCACTGAAAGAACCACTGAAAAAGGTAAAAGAAAAAAAGAAACACATAAAATACACCCTATAAAAAATGACAGGGATGCATAATTTGTGGGATGCAGAGGAGATTTTCCTTTGGAAGATGGAGCATTGGATGGGCCAGAGGGTGGCTTGGTGGATGGTCGATCTAGCCGAAAGGAGAGAGGTGGCAGCATGGCTCGGGATGGAAGTAGAGTATTTGCTATAGTGACTTGTGGTTGAGTAGAATATGTTCCTGAAGGCGGCTGCTGAATGACTAGCCAAATATTGGAGAGATCTTGAGAAACTGATAATTGACCAGGAGTAACATCAGATGGACTAATAGAATCAGTAGTAGGAAAAATAATTCCCTTTGCTTGCACATGATGATTGGTTTTGAGCAGATTGTTAAAATCTTGAATGACTTCGCCACCATATTTCATGTACTTCTAAAAATCATCTTTGTTCTGCATTAAACACTCTAGAGTAGGAGTAAAATCATTCAACTACTATACCTAAGCCTTAAAGGCTTGAGTGACTGGTGGAAGCCTCAAATTTTCAGCCAAGACATTAAAATGATTGTTCAACTCATACTTGGTATAGATTTTAGAGAAATAGGGATCTACCTTTTCTTTGATCTCTTTCTGAGCCTGACTAGCATCAGCTGAATAAAGCTTCACCACCTTGTGAATATGATCACTGTTTTCTTTCATCATTTTCAAAGAGTCCAAATCTAGAACTTGTCCAAGTGCAGATAACTCTTCTTTTATAACATCCTTTAAAGAATTGACCTCATGGCCAATAAACTTTTTCAATTTTGAGGAGCTATCTTGAGAAACAATATTTGTAATCTCAGCCTTCAACTTTCTCAAATCATATTTCATTAGATGTTCTGTCAAATTTTTTAGAACATCAATCATTCCAGTGATGGTTGATCTAAATTATCCTGACAGAGAAACGAAGTCATTGACTAAATCATTAAGTGCTTGATTTAGAGAGGTAATGTTACTGCCAATAAAATCACTAGTATTTCATATTTCTGGCGTGATATTACATACTAATCTTTGAGCTATGACATCTATACCATCCTCAGATAAATTCACAGGAGCAGGATCAGGAGCATTAGAGAATTCATCTTTCATTGTCTCTCTAACAACATGGAGCAACTCATCTTTCAATTTTTCTAAATCTGATCGAGAAACTGAAGGACCAGGTCTTTCTATTGTCACTTGCACATTCTCAGCAACTAGTATATCCTTAACAGAGAGGATTATACTTTCTTTTTTCATACCTTATTCTTCCTCCTCTTAATAATACAAACCAAGAACAGAAAAACATGGGTGTTCCTCCCATCTAGCTTTACAAGAAGTATACTGCGGCTTTACAAAATCAGCTTTTCCAGAATTTCCATGTGAGATTTCTTCACCAACATGAATCTCTATCTGCATTGTTCTTTCAGCCTCAGTAATAGATTCTTCTTCAAATAGATGTGGTTTTGGATCATCTTGGATCACATTTTGACTATCTACTGATCGGGTGGCAGCTGTATCATCAACACCATTATCATTATTTCCATCATCTTCCCATCATCATCATTGCCATCATCATCATTTCCATTTTCACTTCCATTATTATTTTCTGATGTTTCTTCGGTACTATCTTTGATACTAGATTCATACTTCTCAGAATTTGATTCTTTAGTTTCCACTTCTTCTTAATCACAAAGAAGAGGTTCTGACTCTATTAACTTGAGGGGTGGACTAGCTGGTCCAAATTCCATTATTCTTTTCATAGGACTTACTCTATCAGGATCACTCTTATTATCAAGAGGTGACTCAGGTTCCTTTTCAGTATAAACATCATCATCAGCCTCATCTTTCCATATTCCTTTCTTATATGACTCTCCAGTTTCCTTATAGAATTCTGTCTCATCTTCCTCATCAGAATAAATAGCTTATTCATCAGTTTTTAAACCAGGATCTCTCATCCCCTTTGATCTATTAGGATGGTTAGAAGGATTAAAGGAGTCATACAACTTATCTTCATCAGAAACCCATGCCTTCTTCCATGGATTCTAGTTGAATTTCATTCTTTTTTAGATATCCTTTTTGATACAAAACTACTATTGGATGAGATAAACTCATATCTATCTTCAACACAGTACAAAATCGTTAACATGAAAGATATTTTCTTAGAGTAGAACAAGGTTGTAGCTTTTTTAGAAGGCTTCACCATCTCCGCAATATGGGCAGTAAAATATTTACACAATTTGATCTTCTCATCATTTATCAATATAAGCAATAAGAAAACATCATGATACTTCAAAGAAGCAAAATCACCCTTTCTGGGACAAATTTGGTGCTGAATAAACATAAACAAAATTCTACATTCGCCATCTAACTCAGCAGCTTGTATTCTTCTAGATTCAGAATTTCCAGTCAGTATCTCTAGAGAAAGCACATACGAAAAATAAACAAGTGGAAGGAGGCATATTACCAGAATAGTATTCATATCTACCTTTATGAGGCACTAAAAAACACTCAACCAATTTCTTTGATGGAAAAAAAATATTTCCCTTTGACCAGTGAAGATAGTTTTGCAGCATCTTCTCCATCCAATACAATACTTATGTTCAAATAAAACTCATGAACAATATTTGGGTAGTAGAATCAGTTATTATCACATAACCATTATTTCCATCCTCCAATACTTTCAAAAGAGCAGACTTACTGGTTAACACCCACTCGGAACTCACTTTCTTTTAGCCGTAACCACTTGATTTTCCAACTCCGGGTTCACTGACCTTTGAGTCGTGCTGCACGATTCCCCTCGAGCGCATTTCACAGGAGGAGAACCATCAGATTCATTTCTTTGTTGATTTTTTTATTTGGAGGTTTTAGAGGTTTGAAAGGTTTGAATGATTTAAAAAGGTTCGATAGGTTTAAGAGGTTCATGTTTCAGAAAAATTAAGGTTCAGCGAGAGATGGAAAGTCATAGTTCTTAGAAAAAGAAATAGCCATGGGTCATTAAATTTATCATTTAGGGTTAAAATACTAAATATTATATCGATTAATTAAAACAACATAGTTTTGATAAACACTGAAAGTGTTAAACACTGTAAGACACAAACGGTAGCAAAAACACAGGTTTCACTTATTGGTTTCATTGATCAGTTTGACTGATCGATCATACCTAATTATTTCATAATATAATTCAACCCTTATGAGCTCAAAGGTTTGGTGAAGATATCATCTAATTGATGTTCAGAGTCAATAAATTCAAGAGAAATATCACCCTTTTGATAATGATCTCTCAGAAAGTGATATTTGAAATCAATCATTTTAGTCCTAGAGTGAGACACTGGATTATTAGAGATATTAATTGCTCTAGTGTTATCACAATTTATTGAAACATGTCTAAATTGATATACATAGTCCAATAAAGTGTGTTTTATCCACAAAATCTGTGCACAAAACTACCAGCATCAATGTATTCTGCTTCAGCAGTAGACAATGCAACAGAGTTCTGTTTCTTACTACACCAAGATACCGAGGACTTTCCCAGAAGATGACATGTTCCAGATGTTCTCTTTCAATCTAACTTGAAACCAGAAAAGTCATCATCTGAATAACTCATTAAGTCAAAGGATTTACCTTTTCGATAAAACAACCCTAAATTTTTAGTATGTTTATGATATTTGAGAATCCTTTTAACAGCAAGTAAATGAGATTCGTTAGGATTTTCTTGAAATCCTGCACACATGCATACACTAAACATGATATCTAGTCCACTAGCAGTAAGATAATGTATCCTTCCAATTATACCTCTATAATTGGTCTGATCAACTAGTTTCCCAGTTTCATCATCATCCAACTTACAGGTGGTAATCATAGGTGTGTCACTTCCCTTATTAATATCCAAACCAAAACATTTAAAAGATAATTTGTATATTTAATATGATTTAGAATAATAACATCTTCCTTTTGAAAAATTTGAAAACCATGAAAATACTTGAGTACTCCCATTAAACTCATTTCAAATTCATTTTGCATAATTTGTGAAAATTTAGTAAATAATTTTTTTGAGAATATACAATGATAATATAATCAACATAGATTTTTATAATCAAAATATCTTCATAAATTCTTTTAATAAAAATAGTTGGATCTGCAATTCCTTTAATAAAAACTTTAGAAATAACAAAATTTGTAATTTTATCATACCAAGATCTTGAAGCATGTTTTAAACCATACAAAGCATTAGAAATCTTAAAAACATGATTTTGAAAATGGGGGTTTGTAAAACTAGGTGGTTGTTCAACAAAGGCATATTCAATTATAAAACCATTTAGAAAAACACTTTTGATATCCATTTGATATAACCTAAAATTCAGATATGCACCATAGGCATGTATAATTCTAATAGCTTTTAATCTAGCTATATGTGCAAAGGTTTCTTCATAGTATATTCCTTCCTCTTGACTATAACCCTATGCAACTAGACTTTATTTGTTCCTAACTATATTTCCTTACTCATCAACCTTGTTTCTAAAAACCGATTTAGTTCCTATGGTAAAGGATTCCTTAGGTCTTTCTACTAATTCCAAGACTTTGTTTCATTCAAATTTATTTAAATCTTCTTGCATAGCCATTACCAAAAATTCATCATTGATTGCATCATTGATACTTTTAGGTTCTAGTTGTGAAAGAAAGGCTTGATGTTCTACTGGATTTCTTAGAGAGGTTGTGGTCTGTGTCCCTATATCAAGATTACCAACAACATAATCTAAAGGATGATTCTTTACAATCCCGGTTGATCTAGTAAAGGTGGGACTAGAAATTTCAGGTTCTTCTATAGGTTTGAAATCATTATAAGCAGGTTTTGGAACATTTCTAGAGATGGTTAACCTAACAACAGGGTCACTATATTTGTCATTATGGCTCAGAATAGAAAAAGCTTCTTCAAGATTTTCAGGAGAAGCTTTTGGTTCATGTGGATCAGTTTCATCAAATTTGATATGAACAGATTCTTCCACATACTTGATTTTTTTTATTAAAGACATTGTAGGCTTGTATAATAATTGAATATCCCAAAAGAGATTCCTTTATCACTCATGAATGCAAATTTTTATAGATTATCCTTAGTATTAAGAATAAAGACTTTTCAACCAAAGACTCTGAAGTAACTGACTTTAGTTTTACTATTATTCCACATTTCATAAGGGGTCTTCTTAAGAACAGGTCTGATCAAAACTCTATTGATAATATAAAAATATATATTTACAACATCCGACCAAAAATAAGTAGGTAGGTCATATTCGTTTAGCATAGATCTTTACATTTCTTGAAGGGTTCTGTCTCTTCTTTCTACTACAACATTATGTTGAGGTGTCCTAGGGGTAGAAAATTTGTGATTATAGCCACTGTGTGAGGAGTAAGATTCAAACTCTAGATTTTCAAACTCACGACCATGATCACTTCCCACGGTCCTAATCTGAAGTCCACTAAGGTTCTCTACTAACTTGGATTATTTAACAAAATAAGAACAAGATTCACTTTTGTGTGCTGAGAAGTATACCCAAGTATAACTAGAAAAGTCATCTACTAAGACATATACATAATGATTCACATTTAAACTAAAAAATCTAGAAGGTCCAAACAAATCCATGTGAACCAACTCGACAGGTTGAGAAATTGAAACATATTTTTTTAATTTGAAGGAATCTTTATGTTGATTTCACTTTTGACAGGGATTACAAACATTAACAATTAGGAATTCATATTTGGGTAGGTCTCTAACTATGTTCTTCATTGTCAATTTTTTAAGTGAATAAATGTTGAAATGTAGTAATATTCTATGCCAAAGCCAAGAATCTTTATGAAAATCATTCAAGAAAGTAACGTTTTGTCTAGCCATGTAATTCAAATCAACATTATAAAAATTTTCATTTCTCAAGGCAGAAAATACTAAAATATTTTTAGAGTTAAAAAAATGACAAGAATCATTTTCAAATTTAACATTGAAACCACTATCACACAATTGAGAAATACGTAACAGCTTATACATAAGTCCATCAACAAATAAAACATTGGAAATTAAAATTGAATCAGTGTTACCAATCTTGCATAAGTCGATGATCTTTCCTTTTGAATTATAACCAAAGGAGACATGTCCTCCATAAAATTTGATTAAACTCTTGAAACATGAGTAATCTCCAGTCATATGCATTGAAAATCCCCTATCAAAGTACCATACCTTCATATGGGAACTTTTCAAGAACGTTTCCTTCAAAACAGGTTTAAACAGAATATTGTTTTGGTACCCAGATTTTCTTGGGTCTAGATAGGTTAGCAAGAAAAGCCTTAGGTACCCCGATTTTTCTCATGGTTTTCATATAATCTATAGAATAAATAGATTTTTAGAGATAAACTTTATTTTTTCTATAGAAATGTGACTAACTAGGTCAAACATATGAATTTCTAGAACTACAATTAGAAACATTCTATCCAGATTTAGGAATAAATCAAGTTTTAGTAGTCGGTCCCTTTCCAATATGATAGCCTATACCAGTGGTATATTTTGGCTCCACTTGTTTACCTAAAGTTTCTGTAATTGTGTATTTTCCATTAGTGAACTTTTCTAGGTCTTTCCTCAGTTTCTCATTGGACATTTTCAGTTCAGTATTTTCCTTAAGTAATTGAGCATTATTTTCTTTCTGTATATCAAGGGAATATTTAACAGAGCTGGTGAAAGCATGATGTTTCTTCAAGGTCATATAGTTTTCCTTCAATTAATTACAGGTTTATTATAGTATATTATAATATTCAAACAAATCTTCAGTTGTCGGGTTTTGAGACTCAGAATCAGAATCAACACCAGAATAGTATGAATTTAAAGCAGGAGTGTCCAATATTACATCAGATGTGTTTGTCATAAAACACATGTTAGCCTTGTAAGAGTCATCATCTTTAGTATAATCATAATCACTTAAAGTTCCTTCTTAATTAATCCATGTTACTTTAATTTCATTCTTGTACTTATTTTCCTTATATTAGAATTTATTTTTTATCTTTAACTTTGGACAGTCAGCCTTAATGTGTCCTTTCCTTTTGCACTCATAACAGACAATCTCATCACACTTATCAGACTTATTCCAATCTTTCTTCCAGTGACCTTTCTTTTCATATTTACCTTTGTAGTTTGATTTTCTAAAGAATTTCTTCTTCCTGTAGGACTTCTTAAATCTCCTGGCTATTTGAACCATTTCAGCATCACTGTCAGAATATGAACATTCATTTGTTGAGCTTTCAGTATGTATGTGAACTTTATCCTTATCTTTTATCTTTAAAGTAGATGTATTGAAGGCTACTTAATTCTTCTTTGGTTCATCATCTTCTTCCTTATTTATCTTCAATTCTTCTTCATACATCATAAACATACCAATTAATTCCTTAACAGGTAGTTAATTATATCACACAATTCTCTTATTGAAACATATGTGCCTCTCCATCTTTCTAGCAGACATTTTAATATCCTCATGATCTGTTCTTTTGCAGGAACAGGTTTTCCAATTGATCTCATAGTGTTGACAATCTCATTGAACATGAGATACATGTCAGATATAGGTTCATGAGACTTCATTTTAAAATTAACATATTTAATAGTGTAAGTGTTTAATATCATTTCTTTAAAATTGGTTGTTACCTCATGATAAACACCCAAAGTATCCCAAATTTCACAAGGAGTATTACATGCAGATATGCGATTAAATTCTTCATCTCTTAAAGCACAATACAGGGCATTCATTCCTTTAGAGTTATTATTGTATGCAGTTTTAGTAGGTTCATCCCAAGAAGTTCTCTCAGAGTCTATAATCTTATATTGAGTTTCTATATCAGTCCAGATGTCAAATCCCATACTCTCTAAATGAATTATCATTTTAAGTTTCCACTGGGCATAATTTTTACAATTGAGGAAAGGTGGAATGTTGGTAGCAACACCTTCTAGTCTATTATCCATAACTAGATTTTAGAAAATATATTTAATGAAATAAAATTTAAAAATAACATAAATTTAAGATCTTTAGGATACAACTAAAATTAACGTTTAAAAAAAGAGTGTTTTGAAAAACTTTAATAATAAACAAACCTCTGATACCAAATGTTGGTCTGAGTGGATACTCAAGAGGGGGGGAATTGAGTTCCAATAAAAAATCCTATTAAAAAATTATATTAAAATCCCCCAAGGTTCAATTATATTATCAAGATATTGTTTAGGTCTCAGTAAATATATTTAGAGGATTAAATTAGCATTTGAAGCTAATATACTCATTTAATAATGTTACAAACACTTTCATATTTAACTATCAGAGTAAAATTAAAATATATTTGTATTTCAATGTAATTAGTAGTGGAATACAAAATATATATATAATATACATTAAATTTAATCTAAGATGCACATGAAAACATAACAAATAGGTTCAGTCTCAAGCTGAGACTTAGTCCTTTCAATAATGTATATAAACATGATCCACACCTAGGATAGGGAAAACAATAGTACAAATACTTTTCAGGTCCTAAGACCTCTACCACAACTCTGCGTGGGAAAAACAAAAGAAAATACTCTTAGGCTATCTAGGTCACACTTGACCTCTTCCAAAACTCAACATGGGATACAAGAAGGAGTAGAATGTTTGGTGTGAGAATTTAATATCCTCCAGTTCAGATCAGGAGACAATGTGTATCTAGAGTATAAAGATGTACATACACACTGCTCAGAATGTTAAGGAAAGGGATTCAACAGTGGAAATAATTGAGTTTAGAAAGTTCTGTGTAATTGCAGATATGCTCTGGACTCGTTTTGATGTTGCAGATGGCAGTCAAGTACATTATGGTGAGGATGACTCAAAACAGAGTATCATTGTTCTTCTTAGCTACCGCAATTCAGATTTATAGATATGATTTTCAGTAAGGCACATCTACTAGTCATTGTGTTTATTCTAGGTGAATGATCTACTTCAGGCTCTCAAGTTTTTATAGGAGTTCTTCAAGTTCTACTTATGTTCCTTGGGAATTCATACACGCGCACCTTCTTTCTTGTGTTTTCCACTTTTCGTTTTCTAACTTTTATTTTTTACTATAGATCATCCTTTTTATTCCCTAAGATCTAGAAAATAGAATGATTAACTTTTTATAGGCACTAGATATGGTTTCCAAACATCCAACAACCAACATTAATTAATAACAGGTGCATTTAACTAAGAAAATATGACAGTTGGAATTAAAAGGGTTAGTAGAAAGTTCAAACAGTTTTCTTGACTATCGGTGAGTCATGAAATCTGTGAGTCACTTGAATCTGCATCGGTATGGGTGGGTCATTTTTTCAGCATCAATTTTGGTAGGTCTTTTGATTAGCATAGGTTTAAGTCGGTCAATTTATCAGCATCGGTTTCGGTAGGTCATTTGATCAACATCGGTTTTGGTAGGTCATTTGATCAGAATCAGTTTAGGTAGGTTATTTGATCATCATCGATTTTGGTAATTCATCTGATCAGCATCGGTTTAGGTAGGTCATTTGATCAGCATCAGTTTCAGTAGGTCATTTTATTAGCATCGGTTTCGGAAGGTCATTTTATCATCATTAGTTTTAATAGGTCAATTGATTAGTGGTGATACCATTCTCATCTGTTTGACTGTTTTCATCTGTGCGACACTTCTTCATCGGTGCGACCGTTGTCATCGGTGCGACTATTCTCCATCGGTGCGACCGTTCTTCATCGGTGCGACCATCGTCATCAGTGTGACTATTCGCCATCGGTGCGAGGTAATGGTGACTCATGAAAATAACTAACGGTGAGTCAAGAAACATGAAATACGCACCAGGTGTCTGTTCAAACCAGAACACTTCCAGGTCAATAGAAAACCATAAATAATCATAGATAAACATATGTAAATAATATTAAACATATATAAACACATTTAGAATAGAATGAATTGTTGAATAAATCTACTTATAAACAGAAATAACAATGTTTTGTGATTATTAAAATAACCATTTCAACGAGGATTCAAAAATATATACAACATATATATATATATATATCATAAGATTTACTTTAGTAATATCTGTATCGAATGATGTGTGAAATCTATTGTATAGTTTTTGATGGTGGGAGGATTGAACCCCATTCAGGTTTATTGCTTATTAAGGTTAGTTTGAATGAAAAAAATTCCTCCCTCGACATCTTTTACAATCATATAAATCCTAATTAGTGTTTTTAATAAAATAACACATTTAAAAAATGTTTTATCAAAAATAAAAATATAAAAAATCCTCAACCAATTATTTTAAAAAAAAATTTATTCAGATCCTTATTGATAAATCAAGGGTAAAATTGAAAGTAATTCATCAATAACACTAAGTCAACTTAAAATCAAATAAAATAATTTTAGTAACATAAACTCATCATTTGAAATTACACAGTATAAACCCAAGACCCTCAAAACTGTAGTTGTGTATTCTGATTCTTTAAAATCCACCCTCCCCATTTCTTTATTTCCCATTAGACTGTCATTTCTCTAGTTGTGTGGAGATTCTCTCTGGAAGGAGTAGGTGGAAATGGAGAAATCTAGTAAATAACTAGTTTTAATGGTTTAATTATAAAAAATGGATGAAATTTCCCTTTTTTGAGAACACAATAAAGTAAATAGCTTGCATTGACCCTTGTAATTCATTATGTTCTCCAAAAGGGGCAATGCATCCCATTTGGGAGAATTGCACCATTGACACTAGTAATTAACTCGATGCCCCCTTTGTCACCATCTTCTTACCGAGTAAAGCCCCACACAAACTAGAGAAATGGTACAGTGAAGTGTGAGAAATAAATAGAGATAGTGGAGACCTAATAATTATAATATTCATATATAGTGTTTCGTAGCATAAGGTTCTTGGGTCACTATAGTGTAATTTTCGTAGATGAGTATAAATTACTGAAAATAATTTATTTTATTTAATATAGTTGCAGAATTTATAATTATTTACATCCATTTTTATCCTTTATTTATTTACAAGGATCCCAATGAAAATTTTTAAAATAATTGGGCAAGGATTTCTTATAATATTTCTTCGATAAATTTTTTTTCTATAATTTTTATTTTATTAAAAAATTATGTGGTTTTATATAATTTTTAAAATGTGGTCGTGGAGGTGTGTACTTCATTAACACTTAAGAAAATGATCCATAATTACTTTGAGACATATAAGAACTTGTCACACCTCAATTGGACGCATGGAATGATCATTATGACTGAATGTGGCAGTTATCAATTTAAAATTGACAGTTTAGTTCAAATAATGCCAATCACTAAAAAAATCAAACACACCCAGATATTCTTTATAATTTAGGATATTTGTTCATAATTATTTAGGGATGGGTAGGAATTGGTCTCATATCAAATTGATTCCCAATGTGATCTTTATATGTTAAAGTGTGTTTCTCTAGTTTGAAATGAAATTTTTGAAAAAAAACATATGAAGTAGTCAAAAATATGAAAAAACATTTATAATTATTTGATACTTTAGTAAAATGATCCAAAAGTAATTTGAGGCATATAATAATCAATAATACATTAATTTGATGCACAATGTGACCGTTTTGACTCTATGTGTGTCTTTTTATTTAAAAATGACGTCGATTTTAATAAAAAGGAAAACCCTCATACTCAATTCGAAGAAAACACATTCACATTATTTTTAAAAATTATGAAAAAATCAATAAGTCATTTATTACATGTAGGATTCAGGAGCACCTCAATCTGATACAAGATGTGACCAATATAACTCAAGGTGTACATTATGACTTTAAAATTGGCATTTTATTTCAAAAGGTGTCACTCACTGAAAACCAATCAAATGCGGTTGGATTTTCTTGATTATTTTGGGAAAATACTCATATTTTATTTTTTATATGTCAGAACCCCTTTTATGTCAAACTGATACCCGATGTGATCTGATGGAGTCAAAATTGTGTGTTTCCAGTTTCAAATGACATTTTAGTAATAAAGACAACTAACGTACTCAAAACAGAGCAAACAGATTCATATTGTTTTGATACCATAGTACAATAATCCTCGTGTCATTTGTGATGTGTTGTAATCAGGCACAACATAATCTGATGCACTGTGTGACCAGTATGAGTCTCAGTGCATCTTTTTTAAAATTGATATCAATTTTAGTAAAACTAACACTTTCGGTTAATTTAATTTTTTTTATTATCATTAATATTAAACAAAATACTTATATAGGTGTATTATTTTGTTCAATTTGGGGTGGTTTTTTCGACAATATTCAAATCTAGGTCAGGATAAAAAATCAAAGGAATAAATTTGTCTTTGAATGAATATAATAATTTGAATTTATATGATTTTATAAACAAATGTTTCAATTGTATAAAATAGAATATTTTTTTCTTTGAATTGTTTTGATAATTTTCATTCATTTAAATCATTTATTGGGACTAGTTATTATTGTTATCTGGTGTGTTTTTGGTTCCATGGTGTGCTGTTATAGCAGTACTACAGTGGTGTTATAGTGTGTTGTTAGAACACACTGCAGTATGGCCCTTTATTACCACTGATAAATAGACCTTTATCAGTGATTTTATAACCACGGATATAGGTATACTTTATTAGCTCTTATATAAGTGTAGATAAAATACCCTTTATCAGTTCTTTTATAAGTAGTAATAAATGGAGCCTTATGTGGTTCTAAATTAAAGCGCTGATCAATTTCTCCTTTATCAATGCTTTTAAAATCACTAATAAATCTCTCATTTATCAGCACTTTTTTAGCGTCGATATAGGACCCAACTATCAATGATTTATTAGTGTTGCTAAAAAAAGATGGATTATACCCACTCTCATATAGTCGATGCTTTTCTAGCACTAATAAAGGTGATATCTTGCACAGTTAATGGCCTATTTTTCATTATTGGACTTATCCTCATACATATCCATAGAAATATCCTTAGAGTTATAACTAATTTTTTAATATTATATTTTCCAATTTTTTTAAAAATCCTAACATTTTTATCAACTATAGAGACTTAGACCATTCCTACATAGATATTATATATTTTTAGTTGAACATTCATTACATTATGAAAACACATTCTAGAAGATCAGAATAGTATAGTGACTTTGGGAAACTAGAAACATAAAAATGTGATTCATATGTAAACTACAACATCTCCCACTATTTTCATCATTTATATAATTTTTCAAAGAAAAATCATACGTATTACATTTCTTTATAACCCTGGGAAATGAAATATTAGAAAGGGTGGGATCATATGATCTGTAAGGGTAAATAAGGGTGATATGTAAGCATAAAAAGAATATAAGGGTATGAGAAAATGGTCACAACATTTTAAAAAAATACTACTTATTAGAGACTACAATCTCGAATCCTTGAATAAATATTGGTATTTCTTATGAAATAAATCAAAAGGGAATCATCGAAAATGAGCCTTGAGAACATAATATTTTCATAACACATAGAATTGTGACATACACATAATATTAAAATATCAATTACATAGTAGTCAAAGATCATTGTCTAGGATATCATAGTGGAATGGGTTAACTCCCTTAACCACTATAGTTATAATGGTTCACTCCCAATAATATCATTGCATGAAAATTCATTTACTGAACTGAGATTAATTCCCATTCATTTCCTATCTATCTCATGAAATATAATTTATTAACCAATTAATTGGTGTGAGATATAGGTCGCACACATCACATAATGAAAATCAAATGTTTCTGATCTATAAGATCAAAACCAATTCTCTATATCGTAAACCATGAAATGAAATGGGGTTCACAAACATTTTATCATATCATAATCTATGTAAATAAAAAAGGTTTCATAATCATTTAATCATTTTGTGATAGAAATTCCCTTTAAAATAAATGTGTTTCGTGAGAATTAAACATTGGTATAACTTATGGAAGAGAAATGTGTTTCATAAACATCTTTTCAACATAATAAACCATTTAGATATTGAATGAGAATAATATCATTGAATCACTTCCCCAGGAAAGTGTATATAACATCATATTACATCATCCTAGATGTAAAATTATTTTGAAATAAAAATCAGATGAAATATGAATTGAGTAAAATTTACATTATTTGAAAAAAAAAATTAAAACTAAACTTCATAAAATTTTTGGGAGATCATTTTCATTGAAAATAAACATTGAAAACATATAATAGAATCTTTGAAATTAATTTAAACCAATTCTTGAGGAAAATAATATTTTCATTTTTTAAATAGAATTTTAAAATATAAAATTCAAAAATCCATTTCGTTGAAAATAATATTGTATTTTCAAAGTCTAGTCATTAAAAGATTGAATGGACATGATAGTAGAAAATACCATTCTTGTAGTACACTTTAAAACAAGGATTCCTTTCATATTTTTGTTAAAATATAAATGGGAATTGTTTTTTAAATGATAATAAAATTTATTTCAAAACAATAGATAGATAAAATGTGGTAAAAGATAATTTAATAAATCAGTTATATAATGTTAGAATCATTTTTAAAATAATATTTAAAAAACATGGTTTTGAAAGAAAATTGATTGTTGGACTAAGAGATAAATAATGATGAGATTTTTAAAAAAAAATGAACTCTTGAGTACAAAAATAGAGGAAAGGGAAAGGGAAAATTTATTATAATTAAATAACTTAAGCATAATAAAATTAATGTGTTTCATGGGAGATATATCATAATATTTTATCATAAAAAATATAATTATCAGAAATCCTGATAAATGATGATATTGTAACATAAAATCTTTACCACTTTGATAAATTTGAGACATAAGAACCATGAAATAGAGATCCTATAATGGATATGTAAATCACAATAATTTACAGATTATGCATCATAAAATAAATTCATATTCATTATATACAACACAGAAAAGAAATAGGTGGTGAATATTGAATGTGTCTCATGGATGTAAATGGTGAGATGAATATCCATTACCATAAGTCTCCACTACCTTTATATACATTCAAACATCCAATATAATAAATATAATTTTTTTAAACATAAATTATAAATCCATATATATCATACTATATATGTTTTACTGATGACCATGTATTACTCGTTTGATAACATTTCCATCTTAATGTCATATATGTTTTTCTTTTTCTATATTTGGTCATATTACATGGATCATGGTTCCATAATATATATAATTATAAACAAGATATAAATATGATATATATTCAGTATATATGAATTTAGAGTAGTCTATTAAAATATATATATATAATGAAATACAATTTTCATGGAGATAGTAGGTCATATGTATAATGAACATTATTAACATTTTATCATCAGATTTAATGAATAAAAGGTAAATATTATATTAAAATAACAGAATCATTTTTATTTCATATATATATATATATATCACATATTTTCACTCAACCAATCCTTATTACATTC
This sequence comes from Viscum album, assembly GCA_963277665.1. Classification (NCBI taxonomy): domain Eukaryota; kingdom Viridiplantae; phylum Streptophyta; class Magnoliopsida; order Santalales; family Viscaceae; genus Viscum; species Viscum album. The sequence goes on from OY728131.1 coordinate 270,158,542, forward strand.
TATGTAAAACGTGAATGAATCACACCGCTTCGTGAGGCAGTAGTCTTCAATATATATGAACTACAACATCATATTCCCATAGAAGAGAAAATTATAAATCAGTTATTTTATCATGATTAAAAATGATAATAATATCATAAATATAATTTTAAAATAATAAATCCACAATTATATTTATCTGTTATAGATGGAAATTGAAAAATGAATTACATCAGTTCATATGGTGGTAATCCTCTATACAGATGAATGATGATATCGAAACCCATTTTATGTGAGTGTTGATGGTTCTAGGTCATGACAATAATAAAAAAATATTAGTATATGTAAATACATAGTTTTTTATATCATCGTGGTTTAATAATAATTGAATGATATAGAGGAAGAAATAAAATAAAAAGGCATGATGAAAATGTTACCTCCTTTTCAGGTAACCTCTTTATGTTAGCACTAGAAGGTTTATTATGTTATACTTATGACAAATATTAGGATTATTGGATGGTATTATGGAATTAAGAAAGTAATTTCATTATTTATTGGCTGAAAATTTGGTTTTTAAAGAGTGAAGAGTGTCAGATAATGGTTATCATTTTATAAATGAGGTGACTAAAACACTTGTAATTATTGACAAAAAAAGGTTTACCCTTGTATTTCACCTTGCACATGGACAAAAAATGTGCAATTATCAAACCTATAATAGAAAATGATTAAATATGTCGATAAAATGGATGTTGGAAATGTTTTTTTGTCCATTTTAACCCTTATCATTTTAGTTTAACCCCTTGATAAACCCATTTTAATCGGAACATAGTAAGTAATTCATCCTAATTTTATTTTTAATTACTGTAAAAATTATTTTGAACTTATAAGATAATATAAATTAATATTATTGTAAATATGGAATCCATTTTTCTTATTTCTATTAAAAATTTTGTAAATTTAAATTTAAAATTAATCTGGTAGATGTGATGTGAAAGTGAGATTTTAAGGAAATCTATAATATGAATACTAATTATTTGACTGAATATATAATATATAAATTTCATTAAATTAATTAAAAAATATTTTTGTTATTTTTTCAATGTAGAATAATTTTTTTTCCTAAAAATAGTATTTCAATAAAAACCATAATTTTCAAACGGTCCTAATTTTTATTTTTAATTAATTTTCCATCAAATAATTAATGTTAAATACATGTGTAAATCATATCTTATCATAATTTTATTTATCAGATATATACGTACCCTTCCAATAGAAATGAGAAATCTATCATATTAAATAATAACCTTTTAATATAATGAATTTTTTTTTGAAACATATTATTGCATGTAATATTAGCAAAAAATCAATGTTTCTTATACTATATAACACCCCCATGATTTTAAAATGTGTATCCTATTAAATAAATTCAATTCATTCGATAACATAAATTGAACACAAAATTATTTCATATAGTATAAATCATATAAAATCAGACAAATAACACAATTAAAACACTTTGAATTAGGAATTAATGAAATAAGAGGCTTTTTCTGGAAATAAATTTACATATACCCATGAAATAGTAACTTGAAATTTGAAATATTAATACAACCCTTTGGAATATTAATTAGGAAAATAGATTAGTAAACTCGCATATTAATGTATAAATAAAATTTTGGAATATTATAAATAAAAATATGTTATAATTATATCATAGTATAAGTTAATAAAGAATATGAACATCATAAATTAATTGTTGGTATTTTTATAAAACATAAATGTTTTTTCACAATTTTATAATTAATATAATGTTTTAAAATAAAATTTATTTTCATAAAACTAAACAATTGATATTTTTTTCTATTATAATATAATTTTACGAGACTTCAGTTAATTTTTTATATTATTATAAAATCAGTAATAATTTTAAAATCGGTAATTTTTAAGTAAATGGTGATTTTAATTGAATTATTAATTGATTTTATTTTGAAAATTATTTTAATAAAATTGAGTTATTTTTTTAATTCTACACATCGAAAAAAATGAGTGTTAATTTTTTGTTTTCTTCTAAAATATTTGATTTTTTTGTGAATATTGAAATATGGTAACTCGTGGTATAAGCTAATTAAAAAAATTGTTGAGACATATATGATGTATAACTAAAATAAGCACAAATGGTTATAAATCACATGCATTTGTTATTTTATATAGTCACACGAATCAACATTATTTCTTTTCTTGATCCAAAATAATGATATAATGAATATAAGAAAAATGATTCATCTCCACCACTATAAATATCATCCCTCACCACCTCTTCCTCTCACTCTACAAAAGCCTTGAATCATATTGAATTTCTACCCAATCATCTTCCCATGTTTATACTCTGAGAATATGATCCTTTTTTCTCAATAAAAGGCCTATCCTAGGTCCCTTAAGGTGGTTCTCAAGGGGAATAATTCAAAAGGTAAACCCCTTAACCCTTTCCTTTCATTTTATTTTAGTTTCTTATATATTATTATCCTTCCATAAAATCCTCTATCCAAACATGAAAAATAACCCTAGTATATTATATGTACTAAAATTTTATTTTTTTTAATGTAAAAATCACCACCAAGTCTCTTATCCTCTTCCTTTTATTCTAAAATTGAAAACATCATCCGTGAGGTGCCAATTTACCACATTCATAGACGACATGATGTTTTTTCAATTTTTCCTTCATGGATAGTGACAAAAAAATATGGTTAAAAAATATTATTATATATTCATTATATCTAATTTAATTCTATATAAAAATTAAATATTAATATTTTTTTAATAAAAAAATGAATATGTGATGATCTCAGAAATGCCAAAATAATCAAAACAGTTATCACCAACATTTTATTAAATGTTAAATCCTCATACCATATAAAATAATGATATATATAACAACTAAATATTATTTATGTTCATTAATAACACATTATTTCCTTTCTAGACATCTATTATCAATTTATATTATTTTTCCACACATGTATACAAGTAAACTAATCATGAAAACCAAGGAAACTAATGCTCCGGAGTGTTAAATTATATCTTATAACTCATCATAGAGACTATAAAATAACTTAATAAAATTATACTAAATAAAATAAATATAGAAAATGTTATGAAATAATTAATCAATGGATTTAATCTAACTATCCAAGAAATTTTTCCCAAGTGAAAAACACATTTGGATATACGGTAAGGGACTTCGTCTCAATTTCAATTTCTATAAGACTTAAATGATATTATGGACCTAATAATTTTTATGTCATTTATTTACTACAATTTTTTATAAAAATTAACATTTCAAATTATATCCCTATTTAATTTTTAGATTTTCTTGTATCATGGATACGATTATTGTATAATATGTACAACATTTTATATATGGTTATTATATTATATGTTGAAATATTGATAAATTAATAACTTCTACTCAATATGGATATTATTTTAAGTCATATTATTATTGATCTAAAAATATGTATGAATAATTATTTAGACTTGCTATAATGGGTGGGTCACATATTGATAGCCCCTCAATGCATCGATGGGTCTCATGAGGCAAAATAATCAATGAAAAACCCCCTGTTTTTCATTTCAATAAAAATAGGATGGGGTATTATCCATGGACATAAAATTTCATGATGGTATAATGGTTCATGTTACGAATACATGATGTCTAACAAAAAATAATATAATTTTTTTCAGTATTTATTTATAACATTACACGATATTTGGACCTTGTAAAAATCAATTGATAAATTTTTATTCTCATTCTATTAATGGATGTGTTTTTCATAATATTTACCTTTCCATAATTTATTTTTGATATTGATTTTATTTCACTTATTATTTTCCCATGTGACACTTTAAAAGTATTTGATCTCTCCATTTTATTTTTTCCCCTTCCCTAGATTGGGAAGAAGAAATATTTGAAGGAGAGATAGTAAGTATTTTGATTTATTTTGGTATGTACTCTGTTTATTTAACAATATAATAAGTAACCCATTTATATATCTCTTATTTAATACTACTAAACTGGTCAATCCTTTTTGATATGATCTCTTATATCTATGACAATTGAGTAAAATTCCCACTGACTCTGGTCTACTAGGGTTAGAGATTTTATTGTTAGTAGTATTTGATGTTTTTTAGAAACCTTGTGCACTATATTTAGAAAAAATAGTTTAGTGAGCATGAACATACAATTAAACATTTGGATAAGCATATAATAACATCCTATAATTTTGGAAAGGTATAAATTATGTGGGTCCTTCTAGCAATTCATCATTTTCATGATAATACTTGTGGACTATATTTTATAATATACAAATAAAGCAGTAGAAACACCATGAAGGTTTATCGTGCCTAACTTGGCATAGCCTGGTACAAGATAACCGGCCTTTCTATGAAACAAATTTTATACTCTTAGTCTACAAGCTTAGGATAATTCACATTATCTTTACAACCCATTATGAATGGTTTAAAATTAAATATGTCCTCAAATAATCATTGTATATGATTTTGAGATTATATAGGATTAAATTTTCAGTTTATGTCGAGTGTTTTTCTAGTTTGATATTATTCATAACATAATTAATTGTATTCCATTATTTCAAAATGGATCCCAATGGATGGAAAGGAATGAATACCCATAGACAATGTATGCATTTACCATGTAAGAAAGTCAACATAGTTAGTGTTAGAGATGAGCAGATGATGACTATATTAGGATAAATGACTCATTTTATGATGAATTTCCATACTATACTTATGATGGATTGTTTCCTATGGTATATTCCCCTATCTTTTAGTGGGAATAATTATCCATTGGTAGCTAAGAAGTGGATCATATCCCTTGGAAAAGATATATCTATCATTACGATGCAATGAAAATGAAAATGCAGTACTTGATGTAAGTTACCTCAACGGAGATGCTGATCAATTGTGGTCTCTAATATATAATACTAATGAGTATGATGAAATAGACGACATGGAGAGGACATATTTTAAGGAAATGATATTTTACAAATACATCCCTTGTAATCTTTGAATTTAAATGAATAGAAAATTCCTTAGCATAATGTAAAGGGAATAAGCGAGTGCAGTGGAGTATGAGGGTACCATCACAATACAAACAGGTATGTTATAGGTTATATATGTGACTTTTAATTCAAGATTGATAATTTATTTTAATTTCATAAAAAAATTATTCAAAGGGCACTGTCCTCTCAAACATTTTCATTATATGTTGAAATAGTACTAAGTGCCAGCAAAATGAAGAAGGAATTTTTTAGATCTTATTTGTTCAAGGTTAATCAAGGAAAAAAGATGTCTTCTATTAACCATAGAAAGTGCGACACTTCAAATAAGAATAGTGGAATGAATAAAATTTCATTATGTAAAAATTTTCTCAATAATCATCCTATAAGATCGTTGAAATGCATGGGAATTTGGTATATGTGTGGTGTAAATTACATCAAGCTAATGGGTGCAAGGGTAAGAAACAAATCATTGATGTTAAACACTTCAATTATAATAAAATTGGCATTATTAATATCAATTTCTCAAGCATCAGGGGTATATACCACAAAAAAATGACCAGGAGATATGGAAAATCATATGAAATCACCACAAACTGATGTAGAAGTACCCAATGATGTGGAGGCATGTACATTAACCATATTCTAAAATTTATCCATGACTTTATTTTATTTTAAATCATCACACTCTTTTATATCCATCCAATTTTCAAATAAAATAATAAATTCCCATATTGATTTTACATGGGAGTTTTCAGTCATAACTCTTAAGTGATGTCTCATTAAAATAAAAATGTGTCAGACAGTCTCATTTATGACATAAAAAAATGAATTAGTCACTAAAATTATCATAATACCGTGGTTAAATATGATATAATCATATTTATGGAATAGATTTCAAAATATTATGTGATAATTTATCACAAGAAGGAAATTAAGATTTGTGACTATGATGTGTACTCCCTTATATTTATATCATAAACTTCATCAACTAATTCTTAACTATATCCACCCCCAATAGTTGTAATGAATGAAATTTCAAGGGCAGAATAGGAAAAAACATTTTGGGTTGAGGAAATTCATCTTCAGATTGGGAATGTACAAATTTTATAGGAATACATTGATATATTTTCTGAGGAATTAACAGAATATCCCCAAATGCATGAAGTCTAATTTACCACTTATCTAATCCTTGATAAAAGAAAATTATCAAATACTCCATATAGAATGGAAACTATTGAATTAGTGGATCTGAACGAACAACTAGAGTCATTGAGTAGTGTACGATTTATTTACCCTATTATTTCTCCATGGGAGATAAAAGATGGATCCATGACGTTGTTCACTAGATATAGAGAAATCAATGCTATTATAATAAAGAACTGGTATCTTTATCTTTGAATTGATGATTTATTTGATAAAATACACATAGCTCAATATTTTTCAATGATTTACCATCATTCTGGATATCATCAATTGTGCGTGGGGAATAAATATATTCTTAATACGACATTCCATAAAAGGTATTGACATTATGAGTTTACATTTATACCATTCAGACTGACTAATCTAGCCTCTATATTCATGGACCTAGTGAATAGTGTGTTCAAGGCATATCTTGAATGTTTTTATGGTATTTAATTATTATATCTTGGTTTACTCCAAAATATATGAGGATAGTGATAAGCAGTTGCAGATTATTATAATGACTTATAGATTAATAGAGTTATATGGGAACTTTAGCAAGAAGGAATTATAGATTCAAATGATTTATTTTCATGGATATATTGTCTCAAAGGATGCAATATAAATTGATCATATAAAGAAAATGGTAATCTATGAATTTTATACACAAAATAACATAACATTGGTATATATTTTTATTGCTTAATAATGTTACTATCGACATTCCCTACATAATTTTTCGCTATTTTCAAAACAGTTTACCATGATCACACATAAATGGGTTAAGTTTATATAGAAAAAATATATTCTGATGAATTTAAGTTAATATTGATAAATTCTCTAATTTTGAAACATCTATCATGAATTAATGGGGTTTTGATATAAAGATATGGATCGAATAATGGAATGGGTTTTGTCCTTTTGACAAATGATATAGTTATTGGCTATGCATAATGGAATATGAAGACTCATGAACAAAATTATCCAAATCATTATATTGTGTTAGTATCCATAATATTTACTCTGAAGATATGGAGACACTATCTCAATTGTGAATGGTTTGAGATATATATGGACCACAAGATTTTGAAATACATATTTCTGACAAAAGAAATCTGCATGACAAAAAAGTGATGGCTCGAGTTACTAAAATATTAAGATTGATCAATGCACTAACATCTAGGAAAGGAAATTAAGATATTATATAAATTATTTAAGAAATAACATGGAATTATAACCTAATCGATGATTGAGAAATTCCAAATGTCTTGATGGATCTAGTAAATACGGATATGAGAATTTTTAAGAAAGATTTAATATCAATCCTTTTTAAAATTATTACTAAACCATATTTACTGAAGAAGATAAAAATATCTCAATCTGATAGTGATAATTTTCAGAAGAAAATAAAATCTATTAAGGTTGGGAGATTGGATGAATTCATGTATGATGATGGTGTTATAAATTTTGTAAAGACGTTCGGTGATCCATCATTACCTGAGCTAAAATGGAACTATTAGATGATGCTCATTTCTCAAATATCCCTATACACCCTGGTAGTAACAAAATGCAGAGAGATATAAAGGGACACTTTTGGTGTGATTATATAAACTATGAAATTGCAGACTATTTTTTAATATTCACAGTTCGTCAATAATTTAAGGGTTAGAGAAAGAAACCTAGGGGATTCATGCAACCAATATCCATTACTATTTGGTTGTGGGGTGACATTAATATATACTTCATTACTAGATCTGATATTAGTCCATTAAATAATGATGTAATATGTGTAATTATTGATCGACGAACCAAATCGGTACATTTTCTTAATACAAGGGAATATTAACCTCTTGAGCACCTATCAAGACTATATTAATGAATTTTTAAGACATCATGTTGCAACTATATTGATTTTGTTAAATCGAGATCCCCGATATATATATCAAAATTATGGTATAGTATTTAGAAGACTCTAGATATTGAGCTTTATTTGAGTACTTTTTATCACCTTAAAACTAATGCCTAGTCATAAAGGACTATTCAAATATTAGAATAAATATTGTTATCATGCTCACTTGACATTCAAGTTATGTTAGATCGGTATATACCTTTGGCAGAATTTCCCCACAATAATAGTTACCATTGTTGTGTTCAAATAGCGCCATATGAAGCCTTATATGGTAAGAGATGTCATACCCAAACCTGTTGGGATTATACTAGTGATGGGAAACATATAGGCCAATTAATTATCAATGAGACAATGAAAAAGGTAAAAATTATTTAGGATTATATAAAAGTGGATCAATGTATGAAAAAGAGTTGTATTGACAACCGGAGAATGAATTTGGAATATCAAGTGGGATATCATGTCTTTCTAAAATTATACCCTTGGTAGGGTCTATATAGGTTTGTTAATAATGGAAAACTAATCCCCAGTTACATTGGACTCTTTAAAATTGTGGAAATAATTGGATTTGTATCTTACTAGTTAGAAATTCCTTAATGTCTCTCCAAATTCCAAGATGTGTAACACATATCCTTTTTAAATAAGTACACACTAGACCAAACACATGTACTCACCTATGAAGAAATAGAACTGGAACCTGTTTTGTATTATTGTGAAGAGCCTATCAAATTTTTTGAAACAAGAGTGAAATAATTCAGAAATATGATGAATCTACTGGTAATGGATGATTTTATAAACCACACAATTGAAGAATCGGTGTGGGGACCTAATGAATATATGAATAAGAACCAACCTCATCTATTTAGAATTTTATTGTTGAAAGAGAAATGAATATAACAACATCTAATTTTATGGTATTTATCCTCTTAAATAAATTTAATCCATTTGATAACCTAAATTACGTAGAATTTTTTTTCATATAGTATAAACCATATAAAAACACATAGAGATGGAAAATAAGACTATATAAATAAAGACTGAATGAACTAAGAGGCTTTTTCGAGAAACTAAGAAACATATACCAATGAAATAGTAACTCAAATTTTGGAATAGTAATGTGACCCTTAGGAATTATAATTCAAGCACTGTAATAGTAACATCACCTATGAATGTATAAACAAAATTCGGGAATATTATAAATGAAAATTTGATATAATTATATCAGTGTAAAAGTAAATAAATATTTTTAAAATGATAAATTAAGTTTTTTTATTTTTATAAAACATAAATTTCTATTCAAACTATATAATTAATATAATTATTAAAAATACATTTTATTTTCTTAAAAGAAAAGAATAAATGTATTTTTTTCTTATGATTATGATATAATTTTGTGAGACATTAGTTATATTTTCAATGTGTTATAAAATCCGTTAAAATTTTAAAATTCAAATTTTATGGGTAAAGGATTATTATAAATAAAAATTAAATTTTTCAAATTTCGAAACATATTTTCATAAAATGGAAATAATTTTTAGTTATACACATTGAAAAATGTTTATGTATGATTTTTTAGTTTTTTCTAAAATAGTTGAATTTTGTGAACAGTGAAATATAATAATTAACGGTATATGCTAAATAAAGGAATTATGGAGTCATAGATGATCTATGGTGGATGTAAGTACCTTTATTTCAAAAATAAATGCATTAGTTACTATATTTGGTCACAATAATCATCACTATTTCTTATCGTTATCCAAAATAATAAAATTATGAATTTAATAATAACAAATACCCCTCTCCTCTACTTTAAATACTACCCCTCACCAACTCTTCTCCTCGCTCCACCAAAGCCTTGAAGGTTGTACATTTTCTACCCAATAATCTTCTTATGTTTCTCTCCCACATCCCAGATCCTTTGGTCTTAATAAAAGTCCAAACCCATGTCCCTTAAGGAGGATATCAAGTAGACGAATTCTAGAGTTAAAACCTTTACTCCTTCCTTTCATTTTCTTTCATTTTATGTTTTATATTATCCTTCCCTAAAATCCTTTATAAAAACATGAATTATAATCCCAGTATCATATATATACTGTAATTTTATTATATAAAATTAAATTCCATGATCAATTATATTCTCCTCTTCCATTTATTCTAAAAACAAATACACTATTCACGAGGTTCCAAATTACCACCTTCATGGACAATGTGTTTTCAGTTTTCAATTATTCCTTTATGCTTAGTCATAAAATTTTTTTTGGAGATGAACTAGTTTAAATAATATTTAATAATTATTAATGAATTTTCTTTAACCAGTATATATTCATTATATTAATTAATAAAACAAAACTAGTTTTTGATCATCAAAAAAACACCAAAATAATCTAAATGATTATTCCTAATGTTTTAACGATTGATTCATCCTCATACTATATAAACGAATGAAATATGTAACAATTTATTATTTAATAACTTCATTAATAACATATAATATAAAATCGGGAATAATATTCTAATTTGACATGATTTTTTCATACATGAATACATGTAAACCGATCATGGAAACCAGGGAAACAAACACTTCTGAATGATACAATTGTATCTTATAACTCATAAAAAATTCCCAAAATTAACTTAATAAACCTATATTAAATAAAATACAGGTATAAAATGTTATAAATTAATTAATTAATGTATTTAAACTGATTATCTAGGACATTATGATCATGTGCAGAATACATTCAGACATAATCTAAAGGAATTTATCTCAATTTAAATTTCATTGAGACTTACATGGTTTTTTGAACCTCATAATTTTTATATGGTTTATATATTACCTATTTTGAAATATTTTTTTATTTTAAATTATATTCCTATTAATATCCATATTTTCTTGTATTGAGGATATTATTATTGTCTAATCTGTATATAATTTTTATATACTGTGTTTACATTGAGTGTTGATATATTGTTAAATCGATATTTCTTATTAATATTGATATTATCTTATGTCATATTTTTATTGTACTCAATATATGTATGAATAATTATTTGGAATTTAATATATGGGTGGGGTACAATTTTATAGCCCCTTGATGCATCAACAGGCCTCATGAGACTAAACAGTTGGCAACAAAACCCTCATGTATGTTCCCAAATAGAATTAGATGTGATTTTACCCACAGATATGAACTGGCATGATGGTATAGTGTTTTATGTTCTAGATTAATTACTTCTGATAAATAATAATTTTTTCATTCAATATTCAATTATTACTTTCCATGATCTTTTCACTGTGAAAAAATTATATGGATACCTTTTTATTCTCAGTTATTGATGGCATGTGTTTTTTATATTATCATTATTCAATTATGTATATAAATTATTTATTTACATCACTTAATATTTTTTCCACAAAACCCTTTCTAGGAATATTATCTCACCCTTTTATTTGGTTCCCTTCCCTGGTTTGTAAAGAAGAAGTCTTTGAATAAGTGAAACGAATTAGTTTACATTCTTTTGTTATGTACCATTTTTAATTACTAATGTGATAATGAAACCATTTATGTATCTAGTTCATCAATAAAACTAAACATATTGATCATTGGTGATGTGATCTATAGTATCTTCACTAGTGTAATAAAATAATCACCAACTCTGGGTACTAGGGTCAGGGTTTTTTCATACTAAAAGATAAACATAATATTATGTGCAACCTAAAATATTTAAAAGAATTAATTTATTTTAAAAAAATATTCACAAAATCGTGGTGTGTTACTGATAATTATGTTAAATTTAAATTCATTTTTATTTTTTTATTTATTTAAAAATAATTGATGAGAATCTTGAAATAACTTATGGATCTTTAATTGAGATTAATTTAGTTAAAAAATAACATATATTAATATATAAATTCATGAAAATTCAACATAATTAAAATGTATTGAAATGGAAAATAAAAAAACTAAATGTGATAGTCATTTCATGTTATGAATGACCGTGACCATTGATTGACTTGTGTATACATTAGAATTATTTATTGAATCTAATTATTTACTTTTTGATTTGTTATGTAAAAATTTATAATTAAATTAAATATGATGATCTGTAAACCATTAATTCATCCTTTATTATGTAGGTACCAATATGACCATGGATTATTTTATGCAACCCTAGACCCTATGTACACTTAAATTTAATTTTCATGTTTATTTTTGAAAGATGGGGATACTAGTTAGAGTATATAATTCACAATCAGGTTGTGATAAGTCCATCTAAGAAGATATATATGAAAATAGTGAATGTTTTAACTGTATCAAAGCTAAGGATAAAGGAGTTATTTCCCATAGGGTTATATTTTATTTATCAAATCTTGAAAAACCAACCAGTAGATGAACTCTAATGACCATATCATACCATCATTTTATTTTATAACTGCATGGTTCTTTATTTATATGATTCATGGTGAATTTAAATGCTAAAATATATGAAAAAATATAAATAAATTCACAATAATGTTCAGATAAGTTGATTTAAAATGTGTAAAATATATTTGAAATGGTTTATTTAATTATTTATGTAATCACCCCTTTAATGAAATTAAAAAATAATATATCTTATACAAAGGAAATTATTATGATTAATTTATTTTACTAGGTACGGTTAATTAGTTTTATTAGTTCATCATAAATATAATAATATTTTGAAGAATAATATAAAGGATAATTAAGCATATGTCAAAAAAATCTGTCAACTAAAATATCACGTCATCAAAACACCATCCATCACTTGATACAGAATACAACCATAGTTCAAAGTGCTTGTTTGGACCATTCAAGGTACCCTAAATTAGTAGGGAGTTCTAATTAAAGTATTGTGTCAACTTAAAAAAGTTGACATTAAGTGTTTATTTCCTTAGTAATGTTTAGTGTATCATAGAGGTAAGTGTTTACTAAATTTTATTGACGGATTTCAATATTAGTGAGTCTACCTAACAAATCTGGGTGATATGAATTAATGATGTTGGACACAAAATCATATCTTAAACATTAATATTATTTTATAAGGACCATATCTAAGTTATTTGACATGATAAGTGGATCCTTGACACTAGACTATAATTTTTTTTAAATATTCTAAATCCATTGTTAAGGGTTGTCGGGATTTGATAAAATAGTAAGATACCGAATTAAATAGTTAATTATATCAAAATAAATAGTCAAGATAAATTAAGAAAATAAGATTTTATTACTTATAATATAAAAAATAACTTGACCATAGGTATTTAGCTATAATATATACTGGATAAAGAGAATAAAATATATAGAGGAAACTTCTATGAGTTTCAATGGTGCTTTCACATCGTACTGTACCAATAAATAATGTTATTTGTATGGAGTCCCCTATTCCTAGTCAACCACATCAAGGATAGAGCAATGGTGCGAAGGATATTTATAGGATTGACATGGAGGATTCATTATATGTTAACTAAATCATATCAACAACTATATCTTAAGAGATTAAGATAAATGAAATGAAAAAGATATGTACACCATGTCAAATCAACTTCAAGAACATGAATTTGAAAACGAGTGATAAAAGATAAATGAGATTTTCACTTCACAATACATGTATAAAATGGATAGTGGATACTTATATATTTATTAAATATTTAAAATGATAAATACTATCAATCAATAAGTAATTTTTGGGTTCCTTGTGGATAAACAATGTCCCATAAATCTCATAATTTCATTTTTACCACCTATATTCTCCATGTTCACTAAAAACTATAATCATAAAGCATACAAAACCCACTCAAAAATATTTTTTCTATGTTTAATTGAATTATAAAGTTTATATTTGAATTTTTATCCTTAATCCATATGATCCAAAAATTGATTGAATATTTTGGAAGTCTAGTGATAATATTAGATTTAGTGGTATGTTTGCAACATCCATGAAATAAAGAAATGGTTCATAGGGAGAGTAATTACTGAGATAATTTTTACATCACATGTGATAAGAAAGGTTACTGGAAAAAATTGTTATGATTTGAAGAATAATCACAATGATGATTGAAAAAAAATTATATTTATCATTTAATTTAGTATTTTTATTTAACTTATTGGGTATTCAATACAATACATGAATCACACATTTTAATCAAAATATAGGAATCAAGGTAGAATATATTGATTATAGAAGGTAAGTTAATCCTAAATTTATTTATGGGATTTTTTTCCATTATTATCTATGTGAATATCATGAAATTAAAATTTCCAAATGGAGAGATTATTGTAAACAATTATTATATTGTAGGATTACTAAAACCATTATATCATTATAAACTTCTAGACACAATGAGACCTTATGAAAAGATTGAAATGGGTGTTGTCAAGTTATATCATAATTATTAAATATTTAAAATATAATTGAATCAAAAATGTTCAATATCAATGATTAATAATTGGTAAAAAATTTAAAACTAAAATAATTCCCATTTCAAGAAATCTAATAATTTGTTTGAGTAAGATACAAAATAAATGCCAAGAATATACCCTGATTGGTGTTTAGACACTTTGTAATTGAAACTACTAGGTATTTTACATGCTTATTATGATTTATGATAGTTAAAACATTTGGATTTATTTATTATAATTCCATAAAGCTATTATAACCAGTTCGCAATGATATGTTTAAACTATTCTAAGAGGATTCTAGATGTAAATTCATATAATTAAAAATATAATTTTAAGATATTTAATGAATATAATGTGATGTAGAAAGAAATAATTGTTAAAATATAAGAGATTATTATGGAAAGAAATCCAATGAATATCTTTTTAAAGCATTAAATGATCATTTAAATTTATACTTGATAAAATCAAAAACTTCATTTCATCATACACATCAATGTTGTGTTTTTAGTCAAATAAATGTTGATGATGAGTCATATAGGTATTTAAAATATTATATTTCTCCTTTAAAGATTAATTTTCAAAATAACAACATCAACACATTACCATATGCCGACTTTAATTATAAATGGACATGATATATGTTATTATGTTGAAAAAATTCTATAGTCATATGTGTTATAAAGTGAACTTTTTAAAAAAATAATATTATAGAAAAACATACACTATGAAAAAAAGTGCATCATAGTTTTTCACCCTAATTCATGGAGGATATTATTATCCCTAATATAGTAATTTTTGATTAATTTGATAAATTGTATTTTTATAATATTGTGTACATTGATTGGCCTACATGGAGTCATTATTCCCCTTGAGTTATTATATTCATAAATTCTAAATTTATTTATCTAACTACTATCTAAAAAGGTGTATCATGCAGATAGTCTGTATTTCATCCCACCGAGATGACATTTAAGAATGAAGTTAGATATAGTAGAATGATTGAGATAATAAAGTAAAAACATTATTTCATTAAAGAGTAAAAATCATTTTAAATTTATGATCATACATTAGAGAACTAAAAGAAATAATTGGATATATAGTTTTTTCATAGGTATGTATAATACAATCTTTATTCTTTCTAATCCACTCTCTAACTTATAAATACCATTTTTCATTTCATCAATTACTTTTCTTATTTAAATTCTATGTCATAAACCCCATTTTTAAATATGAACACTCTTACTCGTACAACATTCAAATAGAAATCCAAAAAATATATACCTAATTACAATGTATATATCTCATCGACCAATAATGGTCATGCATGAAGAAATTTATAATATATATAATAATGAAATGAATTAAAAACCCAACATAGAAATACACAAATAATAAAATCACTAAATCATTCCCCATTAATTTCATATATTGGAAAAATTCCACTTATTCATGTCATGAGAGAGAGTATACATTAAAACTACCGCTATCCAAAGCACTAATAAACCTCTAATAGAAGGTGATGATCTCATATGACACCACCATAGATGATTCCAGGGAGGAAATATGGACCTTTATTGATAGAAAAAAATACACTTTGAATCTTGTTATATCTATATTTATCATTCTTTAGATGACTCTAACTGGACCACATATTTGATGGGATTGAAAATCCAATATACATTCCATAAAAATACCAAAAAATATAGCTCTATTGTCTCAAAAATGATATAGAAGGGATAGAAATTTCAAATCGAGAAATATCCCAAAACAATATCATGGTAAAAAAATTTAACTAGAATACTTATTTTAAGTTTTATTTTCCCCTAGATACCTATGTATTAATATTATAGTTAATAAAAAAATGAATATGAAATAATCATAAAACCATTATCTTAATATATCCTCATCACTAAGAAATAAATACTGAATATCCTAGGTTTAATTGAATACCACTAGGGGTGATTCAGTGGTGAGTGATTCAAAAAATCTTCTAAATTAAACATCTTGAATTTTTTAATGTCCTAACAGATTAAGTATAAACACTCCCTCACATGGTATAATATCTTAAGGAAAATAATAGACAAAACAAAATATATTTTTAGTTTCAACCTTAATGTGAGAGGAAATTAATTTCTAAGATCAGGTCCTTATTTTAGACCTATATTATAAAAATAATAAAAAGTGATTACAATTAAAGAGAAATGATCATTTATGAGACTTTCTAGGTTTTCTATTCTTGTACAAAATAAAGTAAGTCCACATCCGTGAATTTTTCATATTGAAAACTATAATGGAACATTTGTTTATATTGAAACAACTAGTATCTAGCATGATTCCCTCATCCTTGTTTTTTTGAAATATATTTATTTTTCTGCCATATTTCATGAAATCAAAGATAATACCTTCTTCTATATGTTCTTTTACTGAAAAAATATATAAAAAAATAAATTTGTTTCATCCTTCCTCCTTTTTTCTTTTGAATAATCACCCTATTCATGATATCATGCAATCACTTGATGATATTATTCTTTATCATCATTATTTAATAAAAAATAATAAACAAAATGACCTTATTATTCAAAAAACAGACAAAAATAATTTTTCTTTTGATTCTATTTCCTCTTTATTCAAAACAATATCTCATCAATACTACAGAGTATCAAATTTTATTCTTCTTAATTCTCATATGTTTTTAACCTCTTCATTTCCATATTTTATATTAATAGATAATTAGATGATTAATATTTCAATATTTTGAATATGTAAATATTATATAATTCACATTGGTAAAATAACTATCTATTTTAAATCACATAATAGAATCTATAATTTTATCCTCAATTGAATTAATTTAAATGCTAGTCAATATTTCTATTTAAATTTATATGAAACTCATTATATTTATTAGTTGAAATGTTTTCTTGAAACCGATTAGTTTTTAATATTATTCCAATATGTAATTAAGTTTTTCATTGAAAAAAATTTACAACATTACATATCATTTCATGATAAAAATTAATCAGAATTATCCTTGATCTGATTTTTTTTCTCCTTAGCATGAATGATAACTCTTGTAGTGTAATTTTAATGTTTAAAATATTCACAAATAGTTCATGCATACCTTGTTTTATACTTTGGTTCATAGATTCTTCAAAATTATGGAACATTATGATATCCTTTTCTAAATATTATAAAATTACTTGTATTATAGTGTATGTTAATTCCAACATCAAATTTTTCAAAAAAAAATTAATTTCATAATGTTAGTTGAGACATATGAAATTCAATTTTCACAATATATACATAATTTATGAAGTTCCATGTGAAGTCATATTATGTCGTATAGTAATTCTGAAATTATTATACATTATACAGGTGTTACCATACATTCTTTAAAATCACATTATGATAAATCAGAAATTTATTTATAAATTGTAATATGCACCTTAAGTAGTTTATAATTATACATAAAAATTAATTTCCAACATTATATTCTTCACGAAACACATTAATGTATCTTAGAAATCATGTTATAAAGATCCAGATTCAACCTTTTTCACAAAAACCTATAGTTTTCGAATTACATAAAATAATCACAAGGACTATCCCATTCATTCATGGATATCTACGAACAAATCTAGAAAACTTCAAACATATTCTCAAATATTATTCCTTGCCTCGACAAAATTTTTTACAGTAAATTCATCTTCAACAATTCCATTCGGTACATCATTCTACACTATTTAAATTTATATAAACATTGTAATTAACTCTTTAAAAAACTCATCACATCACTCATGAATCATCCAATCTTAGTTTTTATCAATTTAGAGATTTAGGGACACCACACTACAAGATAATATAGTATTTTGGAGATTATTCAACTACTTGGATAATAATAGTGTTTGGCTATTTAATTTATATTTTATCCCCCTTAATCATTTCTATCACATATTATATTTTTCCTCATTTTCAAATATATACAAGGGTATTTACCAAAACCTCTTAAGTAAGTGATAAAGGGTGAAAACTACTATTCATACTCAATGTCTCAAACCTATTTTTTGGAATCATCATAGGGAATATGTCATCAACCTATTCTTGAGTAAGAATTTATTTTAACATTACATGACCATTAGAAAACTTTTATTTCATGAAGTAAATTGTAATTCCAATATGATTGGTTATTTAGTGTTATATAAATTTTTTATAAAGATCAGTAATGATTTTATTATTACATAAAATTTTAGTGGTATTGAAATGTTTACCCTAAAATCCTCAAGATGGTACTTCGTCAAGATCATCTAAGTATAATCATTGATCGCTTCAATATGATTCACTTATGTGGTTGTTAGTGTGAGGGAGTTTTTATTTCTTTTTTTCAAAACATTGTAGATTTTTTATAGAATATATAATCCTACTAAAGTGAATTTTTTTTCATCATAATAAAATACCTAATTTTCATCTGTAAATCCATAATAATTCATGTGATAACCTTTTCTATAAAGTGTTAAAAAACTGAAAGACCATTTTATATATTTAAGGACTCACATAGATGTCATCAAGTGGGATTCATTTAGATCAATTTATTATTTATCACACAACATTACATTATATAAAATATAATTTATGAATATATTGAGATATAATAAGCTACAAATACATATTTTATATACCCTTTTATTTACACCTTCCCCTTCGGTATCCATAGATAGTTTAATTCCACGCTGTATTGGTGTAGATACATGTTTTCAGTCTTCCATCCTGAATTTCATAAAACATTATATAGATTAATTTTCTAGGGATCTAAAGATAAATTCTTCCTTATACATAACATATAAAAATATAATATAACTCAGCTCTGTTGGAATTGGTATCTCAAACTTTTTTCCCCTCAATAAAATCTTTAAAACCACTCTCGTGATCACCTGAAAATTATTACCATAAACATTAAAAAGTAAATAATGAGTATCTACATTAACTTATTTGATGTATATATTACCCTCCCCTTTTCCCATTGTGAATTTTATACTATCCTATGATCCATAAATCTTGGAATAGTTGTTTCAAGGGGCCACTTTTATCTTTAGAGAAGCTTCTTCAATTTACACACCATATATCCATATTTATTAAGTACAAATCATTTAGGAAAACCAATACAAACTTATTCTATTTCACAATTAAAAAAGGAATATTTTATGGAAATTTGATTGAATGTATACTAACCATGAGAACCTATAATAATATAAATTTAAATGCCCTCCAATATTGACATAGGAGAAACATTTTCACCAAAATCAACTCCTCCCACCTATGAGTAACCATGAAAAGGAGTATTTATTTTTTTCTTGTGATTTATTCCATTTCATAATATTATGGATAAATACCCAATGGTTTACAATAATATATTTTTCATTATTTATAGATAAAATATCCTAAGTGTTATTCTTCTACGTTTGGTCAATATCCTCATGTATATCTCCCACCCATATTTTTTTGATTGATAGATATGGCCACTAAAAGTTTTTCAATTTGAGTGAAAAGATCCTTTCGATAGTAAATACTCAACATTATCCTAGTATTAATTAAGAATTATATTTTCCTATTATATTCTATACTTACATATTTTTTAGGTTCTAATACATATTCTTTTGAGCTTCACAAAATTATTCTTCACCACAAGTCTGTTCAGTGTTAATATAAATAATAAGTAGTTTATTCTCTCCATGTTTTTCACTAAATTTATTATAATAATACTCATAATTTTCATTTTCTTACATAAAAACTACTTCAATAGAGAACTGTTTTTGTTTTATTCTCAATAAAACTCACCGCATAGAAGTATAAAATAATCTATATTTTTCATTGAAGCACTATTATTCCTTTCTATAGGATTGATATCCACGATAGATTCCTTCCATAGCCTAATCATAAAAAAGCCTAAAGTAGTCAAAAAATGAGATTCTTAATGTGCCACATCTAATAGAAATTCATATAAGAGTTTGGTCACAATATGAACCTATTTTAAATACGAGCAGTTATACATGAACCATATCTCAAATAGAACTCTGAGATGTTTTAATCTTGTAACATGGTTCTACTTATCTAGACCAAAATTCTATATTCCTTTCTTTATAGAATTTTTTTGGGATTTATGAAGATTAATATGCAGATTTTTAATACTATACATTTCAAGATAAAATTCAAATTAGCTACTTATAAACACATTCCCATTATCAGATCTAATCTTCTTTTTTGAAACCCCTAATTATTTATGAACTCTTCTTTGGATGATTTTAAACATTTATACTACCTCCGGATTATGCTTGAAGAACTTCAAATTGTTTCTTATATTAAAATAACATTTAAATTTGATTAAATAAATATTTCCCTATGTTAATTTGTGTCTCATTTTCAATATAGATCCAAATTAATCATCTCATTTTTCTTAGTGGACACAATATTCACTCCATTTACGACCACCATTTATTATTTTCCTTTTTAAAAGGTTTCATTATTTTCACCTCATTCTCTAATAAAATTATAATAATATCTTAAAAAAACCACATGAAAATATTACTCAAACTCTTCTATAAAATTTGACACAATATTTTATTCATAACATGTTTTCTTTATTTGAACACAAATATCATAAATTTATTAAGTCACCACTTTGAAAAATGATACCACATCTTCTTTATCCTATGGTGGTAAAATTTTCATATTTAATTCTCTTAATAATGTTGATATTTCTAACAAATATAACTTCACTTCCATCATCAAACATTTAAATGACACTCAAAAGGTTTTTCTAATCCCATAAATAAATCAAATTTCTCCTAACATAAATTTTGGGGCATCTATCTCAGTTATTATAACTCTCTTAAATTTTAGGGAGATTTAAGTATAAAATATTGAAATAAAACCATCACATTATTAAATATTTTTTGAAAATATTTTTACCCATAGTAATTTTATATAATGATCCATTATAAATAATCCCTAACTTTCTCCTTTTCTAGCTTTAAGATCCGCTGTATGAATGAGTGACTTCTCAACAATATTTCACATTGACATCATATTTTCTTTATTAGATTATTATTTTTGACCTATAAACATGGAAATAAACTCTTTTTTTATAGTGAACATGATGGTGAAATCTTTTATATATTTCTTGAACTAAATTAAAACTATTTTGGACAGGTATCATGTATAAACGTATATTCACTATCTCATTCATCACATGCTTGATAAATTTGTTCTATTGATAGATCCCCATTAATTATAATATTATTAGGTTCCATGGGATAAAAATATTACACCCAAAAGCATATTTTTGTCATATACTCTATAGAATCAACAACTGCATTTAAATCTAGAATATAGTTATAGATATTGAGTCTAATAATAATCTTAATCATGTGGTCTTGACATATTTATGGCCTCCTATTTATTAGGTTTTAGGAGTGTTTATCAATATGCGTAGTATATAAATATTAATATATGAAGTAGTGTTCTTATATGAGTTTTTATAATCCCATTTATTCTTTTATTTTCTTTTATAACCTGAATTTTTATTAGAAACACATTTTTTACTTTGGTCTATTACAGGTGCAATTTTAACACGTGATTTTATAGTATGTTTATTAGTAATCTATGATTAATCAACATTTTATCAATATATTTATCATAATAATATTTAATTTTCATTGATTCTTATCAACCATGTAATAACATGAATATTTCATATTTATCGATTAAACATCAAAGTAGTTTTCTTCTTCTTGTTCCTCCACTAATATTTTATGTTCATCTCACTTCATCTTATGAAGAATTATTCATGAAAATAATGTTTCTTATTATCATGGAGACTATATATGAATTTCATTAACATTTTAACTTAATTTATCAGATATTTTATTTATACTTTTTATCCATTACTACTTTACACGTATTCTTCAACATCATTTATCAACATGTGTTCTGTGTAAGATTCTTCCCCTTCTTTATCAGTGTTTGAATTTCTTCTTTCCATCCAACCAATTTAATGAACCTAGAATCCATTTTTTAGAACATTATTAATTATAATCCAAAATTGTATAATATCATTAATCTTTCTACTTACTCAAGATACCTATTTTATTTCATTTTTAATTATTTATTTTAACTTCAATAGACATCATATATTATTTAAAAAAATATTCTATAGAAATTATTTATGAAATCTCTTCTTCTAACTCATCTTAATATTTCACACTCTTCTTACTCATAAATTATACATAATATTGTTTTATTCCTTTACATCTGAAAAACATTAGTGTATGGATTATCTTAATCATACCTTTGTATCATTTTATATTTTTATAGATATCGGCTATACAACTCTAGTAATTCTCACAACATTCATCTTATTCCTATGAATCACTATGTGATTCAACTCCCCCCACAATTTTCAATGTGTACATGGATTAAAATTAAATTTCCTATATATCCATTTTCTTGAAAACTAGAACCTTTCTCATCTTATAGTTGAGTTGAGTTTTTTGAAACTCATATAGATACATAGCTTTATTTTCTTCTATGGGAGAGCTAATTGGGTTAAATCTATAGGGAAATTTTATTATAAATATATTAATAATATAATAATATTATGAATTATCTATAAAACCTATGATACGATTAAATATTTCATTTATACTAGAAATATAATCCTTGTTGTCTCATCTTAATCCTTTCTAATTACATTAAATTTATCATTGATATTTTTCAATTTGGTTTCCATGATCTTGAAATTTCCATCAATCATTTTCTTGTGTGTATCCCACTTATCATTGAATATTTTGATACCCATCACTTTAAGGTGTACATTATTAGACAAAACATAACAAAATTAATTCTTATATTTCCCATCTAATTCTAAATTTATTTAATTAGAAAATATTATGAGACAATATTTCCCATGTGGTGGAAATCCAAATATCATAGTATCATTAAATTCCATTTCATATGATAAAATAAAAGTAAACAACTTTCTTTCTTATCATGTAAAGTTTATTCCATTAAGACAAGGGACTTTTATATTTCTCATATAATTCATGTTTCTAGTGCTTCTTTTTCTAAAATAGGATCTCAGAGAAAACCGGGGTTTTTCTAATATCACATGATGTGTTGAAGTCAATGTGAGTACCAATGGGGGTGAATTAGTTGTTCATGTTTTATAAATTCTAATAAAACTAGCCTATATTAATTTTGTATAGTGTTGATCTACTCTGTATAAATGTTACCACACTCAATGTGGAACTATAATGAAATTAATTCAAAAAATAAAAAAATCATTGTTTTACCACAATATGAAAGTTTATTATATACAAACTTTAGATAGACATCATAGACCAAGATTATAACTGTAAAATAAAAAAGATTAAAATATATGGGTTTTCTTCCTCATTGGATCTTTCAATAATTTCTATTTAATAATAAGATAATGTTAGTGTATATAATTTAATTTTATACATTCATAGAATCAATAGATGAATTATTTATATTGTTACCACTAGTCTCTAATACAATTATGACACTATTGTTCCAAAAAAAATATCCCTATTTATCCTCTGTATTAATTATCATCAAGGATTATATATATTTTTTCAAATGTCATAAACTTCTAAACATATATCAAAAAAGAGTAACATGTTTTCCTTCCCCCTCAAATTTTTTTAATAATCTCCCTATGCACGAGAGGAATAATCCATCAAAAAATATTATTTATTCGTTATGGTATTCACATAAAAATGATCGATAATTGTATAAAATTTCTATTACATAAATAGAAATAATATATTCATCGCATGTCAATATTATTTAGATTCTATCTCTTAGATACAACTGATCATAAATTTAATATTTTAGTTACTTCATTTCATCTTAATTCTAATACCTTTTCCCCCTTTACATTTATAAATAACTCATTGTATAATAATTCGATATTATAAATGTATAATTTTACCACAATTCTGGTAGTAAAATCTTTAAACATTTGAAAGCATTCAATAGAATCCATAATTTTATCCGCATTGAAATTCATTTTAATCCAAAAAAAACAATTTGTAAAAATATCCAAGAGATGTGGGATATTTCCTTTTTCAAATTTTACATGAATCCTAGTGGTATTTTAAATTCTTTTAAATGATCATACATGTTTTCTTGTATAAATATTCACAGTGTAACAGATCAGATTATGGCACAAATATATTAAACCCATATTTTGTATGATTAATTCTTTTCATCCTAAATCAAAAATAATTTAGAGTGGTTTTTATTCTAAAAACATTCATGAAAATATCATCCATCATTTTCTTAATTGTTTAGTTGGAATATTTTAAAAATGTATAGAACCTTAAAATATATTTTTTGAAACTTACAAATTTCATTATATAACAACATGTGATAATTATATTTAAATTTTTAGATAATTATTATTTTATAAGGTGAGTTAAAAATCAACATTTCAATTTTTTTTAAAAAGTATATAAAAATTATGAAGTTCCTCGTGAAGTAAAAATACACTTTACAGACTTTCAAAACTCCTTATACGTTGTACATAGACCACCTTATATTCCTCAGAAATCACCATATATTCTATCAAAATTTTATTTATGAAGTTGAATATGCACATTATAAGACCAATATTTCACCTAATGAACATCAGTGTTAACATTATGTTTTTAATGACACATATTAATACCAATTATAAATCACCTTATATATTTCAATACATAGCCATTTTCACCAAAACCTATGATTTTTAAATTCCATTAAACAGTCATAAAACCCATCCAATTAATTTTTCAGTCATCTCTAAAAAAACAAATAAAATATATTCTAGAAACATTTTTCTCATCCTCTAACTCATGGTTTTTTTAAAGGTGGGTTCTGGTCAAAAGACCAGAACGTAGAGCTTTATTCAAAAAGCGAAAGTCACAAACAAGATACAACAGATCGAAAGAGGGAAATTTTCTATAGTCTTTAATATAAGAAGGTATTAACTCTGGAGGGAGTTCATTCATCCAAGTGATCTCATGAGAGACTCCCATGTTGGCAAGCCCATCCACGATCATATTATCCTCCCGATAGGTATGCGTGGCAATAATGTTGAGGTCATTGAGAGTAGTGAGGCAATCCATCCATATGGGGGTGAGAGGCCATGCTAGATGGACATCACCCTTCCAGATGGCTTGCACAATGGTAGTGGAATCGCTCTCTATCCAGATATTCTTCCAGTTGAAGAGCTTTTCATAGGAGACAGCGTGAATGGTAGCAAGCATTTTGGCCTCCAGCGCAGAAGCAGTTCCGTAGCTTCCAAAGAAACATCCGAGGATCCGGTCCTGATGGTCTCTGAAACTTCCCCCGCATCCAGCAAGACTAGGATTTCCCTTTGAAGCTCCGTCCACATTTACGTAAATCCAACCAAGAGAAGGTGCCTGCCAGAAAACTTCAAAAGTGTATGGAGGTTTTGAGAAAATACCTTTGACGCCAATTCGGCGAAGGGTTTCAAAATCTATGACAGAATTGTCAAAAAATTCCTTTTGGATCGTAGTTGCTTCCTTCATAGCCAGTAGAATCCTCATTTTGCCTACATTAATATTAAAGGAATTATTGTTGAAAAAAGAATCATTTCTACCATAGCATAAAATATGCATAAGCTCCGCAACAGCCGTAAGGAAGAGATTCTTGATTTGGGAAGATCATGGGAATTCCAACGTTCTTTTCTATTGAGAGAGAATAAATGTATCTAAAATCCATCTGCATCCAAAAAGGTCAAAAATTTAATGCCAAAGGTCCATAGTAGTATCACATGATAGAATAAGATGATTGATGTCCTCACGATGTTGGTTTCATAATCTACATTTAGAGCAGAGATTAAAGCCATAGGATTGCAGGCAAACAGTAGTTAGAATTTTTTGATGTGCTCTAACGCATGGTTCTCAATACTAAAAATTCAATAATTCTATTTCTAACTTCATATACAATTTTTTTTTAAAAAATTAAATATTTGGTTATCATATCAACTCTATCCTTGACATGCACAAATACACAATGATTTTTATTCATTCTAACCATGCATCCAAACTAAAAACTCATAAATACTATGGAATTTGTTTCGTCGATCAAGTATAATTCTTCTTCAAATGGTAATAAATATTCATTAAAGTGTTTCATGAAACATTTCATATATATCCTTCATGATGTTTTTATTACACAAACATCCTTTCTAAAATATTACCAATGTTAGGTGTTTATATTCCCTTTAATCTATGAATGTCACTCTCCATGGCATATAAGTCACTATTTCAACCATTAGAAAAAAGATAATTTTATTTAACACCATTATACATGGCTACATGTCATTTCTTTCATCATTGATCAGTGCATTTAAATCATCAATGATACCATTATAGATCACATACATCCATGCATGAAGGTCACTCATACCACAATTCACATCTTCTCTTTTTAATCACACATGATTAGCCACTTTAATCTCATTCAGTCTTTCCAAATGTATCTTCAACTAAGGAATTAATTTCATACGTCCACTTAAAATTTGAGTTAATTATTTGTAACCCCAAATTGAATCATATAAGAATGCTAATTTATTCATATATGAATTTGTTTAAATAGTATTTGTCTTAAATACTTCGAACTTCTCCTAATATATCATCAAAACCTATTTGTTATTATTTTTATGAAAACTACCTTAAACATATTTCACCATTCAATGGAGTTCTCCTATGCACTACTACTTACATATCATGTTATGTTTTTCCTTGAATCTTGAGAAATTTCCCTTTTTCCATTCAATTTTATTCCAAAATACACCAAAAAATAAAAATAAAACAACTTCAAATTATTACAAAAAATAAAATATTATGGTAAAAATCATTACAAATAAAATCAATGCATATTAAATTTAGATTTAATGCATGAAAATGTCTATCAAATCCTCCTATACTTCAACACTTTATTATCCAAATCCATAAAATCAGTACATAATCACAATGTTAAGCCACCCTACCTTAGTTTAAACATTATAATAAACAAAATAAAATAATTATAAAATAGAAAAAATTACAATCATAAAAAGATATATATTTCTTCAACACTTAACATACCAATTAAATGAATCCACCAATTAATTTTAATTTCCAGATGGAAATAAATATAATTTTCATAACTACTTTAACATCTTTTATCCTACTATTAATATAAATGACACTTTTAATCTACCTTTTATTTTATTTTTCTCTTAAATTCATGACCATATGATATGAATTAATGTTATATATCATGTATATGCACTCTGTATATAAGCTTATAAAATATGTCATTTTTTACATAGAAATTAAACCATAAAAATAATGGGGGTTTTCATTGAGTTTATAATGACTATGAGGATAAAGGTGGGTCAGTAGTGGTGTGAAAAAATAAATAACATGTCTTGAAATATTCATCTAAACTATTAAAATTATAGAGCATCATATTAATATAAGCTCAATGAAAAATAATTCCACCTTTAGCCTTCATTCAAAATATTGTATCACCACTTCATCTCATCAATTTTTCAAAGGATTACAAACAAATATTTGAATAAATTGGAATATTTTATTCCACTTTTATTTATTTTGTCTAATGTTTAATCCCACATTTTTCATACTTTTTCAAAGACATTGGGAACACATATGCATAACGAATCATATATTATTAACCTTTCTCTCTAAATAAAAAATCAATGGTTCTGACACACTTATTTTATGAGACTCTCATATACTAATAATATTAATCACTATGATAACTCTTTAAATCTGAATAATATAATAAACTAGTAACACGAAATATTATTAGAATGCTAGATAAATTGGATTCTAATACGAATTCTTATGAAGGAAAATCATGGCTTCCATAGCTTCAAAATGTTAAACTGTAGGGTAGGTGTCAATAATAAAATGATCAAAATAATAATCAATTTGTGGCCTCGATCATATTGTTGTGTTATAAAAGCGTCATACTTCAACAAGGTCAAAATAAATTTTTTTATGTAGTGATTCATAATATTAGTTCATTGAAGGGTAGGGTATTAGAAATATATGATAAAATATTTTGAAATAACTCTCACGAATGGGGAAAATAATATCATCTAATCACTCATGGCATGAATGTTAATAAAAAATAAATTAAAAAACATTAGAAAAGAAAAGAATAAAAATGTAAGATTAATTTCATCTACATGAGTCAATAAATATTCCCAAATCAAGATTCATAAAATCAGTATTATCAATATTATATTTACTTATAAATACCTTATTTACTCATTCCATAATATCACAAATGATATTTCAAACAAGGAATGATGAAATTAAAATTATACTATGATATCATATATTAAAAACATAACAATAAATCTATTAGTATCAATAAATATATAAACCTATAAATTGTTGAGAAATTTTTATAGGGAATATATATGAAAAAATAACATAAATTAATACACCTTTATACATTTTAATTACAGTACCATTATGTATTTTTCTATGTCTTATAATTATGTCCATCTCTTCCTTATAAATCTTTAAAATAAAAATACGTAGACCAAAGTGAAAAGACATTCCATTTAACCCCAAAAATAATAATTTTAACTTCAACTATTTACTAATAAATCAAAAAAGTCATATTTCCTCCCATAATAACATTTTTTTTAATGTTTTTGAGTTAAAAAATACCACACTATGGCATGTAATAGAACATTTTAAAGTAGTAAACTAATATGGATCAATGAATGGTCATCCTTTAAATTAGACAACATAGATGTTCTTTATTCCTTTCTATAAATAAAATTCTCTATTCTTTTTTATAACACCTTCTTGTCTTTCATATGACCAATCCACCATTTTTTGTAAATATTTCAAAATTAATTTCCAAATTATGGACTAACAAAAAAAATGCCTCCATTGAAATATTTTTTAATAGGTGCATCTTAAATACCCCCAACACACTCAATCACACAAATTTTATGATTCCCATAAAATTCACATGTTTATTTATTATTAAAAATAACCACATCATTCATTTCTTGAATGGTGGCAACATCCTTTGATTATGGATTTTTGAATTCACACAAATCCTCGTCATTTTAAAAATGAATCTCTATTGTCCATTAAATATTGAACTTAACTTTTGTACCACCAAACCTAATGATAACTCATCACATTGAAGATAAATGCATAACCTTCCAATAACAAAAAACCATCCTTTAATGGGTGACTTCTATTCATCTATCTCAAGAACACAAAAATACACATTAAAATATGATTCAATCACTTTAGATACAATATAATTAATCAAACACTTTGGATACATTGTTGGTGATCCTTATAATTGAAGGGAAACTTTTATTGTATTCATCTAATCTAATCCCAAACTCTTGAAGGTCGAGTATGATATGATGTTTACACTCACAACTAGATCACACAAGGCTTTTCCAAACTCATACATTCAAATATTAATAGGAATTGAATAACTAAAGATATCTTGTTTCATCTTTAGTAAAATCCTTAACACCATTGATATATATTCTTCTATGAGATTTATTATTCCCACATCCCCATGTTTCTACTTTTTTGAAACTAACTATTTCATGAAATTTTCATATATCTCAATATTCACTAAAAATTATCACAATTGAACTTTAATATAATGTTTCTAGAATTTTTTCTAAAAACATACTCTCTTTCCCATAATATTCCATTCCTTTATCATTTTCATGAATGGTGGTGTTGTTTTTTAAGGTAGTATGGATAACAATATGATTTATTTTTAAAAATAAACATTATTTATCATTCCTATTTTATTCCATTTCACATCTTTTTCTACTTTTTTCTCTTAGTGTAACTCATATTATTCATCATTTTCTTATAAGGGTTTTTAACTCCTCAAGTATATGGCCTCCAATTATCAATATTATTTGACTTATATGTCACCTTGTAGAATTCTTATTGGACAGTTCTTGATTTGGTTTACAATTTTCAAAAATTGGTATTCATGATTCCTCATGGAAGCCTTTTTATATTTTCAATTAACTATTAACTCATTGATGAAAACCTTATGGGTTTTTATGAATGTCTAAAAAAAATCCTATAATGAATTTATTTGATTTTAAATTTATGGGAATTTTTTTTATTGGAACATCAATGTTCATTTATGGTATCATTGATTTTATTATTTTGGATTCCATAAATAAAAATTATTTCAAAAATTATAATCAAAATGCTTTATATATTTATTGTATGTAATGTTGTGTTAGTATATAATCTTTATCATATCCATATTATTTATGATTGTTTCCATTCTGTATCTATCTGTCCAGTGTTGTAAATCAAGTGTAGCTATCTATATTAAACTCCTTCTATTTTACATTGAAAATTTACTATAAATATTATATAGTAAATCATAAGTTTATAACACTAATTTAATAATCAATAAACCTCCAGTAGTAGCATCAATAATTTACTTATTTCCTTGTGTTATACCCATATAAAACATTTTAATTGAAAAAATCATCACAATACCATTAAGTGGATGGTTTGTAATATGTTATTAAACCAATACCATAGGATGAAATTTTTATTATCATCAATATTATTTGTTATTTAAAATATTAACATTAATATTCTACTATTTTTTCGGAGGAAACAATCTTGTTAAGAATTTTCCACAACATCATCCCAAATATTAATGGAATGAGGTATGATGACTAAGATCTATTTTACTCCTTTTTATTTTATAAATAGTATATAAAATATTAGTATTCTTAACTACTAGATACTTTATTGAATTTAAAAGTATCATAAATACAAAAATAATATATAATTTCTGAATTTAACCCATTATATGGTTGAAAAGTAAATTGAATGTAGTTTTTTATCATTTGAATAAAAACTATCATTATCATGGAATGTTTTTTAATAACTATAGACTCTATGATACTTTATCTTGACCATAAAAATATATGTAAATCACACTTCATGAGTGTCCTTAACCCTATCTCTCTTCCTTGGATGACTTTTTCTACTCATTATTCTCTCTCTACTCCAAACATGTTCCTTAATTTCTTCTTCTTCCAGAAGTTATTCTTATATTATGATCAAAATAAAATATTTTATTTTTGTAATCCATATTTTATTACTCACTAATCAATAATATATAACATAAAAATAACAAACATGAACACAACATATTAAGTGATTAAAATAGAAATTTTTTTAAAAAATCACAGATGAGTTCTTAATAAAAATAAGTTTCTTAGGTTAATTTCCACTAAAACGCCACCAAAAACATTTATGAGTATTTAGGGAACCATTAGTTCTTATAAATATAAAAGTTTAGTTTTTATAAATTCCTCTTCCTTAATAAAACTAAAATGTCTTATCAGGTGTTTAATTTATGGTTGAACTGAAAGATATATTATTTATGAATGAAATTAGATATATTAAAATTATTATATCAAGAAAGTGAAAAAAAATAATTGATAAAAGTTTATTAGGCTTAGTAAACCCAATATTATGAAATATTTAGGAAAAAGTAATAATTTTTTATACATGTTTCTAGCATTGGTGGGTCTAATTAAATCCTTGGCATTGTATTTTAGTATCTAACTCATAAAAACCCACATTTATGGACAAACACTTTTTTGTATAAAATATTATTCGACCAATAAAATTTAAATTGGTCACTCAAAATCAAAAAATGATACTTTATGAATAAAAATAATTAGTTACTTCAGTTCAAATCATATCTCTCATCATGGAAAAATGGCCATGCATAGAGAAAGATATAAAATATAAAAAAATAAACTGAATATGAATGCCCAAAATGGGAAAATATAAAAGAATAAATTTACTAAATCAACCCCCCATTATTAAATACCATTAAACAAGAATCATACTAGTCAAGAATGAGTACATAAATAAAATGAATCGCTAACCAAATCAGAAAAAAATATCTAACATATGATTATGATGAAAAAATGAAATCCCCCGGATATGATTTTAGGGAGGAAACAACAACTGTTATTTATAAAAAACACTTCCAATATTTCTATATCACTTATTATCTTTCCAAAATTGACTCTAACATGAATTAACCTTATTTAGGCATCAAAATATGATCCACATGTTACTAAATTTTTTTAAAAAATATTGTTATATTGTCTCAAAATTAGAAATTATTTGAAATTCTAAAAAATAAAACATTATCTAAAAAAGAAATCATGGTATTTAAAATTATTGTTGAACATCTATATTAGTGTAAATTTCCCTTAGGAACACCCATTTTAATGTCCTCCATGATATAGAAAATAATTCACCTAAAATAATTATCAATCCCTAATCATTTTATTTCCACATCATAATGTTATAGATACATTTTTTCATAATTTTTAATATGAGGTTATCTTAGACACTCGGTCCATTCCATTCATGAATTCCCAATGGTAGTATTCTTATACCTTTCCTCCTGACCACACTAAATACTCATGAAGACTGAAACATGTATGTCATCGGGAAGTACCAATGCTTCATAAAACAAAAATCACAAATTATTGTGACATATTGTGTTGTATTTATTATAAACATTTCAAAAAATTATTTCCAAACAAAAATCCAGATTGAAATACAACTTGTTTTTAGTTTTTAATTTTCTTATGAGTAACATAAAATTACACTCCATTTCATAGCAGTCTCGATTTAAATATTCATAAAAACACCAATCATGTGTAACTCTATTATCCATGGATTCATTTCATTTAGTTTATCATCTATCTGTGAATTCATAACATCATTATGATCATTTAAGATCACATTTATCCATTCCTATAGTTTTATAAAAAAAATAGTGTGCTTCTTCTCCATATTATATCATGCGACTGGACACTTTAATCTCATAAAAATATACTAAAAGTACCTTCGAGATTTTAGTAAATTTATTTTTGATATAAATGTTATGGGTTAATCACACTTGATCTCTGGTTTATTTCTACATGATGGTTACATTATTCATATGTGATGCAATTGTAATCTGATGATGCTTTTTTCCTTCAACATATCTCTTTATAAAACATAAAAACACATATATAATCATTCTATAAAAAAAGAAATAAATTTCACCATTCATACGAGGGATTTAATACGTTGATCAATATATTGTTTTTACTATTTTCTATAAATTATATAAAACATTCCAGTAGTCCTTCAATTTTCTTCCAAAATTCCCCAAATACAAAAAAACCATTTCCATCCATAAATACTCAAAAATAATAAAAAATAGATAAAAAACCAATTATAAAAAAAATAAATGAAAATGATAAAAATTTAATGTATGAAATTTTCTATCAAACATATATACTGAGATAGTGTGATAACTAGAAACATTAAGAAATTAAAAACATAAGATAAACACATGTTTTCATAAGAAAATAAACTTCATGAGACATTGTAGGATGATTATTCCATAGACACATACTTCATAGGAGAGATAAAACCAAAGGGATTGTTTTATAATCACCAAAATATATGAAATTTTATTCAATAATTATTATAAATATGTATTATTCATGTTATTAATAAATTTAAAAATGATAAAGTACACGGGTTAATATAAAATTAGAAATGGATTCTATATACCGAAATTAATATTTGACTTTTTATAGTATCTCCAGCTCATGTAAATCCAAATTGTTTCAATTGGGTATTCAAGATAGTGTTTGACATGGATTTTAATTTGACTTCTTGTAAATTATGATCGATTATTAAATGTTTAATATTAGTGAAGTAGTTTACTTTATGAAAAATCATTTCCCTAAATTAGATGTTGAATTTTATTTTTAATTCCATTTTCATGAGTAGCTCAAATTATCATTGTCAATGTTTGATCATAAATTTATAAATTAAACATAGCATTAAATCATGGTTTGGTTTTTTTCATGGATGGTAAAATTTTAAGTGGTATATATATTTGTTTCCATGTGAAAGTTAATAATAATAAAATTTAAGATAAATATCACTTTTATAGTGACTTAGGAATATATTGGAAACTATTTCTCTAGGAATGAAATAATATATTGACATTTGTTTTTGGAATAATGATCTAATTAATTTGATCTATGTGGCTTCATAAATAAAGACATAGTATATTAATTTAAATAGTATTGAATATAAAATATAGAACAATTAAAGAGAGACTATTTTATGTCATGTGGCATAAATCTCACTGAGAAGATGTGTTAAGGTTCAAGAAGAGATTAATATTATGAGTACATTTCATATGATTCAGTGATGGTATCTATTATATATTCAATGATATCTATAAATATTTTATATTTCGTATAAATAATTTACAGTGGGAAAATATCAAATAAAACATGGATAAATATAGTATGTAGTGGTCAAACCTATCCCATAGTACTTAAGAAATTATAAAGATGAGTTCTTGTATTACAGAGTAGTGGGAGCAGTTGATGTTTATGGGATATAGAACTTTACATATTATGGTTCATTTGGATTTAGAATCAAATTTTATAATATAAATTAATAAATATAATATTATTGATGTTAGTTTTATCAAAATCTACTAATACCTAGTAAATCACAGCTTCTGATGAAGCTCTATAGTAATTTTAAAATATGTAATGATTTGTTCTATATCATTTAAATTGTATGAAGTTGAAGTAAAACGAAAATTTATATTATTATAATATTATAACTATAGATCAAGATAAATATAAAGATAAGTACCTTGGATATAATGTATATATTTTTAGTTATTACAAATTAGGTGAATTTATTCAAATATGTAGATTCATATTAAGTAGAGTAGAAATAGATAAAAAATCAATCACACCCAAAAACTATATTCATACCATAGTAATAGCATGAATATCTTGTGATATAGAATGAAGTAAAAAAATGTTAGTATTTTTCTCTAGTGTGAGTGGTGATTATAGATTTGGTGCCCTAGAAGTAACTAAATTTTTTTTTGATTACCAAAATTTTAATATATGTATTATTATATCATATTATTTGTTTCTTCCTATAATGAGAACATATAGAATCTATGAATATATTCATAAGTATATATTTTTTTTTCTAGATAAAATCCATCATATAAAAATCACATGATGTTTTACTATTGGGTGTGGTAGGATCATAACATAGTGAAAAGTATACTAAAAAAGTTCACAGTTGGTGATCTCAAAGAGGCGAGGTCATTAGGATAGGCCTAAAAATAGGAAATCATCTGTTTTTATGTTTCATTTGATAATAATTTCTATAAACATGGTTATTAGTCCTTATATATGATATTATTATTATTTTTTATCATTAATTATATACTTTTATGTATAGAGGAAAACTATGACATCATACGCTCATAGTGAGGCAACATACCTTGGGTGTGTCATAATTGATATAGAATTAATTTAATAAGATGAAAAATGTATTTTCCCTTAAATATTAGTGTTAAAAATATCACTATCCATTTTTAATAGAACAATTTTATTAAATAAATCATCTTAGTAGTTTATATATCCTTTTTTTTACAGAATGTGTATCAAATATAAATTAATAACTTAGGGTGATTATATACGAATCTAACTTAATGGGATATAGGAAGACAACATGATTACATTAAATAATAGTATTAATAGTAAGGTTTTTGTGGTTTCAACGTCAACTTATTTTTCTAGGGTGCCTTGATGTTTTTTCTAGATATAAATCATATACATTTTGTATGTTTACCTAGTACTACTATGAAGGGATCCAACTGGATCACATGTTATGTCAATTGACAATATCATTACCCAAACTACTTAGACATTGATTTATAAACCAAATCCATGTCTCCAAATTTATTAATAAAAAAGGAATAAAATAATATTGAGATTATGTCGACCAAGGAAAATCTACCCACCTCAAAAATTTGAACTCACTTCCTAAAATTACCAATATAGCTTAAATGTTTTGTATGTATTCCTCTACCCTTTGGGTTCCATCTTATCCCCCATGTATTTTATTATTGTGGTGATACATGATCCTCTTTATATGATGATTCATAGGATTATTACCTATGGATTAGATCCTGAACATACAAGAAAGATCATAAAACCCCATATCAATGTTTGCTCAAAATCCATCCTCTAAATTAATATCCAACAACTTCTGTACAAAAATGTATTCATTGAAACCAAAAAAATTTGGTTCCATCATGGGGTACATTACATCATGCTATAAGAAACAAAAATTGTCTTACTATTTATAGGTACCTTAAATATTACTTTCAAATTCATAATCATTAGGAGGAATAATATGGGAAGTTTTATCTCATTCAGTGACACCTGCTTCATCCAATGACTTACCAAAACAGTTATATGCATTTTTAATTAAATAATTGAAGTGTGGTGGTATGGGACACTCCACATTCATGTCTTTATCTTTATATACCACAAAAGGTGAATAAATTAGCATCCAGATTGGAGGATACATAATTGGGGTCCCTCATAAGGAAGGACCCACATACATGTCTTGAGACATTTCCAAATACACATGTTTGGGCTCGGTATAATCTTATTTAGACACTTCATTTTGAATAGGTGGATACTATATAAAATAAATATAAGAAGTCTATGAATTTTGAGAAAAATACAATAGGTATCCCTCATCATCCATCACCTTGTATTTTCTAATCCTTTTGGATGAAATAAAAAACTCATGGAACATCTCCTGGTAAACATCACCTTACACATTATCCTAAAAATCAACTATAACTCATTTTCATTATCAGCAATATTAGACCATGATTATATAGTGTGCACCAATGTGACATAGACTTCTCCCCTAGTTGATTGAAAAACAATCTCCTTGGATGACTTATTTCTAGCACCAATAACTATAATCTACTACTACTTTTATCTAAATCTCTAGGTTTTTATATAAAAATAGCCCCTTCAAAAGAACCTTTCATTTGATAAATAGAATAATAGGTATTAATCTCAGCCGCTATATTGACCAGATGAGGTTCATTCCCTACCCTATCTATCTCAGAGTGTCCACCTAATGATAGATATATCCAACCATTTATTCCACGGTTCCTAACATAACCATCTCTAGGAAACCATAATCAACAAATATCATTAAAATATAAAAAATTATTGTAATAAAAACAGAACAGTTTTTTCCAACATTAATCCTGAATATTCTTCAAGGAATTGAATAAACTACAGAAATATGGATGCCTCTCAAACTCATCTAATAGGTTCATCGGATGTTCAGTAGGAACTAAAATGATAGATTCAATCTAGGTAGCGTAAAATTATACCCCAATTAAGTTCTTTTGGATGAAATTAAAAGTATGTATGCTTTGTCTCCATATCAAACATAATTTAGACACCAATCAATGAAGAAACATCCTATGAAATTTAGACTTCCAAAATTCAATCTTAATCTACCTATTCAAACCCAATGTTATCCTATAGAATTCATAACCATATTAGGGCCAACGAAAGGATTGCAGTACTACATTTTTATAAAACCCATCTTTAAAGGAATGTGGTCGTGACACCAATATCTATTTTGGATATCATAGGAGGGGAAAAATATTGTAAAACCCATTCTAGATATAGAACATGTTCTATCCATCAAATCCCTAAATTCAAAGAATATGATTCTATAAATCAACATAGTTTAATGGATTATCATACTGTGAAATAACCATATGTTCAAGGATTGAGAAACTATATTCCTCAATGTGATCCTTCAAAACATAAGGGTTTTCCTCCACGACTACCTGAGAACCATTCCTAATGATTCTATGTTGTGGGGATCCACAGTCCCACTATATTTTAGAGAAGAAGAACCAGTGAGGGTATGGAGCAGCTTCTTCACACTTCAATATCACTTGGTCATCGTCATCATAAAGTGAGTCAAATGATTCCCTACCAAGAGAGACCCTTCGGCCTTCCAATGCAAGAGCATAAAATATGTGTGAGTTGAAGTTACCCTAATCAAAGAATCATTTATCCATAAACATATTTGGAAAAATAAAAATGAAACCACTGATATCAAAAAAAATAACATAGTCAATGGGTGTGGCATATAATCCAAACTGAGGAACTCTAGATTGAATGTATCATACCAGAAAAAGAGATAAAGGACAATGGACGTAAATGTTATCAATGGATAGATAAATTCATTGAAATACCTGTATATAGAAAAAAATAATAACATCATAGGACTAAATATTTTATTTAAATATTATTTAAATGTATCATTGAATGATTTAGGACCACTTCCTATAACAATAATTTTATGTGGTTGATAAAATGCACGATTTAAGAGTCCCAATTTGATGGAAAAGCTAACAGAATAGTATATTGAGTCACAAATTTAAAATATTTAAGATACATGTTTTTTATAGATAAAAATAAGTTAGATTGTATTTACATGGAAGAATTATAAAACTATAATAGTTTCCCAAAAACACACCCATTATAAATTATTAAGGAATAATGTTCTTCTATGGATAAATATAGAAATTGAATGATGTTAGGCATCCTCAGAATATGTATTGAAATTATGAGTTGGAAGAAATTTAGAAGATGAAGGTAAAAAATAGTTGAGAAGCCTAAGTAAACATAAGTTCATATAAGTTTAAAATTAGTAGATGTGTGTGTTATCTGTTCAATATAATTACATCAATTTGGTTGAATTCTAATAGTGATTTAAGAGAAGGTAAAAATGAGGAAGAAACACCAACAATGAGATAGATAACCATACCATTATAATTTAAGATATGTTGAAGACCATGAATAATTATAATATTAAGTGTTAATGGTTTGGAAGAAAACATGTCTTATCTACTAGATGAAAAATAGGAATGATAGATGTATAGAAAATAAAATCATCAGATGATAGAGGATGCGTCAATTTAATGGTTAAGTTGATAAATATTTAGAACACTCTACTAGAGTGAGAATGAATTTTGAATAACAAAATTATAAAGTAGTTTGATTTGTTGATAGAATTATCATATGGGAATGAAATGGATCTAAATTACGACTGATTATTCAATTTTTAAAGGTTATAAAATAAAAAACTGGGTTAGTCAAAATAATTATAAAAAATCCAAAGTTTAAATAGAATAGATTTTAACATGATCTGAACCCCTAAATTATAAAATTCATGATACATTTGTATTATATTTTGAAGGCTTTAGAAGATTGAGTGGAACAAAAAAAGTTAAATACATAAAGAGATAATTAAGTTATATGGTAGTATGTTAACAAGGATATGTTGATTTCATTGAGATGATTTTAATTTACACATAAAATAATCTAAAATATTTTGTTAATGATTCAAGAAAATATTTAAAGATGAATTTAAAGAGAAGTTGATCTAATATTTTTTAAATATTTGAAATGAATTTGATATTTTAGAATATTTTTTAAGTTGTTCAAGTAGAATGATACAGACCCTTATAGTTTGGATATTTAAAATCCCTAAACCTATTGGGAAATGTTGAGCGTACAAAGAAGCCTGGTATAATTCAATATTTGTATGAAAAAATTAGAGAGAGATCCACTGTTGAGAGAGATATATAAGAATATGTGAATAAAATATGGTACATAATTCACCTAAACGTACAATAAGATTATAATGGTCATGTTTTTGAGAAGAAAATAATTTTATGATCAAAAGAGTTAACTGAGATCTCCAAATTCAAATTACTAGATTTAAAATAGAAAGACTAGTGTCAAGTGACATGTTGTTGAAATTATTGAAGTTCAAGTTATTTTTAATAGGGTTCTATAATTAAGTTACTGGAAGTAGCGATTGAATGATGTTCAAGATTTTTATAGTTACAATTAACTTGGTAGTCAAATATCTATCTGTAAATATGTTTGAGAATAACCCTTAAAGACTTGTAGTTCTAGTATAAAAAACACCACAATTATTACATGGATGTAGAAGATTATTTTTTTGGATATAGATCAACCAAACTCATGATATTTTGAATTTAGATTTCAAGTTATAAAATTTAAATAGACGATATGTATAATCATATTCCCCATTGTTACACTTATGAGAATACTAAAATATGTAAACATGGTTAATAACTAAATGCACTAAGGGTTATGTTTAACATAAAAATGGAAAACCATATAAAAATCCACATGTTTTTCCTTAACATTAAATATATTGCATGAGGTGTTATGTTTTTAGGTTGCATATAAATGATCTATAAATTCTATCAAATGATAGTAGTTTGATCAAACTAAATCAGAAAATAGTTTAATTTTATGTTAATATATTAATTTTGATCATACCTAGTTCAATGACCCCTCATTGTGATTTCACAGTCAACTAACAATTAGTAGTGGTTTTAAAAAAATTAGTTATCAAAATGATTTGTATTAGTTTATTTCCACTAACATAAATGAAGTAAATATTTCTATAAGTTTTTTATATAATTTAACTATAATTTTATAATGTTTTTTCTATGATGAAGTAACTAAAAGATAACCATGGTTGTAGAAACATGGAGATATCAACAAGAACAAGGAAAATCTAAGAGAAGAAAGAGGTTCATAAAAAATAAAATTTAACCCATATAAATAACTAAAAGGAGGATTGTCTTTTACCAAAAGATAAGCATAACAACATTTATACTGATAAATCTATTATGATAAATCATTTATATGGAGAATTTTCTTTCAATGTTGAGTATGAGTCCATTAAACCAATTAATTAATTTTAATATAAAATTAAATAATTTAAAAATATGATCCTATTGAGGTTATTAGATATATAACTACATAAATCCAGGGGATACATGTTGAAAAATCACATCAAGAATCATAAGCTAACAAAATAGAAGATTAATTGGATTAGAAGTTCCCAAAATAATGAACTCTTGTAGATATTGTAGAAGAAGAGAAATAATACATCCAATATTTCAATGAAATTTTTTCCTTGATTGAAAAATAATTGAAAAGAATTCTTTATGAAAAAAATCATTATAATGAAGTTGTTATATAAATGTTCTATGCACTAGAGGATACTAAAAAATCATTTTTATCAAGAATACGTAAATTCATATCAAATAAAATTTATTAATGTTAATTGATCGGTTATTTAAATATTTCATTATGTTTTTAAATGAAAATATGTTAATGTTATAAGATTAATTTCAATATAATGTTAAAGTATTTTATTG
The DNA here is from genome assembly GCA_963277665.1 of Viscum album. Lineage (NCBI taxonomy): Eukaryota > Viridiplantae > Streptophyta > Magnoliopsida > Santalales > Viscaceae > Viscum > Viscum album. The sequence goes on from OY728131.1 coordinate 270,200,427, forward strand.
AAAAAAATTATCCCTAAAATATTTTGTTAAGGAAGCGAAATTAAGAAATCTAGATATTTCCCATGTTGAATATTTATAGGTATCGAAGAAAGTATATATAACCCTCTAAGATATTGTGAAATATTTTTTCCAAATTAATTTATTTTTTTTGATATTTATTGTTCCATATAATATCACATTTAACATTCATTAAATTCAACACTGAGTTCAACTTTCATTTTACGAAACACTGTACATAGCATAGATTTTACGCAAAATTGAATTTAAACCAAATGTATCATATTTATTTAATATTTGTATTTAATATAATAGATATAACATACCCATTGGAATGGTGGTTATGAATATAATTATGCAAATTATGAAAGTATATGTTTTATTTAGGTATAAAAAACTAACTCTCCAGGGATCCGTTAATGAAAAAATAAAAAAAACATGAAAATAAAGAAAATATTTTTCTAAAAAATATTCTTTAATTAAAAAAATATGTGTTGCATTAATTAATTAAAAATTAAAATTTTGTTAATTGATACAAAAAAATGAATATATTTTATATTTAATCATCCAACTAGCAATCATTTTCTTCCTATATAATATATAAGAATAAATCCATTTTTTTTCTTAAAACGATATTATCTAGAAAATAATATTAAATGCCTTTAGCATATTTTTTAAAAAGTAATTTTACCAATTTTATAAAATAATTTTTTCTAAATTATTATTTCAAATTTATCATATCGTAATTTTTAATGTTTTTTTGTCAAAGACTTATTTATTTAATAAGTAATGAAAAATACTTAATTTCAAATGAAAAATTATTTTTGTTTAATTTATTGAAAAATTTAAATTTTATTATAAATAAATTTGAATGTAATATTATTGAAATTATACATTAATTAATCCAATTTAGGCCATTGATATCTATTTCATATAAAATTTTGATAGAAAAACATTGAAAACTTTTTAAAATTTCCTCTCTAATGAACTTCTTTCTCAACATGTCTATATGATTAATTTAAATTAAAATATTCCACTTCTATGAATATAATTTAAAAAATATATAAAATATTTTTTCAAAATATAACTTTAATTTTCAAATAAGTTTGAATTAATTTTTTACTAAAATGAATAGTAAATGCCTTAAAAATTAATTACTAGGACTGACATAACAATTGGATTACCTTTTGTTAAACAATGATTTATGGTTAAAAATAACCTATAAACATGTATAAAAAATATTTTATTGAAATATTTAGACCATTCCAACTATATGGTTCAATAATAGATTATTTTAGACAATTTGGATAATGGGTATATGGAAAGCACTAAATTATTTAAAAAATGTCATTTGTGTCATCTCCCATCATATGAAAGGCCACACCTATCCTATCTTTTTCACATATTCAAACCCTTTTGGTTCTTCTAAGACCAAAAAAATAAGTCCCCAAAATTTATCCCCTCATATTATAATTTATATTTTTAATATAAATACAACCCAAGAAAACTATTTGCCTAAACCTAAGGAGGATATTCGAGGAATAAGTAACATTCATCAATGATAATTTTTATTTTATTTATTCCTCCATGTCCTTAAATTATTATTATAACATGAGTATATAATAACAAAAATATATTCTATATATTTATATGTTGTTATGTTATGTTAATTACAAATATTCATCTCTACTTTTATCAAATGGGTTACAAAATCAACCTTTGTGTGTACGGCGGACTACCTCCTTGTAAACTGATGTCATTCATTTTTCCATTACCACATATAATTTTAGGAAATAATGATGTATTTATATTCAATTAAATATATATATTATATTATTGTTCTTATGTTGTTATTATTTCACATAAACCTTCATTCGTTTCATTTTTTAGAATAAGATAACATCGCTTGTGTGTATGATGGACCACCAACTTACGAAGCGATGTGATTAATTTATGATTTACAAGAAAGTTATTATGGATGTATCTAAAAAAATAAGTGATATATTCGAAATTAAAATTATTATTTAATGATAATATAACATTTATCTTTATTTATTTAAATACAACAAAAAAATTGAAACATCGTTCAAGAATACATATCACATATCAACTCTATGAACGTTGTATTTCATTTTCAACCACTAAATATTATGGATTACAATAAATACATATATACAAAATAAATGTTATATTTATTTCATGGATACCATTAGATATATTATGGAACCATGATCAAATTAGTAGGAATAAAAATATAACAAATCAAGACATATATGAAAAAAGTGGTTATTACAACAAACTAGACATTAAACTATAATTGATAATAGATGGGTAAAAATTTTCATAATAAAATATATATATATATATATATATTTATATTTATATATATATTTATTAATATTTTATAGATTTATAATAAACTCATTTTTATTAAACAAGTGTTTTTAGCATGCATGAATGAATTTAGTACATAAGATAAGGGATTTTCATCTCACTTTTTTACTTTTGTGAGACACATTGTATATTCAAAACATTTTACTTATATGTGGTTTATATAAATACCATGTATGTATTTGACGATGATTATTTTGAAAATTATTTGAATTTACATATCCATTTAAGGATCAATCTTTCAGGGGATTTATGACTAAAAATTTATGAAATATGTTGGGAATTTTCTCTCAATTTTTTTCTTTGAGAAATATGTTATGTTTTACATATATATGTTTTTAAAGTGTGTATTTAAAACCCATTTTCTTATAATATCATGAATTTTTAAATCCACTTGACATTTTATGTATCATTTTATGTCGTTCCTTCTAGGGGCTTATGATTCAAAGTATCCAGAGTGGTAAATAATTGATGTTAAAATCTCATCATTTATTTGAATTATTTTTTATTATGTTATAGATGATAAAAATATTATGATCCATATATCCAAAAAAATCATAATTTTTTTATAATATGGTTATTAGTGATATAATAATGTACTTCATCAATTTTTTCCCATCTTTTTCACTTAAAATAATTGATAATATAATTTTTAGAAAATCTGATTTTATTTCAGTCATCTATCAGAAATATATTTTCTTCCTAAATTTTTTTTCTAAAATAATTTTTAAGAATGTTTAATTATTTGCCTATGTTTTTTTGAAGACATTTTTACCCATGTTTTAATTTTCACAAAAAATTATGAAAGGAACTATCAAAACATTTCCCAAGAAAATGTATGTTTATATATTTACAAAAATGAGAAATGAATCTTTTTTTAAATTTTAATTCATTGAATGGAATATTTCAACGTCATGAAAACTCCTAACATGGAATATTACATTATAAGTTTTAAAGGATATTGTAAAATAAAAATATTTTAAATTTATTTAGTTTGAAAATGTTTTTTTAAATAATAAATGATATTTTCCTCAAGAAATGTTTTATTATATTTTTTTAATGTTCCCATTACAAGTTTTCAATATTATTTTCAACGATATAGATATTGATTTTTTTTATTTATTATAATGTTATTTTCAAATAATGTTTACTTTTTATAATTAATGTTTCTAGTGATCTTTCAAAATCATTCTCCATATATGATGAAATACATTGATATTATTTATACTTTACTATGGATTGAAAACAAGGATACTAATCTTATTCTTTCTTTGAATGGTTTATTGTAATGATTATATGATATTTATGAAACCTATTTCTCATCAATGGTTTATTCGAGGATATAATTATTATGACACATGCTTCTTTTCCAGGGTTATTGTATGATCAAATGAAAATATTTTTATGAACTCTTCCTCTTTTCCATGGGTTAGGATATAGGGAATTTTTTTTGAAATCATTTTCATTTCATGGGTCATGATATTATGAACGTTTTATGACCTATTACCACAATATATTTTATTTTCATTTTGTGGTGTTGGTTTCATCATAACCAATTATAGTGGTAACAATATAATAAATTATGGATGGGCCCTATTTTCCCACTAATTAATTGGGTTTTTATTTATACATCATGAGATATATGGGATTGTAAAAATGATTGAACTCAGTTCTTAATAGGAAATTATCTATTATGGTGGGCTTGAGAGTTAACCTTGACAACTATAATCTTTTATGGAGTGAATACATAAAAATATGACTAAAGGGATTCAATTGGGGTTGGTGGGCTGTCTTTCCCAGGAGGTGTAACTTCACATAGAGTTCCCTTCCAATTTTTCAACATGACCATTGACTACTAAATAAATTATTTTCTTTACTTTTGTGTATGTCATAATTCTATGTTTTTTTCCAATTTTATGCACTCAGGGATCAAGTTATTTGATTATAATATGATTTATGTCTTATAAACAACCAATAATTATTCCATGACATAAGATTGTGATTATTGATATGTAGGGTATGGTTTTCTAATGTTATGATCGTATTATGATACCCTTATGTTCATGTTATGCTTATGCATCTCCTTTTCATATCCTTATTGAGAACATGATCTCTTCCATTCTTATGTCCCCCCCTATGTTATTAAGAATGGTTTTAAGTAGGTGTAAAAACGTTTATGATTTTTATGGGATAAATTTAAGATCATTCTATAGTTAAGAAGATTTTGTTAAAATTTTCCAAAGGCTCTAAACAATTATGGACCTCTTGAACGTGTTCTTTTAATTTAATAAATATTCATCTAAAAATATGTAACATCCAGGTATGAGAAGAAAAGCTTAGTATAATTGTTATCTGATGAAGTTTTAGTTTTCCTTTGTAAAATAGAATGAGAAAACTTTTTCTATATCCCTGGGGACATTTTTAATAATATGTGTAGGGATTTGTCTATGAAAAATTTTAAGGATGATTCCATGTATTGGAAATATCATTTAATTTTTATAAATAATATAGATAGTGGTTTCGATGAAATTAAATCCTTTTTTGGATATTACAAGTGGATGTGGCTCTGGAGTAGAGTAATATGGTTTTTATCACTTTCCCTCAAAGTGACCTCTTTTATGAAAATTTAATTTGGAAGGAATATTGAGCTCTAACTGGTTTTGATCTAATACTTAACAATGTGCCTTTCTACATAGCTAGTTCCATGCCCCTAGTATATATAAATTCGATATTCACAAACTCTTCATAAAAGTTAATGAAGTGCATAAATAGATGATGACTATGAATGACCTCAGATAAACCTATGGTGTCATATATTAAAAAAAAGGTGTCAATATTTATACATCCTCTATCAGATTTTTTTCATGATTAAGTGGATTTCCATTTTGATTTATGTTTCTCACACTTTTATTTTTGGTTTTAGTCAATGAACGAATCCAGAATGAAATGGGTGAACTTTGAATGTGATGGAAATTTTTTTGATGAGAAACCAAATGGGATGATGAATATAGTGAAGGACGTTGTTTTTTTAAATAATATTTCATCAAACATAATTAACAATGTGTACATTATCCAACTCTCAGAACCATCAAATAATAGAATGAAAGAGTTCATAGAGTGTTCAGGTAGTGAGACCATATAGAAAATAATATCCAGTTTCCTATGTGTATTTAATGATATAAGAAACACCCAATAGTGTTTCTTATAAAAACAAGAAGTTGATTTGATTATAGAAAGTTACTACATAAATCAAGTAACAAAAAAGAGAAAAAATCATTGAACGAAATGGATGAGAATAATGATCTCCCTAAGATATTATTGATTCATTATTGATTTAAATGTGAAATGTATGGACTTTATTCAAATATATTTCCCATGGGGTAATCTCATTAACAAAATCATTAAGTTTTTATGAGTAATAATTATATTTTTCATGATTAAGAGACACTAAATGAAATATAAACGGATAGAGGTATTATGTATTGAGATTGTTAAGCATAACTAATTTATTGAGAAGGAAGTGGGTTAATGAATTATTTATATACTGTAATTCAAATATAGTGTTTTATTGATCCTAAAATATTTATTTATTGTTCTTTAAAAGTATATTATTAAGGATTTTAAAGAATATTTTGAAGGGATCTAATGGACTGGAAAATTAGTTTAATAGAAAGAATATATTTTAAATAAAACCCTTAATATATTAAGAATATTGATGTGAAGATGTTGGGATAAAGAGATGATTTATTTAGATTAAGTAAATTGAATAGTACTGATTTCCTTAGAAAAATTTATTGTTTTGTAGAAAAAGTGGGTTTTTCTGTCATTCATGAAGTTTAAATTATTTTTGGATTTATGGAATATATCAAATAATATTTATTTTATGTATGTAATAAATTAGAATTTATTTTTTTAATATAGTATATTTGTGATTATTGTCCCAATAGAATACACAATAAAAGTAATCACATGTTTTTTATATTGTAATTAAAAACTATTTCATGTTTTTAGGGGATTAATGATAAGTTCATTTTTAAAAATTTATCAACCTTGTTACTAAATTTCTAGATTTTAGCCTTTCATAGTGTTCTTTTGTTTAACTGATTATTCAATGGTTTATGTAAAACATTGAATGATTTTTTACATATTAATGTATTATTTATCCATATGAATATTTCTATATATTTTATAACCTATGATAACCATTTTGTTGTGACAGTAACTAAATATAGATTAAATGACTTATCATTATATCTATAGGAATTACGATCCATTAGTGCTTCTATCATAAAAAATTCACTTTATTTCCTCAGAGTAAGAGATTGAGTGGAAATTGTTCAAGGAACAACCATAGATATATATTTTTCTTAACAAATGGAATTAAATCATGTAAGTGTATCATCTAAGGAAAATTATTCTAAATCAGAAGAGGATCATGAAATTAAATTTTGTCTTGTTATCCCAATTTTTGATAATATCAATGACCTTTTTAACACCTCTTTGGTCTAAAGTTTTATTTTCATTAAACTTCAATGGATCACCCACTTTATTTTAATTATTGATTTTTATAACTCTCAATAATTATATATGTTTTTATTCCTTGTACAATTTTTCAAATCCCACATATGTTCTTCTCTCTGGAATCTCGATTATGAGTTCATTTGGGTAACTGTTATGTTTCCAACATTCAATTTTTATAGGAAGTTTTCTTATTCATTTAAATGATCTTGGTTTCTATGAATAAATTTATCAAATGTTAAACCCTTGGTGACCAAGAATAATTTTGAGCGTGAAATTCATTTTAAGGGGGGTAGAAAGTAAGACCCATAGATTTTGTCAAATATTATTTTTTAATGGATTTAATTTTTTTAGTAATTTTTTACATTAACTATTAAATTTATCTGCATTTAAATGAAAAACTGATTGTATATTGCATGATATACAAGGATGAGTTTATCTTGCATTATATTCAAAACTAATCTTATCTTGCATTATACACAACCATGAGTTTTAACAAAACAAGTCATGCTATTAAAAGAAATTATTTAATATTATAGTTTTCACCTAGCCATTATAATGGTTGTCTGAAATGTGATTGATTAAAATAATAAAATATATTTTTTACACACATATATATAATTAATTATTAGGTGAAGAGTTAATTAAGAAAGTTAAAATGAATATTTTAAAATAAAAGATAAATTTTTCTTAAAAAATATGTTTTATAAAAACATACACGTCTCACCAAAATAAATTAAACCACAAACATTTGGTAAAAAATATTAACTAAATTAATCTATTTTAAATTAAATAAACTTTTTAAAATTCATCTTATGTGTTTTGTAGACAATATATAATAATAAATCCAATTTATTCGTAAAACTGTGTTTTCCTAAAAAAAAGTTTTGTTTGCCTATGCATCACAAAAGTTAAAATTACTTTTTACAGATTTTAGAAAATTAATTTGATAATATAAAGAAAAAAATTAAATATACTTTTCGATATTAATTTTTTTCGGAATTTTGAGTATTTTTTTTGAAATGTTTCATTTTTTGAATGATCATTAAAAAATAATAATTTTTAATTGAAAATTGTATTTTATTTTAATTTATTTATAATTATATATTATATTTGAAATTGGGTTTCATGTTAAATAAGTTCAATTAAACATATATTAACACAATTTAAGAAATTTTAATCAAATTCATATTTATGTTTGATATATAAACTATATAATCATTTGTGAATTTTCTCTTTAAAACATGTTTTATCATCACACATGATATATTAATTTTAAATTAACATTTTTCGGCAAGGTAAATTAATTATTCAGAAATGGATTTCATATTTGGAATAAATATAATTAATATTATCTATAAGTTCAACACAATTTTTCAATGAAAGAAATAGTGATTGTAGTGAAAATTAATTATTGTTGTTAAGGTAAAAATGGGTTTAGAGGGGGTTAAATGAAAAATATAATGGTAAAAATAACATATCAAATTATCTAAATGTTATCAGCAACAAATATTTCAACCATTAAACATCTACATTTCTATAATTCCTCATTTTTATCCTTTTGGAATATTAAAAAAGTGTGATCGGAAAATTATTTTCTAAAATATCAAGTGTGCCCTCTATCCCACCTATAAAGGGCCACCCTCTCTCCTATATTCATCACTCATTAATACCATTTAGTAAGGGTATATTCCAATAAAAATACCTTCCAAACATACCTACAATAATACTATATTCTATATTTTGGATATTAATATGTCTGATGAAGAATTTTAGTGAAAACCTAAGATGGATACCCAAATAAGAAGTTATGTTCACCAATGAGAATTTCTTGTTTTATTTCATCCTCCACATACTTCAATGATTATTAAATAATTATGATATAAAACCCAAAATATCTTACATATAATTATTTTTTTCATCTTCTACTCATGACCTACAACCATCTCCAATTCCATCAAATGGGTTACAGAATCATCGTTCATATGTATGGTGGATAACCGCCTCATGAACCGATGTCATTAATTTTTCAATATCACATATAAAATATGGAGAAAATGATTGATTTATTATTTATTAGTTATTAATTATATTATTATTATTTAATAATAATATTTCACATACTTTCATGATTTCCATTTTTAGGGAATACTATTGTGTTGCTCGTGTGTATGGTGGACTACCGCCTTACAAACTGATGTGATTAATTCACAATATACATTAAAGGTATTAAGGATTAATTTAATGAAAATATATTATATTTATAAAATGAAACTTATTATTTAATGATAATATATCATTTATATTTCTTTAATTAAATACAAAAATAAATGGAAACATCATTCACACATACGTTTAGCTTATCTTCTCCAAGAATAGTGTATTTCATTTTCTACCATGAAATACAATGGAATAAAATAAATAAATATTTTCTGAATATATATGATATTTATATACGGTTTTTAGTTTTAGATATTGTATAACCTTGATCAAATTATGATTACATAAAATATAACCAATCAAAACATAGAATAAAAAAAATAGCGGTTATTACCAGAGACATAACTATCAAAGACAATCACTAATAAAAGGGTATTAAAAGTTCATAAGAAAATAAAATATAATATGATATATTTATTTAACATTCTTTAGTATATATATAATAGATATATAATTATTATACAAGATTTTTGGTCATGTATAATGGAATTCAAGGCTTAGGGTATGGGATTTCTGTGTCACTTTTTTACTTTTTCTAGATGAATGATATATTCACAAACTCCTTCATCTATGTGGTTTATAAATTACCCATATATATATTCGCAAATTCTTATCCTAAAAACAATGTTTAATCAAATATACATTTAAATATCTCAATTTGATGGTTTTTATGGTTCAAAATTTACTAAAGTGTTAAAGGGTTTTTTTATCAATTTTCTTCTTTGAGACATATGTCATGATATAAATCAATATAATTTTATGAGGTGTATATAAAGACCCATAAAAAATATAATATCGTAATTTTATATATCCTCAATATATTATCCATTTAATTTTTTTTTATTCCATAAAGGTTATAATTAATCAATGTAACCAGAGTGGGAATGCTTTTATGTTACAATCTCATCAATTATCAGGATTTTTTATGATTATATTTATGATGATAATGATATGTGATCCATACCTCAATAAACTAATAAATTTTCTTCTACTATATTTATTCAATAAATATTCATGTAATAGTTCCATTTTCCCCCTCTTTGGTGCTTAATATAATTGAGAATATATTTTATTGAAAAAACCACTTTAATTTTTCTTTAGTGGGAATTTGTTTTCTTCCAAAACAATGTTTTCTAAAAAGGTTTTCAGATATTTTTAGATATTATCCTATTATTTTTAAAATATATTTTTACCAATGATTTAATTTAAAAAAATAACCATATTATTCATGTCGTTTTCCAAACAATTCACATTTGGATTCCACCGAAAATGTGAAATTAATATTCATTTTAGCAGGTATGGTTGGAATGAAATTTTCGAGTGTCATAGTCATTCTTCAATTTTAGAATTCCTTTATTATTTTTAATGGTTATTTTTAAAGGAATATAATTTACATTTAAAATGTTTTTCTTTAATCACAAAGGATATTTTCTTCAATAGCTGTTTTAGTTTAATATTAATTATTATTCCTTTAAAAGGTTTTAATGTTATTTTTATTGAGAAGGATAATGAATATATTTTTTTTAGAAATATACATTCAAAGTATGTTCATTTTGATTTTCAAATTTTCGAAGGGATTTTTTAAAATACATCTCCATCGATGATGACATCTTAAATATAATTTATTATTTTGCAGGGATATGATTAAAGGATAATATTATTATTATTTATCTGAATGGTTAATGATTATGATGAAAAAATGTTAATAAATCATGTTTATATTCCAATCTATATACCATGAAATAATAATTATGAAACCTTATTCTTTTCATAGGATAATTTATGTTAAAAATATTAAATGATTATGAAACCTGACCCTTTTTAACAAGTAACATTATAATGAAGTGTTTTTAAAACCCTTTTAATTTTATTTGGTTTTGATGTGATGGATGTTTTATGATCTTATAGATCACATATGTTTGATTTTCATTATTTTATGGTTATTAAATTATAACAAAATAATTTGTTTATGTTATAACCAAAGATGGGTGAGACCTACATTTCCCCTAATGTATTGGGTAAATAATTACATCCCATGAGGTATGTGGTACACGAATGGGGAGAGAACATGATTCAGTAAGGAAATATATCCCCTATGATGGTCATGGGAGTACACCATGACTAAAATGATATTTTAGGGAATGAACTCATTCCACTATGAGAAATGGGCTTCCACTGGGGATTTTGGTGTGTCTCGACCAAGATTTTTATCCCCCCATAGAGTTCCCTTATATGTGTGGGAAATGATCATTCAATAATAAATAAATTATTTTATATACCTATTTTTATTCACAATTCTATGTATTATTCCAAATTTAAGAACTCATTAATCTTGTTATTTGACTATCATATGAATCATGTATTATAAACTTTCTATAGTAATGCCAGGACTCGGGATTATGATATTTGATATGGACATTATGGTAGTCAAATGTTAGATCATGTTCTCATATCATTATTTTCATTTTATTCTAATGCATATACTTTATTTACCAATTCAATGAATCTGAGCTCACACTTTTTATCTTTACTTTCCCAATGTTATGGAGAAAGGTTTTCAGTAGTAGTAATAAAGTGTAATATTTTTTTGGGGTACACTAACGATATTTCATGAAGTATGTATATTTTTTCCCTGATTCAAAATGAAAGAAAAACTATTACGATCCTCATGTGAGTGTATGTATAATGTAATGAATATTCATCTATAAATATAAAATATCATTATTTGAAAATCTATAGTCAATATAAGATCAAAAATAATTAAGGTAACTCCTAATTATATAAAGACTCAATATTTCATTGAAAAAATGAAACTATCAGAAGACACATATTCGAATAAATCATAGGGGTCTGTAAACCCATGCTGTAGAAGTAAAATTTGAATTGAAAATGATATTGTGAAAAATAATGTGTAACCTCAAGTTACCTTCTTAATGTTACTTCTTGTTTTTCTGTTTCTCTTTTCATGTGTGTATTTCAGGCCTTTTGAGGATGGAAATCATTTTTTAGGGAAAATTAATTAATGTTTAGAGATGCATGTTTTTATTAATTAATATAGTTCAGGTATAAATCTGAAGATATATTTTTGAGGGTTTCAAGATTTTTTGGGATTTTTATAGGGGTATGTATTGGGTACTACCAATATAAAAAATTTACTGCATAAATTATTATATTATGGTGCATGTTCAACATTTGACATAATTCATGAAATTTTTTTGTTAAACGAAGTTATTAAAAGTCATAAAATTCCATTTTACAAAAAAAATTATTTCAAGGGAACAACTTTCACTCAATAAAAGCATCCAACTGGATTTTATCCAAAATCGATGTGTTTTTTGACATACTGAATTCATGTAGTCCTTATGAAATAAATTTATGGTTTATTACAAAAAATACTTTAGAATAATAAATTTATCAATTCATCACATATTATGTTTTTCATTATTCATGTAGTCTCTTCTCTCTCAAACCCCACATTTATTCTTAGTGTGACTTTGGGTGTCTTCACTCTTTCTAGATCACATCGTTCAGTGCGCCATCTTCAAGGTGGTTTCAGTACATCTCTTTGGGTACGTGACCATTCTACTTCTTCATTTCCATTGGTCTTGCAAACATCATTGTACTTAATTTTTTAATCCATTGATCTTATGGGGATGTTCTTTTTCTCCATGCTAGATATGTTGTGTGATATTATCCCAAAAGAAAACACTCATGTTTCTTTTGGGGAAGAGTGAGTGTTCATTGTGGTATGCATTACCTAACCAATTAGCCAATATTTTTTATTTTAGAATACAATTATAAAGTGTACGAATTACTTATAAAGAGTCTATTTATTATTATCTTCCCATTTTTGATGTTATGTATCCCTTCACTTTTGGTGTGTGACCTAAGTTCAATGTAGGAATTTATGTATCAAGATTCTTATACATGAACCTTAAATCTAATATTTTTGTGAATTATTTTATAAATAAATTTTCATGATTTATTTATTTGTATGTGTGGAGATGGGTTTTTTAGAGAATGTGGTTTTCCCATAATTTGTTTGTAACATAGATGGTATTTTAAAATAATTCTAAAATGAATTTATCAAATGGTTTTCAAATCATGGTTTTGATGAGATTATTTATAAAACATAGCACAAGATAATCCATGGGTAGTTTGGTGAAGGGGTAGAAATTGGCCTCATCGTTTAATGATATCTGGGAGTTCAGTAATGTGGTGCTCCCCTACTCCCTAGGCTAAGTGTCCAAGGGACTTGTTAGACAATGTTGGGAGGATCATTACCAATGGTGTTCCTCTACTCCCTCAATTGAATTCATATATCTAAGGGCATAAAACATGTGATAGTATATGTTTGGGTATGAGTGTTCAATGTTTCTTTATTAATAGGTTTCATTAGAAATAGTTTACATATTATTTTGGTTTTTACTAATTGGAATTGACTACCTACATTGAAATATGTGATGTGCATTAAAACTGTTTTACAAGGATTTTTTAGAATTATGAAAAAAGGGGAATTTTTTACAATAATTTTTATATAAAAACTATTTGACACATAATCATGCCATGTTATATTTAAATTTCATTATGTTAAATTGTTATATATAGACTTTTTAGCAATCTCCCGGGTGGGATCCTACATATCCTCTTTATATCACACCATGTACATCCCTTTGGTGGTTTGCATACGTTGATATGTATTTTGATAGAGGGATTGGAAAGTCACAACATTAGAGCATTGATGTTTCTATCAGCTAATATTGGGTAGCTGGTAGTGATATTGTGGGTGTTTTTTCATGCTCTCGCATGTAATATCCAGTTTCTATTTTAATTGACCTTAGTTGTTATACTTTTACTTTAGGTAGTTCTAACTACTTGTGGTGTATCATTTCTATTTTCTTCTTCCAATTTTGAATATAATTTCACTATTTTTCAATTCCACTATTTCTATTCTACTATACCCAATGTGTGTTCTTGGTCCCTATGGGAAAACGATTAGCACCCAAATATCAATGTTTGTTCCAAATTGTGTTCCAAATCCTAATGGGATATTGATTAGCACCCAATCCCAAAGTGTGTTCCATTGAGTCTACTATTGATTGGGAGAAGTTTTTCTCTTTTATTTTTATTGGATGTTTGGGTGCTAATCGCTATCCGATAGGGGTTGGGAACACAAATTGGGTGTGTGTTCAATCCTATTAAGTGTCAGGTTTGAAGGTAACCTAGGCCGATTCATTACAAAATGGTATCTAAACATGGTTATACAAAATTTAGGGAAGATGGTTGATGATTGATAAGATTATGGTGAATTTATATGTCAATTTTGGTGAGTTCTGGGTTAACTCTTACTGTGAAAAGGTTCAAGATACCATGTAATGTTGGGATTTGAGTCTCATGTGTTGATTTAATGATCATAAAATTATTTTCTATTTATGTTTCTCTAGTATGAACTGATATTTTCATGTCATCTGATTATTTATTTTTTTTATTTTAATTATTTTCCTTTGAGACATCCTTCATGTGTTCCTTAGAAGGGTGTACTGTATTCACCATAGGGTAATAATCATTTGTATCATAATGTTATAGAGGTTATCTTGTAATATGTTTTTATAATGGGCTAAAATGTACTACAACTCCAGAACATAGTTATTGGAATACATCCATGAGCTAGGTGAAAAACATATCAATCTAGGGAGTAATTAACAAATAAACCATCATCAGTTAAGGGTAATAATGATCCCCAATAGGAGGAGGGATGGATAGAAATTTTTGATAAAATTTTCAAATAACTAGATATATATATATATATGAATATCAAGGTGAAGTGTGCAGTGTTTAGACATGAGGTTTCCAGTAAGCGATTTTGGGATTTCATGGTACAAGTAGATAGGCACATGGGCTTCGACAGTAAGGGTTTCAGGACCCTCTTATTCCAAAAATTCTATCTAGAGTCCATGATAATGAAAAGTACTCCAAATATCCACTCTTTGATTTATAGAGAGCAGTCGATGTTTGAATACACCAATCCATTAAAGGAGTTATTTATTTTTTCTCTAGAGGTAGTTATGAATGATCAAATGAAGGCTTAGAAGTAATTATATGGTTTGCAACAATATTTCATATCATAAGTTTTAAGGATGAATATGTGTACCTTTATGGAGATGGTGGACATGACTATTGTTCAAGACATGGACATAGTAGCAAATATTGGCCATTCATCCCCATATCTTCTACTTAGTAGCGACATCAGTGGAACATAGGGACAGAAGAGGAAGTGGAATGAGCATCACAAGATTGGTGGAGGTGCTTCTCAACAGTATGCCTCCACTTTAACATCAGTTATATCTATTAGTGTTCCCTTGGAGTTCAATTAGTGTGGAACATTCTACAACACATGATGTTATTATTTTGATCCTGAAAATATATATAATGGATGGGGATGCTACATTAGATTATAATGATTCTATTTGGATATTTATAAACTTTATTATGATCAGGGATTATTGTATCTAAAGTCCACTATGGAAGAGGATGAAGCATCAAAGTCTACAGGGATCAATCAACATCCTTCAGGAATAATGAACCTTCACATAGTGGATGATTTTTCAATGGTGTTTCATGTGGGTATTTTGAAAGATAGAGGTACCATATTTATTTAACCTTATGTAGTGAATGATTTATTGGAATTTATTTCATCCCAATAAATTATTTATGAAAAGTATTTTTTGTGTGAAAACATCTTACTAAACTCATGTCCTTCATTATGGAGAAAGAAACACCTAATAGAAAGAGGGATAATTATTGGTTTTAGTGTCATTTTTATCTTTTTATAGATGATGTGGATTTAGTCTAGGAATTATTTGTCCAACATAAGGATTTATTTTACATTATTATCAGGATGGATTATATTATCGTTCATCGTCCTATGGTTGAATTTTATCATCTTCATGTCTCATTACTAGTTGTCAATGTGAGATCTCAAGAGTTTTGGGGAGAGTCTGATGCTAGGCCTAGTCATGTAGAACACTTCAACCCATAGATCAGGAGGTTTTTGTCTATTTTTTCAGTTGATCCCGATGTTATCATCTAAATTCATGAACATCCCTTGGTTGCGAGGAATTTTCCTAAGTTTTTCCCAGAATCTATCTCTCATCATCCTCTATGGATGGAGTTGGAGTTCATGATTGATCTATTTTTGGGTATGTAGCTGATATCAATACCATGCCATCCTATGTCACCATCAGAGATTAAATATATCAATATTTAGTTGGTATATCTGATAGAGAAAGGTTTTATTAACCAATTGTTTTCCCTTGGGTATCCCTAGTGATATTTTCCAAGAAGGTTGAAAGTTCGCTTTGACTGTGTGTGGACTATTAGAAGTTTAATAGATAATAATTAATATTAAGTAAATTTCCCCTATATGGATTATTTTTTTAATCCCATAAGGGGGAAATGGTTTAGGAAGATCGATATTTGGTCGGGTTATCATCAGCTCAGGGTTTGGAAGTTTGATATTCCAAAGATTGATTTCTTGTTTTGGATAGCCATTATAAATATATTATGGTGCCCTTTAATCTGACTAACACTCCTATAGTTTTCGAACTTGGAAAATTGGTTATTCTATCTACATATAGGCACATTTTTCATAGTGCTCATGGATTGTATTTTTGTTTATTTTTGATCAAACCACGATCATGAGCACAATATGACTTTTGTTTTTCAAATCCGGAGGAGTGACCATTTATATGGAATTATTTCAAAATTCATTTTTTGGATCCAATATGTTACATTATTAAAAAAATTGATTTATGTATATTGATTATGAATTTATCCTAAGAATTTTACAGTTTTCTTTTAATGAGAGGATACATAAAATTTCATTGATATTTATAGATTTTTGTCTATAATGGATACTATTAGTGATATTTAGAGGACTTATCAATGTCAGAATCACCTCTGAATGATCTTACAATGAATGGTATAATATTCTAATAGGATATGAAATGTATGTCTTCTTTTGTCGAACTAAAATTACTTATGAAATTGAATCATAATCTGATCTTACCTGAGCATGGTTAGGGGTATGTGATATAATGTGATGCTTATAGTGGGTTTTTGGTTTATGTTCTTATATAGGATAACCATATTTTTTCCTATGACTCTCGTCAGCTTTTCCATCACGAGAATAATTACCCCACTCATTATTTAGTTATTTTTGTGGTCATGTATGCACTTAAATGTTTGTGGAAGTATCTATTTGGAGAGAGGATCACCAAAAAAATTTATCAGAAGTGTTTATGTAATATCTGTTCTCAAAAATAAAATAATCTCATATAGAGATAGTGGGTGGAATTCCATCAGATTACTGACTTAGAAATTACTTAAACCCTAGTAAAGGGAAATATCATTATATACGCTCTTAGTAAGAATGTTCGGTTACATAGTGTTATGAAATTAATGGAAAGGGGGAACCATGTGTGACACTTTTTTCAATTTCATTGGGATTTTAAGGTGATGTTCCAGGTATGGTTCTAACTAGTGTTTAGTTATCATCATCTCTCCATGAGTTCAACATGTAGGTTTAATAAAAGGATGGTGATTTTATAGGAATTCAAAAAACTCTTTATGGTGGGGAGAAAATTTCTAGTGGGTCTCTCCCTTATGATGGTATTCTTCACATCTGTATTTTATTATTCTTCCAAGAATTTTTTAGGAGATCGCTTTTTTTACTATCATTTTTATTCATGGTCCATTCATTTGTGAACAATGAATATGTATTATGACTTCAGATTGTTATTTCAATGGATGAGTATGTAGTATAAAATTGTAGATTATTTTCTCCACCGTAACATCTTCCAAACGATAAAGGTAGAGCATTTTAAACCCTATGGTATGATATAACCCATTCTAGTTCTTGTTTGGAAATGGGATTAGGGTTTAATGAGCTTTTTTTGGTATTACCAAGGACTCCCAAATAAAAAAAAATTATCTTGTTGGAGATTAATCAGTTGATGAAATTAGCTCATTCCATTATGATCAAGGACACCATTAAAAATAAAGATCTTGTTACGATGTATATTCATGAGGTTGTGAGGTTCAATGGGTTTACCCCTATTTTTTTTATCATATAGGGATCCTATATTTACCTAATCTTTCTGAAAATGTTTCCAAGAGTTGATGGGGGATCTAGTCAAGTTAACTATTGCTTACCATCCCCATATACATGGTCATATGGAGTCATCAATTTAGATATTAAGGGATATTCTCTATGACTAAGTCATAGATTTGGGTGGATATGGGTAGATATATAAGTCTGGTAGCGTTTTATTATAACAATAATTATCAATCATCGATCAAAATGGATCCATTAGAGTCCAAGTATGGTTGCCTGTTACGAATGACAACTTGTTGGGATGTGATAGGTGAGGCCTCTCTTGTTGGACCAAGTCTCTTTCAAGATATATTTCAGTGTCTTTTTATATCACAATGTTGATAAAAATCATATGCTGATCATAAAATTATTCTTTTTTAATTTTCTAATGGTGACCGAGTTTTATTGAATGTTTTTTCAAGGTAATGTAACTTTAATCGTGGGAAATATAGAAAATTGTTTTCATTATATTTTGGAACATCTAAGATCACTGAGTGGCTTGTGAAATCATCATATAAGTTTTAAATATTAGCTCAATTTATAGTTTTTCGTGGTTTTTTCACATATCATAGCATAGAAAGTGCCATCATGATCACTCTCATGTTCTAAATTTATAAGGGATTGAGTTAAATCCATATGTTCCCATTATAGAAAATCTTGAAGACATAACTAAATCTCATGTAAAATTATTGTATGAAAATTTTATTATGATGGTTAGAGTTTTATAGATACAGAAATTATTTTTCCATTAGAATTAGAAGCATGATTAATCATTGAGCGAGTAGTGGCCTCACCACTTTTAGGAGCATCCAAAATCCACCTGACTTATTTGGGATGGAAAGTCTTATATTGGGGAGATTACAACATCATGTTTCATTCTTGTAGGTACTTATTAACCCTATTTTTTATTTTTTAATTTTGGGTGTGTTTTTTTATTTTGAGGATGGAGCATTTTTATGAAAAATGAAGGAAATTTCAGGGATATATGTCTCTTGAATTAATAGATACTAGGTATAAATGTGACTAAATATTTCAAGGGGTTGGGATACATTTCTTAATTTTCTACGGATTTATTTATTTGGCACCAAATATAAGAGGCATTTTCACCATAACTTTCAGGATTACAGTGTATGATCATCATTGGGAACAGTCTATGAATATTGTTTATGACACAAGAATATAGCAAGACAAAAAATTTCTTTTTACACCATAAATTGATTTTATGTCATATTAACATCTTTTAATTTGTAAAATCAATTTCTATGCTTTCAACTATAGGAAAATTTGTTTTTTGTGTACTTAATACAAAACATCCTCATACAAAATATATGGGGTTTACAACATAAATACATTTCCTAGTAGATTTAATTTTTCATCACATCTTCTATATTCCATTATCCATATATGATCTTCTCTCCTAAAACATACCATCATTCTTGTTGTTCCATTGGTTGTCTTCTCTCCATCCAAATCAATTAGTTGGGCCCTTGATCTTTGTGGTGGTGGCACTAAATCTCTCTAGGTAAGTGACCTTTCCACTTCTTCATTGTTATTGTTCATAGGATCATTATTGCGCTACATTTTTAGATCACATGATCTTGTTGTGATGTTATTCTCAATCCCTTATAGATCCATTATGGGATCATGTAAAAATTGTACCTTTTATAAATGAAATTTCCTTTATAAATGAATAATTTCCATATTTATTTAACGTGAATATATACAACTCGTGACTAATTGGGTTATATTGGGTCATTATAAGTTATATCTTATCAGATTCAAATGAATTTTTATCATCATTACCATTAATAATATATCCATAGAACATTAATAATAATATTTTAATATAATAAGGGTTGTTAAAAAATTATATTGACAAAAACAAAAGAAGTGATGGTCTCATCCAGTTGGTTTGTACCATATGGAGCCCAATTATCAGTGCATCCATGGGAAATAACATCGATATGATTATCACTTGATGAATCCCAATGTGAGATAAAATAACTAATGTATGAGGAAGACCAATTATGGGAACATTTCTAGCTCAACAAGATCACATCCCAATCCATGTTCACCAAACCACATTGTGATAATCTCTACATTACACTCCTTATACTTAGAGGATTTTCTAGTGAATAATGGGTTGTCTATATAAATCCATATAGTAAAAATATGTATATTTTATTTAAAATAAAATAATTATTATAATTATTGTTGATAATATTTAATTTATAAATTATTATGTATAGAGTTTGATACAAATTATATTTTAAAGGCAAAAATCGAAATGAATTTTTTCGTAAAGTGAAATTTCAATAAAGGCATTCCATTTAATGAGTTTGTTAATTTTTTAAGAAAATGATATATTAATAAATTTTTATAATTAAATGTTAAATATATTATTTATATTATGATATATTTTTATTAAGAAAAAATTTAACTTTTATATCATTCAAAAAACTATTTTTATCAAAAAAACAATTACTTTTTTCCATAATAGGGGATTTTAATTTTAAAGTGTAATTTATAAAATATATAGACATATCTTTATAAAATAAATATTATATTTGTAATCATCACATAAAATATTTCTAGCGGTGATGTTTTCATAATATTCTAATATTGTCCAATTTTTTTTACAAATTAAATACTTTACAAATGTTGGGTATGTATTATGACAACATAGAAACCAAAAACTGATGTAATATATGCCATAAATGTTATCCAAGAAAATATATATATTTTGATATTAAAATAACTTTTTTTAGTATATTTTAAAAAAATTATGATAACTTTATGAATCACCAAAATATATATTACATATTAAAGTTTTAAAATTATCTCCGTACAATCATGACTCACTTCCACATAACCAGGGGTAATATTTTAATGAGTTATATTCATGGATATATAAAATATTTAAAAGCAATCATATTTTCATGAAACCATGGTAAGAGAAATTGGAATTTTTTTGATTTTGATTACATTATTATATAGAGTCCAAAACATATGTTGGTAAATTAATAAACAACTCACAAATTTGTTCTGATATATACCCATTAAAGATATCGTTTTTCTTAACTAAAAATCCTTTTATAAATAAATTAATCTAACCCTTCCAATTTATATACCTGTAAAGTAGAATCCATGATCTGAATACTATTCTCCTAGAATTTTGAAAACACCCTCTCAAGGAAAGGGATCCTCTCCTTCTCTTATTTATTCAAGCACATCCTCTGTGTTATGCCTTTTATTTTCCATTTTTTCATGATGGGGTATGATCTCAAACATACCTATTACATACCTTATGATTTCCAATTAGGGAGATACAAATTTCACACTCATTAATTCATCCAATGATTCATTATGTACCCTTGTTACCCTACCAAAATTAAAGTGTGATTTTTCTATGCTAAAAATTTATTCAAGAACACCTTTTATGTTATTCCTTTTAGTTCCGAGTTGTTCATTTTTGAATATTTTCAAACATATCACTATTAATTAAATCATGATTTATAAGTGATTATATTATCTTTTTTCTCTCATTAACCCTCCCAAGATTCATTATGTACCATGTTATTCCTCACATATTATCAAGTAATTTTATAATGAAAAAAAATTATTTAATGAATATCATCTCCATTTATACAAAAGGGTATTCAACTAGATGTAACTATAAATTATTTATTGTGATATTAAATGTATATATTCCACAATACATAGTTAATGGATTAAAGATGATGAAATATCATCCTATGTTGAATGATCTATGTGGAAAACTTATGGATGAACATGACATGAGACTGATGGGTGTACTCTAAATTATATAGCACTCCAATTAATTATGAAATGGATTAGTCTCATAAAATGACATGTATGGGATTATATAGTAAACCTAATCCATGATTTTACTTTTTATTCTATTTTATGATGTATTTGAGGTTATCCTTAAACTATGTTTATCATTTCATGTTTATTGTAGTTTCCACATTCTTAGGATTATTTTTTCTATCATTTTGTATAAATCCTCATTATTAAAAGTTATAATTATCACCCTTATTATGTCCCATTAAAATTTCTATTTAATAACATGTAATACTATAATCGTGTTATTATTTTCTTTTCTTTATTGTTAATTTATAGATCACCTCTTTTTTATGTATATCCCCATGTTATCTATTGCAATTTTAAATGCTATTGAATATTGGAATCTTGTAAAATAAGTTTCCAATAATGTTGTTGTACACATGATTTATGTTAATGTTATATGTATACAATTCCAAAATGCACATTAATTCATGATATTCTATGATTATTTTATATGTACCTTTTGGTTTTAAATAATTATATAATTTTTTTAAAGACATGGGTTTTCATAGTTTGTATTAGAGAAAAGGTTAGTTATTTTAGGGATTATGATTACAAAAAAATAGAAAAATCCATAGGGACAATACAAAACATATGAAAACATTCATAATTTTTTTATGTATAGAGTTAGTGGTTTACACGTAAATATATCTATTTATTGATAATATAAGTGGTTGTGGATCTGGAATTAATGTACCTAGGGGTATCAACTATGAAAACACTATTTTGAGCTAGACTCGATCAGTAGTTTGTGCACAATAAATGGCCATGTTGCACACCTACTTTGACAATCAAGGGGAATACTCTTTAGTAAATTAAAAATCTCATTAAAAACTATTATCAATGATAAAAATACCATATGATTTCATGATAGGATATAAATCATGGATAACTTATTGTAAAGCCTGAAAATTCATAGATTAAAAAATATTAATTATTTATGTGTTATCTCTGTACATTTCATATTTTCCTTTTATGTGTTCAATAATATAAAAATATATCATCCCTAATTTTCCCATTTTTCTAGTCAATGGTTTTATATATGATGAATCAATTCAATAAAAAATGATAGAGGAATTGTGATGACTAACCAAACAAGATTCCCAATATGATGGGAGTAGGATTTTAAACTTCATAAATATTATTTCTCAATTAAATCATGTTTTCAACGAGAACATGAATCATGAGTAATACTCAAATCCACCCTAAGATATATAAATTTTCAATTGATACATTTATGTTATGAAGGCCTCAAACATTTACTAGATATTATTATACCTTAATTGAAAAATAGTGGCTCATATCTATTTAAATGTATTCATCCATCACTAAATTGTCTATGAATGAGAAGGTCATGATGGTCATTTATTGTATAAAAGTAGAAGCTAATCAATGATGGATTTTAGTCAAAAATACAATGCCAAGGAGGATATAAACCAATTTAGAGTATGTAATTCTTGAAAAGAAAAATTGGATAAATATTTTCCTCACACTCTCCAACTAAAAATGGGGAGGGATTTCCTAAGACTGAGGAAAAATATAAGTATATCTATCAGGGTGTGTGAGGAAAACATCACAATGTGGAGGAAATATATTTTCTGTTATCGTTTTATCATGTATGAATATAATTTAAAAATGAAAAAGTGTATCTATATCTAATTAATGAGACAATGGAAAATATCATCCTTGAACACATTCTCATTGTGAGGGGATGTGATGATGTGTTTTTTAATGAATTTATTTCGTTTTCCCCCTCAAGGAGAGGTTAATTAGTCAACCAAACATATACCATTACCATTTAAAAACTCATAGGAATGTCATTATAAGAAAAAATATATCAATGGATCCTACAAAAATTGATCCAATTTAAGGGTGTCTTAGACCAAACTCTTTGAAGGAAACATGTATTTTCTTTAGATTAGCTCGGTATTGTTGTTTTTTAAAAGGTCCCATTATTTAAAATACACCTAAAAAATATAACATGTAATGTATTTAAGTTATTCTATGATTATAAATGTCAGGAAATATTTAAAGAGACGTATAATATGATAATCACTACAATTGTACTGACTTTACCGACCTATTGGGAAGGATTTGTGAGATATTTTGATACATCTAAAAAGGGCTTGGGGTGTGTACTAATGAAAAATTAAAAATTAATATCATATTCCTCCTTCCAAAGAAATATCCATAAGAAGAAATACATAAATCATGGTCTATAAATGAGGGTAATGATCTTCTCATTTTAGATTTCGTGAAATTATCACTATTGGAAGAAGTGTAATATATATATAAACTATAAATTCCTCAAGTATATATTCACACTAAAGGATTTTAATATAAACCAAAAAGGTGGTTAGACATAATAAATGATTATAATTGTTCATTCCATTACCATCATAGGAAATATAAAAATGTTGATAATTTTATGATCTAAAAAGATATCACAACTCTATCCAGGGTGATTATTTTAAGAGATTCAATCATCTTAGTCATCCAAAGGATGAATATGGGGAAAATAAAAGAATATTCATCATATATTAGTAAAATAATATCTCAACCAAATATTCCTTATATAATCTATGTTACATTGAAATATGATGGTTTTTTATAGATTAAGGTAAATTATATTATAGAGATCAACTTGGTGATGATTGAGTTAATAGATTTTGAATCTAAATATGTGTCCCATCAAAACCAAAACTACAGATGAAACTTCTAGATTATGTTCATAGATCATCCTTAAAAATCCATCTACGATGAAATAATATGTATAGATAATTGAAGAAAATTTTCTTGTTGGATAACATTAAGAGAGAGATTATGCAGTTTCTATCCCAAATATTGGTATTCCAGTGAGTCAAATAGGAATGAAAAAATATTAAGGGTATCACATAAGCATATCCTCTACCAGTATGGAAATAAGAAAACATAACCATGGATCTTTTTTATTGTCACCTTATGACACCTCTATGTAATAAATACATTAAGGTGGTAGTCGATCACTGAAGAGACCACATTGTGTATGAGTGGTGTTTGTTTTAAATTATTATAATTGGTTATCAATGTTGGTTACTGAAATATGAATATATAATTTACGTAAATATGATGAATATTTTACAAAGATAATATATCTTTATGATGTTCTCAAATATTATAATTTAAATAAATATATAAATAGTTTGAGGACATTGATTTTCAACTCTGAGGATTATTGAACTGGTCTTAATTTTAGAATACATGTTTCACATGGTTCTATGAAATGACACCTTTTTTAAAAATAATTATAATGATTCAAGTTCCAACTATTTTTCAATTAATATAAGTTTATTACCATTTAAATTTTAATTTTCATGAGGTTTCTATGTTTAATAGATGTCAAATTTATATTAAAAAAACCAGAAGAGTTGATGTTGTACATAAAATATTTCATTAATTAATAAATAAACTCTAAGAATTGATGATCATTCTAAAAGAAAAATTCAAAAAGAGGTATTTTAATTCTATTATATACATAGTTTTTATAAAGTAATTTTTTAGGGATTATATAATAATTAATCCAACCAATACAATACATATAGTCCATCCCATCTACCACAAATGGGACTAAAGTTCAACCACATGGGAGGTTCATCCTAAGGAAGATTTCATGGAGCCTAAGTATTTTTTGGGACATCTATAGGCTTTAGGGTAAGTCCACATGTATAGGGTGTGTATGGGTAATCTATATTGGGCCTCCAAGGGAGCCCATGGAAGGCAAAGCGGAGTGTGGCCCATATAGGCATGATGTGCTATGTATATGGGCGATAACACCAGTTATAGCTCAAAAAAGCAGTGAACAGGTATTACATATATATAATATCCCATCTACATGAGTAATATATATGGGATTACTAAACATGGAACATTTGTTTCCACATAAAAAACATATGGATAGAAGCAAGGTTGTAAGATGGGTTTAATCTAGACCATCCAAATCATAAAGTCGGTTGTCTTCAATAGTTTATATCCTTTAACTGTCAAAATTGGGACTTCATTACTCTATCCTTATTTGGTGATCATGATAACCAAGTTTCACGAGATAGTGAATATGTGATAATTAAAAGATGAAGGTTTGAACTTTTATTCATTCATGACATGCTTTTCATGAAAATAGAAGTTTAAATAATAAATATGGAACAAATGAAAATGAGTTTTATAAGGCCTTACATGCATCTTATTTTTATAATTGAGTTATATATTTAATTTAATCATGTGATTATCCATGTTTTCACATTATACACTCATAAATAGAATAATGATTCATCGTATATGAAGAGGTGACATAATTTGTGTTGTCACTTAACCTACAATTGAATAATCAAAATCTAATATCATTATGAGTTAAAAAACAATATTAACACACAATTACTTTCATTATATTTTGTTGGTTAATTAATAATGACTAGTTCATGATTATAACCTATTGATACCAAATCCTTGTGGTGGAAATACAACTATTGTTCATGTATTTCTGTGAGAACCCTTATTTTCATAAAAAATATCATCTCAATGTTTTTGTTACACATATAAGGAAATATAATGCATAAACTCCTTGGATATTGAAATAATGCGAGTTTTTAATACCTCATTGTTTGTTAGAATACATTTCACACACATCCAATGGGATGAAGAGTCACATGCATGAAAATAATGTTTACAAACTCTCATTATGCTTCGTAGAGGAGAATGATTTTGTAAACTAGTGAAAGAGTTTCTCACTCTCACTATGTTATCAGAATCAATTATTATGTATTTAAAACCATATTCAATGAGAAACTAAACACTTCCTTGACAATTTCACAGTATTAAATAAAGCACTTCTTTATAAAGGTTGTATAAAACCATTCTGGTTCATGAGAATATGATTGTTTCATGTAGTTTTAATTTTGAAAAAAAATAATATAATAATGTTGTTGTAACATATAATAACCATGCATGATGTATAAAGGAAGTGGAATCATGTATATGAGCTTAAGTAAAAAAAATATTAAAAAATAAACTGATTATTTGAAGGAGAACACATTTCATGCACACAAATACATGAATAGAATGCATGCCTAATCATTGAGATTTAATACATCAGGAATAAGGTTTCTTCAATTTTTGTAGATAAATGGAAAATAAGAGATAGAGTGAACTCAAATTAAATTTGTCACTTGAAAAATTAATAAGGTTTGCTTGATTAAGAATCTGACACAACAAATTAAAATCTCTTGTTTTTTATTGAGTTAACATCTGTTGATTATCATTTGGGTTGATAGGTAGAAAAATAGAACTAATATAATAACCATTGTTGATATTGTGTATTAGATAAGAATTAATTTTTATGATGTTATTTTAAGTTTACCTTAAATTAATTTAATAAAAACAGTTGAATCTTTTGATTCTTGCAATATTGGAAGGAAAATCTTTAGTGAAGTCGATTTTGAATTGAATAATAAAAAGATAAGAAGAAGAAGTGGTTATCCAGTATATATTTAATTTTTTATAATTTTGTTTGGGAATAATTATATTTATTATTCCACAATCTATATATATCATATTTAATGTTATAATAAGAATAAATTGTGTTTTTTAGTTCACTTATGTGAACAATATGAACGTTTCTCCCCTATTGTAGTGCAAGGTACCAATTGAATGTGATGTTTATGGAAGAAAAAAGTAGCATAGTGACATCTAACGATAGTATTATAGGTTAGAAATTATTCTTGGTGTTAAAAACTAACTTAAATAAGAATGTAATGACTATCTTCAAAGATTTTATAAATAACCGGTGAGGAGTTGAATGTTGGAAAAATTATTCAATGGTCTAGGGAAGAATAATTTTTTCATTCCACCTCCTAAAGTGTAGGTAGAAAAATGTGATAAAGTATTTTCTCATAGAAAAAACAATGTAAGTTGGTATATCATAATATTTAAGAATATGTTTATTGTTCATCACTATATACAGGAAGAACAAGCTACTATTATTGTTTAGTGAACCTTGTAAAAATATCAGGTTCCATCTCTATTTTCTATAATATACTTTTCTATGATAAGAAAAGAATAATTATATAATCAAAATCCTATGAGGTCTAAGTGTTAAATGGATAATGATTTTAAAAGGATACAAAGACACCAATATTGATTCACCCCCCACTTTCTTAATGTTAGGGATATCCCAAATTGTTCCTTTCATGTGGTATCATATGGTTGGTTCACATCAATTGGATTCTCTATGTTTAATCCATCATCCTTTTAGGATTCTTGTTTATTTTCTATATTTAAAGTAAAGTGCAGTTTTTTTGTAGGATTTATTTATCTTCGAGTAGATGACTCTTTCTACCAAGACCAGGATGAACAAGAAAAATAAAGAGAAAAGAAATATAAATAAGAAATTACATTTATCTAATTAAGAGGAAATATCAATATCATCATGACTTTGATATAGTGAATAAATATAAGGATTGGAAAATAAAGATTTTGTGGATCAAGTTTCCACCAATGAAATTTAAATCTATCTACATCAGGTGATCTAGAGGTATGTGTTAGTTCCTTTGAAAATTTATTCCTAATTGAATATTATTTCACAATTGGTGATGATAAACGTACAACTTCTCAAGATATATCAATTAATAGATGGAAATAAATTCTACTCTTTTTTTCTAAAGAAATATTCTCCCTTGTTTGTGGAGTCAATCTATTTATAAAGGAAAAAATTACCCATCTAACAGTATGAGTAAATATAGTGGAGAATGATTTTAAGGAAAGATGTCAAAATATTTAAACCTCTTGAGATAGGATTGAGCCTCTAAAAAATCATGGAGGGTACTTCATGTATATTTCTCAAAATGGATTAATGATGTTATTGTGAAGGTGACACTAGAATTAAGTATTTATTCACTTCAAGAGAAATTAAAAATTAGTTGTGATTTCAAGGATTTACATTTGAATCAAAATTTCATGAAAATAAAATAACATGTCACCTTATTATTAAACAACATTAAACTGAATGATGAGTAACATGAAATAATATATATATCTTATAATGGTAAGATGATTATGATTGATTATTGGAAAATAATCCACTATATGAAACAAATATAATAGGATGTTCAGTAGACCAATCCTGAGAAGAAGTATATTGGGAATTCATAAGAGAGTGAAATAGTTAATTATACTACTCAATGATCACTAAAAATTTCTATAGTTAAGAGACTTATAACATGGGGTAGTAATATCCTGATATATATTTATGATCTATTTAATGTATTTTTGATGAAATATGCATTATCTAAAGCATATTTTAATAATTTTTATAGCCATATTATCATGAACATTATAGGTTTTAAATAAAAATATGAACTAGTATGGAAGAATAAATGTGATGAGAAAACTACCACCATAACTATATTGGAAATGAGAAATAGTGTGGAATTTGGTTCCCTATGAATATCACAACAATTTGTGAAGGATAATAAAAAACATCGTACAAAAGAAATTAGATTATCATTTTTTCTGGTCAATGTTCATAATACAATGGATTTGGGTATTATTCATTTGATTTTTGGTACAATCCTCTAATTAAAATATTGAAAAGTAATATCATATCAATGGGAATAAAGATAGAGATGAATAGAATCATATATAGGTATTTAAAAATAAGTATATATTGAATAGATTTGGAATTCTTGAAAATATATAGGATGTCGGAAATATTAGTGCTCTCATGGTTTGGTACATGATAATTAGAACGTGCTTCCAAATCAAATGAGAAAATATAATCATATATTTTTTCTAGGAATGAAAATTAAACCATGTGAATAAAGAAAAATAGTGCTATAAAAAATCTCCCAAGAAAATTTCAAGCCGGAAAACTGAGAATTCCTTGGATATCAAATACAATAATTTAAAGAGAAGGGCATCCAAAAAAACTAATAAGAGATATGGAACTCTGAATAATCCATTTGAATGATCCAAACACACCACCATGGATCCTGATGAAATGTTAGTTATTTGGCCAGAATATTTGAAAATAATGAGAAGTATAGAAGATACAAAAGCTAAATCTTGTGTTAATGGAAATTAAAATATATCACATGATGAATAAAAAGTGAATGAGAGTTTTAAAATAAAAGGAAACTCTTGTGTTAAATAAGTTCTTTGTGGGAGATGTAATACATCTAGTCAAATTGAAAAGGTATGTTTAAAAATTCTACCAAAACAAGTAGTAGTCTTTAATAAGAATTAAAATGTATCATCCATGAATTATTTTATGAAAAATAATTCACCACATAAGGAAAAAGACAATGTTAGAAAATCCATGCTTCCCCAACATACAACAGAACAAATTTTTGGATTTTCTTTCATGAATACTAAATGAAATGTAACAACATTTCTAATAAAACTATGTCAACCTTTCTAATTAAATTAATAAGTAATTTAGATTAACCGTATTCTCAAAAATCATTGTGTATTGAATTTTTTATTATATGGTAAGTAATTTAATTTGATAAAACTTAGTAGGAGGAAAAACTAATATACAATGAGTGCTTTAAATTATTGATAGAAAACGTGAATAATTCTATATCTATTAATGATTCCTTAATTAAAATTCAAATAAAAATATGATGGAGGATAAACTATTATTAATTATAAAATATTTATTTCTAATTCAGGAATACTTTGATAAAGTGCATACTATCTTGGATTAGTCTTAATTTTGATATCATAAACAACAAGTGTTCATAAAGATCATCATTGGTGATGTTGGGGATCATTTTAATCCAAAAATTGACAATGTTATGATCCATTCTGATGTATTATCCAAATTAGTACATCTTGAAATTCGTTCTTTTATAGATAGTTTTTTATGAAAATTTTGATAATTGATTCCCTTGAGGGGGAAAATGAAAAAATATGGAGATTTTTCCATAATCATTATTTCAATTGGTATCAAATATTATTATTCTAGATATTTCATGACGATATTATTATTATAAAGTGTTTATTTTTTCTAAAACTATCATCCTCAGTTATCAAAAATATTAAACTAAATACAATGGGAGGGAAATTGAATTAATAAATTGGAAAAGAAATGTGGATGTAATGGATGTTCTATAAGGCCACATATTCTATTTGTTAAAATTGAATGTATTTAAACTATTTTTTGAATTGGGTGTAATAATTTCAGCATGATTATTCTTAAAATTATTCAAATCACATTTTTTATTTTCATCATGGAATGGAAATTAATAACCCTTGAAGATTAGTATTTTGTTCTCATTTCATGAGGAATCATAATCAGTTGGTTAGGGATAGCTTTTTTGTTAGAATAAAATCCTCA
The DNA here is from genome assembly GCA_963277665.1 of Viscum album. NCBI lineage: Eukaryota > Viridiplantae > Streptophyta > Magnoliopsida > Santalales > Viscaceae > Viscum > Viscum album. The sequence goes on from OY728131.1 coordinate 270,231,941, forward strand.
AGATTTCTACACTAAGTATAGATCATGTCGACATAGAGTGAAATAATGGTTGAAACATTTCTTAATAATGAACTAATATCATGTTCCCATGAGCTTTGTATTTCATTTACATAAAGGGGAGATAAAGTGAAATGGAATTTGGGAAAATTAATTGGTGTAGATTCACATATTGAGATATTCATTTCAAAATAGCATTAAAGGTATTTATAAAAAATGAAAGGGGATATTGAATATCAAACTTTGTGTATGAGTTATATTTTTTTCAATTATATTCATCGGTTGTCCAAGGTGGTTAATTAAATAGAATATTACATTGAAGTCAATGTGATGAAGAAGTTCCAATGCAAATGGATAATCAATGAAGTTCTGAAGCCTTATAAACTAAAGAATCATATAAATGGTTTGAATAATTTTAGTTTCAAATATACTAATTTTTGAAAACTTCATAATTTACAAATACATGTTTCACATAGTGATTTGACATGACACATTTATTGCAACATTGAATATGATTTATGTTTCATCCATTAGTGGATGAATATAATCTTCACACCAAAAAAATATTTTTTTGTATGAGGTTTTTAATTTAATAAAAAATAGTAATTATATTCAAAAAATAAAAAAGGTTTAAATTACTTAATTAAGTGTTTAATTATTTAATAATGACCAAACAATAGTTTAAGATCATTTAAAAAGAAACTATCATGAAGAGTTCTTGGAATTAAAGTCTATACTTAGTTTCTTCTATGTTATTTTATGGGGATAATATAAAAAAAAATCTACTAAATAAAAGCCAAATGTGATTGCCCATCCACTATATATGGAACTAAAGTTAACCACATGGGAGTTCCAGACCACTGAGGCTTTCATGGTAGCTAAGCAGTGGTAGGGTCATGTATAGGTTGTACGGTGAGATCCGATGTATAATGGATGTATGGGTAGGCTAGAATGAGTCCATAAGGTATCTTGCTGAACATAAAGTGGGGAACAACCCATGTGGGTCTAATGTTCTACATATCTGGGTTTCGAACACAGTTCCCAATCAAACAAGTTGTGGAAAAATGATTTCTTATATAGAACATCCTAACCACAAGATGAATCCGTATGGGATGACTTAACATGGTGCAATGTTCATCCATATTAAATATAAAAGGATATAATAAGGTCCATCATATTGAATTAACATGGACCATCTGATTAATGACGTCGATTTTGATTAACCTACCACAAAACACTCGTGATCGACATCGATATTTCTTCACTCAAACCATCTCCTATGGTCATGCTATGCTGAGTTCTTGAGAAATTAAATGTGAAATAATTATACTACAAAGGATAAAAACATTATTAATGAATTATAAACATTTAATGAAATGTTTAGGTTATATAATGACCCTATGATCAATGAAAATGTGTTTTTTAAGGCTACTCATGTGTCTTATCTTCATGATATAGTTCAAAAATTAATAAAATCATGTGATTTTCGTCATTTACATGTGATATAATCACCGAGAGAAAAAGACATTATTTCATAAGAAGTGGAGATGTAATTTTTGTTGTCACCTAACCGACATTTTAGTAAATAAAATTTGATATGTAAGGGAATTAAAAACCTTGGATTCACATGGAATTATTTATAGTATTTTGAGTCAGTGAATTAGTGAAGAAGTTTCGGTGATTCATTCAAATAAATATTGAATCCCCAGGGAGGAAACACTTCTTTTTTTGATTATTTATATGAGAAATCTTCATAAAATAGAGAATATCTACAATTACAGTTATGTTAATAAGTCAAGGTGATGTTTGAGCATCCTTGTCTATGTAAATAAGGGAAGTTCTACAAGCATCCTTTATTGCGCGAAGAAGCGTCACATACGTCCTATATAAATAAGAGCCAAAAACATTCAACTTTTATTAACATGATCTCATCATAATTTGTGATGGAGAAGAGTTCCATAAAGTAGTTATGGGGTTTCCCACTCACTCTATGTTACAAAATGAATGTTTTCCACATATAAAACCTTATGCAATAAGGAAAGAAACACTACATAGTTTCGTCAATGTGTAAACCAGTGGTAGTGTTATATAAGTGTTCCATAAACCAGTCTAGTTTGATATGAAGACATAACATTCACTAAAATTAATTTATCACCAACATAATAAATAAGTTTAACATAATTAATAATTAAACATTACAAATTAATATCGCATATTGTTGACTGAGTTTACATCATTAAGGTATAATTTGGTTCAATGAAGAATAAAATATAATAGATACAGTAACCATTGATGATATTGTATATAAAATAAGAATTAATTGTGAATATGTTGTGTTTTTATGATCCTAAATTGATTTAATAATCCCAAAATATGTTTGTAATTCTTGCATGATTGGAATAAATTGATTCAGTGTTGTCAGTTTTGTACTAAAGAAGAAAGAGATAGAAAGACGAATTTATTGGACAATATGTATTATGATTATTATCAATTTGGTTCAGTGATATTTTTTATAAATACATAGTCTATTCATATATTTTTTATTCGTATAAGAATTATAATAAAGTGTATCTTATAGTTTGTTGATTTGAAGAAGTGGAAGTTGAATTTTGATACTATTATGGAAGTAACCAAGTTAAGAAGTAGTTTGTGGAAGAAAAAATAAGCATTATGACAACCCAAATTAGTCGAATCATGTTGAATACATTATTTTTATTACAAACTACCTTAAATAAGAAGTTGAATACTATATTAGATATTGTATAAAGCACTATTGAGGAGTTGCAAGTTAGACTTCTTCATCACTTATCTCGGGAAGAAGAATTGTTTCATTCATTCCTCCTAAAGATTTGGGACCACACTAGATAAAGGATTATCTCCTAGATAAATCACTATAATTATATATCCCATTATAGTGTAGAATATATTTATTGTTCATCACAGTACATGATAAGGACTATCTACTCCCACTAAGTAGTGAACCTTGTAAAAATGTGTTGTTCCATCTTTACTTTATTATATATACATTCATATTATAAGAAAATGAGAAAGGAAAATCAATATTGTAATAGGACTAACATGTGAAATGTTAAAGATTGGTAAAAAGTTAAAAATTCCAAAAAATTGATTCACCCCCATTTAGTGTTAGGCATATTCGAAAATATTCCTTCAAAAAACCATTCAATGTCATAAAACTTCATTAAATTAATGAGAATCTTCTCTCTTGAACAACTCACTAATAAATACATAAGTAAAGTGGTAAGACTACATGGAGTTCCACTCACTTTCATATCTAATTAAGATTTGAGATTTACTGTGTGGTTTTGGAGAAGCCTTCAGCAAGAATTAAAAAAAAAATTGGGAATCAACACTACTTATCCCACCCAGATTGATGGTCAGTTTAAAAGGAACCTTAAAACTCTAAAGGATATGTTGAGACCTTGTTCCCTATATTTCTAACGATATAACAATAAAAACCATCCACTAGTGGAGTCCTCATTTAACAATTGATTCCATTCTATAACTCAAAAGGAATCATATGAGGCCCTATATGGGATGGGGTGTTAGACTCCAACATGTTTGCTTGATGTTGGATAATAAAAGCTAATGGAAACAGATCATACCAAAGATATGACAGCTAATGATTAAACTATTCATCATCACATGAAATATGTACAATGTTATTCGAAAATCTATATAGATAATCATTGACAACAATTAGAGTTTTACATTGGTGATATTGTGTTCATTTATATACCACCATGGATGAATGTTGTGAGATTAGGGAAGAAGGGAAAGCATAGCCCTAGATAACTCATACACTTCTATATCTATAATTCACTCCTATCAAGGGGTGTGGAAAAAAATTTATATTCCCTATGTTTAGTCTAGTTATTTACCCTAGGATGTCTCTGGAAGATGAGTGCACACAAAAACGTTTTTCACTTTTAAACTAGATTAAAAATGTAGTGTTTTTAAATGAAATCGATAAAAGATGATTGAAATGAAATTTGAAATTTAAATGATTGAAATATATAATATTATAAGGGTGACTAGGTCAAGGTTTATTTCAGAATTGTAATTCTATGCTTATTAAATTTAATTTACACCTCTTATTCTGAGTTGATTAATGTGAGATTCCAAAATCGTTTCCTCTCACATAATTGGTTAAATTTTGATGGTGAGAGAAAACCATACCATGATCTCAGTTTGGTCTACTATCCTTCCATATAAAAAAGTGTTTTAATGAATACCCTCAATTTACATGGGCAATACCCGATTGGGTTTTGTGTATCCCAAACAATAAAAAACATCCACTACTCCTTTTTTATGTTCTAATGATTGTCGAGTATTTCACCACTAATATCTGCTGTATTCCATCATATATAAACCATAAATTAGTGGGGTAGATAATGATCCCTTACCAAAAAAAGAATAACAGATTTAAAATTCAATCACGATAACTCTTTATAATAAAATACACTATATGTAATTGAAAACAATGTTGAATAAGAAATAAATATCATTCAATTATTTCCAAAAACTCAAGCATTAAAAATATATAAATCCAAGTATTCCCCAATCATAAAAAAATGTTTACCCCACCAATGTAAGGGTAATAATGATGAATACGAATGAATAAAGAATTAGAAATCTACAGAAAACAAAATAATAGAAAGAGGGAAAGTGAAAAAGTTATCCTCCCTATTGTCATTGAAAGAATGGGATGAAATGATATGCTTTGATAGGTATGAGCTTCCAACCTTTTATAGGATGAATTTTTCCACCTAAGTTTGAAGAATTGTAAATCTAATAAATAACCTCTTAATGTATTTTTGACTTCACTAATGTTTTTCATAAATATCTTGGATTTCTCTCCTAAAATGTTCATCGTATATGGACATGTATTCTGAGAGTTATGCCTATTTTAATCTGAAAATTTACTCTATCTAGTCAGACTCTCCAAATTGAAATTTTTGTATTATAATACCTTAATGATGATTCAAATGGAAAATTCATGTGTCCGAGACTTAATGAATGTTTCTCTGAATTTTCTTTTGCATCCACCCACTGAATTTAACAATAATTCATCCAACCTTGAATGAGTTAGGGGCCCAACCTCAAAAATAGACAGATATATAAATCGTTTTTCTAGTCCAATTGTGAGTTTCTTTTGAGATTCTATATAATGAATTCAGATTGTGGTCAATAAATATGAAATGAATACCTCAATTTTTACAATCCTAAAAAATAATGAATTTCATAGTTTTGATTAATATAAAAAATTATATGGCCATGACAATGATATAATTTAAAACTGTTAAAAACCCCAAAAGGACCATTTTTACAATGAAGCTAAATATACAACTAATATCAAAAAATGTGGAAATTTTTATTAAAGGATCACTTTGGTAAGATTTAAAAAAATGAAATTCAATTTAAATTTATTGAAATTACTTTCCCTATCAATTTACCCACACTTATCACATGGACTCCTAGACATGTAAATATTAAAATTAAATCAAATTGAATCCAAAACACATACCCATGAGATCTACCAAATCCAAACCATGAAACAAAAAGATATCATTCCTTATAAAAAACCATTATTTCAAGTTATTAATATAGATAATTGAAAATATTTCCACTTCATTTCATATACCATGCACACAAAACTCCAAACTCATAATAATTGCCTCTCATCTCATAAATGTAAATGTTTAAAAAGGATTTCCTCATCCAAACTCATGAAAGTGTCACCATGGGCTTGATAAAATTCTAATTCCATACCCAATGTGAGTCAAGGACATGAATTTATCATCAATAATTTTCAAGGTTGTTTTTTGGGTTTCTGTTTGTTGGATTTAGATGTTATAAATTCTAAGGCTGAAAAGGATGGCTTGGCTCTTCTAAACAAAAAATGAAGGATTCTAATTTTTACTCATGCATGGTATCCCTCTCTTCCATTTTTAGAAATTCAACTCCATCATCATTAAAATTTAAGGAAATTTCACTTCATTTAGAATTTAACCAAAAAAATATCAAATACAGTTTTTCTTGATTTCTCTAGAAAAGCACATCTTTCTTTCTCCTTTGGATGGTTGAGAAATTCCAAGATTCTTTTATTATGAAATCTCTAGAAAGGAACAACTTTTAATTGAATGATTTCTTTAGCCACCACATCAGCTCCTAAAATTTTAATTTCTACATAAAGTTTCACCAAATTATGTTGTATACCACAACACATCTTCCCCCTCACTTATGTTCAAATAGATCATGCAATTTCACCTCAAGAACATGTTGGATATAGAAAATTTTCTTGTAATGTGGATAACCTAAGAGGTTGTTCAGGGATTCTAATGGCTATAAGGATTGAATGCATCATGTAGGCCATAATAAAAAGTTTTTTTTCTAAAATTGGATTTAAGAAAAATAAATGAGTCAATACATTAAAACATATGTTCCTGAAACCCTTATGTTTTGGCCAGAATAAATTAAATTTAAATTAAAGAAATCATGTTATGTTTTTCTCATGAAAATAGGTGAATGTAAAGAATATGAAAAAAATGGTTTTGAATCATCACAATTATGTGATTTTAAAATATAAAGTAATGAGATGTAGCATGGGATTCAAATATTAGAGTAATTATCCTCAAATAACAAAATATTTTAACTTGATACAAATTATTTTCAGTGTTCATTTAAGCTTAGTTCCATTGTATAGATTGGATCACTCACTGGAATGGGTTTCAAAAATCACAATGATAATCATTTCTGCTCAATAGTTTTGAAAATACATTAAAATTAAAATAATATAAAAATAACTAAAAAACAAACAATAATTTGTTTTATTATTTCTAAGAGAAATAGTAAAACAAATAGCATATAAAAACCTAAACTCCAAAGGTTCACTCTAGCAATCATAATTGATGCAGTCTCCTTAGTGCATTAAAATGGATTTAACATGTATAGAAATTTGAAAATGAATCACAAAATGTAAGAAAATATAGAAAATATGTACAGCCTTATTTCTTTTATTTATAAATAAGTTGGAGGAGTGTGATATCTTCCACTAGATCTAATAGTAGGGTCCTCATGAATTTCATCAACCTATGTCCATTAATAGTGAATGACTCCTACTCTCCATCCTTAATAATCATCACAAAACCAAAAGGATATAAATGAGTAAATATAAATGGACCTTCCCATATGGAACTATGTTTACATAACATCATCTAGAGTATTGAGTAAAATAATAGCATGTTTTCTCCATGATATATGTATTTTGGTTGGATCATCTTGTCATAGGCCACTCTTGTTCTTTCTTTGTAAATCCTAAAACTTTCAAATTCTTCACTTATAATTTCCTCCAAATCCTTCAAATTCAATATTTTATCTTTCCCATAAATTTCATGATCCTAATCTATCTTCCTCACAACCCGATATGCCATTTTATATAATTCCATAGGTATGTGGTAGTTTTCCCATAAATCAGCCTATATGGACTGATTCCTATCGGGGTTTTATGTGTCATTCTATAAGACCATAATGTATCTTCCAACAATTTTCTATAATCCTTACTATATTAATTAACAGTATTTTCCAAATTCTCATTGATTTCCTTGTATGAAAATTCATCATTCGCATTAGTTTGGGGATGATAGAGAGTTGATATTTTATGATGCACCGAATACTTCCTCAGCAAATCCTTCATTCTCCAATTGAAAAAGTAAGTCCCTTGATTACTGATAATGGATCTAGGAGCTCCAAACATACAAAACGGGAATATATGTCCATTCCATATCTAAATTAGTTGCATGATACTACTCTTGTCCCTCTTTTTCTATCTATGGATACTAAAATTTCTCATTTATTGGGGCAAAGAGTTGATTCTGCCCGAGGATTGTCATTGGGGAATCCGATTGACTTGTTTGAGTCCATAAAAACAAGGCTGTTGGAAGGCGTGATGAATTATGGAAGGTTTTTGTTTCTACTGGATGTTTCCCCCCATGTATAGTTGGCAGACTTCTTTCAATGCTGATAGAAAAGACTGCTGGTTGAATTGGTGAGTGTACGTAGGTGTATGTTTTATCTTACCATTTTAATCCATATTTGATTGGAGGGATTCATTGATCAATGTTAGAAGAGCCTCCTAACTTTTTGATAGTTTTTAAAAATGTGTATATGCCTGTTTATAGTACTCCATCAGATTTAAATAACAATACTGGTTGGGCACTGCTAGATGAGTTTGTTGGCCAGCGGAATTGGGACAGACAGCAGTATGTTCCCGTTCGATATTTTCCATCAAGTTAGGCTGATGGAACTCTCTGAAGGGGAAAATGTTATGTTCTTTATCCATATTGGCTTGATGTTGCCCTCAATGGTTCATCCGGTATTCCTTAGTTTGAGGGAGGTGGTCCGAACAACCAAAGGGAACACCCCCATCATGATAAGGGTTCACTGTCATGTGATTCTACTGACGGTGATTATTGGTAGGATCCCAAGTGATAGACCCCTATTTTTTTTATTTGAGACCATGAGTGACCTCTTGAACTACATCCATATAGTATAATAGGGAATGGTTGTCCTGTTTTAAGGATAAGTACCTAAAAATGTTGAAGATGGTGGTTGGCATTGTCTGCTTCTTGACCGTCGGTCATCGCTGACCAACGATCAAGGCTTGTTTTTAACTTGGAGAGCCTCTCAGGAAACCTCTAGGGTTAGTATAGTACCATGTTAACAGTAATCTTATACTAGTTAATTTAAGACCTGACATTGAGGTCGCTATGTTGGTTATGATGTCTTTACTATTGATGAAGATCCATCTTCAGCATTGGTTAGGGAATTCAATGATGAAAATTTGAAGAATTCCATTTGGAGTGAAGGGGGTTCTGAGAAAACCTATGAAAAACAAAAAACTCCATTAAAGAAAAATCATATATATGTGTACATGCATGATTGATTCCTTTTTTACTTCCTTTACAAATCCATAGAGTCCTGACAGATGGGTAACATTATTAAATTCATTAAGGATCTGCATTGGGTTCACCAATTTTTTTCGTAGTTCCTTGGAATGTGTAATCTAGTTAGGAATCACTTCATACAAGTGGTTTCCATTGGATTTATTTATGGAATCGAAAACATCCAACAATTAATTTTCCAAAAGGTACCCTCTTTACAAATGCATTCATTCATTGGGTTTTAACTTACGATAGTTAAGGACATGCATTTTTCAAGAGGATGGGAGTTCAGACTCATCACACCATTTTAGGGGGAATTATTGTCTACTCCATGAGTCAATATATATTTGAGATATTTTCATGAATCCTTAATAATTCATCAAGTTTAACATAGGTTTCCCTTGTAATTTTCGTTCAATTATTACCATGTATGAAATTTAGAATAATCTGTATGTATTCTAGGTGCTTTATTAATGGAGACCTATGTATGTAATCGAGGATCACCATCAATGGTATCCTTTCATAAACTATTTAGAGACTCTTTCAAACATTGTTATAATGATACTGGTTTTTAAGCCACTCAGTGGGGAACAATGGATTTTTTTGTCGTATCTGGAGATGATGGTTTGTTTTGATATTGGGATTGTACCCATAAATGGGCTACCGATGTATCATAGTGAAGGGAATTATAACCCTCATAGTTCTGTTCCACATAATGGGACACATCATACCTTTCAAGGTAATTTGATAAGGACCTAGATTTATTGTTTAATTTCATGGGGTGAGGACATCTAAGAGAAATGTACTTATTCATATTTTGGTGTGCGAATTATTCCTAAATAGCTGAAGGAACTTCAAAAGAATATGGGTTTCCAATTTAAATTAATCCCTGTTGGGAATATAACCCATGAAGAAGTGGAGTGATTTGAAGTATTGTGTTTGAACCTCAAAGATGAATCCTACATATACCATTTAGATTGGAATAAAATCCACAAAGTTCGATTAATATCATTGGAGAGTATTGTCCTTTGAGAGAAATAATTTTGGGATTAATTCCTGAAAATGACTCCCTAGTGATAGGGGGATTAATTTGGGGATTACTCCTAAATAACATGCTCTGATTGAGGGAATTAGGATTGCATTCCTATAGAGGATATCATGTGTGCTCGAGCACTGATGAAGGCTTCCAAGGTATCCCAATTATGGTGGGAATCAGAGTTCTCATAGTTCAGAAAGTTTAGGCTATGCAGATGTTGTGATTATAAAAAATCTCTAAGCTTGCATGCGACATGGTCAATATGAGAAACAATAGGGTGTGAAAGATTCAACAAATGTACCCACACATTTCCTCCTCCGCTGGTGGAAGAGGACGCACCTATGGTGGTGAGGGTGGATGTGGACGAGGTGACCAGGTAAGAGGGCGAGGTGACAAGCCTTCCTTCTATTCTCTTTACATTGGACAAGGGTCCAATGTAAGGAATGGGTGAAGGATAAGGAAGTAGATAGGAGAAATACTGTAAACTTCTAATTGAAAAGATATGGTCTTACACCATGATGGATGCCCTAGATGATCTCAAGAGGGGAGGGGGACTTCTCATTTTCATGTTTATAAAAGAATGTGTGAACAATACCTTCCCTACTAGAGACCTGAGGCTATAGGTTTTAGAGATGTACAGGGGAGGATAGATCCCGAATCCTAATCCTCTAAATTGGGAACTTCCCAACAATGTTCCTGGGAGAAAGGTCTATGTGACTGTAGATATAAAAACCCAGAGACGCTCCATGAATCCTAACCCCATTTCAAAACAAATGTTGGAATCCTCTAACTGCACATATACAAACCCAAATAGAAGACACTTTGATGTTACTTTCCCAAAGGATTAATGAGTAATGATGTTTTAGTGGAGGTTTCAACATAATTCCTTTCAGACATGGGAGCCAAAGAAAAATAATCCTTTTAATGAATGGAATTGAAGAAGGCTTGATGAAAGGATTATAGAATAAAGGGATTAGGTGAATAAAATAAGGTCATCCAAATAAGTATCTGGCATGAAATTTTGGTCACACAAGTAGGCTTTGGAAAATTGATGTTCACTTAAATTATTAACAAACTAGATGTTAATACTTGGGTGATACATCACTCAATCATTCAAGAGTATTCATAGGTATTCCTGGAAGTGGGGCACTCAAGTTCCTTTGAAAGGAATGGGTGGCACGTAAGTGTTTCTGATTACAGGAGGATGGAATATTTAGGAATGAAATTTTTAATGATTTTAAACACTAAAGGGATTTAAGTCCTATAATCCTCTTTCAATTCCTCTGTTCTAGTTGTTAAGGAACAACTTTTAATATTTTGGAAGACTTGGGTGAAGCACTTGGGAGACCAGAGCAGCAATTAGGCTTTAGGGAAATTTTTCCATACAAATAGATTCCCCAAGGGTCTATTTATAGGAAAATAAGTGACCCATAGTGAAATGGCGGTGGGCCACCGAAGTGGGTTGCATGCTAGAATGGGTCACGCAAGTACCATGCCCGCCAATAGATCATCGGCAGGACTAGGTTGATCCAATTCAGAAGCCATCAAAAATCATTATTTTCGTCTTCTGTTTTCTCCTATTCTTTCAAAGTCATTCCCCTTTGTCACTTTTTAAACATTTTGATGTAACAGAGTGTCGAAAATCACATGTGTAATGGTATATTTGAAAATATTCATTCAAACAATTACATGAGATCAAATTCTTGATAAATGAATTTATTATAACATATAACGATTTTATAAAATATAATCATTATAATTAATTTAACTTATTTAATAGATTTAATTACATAAAATAAATTGGTTATCTTGTATAAATCAAAAAACCATGTTTATCTTGCATGTGAAACAATATTGAGTTCATTTGATGACGTATGTTACACACAAGACCGAGTCTTAACATAAAATAATATACTATTAATATTATTATGATAATCATCAATTGGTCTTTGGAATGGAGAGAATGAAGGAGGTTAACTATATTACAGAATTAAATTATACATATTTTTATAAGATTAATTCATTGGATACGAATTAATAGGAAATAAAAATAAAGTCCAATTGAGTATAAATTGTGTGTCTTTAGTAGAAACTATATTTATGACCAGAATAAAGTTTTATGTTAGAAAATTAAATTAATAACAATTAGTAAAATATGTCAATGAAATTTATTTTTTATTGTCTCAATCAATGTTTTAAAAATTCATCAAATATATTTGATAGGCATAAGATAACAATAAATCAAATTTTACACTTAAAATGGTATTTTTATAAAAAAATAGTTTTACAACATTTTAAAGAAGCACTAATTAAAATTTTAATTGTTGAAAATTTTAAAAATTTTATTTGAAAAGGTAATCATTATTTTTAAATCCTAATATCAAAATTTACTTAGGGATAATATTTGGTTTTTTTTAGAACTTTCATATTTTGATGAATAGTGAAAAATACTAGATGCTAATTGAAAAATTCTCTTTCATCTAAATAGTTTATTATTTTAAAATATGATTCAAATTAGTTTTATAGTATAATTAGATGAAATTTACATCATTTAATAAAATTTAGGACATTTTAATCAATTTCCCAATGAAATGGTATTTAAAAACATTTTTACCTTTTGATCCTTTTAATTTAAAAACTCATTGGTTTGTTTCATCTGTGGGATCAATCTTAAATTAAATGTTTTCACATAAGTTATTGGAATATGTAAAATTTGATTCCATAACTCGGGTAATAAAATTTTATAATTTTTATTAAGGTAAATTTTTTTACCAAAAATATTATTAAATGTAATTAAAATGAATTTATATGATTATGGTAAAACTAGTTTACATAATGATTGAACATTAACTATAAAGAGTAAAGATGACCCTAAAATAGTACAAAAATTACTACATGTTCATATTTATACCGTTTCACCAATAATTATCTATAGTAGTCCACTTTAGACCCTTTTAGGGAAAATTAAATTTTGGGGAGCAGTCAAATCCTTCAAAAAATACCAAGTGTGTCATCTCCCTCCCTTATTAAAGGCCACCACCCCTCTCACTCTATCCAAATATATAAATCAATTGGTATCATCAAAACTCTTCCCAAATAATCTCACAACATCCATAATCTCATCCAATAATCCTAATTTTTTGTATAATGAAAACCATGAAAGTTATTTGGTGAAACCAAAAGGAGATATCTGAATAAGAGGTAACATTCTTCAACGATAACTTTTAATTTATTTCATTTTACACCAATTAAATGATTATTGTAAAATGATTAAATAATAAACTAAGCATCGTAGATGTACTGAGGTTTTTTTATGTTATCGTTTATACCTAAACACGCACACACATCCATCAAATGGTTAATTAATTCACAGTGTGTTTGTATGAATGACTACTATCATGCAAAATGATGTCATTATTTTTTCAATTCCGACCTCTCATGGTTTGGAATTGTGATGTGAATATTGTTTTTATATGATATATATGAATTTATTATATATTATTATATAACACATAATGTCCTTGCTTCCATTTTTTGTGAATACGATAACATCATTGGTGGATGTGTGGTCTTCCACCTCCACAAAGCGTTGTGATACATTCACAGTTTACATGGAACAAATTAAGGTTATTTTTAGTTAAACATATGAAACAATCATGACTTATATATGATATAAATGAAATAATTAACTTTATAAAAATTTGATATTTCATTTTCTATAACACATTTTCAAACACTGAAAGGTGATTACATTATTCATGGACATGTGGACAACTGCCTCCACCAAACGCTGCCCTCTAAATATGTTTTTTCATTTTGACAATAAGTCTCTTTATGGATGAGTGGTAACCTCAAAAAATTGAATAACAAATTTAAAACACTACAGAATAATGCTCCAAAATCCAACCTAAAACATAAAAAATCACACATCAAACTAAAAAAAATAGGACAGAGCACTCAACGCCATGGGTCATGAATAGCCTTGAGCAATGCTCCCTAAATGAAACCCTGATTTGAAATCATCCAATCATAATCATCAACAACTATGGTGATCTTAATCCATTAGAGTAACACTTGTCACCGTTAGCGAAAATATGAAACCACCACTCCTCCAAGCGATGTGAATCTTTTTAAATCACAAATAATATATATAAGTATATATGATTAAATAATATAGTATTTATGATATAATTATGATTATCTAAATATATGTTTTACTTTCCATTGTTCAATAATGATCATTCAAAAATGGGAACGTTACTAATTCGTACGTATGGCCTACCATTTCCATGATTATAATGTTAGATCATCATTTATAAACATATTATATGAATGGTTTTAAAAATATAATTAATTTTTATATATTATAATTATGCCATGATTACTATTTTGTTTTTTTATAATGACCCATTTGACTATAGTTGACCTACTAAAGTTGTTTTTTACACAAATAATAAATATTGTGAAAACACCCTACTTAACCTAAATTATTTACCTATTTGTTTAAAATCGTAAAATTAGAAAAATAAAAGTTATAATAATATTGGAAAGGGTTATTAATATTTGAAATAATTAAAATAAGTTTAATATTCAAGAATATAAAGGAAAAAGTGACCATTCTGACTTAGTTTAATGGATTTCGTCTCAATATCCTTTTAGGGAGGAATATTTCGATGTTATACACCCACCATGTTAGAACCCGGATTTTATTTTAGAGTTACAGGCTTCTTCATTTACTTTTCCTTAAGTGTTTTTGAGACAATATGGAAAATGGGGGAAAATCTTGAATTTTTGGAACTACACGTCGTGTACTTTATCCACACGTCATTTACTTTTGGTCGTCTTGGGATGAGTACACTGGGTGTGTAGCCATGCCAGCGACGAAGGGAATAGGAACCGACTACACGCCGTGTAGTGGTACCTTACATGCCATGTAGTCAGTCGGCAGGCTTAAACAATAAGGCGGTGGTGTCGCCGCCAGCTGGGCGGCAGTACACGCCGTGTACTTAGGAATACATGTCGTGTACTCATGTCGACGGATGAAGAGTGTGGTGGTGCCCCCGGAGGAACAGTTAAATTAAGGGAGTACACGTTGTGTACTTGGAAGTACATGTCATGTACTTTGTTTTTTCGGCTTAAAACAGGCAGTAGCATCCACATTTGGCAGAGGAGGCACTTGAGCCATTTTGGAGCCAAAGGAGGAGGTCGGATCTTTGAAGATCCACCGGGCATTCCTCTAGAATCCGATTCGGCTTCGGACGATTTCGTTGGAACCGCACGGGTAAGCCCTCTCTTCTCCTGGTATCGTTCTTGCCAATTCTTCTCCTAACGTAAGTTATTTACATTTGAATGAGTTTTGTTCTTCATCAGATCTACGACGTTCTTGGGCGTTTCTAGAGTCGCCGTTCGGGTATAACATTCATTGGAATATAAGGTAGGTGGGATTGTGTTTAGTTTTCCAACTGCTGTGTGTTTTGAGCATTTTTGTGCCACGAACCCATGTTGGGGTGTCGTGTGGCTGAGGCCGTTGCTATATTTAATACCTAGAATTGATTGGGTATTTAATTGTGATAATAAAATACTGGTTGAGATCATTGCTTGTATCCGGAACCACCCCCGGGGTGTGTTTCTCTATTTAGCCGTTTGGCCAGGATACCCGAGGGTATTCCTTCGAAGTAATAATTGTAGAATTTCCATGAGAGGAATTGCTTGTTACTGCTTGTTTACCTATTGGGCATGGCCTGGTTAAATGTTTAACCTGAGGGAGTTTTTGTATTTAGCCTGAGGGCGTTGTTGTGATTAGCCTGGGGGCACTGCACTATTTATCCCGAGGGCTGTAGTTATATTCTCCTGAGGGAAACCTTTCGTGCCTGAGGGCTTGACATCTGAGCCTGAGGGTGACACTTCCTACACCTGAGGGAAATTTCTGTTACGCATGACGGCTATACCTACGGGTTGGATTCTTCTTACCTGAGGGTAAGGTTTTGTTTGTCTGAGGGCGTGGGCTATTTACTAGAAATGCACTGTGTTGGTTTCTAAAATTTAAATAGATTTAATGGATAATGAAATGGCAATATAAATGTTAATTAGTTACTTTTGAGTACTGCTTACTTTATTGCATTTTACAACTGCACACTGTTGTTGCATGCTTACACGCAGTTGGGCACGGGCCTTTGGTGGGTGCCTACTGAGATATATTTCTCACACCCTATTTGGGTCACGCTTTTTGGCCCAAACAGATTACGTTGTTGTATGTGTTGATATGGGAAAGAGTCCCTATACAGGTACTTGACTGTTGCTGAGGAGTAGGAGGGCATGGGACCGAGCCTAGGCTCAGGATGCCGCTGCCAACTGTTTTGCTTGTTTTGCTGTACTCTATTTTTTGTTGTACTGTATTGATGTATAACATGTTATGGCTGTTTTCATAGAACATGAAACATGTAGCATCATCACTTATATACTGTTGGTTATATCCACTGCTGTAGTTATTTCAGTTGTCTATGTTTACTGCTTCCGCTGTTTGTTGTATGTTTATTTTGGTATTCCGCTGCACTACACTTTGACAAATGAGGGCATCGTTTCCCCACTATCAGACCTGGGCCCTCGCTGCTAGTCGGCAGCCTCTGGCATTTGGGGAAATGTGCTTTAGGTCACGTGGCGAACCGGGCTCAGGGCACCCATTGCGTGGCACCCAGGTCGGGGATGTTACAAAGTGGTATCAGAGGAGTTTCTTTTCTTGACTTACTATTTGGAGCCGTAGTCAGGGATAGGACAGAACGGTAGTTGGTAATAAGCTGTGCCCGGGCGTAGCTAACCCGTGTACAGGGAAAAGCCAGTCTACCTCATATTTTTCATTATTTTGATTTTGAAATTTTAGGGTTGATATGTTTTCACCGTTGGGTGACGAACTTGGATTGTGCTGTTTATATTTCTTATATGGGTGCTATTTAGTTTCAACTCGATGAGATGAGGGTATGTCGTCTCATGCATCATATAAGAGCATGCTAGAAATCACATGTCATGCATAGTTTCCATGCCATGTAGGTGCATTAGAATTTTCATGTTGTTGTGATATTTGTTGTGCTAAGAAAGAATGCTGTTGTGATAGCTTCTTGATAAATACTTGCCTGTCTGGTTGATCTTGTTTATAGGATGGACACCAAACATTGGTTTTTGGGGTGTATGGGCCCCCATTGACCAAAATTTGGTGGATTATTGACTGTTATTGGTTATAACACAAATAAGATGTCAAACTTTGATTCAGTGGGGGTGTATGGGCCCCCACGGGACTGAATTTGACACTTAATTGTTGTTTTTCAGTATTTTCTAGGTTCCGGGGAAGTTTCTGAGGCATACTATCCTGAAAACCCAGAATACACGCCGTGTATGACCTCCTACACGCTGTGTGTTTTCTTCTGTTCGGGAAGAAAAATGAACTTTTTGAGTACACGCCGTGTACCCCGTGTACACGGCGTGTAGTCTCTTCTCGTGTCACAAACGGTGTGGGCGGCGACACGGGGTAGGGAAGGGGTTGTCTAAAACACTCCGGGTAGTTTTTGTACACATCGTGTTGTGTGACCCAGAGTCCGTCCCTATATCTAACAACATGGGTCGGTGAACTCTTTGACAGAACACACTGTGTCAGTTATAGACACGCCGTGTAGTGTGGCCTGGGGACTCGGCTGTGTAACTAACAACACGGGCCGGTGTCACCTCTCCCTGAACATGCCGTGTACATGTGGGACACGCCATGTAGTCTTGTCTGAGGATAGACCGTGTGGAGTTAGTCGTGTGGCTGGGAAATAGGATGGTGTACACGCCGTGTGCGGGTGTAGCACGCTGTGTAGTGTTAGGACAAGTAGTCGGCCGTGTCACAGACGACATGGGAAGTTGGAAAATAACACCGTACATGCCGTGTAGATATAATACACGCCGTGTAGTTTTTTTGAATGGAAGCCGTGTGGCTTAGCCGTGTAGAAGGACTCGGGCAGGGTAAAAGAAGTCAAGTACAGGCCGTGTAGTCAGCGTACACGCCGTGTAGTCTTGTTTTGAAAATTTTGAAACGCCTTCTTCCTCTTGTTTCATTATGGTTACTTTGTTTCAGTCTTAATAATCTTGAATCTGAGGCATGCTTTTGACCTTGTAGAGTCATGCCGCCTAGACAACCGCGAGTTTTTCGCCAGGAGAGTGGCGATGATTATACTCCAGAGATGGTGGGCCATGGGCTACCAGTTGATCCACTAGGAGAGCCATATGCGGCACCAGATGTTATACTGGACACAGGCGCGATGGAACAGTTCTGTGAAGGCTTATTACGATTCATGCAGACCTTTCAGGGAGCTCCGCAGGCTGCCACATCTATGGCCGAGCTAACACGTATCTTTCAACAGCAGCATCCGCCTACGTTTTCAGGGGATAGCGGACCACATGCTTCAGAGTCTTGGCTAGGATCGATGCAGACTATATTCGAGCATCTGGAGACGCCTCCATGGCGGAGTGTCGAGCTCGCGACTTACATGCTGTGTGATTCTTCCAAGAGGTGGTGGTATGTTACCACCCAGTCAGAGCATCACATGGACATGGTGTGGGAAGATTTTCAGGCATTCTTCTATGACTTCTTCTTTCCCGAGATGCTGAGGGTAGATAGATCTTGAGAGTTCATGAATCTGCAGCAGGGCGCTATGTCGTTGATGGACTACTCTGCTCGTTTTACAGAGCTTTAGCATTTTGCACCCGTGCTAGTGGGTGATGAGACATTGAGAGCCAGACGTTTTGAGGATGGTCTTAGGTATGACATCCAAGCGCTGGTAAATGTTTTCATGTTTCCTACTGTACACGTGACTGTGAATCAGGCACTGATTATAGAGAGGAACCTGCAAGAATCAAGTGGTGTGGGCCAGAGCGGTTCAGCACCAGTTACTGGTACAATTTCTGCTGGCAAGAGGAAGAGACAGATGGACTTCTATCGGGGCGGCAGTACCGGCCAGGCAGCTTCTTCAGGTGGGTTGGTCAGGTGCTGCCAGTGTGGCAGAGAGGTGCACAAGAGGCCGTAGTGTCCACGAGACCCAATGGAGTGTTGAGCTTGCGGCAAGATGGGCCATCTGCAGCGCTTTTGTAAGGTGTTTCTACTAGTGGCTAGTGAGAGGGGTTCTGTGCAGACTCCGTGTGCGGGAGTAGGACCAGTGGATTCATTCCAGTCTGGGAACTGTAACACGTTAGGGCGTGCAAGCAGAGATTGTAGTCGTGGCCATGGTATCCAGACACCAGGATCTCAGAGGCAGCAAGGCGAGACAGCTCAGGGTAGCATGGTTGTGTCGCAGGGCCATGACACTGGGCATGCATATGCGGTGCAACAGACCCAGAATGAGCAAGATCCCGGACCTTCTATAGTCAGATGTAATATTTTAGTAACTTCTGTCTTGTCTTCAGTACTTTTTGATATGGGTTCTACACATAGTTTTATATCTGTACCCATTGTGGAGAGCATTGGGCTCGGTGTTTCTACTTCTTCTAATATCTTGACGCTAGACACTACATTGGGGGCTAGTACGGCTGGAGTGTGTCTGTTCAAGGAGTGCCCCCTTGAGGTTGGTGTGTGTCACTTCCTTTGGGACCTCTATGTCCTGAAGATGATGAGCTATGACGCCATTCTCGGGATGGACTGGTTGGTTCCCTTTCGATCCTTCATAGATTGCTACTGTCTTAGGGTTTGTTTCACGTCACCAGAGGGAGGGGAGTTTCTATAGAAGGGTGAGTGGGATGTTCGGGCCAGTCAAGCTGGACTAGAGCATCATGGGAGAGGTGGAGTCATAGCCCAGATTTCGAGCTTATATCTGGATGACCATGGGACTTGTCAGATGGATTTCCCTCTAATTGTTGATCATTTCAGGGATGCCTTCCCAGACGCCTTTTCATGTCTACTTCCGGTGCACGATGTGGATTTCTCTATTGAGATAGTTCCAGGAGTAGCACCGGTGTCCATTCCTCCTTATAGGATGGCCACACCTGCGTTTTAGGAGCTCAAGAGGCAGTTAGAGGAGTTACAGGCAAAGGGTTTTATCCGACCTAGTACATCTCCTTGGGGTTCTCCGGTCCTTTTTGCGATGAAGGCAGAGGACACCCTCAGACATTGTGTGGATTATCGGAAGCTGAACCAGTAGACGGTTAAGAACCGATATCCCTTTCCAAGAATAGATGATCTATTTGATCAGCTTCGTGGAGCACGAGTGTTCTCTAAGATTGACTTTAGATCCGGATATCATCAGCTGCGCGTTAGACCATCAGATATACCTCTTGCATCTTTTAGGAGTAGGTATGGTCTATATGAGTATACGGTTATGCCGTTTGGACTCATGAACACGCCAACAATTTTTATGGCTCTGATGAATCGTGTTTTCCATCCGTATCTTGATTAATTTTTGGTATTATTTGTGGACGAAATCTTGGTGTACTCTCACAATCGACATGACCATTCCACCCATCTTGAGATCGTATTGAGTACACTGAGAGAGAATCGCCTATATGCTATGCTCTCGAAGTGCCACTTTTGGATGGACCAGATTCACTTCCTGGGTCAAATCACCTTAGAGGAAGGAGTTTCAGTAGACCCAGAGAAGGTGAGAGCAGTAGTTTCCTGGGAGAATCCCAAGAACGTGTTTGAGATATCGAGTTTCTTAGGGCTGGATGGTTACTACAGGCACTTCATACAGGACTTCTCCCGCTTAGCAGCAACGTTGACAGGTCTGACTAAGAAGGTTGTGAAGTTCGTTTGGTCAGAAGCTTGCGAGACATCTTTTCAGGACCTGAAGGGAAGGATGACATCAGCACCGATCTTGATACTCCCATAGTAGGGGATGAGTTATACAGTTTACTGTGATGGATCAGGGATTGGGCTGGGAGTCGTTTTGATGCAGGGCGATCGAGTTGTGGCGTACGGGTCTCGGCAGTTGAGGCCACATGAGAGGAATTACCTGACGCATGATCTCAAGTTGGCTGTAGTTGTGCTGGCATTGCTCTGTTGGCGACATTATCTATTTGGAGAGCATTTTGTGGTTTTCACCGACCACAAAAGTTTCAAGTATATCTTTACTAAGCGTGACCTAAATCTGAGGCAGAGAAGGTGGGTCGAGTACCTACCGTCCTTCGATTTTGAGCTTGCCTATACTCCTGGTAAAGGTAATGTAGTAGCTGATTCACTGAGCAGGAAGACTCAGATACAGGCAATGTAGGAGGCCACTGGTGAGTGGCAGCTTATGGATTTGTTCTCTGAGATGCATCAGGAGGTGCATGCTAGTCAAGGGCAAACTTATCTTTCCTCGTTAGCTGTGACTTCTACCCTCCTGGAAAGAGTGAGTATTAGGCAGTTATTGGATTCAGAAGGTCTAGTTCTACGGGATTTGGTGGCAAGTGAGCACCCTCCTCCTGGTTGGACGATATGATATGATGAGGTTTTGCATTTCCATGGACGTGTATGGGTTCCCGGGGATATACGTGAGGAGCTGATGCGGGAGTTTCATGCTTCAGCTTGAGCAGTTCATCCAGGGGTTACCAAGGTGTATCGTGACTTGAGGCGTCAGTACTGATGGAAGGGTATGAAGAGAGTGATATCTGGTTTTGTTACGAGGTGTTCCACCTGTCAGCAGGTGAAGGCAGAGCATTAGAGACCATCTGGGTTGTTATAGCAGTTGCTCATTCCAGAGTGGAAATTGGATGATGTCGTGATGGATTTTGTGATGGGATTTCCATGGTCACCTCGAGGCAATGATGCAGTGTGGGTAGTTGTGGACAGACTCATGAAGGTAGCTCACTTCTTGCTGATCAAGGAGGCCTTCGATGTGGACGAGCTCGGGAGGCAGTATATCCGAGAGATCGTACGTCTTCATGGGGTCGCTCACTCTATCATTTCATATTGGGAAGCCCACTTTACAACTCATTTCTAGCAGAGTTTTCAGAGGGTGCTAGGTACAGAGGTGCTTCTGAGCACAGCATACCACCCTCAGAAAGATTTCTAGTCAGAGCGGACGATATAGGTCCTAGAGGGCATGTTGCGTGCATGCGTGCTGGACTTTGGGGGCTCTATAGAGAAGCATATAACCTTAGTCGAGTTTTCCTATAACAATAGTTTTCATGAGACTATTGAGATTGCACCATACAAGGCTTTATATGGTAGGCCATGCCGGTCACCTATGTGCTGGTTAGATGTAGGTGAGGCAGCCTTACTAGGGTCACAGCTCGTGCAGGAGACATCTAAGCAGGTCCAGTTGATTCGAAAGTGGATGTATACCACGCAGTCTCTTCAGAAGTCTTATGCTGACCATCGTAGATGTCCTTTGGAGTTCGTGGTTGGGGATCAGGTTTTCTTGCGTGTTTCTCCGAGTCTGGGACACAAATGGATCAGGAGACAGGGTAATCTTTCACCAAGGTATGTGGGACCATTTGAGATTCTTGAGAGAGTCAGGCTGGTTGCCTATCCGTTGTAGTTACCGTAGCGGTACCGATCCATGCACAACGTATTCCACGTGTCTCAGTTGCGTCGCTACCATTCAGACCCATCTCACACCTTTTAGCCAGAGGAGGTTGAGCTACAACATGATGTGTCCTTTGAGGAGCATCTGATTTGTATCATTGAAAGGAGCACGAAGGTTCTCCGAGGCCGGTCAGTTCCTCTCGTACGGGTCCTATGGAAGCATGGACCAGTGTAGGACGAGACCTTGGAGCTGGAGGCCGACGTACGTGTTCAGTGGCCAGAGCTGTTCTAAGCTTATTCTTCGTCGCCCTTGGATGGGCAATTCGGGGATGAATTGTTATAAGGGGGGAATTTTGAAAGAACCTGGTTCTTATTTTTGTGGTACGGGCTTCTTATTTTCCTTTTCCTTAAGTGTTTTTGAGAAAATATGGAAAATGGGGGAAAATCCTAATTTTTTGGAACTACACGCCATGTACTTTATCGACACGTCGTGTACTTTTGGTCGTGTTGGGATGAGTACATGGGGCATGTAGCCATGTCGGCGACGAAGGGTGTAGGAACCGACTACATGCCATGTAGTGGTACATTACACGCCGTGTAGTCAGTCGGCAGGCTTAAACAGTAAGGTGGTGGGGTCACCGCCAGCTGGGCGGTAGTACACGACATGTACATAGGAGTACATGCTGTGTACTCATGTCGACGGATGAACAGTGTGGCGGTGCCGCTAGAGGAACAGTTAAATGAAGGGAGTACACGCCGTGTACTTGGATGTACACGGCGTGTACTTTGTTTTTTTAGCTTAAAACAGGTAGTAGACTCCTCATTTGGCAGAGGAGGAACTTGAGCAATTTTGGAGCCAAAGGAGGATGCCAGATCTTTGAAGATCCATTGGGCGTTCGACTAGAAACCAATTCAGCTTCGGACAATTTCATTGGAACCGCACAGGTAAGCCCTCTCCTATCCTGGTACCGTTCTTGCCAATTCTTCTCCTAACGTATGTTATTTATGTTTGAATGAGTTTTTTTCTTTGTCAGATCTATGCCGTTATTGGGCGTTTCTGGAGTCATCGTTCGGGTATAACGTTCGTTGGCAAATAAGGTAGGTGGCCTTGTGTTTAGTTTTCCAACTGTTGTGTGTTCTGTGCATTTTTGTGCCACGGACCCATGTTGGGGTGTCGTGTGGATGAGGTCGTTTCTCTATTTAATAACTAAAATTGATTAGGTATTTAATTGTGATAATAAAATGCTGATCGGGATCGTTTCTTGGATCCGGAACCACCCCCGGGGTGTGTTTCTCTATTTAGCTGTTTGGCTAGGATACCCGAGGGTATGCCTTCAAAGTAGTAATTGTTGAATTGCCTTGAGATGAATTGCTTGTTACTGCTTGTTTACCTGTTGGGCATGGCCCGGTCACCTCTTTAGCCTGATGGAATTTATGTATTTAGCTTGAGGGCATTGTTGTGATTAGCCTGAGGGCACTGCACTATTTAGCCCAAGGGATGTAGTTATTTTCTCCTGAGGGGAACCTTTAGTGGCTGAGGGCTTGATTTCTGTTGCTGAGGGAGACACTTCCTACACCTGAGGGCAATTTCTGTTATGCCTGAGGGCTATACCTGCGGGTTGGATTCTACTTACCTGAGGGTAAGGTTTTGTTTGTTTGAGGACGTGGACTGTTTTCTAGAAATTCACTATGGTGGTTTCTAATATTTAAATGGATTAAATTGATAATGAAATGGAAATATAACTGGTAATTAGTTACTTTTGAGTACTTCTAACTTTATTGCATTTTACTACTGCACACTATTGTTGCATTCTTACATGAAGTTGGGCACGTGCCATTGGTGGGTGCCTACTGAGATATATTTATCACACCCTGTTTGGGTCACGCTTTTCAGCCCAAACAGATTACGTTGCTACAGGTGTAGATAGGGGCAAGAGTCCCTATACAGGTACTTGACTGTTGCTGAGGAGTAGGAGGTCATGGGACCGAGCCTAGGCTCGGGATGCTGCTGCCAGCTATTTTTCTTGTTTTGTTGTACTCTATTTTCTGTTGTACTGTATTGATGTATAACATGTTCTGGCTGTTTGCTTAGAACATGAAACATGTAGCATCATCACTTATATACTGTTGGTTATATCCACTGCTGTAGTTATTTCAGTTGTGTATATTTACTGCCTCCACTGTTTGTTGTATGTTTATTTTGGTATTCCATTGTGCTACACTTTGACAAATGAGGGCATAGTTTCCCACTATCAGACTTGGGTGCTTGCTACTAGTCGGCAGCCTCTGGCATTTGGGGAAATGCGCTTGAGGTCACGTGGCGAACCGGGCTCGGGGCACCCGTTGCGTGGCACCTGGGTCTGGGACGTTACACACCATATTTAATGAGATGTATATATATCCCCTTTCACATATCATATCATTAATTTTTTTTTATTATCATGTTTTTTAATGTTTTTTTAAATTTTATTATTTCATCATGATTTTAATTAAAATATTTCCTAGTGGTATCGGACACATTGAGTTAAAAATATATTTTTAAATGTTTAAAGATTCAATTTCAACATATTTACCTCCATGATACTATTTTATATGTTTATTTATATATCGGTATTATTAAATACATTTTATTTCTATTAAAAAATTTATTAAATGGTTTTCCAGAATGAAATTATTTACATGGTTTATATGGAACATTTTGATATATGATAAAAGAAATGTTCTATTCTTAAGGCACGCGGTGGAAATAAATTTTATGCAGATTTAGCCATTATTTTATTTTTTTATTCCTTATAAATATTTCATGTTTTCTTAGATAAATACCCCTGTTTATATTTTTAGTAATATTTGTATTGTAAATAATTTTCAACAGAAAAATGGTATGCTGTTTTCAAAATGGGTTCTTAATAGAAAATTTGTATTTTCTAAGTGGAAGTGTTTTTAAATGATTTTAAATCAGTTTTCTAAAAAGGTTTTATGAGTAAATTAGTTTATTCATTAAGTGGTGTTTGATCTTAAAATGGGGTGTCACATATATATTTGGGAAATCCTCTTACATATTAACATAGTGTGGGCCAGATAATTCCAAGAGAGATAGTTATAGTTTAACGGGGAGGCCTAGATAGATCTGGAAAAGCATGTTACAACTTGACATGTGTTTCATAGATAATGATGGTAAATACCATTGTCTATTGACATGGTGTGTCTCGGATAACATTGGTTGATCCTGTTATAGTTGTCCAATTCATTACGTGTCCATAACGTTGGAAGTCATCTATATGGTTATTATAATTGAAATGTGTTTTGAAATGGTTTTAAAAGTGTTTTATGAATATGATGTTATAAGTCACCTATATTAGTTTTAGTTGCTTACCATGGGTTTTAATTATTTTATTTGAGAAAAAATTCAGTTTTTCTCATGTGAAAATGTTGTATTTCATATTCACAAAGACAATTTATGATAATGGTAAATGTATAAGAGTTTTCATGTTTTTATTGAACTAAAGGATGCCTTTATTTTTAAAAACCTTATGTGGATTTGGTTCCCATCTCTTGTTTTTTTAAAAATATCATAGGTTTTACATATATGTAATGGAAATGTGGATTTCAATTTGAATGTCATGGAGATTTTCCATAAAATTAATAAATACTTTATCTAATATATTTATTTTATGGAAAAAATTGATACTGATTGAAATTGTCCACTTTATATATTATGGTTTTATAATATGTGATTTATTTCCCAATTCTCTGAAATTATAAACCTTAAAATATACCCAAAGTTAAAAACAATTAATTTTTTTACTAAATAACCTGATTAAATAATGTTTTAAGGTCAGTTCCTTGTATTTGGTATCATATTAAAGGTTTAGAATAATATAGATGTTAGGATACTATTAATATAACACCCTTTTAATATTTTAATTTATAGTAATGATTAAATTAAATTGAGTTTTCATATTTCCATGTCGCTTCATCAAAAGTATGTTTTTTCCAAATGGTTTTCTGTAATGAAAACAAGGAAGCTACAGTATGAAGGCACTGAGAGGAAAATAACATTCAAAATCAATATCTTGAAATGGTTGGAACTAGAAAAAACTAGTTTATTGCAGTGATGGATCAGTTGAAACAGTCTATAAATGTTGGGGGTGTCCATACTAGAGTGGGAAAAAATCTACCACAATGAAACATGTCTATAGTGGATAATTTAATGAGGAAATATCCCCCATCATTAAGTGGATCATCTATCCCAGTGCTAGTCGAAGTATGGATCAGTCCTCTTTATAAGATATTTTAACTCAAGGGATATTCATAACATCAAAAATATCATTCCATTTATCTTTTTAAAGATGAAGTTGATCTTTATTGGTATTTGGTTAATAATATACGAGAGAAATATAATATTGATTCTATGGAATGAGAAACATTCAAGGATAATTTCATTTGTAAATATTTCCAAAAACAATTTTCGATGAGGATGGAGAAATAATTCATATAATTGAGGTTTAAAGATGAACATTTTTTTCCATTATATGAAGAAAAAATTTGAATATTTTCTAGGTATGTTCCAGATTTCATTTAATAAATGGAATGTTTAGTTAATATATTTTACTCTAGATTGAAACCATGTATGTGAATATATATGGCCTCTCGAGAATTTAAAATTAATTATAAAGTGGTTCTTTATGGTGATAAAGTTGATATGGAGTTTTTCAATGCCCATATGCCACATGATGAAAAGATTAAGAAACACTAATTATGGTTGGAAATTGAGAGGCAGCCAATTAATATATTTGGAGGTAAGCTCCCAAAATTCTCCATATGTGGAATAAAACACATTAAATAATTTATGATAATATTTGGGAAGTGTTTCCAATGCAGTAAATTTGGTCAAACTATTCTTGAATATAATGAAAATATCCTAGAACAAACCAAAAATGGTGTAACCAATAGATATCCAAGAGTGTGATGATTTAGTTACAATTAATTGGGAAATAAAGCTAACATTTGTATGGAGTTACTTAATCTGGGTGGAAATAATCATAATTAGAAACAAAAATTTGTTGGAAAATCATTTTCTATAATAGTAGATGAGGTTGAGACAAATTGTGAAGTGAAGGAAGCTATAGGGAGCATTCAATTTTACAATGTTTAAACCTAAGTTCATGGTTTTATACACTCCATAAAAGTTAATATGTGATGTGATCATAATGTGATTAAAGAAATTTGGGTTGTTTTCAATTGGATTAATTTCTTTATGTAATTATTTTAATGAGAAGTATGCCTTTAATTTTAAACATTAGTGATTAATGTAATATCACATCACATTAATGTTTTAATAATCTTATTATGTTCCAACCATTTTGGTTTTGGATAATATCTAACGATCAGAGGAATATCATATTATCCTTTTGAGAAATATGTGATCTGTTAGAATTTGTATATTGTTCTACAGGCATGGAAAGTCATCTTGAATACTAAATATTTAGAGAAAAATAAGATATTATAGTGGAAAAAGATAAATTAAGGAATTTACCTCATTAAGTATATTTCATTATTCTCATAATATATATGGTGAATGAAACATTCAAATCTAGGAAAAGGAACTTGAAATAATATTTATCATATTAACACCATTTATGATGATATCAATGGACTTTTCCATACCTAATTATCTTGTGGTTTTTTCTTCGTTAACTTCCACTTTACTATTCTCTCTTTCACTCCATATTAGTCTGTGGGAATTAGTTTTCCCTTCTAAAATCTAATTTTAATTTTACACCAATGTTTTCCATGAGTGGAATCCAAGTTATGCATAACTTCTGGGGAATTTTGTGTTTCCCACTTTAATATTTTTATAGGATGTTTTATTAATCATTTATATGATGTGGGATTCAATAAAGTAAATCTAAAAATTTAAACCGTTGAAAATGAAGACAAATTTTGAGGGTGAAATTAATGTTAAGGTGGGTAGGATATATCATCCTAAGAATTTATGAAATATATTTTTTCAAATTAATTTAAATTATTTAATATATAATTTTAATCATAATAAATAGTTTATCTTTAATAACACACAACACTAATTTTACATTTTTTTTCACACAACATCAAGTTCCATTGATGACTTATGTTACACGCATGCGTCAGTCTTACCAGATAACAATATATTATTAATATTATTTTGATAGTTATCACCGATGAATTGGAATTTTGGTAATGGATGAAAATATCTAAATAATGTAATCATAGTGTTCAAGTGATTATGAAATTAATTCTTTTGTTAGGAGTTAATTTTAAATTAAAATAATAACAAATTTATTATAAAGGATGTGTTTTTATGGAAAATAATTTTTATGAAAAAAATAGAATTTTATCATTATAAATTAAATAAATCACTATTAGTGAAAATTATTAATGAAATTTATATGTTAAATATTTAATATTTTTTTATTAAATTATTCCGATAGATTTTAACGACATAATATATACATAAATCAGGATTTATGTTTAAAAACTCTATTTTTCAAAAAAACTGTTTTCCACCTTTTGTTATATATCCAATTTTAAATATAATTTTTGAAACATTTTTAATTTTATTTGAAAAAAGAAACTTCATTTTTGAAATTTTAATATCAAAATTTAATTTGGGTTAATTTGTTTTATATTTTGAGAAATTTTATGTTTTGATCAACAGTGAAAATTACAGGATTTTAATTGAAAACATCATTTCTGTTTAAATAATTTATCTTTTTAAATTATATTTTTAATTGTTTTAAAAATATAATTATATAAATTATATATCTTTGAATAAAATTTATTCCATTGGAATCAATTTCACATTGAATTTTTAAATAAATACATTTCGATCTTTTGAACTATTTACTTTAAAAATCTATTGTTTTGTCCCATCTGTAGGGTCAATTTTAACTTTAATTCATACAATTTTGTAATTGAAATTAAAAAAAATGACTTCAACATTTGTATTCAAAATAATTTATAAGTTTTATTAATTAAAACATAGTTTTTGGCAGAAAATATTAGTGAATGACGTTAAAATTAATTACATTGATTAAGGTAAAAATAAGTTTAATTGATAATTAAATTTAAAATATATGGTGTAAAAATGACACTAAACATTCCTAAAAAACTTTATGATCATATTTATACCAAAACAAATATAATTCTATATAATATTCTACTTTTGACCATTTAGGGACAAGTAAAACATGGGGTGCACTCAAATATTTTCAAAAATACAAAGTGTGTCCTCTCCCACGATTATAAAAGGCCACCAACTTCCCCATATCTTCACACCTATAAAGATTTTGGATCCTCAAAACCATTCCCAAATAATCTACAAAATTTACTCATAGAATCCTCACATTGGTAATAATTAAAACCAAATAAGTCCTTTGGTGACAACCAAAAGGAGTTACCCAAATAAGTGGCACCATTCTTCAACAGGAACATTTGTTTTATTTCTTTCAACACACATTAAATTTTTCTTATTCCATTATTTTATAATAAAATTTTTCCAAAATATAATTACATATATCTTTTTTTTAATGGTTATACCTTTAACTTCACACACTTCCATCAAATGGGTAATGAAATCATCGTTCATGTGTACGGAAGACTACCACCTCATGAAATGATGTTTTTCATTTTTATATTTCCACCTCTCATGGTTTGGTATAATTATAGACATAATATTTTTATATTATATATATGATTTATCTATTCTTAATTAAATATTAAATAAGACATACCATTATTATTTCCATTTTTGGGAATATAATAACATTATTTTTGGACATGTGGACAATCACCTCCTCAAAGTGATGTGATACGTTCACACTCTACAAAGAATGTATTAGAAATGGGTTTAGTTAAACATGTGTTACATAAATTAAATATATATGATATTCATGATATAAATAATTCTTATAAATATAATATATAATTTTCTATACCACCATTTCATACATTGAAATAGTGGTATCATCATTCTTGGATGTGTAGACTACCACCTCCAAGAAGGAATGTGATTCCTGTAACATAAAAATAATTTAATATATAAGTATATGTGGTTAAATGAAAAGTTATTTATAAATAAAATTATAATTATTTAAAGTTAAATTTTATTTTCCTTCTTTCCATAATGATGACGGAAAAATGGGAATGTTACCCATGCATAGATATGGTTTAGTGTCTCCATGCTTATAATGTTGGTTAATGTTTTGCAACCATATTTTTTAATTGGTTTAAAAATTATAATTTAGGTATAAGTATTATAATCATTTCAATATTATTATTTTTTATATATTTTGACAAAAAACCCTTTGACCATTTTCGACGTACAAAATTTTTTTTTGACACAAAACTGAATATAATCAGAACGCTGGACGTAAACTTAATTTCTTAAATAGTTGTAAAAAACATAAAAATTAATAAAAAAAATAAATAATAAAATTAATAAAAGGTAATAAAAAATTTATATAATTAGAATAAGTTTATTATTCATGTATATACAGACACACGTGATAAGTAAGACTCAAGGTAAGGGATTTTGTCTCATTCTCCTTTCATTGAGGCATATTTTGATGTTACACACCCACCTTCTTTTATGAGGTGTATATACATACCCATTAACATATCATATCATGAATTTACTTATTCTATATTTATTTGATGTTTTGTTAAATTTTATTATTTCATGTGGCTTGTGATTCAAATATCTCAATGTTGTATGGGACACTTTGATTAAAATATCTTTTAAAATGTTTAAAGATTCAATTTCAAAATCATTAACTACATGGTACTATTTTATTTATTTATTTATATATAATGATTAATATGGGAATTCTTTTTATATTCTAAATTTAATTGAATGGTTGTCAAAAAATAATCTTTTTACATGTTTTATATGGAACACCTAGAAAAATGAAAAAAGGAATGTTTTATTCCTAACATATAGGTGAAAATGAAATTTCCACCTCCATAGCCACTATATTATTTTGAGCTTCCATTTCAATATTTCATGATTGCTTAAATCAAAAACCCTATTTCTTTTTTTGGGTATTTTGGTATTGAAAATCTTTTTTAAAAGAAAAAGGTATTATGTTTTGAAAATCAGTTTTTAAAATAAAAATAGATTTTTTTCAACAATGTTTTTATTTTAGTTTTAAAGATTTATTGAAAGGTTTCAATGGGAAAAGACTTCTATTCATGAAGTAAAACATTATCTTAACATGGTGTGGACCAAATCACACCAGGAAAGACCATTATATCATAAAATGGGGTGATCAAGATTTCTCAAGTAAATATTGTTGCATCTCAACATGGGTCGACCAAGATAGGTCTAGGAATGCCAGTTACAGCATAACATTGGGTGGATCATATAGCATAGGGAATATCTCTAAAGCTTAACAATGGGTGGCCATGAAAAGTTCAAAGTCTCTCTAAAGCATTGCTTAATGGTAATGTTGGATGTAATCTATATGGTTATTCCAATTTAAAGGGTTTCTGAAAGGGATTTATGAATATTATTCTCTAATTCACCTAAAAGATTTTCAATTTAGTTCTATGGGTTATAAATATTTTATTTGATAAAAAATTGTTTTTTATGTGAAACTATATTATTTCATATTCTAAAAGAACATTAAATATAAACGTAAAATTTATACGAGGTTCTGTGTTTTCACTAAAATAAAAAATTCTTTTATTTTTATATCCTTTATTTAGTTTTTTTTATCATAACATTTTTTTATTTGTTTTCATATGATTTAAGGATGGGTAAGGGAAATGAATAATTCAATTTCAAAGTCATATTGATTTTCCATGAAAATAATTCATATATTATTTTTAGAATATGATATTATAGAAAAAATGGATAATTATTTGAATATTATACTTAGTATTTTATGGGTTTGTTATGTATGAGTTAAGGCTTAATTAATTGAA
This sequence comes from Viscum album, assembly GCA_963277665.1. Lineage (NCBI taxonomy): Eukaryota > Viridiplantae > Streptophyta > Magnoliopsida > Santalales > Viscaceae > Viscum > Viscum album. Next base: position 270,264,366 of record OY728131.1, read on the forward strand.
ACTATAAATCTGAAAAGATCCTCAAAGATAACGAAAGTAAATTATTGACTAAAACTGATGATTATATAATTTTCTAAGGCTTGTTCCTTATATTTTGAAATATTTTTTAACTTAAGAAAGTCATGTGGATAAATAAATGGAAACCTAATGAGGTATATATTGAATGTTGATGATTTTAGATGTTGACCAAGACAACACATTCACCACAACGATGTGGTGGTCCCTGTTTTAATACAAAACCAATAATATATCAAACACCATATATTGAAAATATATTAAATTAATGATTGGGGTACTTAGAGGTAGATTTTTCCGATAATATTTTTCTATACACTCTCATACTCAAATAATAACTTATGTTTAAATGAAAATAAGTAAAATTGATCATTGGTGATAAAGTAAGAAATATATTTTAAAATAGGGATCATCTCTTATCTTTTATACTTGATTTTTTTAATATGTTTGTCTTGTAGGATGTAGGAAAAAAATATTAAAGAAAAAATCCAATGAAATTGCCAAAATATGAATATTTTTATTTGGTATCAATAGGTTGAAATTTTTAGGACTGATTTAATGTCTACATTAATAAGTAGTGTTTATACAATAAACATATATCACATAGACATAAAGGTGGTTTATTCATGGATTACATCTTTATTAAATGTTACATTATCCTTATATAAATCATTTCATGAGTTACTCTGAATTCAATGGAGGTTAAGGGGAGAATAAGTAAAATGGAAAAGAATTTTCTCACTCAATGTTTTTGGAAGAATGAGAATTTTAATTTATTATGAATAACATGCATAAGAAATAATTTAATTTAATAATAATTTTGAGTAATTAATAATTGAAAAGGACTATATTTAAGTTCATGAAGGATGGTTATAATTAATTATAATATTTTTTTTAAAAAGATTGTGTAATAATTAATGAGTTAGTTGAAATAATGTATTCATATATGTATTCTTGATGAAAGTTCACCATAATTTCATGATCCATAGTTTGAAATTACTGGAATAAGGAACCCCATTGATACATGTTATTCCTATAAAATCTGACACTAATTGAAGGATAAATAATATTATAGGATGATGAAAGGATTGTGTCACCATAAGTAATGAAGGAAAATAGAAGTGAATATTGATAACGGTTGAAGGAAATAATAGAACTAACTATATCCATAAGCTACCATTTCATCATATGATTGAATAAATGATCTTCATTGTATTTAGTTATTGTGTTTAATATTAAAGGGGAACAATATAAAAAATTATTTTGAATTGTTGATCTAAGGGTATATCAATGATCTCCTATTTTATGCTAAAAGGAGAAGATGAGGTGATTGGAATCCTATATGAAAAAAATTTATATATAAACTATTAAATTATTAAAAATAACTCAGCTGGAACATACATGGAATGCTTCTAAAAATAATATTTTTCTGAATTCGCAAGAATTTAAATTTTATATTAAAGAAAGTTCTTCCGTGAAAAATATGGTAAAGGAATGAAGTGAATCATCACCAAAATATGCTCTAACAATTATGAGTTATAAAATCATTGGAAGTTGAATCTATAAAATATTTATGAATCAAAATCAAACATAAATTATCATATTTTTTTAAATAAATTTTTACATTTGGTGTTTGTTAAATAGAATTACACACCTTTGATGAAAGTCCAAAAGTGATTCAAGATGAGGTCAAATAGTTGATAAAAGACCAACAATGAGTAAGAGCACTGAATATTCATAATTTCAGACATGATGAAGACCACGAATGATGATAATCTTAATTATCTAATGGTTTTAAGAAAAATATACCTATTTAGTGGAAGAAAATGAGGAGTCCTAGATTCATGTAAATTGAAAGCATCAGATGTTAGAGGATGAGTCAGTCGAATGGTTATGTTGAAAAGAAGATAGAAGGTCACACCCATGTGAGATTGAGGTTTGAATAACTATATGTTCAGGATTTAATATGTGTTTAAAAAATTATTATGTGATAATAAAAATTAATCAATGTAGAAATGACTATTCATGTTTGGATGGTGAGATAGAAGTTGAGTTGGTCAGAAGAGAAAGTTATAGATGATGTTCAAACAAAATATAAATACCATAGATTAAAACCATGAGAATCACAATATTCATGATATAGTTATTTTATGAACTAAAGTATTTATAATATTTAGTCATGTAACATTATAAGAGTATCTATATTGAGTTAATTTGCTTTTATATCAGTTGTTTAAACATAATATTTTGAGTTCATGGATTCAAAGTAGAGTTTGATATGAAATTGTTAGATCAAATAGTATAAATACCCTAACAGAGGGGTGTGAATCAGTGTATGAAATATTAAAACAATTGCACCTAGAATATTGTTATTTAATTAAACTAAAGTCTCTTCTCTCTCAATCCCATAACAAAGTATAAATGAAATTTAAATCATGCACATTGAATAACATTCATTACATTGTTCGTCCTCATTGGGATATGTACAAAAGCATAAATAGTTAGTTTTCCTATGTACTGAATACACTAAAAAGAAATGATGTAATAATGTTTAGAGATGACTTGATAACCCACCTTTCATACATACATTCATGATTACAAATATCTATACTCTCTTTTCTAAAATGAACACACTACTACTCAAATAGAATATGTAAACTCTAATTTCTGAGTTGAATCACACTTGAGTGTGCATTTATGATAATATTTCCTCAAAGTGATGATAACAGCCTTTGCATGAATCATTTCCTCAAGGATCATGTAATCCTTATTCAATACCCCTATTCAAAACCCTTTCACAAAACCCTCTTCAACTTACATGGATATCCTGACTCTGGCGTGACCCCATGTTTACCTTACATTGATTGAATGACTCCAATGGGTCTTCTAATTCATGAAAACACCACGCACATAACTCCATACCACTTATACAAAATCATGTGATGTCTATCTCTTTACATGAGACTTCTTATGTGTTCTTATTTTGTGACTTTTATTATGATGTAACCTTATTCACTTCATGTGAAACTCCTTCATCTATATTTTATTTAGATAAGTTATTTAAATAAAACATCTTACGAATTTATGATGAGTTAATGGGTATTTATAGGCCTAAATACATTAAAATAACTTTATAAATCATGGTCATTCATCTATTACACCACCTCATTAAACTCATCCATATGTGCTCTGTGTAATCACCTATTGATTATTCAAGAGACATACATAAAATTTAGCATTTTCAAGCCCATCCTTTTAATTCAGCATCACTTTATTCAAGTGCATCATGTGTTTCCAACATAAAATTATTTGAAACTCATGTAGTCACATGATTTTTATTGACTTTCATATTAATCCATCATTTAAAACCAATCTTCCTCCATTATCCTTATATGATTATGAGCAATAGTGATATGACTCAATCATTTCTCAAAAAAAGTACTTTTAAATGATTCATGAGAATCCATTATGTCACCCTTCAAATTATATTCAATGATGAGATCTTCATTAATTCATAACATCACAAGATCCACACACATTCACACATATCACATGATATTCCTATATTTACATGAATAGAAGGATATTTCTTAATTAATTTAGATCACATGATCTTCTTTTATTCAGAAAGATCATGTGATTTTACTTCATTAATTTGAATCATGAGGTCTACTTTTGTACTTATGCACCGAGTAAAATTTTTAGAAGAACGCACCCAAAAATATAACCTTATGACTCCATTTTAAAAACCATTGTAAAAAAATTATTACCTTTTCAAAAAACATGAAAACCACAAAACACCATCATGAGGGATTTTTTCCAAGATTCTCCCCCTTTGGTTTTGTTGAAAATAGTTCAATACATCAAGTACCATTTGTAACTTATATCTCTAGATATTGATAATGGACTTCCTAAAAATGTATGTTAAACCCACATGATTTAATCTTATTATGATAAATAAGAGTTGCATGAAATTTTCATCTATGAATAAATTAATTCTTGATCTTACCTTTAGATTCCTTTTCAATAACAAAAGATAAAACATGCTCAACCATAGAGATAACTTCTAGAAAATCACACGTAAATAGCTAGAATCATGACATCATGATTCTTCAATAGTTAAATTCCAGCTTCTGCATCATCATATTTAAAAATCCTAATATTTTATTGTTCCACCTATCTTGATCAATACCATACCTCACCCTTTATCAATGAGTATAAATTATGGTACTTTGTGGTCTATAATAAGTTAATGAACATATATCAACAGATGGGGAAAATATAATTTAGGGAGAGGGGGTCCCATATCCACACTTTATTAAGTGTGTAGAGTTGACTAAACTCCAAGATTGATTTGATATTATTCAAAATACTCCTTGGATAAGATCTTCATTGTGATTTATCAAACCTATAGTATAGTAGGCTCAAAATTCATCTTCACAGTTTCATGCTCCACTTTTTATAAGATAATGTGATCCTTGATTTCAACGTTCTTTTTATATGAGTGACGAATATGACTATTTCAATGAATTATTGAACTGAAATTATCAAAATAAATTCTATTTGTAGAAATTACTTCAGTTATCATATATTGATGTTTTTTCTTCACCCATAGTGACTTCATGAAAGCATGAGTGACTGTAATATATTTAACACCTACACTGCTCAGAATAATATAAAATTGTTTCTATCATATCCATGAAATATATAATAATCCACTGTAGAATGAACCACGTGATGTTGAATTTATATCATATACTAAACCATCCCAATATATATTCATATAACCCAATGAATATAGATAATATTTTTTTGTACATAGGAAAAAATCCACCATTCCCTTTATATACTAAATTATCATTTCATTATAAGTATGTGGATCTATTTGGGATAAATTTGATACCATGCTACTTGGAATTTATAAAAAACTATGTTTTTTCATGTCACAATTAGGTATAATACGTTCACAATTACTTTCCTATATTCTATGACATAGACTTCATGTCCTTAATCAACACTTAATAACTTCATTTGGTTATTAATTATATATTTCATCTCCTTGGAATTATCAATTCTAAATCTTCTAATAACCTCCATGATTTTTTTTTGAGAAAAAAATATTCCATTCCTTCCTTACATTACCTATAAAACAAAGAAAAATTTTAGCTCACAAATCATTGAAATCTCAAAATCACACATCATTAATTTTGAATACTATTAGAACTTTGCATAATTTCATCCACAAAATATTATGTAATTTAAATATAGGGTCATCATCACCCATTAATTAATCTTTTAATTTTCCTCGATATTACAATAAACATGAATACACTAGAAACCAATCTTCTTTAAAAACAGATCTAGTTTTGAATAATAAGATCTTGATGCCCGCTTCAAATCATGAAATACCTTATTCAACCAAAAAACTATATTCTCATCATTATAAATGAGAAAAAAATTACTATTCAATATACCCTTATTATTCTTCTATAACACCATTAATAAATGTTCATTGACATATATATGGTAAATTTTTAATTTCTTTAGAAATAATATGTATAAGAATAACCAATTTTACTCTATCCTTCTAATGGGTGAAAACGTTTCACCAAAATTGATAATCAATTTTTTGGAGTATATTTTTCATGCCATTTGTTCATTATTTTGAATCAATCTATCGTATTAATTCATCTTGATAGAAAATAAGAATTTATTCATGAAGAATTTTTTTCTTACTAAACTCAATGAAATATCCCATGTTTTATTAATCTCAATTTGTTCAATTTATTAATTCATTTCATAAACCCAAGTATAATATCGTAGAGATTCATTGAAATACATTAGATTTACCTGTGATAGAAAAGATTCTTTCTATAGAGCCTTCATAATTCGTGTATATACTAGTACTATCTGATCATTGGTTATGTTATACCTCTCAATTTTGGCATGGACTTTTGGCTTTTGTGAAGGCACCTCTTGAGATTAATTTTTCCCATCATGTGAATGTTATTTTGAATCTTCATCTAGTACTTTTAATCCCCATGCTCTTCTAATCCCATTATCATTATCATCAGGAAAATATTCATTGTATTATTACACATTCTTCTCATTTTCCACCATGAAATATTATTACTTTTCAGAACATTTACCAACATTTATTAAAAAAATTATATGATTTTATTTTTTGTAGTATCCAAGAAATATCCCCTCGTCTCTACAAGATTAAAACATTCCATGATTCCTTTTATTGAGAATGAAACAGTTACATTATAATAATCGAAATTACATTAAAGTGAAGTTATTTATATATATTAGCACATATATATTCATCTATTACTTAATACATAGCAAGGATACATTAGAAATGTGGAAAATTGTCAACACCGGTTCATTCAAAAACATCTTGGGAAGGAATTTCTCTTTAAAAATTATCCAGTCCTTGTAATTGATATTTCTTCTCTCAACCACCCCATTTTCTAGAGGAGTTAATCATTTTGAGACATAGTTCTTTATCCCATGTTTAGTTAGATAATCTACAACTTGGTTTCTAGTTAAATTATTTCCACTATTAATCAAAGGCATTTTTTTTCTAAGAATATTTTCAGCTTTCCAATTATATTGTGATATGAAACAGATCACCTAATACTTCTGAATGATAATTTAATCCCATGTAATTATTCTAAAATCAGCAATTAAATGGATATAATATCTATTCCCATCAATACATCTTAGTTAAATTGTTCCACACACATCAATACAATCTTGTTAAATAACTCTTTTTGACCTTTTTTCTTTTTCCTTATACGTTTTACGAGTGATATTCCCTTGTTGGGAAGATTCAAAGGTATGAGTAAGATCTCATAATAACTTATGGAAAAATGAGAAGAATAATATTTCACTATATATTCCAATGATGTTTATCACATATGACTATGATTTTTATTCCACAACATATATTTTTTATTCCTTGTACAAACAATAATTATCTTATTATCCACTCAAAAGCTAGATATTCCACTTTAGGATCTTTACATGTAAAATAATTTCCCCATAGTTTTATTTATTGATTCCAAATTTCATTGAAAATTTTATAGTTTGTCCTAATTCATATAATTTAATGAGACATAACATTTTATTTCTGATATATTAAGAAACCAAGAAATCAACATGTCTCATGTATTTCCTCCCGAATATGGTTTTTCTTAATCTGAAAATATTTTGGCATTAATTATTTCCAAGTCTAATGAAACCATCATTTACATACATAATTCTTATCCCTATATATTTATTTACCAACATATGATAGGTTAATATAATATCAATGTTTCACATTCCAGTGTGATTAAATGATTTTAAAGAAATCCCTACAACCACTGCATGCTCAATTAATATCTTTTAATATATTTATTTAACTTCATAATTCATATTGACTAATATTTATGATCTTCCCCATATAATAATAGAATAACCTCATCCATAACATATGAAAATTAATTTTATATTATCAATTAATTCAATTATCACTTTGTAAATTTTCTACAACAACATGGCGTATGCTATGATACATTCCTTCATATTGTATATGAGAAATATACATCTACTGTTTAAACACATTATACAAAAAATTAGTGACCATAAAAATAATTAATGTAATACTATATTCTATTTGGATCCTATGTTTCTATTATACCCTTCAGTACAACTTTTCTATGAAACAATCATTTTTAGAATGTTTCATATTTCTACAAAAATAACACCTGATGGGACCTGTATTTTTATGTGTCACTACTGTGACACTAGTTTTACCATGTGTTATCTGAATCATTGGATTCTTATTTGTAAGCAAATCAATATTTATCCTTAGATTGATTGTTTTCATTTGGACAAAAATCCCCATTGATTTATATTTTTCATCAATCACTATGCCAGTTTAATTTTTATGATGTGTCATTTTCTTCTCATAACAATTATTTAACTATTTTTCAGGATGTTCATACTCAAATTTCCTTCTCTAAATCTTTCTTATGACCATCTATCCTATTATCATTTTGGGTTTCAATATTTTATATTTATATTTTTCCACTATCAATTGTCTAACAACATCCTCCATAACATCATTGACATGGTTGACATGATCATTTAGTATGTTAGTCAAACTATCAATAACAATTTTCTATTCATCATCCTTGAGGTTTTACTCAATGTCATTCTCTGAATTTTTTTTCTTTTCATATATAATATTTTCAATTTTATCCTTTATCTCATACTTCTCTTCTTCATTCTGTTGTGTATAGAGTTTTGAATCAAAAACCAATTGATTTTATTTCATCATTTTTTATATACACATATTTATATCTTTAAAATTATCTTTTAATTCATCAAAATGATCATCTATTACTTTAAATTCAACTTCAGTATTTTCCCTTTCTTACATTTTCTCATAGTTACTTGAAACAACCACCGTAACATTTTCTCCATGATCTTTACAGTCCTCTATAACTTTTACCTCACATTCTTATTAACAATAATTTTCATTTATAAGTATATTCTTCTTTTTTAAGAAATTTCTCTTGGTATTTTCCTTACCTTTGACATTAGAGAAAGGCCACTTTTTGGCAATCTCATCATTTTTAAACTTCTTTGGAGACTTTTTATCAAGATTTCCAACCTTTACGCATTGAAATCACGCAAGATGATGTTTTTTTTTGAAAAATTTCTTTTCCCCCAATATTTATTTGAAGAAAATAATTATATAACCTCATAAAAAACTTCTTCTACCTGTCCAAATTCAATAGGTACCTTCTTCATGGACTTTAATGACACATTTTTTGACATACTTTATTCTCCAACCTCATTATCACCGTTTCTCATGTAATATGTGATATCATTATTCTATAAGATATTCAATTTCATCTCCTTTAAATCATTATCCTCCAATACATAACATTTCAAATTGAACCAAGGTGTAAGTATTCTAAATATATACTTAATGATCATTAAATCGGCAATAAATTATCTAATACCACACATTTGTTTCCTAAAAACATTCACCTGATCAAATAATACATCTAAAAACACATTGGGGTGAATTTTCAGGTCCTTATATTTTTCCCATAGTAACTATTGTCGGAAACAAAATTTGTCCATTGGGAAATGAAACCACAAAAATATACAAGGTAGTATTCCTTTTAGAGAAGACTTGTATAAAAGCCTCACAAATCCCCCTTGGCTCTACGATCGCAGCAAACCATCGAAGAAAAACCTCCTATGATGTCATCACGAAGTAGTTGACAGAGCACTCCCTGAATATGATGCATTTTGTGATAGATTTGCGCCACCATGAAGTTGATGACAATGAACTCCATAGCTATGATGCACTAGAGAGATCCCTTTGCAAGTGTCACAATGTTGCTAATGGAGAGCTCTGCGAGTTTGAGGACCTCGATGGATGTACCTCTGGTATCGAGGTCCAATTCTGTCAAAAACTGACCTCTAGGCTTCATGCCACCTCTCACCTATATTTACCAGGCTTCCACAAAACCCAAAGTACAGATACCCTATCCTTTCAACTTCTCGTCTCTCAAATCGTGATGAACCCCCCTCTATTCAATGTTTTTAGAAAATTAATAGTTCATGGTATTTTATCATTTCAAAATACATATCCTTTAGCTCATATTCAACCCCTCTTCAAGTAGAGATGCCCTTGGCGAAGCCTATGGACTATTGCAATAGAAGCATATCCCTAGGTAACTCAGTTCTTCACAACACACTCATAATTTGGGAAGTACCTTCCATACACATTTTAACCCCTTTCAAAGGCAGGATCACTCTACTTCATGAAGTACATTACTTCACAATGCCTCACTATGCAAGGAACACATGCTCTATGAAGTCAAACATTCTCAAATCAAATGATCATTTCAAGGAACTCTTTATAGGCATGTAAACCCTATTCCTAGGCTATACCACTCCACCTCGTGAATCCTACCCTTTCACAGAGTGTCTCCACTTTTTGGAGCACCAGAGCATTGCAAGGTCCCTTCCTATGATCCCATGATCCTCACAAACCATACTTCTACCATACGATTTTATAGGTTTTAACAATGTAATTTCAATGTCCCTTAGGTGGTGTTTCTTGGTTTGTTTCTTTCCCTCATGATTCTTTGCATAGTCATGATAATAGCTATTGCTTCCATGCATAACCATGCTAATGTGAGGTGCTCAATGGATCACTCGATGACCCCATCCTGACATGGAATTGTCGTTCACTTCTCCTCACCAATGGTTAATGTGCACCAGTTATGAATGTCCTTGTAGTGAGGAGTGAATCCTCATCGTTCGAGATGCAGGAATTTAAACTACCAATCACCATCTTCCCTAGGACATGATGTTAAACTATATCCTCACCCCAAGAAATATATGTGAGGTGCCCCACCTCATACATTTTTCACAACCATTCGTCTCCATAGCAGTTATATTTTCCTCACATGGAATGAGACTTTCCTTGCATAGAACAGTATCTGTCTTCAGTGGAGGGAAACCATCCTACAGTAAGCCCCTATTCTTTTTTATAGGAGGTATCACTATTCCGCCCCCTCTCTTCTTTTGTGCATAATGACCAGAGGAGATATGGTCATAGCGTACTCTCTCTAACCTGTCCATCTACCTTTTGTATTTATCACCATTAGGCCTCCATCCTATATTAATTCCCAATCTCTATCTCCCTAGGATGCTAATCATGCATAAGCCCCATTCCATTCCACACGTACTCACATTTTTAATGTGATCATCATGTCTTTGTTGCCTCTTTTTTCTCACACCGATCATGACTCAAAGGAGCTTAGGGTAAGAATTGACTACAACAACCTTTTTGGGATGCCGTAGTGTATCATCCCCATCCCTCAACATCAAAATACATGCACTTTGATCCTTTCCCATTCTTGGCATGTCACGTAGGAATCCTCCCTAGGGTTCAATCCCATCACCCATCGATATTGACCACTTCACATCAGTTGACCCTCTTCCATAATTATGTTAAACTATTTGATTTAAATATATGTGGGTTTATTCTCTATCTCTTAGGTAGGGTACGTAGAAAGACTCCCTGAGGTACAAACCAAAACACTAATAATATTTTGTGTCCCCTTTTATGGGACACACATCTTTGGTCCATCCCTTAGTGGCGTCTGGAAAACTCCCATGCCACTAACCATGTGTAATCCCCAAAATGTTGTGGGATTGCTATCTTTTTCATACACCTCGATTCCATTCCCCATCCGTAACTACAATGAATTTGATTCCCTACCTCATGGATACATAAGAGGCCTCCCTGAGGTTCTATCCAATAAAAAATAACAATTCATGGTCTCTCCCTTGAGCCTTTGTGATGGGATGCTATCCACACGTAATCTATTGTATTTTTCCTTGTATTTGTCATTTTTGTACACCCCGATTCGTCACCCATTTGAACTGCATGGGTTTTAATCCCTTCCACCTACATAAGGTATGTATGAAACCTCCTAGAGGATCAATCCTAGACAGTGGTAAGCCTTTGTGTTACCCTTTATGGGGTGCACTTTCCTTGATCTGACCTCGGTCGTTTCCATATTAACCTTCATGATGTGATATCTTCCCACTATAGGACACACCACCTTGTATCCATCCTCATTCGGTGTTCTGGTCTATTATTTAGTAAACCTTCCAAATGCTCCCTCTTAGTGATGTACAAATCTTATCCACCTCTATGGGATATTCCGATCATCCTCATTCCATGTCTGTAAGGTGTTAAACTTGCAGCTTATCTCATGTTATACATGAGATTCCTAAGGGAAACCTTATAAGACACGCCTTTGGGGTAACCATCTTCGCTAGAAGTCAAACACAATTCATATACTATGTTAAACATGGGAAGATGAGGAAAACCTCATGGATATTCCTATGTTATGTAATTCCCCTCACATAATGTGGGATTCCATGGGATTTCACGTCCTTGTGAAGCCCCATCATAAGGGGATGAAACCCATGTGCATCATTGTTTCAGTGTCTAGACACACCAGGGATGTCCAATGTGACTACTCCCTTGATCAAAGGTTGGTTTCCTGACTTTACTCCTTCAAATATCTTGATAGAAATGTGTAATTAACTAACGTCTATGAAGATATGGAATTAGAGAAGAGATTAAGAAAAACATCTTAATCATTGAGGGAGACCTGGACTGGGGGATGAATTCTGAGGAGGAATACAAGGAAGGAGAAACCAACATCCCATCATCCTATTTTGATCAAGGAGAAAACAGCCCTAAATAAGAGCCTTTGGAAAGATGAAAAGTGGGGAAATAGCCAGTGCATCACATCATGATGGTTTGCACCCCAGAAAAAGTGTTGGAAATAGAAATTGTGAACCTACTTTGAAACGTATCATCTATTTGGTGATTATTAGAATTAGAGACATCAGGAGATAATCATGTCACCAAATACAAATATTTGGCACCAGGTCCCAGCAAGAAAATAAGGGGCCAGGCGTGAATCTCAACAATGATTGGGGCAGTTGAACATTGGGAATCCCTTTCTGTGATGGTGTTAGTGTGGATCGTTCATTCCAATCATGGGAGACGGAACAATGTCAGGGCATTGTAGGTTGATTTCCTCCTTTCAGCACTAATGGTTGAATATTCCTTCTTTGTAGGACCTAAGCTTCTTTTTCAGTAAACTAATCACCACCCACAAACCAATTCATGGGATGGGGAAATCCCAATGCGGAAATGTCGTATAGATCTGTAGGATCGAAATATAATATGAGATGCTCAATATACAAGAGGGGGGGGTGAATTGTATACTTTAAAAATTCCTTTGGAACCTTTAAAGTTAGTTATGAATAACTAGAGTTTCCCTAAGAAAAGGAAAAGGCTAAGTTTAACAAAGTTAAACTAAGTAAATTCACAACACCTCTAACACCGAACTGAACTTGGAAAGGGATTCCAAAAGTAGGTTCTGGAAATATGATTCCGGAGATTGAAAGTTAACAAAAGTTACAATATAAGATTCTACCTTAAAGCGTATAGAATCTAAACAAATCAGAGTAAGTAAGGAAGTATAAGAAAGTTATACTTTCCTTAAGATACAAAATACAGCGGAATAAAGACAAGTAGTAAAACTACTAGTAACAAGATAATAGTCTTTTAACCCAAAGAGAAGGGTATCCAACAACCTTGGATAAAAGTCACTTGATTTATACTTTCAAGCAAGTCTATCTTACCCACACCAGGGTAAGCCCTCAATACGAAGATCGGTGTCTCTGTCTTGCTATCCCCGCAAGCCCTCAACTTCAAGGTAGTTGGCAACCTCAGTCTTTCTCAGCAAGAAAGCCCTCGATCTTTAAGGTAGTCAGCACCTCTGTCTTTCTCAGCAAGAAAGCCCTCGATCTTTAAGGTAGTCGGCACCTCTGTCTTCCTATCCCTGGAAGCCCTCGAATGTAATCACCAACATTAGGAGTCGCACGAAGCTTTGAGAGTTAATAAGAGACTCTCTCTCTAGAAATTACTTCAACATCATGTAAGCACTTTTTCAGCAATCAGCTATTCATCAGCATTGAGCTCTTTCAAATGAGCTCCTATTTATAGGCAAGGTCGGCTCCTTCTCCAACGGTTATATTTTCCTTAAAGTTCGGAGGGACCTGTACACGTGTCACTTAGACAACGGTTAGTTTATAACAAAATGGATGACATCGTTTTATAACAAAACAAGTGTAACAGAATGTACGACATCGTTTTAAACTCTAACATAAAGGTTCAGAATAGAAATTTCGGAGTGAAAGTTCGGAGTGAATAAGTTCAGAGTGTATAAAACAATGATAATCATATTCTGTTTAATAGGCGAATTCGGAATGAGAATTCGGAATAGGAATTCGGAATAGGAATTCGTCATCAGAAATCGTAATGAGAATTCGTCATCAGAATTCGCAATGAGAATTCGGAATGAGATTTCTTCATTAGAATTCGTAATGAGAATTCCTCATTGGAATTCGTAATGAGAATTCTTCATTGGAATTCGTAATGAGAATTCTTCATTGGAATTCGTAATGAGAATTCTTCTTCAGAATTCGTAATGAGAATTCGGAATGGGATTTCTTCATTAGAATTCGTAATGAGAATTCTTCTTCAGAATTCGTATCCTGAATCTGGAATAGAACTTAGTCAGAGTTCATATCCGGAATTCGGAATGAAACTTCCTTATAGTTCTTGTCCAGAATCTGAACCCTAAAACAGAATGCTCTTATATCAAAGTTTTAATGACTCCGAGAAAATGAATCCGAAACTTATACTTAAGAAAAATATGGATGAAAATATGATAAGGATAATTTTTCTTATAAAAGCGATTTTCCTTAAGAAAGCAATTTTCCTTATAAAACCAATTTTCCTTAAGAAAGCATTTTTCCTTATAAAAGCGATTTTCCTTAAGAAAGCATTTTTCCTTATAAAAGCGATTTTCCTTAAGAAAGCATTTTTCCTTAAAGATAAGGTGTTTGTGATTTTCAAAACAAGAAGGAATGGAAAAGTCATAAGGAAAACCTTATTGACTCAACAATCTCCCCCTTTTTGGAAAGCACAAACATTCTTACGAAAAAGCTATTCTAAGAAGAAAGAAACACATTAAATCTTATCTCTTTTGGTTTAAGGATATAGATGAATACGACTAACTCCCCCTTAGGCATTGAAACTCTAAGGATCGTATTCATATATCTGGAGTGATGTTTCTTTAAGAAAAACTCCCCCTTAAACAAACTCTTATTAGAGTTCTTTTTCCTTGTGTATTTTTTCTTTCTCCCCTTTTGATAAACTCTTATTAGAGTTCCTCTTTTTCTTAAGGTTCTTTTCCTTCTCCCCCTTTGTGATTTTCAAAAAGAATTGGAGGGAATGGAAAAAAAATAACAAAGTACCTGAAATATTAGTAATGAAAACAATAGAAACAACAAGCACAATTCTCATTATATTTGAAATGTCAGCAACAAAAAAAACAGATTACAACAAAAAGATCGGATTGGTCATTTCGGATCTTTCTCCTTCGACATGAGCCCCTTAAGAATAGTCTTGATCTTCTTGAGGTCCTTATGATCTTCTTCAGCTTGCTTTTCTAAGGCAACTATTCTTGCTGACTGAGCTTTAATTATTTCTTCCTGAGCCTTCAACTTTTCTTCCTGAGCTTTCATCTTCTCTTCCTGAGCCTTCATCCTTTCTTCAAACTCGATCTGATAATCCCTTTCATATTTCCAACATTGATTAACGGAATTGAGCTTTCCATTCAGATCTCTCACTTCCTGAAACCGAAAGTTCTTTTCCTCTGTTAATTTCTCTTCGAATGATGCAGTGATCTCCTTAATCTTCTTGTCCTCGGTTTCAAATGCATCCTTAACATTATCCTGAAACTCATCCAGCAACCTCATCTCTTCCACATTCTTCTTCGACCAGCTTGTCATCCTCTTACAAGATCTTTTATGAGCTTCGTAACCAACAAAGAATGTTTTGAACTGAGCTTCAATCTCAACACACTTATCCATAACCATTGATACGGAGTCGGTTTTCTGATTCAGCGCATGTTGAAGCATCTGGCATCTAGAGTCAATACTGGAGAAGGTTGGAATGGTTCCCACCAACTTCTTCAAAGACTGGACAACAAAATCATGCCCCAACAAAGATGACTCCGAATCTGAGACCTTTCTAGGAGAATTTTCTTCCTCAATAAGCTTCAACTTACTAAGAACTACCAACTTCCTTCCTCATCTTCTTTTCTGAACTCGGGGTATCAGCAAGAATTCGTTTCCCCTTATTTTTTTCCGGAATAGAAACCTGTTCTGGATATTTCTTCTCACTATCAGAGACTTGAACAATATAATCTTCCTCATCAGCAACTTCTATATTTTCCTTCTGAGCAACATCAAGTAAAAGATGTTCTTCTTCTCTCAGACAAGAAACTTCTTCTTCACCTTTCTCTTCTTCCAAAGTCGGAGTAACAAGCTTTGAAGATTGAGCTTCAGATGTTCGGAGCGAGAGGTGTTCCGAAGGAGTTCCTTTATATTCATCTACTTGTTTGAGCACATCTCCTGTCTCACCAATTCCTTCAACAGCTTCTTCAACTTGTTCCACTTGCTCTTCTACCTCAGTATTCTTAGCAACATTCTCTTCTGAAGCAACAAGATTTCTTCCTGGAGTCTCAGGTAGAGATTCCAGAGAGAAAGATCTCGGAACGGGAATGGTTGCTGAAACCATTTCATTGAACTTTAACAATGCTTGCACAGCCTCAGCTTATGACATTTTCTTCTTCAGTTTCTTCTCCTTTGCTTGTTTCTCGAGTTCATCAGCAGCCTTCTCTTTCAGAGCTTTAGCCTCTGCAGGATCCAATCCGAACTGCGGATCTCCTTCTTTCCTCTTCTCTTTGTCAGCTCTCCACTTCGCTGCAACCTCATCAGTATAGGTTTTCTTCTTCTTAGGCTTAGGAGGTGCGGAGTGGACTTCCTTAGACTTAGGTTCCTCAGCTTCGACTACCACTTCTTTTAGCTTCCTCTTCCTTACCGGCTTAGATGATTCCGGATCAGCAGATTTCGGAGTCACTTCTACTTGAGGAGGCAGATCAATGAACTTCCCTGACTCCTTGTCAAAAGCTATATTCATTCTCTTAAGAGTGGCATCACTAAGCAGCATGATCTTGCACACCCTTGGTTTGGAACTACAAGCTACCTTGAAGGACTTAAGGCACCGAACTATGAGCTTTGATAAAATTGCTGGGTACATCACGATCTGAGCTCTCAGATTCCCCTTCTTCAAATTTTCAATATTAAGAAGAATATGCTTCATCAAGTTGAACTTCCTTAGATTTATCAGGAAATCTAAGATATATATCTCACTTTTCTTCAGGCTATCCTTATCTCCTTTTCTCGGTACAATAAGCCCTTGCACCCATAACTCCAGCATCCGGAAGTTTGTAGAAAGGCTTGCTATTTTCGGAGCCTTGTCATCATCCAATCCGAGAGTTTCTAAGGCTTTTTCCTTGTTGAAGCTACCCTTGGAGTCCGGCAATACGTGAGAAATAAACTCAGCATCACCTTCATAACTTAACACTACCATGCTTGCAGCCTTGGTGTAAGAAAGCTTATATGTCTTGCCATACGATTTGAAAGAAAATTTTTCTCTATTATCTTCCTCGAAGAAAGCAACCGACTCATAAAACTCAACAAGAAAATCAGAGTAGACTTCATCTTGGTTGCTGGTTTTTGATACTGCAACATCTTCCCATCCATTCAACTTGATATTCATCGAAATGATAGAATCGTAGTTGCTGAAGAAATTCGGATGAACTAACCTCTCTCTGTAGACTAACCACTGAGAAATAGTCTTGGTTGAAGACATTTCTTGAGAAGCTAACTCTGCAGACATTCGGATCTGAAGTCTCTAAGAAGTTCGGAACTGAGGAGACTGAAGTTCAGAATGGCCTTAAATCATAGAGTCAGAACATCAGCGCGCAAAAGCTTGAAACCGATGTGGGACGAGAAAATAGGGTCCCCTTTATATAGGCAATGGGATGACGGTTCAACTTCCTTGGTTGATCTAACGGTTTAGAATGATCTGAGATCAAATCTGACGGTTGAGAACTTGAATCCGATCTTTTTGAGGTTTTTATTAAAGTAAAGAATTAAGAAATCCAAAAACCGAAAATAAACTATAAGAAATTTCCAGCAAGTAAAATATGATTACGAAAACTTCGGTAAGAAAATCATACCTTTCGGATTAGCTTAGGAAAGTTATTCGTAATGGGTAAAATAAAGACGACTACGAAAAACTCAATACGAAAAACTAAATACGAAAAACTCAATACAAAATAGTCAATACGAAAAAGTCAATACGAAAAAGTAAATACGAAAAACTCAATAAAAAAAAGTAAATATGAAAAACAAAACTTGGTACGAAAATCTGGTTATGAAAGTCCCAGTACGAAAGTTGTCCATTCCAGAAATTTTCAATACGAATACTTCCATTCCAGAAGTATTCTGTACGAAAATATCCATTCTGGAAAATGGTAGTTCCGGAAGTTTCATTCCGGAAATTTTCGTTCCGAAAGGTTTGAAAACAAGTTTTGAAAAACTTTGTTAAACAAACAATCAAATGTACCCCCCTATGAAAAGGAGTTTATTACTGTAAGGAGATTTTTTCAACAGAAAGTTAATTAAGGAAGATTAACTTACGGTTATCATTCCTAACTTCTGTTTAATAAATTCAAATCTATCAGAAGGCAAAGATTTTGTGAATATATCAGCAAGTTGATCTTGCGTTTCGATAAACTGAAGAATAATATCTCCTTTAAGTGTGTGATCCCTAAGAAAGTGATGCCTAATATCTATGTGTTTTGCACGAGAATGATGTGCAGGGTTTTTACTTAGGGCAATGGCACTTGTGTTATCACACAAAATTTGAGTTTTGGTAAAACTTAAGCCATAGTCTGTGAGTGTGTGTTGCATCCAGAACAATTGTGCACAACAACTTCCAGCTGCTACATATTCAGCTTCAGCAGTGGAGAGTGCAACAGAATGTTGCTTCTTGCATTACCAAGAAACTAATGAATCTCCTAAGAAATGACAAGTTCTGGATGTACTCTTTCTATCCATTCTACATCCACCAAAGTCAGCATCAGAAAAGCTTTTTAGAACAAAATCATTTCCAGAAGTATAAAATAATCCTAGATCCATGGTTCCCTTAAGGTAGCGAAAAATTCTTTTTACTGCCTTTAAGTGAGATTCTTTAGGATTGGATTGATATCTTGCACATAAGCATACTGAAAACATTAAGTCTGGTCGACTAGTTGTTAAGTAAAGTAGACTTCCAATCATACCTCTAAAAGATGTTTGATCTACTGGTTTCCCAACTTCATCAAGATCTAAAGAGTTTGAGGTACCAATAGGAGTACTTATACTCTTAGTGTTGTCATAACCATACTTTTTAAGAAGATATTTAATATACTTATGTTGAGATATGTATGTTCCTTCTGGTTTTTGAGAAATTTGAAAACTAAGGAAAAATGTTAACTCACCCATCATACTCATTTCAAACTCAGATTTCATTAGACTAGCAAAAGAGTCAGTCAAAGATTGCTGAGTTGAACCAAATATAATGTCATCAACATAAATTTGAACAATCAACACGTTTTTCTTATCTTTCTTTATAAAAAGGGTTGGATCTGCATTTCCCTTAACATAGTTATTTTGAAGCAAAAATCCAGTGAGTCTATCATACCATGCTCGTGGGACTTGTTTAAGTCCATACAAAGCTTTGGTAAGTCTAAACACATGATCAGGATGTTTTGTATCTTCAAAGCCAGGAGGTTGTTCAACAAAAACTTCCTCTTGAACATAACCGTTAAGAAAAGCACATTTCACATCCATTTGGAAAAGTTTGAAATTAAAGAATGCTGCAAAAGCAAGTAGAATACGGATAGATTCAAGTCTAGCTACTGGAGCATAGGTTTCTTCATAGTATATTCCTTCTTGATGATTATAGACTTTAGCAACAAGTCTAGATTTATTTCTAACAATGACTCCATTTTCATCACATTTATTTCTGAAGACCCATTTTACTCCAATAACAGAAGTTTCCTTAGGTCTTTCAACCAAGGTCTAGACTTTATTCCTTTCGAATTCATTTAGTTCATCTTGCATGGCTTTAATCCAATCATCATCACCTAAAGCTTCATCAGTGCTTTTAGGTTCTAATTGGGAAAAAAATGATAGATGTTCTACTTCATTTCTTAAGGAACTTCTGGTCCTTACAGGTTGATTTACATCACCAATGATACTATCACTGGGATGATTCTTAAGAAACACCTGATTTGGGTTTTGTAAAACCTGTTCATCAACATAGGGTAGAAAGTCTTCTGGGGTAAAAGTTTTAGAAGTATCTTCTAGAACAATTTCCTTATCAGAAGGTTCTTCTATCCAAGGTTGACAATCAGTTTTTGAAAACACATCCGAAGATGTAAGTTGAGATGGTTTAAAAACAAAAGGGTCTGACTCATCAAATTTTACATGTACTGTTTCTTCAACAGTACAAGTATTTTTATTAAAAAATCTATAAGCCTTAGAGGTTGTGGAATAACCTAAGAAAATCCCTTCATCAGACTTTGGTGCGAATTTATGTAATTTATCTTTAGTATTCAAAATGAATACTTTGCAACCAAAAACCTTGAAGTAGGAAAGTCTTGGTTTTCTACCATTCAATAACTCATAAGGAGTTTTATTAAGAAAAGGTCTAATCAAAACTCGATTTATAGTATAACAAGCAGTACTTACAGCTTCAGCCCAGAAATGTCTAGCAATAGAATATTCACTTATCATGGTTCTAGTTATCTCTTGAAGAATTATATTTCTTCTTTCAACTACACCATTCTGTTGAGGAGTTCTAGGTGCTGAAAAATTGTGAGTAATACCTTTCTTACTACAAAAAGTTTCAAAATCATAATTTTGAAATTCTCCTCCATGATCACTATGAATAGTTTTCAATGGAAGGTTTTTCTCATTTTTAACCTGAGCTCTAAAACTTTTGAAATAAGAAAAAGCTTCAGATTTCCTTGCGAGAAAATAGACCCAAGTGAATCTAGTGTAATCATCAACTAGAACAAACACATAGTATTTGCCTCCAATGCTTCCAGTTTGTGTTGGACCAAAAAGATCCATGTGCACCAACTGTAATGCATCAGTTGTTGAGACTTCACTGATTGACTTAGAACTAGTTTTATGTTGCGTTCCATATTGACAAGGATCACAAACTTTAGAAGAATCAAATCTAAGCTCCAGTAGATCCTTAACAAGTTTCTTCTTAGAGAGTTTACATAGGTTTCTAAGATTACAGTGTCCTAATCTTCTATGCCATAACCAAGAATGATCTTCCATTGCACTTAGGCAAGGTAAATCTTGGATTCTTAGGTCTTCTAAGTTTAAGGTGTAAACATTCTCTTGCCTGTTGGCTGAGAGAATAAATTCTTCCTTGGAATTGTGAACTAAGCATTTATCATTCCTAAAATTCACAAGGTAACCTTCATCACATAACTGAATTATGTTGATGAGGTTGTGCTTAAGACCTTTAACAAAAAGAACATTTGAAATCAAAGTTTTACCCAAAAGAACTATATTACCAATACCAACAATCTCTCCCTTAGCATTGTCTCCGAAAGTTACCTTTCCTCCTTTCGTTTTGATAATCTTTTCAAAAAAGATTTTGTTACCAGTCATGTGCCGGGAACATCCACTATCCATGTACCAAATATTGTTGCTGGAACTTTCATTATTTTCCTGAAATTAAGAACAAAGTTAGACTTTCGGAATCCAAACTTGTTTGGATCCGAGATTTCCAGACAATAAAATTTTTGGAACCCACATTTTCTTAGAAAAGAAAGCTTTATGAAAACCTAAGGATTGGGTTTTGTTTAAGGAACAATTTTTTGCCCAGTGACCACCACATTGAAATTTAGTGCAAAATGGGGCACTTTGAGGAACAAAATAATTGTTACTAAAAACTGGTTTTGCATGGGTATAACCAAATCCGGATTTATTTCTTAAAGGTCGTATTTGGGAATACATCTTATCAAAATTTTCTTTACCATGGGTAAAGTTTGATAAACACTTCTTTAAGGACAATATTTCGGACTTGAGTTTTACAACCATGTTTTTATCCTCAAAATCATTAGTTTTTGAACTAGAGTTAGGCTCGAAAACATTTTTATTAGAAATTACTTTTTCTAACTCTTTAGAAAGTTTATTCTTCTCAGAACTTACTTCCTCAAGATTTTTTGAAATACTTTCAAAGTCAGCATTTTTCTTATCAAGATCTTTAGAAAGATCTGATATCTCTTTAGTAAGAATAGAATTCCTAGAATTTTCCTTATCAAGTTTCTTTTTGAGTTTAGAATTCTCAATATCAAGAAGTTCAGCAAATCTAGAGACTTCTTCATAAGTAGGTAAAGTATTTTCCTCATCAGAAGATGATTCTTCATCAGAAGTGATATAATACTTACTATCATTCGGATTTAAAGAAACATTGGTCAATGATTCAGCATTTCGTACCTTAGCCATAAGACAATGATTATCAATAGGCAATCTGGCTATAAGACCAAGATTCTTCTGTCCTGAAGATTCATATTCAGAAGATTCATCTGAAGAGTCACCACCACTGGCACTCCAGGTGTCATTAGCATTCAGAACTGTCTTAGCTTTGGCTTTGTAATACTTCTTCCTGTTTCTGTCTGAATGACTTTCCTTTCATTCTTTCTTTTTGAGCATAGGGCAATCTGGTCTAATATGTCCAGCTCTTTTACATTCGTAACAAGTAACTTCTCCATCTTTCTTATCTTTCCTGTCCTTCTTCTTATACTTGGATTGAAAGTTTCTCTGTCCAGCTATCTTGATCATCCTTCGAGCAAGATTGGCTAATTCGTTTTCTGAAACTTCACTCTCACTAGATTCGGATTGGAAAACAACTTTCTTAGACTTGGATCTGGTTACTCTCTCAGGAGTCTTAGCTTTCATCTGATTCGAAGTTGTAGTAAAAGCAACAGTACCATTTCCATTCTTTTTCTTGATGTTGTCAGCATCTCTCTTCATTCTAGTTTCATGTTGTAGAAGAGTTCCAAATAATTCATCAAGAGTAATTTGAGTGACCTTCCTGTTCTCATCTATAGCTGTTCTCTTGGATTCCCACTCATTGGGCATAATGTCAATTATCTTGTCCACAAGAGCTTCATCATCTAATCCTTTCTCTCCCATAGATTGTAGACTGTTGACGATAGTCATAAATCTTTGTTGAACTTTACAGATAGGTTCTCCATAAGGAAAATTGAAGCCATGATATTCAGCTCTAAGCATAGCTCTTCTAGTCTCAATCACCTTAGAAGTCCCAAAGTGTGTAACCTCTAACTTCTTCCATATACAATTAGCTGCTTCAAAAGAAGAAATTTGGCTATATATATTTCTAGTCATTGAACATAATAAAGTATTGCGTACCTTATAGTGGAGTTGATATTCTTGCTTTTCCTGGTTAGTAAAGGTTCTGACTTCCTTGTCAGGAATTTTATAATCACCAGTAAGCATCACAAAGTTGTCTACACCAGTATTGATAACAAATGTCTTCATACGATCTCTCCAGTACTCATAGTCATTACCATCAAATATAGGTGGTCTTGTAGGATTCAGATTGTCAATTGATCCAACATTAATTCCTGCCATACTAAAAATAACTTGGATACAAACTTGTTAGTAGCTTAGAATCGTAATAACAAAGTTCGGAATGGGAAAAGTTCGGAATGGATAAACCAGAATGACAAAGTTCGGAATGAAAAAGTGAGCAAGAAAAACTTGTATGTGAGTACAAGTATTTCAGTAACCTTGGCTCTGATACCAAATGTAAGAATGGTATAGAGTAAGAGGTTTCCAACCTCTGATACCAATTGTAGGATCGAAATATAATATGAGATGCTCAATATACAAGAGGGTGGTGAATTGTATACTTTAAAAATTCATTTGGAACCTTTAAAGTTAGTTATGAATAACTAGAGTTTCCTTAAGAAAAGGAAAACGCTAAGTTTAACAAAGTTAAACTAAGTAAATTCACAATACCTCTAACACCGAACTGAACTTGGAAAGGGATTCCAAAAGTAGGTTCCGGAAATATGATTCCGGAGATTGAAACTTAACAAAAGTTACAATATAAGATTCTACCTTAAAGCGTATAGAATCTAAACTAATCAGAGTAAGTAAGGAAGTATAAGAAAGTTATACTTTCCTTAAGATACAAAATACAGCGGAATAAAGACAAGTAGTAAAACTACTAGTAACAAGATAATAGTATTTTAACCCAAAGAGAAGGGTATCCAACAACCTTGGATAAAAGTCCCTTGATTTATACTTTCAAGCAAGTCTGTCTTACCCACACCAGGGTAAGCCCTCGATACGAAGATCGGTGTCTCTGTCTTGCTATCCCCGCAAGCCCTCAACTTCAAGGTAGTTGGCAACCTCTGTCTTTCTCAGCAAGAAAGCCCTCGATCTTTAAGGTAGTCGGCACCTCTGTCTTCCTATCCCCGGAAGCCCTCGAATGTAATCACCAACATTCGGAGTCGCACGAAGCTTTGAGAGTTAATAAGAGACTCTCTCTCTAGAAATTACTTCAACAGCATGTAAGCACTTTTTCAGCAATCAGCTATTCATTAGCATTGAGCTCTTTCAAATGAGCTCCTATTTATATGTAAGGTCGGCTCCTTCTCCAACGGTCATATTTTCCTTAATGTTCGGAGGGACCTGTACACGTGTCACTTAGGCAACGGTTAGTTTATAACAAAATGGACGACATCATTTTATAACAAAACAAGTGTAACAGAATGTACGACATCGTTTTAAACTCTAACATAAAGGTTCGGAATAGAAATTTCAGAGTGAAAGTTCGGAGTGAATAAGTTCAGAGTGTATAAAACAATGATAATCAGATTCTGTTTAATAGGCGAATTCGGAATGAGAATTCGGAATAGGAATTCGGAATAGGAATTCGTCATCAGAAATCGTAATGAGAATTCGTCATCAGAATTCGCAATGAGAATCCGGAATGAGATTTCTTCATTAGAATTCGTAATGAGAATTCTTCATTGGAATTCGTAATGAGAATTCTTCATTGGAATTCGTAATGAGAATTCTTCATTGGAATTCATAATGAGAATTCTTCTTCAGAATTCATAATGAGAATTCGGAATGGGATTTCTTCATTAGAATTCGTAATGAGAATTCTTCTTCAGAATTCGTATCCAGAATCTGGAATAGAACTTAGTCAGAGTTCATCTCCGGAATTCGGAATGAAACTTCCTTATAGTTCTTGTCCAGAATCTGAACCCTAAAACAGAATGCTCTTATATCAAAGTTTTAATGACTCCGAGAAAATGAATCCGAAACTTATACTTAAGAAAAATATGGATGAAAATATGATAAGGATAATTTTTCTTATAAAAGCGATTTTCCTTAAGAAAGCAATTTTCCTTATAAAAGCAATTTTCCTTAAGAAAGCATTTTTCCTTATAAATGCGATTTTCCTTAAGAAAGCATTTTTCCTTATAAAAGCGATTTTCCTTAAGAAAGCATTTTTCCTTAAAGATAAGGTGTTTGTGATTTTCAAAACAAGAAGGAATGGAAAAGTCATAAGGAAAACCTTATTGACTCAACAAGATCCATCTCTTCTATGATGGAATCCACATCCACGGCTATTTGGAGCCCACACCCTATCTCACCATCTGAACTCATTTAGAGGAGGGTCATCAATGACATTGTTTGAGGGTATGAGAAAAATGGGATTATCCCAACTCAAGATATGGATAGTCAGGACCAAGAGGATTCTACGCGTTTTCATTTTCGCCTTCCTTGAGGGACACGCATGGAGCCACTACTCCCCAATCCCACCTATAACTATTTTGGGAGTCTATCCAAAGAACTCTTTTATGACTTGATCCCTTACGCTAATGAGGTCAGGGAAGTCTGGGATAGCCTAGTTGTGATCCCATCCCAGGTGTTGCCGTGGAGGGCTCCATCAAGCCACGTCAACACCACAACCTGGTCCCACAGGTTGAGGAGCAAGTGAGTTACACACCAGCTCGAACATCCCTAGTCCGGTTAACCCGATGCCGACGACATAGGCATGCTGATGAGGATGCCTGCGAGAGGGTGTCATCATCAATATATACATTTTCCCATGCCACTAATGATGCAGACTATAAATGAACCGTTTATACCTAACATGGGCACTTATACACCCGACCATGATCGAGGACCCAAGCACCCTACATGAAAGTTGGCATAACTCTCCTGGTCGCTGGAATAGGTAGTACCTATCACAGGCCGACCCGCAGTGATGGCATTCAGCACAAAGGTCATCCCCAAGCCACCATTATTATATGTGAAGGTCCTCCCAATCCTGATAATCTGAGAAGGTCTTCCCCATTTATTAGCATTCAATGCGGAGGCCTTCCTCGTTTTCAGTGTGACCAGTACGAAGGCCCCCTCATACCATCACCTCTAAGGGAAACAAACGTGGAAGAAATAACCCTTCTCCCATTAGCTCCAACATAGGTCCTACCTACTCTAAAACATCCCACGGATGTCCCCCAAGTGTGCCGGCCATTGGACACAAAGGTCCTCCCCGGGATCCATTTGACATTTGTTCGGGTGGTCCTCACACCCTGACTCACCCAGGAGGTAGTCCTATCTTCCCCAGTATTATTTCAGCCAAAGGTCCTCTTTAAATCGAAAACCTAACATGTCCTGAAACCCCATAATGGGGTTGTAGGGTGGGTTATCTCCACCAAAGTAAGAATATTGAGAACATTTAGACTGCGATTAAACCCACTTTTTTCAGACTATGTGGTATACTTAGGTTCATTGATGGAACCCTCACCCCGATCACCTCTCTCAGGGATCGGGGAAAGAAAAAAGCGTATAAGCCTCATCCTTCAAGAAAGTGAGGTCCACTAGATTTTTATGTCCCATTGATGATATATCTATGATGAGGAATATTTGGCCTTTTTCCAAGGCCTGGATGTACAATCCTCTCTATCGTAAATGGAATCATTCTCTACCTCAAACATAGATATTTGAGAGTTATTCAAGGGACTAATGGAGCATGAAAAATTCCATGTCCCGTCTTTAGTAACAGTAGGCACTACATCATAACTTGTGTTCATTATTCTGTCTTACCCGGCTGTTCTGGCATAGTCATTTCATTCATAAAAAAACCCCATGATGTGTCATATAGTCAGCTCATGTGTCGTACTCTCCACCGGTGATCCAATCATCAAAACGATCTTATTTAGTGTAGTTATTAGTCCCCCAACCTCCCCCAATCGATTAGTGAAGAA
This sequence comes from Viscum album, assembly GCA_963277665.1. Taxonomy (NCBI): domain Eukaryota; kingdom Viridiplantae; phylum Streptophyta; class Magnoliopsida; order Santalales; family Viscaceae; genus Viscum; species Viscum album. The sequence goes on from OY728131.1 coordinate 270,291,299, forward strand.
ACTATGGTTTGGATCCTGAGTCTGAGCAATGGATCTTGTGGGACATCCTTACAGTGGACATGTTCCAAGACATGTTCTGGCCCATTGTAACAACATGCTTAGGTACTCTAGAATGTCTTACATAGGGGGAGGTCATGTGCTTTACCAAAACTCTCTGGGAACACACTTTTCCCTCCATCATAGATGGGTGGCTTACCTCAAGATTCAATAACACTTTGAAGACATTGTCCAACAATGACGTAAGGTCAACTTAGCTTCACTCCCTGGGGCTCAGTTACCTGAGTCACCCGATTTCCATCAGACCCTCCATCTAAGATTCTTCAAAAGCATTATAGTGCTACGTAGAATTATTAAGAAGGCTTCCCGCCATGTTCAGATACATTGTTTTGCGATGTATGATAGCCTTCATTTCAGTTCTATCCAACACCATCCCGACATTCCATTTGATATTGAGGATAAGCCTTTTGGTACATTCGTAGTTAACATGGCTAACCACTTAGAGGAAGAAATTGAACTAGTTATTCTTGAAGATAACTTACCCCCCAGGGTGGTGCCAAACCTATTGGATACTTTTATGTGGGTTACTTTCCAGAAAATAAATTTATTGGGCCTTCTTGCACCTTTTGATTCATTATCCCTCAGTCGAAAACCCAATAAGGGTAAACAGCACGTTGGGACCATCATACCCTCTAACATATTTGGATCAGTGGAAAAGATCGAAGATGACCCCGAAAAGGATGAGCTATGTCAATAGCTCGTGGAACATGAAAAGATGGTTGATGACCTTCTTGTCTAATGTGTTGTGGAATTGCGACTAGACTACGGTAATCCTCGACTGGGATTGTAGGGGCAGGTACATCGTCCCCCCGGTGAATTTCCTCTAGGTGACCTTGACCTTCTCCACATATATATAGGGTAGAGGTCAGAGTTTATGGAAGGTGGATGTGATATGCATCACCAAATCCACCCGAGTTGCGCGATAACCTTCCTCAAGACCCATCTCTGGTTCCCCAGATGCTCCATAGGTCAATCCCCAGTAGTCTTGCAAGTCATCCAACCAACCTCTCTATAAGACACTAGGCCTACGTATCATTTCGAAGATATTTCCAATGCACTGGTGTTCTGAGATCCTCGTTAAGATATGAATCCCCACCATGTTGATCCAATGACCACTCTTATTTCCCGCCTCAAGGCCCTAGAAACTCAAATGATGGAAATATCGCCTAACAGCTAGTCGTATCTGGTGTGGGTGGATGATATGTCAGCACCCCTTGGTTTCAGAAATCATACCTTATACCCCTTTAATGGGATGAGGCAACCCGCTGCAACATCTGGGCCACTAGATTTCATGGTGTGGACCCATTCTTGGAACTCCATCTTAGCAAAAGGCCGCCAAGTTCTGGTTATCCTCACCAACAATGGAAGGGCCCTTAATTTTCTGGTACAACTAGCTAAACATTGGGTCAGTAGCTGGTTGGGATGATCTTGATAGGTAGTTTCCTTAAAAATTCATTTCCACCACTTGGAAGAAGAGTATTTATGACCACATCAAGTGAAAGAAGGGGCCTAATGAACACGTCACAGACTTCTTCACTAGGTGGAAAGGCCTCACATATTCCCTTGATATGCCGGTGATTCAGGAAAAAATAATAATAATGTGTGAGGGGAATGTAAAAACTGAATTGGTCTCTTCTCTAACCACTTATAACTACCTATGGAGATTTTTTGATTTCTATGACAAAGCCCGTTGGCTAGAAGAATCTTTGTATCCGGCCAAGTTGGCACATCCATTGCCTCCTATAGTTCCCACGAGATGATGCTCTAAGGTCAAGCTAGTTGTGGTAGCACAAATAGAGGTCCCCTGGAAGCTTGAGTTACATACATTGGAACCACCTCCATAGCCTTACCGAGGACCACCACCTCAAGTTTAGCCTCCATCCTAGAAGTTCCCACCTGAGAATCATCATGTTCCCTTGCGTAACAAACTGTCGCCACCTAAGTGAGATAATCGGGTTCCTTCTCATCGACAGACTCATCCTGCCCACGTTAGGGCTGGGCTCCTAGAGCCCCCTTCCCAAATAGAAGGAACCAAACCAACTCATTTAATGTGGCTGAAGTCCTTGGTTATTTATGAAGTTTATTGGACTAGGGAATATTACAGTTTCTGGAATGTATAAGGCCCAAAGGGAAAGATCTCACTGATTTCATCAATTACTGCCCCTATCACCCGATCCTTGGGATCATCCTCAAGTATTTCTATGTGTATAAAGACTGGATCCAAGATCAAGACCATAAAAACATTATTAGGATATGTATATCCCTAGAACTGGTGGCATGTGTGTTCATAAAGTCTTACAGTGATGGTGATAGTGAAGGAAAATGGAAACAGGTTCCTGATCATGGGGATCAAAAATATAATGACAGGATAGACAAAATTATAGTTTCACAATCCCATGGAATTATCTGTGCATGTCTGAACCAACCAATGCCTTCAAAGGTCGTCATGGTACCTACAACTTTTAATTGGGCATTAATATCTCAGTCTTCCACTTCCCAGAAGGGAAAGCCTCGGCGACTCAAAGGAATGAAAATTCCCCCACTAATGCCATCATAATCTCATACACTCGATGATTTCATTCCCCTGGATATGGCGTTTTACCTCTGAATCTATCCAGTTATGGAGGATTTTTATGCGATAATTTATGGTACAATTCGCATAACATCATGGAGATGGTAAACCCCTACATGATTCTTGCGACGAAGAGTGCCAGATGCATCTTCTCAATGTCCCCAACTGACACCAGTGTCAATGGAGATGTGATTATGTGAGTCACTAGATTAAATTGGTCTGTACTTCTAGCCACATCAGGCATGCTGCCGAAACCATACAACAAGCCCAGTGCAAATCTCAGCATGCACATCCTTCTTATCTTGTTTCATCATATCTGCCTCCCCCACCATTTGTAATGGTTGATCAGTAGGATTCAACTTGACCATGCTACGATCAACTACGTTTAGTTATAGATCAGCCTCAATAATCTGGCGCTCATCCAAAATTTGTTCCATGAGTTTTGACCAGTGTTCAGTAGAACATTCACAACACCATTCATCTGCCAGTTCAACTAGAATGGACCATCATACCGCCTACCATATAGCGACCTCTTATCAGAAGATGTTCAAGCCTAGAACGAAAGTATGATGTTCTCAATCATTGTTCTAGAATTCCTACAAATCTCTATATCTTCGAAGCTCTTCTACCATCATCTAATATGTTTAAATCCATTGATAGTTCTTTAAGAAGTCCCACCCAATTAGAGACGGAGATAGCAGTTGTAGAAGCCTTCCATGCTGGGGCAGTCAAGCATGCAGAATTTTAGGACATTATCTATTTCTCTGGAGAAAGCGATGGATCCCTCAGACAGGGGTACATCCAAAAATTTTAAATCATAGTCCATTTCTACAGGGTTGAGTTTTGTCATTGTCTAGTCGATACAGGTTCTCGGATCAACTTTATCCAATCCTAGACATTCCGAAAGATGGGGTTGTCCAAGGTTGATCTGAGTCCCTCTGACCTGAAAATTCATGGTTATGACAGGATCTAATAGACACCAGTTGGCATGATCTGCTTGATGACCCTATTTTGTGGCCTAGTTTCTATCAGTATGTTAATGGTTGTCTCATAAGATACAGCTTACAATGCGTTTATGGGTAGGTTATGGATCCACCTTCATGTAGTGGTCCCTTATTCATATCACCCATGCCTTAAGAACTCCATCAACTGTTGTGTATGTGTACTCGAAGGTGATTTTTCTCCCTTATCCTCTATTGAATCCCTCTACCTGGATGTCGACTATCACAAGATCAAGGACAATGAGATTCATGATAACAAGGATGGAAATGCTATGGTTGTGACCAACCTGTGGACATACCTGGATGGCACCTACATTTTCACAATCCACTGATTTGAGGCCAAGAACCCAGATTTCGGGAATTGTTTTTTTGTCTCTAGAATTCAAGGGACGTGCATCCCCAAATCTAATTATTTCTAGAAGATCACCGCATACTCTAATAAAAATTAGTCTCATGTGATCCCAGAGCCCCCTACTTTCAAAAGGTATCTGAATGTCTGACCCATGGAAATGAAAATACGTCATACTTGCTAGTTTCACAGGGTTGGAATAAATTATCTCATATTGACACACCACTTTATTTGATATCATCAAACATGGCCCCTTCGGTCTAAGTCTATATGGGATCAATTCAAAAGAGTTAATAACTATGGTTTTAGTAGTGTAAGAGTCCCCCATTGAGGTGTCCAATACTGCTTAGGCTAAAGCCAGTGCATCGTCAGGATCTACCTACTCGGAAGAATCGCCTGAAATTGATGATCTACCCTAAATGGATAGAGAATTGGATTTTTAATATGCTCCTCCTGCATTCAAAGAGGGTTTCTCCAACAAAGTTGATGAATTGGTAAAAGAAATACTCGGTAGCAAGACAAATCTGAAACCAACGTTGATCAGAACTGTTATGCCTGTAGAAGAGAAAAAAGATACATTTATTTTCTAAAGCAACACTATGATGTATTTTTTTTGGAATAATTAAGAGATGTTAAGGGCAGATCCCTATGTCTCCATCCATCATTTCAATATTCCATCAAATCATCGCGTGTTCAAATAGCCTCCCAAGAAGATGCACCCTTCTTATGGTTCCATGGTTGAGGCCGATGTTTATATTCTCATCAAAGACAACATTCTCATAGAATCCCATTACCATATATGGTTATCTAATATTATTCCCATCAGGAAGAAGAATGGATAGATCAGAGTCTGCATCGACATCTGTGATCTCAACTGTCAATGTCTGAAGGATGACTTTCTCCTTCCTATGATAAAACTATTGATTGATTCCACCACTCGGTTCCAGGATCTCTCCTTCATGGATGGGTATTCTGGGTATAATCAAATCTGTATGGCCATTAAAGATAAAGATTCTACCACCTTTACGGCACCACAAGGTACTTTCAAGTACCAGGTAATGCCCTTCGGTCAATAAATGTCAGTGAAACCTATTAGTGTTCCATGCACCGCATATTCATGCCGATCATCTAGACATTGGTGGAATGATACATGGAACATCTAGTGGTCAAATATTGGCATTTTTAGGACCATCTCAAAAATCTTGTGAAAGTGTTCAGATTCCTCTATTCTTGCAATATGAATAAGAAACCCTTGAAGTGTGCCTTTAGGTTCACCTCTAGAATGTTTCTCAGATTCATTTTCTTATATAGAGGCATTGAGATCGATCTGGAAACGATCAAGTCCATCATTCCAATGTCTCATTTGTGAAAATATTTGGATATCTGAGGCATTTAAGGCCACTTAGCCTACACATGCCGATTCATTAGAACTCTAGATGGAAACTATACTCCCATTTCCTAGCTCTTGAAGAAAGGTGACAATTATCTGTGGGATGAGGAGTGTTAGAATTCTTTTGAGTAAATCATATAGTACCTAATATGACCTCTGTTTCTGATGACACATGTTCCCGAAAAGCCACTGGCCCTTTATGAAACCAATCTGGAATGATATCTTGGTGCCCATCTTTCCTAGAAGAACAATAAGTGAATAGAGAACGGTTTATACTACATCAGCCGCATGCTCCTCAATCTGGAGACCAGATATTCCCCTATCAAGAATAGATTCTTAACCTGGTATTTTTTGTGCATAAATTGTGAAATTACTTGCAGCACCATAAGATAAATCTACTGTCCTGAGTGGATCCACTAAAGAAAATTCTGAACCGCCACATCTTGATAGGATATCTAGCTCATTGGGAAGTGATCCTCCAACTGTTTGACATCATGTTTGTCCCCTATAAGTATATCAATGGATAGGAATTGGAAGACTTTATTTCTTCCCATCTAGCTCATGTGGACCAATCTCTGGATCTTGATTTTCCAGATGAGGTAGTACTTTTTGTAGATCAATCCTTTCTGTGTTTGCAAATTCACATTGATGGTGCTTCCTGAAGCCCTACCGGTAGAAGACTCAATAATCCTAGACTCAAAATATTGGGGTTGGGTATCATCTACATCATGCCTATATGAACTATCCGACCATATTTATTCATATTTTCAGAAGGATGTACCAACAATGAGGTAGAGTACCAGACTATCCTCACTTGTCTTGAGACATCCCTCAAGATTTATGTTCCCCACTTTCCTGTGAATGGGGACTCTGAATTGGTCATCAAGAAGATAAACATTGACTACGTTTCCAGAAATCCAGAGCACATTCTTCTATTAGAGTGTACCCTCAAGCTGATTGCGTAGATCCCTTCTCGGCTAGAAATTAATCATGTCCATCATTCACAAAATGGTCAGATCGATGCCTTGCCCAGCCTAGTTGTATGTTTTCAAAATCTTGACCATGATTATTTGATTATCCATGTTATTCAATGAATATTAATCACTCTTGTCACTCCAGACGATTATGATAACTCGCAAGTAAGCCAACATACCGATGTTGCCTCCACACTAATACCTCAAGGCCCCCTACCGTGGTATTGGAGGTACTCCTGACTGGAGGGCCCCCTTTATCGAGTGTTTCCATCACGGTAATCTCCCAGCAGATCGAGCCAAGTGTGAGTGAATCTGATGGCACATAGTGCAGTTCAACCTCTAGAGTCTTCCATGTCTTCATCAGATCATCCATAGACGTGGGATTGATGGGATTATCATTCATTGCATTCATGGAGATGAGGTTTCTTAGGCCATGCAGTAAGTTCATTCTGGTTCCTATGGGGCTCATCAGAATGGGATGTAACTCTCTCATTAGATTTGATGATTGGGTTAATTTTTCCCCCCATGTTCTATGACTGGGTTGAGTTTTCTGAGAGGTTCCATGCATGTCAAATCCATGCTAATTTCATGAAATGGCCTCCGGAACCACCTCACACTACCAAATAATATTTCTCCATTGCAGTCTGCGAACATGATGTGGTGGGACCATATCCACTGGTGACAGCTCGCCACTGTAGGTTCATCTGGATCACTACGGATTTATTTTTCATGTGGGAATAGGTTGTTCCTCTCAAGCAAGACAAGGCAAATTATATCGTTTTGTTTGTGATCTCTAATATCAACTACCAATGGGGAGTCCCTCACGCTGTCCTCACCGATAACAGCACCAACGTCTGAGCAGCTGAGATGAAGAAGTTTTAAACCAAGTATAACATCCATTCTAACCATACCTCTCAAAATCATGCACACAAAATTGGGAAAATTGAAGAATTAAACAAAACCCTCTCTAACATTTTGCAGAAGATGATTGGTCAGAACAAGAAGAGTTTTCCGGAAAAACTCCTTGACGCTCTCTGGGCATATCGCATGATGACTTGTAATTCTACTAAGGTGACCTCATATCCCCTAGTTTATTAATTAGAGGCATTACTACCCTTCTATATTCTCTTACCCTCATTATTCATACATATTTATGATCATAAGACACCAGAAAAAGTATTTGAAATCCATCTGTCTGAATTGGAAGTGATTGATTAGAACATTCTTTGTTCCCTGCACTATCAGGATATGCATCATAACAAAATAGCTATAATTTTCAATAAGAAATTTCTCCATAGTACTTTCTTAAAAGGTAATACAGTGTTGTGAATAATAATTCCAATGACACATGATAGGAATCCACTGATGTTGGAGCCCAAATGGGAGGAACCTTATATTATTCACAACATTTACCCAAATGGTGCATACTCCCTGGTCACCATGGATGGTGAGTGTATTACTCCTCCCACCAATGATAAATTCCTCATGAAGTATCTTTTTTAATAGTCCCATGAGACTAGAAACTATTGTTTCTTTACCCCACGATGTTGAACTATGTAGTCTATCTAGGCTGAAAGATGTAAAACTTCCCTGTAGTCATCTCGCATGATGTTAAATTGTATTACCATCCTACAAGACCTTAAACTACCTACAATCGTCCTGGGGAATGTTAAACCCCCACCCTCATCCCACATGATGATAAAATGAAAAATATTCATATCTTTAAGACATTAAACTAATATCTCCAACATCCTTGTTGTTTAAGGATAAACTACGAAACATTTCAAAACTACGTATGGCTTCATTCCCATCCTCATGGGATATGTTGGAATACAATAACATTATCATCTATGGCCTAGCCCCGGGTCCCTCTACCTTTCCAAAATCTTATCCTAATTTCTCCTTTATGATTTTGTGATGTGGTATGGAATCTGTATCCTTGTTCACATTAGGCTACTTTTTTCAACATTGTGCATATCCCTTTGAGACACCCCTCCTACATTCATTGTCTTTACTGCGTGACATTAAACTACATGAGTAACACCACGCTTCATGTGTCTAGCCATTTGAGTCTCCCATTATCATTCACATCCAAAATAAACCCCTTTAATATATGGGTTTCCTGCCAGCTTATCTTGACAACCATTTTGGCCCAATGTCCCTGGGGATTCTGAAAGAAAATTTGACACAAGTCTCGCATTAAAAATATGGTCAGTGGTTGATGCTCAATTGTGTGTTCCTTTTCCAAGTCACGTGATAGGGATAATATGTTCAGAACATGCTCAGAATTTTTCCTCAATCATTATTTCAACCGCATGGTCTCCCAGATGGTAGTTGCGGTGATTCACCTTTTCTACCCTTCTGTCTCACGCACATGAAATGAAATTGGGAATCTACGGTCTGAGCTCTGTATCCATAAACTAATATCTACCACATCCTTTTCACATGACGTTAAACACAATGAAATCTTGAAATATTCTTATGGTTTCATTCCCATAACCATTTGATGCGTAGTAATGCCCAAATACGTTTTTTGGTCCAACTTGGGTTCATATATTCTTTCCCCCGACCACTCGGCATGAGTTCTCTCTTATAAATATTAATTTTGTGGCATAGAGGTTCTTATTTTCTCCTTCACATTGGGTTATTCTGCACACCGTACACATTCCTCTTTGAGATACTCATCCTCCACATCCTTTCTATATGACATAAAAATAAACGACATTTCAGAACTACGTATGTCATGATTTCCATCCTTGTGGAATACGTAGGAACCCACATATATTTTGTCATCAGGTCCATCCCCATTTCTTAGAAACCTTCTCTTCCATCGAGCCACTTGGCTGAAGTCCTCCAAGAGGTGTATGTGGTGTGGTGTGGACGTATGTCCTCATTCACATTGGGTTTTCAACTACCATTCTACGTACCTTTCTCTTGAGATCTCCCCATCATCCTTTTCTCCACATATATTCCTGAGTTGTCTGCTCCAAAATTAGGCCCCTCAACCCACTATGGTATTTCACCGACATGCCTATATGCATTGTGGTTTTGTACATAGAGTGATGAGCCCTACATGGACATGTTTTCATCTGTTTCAATGCTTCATATTTCCATTTATTTTGGTTTTCATCATCTTTCACATCCAATAGGTCCCCCAAATTTCATGGATACTAGGCATCAGTTCTCTCCTACCATCTTGGGTCAATTTCCCTGATGATTTTGAATTAAAATTTGATACAAGTCCCATATTGTGAATATTATTATTGGTCGAAACTCACATGTTTATTCACATTTCAGGTCACACGATATGGATGTTGTGTTTCAAACACGGTCAAAAGTTATCCTCAATCATTACACAACCCTTGTTAATCCTTAAATACAGGTTGATTGATTCAAATCCCTTTCAACTCCATCATGTTCTAGTGGAATTTTGACACTCGTGGTGATATCCCTAAGTGCGTTTTTTCATTAAGAGGATGAATTAACAGAATGGTTTCATTCGAGGTTCTACACCATTTCCCCTTTCTCTATATTTCATCTATTGCAAAGATATTCTTTTCCCTTGTTTCCGAAATCGAGTGCAGCTCATGTGGGATTAGGGACTTGGTCATGGTTTACCGATACTTAGAATAATCTCACTTCATTCTGTCCGAGATCTATAACCATAAACATAGACTCCCTTGTCCTTATCTCATGACGTTAAACTACACAAATTTTGAGAACTATGTATAATTTGATTCCCATCGTTATGGGATACATAGGAATTCCGAGACATTTTGTATTTGATTCCATCTCAGGCTCCACTAATTATCTATTCTGTTCATCCTTTTGGCCCTGAACCATATAGGACTACGTGTTGTGGAGTTTGTGGGATTATGTATTCATTCACATCAGAATATCCACACCACGTACTCCTCATTAAGAGCTATTATCTCCTATCTATGTTGTTATCGCATGATGTTAAATGGCATGAAATTTAATAACTACATACAGATTGATTCCCATCCTCATGGGATACATTGGAATTCCCAGACATTTTGTCTTTGGGTCTAGCCCCATATCCTATGATCTATTTTGGCCCTTTGGCCTGAGGTACCCTCCCTCTGGGGTAGCGTTCCATGTGGTGTTGACTAATGTCCCCATTCACATCAATTATGTTTTATCACACCTTAACTATTACCTTTAGAACCTAGTTCTTATATGGGCACCCAAGTCATATGATGAAAAAAAATACTATTTGAACCAAGGATGTTTATTGCTAATAATGGAGTTTGATTTGTGTTATTTTTTCATCTGCACATGGATTACTATGGAGTTTTCAAGGAATGAGGTCATAAGTTTTAGGATGAAAGCAGTATTGAAGGTGGCATAGTTTCGTACTATTTTCCAAATTTTTGGCTCCTAAAAATCAAGAGTTTGGTGTTAGAAAATAAAGTTTTTTCAACATAGAGTTAATGGTTTGTGAAAAAAAAGAAAATCAAAAAAATAATGGAATCGCATACCTCAGAACATGGACCGCATACAATGTTCCAGGAATGGTTCCTGGCCGTGTACCTAGAAAAGAGAACAGTACGTGGAATAGTGCGCATAACCAAAAAAATTTATTGCGATAGTACATGGTGAAGGTGTGTGGTACACTGAATGCTAGAGGTTGATGGTATTTTTTTGGTTCACGAAATAGGAGAGGTATGTGGTGGTGGATAATAGTACATGGATGGAATTCAGTATACAATGAGGATTTTCCCACATTGAAAATTTGGGTAAATTGTTTTAGAAAAATTTACAAAGTTATGTTCCTATTTAAGGATCATTTATCCCCTTTGTTAAGGGACGAGATTGGAGATTAGAATTTAAATAAGAAATCTGGTGAAGTCCAATGTGGTCTATTGAGGATAAAATGACACATAGAGAGAGTCATTTTCTTAAGTAAAATATAACAATAAAGAGAGCGAGGTTCACACAGAAAGATATCATAGTACGTGGCAGATTAAGGTAGTACGGAGAGGAGGAAGATACATGGATGAGTAGATCAATATGCAATGTAATGTTGTACGTGGGGCAGTGAAGTTCATGGAGGAGCTAGATGGTATGAGAAAACAACAGTGGTATGTGGAACACCCATGGAAGCATGAAATTTATCAAAATAACTTTGTGAAATTTATTTCCATAACCTTTCAGTGTGTGGGAAAAACAATTACATATGTGGGTGATAACGAGACTTCAAAAAATATTCCATTTACAGTTGAGGATTCATGATTTAATTCCAAACTATTAAAGAGGCCTTCAAGTCCATAAACCGAGTGAATAATCATCGAACGTAGTGATCAAGGCGGAGTCAATGGAAGTGATCTGAGGGACGTAGTGTGCTATCTGTAAATTATTATAATGGTAGTGTTCCTGGCATAGAGTGATTGTGATATACTCTTGTAATCCACAAATTGTGAAGATTAGTGGTTTTTGGTACGACCGACACACTATCTCTCTATGCTCTTTGGACGTATACCTTAGTGGTGAACCAAGTAAAATTGATTTTTCATTGCTTGGTATGTGATTTTTCTCCTCACTAACTCTTTATATAGGATTAACATGTTCCTACCAATGTGGGAACAAGATCCACTAGTTTAAAGGAAAAAGTTGGCACCTTCATTCATCCCTCCCCTATCAGTGTGTTTTGGGGTCCTTCAAGGGGTATCAAAGCAACGTAAAGATTGATTGTGTCAAACATGTCCAAATTTTTGTGACATGGAAAATATAGTTAATGTCAAGTGAGTTTCTTTATTTTATATAAGTAAAATTAAGATATGAATGAACAGGATGATATCTCATCTAACTTCTCTTGAAATTATTGTCATTTTTTCCACTTCACAATGAATACAGGTCACATATCCAACTTCTATATCTATGAAATATATAGAGAGGAAAATTATGGATCCTGATACTAAAACACAGAATGCTCTAACTACATCTCTTCTTGATCAAATATATTTGAAGGGGTTGAACTGCTCGTCAAAAAAGTATATGTGGGAAAAACTGGAGAATATTTATAATGGTGACAGCAATGTGAAGGAAGAAAAACTCCAAGTTTTATGCAATTGGTTTGATGATATAAAGATGCACCCTAATGAAAATGAATATTTTCTATTCTATAGATATCTTAAGTTTTATGATAAATTAGAGGGCTTGGTGAAGAGATCAAAGAGATGGATATTGTAAAGAAACGATGAGAAGACTTAAACCCCCTTATAATTCAATGTTTCAGTTCCTGAAGAAATGTATCTTTCTAAACATTCTCTTAATGATCGGTTGAGTAGTCTGGTGGCATGTGATATGGGAGTCAAATCATAAGATAAAACAACACGTATAAGCAATGAAATTTCATTCAAATCCATATAAAAATAGAAATTTTTGGGATATTCTGTTAAAGAATTTTATGAGGAAAAATAAGTTATTTCTCTCATTACCAAGAAACTCAAGAAGGGAATATGGAAAATTTATGGAAAGCTACCTCTGACTTTTTTCACTATAGAAGAGTTTTGTACATTACCTCTCATTTCCCAGGAAAGTTCAGTGATGAAGAAACAGAAGATTCAAACATTCAAAATCCTCAAAAAATGTTTTTTTTTCAATAAATGTGACATTAAATCTAGAATGAAATTTCAACGAAAGAATTTTTTTTTGTGAAGAAGTAGATGATGATAATGAACTCATTGAGGAAGAGGAAGCATAATTCAATTCTGGGAACAATACTTCCATGATGGGTACATTTGATAAATCAAAACCATCAATAGATAAGGCTGGTGATAATTAGTTGACCACATATGTAAATCCCAATTTTCATCATCAATATTCTTTTGGTAAGATTAATAATCAATGTAAGAGATGTAATGTGTGGAAAGGAATTTTGGAAGATTCATCTGAATATAATAATCATCATGAAGATGAAATTGAGTGACTAGAAGAATTTCTGAATGTGCAGTTATAAATCCTTTAAATAACATAAGATTTTGTGGAACGAAAACATAGAATTAAAGAATAATGACAGGTCATAAATTATCTTACCTCCAGATTGGAAGAGAAAACCAATACTCTTTTGGGTTTAGAGAAATAATTTGTTACTTTGAGAGGTGAAATCAAAAGTGAATCAATTTTAATAGAAATAATGAATAAAATTAAATTTGGAAAATTCTCAGATGCTGAGTTTCTAGAGAGAGCTAGGCAAGGTGACGATGAAGTTGAAAAGATTCCGAATGACCAATATTTTGCATGTATGGGTAACACTGTAATCCTTTGCGATGTTGAAACATCAAATTATGCAAATAAAGGTGTCCATATTAAAGGTATGTTGAAAGTAGGTCATGTTGAAATGTCACCTAAAGTTCTGAAAATGAAATCCTCAATTCAATATGAATAAATAACTAAAGACTATACTTGGGTATCTATAAATAATAGATAGTCACAATTTGTGCCCAAGGAAAGAGAAATGAATAAAAATTGTAATAAGAGGACATTTCCAATAATCAAATTTCAATTCTATGAATATCTAGGTCATACCAAGTCATATTTTGAAGAGTAAAGGAGCTATATGAATGTAGAATAGATATGAGTTCAACAAAGGAGAACATATTCATATCCTACCACTTATGGAAGAAATAATTATTTTGGATATTGTTTTCACTATTCTAACTTTGGTCATAATATTGTGTATTGCAGGAAATGTTATGATAAGATAAAATCTTACAATGCTCAAATATAGGTAAATAATCGTCAACCAGATGGTGTTTTTATTTCCCAATGGTTTTCTTTTTTGTGAAAATATTATGAATATGAAGAACCTAAATAATTTGTAGCGAGAATTTAAAGGTAATTAGTGTCCTACACTCAATCCAATATCTATGGAAGGAAAAGAAGAAGATTGAGAAATCCAACTTTGCCGAAGTACCTCTCAAAGATACGATGAACGACAACACATGGATTCTTGATAGTGGATTTTCATCCCATATGATGGTAAATGTAGACCTTTTGACAAATGTTAAGAAAAAGGTTGATGGAAAATTGTTGTTCAGTAATGATGGTTCTCTGATGATCAAAGGTAGTAGAAGTATTAGGCTAGCTAATGGGGAGATGAAGAAAAATGAAGTCTTTTATGTGGATGGTCTGCACCAGAATATTCATAGTGTAAGTCAACTCTATGACTCAGGTATAATTGTGACATTAAATCATAATTGTTGTACTATAATAGAAATGTTTGGGAATTCTCTCATGAATGGCTATAGAATTGATGGAAACTTATATCTGGTTGACAACAGAGAGAAAAATATCTACCTAATTGTTGAAGAGGAAAAAAACTTATGGAATCTGATATTGGGGCATGTCAATTATAAATACATGTAAAATATATCTAATATTAAAATAGTTTTGTAAATCCCTAATCTGAAATGTGAACGAGAAAAGACTTACGATTCATTCATGCGATGGAAACTGGTATGTAGTTCATACCGGCCAAAGAAGAAATGAGCATCAAATCTCTTTGATCTCATCCTTACAGATGTATGTGTCTTGATAAATTTTGTTGGAGCACAAGGAGAAAGGTACTTTTTTCTTTTCATAGATGATTATGGTATAATGGAATGTGTGATCTTTATACATAGGAAATGACAAGTTCTTGATTGCATTAAAACAAATCATCGAATCACTGAGAATGAAGAGATAGATTAGATTGACAAAAATTTTACATGGGATCTTGTTGAAATACCTGATTATCATAATTTTTTTGGTAAGAAGTGGATTTTCAAGAAAAATGTTTATGAACATGGAAGTGAGATTAGAAATAATGCATTCTTGGTCTGTAAAGTATATTTAGAAATCAAAGGCATTGATATTGAGGATACATTTTTTCCAGTAACGATAATAGACTAAATCAGTTTGTTTCATGCCATGTAAATCCAATGAGGTTATAATGTGTATCAAATGAATTTTAATAAATCATTATTAAATGGTGTATTGGAATAAGATGTCTATATTGAAAACCCCATGTCGTTATTTCTTGGTAATGATGAACTAAATGTTTTCTAATTAAATAATTCTCTTTATGTTTGGAAATAAGAACCATGGGTGTGGTACTATCGATTGGACACTTATATGAGAAATCATGTGTTTAAAAGAGGAGTGGATCCCAATATCTAGGTGAGGAATTCTAAAAAGGATAAGTTCATGGTATTGGTATATGTGGATGATATTATTTTTGGTAGAGGAAGATATGGGTTAGTGGTTGAATTTTCCAATCACCTTAAATCTTTATTTGAAATGTCCATGATTGGTGAACTCACATACATTTTAGGGTATTAGGTACTTTATAAGAAGGATTACACCTTCATTTCAGGGGAAATTTATGTAACAGAGATGTAGAAGAAATTAAATATGCATTATTCTAAACCAATGTCAACTCCTATTGAGATTGGATCGAAGCTCATAAAGTAAGGAGAAGGGACTTATGTGGATCCCACTATGTACAAAAGAATCATTGGAAGCCTATTGTACCTGATGGAAACACGACTAGGTTTTTTCCTTGCATATTTCTTTATAGATTACATTCAGAGTAATCTGAAGGATGAACATATGGAGGTAGTGAAAAGAATCATGAGAAACATTCAAGGTACACATAATTATGGGCTATAATTTTTTTATAGGAATAGATAGTCAACTATCCACTTTTTTTATGTTGAATAGTCTGGATATGTAGTGGATAGAAAGTGTACCAGTGGTGGACCATTCTATATTGGGAAGAAATTTTTGGGTTGGTTAAGAAAGAAACTGGAAAGTACTTCTCATAGTTCTACCAAAGTTGAATATATATCTACTACCAAGGCCTGCACTCAATTTCTATGGATGAAATGACAATCGAATAACGTAGGTGATAAGTGGAAACAACCAATGGTGGTTTATTGTGACCACAAGATCATAATTTATCTTATTAAGAATATTGTTCAACATTATCATATGAAACATATGGAAATCAGATATCACTTCATCATGGAAAAATTTTAATAAGGCATGATCAAAATGGACCACATGGGAACCGATGAGAAACTGGCTGAAATTATGGCTAAGCCACTATTAGCAGCTATATTTTAGAAACATCAGTCAAACCTCTACGTTCCGCCACCTCCCTATGCATAATGAGGTTCCAAAATTTCCCTCTCTTTAATTTTCGTAACTATGTTAATCTGTTTGTGTAAGGTATGTGTGTTTATGGAGGAGATACATCCACAAGGAGTATATTATAATATCTAAAATGTTCTAATATTAGTCTTTGGGTTTATTTCGAATGAGGGGCAATGGATAAATTTAATGTGAATATGTGGAGACTGTAAATGAAATGTTATGGTCTCAAGCTGGTTGTAGGATAATGGAGATCATCAATGGAAATAATTTGAAGCGAGAAAACAATTTTTTTCAGGAGAAAGATGTTAGAGCATTCATTCGAACACACAAGAACACGATTCATTTCCTATCTCTTATTTTTGACCCCATTCATGGCTCACATAGACTTAGACTGATCGCTGAGTTGTTTCTTGAAGGTTCAGATTTTGATTGTGACTGGTGCTTCAGTGAATTTATCTCAAGATTGACAACCAACCCAAATTAAATATTTTTGGAACCAAGGTTGTTTGTTTCTAAAAATGGAGTTTGATCTGAGTTTTTTTCAATATTCACATGGATGACTAGGGTGTTTTCAACATTTTTTCACGTAGGACTGAATATTATGAGAAACAACAATGAAAATCACAAAATAATGAAACTTCATACCTCAGAACATGAACTATGTACCATGTTCTGGGAATAGTTCATAGTCACGATCCAGGAAGCAGAAACAGTACGTGGAATGGTGCACATTACATAATGTGGTTTTCAGTTATATTACATGGCTAAGGCATACAGTATGAGGAATTATAAAGGTTGGATTGATTTATATGGTTTGTGAAATAGGAGCGGTACATTGTGGAGGCTTACAATATGAGGATGGAGTTCATTATATGTGAAGATTGTCCCACATTAAAAAATTCAGTTAATATGATTATTGGAATTTGTGGATTTTTGTGCCTATTTAATGAGTAGTAATCCAATTTTTTAAGGTATGAGATTGGATTTAAAATTTTGGGAAGATATCTGGTGAAGTCCTGTTCATGGACAAGAAGATAGTATGCAGAAAAAATCATCTCTGTAAGAAAAACAGTCTGCATAGGAGAGTATGGTTCGTCCATGAAAATCTCTTAGTACGCGACGGAGCAAGGTAGTATCCAGAGGAGGATGATATGTAGTGGAGTGGATCAGTATGTGGAGTAAGGCATTACAAGGAGTAGGGAAGCTCATGGGGGAATTGGATGGTACATAAAAATAGAATTTGTATGGGGAACACCCACAGAAGCCTGAAAACTAATAAAATTAGTTGGTGAAATTAATTTTCATAACCTATTAGTGTGATGGAAAAAATTTACATTTCTTGCTAATAACGGGACTTCAATAGATCTTCCATTTAAAGATGAGGATGAATGATTTAATTCCAAACTATTGAAGCGAACTTCTGGTTGATAAAATGAGTGAAGATCCTTCCTATGTAGTGAACAACGGGTAGTCAGTGGAACTAATCTGAGGGACACAGTGTTCAATCCCTAAATCCATGTAAAGGTAGTGTTCCTGGTATAGAGTGACTGTACAAAAATATTGAAATTCACATCTTGTGAAGATTAGTGGTTTTGATATGAGTGACACACTGTCTACGTATGCTCCTTGGATGTAGCCCTTAGTGGTGAACTAAGTAAAAATTGTTGTGTCATTTCTTTTCATGTGATTGTTTATTTTCCGCACTTCCTCATTATAGAGGTTTAACAGGTTCTTACCAATGAGGGAACACGATCTATTAGTTTAAAAGAAGTTTACACCCCAATTCAGCCCACCTCTCTCAGGTTTTTCCGGGGTCTTTCATATATTTCCTGGTCCCGTGTGACTTTAATCTATTGTTTCTTTATCGCATGATGATAAAATGCATGGGTTGGTCCTATCATGCGACCCTAAACTATGACATTATCCTCCTTTCTGCACAATGAAAAATGGCACTGCATTGTGTTATCCTCGCTCAAGGGGACATCATGATTTCAATTGATCATCCACCATGCAATTTTTCAAGTCTTACATATGCCTTGATTCCTTCATAAATGCCAAGATTCTTCGTCCTAGGTTTGACACTTCACAAAAAAACACATCCACCCTAAAAGAGAAACAAGATACATCAAATTTGTCTTCTTTTGGTGCATGGGCTAAACTTTGCCCAACATTTACCAAAACTATGTGTGTCTTGATTCTCATCCTCATTAGATACATAGTAACATCTAGACATTGTTTCTTTATCTCCCACCCTAGGTATCAAAAATCATTCCCTCTTTCTGACCCCCTTGGCCAAAACATTGTCAGAATCATGTGGTGTGGTGAGGACTTCGTGGGTCGCCATTCACATTGTGTTTATGATAGTTGTACTATGTATTTCCCTTTGGGGATCTTCCATTCATTATCTCATCCTTACTATATGATGTTAAACTACATGAATCTTTCCAAAACTATGTATGAATTGATTCCCATCCTCATGGGATATATAGGAACACCTAGGCATTTTGCTTTGGGTCCAGCCCAAAATTCAACCTTTTTCACCGGACATAAGGTTTCCCTTGGGAAAACGTGGTACATCCTGGAATTATACTGTCCTTATTCTTGTCAAGTTTTGGAACAAATACATCATGGGTCTCCCTTGTCCCTTACCAGTCAGGTCTGAGTTCTACGACCATAAACTAATTTCTTTATGTGAGAACTACATATGGTTTGATTCCCATATTCATGGTATATATAGGAATTCCCAGATGTTTAGTCTTCATGTCCAACCCCAGGTACAAAAAATCCTTCTATAATCCAGAAGTATGATGTAAAATTTCATACCCTAATCCAAGAATCATGACTTTAAAATGTTAGTCTGTTTTCATCAAGAATTCTTCATAACATGATTGGCCACTTTGTCCCTCATCCATGTTCGGTATTGCTACTTCTCCACCCTACGCACATTCCATTAGACCAAGTCCCCTCTCAATGGTCCTGTATATGACCTTAAACATGGATTTTTTATCCCCATGACCCTTGGACTTATAAAGGGATTTGACTACCTCTTTGACAAGTCTCATTGGCATACTCAAATACATCGTGGTGTATGTCCTAATGTGTTGGATTCCACATAGACATTCCATAATTTCATGTCCACACTTCATGATCCCTTTATTTTTATCTCCATACTCTTATATTTCTAATGGGACCCTTCTTACAGTCTGGTGTCATGCCACGTTGGATCACCTACCATCTTGGGTCGACGCCCCAAAAGACCATAGATGACATTTTTGCGATAGGTCTCATGTTTCGAAAATCATCAGTGGTCAACCCTCATTTGTCTATCCAAAAGCTAGGATAATGCGACATGAATGTTGTGTTTCAAACATGGTCAACAGTTATCCTGCATCTTCATGCCACCATCATTGCAATCCATATCTCAGGCACCTTGATTTATATCATTCCACATCGTTATGCTTAAGTGGAATTACAACATACTCGGTTTTACCTCCATGTGCATCTATGTGCATTAAGTAGTAAGGTCAGTATTATTTGGATGTGATTCACCTAGAAATCTATTTCCCATAATGTGTGCCTCCCTATAACAAGACAATCCCATTACTACTCCTTGTTTCCTACATTGAGTGCAAAACATGTGGGCTTAGGGGGTTTTCTTAGGATGTGTACTTGTGTAGACGAACCACACATTACATTCATCCCACATGATGTTAAATTTCACTCTCAAAACTCCATATGGCTTGATACCCATCCTCATGGGATATGTTCGAGCATGATAACTTTTTTCTTAGGCTCAGCCCAATTTTATCCATCATCAGTCTCTTGACCTAATAATTCCCAGGGGATTACGTGGTGTGGTATGGACAGTTTTGGTACTCATTCACGTAAGGTCAATAATTGTTTCTCTGCATTCTCCCCCCCCCCTTCGGATATAACTTTTCATTCTCCATCCAACTATATGAAGATAAACTACACTAGTCCTCTAGAACAACATATGGCTTAATTCCTATCTTCATGGAATATGTAGGAACACCCGATCACTTTCCCTTAAGTCCGACCCCAAATTATCCCAACTTTGTTCTATGGTATAAATAATCCCACTTGCAACACATGGTTTTTTTTGGAATCTTACAGTTATCATTCAAGTAGGGATATATACCGCCCCACACATTTTCTTTTATGGGTGACCCCGTCATCACCCAAAGACATTAAACTGCATCTCTATTATCCTCATTGGAATGAAATAAAATTGCGGGTCACTCTAGGTTCTCTCTAGAGATATTCTTTTAGGAAATAAGTATGATCCCTGGTCAGAGCGATGCATGCACCTAATGTGTTTTCATCATGGTGGTGTAATTACAAGAGTGTTGGACTCCATTAAAACAACCCATCACTCCACCCACCATGATTTGTCTGTACCTTTATTTGGATCCTCATCCTCTTTCACATCTAGAAGATCCCCCTACTAGTATGGATGCTCGACCTATATCTTGCCTATTGTATTGGGCCAATGTTCCAGAAGACTATGGATGAAATTTTGAGTCAGGCACTATGTTTCGTACATGATCAGCGGTAGGCCCTCATTTATTGTCCCCATTTCAGGCTAAATCAATAGGGATACTATGTTTCGAGCAAGGTTAACAGTTATCCTTATTTTTCATGACATCCCTACAGTGTTACGAATGTTGGGTATCTTGATTCAGACTTTCCACTCCCCTTTGTTCGGATTGATTCTAATACCCATGGCATTATCTCACTTGTGCACTAGAGGACATTGTAAACCCAGAGTGGTTGTTTAAACCTTGTATTCTTGGAGATTGGTTAGCACTCTCATATTCAAATGGAAGAATGATTCATTCATCCTTTTTTCTCAAATTAGGCATGACCCACATAAGCTTAGGGATTGATCAATGGATATTTCACAAATGTGATGGAAATGCAGAAACCAAAATAGATAACAGAAATATTTCATGTAACAAACATTAACAAGAAATGAAAGAAAGTGCATTTATGATTTCACTCAAATTAAAATTCATAGGGATTTTCCCCTCCCATAGACATGTTGACCTCTTCAATGGATTGTCCCATCTCCAATACTCTCTGGCTCTTGGAATCCACGATCTATTGTCACCTATTAAGATCATTCTACTTCTCAATTGAAATGGGGTGTAGATCATCAGTATTGATCCTGGAATGATCCTCTTTGGATCGGATAACATCCATATCTTGAGAATCTCACCTCATTTATTCCCAATCAATTGCCATTTGGGCCTTAAGTCGTGATATGAGTCTCAATTATGCATCTAGAAAATATTAATGCTCATTTTCTCATTCCCTCAACCATTAGATAACATGATCAGCCACCTGAATTCTATTGATGTTGACAGACTTCCTATGCTACAAGCCCACACTGAGGTTGTAGTCCTATTCCCTTATTTTCACTTCCATATAGTTCCGAATGACCAAATGAGGGCGTTGGGCATCCACTCCTCCAGAGAAATATTTCATGTATCTTGGAATACAGCCTCCCTATATAGTCTATCTAATGTCTTGTGGGGTCTTTCTAATGAATCACATTATCAGTTTACCAAACTAGCGGTAGACGACCTTGTTTTCCTCTTCATCATTAGGAGTCTCGTCTAGATCCTCTGGGTTGGTGAGTTCGTACTTTGGGAATACTGCTAGAAGCTCAGTGGCGGGGTCTTCCTCTAGTGTCTTGTATGGAATGTCGGGTTCTGTATTGGCAAGAGTAATGGGATATGCATCATGGGGATGATCTTCATTATCAGACTCAACTTCAACAAGCTCTGGATCCACCCATTGATAGCTCCACCCACATCATTGGTCAATATAGTCTGGGCAGACCAAACATCTTATTACACTGTAATCAGTACCCACCTCGAGAGAGGGGCCTCAAGACCCCCAATCATCCTAACCAGTATAGCCCACACCATTTCAAGAAAAGTTCAGATCAGAGATTCAAATGTTAGAATTTGGTGCAACAGATAATAGACAAGGACTCTATGAGAAAGAACGATTATGAAGGTCAAAGGATATCATTCGTTATTGGGTCATCATCAATGGTATCCCAATAAATTCTCCCCCATATATGGTTTAAATCATTGAGGACACCAGATGGTCCATCCTGGTGGCCACAACCTTTCTCGACTCTACAATCACAATCGACCCAAGTACAGATCCTAAGCCCATATTTGTAGGCACGCGAGTGGGAATATCTTCCATAAGGATATCCTACAGATAAAAAATGTAATTTGAGAAGCTAGGGTGGCACAAATAAAATCATGTTCCAAAATAATGTTTCGGAGGTTACCTTGACAGCTTTTGGGAAATATTCCAACTCCGAAGTCCTGAATTCACCTTCTTCCAAAGGAATTCCCCTGCTAGCCTCATCTCCCTAAGAGTTATCTGACTCCTTAGGTAATGGGATGCACACACATAGCTCAACAACCAATTCTGGAGGTGGTACTATTTGACCTAGAAGTACTTTCACTGGGCTCGTCATTGGATGCAAAGTTCTCTAAGAATTCATGTATTCATCCAGCTTAGAGACATATAGTTCCCCTTCTTCCCATGACTCCAAAAAACCATCCTCATCACATCCAATATCTGAATGATCTATTCCATGGAGGTTTATATGATCCCAGATCTAGATATGAATGAGGAATTGTTGATTAACCTCCCATTTTCATGAAGCCTTCAGAAATATAGCATCTAGAGGCATGTCCATGTGGTGTATCCACTTCCTGGGAGCTTGAGTGGAAATCCTACAAAACCCTCTGTGAACCCTCATCTATTCCTGACCAAGTTCAGTTGGGACCACTAAGGCTTCCACTTCATCTTGATCACCACATTGTGTAGGCTCTAATAGTTCCTACCTCGCCTCTACCGACGCGCTACCACTAGCACGTTCTCCCATCTTTCTCCAGCCTCGGCCTTTAGGTTGATAAGACACTCCATAATTGACCTGGATGGACTTCCTCTTCAACATATCCATTTGGTAGTCTGAGTCCCAACTCTTGTAATATTCTTTCACTAGCCTAAATGTGGTATCAGTTAGAGGTAGTTTGTTTCACTTTGTCTCATCCTCCAGGGTGAACATGAGCCACAACTACATCATTACAAACAGGTTCTCCTCATGACGTACCCCTAGATAAACCTTCAAGGTTATCCACAACAAGAACAAAAATTTCCTCGCAAATCAGTGCTGGGTGTACAGATCGTGGATGGGCTCACAGTCCACTCATGCCACCATAGCTCCACCTCTGAAATCTAGAAGGTATAACCGATTCTCTTTGGTATCATTAGTATTATTGGTGAACACCCCTTTGGGTAGTAGATATGGGTTGAAGAAAAACTCATATTCATTCATTGTTATTTTCATTACAATTTGTGGGCTCATCTTCACCGGAAAGCTTCCCACTACATTCAGGATGGAGGGACACAAGTATGACCCTGAAGTAAAAAAATAGGGTTCGGGTTCTCCTAAACCATCACATGCACCCCACCCATCCAAACAAGAAATGGAACTACCTGTACACCTGCAGCGGCTTCTTCCCCTCACTAATATGCCACAACATCTTGTACAACTTAACTTTTTCTTGGATAAATAGGTTGAATTTCTTCCCCGTCGCCAGCATGGATTCCATGATGAATTTACTAAGTTGTACGCCCATGTTCATATATCTCACGGGAAGAATACACCCATAGATGTGCACCGAGATGAATGTACCCACCTAACCACCAATGTTTTCTTAGGGTTGATGCTAAAACCCCATGTATTAGACTGGATGTCCTCGAAGATTTTCCATTATGAGTGATCTTTGTTGTGTTGGGACCCCATTGGGAATGTGTGAGGCCTCATCAGGAACATCCTATCCAACATACGATTCAAAAACCAACTAAACCAGAGCTTGAAATACACGTCCTTTACTAATTTATTATACTCACCAAACACTAGATCCATCATCTACTTTTCCACCCATGGAATCTGCTTCACATCATCCCACACATTCACTTTTGCGAGGAATTCATCATACATATCCCCTAGAATAGGAATCCAAGAGATCTTGTGGATTTCCCAGATAATGATGTTGACTTCCCCATGAAGAATATAGAAGGTGTTCATCCCAGGTTACCACCTTCTCAACATCTCTTGTGTCACACTCTTCGGCTGGTAGATATTGAATTGAGAATCCCATGTTGCCCCATATTGGCCCACTCACCTCATATCCTCCCCAAATTCGTCATAGTTTTTGCATACCCATTTGGAACAGGCCAAGTCATCTATGAAATTCATCACCTAGCGTAGGTCCCACTCATCAGTCCATACCTTTTTCAAATTTCATAGAGCTGTCATCAAGATTGTGTGATATTGAGGAGGGAACAACTCAATATGAAACTCCTTCATATCAACATAGGGGTTGTGGTTGTATAAGTAGGTGGTGGTTAGAGATATATGATCAGGACACGTGTGTCCATCAACGACCCTAAACCACTGATACTAGTACTAGGTGGTCCTGAACCATTGGGATGGTTTGTCCCGAACAGCTTGTGGGATAAAGACCTCATCCCTTGGACCGAAGACAAACAACGATAGTCTCTTACACATGAGATAGTTATTCTAGCCCTCTATCAAAAACACCTCAAGTGATTAATGATCCAAGTGGCTACACATGTATTCACAAATCACAAGCTTATCTATTATTTCCTCCCTTCAGGTAGCTACCAAAAAGACCACATGGATAACTTCCTGATTGGCCATTTCTTCTGATATAGACTTTGGAGATGTTTTATGTGCTGGTTCGCAAAGCTCAGTCTCATATCTCGTTTGTGAAGTATAGCCATGGAACACTCTCATAGATTTTTGATCATGAAGCGTGCAGTCACAGAAACAATAACCCAATGTGTGGCACAAAGTATCCTGGGATCGTGGTGCAGTGTTTCACTAAGTAGTGTCGCGTAGCACTAGTCCGTAGAGTCTAGCTTTGCAATGAAAGATCACAGAGGGCGCGAAGCTTCGCTAATCGAGAGTGAATTTATTGAAATTCGGAAAAAAATGAGGACAAACTAGTGGTCATCGTAATATATTTATAGGTGATGACTACCAAGCTATGCGGCCCATCATGCTCTCTGCCACACACTCGACACGTGCTTTGCACCCCTACTTTGAGTTTTTTCTCTGTGATCTACCATGATTTTGGAAAAGTACCCTCAGAATATGAACCTCATTTATTCTCAGATCCCATTATAATGTGGAATTTATTTGCGCAAATAAATTCCCTTGGGAAAACAAACACCACAAAAATTCAAAGTAAGCCTACATCGTAGAGAAACCTCACAAATCACCTTAGGATCTACGATCAGCATGATTCAGTGATAAAAAACCTCTTATGTGGCTTTTGTAGAGTAATTGATGGAGAAATCCATTTCTAAGACACACTTGAGTGGGAGCTCTGCGCCACTACGAAGTAGAGGATGGAGAACTCCACGACTATGATGAAATGGTGGGAGCCCTCTGCGAACACAATGAAGTAGATTATGGAGATCTCATTGATTCAGAAAAAATTGAGAGATCAACCTCTGGTTTCAAGCTCTAATTCCTTCACATCCTGACCTATGAGCTTTGAGCCATCTCTCATATATTAATACCTGATTTCCCCCAAATCCCAATGGATGGATAGCCTGACCTTTGACCATATCATCTCTGAAATGATGAACCACCATCTTCTCTAAAAATAAATGAGAATATGAACTCCTCAATTTATGTTATCATTTCGAAATACCTTTCCCTTTTCACATATTCAACCCCTATTCAAGTAGATATTCCCTTTGCGAAGCCCACAATACTTCGCAAAGGAAGGAGATCCCTATGAGAACTCAGGTCTTCGCAAATCACTCATACTTCATGAAGTACCTTCCGTGAACATGTGAACTCCATGCTAATGCAGGATCATTGTGCTTCATGAAGTAAACTTATTTTCAATGTTGTACATTGTAAGTCACCCTTGCTCCGTGAATTCCTACTTCATGAATGAACATTCACATTGCGAAGCACTCTTTATACGCATGTATATTCTATTTCTAGGCTAGCCAATTCCACTTCGTGAAGCATACCCCTTCTTGTAGTCTCTCCAATTTTTGGAGCACCAAAGCATCACAAGTTCCCTTCCTATGACCCCTTTTATTCACAAACACTAACTATCCTATACTGCCCTATAGGTTTGTATGAAGTGATTTCAAGGTCCCCTGGGTGTTGCTTAATGTTGTGTTGCATTGCCTCATCCTTCTCCACATAGGCACGCTAACTAATATTACTTCTTCGCATAGCCACACATATGTTATCCCCTCAATGGATCACCTAACAACCCTATCCTCACATGGAATTGTCAGTTCCTTCCCTTCACTGAGGGTTTAAGTGCACCAGTTAGGTATATCCTTGGAGTGAGGAGTGAATCCTCATCATTCAAATTGTAGGACGTTAAACTTCCAAGCATCGTCATCCCCATCACATGATGTTAAACTATCGCCTCCCCCATGCAATATATGTGAGGTTCCCTACCTCGGAAATTTTCCATGCCCTCTCATCTCCATGAGAGTGAGATTATCCTCACATGGGATGAGATTCTCCTAGAATGGAATGACATATATCTATGAGGGATGGAAACCATCCTGGTGTAATCCCATTTAATTTCTTGTAGAAGGTAACACCCTTCATCCTCATCTCTTCTCTCATCTGCAAATACCATAGGAGAGATGGGCACATGGGATTCTCAATACCTTATCCCTATCCATTTGGAATTTATCTCCATTGGGCCACCATCCTAGAGTAAGTCTCAATCTCCATTTCCCTGGTCTGCTAACCACACATAATCCCCATTCCATTCCTCTTGGATGCACCTTTCACAATGTGATCATCAGGTCATTATTTCCTCTTCTTTCTCACACCGAGCATCACTCATGTGAGATTAGAGCAAGCATCTACCATGACACACTTTTTTTCCACCTTAGTGTGAAATAACAATCCCTCGCCACCAAAATAAATGCACTTTGATTTTTCCCATTCTAGGCATGATATGTTGGAAGCCTCCCAAAAGATCAAGCCCATCAGCCATCAGTCCTGGCCACTTCACGTCGGTTCACCATCATCCCGAGTGATGATAAAATATATGTTTTCAAACTACATGGGTTTTTCCCCTATATCCTAGGTAGGTTATGTAGGAATAATCCCTAAGGTCCAAACCCCATCACTGGTAAACATTGGTTTCCATTTTTTTTGGGACCCAGATTCTTGGTTTGTCCCTTAGTGGCATTCGACCAACTCTCGGGAGACTAACCATGCATAACCACAAGCATGTCATCGGGTCACCCGTCATTTGTGTACACCCTGATTCCATGAGCCATCCTGAACTATGTGGAATATGATACCTTACCAGAGGGATATATAGGAGGCCTCTATATGGTCCAATATCATCACCTATAACCAATCCTAGTCTCCCCCTTGAGCCATTGTGTTTTGGGAAGGTCGTTCCTTAACCCAAGGGTTCTAATTTCTCTTGGTCCCATCCATGCATCCATTCTCATAGTCTACCTCCTCAGGTGTCCCATTGCCCATCGAAGTACATGTTAATTTATTCCCTTCCATAAGGATATGTAGGAATCAACTATGAGGTTCAATACCAATATCAGTATAATCTTCATGTCGATTACATCTGTAGTCACTATATCCTTCGACACTACATCCATATCCATCCTGATTCATACCTAGGATGCCACATCCTAGTAAAATCATTCCATCAACCCTGAATGCTAACCAGGAATAAGCCCCAAACAATCCAAAACAATCCAACTAAGAGTGTACCTCTTGCGATGGTCAGATATCCATGTGTAAGCCCCAACACGTTTCTAGGTCTCTATCCTTTTTGTACACCCAGATTTATCACCCCTTTGAACTATGTGGGTTATGATCCCTGTCACATATATAGGGTACATAGAAACCTCTCAAAGGTTGAATCCTATCCAATGGTAATTCTTGTTGTTACCCTTTACAGGGCGCACCGTCCTTGATATTCCCTCAGTGGTGTCTAAATCAACCTTCACAGTGTGATATTTTATATATATGGGACACAACACCTCAGATCTATCCTCATTAGGATTTCTGGTCCATCATCTAGAAAACCTTCTAGATGATCCCTTCTAGGGATATAATAACCGGGTCTGTCTTTATGGGTGTCCCGTTCACCCTCATTCCAACTTCGCAAGATGTTAAACTCACAACTTACCTCATGTATAACATGATATGCCTGTGTAAAACATCGGAAGACACGCCTTTGGTGTAACCATCTCCACCTAATTTTAGAATTGTGGAATAACCTATGTTAAACATGGTAAGGTAATGAAAGCCTTAGGGAAATGAAAATGACATGTAATTCCAGACACTCGACATGGGATGCCTCAGGCATCTGCACCCTCGAGAATCCCTATCATAAGGGGAAGAAACCAATGTGTATCTGTGTTTTAGTGTCCAGATACACCAGCAATGTCCAACATGACTACTCCACGGATCGAAGGTTTCTTCCCGATCTTGACCCCATGAAATGTACTAATAGATGTAGTGTAATTAACTAGAGTCCATGAATACATGGGATTGGGTATGAGTTTCATGAACAACATTATAATATTTAAGGGAGACCCGAACTAGTAGATGAATTCTAAAGAGGAGTCCATAGAAGGAGACACCAACATCCCATCATCCTGTTTCGATCAGGGAGAAAATGTCCCTGAATAAGTGACGTATGTCATCTACCTTTGGAATTCAGGAATGCAGGGAAACAGCCAGCACATCGCCAGTATGATGGAACATGCCCCAAAGAAAGCATCGAAAACACCTATAATTCGTCTTCTCAAACTTTTTAATTCTCTTCGTGTTTATTTAGTATCTTTTCACACATAGGATGTGATGTCTTACACAATATCAACATTATGCTAATTTTATTATATAATGCTCCCCCAAAGGTATTTATTCCACTAGTATCGACATCCAATTCTCTTCAGCCAACTTATATTAAATCTCCAATCTCTATATTTGATAAAATACTATGAATTTTAGATAAAAACACACCTATACCTAGTAATCAAAAGTACTGTTGCATATTATACTTCTATAGATAAACATAATTTCAATCAAACGTTGGAATCTTTTTATTACTAACAATATCCATTTCTTTTTTTTGAGATAGAATCTTAGACTTTCACCCTTTCCTATGATTCCAATTGTTGTCCCAACCCTGTTAAATACCCTAAAAGGCGGTGAATAAATTTAAGATACATTGAAACAACTACCAATTTTCATCTTGTTTCATCACAAAAAAAACTCTCTTCTCACCCCTTCCTGTAGAAAACAATAAATGGAAGTTAAAACATATAAGAGACACAAAACATTTAACTTGGTTCACCCTCACTTTGTTATATCCAGGAAGTTAATAAAGGATATTTTCCAATGTACTAAATACACTAAACTGTAAAACTATTACATTGTTTCGAGTGGAATCACCGTCCTTTATGGTTTATATCCATTCATAATTCTAAAGCTAATTATGCTTTCTCTCTATCTCTCTTTTGAAGAGAATGAATTACTCCTCTAGTGGAATTTGTTGATGATAAATTCTAATTTAATTCAATATCTAGTGGCTCTTTATTCTCTTGTTTCATTAAGGACATGACAACAACCTTTCTATGATAAATTTCCTCTTTGATTTCATAACCCCTAGAAATAACCATTCATGATACTATTTCACAATACCCTTTCACAATAACCTCTTCAACTTATATATATTGTGTTACTTTATAATGAGACCCTATTCAGCTTATATGAATTGCATGACTCGGGATGGACTAAAAATTTGAAAAACAAAAAGAGTGTAACTCCATTGAAATTATGATAAGTCATTTGATCCCAATATCTTTATATTAATCTAGCAATCCATTTCATCTTACATGATTTATGTTGTAATGTGGCCTCCTTCTCTTCACACAAAACACCATAGTCTATCACTGGTTCAGATAATTTTTTAATGGAAAACATCCTAACATAATAAGATGTTTATTGCATATTTATAGCCATAAATATATTTCCTTAATGCTAGAAATTACTTTTATATATCCATTTATCCACCAAAAAAAACTCAGAGTTGCATGCTTCAAGTAATCACATCCAACTTATTCAATCTAAATTCAACACATGTCACGTGATGTAGGCCCTTACACCCTATCTAGCATCACCATCTTAAATTTAATCACATTTAATCACATAAACCTCCATTAACACTCATGAAATCATGTGATTTCAAGAAAACTCAAGTTAAATCCTTCATTTAAAACCAATCTCCCTTCATGAACATTATATGATTTTTTTGATCGTAGGATTACACTATAATTTGCAGCTAAACATCATTTCACTCTATTTACATGATTCCTACGAATAATAATTTTGAAATTTTTTTATCATGATATTTTTCTGCATTCATGTCATATCATGCTCTTCATACATCCACACAAATTTCGTGATATTACTTCATTCATGTTGAAAATGTGACATTCCTTCACTAATATGGATTGAAATATCTTCTTAAATTCATGTAGATCACATGATTATCCTTAATTCATATGAATCGTGTGATATTCTTTGAGAATTGTGCACTATGAATTATTTTTATCCAAATTCTCCCAGAACACAAACAACTTCATCCATCCATTTCAAAAACTATATTTTATAATATCCTCCAATCTTTCCAATAAGCACAATAACCAAAAACACCATCAAGATTGATTTTCTCAAACATAAATGATAACAAATATTATATTTTTTATTCCATAAGAGAATTACAGAATAATTTAATGTTTTGAAATTACTTTATAGATATTTTTCTTGACTCATTGATTTTAGAGGATTTGTGAAGGAGTATAGAATGAAACTGTATAGAGACATGTATTTTAGTGATTTCAAATTAGAAAAATTATTGTGAATGGTTGATTCTATAAAATAGTTGGATATCATTCATAGTGATTATGAAAAAAAATTGAAGTATTTCTGATAATGAGAGCTGGGAATAAGGGAAAAAAGAGAGGGAGTAAAAAATCTACACTTTTACAAAATTGAATGGGAAAATGTTTTAAGAAGATAAAAACATGAAGTTTTGAAGAGTTTATTGATATAATCAGATTTTGGGAACTCAGATTAAAAGAGACATACAAACTTCAAGAACAAAGTTACTAAAATTTCATACAGTGATGTTCATGTGGCGAGGTGACACAAATTATGTTACTAGAAAAAGGGGGTATCTGATATGAATACTAACTATAGAATAAATTCACTTGGCAGTTGAATATCTATACATGAGTATGTTTTAGATGAACTCATTATGACTGCTGTTTTAGTATAATCAAAACCACTATTCCTAATCCTAAATAAAAGAAGCATTTTAGGAGATATCACAACCACATGTGTAATATTTTTGTTTTAGAGATCATGAAAATAATTGAACTCTTTGATTTTGGATAATAATTTTCTTTATTGTAACAGATATTATCATAGTGAAATTTGTGGATTCTAATAATAACTAGATAGGAAAAAGAATATGATTCCCATGCTAATTTAGAATTGTATAAAAAAATTTATGTATTGTTTCCTTTATATTTTCTATGTTTCAAGAGGGAGTTAGTGTTGAGTGTGTATATCAAAGATCTATTCATACTAACATATCAAATTTATTTGATTTACTTAAAGGTTTAAATATTTTATGTTGAAGTTAGTTGTAAAAATTTGGTCACCTCCAATTTACCCCCCCCCCCCTTATGGTGATTCCAAGTTCCACAAAACTTACATTGTATGATGATATGAGTCGAGTTTAATGATTCAACTTATATGATAATTTTCATTTAAAATAATTCAAATAATATTTAATTAAATTATAGAACAAAAAATTTTATAATAAACACATGTCATTAGATATAATAATATATTATTTCTATTATTGAACTTTGGGAGTAATGTAGAATAGATAATTAGATAAGGGTCATTGTTTAATTATCATTATTTAACTATATGTATATATTCCTAAATATATCAATTTTATATAAGTGAGTTTTCAACACAACATATAAAATCCTCTATAATTTTTTGAATCACTTGAGAAAATTCTTCCCTTCCTCCCACTAAAGAACCAAAAGTGTGAATATAATATATATTTTTTATCAATGATGAACATCATAAAAAAATAGATTCATCCATACTAAATATTGGTTATTAAAGAATACCATTCAATGATTCATGGATCATTTTGGGATATGACTAAATAAATCCTCGATTTTATTTTCCATTAAAATTAATAACATAGAAAGAGTGGTGATAAAAATTTGATCATGGCGATTACTATAGGTAAAAAAAATTAAATTTATGTTATTTAAAAATTAAATCTATATGAAAAATCATTGACATTTACAGACAAACACATTATTCTTTTTATTTGTCCACTAATATTTATGTAAAAATACGATTTATAGAGATCCTCACTATTCATACAATAACATTAAATAACATTTGTGTAACACTGAAAAAATTATATAAACAGACGTCCAAAGAGAGTACTAGTCTAGTTCCTTAGGAAACATGGAAACATAAACACTAATACATATGTGAGCTACATAATCTATCACTAGGTTCTTCTTGACTATCACCCTTCATATGCATAAACAAAATTCTACATTTCTTCATTACGTGGGGAAGGAAACATAAAAAGAGGTGAGATGAAATTCATAGTAAGGGTAAAAAAGGGAGATAGGTAAGCATAATAATGAGCATAAGGGAATGATAAAATGATCATGAAAATGGAATATCATACCACGCAAGTCAAAGAACATATACATGAATCATGGAATAATGTTTGGAAGTTCATAATACATGAAACATAAGGAAATAAATAACATAACACATGAAATCATACCATAAGAATAAACACATGGAATTGTGGTAGACACATAATGTTATATAATATGGTATCCATAGTATCTAAGGAATCATTCTCAATTCATTCTTGGTAGCACAGGTTTACTCCCCATCCCATCTTGGAAGTGGTGGTTCAATCTCATGACCATCTTGGAAGCATGAGTTCACTCATCCTACCATTTTGGTAGTCATGGTTCACTCTCATGTCCATCTTAGAAGTCAAAGTTCATTACAAAGACCATATTATTCTATCTCATAAGATATAAATCTTTACCATATGCATTGGTGGGAGATATAGGCCCCACCCATCTTTTAATGAAATCATGAATACATGTTTCACAAGATCATAAATAATCATATCATAACCCATGAAATTAAATGGGTTTTATAACTATGTAATAAAATCATAATCTATGTAAACAAATATAGTTTTCATAATAATTTCATCAAAATAATAACTCATGAAAGACTAATGGGTTTCAAAAACATATACCACGTGAAAGTGAAATGGGTTTCATAAACCTCAAGCCATAAAAACATAATCCATTCTATAAAATAATATTAATGGTAAAATTTAATTATTTTCCCAAAAAATTAATGATTAATGTTAATGAATGTTTTCATATATGGTAAATAATTTTTAAATGTCTTTTAAAAATATTTCTTGAGGAAAATATTCATTCTATATTGAAAAATCATTTTAAAACATAAAAAATTTGAAATCCTTTTTATTTAAAAATAGATTTGAAAACATATAAAGGAATCATATAAAATAATTTTAAAATCCTTTTTCTTTGAAAATGGGCATCAACAATATTTTGAAAACATTTTTGAAAACATGGTTTTTGACTACAATAGATTTCCGTCCAGAGAGAAAGTCGGTCAGATTTTACTTAAAACACTATCATAATTACAAAGGTGTAAAAATTGTACTAATACATAGATATATCCTGTATAAAAATATTATAATTAAACTCATGAGGTTTATTTATATATGTATCATAATAATTCATCAAATTAATCATTAAAATAAAGAGTCTCTAAATTCGATGAGATAGTCTCAATAAACTCCTAAAACATGGTAACTTGGGATCATACTCACCATGTATGAAATAGAAATTACATAAAGAATAAAATATAATGAAATATAATATAGGATTATAACAAAACATAAGACTCAAAGAAATAAAATTGAGAGAAAACTACTTTACCGATTTGGTAACTTCTGAAACATAATCCCCTTGAAAGGAAGATCATAAAATGTATATGTAGAAACCCATAAGTTTAAGTATATGATAAATATAATTCATTCATGGTTATTATATACACCACAAAAAAGGAATGGGTGGTGAACATAGCATGTATCTCATAGAAATAAAAAGTGAGATGAAATCCATTTACCTTGGGTCTTGACTCTCATCATACTCATTCAAACCACCTGTATAATAAATATAAATTTTTTATAAATAATTCACAGAACCATGTTATTATATATAATACCATATATGGTTTGATTATAAAGTTATATTACCCACCTCTTAACTATCTGATGTTGTGGTTTCAATTCAATCATTATTCACATTGTTCTCTACATGGGTATTAATTAGTTATATCTTTGGTCCTTATACCTATATAGTGATTCCAGAATGTAAACCATGATATAAATATAATTTATATTAATTATATTTTTATTATAATAATTAATATAATATACAATTTTTAAGTGTAATACATCATTCATGGAGATGGTAAGTAGTACGTACACGTGAACATTGTTTCCATTTTTATTATCATATTGAAAGAAAGAAAGAAAATGAACAATATGTATAAATGTATATAATATAATTATAGTATAATTATAATGTTATATATATCATATAAGTATACTAATCCCATTCTTAATACGTTCCATTTAGTCTATGAATGAATTACATCGCTTTGAGGGGGTAGAAGTCCGCATTTCCTCAAAAAAATTATCATATTTACACAAAATGGAAAGAAAAAAAGATATTTATTGTAAAATAAATATAGCAAAATAAATAAATAATAAATATAAAATTTAATATATATATAAAATGTGTTAATAGTAATTTCTACCATGAGATGCTATAATGAAAATTGAACAGTCATTGTTTAGTGGGTAGTTGTTCGTCAAACAAATAAAGAGTGTGGCCATTATCCATTAGATGGATGTGTGTGTATGTGTAGGTTGGAAAAATATCATAAAAAATCATAGTATATTATGGATAATATTTTTTTAATTAAATAATTTATAAATTAATGTGTAGTTGATGGATAAATAAAATAAAATAAAGGACTTGAGAGAAGATGTTACCTCTTAATTGGGTACCTCTTTTTTGTTTGGGAAAAGGCTTACTTGGATAGATTTATTCCAAAAGGGAGGATTATAAGGGGATGTTACAGATGTTTTGAAGATTATTGGTAGATATAGGATGAGAATAATAGGTTTAATATGGGTGAAGAAGAGGGAGAGGTTGTGGCCTTTTATAGGGAAGGAGGAGTGGCACTCTATTAAATATTTGAAGAGGGAATACTACCCAGATCATTCATGGTGAAAGTCGATCCAATAATTATCCCAAGATAATAAAATGGGTTTTAGGTTCTAAACATGTCCATCCAATTGATTTTGGACAATTTTTCATGTCGTTTTGGGCCATAAGGTTATGGTTTACTCCCTTATTAAGCTTAATTTAATCATAATCGGTGTAATTAATTTTAATCGCTTTCACTAATATTTTTGGACGAAAACTAACTTAACATTATTATAAATTATTAATTATAAAGATTAAAAATAATGAATTAATTTTTCCAAATTCCAGTCAAATAAGTGGCATAAATTAATTTAAAAGTAATCCTTAAGTCAGGTCGACAATGCAGGTTTTTAATGTAAAATGATAAAAAGATTGCTATGTTTTTATATCCAATATCAATGTAAAATTGGTTCCAGTTACCCCAATGGGATAAATTAATAATAATATAGTATAATTTAACTTCTAAACACAATTAAAATATAATTTAAATTTACAAATAAATTTTCTGAAAAGGCATTTTTGAATTAGAATATGATATTTTCCACTATTCAACCAAAAATGATGTTTCTCAGAAAAATCCCAAAAAATAACCCTAAGATAATTAAAAAATTATAAAGTAAATAATGAAGTTTATTTTTTCAAATTAAATTTATAGATATGTCTAAAATAAATTGTATTTTTAAAATCAGCTCATTAAAGAAAACTATATTTTGAAATATAAAAGGACATTACCAAAAATCATATATTTTATTAAAAATGTGTTTTATTTATATAAAACTATTATACAAAATTTTTACAAATAATTTATTACAATTAATAATACTAATTTTAATGGCTAGTTCATAATTATCTCATTAAATAATTATAGCATCAAAATGATGTTTCGTAAAAACATCGTTGTTGCATGTAACGTACGCCAAGTAAGTGTTGCGTGTAACATACATCAAGTCACTGTTCCTTGTAATATACATTGAGTCTGTTTCATGTAACATAGACCAATTCATTTATTTATCAAAGTAAGGTTTTAATTAGTTTATTGAAATACATAAATGAAAATTTAATTTATTCGAGATAAAAAGGGTCTGTAAAAACACAGGGTGTTATATTCTACCCCTATAAAATGAATTTCTCGCTTAAAATTTATCAATCAAGTAAAAAAATATAATCATAATTTTGCTTCATAATATCCTCAAGTTCCCACATAGCTTCCTAAAATTGGTTATTTCTCCACCAAACATTGACCATGTGAGTGGTTTTGTTTCATAGAACTTTCTCTCTAGGATCCAAAATTTCAAAAGGTTCCTCCTCAAAAAAAAAAATTATCCCACTCCAGTGGTATGACCTCTGAGTTTAGTAAATATGAAGGTTCAGGAATAAACATCCACACGAGAGATACATGGAACACATCATGGACTTTAGATAGATTTGGTGGAAGTTACAATTGACGGGATACTTTCTTGATACAATCAAGAATCTCAAATGGATCAATATACATAGGGATTTCTTTTTCTTTATACTTGAATTTCATAACTTTATTTTAAGGTGATATTTGTAAAAACACCTTTTTACCAACAACAAATTCAAGATCATGATGAAGGGTATTGTTGTAACTTTTTTGTTGACTTTGAGCTGCCTTGATATGCTGTTGAATGGCACTAACCTTCCCTACCATTTCTTTAGAAATCTCATGTCACAATTGTTTTCTTTCTCCATCTTCATCCCAGATTTTTTGATCTCTACATTTTAACCCATAGATAACTTCATACTGTTCTATATAAATTCTTATGTGAAATATATTAATATAAGAAAAATAAACTAGAGGAAGTTGTTTATCCCAAACACCTTTGAAATCAAGAGAACAAGATCTCAGCATATCCTCTAGGGTTTGAATAATTATTTTAGACTAACCATTTATCTTAGGATGATAAGTAGTGATGAGACTCAATTCTATATCAAGTTATTACAAAATACTTCACTAAAACATTTAGGTAAACCTCGGATCTCGATCTGATATAATGTAATATGGTACTATGTGTAACCATACTACTACATTAACTTATATCTTGTAATGATTATCCAAAGAGAAGTTATCTCTGATAGGGATGAAGTGTGTGGACTTAGTAAGGTGATTGACTACCACCCATATAATATTAAACCCTTAAGATTTTTTGGGTAGTCCAATAACAAAATCTATAGTAAAGTTCTCTCATTTCCATTATGGTATGGGTAATGGATGCAGAATCCCTTTAGAATTTTGATTTTCAGCTTTAACTTGTTGGCATACCCAGCACTGAGATACAAACTCTGTAGTTTCTCTCTTCATTCCTTTCCCATAAAAGTATTATTTAAAGTCCCTCTACATCTTCATACCACTATAATGAATAGATAATGAACACATATGAGTTTCCTCTAATATATCCCTCTTCAAATATGGTATCTATGGAACACATACAAGGTTTTTGACCCTTATCATTCCATATTTATCAAGGTTAAACATAAAAACATTTCTGAATTTCTTTTTTATCTTTTCATATTTCTTCTTCACCTCCTAAATATTCACATAGAGAAAGGGTTGAAGATTCATTTGAGAAAGATAAAACATTTCCAATTCCATCAAGATTTCTATATTTATCTTTTTAAAATACAAAAATTTTATATCTTCTGTGATCCCAATCATGGATAATCTAACATGATCCTTGAAAATTAAAGCATTTTCCACCTTGTTCACTTTCCCATGGTGGTAATCTAATGAGAAGTCTTAATCCTTTATCAACTCTAACCTTCTTATATGGTGCATGTTCGACTCCTTCTATTTGAATATATATTTATTAATTTTATTATCTATATATATATATGTCACACTTTTCTCCATAAATATAATGGCTCCATATATTTAATGAAAATAATACCGCTACTAACCTCAAATCATGAGTTGGTTAATATTTCTCTTGAATCATCAACTACCATAATGCATGAGCAGTAACCATGTTATTCTTCATAAGAACACATCCCAATCCTTTCTTGGAATAATCGGTAAAAATTACAAACCATTCATCACTATAGGGTAATGTATACACAGGTGCACTGCAAACCCGTAGCTTCAGTTCCTTATAATTTTTCTCACATTCATCTATCTAGAGGAACATGACACCATTCTGAGTTAATGTGGTTTAGCGGTTAGATATTCATGAGAAATTCACCAAAAACCATCGATAATATCTTAATAAACCAAGAAATATATGAATCATAATCATTGTGGTTGGTTTAGGACAGAATTTAGATTCTTTAAGCTTTTATGGATCTACTTTTATACCATCTCATGAGATTATGTGACCAAAATATGAAACCTTTTTCAGAAAAAATTAACCATTTGTAAATTTTTCATATAGATTATCCTACCATGGGGTCTTTAGTAGAATTATCAAGTGATATTCATTCTCTTCCATTCACTTTAATAGATAATAATATCATCTACAAAAAACTACAACAAATTGATAGAGGTCATCTTTAAAGACTCTATTCATTAAATCCATGAAGATAACAAGTGCATTAATAAGAAAAAAAAGGCATCACTATATATTCATGGTGTTCATACTTTGTACAGAATATCATCTTGGGTATATCGTCTTTCATGACCCTTAGTTGAAGATATCTAGAATGAAGGTCAATATTTGGAATGTATTGAAATATAGGAAATTTACCAAAAAATCCATCATTAAGGTGTAGAGGATATTTATTCATTAACTTGATCTTATTTTACTCATGATAATCAATAAAGAACCGCATTGATCCATATTTATTTTTCAAAAAAATAATAGGATCACTCTAAGGTGACACACTTGGCCAATTGAATCCCTTTTCGAGGTTTCCATGGATTTACTTTTAAAATTATTGTAATTAAATTGAATCCATTCTATAAGGAGTCTTTGAAATTGTTCTAAACTAGGTATGAGTTCTATTGATAACTAAACCTTGAGTTTTGGTGGAGTTCTAGGAAAATATTATTGAAATTCATCAACAATATCTGGAATAATTTTCATATCATTGATGTTGATTTTCTCCCAAACAATTTGAGATAAAAAAACCCTTTTGAATGGAAACTCAAACCCGTACACTTGATGTAACCTCCATCGAATGTTCATACTTATAATCACCTTGATGGATTATCATTAAACGGTTTGAAATATAAAAAGTACCTTTCCATACTCAAAAATTGATGTGGGATTTATGTAGAGAATGCTAATCCATGACAAATATGACATCAAATTCAACTAAATGAAGAATAAAAATATTTTCAGGATCTAAATTCCCACAAACTTCAACTCATGTGGAATCAAAGACTTCAGATGAAATCATTGTACAATTAGTGGTTTGAAATGATAATTCCACATCAAATTGTTTAGTTGTAATATTAACACCATTAAAATATTCTTTAGATATGAAACAATGTGTAGATCCAGAATCAAATATTACATTATCAGTTTTAGAGTGTTTTGTAATTTACCTTTTATCATGTCGTTATCACACCCCTCATCATAAATTGTGAATGCATGAGATTTCACCTTTCCCTCAGCTTAAGTGTTTTTTGATATCAATCATCATCTATATCCCTTGGGTTTGTTAGTGTTTACCATAATTCATATTCTCCGTACACTTGAAATACTGAATTACGGGAGGTGCATTCTATGTGGATTTTTCCCCATTATAATTTTGAGATAACTTCTTCTCATCATTTTGATAATCAATTACCTAGTGAAATTCCTTTCTACACTTAAAAACATATATTATACCCCTTAAGAAAAATTAATCAATGCCTCTTCCCATATTTAGAGCATAGAGAAAAACTCATCTTCTTTTATCCATGGTTTTTACAGTTTCCTTTTATCTCTATATTCATTTTATTAAAAAAAATATTTGGTTTATACCTCAATCCAAACTCCCTTGAAAACGTCATTGATGAAATGACAATCTCTTCGTAGCTACTAATGTCTCTTGTGGACAATTACCTAATGAGACTTCTCTTTAAGACACTAAAGAACCTACCAACTTTACTTTCAAGTTGGATGATAATTCAATAATATTACCTTACAAGGCCCATGAAATTATCCTCATAGAATCTATCAGATTCATCGTCCATTTGCTTCAACTTAAGGAACTCCTTCCTTATCTTGTTACAAAGAATTTGAGGAAAGTACTTATTGAAAATAAGTTCTTG
Organism: Viscum album; assembly: GCA_963277665.1. Classification (NCBI taxonomy): domain Eukaryota; kingdom Viridiplantae; phylum Streptophyta; class Magnoliopsida; order Santalales; family Viscaceae; genus Viscum; species Viscum album. The sequence continues at coordinate 270,332,590 of OY728131.1, forward strand.
AAATAATCCCAATCCATGGATCCAATCTCATCTTGTTAACTAATATTATTGATTAGAGTTAATCATTGATTTTATTCTCTCTTAACAGATAAACATTTTGAATGAATTTCTCATGCTCTGAACATAAAAGAATTGAGAATATCATTTCAGTAGTAACGAAACATTTTTCATTAATAATTGGATCAGAAGACCCTCGAAAATAATGTTGAAATTTCCTCACAATGAAATCAACAAAATGTTTTTCCTTCATTTTCTGATTTTTAAGTCCACCATGATTCATAACTTGAGAAATCTGGGTGAGCATATAAATAAGGTTTTCCATTTTAACTCTCATAGCATTTGGTTTCTCAGTAGAAAAATTGTTTCATTTTCTATCACAATCACTATTATTGTGTTTCCTTTGGGTTCCAAGCATTTACTAAAACAAAAAAGTATATAGTGATAAATAGTTATCATATCGATGAACCAAATAATCATAAAAAGTATCTTATAAAAAGTCTAAATTATGACACCATCCATAATATATGAAACCTTGTGTTTATCCATGGTTATTCATAGCCAATTTATATTTAAATCCTTCATAATGGTTCATGAATATTCAATGAATTCCCAAATCATATCATTTATGAGTATGAAAATAGGTGGGTAGAAAGGCCTTTTGTCATGTACATTATTACCCCGAGTTAGGCTCGGAACATCTTGTCATGTTTATTACCCATAGGTACATCTATTCTAGATCCACATTCAGTTTTAGTATTCAAACATGGACATATTTCTTGAAACCACTCACTCTATCCTTTACTAAAATTCTATGACATTTTCCTAAGATTTTATTTATCCTTATACTTATCCTTTGACATGATCTAACAGTTATCACTTTGGTTTTTTCATCCATGATTTCAATGGTTAACTAAACATTTTCTCTGATACCATCTATAAGGATTCTCTCTTTTTATAGATTAACATTACATAAAATCTGCAAAATACATAAAACATTATACAAACATATGCCAAAATATTATACTAGTCTAGTGCCTTTGGAATCCTGGAAAAACAAACATTGATACATAAGTGATATACATTTAATTCCACCAGGTTCATATTAAATAAAACCATTCTTAGACACATCAAACATAATACATAACTTCATAAACATGGGAAGGGAACAAAAAAATAGGTGACCAAAAATCCTTGGTATGGGTGAAAAGGGGAGATATGTAAGCATAATCATGAGCATAAGATCATGAGAACATGATCATGAAATTGGATGATCTTAAATTCCATATCAAAGATCATATAAATGAATCTTCGACTAAATCATGGATGTTCATAAGAAATGAATAATAAGGAAATATATAACATAATACATGAATTTATAACATAGGAAGAATTAAATGAATTGTAGAAGACACATATGATTTTATAATTTGATTTCTATAGTAGTTAAGGCATCACTGCCAGGACCATCTTAGTAATATAGTTTCACTCCTTGTACCATCTTAGTAGTCATGGTGCACTCCCATGGATATCTTGGTAGCCTGAATTCAATCCTCATACCATCTTGGTAGTCATTTTTCACTCCCATTGCCATATTAGTAGTCAAGATTCATTCCCAAGGCTATCGTAGTCTATCTCATGAGATAAAAAACATTACCCAAGGCATTGGAGAGAGATATAGGTCCCACCCATCTCATAATTAAATCATACAAACATGTTTCATAAGATCATAAATAATCACATCATAACCCATGAAATGAAATGGGTCTTATAAATATATAATCATAACATAACATATGGTAAAAATATAGGTTTCATAATTATTTAATCAAAATCATAACCCGTGAATGAGAAATTGTTTTAAAAAACATATAACCTTTGAAAGAGAAATGGGTTTCATAACCACCATGCCATCAAAATATATTCCATTTAGAGAAAGAATCTGTATGGAAACACTGAATAATTTCCCCACAAAGGCTTGAGTAACTCAAAAAAAATTATCTTAGATGGGAAATCATTTCTAAAGATATTTTTAAAACATTTGTTTAGGAAAATATCCTTTATGTATTGAAACATCTATTTAAAACATATACCATTTTTGAAAACCTTATTCTTTGAATTTAACTTTGTAAAATTATAATGGAGTCATATAAATCGTTTTTAAAATCCTTTTTCCATTAAAATTGGCACCAAATATATTTTGAAAACATTTTTTGAAATTAGTCTTTTCAAATACAATAGATTTTCGACCAGAGAAAGATGGTCATATTTTACATAAAAATGTAATATTATTTACTGAAGAGTAAAATAAAATGCTACTAATAAATGGATACATCATGCATAATCTAATTAAATTTAAACGCTCAATTTTTCATTAGATATGGATCATAATATTTCATTAATGGAAGCATAAACATAAACAATCTCTAAAAGTGACGAGATTGACTTAATAAACTCTTATAAAATGGAACATGGGATCATACACTCCAAGAAGAAAATAGAAATTAAATTCAGCCTAAAATATCATTAAATAGTGATAATCCATGAAATTACATGTTAAATGGATGTATATACACCTTGTAATATAATTTATGTTCATAACAAAAGATGTGTCTCAAAGAAGGCAAAATAAGACAAACTATTTTACAGATTTGCTTAATTTGGAAACATAAACCCCATGAAGGAATGATAATAAAATTGATATTTTAATACCTATAAATTTATGTATAATATAAATAGAATAAAATCATGTGCAGTATATACACCACACAAAAGGAAGGAATTGTGAACATAACATGTATCTCCCAAAAATATAATTTGAGATGAAATCCCCTTACCTTGTGTCTTGACTCTCATCGTACATGTTAAAAACAATAGTATAATAAAAACGAATTTATTAAAAATAATTTAGAGAACCATAATATTAAATATTATAACATATATGTTTTTATTATAAAGTTATATTTCCAACTTATTAATCATCATATGTTAAGGTTTCACATCGGTTAATATTCAAATTGTTCTTCGCATGTGTCTTAATTTGTTATATATTTATTCTTTATAATTATATCATGATTCAAGAATGTAAAGAATGATATAAATATTATTTATAATCATTATATTTTAATTATAAATATATATATAATATATAATTATGAAATGTAATACAGCAATCATGGAGACAGTATTCTATACGTACAATTGAACATTGTTTTCATTTTTATTTCCATATTGAAAGAATGAATTAAAATGAAATATGTGTTTATATTTATATAATATCATTAAATTATAAATATTTTATTATATATAACATATAATTTAACTAAAACCATCCTTAATACATATCATGTAGTTTGTTAATGAATCACATCACATGGAGGGGTCAGTAGTCCACACTTCCTCAAAGGAAATTATCTTATTTACACCAAATGGAATGTAAACATAAGTATGTGTTATAAAGGAATAAAGAATCTTAACTAAATAATAAATATAACATGTAAAATAAATATAAAATGTTTTCATCATAATTTCCCCCATGATATGTGGTAAATAAAAATTTAACAATCATCATTTAGTGAGGCGGTAATTCACTGTAAACATAAACAACATATTCTTTAAACATTAGATATAGGTGCATGTATTTGTTGGTTTAAATATTAAAATCCATACTTTGTAGTATATTTATTAAACAGTTTTTTATTCAAGAATTGGAAAAATAAATATTAGGGGTGGAGAAAGAAAATAAAATAGAAATGACTTGAGAGAAGACATTACCTGTTAATCAGGTAACTCCTTTTGGTTTGTAACAAAAGGCTTACTTGGATATCAATATGAACAAGGGGGTTAAATGAGGAAGTTAGGGTTTTTATAAGTAAATTGGGCATATATTATCTAAAAATAAGAGTTTTAATAGGTGATATGAAGAGGGACATGTGGTGACCTTTTATAGGAAAAGAGGAGTGGAACTCATGTAAATATTTGATGAGATAATTCAACATAGGTTTTTCATGTTGAAAGTGAATACCAAAATGATAAAAATCAAATAAAAACGAGTATAGAGACTTTATAGGGACATAAAATAAATTTTTTACAATTTTATATGTATTTTTGGTCTTTAAGGACACGGTTTATTACTTTTTTATGCTTAATTTAACCTTAATCAAAGTAATTATTGTTAATCACTTTCACTAGTATTTTTTATGAAAAACAATGTTGAATTTATTAGACATTATATATCATTATTATTAAAAATATGGAATCTATTTTTTTAATTTCCAATCATAGAAGTCATATAAATTATTTTTAAATTAATCATGCGGTTGAGTCTATAATGCGGGATTTGGAAGTCTAAATGATCCAATGTTCGCTATGTTTTTATATAACATTTCTATGCAAAATTGTTTAAAATTACCCAAATCGGATTAATTTATAAAAAAATATAATTAAAATTTTAAACAAAATTAAAATATAATTTAAAGTTATATAAAAATTATATGTAAAAATAGTTTTTAATTGGAATTCGGTATTTTTCACTATTCAACCAAAAATGATTCTTCTCAAAGAAATCCCAAAATGTATCTCTATGATAATTTCAAAATTCTCAATTTAAAAATTAATTTTATTTTATAAAATTAAATTTCTAAATGTGTCAATAATTAATTTTATTATTAAAGTTGGTTCATTTGAGAAAATTGGTTTTAAAACATAAAAGGGATTTAAAAATAATATCTTTTATTATGAATATGTTTTATTTATATAAAACAATAATAAAAAAAATTTAAAAGTATATGTTACTGTTAATATTACTAATTTTAATGGATATTTTATAATTATATCATTTAAATAATAATAAAATCAAAATTATATTTTATAGAAACATTGGTATTGCATGTAACATATGCCAAGTCAGTATTCTATATAATATATGATGAGTCAATGTATCATTTAATATATGCCATGTTGGAATCATGTAACATTAAAAAAGTTAGTTTCATGTTGAAGGAATGTTTTACTTAGTGAATTTAAAAATATAAATGAAAATGTAATTTATTCGATAAAAAATGTCCATAAAAACTTAGGGTGTTACATTATTAGTATCTTTCTTACACATTTATTGGTCCATATTGTCTTAACTGGTATGTTAAAGTGACAAATTTTAAAATGGATATATCTTAATGGGTAGATATAAGAGTTTTGAATGTATGATCCGGTAAAGATAAAGTATAGTACTGAGAAACTAGAGGCCCAGTGTAGACTAGTGACATAAATAGTTTTTGTGTGAAATTTGTGATTTTGTCCTATATGAGAATCATCCAGGTAATAGAAATTGACACTGATGTGGTAAATTTAGTCAGTTCCATATCTTGTGGGTCATTATGTTTTTTAAGGTGGTCAATCTCATGGGACGCATGCCAGTGAATTTTTCTTGTTAATGACTAAGATCCCTTAATAATTGATCAAATCATGCCATTTAAGGGATTACTAGCTAATTTATTGTATAAGAGAAATATGTTCCTTCATATTGGATGGTTTCAGATAATCAAATATTTTTTGTTTTTTTCTAAAGAGATGATACAATCACCACAAAAGAAATTATCTTATTTTGAGAAAAAACAAGCCACTTACACAATTCTAGAAAAAGGAAAATTATCAAAATCCCTCTTAAAAGATGTAATAAATCATCAGGAAGTTGATCATACCAAATAATTTCAACATCATCAACACCTTTATTTACAGGGACATCTGCCACCAAATTAGCTTATTAAATAAGGGTGAGTAATGATATAATGCATGGAATAAAGATAATCCAAGTAATTTATCCAACAATTAGTGATCTTCCAAGATAAGTAAAGTGATCTCATCCTAATAGATGATACAATAGTCTTAGAATCTCTCTCAATCGAGATATTATTCCACCAATTCCTCTTAGCTTCCTCCACCGCCACCATAACATCAAGCATCACAGCTTCAATAGAAGAAGTAGTATTTCATGACCCATGAAAACATCCAATATCACCACTTATATGATCTCTGAAGATAGTACCATATCCAGAGGGTCCCGGGTTTCTACGATAATCCCCATAATAGTTGACTTTAATCCTACCAGAAAAAGGTTAGTTCCGTAAAACTTCCAAAGTACCAAAAGGTGGCCGGAAAGAATCCTTTACTTAAATACAATTTAGAACAGTAAAGTAATGAATTTATTTGGATCAGAAATGTTTACATGGAATTCTAGCCTCACGTTCAACAGCAAGAATACCATAAATATCATTATGGTATGAAAGGAACTCACCAAAATGAAGGGACTGATTGCAGGTATACCAGATGTAATGCAGTAGGTCTGAAGCAACAACTAGGAATAATTAAAACAACTGAGTGGAAAGTGAGAGGGACCCCATGCTCTAAATTTATTGTATTTCACCCATAACAAGTAATATTTTTATAATTATGAGTATCTATTATACCTCAATGACCACTAAACATCATTATATTTGCAGAAAGAGGATTCTCATTAATGATAATTGATATTGTGGAGAGTGTTTAGGGACCCGTATTATATGTGTTCAGTGAAATGAATGAAAATATAAATTCTAATAAAACAAGAACTTATTTGTATTTTAAATTATGGATTCATGTTATGAATCAATGATTATATCAATGTTTTAAATAACAAAAAGGAAATTTTTTAAGAGATAATTTCAGACAATGTGGTGAAGAAAATTTTTAAGTATTAGATAAATGAGGAGGTGAATATGGTAGAAAATACAGACCAATAAAATTACACTAGTGGCCACCGTACTTATATTAATATGGTATTAGTTATAGACCACCCCATCAGGGGTGGGGTGTTGGTCTTTGGGGATACTGTGGCCTTACCAACCCCCACATTTTGTGGTGGTTATTTGGAATTTTAGTATATTTTTTATTAAACTCCCACATGGTTCTAAACTCTAGACAATTTGATCAAGAATGTAGGAAACACCCTTTCCATATTTATTTAGCCTTATTCTCCCATGAATATAGATTGATTAATAAAAGACTATTTCACTGTTTGAGGTAAAATTTATTTCCTTATTATCTCCCTCCCCCTTTTCACTAGAAATTTTTACTGATTCATATATGGATTTGATGAATTATTTCATTCGATAATTTAAAACACTTATCTTGTGTTGAGTAAAATATTATTTATTTTTTCAAGTAAAACACAGTGTTTTACAAGGTTCACCACCCTTTAGGATATTTGGTAGTTAATAACTCTCTAATCCTAAATAATGTATTATAATTTTTTTATTTTTTCATTTACGAAAAAAAATTAAAAGGATAGGAATGTGAAAATAATAATTAAATACTAGAAAATAATTATACTAATTAAAATGTATATAGAATGAATTTTGGAAGAAAGAAGTTAGTCCAATTGGTTGGATACCTAGGTTCATTTGTTATTCATTATTCGTTATTTATATTCTATCTAATAAACCATACCATGGTACATGAACTATTATCCTCTACTTATAGTGTGAATTTTATCAGTATTAAGAAATATGTTTCACATTCCAAACCACACCACCTCTGATATTCAATAATGGTGAAAATAAATCAATCTAGAGTGAGACACATCCAATACCTAGCTCCATCATATTTCATTTCATCCCCCAATCACACTAAACTCCATGGTATGATGAGTACTCCAGAAATAAGGGGATCATGATGAATAAGTAGATAATATAATGAGATTTAATGTATGTCTAAGGATTGGTGGACAATTTCCACACAAACCCCTATCACTTATCTCTCCCTTGCCACAAATAGAAATTAAATGTGAAGAATTATATAGAATGAATTTGGGAACCCTAATAAAACCACCCATAAGGCCATACCCTACATTAGTCACTCACTATAATGAAAAATAAGAGATCAAAATATAGATAATATAATGAAAATAGATATATATAAATAATAAAAAAGGATAAAAATGTAAATATTTTATTAAAACATAGAATATACGATTCAAAATGAAACGAGAAAAAAAATGAAAGAAAAAAATATTATAACTTGTAAAGAATATATTCCAATGAGATCCTCTAAAATTACTACATCATAAGTGAATAATTCATATTTATAGAGTGGAATTGAGTATAGGGTGAAAACTATTACAAAAAAGAAATGTATAGAAATCATGTAATACTAAATCCAGTATTTTTTAGAATATTTAGTCCATTAAAATAAACTAAATAGAGTTTTCTATAGTTTAATAATAAAAAATTTATTTCTATAACACATGTTAATGTTTCTATCCAAAACAATCATGAATGAAAAAATTTATGGCCCAATTAATAAATTTATATCCATATTGATGAATCTAGTCAAGTATTGAATTTCTACCTATAATAGCTATAAAAGATTATGATCCTGATTCATCTATTTAAATAAAATATATATAAAATTATATGTATAAATCTATTAATATATTTAAAAATAAAACTCTATATGTATAAAATATTAGGTAAAAATCCAAACATTCAGGAAAAATTTAATAACTATGATTTCAATGTAATTTCCAAATTCATTATGAAATTAAAAATTCATTTTAAATCGTCATTTAATAATGACCTTATCAATGAATATTAAATATGAATACAAATTTTTAGATATAAAAAATTAATCAATTTTTAAAATTAATCTCAAATTAATCGTATAATATATAAATTGAACAGTCATCCATAAATTAACAAATTTATGGAATTTAAAACAAAAAAAATTAAAAGTGAAAATTATAAGAATATAGGATTTATCAATTCTCCCACGCTAAAACATCTCATTCCCATGAAATAAGAAAAAAATTTCTAATGAATATCATTATCCTTCTAGAATAGCTCATGTTTCTATTATTTTATTTTTTTAATATTATCCATGGGTAATTTAAATTTTTGGTTATTCTAGAATTGAAATTTAAATTTTTGTAACTTTTTGGATGGTGCACTATTATCCCCCCTGCTAGATGTAACCATGCAACAACCGTATATTTGAGTCTGTAATTTTTTAGTTTTTTTACATATTATGCACATAGTTTTTCAAACTGTGTGATATGTACATGGGGTTCTAGTATCATTCTCAGGATTATTTCATAGGTTAGTATACTTAATTGGTCACCTAGTTTATATTTTTTTTCAAAATTATGGTTATACCCCTCCCAAAATTAAAATCCTAAAAACCCTTATGTCTATCTTATCTTATACCACACACTACCCGACAACACCCCTTATCATGCATGAATAACCATTTGACACCACCTTTTACATGAAGATTCATGATGGTACATTTCTGATTTATAGAAAAATCTATTAGGTAGGGACTCCTCTTACTTATCTCATCCATCTCATATTGTTTCTTCTGGGTTTCTTTATTCCACATTATTGTATTCTAGTTCAACAGAACCCTAGGCTATTATACTTGACTAGTTTTTTTGAGATTGTATTGTTTTTAGGTGTGTGATCCATCCTTTGGGTCATTTTAACTTATATTAAAATATTCCAAAAATTCATCATCAATTTAAGGTATTTTTGTATAGTGTCCGAAAATGTTTCAAAAATAAATTCTAAATATTATTTAGGAAAAATAAACTACATAAAAATATGCTCCACTCTATGAATATATATTTTTATTGAATTTGGAAACATGTATAAATAAACAATAGGAAAATGAATGTTCTATATCATTTATAACTACGTTATTTATAAATACAAACCTTATTTTATATGTCATAATTATAACTTTTCCTTATTACATAGGGAAGAGAAACATAGGAAAGGTTGTTATTATATTCTCAATAATGGTAAACATAATAGAAATCAACCAATGATCTTAAGTGATAAAAAGAAATTTATAACAGTATGAAAGAATGATTAAAATTTAATATTATCATACCTAATTATTCTAATATATTTAAACATTAATTAGGGAATAATGTTTCAAAATTGATAAATGTAATACATAATAGTTTTAAATCATAAATAAGCATTCATGATCCATGATGAAATATCATATGCATAATACATTATTTTTTTGCATTCACATAAGCATAAAAAAATCACCTCTATATTGATGTTTTACTCACAAGAACATAATCATGGGAAAAGTACCATAATAGAAATTCCGACCCAGCCACTTCCAATATTGTCTTAGGAGTAACTACATTCTAGTTAGCTTCTTCCTCTCTTAGTATTTTATTAACAATGTAGTCCCATAGGTATTTATCCACTCTATCAACAATACCCAATGCATTGGTGGGAATTACTAACCCACCCATACTTGGTGTATAAAATAACCATGATTTATTGGTTTATAATGGAATCAATTATCACATAATCATAATCAGTTCATAAGTATACCACATGATCATGAAATCATTTATTATTACATTAATGATTAAGCTATAGAAATAAAATTATTTTGATAATAATTTAATCATTATTATCTTAAATAATCCAAATACAGAATAAATATGTTAACATTGTATCATATATAAATTTAAGGATAATAAACATCAAAGTTTGTTTTATAGATGAAAAATATTTTTATAATATCACCTCAACATTATATTAGTAAAATAAACTTTTAATTTTCAAATCAATTATTTAAAATATGAAAAAATTATAAAATATTTTGGAAAATATTTTTCTTGAAAATAAACAAGTAAACATGTTAAGAAATATTCAAGTAAATTAGTATTCATGATTATAGGGAAATTATATCTTGATGAATATTTTATAATAAAAAATTCCTTTCTTGTTTTTCCTAAAATGAAAAATGTTCTATGTTTGGAAAGTGATAATGATATTACACTAAAAAATTTGTAAAGAATCTAAAATATCATTAAAATTGAATTTAAATATTCTTTTTATAATTATTAAAATAGTTTTGGAAACATTTTGAAAAAAATATAAACATGGAAGAAAATATCTCTGATTGGAGAGAAAAACATCATTTGTTTTTCTTATAAACATACTTCAAATCCATTAAGTATTTAATGAGTGGAAATAAAATGAAAAAAATATAATCTTCATAAATAAAAAGTGGATAATAAAAAAATCTGATTTTGAATGGATAGATCATATAATCTAATTATCATAAATTTAAGAATAAATAATCCTGGTAAAAATTATATTGTAACATAAAACCCATATAGATGTGATAACATTTGAATCATATCCCCCATGAAATAAATAACCTCAAATGAAATTTTTAATACCATTAAAAAAGGTAATTTCAGGTTAAAACCTATCTAATGGGAAGTATATACATCTTATAAAATATGATAGCTGTATAATATAACATATTTCCCAAATAATATAATTTGAAATGATAAACCCTTACCACTTTGATAACTATCGAATCAAAACCCCATTGATAGAATATGGACCCCATAATCATTAATGTGTTCATAGCATCAAAAATATCTCAATGAAAAAAAATTGAGATGAAGAACCATCCAAAATTTAATTTTTTTTATCAAAAGTCATTGGAATCCTTAAAAATCATACGGTTTTATAAATCTATTTCAATAAATAATAGAGTGTTTCGAAAACAAATTTGGGTAGTATGTACACTATTAAAAAAATAAAATGGTTTGTAATATTAAAAAATTCATAAATGATGATAAAATGAGATGAAACCCTTACCTTATATCCTAATTGACTCATAATATCTCTAACCTCTTATTTGAGAGACCTACTTTTGATTACCCTTTATGCCTTAAAATATTGGACTTAAGACATGAATATAATCTATAAGATAAGGTGAATGAATCTAAAATTTTTTTGGAGTAGATTTTTGATGAGCTAGAATGATCAAATTGTTTGAATAAGGGATGATGAGAGGATCCCTTTTGTAAGAGAGGGGTGGGACACGTGTGGAATTTCTTCAAAAAATCAATTTTTTAAGGTCACTTTCATAGTAAATACATTCAAATGGGATCAAAAAAAATTATTTTGAACGTATTAAATTATTTTAATTATTATTATTCCAAAAATGGAATATATTTTACCATATTCATTTTCTTTAATTGGTATTATTTTATTTTAATTAAGCATGCAAACCGTAATAAAATCCTATTTTTTTCAAAATGAATTTGTATACATCAAAATAATAATTTACATCTATTCCTTTTTTTAAAAACATAAAAAAATAAATGATAAAATATATAATATATAAATTTCATTAATACCATTAATAAATAGTGATTACATTAATTAATTAAGATAAAAACACATTGCATGCATAAAAATATTTTTTTATAAAAATGTATTTTTAAGCATAGAAATTAACTTATACCAAAATCTAATCTAAGGATGATTCATATGTAATTAATTATATAATTTATAATTCAGGGATAATTATTTTACTTTATGATTAGATCAAAATATAATGTGAATTTTATTTGAAAATAAGTGATATCATTTACAAAAAAATTGTATTTTTCACTTTTCACTGAATAAATAAATCCTTTTATAGAAATTATTAAAATTAACCCTAAGATAATATTTATGTAATGTTTTAAAAAATTATATTAATTTAATCAAATAAATTTCCAAAAAAAATTGAAATAAATTATAATTTTATCTTTAAATAATTAAATAATAAAAATTCTGGGAAACATATTTTTGAAGAAAAAAAATTACATTAAAAAAATTGATTTCATATTTTTTATATATTAATAAATAAATTTTGATGAATTAAACATTTATAAATATTTTTCATAATGTTTTTATTATTATTCATACATACTAATTTAATGGATAAGTTATAAATGTTTTCACTATAATGGTTCATATAGAATCAGTGTTGCGTGTAAGTTAAGATTTTAAAATGTTATAATTTATTTAAATTATAAAAAATATGTATTCTAAAATATCATGGTGTTAAATTCTCCCTCATTAAATAAATTGTGTCGAATTAATTTTTATCATGTAAAAAAATGTTCAATATTTTATTATACCATTTCTGAAACCCCACATTTTGCAAAGTATTAATAAAACCACTATTTAATTGATAAAGTGAGAAACAAAAAGGTTCTATTAGACAATACATAATCACTTTCACATATAAGTATAACGTTATTGAGAAGAGAAAATATGTACATATATGAGAAATACAATTTTCAAATAATATAAAAGGTTGATAGAGAATATGGACATTGGAAAGCTAATGACTACAATACTAATCATTAATGAGCATTAAAAATGACAATCAACTCCTTAGAAATAGCTATAAGAAGGAAAAAATCCATTTCCAATATCCGCTTTCATATATTTGAGGAATTATATTACCACGAAATATGATGTAATATACCTCCATGATTTTTTAAAATCTATCGATATATTTTCATCCTTTGGTTGTGTGTTTCAATTGGCTTCCATAATCCATATTTCAATGATGAAGTAACAATATAATTTTTTCAAACCCAAAGCACTAAAATTACCTTTTAATTTATTGTAATAGCAAGGAAAGATTGAAAATTCAATTCTTTTGTTAAAAAAAAGTTTCCAATACCAAAATGTTTAGTGTAATTTATCTAATATGGATAAATCTTTATATATTGAAATAATTCATTAATCTCTAAAACATAAAACAATAAAAACTATAGTCAAATATAAATCATTCCATAAATAGTTAACCTTGGGACTTCTCCAAAATATGTCTCACCAAATTCAAAAAAAAAAATTAGAAAAAAAGGTCACAAAAGTTCTAAAGTGAAGTTAACTTTAATCCCACAACAACATAAAGTATATCTTAATGTCACATAAGAAACAATATTATCCTAAACAATGATAATAACCAAAATCAATATAATAACTCAATGAAAAAAAATATTCTTACCAATTATAACCCTATAGATTTTTCTTAGATAAAATCATAAATTATTCAAAATATTCCATAAAACTAAAAAATAATAAACTCATCAAATATAAAAAATTCCATTTTTATTTAAGTCGCTAATGAATTTCAAGGTCTAAAATAATATCAAAATTAATTTATCAGAATATATCAATTCTTTATCTAAACTAAAAACAATTATCTTATCATTGAGAATATATTAATGATGATATACCACTCAATCATGTGTTTTACAAAAATATCACCTCATAAAAAAATCTATTTTCTATGTTATCAATAACACACAACATATGGAGGAACATTCAGAAACTAAAACTACTATGAATAATAATTGAAAGTTTTGTGATTATTATAACCCAAATATAAATAATAAAACACTTCTACAGAATAATTATCAAAATCCAATACATAAACACTTGAATTATTACACATAAATGATTTTAATATTGCATTACCTTTATTAGTCTATGTATTAACCATTAGCTTATGTAATTGGATAGAATATTTCCCATACTCCTTCCATTTGAAACAATGAAGTGTGGGTGGTTCATTATGTTTAGATTTTTTAATGTTACTTTTATTTACTAGCCATAACACACCACATTAGAAGTCTTTTTCTCAATATCCTTCCTTTCCACACCTAAAACATTTAGTAGTCCCATCATGAAAATTTCATCCTTGTGTCTTCCCACACTTATGGAATAAAAAAAACAATCATATTATTTCATCCATGTTTTTTATTATAATTCCCTTTTAATTGTATATTAATTTCCATAAAAAATCATGAGATTTATGGGTGAATATAATCTCTATGTCTGTCTTGATTTCACATTGAATTATTTCTCTACAACTACCAAATTATCTTATGGATAACTCTGTTATGTGAATTTTCTTAACTCCATTGATGAACCTATAGATCTTACATTCCTATACAATGATAATATCAAAATAATACCTCAATAGTTTGGTATAATTTTCCACATAGGTACCAACAAATTCATCACTCTTCTTCTTTACCTTATGAAATTCATTATCTATTCTCTTAAGAAGAATATATAGAAATTACTTATTGAAGAATAATTTTATAAACTCATCCAAATCTATAGAGTCAATATCTTCCAATTTTTTTATATTATTGATAAGATTCCACCATTGAACTTCAAATCATTCCAAATGATAAATATATAAGAAACAAAATTAATGTTCTAATAATTGGTGAACATAAAATATGTTTTTAGTGGTACTTATTTATTTCATTGAAATTAGTAGATCAGTGGACCCAATAAAAAAGGAAAATATTTTAATATCATGATCTTTTATTTTAGTTACATTCATGTTTTTTTTTGTGTTTCATTTGACTTTGGATGTAGTGGGGAATTCCCATTACTTATTAAACCCTTTTTTATTTATATTTTTTAAAAAAATTTAATATAATTTTTTAAAGTTAATTATTATGTTGATGTAGGTCATGGGGTATTTTTAAGTATAAGGACCCTCTACCCATATGTAAGAGAAGATTCATAGTGGAAACAATAAGTTTTTGAGGGTTTCACAAGGGTAGAACACCACTTCATAATCGAAAGGGTGAAATGTAATATGCTATGTAATGGTAATGCTGACGTGTGTATGTGTAAATATGACCTTTGTATGGGTAGAAGAAGGTTTATAAAGGATGCATAAGAAAAAAAAACCTACGTAATGGAATTTGTAATGGGTAAACAAATTATGTGAAATGGTATAGTAGCTACATGATTATAAATCTACGTTGTGTATGGGTAAGCCTATGCTGTGTAAGGGTGAAATAACTATGTAACGATCTTTCATAATTATAACCCCTAACTTCTGAATGATACATAATGGTAATCTATGATCTACGGAAGGGAATTATAATAATGTGACCTACATAAGGGAAACACCCTTACCATTTCATAATAGCCACTGGCTCTATAAGGATAAACCATGTCACACTTATGAAATGCCCATTTAATTAAAAATATCTTTCAAAAAATTAATTTATATTCTTCTTATTGAAGAACACATGTAATAAAATTTTATTTAATTAAAGAGAAATTAAACATAAGAAATAAATTATTTTAACCTAATAAGGGTAGTAACTCCGAATTTAAATGATTTTATACCCTTTTCATTGTAGATTCAGTTAATAAAAAACAATTAAATAGTGTTTTAATTTGGGGTTGTGTTTCTGCAATCCTGATTTCCTGCGAAGTTCTTAAAAATACTCAAACATATGTTAATGAATTTTTTAGGCTCTTGAGTAGAGTTTAAAAATCCTAGGTACAAATGAGTAATAAAAGGGTGCTTCTTGACTTCCTTTTTTCAAACGGTGATAAATTCCTACTCCACTATTAGTGGTAGGGTGGTAAGGGCTTCATGGTGATGGGAAGGTCATGAGACCAATTACATGGTCCTATGTGTTTACTGAAATTTGGTTTCATTCATTGTGTTCCATGGTGGTGGATTTAATCTACCTTATGTAAATGGGGTGATGACTTCCTCCAATTTCTTACAATTGATCCCTCATTAGGGTTTTAGAATATTATATTAATGGTATGTTTTTTGAAATAAATCCTTATTATTTTTAACCATCACTACTTGTGTAATCTATAATAGAATACCAATTTATTTTCAAGACTATATTTTTTTATTTTAAAAAATAAATAAATTGTTTGGTGCATGTGAGGAAAATTATTGATATTCGTTGAAGGATATTTATTATTAATTTTTAGAAAAAATTTTTTGAATTGAAATAATTTCTTATTGGAAGAATATTGATGAATAAAAGGAATGATATATTTTATGATTTTAACATTGATGATTTGACTAACTTTTATGAATATAATATTTTTTCTTTTTAAAATAAAAGGCATGAATTTTCAATAAAAGTTATTGATGTTTGGTTTTTGAAGAACATTAGACATTAGATTATGGTAAAAATCTATTGATTTTTGTTTTTGAAATGAATGGAATGTTTTGAGACATGAAACCACAGATTAATGAAATGATGGGTGAAATTATTTAAGAAGTGTTGAATGAATGATTTCCCCATACATTTGTTGTTTTACATTGAATCACAATGGATATTGGGTAGTTATGAGGGATTAACACACATTGGGAATGTATTAGCACTTCCTAGAAATGGTAGATGATAACAACACAAACTTAACTGCATGAGGGTAGGGAGATTAGTCCTTATGTATATTCTATTTCCAATCCTTATGTATGTACCTTGTACACACTAGAATCCATACATCAACAATATGTATGTGAATCACTATTCAACCTACCCCTAGGTCTCTTAAATATGGTTTGTTGATCGGAAAAGTATTTATATGACAATTTTATAAAATATATTATTCATATCCATTTTGACATAAATTCTTATTCATGCCTTTTTAGATGAAATTTTTATATTCATGCCTACTTTTATGGAAAAGAAATTTTCCCCTATTATGTTATTTGATATTGAAATATTTATTCAACCGTGTTATGATATAAACCATGAAATTATTTCCATTCCATTTTTTGAATATATTTATTAATAAATATTTTATTTGATATATATTTCTTATGAAATGATTAGTGAAATCATATTGGTATTGTAGCTCACACCCGACCTTTACCATCAGGAATTTATTGATTTTCTTATTTTAGGACCAGGGAAAGGTATAACAGCACTCGAAGGTTAGTGGTCTACATGAATTTTGAGACCTTTGGGAGCTTTAATCACATGATGAAGTTTGCTATCCATATATTAGGTGAAGTTTGACTTACTATTTTTGAGACGTGAATCTAGGTTTTTTGGGAGCTTTTCTCCTATTGAGTTTTTTTTTGCACAGATTATTTTAATTTGTCTTTATTTACTTGATTACTTTATATTCTAACACTTGTGGTGAAATCATTACATAATTTCTTTTATTGATTCCACAATTCTTATCACTTACCCATGGGGATCAGGAAATCCATTTTAGTCCTTTCAGGATCAAATCAGTTAATATTCAAGTGAGTTATCTAATTTGGTTCATGAAAAATTAGTATCAAAGGTGTTTGAAGATTTTCATTAAATCCAGTATGCATTATGGGACATATAGGGTTTGTTATGAGTGATTGTAAAACCATATCTCATCATACAAAATAATTTTTACATTTGAAAATTATCTTTTAGAGAATTTGGTATTTTTGTTATAGAATTTTTATAGGTTTTAGTTTTAGTTTTTCATATTTGTATTGAATTATTTTTGATAGAGTTGATAATATCATGAATTTTAAATTATTTTTTTACATATAATTTGTGTTTTTTGTGTAGTAACACTACCACCAATAATAAATTTTAATAGAAAATAAGAGGGAGAAACTGATAAACCATAGTAAATGAATGCTCTAGTTGATCATAACATTGTTTGGGTTGTTTTATAGGTAGTATGAGATCTAGACTAGGTAGAGACACATATTCAAACTTAGGATATAGATATTTTACCCCATTGGAATGGTAATAGAGATTCCTAGATGTTTATTCATCTTAAACCACCATCCGTACAAGCTACCAAATATCTTCGAGATAATGGGGATTGGATAAAGAATGTTGATCAATTATTTGAGTTCATGGAGATGCCTAACTATGTTAAAGTGAAATATGATTCTTTTTATCTTGGAGGTCTTAACATAAAATGATGGGAATTGATAGTTGAGATAGAGAATAATTTCCAGTTTGAATAGAAATACTTTAGTGTTATTTTCATCAAATAATTTCTGACTATAATTGATGATGTTTCCCAAATAAATATAGTTCAGTAAACTCATGTAAGGAAATCATCATATAACTTATTCTAACAAATTATTTATAAATATTGTTCACCTCTCGACTAAATTGGTATCAAATTAGAAGTTTAATGCCATGATATTCGGGGTGGGTCTTTAACCAGATTTTGGATCCCAAGTTTTTTTTCTGAAGCTCACCTTGAAAATCAATGTTTTGGATAGAGCTTTGATATTGGTCATATGAAGAATACAATATTACATGAACAAAATAAAATCAACTCTTATGGATGATTATGAAATATATAATGGTTTTTTTATCTTCCTTCCACTTTGTGTAGTAATAGGATCTCATCAGTATTGAGAGCCTCTAGGGTGAATCCAGATGCTTCAAGAATAAATGGTTCCCAACAACAAGTATTAAGAATGGATCTTCTTCATAGAGTGTAAAAGTCTCCAGTGTCATCTAATTTGGAACATATGATATTGACAGCTACTATTACTATTGATTTATCTTTATTGAATTATGTATTTGATATTGGTTCCTCTCATTCCTTCATATATACCAATTTATTTTAATTGTTTAATACTTCTATAGGTAGTATACCATCTATTATTGAGATTTCTATAACTCTTATGAAGAAGAGAGAATAGGGTCTTTTATTCCCTTATTTTACTTTCTCTTTGTTTTAAGTTGATATTTCTTGGGATTTTTTGGATTTAGATATGAATCCAGTAGATATCATTCTTGGGATAGATTGTATAATCGCTCAAAAAGATCAAATAAAATTTTTCCATTATTTTGTTTCATTTACATTCTTCAATAGAATGATCCAAGCCGTTTATATATATTGGGAACTAAGGTCAAATCTATCCTCTTCCAGAGTTAGTTAAGATGACATCTATGTTTTCCATTGAACTGAAGCATGACCCTTCAGATAGTGCTCTTTCTCTAGTGGTTATTTATTTTTTTGATGTTTTCCATCTAAATTTTTTGATTTTCCACTTTTTATGGAGGTATGATTTTATATCTATGATTTAACATGTACCTAGAAGATTTCTTTTCCCTCTTACCAAATGAAATTGGCTAATCTAATGGATTCAAAAACTTAATTGGATAATATTTTTTCCATGGGATTCATCTGACCTAGCGTGTCGTCTTGGGAATCACCCATTACTATTTCAAACAAATACAATGAAACCCTTCTCCTTGGGGATTAAAATATAATGTTAAATATGGTCATAGTTAATAGTAATTATATTCCTCAATACATTGATGATTTCATTAACAAATTTGAATTGGAGAAGTGGTTCTAAAATATTTATCTTTTGTCTAGTTATCAATGTCTTTTGATTAAGTTGAATGACATTCAAAATAATTCATTCCATAGAAGGTATGGCCATTATTATACCAATTTTATTCTTTTTATTCTAACTAATTTCCCTATAGTGAAAATATATTTGTTGAAAAAGATCTTCCATGAATACCTTTATTTTTTTTCTTTGTATTCTTAGATGAAATATTGATTTAATTTAGGACTGAATAGAATCATTTTCATCATCTGATATAAGTAATGGACATCTTGATAAATCACATACTTTATTCTAGGATTTATAATTTAAACTACTAGATATTAGAAGTAATGTTATTGGGACACATGTATTTTTAACGTGGTGTCTTAGTTGATCATAGGATGATGAAATATATTATGATCTAGAAGGAACCAATGACTTTTTTTTGAGATTCATACATTCTTGGTCTTAGTAGGATATTATATATATTTTTTTAATTTTTTCTCTATGTAGTGTTCTCTGATGATTTAACTTAATTGGATAGAAGAAAAGTTTTTTTTTGAATTTAAAATTTCAGACTTCATTTAATGAGTAAAACCAATGATTTACTTTACCTACTATTATCACTCATCCAAAATATTTTTAGGGCTCTGTGGTATTCTATAATAAATCTGGTTTAGGTTTGGGATGCATTATTATGTAGGGTGACCATGTGGTATAATATGGTTTTCATCAATTTCATCCACATTAAAATAATTATCACACACATGATCTTTAACACAAAACCATGATGTACAATATGAAGATTTGATGATATTACCTTATCTATAAAATATTTTCCATATACTTAGGTGATAATATCATTACATATATCATCTCTCAAATATAATTGAACCTTTGTAAGAGATTATGGGTGGAGTACCTATAAGGTTTTGATTTCATAATTTCCTACACTCTCGGTACGAGTAATTTCATTGATGATGCATTGAAAAATAAACTTTTATCTATGGTTATGAAAGAATATTATGAGGTGTGTAAGTTGTTACCCCTCTTTGATTATGAAAATTTGGGATATTGATAGGATAAGATAAGAATTTCTTTGGAAAGTTTTCGTTTAGAATCCTCACTTCTCTAGATTATTATTCAGGAATAGTAGCTTGGTGATGAATTTTGTTGCATTAGAGATAGTCTATATGAGGAGAGTCCAACAGTATATGGTCTCTATCATCAAAGGGAATCCTATATTTTGAGAGTCTATTTTTTCCATACAGAATTAATGAAGGTGGTGATAGGGGATTTCCATAATTCTTAATTCGTGATACACCCTAGAACCACGATGTTTTTTTAATAACGTGAGATGATGTTTTCAATGTTTTGGAATGAAATGGGATATTGGTGATTTGTTTTATCATTTTTATACTTTTACATAAGATAATTTAAAGCATCATATGCCTTTAGGATTCCTTCATCCCCTTCCAGTGACGACTAAGAAGAGGACATAGATATTTATTGAATTTAGGGTCTGATAACTATGTACCCCTTGATAAAATAATGTGATTTGGGTGGTGAATTCTGTAAGGGTTGGTATCCTAAAAACCAACTGTTGTGTACTTTGATTACATGAATGTTCACTTATTATATATTGTTCATTGCTCTGCATAACTATAATATAATAATGTCCCAGAATATTTGTTGCATTGATAAGGTCATGGAAGATCCCCGCTTTGATGAGAACCTTGAAATGCTATAACAATATTCTCAAATAAAGTTCTAAAGTTTGATGACATACTATAATAGGAAACATAGTATATAGACCGTCATGTGCGAGTACTCGTAAGAAGACAAGAATCTCTCTCATGGAGTTCGCACTTAATAATCTCTAAGATGTGAGATTATGAGAACAGACACGCCAATAACAATTCTGCATGTCTTGGTGTCACCGGTCATTTCTATCTATGAGCATGTGTAATGGTCATTAGACTGGAAGATTATCATTAACTCATATCATGACTCGCGCACTTAGATTTACTGATGAAAACCATCATGCAGACAGTTGGCGGGAAGTAGGGTACGTTGGGTGTGTCGCGAGTTACATGTTGTTAATGGATAAGTCGAGGAAGGATTTGTCCCTTCCATTTATGGAAGTTCATATCTCGACCCTTTGATTGAAATAGAACTTTTGCATTAAATTCCATGGCCATGGTGTGAATGACGAGTTTATTTCATGTATTCAAAGAATGACGGATCAAGAATATAGGTTTATGACACTGCCATGAAACCTGCTTGATGAGATATCAAGACAAAGGGATTAAATTAGACTGTAAGTGTTCGTATAAGGTGATATGTCAATGTGTCGTCAACTTCTTTCTCTTGGGTGCCTTGACCCATTGCTAGACAGTAATCTTGGGCTTTAGGCAAGCTCGCCTAATGACAATGAGAAATAGGCCTAGAGGGTCACACACTATGTGTATTCAAGTATCTCTAGTAGAATAAAGATTATTCACGTACGTGGTTTAATAATTATTCAAGGAAGCCTAAATCGTTTTAATGATGGAGGAAGAAGGAAATGAAAAATAAGATATACATGTCGTGTATTAAATATTACACGCCGTGTAGTTTTTTAGGGAAAAAAAGTACACGCCGTGTATTAATAATTACATCCCGTGTAGTATTATTTATGGAAAGGAAATGAATAAATTAAAACAAGATATACACACCATGTACATTGAATGTACATGCTGTGTAGTTTTCAATGAAAAACAAGTACACGTCGTGTATTTATTAATACATGCCGTGTAGTTTTTCCAGTCGGGATTTTGAGGATATAATATTGTTTTAAATGATATTTATTATAATCAGTGTGGGCGCAAGTCAAGGAATAAATTATTATACATGGGGGTTTTAAATAAGAGTCAATGAAATAAATAAAACATGTAACACATTTATTTATTATCATAACTCTACAACCTCAAACCTGATTATAAATATCCTCACTACCCCAACTCTTTTCCTACCCCGTGTGAGACACAACAATTATGGAGAATTCTTTCAAGGCTGAAAGAACCCCTTCCTCTAAGAAATCTCACAAGACCGAGAGAGATCCTCCTCTATCGGATCAAAATGATCTAAGGCAGAAAATGAAAGCAAAGGCTTCTCCACGCTAGCACCAGGAGAATCCTTTGGCGACGTCCAGAGATATGAGGTACACATGTGGATCACCGCTAGAGGGAGTCTACACATGGCTTCTGCGACACAACAACGGATCACATCGACAACATTATCAAAAAAATCAACGAAGAAAGAACACCCAAAAGGTATTTCTTTATAATTAATTAAATTAATTATAATCAACCTGTAACGATCCTTGTTTGTGGTTCCAGGACAAACCTTCTTCTTTGTCTTTTTCGGTGGTTCAATCTATGGAGACTGGCGTTTATTGTCGTATTGATCCCAGATTGATCATTGCTAATGACAAAAAGCAAAGTGGGCACATCTGCCCACAAGCTTCCGCTACGCCCGAAACCTTCAAATGGTATCAGAGGGAAGTTACAACATTGATTATAGTTATTTAATTTTTGTTGATAATTTACGCATTTATATTTGATTCAATTCGAAATAAATCATTCTATAAATCGGAATAAATGAGATCTATTCTTCCTCCTTCGTTTCATGATTCATATCATAGAAATAGCCTTTTAATTTTAATTTTGATTAAAATAAAAACGAGGAACTCATAGGGAGTAGCCGCTCTTTCTGTCTGCACAACATAGGATTACACAGCGTGTACTTAAAACTACATGTCGTGTACTTAGGTTCAATGAACGGGCACTGGTCTGCCAAACCACGACGTGTGAATTGATTATGCCTATGTTTTAATCACGTCGTGTTGACCAGAATTGAACGGTGAGTGGAAACCGGAATACACGGCGTGTATGATGGAGCAACATGCTGTGTAGTCCGTTCCGACCCAGGTGAAACCATGTACAAACATAAGACGTGTACCGCGTACACGGGATCGCCAGACAGGTTACCGCGTAAAAGGAAGTACACGCTGTGTATGATTCATCTACACGCCGTGTACTCCAAAATTTTCAAAGTACAGAAAACACGCCAAAGCCCCAACATGTACTTTTGATAAATGGTGAAAATAAAATTACACGCCATGTAATTATAAACTACACGCCGTGTACTTTCCAGAAATGGAATTTCACCAGGTTTCCTCCAATGTACAAAGACTCGTACAAGGAATATGGATGAGAAGAATCTCAAGGAAATTCCAAATGGAATTTCTGATAAATAATTGATTAATTATAAGATCATAATTAATTGAATTCGAGCGTGTTTTATCTTAAATAAAAGAACGTTTAAAAGAATTTGAATTCTAAATATGCGTAAATTTTTGTTGCATACTATGGATGATCATGAGCTAGACCAAACACCCTTTGTATGTGTATGGTTTAATTTAAATTTATTTAATTTAAATTTCTTGGCCTATGAGCCTTCTTCTAATAAAATGTAGGGCCTGCATACCCATGGTTTCTTTAATGTAAACCCATGTAATAGAGGATCTCCCAAGCCATATGAGATGGGTCAAATCCCTATGTCGAGGCGAAACTGACGCAAGAAGATACAAAGGTTGACATGTGGGAGTTACAAAACATGAACCAACAGGTTCAAGGTGTTTTCCCTAGGTCATGGTTAGCTTATCAAAACCGCTAGATAAGCTAACCGATAGAAGCTCATGATCATGCCATTGTATTTTATTTCTGTCTGATTGCATGGTTTATTTATTATGCATGTGTTGTAGCGATCACATAATTAATAAAATGAACAAGCATGATAAGATGGAATAAAATAAAAAACGGACTATGCGTAAACATTATCATAACATGTTTAATCACTTAAGCAAGAATCACATAATATTAACAAGCATGTGAAAATGAAAAACTATGCATAAAGAATAAAATCCTGCAATACCATATTAAGTCATATTATGCCTTCTGTTACATGATTAAGGGAAAGACTCAATAAAACTATGTGTTTGACCAACCCTTGTTGGGACACTTACTTTTATAAAGGAATCCCTTATTAAAGGATTCGGGTTGACCTAACCATATTACATCAGGAGAATTATCCCTTGCTAGACTTGATGTAATATTGGAGGCAAGAGTTGAGGAAATCCAAGTCAGGATTTCATGATTGGGGAGTCCACTCAACAGATCAAGGAACTGTAAGCCCACAGTTGGCAAAGAACTGCCTACCTAAATACCTTAAAATAGCTTGACCAACCCTTGTTGGGGTTATGTGAAGGGAAATATGGATTCTTTCCACTAGAATGTAAAAGCAACTGAACATTCTAAGTTCAATGGTGAGGGCCATTGGGACTTGATAAAATAGTGGGAGAATTAATTAATTAATTAATTATTTCTCATAAATTGTAATCATCAATGTACTAATAAATCTTCTCTTTTAAATTGTATAATCAAGATGAAAAACTCATCAACCACATTTTCTCTATGATCAATACTTGAAAAAGACAATATCCTCACTGGCATTAACTTTCAGGAATGGTTTAGGCTCCTTCGGGTTATCCTACACCATGAACGAAGGTTTTACGTGTTGGAGTCCCCACTTCCTGATTCTCCTGCCCCAGGGGAAAGTGATGAATATTTCCTGATCTATGATCAACATTTGAACGATGATCTCGACATTCAATGTTTGATGCTATCATCGATGTCTAGTGAGCTCATGATGTCTCATGAAGACATGGATTCCTATAGCATGCTTGAGGACCTCCATGGTCTATACCAGGAGAGAGCAAGACAGAAAAGGTTTGAGATCTCCAAGGCTCTATTTCAGAGAAATCTTGGAGAGGGTGCCCCAACTCAGCCTCATGTAGTCAAAATCATTAGATACATTGAGCATTTGGATGTTCTAGGTTTTAAACTCCCTGAAGAACTGGGCACCGATCTCATTCTTTTATCACTCCCCCAGAGTATCTCTACCTTTTTTGTTAATTTCAACATGAACAACATTGAGAAGTCTCTATCTGATCTTCTCTTCCTTATTCACCAAGTATATAATGAAATGAAGCATGAAAAGCCTTCTGTCCTTATGGTGAATAAAATGAAAGGGAAGGAAAAGAGATTTAAGTCCAAAGCTTCTTCAAGGCCTTCCAAGAAAAGGAAGATCAAAGGAGAGGCAAAGGAACAGGATGTTGTTTTTTTTTGCATGTGGCAAGAAGGGCCACTGGAAGAAAAACTGCACCCAGCCAAGGAAGCAAGGGGAAGCTTCAGGTGTGTTTGTTATCGAATGCATTCTATCTGTTTCTACTTATTGGGTATTAGATACTTCTTGTCGTGCTCACATCTGTATCCAAATACAGGAACCATGTAGATTCAAAATGATTGATCGAGGTGAGGTGGATCTACGTGCAGCCAACGAAGCCAGACTCGCTATTGTAGCTGTCGGAGACTACCACCTCACATTGCCTACTGGGATGGTCTTGGTTTTAAAAGTTTATTATTATGTGCCTTCTATTACTAAAAACATTATTTTAGTATCTAGATTAGATACTCGTGGATTCATATTCAAGTTTGGAAATGAATGTTGCTACTTTTATAAAGATAGCATTTGTTTTGGTATGGCACATTTATATAACGACCTTTATGTGATAGACTACACAAACCAATTAATGTAAATTGATAAAAATGATAAATCACATGACTCATACCACACCCAACATTGGCATCACCGGCTAGTTCATGTCCCTGAGAAACGTTTGACAAAATTACATCAAGATGGTTATTTATATTTTTTGAACTAAAACCACTTGGTGTATGTCATGCGTGTCTACAAGGTAAAATGACCAAAGTCCCATTTAGCAGGAAAGGTGAAAGAGCTAAAGAGCATCTAGAATTAGTTCACACAGATGTGTGTGGACCATTTCTAGTTGAAGCAAGGGGTGGGTTCTCATACTTCATAACATTTAGTGATGATTTTAGTAGATATGGATATATCTACTTAATGAGGTATACGTTAGATTCTTTTGATCGGTTCAAAGAATACAAGAATAAAGTTGAGGACCAGCTTGGTAAGAAGATTAAGAAACTCTGCTCAGACATAGGAGGAGAATATCTTAATCAGGACTTCATTGACTTCATACGGGAGTTTGGGATTCTATCTCAACTCACTCCTCCTTACACGCCACAATGGAATGGTGTATGCGAAAGGAGGAACTGCACCCTATTGGACATGGTGAGATCAATGACGAGTCATGCAAGTCTTCCATTACCTTTTAGGGATATGAATTACAAATAGTTGTGCACATACTAAACCAAGTACCAACTAAATTGATAAATGGTATTCCATTCGAGTTATGGAGTGGGCGCAAAGCCATGTTATCGAATTTACATGTCTGGGGTAGCGAAGAATTTGTTAAGGCCTCTTCAGGTAACAGACTTGCACCCCGAGGCACAAAGTGTATCTTTATAGGATATCCCAAGGAAACAAGGGGATATTACCTATACAACCCCTCATACAAAAAGGTTATAGTGGCAAGACACTTCATATTCCTTGAGAGTGATAACATCCCCAAAAGAGATAGTGGGAGAGAGATAGACTTCGATGAAGTTGAGGCTCAAGATACACATGAGTTGGTACAAGAACAGATTCCACAAAGCCCCGTGGAAGAACAATCTGTTCCAGAGAAACAAGAACTGTGTAGGAGTACGAGATAGGATAGAGAACCAGAACGAAATGGTTTTCTTGTCACCGAGGATGGCGACTCATTATTGGTTGACATTGATGATCCTTTTACCTACAAGGAAGCAGTTGAAGGCACAGACATTGCCAAGTAGCAAGAACCCATGAATTATGAAATGGGTTCCATGTACCAAATCCAAGTCTAGATTTTGGTAGATCCCCCAATAGATGTAAAGCCTATTGGTAATAAATGGGTATTCAATAAGAAACTGGACACAGAGGGGAAAGTCAGCACCTACAAGGAATGACTGGTTGCAAACGGATTTAGACAGCATCAAGGAATTGACTATAATGAAACCTTTTCACTGGTTGCGATGCTGAAATCCATCAGAATCCTATTGGCCATTGCTGCTTACCATGACTATGAAATTTGGAAAATGGATGTCAAAACAGCTTTCCTTAACAGGAACCCCTAGGAAGATGTCTACATGACACAACCTGAAGGGTTTGTGACTCCAAAGGATGCTAACAAGGTATGCAAGTTGCAGAAATCCATTTATGGATTAAAGTAAGCATCAAGATCATGGAACATTCGTTTTGATGAATCTGTAACGGATTTTGGCTTTATTAAGAATGAATGTGAGCCTTGTGTCTACAACAGGTTTAGTGCGAGGGCAGTCATTTTCCTAATAGTATATGTTGATGACATATTACTAATTGGAAATGATGTTCCTATCATACAGTCAGCTAAGGCATGGTTGCCTGAATGCTTCTCCATGAAAGACTTGGGCAAGGCAGCATATATTCTTGGGATCAAGATCCATTGTGATAGATCCAAGAGAATGTTGGTCCTGAGTCAATGTACAAAAATTGACAAGATACTGAAGAGATTCAGTATGGAACAATCCAAGAGTGGATTGTTTCCAGTGTCACATGGAATAAATCTTTCCAATAAAATGTGTCCTCAGACACATGAGGAAATAAAGAGAATGGAAAGGATCTCTTATGCATCCGTGATTGGGTCAGTCATGTATGATATGTATGTATGAGGCTAGATGTTGCTTATGCATTAAGTGTGGTAGGCAGATATCAAGCTGATCCCGGAGACCACCATTGGATGGAAGTCAAGACTATCCTTAAGTATCTGAGGCATTCTAAGGATATGTTCCTGGTTTATGGAGGAGATGAGGAACTAGTCATCAGAGGACATGTAGATGCTAGTTTCTAGACTGA
This sequence comes from Viscum album, assembly GCA_963277665.1. Lineage (NCBI taxonomy): Eukaryota > Viridiplantae > Streptophyta > Magnoliopsida > Santalales > Viscaceae > Viscum > Viscum album. Next base: position 270,361,483 of record OY728131.1, read on the forward strand.
TCAAGATGACATGAAGTCGCAGAATGGATATATCTTCAGTTTTAATGGAGGTGCAGTGAGATGGAAGAGCTCAATGAAATGTTTGGTGGTAGAGTCTATAGCAGAGTCCAAGTATATCTTTGCTTCTAAGGCAGCTAATAAAGTAGAATGGATGCGAGGCTTTGTCCAAGAGCTAGATTTAGTACTGAGCAGTAAAGATCCTATCACACTCTATTGTGATAATACTGAAGCGGTGGAACTTGAAAAAGAGCTAAGGTCGCATCAGCGGACAAAGTACGTACTTCAGAAGTATCATCTCTTCAGGGACTTTTCACAGAGAGGTGAAGTTATAGTGAGCAGTATTTCCATGGAAGAAAACATGGAGAACTCCTTGACTAAATCCTTGACTCAGCAGAAACATGATCATCATGTGAGGTCTAGTGTATAAAAGTTGTAGGAAGTTGGCTCTAGTCCAAGTGGGAGTTTGTAAGGGTTGGTGTCCTAAGAACCAACTGTTTTGTACTTTGATTACATGTATGTTCACTTATTATATATTGTTCATTTTTTTGCATAACTATAATATAATAATGTCCCTAAATATTTGTTTCATTGATAAGGTCATGGAAGATCCCCACTATGATGAGAACCTTGAAATTCTGTAACAATATTCTTAAATAAAGTTCTAAGGTTGGATGACATACTATTATTGGACACATAGTATATAGACCATCATGTGCGAGTACTCGTAAGAAGATGATACTCTCTCTCATGGAGTTTGCACATGGTAATCTCCAAGATGAGAGATTATGAGAACAGACCTGCCAATAGCAATTCTGCATGTCATGGTTTCATCGGACATTTCTATCTACGAGCGTGTGTAATGGTCCTTAGACTAGAATATTATCATTAACTCATGTCATGACTCGCGCACTTAGATTTACTGACGAAAACTGTCACGCAGACAGTTGGAGGGAAGTAGGGTACGTTGGGTGCGTCACGAGTGACATGTTGTTAATGGATATGTCAAGGAAGGATTTGCCCCTTCCATTTATGGAAGTTGATATCTCGGTCCTTTTATTGAAATATAATTGTCGCATTAAATTCCATGTCCATGGTGTGAACGATGAGTTTATTTCAGGTATTCAAAGAATGATGGATCAAGCATATAGGTTTATGACACTACCATGAAACCTGCTTGATGAGATATCGAGAAAAATGGATTAAATTACATAGTAAGCATTTGTATGAGTTGATATGTCAATGTGTCGTCAACTTCATTCTCTTGAGTGCCTTGACCCATTGCTAGACAGTAATCTTGGACCTTAGGCAAGCTCGCCTAACGCCAACGAGAAAGAGGCCTAGAGGGTCACACAATAAGTGTATTCATGTATCTCATGTAGAATAAAGATTATTCCCATACGTGGATTAATAATTATTCAAGGAAGCCTAAATTGTTTTAATGATGGAGGAAGAAGGAAATGAAAAACAAGATATACACTTCGTGTATTAAAGATTACACGTCGTGTATTTTTTCATGGAAAAGAAGTACATTCCATGTAGTTTTCTTTATGGAAAGTAAATGAATAAATGAAAACAAGATATACACACCGTGTACATTGAATGTACACGCCGTTTATTTTTCAATGAAAAACAAGTACACGCTGTGTATTTATTAATACACGCCGTGTAGTTTTTTCAGTCGAGATTTTAAGGATATAATATTGTTTTAAATGATATTTATTATAATCAGTGTGGGAGCATGTCAAGGAATTAATTATTCGACATGGGGGTTTAAAATAAGAGTCAATGAAATAAATAATACACGTAATGCGTTTATTTATTGTCATAACTCTACAACCTCAAACCTGATTATAAATATCCCCACAACCCCAACTCTTTTCCTACCCCGTGTGAGACACAACAATTCTGGAGAATTCTTTCAAGGCCGAAAGAACCTCTTCCTCCAAGAACTCTCTCAAGACTGAGAGAGATCCCCTTGCATCGTATTAAGACAATCTAATGCGCACAACGCAAGCAAAGGCTTCTCCATGCTAGCACCCGGAGAATCCTTTGGAGATGTCTAGAGATATGAGGTACATGTGTGGATCACCGCTAGAGGGAGTCTACACATGGCTTCTGCGACGCAATGACGGATCACATCAACAATGTGATCAAGAACATCAACGAAGAAAGAACACCCAAAAGGAATTTCTTTATAATAAATTAAATTAATTATAATCACCCTATAACGATCCTTGTTTGTTGTTCCGGGACAAACCTTCTTCTTTGTCTTTTTTTGTGATTCGATCCGTGGAGACTGACAGTTATTGTCATATTGATCCCGGATTGATCATTTCTAATGACAAAAATCCAAGTGGGCACATCCACCAACGCGCTTCTGCTGCACCCGGATCCTTCAAATTATTTGTTGACTAAATCATAATATTTATCTAATTAATGATACCACCATGGTTGAAACTGTGTAAAAAAAATTATCTGGAGATCATCAAACTATATAGAGTTCCATCTGCTATCATTTATAATATAGATCCTCAATTTACTTATCATTTTTTTAAATACCTACAAGAGGTGATGGGATCGAAGGTGAAGTTTACTATGACGTATCATCCATAGAATGATGGCAAAATAGAACCGTGGATTTAGATTCTTGAGGATATGTTATGTGTATGTTTCCTATACTTTGGAGGAACTTGGGAAAGACATCTAGGATTGGTCAAGTTTTCATCCAATAATAGACACCATTTATCTATCAATATGGTTCCCTAAGAGGTTCCATATATATGACCATGTATATCCCATATGTATTTATCAATGATTAGTGATGATTTATTGGTGTGACCCAGTATTTCTAATATACAATGGAAATTATCGAATTGATTCATCAGAGAATAGTAATGGAACATAGAAATTCAAAATCATTTATTGATCATTTTTTACTCCTTTTAGAATTTTGATTTTCTGACATAGTGTTTGTATGTGTTTCTCCATGTTTATGTCATACATTACTCAAAATATATTTTGAAAGTTAGCACCATGACATATGAGACCATTTGAGGTTGTTGATTATATAGGCAAGGAGTATTACCATTGGTATTGTCCACCATAGATTGAATAAATCCACAATGTGTTCCGTGTGTCACATCTTATGAAATACATCTCTAATCAATCATATTTCTTGAGATATAAGGATCTATATGTGGAACCTGATTTAATCATGATCATGAATCTTGTTAAGATTTTTTATTCTCAAATAATGGTTTTTTGGGTGAAATTCAATACCCTGGTTTGGGTGGGGTTCTGATAAAAAAACCCATTGCCTCATATATTTGATGTTGAGTCTTCTTGATTGGAATTCAAGGGGAGGAAATCATTTCTTATGGGTAAAATCATATCATCTTCGCCTTTTTAAGGTATGTTATATTGTTTCTTGGGTATAATTTGGTTTTAGATGTGTATGATAATTTCCATGATTTTTAAAAACCATTTTGGTTTTGATTTATAATTTTTTTTAATGAAAATTTATTTTTTTAAGTTGATAATTACCCTTATACAGGTCATAGGGATTTTGTAAGTGTAAGGACCTCCAATCCATATGCATGAGGTGTTTCGTAAAGGTAACCCCAAATTTTCAATGGTTGTGTATGGGTAAAATACCAATGTGTAAATTTAAGGGTGAAATACTATATATTTCATAACGGTAAAGGTGACCAATGTAAGGGTAAATATGAATTATGTAATGGTAAGGTATGATTTGTATATGGGTATTTGTGAGTTTATAAAGGCGGTTTAAGCTTGTATACCCACAATAGGGTATTTTGTAATGGAAAACATGCCCTTTTTAAATGTATTGAGGCTATGTAAGCATCATGATTAAGTGTAAAAATTCATTTTGTAATGGTAAACATGAGCTCTATAAGGGTAGAGCAGATCTGTAATGTTTTTTCATTAGGGTAAAAATATGCCACATAAGTGTACTGTAGCAGCACAAGGGTCTTGTGTAAGGGTAGTCCCTAATTTATAAAGGATATGTATGGGTAATCCATGAGATGCATAAGGCTAGTACATATTATTAACCTATATAAGGGAAATATTTTTTTATTACCTGACAGAAATGAGCTACGTAAGGGTAAACCAAGTTACCATCATGTAGTTCCCTTTTAAAGAAAAATATTTTTTAAAAAATAGTATTTCTCTTATTTTTCTCCTATAACAGCAATAACGCTATTTTTTTAGTTGAAAATACATAAAAGATCAAAATTAAACTCTTTGACCTCTTAATAGTTTTAATTACTATTTTAAATGATTTTAGAACCTCCATATTCAAGACTCATTTGGTAACAAAAAATTAAATGGTGCTTTAATTTGTGGTTTCCTTTCTACAAACCATAGTGCTTGAAGTATCCTTAAAAATACTAGGACATTTTATAAATAATTTTTATTGCCATATCTAGTGAATTGTAAGGATTATATCTATTGGTGAATGATATAAGGATTTTTTATGTATTCCTTAAATAATCTCAAGAGGACTTATTTTAGTTTGTTCTTGCACATTCCTTATTAGAATTTTTCTATATTATATTTAAGGTAGGTGGTTTTGAACTGAATCCATATTATTTTTAACATTTTATTCTTTACTAAACTAAGAAGGACTACTGAATTATTTTAAAAATTGGAATTTGTGTCATTGAAAAATTTAATTTTAAATGGCATTGTCTGTGTGATGAAAATTATTCATAGTGGTTGATGGAAATTAATTGTTGGTTTTCAAAAAAAATGTTCTTGTCTTGAAATAATTACTATTGGATGTATTTTGTGGAAATAATAAAGCATGAGATATATTATTTATTGAAATGTGATCATTATATAGATTTTTATGAAAATAAATTTATCTTTTTTATTTGAAAATGAATTATTATTCATTTAAAACTATTGATATTTTATTTTTAAAAAATATACATGATTTTATGGTAAAAACCCATTGATGTTGGATTTTCAAAATGAAAGGCATGCTTTGAAATAAGAAAATAGGGCTAAATGAAATGATGACCAAAATTATTTATGTATGATTTAATGAATTATAAACCCTTTCATTTTCTGATTTACCTTGAAGCACATGAGATACTATACACTTAGAAAGGAAGAACACATGATCAAAAAGTATTACATATAATCAAAAATTGTTTAACAATGAAAATACAACCAAAATACATGAGGGAATTGATATTATACCTTTATGATATTCTCCATTTCATTTTTTGGATATCCATTGTGAACATTATAAGTTTCACATCACAAATATGGATGAGAATCCCGATTTAACCAACCCTCAAGTCTCTTAATTATGGTTCTATGATTGCAAAATACTTTACATGTCAATGTTATAATTATGATTACTCAAAAATGATTTGATATAAATTCATATTCATTCCTATTTTGATAAAAGATTTAAATTCATTCATGTTTTGATGGAACATATCTTTGTACATAAATTTTTATTATCCATTGAAATTTTTATTCGAACATGATTTGAAATGACTATGGAAAATATTTCAATGAATTGTTTAATATATATTTAATTATAAATGGTTTATTTTATAGAATTAAATATAAAATGATCATTTAAATCCTATTGGACTTATTTCTCACACCATATCTTTTAATTTTGTAATTTTTAGTTATTCTAGTTCTACGTAAAGCGAAGGAACCACTAGAAGTTTGAGGGTGTACCTAACTTGTGGGACCTTTGGGAGATTGTAGCATATAATGGAGTTTGTGACCCAACTATAGTACGATGTTTGGCTTATTACTTTTTAGTGTTGTGTCAAGGTTTTTGGGACCTTTACTCTTATCGAGTGTTTTTCATACATACTATTATTACTAAAACTTATCTATTACATTTTGTTTTCTAGAAACTCTTATTGTGAAATCATATCATCTTTATTCGTATTGATGTCATTGTGATTTTTCTCATCCACTTAGGTTAGGGAATTCAATTTTGGTCATGTCAGGGTTGTCTTGGGAGCCATTTAGGTGTGTTATCCAGGTTGGTTCAATAAAGACATGACCGCATAAAGGATTCATAAAAAATATTATTCCCTCTTTTATCCTTTGTAATTTTAAATTTATTCAGGGATTGTGAAATTTATATTATCATATCAACATGATTTTTCATTCCACATCCTAAAACATTCAGTTTATAAGGAAGAAAATAATTTCATTTTTCATTGTATTCATCATTAACTTATTTTACTCATGGTTCCAACTATTTACTGAAACCAAAAATCATATTATGTGCAACATAAGTAAGTAATCATCTAATCATGAAAAACCATTCATAGAATGTCTAAATGATGAAACCTTATTTCCAACTTATCATACCATAGGTTTAATCTGTTTTATTTATGTTCATTATCTATCCAAATCCTTTATAATGGTTCATAATGAAAATATGATTTAAAATAACAATATCCCTCAATTGTGTCAAACCTAGTTTATAGTAATGTGCCATTAACTATACACAAGAATGATGGTCAAGATATACTCGACCAACTCTATTTATGTTTATTACCCCAAGATTCATTTATTCTAAAACCAAATCCGCATGTATTATCTATGAACGGAAGTGTTTTCTTATGAAGACCAGACACTTTTTTACCATAACATAGGATATTATCCATACATAGACTTATCATAAGGGTTTTCACTATATTTTTCTCACCTTAGTTTCAAAAATTTACAAAACATTTCATTAATGTGAACTATAGTGTCCCCAAACATTTCATCTATAAATATTATATCTTATTAGAGGAATATTCATTAAAAATCTATATAATCCACACTAGACCCATATATTTTTAGCAACTTTCCAAAATTATGTACATAAAAAATTGAAATATAAAATATCTATATCATTTTCCATTACATTATTCACAAATGGATCCCTTCTTAGATATATCATATTGAAAACCATTATTCATAAACATGGGAGGGGAAATATTAGAAATAGTGAGATTATATTCTCAATACAGATAAACATAATAGATATCAATCAATAATCATTAAGATAGTATAAGATAAGATTATGGATATGATAAAATCATCCAAACATACAATAATCATACTCAATCAGTCAAATATCACAAAACATGAGTCATGGAATAAGGTATTTTCAATTAAAATACACAATAAATAAGATTTTGGAATAATTAATAATCAATCATGTTTCATGAGAACATATCATAATCATAAGATATGTGTTTGTGGAATTCACATAAGAATATATAATTACTTCCTTATTCAATATTCACTCCCAATAATATAATTGTGGAGAAAGTCCAATAATGAGAATTCATACCCAATCATTTCCAATTTTCAATTATGTGTATATTCTACCCTGTTATGTTCGTCATCTCATAGGATTTTATAAATTCTTTCTGTAACACCCCGAGCATTCACGATACGCTTCTCTTTCAATAATGCAATAGCTTGCATTGTATGCAAGTTCCAGATTCTAACACACCGCGACCAATCAAAATAGCCATTATGAATAGTAATTCCCACTTTTTCAAATTATATATATTTTATATTTCAAAATGGACTTCATTTTTGGATTCGGAATATGGAAATTAGCCTATGTTGAATTTTTGGTACTTTTCTGAGAACTTCCAATTTTTTATGAATAGTGAAAAATACATAAAAACAACTTTTTTAATAAAAATAATTTATAGTGATAAATTATACTATTGAGTGGTTTTAAAGTATAATTAGAATATATTTTTACCATTTTATCCAATAGTGTTCATTAAAATTAATTTCACATTGAAATTGGACATAAACAATTGTCAATCTTTTGATATATATTGTTTCTTAAAAACGAGCTATTTGTTGTGACAACGGGAATTAGTTATAAAATTAATTAATGCAACTTATATGTTTTTTATTTTGTAAAATATACATCATTTTTGAATTCGGAATATCAATTATAGCTTAGGGTGAAATTTTGGGATTGTTCTGAAAAACTTCAATTTTTGATGAATAGTGAAACCACTAAGTGGTAGTTAAAAACTGATTTTTCATTTAAATGAAACATTACCACTTCTGTGATTTGATTTTCAAAAATCCAACATACATGGTTGTAATTAGGAAGTAAAATTTGGTTCAATGGGATTAATATAATTTTTGTTGAATAGTATCTTTTAAGTTTAATTAATCGAGATTAAAGGTAATTAATGAAATTTAAGGTAAAAATGATATTATAAAAATATGAAATTACTTTTACACTTGTCCTAACCTTATTGGATGAGGCATGGTCGACCAAGAATATACATGGGTCGACTTGGGGACCCCATGGAGCCACTTGGGTAAGAAAATGACATTAATAACTTTTTGTTTAAAGTAAAAATAAAATTGTCACAAACATGTGTTTTTTTTACTAAAATAATTATTACATGGGGTCATATAAGTTAAATTTTCGACTATAAATATTCATTGGAAATATAAATAGATTTTCTACATCATGATATTTTTTTTATAATTTTTAGACATTAAATAAATTAAATTATTTATGACACCATGATGATCCAGTGATTACCTCATTATTTAAAGATTTAAATAAAATAAAACGATAATGTAAAATCTAAGACCTAAACATGTCAAAAACCTATTGGATGGGTGGATTTAGAACTCTTATCACTTTATCCTAGAAATATATAATTTTGGGACCTTTTAAATCCAAAAAGAAATTTATGATAAAGTAACCTTTTATAACATTCCAAGAGCGCCCCTCCTCTACTCTTATAAAAGGCACCCACCTATACCACCTTACCACACCTCTCAAGCCTTTGGCTTGGCAAACCCCTACCCATTTTTCCTCTCCACATCCCACTCTTACTCCTAGAAGCCTCACTTTGGGAAGAAGTCTTCCCAAGGAAGCCTTTGATCTCAAATCAAAACGAGTTACCCATTTTAAGGTAATGTCTTCTCTTCTGTTCTTTTGTTTTATTTTGCTTATCCAACCCCCTATTATATTTTTATTACTTTATTTTTTAACAACACCAGTATCCTAAATATAATTGGTTGTTTTTATGAGAAGGATTTTATTTACACTTACACACACCTTCGTCTAATGGTTAAAGAGTATACTGTTTTTGTGGGTGGCGAATTACTGCCTCACAAAACGATGATTGTTCAATCTTCTTTTAACACCTCTCATGGTGGCCATTATGATGACACTATTTTTATATATGATATATATTATGATTTTTTTCTTATGATTCTTTATTTTTCATTTATTTCATACCTTTATGATTTCCATTATGGGTAATCGCGATAATTTCATTTTAGGAAGTGCGGACTACCGCCCCCTCAATGTGATTTGAATCGTTAATGCCATATGTGGGATGTATAATGGATGTAATAGATGTTATTATACATTATATAATACTGGAATTATATTATACATTCATATAATTATAATTTAAATCCATTAAATATTAAATAGAAATGAAAGTAGTGTTCATGCGTACGTACGACTTACCGTCTCCATAAACGGTTCATTTCATTTCTTACCTCTAAATGTTATGTAATATTATAAATTCATGTATATACAGGATATATATGATATATATGATATCTAGATCATGAATATAATTCTGTATGTAATGGATATTTTACTACATGAACAACTTGTAATTATAAGAAGTCTATTGTTGACTTAAGTACCAAAGATCGAACAAATGACCGTTATTAACATAAATGACTACATAATTTCTGTAACATTGTAATAAGTGATATAAAAGGGATAATGAACTTGAGAAAGGTTCTTAAGAAAGTAGAGATTAACTCTAGTTTATTATTCAGGAGGTTTAAGAACGGTCGAGTCAAGTTGGACACAAGGTAAGGGAACTTCTTAACCCGATTTTCGTTCTTTGGGTTAATCTCCTACTTTCAAATTATGCCATGATATTATTATGTCCTATCTTGTATTTGTACATTATTTATGTGTACATATATTTAATACACATAATAGATCTATTTTATTTAAAAAACTATCTCTGTAAGTACTTCGTCTCAATCTCCTTTCATTGAGGCATATTTTATTTTATACACAAATTTCTTTTATACGGTGTATAAACCCCTTTATCTTTTACGTTTATTCAAAATGAATCTTTTTATATGAAGTGTTTTACTAAACAACAATATAGAATGTTTTTTTGTCGAACGTATGTGGCGACAATGACTTCTCCGCTGCCATGACCATTATTTGAGTTTTGGCTGCCTCTACAAGCCATAACTTTTTTTAAATGAAAAATAAATACAATGTTTTAATTTTCCTTTATTTTGGTATTGAAAATGGTTTTGAAAGTGTTTTTATTATATCAATGTGTTGTATTGATATCATGTGATTGAAATGTGGAAATGTTATGTTTCCTTTATGCATGTTTTATGTGATACGATTATGTTATGGTTTATGATATGTATAAACCTATTCATATGATGAATGCATTGGACTTAATAAGTGACGGGTGGAGCCCGCTATAGCTCCTCGATGCATCGGAAGGTCTCATGACAAAAACTAGTATCTTGGCACGACACCTTGAAAAAATATTATTTTTAGTATTGGCATGAGGCCTTGGCTACGTGGTTATGATAGTCTGGCATTGTGCATTCCATCATTATGAAAGTGGTTATTGATATTGCATGTGATTATTCGACCAGTAGAATATCCATGTGAATAAGTAAATGGAATTATTTCATTTTACTTTTTCCATATTATTCTAAAGTTTAAGTTTAAAAGGGTTTTGTTTTAGTTATACATTGCCTTAAATGTTTATGTTTATTTATGAAAGATTCCGCTATATTTTTATCCTTACTTAGCATCTGAGCTCACCCATTTCAATGTTTTAATTTTTCCAGGATGTGATGAAGTATTTTATGACTTCCCTACAGGGATAGTTTGAAGGAGATATATTTTTGGACTATGGAGACTATTTTATTGTGATTTTTCACATTATGATGTAATGTACCATTTATGAATGTATCTCATGTTTCCAAGGCTACTAAACTAATCGGTCTTTCGAGACTTGATCTTTTGTGTTCATGCCGATGTTACGCAATAATTCACCGACTCTGGGTAACTGGGCTCGGGGTCTTACAGTTGGTATCAGAGGCAGTTTAGTTATAACCTTGGAAGCTAGATTTAGATAAACTCTGATTAGAGCACATAACCCAAAGTTAGACTTTGAGGATTAGTATAGAAGAACTTCCTAGAATTTTGGTATTATAGAGATTTTGTGAGTTTTTCCGAGAAATACATCCATGTATGGATACGAGCAGGTAGAGGTGGCTCTGGCATAGATGTACTTAGGGGTAAAACCCGAAAACACCACTTTGAGCTAGACTCGAACGGGAACTGGTGCATGACAATGGGCCTTGCTGCACTCTTGGTTACGACACTCCTGGGGGATATGCTTAGGATAATTCTCATTTTATTTACAAACCATTATGAAGGGTTTATGAGTATATAATTCCTCAATGAAAACATTTTTATGACTATGGATTATATCAAAAAACTGTTCAATTTATGTTAAGTGTTTTCTAATTATGGAATTATGTATTTTGATTCATAAACTAATCTAGTTTATGACATTGTTTAGAAATGGAGCCTACTGGGAGGAATGGAAACTGTATCAATGCAAGCACTCTGTGTAGGGATTTCCCTCCTACTCAAGATAATTATTGTGGAGTTGGAGATACAACTGGTGCTGATCAGCTTATTACAATAATGGGACAACTCACTCAGGTTATGAATAATAACCTTACTCGTATGGATCACCCTGATCCGCAACGTGGAGGAACAATCTTAGACCGCTTCATGAGACAAAAACCACCAATATTTAATGGGGGTACAAATCCCTTAGTTGCTGACCAATGGATAAATTCCTTAGAAAAAATATTCCATTCCTTGGGGAGTAGTGAAAGGGAAAAGGTTATCATGGCATTTTTCCACCTCACTGGCAATGCTGATCAATGGTGGTCATTGATTCAAAATACAAAGGAAGATGATGAAGTATCAAGTATGGAATGGAGAGAGTTCAAAGATCTTTTCTTAGAAAAATACTTCCCTCGTGACCATAGAGAATATATGGATTGGAAATTTCTGAGTCTGAGACAAAAGGAGGATGAAAATGTCGCAAAGTATGAGGCCAACATTACAAGGTTAGCAAGGTATGCTATAGATTATATAGGTAACACAAGAAGTAAGATTGATCATTTTTTTGATGGGTTAATACCATTTCTTCGTCGAGCGTTAGTCTCACAACCCTTTTCATCGTACGAAGACATTGTCTCATGTGTTATCAAGATAGAAAAGGAATTTTCTAAGTCTTATGAAAATAAAGTAAAGAAAGAGAATAAGAGAACGGTAGAATAAAAGACAGATAAAGGGGAAAATGGAAAGAAGGATTTTCCATTAAGCGATAATTGTGGGAAGAATCACCCTGGTACTTGCCTAAAAGGAATGGGAGTTTGTTATAAATATGGAGAAAAAGGTCATGAGGCTCGTGATTTCAAGGTAAAGAAAGAGTCTATGAATGTTGAATGCAACAATTGTAGTAAAATGGGGCATTATGGAAATGAATTTCCTAAGCACCATGGAAACTTACCGCAGAAAAGGCCAAGGGATCAAGGAAAATCTTATGCTATTACTACAGTTGAAGTGGAATAATTAATGTATTGTTGCTTTTGGACTCATGGATTATATTCTGGTTATAAGAATAATGTTATATATATAAGGATTGTACTGCAATACTTGTTGTTTTCATTAAGTTTTTAATATGATGAAGGAAATCATATTTTTTTTATGTGACAATAACATAAACTTTACATTGTTTGAGGAATCTGATGATACAATTGATTTTGGAATTTTGATACCTTTTAGAGAAAGTTTGGATGGAGGTATTTTGGATAACTATAAAGGTTGGAATGGATTATGTTGAACTGTGGATAGTATTGTTTAAGGTTAAAACATTTATGAAGATTATTTTTAGAATATTATAATACTATTGTTTTAGAAAAAGGACAACCTGCAGGTCGGGGGATAACCCGTTGCGTCGGACAAAGCTGAAGGAATCGAACCCACAACCATAGTGCAACATGCCTTTATTACCTACCACTAGCCTAAAGGAAGTCCCTGGTTATTACAAATAGTTTTCCTAATCTAAATGGTATGTGTTAATATTTTGAACCTTGTACTATTAGGATAAATATAATATTTTTGAGTTCTATTATCTTTTTGAGTGAAAAATGAGTTTGTGGTAGAAATTAGTTGAAGGTTGAAACTCTACTTGTCAAGAATAAATATATATATACCTATCTCTTATTCTATTAATAAATTAATTCTTAATTTTTAGTAAAGGGATATTAAAACAAAAAAATGTGTTATCCTAATACCTTATATCTTGTTGAACTGATAACATTTTAAATCAACATAGATTGAAGGCTTTGAGACCCTCAGTGTTACACTTTTTTGTGATTGATGACCTCAATCACTCTCTATAAATATTTACATTTTCCCTCCAATTATATGTCTCTAATTTCCAACAATGTTCTTCTAATCGAGATCTTAATTTGGTGGTGACTTTTTCATTTCCCTTTCCCTCTTATTAAGGCAAAATTTTATTAACCTTATTTCCGATGTGGGTTTTCCACAAATGTATTTTCTATTTTCAACCTTTTATTTTCCAGGAAAATTTTCAAATTGTGAGGACGCAATTTATTGATGTAGGGGAGAATGTAACACCCTGAGCTTTCATGATACGCTTCTCTTTCAATAATGCAATAGCTTGCATTGTACGCAAGTTCGAGATTCTAACACACCGCGACCAATCAAAATATCCATTATGAATAGTAATACCCACTTTTTAAATTATATATATTTTATATTTCAAAATGGACTTCATTTTTGGATTCGGAATATCGAAATTATCCTATGTTGAATTTTTGGTATTTTTCTGAGAACTTCCAATTTTTTATGAATAGTGAAAAATACATAAAAACAACTTTTTTAATCAAAATATTTTATAGTGATAAATTATACTATTTAGTGGGTTCAAAGTATAATTAGAATATATTTTTACAATTTTATCCAATGGTGTCCATTAGAATTAATTTCACATTAAAATTGGACATAAACAATTGTCAATCTTTTGATATATATTGTTTCTTAAAAACACGCTATTTGTTGTGACAGTAGGAATTAGTTATAAAATTAATTAATGCAACTTATGTGTTTGGAATTTTTTTAAAATAGACATCATTTTTGAATTTGGAATATCAATTATGGCTTAGGGTGAAATTTTGGGATTGTTCTGAAAAACTTAAATTTTTGATGAATAGTGAAACCACTAAGTGATAGTTAAAAAACTGATTTTTCGTTTAAATGAAAAATTACAACTTCTGTGATTTGATTTTCAAAAATCTGACATATATTATTGTCATTAGGAAGTAAAATTTGTTTCAATGGTATTAATATATTTTTTTGGTGAATAGTAACTTTTAAGTTTAATTAATCGCGATTAAAGGTAATTAATGAAATTTAAGGTAAAAATGATTTTTTAAAAATATGAAATTACTTTTACACTTGTCCTACCCTTATTAGATGAGTCATGGCCGACCAAGACAATACATGGGTCAACTTGGGGACCCCATCGATCCACTTGAGTAAAAAAATGACATTAATAACTTTTTATTTAATGTAAAAATAAAATTGTCACAAACATGTGTTGTTTTACTAAAACAATTATTACATTGGGTTATATAAGTTAACATTTAGACTATAAATATTCATTTGAAATATGAAAAAAATTTCTACATCATGATATTTGTTTTATAATTTTTAGACATTAAATAAATTAAATTATTTATGACACCATGATTATGCAGCGATTACCTCATTATTTAACGATTTAAATAAAATAAAAAGATAATATAAAATCTAAGCCCTAGACATGTCAAAAAACCTATTGGATGGGTGGATTTAGAAAACATATCACCTTATCCTCGAAATATATAATTTTGTGACCTTTTAAATCTGAAAATAATTTTATGATAAAGTAACCTTTTATAACATTCCAAGAGTGCCCCTCCTCTCCTCTTATAAAAGGCCCCCACCTATACCACCTTACCCACACCTCTCAAGCCTTTGGATAGACCAACCCCTGCCCATTTTTCCTCTCCACATCCCATTATTACTCCTAGAATCATCACTTTGGGCAGAGGTATTCCCAAGGAAGCCTTTGAGCTCAAATCAAAAAGAGTAACCTGTTTTAAGGTAATGTCTTCTCTTGTGTTCTTTTGTTTTATTTTTCTTCCCCAACCCCCTAAAATCTTTTTATTACTTTATTTTGTAACAACACAATTATCCTAAATATACTTGGTTGTTTTTATGTGAAAGTATTTTATTTACACTTACACGCACCTTCGTCTAATTGTTAAAGAACATATTGTTTCTGTGGTTGGCGAATTACTACCTCACGAAACGATGATTGTTCAATCATATTTTAACACCTCTCATGGTGGCCATTATGATGAAACTATTTTTATATATGATATATATTATGTTTTTTTTCCTTATGATTCTTTATTTTTCATTTTTGTCATACCTTTATGATTTCCATTATGGGTAAACGCGATAATTTCATTTTAGGAAGTGCGGACTACCGCCCCCTCAAAGTGATTTGAATCGTTAATGAAATATGTGGGATGTATAAAGGATGGAATAATTGGTATTATACATTATATTATACTCTAATTACATTTTACCTTCATATAATTATAATTTAAATCCATTAAATATGAAATAGAAATGAAAGTAGTGTTCATGTGTACGTACGACTTACCATCTCCATGAACGGTGCATTTCATTTCATACCTCTAAATGTTATGTAATATTATAAATGCATGTATATACTGGATATATATGAAATATATGATATCTACATAATTAATATAATTCTTTATGTAATGGATATTTTACCACAGGAACAACTTGTAATTATAAGAAGTTTATTGTAGACTTAAGAACCAAAGATCGACAAAACGACCGTTATTAAGTTAAATGACTACATAATTTTCATAACATTGTAATAAGTGATATAAAGGGGATAATGAACTTGAATAAGGTTCTTAAGAAATTAGATATTAACTCTAGTTTATTATTCAGGAGGTTAAAGAACATTCGAGTCAAGTCGGACACAAGGTAAGGGAACTTCATAACCCGATTTTCATTCTTTGGGTTAATCTCCTACTTTCAAATTATGTCATGATATTATTATGTTCTATCTTGTATTTGTACTTTCATTATGTGTACATATAGTGAATACACATAATAGATCTATTTTATTTCAAAAAATTATCTTTGTAAGGACTTCATCTCAATCTCCTTTCATTGAGGCATATTTTATTTTATACACAACATTCATTTATACGGTGTATAAACCCCTTTGACTTTTACGTTTATTCAAAAGGAATATTTTTTATACAAAGAATTTTACTAAACAACAAAAGGGAATGTTTTTTTGTCGTACGTATGTGGCAACAATGACTTCTTCGCCGCCATGAACATTATTTGAGTTTCAGCTTCCTCTACAAGCCATAACTTTTTTTAAATGAAAAATAAAAACAATGTTTTAATTTTCCTTTCTTTTGGTATTGAAAATGGTTTCGAAAGTGTTTTTATTAAATTAATGTGTTGTATTGATATCTTATGATTGAAATATGGAAGTTTTATGTTTCCTTTATGTATGTTTTATGTGATACGATTATGTTATGGTTTATGATATGTTTAAACCTATTCATATGAGAAATGCATTGGACTTAATAAGTGACGAGTGGAGCCCGTTATAGCTCCTCGATGCATCGGTAGGTCTCATGAGACAAACTAGTATCTTGGTACGAGGCCTTGACAAAATATTATTTGTAGTCTTGGCACGAGGCCTTGGCTACGTGGTTTAGATAGTCTGGCATTATGCATTCCATCATTATGAAAGTGGTTATTGATATTGTATGTGATTATTAGACCAGTAGAAAATCCATGTGAATAAGTAAATAGAATTATTTCAATTTACTTTTTCCATATTATTCTAAAGTTCATTTTTAAAAGGGTTTTGTTTTAGTTATACATTGCCTTAAATGTTTATGTTTTTTATGAAAGCTTCTGATATATTTTTATCCTTACTGAGCATCTGATCTCACCCATTTCAATGATTTAATTTTTCCAGGATGTGATGAAGTATTTTATGACTGACCGACAGGGATAGTTTAAAGGGGATAGAAGTGTTGAATATGGAGACTATGTTATTGTGATTTTTAACATTATTATATAATGTACCATTTATGAATGTATCTAGTGTTTCCAAGGATACTAAACTAATCGGTCTTTTGAGACTTGATCTTTTGTGATCATGCCAATGTTATGCAATAATGCACCGACTCTGGGTAACTGGGGTTGGGTCGTTACACTATCTAGTCATAGGATTTTCTAAACTCCACCATCATTACAAAAAAAATTGTAGGTCTATAATAGACCCACCCATTCATGGTTTATAACATAACCACCTGTACTAGGATTATAACAGAACCAGCCATCTCATTATCATAATATATTTATACTTATTCCATAAGACCATGAAACTATTTATCTTTCTATAAAAACATAAAAAATTGAAATAAAATGGGTTTCATAAACATTTCATCATCAAAAACATAAAATATCTATGCAATGAATAATGAAAGGTAACATTGTATCATATCCTTAGTCAATAATATGGAAGAAAAAGAATGTTTTATATAATAAAAACACCTTTAAAATATCACTAGAATGTTTTTTGTGGAAAATAAACTTTCATTTTAAAATAACTTATTTAAAATCCAAAAATTTATCAAATATTATGGAAAAAAAATTTCAATGAATATAAATGATATAAATTATATAGTATTCTTAAGAAACTAGAATTCATGATAGAGGGAAAATTGTATCATGAGATGTATTTTAATGTAAAAAATATTTTCTCATTTTCATTAAAAATATAAAACTACCACATTAAGAAAATGTTAAGAAGAATCATTTTAGACATTTCTAAATAAAATCAAATTTATTTAAAATAAATCTAAAAAATATTTGGATAATAGTAAAAATATATCTAAAAAGTATTTCAATGATCTTATGGACATGGAGTTGAATATTCTGGGCCAAAGTGAAAATTATGGTTGGTTTTACTTTAAAACATAATTTCAGTCTCATGGGTACTTTAAGCAAGGAAAATGAAAGGGAAACTTCTAATCTATAGATATAAATATTTAATAATAAAATAAATAATATTTGAGATTTATAGATCATATAATCATATAATATAAATTTTAAGCATAACAAATCCGGATAAAAATGTGATTATAACATAAAACTCTAACTATTGTGGAATCATCTGAATCATAACTACCATGATAGAAAAAAATAAATGAAAAATTAAATACCATAAATATATGAATATCCATGATGAAAAATATAAAATTGTATGTAGATAAACCTTGTAAAATAGGAATTTCTTATAACATATCATATGTCCCAAAGAATATACTTTTAGATGACAACCCATTACCACTTTGATAACATTTGAATCAAAATACCATGGATGGAATATTTTGAATTGTCATAATAAATAAAATAAATTAAAATGGATTGATGATATAAAAATAAAAGGATTCATATATCCACCCCACAAAAATAAAGATATTAAAAACATCAAACATGTCTCAACAAAACAAAATTGATATTGAGAACCCTTATGAATTCGTATATTTTTTAATATTATTAGAATTTTTAAAAATAATAAGGCACAAAAAATAATTATATTAAAAAATGGTGTATTCCAAAACACATTATTGGTAATTATATACACCATATAAATATTATATTAGTTCATAACAATAAAATATTTCTTAATTAATATAAATTTATATTAAACCCTTACCTTACATTTGATTTTATTCATAAGTGTTCTAACCTCCTATTATTTGAGAGAACTCCTTTAGATTACACCTTAATTATTGAGTGGTTATTATTAAGGGAATAAAATAACCTATTGAATGAATTTAAGGAATATGTGAAATTATTTTAGTATGGATTGGATGATCTATAATGCTCAACTAATGTGAATAATGGATGATGATATGTTCCCTTTTATAATTAAGAGGAGGGATATGTAAGGAAATCATTAAAATATATCATTTATAAATGGTCACTTTCATGAGAAAGGCGATTAAAATGGAAAATGATTCTAATGTGGGGTATTAAGAGGTTAAAATATTTTAAAACTAATAATTATAGAGTTTTGGATGAAAATATTACCCTTGCATCATGGTTTAACCCCATGGTGAACCCATTTTAACCTTAACCATTGTGACATAATTTATTGTTTTTTCCATTCTCTGTGATAATAAATTAATTTAGACCTATTAAATTATGTTAATTATGATTAATAAATATATTTCATCCATTTTAATATATTTAATTTCTATAATTGACAAAATTCAATTTTAATAAACCATAAAAACCACAATGAATACCTATTTTTGTACAATGACTATTTAAGAATAAAACCTAATTTACTTCCATAATATTCCTTTTAAAAACAATAAAATGAAGTTTAAAAGATTTTATTTAATATATAATCATTAAATTTCTTTTAAAACATTAATTAATATAATCTGTGTAAATTTATTAACATAAAAACATTGTTCACACATAGAAAAAGTTTTTTTAGAAAAATATTGTTCCCCCCAAAAATTTACTTCTATAATAAAATTATAATTATTATTCCTATATAAATAATGATATTATTTCTAATCAAAGGGTAATTATTTTACTTTAAAATTTAAAAAAAAACAGGGGGACTATTATTTGAAATGAAATGAATATTTTTACAGAAATCTTAATTTTTCACTATTTACTAAAAAGTAAATATTTTGGAAAATAATAAAAAATCAACTTAATATAATATTGACATAATTATTTAAGAAAGGATATTAATTCGATGAAATAATATTTTACAAAAAATCTGAAATTAAATATAATTTTTTCAAGGAAAATTGAAATAAAAACCATTTTTCAAGAAATCTTATTTTTAAAGAATAAAATGAAATTATTCAAAGTTGAGTAATTATTTATTATGAATTAATAAATAATTTTTCTAATATTAAACCCATTATAAATATTGTCCATAATTTTTTAATCAATATTCAATCCTACCAATTTAATGGCTTTTTGATAATAGTTTATAATATCACAGTTTATATAGACGTGATGTTTCCTATAAAGAATGTTGTCAAACATTAAAAATTTATTCAAATATATGTCATGGCTATTGTTGCACACGTGTTTACCAGAGAATAAGGGGCATGATGACATGACATCATCCTCCCCATCCTCCAATTTATCACAAGCAGTCTACTGAGGGTTCCATCCTCAATGACGAAAACTAAACACGAGGGTTGTGCTCATTGTGGGACATAACCCAACACTTTAAGGCATGAGTTTATGATAGCCATGCACCCCCTGAATCTGTGTTCCTGAAGGCACCCCTTTCTTTCAAGAGGATTTTTATAATTTCATGCCATGATAAGGTGCTTCTCTTTTCATAGAATTAAACCACATGCTTCAATGCTTGTGCGGGCCCCTGTCAATTCATTTGAGTTTTATTCTTTTGAACGTACTCTCAAGGAAGGATACTTAATGTTTTAGCTACAGCACAGCCTGATTCGATACGTGTAGTGCCAAGTATCCATTGTTTATGACTAGTACTATTGGGGTATCCGATCTCATTCGCTCCCCAATATTCCAACTCTTATTGTTAGTGTCGGCCCAACAGAGAGCTTTCACTGTGGGTGTTCTTTTTAATCTCTAGACATTTGACCTCTCCACCCGAATTTTTTCCCCTACAGTACTTCATCTTGGTATTTTCCACTGAATATCTAGGTTTGAGCCCTAGGATTTGACGATGGATCTAAAAATACTCCTACAAACTATTTACGCCGAATCATTTTAGATAATGATTAAATCCTCTGTTTTACTACGGTTGATGGCACAGAGTTAGACAATAAATATTCCCCATATACATAAATGCTTCTTCTCCGAGAAAATATGTTCAGGAACTGTGGGGCTTATACTAGCTCTATGAGTCATTTCTTCATTATCCTTTAACCCATTTCCATAAAATTCCCCACGATTGCCTCACGTATGAGTCGGGGTCCTTTCTTTGTCCCAGTGTGGCTGATCAAACTCTCAAACCAGCTACTGATCATTTCATTGGTAGGCCATTGCCTCACCAACAAGTAAATTAGATGTGAGCCCCTCCTTAGATGGATTCCTCTTTTTTCTCCTCAACCTTATTCTATAGGGTATTATGGTCTCTTTCTAACTATTGTTCCCCTTCCAAGGGAAGGTTCGTACGAGTTACTCTAAAGTCCACCACTGGAAACACCACTTCCCATATGACTTTCATGTGTTAAGAATGTCTCTTGGGGTCATCATTATCTATGATAGAAATCTCCATGAGATTTATAGTTTCAGGACTAATTTCTTCCTTGTTCCTAGACAAAGTAGAATATTCAGAATTTTACTTCCATCATGGCATAAAGTTTCCACTTCATATTCGATTAGACTTATCTTCCATAAATATATACATCATCCCCATACAATATTAGTCAATACATGAGCCTATTATCATTATCATTTGATCATGGGGGACCCAGGGAAAATAGAAAATAAACATTGGTTTAGGGATAATCAGTCTAGAAATGATGACTTCTACCACATCAAAGTGACACTCTACCACTAAGTTATATCTCTTCCATTCCCCATTTATAAATCGAACTGACTCATCCAATTGATGAAAAGTTTGATCAGGTGTCACTCAAATGGGCCGTATTTTTATTTTCATTAAAGTGAGAGAATGATTAGAATAGGAAAATAATATAATATATAATTCAATTGTAATATTTTATTATCTTATCTCAATGAAATTAAACTGTCTACGGATTCTAACCATACCTCATGAATGGTTTTCCAAATGATTTTTTAAATCTAAATAAAGATTCATCATATAAAAAATTGGGTCAGAATTCTACGGGTCAAAGAATCACCCAACTCAGTATTCTTCTCAAATATATAGAGGAAACAGAACTAAGTCATACGGATCATCATCCTTTCATGCACCAAATAACTCTTACCATTTCCAATGGAACTAGAGATCCCATTATGCCCATTTCCATTCAAGGGTTCGGATTATGTTTCCATTCCCATTTATTGAGACCTTCAAAAATAGAAAAAAAATCATTTCAATATTTGAATAACATAAAATATGAGTTACTACAAAAAGGATAACCCCCCCCCCCCTCACTACTTGTTTTATGAATTTAATAGTAATAAAAAGACATGTCCTACCGAGATATAATTTCTAATTAGTTATCCTCATTCCAAGTAGGCAAATATGAACCTCCATAGACATAGAACAAAGTAGGATTTATTATTCGGTTAGACATTAGATTCCAAATACATTTTTTTGATGAAATAGAAAAACCTAACTGATTTATCATGGTACCTTGGTACCCATATTCTCTTTGGTCCAGTCCTTGGAGAAAAAAATGTTAAACACCAATATCATCACGGATGAAAGGACTCACTGAGACAGAATCACTCATGAATTCAAATATAAAATACTATAACAGGGAAAGAAATTCTTTTTCTAAATATTTATCATCTCTTAATACTGTGAGATTTAGAAATTGAGAGGATTTTATAGAGTTCACTTCAACAAAACATAGATCCTCAAATGGATCCGAGAGACCCACCAAATCATGAAAGCTAGGATCTTTCAGAAAATGGATTCCTATTTGAAGAGTGATGCATAACCACATGGATAATCTCACACTAACTTGCCTATGTGATCTTATTTGTTTTTTCCATTAGAGGTACTTGAGGAAGGAATTAAAATGTAAACATATCTATTCATACAAAAGAAGGTGCTCTATTGATTTTCAAACATTGTACCTATGGGGTAGGGATGGAGAATATTAAGGTTAAAAAAACGTGGATTTCACATAAAAGATAAATATATAGTATTTTGATCAAAAAATAAATCTGAATGATTTCTACCCAATGCTCAATGATAAGAAAATGGGTAAAAAAAACCACTATGGGACTTTAAGAATGATGGAAGGGACAAGATAGAAATTTAGGGAAATAAAATTGTATAAGAAGAACGCATATTCAAAAGAAAAAAATTAAAAATTTCAAAGAATGATTCTCAATGAATTGGGGGAGGTTATCGAGATATATCTATTTTTAATATTATTAATAATTTTTCAATTGTATCCACATATTGTTTTGTAAAATAATAATGTTATTCTTTGAGAGTAAAAATGGAAATTCTTCCATTGGAACATGAAAACATGAATAAATGGGTCATATACTTACTTAGGACAGAGTAAGAGAGATTCCAAAACATGTAAAAGGTTCTTATTACTTTGAAATATTTGAATGAGAAGCTGTATGGGGTGAAAATATCATGTATGGTTAGGTAGAATTGTAGTTAGGGTGACCTATCTGTCAACTTTTCCACTATCACTCCCAAAAAACCAAACATTGTCCTACATAAATTTTCTATAGTACGATTAACCTCCAGATGAAATAACTACTTATATACCTCGTATTTTCCATAATTTACAAGAACATCATATTTTATTAGTAAGAGGCGGAAGGGTTATGGATATACTCAATGTGATATGTCACAATGATGGAGGAAATGTTGATGATGTCAGAGTCAGAGATAGTCATTAAGGGAATTCTAGTTCATTGTATATTCTTGTCCAATAGTTTTATCATTTGATGATGCCACGTGAAAAAACATGTGAAGTGTATGGCTAACCAAATAATAAATGTTTCATAAGGGGATAAGAAAGCTACCATAATGGGACAAAATATATTCTTTCTAAAGATATTCAATTCAGATTGATTATATGTCCACATTCCATCCAATAACAAAAAAATAGAATATAAGAGGTTTTCCTTGACTTTGTCGTCAAGAAACCATTCTAAAAAACTTTAATTTTTAGAATATGTCTGAGTAAAATAACAATGGATCAATGCACTTATAATTATTAGTATTATACGATTACGGAAACCCAAGGACACAATAGATGGTTTGGATATGTAAAATAAAGGATTTTCAATCCTAGTAGGAAGAGACTCTCCCTTGGCATATAGGTCCTGACACTGGGTTAGAATTCTATCCCTTATACATTGCTTTATAACTAATGTTTTTCCCCCCTATAATGAGGATTTCTTCACCCACCACCTATGCTATGCAGGAAAGGCCAACACCTGATCCCATGGAATAGTGAAACTTAATAGGGTCTTTTTTGTCTAGGTGTAGGGATTTCTCTTCTTCACATATATGTCGATTTCACTAAGCCTCTCTCCAAGATAGTGCCTAGATCTTTACGGCTTTCATGGGGCTCAGAACTTACCCATCATGTATTTTTTATACATTAGGACTGTTATATTTATGGCCACCATTCACTTGGGCTTCGGTAGTCGGCTCCCCTGACATCTTGTCACCTACTTCCTCGACCTTTGGCATTGGGAAGGGGTCAGCTCCCATACATAGTCTTACGACTCTGTGGAGACATGTGTTTATGATAAGGAGTCGTCTAGGCCTTGTCACAGTGACCTCCATTTTGAAGAGGCGCCCCTTATCCCGAAGTTATGGGGATATTTTTCTGAGTTCCTTAGAGATATATTTATCATGCCCCTATGTATTATTTACCTACCCACCAATGTTGGTTTCGGGTACAGGTACCATCTAGTTGATGGTCATTCAAGATTTTCCTGGGATTATGGCATGCGTTACTGTATCATTTTTGGGCCTCGTACTTGAACATTTGATCAAGGTATTTTCTCTACACCTTTATTTTTCTAAAAAAAACATGTTCACCATGCATCATTTAACAAATAACTATCATTCAGCTAACGTATCCTCCTATATCCCATTGGACCAATAATTGGTAAAACTAGAATATTCACTTGTTGTCCATCAACAATGCCTTTTGGCCGGATCCTAGGCTCTCACCCACCCACTGTGGACGAACCTTAAGGTGGAACCCTTAGGTTTTTTGGGCATTCCATTCTCAACAATTTTTTGTGTTACTCAAGTCAACATTCTTGCTTCTACTTCATATACTACTGCCTGTGTAGGTGCTTTCCACCAATTCTAAGGAGAAATGATCCCCTACCGATTGATTTTTTTATTTTGATTCAATTTTGTTATACATTGACTCACGATAATGATAACCAACAATATAATAAAAAATTTATAAGTTAAAAGAAAGATCCTATGTTCAATAATTTTTATTTATTTTTAAATAAATTAAATATATACGAATGAACAATTTCAAGTGATTGGTTATCATTTGAGTGATTGGTTTTTTATAACTAAAGAGTAATAATAAAAATTTATAAATGAATTTAATAATTATAAATAATAAAAAATAATAATAATAATAGAATTTAATGACAGAAAATGTGTTATCCAGTTTTATAAAATTTTATCTTCTTATAATCTTTTTTTAATAAATTAATCTTCCATAAAGGGAAAAAATGACCCTATTTATTATTATTCTAATACAAAAAAAATAAGATAAACGACGAATCAAAAAATCATGTGCACTTTTCTATCTATATTTTTATAGAGTTTCTATTATTATAGCTTATCTAGTTTTGAATGGAAACATTATTCTATATATATCTTTAAATAAAGAAAACACACACATAGAGTATAAAATATATTTAACAATTACATTTCAACTAAAATTTTTAACTTTTTAAATTTTGTAAATTCCCAAAATTTTTCTGAATCTAATTTAATCTACTTTTTTCAACAATTTATTGAAAAATAATCCATTAGTAATTTACGTTTTCCCAAAACAAAAAATAGCAGAATTCTCTAAGATAAATAGTATTTTCATGGTAATTCTAAATGTGAAGTAACTTTTCAAATCTTATTGGTCAAATTGAATACTTGAAATTTGAAAGATCCCTTTTATAATTTAAATAAATAACAGAAAGAAGTAAATTTTTGACCATAATATTATTGTGAGTTTATATATTATTTAAATTTAAAATATTATTCAATTTTTATATTGTTATGAATTAATTCAATTAAAAATATACCTATTATTGATAGGAATAAATAAAAAAATATTGTTATACCAATTTTTTATTGTTGTGACATATTCTTAGCATACTGAAATGATTGATGATATTGGTATCAAAAAAATATTGATTCACACAAGTGAAATATCCAAATAGATAATTGGTCCAAATAATTTCTTTCAATTTAAATGGATTCGCATATTTTCTATCCAAATATTTTTTTCTCTATAAAATGTATCACCATTTTTTAAATTGTTCATATTGAAAACATTAGGATTTATATGATAAAAGTAATCCATATTATTTTTTAAATAGAAAGAAATTATATTTCTAAATTCTCTACAACGTCTTGATAATAATATATTTTCAGGAAAAATAAAATCTATATCATTTGTGTAATCTTTTTCTCTAATAATTTTTTTTATATTTTTCACTCAATCAAAAAATTATATCTACATTTATTTATTCCTCATATCATTGAATTATTTTTTGGTCCTTACTCTTATGAACTAATGACATATCCATAGTTTGATACGCCATAAAAAATTCTATTTTTGACTGATAGAGGAACTTGTAAAATAATCAATATTCAAGTTTTTATCATGTCTATAAGAGATATATCCTTATTTAGCATTATATCTAAACAAATTCTTTCTATTTTAATAGATTATAGAACCATATATTTAGGATTTTCTAGTCTATTTTGTAAACAATGTACCTTTTTATATTTAATAATTTTTGGATTAAAAAGTTCATCCCATCTTAGTTGAAAAATAAAATATCTTTTAATAAAAAAATAAATTTCTATTTCTATATGACTATTGGATTTAATTTTTCTATGTTTTTTGTATATATAATCTACATTATTGTATAGTCCACCCTTTTCCTTTATTTTTATTTTCAGATTTATAAAAATAATTGTTTTCATTCATTGAAAAAATAATTTTGTTGATAACATTTTCATGAAAATATAGAATATCTAATTTGATTTGTATTTCCTAATGTTTTATTTAATATTGTTTAGGCGAAAGGATGTTTTATAAAAAAATGAATTTTTTTTGTTTTGTAATAATGAATTAGTATTTTTTTTATTCATCTCTATCCAATATAAAAAAAATTTAATGATGTATTTTTTCTTGATATGTTGTGAGATAAAAAAATACCTTTATAATTATTATTTGATAGATTGATTCCTAGATGATTGGTAATAATATATTGATAATCACTTTTTTTTATAGGTATTGGTATTGATAAAGGAACTCAATGATATTTTTTTTATAAAAATGTCAATTTGACTTTCATGGAGACTCTTTCATTTTTCAAGATTCGTATTAAAATTTTCTCCCAATTAATTATGGAAAGGGGCTAAAATATCGAATAATTTTGTGTTATATGGATTGTAATTAATATTTTTGTAACATCCCAAGTATGTAATGAATAATAGATATTTTTATCTATGTCTATTAATGAACTAGATAGTGTTATAAAGGCTTAAAATGAAAATAAATACAATCTTATGCATGGAATGCACTAATATTCTTAAAAGATTGTTTTACTGCCTTTTGATGGAAAACCATTTTTAAATATATCTTTTGACAACTTTATAATCTATATTTTTCAAGATAAAATTATTCTTTATGATTGGGTCATCAAAATTTACTTTGTGTGAATTTTTGGTATTTTTCAGACAATGTTCATTTTTTAATGAATAGTGAAAAATACTGCATTTTACATCAAAACTGCTTTTTAATCTAATTTTTTTATATAATTATATTGTGTTTTGAATTTGTTTTTAAGTGAAATTAGAATATATTTTTACCATTTAATCCAATGGTGGTCATTGGAATCAATTTCACTTTGAAATTGGACTTAAACTGGTGTCAATCTTTTGATACTTATTGTTTCATAAAAACATGCTATTTGTCTTAACAGCGGGAATTAATTATTAAATTAATTAATGTGACTTATATGTTTTTAATTTTGTAAAATAGACTTCATTTATGAAATCGGAATATCAAATATATCTTAGGGTGAATTTTTGGTAATTTTCTGAAAAACTTCAATTTTTGATGATTAGTGAAACCACTAAGTGGTAGTTAAAGAAACTGATTTTTCGTTTAAATGAAACTTTGTCACTTTTGTGTATTTAATTTCAAAAATCAGACATACATGGTTGTCATTAAGAAGTAAAATGTGGTTCAATGAGATTAAAAGAATTTTTTGGTGAATAGTAACTTATTTAGTTTTTAATCGCGATTAGTGGTAATTAGTGTAGTTTAAGGTAAAAATAATGCTTTAATAAAATAATATGAGCTTGACACATGTCCTACCATCATTGGTTGTGTTATGGCCGATCAAGACAAGCCATGGGTCAACTTTGGGACCCCATGGAGCCACTTTGGTTGGGAAATGGCATAAATAACTTTTTATTTAATGTAAAAGTAAAAATGACACAAACATAATATGTTTTACGAAAACAATTGTTACATGGGGTTATAAAGATCAAATTTTTTATTATAAATAGTCATTGGAAAGATAAAAAGATTTCCTACATCATAGTATTTTTTTATATATTTTAGACATTAAAGAAATTAAATTATTTATGGAATCATGATGATGTATTGATGACATCATTATTTAACGATTTAAATAAAATGGAACGATAATGTAATATCTAAAACCTAAACATGTCAAAAACGTATTGGATGGGTATATTTCGAACCCTTAACACCTTATACTATAATTATATCAACGTGGGACCATTTAAATCCGAAACTCATTTTCAAATAAAGTAATATTTCTTTACTTTCTAAGGGTGCCTCTCCTCTCCTCTTATAAAAGGCCCCCACCTCTGCCTCATTACCCACACACCCAAAGCCTTTGTCTCGGCCAACCCCTACCCATTTACTCTCTCCACATCCCTCTCCTCATCCTAGAGGATTCCCTTTGGGCATAATCCTTTCAAAGGAATCCTTTAGGCTCAAATCAAAAGGAGTTATACTTTTAAAGGTAATTCATTCTCTCATGTTCATTTGTTTTATTTTGCTTCTCCAACACCCTAAACTCTTTTTATTTACTTCTTTTGTAACAACACCAGTATCTTCAATATAATAGGATGTTGATATAAGATTTATTCGAGCTACACTCTCACACAACTACATCAAATGGTTAAAGAACATACGGTTTCCCTGGATGGCGAAATTCTGCCTCCCGAAACGATGATTGTTCAATAATCATTTAACACCATCAAAGGTGAACATTATGATGTCACTATTTTTATATATGATATATAATATGTTTATTCTTTCCTTAAGCTTCTGTATTTTTCATTTATGGCATTCCATTATTGTTCCCATTATGGGTAAACACGATATCTTCATTTTAGGAAGTGCGGACTACCGCCCCCTGAAAGTGATTTGATTCGTTAATAACATATTTGGGATGTGTAAAGGATAAAGTTAATGATATTATATATGTTATTATACTGGAATTATAATATACTCTTATATCATTATGATTCCATTCCAGAAAATACAAAATAGAAATGGAAGTAGTGTTCATGCGTACGTACGGCTTACCGTCTCCATGAACGGTGCATTTCATTTCATACCTCTAAATGTGATGTAATATTATAAATACATGTATATGCTGAATATATATGATATATATGTTATCCAAATCATTAATATCATTCTGGATATAACGAACCTTTAACCAAATTAACAACATGTAAGTGTAAGAAGTCTATTTTTGACTTAAGAACCAAATACCGACAAAATGAACATTATTAACATAAATGATTACATGATGTTCATAACATGGTATAAAAGGAATAATGAACATGAAAAAGGTTCTTATGAAAGTAGAGATTAACTCAATTTTATTATTCAGGAGATTAAATAACGGTCGGGTCAAGTCGGATATGAGGTATGGGACTTCGTCTCAATCTCCTTTCATTGAGGCTTATTTTGTTTTATACACAACCTTCTTCTATATGGTGTATAAACCCCTTTGACTTTTACGTTTATCCAAACAGAATCTTTTTTATACAAAGCGTTTTACTAAACGGAAAAAGGGAATGTTTTTGTCATACGTATGCGGCGACAACGACTTCTCCGCCGCCGTGACCTTTATTTGAGTTTCGGCTTCCTCTACAAGTCATACCTTCTTTTTAAAAGAAAAATAAATACCATGTTTTAATTTTCTTTTATCGAAAATGGTTTTCATAATGTTTTATATATCAATGTGTTGTATTGATATCTTGTGATTGAAAGGTGGGAACGTTATGTTTCCTTTATGCATGTTTTATGTGATATGATTATGTTGAGGTTCTTGGGAATTATTATGAAAACGGGTTGTTCCATGATAAAATAAGGGCGGGTGAGCCCGATATAGCTCTCTAATGCATTGGGTAATGCGAAGGAGTGAAACGTTAAGGTTTCTCTGAAGAGATTTAGGGAATATACTGTGATGGTTATTCCAAACGTAACCAAGAGGGTTACTCCCTACGTAAGAATTTTATGAATGCCTCAAGTTACCTTTATGTCTTATGATTTCTATGATTTATTCATGATTTGATGTGGTATGTTAAAGTGCTTATGTTTTATGGGTAAAGTATGATCTCATCCTTATGTATATATGTACCCGTGTTTCCTTTCCATATTTTTATATCCCTTACTAAGCTTTTTATGCTCATCCAGAGTTTTTTTTGAAATGTTTTTCACAGGTCAAGGGAAAGGTACATGATATGATGATAGTGTCAAGGAAGTGTCAAGAATCAATCCATGTTTTATTTTAAATATGTTTCCATTGATGGGAAAGAAGAATACTATCTTTATGTAACCACTTTGTTTATATGTGGAATGTAATCCAAGTTTTATGATCTAATTCTCTAAAACTATAAACCCAAAAAGATCCTCAATGTGTAATCTTGTAATAACTCAAGATTATGTAAGGTTTATGGCTGGGGCCTTATAGTTGGTATCAGAGGTCAGTTTAGATAACTTTAGGAGTTAGAATTCTATTAAATGATTATCGAAAATCATTTTTTATGGTCAAATTGAAATGATATAGAATTTGTAGATTACCATGTTGCTTCATCTAAGACATGTTTGTTCAGAATGGTTTTCCACAGAGGAAACAGGGTAGCACTGCTAGGAAGGCATACAGAAGGAAATAACCTTCCAAATCAGCATCCTGAGATGGTCGGAATTAGAACCGAACAGTTTGTTGCAGTAATGGCGCAGTTGATTCCGGATATAAATGGTGGTGGTATCCATGCACGAGATCAGCCAGACCAACCGCAGAAGAACATGTCAGTGGTGGAACATTTCATGAGGCAACATCCCCCATCATTCAGAGGATCATCTGACCCTGTGCTAGCTGAAGGGTGGATTAAAGCACTGGAGAATATTTTCGATGTCATGGGGTGTTCAGACAATCAAAAGGTTAGTCTTTCTATTCACCGTTTGGAGGGTGATGCAGATCAGTGGTTGTCGATGGTTAAAAATATCAGGGACGCTGATGAGACTGATGTTCTCGACTGGGATGAATTCAAAGGTATGTTTCTTGAGAAGTATTTTCCTAAGGCTGTTCGACTTAGGATGGAAAAGCAATTCTTGTAAATGAGGCAAGAGGAAGACTCAGTGGCTACCTATGAAGAAAGGTTCACTCGATTGGCAAGGTATGCTCCAAATATTATCTGAGACCTTGATAGTAAAATCAATCATTTTTACTCAGGATTAAAGCCAAAATATCGAAGGGCATTAGCTTCTCGTGAGTATATAAGTTATGAAAATCTTGTTCGATGTGATGAGAAAGTGGAAATGGAGCTTGTCGATGATCAAGTGTTCTATAACAACCAACAGAAGAAGAGACCGAGGTGGCAGGAGAAAGGTAAGAATTCTTCAAAAATGTCTGATGGTAAGAAAACTAAGTTTCCAGTTTGTGATAAATGTGGCAAAAGTCATGCTGGGGAATGTCTTCTGAATTCTGGAAAGTGCTACAGATGTGGTAAGATGGGACATAAGGCTCATGATTGCACTGAAAAGGATCAAGGTGAATGTAAGACCAAATTTGATTTACAGTTAGTAAAATGTTTTAAGTGCAATGAGATGGGTCACTATGCAAATGAGTGTCCGACAAAGAGCTTGAGTGATGGGAAGCAGTTAGACTACAAGCAGAAAGGGGTGGTGAAAACCTTTGCAACTACTTCAGTAGACGTCGGTCCATCAAATGAAGTTGTATCAGCTCCAGGGAGCTCAGTTTTTTTCAAATATTGACTTGAGATCGGGGTACCATCAGCTGCAGGTAAAGGAAGCAGATGTTCCGAAGACCGTGTTCCGTACAAGATATGGCCATTATGAATTAGTAGTAATGCCTTCTGTTCTAACCAATGAACCTGCTGTATTCATGGACTTAATGAATAGAATTTTCCATGAGTTCTTGGATAAGTTGGTGGTGGTTTTCATTGATGATATTTTGGTGTTTTCTAAAAGTAAAGAGGAGCATGAAAGACATTTAAGGGTTATCTTGAAAACCTTAAAAAAATAAACTGTATGGAAAATTCAGCAAGTGTGCGTTTTGGTTGCAACAAATTTCTTTCCTTGGTCATATTGTTTCTAAAGATGGAATAACTGTTGATCCTGCAAAAACAAATGTTGTGGAAGAATGGCCAAGACCCACAAATGTAACCAAGATTCGTAGTTTCCTTGGTTTGGCAGGCTATTACCGAAGGTTTGTTAGAAAGTTTTCACGATTATCTAGTCCAATGACTAAGCTAATTCGGAAGGGTGTTAAGTTTATTTGGACCAAAAAAATGTGATGATTTTTTTCAGGAATTGAAAAGAAGATTGGTGAATGCTCCAGTTTTGGCACTACCTTCCAGGAATGGTGAGTTTGTTATATACAGTGATGCTTCATTGAAAGGACTTGGTTGCGTCCTAATGTAGAATGATCAGGTAATTGCTTATGCTTTATGACAGTTGAAAACTCATGAGGTAAATTATCCTACACATGATATGGAATTATCTGCTGTTGTTTTTGCTTTAAAAATTTGGGGGCATCATTTGTATGGAGTAAAGTGTGAAATATATACCGATCACAAAAGTTTAAATTATATATTCACTCAGAAAGAATTTAACATTAGACAAAGGAGATGGCTAGAATAAATCAAGGATTATGATTGTACAATTCATTACCATCCAGGAAAAGCAAATAAACTGGCTGATGCTTTGAGTCGAAAAAGTAATGCTTCATTAGCAATGTTGCATTTGGAACCTGATCCATTGGTTAAGGATTTGATGAAATTTGTCATAGAAGTTGTTGGTGCAGGAAGTTCTTCTGTTTTGTTTCAAGTATCAGTGAGATCATCTCTATTAGATAGAATCAAGAAAGCACAGAAGCAAGACAGTGAGTTGCAGAAAAAGGTAGAGCTAATTCAGAAAGGTAAGTTTCCTGAATTCAACATTGATAATGATTATGTTTTGATATTTGGGAAGAGATTGTGTGTGCCTTGTGATTCACAATTGAAGAGAGAGTTGTTATGTGAAGCTCATAGTTCTCCGTTTTACGTTCATCCAGGCAGTACTAAGATGTATAGAGATCTGTGGGAGTATTACTGGTGGG
Source organism: Viscum album (assembly GCA_963277665.1). Lineage (NCBI taxonomy): Eukaryota > Viridiplantae > Streptophyta > Magnoliopsida > Santalales > Viscaceae > Viscum > Viscum album. The sequence continues at coordinate 270,395,372 of OY728131.1, forward strand.
ATGGAATGAAAAGAGATATTGCTGATTTTACTGTGAAGTGTTTGACATGTCAACAGGTTAAAGCAGAGCGGCAGTTACCGAAAAGGATCCTTCAGCCTTTACCAGTGCCAGAGTGGAAATGGGAGAATATATCCATGGACTTTGTTGTGGGATTACCAAAAACATCTCGAGGTAAAAATGCAATCTGGGTTATTGTTGATCGCTTGACCAAGTCTGCTCATTTCCTTTCTATACGAGATACTTTCCCTCTTGATCAACTTTCCCGTTTGTCTCTTAAAGAGGTAGTCAGGTTACATGGAGTTCCTCTCTCCGTTGTATCTGATCGTGATCCCAGGTTCACTTCTAAGTTTTGGAAAGGCCTTCAGAAGTCATTGGGTACTGAATTATATTTTAGTACAGCTTTTCATCCTCAATCAGATGGGCAGTCAGAAAGAACAATTCAGACCTTGGAGGATATACTACGTTCTTTCTCTATGGATTATCAAGGAAGTTGGGACCAACATCTTTATTGGTTGAATTTTCATATAATAACAGTTTTCATTCCAGTATACAGATGACACCATTTCAGGCATTATATGGGAAGCGGTGTCGAACTCCAGCTTTCTAGGATGAAGTGGGTGAAAGGAAGTTGATGGGACCAGAATTGGTAGAAGAGATGACAGAAAAAGTTCAGCTGATTCAGAAGCACATGAGAACAGCTCAGAGTAGGAGGAAGAGTTATGCGGATAACCGGAGGAAGGATCTATCTTTCGAGGTAGGTGATCATGTTTTTCTCAAGGTTTCTCCTTGGAAAAGTGTGATGAGATTTGGTAAGAAAGGAAAGATGAGTCCAAGGTTTATTGGACCATATGAAATTCTATATAGAGTTGGATAAGTTGCTTACCGAGTGGCTTTACCTCCGAGTTTATCTCAGGTACACAATGTTTTTCACGTTTCGATGTTGAGAAAGTATATGCCAGATCCATCTCATGTTTTGAGTCCAGAGGTAGTTTAGCTGGAAGAGAACCTATCTTATGAGGAACAACCGGTCCAGATTCTTGACCACAGGGAGCAATTGTTACGAAATAAGGTGATTCACCAGGTAAAGGTTTTGTGGAAAAACCACATGTTTGAAGAGGAAACATGGGAATCTAAAAATGCAATGAGGGATAAGTACCCCATTTATTTGATAAGTAAATAAATTGCTGGGATGCAATTTTTTAAAGGGGGGAAGGATGTAACATCCCAAGTAAGTAATGAATAATAGATATTTTTATCTATGTCTATTAATGAACTAGATAGTGTTATAGAGGCTTAAAATGAAAATAAATACAATCTTATGCATGGAATACACTAATATTCTTAAAAGATTGTTTTACTGCCTTTTAATGGCAAACCATTTTTAAATCTATCTTTTGAAAAATTTATGAGCTATGTTTGTCAAGATAAACTTATTCATTATGATTGGGACATCAAAATTTACTTTGTGTGAATTTTTGGTATTTTTCAGATAATGTTCATTTTTTAATTAATAGTGAAAAATACTGCATTTTACATCAAAACTGCTTTTTAATATAATTTATTTATATAATTATATTATGTTTTGAATTGGGTTTTAAGTGAAATGAGAATATATTTTTACCATTTAATCCAATGGTGGTCATTGGAATCAATTTCACTTTGAAATTGGACTTAAACTGATGTTAATCTTTTGATACTTATTGTTTCATAAAAACACGCTATTTGTCATAACAGCAGGAATTAATTATTAAATTAATTAATGTGACTTATATGTTTTTAATTTTGTAAAATAGACTTAATTTTTGAATTCGAAATATCAAATATATCTTAGGGTGAATTTTTGGTAGTTTTCTAAAAAACATCAATTTTTGATGAATAGTGAAACCACTAAGTGGTAGTTAAAAAAACTGATTTTTCGTTTAAATGAAACTTTGTCACTTTTTTGGTTTGAATTTCAAAAATCCGACATACATGGTTTTCATTAAGAAGTAAAATGTTGGTCAATGAGATTAAAATAATTTTTTGGTGAATAGTAACTTATTAAGTTTTTAATCGCGATTAGTGGTAATTAGTGTAGTTTAAGGTAAAAATAATTCTTTAATAAATTAAGCTGAGCTTGAAACACATCTTACCCTTGTTTTTTGTGTCATTTCCGACCAAGAAAAGCCATGGGTCAACTTGGGGACCCCATGGAGTCACTTTGGTTGAGAAATGGCATAAATAACTTTTTATTTAATGTAAAAGTAAAAATGACACAAACATAATATGTTTTATTAAAACAATTTTTACATGGGGTTATAAAGGTCATATTTTTGATTATAAATAGTAATTGGAAAGCTAAAAAGATTTCCTACATCATAGTATTTTTTTTATAATTTTTAGACTTTAAATAAATTAAATTATTTATGACATCATGATGATGCAGCGATAACATCATTATTTAACGATTTAAATAAAATGGAAAGATAATGTAATATCTAAAACCTACACATGTCCAAAACCTATTGTATGGGTAGATTTAGAACCCTTAACACCTTATCCTCGAATTATTTCAATGTTGGACCATTTAAATCCGAAACACATTTTCAAATAAAGTAATATTTCTTTACTTTCCAAGAGTGCCCCTCCTCTCCTCTTATAAAAGGCCCCCACCTATACCTCATTACCCACACCCCCAAAGCCTTTGGCTCGGCCAACCCCTGCCCATGTACTCTCTCCACATCCCTCTCCTCATCCTGAAGGATTCCCTTTGGGCATAATCCTTTCAAATGAAGCCTTTAGGCTCAAATCAAAAGGAGTTACACTTTTAAAGGTAATTCATTCTCTCATGTTCATTTGTTTTATTTTGCTTCTCCAAACCCATAAAATCTTTTTATTTACATCTTTTGTAACAACACCAGTATCTTCAATATACTAGGATGTTGTTATAAGATTTATTCGAGCTACACTCTCACACAACTACATCAAATGGTTAAAGAACATACGGTTTCCGTGGATGGCGAAATTCTGCCTCTAGAAACGATGATTGTTCAATACTCATTTAACACCTTCAAAGGAGGCCATTATGATGTCACTATTTTTTTATATGATATATAATATGTTTATTATTTTCTTAAGCTTCTGTATTTTTCATTTATGTCATACCATTATTTTTTCCATTACGAGTAAACATGATATCTTCATTTTAGGAAGTGCGGACTACCGCCCCCTGAAAGTGATTTGATTCATTAATACCATATGTGGGATGTGTAAAGGATAAAGTTAATGATATTATATATGTTATTATACTGGAATTATAATATACTCTTATATCATTATGATTCCATTCCAGAAAATACGAAATAGAAATGGAAGTAGCGTTCATGTGTACGTACGGCTTACCGTCTCCATGAACGGTGCATTTCATTTCATACTTCTAAATGTGATGTAATATTATAAATACATGTATATGCTGAATATATATGATATATATGTTATCCAAATCATTAATATCATTATGGATATAACGAACCTTTGACCAAATTTACAACATGTAAGTGTAAGAAGTCTATTTTTGACTTAAGAACCAAATACCGACAAAATGAACATTATTAACTTAAATGATTACATGATGTTCATAACATGGTATAAAAGGAATAATAAACATGAAAAAGGTTCTTATGAAAGTAGATATTAACTCATGTTTATTATTTAGGAGATTAAAGAACGGTCGGGTCAAGTCGGATACGAGGTATGGGACTTCGTCTCAATCTCCTTTCATTTAGGCATATTTTGTTTTATACACAACCTTCTTTTATACGGTTTATATACCCCTTTGACTTTTAAGTTTATCCAAAATGAATCTTTTTTATACGAAGAATTTTACAAAATGACAAAAGGGAATGTTTTTGTCATATGTATGTGGAAACAACGACTTCTCCGCCGCCGTGACCTTTATTTGAGTTTCGGCTTCCTCTACAAGCCATACCTTCTTTTTAAAAGAAAAATAAATACCTTGTTTTACTTTTATTTTATCGAAAATGGTTTTCATAATGTTTTATATATCAATGTGTTGTATTTATATCTTGTGATTGAATGGTGGGAACGTTATGTTTCCTTTATGCATGTTTTATGTGATATGATTATGTTGAGGTTCTTGGGCATTATTATGAAAAAGGGTGGTTCCGTGATAAACTAAGGGCGGGTGAGCCCGATATAGCTCTCCAATGCATTGGGTAATGCGAAGGAGTGAAACGTTAAGGTTTCTCCGAAGAGATTTAGGGAATATACTATGATGGGTATTCCAAACATAACCAAGAGGGTTACTCCCTACGTATGAATGTTATGAATGCCTCAAGTTACCTTTATGTCTTATGATTTCTACGATTTATTCATGATTTGATGAGGTATGTTAAAGTGCTTATGTTTTATGGGTAAAGTATGATCTCATCCTTATGTATATATGTACCCATGTTTCCTTTCCATATTTTTATATCCCTTACTGAGATTTTTATGCTCATCCCGTGTTTTTTTTGAAATGTTTTTCACAGGTCAAGGGTAAGGTACATGATATGATGATATTGTCAAGGAAGTGTCAAGAATTAATCCATGTTTTATATTAAATATGTTTCCATTGATGGGAAAGAAGAATACTATATTTATGTAACCACTTTGTTTATATGTGTAATGTAATGCAAGTTTTATGATCTAATTCTCTAAAACTCTAAACCCGAAAAGATCCTCAATGTGTAATCTGGTAATAACTCAAGATTAAGTAAGGTTTAAGGCTGGGGCCTTATAATTTTCCCTTTTTTTAATATTATTTTGAATGGTGATCCTTTCATAATATAGGAGGAGTATTTATATTCAAACACCAAAAAATTATATCAAATATGATCCAAGTAATTTTATGTTAAAAGGGAGGTTCTTTATAATCATTTTTTATCATAATGAATCAATTTTACTTTATCATCATATAATATTCTAAAATATCTAGTTTTTACATTATCCTCTCTTAAATATAATTTTTCCATTAAATTTATACCTTGGTAAAAAAAAATATATTCAAAAATAAATTTATTTAAAACCCATATCACATAAAGGAATAATAAAAACACCTTCGAAAATAAGATGTGGGAAATAGAAAGGTTACCAGAAACAATACATTATTAGGTTCCCAGATATGGATAAAAATCGTGGGAAGTAAAAATAAGTACATAGTAGAGAAATATAATTTTGAAAGAATAGCATATATTTTTTGAGATCATGGTTCTAAAAAGGTTAATGAAAACAAAAAAATAAATCACTATGGGGTGAAAATTACTATCAACTCCTCGAAAGTATGTAAAAATAAAAAATCATTTTCAGGATCTATTTTCATTGACATTAGGAATTATTTAAAAGTATAATACAACAAAATGTTCTAAATTAATTTTTTTAAAATATATATATTTAATTTGATACTTTGATTTTGTATTTAAATTGACTTCTAACTCTTTTTATCTATATTTCATATTGAACAAACAATATGAATTTTTTAATCTTGAAGCACTAAAATTATCATTTAATATATTTTAAGAGGCATAAATGAATGAAAATTCATTCCTTTTGTCTCTAAATATTTACCAAAATCATAATGGTTAACAGAGGTTATCCAATATAGATAAATATACATATGATGAAATAATATGTAAATCTATAAAACCTCAATAATTACACAAAAAGGTAAATATTATCCATTATATAAATATTGAACCATATATATCCAAACAAAATATGGTTCACCTAATTTGAAATGAAAAAAATTAGAAAACAACACATAAAATTTAAAAAATAAAGGTAACATTAATCCCCATGTATAATAATGTGGCTCTTAGTATCACATACCAAACATGTGAATACCTTGATCATATATTCTCTAAAAAGTGTTAATAACCTAAATCATCATAAAACCTGAATGAAAAAATTAATGATTCAAAAAAATATAACTCGATCATTCTTTCACAAATAAAATAATGGCTTATAAAATATATTCAATAAACCCAATAATATAATAAACTCATCAAAGATAACATAATTAACATCTTCATCAAATCAATAATCAATTTCCAGGTAAAAAATATTATCCAAATTAATTTATTAGTATTTATCAACACTTAATCACAACTATACTTTATTATATCATCCTCAGGAACATATTATGGGTTACTTATTCCTCAATAAAGTGTCTTCTATTAATATAACCTCACCACTAAAAAATCATTGTAAATGATTCCACTCAACATATTCTAGGACATCCTTAGATAAAAAAATTTGGGAAAAAATCCTTAGATGTTTCATGACTCTTATAAAAAAATATCAATAATATATTACTTCTATAATATAATAATCATACCCTGATAAATAAACACTTCAATTATTCCACTTTGGTTATTGGAGTAGGGTATTCCCTTCTAGGGTCTAAGAGTTGTCCCTGGGATTAGGGACTTAGTTATTATTATTCCCATAATCCTTGAATTTGAATCATTGGAATGTGGGTGGATCATTTTGAGAAGATTTTTTAATATTCCCTTCATTTAAGATCATATTTATATCACTTCAACACTCTTTTTCTCGATGAACTTCCTTACCACACATAAATAATTTATTAGTCCCCTTAAGAAAATTTCGTCCATGACTCATTTTCATAATTTTGGCATAAAAGATGGCTCATATTTTTCCCTCCATGGTTTTTGTTATTATAATTTTATTTTAATTATATATATTTTTTATTAGAACCATAAGATTGAGGGATGAATCTAATATCTATATCTACCTTGATACCACATTGCATGATTTCTTCATTCCTACAGAATTCTCCAATGAATAATTCCTTTTGCAGACTTGGTTTGGATCCATTGAATTACCTATCAATATTAATTTATAGTTCAATGATATTCTAATAATAAAACATTATAGGTATTTTAAATTATATCTCATTGGTACTAATATAATAATCATTCTTTTTCATTAGCTAAAGGAATTATTTCTTCATTTTCATATGAAGAATACAAGGAAAGTAATTACTAAAAATTAAGCTCCTAAAATCAAACCACTACATAGAGTTAATTTCATCCTGTTTCTCTATAATCTTGATAATATTGCACAATTGATATGATTATTACAAATTATGACCCACTATGATAAAAATTTCATGATTCAATAATTTTATAAAAAAATATATCATTTTAACGTACTGATTCATTTCACATCAATTAGTGGATCAGTGGATCCACTAAATAATTTGGAAGATTCCTCATGGGGTATTTCATATTCTTTTTCTCATTTTATGTTTTTAATGTTAATAATGCATCAAGGATTTAAAAAGATTCTGCAGCATAGAAATAGTATTTTTCCTTCTACCTTCAATAAAATTCGGTTTCTTCGGTGGGAAATTAATTCATTGACTATCACCTTCAGTGTTAAGATGGTTCTGTATGGTTTCATCCGTTGAATAAAACCAAAACATATAATATGATAAATAGTAATGGGTAATTATTTAATCATAAAAAACAATTCATAGGATGTCTAAACTATGACATCTTCCTTTCGACATATGAAATTTTGGGTTTAACCTGGCTCATTCATGTTTCTAATATATATAAATCCTTCATAATGGTTCATTAAAAAAATTCAATATAACCTAAGAAGAATTTTAAAACTAGGTGTGCATTAAGGGATCCTTCACCATGCATCATTATGATGCAAAAGATATACTCAAACAACTCTCTTTTGGGTTATTACCCTTTGATGAATTGGATTCAAAACCAAGTCCACATGTAGTATCTAGAGAATGATGTATTTTTTTTTGGAATACTACACTCCATTGTTTACAATAATAGTGGGTGTTCTTATATACATATCCTTATTATAATGGTTTTCAATAATTTTTTTCTTATCCTATTTTCCAAAAGAATTTAAACCATACTCTAATACCCACTATAGAGTCCCCATGATTTTCATACATAAATAATATGTCTTACTAGCATAAAATAAATTATATATCAATATTTTCCCCACCATAACCCTAATGGTTTAGTATTTTGGATACTTCCATAAATAAACAAATTGAAAATAAAATATCTGCATCATTTCCCATTATGTTCTTCATAACCAAAACCCTTTATATACATATCATACTTAAAAAACTTTCTGCATAACCTAGGGAAGGGAAACATAAGAAAGGGTGATCTAAGATTCTCATTAAAGGTAAATAAATACATATAAACCAATGATTATAAGTGAGAATAATATTATCGTAAGGGTATGATAACATGATCAAAATTTATAATAATCATAACCGATTTTTCAGAATTATTTATATATAAATCATGGGATAAGTTTTTATCAATAAAAATACATAATGTTTTAAATACTAAATAATCAATCATTATTTATGAAAACATATCATAAGCATAATATAAATTTTTTTGGTGCTCCCTATAAGCATAGATAATTACTTCTTAAGTTATGGTTCACTCCTATAACTATAATTGTGGAGAAAGTATCATACTGAAAATTGAAACCAAGTCATTTTCAACTTTCCCGTAGGAGTATATTTCATCCATTTAACTCTATAATATATTGTGAGGTTGTTAACTAGATTATCTATTAATATTTTCTAATACCTTTAATAATTACCCAATTCATTTGATTGCTATGTCTGATGCACCCTTCTTTGGTTTATATAGTAACCACACAAAAAAATAGGTTTTATAAAAATTTCATCATAATAAAAATTTATCCAAATAAATAATAAACATTCAAACATTGGATCATATCCCTATTAAATCATAAGAAACATAAAACTATGTTTTTATAGATGAAAAATACATTTAAAATTAACTAGAAAATTTATTGATGAAAAAACACTTTTCAATTTGAAATCAATTATTTAAAATATCAAAAAAATCTAAAATATTAAGGAAAAATATTTATTTGTATATAATGTATGAAACATATAATTTACGATTAATGAAAAGTAATATTAAAAATGGTGGGAAATAAATTTATAATATGTATGTTAAAATAAATAATCCATTGAAATTTTTAGTAAAAAATAACAAAGTACCCCATTTATTCAATGATAATGAGATTCCTTTTAAAATTAAACCTTGGTAAAAAATAAAAATATGGTTAAAATTATATTTGGTGAATCGTAGAAAAATTATTGAAAATATTTCACTGAAATAATTTAAAATAATAGAAAACTTCTTAGCCAAATAGAAAAATATGGTTAGTTATCCTTAAAAACATATTTTTGTTCTCTTGATGACCTAAATATAATAAATTGAATGTCAAATAAATAATCCCACGAAATAACCAATATAGAAGAATGGAAATAATATTTGGGAGTGATATATCATATATTTTAACAATTTTATGTTTAATAACTAATAATAATAGTAAAAAAATATTAGAATATAAAACCATAATAGTTGTGGTAACTTTTGAATCATAACCTACATGAACTAAATAACATCAAGTAAAGTATTCAATGTCATGAAAAAAGGGATATCCATGCCACAACATATAAAATCGGTAGTATAAAAACCTCAAAAAATAATATAGGTGTATAATGTATCAAATATACCAAAGAAGTGAATTCGAGATGATAAACCCTTAACACTTTGATAACATTCAAATTAAACCCCCTTGGATAGAATATTTTGAATTTTAACAATACATTATATAAAGTAATAATGATACATGATACAACAGGTATAATTATGAGTATATAAACACCATAATGAAAAATAGTTTCATAACATAAAAAATCTATGAATAAAACAAAATTGGGATTATGAACCCTTGGTATTTTAAAAATTTTGAACCAAAAGTCATTAAAATATTTGAAAATTGTATGGTTCTGTAAATCCCATGCATTAAATCTGGGATTTTGAAAAAAAATTATTGGGTACTATATACAACATAGAAATTATAAATTGGTTTATTATATTAAAACATGTATCAATGAGTAGAAATTGATATGAACCCCATTCCTTATATATGATTTGATTTATAAGTATTCTAACATCATCTATATTGAGATACCAGTAGTAGCTTTCACCTAAATGATTGAAGGATTAGTCTTAAATAAATAAAATAAGGTAGTAGATAAATAGAAGTGACATATGATGTTTTTGGAGTAGGTATTGGCTAAGATAGTAGTATAATATGGTTTGAATAAGGAAATAATAGAGGTTCCCTTTTATATGTGAGGGGAAGGACACACATGGAATTTCTAATGATATTTCAATTATCTAAGGTCTCCTTCATGGGAAAGTGGCTAAAAATGTATATATATTTAAATTTAAAATAATTTAATATTTAAATATATTCATCCAATAAAAAATAGATATGTTAATGTGGTAATCCAACACTTATCTCTTGGTTTAACCCCCATTAAACCCATTCTAACATCAACCCTGGTAACAAAATTTTACAATTGTTACTATTCACTATCAACAAATATTAAGCTAAAAATATTAAATTATTTTAATTATCATAATAGAAAATGTATAATCAATTTTAATATATTAAATTAAAATAATTGGAAGAATTTAATTTAATTTTAGCATGGAAAGAGAAATGAAAACCCATTTTCAATAAATGAATATTTATTCATAAAACATAAATTAATTCCATTATATTAATTTTAATAAATATAAAATGAATTTTAAAATATAAAAGTAATATAATATATAGATAAATATTTTTAAAAAAATACATTAATAGATATATTTTATTTTAATTTATTAAGATAAAATTCTATTGCAGGAGAAAAAATATTTTAAAATAAATGCCCTTTAAATCCAAAAAATTAACATATAAAAAATCAATTATTATTTTTATTTATATGTAATTAAATATATTTTTTATAATTAATGTATAATTATGTTACTTTAACATCATCATTTTGGCATAAAGGATGGCTTATATTCTTACCTCCACGGTTTTTGTTATTATAATTTCATTTTAATTATATTTTATTTTTTTATTAAAACCATAAGATTGAGGGATGAATCCAATATCTATATCTACCTTGATAGCATGTCAAATGATTTCTTCATTCTACAGAATTCTCTAATGAATAATTCCTTTTGCGGACATGGTTTGGATACATTGAATTACCAATCAATATTAATTTATAGTTCAATGATATTCTAATTATAAAACCTTATAGGTCTTTTAAAATATATCTCATTGGTACTAATATAATAATAAAAATTTTTAATTAGCTTAAGGAATTACTTCTTCATTTTCATAAAAATATTACAAGGAAAGTAATTACTAAAAATTAAGCTCCTAAAATCACCCCACTACATACAATTAATTTCATCTTGTTTCTCTATAATCTTGATAATATTTCACAATTGATCTGATTCTTCCAAATTATGACCCACTATGATAAAAATTTAATGATTCAAGAATTTTAGAGAAAAAAAATATCATTTTAATGTGCTGATTCATTTCAAATCAATTAGTGGATCAGTGGATCCACTAAATAATGTGGAAGTTTCCTCATGGGGTATTTCATATATTTTTTCTCATTTTATGTTTTTAATGTTCAGAATGCTTCAAGGATTTAGAAAGATTCTAAAGCATAGAAATAGTATTTTTCCTTCCAACTCCAATAAAATTCAGTTTCTTCAGTGGAAAATTATTTCATTGAATGTCACCTTAAGTGTTAATATGGTTATGTATGGTTCCATCCATTGACTAAAAACAAATCAAGATAATATGATAAATAGTAATGGGTAATTATTTAATCATGAAAAACAATTCATAGGATGTCTAAACTATGACATCATCATTTTGACATATGAAATTTTGGGTTTAACCTGGCTCATTCATGTTTCTAATCTATATAAATCTTTCATATTGGTTAATTAAAAAAATGCAATATAACCTAAGAAGAAGTTTCAAACTAGGTGTGTATTAAGGGATCCATCACTATGTATCATTATGATGGAAAAGATATACTCAAACAACTCTCTTTTGGGTTATTACCCTATGATGAATTGGATTCAAAACCAAGTCCACATGTAGTATCCAGAGAATGATGTATTTTTTTAGGAATACTACACCCCATTGTTTACAATAACATTGGGTGTTCTAATATACATATCCTTATTATAATGGTTTTCAATAATTTTTTTCTTATTATATTTTCCAAAAGACTATAAACCTTACTCTAATACCAACTATAGAGTCTCTATGATTTTTATACATCAATAATACGTCTTACTATCATAAAATAAATATATCTATCAATATGATCCACACCATAACCCTAATGGTTTATTATTTTTGTAGACTTCTATAAATAAACAAAAGGAAAATAAAATATCTGCATCCTTTCCCATTAAGTTCTTCATAACCAAAAACCCTTCATATACACATCATACTTAAAAAACTTTCTCCATAACCTACGGAAGGGAAACATAAGAAAAAGTTATCTCAGGTTCTCATCAAAGGTAAAAAATACATATAAACCAATGATTATCAGTGAGCATAATATTATCATAAGGGTGTGATAACATGATCAAAATTTAAAATTATCATAACCGATTTTTCAAAAATATTTATATATAAATCATGGGATAAAGTTTTATCAATTAAAATACATAAAAGTTTCAAATAATAAATATTCAATCATGATCTATGAAAACATATCATAAGCTTAATATAAATGTTTTTGGAAATCCATTAAGCATAGATAATTACTTCTTAAGTTATGGTTCACTCCTAAGACAATAATTGTGGAGAAAGTATCATAATGGAAATTCAAACCTAGTCATTTTCAACATTCCATTAGGAGTATATTTCATCCATTTAACTCTATAATATATTATGAGGTTGTTAACTAGTTTATCTGTTAATATTTTCTATTCTCCTTAATAATTACCCAATGCATTTGAGTTTTATGTCAGACGCACCCTTCTGTGGTGTATATAGTAACCACCAAAATAAAATAGGTTTTATAAAAATTTGATCATAATAAATAATTCTCCAAATAAATAATTAACATTCAAACATTGGATCATATCCCTATTAAATCATAAGAAACATAAAAAAATTTTATGTATGACAAATACATTTAAAATTAACTATAAAATTTATTGATGAAAAAACACTTTTCAAATTGAAATCAATTATTTAAAATATCAAAAAAAGATCTAAAATATTAAGGAAAAATATTTATTTGTAAATATTCTATGAATCATATAATGTAAGATTAAAGAAAATTAATATTCAAAATATTGTGAAATAAATTTATAGTGTGTATGTTAAAATAAATAATCAATTGAAATTTTCAGTAAAAAATAACAAATTACCCCATTTATTCAAAGATAATGATATTCCGTTAAACTTAAACCTTGGTAAAAAATAAAAATATGGTTAAAAATTATATTTGGTGAATCGTAGAAAAATTCTTGGAAATATTTCACTGAAATAATTTACATTGATAAAAAAATTATTAGCCAAATAGAAAAATATGGTTAGTTTTCCTTAAAAACATATTTTTGTTCTCTTGATGACTTAAATATAAGAAATTTAATATCAAATAAATAATCCCTCAAAATAACCAATATAAAAGAAGGGAAATAATATTTGGGTGTGATATATCATATATTCTAACAATTTTATGTTTAATAACTAATAATAATAGTAAAAAAAAGTTTAGATTATATAACCATAATAGGTGTGGTAACTTTTGATTCATAACCTACAATAACTAAATAACATCAAGTAAAGTATTCAATGTCATGAAAAAGGTGATATCCATGCCACAACATATAAAATCAGTAGTAGATAAACCTCATAAAATAATATAGGTGTATAATGTATCAAATATACCAAAGAAGTGAATTCGAGATGATAAACCCTTACCACTTTGATAACATTCAAATTAAACCCCCTTGGATGGAATATTTTGAATTTTAACAATAAATTATATAAATTAATAATGATACATGATACAATAGGTAAAATTATGAGTATATAAACACCATAATGAAAACTAGTTTCATAACATAAAATATCTATGAATATAACAAAATTGAGATTATGAACCCTTGGGATTTTGAAATTTTTGAATCAAAAGTCAATAAAATATTTGAAAAATGTATGGTTCTGTAAATCCCATGCATTAAATCTGGGATTTTGAAAAAACAAATTATTGGGTAGTATATACAACATAGAATTTATAAATTGGTGTATTATATTAAAACATGTCTCAATGAGTTTAAATTGATATGAACCGCATTCCTTATATATGATTTGATTTATAAGTATTCTAACCTCATCTTTATTGAGATACAAGTAGTAGCTTACACCTAAATGATTGAAGGATTAGTCTTAAATAAATAAAATAAGGTAGTCGATAAATGGAAGTGACCTATGATGTTTTTGGAGTAGGTATTCGCTATGATAGTAGTATCATATGGTTTGAATAAGGAATTAATAGAGGTTCCGGTTTATATGTGAGGGGAAGGACACACATGGAATTTATTATGATATTTCAATTATCTAAGGTCTCCTTCATGGGAATGTGGATAAAAATGTATATATATATATAATTAAAATAATATATTACTTAAATATATTCATCCAATAAAAATTAGATATCTTAATGTGGTAATCTGACCCTTATATATTGGTTTAACCCCCATTAAACCCATTCTAACATCAACCCTGGTAACAAAATTTTACAATTGTTACTATTCAATATGAACAAAAATTAAGCTAAAAATATTAAATTATTTTAATTATCATAATTCAAAATATATAATCAATTTTAATATATTAAATTAAAATAATTTGAAGAATTTAATTTAATTTTATCATGGAAAGAGAAATGAAAACCCATTTTCAATAAATGAATATTTATTCATAAAACATAAATTAATTCCATTACATTACATTTGATAAATATGAAATGAATTTTAACATATAAAATTAATATAATATATATGTAAATATTTTTTAAAAAATACATTAATATATATATGTTACTTTAATTTATTAAGATAAAAGTACATTGCAAGAAAAGAAATATTTTTTTTCTAAAAATGCCCTTTACAGCCCAAAAATTAATATATATAAAATAAATTATTATTATTATTTATATGTAATTAATTATATTTTTTATAATTAATGTATAATTATGTTACATTAACATCAAATGAAAAATATAATGGTAATTTTACCCAAAATATATTTTACAAAAAACTGTATTTGCACTATTAGTTAAAAAATTACTTTTTTAGAAATATTATAAAAATTGACCCTAAAAAATATTAACATGTTGATTGGAAAAATAATATCCATTTATTCAAATATTTTTCAAAAAATAATATATTAATTATAATATTACTATAAAATAATTAAATTAAAAACATTTATGAAGAAAATATATTATCGAACCAAAAAATGGAATTACAAAGAATTGAGTACTTATTTATTATGAATTATTAATTAAATTGAAACTAATTAAAAACATTGTATGTATTTTTTTTATAATGTGATTATTAGTTTATACTAATATAATTGTTATGTTATAAAAATTTACACTATCATGGTTCATATACACTCAGCATTGAATAAAATGAAAGATATCGAACACTTACGATTTCTTTAAGAAACTAGTATACACTCTAAAATCTCAAGTTGTTATAGTTTATTCCTTTTTCTAACATTTAATTTTAGAATCATCAATTTTTTGGGTTATAAATTTACATTTTTATTATATAATGGTAGTAATATTTTTATTTCATGATTTCCTAAGAAGAAATTTGAGTTTCAACTTGGTATGCGTAGAAAGAGAAGTGCTTTACTATTTTAAAGTGTAGTTAAAATATGATTTTATTTGACTATCCACACCATATGTTTGATAAATTTACCAAACATCCTTTAGAATGAATTAAGTTATTCTAAATGGTTATTTTTTCTTCAAAGTGAATGGTCAATTTTTTTAGTTGACATATCATGTGATAATTTAGATTATATGTATTCATAATGTGTTTTAAGAATTTCTTTTATATAAAATTTGTTTTCTATAAATTTTTTGGCCTAGTTTAGGCCACAATGTGAATAATGAAATTATGTTATAACCCTTTGGGTTTTTTTAATAAAAAAATTATTTTTTTCTTTTATAGGTTTACAAATGGTTTGATAAATCATTATTTAAGAATGTTTTTGGATATGGGATTTCAATGTGTTCCATTTAATGATTCCTTTGAAAAAAAAATGCATAGAAAATAGTTGGTTTGTGAGTCTATTTCAAGGAAGGATTTTTTGTAACTTTGAATTGTTTTATAAATGGTATGTGTGTGTGTGTGAAACTCCATTGATCCCCCATTTGGTTTTGATTGATATGGATTGTGTCTTTATGTTCATTACTTATATTTTGTATGATATGATAGATATGTGATCAAGGATGTTTCTCACGAGGGTGATCAAGAATACCCTTCGATCTAGTGGTGTATTAGGTTGCCTATAGGTTCATGTGGCTGCCCATAAAAGTTCATTTGAAATATTATCAAATATTAGCCTCTCTAGAGTGATCCAAGGTTTCAATAAGGATATATTTCAGTATAATGGTAGATAGGGTAGTTTTTAGAACTCAAGTAGTGGATCATGAAAAGTGATTTTTCACCACTTATCGTGATGACACTTGAGTTAAAATGGTTAGTGGGAATTTGAATCTTGAATTTGATAATTTTTATGATTATTAATGATATGTGTCACTCCTATTTAGAATTTATATATAGTAATAAGGGACTCTTTGGTTAGGGGATGATAGTAGAGAAAGATTCATTTAAAAAAGGTTCACTCTCATGGCTTGGTAACCCATTCAGATACCCTAGGCTTAGTTCTAAAAATATATTAGTAAATGATGGATAATTGGAACATGGTCTTTAAACATTATGGGCAATTTATACATGGTTTCACATTCCATTTATATGGAAATTTAGTGTAGTCTTAAGTGATTTCTTATGGTAGGAATAAACTAATGGTATCCTTGTGATGTGTTCATATTATAGATTGTATTTTTTTATAATGATTGTTGGGTTTTTTTCATGTTGTTATTGAAAAAATTATTATTTTTTGTATTAAAATATGGTTGGGTGGAAAATTATTTTTCATTTAGAACAAGTTCATAATGCTTTTTTACAAAAGATAAATTATTTTGGTTGGTTTTTTCAAATAAAATGAAATGTTTTAATAGATCTCAACATTTTTAATGGTGTCCCTTTTGTGTGTGTATGTGTTATAGATCCCATTTAATGGGGAAATGGGGATTTTATAATAATTTTTTTACCAGTTTTGTGGTTTTTTAAAAGGGGAATTTTATCTTTTTGTATTTGAGGATTACTAAAGTGTGTAATTTTGATAAGGGGAATTTTGAAAATAATTTTGAATTCATTCAGTTTTTTATTAAATGTTGATTCCAAATGTGTGATGTAACTCCTAGAGATTCTAGGAAGTAAATTCTTTCAATAAACTATATGTTTAATGTTATAAAAAATTCTATTTTTTCAAAGGAATTGAAATTGATTATATGAGGAATCGACCTTAAACCTTACATAATATTGAATTAAATTAATAAATCACATTGAGGATCTTTTCAGGCTTAGAGTTTTCGAGTATTAGGACATAACTATTACATCTCAAAAGATTACAAAGTAGACACTTCCACACAGTTTCTATTTTTTCATAACATAAAAACTCTTAACAAAAAGAGTCAGGTATATTTCTATGTTTAAGATAGCATGAATTTTCCTTGATCTCATCATTGACCCTATTCCACATTATTTCCTATGAGAAAACATTTCAAAAACATGGGATGAGACTAAAACGCTCACTAAGGGATACACAAAGAAGTAAAACTGTTAGTTTTTTAAAAAAATAAGTAACCCATGAATACTTTAACATAAGTAATACTTTTAAACTTTATGAAGTAGTAAATACTCTTCACTGAATAAAATATCATTACATACCCTTTTGTAACCAAAATATTACCAAAAAACCCATATGAAGAACAGGTAACATATAAAGGTAACTTGGGACATAAACATACATAAATGGAATAATAATACAGTCTACGTCCACACATATCACTAAATGAAATAGCCATATGGCTGACTTCCATACCCAATTCATTAGAGGTTATAACATAACCACCTGTCCGGGTATTC
The DNA here is from genome assembly GCA_963277665.1 of Viscum album. Lineage (NCBI taxonomy): Eukaryota > Viridiplantae > Streptophyta > Magnoliopsida > Santalales > Viscaceae > Viscum > Viscum album. Next base: position 270,413,596 of record OY728131.1, read on the forward strand.
ACACACAACCCGTCATTTGGTTTTTCACGTAACCACCCGTCAAATGTCCAAGTACCAATATAAAATCATAACACATACAACAAATATAAAGGAAAGAAAACATTTCCACATTTTAATAAAAATATATCACTTAAATATATTGACATAACAAATCCATTTTCAAAACCATTTTTTTACCAAAAATATGAAAACTAATATAAGGTATTTATTTTCTTCTAAAAACATTATTACTTGTTGAGAAAGCCAAAGATCAAATAATACTAGCGGTGGAGGAAAGGACGTTGTCACGACTTACGTAAAAAGAAACATTCCTTTTTTCATTTATTAAAACACTTTATAGAAAAATATTCCTTTTGAAATGTCAAGGGTGTTTATGCAGAGTATAAAAGAAGGTCGTGTATTAAAACAAAATATACCTCGATGAAAGGAGATTGAGACGAAGTCCCTTTCCTCATGTCCGACGTGACTCGATAATTCTCTAATATCCTGAATAATAAACTATTGTTAATTTATACTTTCTTACGAATCTTTTTTATGTTTATAATACCCTTTATATCAATTAATACCATGTTATAAACATTATGTAATCATTTAAGTTAATAATGGTCGTTTTTCCGATATTTGGTACTTGAGTCAAAAATGAAAACCTTATATTTACAAGTAATCCATGTGGTCAATAGTCCATTATATCCAGAATGATAATCATGATGTAGATATCATATATATATCTAATATATCCAGTATATACATGTATTTATAATAGTACATCACATTTAGAGGTAAGAAATGAAATGCACCGTTCATGGAAACGGTAAGTCGTACGTACGCTTGAACGCTAATTCCATTTCTATTTCAAATTTAATGGAATTAAATCATATTTATACATATTAGTATTATAATTCCAGTATTTTATCATATATTATATCATTAAATATATCCTTTATACATACCACATATTGTATGAATGAGTCATATCTCCTTAAGGGGGCGGTAGTCCGCATTTGCTCAAATGAAATTATCGCAACTACCCATAAGGGAAACCATAAAGGTATGATATAAATGGAAATTACAGAAGCATAAATAAAAAATAAACATAATATATATCATATATAAATATATTTCCATCATAATTTCCACCATGAGAGGCGATAGGAGATAAATGAACAATCATCGTTTCGTGAGGCGTTAGTTTTTCATCCAGATAAACATTATGTTCTTCATCCATTTGATGGAGGTGTGGGTAAGTGTAGCTTGAATACATATCATAAAAACATCATAGTATATTTAAGATAATTATGTTGTTAAAAATTAAAGTAATAAAAATAGTTTTGGGGTTGGAGAAGTAAAATAAAAGAAAATAATTTAAGAGAAACTGTTACCTTTAATTTGGGTAACTCCCTTTGGATTGAACCAAAGGATTTCTTAAACTTTCTTATACCTAAGGTAAGGCTTCTAGGGGGAGGATAGGGATGTAGGGAGATTAATTGGGTAGAGGTTGGATGATCCAAAAGTTTTGATAGGTTCTTGGAATTATTTAAAAGTTGTCTCCTTTTATAAGTGGGAGGAGGGGCTCTTTAAGAAAGTGTGAAAACATTATTTTATTATAGATTTATATTCGGTTTTTAATGGTCAAAAAATAATTATAGTCTAAGATAAGATGACTCATGGTCGAAATAAAATAATCCAATAGTAATTGGACTGGTTTTGGATAATATTTTAAATATTATAATCTTATTTATTTAAATGATTTATTAATGAGGTAAACACTGCATCATTATTGTGTCATAAATAATTTATATTATTTGATGTCTAAAAATTATAACAAAAATACCATGATATAGGAAATATTTTTATATTTCCAATGAATATTTATAGTCTAAATGATAATTAATATAACTCCTTATAAAAACTAATTTACTAAAAATATTTTCTTTTTCCATTTTTGCCTTTACTTTAAGTAAATTAATCTAAATTGTCATTATCACTCCCAAGTGGCTAAATGGGGTACCAAAAACTATCAAAATATTCCCATGGTCATAAATGACTCAACCAATAAGGTTTGGAAAAGTGTTAAGGTAATTTTAAATTCTTATAATATTCTTTCTACCTTCATTAACTATTTACCTTTTACCGCGGTAAATAAAAGTTAAAAGTAACTATTCACCAAAAATTATTTTAATCTTATTGAACCACATTTTACTTCTTGATAAAAACCATGTATGTAATATTTTTGAAATTCATTTCACAGAAGTGGTAAATTTTCATTTAAATGAAAAATTCAGTCTTTTAACCACCACTAAGTGGTTTCACTATTCATCAAAAATTAAAGTTTTTCCAAAAAATACATAAAATTCAGACTAAGATTTATTTGATATTATGAATTCAAAAATGATGTCTATTTTACCAAATTAAATACATAGAAGTGGCATTAATTAATTTTAAAATTAATTCCCGTTATCCAAACAAATACTATGTTTTTAAGAAACAATAACTATCAAAAAATTGATACCTGTTTATGTCCACTTTCAAACTGAAAATAATTCCAATGACCAAAATTAGATTAAATGGTAAAAATAAATTCTAATTACACTTAAAACAAATTAAAAAGATAATCTAACCATATAAATAAATTAGACTAAAATGTAGTTTTGAATTAAAAAACAATATTTTCACTATTCATTAAAAGTGAACTTTATCGGAAAAATCCCAAAAAATTAACCAACGTAAAATTTGATATCTCAAATCTAATAAAGAATTATATTTGGTCAAATAGAAGATATAATAATGACAAAAAACTATATTTAAAGAGGGTTCTCCATTAAAAGGTGGTAAATCGGCCTTTTAATGTAAATTATGCTTATAATTAGATTCATTCATATTTTAATCCTCTAACATTTAATTGGATAAATGTAAATACATTTAACAATAATGTATAATCTTATTGTAGTTATTTTTGTTCATTCCCACCAATACAACGGATAGGAGTTAACTACCATTTAAAATAATAATATTATATTATTAGTGTGCAACATAAGATTTCAAAGAAACTTGTTGTTGTGTATCTAGTACGCTATCGAACATAGAAACCCGTTTAAAGTAAAATTAATATTTAATTCACAAATATTAATAAATTTCATATTCTTCATTTATTTGGGATGTTAAATCCTTCCCCCCTTTTGAGAATTATGTCTTCGAAATTTTTAAAATGGGCTCGAGAACATCTTTGAAATCCCCACATCGAAAAAAGAGACAATAAAACATTCACATTATAATAAAGGAAGGGAAGTAAAAATGTTACCAGAGACAAAATATACTACGATTACATGAAAACATAGATATAGAGAAGAAAAAAACTATCAAGTTCTGATGGAGAGTGATAGAAAACTTGTTTAGGAGAAAGTTAACCACCAGAAAATCACAATCTTGTGATGGGTTAAACAGTCTTTGATTCCAAAATAGGAAAATTAACAGACAAGGTTTTTTTTAAGTTACATTTTATTGAGGAATTTATTTATGAGCTTAACTAAAAACATAAAGAAATATAATTACTTGTCATGTACACATTCATCTTTTACTAGATTTCTGACACAAAATCATATTTTATTCAAATGCTGAGTATTCAGGATGAATTTTTTTCACATTGAGAGGGCTATAATCAACATAGAGAGAATCACATAATCCAAAATGATGAACTATATATTTCCCACGTATTTAGACATTAACCAAAACCAAAATGGTTTGTGTGAGATCAGATAATCCCCAAAAAGGATAATCTTTTTCAAAAAGAAAAACTACTCTTAATCTCCAAATTTTGTCCAACAAAACCCAAAGTTCAGCAAATACCATTCAATAAATAGCTATCTATAAAATTATTCAACCTAATCCAAACTAATATTTAAACTCAAATCTCTGATGGATTTAATCACATAGTCTTCCAATATAAATTTTAACATTTATCTCCAAATAACATCAGTTACTCTTAAAGTCTCATATTGAAAATTAATTAACCTAATCACATATCCTCCCTGATAGGTTAATCATTTCCATAGATAACCCAAGATCAACTTTTCTTAATTCATAAAATCACCTAACTAAAAAAGAATTATTCAAAATATCCACTGACTTCACGTAGTCCAGTGGTAGGCAATAAATACCTGTCGCACTTTGGTTTTGGGTTCGATTCCCGCAGCATCATCTGACACGACGAGTTGTCACACGGTTTGCGTGTGGTCCCTTTTCAAAAACTATATAATTTTATAACAATACCAAAAAGAGATAAATTTATCAAAAATAACCATAGCATATTATAACCACGAAGGTTTTCTAATAACTTTCATTTTGCATCCCAAAAATGTATTAACCTATAATTTCCTCAAATTCAAGGATCATATAAACCCAAATGGTTCTTTATAACTATATCTAAAAAAGATAAGATAACTAGTCCTTAAATAAAATTTTCATTTATCAAACATTAGGGTTACACTTACTATAAAAAGTCTACTAATGTAATTCCCCTCATCAAAAGAGCCTTAGTACTTTTAAGAATTTCACCATCCTAAAATCTACCATAACTCTTGAATCCATTATATGTTGACTTCTTACTCATTAAACCTTCTTCATGCTCCATTAACCATTCCTTTTTAAGTTATTCTGAAATACTTCTTTCCTACAAATAGAATCATGAATCATATCCTATGATTCAATAATATCAAAACATATGTTAAGAAATAATCCATACATTTCATTGGTCATTGTCAGTTTCTTCATCCTCAATCAGAATGGCATTAGGTATTGGAAAACAAATATTTGTACGATCCTGTTGGTCCCATTCTTGAAACATCTTCATAGGACACCTGTTTGTATAATGACCATGAACACCACATTTAAAACATTCAATTGATCCTTAAGAAATAACTTCTTTCCCTTTCCTATAGTCAACTGGATGCTTCCTTTTTTCATGGAAGGTTCTTGATTTATGACCTTCATTCCCACATCTATAGCATCTTCCCGTCCCATTGAATAATTTTCCCAGTTGTTTCATTCCACATCATTCACACATAGGTTTTTGAACATACTTACCTTTATGATTATTACCTAAAATTACGTATGGATTTATTTCTCGCATATACGATGCCGTATAAAAGTCACCAAGGTTTATGTTTTCAATCATGACTCCAGATAGTTGGTTGAGAATAACTACAAGAGTTTTCATTTCATCTCTCATTTCATTTAGTTTCTCATTCACGAAAACTGTCAATGTTTTCTTCACATCCACTCTTACTTTGGTGCCTGATAGATCCAGCCATTAATTAAAACCAAAAAGGTCAGTGTGATTATATCAGTAAAATCATCATATAATATCTTATGAGGATGGTAAATACTTAATAATTTTATCTTAAACTCATTCAAAATAACTATGACTCTTTCTAATATGCTAACCATTATGGTTATGTCACTTATGCTTAGATAACACCCTAACCGCTAAAGTTATCTAAACCGACCTCTGATACCCACTTTAAGGACCCGGCCTTAAACCATACATATATTGAATTAAATGAATAATTCACATTGAGGATATTTTCAGGTTTAGAGTTTTAGAGAATTAGGACATTAACTATTACATCTCAAAAGATTACAAAGTAGAAACTTCTACACAGTTTCCATTTTTTCATAAAATAAAAACTCTAAAAAAAGAGTCATATATAGTTCCATGTTTAAGATAGCATGACTTTTTCTTGATCCCATCCTTGACCCTATTCCACATTATGTCCTGTGAAAAAGACATTTCAAAAACTTGGGATGGGCATAAAAAGCTCAGTAAGGGATACAAAAAGATGTAAAATTGTTAGTTTTTTAAAACAATAAGTAAACCATGAATACTTTAACATAAGTAATACTTTTCACCTTTATGACGTAGTAAATACTCATCACTAAATTACATATCATTACTTAAACTTTTTAACCAAAATATTACCATAAAACCCATATAAATAACACATAACAAATAAAGGTAACATGGGACATAATCATAGATAAATGAAATAACCATATGATCTACTTCCACACATATCACTAAATGGAAAAGACATATGGACGACTTCCATACCCAATGCATTGGAGGTTATAACGTAACCACCCATCCTGGTATTCACGACACAACCCTGTTATTTTGTTTATCACGTAACCACCCATCAAATGTCCAAGTACCAATATAAAATTATTACACATACAACAAATATAAAGGAAAAGAAACATTTCCACATTTCAATCACAACATATCAATTAAATATATTGACATAACAAATCCATTTTCAAAACCATATTTTAATACCAAAAATATGAAAAATAATATAAGGTATTTATTTTCTTTTAAAAACATTATGGATTGTTGAGGAATCCAAAGATCAAATAATACTCGCGGATGTAGAAAGGTCTTTGTCATCACTTACATTAAAAGAAACATTCCTTTTAGTCATTTAGTAAAACACTTCGTAGAAAAAAAATTCATCTTGAAATTTCAAGGGTGTTTATACAAATTATAAAAGAAAGTCGCGTATTAAAACAAAATATGGCTCATTGAAAGGAGATTGAGGCGAAGTCCCTTACCTCATGTTTGACATGACTCGATCATTCACTAATCACCTAAATAATAAAATAATGTTAATTTATACTTTCTTAAGAACATTTTTCAAGATTACAATCCCCTTTATATCAATTATTACATTGTTATAAACATTATGTAATCATTTAAGTTAATAATGGTCATTTTGTCGATATTTGGTACTTGAGTCAAAAATGAACACCTTATATTTACATGTTTTCCATGTGGCCAATAGTACATTATATGTAGAATTATAATCATGATGTAGATATCATATATATCTTATATATCCAGTATATACATGTACTTATAATTTTACATAATATTTAGAGGAATGAAATAAAATGCACCGTTCATGAAGACGGTAAACCGTACGTACGCCTGAAAACTACTTCCATTTCTATTTCATATTTACTGTAATTAAAACATAATTATAAATAGTAGTATTAAAAATCCATTACTGTATATAATATAATTAAATCTATCATTTATACGTACCACATATGGTATGAATGAGTCATATCACCTTGAGGGGGCGGTAGTCTGCACTTACTCAAATAAAATTATCGCGTTTACCCATAATGGAAACTATAATGGTATTCAATAAATGAAAATAACAGAATCATAATGAAAACATAAATATAATATATATCATATATAAATACAGTTCTATCATAATTGCAACCATGAGAGGCAGTAAGAGATAATTGAACAATCATCGTTTCGTGAGGCTTTAGTTTTTCATCCACAGAAACATTATGTTCTTCATCCATTAGATGGAGGTGTGTGTATGTGTAGCTTGAATAATTATAATAACAACATCCTAGTATATTGAGGATTCTTAGGTTGTTACAAAATAAATGAATAGAATGATTTTAGGGGTTGGAGAAGTAAAATAAAGGAAAACAATTTTAGAGAAACTGTTACCTTTAATTTGGGTAACTCCCTTTGGATTGAACTAAAGGACTTCTTGAAGTGCCTTATACCTAAGGTAAGGCTTCTGAGAGGAAGAGAGGGATGTAGGGAGATTAATTGGGCAGAGTTTTGATAAGAAAAAAAGGCTCAATAGGTGTGAGGAATTGTTTATAAGTGGTCTTCTTTTATAAGGGGGGAGGAGGGTCTCTTTAGGAAAGTGTGAAAACATTATTTTATTATATAATTATATTCGGTTTGTAATGGTCCAAAATTCATTATAGTTGAATATATGATGACTCATGGTCGAAATTAAATCATCCAATATTAATTGGATAGGTTTTGGATAATATTTTAATATGATAATCTTATTTATTTAAATGATTTATTAATGATGTAAACACTGCATCAGTATTGTGTCATAAATAATTTAAATGATTTTATGTCTCAAAATTATAACCAAAATACCATGATATAGTAAATCCTTTTAGAATTACAATTAATATTTATAGTCGAAAATATAATTTATTTAACCCCTTATAAAAATTATTTTACTAAAAGATATTTTCCTTTGTCATTTTTACCTTTACATTAAGTTAATTAATCTAAATTGTCATTATCACTCCCATGTGGCTCAATGGGGTCCGAAAAGCTTCCAAAAGATGACCATGCTCGTATATGACTCAAAAAATAAGGTTTGGACAAGTGTTAAGGTAATTTTAAAATCTTATAATTTTCATTTTACTTTGAATTACCTATTTACCTTTAACCGTGGAAAATAAAAGATAAAAGTTACTATTCTCCAAAAATTATTTTCATCTTATTAATCCACATTTTACTTCTTGATAACAACCACGTATGTCGTATTTTCTAAATTCAATTCACAGAAGTGGTATAATTTCATTTAAATGAAAAATTCTGCTTTTTAACTACCACTAAGTGGTTCCATTATTCATCAAAAATTGATGTTTTTCAGAAAAATAACAAAAATTCAGCCTAAGATTTATTTGATATTCCGAATTCAAAAATGATGTCTATTTTCCCAAATTCAGAACATATAATTGGCAGTAATTATTTCTAAAATTAATTTCCATTATCAAAACAAATATCGTGTTTTTAAGAAACAATAACTATCAAAATATTAATACTTGTTTATGTCCAATTTCAAAGTGATACTAATTCCAATGACCAACATTGGATGAAATGGTGAAAATATATTTTGATTAAAATTGTAGTCAAATTAAGAAGATAATCTAACCATATATGTAAATTAGATTAAAACATAGTTTTTAATTAAAAAACAATATTTTAACTATTCATTAAAAAATGGACTTTATGGGAAAAATTCCAAAAAATTACCAAAAGTAAAATTTGATGTCCCAAATCTAAAGAATAATTGTATTTGGTCAAACTTAAAATATAAGAATGACTAAAACTATATTTAAATAGGGTTCTCCATTAAAAGGCATTAAATCGGCATTTTAATGTTAATTATGCATAAAATTATATTCATTCATATTTTAATCCTGTAACTTTTTATTGGATAAATGTAAATAGATTTAACAATAATGTATAATCATATTGTAGTTAGTTTAGTTCATTCCCACCAATACAACGACTAGGAGTTAACTATCATTTAAAATAATAATATTATATTATTAGTGTGCAACGTAAGATTTCAATGAAACCCATTGTTGCATATCGACTACGCTATCGAACATAGAAACCCCTTTAATGTAATATTAATATTTAATTCACAGATATGAATAAATGTAATATTCTTCATTTATCTAGGATGTTACAGATTAGGTAAATACTTATGAAATATATAATTTAATATAAAAAATCATTATTAATTCATATGAAAAAGATTACCAAAAATTACATGAAACTAAGCATTACACCCCATTTATTATTACTTCAATTATCATTAAATCCTTCAAAAGAGAAAAAATTAAAAGGAAATAATAAATGGTGTAGAACAAAACCATCAACATTAATATATCTCCCAGATCCTCCTCACCCTTGAGGTTCACAAATTTATAAATAAACCCTATAATGAAGAAGAAAATCATGAAAGGAGAATTCATAATGTGACCCCAAAAATGAAAGCTATAAAAATTATAATTGTGACTTAAGAAGTGTGTATGAAATAAATGAGTTTAGTAAAGCTATATATAGGAATGAGATTTGAACATTATAAACATGGTCGTTGGAAGTATGATCATTGGAAATATGATCATTGGATACACATGTATCCAATAGGTATTTGAATTTGTGTAGTTTTATTAGTATATTTGAAATAATATAAATCATGAATAATAAATAATGAAATAAAAATATTAAATAAAAATATTATATATATATGTCGCATATTTATATTTTATTATTATAGTATAATATGTTTTATTTATAAAATAAAAATAAATATATTAATATCAATTTATTAATAAAATTAAAATTTAGAATAATAAATAATTAATGGTATTTTCCAATGACTATTTAACATAAAAGTAATATTTTTCAAAAAAAAACATTTTTTGAAGAGTTATACTTCATATACTAATAAATTCAATTTAAAAATATTAAATTTTATTATATATCAGGTAATATTATAATATTTCATTAGATTATAAATTGATTTGAAATAATTAAGAATTAATGTTTAAAATGCTATTTTTTCAATAAAAAATATTTTATTTATATTTTAAATTTTCATTTAAAATAAAATATTATAAATTATTGAATTTTAATTTTAAAAAATTAAATTAATTTTTAAATCTAGAATGTAAAAAAATAGAATAACTATTATTTTTTTAATTTTATTTAAATAATTAATTTTTAGATAATTGTTAAAAATACAGTTTTCACCAAAACTATAGCATTTATGACTCTATAAAAAATTATGTATAACATAAAAAAACAAAATATTTTTTATCATAAAATATTTTTCTAATTATAAAATATATATATTTTGAAATTCAATTTTCATTTAAAAAAATAGGTTTAACATTTTATGAACTTAAATAATTTTTTCCAATAAAATAAATGATTTTTGATATTTTCTTTTATTTAAATATTATTTTGATTAATTTTAGGTTTTATTTCATTGAAAGACATAAAATTTTATTTTATTTATTATAAAAAAATCATTTTATGAAAATAAAATATGTTGATAATTTTATCCTAAACATAAATTTTAAACTTAAAATACATTTCTTCTAAAAATGGGTTTTCACATGTTACATGCACTACTATAAAAATTTATTTTTCATAAACAGTGAGATTTTATCTAATAAAATATATATCATATTTCTCATTATTTGGTCCAAATTATATAATCTATTTCATTTTATTTTTTGGTGATAAAATGGATTACTTACTTAAAAACTAGTTACCAAGGTAAACACCAATAGGGTAAAAAGTGTTAGCCATAGGGGTAAACGGGCTAACATGTTAAAACATGTTTATAATTGATTTTTTTGATATTTGATTGACCAAAAAATAAATCTACTATACATTATTCATTTTATATTATTATTTACATGTGAAACAAACACTCTCTTTATATTAAGTTGAAATAATTACAAACATTACATTATCACGCCATATAATTGTGGCCTCAATCCACCAATTCAAGACCACTAAAAAATGTATTTTACACATGAAAATATTCAGTTTATTCATTCATATAATTCTATTTCACTTCCTTAATAATCTTGACAATTTATTTTTTCCTAGGTACTTTCTTTCCAAGGAATCAACTAAGGGAAACTAAATTTTCTCAACAAAAGTAGAATCTTTTCCCTAACATTATTTCTTTTCAATATTTTCACTAAAATATACTTTTAACAATACTATATTATTGAATAATAATTTATTTTATACAATTATTTTTATAATAACCATTAACCACCTTTCCCCTTTTCCATTAAGAATAATGAAAACATCATGAGTGCATTTATGGGGACTTTCACGCCCATAAAGTAATGTATCTTATTATTTGTCTTTTTTATTATTTATTTTTTAAAATAAATTAAAATACTATTAAACACATTAATAATATATAAACAGTATCATTGTGATTATGAAATAATATTGTTATTCCAAAATAAACCACATTCATAATCCTACTCATCAGTTAATTATGGTAAGTTTCTGTGTGAGTTGATCTGATGACCTACTTGAACAATTCTATAAAATAATACCAGTGGTAACTATAAGAACATAATTACAAAAAATATATTATATAAAAATAACATCAATTCTATTACCTTTTATGATGTAGGAATTATGAATTTTGGGAGAATTATATAGAATAACACCACTCTTATTAAACTAATTTAAATACACTCGATATTTGAAATAGATAATAAAAAACAAATTTTAATATAGAGAATAATTTTAAACGATGTTTTTAAAATGTTATAGAGGTGAATATGGTTTAAAAATAGGCGATTAAGATAGTTACTTTTTTTAGTGTATATTCAAGTTCTTTTTTGTAAGTCAGAAATTAAGGTTAGGGGGTTCTTTGTCTCAATTATAATTTCTGGAGAAATATTTCTTATAGTGAACAATGAAATAATTGATATGGTGGGATAACTAGATAATGAATTTATTTTTCCTTGTTCATTTAATTCAAGGGGGTTCAATTGTAACAACCTAGGTATGTATATAATAATTTTTTTCATTTCATAAATATTTAGTTAAATTCATTATAAATAAGTAGAGTAATTCTTAAAATAAAAAAAGGAACTTTATTTATTAAACAATTTTAGTATATGTTTATATTTAAATATTAACTTATAAATAATAGGATTTTAATTTAAAAAATAATAATTTCATTTTTTTAATTCTGCACGAAAAAATTCTCTTTATATGAATTATTGATAATTTAATGAAAATATTTATTTTTCAATGAGTAGTGAAAACAAAAGGTTTTAATTAAAAAACTATATATTTTACAGGGTAAAATTCCGATTCGGATTTATTTTATATTTTAATTTGTTTGTTTTTAATTAAAATATTCCATTGATGTATTTTTAATGGGTTTTATACTTTTATTTATTATATAAACATTTTATATTTAAAAGAGGCATTTTTAATAAAAACCCCTTTTTAATGCATTATTCTTATTTAATTTAAACTTAAAATATCTCACTACTATGCTTTTACTTTTAAAAAAATATGTCCATATTTTTTAATTATATTTTCCAAATTTAGTAAATAGTTCTATTTTATGGAGAATATGAATAATAATCTAAGTAAATTTTATTACCACAGTTAAAAGTAGATCGAGTAATTAAAAGTAAAAATAATTACGATAAGGGTTATAAAATTACCCTACCACTCTTCTTGATATTATTTGATGACTTATTGTTGAAAAACCCATCGTTGTGATGAATTTATGAATTCTTGTAGCTACTTGGTTGACTTTAATCCCCGTAAAGTGCTTTATTTTTAGAAAAAGTCGAACTTATCACACTGGTGTTTTTAATAAGTAAAAAAAATTTAATATATGCTCACATAGAATATATGTTCATCCATAAATAGTCTGTTAAAATATAAAATATTTATATAAAATATTTTAATTTATCATTAATTGTCAGCTAAGAAATATTTACCTTAAAGGCTTTCACAACGCCGATGCAATAATTATTTAATTAATGAAAAAAATCAAATAAATGATATTAAAACACATAAAATATATAAAATTTGTTGTAATTAATGTTATCCAAAAATTATATTGACACCCTATAATTGTAAAATATATGATAAAATAGTGGGTTTTAAATTGATACTTTTTATTGTATTAAAATTCATTGTGATGAATAATATTAAATTTAAAAATGATGATTTTTCATGAATATAATATTTTATTAAATTATTTAAAATTAATTAAAGTATTAAATAATTAAAAAGGGGATAATATATTGTCTAAAAGGTCATAACCTATTAATTTATAGTCCATTTGGAATTCAATGGATCTAGAATAACCTTTTTGTATTTTAATATTTTGAGAAATTTCTAATGTTCCTCTCACCACAATTATAAAAGGGAACCCCTAAATATACATAATTTCACCACCATGAGCCATATAGATCAACCATATTATAATATATTATGTAATAATCTTCCATATCCACATTATAGAGGTTATTTTATCACAAAAAGACAAATTCTATATTCCATAAGGGATCCTTCCAGTAGAGTTGTTTAAAGAAGTAACTTTCTTAAACCACCTCCCTTAATTTAATTTCTTCATCTTACTTCTATTCAACTTAATCACATGTAAAGAAATAATAAATTAAGAATCATTTATATAATATCAATTTATATGTCTAATGGAATATCGTTTATCCTTCATTTTTCTCATATCATCGTATTCAATGAAACAAAACCATTATCCAAAATATTGTGGTCAATCATCTCCATAGATAATGTGTTATTTTCTATTACCATCATCAAGGATGGTCATAGATTAATTATTATGATCAAATAATATATTTATAAGTATTTTATAACTTATTAATTGTTCTTTAATTAATATATAGACATGATATTAAATAAAATGAAATTAATTCTTGATGGTTAGATAGCACGCCAAAATAAACTAAAAATTTATCATTAAAGTTTTATCAATTGAATCCTCCTCATTACATGAATAATAATGATATATGGGACCATATAAATTTATTTTGTTGAATTAATACCATATAATTTCACTTCTAGAGTACAATCCTCATATTAAAAGAACATCCACAAATATACACAGGTTAACCAACAATGGAAGCTTGAAAGGAACTCTCCTAAAACAGTTAAATTGATCTTTATAACACATCTAAATGGCCATTAATTAACTTAATTAAATTATATAAAATATAATATATGTATAATATGTTCTTAATTAAATAATTATTGAATATAATTTCATTATCCAAGATGTTAAGTGAATGTGCATAACACATACAGACATAAGGTAAGGGACATCCCTTTAAATAAACCCTCTTTAATGTATCTTTTCACAAAACTAAAGAGAATATTTTTTAAAACTAAATTTAATGAGGTTATTTTCCTATTCTCATGATGGGTTAATATTATGAATAATCCTTTTAAATATTAAATGGTTATTTTAATAGAAATTTTTTCCCTTTGTGTGTATTATTCTTTTAAGATATGTGATTTAGATTATGATATATTTTTATGATGAAATTATTCATGTTTTATGATTATGTTCAACTTATTCAATGCTTTTTTATGATGATTGGTGGATCCATTATAAAAATATTATATTGGTTTGTTGATACACCTCTAATGCATTGGGTATGATGGAAGTTGATCATGATGGTTATTCGAAGTGTAAATGTGACGGTTATATCCATTTATAACTGTTAGGGTTATTTTATGGATGTTTTGTGGGTTATAATCATATATATTCCTAGAGGGTTACATAATATGCATTTATGATAATAAAATTATTCCCCAAGTTACCTAAATTTTTTATTTATGTCTTCTATATTTTATGGAATCCACATGTTTTTAGAAAGTATATTATTGAGGAATGTATATGTTAATTTTAAGGGTTAGATGTATATCTATATGAAGATGAATTCATGTTTTTAAAATTATTCATGGACTAATGAATAGTTTCATAATTTTTATTCTTCTTATTGATATTTTTATACTCATCACAAATTTTTAAATTTTTTTTAATGGTTTTAAGGATGAATGAGAGAAAATAATAATCCATGATTTATTTTTTGATGATTATTTGTTAAGGAAATTTTTATGGTAAAAATGGTTATTGTGTAGGATTCTAAAAATTTATTATATTGATTTAATATGAATTATTTTTCCCTAGAATTATAAAACACTAATCCTAAAAATATCCTCAAATTTAAGAGAATGATTTCTTGATATAAAACTCAATATTATGTAATGTTTAAAGCTTCGTACTTATAGTTGGTGTCATTGGATAGTTTATATAACTGTTGAGTTTAGGATAATAGTAAAAAATTAATTTATTTGTAAGTTGATATATCCTATGAATATTTCCATGTTTCATCTAAAAATATGTTTTTGTTTATAGTGATTTTCAATATTGGAAATATGGAAGATTTTGTGGGAAGGAACCAAGAAGAATACATATATCCAAATCAGCATCCTCTGATGGTTTGAATCAAAACATTGTAATTTTCACGATAATGGCTCAATATATACAAGAGATAAATAGTGGTGTCATCTATGCTAGAGATCATCCAAATCTATCAAAAATAACATAATGATGGTGGGAAATTTTATGAGGCCACTCCCTATTTCATTTAGTGGTTCTTCTAACCCGGTGGTAGATGTGGTGGATTAATGACATAGAAAATTTTATCAATGTCCTAGAATATTTGAATCATCAAAAGGTTAGTGTTTTAATTTATCATTTTGAATGTGAAGCCGACCAGTGGATGTTAATGGTCAGGAATACCAGCAAAAGAGATGGTATGGATTCCTTGGAATGGGATTAATTTTGAATCTTCTTCTTGTGTAATATTTTCATATAGAAGTTCAACACATGACGAAAAGGAAATTAAAGGAATTCAAACAATGGGAGGAAGATTCATTGGGCACATACAAAGTAAAATTCACATGATTTGAAAGGTATTCTCTAAAATTTATCAAGGATGTTGATTGTAAGATCAAATGTTTTTACTCAATATTTCAGTAAAGATATCAAATGTAAGTGGTTTTTTTGAATTCAAATGTTCTGAGAAACTTGTTTAATGTGTTGAGAGGGAAGAAATGGATTTTTTTAATGATAATATATTTTATTATAAAAAAATAATATAAGTTATATAAAAAAGGAAATTGTTAGGCACAAATCAAATAAATATGATGGTATAAAATCTAGTTTATGTTTTGTGGAGGTGTGTTAAAAAAACCCTATGGAATGTCTTATAAAATGTTGAATGTTCTTATAATGTGGTATGTAAAGACATATGGGCATTTATTTTAATGAAAAATATATTGGTATCAGTAAAAATCATTTTCAACCACATCGGAATATGTTGGTACATCAAACAAAGTGGTATCTAGTACACTGATTGTTTGATCATATTGTCCAAATTTCTTATTTCATTTAGTCTTTACACATTCTTTCATATATGAGAATTTTTTTGATAATTTTGAAAATTTTCCTCATAAAAATGAACTTATAATTATGGTAAATATATCATGGGGAAGTATTAAGGGATGAGAAATAATAAAAATCCTCATGTTGTATCCTTTAGAAAGAAGTTACCTAAAAACCATGTTTTTATTCCCCTTATAGAGTTTAATGTTATTATTCATATGGATTGGTATTCAGTTTACCCTGTTTAGATTGATTTTAGAGATAAATAATAAATTTTTCATAAAGGGCCTCAGTTTGTATACAAGAATGAATCCATGCCATTAATTAAATATCAGGAAGCTGGGAAACTATAAAAAGATTGAAATTAAAGTTATCACACACATATCGTTGTAAAAAAGGAAAATATTCGAATTAATGATATTCCAGTAGTGAATTAAAACATGGATGTTTTTCCTAATGATTTTTATGGTTCAATTTTTTATTGGGATGTTGATTTTACAATTGATTTAGTTTCTGATGTTAAACCTATTTCAAAACCCCCATATCGAATGAATCAAGTATAACAATTATAACTAAAAATTCAATTAAAGATATCCATGAAAAAGGTTTCATTAATTTGATTACTTTACCATAGGGTGATCCTATTTTTTTAAAGGAATATGGTTCCATGAAGATTTACATTTATTATAGATATTTTAATTAAACAATTATTAATAATAAATACTTTTTTCCTTATATTAAGGAATTATTTGATAATATCTGTAGATATTTGTATATTTCAAAGATTGAATTGTGATCAGGGTAACATCAATTGATATTGAATTAGGGAGACATGATGAAAACAATTTTATGTACTAATTATTGGCATTACGAGTTTATAGTTATTCTCTTTGGTATGAAAAATGACACTCTTGTATTTATAGATCTTATAAATAGGGTGTTTCATGAATATTAGAATATGTTTTTGGTTGTTTTTATCAATGATATTTCTTTATTATAAAATTTTTGTGTATCATGAAAAAAAATTGGATTGTTCGAAAAATACTTTAGGGATGGATTTTCTATGGTAAATTTATAAAATTTTATTTTTCATTAGAACATATTTCCTTGCATGGGAACATTGTATGTAAATATTGAATCACAGTTAATCCCACAAAACAACTTGTTGAGGAATGTCCAAGATGAAAAAATGCAATTGAGAAACAATTTTTTATGGATTATTAGGCTTTTACTAATGGTTTATTTAAAAAATTCACATTTATCTATCCCACTAACTTTGAAAACATGAAAATGGGTTAAATTTATCTGGAAAAAATAATCTAATGATTGTTTTATATAATTATAATTGAGATTTATAAAGTCTCTATTTTTTCTACCTTCAAGAAATTGTTATTTTTTCATCTACACTGATGCTTTATTGAATGAAATTGGTTGTGTTCTAATGCATAATTATTTGGAAATTGCTTATGATTTAAGACAACTAAAACTCCATGAGTTAAATTATCATTCAATTGATCTAGAATTATCTCTAGTGGTTTTTTCATTAATAATTTGGAGGCATCATATATATGGTATAATGTGTTAAATATATACTGATCATATAATTTTACATTAAATGTTTACTCATAATGAGTTGAACATGAGGTAGAGAAGATGGATGGAACTAATTATAGATTATAATTTCATGATTCACTACCATCCAAGAAAAGAAAATTAAGTGTTCCATCCATTGATTCAAGAAATTAATGCTACCTTAAACATGTTACATTTGGTACATAATACTTTGTTTAATGATTTACTGAATTTTTTCCTAGAAGATGTGGGTGTAGGAAATTCCTCTATTTTTTCAGGTTTCAGTGAAATCACCTCTTTTAGAAAAAATTAAGAATGCTCGAAAGGAAGATTGTGAGTTATAGACAAACGAGTCACTGTTGAATAAATGTATTTTGTCTAAATTTAATGTTGATAAATAATTAATTTTGAGATTTTGGAATAGATAGTGTGGGACTTTCGATTCATAGTTATAGAAATAGTTGTTATGTAATGCTCATAGTTCTCCATTTTTAGTTCTTCTTGGAATATCTATGATCTATAGAGTCCTTCAAGAGTATTATTTGTGGTACAGAATGTAAATATATTTATATGATTTGACCCTTAAATGTTTGACTTGTCAACAGGTAAAAGCATACTTATAATTACAAAAGGGGATACATAATCCTTTAGGAGTTGCAAAGTGGAAATGGAAAAAATATATCCATGGATTTTGTGGTGGGTCAACCAAAGGATTGGTTAGGTAATAATGAACATTGTGTTATTATTGATTGAATGAATAAACAAGAAAATGTACTTCCCATTTTGGATGCTCTGTTTTTAAATCAAATTTTTTAAAAATATTCTAAGGATATAGTCAGGTAACATGGATTTCCTCTCTCTATTGTATCGAACTGTGATCACAGGTTCACTTCTAATTTTTGAAAAGGCCTTCAGAATTTGTCAGGCACAAAATTAAATTTCATCACAACCTTTCATCCATAGTCATATAGATAATAATAAAAAATAATTAAGACCATGTAATAAATGAAATGTAGCTGTTTAATGGATTACCAAGTAAGTTGGGATTAGTATCTTTCTATATATGAGGGTTCAAAAAAAATTGATTTCCATCTATTATACATATATCACCTTTTGAGGTATTATATGGAACGTGGTGATAAACTCTATCATTTTTTATGTAGTGGGTGAAATAAATTTAAGGGGACCAGAATTTGAAAAGATAGTGGCTGAGAAGGATTAAATTATTGAACAACAGATGAGGGTATCTTAGTTAGGAAGAAAGGTTATGCACATAATAGTAGTAAAGACCTTTCATTAGAGGTAGGAGATCATGTTTTTCTAAAAATATAGCCATGTAAAAATGTTATTAATTTTTTTACGAAGTCAAATTTAAGTCCACGGTTTATTATACCATATAAAATTCAAGAGAAATTTGTAGTAGTTGTCTATTTATTAGCCTTGACTCTGAATTTATCCCAGGTATACAATGTGTTTCATGTTTTGATGTTATGAAAGTATGTGTGAGATTCATTTTCTGATTTGAGCACTAAGCTAGTTCAGTAGGAAGGTATACATTCATATAATGAAAGTCTTATTCAAATTCATGATCATTGAGATAATTTATATCAGAACAAGGTAATTCAATAAGTTAATGTTTTGTGGAGAAACCATATAATTAATGAAGAAACATCGGAATTTAAAAATGCTATGAGAAAAAAGTATCCTCACTTATCTAATAAGTGAATATAAGTGTGAGGACACAATTTCCAAAAGGGTGAGTATTTAATAACCAAGGTATTTATATAATTAGTTCTTTTCAATTAGAAACTAAGTAGTTAAATTAATTATAAATAATTTTTGTAATTATTACAACAAAAAAGAAACAATTTTTATAAAACTAATATCTTCTATAGTTATATTTAAAATAATAATTTTTAACTTATATAATACTAATTACAAAAAATAACATTATTTTTAATTAATAATTTCTTATTGTCTTTGGATTAATTTTTGATAATTTTCTACAAATACTTATTTTCAATGAATAGTGAAAAATATTTGTTTAAATTTTTAAAACTATATTTTTTACAATGTCAAATTATTATTTGGATTTTTTTAATTTTAAATAGTTCATTTTAATTTAAAATAATAAAATTACTATTTTTAATTGTTTATATATGTAAACATAGTAAAGAAACTTTTTACATTTAAAATATGCAATTTTCTGATGATTTTTTTTTTCATTTCATTTATTTATTTTAATTTTATATTAAAATCTATAATTTTTGTGTTTTAAAATTTTAAAAAATTGATTTCATATTTTGAGTCATAAGTTAAAGATTTAGTAAATATTTCTCTTTTATTTTTGGATAATATTAATAGTAAAGTAAGTAATTATTATTACCATGAATAATGGTATAATGGGTAATTAAATTTAATAATAATAATGATTAGGGTCATACAACTAACCTAAATTTTGTTATAATTTTATTTTATTAGTTATTTTCGACAAAAATAATCCTTGTGAATAATTTAGGATGTCTTGGGGGAACTTGGAAAACATTATTCCCTTTATAGTATTTTATTTTTAAAAAAATCAAACTTTCCCCACTAATGTTTTTAATAAGTATAAGTTTTTTTATATATGGTCACCTAGATGATATGTTCGGGAAAAAATATTATTTTTAAAGATATAATATGTATCTTCATAATGGCTATTTCTTTTTAATTTTTAAGAAATAAATAATCCTTAAAAGCTTGAATAACACAAATGCAATAATTTTTTAATTAATGGAAGAATCAAATAAATGTTACTAAAAATATTAAAATAAATAAAATTTGATGTCATTAATGTGATCAACAAATTATATACATAAATATGACATTTCTAGGATATAATAAAATAGTTGGTTCAAATTTTAAACTTTTTTATGTTTTTTGAATCATAGTAATGAATATAATAAATTAGACAATAATGATATTTCATGAATATAATATTTTATTAAATTATTTAAATAACTTATAAACATTATATAAGGCCAAATGGGATAATATATTTTCAAAATTTTCATCACATATGAATTAATATTCTGTTTTAAAGTCTTTGTCTCTAGAATAGCCTTATTATATTGTAATATTTTGAGAAATTCTTAAATTTCCCCTCACCTCAATTATAACAGGTGACCCCTTATTTCAAATAATTTCATCAGAAACAGCTTCAAGGTCAACAATAATATGAAAATATATTTTCTCCACTTAACTAGACACATTCTAGAGGTATTTTTCAGACCATATTATCAATTCCATGATCCTTATGGGATCCTTCTCGGAGGTGATTTTCAAGAGGTAACTTTCTTAAATCATCTCTCATAATTTCTTTTCTTCTATTACCCTATCTTCACCTAATTCACCATATAATTCCTAAAAAATAAAGTATCATGTATCTTATATAATTTTATATTTCCAATAGAATATCATATATCCATCCTTTTTCTCATATCCTCCTATTCAACGAAACAAAACCATTGTCCAATTTATATTGGTTAACCATCTCAGTGGATAATGAGTTTTCATTTTTCTATTACCACCTTCATGGTTGATCAAAATATTATTATTATGATTAAATAATAATTTAATAAGTACATTATATCTTACTAAATTTTTTTAAACTAATATTTAGAAATAATACTAAATAAAATGAACCTAATTCATGATTGTCTGAAAAGCTATCATAATAAACTAAGAATTGTCATTAATGTTTTATCAAATGAATCGTCCTCGATTTTGAAAGAAAAATGATATATAGGACCATTAAACTTTTGTAGGTGAATTAATACCATATTATATAACTTCTGCAGTACTATTATCATTTTAAAATAACATCAATAAATATACCAAAGCTAACCAACCATGAAACAAGGAAAAGAATGCTCTTCAAATGGAGAAATTGAACATCATAACCCATAAAAATTACAATAAATCAACTTAATAAAAATATAATAAATAAAATATATGTGGAATAGGATTTAAATTAATTTATTAATTAATCTAATTTTATTCTATAAGGCCTTAAGTACATGTTATGAATGCTTTCTGACATTAGGAAACATGAATTCCTTTCAAAAATCCTCTTTAATGTCACTTTTAAAAAAAAGAATGTTTTTTAAATTTTATAGAATTAGGGTATTATCTCCCTTTCATGACACATTACTTTTATGAATCCTTCTTTAATATATTACATGGGTATTTTCAAATAATTTTTTTCCATTTGTATGTGTGCAATATTCTTTAAAAAAATTGATTTTTGTTAAGGAATTATTTTATGATATAAATGTTCATGTTTTATGACTATGTTCTGGTTCATGTTAATTGTTTTGATGATGGGTGTTTTTATTATAAAAAAACATTGGTGGGTCCATCATTGTTCAATAATGAATTGGGTATGTTTGATGTTTAAATTAATGGTTATTCCAAGTGAAACTATGATGGCTACATCCAAGTATTACAATGAGGGTTATTTAGTGGTATTTCTGAGGGTTACAATCATTTGGATATTGTGAGGGTTACGTGATAACTGAGTATGATAAGATAATTATTCCCCATGTCACCTAAATTTTTTATTTGTTCTTTCTATGTTTTACTGAATCCTCATGTTTTTACATAGTACCTTATTGGCGAATGTATATTGTTATTTTAACCATGAAAAGTATATCTCTATAAAAATTACTTCTTGTGATTATAAGTATTCATGGAATAACTGTTTCTTTCCTTATTTTTATGTTCCTTACATTGATTTTTATTTTCATCCCATGCTTGAAAATATTTTTCAAAATGATTAAGGATGTGTAAGAGAAAAAACTAATCCAAGATCAATGTAATGAAGATTTTATATTAAAGACTTATGTTTAATGGTAAAAATTGATATTATTTAGAATTTTCAACTTTTATTGTATGGATTTACTATATAATATTTTTTCATAATTTCCCAAAAATATATACCTAATAAGATCATAAAATGTAAGATAATTCTTTATTGACATAAAACACTAGATTATGTAATGTTTAAGGATGTGTCTTTATATTAATATCTATAATGTATTCCTTTTTTAAAAGGTTTTTAGTTCAAATGAACCCAAAATTTTAAGGTTCTTTGATAACTCAACTCCCTTAATTGAGTTATAATGATTATTCTTAAACTTCATTCTTCAATTTTTATTTTCTTTAACCCTACGATTTTATTTCAGGGTACTTTCCATTCTACTCTAGAGATAAAGAATTCTAAAATAAAATATTTTAACATGATAAATTTCTTCCTCACAAATTATAAAATTATTGAGAATAATTTTCATCATCTTTATAAACAGTTTCCCCTACATATCCATTATTTCCATTCCCACCAATGGTATCCTCCATAATTAGAAATTTAATTATGTGTTTTCTCATGTAAAGTTCATATTTCCATTCTATTGTTTTCAAAACCAAATTTTTTTACACATTTTATGATGTCATATTTCAACAATGATATTTTAAATTATTAAAAAGGCACTTCCAAACATTAAAAATAAAATATTTTATCTTCCACTGAAAATTTCTTTTGAAAACCTTTATGTCTTTTAAAGAATCTATAATTTAAATTTCTTTTTAAAAGATAATTGGTTCAAATTTTTTCACTTAAATTTTTGAAAACTTTATTTAGTTTTCAATGATATTTTATTAAATATTATTATTAAAAAGAAAAAGATTGTAAAAATGTTTTCAATTCACCTTTTTTGAAATCATTTTATATTTTTCAAGTATTAATTATTGGTTTTTTTAAAAAAATTATTTTGAAAATAGTTTCATTTCAATTTCCCAAAAGTGAACTTTCTTAAAATGGATTTTCAAAGTGACTCATAATGTGAACACTTATGCCAAATTTAAAATAATTATATAAAAACTATATTATGATTTTACTATCACTACACCATTTATCTCCAAATTCATTTATTCATTGAATGTTTTGTTCATTAACCACCATCTAAATTATCTTATTCAATACTATTTTTTGGTGTTTTAATTTTGGGTATCAGCAATTTATATTCTTAAGGGCAATTTAGGTGATACCATATAAAATATTTTTACCCCAATTTTTATTCCTATGGGTTATTTATAATATAATGAATAATTAATTTAAGGTGAAATACATATATATGGATGAATGATGTGTAGTGTCCAATATCTACCTAAAATAAATTGCTTAAGGTTTTATATCTGAAGATAAAATGACATTGTGTCTAGGTAAAATTATGTAAAAGTTATGATCCTATAACTATGAGTGGACGTAATTTTGATTAATCTATATTCAAAAATAATATTTTTTATTATTCATATGTTTGTTTCAAACTCTTATACATATTCTTGTGCATATGTTATATTCTGAAGGATCATGTTTATTGAATAATGTTTCCACACAATTTTTATACATTTATTATGTTATTATTAGACATATACCTGGATTCATTATTTATGATATATTCTTTATTTGGTTTTGATTTTATAATAAATATTATTTTTACCCATATGCTCATCTTATTCATACTAAAAATATTTAGTTTTCATCACTTATATTTTACCTTATTGAGAATTTGATGTAAACCCTCTCTTAGTACATTATCCCCATGTTATAAAGATCAGTGTAATGTTTGGGAATCCTGTAATGTAGTTTTGTGTGGTTCACCTATAGAGAAATTTTCACAAGTATCATAAAATATGTTTCTTATGAAGCTAATCCTCAAAGACACTAAACCTCTCATTATTAGAATTTTGAGATTATTTATGAGTTGTAATGTTTAAATTGTATAAATTATGTAAAATAAATATATTTTTATATTAGGTTGTTATAGTTGGTATTAGAGTAAGATTTAGTAATTTTTTAATACTACTATAAATATTTTGTGAAATAGGATAGAATAACATTATTAAAACCATAAGGATAATTCTAATGGATATGTATAATTATAGGATAACATCTTAAATTTTGGTGAAGTTCTATGTATTTGGAGTTCTAAGAATTTACATCCCTTTATGGAAACTAGAAAGAATATTTAGATATGGAAAAGATTAAACTATAGTTAATCACTATGAAAAATGGTGGTTGAGTATTTACTTGGAATTTACTTGGTGTATGATAAGTTGGATTAAGATTTGACACCTGTCTTGACACCCCAAAGGGGATATGATTTGGTTGATAATATTCTCGCTATGAACGATTCAATTGGATTTAAATTAAATTATGGGTGTAACATATAACTTGTTAGGTTAGAAAACCAAAGAGTAAATTGAACCTGGACATCCGAGGTTAAACTGAAGGGGTGAGAGGATAATCCAATTAAATAATTTTTGAACCAAAATTATCATAGGTAAAAATGAAGAATTTATTTAAGAAGGTCCCTTGGGATTTAATTTTAATATTTATGTGATCATTTAGTATTATTTTATTTTATATTATCATAATCATTTTTGTTTTAATATTTGGTCAGAAATAATATCTTCAAAAGAATGTATGTCTCTAGAAACTCCTAAGACTTAGAAATATAGCTATATTTATAGTACATAATTGATAATCATAATATATTCCTATTATCAGGGAGAGGATATATTACCTATTACTACCTAATAAATAAAGGTTTTTATCTCTAAGAAGTTATATCTTGAGTCATGATTATCTCAAGATACACATTAGTATTGTTATTATTTAGTGATAATTAATTTTGTGAGGATGAAATTTATTTAAGGGGAGGATAATGTAATATTATAAGTTATTAGGAATCATATTATTTCCATAAAAAATATTATAATTATTATAAAAATATGTATTCTTTCAAATGAATTGAAATAAATTAGGTAATCATCTATATAAGATAATAATTAAACTACCAATACTTTATTCTTTCATAGTAAAACATTAAAATGAAATCAAAGTAAACTAATTATTACTTATCATGGATTATTTCTCACCATGGATTATTATATCCTTTAAATGTTCATAAATTTAAAAAGGACGATAAATATAAATGAATAAAATCTCCAACATTCGGATATCTCTTGAGTCATCTTCACCATTAGGGGATCACTACTAGAAAAGAAAACCTACAATTAGGAATAAAATTATGAAATCAGAAATAATATTATGTTATTTAAAATGTAAACTATGGAAAAGAGAAGTGTGACTTAATAAGTGTGAATGAAATGAATTAGTTTAGTAAGGGTATATAGAGGAACAAAATATGGTTTTTATAAACACGGCCATTGGAAATGTGGTTGTTGGAAATACGGTCTTTAGATATATATATAAATTAAATAGGTATATCAAATTTGTGTTTTATCATTAGTAAATTTGAAATAATATAATTCACGAACAATAAATAATGAAATAAATATATTATATAATATATTATATATATTTCTGTGTGTGTTTTCATTATATATTAACATTATTATTTTTATTAATGTAACATACCGAGTATTTATAAAATTTAAAATAAATACATTAATATCAACATATTAGTAAAATATTTTTTTTTGAAAATAATAAATTTTTTTATTTGGTAAATATTATTGAATATAAAAAAATTCCTTAAAAGTATTTTTACAGGTGTTTTATATTACATAATAATAAATTAAATTGACCAATTTTAAAATATTTTCAAAATTAATGAATATATTTTAATTCATTAAATTATAAATTTATATGAAATAATATTAAAAAACATAATATTTAAAGCTAAATTCTTCCAATAAAATGATTTTCTTTGTATTTTAATGTTTCATTTAAAAAGAAAAATTTTAAATTTTTAAATTTTAATGTTTTACAAAATGAAACTAATTTTTTATTTAGAATTTAAAATTTATATCAGTATTAATTTTTAATGTGTTTTTTAATAATTTATTGTTATTGAATAGTGAAAAAATATATTTTTTACTAAAACTATAACATTTATGACTCAATCAAGAAGTAGGTACAACATAAAAATAATCTAAATAATTTTTATTGTAAAATATGAATCTAATAAATAAAATTATATAGTTTTAAATTCCATTCTCAATTTATAAAAAATTTGATTAAAATATTATGAACATGAACAATATATTATAATAAAAGAAATGGTTTTTTGTCTTTTATTTTAGTTAAATATTAATTTTGGTAAAAATCACTTTTTGAATTTTTGTAAGGAATATAAGTTTTAGTGGTTTTATTATAAGAAAATTTATAATATTAAAATAAAATACATTTATAATTTTTACCTACTAATAATTTTTATTCTTCAAAATACAATTTTCCAAAAAATGGGTAATGACACGTTACATGCAGTACTGTTAAAATTTATTTTTCATATACATAGAAATTATATATAATAAAATGGATTTAATGTTTGAAATTATTAGGTCCAGATTATATAACAAGTTCCATTCTATTTTTATTCCTAGAAAACAAATTACTTAGTTAAAAACTAGTTATCACAGCAAACGCCAAAGGGGTAAAAGGGTTCACCCTAAGGTTTAAAAGACATAACATGTTAAAAACATGTTTCTGGTTTAGTTTTCGAGTTTTTTGTTAACAAATGTTATCTAAACTATACCATTTCCCATTTTTTAGTCTTATTGATTTGTAAAACATGTTCTATATTTATATTAAGAAGAAATAGTTACAATAATGTCATTTTCAATACTTATAAAGGGGGCCTCTCACCACTCATTCATGATAAATCCCAAATATTCATTTACCCTTTAAAATACATATTTTTTACTTCCCCTATAATAATCATTCACTTCCTTACACTTCAAGACTTAATATTTTTTCTGGAGTCCTCACTTTCCAATGAATCCTCCAAGGTGAATTCAAATTTCTCAATGCAAGTAGTAACTTTTCGTTGGCATCGTTTCTTCTCGATCATTCCCTTTCAAGTATGATTTCCAAATATTCTAAAATTAATTTATTATTTATATAATTCAGAATGTTTTTATATTTTTTGAATAACCATTAACCGCATTTCATATAAATCATTAGGAAAAATGAAAACAAAATTTGTTTGTTTGTGCGGACTACCACCTCAATGAAGTAAAGTTTCTCATTTTTTATCTAGTTTTTTTCCCATTTTCTAAACTAAAATAAAATATAATTTTTAACCTTAAAAATACTTCAATATATAAATATGAATCAATAATAATGATATTATTCAAAAAAACACCTTGATAACCATACTCATCCTTTAATTGTGTTATGATAATGTATGGTTCGATCTAACCACCTACATCAATAATGCCATAAAATAACATAATTGATGACTAAGAGAACTCAATTACTAATAATATATGGTATTAATAGTTATATTCTGATGTAATTTGTTTTATAATAATTACAGTAGTATTAAATTCATTAAATATGATACCAATATCTATTCGTTAAAAATTGTTGAAACATTCTCATCGATGATTCCATATTTAATAAGAAAAAAAATACCACAGAATGAAATTAGAAAAATATAAATAATTATAAACCATCAATTCCAGTAACATTAATGATCTGGTAATGATGATATTTGTGAGAAGAATGAATAACAACACTTATATTGTGAAAATTGTTTTATATGATCATGATTACTCACACCATATATTAAAAATAGTTAATAAATAACGTATTTACATGTTTACAGTAATTAGAAATGATTTTTATAAAAGAATATAGATAAAAAAAATTTTCTAAAATGTGTTATCAAGGTATTTATTTTTTTATACAGGATATTCAATCACTTTCAGGGATGTTAGTAATTAAAGTTATGGGTCTCTTTGTCCCAAATTTCATTTCTCGACACATATTTATTATTTTAGACCATGAAATATTTTATATGTCGTGATAATTTATAAATTTATTTATTTTAATATATCCATGTAATTCATGGTTCTTTTAGAGATATTTATATTTCTTTATTTAAATGGTTTTCAATTCCATGACAGTAGTTATGTAGGGATCTTTGTTAACTCAACCCTCTTCAATGAGTTTGAATGCTTCTACTTTAAATTATTTCTTCGATGTTTTGTGGCTTCCACCATAATATTTTCATTCATGGTACTAAATCATCATCTCTAAGGGAGAATTTACTTTTCATTTTGATGAATTCCTTCCAAAAAAATATCATTGTTGAGATTAATTAAAATCCTCTTTAACAATATTTTCCCTACTTGTCCACATTTTCCTTTCTCAAAAAATTTTTATTTTATAATCAGAAAACTTATCTTATGTCATCTCATGTGAAATTAATAGTTTAATTCTTCTATTTTCAAAATTACACTCTTCTACCATTTTTATGACGTTGTTTTTTAATAAAGGTATTTCAAAATATTAAAAAGGGTTTTCTATCCTCTTGAGATAAAATGTTTTATCTTCCTCTCCATATATCTTTTTATTACACTTTTTTCCTTTTAAATTATTTGTTGTACAAATTTATGTTTAAAACAAAGTTTGTTCGAAATATTTCATTTCACCATTATAAACATTTATTTCTTTTTCAAGGCACGTAATTAATTATTTCTTAAGGAAGTAAAAAATTTCAAAAGGTTTTCAATTTATAGATTTCATACCATTATGTTTTTTAAAGGTATAATTATTGATATTTATTTCATAATATTTATTTTGAAAATATATTAATTTTTGTTTCTCTAAATTGTCCTATCCAAAAATGACATTCAAAAGTGACCCACAACTTTATCACATATGTGAATGTTAAAATAGTTATCTAAATAATATTTTATTATTTTATTAACATTTTTCACTTTATTTATAAAGGCCTTATTTCCATGGATGATAAATTTTATGGACCACCCAGTAATTTTTTTATGATTTGCTATTTTGGAGTGATTTAATTTTGGGTGTCAACCCTTTTCATTCTTCACGTAAATTTTTTTTGATACCATATGAAAATATTTTGATTCCCAATTTTCCTTTCGTGGGTTATTTATAATATAATGAATGATTCATTACAAGTGAAACACCTATATATGGATGATTGATGGATGGGGTCCTATATCACCCTCTAAAGAATAGGATAAGGTTTTACATCTCATCATATAAATATTTTATCTTTGGGATTAGTTTTGATTTAACTATGCTTAAAAGTATTAGTGTGGGTATAATGTTGTTGAGCTATGATCACAAGACTATTCATGGGAATAAATTTAGGTTAGCTATGATCAGAAGGTTATTCATGGGTGTAATTATTGGTAATAAGTACTCACAAGGTTGTGTAGAGGTATAATTATGGTTAATATATGCTCACATTGTTGTTCGTGGGTATATTTCTGGTTATGATCTTCTCACAAGACTTTGGGTGGGTATAATTGTGGTTAAGATATGCTTATACAACTATAAAAGGATATAACTATGGTTATGATATACTCATAATGATATGTGTTCTTATACCTATGTTTATTTCCAAATCTTATTCATATTCTTATGCTTGTGTTATGATCACATGGATCATGTTTATTGACTATTTTTTCCAAAAACATTTGTTCACATCTTATGTCATTTCAATACTTATAACATGAATCATGATTTATCATATATGCTTTCATGGATATGATTTTTTATGTATCTTAATTATACCCAT
Source organism: Viscum album (assembly GCA_963277665.1). Classification (NCBI taxonomy): domain Eukaryota; kingdom Viridiplantae; phylum Streptophyta; class Magnoliopsida; order Santalales; family Viscaceae; genus Viscum; species Viscum album. The sequence goes on from OY728131.1 coordinate 270,444,428, forward strand.
ATTATTATCTTATTCTCAATTATTGTATTCTATTTCTATCACTTATGCATACCCTTACTGAGCATCTGAGCTCATACCTTTCTTATGTTTCCATTCTCCAAGTTATAAAGATGAGTTAACATATGAGGAATTTAAAAGGTAGTCCAGTGTGGTAAGATTATTGGAAAATGTTCATAAATATTTAAAAATGAGTTTCATATGTGGTTGATCCTAAGAGACATTAAATTATTTGTTCTTGGCCTTGAGAGATTATTTTGTGGGGTTTAAAGTATAAATTTTGGAAACAATATAAATTAATGATATATTAATATACGTCTTTTATATGTTATTTGGTAAAAATCAGTTTTTTTTAAATCATTTATGAAGAAATTAGAATTCTAAAAAGTGATAAAATGTGAAGTGATTTATGTTGGATTTTAAATGTGAAGTTGAGTGTTTTACTAAAGCGAGGTTTTAGGTGTGCAATTTTAGTGAACTGAGTTTTGAAGCCTTTTTTATTGGTTGTTTACTTTAAATAAAAATGATATTTTATCATTTCCAATTGATGGTCCACATTTTGATAGATTTATTGATTTTTGATTTTGATCTTCATTTTGGTGGGACGTATTGGTTTGATATGTGGAACAATAATGGGAAAAATAATAGTTCTGGTTCATTAGCTTCTTTACACTATGAAAATTTTAGGAAAATGATGGTCTCAAGAGATAAACCTCCATATGATTCTATTAATAACATTTAGGTGGTCTCTCTTATTGGTGGCTCTACCAAGACTCAAGATCAAGTGGTAAGGCTTGAATTATTTTTTTTCATGAAATATACCTAATAGTTGAGGAAATTGTATCTACACATATATGGTGTTTGGTTTTATAATTGATCTTAGTTTCCAAACCCAATATTTGTGTAGAGACTCCATTTTCTACTTGTAATACATTTAAATATATATAAAAATATATTCAGAGCTAGGTGCTAAGAAGATGTGCGATTTTGAGGCTCCATGCACTCAGAATTAATTTCATAAAAATATTATATATATTTTATATCACACACACATGTTTTATTACATAAAAAGGAATTTCTCCTACAAGTAATATAAATTTAAAAATATGATACCATATATGAATCCGGAATGTGAGGATTACCCAATATAAGTTATAAAATAGGTTTGTGTAGGATGTCTGGATAAAGTTACTATTTGAGGGTATACTGAATAAAAATAAATAATTATATTTATTTATATTTAATTGAATGAACTAATTATATTTTCTCTATAAATACACCATTATAGAGTATCTTGAGGGTTATCTTCATAAACATGGGATCATTGAGATGATGTTATACCTCTCTCCATCATTAGAGAATCTTGATCAAACGACAACAAGCCTCTGGATCAAGGGGAATAAAGACACGTCAAATGAAAAAACATCTCTGATTCATTTTTGATAATGTTATTCATCAATGAATGATACAAGTAGAGGAAGGCTCATTATTTTTTTATTCTTCCCCATATGATTTAAATATTGACCATGATCATTTCCTTATCTTTGATCTTCATTTTTCAAGAACCTTTTCATTCTCCCACATACTTATTTTCCAATTATTAATCAATTAATATCTTTAATGCCATCTTTCTCAAAAAAATATTCTATAATATGTATTCATTTGTCTAGAATACTTGGACAGTTATTGTTTCACCTTTCTCAGATTCCTCCTGCCCAATCATTCTTAGCATTTTTCATTTTTGTGCTATGAGGTCACTGTTTGATATTGTTGGGTGGGATTGATCATGATTGAAGCCACAGATAAATAGAATACTCATTAGTAATAATGGACCAGGATGATTTGTAAGATATGGGTTATTCCCACATTGATTAGAAATCTATTGAGGAAATGGTTGATGGTTGGATGGGCCACTAGTGATGGCGACGAGTATGAATTTAACTGATAAAATGGTATTTTTTTTCTAGCCAATGGAATACCAAACACGATTTCTATATGAGTTTAACATAAATTTGGGTTAGTATAGAGATGAGATTCAAAATTATTTTCACATATCTAGATCATTTATAGAATATTTAACTTTTTGAAGATAAATAACTGACTACATGGTGTGTATTGTGATGAACACAAATCATGTAGTACCCATATAGCTACAACATTAGGGTTTTGGAAAATCTAAGGATCTAACACCATGTGGATGATACACATGTGATTTTACCCTCCCTATGTAGATATTCTATGTGGTATAAGCACACAAGTAGGAGCCCATGTGGGAGGACATGTCATATACAAGAGTGCATGTGTATGAGCATGTTTACACAGACATGGTCAAGAGCACGAACAGAACCCTGGGTGGATGACATAAGTCATATATTCACGGTATATGTCATATTTGAATACATGTGAAGGGAGAAATGTACTAGTAGGAACATGTCAAGGAAACAAGGTGGGACCACATGTTTTGTGGGTCCCCTTACATATCTTGTACCCCCCCCCCCACTTCCTTTTATGGAAAATTATACCTCTAGTATCTACTTAATTTGGACTTATATTGTGGCCCTTTAGTAACCTATATTGATTGTTTTTCTACAATCACACTATAGTGGCCTTCATTATAGATTTTAAGACATGATACATGACATTCTAGGAATTATGGTTCTTTACACAGTGTCCACTGATGGTAGTGATCATGAATGACCATCGGAGAAATTAGTGTGGCACCCTCATGTTGGGTAGGGAATGGGTCATATATATACCATTAAAGTTTAACCATATCATATATATAAGGAATGGTTCCTCGACCACTAGAGTGTAAACCTCTTACTTGCTAGGGAATGGTTCCTCTATATTATATCTGAGTGGATTCCTCTTATGGTATCCGAGTATAGTTCATCGACACTAGAGAGGCACCCTCCGATAGGGTGGAGAATGGGTCTCTAATACAATTCAAGTGGAACCCCCATATTCTATCATGGTATGGGTCCTTTACCACTAGAGTGGAACCCTTATACTAGGTAGGTAATGGTTCCTCTATCTATTGTTTGAGTGGACACCTATTACAGTGTTAGGGTATAGTTCTTCAACCACTAGAGTGGAACCGTCCTACAACGCAGGGCATGGGTCATCTATTAATTAAGTGGATCTCTCATGTTATACTATGGAAAGTGTCATATACTAATATATTTTTTCCCCGTGACAATTTGGCATAGTAGAGAGGTGTGTCTTGACTTTAATTTTTCTTCGAACATATGCATGCGATGTAGGGAATCATTTATGCACCTCATGGAACTAAAAGTACTTTTTACTAGGCTAGTTTGTGATAAAGATATCCCCTTTCTCTCTCATTTAGGCATATTTTTGAGAGAATATATATATCTTTATCCATTTCATTATATATTTTTACTCTATGGATTTGGGATGAGTTTTTTATTCCTATCATGTCTCTTACTAATCCCCCTTCATCTTTTGGGGAGTCCGACATGGTATGTATATACTCCCCTCTACATGGTCATTTCCCGCACATGTTTTATCTTATGAAGATTGTGAATAGGTATAAAGTAATTATAAAGGATCATAAGAATACTCTAAATAATGTGACTGTATTTGGTGGTCAGATCTTAGAGACTCAAAGATGGGAACTATCAGCATTTTATTTTTAGTAATTTTTAGGTGGGGTCATCTTTCTAGTTGGGCAATTATTTTTCCTTTTTTATTTTTTAATTTACATTGTCTAACACATTTAAACTATAGCGTTTTTACATGCATGGTTTATTGTCTAGATGTCCCATATTTTATTTTTATTCATATACACATCAACAAGTATATGGCCAGGTTTTTGAGTATATATATTAATAAAAGTCCTTTCATATATTTTATTACTTTCTTTATTGTTGTCCACTCCAAAGACTTTGGAGGGGGGATGGGTGTAGTTTTAGATTGATACCCATTTTGTCAGTTCATGAAATATTGGGGTCAAAGTAGTTTATTCATTGGGATGGTGTGTTAATTTCACCCTTACAAATATTTGGTTTGAATTTAGGTCAACTGTTTCAAAGTGTATCAAGTGTATATTTCAGGCTAGGGAACCTAGTTTTGGTGTAGTTTCCAATGTATTCATTCACCATGTAAATTAATACCTACCTATCGACATAAAATATAGAGATATTGGTTATAAGGAACAATGCTACATGAATCATAAAGGATTTTGTCCTTTAACTTCCCTTCATGATTCATCTCTCAAGTTATATATATTTTCATCTGACCATGGTACATCTTGATTAAAATTTCAGGATTACTCCATTGTAATATCCATTTAGATTACCAATTCCATATTTTGATGATGATCTGATGAGTGATGAGGCCCTAGTTCAAGGTCTGTCATGAAATATTATTCCTCTAGGTGGAGAGGTATTAGAACCCACACCTATTGAACAGTAGATCATAACATTGGATTAGTTTGAGGGTGTGCATAATATTACCGCACATTATGAGTTCCAAAACCAAAGGAAGTTGAGGTTCTACTATGATCCAGATCCCCTAAGAAGTGTAAGATTGGATAAAGTTGGTGATATTTGTTTTTAGAATTATCCTAACACTGACTGATTAGGTGGATGCACTGCTATCTATCCATTTCAGTGAAGTATATGAGAACTAGTGGAGTCTTGGTATACATATTCATGATAATTCAACACACTCACAGACTGACTTCCAGATGCTATTTTGTTTGGAGTACTAACCATCATTCTTATGATCAGTTTGGATTCATGAGCTTCTAGAGTTTTAGTATGGAGGGATGATAGTTTCTTAGTATGATGTGATGTTTCCAAACCTTATACGATACTCCCTCATCATGATATAGGATGGATACTTCATGGCATGGAAGATTGAGTGTGGTCCCTACAGCGATATTTATTCTAGTGTAGTACCCTTGTGCATTCTCACCAAGGATGGGGTATTGGAGTGGTTGCTAATGATGGAGGGCTTCCTATCTAAGGGACACCAGATATCTAGAGATTATAGTGGGTGTTATTGGGCGGATTCATCTGGAGCAGCTAGCAGTCACCATTCAATGATATCATAGCATAGGAGATCTTCCTTGGATTATACTCAAGAACATTTTCATGTAAAATAGGGACCATCTAGTGGACCAACAGTAGTATAAAAATTTACTTTAAGGTTAGTTTTTTTTACTATTAACATCGTTTTTCTATTCGATGTTAATAAAGACAACATTGTAAATGATATTCATAACGTCAGTTTATTTAATGGATGTGAAATAATTTATTTTTTGTTGTATTTTTGTTGGTTATTATTATGCTCTATTTCAAAATGTAAAAAAAAGTAAACATTGGATGTCGATTTTTTGGGATAACAAACGATGAACAGTTAAAAAGTCAAATTCTGTTATATAGAAAACCCGACATTGAAACTTCATTCCACATCGGTAATTTGGATAACCGACCTGAAATCTGTAATCTTTTTTCATAAAGTCTTGACAGAGCCTACATTATTAGAAAAAACACAAGAAATATTGACTAAAAATTCTAGAAACTAAATGAATTAAAAAAAATAATCTGGAATAATCAATTAAGTTTCATTTTATGTTGCATAATCCTTTGAATCGATATGTTGGTTCATATACCTCTTATTTTTTGGGATGAACTCGTGTAGAAACCACAATGGTGGTTGATCAGAAATTTCAAAATTCGATTTTTGAATCTTATCAGGAATATTTATCTAAAAAATCTGTCATAAGAACTCTATATCATCAAAAAAAAATTTATCAAAAAGTTTCTCAATAAATAAACACAATAATAATGAAATGAGATGATGAAAAAATACAATACTAAAATCATCAAATGAATAATTGATGAATATTTTGTGTTAATTGAAGTGAAATTGAAGAAAAATATTTAAAAAGACAGTATGTGAAGATATATAATAATTGTGAAATTTTTTTTGTAGTGATATAATAAAAGAAGGTGGGATTTGAAAATTTTAAACTACATTGTTAAAAAGTTGAATTTTAATTAATTCATGTTTTAACATCAGGATTATTTAAACTGATGTTAAAAGAATTTTTTCGATGTTTATTTTTTTCTAAACCTATGTGGAAAGATTCCTAGCTAAAAAATTTCATGTTAGTTTTAAATAAAACCGACAAAAATCCATCCCCTCGGGGGGTTCCACATCCGTTGGAAAATAAACCGATGTGGAAATCCAACCATTCCAATGTTTTCACAGTGGTATTATACAAAACTAATGTTGAAACTGATTTGCGGGGTATTTTCCACATCATTTTAATAAACTGGACTGGAAACTTCTATATGGATCTCTTTCGGCATTGGTTTTATATAAAACTGATGTGAATAACTTGGTGCGCATGGTTTTCAACATCAGTTTATTTTTAAACCAATAAAGACCCATCTCCCTAGGATGGGTTTCATGTGAGTTTTATAGGAAAATGATGAGAAAATATTTTTAATGTCGGTTTTAATAAAACCTATGTTAAAACCACAAAGTTAATGATATTTTTCTACTATTGTAAGGAAGCTTGGGGACAATCAGTACAATTCATGTGGTAGGGAAGGTAACATGGCGTGTGATTTTTAAACCATATGTGTCGAGGAGTGTAGGTAGATATCATATAGACTACCATGAATGATGAAAAATCATGATCATGAATCACCCAAGAAAGCGAAGGGTGGCCCCTAGGGAGGCGGAGCTGGAAGAAGAGCAGTTGGGGCTCCAGGAGGAGTTCTAGTTTGTTCATGACACTATGAGATCCATCCACTACGCCCAGAATTCCCACGTCAAACTCGGGGAGTTGGCAGTCATGGACGCCAATAGCTGCTAGCTATGTATGTGTATGACCAATGGTGCATGAGATGATTTGATGAACAATCTATTTTTATTCAAATCTTACTTCAGTATTAGTAGACATAGGTGTGATTCATTACATTATCTATTTACTCCGACTGTAAGAGCAGGAGATCCTAGTTGAGGCTTTACCCCAACAACTTTTTCTTGAGATTCCAATAGTTAATTCTTCTTATATATCTTTTATCTCCTAGAATTTTGAGATATCTATTGGTGGATAAAAGTTATAGTGGGACCTTTTTTCATAGTGATGAATTAATATGATGAAATATTGGGTATGGATTCGTTTTCCACCTTCCAAGACCAGATAGATTATCACTGTAGATGGTTGAAATTACACCTCACTAAATTAAACAGATTCTCATTTGTGGGTGATAGAGATCTCATGGAAGGATGATTAGATATGGTGAGCAGGATCTTCCATCATGTTAACAGTTAGTTATATAATGTATCCCTTAGTGAAGAAGGATCTTCGGGCATAGAGATTCCTTCAATCATGGTGGATTTTATAGATGTCATCCTTGAGGACATTCTATGACTGCCTCCAATGTAGGAGATGTATTTTTTTATCAAATAACATACTCATACTACTTTTATATCTTTTGATCATATCAGATGTTCCCTACTAGGATCCAGTAGTTGTGGCTATAGTTGGATAAACTTCTCATGAAGGGTTTTATAAAACACTGTGTGTCCCTAGGGGCATATCCAATGTTGTTTTTAAAATTTTTGGATGAGATATTGCTTCTTTGTTTTGATTATCATCAGCTAAACTATGCCACGATAATGAAAAATATCCACTTTATGAGAATTGATAACCTCTTTGATCAGTTACAAGGCAAGAGTTGGTTCTTTAAGATCAATATCAGGACTATATACCACCATTTGAGAGTTCGTGAGGCAGATATTATGAGGCTAGCATTGTTATGTTCCTATAGATACTATTAGTTCTTGATGAATACTTTCAGTATGATGAATTCCCCTATTGTTTTTATGGATTTGATGAACCAGATACTCAAACCATACGTGGACCTATTTTTTGTATTCATTGAAAATATACTCATATACTCTACATGATAGGAGAAATATTCTAAGCACCTGAGGATGGTCCTAGATTTATTTCGGGAGCACCAGATTTATAGTAATATCATAAAGTCCCAATTATACATCCATGATGTTCAACATATAAGGGATTCCATTTTGGAATGTGGATTAGATATGGACCCATTTAAGATCAATATAGTGCCTGTTTGGGATCCACCCAAGATCATGTTAGTGGTGCAATGTTTTTGTGGCTTAAAGGGGTAATACGGATGGTTTTTGGTAGTCTTATCTAGAATTATATCCCATTTGACTACCCTAAAGTAAAAAATATAATATATTTACCCAGAATGAGAAGTTTTAAAGATCCTTCATAGATATTAGGATAAGGCTACAGAGTGCACCTATTTTGAGGCTATCGGGGGAGAACGTGGAGTATGTAGTGTATTGCAATGCCTTGGGAGTAGGGGTACTATATGTTTTGATGAAGAGATGGGATGTAATCACATTTGGTTTGAGGAATTTTTTACCCCATGAAAATAACTACAGGACTCGTGACCTAGATATTGTAGTATTAGTCCACATTCTATTGATGTAGAGGAATTGTCATATGGGAGTGTTCATTGTTGTTTACTTATACCATCAGATTTACAAGTATGTATTCATGAAGAGAGACATGAACCTGAGGTAGATGCATTGGTTTGATTTCATATAAGATAATTATTTTGAGATAGTTTAAAATTATGGGATTGGAAATGTGGTTGAAGATTCCCGTAGTAGGAAGTTATAGGATTGTTATTTGAAGGAGGTGTCTGAGCAGTAGGATTACTTGCATTTGACCCGGGTTGAGCAGGAGGTTTCATTTTTTATTTAGTTTTTGGTGTTGATTCCTCCAATAATATATAATTTGATAGATTTTCATTTGTGGGAAATAAACTATGATGTATTTAGTGATGAAATAACCTCATAAGATTCACCAAATGGATTTTGTGAAGGATGTAATCACATCATCTATTTTTAGGTATAAACGGTGGTCACACTCTTGATTTGGGAGGAGGTGATGAGATAGCTTCACACATATCCTTTGGTTATACATAACAGTGTTGGGAAGATGTATATGGATATTTGGTGGAAACTTTGGTGGGCTGGTATGTGATGGAGTGTGGTTGAGTTTGGCTCTCGGTGTCCCACATGTCAGTAGGGTAAGGTTGTGCACCATGGTATGGCACATGTTTTGTGGCCCCTAGAGATCAAAAAGTTAAAATGGGATGGAATTTGTGACACTTCATCCCTAGATAGTGACAGTCTATGATTCCATCTTGGTGTTAGTTAACAAACTCATGAAGTCGGTGCATTCCATCCTATCAGTGAGTGGAGTTGGGTGGATTGTATGGGGAAGTTGTATGTATGATAGATCATTATCCTTCATGGGTTTACCTCAACGATTGTCTATGACTGTGATGTGAATTTAATGTAACAATTGTGTAGAGGCCATTATGATGAATTCAGTACCCAGTTTCAGATGAGTACAACCTTTCACCACAAAAAAGATAGGAAGACTCAACTCACTATCCAGGAGTTGGAGGATATGATGAGGGTTTTCCTGTTACAGTTTATACATATATGGGAGAATCACTTTTCATTAATAGAGTCTCTGTACAATAAGATATAACACTCAACTATTAACATGGATCCTTTTTAGGACCTATATGGAAGACCCTACAGGTCAACCATATAATATAATTAGATTGGAGAGGAATAACTTATTGGGATAGAGTTAGTACATGTAGAAAAGTATAAGGTGCAGGTCATCTGTAAGTGGATTAGAACAACCTAGAGTAAGTAAAAACCTTATAAATATTGACATCATTTTCCCTTGGAGTTTGATCATAGATACCATTTTTTCTTCACAGTATCCCTATGATTAGTATTGCATATTTTCAGCTAGGGAGGCAGTCTATCCACAATGTTCATTGGATCGTTCATGATCATGTAGAGGGTAAGAAATGATTCTTACTTTTTATAACTACCCCTACAATTGTATTAGGTGAAAAAATTCTTCCATGAATTACAGCTGAGGAGACACATGAATGAGGCCCCTACACATTTTTGACCGGTACAGACTACACGTCAATGATGGATATTATTTTATAGAGAACTTGGTGGTAATAAATGATATGGAGGAGAGAATCCTATATTGTCATAGCATTCCTTTGGTTCGTGTGTTGTGGCTATATTGGAATATTCATGGGAGTTCTAGGGAGTGGGATATCCATATATGAGCTCATTATCTAAATCATTTTCTTATATTTTTTCTTTTTAGGTTATAAAATCTTGAATGATGAAATATTTTAGAGACCTTTTTTCCTTGTAATACTTCCAAATGTATTTAGAAATATTTTTGGAGCTAGGCATTGAGGTAGAAAGGGATTCCAAGGATAGATGTTCAAAGAATTAATTTTATAAAAAATATTTTATATATTTTATATCACATGCTCAATTTATTTAATAAAATTGGATATCCTATAAATAGACACTCAAATAAAAATTCTAAGATCACAGTTGAATCTAAAACTTTAGGATTACCTTGGGCAGAACATGAAATGGGTCAATGTGGGAGGTTCTGATTAAGCGACCTTTGGCGGGTATGTTTAATTAAAATTAGTAATTAAATATATTTATTTTAAATTAAATTACTTAGTTATATTTCCTTTATAATTACACTATTATTTTTTATCCCTAGGATTGTTGCATAACCATGGGATCCTTGAGGGGAGGTTCTACCACTCTTCATAATTAGTGAATCAAGATCAGAATAAAACAAGCCTCTAGATCAATTTGAATCGAGACATAGTGAATGAAATGAATGCACATATTCATTAAAGAGAGTTTTATTCATTAAAGAATGATATGAATTTATTTATGACTCATACTTTTTAGACACTTATCGATTTTATTAGTAGATTTAGCAATATCAATTCCTTGTCTTTGATCTCTGTTTATTATGAACTTTTTTTGATCCCGCGTACTGATTTTCAATTGGTTATTAAATCTATATCTGTTATTTCATGTTTCTCCCCCAAATAATTCCAAATTTTTAATAATTGTCCACAAAATCTTTTACAATAATTATTTCACCTATTTTCTTATTTTTTCCTCCCTTTCGTGCTACACATTCCTCATTCTTGGCCTACGTGGCCATAGTTTGACATTTCCAAGTGACATTGAGTGGGATCATACCCTTGAATACATGGAAAATTCAAGAATGGAGAAATAATCCTAATGTTTTATTAAATATGGTTTATTTCTATATGAATTTGGAATCCAGCGAGGTGATTGGTTATGGATGGAGGTTCCACGAGTGATAGCGATGTGTACGTCTTTGACCAAAAAACTGGTAATCATTTTTCTAACAAAAAGAGGTCGCAAAATGATGGTTGGAAAAGTATACCTTTGATTTCAAGTGTCCTTGATGTGATATTCAATGTTGTTTTCATGGATCTAGATCATTTGAAATAAAATTTAACTTTCTAGGAAAACCCTGACTACATGGAATGTACAGGGATGAACACACAACAAGTATTACCCATGTGGTTGTGGAGCTAGGGTTTTGGGAATCTTAAGGATATCGTGCCATGTTTATGGGGCACACACACATTGACCCTCCCTTATTGAAATTTCATGTTGTATAATCCCACAGAAAGGACCTCATGTTGCAGAAAATGTAATGTACCAGATCACACAAGCACAACCAAGTTTACTTGAACACTAACATGAGCATGGATATGACCATGGATGGCTACAACACACCATGTATTCCCTATAAACACAATTTAGGGATAAATATGTAGTGGTTCATGCACCCATATGGACATATCTAGGATTTCTTATGGGACCACTGGTCGTGTGGTTCTCCTTACATGATGTGATCCCCCTACTTTATTTTTAAGAAACTTTTATAACTCATATCTTCTTCATTTTTACTCATATATTGGTCTATGCGTTGCCCATCCTGATTTATTTTTCACATAGAATTAAATAGTGTCCTTAATATGGGATTTTTAGATAAGTATCTAGTATTTATATGAATTAATATTCTTTAGTAGATATATAAAGATGGCAGTGGTCGGGTAGGATCATCAGAGGCAATAGAGTGGAACACTCATATAGATAAGGGCATGGGTCGTCTATCAACCATTAGAGTGGAACCCTACTATAGAGATAATGCAGGGGTCCTCGGACAATAGATTATAACCCTCCTACTGTACAGGGCATGGGTCCTCTATCTGTTATCCAAGTGGAACCCTCCGATAGTATCTGGGTATGAGTCCTTGAAAACTATAGTAGTGCCCTTCTACTAAGCAGGGAATGGGTCCTCAATATGTTATTCAAGTGGAACCTTTTTATGGAATAAGGGTATGGGTCCTCAACCACTAGAGTGGATACCTCATACCGGGAAGAGAATGGGTCCTCTATCAGTTATCCATGTGTCACCCTCATGTGGCATAAGGGTATGGCTCCTCGACCACTAGAGGAGAATCGTCCTAGTGGGGAGGGAACAGGTACATAATATATTTTGTGTAACTCTCTTGTTTTACCATGGAATGGGTCCCTTTCCTAAATATTTTGTCCCATAGACTATAAGGAATAGTGGAGAGGTGTGACTTGACTTGAATGCTTCTTTGGATAGATGTGTGAGATATAGGGCATCATTGATGGACCACTTGGAACTGATGGAACTCTTTCCTCTGTTGGGTTGTGAGATAGAAATCCCATTTATATCTCATTAAGAATTTTTTGTTGAGAATATATATATATATATATATATCCATGTCATTGGATTTTTTTACAATATTTCTTAGGTTGAGTTGTCTATTTCTATCTGGACTCTTATAAGCCCCACACTAGCTTTCAGGGAATTATAAGGGGTATATATATACTTACCCCTTCATATGATTTTCCCGCATGTTTATTGTCTAATGTAGATGATGAACAATATAGAAGTGATTATAAATGATAATAGGGATACCTATTTTTATTTTACCATGTATGGAGGTCAATGCTGGGAGATTCCGAGTTGGGATCTCTTAATATTTAATTCCTATTATTATTATGTTGGGAAAACTTTTTGTTTGGGAATGTATTCAACCCTTTTTACTTTTCATTTTACACTTTCGTATTCATATACACCCTTGAGGTTTTACATGCATGGTTTATTCTCTAGATATTTCATATTTTATTATTATTCCTCTTTACTTATGTATGGATATGGTAGGGTTTGTTCGTACAGGTACATTAGGTAAAGGAATCCCATATTAGTTATGCTATTTGGTACTTGTAACTACCCCTAGTCTATGAAGGTGGGATTGGGGTAGTGGCAGATCAATCCCCATTTTTGTAGGTTGTGACACTATGATTTTATTAGTTGTGTATCTTGAGTAGGGGTTTTAGGTATGATCTTGGTTGGAGTGATATAAATTCTGTTGGTTCATCCAATGGATTAGTTTTTGTTAGAGATTTTGGGATGATTCATGGACTCCAGCCAAGGTTTATTTTATTTCCCCCTTCATTATTTTGGATCTAGGTTCACTGTGATCATATTTGAAGAACATACTTTAGTGATGTGGTTTTTTTCGGATCTTTAGTTATTGAGGTGATTGTTACCTAGTTATTCTTAAGTAGTAATATTTTCTTCAAATGAGAGAGCCTAGTTTCTTTTTAAGTTTCTCATTCCACTTTTGGTTTTTTAGTAAATATTAACTACTCATTTTGAGTTTCTGTTCCATTATTGTTGTTAAGATCATTGTTTGATGGTTTTTTTCATGGAGATTTTGTCTCGGTGGTGACCATGTATCTTTTATACATTTTTTGGTTGTGTTGTGAAGCTTTGGTTTTAGCGGATAAAAAATGTGAATCTTGGGTGGCTACTTTGAGGTTGAGAATGAGTGTGGTATAGTTGTTCTCTATTTATATATGTTTATATTTTTTTGATGTACCATAGGTATAATTCCATGACTGAGGTTTTGGGTTTCCCTCTTTTCAAGTTCCTCAACCTATGGGTTGATCCTTGTTATTCCAAGATGAGGGATGTTTCATTTGGCAGTGATTTTTCTTAGGATTCCAAATGTGGGAATTGGTAATTTGATTGAACCTTATCTTAGAGTCATTGGGAGAATCCTTTTTTGAATGTAGATTTACTTATAGAATTTTGATGGAGTTTATTGGTTTATTTGTATGATTTACCAATGAATTGTGGGTTCTTTAGCTATTTAGGGGAAATGTGTTCTGTCTGGTGTTAGGTCTCTTGGATATCATGTGTTCCCTTAACCCATCACTTTAGAAATAGTATATAGGGTGTGGAGACCTTAATTGGCCTTTTTGGTTTCATAAATATTATGATTTATTATAATTAATTGAGTGCATCTTGGATATATTAGGCGTAGGTAGAAAATGTGTCCCATTAGTGCTTATATTCTCTTTTAATATTCCTAGTATCTCATCCCCCCCACCTTTCACGATGTTATAATTTTTGCGATTCATTTTATTCCATACACAACCAATGGATTTATGGGGTTATAAAGAATTATGTTTTGGTGATCGTAACACCCAATGTTATTGTTATATTATTTGTTAAACATTGTTTTTGGGTAATTTTTTTATAGACATTATGGGTTTGGAATTTAAATTTTGGGCACTTTTTGGGTGTCACACTGTTATCCTAAATAGTAGGTGTGTCCATGAGATAGTCATACATTTGTGCCATAAATTTATAACATTTACTATTTATAGATTATATATTTTTTTTTAATCTATGACTGTTATCATAGGAAATGGTGTTATTTGTTTTGGGGGTTCCAGCATCCTCTATGTAGTTAGCGCATAATTTTTGAAACTATGGGGCCAAACCATTTGTGTCACATAGATTCTAATTTTTGTGAAATTATATTTATTCTTCTCATTGAATTAGAAACCCAAAACCCCATATTTATCTCTTCTATTATGATTTGCATAGACCGTCCATATCCCTCATATATCAAAACAAATCACCCTTCAACACCACCATATTATATGTTGATTGAAGGTGTTCATTTTAAGACTTGTTTGAAAATATCTATAATAAGAACTCCTAGTTCTTCTCTTCTCCCTCTCCTCTTGTTTCATCTATATTTCATCCTTCCCCATAATTGCGTTCTGATTTTTCAAAATATTAGGGTGACGAGATTGACTATTTTTTGTGAATTAATTTTTTTTATATGTGATTTCTCTTGGACATCGTGTTTAGTTTATATTAAAATCATTGAACCATTCACCATCGATTGGAGGTATGATTTCCCCATGTCCTAAATTTTAATTATTGAATCATCGATTTATTATGCTCCACATTCAAGTATTAATTATATAATTGTAGTATTATTGGTTATTATTACATTTATAATATTAAAATTTGAGTTTTATCTTGGATTCCATAGAAATTGAATGATTTTCATGCATTAAATTCCAGTTAATATTTGATTTTATGTGACCCCACACACCATGTTTTTGAGAAATTTCTAAAATTTCCCTTTTGAATGAATTATGAGATTTTAAATGATGTTTGGGTCTTCAATTTAAATTCTAAAAAAATTATTTTTCATTTCCATTGATACATGGAATTGTAAGTATTGATAAAGTGTTTAAATTTTTTTTTATATCAATTGTGATATATAGAAATGATTTTCCCTTGTTTAGGATTAAAAGTGAATTGGAAAATGATTTTTCGACCATTTTGGGGGTTTTAATGAGAATATGAGTTGTTTAATTGATGGTTTTAAAAATGGAATAATAAATCATTTTGGAATAATTTTTTAAAAATTTGATTTTGATGTGTTTATTTAAAAGATTCATTTGAACTAAAATAAAAATGACTATAAATGAGTTGATTTTTTGAGTCTCAAATTAAGTACTATTTATCACATAGAATGGTTTTACAAATAGTTTTTTTATGTGTTAAAACCCCCAATATCCCCATTTTATTATGATTGTTATGGGTTATTACCTAAGGGAAATACCTTACATTTTTATTGATATGATGGAAATGTGATTTAGGTTTCTTATTGTTAGAGAGATGAAGGTATGGGTGAGTTATTATTAATGTGTATGATTCTTGTATCAATAAACATTGTTGTCTGATCACATAACAAAATTACATGATATCCTGAGTAGATATGTAGTAAGAACATGATTAATGTCAAACTAATTACTTCACACCCTAGATAGTGACCCCTAGTAACATTGTTTTATTGGGCTAGGGTAGTTCCCTGGATAGTCTTGTGTGGGAAAGATAGAGTATATAGTACATTTTTGAAGATTATACATAAGATGGTAGCTGGTCTCGTTATTTTGGTATTATAGGATTATATCACATTAGGGACAAGGGTAGATCCCATGAAACCCATTCTTCGTTTAATAGTTCAATGTCGGTGATTTATCTGGCTTCTTGTTGTATCCCCTGATTGATTGACCTATGTGGAACATTTGGTAAATTCTTTTTATTTATGGTTATTATTTTATTTAGGGATATAGTACTCTTTAGTTTATCCAATTCGTCATTAATCATTTATTGTTTTTATAAATGTTTTTGGTAAATGGTTTTTAAGATAATAGTTCTTTAATAAAAAGGGTATGTTTGGAAGGGCCTGTGTGTTTTTTAAAGATATATTTCATAGTGATTGTTTTCATTTGATAAAAATAAAAAATAATTTCATGTAAAAATATTATGAAATTTTTTCATATTTTATACACTTTATATTTTATTTCAAACTAGTTTGAAATATATTTATAACTAAAGGTTATGTATGTGGCAAGGCGGGTGGTATCCTATTGAGAATTCAAGCTCATGCCTATAAATTATATTTGAGTTTCATGTTTTGGTTCATATATTTTCTAGTCTGGGATCTTGTTTGATTGGGTTTTTATGGTGACTTGTGGAGTCACATAGATTAAGGTTAGTTTTTTTTTTCAGATTACCTTATCACATCGGCCAAAAAGGTAAATTCAGATTTCTTTTCCCTAATAAGTGGTGCATTATATATGTTGATTCTATAAATAGATCTCATGAATTGTATCTTTAGTGGTAGTTGGAGTTTATTTTGAGGTTTTCTTTGTAATATATTATCTTAATCTATTTATATTGATTATTTTTCTTCCTTTCAACATATTAGTATTGGTATGGACATTCAACTTACTGAAGGTTCATTACATATTTTATGGTGAAGATCAACCATTTATTTAATTACTATTGTTTGGGTAAAATCTATACAAAAGATTGTTTATTTGATTCCTAGAAACTAGTAACTCACCTATGTGGAAAGGGAATTCCCTTCAAGCTAGTGACAGGAAAGGTAGGGTGTCTATTCAAGTGGAAGCTGATGTTGGTTTTTTATACCTTCTTAGATAAAAATGAATAAACTTGAAAAAAATGAAAACAAATACTCAACAATTATTGAAAAAAGCATCCTCTATAATTATAATCCACCTCCCCAAAAAAATTTAGTCCAATTTTCATGTTTTGGGATTTTTAATAAAATAACATTTTTTAGAATCGATATTTTATCAAGTGGAAATATAATAAAGTCATATTTCCTAAATTCCAAGTACAAAATATATATTTCTCTCTTCCTATGTACAACCCAAATATAATTATAATAATTCATTCTCAACATATTAATTTGATTTTCAATATTTACCTTATCAAAAATTATAACTTTTTGATAATTCGGCACATCATCTGTTTACGCTATTTTTAATTTTTTAATTTCTTTTTTTTAATTTTTTTTATATTTTTAGACTTGAAAAATATCTTATAACTTCAGGTGGTATCCCAATTATCCAATTTAATCATGTTTAAAAGGAATTATCTCAATTTGTTTGTAGTTTTATGCTTGAAGTTTTCATTTTCTCAATATGAAAGCTACTCAATATAATGATAAAAATTCTATTTTCCTCATGTCATAATTCTTATTTAACTAAATTTTCATCAATATAAAATAATTTTATTGATTCAAAATAATTTCCTTCAAAACAATAGAAAATATCACACTAAAATAAAATAAGTCAAAAAAAATTGGGTAAATTCTGGGAGAAAATCAAGATATTTTTCACTATTCGGAAAAGTATATGAAGATCAAATTTCCTACCCCAAAAACAGAAAAAGATTAAAAAATCAAACAAATAATATGAATATTAAATATTTTGGAACCACTCCCCCGCACTTAAACCATTACTGCAACTTATTTATTCAAAAATGATCTTATCATCTTTTCTTACAAAATTTTATTAGGAAATAAATAATATGAGGAGAATGGAATGATACAACTCAACTTATTTTCCATGAAATACCTAATATTGGATTCTAATTAATTCGAACAAAATACCTAAAAGTAAAAATAAGAAAGAAAACATAAAAATTTTATCAAAAATAATAAAATGAAAATAAATTGAAATTTAAATGAAATAAAAGGGATGAATCTTTCATTAACATCCGTGTGGGCCTTAGGTTTTAACTACCCCCATAAATTCAGTACTAGTGGTCATCCTAAATTAGTTGGTTGGAGGGGTTTATTTGATATATACCACCACATAGATTTACTTACAATTCAATTCAACATGAAATTTTTATTTATTATAAAATGGATATATTATATCATATCTATCGCCAATGAAATAAGGTATATTTTTTATTATAGGGGTGGGAGAAAATATTTCTGAAACTCTTTACTGAAACCATTTATTTTATAGATGCATCATTAACATGTGGGGATTGATCATAATGTGATGAATTAAAAGTGTTATCAAAGGGTGAGTATGTCAATATCTACATTTGAGTGAAATTAAAATAGTCTAAATTTAGATTTAATTATCCACATTAATAAAAACATTAGAAGTTATTCCTTCAAGAAAACTCCCAGGAAACTCTTCATCTTAAAATTGTATTATCACCTTTTCAAAAGAGGTGATATCTTAAAATTCATGATCATTTTCAATGGTAGTTCATAGCTCATCCAGATTTGGAATATTAGTATAAAATGGGTGATAAGTTGTTTCTAACAATGATAAATCAAATGTAACTAATTCTAATGAATGGTTTACTCTCTTTATTAATTCATCATCAAGATCTTGTTCTTGAATTTAATCTTATGGATGGGTTTCTATAATATATGGAATAGTGTAATCATCTAATACATCCTAAAGACCTTCAATATCTTCATAAAATATGAAAGGGGTAAGAAATTATTTTACCTTGACTTCTTCTTAACCAAACTATGGAAATTCATGTGATAATAATATAATATCATTGGGTAAATATTCTAATCTAGTTCTCTTGAAGTCCTTTTTCAAGTCCACTATAAGCTCCTATAATGTTCTCTTTGTAGTTAGATCCCCCCCCACCTACATAAAAAATAAATAATTAGTATCTTATATGGGTGATGGTGAGATAAAAATAATAATTTTTTCCTCAAAAAATAGAAATTTTATTTAAAAATAATGAAAGGAATAATATGTAATTTAATGGTTGGATCCCCAAAAATTATTCTATATTTTGACACACTTGATGTGGGGTGTGAAATTATTATTTATTTTTTCTAATGTATCTTATTTTATGATTATTGTCATGTCCCTTGAGGAGATTTTGAATTCTATCACTCACTACCCCCCTAATAGTTGAAAAATATTGGGGGTTGAAATTTATAATGAAATACTAGAGAATAATCACAAAAATGAAAATTTTGATAGACAGAAGTTAGCAATAAAAACCTTGGTCTTAGGGGTTGGAAACATTGGCTCCTTCACTATTCATGATTTTTTGTATAAATTATATTTGATATATCAATTCATTATACATGAATTGTTATTAATTACCTTTATTGTGAAGGAATTCCTAAAATATCCCTTTGGAAGATAAAACCTCACATCCTCTAATATTCAAGAATTGGGTGAATGCTTCAATCAATAGCGTGACACATAACAAGACATGACTCCATTATATGCTTTTCCATCCCTCAAACCGAATGAAACAATCATATGATGATCATTGTTCAGAGGAGATAGGTAATAGTGGTTTGTTAGAGAATAGAGTGATTTTAAAAATCATATCGAGTGTTAGTGGATAACCACAACACCAATCGATAACACTTCTCTCTATTTCACAACAAAAAGAAAATAAATGTTGAGAGTCATAAATAGTGAATTTGGTAACACTTTGAAAACATCCCTCATGGACAACCCCTAGGTTATTCATGAAAAATTATGAGAGTAAGATATCATAGTGAATATAAATTAATGGAGATAAAGTGGGAGAAGAATAAATTTTTGGTATAAAGAGAAACAATTTATTAAAACATGTAATATGTTCTTATAGAATAAAAGGAGAAGAAAATATAAAAGAAAATAATTATAACATCTAAAAAACAGATCTTCCACTTAAATCCCAAATATAATACATCATCCAAATTTAAGTAAAACATATTTATAAAGTTGAGGGTAGGTTAGGTTTATGAGTTTAATAAAAAAAAGAATTTAAAAACCATGCCAAAAAAGACTCGTAATTTTTATTTTTTCTTTATCCATCATAGAGACCTAACAAGTGGTTTTTTTAGTTTAATGACATATTTATTTCATAGTTTACTGATTTGTTCTTATATTTCATCCCAATATGACATTTATTAACATGTTATGGATTAATCATTTCATTGATGTCTAGATTAATGAATCTAGAACAACATTGACTTTGGGGCCTATTATCATCATGAACAAAAAATATCCAACTTCAGATCTTATAATAATATATATAAACATTTTTAAATTTCTATGAATAAATTTCAAATTAAAAATCAATAAATAAAAATTTTAATGATAAAAATACTAAAGTTAAACTAAAATGGAAAACTACAAATTCGACGAAATTTTCAAATTCATGTTAAATTATAAATTACTATTATATCTTCACATAAAAATTTTATTTTATCAATTAATTTAAAATATTAATAACAACACTTAGAAATAAAAAATAAGTCAATTTTCATAACTCAATCCAATTTATTATTATAATTTAAAAAAGTAATAATCACCCTTAGTGGGATCTAAAATATTAAAATTACGAGTAAAAAAATGAAAATATTAGCTTTTTCAAATCCAAAACACATCAATTGTTCACACTTGTGAAATACAAATAATTTTAGAAACAAATATTATTTTTATTCTTAATTATAAATAAATAGAAAAAAAAATATCCATACATTATTGAAAATATCATGCCTCTTTTATATGTCATATCCACATCACCAATTCAACATAATACATAATTCATGTTACATGTTTGTGAATAGAATGTAATTTAGTGGAATTAATGTTTTTACAACTGGTGTTGTAAAAAATTCATCTTTCCTATGTTATTCATACAAAATCTTTATTTCCCACTTCCTTGATAAAGCCCAAATGACATTATTACAAGTCAGTTACCCACTTCTTCTCCTGGTGTTAAATATTATCATCAATAAAATTCAGTCCTTTTTTAATTAGACCCTACATTTTTTCCTTATTCTATTTTTTTATTTTTTTTATCTTTTTGTTTATATTTTTTTTATTTTTTATTAATATTTTAAGAGCCTAAATATTTTACAGCATCATGATGAATCCCAATTTCACATTTTAATTCAGTTTCAAAGGATCTTTATAATGTATTATTCATTTTCTCCATGAGGTTTTCTTTTTCACAATCAAAATTTTACTCAATGTAGAGTTAAAAAAATTTTATTACTCTTATTGTAACTCAAATTACACTTAATTTTCATTAATTTACAATTCATTTTGTGATTCTAAAATAAAAATTCATATAAAATTAGTTTAAAAACTCACTGATAAATAAAATAAGTTTAGACACATCAAAATCAGTTAATTCCTAAAAACTAGCATGATGTTTCAAAATTGGTTGGGAAATATTTAATGGCAAAATTTTCAAACCTAAAAAACCAGAATAAATTAAAATTACTAAACAAATATGTGAATTGGAAATATATTAGTTCCATTCTCTAACACATATATTATTACTATCCATTTTTTATTCAAAAATAATATTCCTATATATGCATGAGTAATTTTATTAGGCATTAAACAAGATAAGGGAGAAATGAATGACACAATATAACTTATTGGTCCTATAAGGATTGACTTAAGATTCTGGTTTCTACCTACTAAGAACCTAAAAGTAAAAACAAGAAATAAAATATGAAACATTAATTTAAATAAAAAAATGAAAATAAAATTAAATGGAATTAAAAGAAATGGGATAAATCTTAGTTTAATCCCCAAATGGGCCATGGTTATTGAATTCCCCTAGAAAGGAAGCACCAGTGGTCACCTATAATTTTTTAGCGGGTTAGGTTTCTTTATGATAAACCACCACATATATTTTCTTAACATGTGATTTAGATTGCATTTATTATAGAATATTTGTAACATCCTGTTGCTTTTTTAGGAATTCATTTACCCATGGATTGATAATGTTTTGGTAAGGGTTCATTTCATGTTGTTTTTGGGTGAAATATAAAAAAAATTACATACTCAAAGGGATATTCATGGTTGGGACTTGGTGTGAAAAAACTATATGGTTTGGACCAGGAAACCATGTAGCAATGTTGGAGATACTGGAAGGGGCACACATTCCGTCCAAAAATTGTTGCCACCTCTTCAAAATTTTAAACCCCAAGAAAAAGGGGTAATGAATAGTTAGTGCATGGTTATTATTATTATGCGTCTTAACCATGATCCCCAGACATAAGTCCAGTAGATGTGCATGGTTAATTTACACTATTACTGCTAACCATGAATCATTTCCAAAAAAACTATATGCCCAGTTTTTAATACTCATAATTTTTATTTTAATAATATTTACCCCCCCTAATTGAAGACCTATAATCCCTCTATTCAATGCTAAAATTATTTCCTTGAATTTATATGATCTTAATATGTGATTTTTTATCCTCAACCACCTTTTCTGGGAGGATCGAAGTGTGGTTGAACTCATTCTATCTCCTCTAAGAAAACTGGATCTTCTCTCCTGTGGTTTCTTCCAATAACATAGTCATTCCAACTTAGATATTGATAGAAATTTATATAATTGATGGATAAAATGACTATTTTCATGGATCTTGATTCTAGTTCACTTCAATATATCTTTTGTTCCTTCATTCTTTGTTGGATTTTATCCAGGGTTGGTGTTGTTTGTTGCAATGCCTTGTTTTAAAGGTAAGTATCTCTTTACAAATGGTTAATTCATTGATTTTATAATTTTTCATATAAATTCATTTTTTATATATATAATTTAATATATAAATTATTGAAATTGATTTTTTTAAAATATTTCAAGATTTTAAAAGAGTTTTTCATTAAAAATTTATTTTTCACCCCATGTGTTTGTTTAAATGATTGAATGGTGGTTTTGATTTGGAAATAAATTCTAAAACAATATAGTAGTTGGGATGGGACTTTAAAATGTTTTATACATTTTGAGAGTGGGTTTTCAAATATAATTGAAAATATTTGTAAATTAGGAAACTTGGGCGCTTTATGAAAGAGACATAGGAATCCTTAGTGGGTGTGGCACTACTATGGGTTGTTTTGGGATATCGGTAGATTGTGATAGGACTCTATATTGGTTGGATACAAATTCATTAATATGTCTAGAATTTATTTTTCTATAGGCTTGATCATGACTGGATAGTGGGTTTTCATTTATGGATATTTATCACAAGATGGGTTATATCTTGGATTGTTCCTCACATTATTTTATATTATATTGTATCGCATACCTTTAAAAGATGGGATTTCATGGATATTTATTTACTTAAGTACTTCATGGTGTATGCATAATATCTTAAACTTTATTAGTTATAATTTTCATATTCCTAGTTTGATAATATGAACGGTTTTAATGAAACCAAAATTAAAAATGATTTATAAGTGGTTTCGGATTTAGGAAAAGTAATTTGTAAAAACTATTATATTTTTAAATCTATAAATACATCATTCTTGATATTAGACCATTTATTGATCTTATTGTGGAATCCTACTAGTATATTTTTTCACACCCTACTTTTACCTTTGGGTATTTTTAGATTTTTTATTTCATGATTTAGGTTATATGAATGTCATCTTGTAGCATGATGGATTCTCTTATTTTTGTTGCCTTTAGTTTGGTTTGGTTTGGTTTGGAGGTGATGATGGGTAACATGGAGACTTGTGGTCTTATCAAATTCAAAATTTTATGGTTTATATTATTTTATTTATTGTTTGTATTTGGTTTTGTCTACTTTTTCTCCTCTTTATGCTCTATTTTTTTATATTGATTCATATGTAATGAAGAATGTTTCTTTTATCTTGTTATACCTTAGCATAATGGATTGGGTTAATTGGTGGGATTAGTTGACTCTGGTTGGTTCATTAAAATTTGGTATCAAAGGGATACTCATCTAGAATTTTGATAATACTTCCTGAGTTTGGTTTTATCACTTAGGTAGACAGGAGTTAGGACGGTCATAATTTGGATAGTAGGGGCATAAAATGGGTCCGGTGTGCTCACATCTATGACTGTACCAATGTTACCATGGGTGGTCGGAAAATTTTTATCAAGGCTGAGACTTGGAGTTTGAGGTCATTTAAATGAAATTTATGCAATGTTTATTTAAATTAAAAAATTTATTTCCATTATAATTTTATCCTTTAATTAAAATGATTCATAATTGATTTAAATGTTGATTGTTTTAATGATTTATTTTTTATTCTTATAGTTGGTCCTATGACATTGGAATTTTCTCATTACTGATTGGTCATTTTATTGTATTTATTAGGAAATGAATATGAGAATATATATTCAAAATACGATAGATGAAGCTATGAGATAGGTTCCAATAGAGAATCCTCTTTTGGATACTTCTTTTCTTAAAGTCATTATCCATATTGTTTATACTTTGGGTCAAGTGATAGTTGGGAATCCAGGATGAGTTGTGATCATGATTCAAAATTTACCAAGAAACATCAACTTATTTTCCATGGTGACAAAGGACCCCATGAATCTAAATATTGTTTGTATTTAATTGATAGGATTTTAAATTTCATGAAGACACATTAAGACTCTAAGGTGGGTTCACCAGGTATTTTTTTAAGGACTGATAATAAGATTACATGACTCTATTATGTTTTCTATGTTTTCTAAGGATCTTACCTAGACATATTTTAAGAAAATATTCATCTATTAGTTTTACCCTAAGACATTGTTGGTAGTGAAGACTCGGGGGTTATATCCTTAGAGAAAGGATGGTGTACCGTCCTAGAGTATCCCATCTATTTTTTGAGTTACTGTACTTTTCATTATAGTTTATCACCAATAAGTACATGAAGGATTGGAGGTTTGGGTTGGGATTGCAACCAGATATTTGGTTGATGTTGATCCTCATTTCCCTTATGTCCTTTACAAAGGTGGTTCAAAATGATTCTTTGCCTAATGTACACATAACTACACATTCGGGTTTGGGTAGAGTTCTAATTTATACGACAATTAGCCAGGGTATTTCTTCTAAAAAAATTGAAAGTGAAATTTTGTAATGTTTTCTTTAAGACTGATTTCAGGTGATTCATCTAGATAGAACATGGTTATTTTATACTAGTTTTAGAATCATTGTAATCCCATACCTAAATATATAGAGTATCCAAAACTTTTCATCATTCTTGGAAATCTAATCTTCTAAATAATTTCTAAGAATGGATTTCAGAGGGCAGTAAGGTAGAATCCAATCTCACCAAGGGTTCACAGCATTATAAATATTCTTCTAAGGGTGGTGGTTCTCATTCTCATTCCAAGGGGTATGTTTATGTAGAAAATAATAGATTAATTTATGTGGAAGAGTATACATAAGAGGAATTTAATGAAATTCCATCTTTTGTTAGAAGTACAATGATTATTTTATAATCAATGATGGTATATTTTTTTCAAACAAGTTATATTCATTATTTTATATCGAGAAATTTGGTTGATGTGTTGGGTATAAATTTGAAAATTATTTCATTCATTTTTGAACAAACTAGAGATTTGGGAAAGAGGTCTAACTAATGTCTCATGTGCCCCTTATGTCAGGTGACGATAGCAAGATTTGAAGTTTTGTGGGATTTCTCAGTTCTTGTTCTTGATATCTTTGACATGGTTATCAGTATGGATTTGAAGATCATCATGAAAACTAGATTGATTGTTACCATTTTCCTTTTCAGTTTCTATCATTCGATGGGTTCACTCATATCTTTCATAGTGGCTACATTTATATATTGGAAAGGTAAGGTCATGTTGTTCCATACGATGGGTTAATCTCCTATCATTCATCATAGATGTTTCTAGATGGTGTTATCCATAGTTCAGATAATTTTCTTCTGATAGTGGTGTGTACATAGTCTAAGGGTTTTATGGATGATTTTTCAGGTTTATCTCTGTAGATAGAGATCATGTTTACTTATTACCAACTACCCAATATGTGACCCATTTATATTCCATATTATCAAATGGAACCTAATGAGTTGGTATAATATAAGGACTATCTTGATGACTAGGATGCTAAGGGATTTATTAATCCCAGCATATCACCATGGGATTCCCAAATTCTTTTTACTATGTTTGAAGAATGGTGTCTAAATCTTTTTCTGGATTATCAAAAGTTAAATTGGGTAAATGATAATAACAAATATTCATTCCCCGATATTAATGATCAGTTCGAACAACATAGAGGGGTTAATTGGTTATTAAATATTGATCATTAGTTAGGGTACCAATGGTTTAGAGATTGAGAAAAGGATATAACTAGGACATTATTTATGAGCTGGTATGTGAATTTTTCGTTTTTAGTTATGAAATTATATCTCACTAACGCTACTATCATATTTATGGAATTGATGCACTGAATCATTCATCAGTTCTTTGAACCTTTTTATTTTTGTTCATAGATGATATTTTGGTGTACTCCATGTTAGAGTAGGAGAATATATCAAATTTGGATATCATTCTTTGAACCCTGAGTGAACATCACCTGTATGTAAATCCTTACAAATGTATGTTTTGGATGTGTGAATCAAATGTTAATGGAATGTGATATTTGAGAATGGAATCTCATTAGATCATAAAAATATAAAGGTAGTGATGTCTGGGTAACATCTAAAAAATGTGTTAGATATTCAAGGATTCTTGGGTTTTTTTGTTACTATAAATAGTTCTTTTAGGGATTCTCTAGGAATTCATCTTTAATTTAAACTTTAACCCATAAGGGTGAACAGATTGAGTGGAATGATATGGGATAGATGTCTTTCATGGAGTTCAATGTGAGGTCTACTTCAAAACCCATTTTGATTCTTCCAAAACTAGGTTTGGGTTATGATGTTTTATGTGATACTTCCGGCCCAGGTTTGGGATGAGTCTTAATGTATGAAAAATAAGTGGTGGTATACAGATCATTACTGTTACTCCCTCATGATAAGAAATACCTAATACATGATCAAGAGTTGGAAACATTTATTTATTCACTTATAATGTGGTGTCACTATCTTTTTGGGGAGCCGTTTATTATGTGGTCAAATTATAAGAGGTGGAAATATATATTTACTCAATGGAATATGAACATACAGAAGAGATATTGGGTTCAATATCATCAAAACATGGATTTTTTTATTAAATATAATCTCAAGAAAAGAAATGTGGTAACTAATGATTTGAGTAGAAAATTACGAACTTAATCTATGGTGGAATCTATGGAGGAGTGGTCTCTGATGATTTGTTCACAAATATGTTCTTGGAGATAAAGGTGGTTGGTGTATGGATTTTTATGACTTTGATGAGTGAGGAATCATATTTCAATGAGTGAGTTTATCTCGAGTATGTGATATACACTATGTTCCAAAACATTTGGGAAAGACTTTTTTGTTGGGGAGACCTTGGGTGAGTGGTCTCCATCTCCCAGTGGAAAATTATGCTTTCATAGAAGTTTTGTTGATCTGTTCTCCCTGAAGTATGAGTTGATTAATAGTAGACACCAATATTGTTATTCTATATGCCCTATGAATACCAAGATGTATCACAATTTTAAATGTTGATATTGATGGTAATGGATGAGGAGGTCAATTTTAGTTTTTCATTAATGGTGTCTCACTTGTCAGAAAAGAAAATTTGAACACAAAATATTTTCAAGGTTGTTACACCATTTACACATTCTAGTATGGAAGTGGAATTATGTATCCATATACTTCATCATTGGTTTTCCATAGACTCCTAGTATTAAGGATTTTATTTGGGTGATCAATGATTAACTTAAAAAAAATTCTCTTTCCTTACATATCAAGGAGATGATGAAAATGTTATATCTTGGGGACTTGTATGTCTGAGAGATCAAAAGACTTCATGGCCTTCTGATTATGGATCTATATAATAGGGACCTATGGTTCACATCTAGGTTTTGGAATAATTTTCAAGAGATAAAGGGATACTACTTGAAATGGATCATGGGATATCATTTGTAGATGGATTGATAAACAAGTTAGGATATCCAGCTTCTTGAAGATGTTCTCTGATTGTGCATTCTTGATTTTGGAGACACATGGGAAAATAATTTTACTCCGTTCCACATTTCCTATGATAATAGCAATTATTTACTATAAATTTATATCAATTTGAATCATTTTACTGTTGTCCATGTAGATCTACCTTAGGCTATGCAGAGTTAACAGAGAGGTGCTTTCTTGGGAAGAGTTTCATTTTGGAGATGACATAAATCATGTAGTTGATCCAAAAGAGGTTGGAAATTACCAAAATATATCATATATTTTTTGTGTACCATTGGCTTCTGTTTCTAGAGTTTGTGGTTGGTGATCATGTTTTTATTATAAATTCACCTTGCATGGAAAATCATCAGTTATGTAAATAATATAAGTTGGAACTGAGGTTTGTGATCCCCATTGAGATTGTTGAATGACTAGGGAATTTTTACTATCTGTTAGATATTCAATATCATTTGACTTCTATACACAAAAGTTTTTGTGTTTCCCAGTTTAAGAGGCATATAAAATTTCCTTCTCGTGTTATTGGATTGGAAGGTATATATCTTGAGACCAATTCCACTATTTTTGAGAAACAAGTTCCTAATACAGATTTTCGAGATAAGGTATTATACAAAAAAATGATTCCATTGGTTTGAGCATTACGGCAGTCCGGATGGAATATCCATGAGAGTTTGGAGTGGGAATCATTGGTGAGGAATCGTGGACTATCTTACTATGCAGATATAGTATCCTGAAATCCATTTGGGGATATAATGCATTTATTGCGGGGAGATTGCAACATCCCATTACGTGTTTTTTGGTATTCCTTCACCCATGTTTGGATCCTTCTTTGGTCAGGGTTCATTTTTTTTGTTTCAAGATAAATTTTGTAAAATATTTATTCTTAAGGGGATATGAACAGTTGGCACATGGTTAGGGAAAACTATTCAGTATGGACCAAGAAATCAGGTGGATATGATAGAGCCATTCAAAGGGGCGCATAGTTTTTCCAAACCATACAGACAACTATTCCAAATCATACAGCCATATACAAAGGGGTTAAGTATGGTTGTTGAATGGATAATGGGACTATGTGGACTACCCATGAACCCCAAACAAAATATTATGGTAGGGTTATAGTTTATCTTCATTACTACTCTTAATTGGGTCGGTTAACCCATAAAACAATACATGATTTTTTAAAAGCTAAAAAATTAATTTTAAAAATCATGAACCCACAATTTGAAACCCATAATACCTCTATTCATCCTTAACATAATTTACTTGGATTTAGAGGCTCTCCAGAATATTTTTTTTCCCTAAAACCCCTTTTATTGGCCAATCAAATAATATTTGATATCTTTCGATCTCCTCCAAGTGGATCATTACTTCTGTGGTTTCTTGTGAGACCTCATTCTTTCTACCATAGAGTTTAATTGATCATCATCTAATTCTTGGGTCTATAATAAATTTTTATCTTTATTCTAGTTCGTTTTTCGAGATCATTGGTGACTTCATTCTGCATTGTCTTTTTCTCATGGTGGGTGTTGTCCATTGGGATTCCTTGGTTTGAATTTATGTTTCTCAATAAAAAGGGTTAATTCATTGATTTTCTATATGTTCTTGTAAATTACTTTTAATTTTGTATTGAATTGAATTTATAGATGATTTAAAATAATTTTATTAGAAATATGAATTTTTATAGGGGTTTTGATTTAAATACTAATTTCACACAAGATTTTTTTTTAAATCATTGAATGTTGGATTTGATTTGGAAATTTATTCTCAATCTCACAAACAGTTTTCTTGGCTTTGAAATTTTTTTATTAATTGTGAGAATTGTTTTTGAATGGTAATTGAAAATATCGTCACATTAGGAACCTGGGGTGCATTTCAAAAGATAAATAGGCATCCTTAGTATGCATGGAACAACTAAAAATTGTTTAGGGATATTGATGGACTATGAAAGGACTCGATATTAGTTGGATCCAAAGTTCATTATATGTATAGTACATATTTTCCAATAAGATATTACCAGAATGTATATTTCTTTTCCACTGGGGGATATTTATCATCGGATGGGTTTTTATCCTGCATTGTTGATCATAGGTTTTTATATTTTATTTTATCATATAGCTTTGCCTGATAGGATTTCATAGATATGTTTTTACTTGGGTACTTCATAGTGTATGGATATGATTTTATGATTTATCACTTCTACTTGTTATATATCTAGCATAAGAATATGAAAGGATTTTAATAAAACCTATGGAAAAATTATTTATAGGTGTTTTAGGATTTCTGAAAAGTGAATAGTATAAACTATTTTTTAAAAATGAATAACTTTTGTATTATCGATATTAGACCTTGTATAGATTCTATAGTAGAATCCTAGAGGTATTTGTGCTCAAAATCTAATGTTGTAATTTATACGGTTTTAGATGTTGTATTATAGGATCCCGGTAAAGGAAATGGTATATTATAGCATATTGACTAATCTTGTTGTTGTTTCCTTCAGTTTGGTTTGGATTGGGGGAGGAGATGGGTCGCATAAAGACTTTTGGTCTTGTCTAATTAATACGATTTTGGTTTAGCCTATTTGATCAGTTTCATGGATTTTTATATGTCTCCTTTATTTCCTAACAGTAGTATATTTTTGTGTGTTATTTCATTTATATTCAAGACTTGTTTCCTTTATCTTGTTATAACTCTACATGATGGGTCGACTTGTTTGTCTTATATAGTTGAATTGTTTATGTTAATTAAAATTGGGTATTAGGGGGATACATTTACTGAAGTGTGATAACACTTCTTATGATTAGTTCTATGTCTTAGGTGGAAATGATTTATGACAATTTGAATTTGGATAGAATGTGTGGAAAAGGGGAAAATACATTTCACTTCCATGAATAAACATGAGTTACTATAGATGGTTTGAAAATTCATACCATTTTTGAGACTTTGAGTTTGAGTTCATCTGAATGAAAAGTGTGGGAATTTTATTTAAGTTGACTTGTTTCATTCCTTTTTAAGTTTCGGGGCCAAGGTTGATGGAGAATGTTTTTGGAATATTTAAGATGTTTATTTACAAGGTTATTATTTTTTCTTATCAAATATGATAAATCAACTAACATTGTAAAATATTAAAATAAGACTCAAAAATATTTTTCCCAAAATATCGATCTCACTTTGTTAAAAAAATGTCCATCATAATGATAAGAAGTTGTTTGGTTCAAATCAGAATCACCTCAGGTCTAGAATTAAAGAAGATCATAATGAGGTTCCAATTGTAAAAATATTCACCAGGTATGTAATAAAAATGTGATTATTCTAACCTGATCTTAGAGTTCTCATAAATCCTAAGTATTCTTTAAAACATGTGATGCAAATATGTTAAATGAAATGGGAGTAAAAGTACTGGAAATCATATTTAGTATTTTTTCACGATATTAATAATTGTGATGAGTAGGAAATAGTGATACTGAGGCTTAGGAAGAAAATTATGTTACTGAGTCTCAAGAAAGATAAAATGTTTTTGAGGAACATGAAGAAAATTATGTTGTAGAAGATTAGGAAGAAAAAGATGTTGATGATGCTTTGGAAGAAATGTTTTTATTGATACTGAGGAAGAAAAATATGGTACAGAGGAATTATTACTGAATAATTCATACTAATGTAATCATATTGAAGAATTATTAATAAATAAATCATACTGAAAAAATCATACTTTGATTTCTTAATGAAAAAATCGTATTGGGATTTCCTAATGAAAAAATTATACTAGGAAATCATAATTGAGATTTGAATTGGACTGAAGTTTGTTACATAATATAGAAGTTATATGAAGTTGTTATAAGATTCAAGAAAGTTCAATAATAGTTGATAATATTTGACAAAGTCATAAATCCATTCAAAACGGAAGGATTATTGAATTTCAAGGAACTTTAGTTGAGTGGGAAACTTGTTAAGAATCCTATTGAATCCTTTCCGGGGAACCTATAAAAGGATAAATGTACTGTGTTATTTATCTTATGGTTGTTATATTCATTGGGAAAGAGATAATATCTAACTTCTTAATGAGGGGAATAAGTTTTTCATATTTTTCTGGGTTGTAGATGCTTTGACGGATTGAAGTTAAAGGAGAAGAGACAATATCACGACATCATTCAGCTAATCATCATATTCGGTGATCTTCATATTCATATGATTATCATATTCTTCTTGCCATCGTATTTGGTTGATCGTCATATCAGGATGGATAATCAGTTCGGAATTTTCTTATTGGTATTTCCATAATGGGAAGAATCATACAAGGAAAATCAAATGATGAAGAATCAGACTGAGGTTTTTGTTCTTAGAATAAGATTTTTACATATTCTACTCTACTATATTTTAAAAAAGTTATTTATTTTTCATACTAGGAATGATCAAACATGTAAAATCGTACTGGGAATAATCATACTAAGAATAATTGGACTTATTTTTTCATACTCAGAATATAAGTGGTGCAGATTTGTCTCTACCATATTATAAAAAAGTAATATATTTTTCATCATAGGAATAATTTGATTGGGAAAATAGTATTTGGAAGAATTGTATAAAGGGAATCTTATTGTGATTAATGGGACTTGGAAAAATATACTAGGAAAATTGGGCCGACTTTTCCTTGACAATTTCTAGGAAATCCTTACCAACTTCTGGTTAATAAATTGAATATTTCATTTTCAAGGAATATATTTGTGGAAGAATATTAAGAATTATAGGTTACATATTTTATTACACAATTATTTTATTACCCCATTTGTGTTATAGGGTGCACATGCACTATGGGATTGCCTTCAAAGTGCTACATGATTGAAAGGTTATATCCTACTCATTTTATTACACACAAAACAATTGTTTCTTGTGTATTTTTGTACATTAGATCATTTCCAGACCATACTAAGGGTGTATCTATTCATATTTAATAGTGAACCTTGTAAATACTTGTGTTCCTGTGGATGTAAATTTGAATTGTTTTCAGTCGGGAAAAAGATTTAACTAGAAGAAAAGTTTGTTTCAATTTATAGTAAAGTCAAAATAAAATGTATCACTAATCCCCCCCCCTCATACTAATACAAATATCCTTATTGGTCACATTAAACTAGTATCAGAGCCATATATACTTCACTTTTTCATTCCTATAATTTTAGAATATATGGTTATGAAGAATAAAAATTGTTTGAATAGTAAAGATATTTCAGTTTTTATTGGTAATAATTATCATATATGGTGAGATAGAACATTGTATCATCTTATTTTTATAGGGTGTGTTGTTCTTGAAGCTGCAAAATATATGTTTCCTCCTATTGATGATAAAACACCTCTAACATATGTTGATAAGAATAATATAGAGAATAATAGAAAGGACAAGAATGTTATATTATCAACACCTTCTGAAAATGAATTCCTAAGGGATAAAGGATTTTCCACAGCCAGAGGTATATCAGATAAATTGAAAAACATATATGAATTCAATCAAAATGTTAAGAAGAAAAACTACACATATGGATATTGATGTATAAATATTTGATGATGGGTGAGTATGTATCAATTAGGGACTTATTTATGAAGGTGAAATACATTTTCAGCACTATCATATGTCTTGGTGAAATGTTTTATTAATCTACAGTCATTGAAAAGATATTGAGAATCTTTCCAAAACAGTTTTATACAAAAGTTTCATCATTTAAAGATATATATCATGAAACAATATCTTTAGATGATTTACATATCAATCTCATTAATTATGAAATGAGAAGGTATAAAGATATGAAAAACAAAACAAAATTTGATAGATTAATGTCTTTCAAGGATTTTAATAAAGATAATTCAAACAATATTCTTATTAAATATGAACATAGTAAATCCTATTCTGAAAATGATCTATGTAAAAACATTGATGATATTTTATCGTTATTTCCTAATAAATTTAAAAGTGGAAGAGGGAAATACAATGGTAATCTTACATAGAAATGTTTTGAATTTGGTGTCGTTTGGAATTTTGTGGATAATTTTCTTTAAAGAAATAATGAATATGATAGTAATGAAGAATAAGAAGACCAAGAATGTTAGGGAGGAAGTAGAGGGATAATGGAAATTTTTATTCCATAGTAAAGATATAAAATTCATCAAATCGAAAAGAAGAAGTTCCGTATCTAGAGATGAAGAAGAATTAAGAAGTGATGTTGAATCTGAAAAATATGTTGAGTACGGTGTTGAAAATAATTTTATTATAATAATGAAGGATAATGATTTTATAAGCATTAGTTCTGAAGAAGAAGAAACTAAAAATGAATTTCATTTGAAATAAGAGTTTAAAGAATGTTTGAGATGGATTAGAAGAGTTGGTAATCAAATCATGAAGTTGAAAGATGAATATTTTTAGAGAAATATTAAATAATTTATTTCTAATGAGAAATAATAGTAGTTGAAAGAGACTGATGATTTGAATAAATATCTTGAGGAAGAAAAGAATCGTAACGAGAATCTTGAGGTGAAGCTGGAGGAAAAAGAACATGAATTTGAACTTGACCAACCAAAACATTCTAAAGATGAGTAGAGAAATATAACTTTCATTAACTCTATTTCTGATGTTGGTGAAAATTCAAGAAAGGATAAATCTAAGAAGGATAAACTAAATATACCTTTAATGGTTGAGAAGAAGGATGGATTTGTTTCTGAAAATAATAAATCTAGAAAAGTCAAGTATATATCCATAACCAATAATGTTAGGAATTCATAAATCTCAAAGAACCCTAAGTCTAAAAATGTTTTGAAACATTATAAATCCAAAAATGATTTCAATACTTATAGTTATGATAAATATAAAATGAAAATGAAGACTTAGATTGATAATAGAAAGGTTGGTGGGTCAGAAAAGAAAGAGAAGAATTTGGTTGAGAAACGTATTCACAATTCCAATCAGTATGGATGTTTCAGAGGAAAATACTCCTTCAATGGATAATGCTATTATTGTGGTGGATTATGACATATGGAAATTATTTTTTGGTTCAACCAACAATATTATTATTCCATATGTTATGAAAGGAAAAGTTTGAGTGGGAATAAATACCAACAAAGAAAGAATTCATAAAAGATTTTAAGAAGAAACCTGAAATGTTAGAGTAAATAATGAAAATAGGTTACAACCCCTAGAAACTATTTGTAAAATATGTGGACATCCTAGAATATCTACAAAAGAATATATTTTATTGTTACCATCACAACAAAAGTATCTTAACAATTCTCAGATTCCCAAATGTAAGAATGAATGGCAGGAAGAAAAATCTATTGTTATCAAAAATACTATGAAAACTTCAAAAGAATAACAGCCTTATATTATTGATAGTGGGTGTTCTTATCATATTAATGGATATTTTAAGTTATTATATAATTTGAATGATTTTAATGAAAGAATAGTGAAATTAAGCAATAATGAATCATTGAAAATAAAATTTGTTGGATCGCCCATAATTGGGAAAGTAAAGATAAAATCCATGAAATATTTGTATATTGATGGGAAGAAACACAATTTTCTAAGTGATTCAGAATTTTATGATGTGGGTAAAAAATTTATATTTAAAAAATTAGGATTTTCATTGAAAAGTGAATAATATGGAAAGATAGTCACAAGAGGCCAACACACAAAAGGAAGTGTGTTTTAGGATGGTGAAATACTAAAATCTTGTTACTTGAGTATAGTGGAAGAGAATCAATTATGGCATAAAATTATGGGAACATGTTTCAATGATATGTGAGAAAGGTATAAAAGAATGATAGTGTTTGAGACGTTCCTGATATTCCAATAAGAAACATTTGGTGTTGTACTATTTTCTAGATAGTGATGATTACAAATTCAGTTCATAAGAAAGTTGATATTTGTTCAAAACAACCCATGGAGTTGATTATTTTTGAATTTTATAGGCCAATGAGAAAACAATCAACAAATAGAGAAAATTAATTCATAATTTTCATTTATTCCTTTAATCTCATTAATTTTTTATGCATATGAAACATAACTCCTATGATTTTAAAATGATTAAAAGTTTCAGAAGGAAAGCTGGAGCAGAATGTGAGAATACTATGAAGAAGTTGAGAAACGATAATAGTGGTGAATAAAAAAGTGAAAATTTTAAACTTATATAGAGAATAATGGAATTAGGCATGATTATAGTACACTATACACTCCTAAAAAAATGGGGTTATGGAAACGAAAAATATATGTCTCGTCGAAATGGGAAGAGTCATATTACTTGACCTTGTCCATTCTCTTTAATATTGGAGTCAAGACATGAGTATTAATGTTTATTTTTTAAAATGATGTTTCTATAGTCCAAGATCATGTATGAATCTATATGAATTTTTTTATACAAAAAATAAAAGTTTGAAACACTTAGGAGATTTCAAAATTCTATTTATTATAAATATGAAAGATGGAAACTATGGAAATTTTACATATATTGTGGATGATTTAATATTTCATACCTATTTTCTGAAAGGAATAGGATATATATGTTTCAATAAAAAAACAAAACAAATTTTTTATTCCATTGATGTTAATGTCATTAAAAGGATTCAAGAGGACAAACATGATCAAGAAAGATAAAGTGGTTGAGAAAAATAATGAATACAATTCTGATAAGGATATAAGAAATTTTAATACTACATAGGAAGAAGAATTAGACTCAGCTATTACCAATTATAAGGAAGATACTTGAAAATCTCATCCTTGGATGAGGAAACAATAAGAAGTTTCTAATATTATTGGTGATCAATATGAGAAGGATAAAATAATAACAACAAAAAATGCTATTACATATACTTATTTGTATTAAAAAGTCATGATGAATGATGTAAAAGAAAATTCTGAGTTTCTAAAATGGGTTCGAACCATGAATGAAGAGTTTGATCATATTGAAATTAATGATACATGGGAAATTATTCCTAATCTATACAACAAAACCATTATTAGAATAAATTGGGTTTTCCAAAACAAGCTAAATGAATAAGTTAATGTGATAAAAAACTAAGATAGATTAGTGTGCAATGGGTATTCTCAAATTTAAGCTATAGATTTTGATGAAACCTTTTCTTTGATGAAAAAACATGAATCAATCATAATTTTTCTAGATATTATTTCTTAATGAGGCTACATGATCTTACTAATGGATGATAAATCCTCATTCTTAAATGGTGTTGGGGATAAGGAAGTTTACATTGAACGTCCCTGTGGATTTTTTGTTGGTAAAGATGAAACCCATGTATATATATTGAAAACGTTTTTGTGTGGACTAAAACAAGCTTCAAGAGAATGGTATTCCAAATTGGATTATTCTTTAATGGAGATGAATTTCATGAAAGGAAGAGTTGATAGAAATATTTAAACCATATAAAGTCAAGAGTATTCCTTCATCATAATTGTTTATGACTATGATATTTTATTTGTTGGGAATGATGAATGAAGCTGTAATAGATTTTCCAAAGAGATGATAGAGGTATTTGAAATGTCTATGTTGGGAAAAATGAAATAATTTCATAGGTTAATTTTTTTTTAGAAATTTAAATACAAATCTATTTCTTAAGAAAATTATTCTAAAGAACTTCTTAAGAAGATCATCATGGAAAACTGAAACCCTATTTCCACACTGATTTGAGTGGGAACAATGTTGAAAAATATGGAGAAGGAAAATAAATTTATTATAAATAATTTCTAAAGCAGATTGGATGTTTCTTTTATTTGACTACATCAAGACCCAAAATAGTTTATGTTGTTACTTTGTGTGATAGGCTTCAAAGTTTTCCTAAAGAATCACATTTAATTTATAGAAAATTAATTCTCATATACATTAATGGCATATCATGTTTAAAAATAAGGTACGATAGCTCATAAATTATTTATTTGTTTGGGTATTCATATATTGATTTGGAAGGAAATATTGATGATATAATATCCACATCTAGTGGAGTATTCTTTTCGGGAAATAATTGTGTTAGTTGGCATTAAAAGAAACAGAATTCATTAATTGTAAGTAAAGATGAATCTAAATATGTTGCTTTCACTGAATCCACTACACAACTTATATTGATGAAAATTAAATTAGAAGACTTAATTGTTGAAATGATGTTACCCTTACTCTTTATTTTTTATAATCTAAGTATAATCAATCCCACTAGGAATCTATATCAACACTCTCAATCAAAACATATTGATATAAAATATAATTTCATCAAATATCATGTGTATAAGAATGATTTAAATCTAGAGTATGTTCCAACATCGGAATAAGTTGATGAAATTTTCAGAAAACCTTTACATAAGGAATATTTTTCCAAATTTACGTTCACCATGGTCATCTAAAGTCCTCCTCAAAATGTTTGAGGTATTTCTTTTTATCCCCTCTCTTACCTTTTCTTTTGATAGTGTTGTCAAAGGGGGGGGGTGTGGCTCATTAATCTATCCTTAAGATTGTATGTAAAAAAGGGGATTTGTGGGTATTTTTTGAATCTATCATGTAAGTATTTGAACTATTATAAATTTTTTTGGACTGGTTACAGAAATCAAAACTTTTTTATTTTAGGGAAGAAAAATATAAGGATGAGAAAAATAAGGAAGAAAAAGTTCTGAAGAAAGTTGAGGAAGTTTCATTATTACAACTTTTGGACAGTATGGTTCTGCAATCAATAATTATTGTTTCCACTAATGGGTTAGCTCAAGTAGTATTAGAATATTTTATAATTAATACATATCATGAGGTTACAATGTTTAGTGATTTATGATCCTGGTTGAAAACAAAATCTAAAGGGTATATTTTTTAGAATTTTGAAAGGAGAAGGTTTTTGCAAGCCTTATAAAGATTGTTTTACATGATTTTTTCTTTTTTTTAAATAAGATAAATCAAATAAATTTGTAAAAATTGAAAATTGGACTCACAAATAGTTTTCAGAAAGAATCAAACAAACTTTTTTTTCTAAGAAAGTCTATCATAATTGGAATAAGTTGTTTGGTTTTGAAAAAAATCACCTTAGGTCTGGAATGGGAGAAGATAGTAATGAGGTTCTAATTATAATCAAATTCATCATGGATATAATAAAAATGTGGTGATGATTTTTTGATCATAGATTTATCATAAATCATAAGTATTTTATAAAAATTATGATTCAAGCATGATAAAAGAAAGGGGGGAAAGTTTCTAGAAATTATATGCAATCTATTTTTCTTCAAGATAATAATATTTGGGATGACAATAAAAGATTGTTTTTGAGGCTCCAGAATTAAAAGATGTTTTTGAGCATCGGGTAG
This sequence comes from Viscum album, assembly GCA_963277665.1. Lineage (NCBI taxonomy): Eukaryota > Viridiplantae > Streptophyta > Magnoliopsida > Santalales > Viscaceae > Viscum > Viscum album. The sequence continues at coordinate 270,484,287 of OY728131.1, forward strand.
GAAAAGATGTTAATGAGGCTAAGGAAGAAAAATATGTTTTCAAGGCTCAGGAAGAAAAAAAATTGATGAGGATCAGGAGAAAAAGATGTTACTGAGACAGTGGAATAAAAAAATTATTTAATAATTCATACTGAAGATTTCAAAATAATGAAATAATGCTGAATAATTCATACTGAAGAACTCATACTGAATAAATCATACTATGATTTATTGATGAAAAAATGGTATTGGGTTTTTATAAAGAAAAAATTGTACTAGGAAATTGTAATGGAAAATCCGATTTGGAATAAAGTTTGTTAATGTATTTATATAAGTCCCTAGCCTTAAACCTTACTTAATCTTGAGTTATTACAAGATTACACATTGAGGATCTTTTTAGGATTAGAGTTTTAGATAATTAGATCATGAAACTTGCATTACATTCCACATTTAAACAAAGTTGTTACATAAAAGACAATATTCATTCTTCCCATCAACGGAAACATATTTAAAATAAAACACGGATTCTTTCTTGACACATACTTGACACTATCATCACATCATGTACCTTTCCCTTGACCTGTGAAAAACATTTCAAAAACTTGGGATGAGCATAAAAAGCTCAGTAAGGGTTATAAAAATATGGAAAGGAAATATGAGTTCATATATACATAAGAATGAAATCATACTTTACCCATAAAACATAGGCACTTTAACATACCTCATAAAACCATGAATAAATCATAGAAATCAGAAGACATAAAGGTAACTTGATACATTCATAACATTCTTACGTAGGGAGTAACCCTCTTGGTTACGTTTGGAATACCCATCACAGTATATTCCCTAAATCTCTTCAGAGAAGCCTTAACATTTCACTCCTTCACATTACCCAATGCATTGGAGATCTATATCGGGCTCACTCGCCCTTAGTTTATCAAGGAACCACCCGTCTTCATAAAAATTCCCAAGAACCATAACATAATCTTATCACATAAAACATGCATAAAGAAAACATAACATTCCCACCTTTCAATAACAAGATATCAATACAACACATTGATATAAATACATTATGAAAACCATTTTCAATACCAAAATAAATGAAAAGTAAAACAAGGTTTTTATTTTTCTTTTAAAAAGAAAGTAAGGCTTGTAGGGGAAGCCGAAACTCAAATAATGGTCACGGCGGCAGAGAAGTCATTGTCGCCGCATACGTACGACACAAACATTACCTTTTGTTGTTTAGTAAAACGCTTCGTATAAATAGATTCCTTTTGGATAAATGTAAAAGTAAAAGGGGTTTATACACCGAATAAAATAAAGTTGTGTATAAAACAAAATATGCCTCAATGAAAGGAGATTGAGATGAAGTCCCATACAAAGACGGTATCCTTGGATTAAGGAAAAATCAGTTACATAACTATGTGTGACAAACGAATACACGAAATATAAGTGGGTATTAAGTGTAAAACAATCATAGGACATTCACACATAATCATAGAATGACATATTCAAGGTGTACAAGTTTATCCCATAGAATCGAAATTGGGTTAAGAAGTTCCCTTGCAATAATTAGACAGCCTAACAACGTCACTTCAAAATTCAGAAAAAGAGTTGATGAGAGATAAAAAGGCTATCTCATCACTTGGACATAAAATTTACATCAATAATGATATAGAAGAACATATCCCAAAATAATATTATGTGAATTAAAAGACATAACAAAATAAGTCTTTTAAAAATAGGAGGGTGAAATGTTCCCTTACAGACATGGGTATCTTTCGAAACATACGCCCCGTGAAAGAAGGACAATACAACATTTATGTAAATACTCATAAATGAAAGAATATTACACAATGAGTAAAATAATGGTCAGTACATACACCACTAAATGGAAATTGTGGCAAATGTAGCATAAATCTCATGGGAATAAAAGTGAGATGAAAAATCCCTTACGAAAACTCGGCAGCCTAACGGCGCCACTTAAAACTTCCAAAAATGGATTGATGAGATCAAATAGGGTATCTAATCACATTAAAATAAAATGTACAGCAAGAGGAATATAAAATAACATCCCTCATCATAAAAAATAGGAGCTTAAAAGAAGTGACATAAAGGAGAGTACTTAAAAAGAAAGAGAGAGGTTAGATCTCTTACAAAAATTCGGCAGCCTAGCGGCACCACCCAAAACTTCCAAAACGGATTGATGAGAGAGAATAGGGTCTCTCATCATATGAACATAAAAAATTACAGTAATAGTAATATAAAAGAACATCCCAATCACAAGAAATATGAGCTTAAAAGGAATGACATAAAATAGTGTACTTAAAAAGAAAGAGAGGAATAGGATCCCTTACCTAGGGTCCGACTTGACTCGATCATTCCTTAAAGTCCTGAATAATAAACTTGAGTTAATTTACACTTTATTAAGAACCTTTTTCTAGTTCATTATTCCTTTTAGATCACTTATTTCCATGTTATAAACATTATGTAATCATTTAAGTTAATAATGTTTGTTTTGTCGATATTTGATTCTTAAGTCGAAAGTGGACTTCTTACAATTACATGTTGTTCGTGTGGTCAAATGTTCATTATATCCATAATTACATTCATTATTTGGATGTCATATATATCATATATATCCAGAATATAAATGTATTTATAATATTACATAATCATTTAGAGGTAAGAAATGAAATGCACCGTTCATGGAGACGGTAAGTCGTACGTACGCATGAACGATACTTTCATTTCTATTTCATATTTTTATGGAATGGAATAATAATGATATAGAGGTATATTTTTTTTCAAAAGATGAGTATTTAGGGAGACTTGTTCACATTAAGAGTACTATAATCAACTTCTAGAGAATCACCTAATCCACCAAAGAGAACTATATACATCCCATGTCTTTAGGCTTTAACCAAAACCATAACCAAAAAGGTTAGTACAGGGTCAGATAATCCAGAAAAGGATAACTCATTAAAAAGAAAATCTATGCTTAATCTCCAAAATTTGTCCAACAAAACCCAAAGTTCCACGAGGAACATCCGATAAACAATTTGTCCTTAAAATTTTTCAAAGTAAACCAATCTAAGATTGAAACCCAAATATTTGAAGGATTTAGTCACATAGTCTTCCATGTTAAATCATAACATTTATCTCCAAACAACATCAGTTGCTCCTAAAGTCTCGTATTGAAAAGTAATTTACCTAATGACATATCCTCCATGATAGGTTAATCATTTTCATAAATAACCCAAAATCAACTTACTCTTAATTCATAAAATCATATAACTAAAAAGAATCAGTCAAACTAACCAGGGACTTTACGTAGTCCAGTGGTAGGCGATAAATACCAGTCGCACTATGGTTTTGGTTTCGATTCCTGCAGCTTTGTCCGACGCGATGGGTCGTCACACGGTCTGCGTGTTGTCCTTTTTCCAAAACTATATAATTCTTAAATCATTCCCCAAAAAGAGATAAAATCATCAAAAATGATCCTAACATATTATAACCTCAAGTTTATCTCATTCCTTTCATTTTCTAGCATATCATATAATAACCCATAATTACCTCAAAATTAAGGATCATATAAACTCTAATGGTTACCTTTATAATTATTACCTGAACTTCCACATCGATTGGTCATCTCATACATGATGCATTACAGAACATACCAAGGTTCAAGTGGTTGATCATGACTCCTTGATATTTGGTTTAGAACAACCACGATTTTCCTCATTGCATCCTCCATTTTATCTAGTATCTTAATCAGAGAACCACCACAGTTTCCTTCAAACCTGTTGTCTCTTTGGTGCCTGCTAGATCCATCCATTCACTAAAAACATAAATGTCAGTGTGAGTATATCAACAAAACCATCATGTACTAATGAGGAAGGTAAACACTAAGATATACTTACTCATTCACTTTATCTAAAACTAGGACTCTTTATGAAATCCTAACCATTATGGTAATGTCACTTATGCTTAAAGAGTACCCTAACCTCTAATCTTATCTAAACCGACTTTTGATACCAACTATAAGGCCCCAGACTTAAACCTTACTTAATCTTGAGTTATTACAAGATTACACATTGAGGATCTTTTTAGGTTCAGAGTTTTAGAGAATTATATCATGAAACTTGCATTACATTCCACATTTAAACAAAGTGGTTATATAAAGGACAATATTCATTCTTCCCATCAACGGAAACATATTTAAAATAAAACACATATTCTCTCTTGACACATCCTTGACACTATCCTCACATAATTTACCTTTCCCTTGACCTGGGAAAAACATTTCAAAAACTTGGGATGAGCATAAAAAGATTAGTAAGGGTTATAAATATATGGAAAGGAAACATGAGTTCATATATACATAAGAATGAAATCATACTTTACCCATAAAACATAGGCACTTTAACATACCTCATCAAACCATGAATAAATCATAGAAATCATAAGACATAAAGGTAACTTGAGGCATTCATAACATTCTTATGTAGGGAGTAACCCTCTTGGTTACGTTTGGAATACCCATCACAGTATATTCCCTAAATCTCTTCGGAGAAACCTTAACCTTTCACTCCTTCATGTTACCCAATGCATTGGAAAGCTATATCGGGCTCACCTGCCCTTAGTTTATCACGGAACCACCAGTCTTCATAACAATTCCCAAGAACCATAACATAATCTTATCACATAAAACATGCATAAAGTAAACATAACATTCCCACCTTTCAATAACAAGATATCAATACAACACATTGATATAAATACATTATGAAAACCATTTTCAATACCAAAATAAAAGAAAAGTAAAACATGGTATTTTTTTTAAAGGAAGGTATGGCTTGTAGAGGAAGCTGAAACTCAAATAATGGTCACGGCGGCGGAGAAGTCGTTGTCGCCACATACATACGACAAAAACATTCCCTTTTGTCGTTTAGTAAAAAGATTCGTATAAAAAGATTCCATTTGGATAAACATAAAAGTCAAAGGGGTTTATACACCGTATAAAATAAAGTTGTGTATAAAACAAAATATGCCTCAATGAAAGGAGATTGAGACGAAGTCCCATACAAAGACGGTATCCTTGGATTAAGGATAAATCAGTTACATAACTATGTGTGACAAACGAATACACGAAATATAAGTGGGTATTTAGTATAAAAAAATCATAGTAAATTCACACATAATCATAGAACGACATATTCAAGGTGTACAAGTTTATCCCAGAGAATCGAAATTGGGTTAAGAAGTTCCCTTGCAAAAATTAGACAGCCTAACAGCGTCACTTCAATATTCAGAAAAAGAGTTGATGAGAGATAAAATGGGTATCTCATAACTTGGACAAGAAATTTTACATCAATAAGGATATAGAAGATCATATCCCAAAATAATATTATGTGAATTAAAAGACATAACAAAATAAGTCTTTTAAAAAGAGTAGGGTGAAAGGTTCCCTTACCGACATGGGTATCTTTCGAAACATACGCCCCGTGAAAGAAGGAAAATACAAAATTGATGTAAATACTCATAAATGAAATAATATTTCACAATGAGTAAAATAATGGTCAGTACATACACCACTCAAAGGAAATTGTGGCAAATGTAGAAAAAATCTCACGGGAATAAAAGTGGGATGAAAAATCCCTTACAAAAACTTGGAAGCCTAACGACGCCACTTAAAACTTCCAAAAATATATTGATGAGATAAAATAGGGTATATCATCACATTACAATAAAATTTACAGAAAGAGGATATAAAATAACATCCCCCATCATAACAAATATGATCTTAAAAGAAGTGACAAAAAGGAGAGTACTTAAAAATAAAGATAGAGGTTAGATCTCTTACAAAAATTCGGCAGCCTAACGGCGCCACTCAAAACGTCCAAAACGGATTTATGAGAGAGAATAGGGTCTCTAATCATATTGAAATAAAAAATTAAAGTAAGAGTAATATAAAATAACATCCCAATCACAAGAAATATGAGCTTAAAAGGAATTACATAAAAGAGTGTAAATAAAAAGAAAGAGAGGAGTAGGATCCCTTACCTCGGGTCCGACTTGAATCGATCATTCTTTAACGTCCTAAATAATAAACTTGAGTTAATTTCAACTTTATTAAGAACCTTTTCCTAGTTCATTATTCATTTTAGATCACTTATTTCCATGTTATAAACATTATGTAATCATTTAAGTTAATAATGTTTGTTTTGTTCATATTTGGTTCTTAAGTCGAAAGTGGACTTCTTACAATTACATGTTGTTCGTGTGGTCAAATGTTAATTATATCCAGAATTATATTCATGATTTGGATATCATATATATCATATATATCCAGAATATAATTGTATTTATAATATTACATAATCATTTAGAGGTAAGAAATGAAATGCACCGTTCATGGAGATGGTAAGTCTTACGTACGCATGAACACTACTTTCATTTCTATTTCATATTTTTATGGAATGGAATAATAATGATATAGAGGTATATTATAATTCCAGTATAAAATCATATATAATAACTTTAAATCCATCCTTTATACGTCCCACATATGGCATTAACGAATAACATCACTTTGAGGGGGCGGTAGTCTGCACTTCCTTAAATGAAGATATCGCGTTTACCCGTAATGGAAACCATAAAGGTATTACCAAATTGAAAAATACATAATCTTAAGGAAAACATAAACATATTATATATCATATATAAATATAGTGTCACTTTAATGGCCACCTTTGAAGGTGTTAAAATAAAATTGAACAATCATCATTTCGGGAGGCCGAAATTCGCCATCCACGGAAACAATATGTTCATTAAAAATTAGATATAGGTGTGTGAAAGTGTAGCTCGAATACTTCTTATAAAAACATCCTAGTATATTGATGATACTGGAGTTTTTACAAAATAAATGAATATAAAGAGTTTATGGGGTTGGAGAAGCAAAATAATACAAAAGGACTCAAGTTAAGACATTACCATAAAATTGGGTAACTCCCTTTGGTTTGAGCTCAAAGGCTTCCTTAAGAAGACTTCTGCCCAAAGTGAGGCTTCAAGGAGTAAGAGAGGGAAGTGGAGAGACAAAATGGGCAGAGTCTGGCTGAGACAAAGGCTTTGGGAGTGTGAGTAAAGAGGTAGAGGTGGGGGCCTTTTATAAGAGGAGAGGAGGGGCACTCTTGGAAGTTAAAGAAAATTCACTTTATTTTAAAATGGTATTCGGATTTAAGAGGTCCCACATTGATGTGTTTCGAGGATAAGGTGATAAGGGTTCTAAATCCACTCATCCAATAGGTTTAGGACATGTTTAGGTCTTATATATTACATTATCTTTCAATTTTATTTAAATTGTTAAATAATGAGGTCATCGTTGCATCATCATGATGTCATCAATAATTTAATTTATTTAATGTCTAAAAATTATAAAAAAAATATTATGATGTAGGAAATCATTTTATATTTCAAATGAATATTTATAGTCAAAAATCTTATTTGTATTACCCCATGTAAAAATTGTTTTAGTAAAACATTTCATGTTTGTCTCATTTTTACTTTAACTTTAAATAAAAAGATATTAATGTCATTTTCCAACCAAAGGGGCTTCATGGGGTCCCCAAGTTGACCCAACGGTTTTCTTGCTCAGCCATGACACATCCAATGAGGTTAAGACATGTGTAAAGTTCATTTCATATTATTAAAACATTATTTTTACCTTAAACTACACTAATTACCTCTAATCGCGATTAAAAACTTAATAAGTTACTATTCACCAAAAAATTATTTTTATCCCATTGAACCACATTTTACTTCTTAATGACAACCATGTATGTTGGATTTTTGAAATTCAAAACACAAAGATGGAAAATTTTCATTTAAACGGAAAAATCAGTTTTTATAAGTACCACTTAGTGGTTTCACTATTCATCAAAAATTGAAGTTTTTCAGAAAAATCCCAAAAATTCACCCTAAGATATATTTGATATTCTGAATTCAAAAATGATGTCTATTTTAAAAAATTCAAAACATATAAGTCACATTAATTAATTTAATAATTAATTCCTGCTGTCAGAGCAAATATCGTGTTTTTATGAAACAATATGTATCAAAAGATTGACACTAGTTTAAGTCTGATTTCAAAGTGAAATTAATTCCAACGACCACTATTGGATTTAATGGTAAAAATATATTCTAATTTTACTTTAAAACCAATTCAAAAGATAATCTAATCAAATAAATAAATTAGATTAAAAAGAGTTTTTGAATTAAAATACAACATTTTACACTATTCATTAAAAACTGAACTTTATCAGAAAGATACCAAAAATTTACACAAAATAAATTTTGATGTCCCAATTCTTAAAAAGAGTTTTATTTGGTCCAAAAGGATGAATAGGAGTGAACAAAACTATATTTAGTGACGGTTCTCCATCAAAAGGTGATAAGTGAACCTTTAGTGAAAACTAGGGCATATACGCCTAAAATTGAATTCTTTCCGTATTTTATGCCTTTATCTTTTATTGGATAAATGTAAAAACATTTAAAAACATATATAATCATATTTTAGGTATTTATATCCATTCCCTCCAATAAAATGGCTACATGTTAACTACCATTTAAAATAATATTATTTTATTATTAGAGTGCAACGTAAGATTCCCAAGAAACTCGTTGTTGCGTGTTGGGTACACCATGAAGCATATCGTCCCCTTTAAAGTCATATTAATATTTTATTCACAAATATGGATAAATATGAAAATGTCATATTCTTTATTTACCTGGGGTGTTATATCCTTCCCCCTTTTGGGAATTGCGTCCTTGCAATTTTTAAAATTGAGCTTGGAAACATCCTTGAAAGTCCCACATCGGAACAAGAGTCGGTAAAACAATCACTTTAAAATAAAGGAAGATAATTACAGAGGTCCCCCGAGTTAACCCATATGTAGAAAAACTTGGACATGGAAGAAAAAATCAAAGGGTCATGTTCTTGAGGGAGAGTGATAGTGAACATGTCTAGGAGAAAGTTAACCATAAGAAAATCACAAACTTGTGATTGGTTAAAAGGTATTCGATTCCCCAGTAGGAAAAGTTAATAGACAACATTTTTGTTTTAAGTTACTTTTTATTGAGGAACTTATTCATAAGGAAACATAATCACTTATCATGTTGACTTTCAAATTTTACTAGATTCCTTAATCAAACTCATATTTTTTTTCCAAAAGATGAGTATTTAGGGAGACTTGTTCGCATTAAGAGTACTATAATCAACTTCTAGAGAATCACATAATCCACCAAAGAGAACTATATACATACCATGTATTTAGGCTTTAACCAAAACCAAAACCAAAAAGGTTAGTACAAGGTCAGATAATCCAGAAAAGGATAACCCATTAAAAATAAAATCTATGCTTAATCTCCAAAATTTGTCCAACAAAACCCAAAGTTCAACGAGGACCATCCGATAAACAATTTTTCCATAAAATTCTTCAAAGTAAACCAATCTAAGATTGAAATCCAAATATTTGATGGATTTAGTCACATATTCTTCCAAGTTAAATTGTAACATTTATCTCCAAGCAACATTAGTTGCTCCTAAAGTCTCATATTGAAAAGTAATTAACCTAATCACATATCCTCTATGATAGGTTAATAATTTTCATAAATAACCAAAAATAAAGTTACTCTTAATTCATAAAATCATATAACTAAAAAAATCAGTCAAACTAACCAGGGACTTCATGTAGTCCAGTGGTAGGCGATAAATACCAGTCGCACTCTGGTTGTGGGTTCGATTCCCGCATATTTGTCCGATGCGACAGGTTGTCACACGGTCTGCGTGTTGTCCTTTTTACAAAACTATATAATTCTTAAATAATTCCCCAAATAGAGATAAAATCATCAAAAATGATCATAACATATTTTAACCTCAAGTTTATCTCAAGCCTTTCATTTTCCAGCATATCGTATAATAACCCATTATTACCTTAAAAGTAAGGATCATATAAACTCTAATGGTTACCTTTATAATTATTACCTGAACTTCCACATCGATTGGTCATCTCGTACATGATGCATTACAGAACATACCAAGGTTCAAGTGGTTGATCATGACTCCGTGATATTTGGTTTAGAACAACCACGAGTTTCCTCATTGAATCCTCTATTTTATCTAGTATCTTAATCAGAGAACCACCACAGTTTCATTCAAACCTGTTGTCTCTTTGGTGCCTTCTAGATCCATCCATTCACTAAAAACAGATATGTCAGTGTGAGTATATCAACAAAACCATCATGTACTAATGAGGAAGGTAAACACTAAGATATACTTACTCATTCACTTTATCTAAAACTAGGACTCTTTCTGAAATCCTAACCATTATGGTAATGTCACTTATGCTTAAAGAATACCCTAACCTCTAATGTTATCTAAATCGACCTTTGATACCAACTATAATGCCCCAGCCTTAAACCTTACTTAATCTTGAGTTATTACAAGATTACACATTGAGGATCTTTTTAGGTTTATAGTTTTAGATAATTAGATCATGAAACATGATTTACATTCCACATTTAAACAATGTGGTTACATAAAAGACAATATTCATTATTCCCATCAACGGAAACATATTTAAAATAAAACACGGATTCTTTCTTGACACATCCTTGACACTATCATCACATCATGTACCTTTCCCTTGACCTGTGAAAAACATTTCAAAAACTTGGGATGAGCATAAAAATCTGAGTAAGGGTTATAAAAATATGAAAAGGAAACATGAGTTCATATATACATAAGAATGAAATCATACTTTACCCATAAAACATAGGCACCTTAACATACCTCATCAAACCATGAATAAATCATAGAAATCATAAGACATAAAGGTAACTTGAGGCATTCATAACATTCTTACGTAGGGTGTAACCCTCTTGGTTACGTTTGGAATACCCATCACAGTATATTCCCTAAATCTCTTCGTAGAAACCTTAACGTTTCACTCCTTCACGTTACCCAATGCATTGGAGAGCTATATTAGGCTCACCCGCCCTTAGTCTATCACGGAACCACCCGTCTTCATAACAATGCCCAAGAACCATAACATAATCTTATCACATAAAACATGCATAAAGGAAACATAACATTCCCACTTTTCAATAACAAGATATCAATACAACACATTGATATAAACACATTATGAAAACCATTTTCAATACCAAAATAAAATAAAAGTAAAACATGGTATTTATTTTTCTTTTAAAAAGAAGGTATGGCTTGTAGGGGAAGCCGAAACTCAAATAATGGTCATGGCGGTAGAGAAGTCATTGTCGCCGCATACGTACGACAAAAACATTCCCTTTTTTCATTTAGTAAAACGCTTCGTATAAAAAGATTCCTATTGGATAAACGTACAAATAAAAGGGGTTTATACACCATATAAAAGAAAGTTGTGTATAAAACAAAATATGCCTCAATGAAAGGATATTGAGACGAAGTCCCATACAAAGACGGTATCCTTGGATTAAGGATAAATCAGTTACATAACTATGTGTGACAAACGAATACACGAAATATAAGTGGGTATTAAGTGTAAAACAATCAGAGGACATTCACACATAATCATAGAACGACATAGTAAAGGTGTACAAGTTTATCCCAAAGAATCGAAATTGGGTTAAGAAGTTCCCTTGCAATAATTAAACAGCCAAACGGCGTCACTTCAAAATTCAGAAAAAGAGTTGATGAGAGATAAAAAGGGTATCTCATCACTTGGACATAAAATTTACATCAATAAGGATATATTAGAACATATCCCAAAATAATATTATGTGAATTAAAAGACATAACAAAATACGTCTTTTAAAAATAGGAGGGTGAAAGGTTCCCTTACCGACATGGGTATCTTTCGAAACATACGCCCCGTGAAAGAAGGACAATACAACATTGATGTAAATACTCATAAATGAAATAATATTACACAATGATTAAAATAATGGTCAGTACATACACCACTCAAAGGAAATTGTGGAAAATGTAGCATAAATCTCACAGGAATAAATGTGAGATGAAAAATCCCTTAAGAAAACTCGGCAGCCTAACGACTTCACTTAAAACATCCAAAAATGGATTGATGAGATCAAATATGGTATCTCATCACATTACAATAAAATGTACAGAAAGAGGAATATAAAAGAACATCCTCCATCATAACAAAGAGGAGCATAAAATAAGTGACATAAAGGAGATTACTTAAAAAGAAAGAAAGAGGTTAGATCTCTTACAAAAATTCGGCAGCCTAACGGCGCCACTCAAAACATCCAAAACAGATTGATGAGAGAGAATAGGGTCTCTCATCATATGAAAATAAAAAATTATAGTAAGACTAATATAAAAGAACATCCCAATCACAAGAAATATGAGCTTAAAAGGAATGACATAAAAGAGTGTACTTAAAAAGAAAGAGAGGAGTAGGATCCCTTACCTCGGGTCCGACTTGACTCGATCATTCTTTAACGTCCTGAATAATAAAGTTGAGTTAATTTCGTCTTTATTAAGAACCTATTTCTAGTTCATTATTCCTTTTAGATCACTTATTTCCATGTTATAAACATTATGTAATCATTTAAGTTAATAATGTTTGTTTTGTCGATATTTGGTTCTTAAGTCGAAAATGGACTTCTTACAATTACATGTTGTTCATGTGGTCAAATGTTAATTATATCCAGAATTATATTCATGATTTTTATATCATATATATCATATATATCCAGAATATAAATTTATTAATAATATTACATAATCATTTAGAGGTAAGAAATGAAATGCACCGTTCATGGAGACGGTAAGCCGTACGTACGCATGAACGCTACTTTCATTTCTTTTTCATATTTTTATGGAATGGAATAATAATGATATAGAGGTATATTATAATTACAGTATAACATCATATATAATAAATTTAAATCCATCCTTTATACATCCCACATATGGCATTAACAAATCACATCACTTTGAGGGGGCGGTAGTCCGCACTTCCTTAAATGAAGATATCGCGTTTACCCATAATGGAAACCATAAAGGTATGCCCAAAATGAAAAATACAGAAACTTAAGGAAAACATAAACATATTATATATCATATATAAATATAGGGTCATCTTAATGGACACCTTTTAAGGTGTTAAAAGAATGTTGAACAATCATCGTTTCGGGAGGCCGAAATTCACCATCCACGGAAACAGTATGTTCTCTAACCATTAGATGTAGGTGTGTGAAAGTGTAGCTCGAATCATTATTATAACAGCATACTAGTATATTGATCATACTGTAGTTGTTACAAAATAAATGAATAAAAAGAGTTTAGGGGGTTGGAGAAGCAAAATAAAAAGGACTCAAGTGAAGACATTACCTTAAAATCGGGCAACTCCCTTTGGTTTGAGCTCAAAGGCTTCCTTGGGAAAAATTCTGCCCAAAGTGAGGCTTCAAGGAGTAATAGAGGGAAGTGGAGAGATAAAATGGGCAGAAATTGGCCGAGCCAAAGGCTTTGGGAGTGTGGTTAAGGAGGTAGAGGTGGGGGACTTTTATAAGAGGAGAGGAGGGCCACTCTTGGACGGTAAAGAAAAGTCACTTTATTTTAAAATGGTATTTGGGTTTAAGAGGTCCCACATTGATGTGTTTAGAGGATAAGGTGATAAGGATTCTAAATCCACTCATCCAATAGGTTTTAGACATGTTTAGGTCTTAGATATTACATTATCCTTCCATTTTATTTAAATCGATAAATAATGAGGTCATCGCTGCATCATCATGATGTCATAAATAATTTACTTTATTTGAAGTCTAGAAATTATAAAAAAAACATTATGATGTAGGAAATCATTTTATCTTTCCAATGAATATTTATAGTCAGAAATCAGATTTGTATAACCCCATGTAAAAATTGTATCAGTAAAACATTTCATGTTTGTTTCATTTTTTACTTCAACTTTAAATAAAAAGATGTTAATGTCATTTTCCTACCAAAGTGGCTTCATGGGGTCCCCAAGAAGACCCATGGGTTGTCTTGGTCGGCCATGACACATCCAATGATGTTAGGACATGTTTCAAGTTCATTTCATATTATTAAAACATTATTTTTACCTTAAACTACACTACTTACCTCTAATCGCGATTAAAAACTTAATAAGTTACTATTCACCAAAAAATTATTTTTATCCCATTGAACCACATTTTACTTCTTAATGAAAAACATGTATGTCGGATTTTTGAAATTCAAAACACAAAGATGGAAAATTTTCATTTAAACGGAAAAATCAGTTTTTGTAAGTACCACTTAGTGGTTTCACTATTCATCAAAAATTGATGTTTTTCAGAAAAATCCCAAAAATTCACCCTAAGCTATATTTGATATTCCAAATTCAAAAATGAAGTCTATTTTACAAAATTCAAAACATATAAGTCACATTAATTAATTGAATAATTAATTCCCTCTGTCAGAGCAAATAGTGTGTTTTTATGAAACAATATGTATCAAAAGATTGAGACTAGTTTAAGTCTGATTTCAAAGTGAATTATTTCCAACGACCAATATTGGATTTAATGGTAAAAATATATTCTAATTTTACTTTAAAACCAATTCAAAAGATAATCTAATCATATAAATAAATTATATTAAAAAGAGGTTTTGAATTAAAATACAACATTTTACACTATTCATTAAAAAATGAACTTTATCAGAAAGATACCAAAAATTTACACAAAGTAAATTTTGATGTCCCAATTATTAGGAAGAGTTTTATTTGGTCCAAAAGGATGTATAAGAGTGAACAAAACTATATTTAATGACGGTTCTCCATCAAAAGGCGATAAGTGAACCTTTAGTGAAAACTAGGGCATATATGCCTAAAATTGAATTCTTTCGGTATTTTATGCCTTTATATTTTATTGGATAAATGTAAAAACATTTAAAACATATATAATCATATTTTAGTTATTTCTATCCATTCCCGCCAATACAACGGCTACATGTTAACTACCATTTAAAATAATATTATTTTATTATTAGAGTGCAACGTAAGATTCCCAAGAAACTTGTTGTTGTGTGTTGGGTACGCCATCGAGCATAGCGTCCCCTTTAAAGTCATATTAATATTTTATTCACAAATATGGATAAGTATGAAAATGTCATATTCTTTATTTACCTGGGGTGTTACAATTTAGAAGTGAGATGAGGTTTTTAGAAGTTTCACGAAGGTTTAAAAATTGTTAAGAAGCTTTGATGAAGTTATAATTACATCCAAAATTGAAGGTAGTTTGAATTTAAGGGAAATTAGGTTGAGAGGAAAAATTTTTAAGAATCCCACACAATCCATTCTAGGGTACCTATAAAAGGGGAAATTTTCTATATACATTATCATAATAATGTAATGTTATTGGGAAGAGAGATAATCTTAAAATTTATAGGAAGAGAATAGAGTATTTATTATCATGCTATGTTATACAAGTTTCAATGGATTGAATTTAAAGGTTAATAGATAAGATTGCAACATTATTCAACTGATCATCATATTCAGTGATTAGCATATTCAGTTAAATATCATATTCTCCTAGTCATAGTATTTGGATGATCTTTATATCAGGTTGGATAATCAGGTCAAGAATTCCATTTTTTGGATTTCTGTACTAGGATGAATCAAACTGGGAAAATCATACTCAGAAGAATCATACTAGGAAGAATTAGAAAAATATTTTTCTACTTATAATATAAGTGGTGTATATTTTTCTCAATCATATTCATAAAATGTTAAATATTTTACTTACTGGAAATAATCGAAATCGGAAAACCGTACTCGGAAGAATCATACTGGGATGAATTAGACTGATTTTTTCATACTCAGAAGAGAAGTGTTGCAGATTTTTCTTTACCTTATTTTGAAAAAGATATATATGCTCCGAACTAGGAATAATCGGACTAGGAAAATCATACTAGTAAGAATCGTATTGTGAGAATTGTACAGGGAAGAATCATACTAGGAAAAACATACTGGGAAAATTGGACTGTGTTTTTCTTAACAAAATCCAAGAAGTTATTACCAGCTTCATGGTAAGAAATTAAATATTTTATTTCAAGGAATAAATTTATAGTAGTTGATTAGGAAGAACATGTTACCTGTTTTATTACACAAATATTGTATTACCCCATTTGTGCTAGACGTTACACATGCAGTAATCATTTTTCTTTAATGTTCTACATGAGTGAAAGGGTATATCCTACTCATTGTTTTAAACAAAAAGGGATTGTTAAAGTGGATTTTATAGTATTGGATCATTTCAAAACCATAACAAGGATGTAGGAATTCATATTAAATAGAGAACCTTGTAAATACTTATGTTTTTATGGATGTGCATTAGAATTGTTTTCAGCCGGGAAATAAATATTTACCCATAGGGTAAGGCTATTTCAATTGAAACAAAACATAAAATAAAATTTCCATTGATTCACACCATCCCCCACTCAGGGATACAAATATTCTTATTGGCCAATTTCATAAAGTTTTTTCTTTTTTGAAAAAAAATCATAATTGATTTAAATGATGATTTTTTTAATGAATAATTTTGGATTCATGAATTTAGACCTATTATATTCAAATTTTTTATGAATAATTGGTTATTATATTGATTTTAATAGATAGTTCTTGTAATAATATCTCTTCTAAATCCATGGTATGTTGTTGAGATATAGGTTATTGAGTAAAATACCCTAGTGGACCCTACTTTGGTAACGATTTTATTAATATTGTTCATATTATGGGTCAAATGGATGTGGGGAACCTCAGATGAGTAAGGGATCATGGATGAGAATTTACCTAGTAATACCCACCTATCTTCCATGTTGACAATGGACACCAAGAATATGAAGAGTGGATGGAATGTATTAATAGGATATTCAATTAATTGAAGACTTCTCAAGACTCTAAGGTGTATTTTTCCACCTATATGCTTGAATGATCAGGAAGAATATAGTGGAACGAAATTCTTCTTTCTATGTTTTATAAGGATCTTAGCTAGATTGATTTTAATAAAATATTTAACCAAAAGTTTTATTTTGAAACATTTCATGTCGTGAAAACCCGAGAGTTTCTAACCTTAGAGAAAGGTGAGTATTTCATCCTAGATTATCCCACCAATTTTGTTGATATAGTGCACTGAACAACAAAGATTTCCACCAATTAGTACCTAAATACTTTGATTTTTGAGTTTGGATTGAAACCATATATTTGGTCGATTTTTATTCTCATGTTCCTTCCTACCATTTTGGAGGTGGTTGAAAAGATTGATTTGGTTGAGGTGGATATAACTAGAATGATAATTTTGTGTAGAGCTCCAGTTGGTATAGTTATTAGCCAAAGTGTTTCTTCTTGCCACAAAAGGAAGAACAAAGGTGGTCAGTTTTCTTTGGGACTATTTTTAGGGACTTCTTTATCCCAGTAGCGTGTTATCTTCAACCATTGTGGGAAGTGTGTTCAAATCAGCCCTCACTATATAAAGGCTCTAGGACTTGTCATCATTGTGGGAAAGATGGTCATCTAAATAATTTCTTTGGAAGGATATAAAATGATAGTAACTAAAGAACCACTCTCATAAAGGGTTCCCAAGTTTTTCCTGATGCTTCCAAGGGTGGTGGATCTTATTCTCAAGCCAAGGTGGATGTTCAGGTGGCCAATACCGAATGGATTTTTTGCAACAGAGTATTCATAAGAGTATTGTAAAGTACGACCATATAATATTAGAGTAACATGGTTTATTTCATCGCCTATAGTGTTATATTTTTTTGATATAGGTTCTAGTATTTATTTTATATGATCAAATTTGGTTGAAATGATGGATTTACATTCAGAAAATCTCTCACACTTGTTGGAACATTCCATGACTTTGGGAAACAGGTATGAACAAGGTTTCAAGTGTCCTTCATGTGTGGTTTTTATAGCCAACTATGAAGTAATGTGGGATTTCATAGTTCTTGATATATATATGTTAAACATGATTATTAGAATGGATTATATAATCAGCATGAAAGCCTATATCGGGGGTTACCATCATCATGTTTAGTTTCTATTTTCTAATGTTTCACTCATGTCTTTCATGGTGAGTGGGACTATCGATAAATTATGGAAGTTCCTATTATTCCATAAAATAGGGTAATATATTTTAATTTATAAAATATGTATCAATATTTAATTGGCCCTATTTTGTACAATTTTCTTCTTATAGTTTTGGGAAAAAATCCAAAGGTTTTTTCTATATAATTTTTCTAGTTTACAAGCATAGAAGGATATTGAGCTTACTATTGACTTAAAAACTTGTATGATTAACATAAATAATCCATCTTATCGAATGGAAGATGATGAGTTTTTATAAAATAAGTTCCTTTTCACGGACCTATAGAATAAAGGATTTATTCTTCCTAGAGTGTCATTGTGGGATTTGAATGTGCTCCTTTCAAAGAAAATAGATGGGAGTCTCAGACGTTGTGTCAATTATTGAATGTTTAATTGTTTGGTTTTCATGAATAAGTATCTATTTCCTAGTATTTATTATATTTTCTACCAACTTATATGGTATTTTTGGTTTTAAAAGATTGAACTTCGATCATGGTGCCACCAGTTGGGAGTTCGAGAATAGGATATACCTAAGACATTAGTTAGGATCAGATATGGTAATTTTGAGTTTCTAGTTATTCCATTCAGTCTCAATAATTATCTTGCGGTATTTATAGTTTTGATGAACTGAGTATTCCATCAGTTCTTGGATTATTTTGTTTCTGTGTTCATCGAAGATATTTGGGTGTACTCTAAGTCAAACGAAGAGCATATAGACCAATTAGATATCATTCTTCAAAACATGAGGGAAAATAATCGATATGTTAAGCTTTAAAAATTTGATTTTTGGATCTGGTAAGTGAATATTCTTGGGTCATGTTATATCTATGAATTGTTTCTCAGTGGATCCTAGAAATATATAGGTAATGATTTCCTTGGAATATCCTCTAAATGTTTTTGAGATCCAAATATTTTTGGGTTTGGCTGGATAATATAGAAATTTTGTTTAGAAATTATCCAAACGTGAATCCAAAATGATATATTTAATCTATAAGGGCATGAAGTTTTAACAGAATGATAAGTTTCATAAGTTTTTTTGAGTATTTGATGCTGAGGTCGACTTCATCACCCATTTTGTTTCTTCTATAACTAGATTTGGGTTATGTTGTTTTCTATGATGCTTCCAGAATGGTTTTGGTATGCGTCTTAATATATGGGAAATAGGTGGTGGCCTATGGATTATGCCAGTTATTCCCTCATGAGAAGAACTACCCAACCCATGATCTTGATATGGAAATAGTAATTCATGCAATCAAAATGAGGTGTAACTATCTCTTCGGGGAGAAGTTTATATTATATTTAGATAATAAGATCCATAATTATATTCTCACATAGAGGTATATTAACTTATAATAGATATTATAGATTTAATGTCTTTAGAACATTGATTAGTATATTTCATATACTCTTGGGAAATTAAATGGGGTCACCGATTCTTTGTGCTGAAAATCATTGACTAAAGATGTAATGGATTTGGTGGACAAATGGTCTTTGATGAGTTTCTTCATTGAGATATGATTTGGGGTAGAAGATGTTGGTGGATAGGTGTTATTGGATCTATTGAAGGATGAATCATCTTTAAATGAGTGTCTTTTACTCAAACAGGTGATAAACAATGAGTTCCAATGCACTGGGACATCCTTTTAAGGTGGGGGGATCTAGGGTGAGTGGTCTCGGTCTCCCAGTTGAACATTGTGCTTCTATGGTAGGTTGGTTGTTCTAATTTTATTGAGGTATTTATAGAAACCTAGGCTTAATATAAATAGATATTACATCAGATTTTATGAATATTAATTAAATTACATAAACAAATTTCCATGGAAATCCAAAATCGTTTTCCTGGTTTTGTGCCTTCGAAACATGTTTTTAAAAGATTTGGTTTCATTAAAAACTCTTTATCAAGTCATTTCAACCACATCACACATGGAATTGATATTTTGTGTATGTTTATAGATCAAAAATATATCAACGATGGTTTTCACATGATTTCATTAACATATGTTGTTTTTCATATGGTTTTTGTCGTTAAATGGACGTTTTAGAGTTTTAAACACTAAAAATGTGTTTATAACCATCCTAGGAAAACTGAATGTTGTAATGATGTGTTTTCAGTTGTGACATTTCAAAAATTAAACTATGATCATTTTCATATGATTTTTGGAAAATATGACATCATTTTTCTACTTTTGACCCCCCCCCCCTAAAACATTTTTTTAAAGTATTTAGGACCTTCAAACCCCGTTTAGTGAGTCATTCTGACCACACCGCATGTCGGATTGATGTGTTGCCTATGAATACATGTACAAATAACTCAGTAGTGGTTTTCTATGATTTCCTGTAATTGTTTTTGTATTTTCTGTGGTTTTGACCATTACAAAAATGTTTTAGTGTTTTAAAACACTAAAAATACGTTTACAACCATTATGGGATAACTATATCAATAAATGAAGTTTTATTCGTTACTATGAATCAAAACCCATTCTATGGTCATTTTAGTCTTATTTCAAGGTAATCCAACATTTTTTCCCTTGGTTGTTACCCAATGACACATTTTTTAAAGGGTTTGGTACCATTAAAAAGTGCTTACTAAGCCATTCCGATCACACTGCAAGTCGCATTGATGTCTTTTCTATGATTTCACATTAAAAATAACTCAACAGTTGTATTCCCATGATTTCATTTCTATATAAGGTTGTTTTATTTTTTGACCATCACACACACATTTTAGTGCTTTAAAAAAATGTGTTTAAAGTCATGCTGAAAAATTGTAACTCAAAATGACATTCTATTAGTTCTCACAATTCAAAAATCAATATACATTTATATTCCTCTAATCTTAGGGAAATTTGAGACCATTTATCTAGTCTTGGTCCACAAACACATGTTTTAAAGGCTTTTGAACCTTTAAAAAGTGTCTATAGAGTCCTTATGACCACACTGCACATCATATTAAAGTGATGTCTATGTGTACACATCATAAATAACTCAACGGTGATTTTCGCAAGATTTCATATCTATATTAGGTTTTTATATGTTTTTGACCATTATAGCATGTTTATTGTTTTAAAACACTAAAAACACTTTTATGGTCATCTCAGTAGAATTATTACTAGAAATGACAAGTCATAAGTTATTACATTTTCAAAATAAATCGATTATAGTTTATCTATGATTTAAGTGTAATCTTAAATAGTTTTTCTTGTTTTGACATTTTGATGCATGTGTTTAAAGGCTTTGGTACCTTTAAAAATTGTTTACTGATTCATTTCCACCACACCACACATGGGATTGAAGTATTGCATTTGAATAAACATAAAAAAATAAATCAATGGTGGTTCTACCAAGATATCATATCTACATTTTATTTTTTATATGGTTTCGACTTTCACATGCATGTTTTAGTTTTTCTATAAACTAAAAACATGTCTACGGGGATCCAAGGAAAATTGTAACTCGGAATGACATTCCATTGGTTCTTACATTTCAAAAATCTATCTACAGACATTTTTCTATGATTTTATGTCAATTCGACATTGTTTTCGTAGTTTTGACCCCTCGAAACACATTTTTAATGGATTTAGTAACTTTATAAAAAAAAATCTGAGTCAAAACTAATCAAACAAGATTGGATTACTTTCAATCCTAAGGATAAGAAAATATAAACAATTTTTGATATGTAGGAATCAACCAAATGAGAATCTGACACATGATGTGGTTAGCATGACTCAGATTTCAGGTTTTCTATATAAAACTATCATTATATTTTTATTTATAGAAGTTATATGTTTTCTTTAAAAATGAGTAAATGATCTATGGAATTTAGAATTTTCCATGAAAGTATGAGATATAAGTCTATAAATTTACTTGGAGATCGTGTTGTTCATTTGCTGAATTATAGAAACTATAGCATCTTCCATTATTGACCACCAATGGTCTAGTGTTATTCATATAAGAGACTTGTTCTTTCACTATTTCTTTTAATCAAGCAACTTTTATTTGTGATCTTGGATCAATGGAACCACTCAAGCCCGCATCGGGTGTATAAATAATTGATTATGAAACCCTGCAAAATATAGATGATGGATTAGGCTCAAAACCCTTCCCTTATACTCATATGGGATTCTCCTTCCCAAAAATGATTTTAACTCCATCATTTTGGGAATACGATGATGATTGGGAAGGGTTCAAATCCCATAATTCTTTAATTTTAAACAGTTATTAAAAAAATATTACAAATATTTTTTTAAAATATTTGAACTTTATAATATTATCTAATTAATAAATTTTTCATTACTATTTATTGTTATTTTATTTCTATAAATACATAATACTGAAATTTAGATTATAACAACAAAAAAGTATTAAACCAAATTAATAGGGTTTGGCTAGATGTATCTAATGAAACCGAATTGGAATCATTTGATTTATATAGCATGCCCCATATAATTTGGTTTAATGATTTTTTGTTTTTATAATATATTTTTCAGTACTGTATTTTTATAGTAATGTGATAACATGGAATGGTATTGAAAATTACTTACTCCAACGTCTGTGGTAGTGTCATTTAAAAAACTACCATCGGGCTTCATATAAACTTTAAACCACATATATGTTTGGATGAAAGAGTGACCAAATTCATTATCCTTTATAAAAAAATGTAAAAATTTAGAAAAAAACATGACATATAATAAAATGATATAAATAATAATAAATAAAATACAGACCAAAACTGTTCTTTTTCTCAACAAATGATGAGTCCCAAAGATGTGATGAATGATTTTTTCATGTGATTCATGGTATTTAGATAGAAAATTTCAATAGGAAATTACAAGATTAATAAAAATTATAATTTTCTTGTGTTTACGTTATTAGGATACTATAAAATGGCAATTACCACATGATATGTTTCTATTAATATCGATAAACATCTTACATTTCTCACAATAAATTCCTTCAGGCACATTCTTATACATATATCATGAGATCATAGATATGTTATTAAATGCCTGAAATAATATCTATTTAAAATCTCTCCATTTTTTGCCAAAAAGTATCAATTTCCATGTGCGTGAAACGGAGTTGGAAACCTCAAAATGAAAAGCCGTCTAAAAATAAAAAATAAAAAAATTTATAAGTATATTAAAAAAATACTCCCCTATTTAAAATTAATTATTAAGGAATATTAAATTAATATTACCTTCAATTTAGTATTAAATACCCCATTTTACAAGTTTTAGGAATATTCCTCAAATCATTATAATTAATGGAAATTTATCCTCTCATAAAAAATCTACCTAAGAATCTTCCCATAGATTCCAATAGTGTCACTAGTAGGCACCCCGAACTCATAAAAAAGAATGAAAATCTTAAAGTCTTTCAGGTCTCATACATCTTTTGTGTTCATATTTTTATCCCTTCTATGGTTGTCATTATCTATTTGACAAATGTGCTAAACTACTAATAAAAAATATATAGTTTTTCTGTACAATGACATACATACCACTAATGATAACTCACTAATATCTCATATATGGAGGGATGAACAAGTGCTCAATTATCAGAGGCGGATTGGTCAGTGGGATACCAATAATATCTAGGGAAATGGATTGTTCTCTAGTATTCTCGAGTACAATAGAATCACTCCAATCCACTGAAGCTTATAACAGTGGTTTCATGCTCTAAGATATTGTTCAGATATGATCATGAAATTTTTTTATTCTCATTATTCCCTCAATTCACATGGTTCATATATATTGAAATTAAAAAATTGAAAAACTAAAAAAATTTACAAAAAAATATATTGATTTTTATATGTACAAAACACTTACCAATGAGAAATTATAAAATATTTTTATTAATATTTTATATATTTAATTATCTTTATCTTAATTTTCTTCATTATCATAACCCTCCATTAGATGATTGCTTTATTTTCTCAATTCTTCTGAGTTCTATTACTTCGATATTGTTAGGAAAAACCTGTTCATTTTTTTTGGTTGATGAGGTTCACTGTCACAAAGTACAAATTGATCTTCATCACCCATCTCATATAAGTCCCTCAACTTTATGATTACAATAATACTCCAACCATCATGTATTTCATCATCCACATAATAACAATATTTTCATTTCAATCAAGGATAAATGGATTATTCTTTTCATGCACTTTAGTATGGATCAATTTATGGATGTTTATGGAATTAAAATATAATTAATTTTTCATTATACCCCTATCAATGTTCAACCACATTCATTTTAATACGACAACAGAAAACTGACCATGATAGATTAATTCAATTATATCATTCATCATCCCCTAATATCCCACCATTGTAACGTTAAATACACTACTATTTTTAGTTTTCAAGTCTTTTTCATAAAATATTATACTAAACTTGATGCCAAGAATATTGTATCCATCCAATCTATTTTTCTTCCTTAGAGGGACTTGAGCCAAAAAAATCAAGTCATTTGATATTTTATCTCGATTATCAACATTCATTATCTAGACAAAATTATATGAGGTGTTACTTTTAACATAGATAAAATAAGTACATGTCAATAATAGTAATATGATAATTTACTTAAGTGATGGTAAACCCATTTGATAATATTTTTATTAACATCTCTTGTAAATTCAATCTCATTTTGGTCTTAACCCCTTAGTTGCCTCTTTTTTTACAATTGCAATTTTTAAATAAATGGATCTATAATAAGACTATTTAGTTTCACATATCTATGTTATTATAGAAAATCCAATTAATCTAGTATAAAATTTAACCCCATTCCAATGGGTCATCCAATAGTTAGAAATACAAGTGACTATTTTTTAGAATGGGAATTAGTGTAGATGTTATCAACATGTCCAAAACAATTGAATCTAGTCTTAATCCTATCTAAATACCTATAAAAGAAGGTCAAAAACTCATTAACTATGTAACATTCAATAATAGAGTCTTCTAGTTGATCTTTATTCCTCACATATGATTACAATTGACCTAAGAACCTGATGAAAAAACAAGAAAAATATTAAAAATATTTACAAAAATGATTTGATAAAATTCTAATTTCCAATGAAACTAAAAATAATACCAATGTACTTCAAAATTGGATACATCCATTGATAGTGTATTGGTACACCATTTTTACCTTCTTCAACCAAATTAATAGTCAAATAAATCATGACTGTGAATAGTGAATGGGGAAATAACATCTTCAAAAGAAAAAGTGTCAAAAAAAATCTTTCTTAAAGCTAATATTGTTCAGGTGGATTTAGAGTTTATCCACAAATCTCTCTTAAAATGGTACAATACTCATCTATAACCATAGTTAATTTTTCAATAAATGTATCACATGATTCCAATGGAAACAACTACTCCATAAGAATATGTGAGTCATGACTTTTAAATCAATGAATCATTTGAGGTTTTAAGTCAACAAACCATGATGTGTTACTTAAATATCCATTTCAAATTTTTATATTATTTAATGTTTGAATGGATATGTATTTCCCATGATTTTTCATTGTAAAAGTATCCAAAGGATACTTTACAATATCATTTTCACACAATCAATGACATATATTCATTAACTCCAGATTCTTACGAGTATTAATGGGATCCTTCAATTTACCCTACACATTAAGAAATGTAAAAATTACATTATCACAAACGTTCTTCTCAATATTTATTTCATCAATGTTATGATATATCAAATAAAACTCCCAATAAGTAATTTGAAAAATATACTCTTTTTCTCACATTTTTGTTTTCCAGCTGCTTCGGATATTGTAAATCATACCCTTTTCCCCCCATTTTTAAACTAATGAAATTTTCCAAATTCTTTAGTGATATTAATTAATTTTCCCAAGATTTTGAAACTAGATAACACATTTAGTGGATTTCTTAATTCAGTATCTCTGCTAAATTGTGTCTTATTAAACCTAGATTAATGGGAAGAATCAATAACTCAATGATGACACATAAAACACCATTTTATGCTATGAGGTAATTGTGGAGGTTCGAAAAACAAATTACAAACTAGAAAATTTAAACTAGTATGATTGTTCCAACTTAATATATTCCCATGTATGGAAATTTTTATAATTGTCCACAATAAAGCAGTATGCATTTGGAATAGTTTTCTCCTTGAATCATCATATGTTTCTAGACCATCACCCCAAAATTATCACAATTCATTGATTAGTGATTTAAGTTATACATCAATGTCATTTCTATGAATATTATTTCCATGAATAATCATAAAAATAATGAAACAATTATTCTTCATACACACCCATTGAAGACGATTATAGGAGATCAAAACAACTAGCCAAATTCTATAATTAGTAATTAAAGTACCAAAAGTGTTAAAACCATCATAAGTCAATCCCAAATGTACATTCAAAGGATCTAAAGAAACATCTGGATATAAAAAATAAAACATCTTCCATGATGTTGAATATTGTGGATATCTAATCAATCCATTGTTACTATATTGAGAAAGTCGCTTCATGGTGTATGCAGTTTTATAATGATAATAATAATCTTTGCAAATTTGATTTCAGAGGAAATTAATGCAATACCATTAGAAGAGTTTTTTTATTTTGTTTATTCAAGGGGTTTCATTGATTTATAATCTTATTTTTTTTATTGACTTCCATCTGTTTCTATTTAATCTTATAAATTTAATTTATTCGACCCTTCTCCCCTGTAAATCATACAATTGTTAGGGAATGCATGTATCTTTGTATAATCAAGTCAATGTTTTTTATGACTTTCTACATCTCCTAGAATGATTCAGGGATCTTAGATTCACAAAATTCATCAAGAAGAAACTGTAAAATCTTGGATATTTTTTTCTCAATAATTCCATTGAGACAGTTTATATGATACAACTTATGTATAAGATCAAATTTTGAATAATTTTTTCACCCTTTGTACAGTTCATATATTTTTTTCAACTAATTTATAAAAATAATTTTTTTGTCATTGAATTTCTGTGTATGATCAACCTTCATATGATTAACTAATAATTCTGTTGATCTTTTATGATCATAGAAAATTTTATTCTGAAAATACAAGTACTTCATTTAATAAAAATTTAACAAAATTCTCTTATTCTATGTCACTTTTTATTTCATTGATAGTATTTTCATTATTATGGGATTCCATAATAGTCAATTCACAATGAAATATCAAACATACATATCGATTAGGAAATTATTTCAATATAAAATTCTCATATACTTCATTTCTATTCATTATTCACTTGAATTGAAAACCAGGACATGAAACTTTTATGCTTTAATCCACAGATTTGTATTCAATTACATAATCTAAAAATTCTTCCAAGCCATTGGTATACAGAGGTGTGTTTTAAGGTAAATTAAATCAACTTTTATCCATTTTATTCGGTTTTCTTCTCTCTGTTCATTCATATATAATGATAGAAATGTTTAAAAAAATAGGTACAATCAAAATTAAACATCACCAAACTTATTCAGTGACCATGGTAGGGTCTTAATTCTACATAACACAAATTCAACATCAAAATGATTCAATACAATAATAAAAAGATAAAAACAAATCAATTATATAAAATTTAATAAATTAATTAAAACCTTTATAAAAATTCAATCAATCATACCTTCAACAAATTCAGGGTTGTAGTCATTGGAAAAAAGGGAAGAGAAGCCTTTGGGGATCGTTGTTAAGGAGTAGGGGGAGTCAGGTTCATGAAGGTCATTTGAAGGGGGTTTAGGGTTACAGTTATTGCGGACAGTGTGAATCAGGGTCACAATTGTAGTATTTGGTGGTTTCTGGGTCACCGTAGTCATCGGTAGGGACTCGGGACCACAGAAGTAGACTGTACGGAGGGTCTCGGTCACAATGATCACCAGCGGGGGGGGGGGTTACATCACTATCAAGGGGGTTCAAGGTCATGGAAGTATTTGGATGGAGTTCAAGGTCATGTCGGTAACCAGTAGGGGATTGAGGTCCATATAGTCACAAGAAGGGGGTTTAGGATCAAAATAATGATTGGAAACGGGTTCAATATCATATTAGTCAACAGAGGGGTGTTCAAGGTCATGATAGTCATCAGCATGGAGGGTTGCGGTCACAAAAGTAGTTGTAAGGGGGTTGGGGTCACGAATGTGGATGGATTAAGGGATCATGGCAACAATGATCACCATTAGGCGAAAGGGGTTAGGGCCACGATGGTCACCATCTAGAGAAATGGGATTCAAGGTCGGGGATTACAAGGGGAGGGGAGGTGGGGGTCATGTATGGGGGTCAATGAGGGTAGTGGTATGTGGTGGGGTCGGTTCGGTTTGGGGGTTGCTCAATGGAGATGGCGGTGGTGGGGGTTTGGGTTGGGGGTCACTGAGGGGAGTGGGAGGGGCAGGGTGGGTCTGGAAGAAGGAGAGAGGTGGGAGGGGATACAATTATGGTTTCTTTGAAATATTTAGTGGTGTTTTAAATAAATCCATCGTTAATTGTGAAAATAAAAAAATATCAAGTGATGGTTTAATAAAAATTCCGCTATATTAAAATTTTTTTAATAAGATTTATTTCATGATGGTTATTTGAACTGTCACTAATAAATATCTACTAACCACTTTTATTGTATAGAGTTTCATGTATATCTTTAGAGGAGGATATAATTTAACTGAATATTTGTCCAATATTTTCATCATCTTATCTCATTTATTTTATTAGGTGATATAAATATAGAACTCTTGTATATTTCTAAAATCTTGTGACAAAAAACTATCATACATTGATTATTTTGATTTTCATTTCAATATTCTCTATATCCATTTGTAGTCTTAGACATTAATTATTATTATTATTATTATTATTATTATTATTATTATTATGTCATGCATTCATGTGAGTGGTTTGAGTGGGGTGGGGTGGGGTTGTGGTGTACAGCCTGAGGTCAAGACTCAAGCAATGTTTATTTTATACATAAGTGGGATTTTTAATCATAATTTAATTATTAATAATAATAATAGTATTATTATTATAATAGTGTGGGTTGGTCTCATTGTCAATGTCAGGTTCATCTCATACCTAAACTGAACTAGTTGTTAGTTCACATCCTACACATTAGGGGTTCAACCCATTAGTCACCCCTTCCCTCCACCACGTTGTGTGTCTTATACCCTATTGCTACGCCGTTCTACCTCATGAACCATTATTTCCCCTTTATCCAACATTATGATAGAGGTATCTCATTCGACCAATGCCAACACACATTTTTTCTCAAAGGGAGTTTCCAGTGGTAGATGTGGTGGGTGGCCAACCCCACCAACACATCCAGCATGAAAGGGTAATTAGATGTGGAAGGAGGGATATAATAAGCCTACAAATGGTAGGATCCCCCTCTCATATCTCTCATCACTCAGCCAACAGCTTAATATATTTCATATCCATGCGGTAATAAATGAGGTTGTTCCCCACTTATTCAAGAGAGATATTGCATGGGTTTTTTCATTGTAATATTTAGTGAGATTGTATCCACTTTTACCCATAGTGATCCTTCAATTTTTCCTGTGGGTTTTTACCCCTTCCTTTTTGGGGTTTTTTCATCTTACATATGGTTTCCATTAATTTCTTCATTTTTCACTATATTTTATCTTTTTATTATCTCTACACTAGTGGGACAATATTTTATGGTCCCAACAAGTGGTATAATAGGGAAGGTTTTGGCCCAGTTTTGTTCACTCTTTCGAGAATTGATAATTCTAGTAAAATTCAACATGCTCTATGATTGAAAGTCTAGTTGAACAGTTACATACGAAAAAAGTTGTTGATATTATTAAATACACCATTGTAAAATAGAAGAGGTTCTAGACTGAATATGTTTCTAGATGGCGGTGAAATTCATGATAGAAAAATTCAATGGGAATAATTTTTCAATATGGAAAATAAAGATGAAGGAAGTCTTACGGAAGGATAATTGGTGAATGGAAATTAGAAAAATACTAGTAGATGTGATGTTAGAGCATGGTTCTATGTGGATCCAGAATTGTGACATGGAAACAAATATGGAGAGTACTTCTAGAAGTGGATATATATTAATCTGTGAAGAAGAAACAACTACTCCTAGCAAGAAGCATCAAAATAATGCATGGATAATAGACTCAAGAGAAACATAGAACATGAAGTCCTAAAGGGAATGGTTTTACATCTATGAAATTATCCTAGATGGACTTTTGTACATGGGGAATGATCACACCTTTAATATTAAGGGAGTCTGTACCATCAAATTTAAGATGCATGAAAGTATTGTTTGAACCAACCAAGGAGTACTCCATGTGAAGAGTTTGAAGAAGAACATATTGTCATTGGCGACAATTTGATGATATTGGATGTAAGGCCTACATAGATAATGGAGTGATAATAATTATGAAGGTATCACTTGTGGTGATTAATGAAGAAACAATCATGAAGAAGTTGTACGTTATGTGTGAAATATATAATTTGGCGGAGATAGTTGTCAGATAAACTACCTTTCCATAAGAATGGAAGACGTTATGGCATCCAAAGATTGTCCATATATCAAAACTAGGCCTAAATATTATTTTGGATCATAATTTTCTTGCTGGACTTACAAAGGTATCCTTATAATTTTGTGAGCATTTTATTTTGAGCAAACAACACAGGCTAAAGGTTGGTACATCAACAGCAAGAAGTGTGGAGATCTTAGAGTTGACACATTCCAACCTTTATCAAGCCCTATTTATATCTCTTGGATTATCAAGGTAATTTGTATCATTTATTTATGATTTTCTTAGGAGATGTTTGTTGTAACAAATCAAGAGGAAAGGGTATGTTTTTGAAGACTTCAAAACATTCAAAGCATGGATGTAGCATGAATTTGGAAAGAATATCAAGTGTCTGAGGATTGAATATAGTGGATAATATACAAGGGAGTATTTTGATACCTTTTTTCAATAGGAAGGAATCAAGAGATAGCTCACTATGGTGTACACTCATCAAAAGAATGCAGTGGTGGAGCAGATCAATAGGACCCTATTTGATAGAATAAGGGCAATGTTAAAGACTACAGGAATTTCAAAAACATTTTTGGTATAATTAGTGAATAACACCTGTTATGTGATCAACTGGTCTAGTTCAATGGTTATTGATCTAAAGACATTGATGGGGATGTGGACTGGTAAACCCAATGACTATTTTTAGTTACATACTTATGGATGTCCTGTATATTCATTATTTAATGACCAGAAATGATAAAAGTTGGATTCAATATACAAGAAATGTATCTTCTTGGGGTACACTGATGGTGTGAGACGGTATAGTTTGTGGGATACAACTACCCACAAACTTATCATCAGAAGTGTTTCATTTTTGTAGAAGACATTACGCAAATGAAAATTGATGGAGACATGTATAATGAGAATATAAAAACTAAAATATTAAAATTAGAGGAAAATCCAATGAATAATGAGTTTCCTATGAGTCATTAATAGAGCATGATGATCAATTACTGATTTAATCTAGTTGACAATGGTGGACTCAGGAGAAAAGAGAACCAATATGGCTCTCAAGCTATGTGACTAAGAGTAGTATTGCATTCTGCGTATTGACGGAAGATGGAGAGCCATTGCAACATCCCAAGTAAGTAATGAATAATAGATATTTTTATCTATGTCTATTAATGAATTAGATAGTTTTTTAGAGGCTTAAAATGAAAATAAATCCAATCTTAAGCAGGGAATACACTAATATTTTTAAAAGATTGTTTTACTGCCTTTTGAGGGCAAACCATTTTTAAATATATCTAATGAAAATTTTATAATCTATGTTTATCAAAATAAACTTATTCTTTATGATTGGGACATCAAAATTTACTTTTTGTGAATTTTTTGTATTTTTCTGACAATGTTCATTTTTAAATGAATAGTGAAAAATACTGCATTTTACATCAAAACTACTTTTTAATCTAATTTATTTATTTGATTAGATTATCTATTGAATTGTTTTTAAAGAGAAATTAGAATATATTTTACCATTTAATCCAATAGTGGTCATTGGAATTAATTTCACGTTGAAATTGGACTTAAATTAGTGTCAATCTTTTGATACCTATTGTTTCATAAAAACACAGTATTTTCTCTGACAGCGAGAATTAATTATTAAATTAATTAATGCAACATATATGTTTTTAATTTTGTAAAATAGAAAACATTTATGAATTCAGAATATCAAATATAGATTAGGGTGATGTTTTGGTATGTTTCTAAAAAACTTCAATTTTTGATGAATAGTGAAACCACTAAGTGGTACTTAAAAAAAATGATTTTTCGTTTAAATGAACCTTTTCCACTTCTGTGATTTGATTTTCAAAAATATGACATACATGGTTTTCATTAAGATGTAAAATGTGGTTCAATGGGATTAAAATAATTTTTTGGTGAATAGTTACTTTTATGTTTTTAATCGCGATTAGTGGTAATTAGTGTAGTTTAAGGTAAAAATAATGTTTTAATAATATGAAATGACCTAGACACATGTCCTAACCTTATTGGATGTGTCATGGCCGACCAATAAAATCCATGGGTCATCTTGGGGACCCCATGGAGCCACTTTGGTAGGAAAATGACATTAATATTTTTTTATTTAATGTAAAAGTAAAAATGACACAAACATGAGTTATTTTACTAAAACAATTTTTACATGGGGTAATACAAGTCAGATTTTTGATTATAAATATTCATTGTAAATATAAAATGTTTTCCTAAATCATGAGATTTTTTTTTATTTTTAGACATTAAATAAATTAAATTATTTATGACATCATGACGATGCAGCGATTACCTCATTAATAAAGGATTTAAATAAAATGAAAAGATAATTTAAAATTTATGACCTAAACATGTAAAAAACCTATTGGATGGGTGGATTTAGAACCCTTATCACCTTACCCTCTAATTATATCAATGTGGGACCTTTTTAATTCGAAACTCATTTTAAAATAAAGTAACATTTCTTTACTTTCCAAGAGTTCCCCTTCTTTCCTCTTATAAAAGGCCCCCACCTCTACCTCCTTACCCACACTTCCAAGCCTTTGGCTCGGCCAACCCCTACCAATTTTGTCTCTCTACTTCCCTCTCTTACTCCTTGAATCCTCACTTTGGGAAGAAGTCTTCCCAAGGAAGCCTTTGATCTCAAACCAAGGGGAGTTACCCGATTTTAAGGTAAAGTCTTCACTTGAGTCCTTTTGTTTTATTTTTCTTCTTCAACCCCCTAAACTCTTTTTATTCATTTATTTAGTAACAACTACAGTATATTGAATATACAAGGATGTTGTTATAATAATGATTCGAGCTACACTTACACACACCTACATCTAATGGTTAAAGAACATACTGTTTCCGTGGATGGTGAATTTATGCCTCCCGAAACGATGATTGTTCAACATTGTTTTAACACCATCAAAGGTGTCCATTAAGATGACACTATATTTATATATGATATATAATATGTTTATGTTTTCTTTAAGCTTCTGTATTTTTCATTTTGGGCGTACCTTTATGGTTTCCATTATGGGTAAACGCGACATCTTCATTTAAGGAAGTGTGGACTACCGCCCCCTCAAAGTGATTTGATTCGTTAATACCATATGTGGGACATATAAAGGATGGAGTTATGATATTATATATGGTATTACACTGGATTTATAATATACCTTCATATCATTATGATTCCATTCTATAAAATACGTAATAGAAATGAAAGTAGTGTTCATGCGTACGTACGACTTACTGTCTCCATGAACCGTGCATTTCATTTCTTACCTCTAAATGATTATGTAATATTATAAATTCATGTATATACTTGATATATATGATATATATGATATATACATCATGATTATAATTCTGGATATAATGGATACATGAACAACTTGTAATTATAAAGGGTTTATTTTTTACTCAAGTACCAATGATCGTTAAAAAGACCGTTATTAACTTAAATAATTACATAGTGTTCATGACAAGGATATAAGTGATATAAAAGTAATAATGAACTTTAAAAAGGTTCTTAAACAAGTATAAATTAACTCAAGGTTATTATTCAGGAGATTAAAGAACAACCGAGTCAATTCGTACCCGAGGTATGGGACTTCGTCTCAATCTCTTTTCATTGAGGCATATTTTGTTTTATACACAACCTTCTTTTATACGGTGTAAAAACCCCTTTGACTTTTACTTTTATTCAAAAGTAATATTTTTTATACGAAGCATTTATTAAATGACAAAAAAGGAATGTTTTTGTCGTACGTATGTGGCGACAATGACTTCTCCAACACCGTGACCATTATTTGAGTTTCGGCTTCCTCTACAATCCATACCTTTTTTTAAAGAAAAATAAATACCATGTTTTATTTTTCTTTTATTTTGGTATTGAAAACGGTTTTCATAATGTTTTTATTATATCAATGTGTTTTATTGATATCTTGTGATTGAAATGTGGAAATGTTATGTTTCCTTTATGCATGTTCAATGTGATACGTATATGTTATGGTTCTTGAGAATTATTATGAAGACGGGTGGTTCCGTGATAAACTAAGGGCGGGTGAGCCCGATATAGCTCTCCAATTCATTACGTAACGTGAAGGAGTGAAACGTTAAGGTTTCACCAAAGAGATTTAGGGAATATACTGTGATGGGTAT
Organism: Viscum album; assembly: GCA_963277665.1. NCBI lineage: Eukaryota > Viridiplantae > Streptophyta > Magnoliopsida > Santalales > Viscaceae > Viscum > Viscum album. Next base: position 270,519,144 of record OY728131.1, read on the forward strand.
TCCAAACGTAAACAAGAGGGTTACTCCCTACATAAGAATGTTATGAATGCCTCAAGTTACCTTTATGTCTTATGATTTCTATGATTTATTCCTGATTTGATGAGTTATGTTAAAGTGATTATATATTATGGGTAATGTATGATGTCATTCTTATGTATATATGAACTTATGTTTCCTTTCCAAATTTTTATAACCCATACTGAACTTTTTATGCTCATCCCAAGTTTTTTTGAAATGTTTTTCACAGGTCAAGGGAAAGGTACATGATATGATGATAGTGTCAAGGATGTGTCAAGAATGAATCCATGTTTTATTTTAAATATGTTTCCATTGATGGGAAAAAAGAATACTATCTTTATGTAACCACTTTGTTTATATGTGGAATGTAATGCAAGTTTTATGACCTAATTCTCTAAAACTCTAAACCCGAAAAGATCATCAATGTGTAATCTTGTAATAACTCAAGATTAAGTAAGGTTTAAGGCTGGGGCAATATATCCATATTCTTTTTTGGTGGTTACCCATAGTATATATGTATCCTCATGGATAGTGGCACTGTGTGTGGAACTTGAAGACCTACATGAGAAAAAGTCTTGGGATCTTATTCCATTGCCTCATTGAAGGATGTATATCGAAAATAAATGTGTCTTTAACATAATCTGAGATTGAATGAAATAGTTTAAAATATATCGCGTATGACTAGTGGTCAGAGGATATACTCAAAAGGAAGATAGTGATTTAAATAAAGTATTTTCTCATGTTGTTATACTGATGACTATTTGGATAGTTATGGAGATATGTGTTTCATACAATTTACATCTATAGTAGTTGGATTTGAAGGATACTTTTCTCCAGGGTGATCATGATGAAGAGATCTATATGATCCAACTAGAAGGTTTTTTAGAAGAAGGAAAAGAGAACTTGGTTTGCAGGTTGAACAAATCTATGTACATTCTCAAGCAGGCGCAGAGGTGTCGGTACAAGAGAATTGATTCCTATATCATGATCATTGGATACAACAAGCTTCATATGGATCCTTGTTCATATTTCATTGGTTTTAATGGTAATTATTTCATCATTATTGTGTTATATTTGGATGACATGTTGGTTTCAGGACATAACATTGATTAGATCCAAGAGATGAATGAACAGTTGGCTATGGTGTTTGATATGAAGGACATGGGACTTATAAATAAGATTCTTGAGATAATGATTTTAGGAGTCAAAATAATGGGAATATTTGGATATCAAAGAATAATTATTTACTAATATTCTTGAATCAATTTAACATGAAAGGTTGTAAGAAAATCTCCAACTTTATTCCCGATAATTTCAAGTAATCTTCCACGTTGTGTCCTAATAGTGAATCAAAGAGGATAAAAATGTATCTAGTAGCATATGAATCAGCAATGGGTAGTCTAATGTTCATTATGGTTTGTACAAGACCAAACATTGCAAATGTAGTGGGAACAGTTATTTGGTACATGGAGAATCTTGGATGGGAGCATTGGAGAATTGTGAAGAGGATCCGTAGATACATCAATGGGGCCTCATTTACTGCATTATGTTATGGTGGATGAAATTTTAATATCAGAGGCTATGTTGATTCATGTTATTCATGGGATTCTAATTGGAGGAAATCCTCAATAGGTTATGTGTTTACTCTTGTATGAGGATCTATGATATAGATTTCAACTATACAGTAAGTTGTGGATTTATCCATGATAGAGGTGGATTACATGGAATCTACACAGTTCTAAAAAGACGAGATTTGTATGATAAGGTTGTTGGAGGATCTCAAGCATAGATATGAGTATAATTAATTGTTTTGTGATAGTTATAACACCTTGAAAATTTTATGGAATCCATATTTTTATTCTTTGATAAAGCACAATGGGGTGATATTTCACTTTTTCAAAGATGTGGTGGAGGAAGGAAGTGTGGACATGTATAAAATTCACACTAAAGAAAATTTGGCCGATTTCTTGGTGAAGGTGGTTGAATCTGAAAAGTTTTTATGGTGAAGATCCTTGATCAGCCTCGCAGAGACATGAGAATCATGATTTGTTAGATATAAATGATGTGTGGATATGTGACTGGTTCTCAATCAAATATCCATGTTGTATATGTTTCAACAGTATATCATTTAATGGAAAAAACCACCTCTTTTTTTTTCAAAGGCGGATGGCGGTGGTAGATGAGGTTGGTGGCCAACCCCACCAACTCATCCAGCGAGATAGGGGAATTTTAGGTGGCAGGAGTACTTGCAGAAGAAAATAAAATGCATGAGTCTCCTCTCTGATCTATAATCACTCATCCAACAGCTTCTCGGATTTTCATATCCAAGAAGTAATCATTGATGTGGTTTCCCCCACTTATTCAAGATAGATATTATGAAGGTTTTATCGTAATAATAGTGAGGGAGTGTGAACCCACATTAACCCATAGTGACCCTTCAATTTTCCCATTGTTTTTTACCCCTTCCATTTGGGGGGTTTTCTAGGTTACATCAGGTGTCCATTTATTTCTGTATTTTTCACATTATTTTATATCATGATTATCGCTGCACTGGTGGGCCAATATTTCACGGTCTAAAAACATTCTCCTAACCATACCTTAGTTCCATTCCCATTCCCAGTAAATTATTCATGTACTGTGACCATGCCTTTCCCTCTTTCAACTCTACCAACTCCACCCTTCACCAACATTATGCATTTGTACCCAATCACAGCCCTCAATATTAAAAACTAATTGAGCTCTTCAATATCTGTGATCCGACTACCTTTTCCGAAACTAGAAAACTACATCTAAAAGTGGTTATCTTATTATATAATATTATATATATATTGGACATATCACTAAAAAAAGGGAGGACATAGTGGTGATTTTTTTACAACACACAATGCTTTAAACTGTCGCTACATGGTTTCGGGAGGTTACAAAAACCAACACATATTTCATTTTTATAAATCATTTAGTGGCGTTATTTATATGTTTTGTATTTGGAGAATTTAGCAGTGGTTTTAAAATAACATCATGATGGTTTATTTAAAAAAAACAGAAAATAAAATATTCGAAATGACCATAACCAGTGCTATATACTATAGTGGAGATTATATTTAGAGGTAGTTTATGAAAACTACCACTATATAGATACATGAAAATCTATTTAGCAATTGTTATCATAAACTACAAATAAATGGATTATAAAAATTTTTTTTTTGTAAAATCTTAAATATATATATATATATATATGTTGGTGTGTGTATATAATCATACATACAATAAACAAAAACATAAATCCACAATAAACATATTTTATATACAACATCATACATACAAAATCAAATGTATATAACCATAGTCAAAATAACCTTAGTCAAACCATACATCATTCATCAATATATACATACAAAATGTCCAACAAAAAAATACCATGGCCAATATATGTCCATCACATAACCTCCACTACATCCATATACCTCTACATCATCACATCAACTAGAACCAAGCAATCATCTCATCAACTAAAAAAATAAGACATAAATTTGAACTAAAGATACTAAATTATAATGGCAGTAGAATCATTGATAATATTAAAACATACCAATGAAACTAAGAACCATAATTATTTCCTTATAAATAATTTAATGGATAAGAATGGTTAACCTTATACCTAATTCAGGAATCTATCACATACAATTAAATTTAAGACAATTAAGAAAATCAATTTAAAAGAGAATAAACATAAAATATATTCATAATGTTGCACATAACATATATTATTTTTTAACATAAATTAATTAATTTTAACATGAAATAAATAATATATTGTGAAGGAAAATTTTAAAACATAAAATTATATATTTAAGATATAATTCAACACAAGAAACTAAAATGTATAATATATAAAAAACTAATCAATTTTTAAATCGAACTATGGTGTGTTGAAAATTTAATTAAAAATTAAGTTTAAAGAATTATTTATGGAATAATTCCTTATATTTTAGAAAACATTATGGTGGTTATCTTATGATTTCACCACAATATGAGGTCAATTTTGTGGTTTTGACCATTACACATACATATTAGTGTTTTGAAACACTACAAACATAATTATGGGAATACAAGAAAAATTATAACTTATAATTACATGTTGTTGGATCCTACATTTCAAAAATAAATTTATAGTAATTTTTCATTGATTTCATGGCCATATGATGTCATTTACCTGGTTTAGACCCCATAAAAAAGATTTTAAAGAATTGGATATTTTTTTTAAAAATATTAAGTCATTTTTAGCATATCCCACATTGGATAGACATGTTGTCTATGTGTACACATTAAAAATAATTCATTGGTGGGTTTTTCATGATTTCAAAAGAAATGAGGTCTTTTTTTATGTTTTTGGCCATTATATGCATCTTTTAGTGTTTTAAAACAGTAAAAATGCATTTATATGAATCTAGATAAACTGTTACTAAAAATTATATTCCATTAGTTCCTAGACTTTAAAAATTAATATATATTCATTGTTTTCTAATTTCATTGACATCCAATGTTGTTTTCAAGGATTTTATCCCCTAACACACATTTTTAATTACTTGGGAATCTTTAATAATTGTTTACTGAGTCATTTGGAGCATAATTATTTTTATATTGATGTGTATACCATTCACACATAAAATTTAATTAAATGGTTGTTATCCCATTTTTTCAAATTAATATAAGAATTTTGTCTATTGTTTTATCCATTATATGCATGTTTTAGGGTTTTAAAACACTAAAATAAGTTTATGAGAATCTAATGAAAGTCATTACTCAAAAAGATGTGTCATCAATTACAACATTTAAAAAATAAATCAATGTTTATTTTCCTCTAATTACATGGCCATTCGATACCATTTTCTATGTTTTGACACACTGACACGCGTTTTTAAAGACATTGACATCTTTAAAAACTATTTATTGAGTCATTCTGAGAATTCCACTCACCAAATTGAAATTGTTTGTACATGTAAATATAAAAAATAATTAAAATGTGGTATCCCCATTATTTCACATCAATCTGAAATCGTTTTCTATGGTTTTTACCATTATATGCACATTTTACTATTTTAAAGCACTAAAAACATGTTTACAAGAATCCCTGGAAAACCGTTACTTAAAATGATGTATCGTCCAAACCTACATTTTAAAAAATAAATATGTAGTGTTTTTTATTGAATTTTATTTCCATATTATATTATTTTCATAGTTTTAACCCCCTATCATACAGTTTTAAAGACTTTGGTATCTTTGAAAATGACTTATAGTTTCATTTTGAGTACACCACACATTATATTGATAGGTTTTCTACATTTACATGCCAAAAATAATTTATCACTATTTTTCTAATGATTTTATGTTAATATTTGTTTTTTATATGGTTTTGACTATTACAAACATGTATTTCTATTTTAAAACACTAAAAACATGTTTAATGGCATCCCAAGAAAACTGTTACTTTTGAAGACGTGTCTTGAGTTCCTACATTTCACAAATAAATATTTAATCATTTTCATTTAATTTTATGGACATCTGAAATCATTTTATATTTTTATCCCCCATGAATCATGTCTTTAAATACTTTAGTATCTTTAATTTTTTTCCTATATCCAAAACATAGAAAACAAGCTCGTATTGTTTTAAAATTTTAAAGAAACAATCAATAATTATTTTTTTGTAATAATTGAAAACATATAAATCTGACACATGATGTGTTTGTTATGACTCGAATTACATTATTTCAATATATAAGTTTAATTTCTGTTTAAAATGTATATAGAATTGTAAAAGCCTTGAAAAAACAGCCCATATTATTTTCATAGTTTAGGAAATTTGTTGATAATTAATTTTTAATGTGTAAGAACTGACCACACCTCAGTCGAACACATGAAGAGAGTACTATTAATCAAAGTACATTTTTTCAAAATAAATGTAATTTTAGTTTAAAACTCTTTTCACAAAGTCAAAACCAATAAATTGAGTTTGTATTGTTTTCAACCTTTAAGAAAAATATCTATAATTCAGTTTTGATATATAGAAATCAACCACGCATCAATCCAACACATAATATGGTCAGTATGACTCAAAGTTCTTATTTTCAATATAAATGTGTCATTCTAGTTTTATTTATGGATTTTCTATGTGTTCTTTGAAAATGTGTTAAAGGTCTATGGTGTTTAGAATTTACCTCAGTAGGATGATGTATAAGGAAAGTAATTTCCTTGTGGATTATTCCCATTATCTTATGAAATATATAAACTAAATCATTTTCCATAATCGACCACCATAGATCATGTGTTTTCATATAAGATACATGTTCGTTCATGTAACACCCCAATCTTCCACGATACGCTTCTCTTTCAATAATGCAATAGCTTGCATTATACGCAAGTTCGAGTTCTAACACCCCGCGACTAATCAAAGTAGTTTTTATGAATAATAATACCCACTTTATAAAATTATAGAAATTTTATATTTCAAAATGGACATCATTTTTGTATTCTTAATATCGAAATTATCCTAAGTTGAATTTTTTGTAATTTTCGGAGAACTTCCAAGTTTTTTATGAATTGTGAAAAATAGTTAAAAACAAATTTTTTAATCAAAATAATTTATAGTGATAAATTATACTATTGAGTGTTTTTAAATTATAATTAGAATATATTTTTACTAGTTTATCCAATGGTGGTCATTATAATTAATTTTACTTTGAAATTGGATATAAACAATTGTCAATCTTTTGATATATATTGTTTCATAAAAACACGCTATTTGTTATGACATCAGGAATTCATTATAAAATTAATTAATGCAACATATATGTTTGGAATTTTGTAAAATAGAAATAATTTTTGAATTCGGAATATCAATTATAGCTTAGGGTGAAATTTTTTCATTGTTCTGAAAAACTTCAATTTTTGATGAATAGTGAAACCACTAAGTGCTAGTTAAAAAACTGATTTTTTTGTTTAAATGAAACATTACCACTTCTGTGATTTGATTTTCAAAAATCCGACATACATGGTTTTCATTAGGAAGTAAAATTTGGTTCAATGGGATTAAAATAATTTTTTGGTGAATAGTAACTTTTAAGTTTAAGTAATCGCGATTATAGGTAATTAGTGAAATTTAAGGTAAAAATGATATTATAAAAATATGAAAATACCTTTACACTTGTCCTACCCCTATTTAATGAGTCATGGCCGACCAAGACAATCCATGGGACAACTTGGGGACCCCATGGAGCCTCTTTGGTGGGAATTTGACATTAAAAACGTTTTATTTAATGATAAAATAAAAATGTCACAAACATGAGTTATTTTACTAAAACAATTTTTAAATGGGGTTATAAAAGTCATAATTTTGACTATAAAGATTCATTAGAAAGCTAAAACGATTTACTACATCATGATAATTGTTTTATAATTTTTAGATATTAAATTATTTAAATTATTTATGACACCATGATGATGCAGCGATTACCTCATTAATTAACGATTTAAATAAAATAAAAAGATAATGTAAAATCTAAGACTTATACTTGTCAAAAACCTATTGGATGAGTAAATTTAGAACCATTATCACCTTATCCTAGAAATATATAAGTGTGGGACCTTTAAAATCTAAAACTCATTATATAATAAAGTAACATTTCATGACTTTCCAAGAGTGTCCCTCCTCTCCTCTTATAAAAGGCCCCCACCACTACCACCTTACTCACAACCTCAAAGACTTTTGTCTCGGCCAAACTCTGCCAGAATACTCTCTCAACTTCCCTGTCTTACTCTTAGAAGCCTCACTTTGGGCAGAAGTCTTCCCAAGAATTCATTTGGCTCAAACCAAAAGGAGTTACCCAATTTTAAAGGTAGTGTTTTCTCTTCTGTTCTTATGTTTTATTTTGCTTCTCCAACCCCCTAAAATATTTTTATTCATTTATTTTGTAACAACACCAGTATCCTCATTATACTAGGATGTTTTTATAAGAATTATTCGAGCTACACTTACACACACCTACATCTAATGGTTAAAGAACATACTGTTTCTGTGGATGGAGAATTTCTGCCTCACGAAACGATGATTGTTCAACACTCATATAAAACCTTCAAAAGTGGCCATTAAGATGTCACTATATTTATATATGATATATAATATGTTTATGTTTTACTTAAGCTGCTGTATTTTTCATTTATGGCATACCTTTATGGTTTCCATTATGGGTAAACACGATATTTTCATTTTAGGAAGTGCGGACTACCGCCCCCTCAAAGTGATTTGAATCGTTAATGGAATATGTGGGATGTATAAAGGATGGAGTAAATAGTATAATACATTATATTATACTTTAATTATAGTATAAATTTATATAGTTATAATTTTATTCCATTAAATATGAAATAGAAATGAAAGTAGCGTTCAGGAGTACGTACGGCTTACCGTCTCCATGAACGGTGCATTTCATTTCTTACCTCTAAATGTTATGTAATATTATAAATGCATGTATATTCAGGATATATATGATATATATGATATCTAAATCATGAATATAATTCTGGATATAATGGATATTTCACCACATGAACAACTTGTAATTATAAGAAGATTATTTTTGACTCAAGTACCAAAGATCGACAAAATGACCGTTATTAACATAAATAATTACATAATGTTCATAACATGTTAATAAGTGATATAAAAGGAATAATTAACATGATAAGGGTTCTTAAGAAAATATAAATTAACTCTAGTTTATTATTCAGGAGGTTAAAAAACGATCGAGTCAAGTCAGACACGCGGTAAGGGAATTTCTTAACCCAATTTCCATTCTTTGAGTTAATCTCCTACTTTCAAATTATGTCATGATATTATTATGTCCTATCATGTATTTGTACTTTATTTATGTGTACTTATAGTAAATACACATAATAGATCTATTTTATTTAAAAATTATCTTTTTAAGGGACTTCGTCTCAATCTCCTTTCACTGAGGCATATTTTTCTTTATACACAACATTCAATTATACTGTGTATAAACCCCTTTGACTTTTACTTTTAGTCAAAAGGAATATTTTTATATGAATAGTTTTTACTAAACGAAAAAAGGATTGTTTTTCATACGTATGCGGTGACAACAAATTCTCCGCCACCGTGACTATTATTTGAGTTTCGGCTTCCTCTATAAGCCATAACTTTTTTTAAAAAGAAAAATAAATACCATGTTTTAGTTTTCTTTTATTTTGGTATTGAAAATGGTTTTGATAAAGTTTTTATTATATCAATGTGTTGTATTGATATCTTTTGATTGAAGTGTGGAAATATTATGTTTCCTTTATGCATGTTTTATGTGATACAATTATGTTATGGTTTATGATATGTTTAAACCCGTTAATATGAGAAATGCATTGGACTTAATAAGTGACGGGTGGAGCCCGCTATAGCTCCTCGATGCATCGGTAGGTCTCATGAGACAAAATAGTGTATTGGCACGAGGCCTTGACAAAATATTATTTTTAGTCTTGGCATGAGGCCTTGGCTACGTGGTTATGATAGTCTGGCATTATGCATTCCATCATTATGAAAGTGGTTATTGATATTGCATGTGATTATTCGACTAGTAGAATATCCATGTGAGTAAGTAAATGGCATTATTTAATTTTATTTTTTCCATATTATTCTGAAGTTAAAGTTTAAAAAGGATCTTGTTTTATTTATTCATTGCCTTACATTTTAATGTTTATTTATGAAAGCTTCCGCAATATTGTTATCCTTTCTGAGCATCTGAGCTCACCCCTTTCAATGTTTTAATTTTTCCAGGATGTGAAGAAGTATTTTAGGAATTACCTGCAGGGATAGTCTGAAGGGGATATGAGTGTGGAAAATGGAGACTATGTTATTGTGATTTTTCACTTTATGATGTAATGAAAGACTTATGAATGTATTTAGTGTTTCCAAGACTACTAAACTAATCGGTCTTAAGAGACTTGATCTTTTGTGATCATGCCAATGTTATGAAATAATGCACCCACTCTAGGTAACTGGGGTCGGGGCGTTACAGTTGGTATCAGAGGGAGGTTAGTACTAACCTTGGAAGCTAGATTTAGATAAACTCTGATTATAGCACATAGCCCTAAGATAGACTTTGAGGATTATTATAGAAGAACTTCCTAGAATTTTGTTATTATAGAGATTTTATGAGTTTTCGGAGCAATACATCCCTGTTTGGATTCGAGCAAGTAGAGGCGGCTCTGGCACATATGTACCTAGGGGTAAAACCCAAAAACACCGCTTTGAGCTAGAATCGAACGGGAACTGGTGCACGACAATGGGCCTTGCTGCACTCTTGGTTACGACACTCCCGGGGGATATGCTTAGGATAATTCTCATTTTATTTACAAACCACTATGAAGGGTTATGAGTATATAGATCCTCAAGGAAAACATTTTTATTATTATGGATTATATCCATAAATAGTTCAATTTATGTTTAGTATTTTACAAGTATGGAATTATGTATTTTGATTCATGAACTAATCAAGTTTATGCCATTGTTTAGAAATGGAACCTAGTGGAAGAAATGAAAACTGTATCAATGCACGCACTCTGTGTAGGGATTTCCCTCCTGCTCAAGATAATTATTGTGGATCTGGAGATACAACTGGTGCTGATCAACTTATTACCATACTAGGGAAACTCACTCAGGTTATGAATAATAACCTTACTCGTATGGAGCACCCTGATCCGCAACATGGAAGATCAATGTTAGACCACTTCATGAGGCAACAACCGCCAACATTTAATGGGGGTACAAATCCATTAGTAGCTAACCAATGGATAAACTCCTTAGAGAAAAAATTCCACACCTTGGGGAGTAGCGAAAGGTAGAAGGTTTTCATGGCAGTTTACCGCCTCACTGGAGGTGCCGATCAGTGGTGGTCGCTGATTCAAAACACAAATGAAGATGATGACGTATCAAATATGGAATGGAGGGAGTTCAAAGAGCTTTTCTTAGAAAAATACATTCCTCGTGACCATCGAGCAGATATGGAAAGGCAATTTCTGAGTCTGAGACAAAAGGAGGATGAGAATGTCACAAAGTATGAGGCTAAATTTACAAGGTTAGAAAGGCATGCGGAAAATTTTTTACATAACCCAAGAAGTAAGATTGATCATTTCTTTGATGGGTTAAAACCATTTCTCCGTCGAACCTTAGTCTCACAATCTTTCTCGTCGTACGAAGATATAGTCTCGTGTGCTATCAAGACAGAAAAGGAATTCTCTAAGTCTTATGACAACAAAGTAAAGCAAGAGAAGAAGAGAACGGTGGAACAAGAGACAGATAAAGGGAAAAAGGGAAAGAAGGATTTTCCATTATGCGATAATTGTGGGAAGAATCACCCCGGTACTTGCCTAAAAGGAATGGGAGTTTGTTATAAATGTGGAGAAAAGGGTCACCAGGCTCGTGATTTCAAGGGAAATAAAGAGGCTATCAATGTTGAATGCTTCAATTGTAGGGAAATGGGGAATTATGCAAATGAATGTCCTAAGAGTCAGGGAAACTTACTTTAGAAAATTCCAAGGGATCAAGGAAAATCTTATGTTTTTACTATAGTTGAAGTGTAATAATTAATGTTTTGGTTCTTTTGGACTCAAGGATTATATTCTGGTTATAATGATAATGTGATATATATAAGGATTGTACTACAATACTTGTTGTATTCATTAAGGATTTAATATGATGAAGGTGATCATATTTTTAGTATGTGACAATAAAAGAAACATTACTTTGTTTGGGGAATCTGATGTTACAATTGATTTTGGAATTTAGAGACCTTTTAGAGAAAGTCTGGATAAAGGTATTGTGGATAACTATAATGGTTGGAATGGATTAAGTTGAATCGTGGATATTATTGTTTGAGGTTAAAACATTTCTGAAGATTATTTTTGGAATATTATAATACTATAGTTTTGGGAAAAGGAAAACCTGTAGGTTGGGGGATAACCCGTTGTATTGGACAAAGATGAAGGAATCGAACCCACAACCCTAGTGCGATAGGCCTTTAGTACCTACCACTAGCCTACAGGAAGTCCCTGGTTATTACAAAATAGTTTTCCTAATCTAAATGGTATGTGGTAATATTTGGATCCTTATACAATTATGATAAATAGAATATTTTTGAGTTATGTTACCATTTGGAGTGAAAGATGGGTTCGTGGTAAAAATTTATTAATGAATGAAAGAATACATGTCAAGTAAGTATATTTCCTTACGTTCTTAGTAAATATCTTAACTAAATTCCTCAACATTATGAAAGGTGACTTAAAACAAAAACGTTGTCGGTTAACTTTTCCAACTGAGGATTCAATGACCGTTTAACCAATCAAAAGTTTGTGATTTTCTTGTGGTTAACTTTCTCCTAATCATGCTTTCTACAACTCTCCATCAGACCGTGATGGTTTATTTTTTCTCCATATCCATATTTTCATATAATACTAGTATGGGCTATCCCGGGTGACCTCTGTACCTCTCTTTATTTCTTTTAATGTTATATTTTTATTAACCCTATTTCTGATGTGGGTTTTCCACAAAGGTATTTTCTATTTTCAACCATTTAATTTCAAAGAAAAATTTCAAATTGCAAGGACGCAATTTATTGAAGGAGGGGAGAATGTAACACCCCGAGCTTCCATGATACGCTTCTCTTTCAATAATGCAATAGCTTGCATTGTACGTAAGTTCGAGTTCTAACACACCGCGACTAATAAAAGTAGCCGTTATGAATAGTAATACCCACTTTTTAAAATTATAGAAATTTTTTTATTTCAAAATGGACTTCATTTTTGTATTCTTAATATCGAAATTATCCTAAGTTGAATTTTTTGTAATTTTCTGAGAACTTCCAATTTTTTATAAATAGTGAAAAATACTTAAAAATTTTTTTTTTAATAAAAATAATTTATAGTGATAAATTATACTATTTAGTGGTTTTAAATTATAATTAGAATATATTTTTACAATTTTATCCAATGGTGGTCATTAGAATTAATTTCACTTTGAAATTGGATATAAACAATTGTCAATCTTTTGATATATATTGTTTCTTAAAAACACACTATTTTTTGTGACAGCGGGAATTATTTATAATATTAATTAATGAAACTTATATTTTTGGAATTTTTTAAAATAGAATTCATTTTTGAATTCGGAATATCAATTATATCTTAGGGTGAAATTTTGGCATTGTTCTGAAAACCATCAATTTTTGATGAATAGTGAAACCACTAAGTGGTAGTTAAAAAACTGATTTTTCGTTTAAATGAAACATTGCCACTTCTGTGATTTGATTTTCAAAAATCCGACATACATGGTTGTCATTAGGAAGTAAAATTTGGTTCAATGGGATTAAAATAATTTTTTGGTGAATAGTAACTTTTATGTTTAATTAATCTCGATTAAAGGTAATTAGTGAAATTTAAGGAAAAAATGATATTATAAAAATATGAAAATACATTTACACTTTTCCTACCCCTATTGGATTATTCATGGCCGACCAAGAAAATCCATGGGTCAACTTGGGGACCCCATGGATCCACTTTGGTATGAAAATGACATTAAAAATGTTTTATTTAATGTTAAAATAAAAATGTCACAAACATGAGTTGTTTTACTAAAACAATTTGTAAATGGGGTTATAGAAGTCATATTTTTTACTATAAATATTCATTAGAAATATAAAATGATTTACTACATCATGATAATTTTTTTATAATTTTTATACATTAAATAAATTAAATTATTTATGACACCATGATGATGCAGTGATTACCTCATTAATTAACGATTTGAATAAAATAAAAAGATAATGTATAATCTAAGACTTAAACTTGTCAAAAACCTATTGGATGAGTAACTTTACAACCTGTATCACTTTATCCTCGAAATATATATGTTTGGGACCTTTAAAATCCGAAAATAATTATATAATAAAGTAACATTTCATGAGTTTCCAAGAGTGTCCCTTCGATCCTCTTATAAAAGGCCCCCACCACTACCACCTTACTCACACCCTCAAAGCCTTTTGTCTCGGCCAACCTCTGCTCAAATAATCTCACAAATTCCCTCTCTTACTCCTAGAAGCCTCACTTTGGGCAGAATTCTTCCCAAGGAAGCCTTTTGCTCAAATCAAAAAGAGTTACCCGATTTTAAAGGTAGTGTATTCTCTTGTGTTCTTTGGTTTCATTTTGCTTCTCCGACCCCCTAAACTCTTTTTATTCATTTCTTTTCTAACAACACTAGTATCCTAAATATACTAGGATGTCGTTATAAGAAGGATTCGATCTAGACTTACACACACCTACATCTAATGGTTAAAGAACATACTGTTTCTGTGGATGGAGAATTTCTGCCTCACGAAACGATTATTGTTCAACACTCATATAACACCTTCAAAGGTGGACATTAAGATGTCACTATATTTATATATGATATATAATATGTTTATGTTTTACTTAAGCTTATGTATTTTTCATTTATGGCATACCTTTATGGTTTCCATTATGGGTAAACACGATATTTTCATTTTAGGAAGTACGGACTACCACCCCCTCAAAGTGATATGAATCGTTAATGCCATATGTGAGATGTATAAAGGATGGAGTAAATGGTATTATACATTATATAATACTGTAATTATATTATACCTTTATATAATTATAATTTCATTCAATTAAATATGAAATAGAAATGAAAGTTGCGTTCATGCGTACGTACGGCTTACCGTCTCCGTGAACGGTGCATTTCATTTCTTACCTCTAAATGTTATGTAATATTATAAATGCATGTATATAATGGATATATATGATATATATGATATCTACATGATGAGTATAATTCTGGATATAATGGATATTTCACCACATGAACTACTTGTAATTATAAGAAGTTTATTTTTGACTCAAGTACCAAAGATCGACAAAATGATCGTTATTAACTTAAATAATTACATAATGTTCAGAACATGGTAATAAGTGATATAAAAGGAATAATGAACAGGAGAAGGATTCTTAAGAAAATATAAATTAACTCTAGTTTATTATTCAGGAGGTTAAAGAAAGATCGAGTCAAGTCGGACACGATGTAAGGGAATTTCTTAACCCAATTTCCATTTTTTGGGTTAATCTCCTAATTTCAAATTATGTCATGATATTATTATGTCCTATCTTGTATTTGTACTTTCTTTATGTGTACATATAGTAAATACACATAATAGATCTATTTTATTTAAAAAATGATCTTTTTAAGGGACTTCGTCTCAATCTCCTTTCATTGAGGCATATTTTGTTTTATACACAACTTTCCATTATACGGTGTATAAACCCCTTGGACTTTTACTTTTATTCAAAAGGAATCTTTTTATACGAAGCGTTTTACTAAATGATAAAAGGAATGTTTTTTCTTACGTATGCGGTGACAACGACTTCTCCGTCGTCGTGACTATTATCTGAATTTCGGCTTCCTCTATAAGCCATAACATTTTTTAAAAGAAAAATAAATATCATGTTTTACTTTTCTTTTATTTTGGTCTTGAAAATGGTTTTGATAAAGTATTTATTATATCAATGTGTTGTATTGATATCTTGTGATTGAAGTGTGTAAATATTATGTTTCCTTTATGCATGTTTTATGTGATACAATTATGTTATGGTTTATGATATGTTTAAACCTGTTCATATGAGGAATGCATTGGACTTAATAAGTGGCGGGTGGAGCCCGCTATAGCTCCTCGATGCATCGGTAGGTCTCATGAGACAAACTAGTGTCTTGGGATGAGGCCTAGACAAAATCTTATTTGTATTCTTGGCACGAGGCCTTGGGCACGTGGTTATGATAGTCTGGCATTATGCATTCCATCATTATGAAAGTGGTTATTGATATTGCATGTGATTATTCGACTAGTAGAATATCCATGTGAGTAAGTAAATGGAATTATTTAATTTTATTTTTTCCATATTATGCTGATGTTCAAGTTTAAAAAGGCTCTTGTTTTAGTTATATATTGCCTTAAATGTTAATGTTTATTTATGAATGCTTCTGCAATATTGTTATCCTTACTGAGCATCTGAGCTCACCCCTTTCAAGGTTTTAATTTTTCCAGGATGTGAAGAAGTATTTTAGGAATAAACTGCAGGGATAGTCTGAAGGGGATATGAGTGTGGAAAATGAAGACTATGTTATTGTGATTTTTCACTTTATGATGTAATGTAAGACTTATGAATGTATCTAGTGTTTCCAAGACAACTAAACTAATTGGTCTTTCGATACATGATCTTTTGTGATCATGCCAATTGATACGCAATAATGCACCGACTCTGGGTAACTGGGGTCGGGGCGTTACATTGCACCTTTTCTTTCCACCTTGAAATTTCTATTTGTGTGTCCCAATCTACGGCATTTCTTAAACCCACATTTCTTGTAGAAGTAAGGGATTAATATTTCCTACTAAAGACCGCTGATGGATTATCCCTAGATCAAATCCCTTATACATTTCCAAGATTCTCTTTACCTAAAATGATTGAAACTATATCATTCCAGGAAACTGATGATGATTTTGAAGGGTTCCCATCCTAGGGCTCTTAAATTTTAACTTATTAATATAATAATATGAAAAATTATTTTTGAAATTGTATGTACATCATAATATTATAAAATTAATAAATTTTTTATTTCTATTTAATGTTATTTAATTACTATCAAAACGTAATAATGAAAAATAAATTATAAAAAGAAATAAATTTTAAATTGAATTAATTCAGGTCGGCTATATGGGTCAATTGGAACCAAATAAGCATATTTTGGTCCATGAAGCTGGCCCCATTTAATTGGGATTGACTCTTATTTGTTGTTATAATTTATTTTTCATTATTATGTTTTTATATTAATTAAATAAAATGAAATTTTAATGAAAATTACTTACTCCAACATCTTTGGTAGGTTCATTTTCAAAACTATTGTTGGGTTTCCTATAAAAATTATGGGATATTTCTGTCCGGCACACAAAGTGACCTAATTTAGTAGGCTTTATAAATAAATATATACAAGTTGATAAACCCCTTTAATTATTATAAAATAATATAAATAATAGTAGATAAAATACAAACAAAGATTATTCATTTTCTAAAAAAAACTATGAGGCCCATCAATATGATGAATGAATGTGTTTTCATGATTCAATGTATTTTTTATATAATTCCTACAAAATTTAGAATCATTAATAAAAATTATAATTTTTTCGGTTATTAAGATACTATAAAATATGTAATTGCCTCATGAGATGTATTTTTATTAATATTGAAAATCATATTACACTGAACATGAGAAATTCCTTCAAGAATTTTCTCATATATTTTTCATGAGCTTATACAAATTTCATTAAAATCATGCCATAATCTCCATTTAAAATCTCTCTATTTCATAAAAAAAATTAGAGTCTATGTGCATGAAAAAAACTCAATGACATTAAAATGAAAAAACTTTTATAAAAAAACATAAAACCTTATAATTATATTAATAATGTTACTCACGTGTTTTAATTTAGTTATCAATGATTATTAAATTAATTTTTCCTTTTCATAATTATCAAATACATGATTTTTCTAATTTGTGGGAATCTGCCTCCAATATTTAAATTTAATGGAAAATATCACCATCTCATGAGTACAATTACCAATAATATGTCCACAGTTTCTATAAGTATCAATAGTAGGCACCCCGAACTCATCAAATGGAATGTTAATCTGGAATTTTTTCAGGTCCCATGAAATTTTCATGTTCATATTTATACTCCATATATTGTTATATTTATATGTTTGAAAAGTGAAGTAAAAAAATTAATAAAATATATTGTTTTTTGAATAATGAAATGCATACCATCAATGGTAACTCACCAATATTCCCTCAATGGGGGGGTGACCAATTGCTCCATTATTGGAGTTGCATCAGACAATAGGCTATCAAAAACATCTAGGGAAACTTTGAGGTCGATGGAAGTATCTAGTACATCAGAATTACTTTGATCCATTGAAGTTTATGGTAGGGGTTGTGTGCTCCAAGATATTGTTCAGTAATAATCTCAAAATCTTATTCTTCTCAGCATTCCTTTAATTCATATGGTTCAGACATAATAAATATGAAAAAATTAATTTATTAATTTATTTTTACAAAAAAAATATATAACAATGAATATATGTACAATATTGTTATAAATAATAAAATTTAATAGAGTTTCATTACCAATTTATACATTCAATTATATTCACATTCATTAATATCATTATTATCAAACTCCATTGTGATGAGTGCATCATTTTCACCCTCACTTTCATGTTTTGTAATGTTAATATTCTTAGGAAAATATTTTTCAATGTTTTTGGGTTGATGAGGTTCACCGTCAAAAAGTACTAATTGATCTTCATTCCCAATATCATTTATGTCTCTCCTATTTATGTGCATAAAAAACACTCCAATATTCATCTATTTTATCATACACTTAAATGACCAAATTTTATTTTAAATTTAATATAACTATATTATTCTTTTCCCTCTAACTGGTATATATCCAGGGAGAAGAGATGACATAAGTAAAATGATAAAAATATTTTGTTACACCCCTATTAAAGTTAAACACCTAAATTTGAATAATAAAACAAAAAATTGACCATAATAGTCTAATTCAATTATATCAATCATATTTCCCAGGTATTCCACCTATTGAAGTAAAATTAAACCATTATTTTGAGTTTTAAAATATTTTTCATGATAAATTAGATGAAACATGAAGCAATAGATATTGTCTGCATCAAATCTCTTAGCCTGACATAGAGGACCTCGAGCTAAAAACTTTGAATTGTTTGATATTTCATCTCAATTATCGACATTCATTATCTATAAAAGAATATATAAGGTGTTAATTTTGACATTGAAAAAATAAGTACATGTTAAAAATTTGAATAATGTTATATACTTACATTACAGTTGAACCATTTGACAATCCCCTTATTACAACCTTTATTAATTTATACTCATTTGTAGATCGACCCATTAGTCACCTATTTGTTTGCAATCTCATTTATTCAATAAATAGTTATTTAATATTACTATTAACTATAATATATATATTCACTTATAGTAACTCTAATTCAATCAATGTTAAATTTTACCCATTTCCAATATGTTGGGAGATTGTTTGAAATACTGATGACTGGTTTTCATTATAAGAATTAGTGTATATGTTGTCAACCAATCCAATGCGGTTAAATATTGTCTCAATACTATCAAAATACCTATAATAAATGGTTAATGACTCTTCAGTTATGCTACCTTCAGCAATAGAGCCTTCTGGTTGAACTTTATTCCTCACATATGATTTCAAATGACGTAAGTATGTGCTGAAAAAATTAAAAAACATATTAATAAAATTTATGCAATGATTTGATAAAATTTAATTCATCAATGAAAATTAAAAAAATTTACCATTTATCTCAACTAGATACATACTTATATTTTTATTGGTCAACAAAAATTAGCTTCTTCAACCAAATGAACAATCAATTGAATCATAACTATGAATAATGAAAGGGGAAATAACTTATCCAAACGAAAAAGTGTCAAAATAATTATTTCATGATGTTTTTCAAGCTCATCCAAATTTATATTTTTTTTCTAAATATTTCATCGAAAAAGGTGCACTAATTAACTAGAACTATAGTTGTTTTTTCATGTAACATATTGTGCAATGTCATTGGAAACAACTACACCATAAAAATATGTGGTTCATGACTTTTAAATCCATGTAACTTTCAATGGTTTATATCAACATACCTTGAAATGTTACTTGAATATCATTCATGTACTTTTATATTCTCTAAATTTCTAAGGAATAAGTATTTATCATGATTTTTCATTGTAAAAATACCTAAAGTAAACTTTACATTCTCATTTCCCAAAAAACCATGATTTATATTCCTTGATTCCAAATCCTTAATAGCATTAAGGTTACCATTTTATTTACACTTCTCATTATGTAATGTTAAAAATTAAATTCCCATAAATGTTTATATCAATGTGCATTACGTCAAGATTATGATATATCAAATTAAATACCCAATAATTATTTTTAAAAAATATACTAATTTTTTCCACTATTGTATTATAGCTACTTAGGATACTATATATCATACCCTTTTCCGCCATTATTTAACCTAATTATATTTTCCAAATTCTATAGTGACATTCATTAACTGTGCTAAGATTTGTGAACCAGATAACAACATCAATAGATTTCTCAATTCAATATCTCGATTGAAATGTATCTTTCAAAACCTTGATTTATAAGGAGTGTCAAAAAAGTGATGATGAACCATAAAACGCCTTTTTTACTAGAAGGTATTTTTTGACGATCAAACTCAAAAATAAAAACCTGAAAATAAAATATAGTATGATTTTTTCATCCAGATAATTTTCCTAGTCTATGGAAGTCACTAATTGTACACATTAAAGCAATAGTAATTTTGAATAGTTGTCACACTAGATCATCATATGTTTCCATGCCATCATCCCATAATTCAAAAAATTATTTGATTAGTAGTTAAATTTATATGTCAATTTCATTTCTAAGAATTTTATTTTTAATAATAATCATTGAAAGAATGAAATAATTTTTATTCATACACATCCTCACATGAAAAGTAAATATTTTTTTCAACGAAATTTTGATGAAAAAGTGAAAATATATACCATTTCTATGCAGTGATCTATTAAAAAGACTAGGAAATAAAAAATCATTAAAAATGATATTTAAATTATCGGAATAGTTAACCCTGTATAACCCCCAAAAATGGCTATGTAACTTCATTTCCAGGTCATTTACTTCTAAGTCTTCAAAATGGTTGTCCATATTGTCCCATATTTGAATATATTCCCTAGAATTAATCTTCCATAGAGGTAGATTATATGGGATCAAAACAACAATCAACATTCTATAATTAGTAATTAATGTAAAAAAGGGTAAAAAACATGAAAATCCATTACCAAACCAAAATTCCATGGATCTGAATAAAAAATATTGATTTAATGAATCAGACACATTCCACGATGTTGATACTTTTTGATGTCTCACCCATCCATCATTGCTAAAATCCTAATCATGATACTTCATGTTGTATATAGTCTTAGATTATGTAAATAATTTTTGAAAGCATGGTTTCAAAGTAAAGTAATGTAATACCTTTGAAGAAGTTTTATTTTTCTATTTATTCTGAGGGTTCCATTGATTTATACTCTCTTTGTTTTTCATTCACTTTTATTATATTTTATTACATATTATTTATTCTTATTTATTGGACTCTTCTCCTTAGTTTATCATGAAATCATTAGGTCTTGCATGTATCTTTGTATAATCAAGTCCATGTTTACTTATGATTTTTTTCACATCATAGAATGATGTAGGGGTCTTATCATTACTAAATACATCATCAAAAAACTCTAAAATAAAGGAAATTTCATTTTAAATAATTCCATATTGGTGCTTGATATGATACAAAATAAGTAGAAAACATGACATAGAATACATGGCACACCAATCATACTGTTTTTTTTTGTCCATCTGCAACTAATTTATAAAATTATTTTTTTCACTAATGTTCAAAAAAATAGTACGCTACTCATGATCAACTGAAGGTTATGTTAATCAATTAAAATAATATTAATTGTATCCAATAAATATAAATGTTTCATTTATCAGGTTTTAAATTGAATTTTATTATGGAGAGTCCCTTTGAGTTTCATTACCACGATATTTGTTATTTTTAATTTCAACAACATTCAACTAAGAAAGCCAAATAATATTTATATATCGATTTAGACAATATTTCAATATAAAATTATTATATAAATATTTTCTATTCATCCATAACATTAAATTATAATTAAGAAACAAACATTTTATTC
Organism: Viscum album; assembly: GCA_963277665.1. Classification (NCBI taxonomy): domain Eukaryota; kingdom Viridiplantae; phylum Streptophyta; class Magnoliopsida; order Santalales; family Viscaceae; genus Viscum; species Viscum album. The sequence continues at coordinate 270,541,188 of OY728131.1, forward strand.
ATCCATCCACTGATCAGTTTTAAATTTCATAATCTGAAATTTCTTCCAAACCATTAGTGCATATTGAGTTGTTGTTTGAGGTAAATTAATCAAAATTTTATCCATAGTAATTATAATTTCATTCTTCTCCATGTACATTTATATATAATGATATAAATGTTTGATAAATAGGTAAATTAAAAATTAAACATCACCCAACTTCATCATTGACTAGGGTAGAGTCTTGATTCGACAAAACACAAATTCAATATAAAAATGACTCAATACAACATGAAATACATAAAAAACATATATTAATAAACATTATCACCCAAAATAGTAGATTTTAATGTCATGGAATAAGTTCACTAATATGACTAGATAATGAAACAAATAGGGGTAGGGGAATTGGTTAGAGATAGAGGTATGAGGATGATGAGGTCATGGATAGAATGGGGCTACGGATATTGTTTCAATCAGGGGTCATAGTAACTAGAAATATCAGAATATGGGGAATCATTTTATGTCACCATTGAGGATTAGTGGGTCATTTTTGGGTCATCTTCAGAGATCATGGGAGGTTAGGGTCATGGAGATTAGAGGGGGGAAGTAGGGTCATCATCGGGGATCAAGGGGTCTGAGTCATGGGGATCAGTGGTGGGGGAGTGGTGATCATTGTTAGGGATTAGGGGTTTGGGAAAATGGGGACTAGGGGGCCAAGTGGATCAATTGGTTGTCATATTAGGATATATTTTAATATTCTAGTGAATATTTTATCTAAACAACTGATAAATCTAGAAATAAAAAAATATATCAACAGTTATAACAAATTATAATTTTATTATAAATTATAATAAATATGTTTTTATCAATGGTTATAAACATTTTCAGAAATAATCTACTTTTAATAACTCTTTTGGTTGTGTATATTACTATTTTATTTATTCCTTTAGTTCATCAAAAAATTATGATATTTGAGCTGCATAGACATTAGGACATTAATGAAGTGTAATAGTCCTTGTGGGGTTTTTTCAATCATAGTAGAGAGGTATTAAGCATGACACAGTTATATACATTAGTGTGTCTGTTTCTTATAGTTTATAACACCTCTAACCAAATAAAAATTTCTATTATTATTGTTATTATATATATGGCCTTAGTTGAGATATTAAAAGGTAATATCTATTGTGGTTTGGTGGTATTTAACCATTTCTATAGTAGGTGATACTCAAATTCAATTTAGTAATTCATGGCCCAAGTCTCTCTCAGGGTTGATTATTAGCATTAGTGTGTGTGTTGCTTCGGGAATTATGGTTTTACTTTTTATTATTCTGTAATAACGTTAAAATTTATTTTATTTTTAGTGCCTATATTATTTATTATTGAGAATGATTTCATTGATTATGAGTTTTTTATAATGTTTCATGGGTCAGGGAATGTTTCATAAAAACTTAACTCATCCTGATGGTTTTTCACAAAAAGGCCTTGCAAGGGGAGAATTGATGAAATAATATTAGGTCTAGTGATCACCTTATTCATCCACTGCATTTGAAAAAAATATTGTATTAAACATGACAAATTAAATAGAAAGGATTAATTCTTTTCTAGTGGTGTTTTGTAGATATGGATTGGTAGTTTCATTTGGAGAAGTTCCATTGATGAAATGAATCTTTTAGTTTTGGAGGAGGCCTGATGGAGCAAGTGGATGTCTTTTTTAGGGAGTTAGGTTTTGTGGAATGTTCACCTGTGGAACTTGTATAATATTTTGATTGTTCTTTTTGGTTATTTTGGTTTATATTTGAAATGATTTAAAATATTTTATTATGAATCAAGAGATGTGGACTAGTATTGTGTAATCCTATATGAAATTTTCTTTGGATTTTTGGTTGGGGTATCCAAGCTATGGACTCCTCATGCTAAAAAATTAATGGTGGTCTACATGGGGATGGATTGTAATTGAGGAAAAACCATCCCAAACATTATTTTTTAAACCCTCTCCATTTATTATTTGATTTTGGTGATTAAGGGGATGCACCTAAGACCCATTATCATTATAACATGATCTGGGTGAGGTTGAGGGGTGATGGGTCACGTAGGGATGTTACAATATGATTTATATAATAATAATAAACAAGTTATAACATAAATTTTTAAAATATTTTTTATTTATAATTTATAATTTGAGAAAAAATATCTAAATATATTTATATTTTTTATAATTATAACTATAATGTATGAAATATATAATAATAATAATGATATTAAATAACACATAATTTAAAAAAAATTACAAAATATTCATAAATTATTATTTAAATATATATTTTATTTATTTTGTTGATATAAATTATATATTTATAATTATATTATATTTATAATACATCATTAATTAATTAATACATTTTAATTGTGTAAAACTTTATTAATTATAATAAATTTAATGATAAAAAAATTGAATCTATTTTTAAAATTTGATTTATATCGGTTTATTAATTTTTGAATTTCTGAATTATCAATTTTTAACTTTTTTATAATTAATTAAATTTTTAAACTTTTTTATTTATATAAAAATTCCAAAAATAATTATATTTCTATTATAAAATTTTTTGGGAAATAAATCTTTAATTTATTAACTTTTTTTTAAAATTTTACAAATATATATATATGAATTTCACTTTATGGGCTTGTGAAATATGAGTAATTTTTTATAAACTGTGTTGGAATTTTCAATGTAATCCTTTTTATTTTTTATATAAATAGATCTAGTTTAGGAAACAAAATATAGTAATAAAAATACTTTAGGAATTTCCCATTTTAGTAAATATATTTAAACTTATTCTTGATAATTATATATTTTACTAAAAAACACATACAAAATTTATCACTAGTCATGAAAACCTCTTGGTTAGAAAGAAGGTCACCACATAGGTCATAGTCGTGATTGAGGGTAGTAGGTGCTCGATAAAGTCATTGAGAAAGGTCTGAGGCAAGGGAATGAACAATCATGGGGTCTCCTTATAGTTTTATTTTAGTTTTGTTCTATTCCATATTTGATGGTCCTATTTGATGATATTGGATTGATATATGATCTAAATGAGTTTCAATATATTATAGTATAGTGGTGTTTTTAATTATGGTATGCCTCCTATAATAACTTTATAAATGTTCCCTAATTTTCATTTTTCATAGATGTCTCAATTATTTATCTATTATTATGTGTGATGATACTAATTTGTGGGGACACTATCAATTTAGAGAGTAATTTATAGGAGAAATTTTTTTCAAAAATATTTATTTTTCATGAATCATTATCTAGAAGGAAACCAATAAAGGTGGTTAGGGAATATATTACATTAGACCATTGTACACCATCAAATGGCATGTCAATTTTTCTTTGTTTTGATAAACTCCTATGGAATATATCAATTTTATATTTTTTAAAAAGGGGATAAAAACCAGTAAAATTTTAATATAAAAAACTCTAATTTTTATCCACTAATTATTTATCCAAAGAAGATAAATATGAAAATCCATCTCTCTTCTCCTTTGGATGAAGACATATCACCGAACCACATAGAATCCCTTGTATTTTTGTGTTTCTATTGACAATTTTACATTTATTTCAAATTTTTTGAGTTTAATTTCCCTAATAAAGTTGTATTAGATCCATTAGGGTTGAATCGATGATAAAAAGTGAAGGATCTTTTGTGACCAAAAAATTCAAGGAGACCATAAACAATTTCGAAATTTTGATTCCAAAATATCTCTTCGAGATGATTCCAATGGGGAAAAGTACATTGAAAATAGATCTAAAATATCATAAATAGTTCCCATCAAAGTTCATGTCAACTCCAGGGTGCTACAATACCTTTTCTAATGAAAATGAAATTATTCAAGCTAACTATGACTTTAAGGTGTGTTTTCTAGATACTATTCATGCACCTATGTTAACAACATGTCATTGGTCAATCATGGTGTTTGATATTGGTTTAACCATATGATGGTTAATATAAGTCAATTTTTAGTGATCTAAGAGTTGATTCCAACTATTTTGACTATTTTGGACACATCCATATGGTTATATTTTCATGATTTAAACAACATCAAAAGATAAAATATTGGTACCATGATTAATCGTACAGCTTTTAGTAATGTCATATTCATAACCAAAAACGGAATATATTTTGTATATTACAGATTTTAAGAATCCCATTGAAGAGGTCACTAATCCTCTTATAATTAAATAAGAGGAATATTATATAGCTGATCAATCTAGTGAGAAGGAGATATCTATTGATACCCCACAATTTGATGCAAAGTGGGTCATGCTAAATAGGAATTGTGATGCTCAAATACAGTAGTAGATCAAGAAGATTATTTTCTACAAAAAATCTAACAAACATGCTTATTTTATTATATGCATAAAATTATAAGATATCTATGAAAATAAAACTGCAAAAAATAAAGAAACCGTAATGAAATGTCTTTTCAACTTGATGTAAAAGGATGAGAAAAACATATCTGATCACATTAGTGAGGTACAATGTATTTTTGATTAGTTTAATTCTATTAAAATGATTTTTTATGATGACTTATAAGTACTCTTGATGTTTATAACCATATAAAAGTTGTGTGACACACTAGTTATGTCAGTCAGCAACATATAACTAGATGGAATGATCTCCATGGAAATAGTGAAAGATAAAAAATTGAATGAATAATCCATAAGTAAAGATAAAAGTATTTCTCTAGAATTAGTGTTTCATATCTCTGGAAAATGAATTGTAAATAGAATGGAATCATTAGAATAATGGATTCCCATTATAAAAATCATGAACAATATATGATATGAAGTACCACCATTTTGGAAACCCTTCGAACTTCATTAGATTATTTTAGAAGTTGAAGGTAGAATAAAATAATTAGGAAGGTAACCCCCAAAAATTGATTCATTAATATTCATAAAGTAGATCATTATTTTTTATAATGATCATGTCAATATTGTATCCTAATACCTGATATTATTTATTGATTCAACTTCCTCTTACTATGTCACTACTTTAAGATATCTTTTCTCATCTTACACTTCAAGGATTTTCAGTCATTTGAATATAGAAAATCATGTTATGTCAAAAATTACGTGTATTCATATTTTTTTTCTATAGACTATTAATAGATTAAGGTTATTATCCAAGGATGTGAGACATGTTCTTGTTATTCACATCAATTTTATATCCCCTTGAATTCTTGATAATGGAAGATACATCAGTTCCTTCAATGAAGGAAAATGAAATCCTAACATATGTAATATAGTAATTGAAAAAGGAAGGAAAAATACTTATCCTTACCACAAATATGACAAACATTATTGATCAGGACACATGGGATATAAACAAAACTAAGAGGGTGGGGTCAGTATTGGATGAATTGTTACATATTAAAATTTTTATCCATTCTTACCTATTCAAAGACTTATGCCATCATTTAATTGGGGAGATAATGTATTTTATGGTAGAAAATCATGGTCATTGGGAACATGTAATCATAATGTACACACACTTAAATACCCTCATAAAATTAAATTTTATTTCTAGTTTTTAGGGATTTTGATTCATTATTTCTCTGTCACCGCGCTCTCTATATCCCTTGGGTAATTTTTGGAATTCTTTATCCTATAAATGTCATTTCTTATGATTTTTGGCAGAATTTTCATGATGGTTGTAGGTAAAGACCAATGAGTCATTAATTATCCTATTTTTTTCAATTTCTCTTAGAGGAAATCATTTCAATACATGGTTTGGGTTATTTTTGGGGTAAAATTTGGGATTTAATTTGGGATTTTAATGTTAGGATATTGATGTTAAAGCAACCCCATCATCACTTACATAAATATTGAATTTCATTACATTAATATTAAATAAATATAATAATAATTCATTATTTATAATTATAAATTTTTAGTGTCTTTTGAGACTATATACATAATCAAATTATTTCATGAAATATCTTAAATATCTCAAGAAAACATATTCTCTTATGATACCCTTCTAATAAATTTCTTACTTTAAACCATTCCTCATAAACTAAGGGAAAAAAAGAATAATAAATGGTGAACTTGGGTTCTTAGTACTGATAAACATAATAGATATGAATTTATTATCATAAGTGTGTATACAATAAGATTAATTATTTGAGAACATGATAAAAAATTATGATATTATACCAAACAAGTCATAAACCATAAAACAAAATTCATAGAAAACTGTGTTTTATAAAAATTATATGAGTCATCATAGTATGTAATCATAAATAATATATAATTATACATGATAGCATATTATAAGCATAAGATATAATTTTATTGCATAATTGTGTCACATAGAAATAATTATAGAAATCATATGTCATGACTTCTCGCCCTTACATCAATCACATGTTAGTCTTGGAATAATAACATGTATACATTATTTTCATAGACCAACCACTTGTGTACCCACGTGGGCTTAGGCTAATTAATTGTGTACCCTATTGGGCTTGGTTTAATCACCCATGTACTCTCCATGGCTTGAGAAAACCACTCTTGTACCTTCTTTGTAATGGGATAAGAACCCATGTACCCCTAGACATCATGAGATATAAAACATTACCCAATGCATTAGATGTCTATAAAAACCACACATCATATAATAATAATCAATTTACATAAATTACATATGAACATAAGATCATTCCTTATTCATTTATAGTTTAATTAACCCATGATAAAGCAACAAGTTTGATGACACATTATTAACACATCATCATCTTAATTCATACAAATAAAGTAATTGGATGGTTTCATAACATCATATTATCAATGAAACATATCAATACTTAATTTATGTTTAAATATACAAAAAATATTTTAATAAAAGTATTAGAAATATACATTGAAGAGTAAGAGAAAACATAATTTTATTTTTGTATCTTTTAAAAACTAATTGTTCTTAGAGAAATGGGAATAAAATTTTCATTGAAAATTCATATAAATTTGTAAATGAATCTTAATAATTATTTATAGAAATAATCAAGGGAAAATTCATTAAATTCACAAATGTTAAAAATATCTTTTCTTACTTTTCTAAAAAGATAAAAGTAATTAATATATATAATTTTAAAAATATTTCTTTTATTAATTTGTAAAAAATTAAAGATGTAGTGAAAAACACCTTTATTAAACATTTATTTATAAATAAAAATTTCCAAAAAAATTAGGAATATTGATATAATAGTGAAAAATTCTCAACCAAAAAAGATAAATAAAGAAGACTTATCTTAAAAATACTTATTTTATATTTTTTATTACAAAGTAGTTTTAAAATGAAAATAATACTTGAAAAAAATACATATAACTAGATAATAAAAAAAATTATTGGTTTTATATGTGAAAAAACATAAAATTTCCAACTATATAAAATAAAACATAAACAATCCTGATAAAAATTGAGTTATAACATAAACATTCATAACTTTATTAATCTCTGATTAAAAACATCACAAAAAAGAGAAAACTATATGTATTTTTAATAAGCATAATTGTCCTGAAAATAATAAAAATTTCAGAAATTGGATGTCAATACACAATAATAAATAAATAAGGTGGTGAATATAGTACATATCTAAATAAAGGTAAATTTAGATGTGTAAACCCATAACTGAAGTCCCAAACTGATTCATACACATTCTAAAATAGTGTATAATAAATTTAGTAATATTAAAAATATATAAAAACCATATTCATACTTAAATAATATGTATATATCCCTTATAATTTCTAATCATCTATTTAATAATAATTCTTTATTAAAATCAATTTTCGGGTGTTAACTATTCTATTTTCCATACATGTATCAATTTGATAGTTCTCATCCTTTCCCTTTGGTCATGTTTAGAAAATACTAACATTGATATAAATATCATATATATTTATTATATTCACTTTTATAACAATCCATGTAATTTGGTGATGAAAAATGAATTACATCACTTCATGGATGTGGTAGTATATATGTACACATAAGTGATGTCTTCATCTTTTAATGAATATAAGGAAATGTAAATAAAAATTTTATTTCTAGAATTATAATTATATTATAAATTATATATATATTAATTAGATCCATCTATATATCCATTCATGAGAGTTAGTGAAAAAATATCGCTTTTTGGAGGCGGTAGTCTGAATGTACCCATGAGAAAAACTTTCATTTTCCATTATATGGAAAAGAGATAAAAATTAGTTATAGAATTAAAATAAAAAACATTAAAAAATTAAATATAAAATTAATTATATTAATAAGATTATAGAATATTTTTAGGATGTCAAATTATAAAAAATATTTTAAAAAAATTGAATATGGTAATTACCACTTATTTTGATATCATCATTTTTCTTGCACCTTGGGCCTTTATAGGTCAGTATTTTTGTAAGAAAACAACCTATAGGTAATGACTAAAGATTTTTGGAAGGTATTTGGAATGATATTGGTCAAGTTAATGTACTCAAGTGATGTGTATAAGTGAGAAGATGAGGACTTTATTTATAAGTGAGGGGAGTGGAAATATTGTAAGTACCCTTAACATTAAAATAATATAAAGTCATTTAACCCTTGTCGTAGTGATAATAGTTTTTTCATAGTTACTTCTAATTATGGACAATTATTATGTTTAAGTTGTTACCTAATATTTATTATTTTAATTACAAATATACTATTAATTTTACAATATTTAGTTCCTAATGTCGATATAAATTAATTTCAATATAATTACAAAAAAACACAATGAAAAAATAGCTTTTATAAATTTTATTTTTTAAGTATAAAAATAAATTCACACAAAAATAATATATAAAGTTGATTCCCATTAAATTTATTGTTTTATATATAGAAAAATAATTTTTTTACATTCATTGAAATACAAAACTAAATTGATCATTATGAATATTTAACTATAGAAAAATAACTATATTTTTTTGTTAGAATAAAACATAACTTAGGTTCAAAAAAGTAAAACATGGGTTTCAAAAATAAACATAACAGTTTTAAGTGATTTATTTTACTCTTGAGAGGAATCACTAGTTAATAAAATGTTTTTTATTTTTCTAATTCATTCTTATATATTAATGATGTCATAAAAGTTGTAGTATTTGTAAAATCAATATTTTTTACTTTTCTCCTAAAAATATACCATTCGAAGAAAATTTAAAAAAATCACCCTAAGATAATTTTGACTAATTTAATTAAAATAATAATTTCATTTTTTTATATTCAAATTCTAAAATTTAGAGATTTAGCTTTCGAATAAAACATATATAATAAAAGTTAAAAACATTTCCTGTAAATAAAAACATTTCCATTTAACCAAAAATTATTTTACTAGTATTCCTTATTATTGCTTCACCATTTCTTTAATACCATAAAATTATTTTATAATTTATTACATAAATTTTATCAAAAAATTTTAATATCATTCCTCAAAAGTATTAAATTTTATAAAATTATATTATTCAATAAAATTTTCAAAAATATTATCTTTAGAATAGATTATATTTTCTTAAGTGAATTTAAGTATTTTAAAAAGTCATTTATTTTATAAATTTCATTTACTATTTAATATTTTTCATTTAATATTTTAATAAATCATTATTTTATCACCACTGGTTTCTGGTACATGAACATTTATCTATGTATTTTAACTATATATAATGATCAGATTAATTTTTAGGAGGTTTGAAGGTGTCCTAGTATGATTTATAGGCTTTTATAGAGATACATGGTATGAGAAAGGTTAGTAAAAATTGTACCATCCATACAAGAAACTATTTGGCTTATGGAAGAAAACATTGTAGCTCTGCACGGCTGGCATAAGGATTCGTCAAACCATAATGATTTCCAAGAGAAATTATGCATGTATGGATAGAGTGGAAAAGGACCGTTGGTGCCCGGTTTTTATAACCATGTAATTGAACCATGTGAGGTGATGTATTAATGCAACAACAACACATTTGTTAATATATGGTCTTCGAAACCATGCAGATTACAATTGAAAATCTGAAATTTTGGATAATAACTCGAATTTATCCACATTACCACTTTATATTGCCTAATATTTCATAATACCAAACTAATTTTACTCCCAAGGATTTAGTGATGCTTCCCTTATAACTGGGAGAATGTTTAAGGCAATTAAAAGACCATCAGAGATCTAAATTTTCTAATAAGTCTCAAATCTTGTTCATTCTTTCCAGATCTATTCTACTTCATTTTCTTTGAACAATATATATAATCTATAATAAATATATCCCTTTTCCTTGATTTGAATTTTGATGATTTATAGTTTGATGTATTTAAATTTATGATATATAATCCCATATCAAGAGGATCTCACTGCCATTTGTTTCACCAACATTTGTGAGGTAGGAAGATTCTCTCTCAACCCCATTTAATTGGATCTTGAAGTCTTGCGTTAAAATAAAATTTTATTGAAATTATTTTGAATTTAGTATGTGATTGTTTTTTGAAAATTATTTAGTTATGGGTTTGAGTAATTGTGGAAATTCTATGGTTTTGTGGAAAATCTTCTTTAATGATAATTTTAAAATAGTGATTTGAATATTATGGTTTTTATTTCATACATTGAAATGGATATTTAAATGATTTAAAAAAATGTTCTAAGTGAAATTTTTGGCATGTATTTTGGAACACATTGTTTTAGTGTGTTTATTTTAATTATATTTGTCCCTATTAAGGGGGAGTGTGCTATTGGGGAACCTGGTATTGGTTAACTTGTGATGGATTAGTAGATCGACGAGAGAATGTTAATGTGTAAGGAAATGTTTTTTGGGATGTGTGGGTGGATGTGTTGATGTTTATAATCATGTAATGTGTATTCCAAACGATATGATAATTGTTTTGATGGATTTTTTCATTCCTTCCATGAATTTTTTTTTCTTTAATATAAACTTCTTTTATGTATAATTAATTTTTTTATATAAAATTTTTCTAACTAATTATTATCATAGTGGAATGAGTAGGGAAATTAGTGGGGAAAACCTAATGAGTTTAGACACACCCCCTATAAGGTAAATGTTGTGCATTTTCATATGTAATCTTTCAAGACATAGGTAATGGAAGGGTATCTCAGTTATTTGGTGACATTTCTTGATATCGTGGTAATGGCTTGTCGAGTTGGAGATTGGAGAAGTTTGGGGTCTATTGTTTTGATGAAAATTTAGAGTATTTGATTATTATTGGTGCTTTTGGTTTTCCTTGAGTATTTAGTTTAATTTATTATTTTACTCAAATATAGTTTTTTTTGGTTTTCTGAGTTGTATTTTGTACTCATGCATCACATAAAAGTTTTCTTGGTTATTGTTTTTATGGTTTGGATGTTTTATCATTCAAAGCTAAAATTGTCAACCAAATTTTCTTAAGGATCTTGGAATTTATTTCCATCATTTGGTGTCTTGGTGATGTCACATAAGTCCTAGTACCACCACAACATTTTCGAAAGAAAATGGTTGAGGGGTGAGACATTAGAATTATTCACAAAAGTACATTGTTTCATGTATCAAAATCTATTAAAAACATAAAATTTATAAAATAGGAAAAATATTATAAACTCTTATGGTGTTATAGAAGATCCTAAGGGGAGCATAGATTTTGGGTTTTTTAAGATGGCATTATGATTTCTCTAGATTTGAGGTATGAGGATTCTAAAATAATCTAAGTGTATAAGAATACTATTGATTTTTTATTCTTTTATTTTTCATCATTTATGTAATTAAAATTGTATATCTATGGTTTAAATTGGTTTTTCAAAATATAATGTTTTATTATGATTTTTTTAGTAAACATATAATGGTTGTTCTCTGGGTTTGTGGGTGATTTCCAAAAATGGTTTATAGTTTTTAATTATTTATAATATTGAATTGTGATATTGTGTTCCCAAGTTGGTTGATTTTGTTTGATATTATTGGTGACATTGAGTTTCCATTGATGATATGTCATTTTTGATGGTGGGTAATGGTTGATATTGGATTTTTTAGGGATTAGGCATGGATCTTAGAAACTCACAATTGGGATTCCAGACATTTTTATTAATAGAAAGGTGTTGTGGTGAACCCCCCCCCCCCCCCCGTGTAGGGACCTTATTGTACATAAAAAGGTGATGTTTGGTGGTATTCATTCCTCTCACAAGCTAAGTTTTCTAAACTTTGGTTTAGTTACTCATGGTATAGGTATATTTTAGAGTTATTTATTAGTTTAGGTGTGTGATTTGGTTTTCGGTAGTATGGTTATGATTTTTATTTGTTTGTGATACCTGGAAAATTTATTTATTGTTAATTCTTATGTTCTTTATTATTGAGAATAATTTCAATGATTATAAGTGTTTTTTAAAATACCATAGGATGAGTCATTTTTTTATAAAAACTAATCTTATATTAATCTTTTATTACATATATATAGTTCTTAAAGAGGATTGAGTAAATACATATAGGTCTAGAAATCACCCCTATTCAGCTACTCCAGGACATAGATAGATTGTATGTAGCCTGTTACAGGTAATGGAAATTCCTTCTTATTTTCTAGAGGTGGTTCATAACGATGTATTTATAATTGGAGGAGGAGGAGGAGTTCCATCGATGAGATGACTCAAGTTGTTTTATTTGAGTGTTAGAGGAGATGTTGGATTTCTTTTTTAGGGAGCTTCATCTTTTGGCTCAATCAGCCTATGCACTTGTATTGGATTAACCCGAATATTTTGTGTTAGTTTTGTTTAAGGTAATAAATAATTAAAAAATGTATCATACATCTTGATATCTTCGTTAGTGTGGTGTAAATTTTCATGACATTGTATTTGGCATGTAGGTTGTGTATTTCTGAGCTATGAATACCTCATGTTGATAAATTGATGATGGTTGAAATGGGGAGGGTGTGGATTTGAGGGAAAACCATCCCCCAATGGTATTTTCAAAACCCTCAATATTTATTTTCAACCTTTTATGATCAAGGGGTTTCACCTATGTCGTAGTAGTACTTTGACTTAATCTAAGTGAGGTTGAGGGTTGAAATATTATTTTGGGATGCTAAAATATAGTTTATATAAAAATAATAAACATATTATAACATACTTTTTAGAATTATATTATATTTATAATTTATAATTTGATAAAAATATAATTATCTAATAATTTTACATTTTTTATAATCTTAAATATATTATATATATTATATAATAATTATAAATTAAAAGAAATCATAATTTAGGAAATTTTAAAAAAAGAATAAATTTTTATAAATTTTTTTAAATAGTTTTTATTTATTTTAGTTATTTAAATTATATATTTAGAATTTTATAATATTTAAAAAATATTATAAACAAATAAATAAATTATAATTTTATAAAAAATAAAAAATTATAAAAAATTTAAATAATAGATAATTTAGAGTAAATTTTAAAAAGAAAATTTTTACTTGTTTAATATTTCTGAATTTCTAAATTTACATTTTTAAAATATTTTTATAATTAATTTATTTTATAAAAATTTTCATTTATATAAAAATATATTATATAATTAAATTTATAATAAAAAATTATATTTGAACTATTATTTTAATTTATTAACGTTATGATTTTAATTTTACAAAAAAAATGAATTTGACTACATGAGGAAATGAAATATGTGTTATTTTTTTACAAGCTATATTGGAATTGTAAATTAAATCCTTCATATATTTATTCATATCGCATTGGTTTCCATTTTGAAATATACTAATGAAATCTATCCTTATAATTTTTTTAAATTCATTTAAAACTAATCATGAAAAATATATATTTTTTAAAAAAATATTATTCCTATACATGTAGATATTATGTTTAGAATGAAATTTACAACACATGTCTTAGTGTGGGAGAGTGGGTTGGAGGTTCTTGTAAAGGTAAGAGAAAAGTCTATAGTAGGGCAAAGGATAGTGGTTACGTAACCTTGCTATTTTATTTTAGTTTTGTTTCATATGGTATATTATTAGTATATTGGGTGATCTAGGATTGATATATGATCTACATAAGTTTCATTATATTATATCATGGTGGTATTATTAATTATGGTATTTATTATAAAATATTTTCTTATATGTTATCTGATGTTTCATTTTTGTATATGTTTTAATTATTTTCTGTTATTTCATGGGAAGATACGAAATTCTAAGGTCACTACTAATTTTAGGTGTAATTTATAGAAGGAATTATTTTTTAAAATAGCTATTATGGGAAGAAATTTATCTTGGTGTAAAATAACAATGGTGTCCAGGGAATCTAACATCTTAGACTATTGAACACCATCTAGTGGTTTAAAGAGTTTTCCTCAAGAAGGTGAACCACCATCGAAGAAATATCTTTTATCCTCTTTAAAATATGATCAAATACCATGAAATTATAATCTAAAAAATATTTTTCTATATCCTCCAATGATTTATCCGAGGAAAATAAATAATAAAGTACATCAAACTTCTAACATGGATGTATTCACATCACCAAACCACATAAAATCCCTTGTATTTTAATGTTTTTCTCATTATGTTGACATTAGTTTTAAAATATTTGAGTTTTATTTTAACAATAAAGTGGTATCATATGCACTATTATTTAAATAATGTTGAAAGAGGAAGGTTTTTTTGTGTCTATAAAATTCAAGGTGAGCAGAATAAACTATTGATGATAGATAGAGAAATATCTTATTAAAATGATTACAATGGTGCAAACAACATTGAAAATGAATCTAAAATGACCTTGATATATCCAATCAAATCGTAGGTAAACTCCAGGGTTCTACATTACCCCTAACTGAAGAATATTAAACAATTCATGCTAGTTGTGAAATTAACATGATTTTTCTATAAATTATTCTAGAATCCATGGCAGTGCCACATTATTGTCCGACCTAATCGATTGATATTGTTTTGACCATATCTTAGTAATTCAAAATCTATTTTTAGTGATGTAGGAGTTTATTTCAACTATTTCAACCATTATAGACATATCCATATTGTTTGATTTTAAATATTTTGACTACATAAATAGATATAAATTTTAGTAACATGTTTTAGCTCTCTATTTTTAAATATTCCATCCAGAAACTCAAAAATAGAAGATCTTATGTACATTAAATATTTTCGTAAGCCTATTATAGAAGAAACTACGTCCATTAAAATGAATTTATAGTAGAATTCAATAAGTTATCAATCCAGCGATAAGGAAAAATATAGAGGTAATCTAAAAGTTGATGCAAAGTGGGTTGCCCTCAATAGGAAGTGTGATTCCCAAATCAAGTTGTGGGTAAACAAAATTATATTCTAATTTTTTTCAACAAACAAAATGATTTAATTTTATAAAGAAAATTAGAAAATATGTATTCTTAAAAACCGCATAGAATACAAAAAAACAAATATTTCATCTTTTCGTCATTAATTAAAAGGATGGGAATAACATATCTGGGCACATGAGTGAAATCCAAGGTAATATTAATCAATTATATTATATCAAAAATATGGTTAATATTGATTTTATAGAAATATTGATTTTAATATCCTTATAAAAGATATGGGACACACTAGACATGTAACTTAGAAATTCATCGCATGATAGAAAGTTTAACGTGGAAATGTTTAAAGATAGAATGTTGAATGAAGAATTCATAAGCAACTATGGGGAATGTACTCAAAGATTATATTCTCTTATGACTAAAAGGAAATTGAAGAATAAATAGAATGAATGAAACATAGTAAATAAAACTCATTATAAAAATAAATAAAGGTGTAAGAAATTAACAATCTTGAATCATGATATGATAGGAAATCCCACCATTATAGAAATCCTAGGAACTTCATCAGGGAGCTTCGTAAGTTGAAGGCAGATCAATGGAATCAGAAATATATCCCCAAAAATGATGCTTTAATTTTCAAAAAAGTGATAATATTTATTTATAATGAAAATGATAAATTTCAATATTAGACTTGACATCGATGATTGATTCAATTTCTTCTTACCATGTCACTTGCTAAATAGTTTTATTATCATATGATACATCAAATAGATTTAAAGAAATTAATATAGGAAATAATTGTATATCCAATTTTTTTTGTAATTGTTGATATTTTAGAGATACTAATACTGGATTCATATTACTATTGATGTATGTAAAGAAAGTTCCTAGTATTCGCCTTTATTTAAATCTACTATAATGTATAAGGATGATGGATAAATTTGTTTTTTTGGTGATAAAAAATTGAATCATACCAAATTCTATATATTAATTTCATAAGTTAATAAAAATAATACTCCTTGCCTCACAGATACCAAATCCTATAGATAATATTACATGGGATATAACCAACAATGAGGGTGGGGGTGAATGATTATTGGTTGAATTATTACTAATTAAAACTTTTATCTCTTCATTGCATTTATACTTCTTTAGTGAAGGGGTCTCTAACTTATTATCTCCTTCTAGATTTCGTGCATGTATTAATAAATAGAATAACATTAAAAAAAGTGAATCATGGTTGTTTATGAGGTTTTTATCTAATATGGGTCAAATATACACTCAGTGTATGGTCGTTTTTTCCCACTCCAAAATAAATCCATTTTTTGGTCAAAAAATCATTTGGAAAGTTATATTCTTGGAACTATATTCTTAGAACCAACCATGTATAATAAAAGAACCAAATTTCAGCACTTTTATTGAAAGATATGACTTTAAAAAACTTGAAGTATATCATTATTAATAGCTCATGTCCGTACTTTTCAATATGGATATGATCTTATTCCTCAATATATAGAAATATTATGCATTACCTTGAACAAAAAAATCAATATTATTTTTATCAAATAATTCTTCATTGATTCTTGAGTTAGTGGTAATGCAATCCTATTTTCATTATTCTCCTATATGAATTCTTATTTAATGAATAGGATCCAAAAAATTCATGTAATGTTGTATCTCATAAACATTGTCATGTATAAAAATATAATATGGATGAATTTTCAGATCTCTCCCTTCATTATTTTAATTCATAAAATATATAGATTATTAAAATGATGGTTCGATCTATTTTTCACATCTTCCTCTTCCCTTTTAAATTATGATTCTTTCCAAAATATATCAATATTTGAATGTAGAAGGATTCATTGATTTGCGGAAGCTTACTCTTCCCTAATTATCATTTAAATATCGGTTAAATATCTTATTTAATACTGCCATGAGACTCAGTATTAACTTCCCTTGTGTCATTCATCAATTATCATCATACCTTTCCATATCTTATAATTATCAATAAAAACCCAGTATTTTTTCAATTCATTTTACATACGCATACATGTTCATATTCAAGTGATCTCATGGTGTGGGTCCTTCTATTATTGTGTAAAGCTTCTCACAATTCATTTTTAAACAAATATCATGAAATGATATCCTTTATTGAGGCATGGATACTTCTTATCCACTGTACCAACAATGATAAATAATTCATTCTTAGCTTATCCATTTTTTGGTCTTCTTCGTAATGACATAGTTGCATCTATAATTATAAACTCAACTAGAATCAGAGTCCATTATAATTATTGGAATGTCTATGAAATATGGATCACTATAACATCAATTGAATCCAGTATTATCAATATTCTTTTTAGTGGTGAATAATATTTATAAATTCTCTACATATGGACAAATAATCTTTATGGGTTTTACTTTTTCATTATTCTTTTAGAAACTCATCCTTATAAAGAGAAATGATCCTTATATAATCTCAATAATCTACTTTGAATTTGTAATATTTTATCTCTACTACAAATTAATAAGGTTAATATAACCTTATGATGTTTCTAAAACATCATTTCATAATTTCATACTTGTCATTATGAATTCTAAGGTATCCTTACAATGTTTCATTTGTCACTTTTTTTCATTTGAGTTTTCCTTATCAAGTTGCAAAGTGTGCTTATGAAGTCTAGAAATCATCCCAAAAGTTCCCATTTCTTTTACATTTTTCTCAATTATATTCTCATTTTAAACCTTGAGAATATACTAGGAAACCATATTATGTACAAATATATTATTTAGAACTTTTATTTTATATAAATTTTAGGTATAAACAACTTTTTAAATTGTGGGTCACTATGAATTCCTATTGGGAATCACATTACTCATATGGTGAAGGTAACATTACATTACATAAGACTCCACCATATTATTTTTATCTACCCACCTTATGTTCTTAGGTATCACCATATAATATTATAAATTCATCATAGGTTATATAGGTATCACTTAGTGTTCACCTTATGTTGTGTAGGGATGACCTTATAATGTTCATGGACCACATTACTCAAATACTACACCACCTTACAAACTTCATCCCTCTACCATTTTATCAATTCTTAAGGTGACATTTACCACAACATTTTGGTATAGTTTAGTATTTTGGCAACTATCATCTCCAAATCCAGAATTTAAAAAATCATTAGAATAGTACAAAACCACTTCTAGGAACAAAAAATATAATTTCAAAATTTATTTGAATCTATCATAGTTAAAAACATACCTTCATACATGATATTCTATTAGATGGATATTAACAACTAATATTCATTACCCTTTGAATATATTTTACAATTAAAAATCACCAATCTCTATGGAACACTTCATATAATATTCTCAAACTAGTCCTATATATGAATTACCATAGAGCGGTATCTTCAAACAATCATTTTCTATTAAATATTATTTATGTAATATAAATTTTTGAAGAATATAAATCTCATTAAAATTGATTAAAAATATTCTCTTTTTGAATTCAATGTATCATCTTTATCCTCTCAGATATACTTTCAATAAAAGAAAAATAATATCCTTCAACAATTATTAGCTAATTAGGAACTATTTTCCATGCGTGAATGAATTTCCAAGTGTATCAAATAACAGTATCTCACATTCTTTATCATGTGAATAATTAAAATTCACATACTCACTCCATTACTTGGCCACATAACCATTACTGGTAGAAATTCCAGCTTCCAAACTACAAGAAAATATTTCAATCCTCATATAACATTCATAAATCAATACATATAATGATACATTTGTTGGGACTTCCATTCTTCTTATCAAAAATATTGGAGACTTTAGTCTTACATATAAGCTATTATCCTTAATTATATATTAAAATATTTCATATATACTAAATTCTAATTATATCTTACTGATGAAAATAATATAAAACAGGTAGTGGGTTCAATAATATCCCCATTTTTATTTTTTTGATAAAAATTATAGAAAATGCAGGCCAATATTTTCTTCCATTTTTAATTCAATTTCCAAATTATCATTTTTATTCTATCCACATTTATCATTTACATAATTTATTTTCTTATCTCCCCTTATTTATAATAAATAAAAATTTCATGAGAGTAAATGGTATCAGTTAATTATATTCAATGTGTTTTCAATTATTCTACTATAACTTTATGTGACCAATAATCAGTGTATAAAATAAGAGGGTTTAATTTATAAAACAAACAAAATCCATTATTAAATTAAAATATGATACCAACTAACATAATATGACCTACTAAATTCTTTAGGGGATGATAAACTATTTTCTAACTGATAAAAACTCATAAAAATAATTTTACAATTGCCTAATACCAAATAGTATTATAATTTTCCATACATTTTTCAATATAAAATTCATATACTTATCTTAACACACATATTAAAAACATTCAATAATTTTTTGTAGGTTATGTTTCAGAAATCAAACCTTGAACTTATCCAATTTTCTTCATTTTCATATCATTGATTCTATTATACCTCCCCCTCCCACCAACACCAAATGTCATAATTTGAAAACATGAATGATATAATATTCATACATACATAATAAATTCCTTTTTATAAGAAATTTAATTTCATGTTTTTATGTATTTATGATTCTCCGAAGCTACTTAGGTGTCTCCCATTCAAGGGATAATCTTTAGGTTCACTACATTAAGTTAGATATATTCATCAAATCTAATTTAGGATACCACATGCGGATATTACATCAAAATGGATCATTCATAAATATTTTACACATATGATATCTTTCTCATATTCATCGGTTATCCCACTAAAAACTTGCATCGCCTTTATCTCCTTGAAATTATAGAACCTGTATACAACACAATTTAAAAGGTAATGAGGTGGTAACTACTTTTATCATTAATGAGACTAACATTATTGAAAATTACATCTCAATAAAGATATTGTTTTCTTTTTTACTCTATAAATGGTAGAACCCTTCATGTTAGCTTTCCTAATTTTACTAACCATGTATCTTTTAAAAATTATAAACATTATTCCATTCTTAAAAACCTATCTATGTAGAAATTATTTTATTCTTTCTCTATCGATTCACATGTATTTCCCAGATTTTTTGGTATCTATTTTAGTAATTATTCTTAATATGGAAATATAAAAAAGTATTATTTAATGCTTTTATCATCCTTAATACTTATACTTGTTTTATTTTTCTTTAAATCTATAAATTATAAAGAAAAATGTTCATGCATTCATAAGGAATGTTCTTAGGATTCTTGGTTCTTCTATATCGGTTATTAGAAATCATTCCCACTAAATAAATCCTTTTTTCACTTGGACTAATATTCATTTATAGTCCATCCTTTTTCCATAAAAATCTTTAATAATGGCATATTTACAAGTGTTTGTGATGTTTCTTCTACTTCCACAAAAGAAGACCTGATTTCCTTTTAATTTGGCACTCTTCTTGATCTTCTTGTATGTGATTTATTCTATATTTTCCTTTTACTTACAAACCAAGGATGACTAACAATCATTTATTTATAACTTCTTGAGTTTTTTCTCTTTAGAATTTATCTCTTCGTTTATTGAAAAGGTATGATTACCTCTATTTATTATCTTTTGGGGTCTTATTCTTTTATATATTTTTGATACTTTATTGGTTTCTTTTGGAAAGAAATAACCATTACTATTACCAAATTGATTGAAATTTTCAAAGATTTTCTTTAATCATTAAAATATATTTCTAACAGGCATACTCTTCCCTATTAACTATGAATTTTTCATCATATATGACTTTCTCCCCCTTGATGTAAGATTTTTTTATCTTCCACATTTTTACATTTTATCCCACAAATCTATTTACTTCACACTAATCCTTCCATAACATAAGAAGAATCCAACAAATCAAGTTCTTTTCACCTATATAGAAGTCACTGTGTATTTATATTCTTGATATTTTTACATGTTTTTATTATTTATATGGGATTATTTATGAAAATAATTATTTTATCAAATTTTCGCATCCACCATAGAGGTAGTGCAGTGTTTCTCAGAATTTTTATTCATTAAGTTTTTTTTTCCAAACCTACAATGTTTAAAAAATATAATTATCAGAATTGATATTTTAATAATTAAATGGAATATTTTATTTTTATGCTTCTAGAGATTAATTATTAAATTATTTAAATATATTATTTATTAAAAAATATGTCTTTTAGTATAATAATAATCCTTTAAATATTGTGTTGATGGAACTATTCTTTCATCAACATAAAAAGACATGACTTGAATTATTTCCATATTAACAAGTTTGAAATCAAGATAAAGACATTTCATTTAAAAAAACTACCTCATTCTCTATTTACATTAGTAATTCTATATATACACTTTGTATCTATTCAAAATGATTCAAAAAAATCATGCATCTTCAATTTCATTTGAAAATATTTTACAATCTTCTTTATATTACATTATTCGATATCATGTTGATAATTTTTACCATCAGTGATAATATTTTTATTGTTTTCCAATATATAAAGATTCACAATAAGGATCTAAATGGATTTATATTTATTAATTCTTAATTCAATCTAATCCTTTTCAACTTTGTAGTGTAAATATTCATGATTCATAATCCTATAACTCTTGTAAATTCATTCATTGAAGATATCTATGCACATCATTACCTTTTGTTCCAAATACTTCTCCCTCTTGTTAAAATATTATTCATGATGGGTGATATTATACTATAATTTTTTGAATGAACCATATATATAAATGAAAATTTAATGATGAACATACTATAAGGGCTTCCTCAAAACTTTACATACATCATATTTTGAGGCATGATCTTCAAATTTTGTGCTTGTTTATTTTCATGATAGTTTTCTCACGATATTTTTATCAAAACATAATCTATAGGGATTATAAAATGTCTGAGGTAGAAATTTTTTAAATTTTTATAGTAGTTATTTCAATCATATATTTTACACCTTCTATTCTTGGTTTATATTCTTATAAATTATACTATAGGGAATCCAAAACATTTTTCACATCAAATTTGATGATTAACTCCTTACTATTCATATTAATCTTTTTCTTATTTAGTTCATTTAGTGTCATAGATGAAATAGAGTTTTTATCAACAATAACTACTTATTATCCAATATTTAACTCTATAGTCAATTCAAAAAGAGAAATAGAAAAATAAAATCTTAAGATTTTTTATAATCTAATCATGG
Source organism: Viscum album (assembly GCA_963277665.1). Taxonomy (NCBI): domain Eukaryota; kingdom Viridiplantae; phylum Streptophyta; class Magnoliopsida; order Santalales; family Viscaceae; genus Viscum; species Viscum album. Next base: position 270,563,805 of record OY728131.1, read on the forward strand.
CATACCATAACAATATGATATGAATTGATAAGATCACTTGTGGTATAATCAATACTGAGATAGTGGAGGGTAAATCAATTTTGGATGAACTATTAAAAATTAAAACTTATATCACTTATTTACCATTATAATTCTTCATAAAAGATATCTCTCACGGCTTATCTCCTTCTAATTTTCATCATGTATAGACAAATAGAAAAACAAACGCTAATAAACACTAGGTTTTCTTAAGAAGGTTCACCTCTAATATGGAAAACTATTTCCATAGTGTATGGTGATTTTTACCCCACTAATACACAACTCTGGTGATCCCAAGTGTTTCATTAATTGTAAAGGATGTGTTAATATGTTTTTGGTCAGATAAGATGAAGTTGGGATGCACGGATAATTATTATCGAATGATTTTATGGAATTATAAGTCATTATTGAATAGTTTTACATATAAATTATGATTATTGATGAACTATTCTTATGTTAAATAAAAAGGATATAGAAATAATATATATTTTTCATGAATAATATGTTGAGTATTTTGTTTTGTAATTTTGAACATTGTATTATATTCCATACTTATAATATTAACGTGTATATTAATTGGCCTTTCTCAAAAATTATGTCCAACCCTTGGGTAACCAACGATACCCTCAACCACATATATGGGACCTAGGTGTCAACCACATGAGATATGATCAATATGGACAGTCATGAGTGACAAGTGTGGGATTGGTCAAGCATAGGAACCCACAAAACACCATGGGTGTGAGAAAGTCATGCATGGAGGTTCTTGGGTGGATTGTACAATTTTTTCATGGCCTGATGATGGAATTTTTCCATATTATATCTAGGTTCCGACCCTAATACTTGATGAAGTAGAATATGGAATGGATTTTATTATAAATAAGTGGATGATAGTAGGAAAATCTGATATGGGAAAAGTAATGTGGGGAACACTATTCATCTATATTAAAATGAAATTAATATAACCTTCTCTGTTTGATCTATTTGATCTAAGCTATTCTATCTTTTCAATTTTATCATTAACCTCCCAATATTCAAAAGATTTTGTTCACTAGATTTATTGTATGTCGTAACTTCTTCCATCAAGGTAAGCTCGAATGATATAGTTTTTTAGGTTATAAGGCCATAAGACTCTATGAATGAAATATTCATCATACATGTATGAATTGGTTTAAATAAAGGAATAATATTTTGGATGATATGGAGTTTCAGGAGGTTGATCAGGCATCTGATATTCATGAATGAGTTCAAGCTAAAGGGTCATGCATTTATAATTGCATTAACATGTGGAGAATTTGATCAAGAATGTAATGAGACCATGATTTTTAGAATCTTAAAATAAAAGGAAACCCATATGTAAATATTATCAAATTTTTTATTCATAAGTAAAATTATCATTTATTGACTTTTCTTTAATTAAGGGATTAGATTCAGTGAAGGATAATTAAGAGAGTCAATAAAAGATGACTACAAATATCATTGTACCGAGGAGATAAATATTTGTTGTCAATTAAAGAGAGGATCTCCTTTTTTAATAAACAAACCAACATGAAACATCTATCTCACGAAGAGTTTCTATGAATCATTCATAGATTTCATGAAAAAGAAAAACTCATGACCTCTTGAAAAGAGACACTCACACTCAAGGATTTTTTGATGACAGTAAGAGGCTTTTCCGTACCTTTATGAAAAGTAGATTCAGACAAAACACCCTTGAGTTTGAATCATTTACATCAATTTTATAAAGACAATATAAAGTAATTTTGTAAAACCTTCATAGTTTTAATGAACGCATTGAGATTACCCACAACAATTCTATTGTCTTTAGAGAGGAAGACGGTGGCTTGTGTGAAAGAGGAGATAAAACAATGAAGGGATGATGTGGTGAATGTATTCATATATAAATGAATTTAAATTTGAGTATAAAATAGAAATACAATAAATATACTTGATATTTTACATAAAATAATAAAAGGATAAAATATTTGTGATGGGGTTTCACCACTAAACTTGCATCATGCATATTACGTAAAGGTTACATGTTTAAATTGTTTTGGGTATTCCATAAGTTAAAAAATGTGTTTTTAACCATTGTTCATGAATAAAATAATAATTAATAAGATTTATGTTTATTATTTTTATGAATTTAAGTGAGGTATGTACTTCATTAGACAGAAGAAATAATTTATCGGTCATTGTTCTATTGGGAAAACTGATTATACACTAGTGATAAAAAAAATTAGAATGAAAACAAATTTGTAAAGGTAATTAAAGTATACATAAGTAAGTTTGATTCATTAAGATAATGGTGTTACTAGGAGGTATAACAAGTGGCCGAAGTGGCTTGAGGCAAGGGGTATAATTAGTCCATGGAAGTTGGGTTGGGGGGGGGGGGGTAAAACCAACCAATGTAGAAGAGTTGAATTGTTTGGGTGCACAACCAAGATCAACAGGTGGATTGACTATTTTGGTGTATAACTAACTAATTCTTAAACCGATGTAATTTCTGATAATATTATAGAGGTGAATCGATGTTGGATAATATTACCGATATTTCATGGAGTAAGTCTTTATACCAAACCTTGTAAGTACTATATGTGGCTCTATCTATTATTACTACTTTATATAAGTTGAGATTGAGACATTTCATAGAGTATATCAAGAACATTAAAAAGTTAAAAATAATGAATTATAATGAAAATAATTCATAAAAAAAGTGTTCCATTGATTCACCACTCACACTCAATGGCACATAATCTATCATGGAATCTATAAATATTATTAAAGGAAGGTTCCCTCTAAATATCTAATTGAGTTATTATGGAGTGAATAATTCATGAAATGAGTGATATTACTCCTATGTAGAAAAAGGAAGTTACTCTTAAGGATACTAATATGGATATTTCTTATAAGACTAAGAATAATTGAAAAAAATATAGTCAAGGATGCTGAAGAATAATATTACTGAAATGGAGAGACACCTCCAACTGAAGGTAATCTTAAAGGTAAAATTTAAAATAATTCTATTAATTATGATCTGTATGATTAATATTTATCAAGTAGTAATAATTATGTATCACTTAGGGATATTCATTTTTAATTATAATAATATCAAAGTAATGTTCCAAAAAATTTAAAGTTAATTACTAGAGGTTTCAAGGCTCATTGGAATGATAATTTATAGCTAGAGGAAGAGGGTAATGATATGGAATTTGTGTTAGCTATAAAATTTGGGATATTAAACACTCTCACAAATATTGTGAAAGAGAAAGATAAAACAATTTATCATTTAAATGAAATATATGATTCTGTTTTTAAGAATTGTAAGGAAATGTTTGTGAAAAATATTTCTTTGAGATAGTTTTTGTTGAATCTTTCCAGGCACATGAAATTTTTCAAAAAGTTTATATTCTTCTCATAAATTATAAATTATATGATAAATAAAATAGGAAAAATGATTTATATAATTCTTTAAAATAATAAAAAAAATAATGAATAAAAATTGATGAAATTTAAGGAAGAAAATGAAGACAAAATTATATCAGTTGAAGAGGAGAAAAACTCACTCAACATTGACTGTTTTGAGATGAGAGGTGAGATTGAAGAATCAAAAATCATCGCAAGCTAAAATTTCAAAAATTAAAGGAAATATATAATCTTCCAGAATTTTTTTTATTAAGATTCATTACTCCCAAAATAATATAATATCATCCAAAAATAAAATGGAGACATCCTCTAAGAATAACTTATCCAATAACCCATAAACTATTTTATATAATAAAATTTCTCGTGCAGTATAGGTTTTAAACTAAACTATAAGATAATATGGATGGTGAAATATACTTATAAAACCACAATATCATGTTTGTATTATAAAATATGTGGGATTAATTGTTCCCAAATATGTTTCCAAATGAGTATTGGTTCCACTTAAAAAAAATTCAAAATCTAGGAAATCAAGATAGAATAAACCAAAAAAAAGTTAAGGAGATTCATATGCTATTATTGGTGTTTCTATAAGTTTGGATCCATGGTATTAGAGTATTAGAATAATAATAAAATTCATGAAAATAATATAATTCCATAAGTGATTAAGAAAAAATTTGAAGAAATGATAAATCCTTCTGACCAAAAGTAGAATACAAAAAGATAATAAATTAAATATAGATATAATAACAAATATTATCCTACTTAGACCAAGAAGATAAATGAGAGGTCCTCCCTTATATCAAATGGAGAATTAAATGTGTCAATTAAATCATTTACCTAGTATAAATAATGCTCATTTTATATAAGTGCAGGAATAAAAACTATCTGGATAAAATTCATATCAAGGTTGAAGATTCACGTTTAGTAGTTTTTGTTGGCATAGTAAAAGGTATGGGCACAAATCCTACTCATGTTGTTATAATAGTTTATTTCCAAGAAACATGAATGAATCAAGGGGTTTCTTATTTAATATATGATAACAAGTTATCAAATAAATAATTTTATGATTAGAAACTCATCCGAGCTTGAAATTATGAAAAAATATGAATTCATAGAACAATTTCATGGTAGATGTAATCAGAAGGGTCACATAGCTATGAAATTAATGACAATACTTCCAGAATATATTCCTAATGTTGTGAAAGGGAATCTAAATCAATATAAAAATGGTGTTAAGTAATGTGAAGACTCTAAAAAGATATGGAATTTGAAGAAAAATTACATATTTTTTTGTATAAATCAATTGATATTGGCTAATAAATTGAAGGAAACATAAAAAAATTGATAAAACTAAAGTAAATCAAGTGGATACATAAAATGAGGTGGAAAATGGAATTAGATACAAATAATGTGTTCAAGGAATGAAACATGATAATCAATATATGATACTCAAAACATAAAGAACATTCCAAATATATCTTCTCCCACATATATTGGTAAAAAGGAATGGCTAAGGTTAATGGTAAGCACTTATACTGAATGTTAATTCCAAAAAAGATGTCATCCCTCCTTATACACTATTATTTAATATTTATTTTATTGATCTAACATATAGGTAATTGAAGGATATTTTTTAAATTGTAACTTCTAGATAGTATTAAGAGATTATAAATCATAGATTCTACTGAATTCCATGAAATATAAAGAAAGAGTACATCCCTCATTATTAAATGTATTTATCATATCAATTAAGGTGGAGTTCTAGGTTTATTAAAAGATTAGATAGAGGGGGAGATATTTTTTTACCATAAATTTCTAATGTGTTTATTAAAGTGTAATATGGATAATATATTGTAGGTTTTAATATCCCTTATTTTAATAAATGAGAAAAAATGATCATGATATCAAATGAAGGGTAGTTCATGGATAGAATAGATAGCCTTGGTTGTATCTCTCTATTTTTCTATATAGGGTTGTCCTACATAGACTTAGAGTAAACCAATAAAAGGATCTTTTCTAAGAGAACCATGTGGTAACATCCTTCTCTCAAAATAGGGGGAATAAAATGATTGTTTCTTGAAAGGAAGAAAAAGAGAAGTGGAAAACCCCACTTATACGTTGCATTTCATTTTTAGTATGGGGAGAATGTTTTAAGAACACATAATTACTTTTACTTATGTTAATAGATATTCTCATAAAATTTGAAGGGGGTTGTTGAGACCATGTGTTACATTTTTTTTAAATGATTTGTCAATGTCTATTTTGACAGTTATGATGAAGTGGTGATTCTTAGATAATTTTTATGGAATCATTTTATGGCATTGTATCTCTTGATTGAATAGTTCTCCTTGTAAATTTTAATGATTTTTTAATATTTATTTAGTTCCATGTCATGTTTTAGTTTTTTTTAAGAGGAAAAAATTTTTACAACATGGAAGATGAATTAAATAAGTTCATGCAATATTATTTCATGGGGATAAAAAAGGAAATGAAAAATAAAGTTAATTTTTTCAGGAAGCATATATTGAGAATTTTGGTTTGAAATTTTTCACTATATATTATATTAAATAAATAGAATATTACTATATTTATTATTAGGCCTCTATTAAAAAAATTTAGCCAACCCTTCGCTAACCGTGGATCCCCTAAACAACATATGTGGGGTCTAGGGGCCAGACACAGGAGAGTGGATCGACCTGGCCAGTAATGGGTGGTAGGTGAGATATTGAGAATGCATAGGTTCACACAGTGCATGCATAGAAGTGTGTAAGGCACACACAAATCACACATGGATGTGCCCTGGTGGACCGTACTTGTGTTGTATATCCTTATGATGGTGTGTGAGAATAGTGTATCCATGTGCCGACACTAGTACCATCTTGAGTAGAATGAATCATGGATTATATTATAAATAAGCACTCAACTTAAGGACAGTTCTATGTGGGACAAGCAATGCACGATGCAAAGTTCATCAATATTAAAAAAATATAGATATAAACTTATCATATAGTCCATTTTATTTTTCTTATCCGTTCTTTATCATCTTAATCAACCCAATTCATTAATTATTATGTTCATCGGAGTTTTCTAATGTCGTAACTTCCGCCATCAAGTTAAGCTCGGATGACCAATATTTTGAGGTGATGAGGTTGTATTCCTCCTTGCATGAAATATCTGTCTTCCATGCATGAATTATTTTGAATATAGAAAATTGTTAAGAAAGAAATAAATTTACAGGTGTTCAATAATTCATATTTTATGGATGAATGAGTTTGACCTAAAATATGATGTATTTATCATCTCATGCATATGAGGAGAAGTCGACCATGAAGGCAGTGACATCATGATTTTTAGAATCATATAATAGAAGTAAACACATTTGGATATATTTACAAACACTTTGATATTTAGTAATTTAATCAGTTATTAAATTTGATTTAATTGTTCAAATTTAGTTGATGAAATATAAGAAACATAGGTAGTTAAACCTATCTAAAAATACCGATGGACCAAGGAGAAAAATTTGGTTGTCAATTCAATAGAGGCTCTCATTTTTTCAAATAAAAATAGAGCACCATGAAAATTCGTTAATATGAAGATGTTATAGTAATTATTCATAGATTTCATGAATAATTAAAACCCAAAGCCTCTTGATATGAGACTCTCACAACCAAGGGTTTTTTTAGGAAACTAAGGCGCTTCAACAAATACCCATTTTCAAAGTGGTTTTATACACTCCACACATGAGTTTTAGACCTACTCATAATTTTCTAGACGAATCATTGATTGAGTTTTGTGAATCCTTCCTAATTTTCAAGGACTCATTAAGATACCTAGTAATTAATATAGTGAGAATGAGTAAGAAAATAGTTCCATGAGTGAAGGAGTTGAGTGAATAGGTAAGGGATGAGTTGTTTGGTTCATACATAGATAAATACATATTCAATTCAATATAAAACTAAAAAAGATGAAAAGAATTTTTTTGACACATAAAATAATAAAGGGATAAAATATTTACGCTCTTTTGTCACCAATAAACATAAACCATGAGTATTTCATGAATCTTTTTTAGTGGAATTGTATTTGAGGATTCAATAATAGAACAATTTGAGTGGTAAATGATTATACTTACATAAAATAATATAGAAGAATATTTTAATAAATCTATTTATCAAATCTGAGTCGGGTCAGGAACTCCTTAGATAGAAGGAATAATTGCACGAGTATTATTTCACTATGGAAACTAATCATACAAATATGACTATAAATATTTGAGTTAGACTGGTGTTTTTGATGAAAGATCTGTAGCTTTTTTTGGTCTGACATATTGTGGGGGTTTGAATATTTAAACTTCATTCAACCATTTCCTTTGAATGTCTCCCAATTGGTTGTCCATGGAGCCGATAACACCCAATGGTTCTTATATCTATGATGACTCATGGACCTTTTTTTATAAGGTGGATGTTCATTGGGGAGCTTTCTCAATGACACATAAACACTCACATTATTCAAGAGGATGTGAGTTCGATACCATCACACATTCTTGGGGGAATTATTTCCTATTCATGGATTCTCTTACATATTTAATATTTGTTCATGAATCCGTTGTCCATTCCCATGTATGGCGTCAGTCCCCATTTAATTAACAATCAATTATTAATATGCATGAATTTGGGATCATCTATATGTATATGATGATTTCTATAAATGGAGGGATCTATATGTATCTGAGGTTGTCCATTAATGTTACTTGTATACTACAAATCATTGTTTCATTTATTATAATGGTGTTGGTTGAAATGCACATGATGAGGCACTTTTCAATTTACTATCATATATATTAGGATCAGCCCCATTAAATGGGCTTCCTATGTATCCTTTGAAAGGAATCATTGCCCATTCAGTTTGGTGACACTTAATGGGACACATTATACCTTTTAATGTCATGGATTATGGACCAAACTAGGAATTTTAACGTTATGCGTCAAAGAAATCTGGACAAAAGTTTCCTAGATAAATTTTAGTGTGGACTTATGCTTAAGAATCCAAATTTTCTAGGAAGGAGTTTAGTCTTCAGGGTCAGCGATGATGTTATCAAGAATATGGACTAAAATGTAAAGTGATGAAAGGAGATAAGAATAAATGTGTCCCTCCGAGTTAGATGTAACCCTACTAGGAATTTGGACCAGTGAGGATTAATATACATTTGAGATGTTGGGTTTGGACCTCAGGGGGGGCTTCCTATATATCCTAGTTGTTCAGGAATCAAAGCCCGTGTAGTTTTCAATGTTTTGGGATTATACCTATTGAGGAGGCCTATATAGCTTTCTTCATCAGGGATATGGACTTTTTAAGGTTTTTATCATGGGGAATATGGATATTTAAGAGGATGGTAACATGGATTTTGGGCTTAAACCGTATGGGAGGCCCTTGTGGGTTGATTATGGTTGGGTCATATACCAAATGGGAGGCCCATAAATCTATAACCATTAGAAACTTATCGACTCATTGTGAATTAAAGGTTTTTTTGTGGGATTACACTAAAGAGGATGACCATATGGGTTGGTTCCTAGACCTATGGAGGAGTCCCATATGGGTTGGGTCTTACACCTAAGGAGGAGGTCCATATGGGTTAGGGATTACACCAATTGAGGAGGCCCATATGGGTTGGGGATTACACCTTTGGAAGAGGCCCATATTTCATAGGATATTAAATATTTCATGATCACTTACAACCTATAACGCACATGAGTTATTCTTAGTGTGAGAAACAAGAGTAATGAGTAGATTTGGAAACCACACAATCTCACTTGTCCACTAGTGGATGATTCTTGGGCTAAAATGAGTAGAGTAAAAGAGAGGGATCTAATACCCATCTCCCCTCTTATTATCATATCCTTGGCCCAAAGGGAGAGAGATATTCCACTGAGGTTTATGTATCCTCTTTTGTCGGTAAGCTAGATAGTCCCATGAACACCTGACTACAACCTGGAAGGTGAATCGAAGCATGAGTTAATACTCCAGAAAGAAATGTTTGGAGCTTAATCATAGAGGGATTCCCTTTTCAAGGTTTCAAATAAGAGAGGATGATATGACATTAACTCTCAAATGGAAAATGCAAGTGTGATCCTCTCACTCTCTTCCTAGAACGATCAGGTCCATGGGAGTACCATCATGGTTACGACCCTCATTACCACGGGAATATATGATTTAGATAATTTTAACGACCCCCCTTGTAAATGAAGTTACCAATAGAACCCCGCCTACCCTGGGTTTGTATGCTCGGGAGGACATGCTAATGTGACTAGTGATTTGATCATAAAAATCTAGTAGTTCTAAGAGAGGCCTTGTCTTGATACCATTATAATGGTTCACATATGGGAAATAGTGGGGCACAATGGTATGCTGAATGAAATCCATGATATCGGAAATAAGGAACACCCAATAAGGCCCCATTCTATATAGCATTTTCTTAAGGGGTTGGGGTTACCTCTATGTAGAATTTTTCAATGAAGGTGTGGGTGTCTCTCACATAGGATATTGCTACGTGGGTCCAAGATCCATCCACATAGTTCTTTTATAGATGGTTCTGAGTTCCTCCCACAAAGAATATTTCTACACAGGGTAGAGATCCCTCCACATCGATTTTTACTGTGTTGGGAATATGGACCAAAATTATTTTATCCACTTATGCTATATGAAATGGTATTAACAAAGGTATTTGGATTCTGTGGATAGTCATTTGAGTTCCCTTTCTACCTTAATGTTATGTTGTAGGTTTACCTACACAAAACTGATGGATCTCTCACTTTGTCTTCTTTTTTTCATTTTGTTTTCATTCTTTCTTAGACTCCTCTCTAGGGTTTTTGTAAAGATATGAAGCGATTGAATACCAGAATGGTCGGTTGTTAATGGTTTCCAGTGGGGATATCATTTTCTGGCTCCCATTAAATACATCAAGTCCTACAAATGATTTCATTTGTGGGGGTTGTAAATCAACATCCAGAACCAAAAATAACTTATCATTTGTAGGGGACAATCATTTTCAAGGGATTTGAAACATTGTCCTGGCCCAAAAATGATATGGTTTAATTTGTGGCCTATGGTGAACCTTTAATGTCCTGTAAATGATTTCATTTGTAGGACACCATGCGGAGCAAAAATCATTGTAGCAGTTTTCCTATATATACCCTAGCCATAAATTTCATCTTGGCATCCTAAAAATTTTCAAACTGTTCTTACAGTTTACTATTTTCTTACCCTTCCTTTGTTCATGAATGTATTTTTTTACCCTATAGGATGAGTTTTTTAGGAACCAAAAAATTTCACCCATCAAAATTTTCTCTGATTTTGGTGAAAAGGTGGTGATTCTAATGAAGAAGTTGTACCTATTTTGAAATTCCTTTCAATATTCATGTATACCCATAAAGTGGACCACACCTATAAAAAAGTGACCCATATCATTTTTATTTTAACGGTTATCTCTTCAAATGAAGCCTCTATATATTTAAATTTCTCATTGGTCCCCTCTACATATCATTCTACATTTTTAAATGAATTTCACTTAGACTCAATAGTGTCACCAACATAGGAATATCCACTCAATTATTCATTTATAGTGACTATCTTCATGGTGGTGTCTTTTATTATTTATAGACCGAGAACCTCACATGATGATCACCTTATGAACCAAGTTCTTCAGGGACCGAGTACCTCGTGAAATGAGTTCCTCATGGACCATGCACCTTGAAGACTTTATATTAGGCTATGAAATTTAGTTTAATTTTCCATAATTTATTGAATCTAAAATGTTTTTTCTAATCATTCCACCCATTAAATTATCCTATTAAAAAAATCTAATTTCAACCTCCATGACTATTATCAAGAGAAGAACTTCATTTTCCATGAATATTGAAATTATTCTTTGAAATCACACCGTTCCTCTTGAAAATATTTTATAGTGTCCTCTTTCATCAGAGTTTCTGAATTAACCATTTTCTAATAAACTACCACTATAAAAAATTGTACTTCATGAAGAGTTCCTATATCCATTGGTTGTTTATAACTCTCTAACATCATGGTTTGAGGTGACCTAGGACAGTGTATTAGTGAACATTTAAACCAAGGGACACATTATTTTTGATCGGAGTCAATAAGTGGTTTTCATTCTAAATAGATCCTCATGGATAGAGATTAACCATTATAATCTTGAAACATTCTTTAAATATTCCATTAAAGATTATCCATCTATTTTAAACCTCTCATAAGGTGATCAAAACAAAGGGTGGAGCTTGAAGTAGAACTTGTAGTCTTGATGGGGGTTTTAGATGAATGGGGATACAAATTATGGGCGTGCCAGAATTGCATGGAATTTCCCCATTAGTTGGAGGTAGTTGGCTTATACCTAGAAGCATGGATTTCTCAATTCATGATATAATCAAAAATTGATATGTTAACTAAATTAATCAGTCATTGGTGTTAAAGAACCACCACTTTCCACTTATTACATTGTGAAGTCAGAATCATCTTGTATGATATTTACTAATTGTAAGGGGTTCCCATTTTTGCTACATGTATGATGAATTTATTCCAACAGAAAATACATATGAAGATACAAAACATGTTTCTTCATTAGCGAGAGACTTACTAGTAATGGATGAAAAATTGATGTGTCATAACCATTGTAATCATTCACTTATTTCCTTTAGTGATTGGATGAATCTATTTTTTAAATCCAATGGTCTGAGGATGAAGGTTTGACATACCAGGACACATCTAACTCAAAAATCATGAGGTGTTCTGAGTTTATATTGGTCCACCCTTGAGGAAATACAAAACATCAAATGGGTAAATTGGATCCAACCAGACATATCTCCATAATTTGGTTTAGCATAAATTTTCTCCTTGTTTTTTAATAGATGGATTTTCCCATTTTGTGATGCTTATACTAGTTTCAAGGTATCAACCATGATGATGGTGGCCATATTAGTGAAGAGAAAACTCAAAAATCTTATTATACACACTCTTTCTCATAATTATGAGTTACTTGGTCATATATAGGAAGTAATTTCATCACATCACCTTTGAGGAACATTTTAATTTTTTAATGGATGGGCGGTGGAACACTTTTGATGTTATAAATATAAATCTACTACCACATTCTATCATTCCACATTTCATCCTCCATTTCTTGACATTTTTTTCATTCAACCAACATCACTAGTCACCAATAGTGCTATTAAATTGTTAAATGATCTCCCCAACATTACATTCATTCCTTATCGAGCACATTCATATGGTTTGATGATAAGGGTAGTGGTGATTTAAAATAATTCTATTACATTTTTTGATTCCAAGATAGAATTTTGGATGCTCGGGTAGATGGGGTTACCAGTTGCGAGCCTTATTATTCTTATAGGGTTTGATTAATGTTCGTATCCCTACAATAGGTCACATCTTTTCCCCATACCAAGACTAAAATGGAGTCTTACACAGTCATCCTATACCAACTAGTTTTTGATGATGATGTGTGAAAACTCCAATATTGAAATTTATTTACCAAATATGAAACCTCTAACTTATATATCATGATTTTATGCCAAAATTTATCTTCAATACTATCCTAATTGGGTATTGGGGAAGCCACTTCAATTTTGAATAAACCAATAGAATTATCTAGTTATTTTCATATTGTGTTAACTTCGCAAAATGTTTAAGTGAAAATACATTCATCATGACGTCATACACATTCTAAAGGATTTTTTTCCTCTTGTTATCTTTTTATCTGGAGTGATACAGACCCCATATTTTTATTAGTATATTTTGAAGCCCTACTAATTATTATCCCATTGGAACAATATTGATCATTCCACGAACAAATTCCAAACCTGTCCACTCAGTTTAGTAGATTAACCGGGAGACATAGATGGTGGGATTTTCCACTTTGGTGTCGCAGTTTGGGGTGATTCCATCCATAGAGAATGTAATTTAAGATAATACACTAGTGGCAGTGGGTGAATAGGTTTATAATTACAATTCATTCACTGAGCATCGAGCAATAAAAAATGGTCTTGGATCCAAATTTACATTATTATCATGAAGACTTTTTGTGAAGATTGTTGATAATACAGATAGCCTTCCTCGGAATTTCCATGGTCTAGGTGTAGGTGGGATTGATTACCAGAACTCGCATGCCCTCATCCATAAATTTATCATATCTTAAGAGGATTTAGTCATTCATTAATGGGATATGATCCAATTTAACTCATACAACCATCATGAGGATTCATTAAGGGATACTAAAACCGTGCTTCATCGCTTAGTTTCCGAAGAAGAAAAACTTTATGATCACAGGGTTTTACTAACTATGGAGAAGCAAGAAGATGAGGCTCGTGTATATATTGTAACGCCCCGACCCTAGTTACCCAGAGTCGGTGCATTTTTACATAACATTGGCATGATCACAAGAAAGATCAAATCTCGAAAGACTGATTGGTTTAGTAGCCTTGGAAACACTAGATATAATCATAAGTTTTACATTACATCATAAAGTGAAAAACTACTACAACAACATAATGTCTCCATAGTCCACACTATTATCCCCTCATAATATCCCAGTAGGACATTCATAACTTACTTCTTCACATCCTGGGAAAAATAAAACATAGAAAAGGGGTGAGCTCAAATGCCTAGTAAGGATAACATTATAGCGGAACATTCAAAAATAAGCATAAACATTTAACGAAATGCATTACTAAAACAAAATCCTTTTTAGCTTGAACTTCAACATAGTATGGCAAAAGTAAAATGAAATAATGCCATTTACTTATTCACGTGGATATTCTACTAATCGAATAATCACATGCAATATCAATAACCACATTCATAATGTTGGAAAGCATAATGATGAACTTTAATTTCTTTTTCAAGGCCTCGTCCCAAGACCTAGGGGCTAACTGTAACCGGAACCCAACCCGGAGTGCCTCTAATAACCGGACACCAACCCGGAGTGCCTCTAATAACCGGACGCCTACCCGGAGTTCCTCTAATAACCGGAGACCAAGCCGGAGTTCCTCTAATAACCGGAGACCAAACCGGAGGGCTTACTTTTACTGGTCCCCAACCCAGAACATACTTGTCTAACACATTCATATGAATGAAAGGTTGAAATATAACAAAAACATTCGGATTACAAATAACTTATGAAATTTCAATACTCTAAACATAAACCATGAGTGATATAAGAATAACTTATCCACAGTCAAAAATATCACAAAACCTTCAACAAAATATGGATGTTTTGTATCATAATAAATCAACTTCAAATAAGCTTAAAATCCATCAAAGGATGTTGACATAGATGAAATAAATACTATTTTAGAAAAATATCTCTTTCTATTTTGAAATCATTTAAGAGTCTTATATTTATGAAATAAAACATTTTTTTTGAAAACATTCTTATTATCTTTTAAGGAAAGATTCGACGATTTTATAACGGCGGAAAATAGCTGCACCCGCCATATAAGTTAAAAAAACATTCTTACCTTAATTTTGTCGAAAAGGTTAAAAAGCACCTTGTTTGGAAAACAACGGAAAGATTCCTTTATAAACCTCTTATAAAAATTCAAACAAGGGTATAAATGACTTTAACCCATATTCTAGTAAATAGTAAAAAAAAAATTGAAATTCATTTTTAAGAAACATTGATGTGGATGATAAAGAGATCCCAGTAGATTATTACATATAAACAACCTCGGATAATGAAGAGATTGCGAAATAACCCTTACCAATTTGGTAACTTCTGAAACATAAAACCCATGAAAGAGGTATCATACAATGAATATGTAAATACACATAAATTAGAGTGTATTACACAAAGACAGTAATTATGGGCAGTACATACACCACACAAAAGGTAATGGTGGCAATATGGCATGAATCTCACGAGAATAAGGAGTGAGATGAAAACCCCTTACCTTGTACTTTTCCTTGGTTGGGGTAGGTTAACCTCTTGTATAATGGTGAAATAATTGTTATTAAATTATACAAGAATCATATACATTAATATGATATCATATATGATCTTTTAATATTGATTTGATAATAATATCTTAGTATTATCGTTGTTTCGGGTGTTAACTTACTTGTTTTCTTTTATATGTTTTGTTACGTAAGCCATGTTTGTAATGGATAGGTTGTATATTATTCATATCCATAATGATATCATGTCCTTAAACATCATTTTTAAATCATCAAATGATAATTATACTTGAATGGATACGATAGAGAATGAATCTCATCGCGTTCGTGGAGACGGTAGTCCGTACGTACGCACGAGCGACAATATCATTCTTTTGAAATAATATATAAATGGTTGTTATATCATATATACAGAATCATTAACATGTTATATTTATTAGTTACATTAGTTACATATCATTATTATACCCATCAAAATAATAATATATTGAATAACAATTACACCATGACGTGGAGACGGTAAGCCGTACGTACGCACGTATGGTGACTTGTTATTAAAAGGGTAGATAGAATACTGAATATGGTTGTAACATATTTATAATAACATCACAGTATATATATGATACTGGAGTTATTATTTTAGAATGTTAATAACAAAAGAAGAATAAGTGGAAGAAGAAAGGAACTTGGAAAAGGGTGGTGAAATCATTACCTCTTCTTCAGGTTCTACCATTTGATTTTATCAAAAGGGATCCTTAGGTTGGCTTTATGATCAAACTAAGGCCTCTAGGTTGTAGTGAGGGAAGTTGGGAGAGTATTTGGGCAGAGTTTTGCCGAACCAAAAGGTGTTGAAGGTGTGAATAAATGAGAAGGAGGAGTGCCCTTTTATAAGAGGGGTGAGGGGCACCTTTGGAAAAGCTAGAAATATTAGTTTATAATAAATTCATATTAGGATTATAATGGCTCCAAAGTTGATTATTTGAATGTTAAGGTGGGGATGGGTCGAAAACAACTCAACCAATATAATTTAGACAGGTTTGGGTAGTTATAGTAACCTTATCTTTAAGTATTAACTCTAAGTTAATTAGTTTCAATTTTACAATGTCTCTTTGTATTTTTATATAATATGGTTAATAAACTTACTATATACATACAAGCGACACTCAAGTGGTCCATTAATGATGAAACTATCATGATATAAGTCTCTTGGCTGAACCTTAGATATTTAGGAAATTAATATCAATTAATAATATAATATTTGTTTTAAGAACTCTTTTATGTCAATTTTGACACTATTCAATAGTTGATTTTTTTGAAACTTGTGACAGATTGATTACTTAGAACAAAGTCAATTATATCAATCCTAATATATCATATTATCCTATAAAATTAGTTTAATTCTTTAAAAGTTTCATATTATATTTATTTGGGTATTTATAATATCAGTTATTTTAATTTTTCACTATTATAGTAATTAATTCATCATCATTGTGTCGTAAATAAATTAAATTATTTAAGGTCTAAAAATTATAAATAAAATATCATTATTTAGGAAATCTTTTTGTCTTTCTAATGAATATTTATAATCTAAAATAAACCATATATAACCCTATGTAAAAATTATTTTTCTAAAAGATATATGCTTGTGTCATTTTTGTATTCATTTTAACTTAATTAAAATAAAGTGTCCCTATCACCTAAAAGTGGCACCATGGGGTCCCACAATCGACCCAAAGATGCCTATGGTCGAACATGTATCAACCAATAAGGCTAGGACACGTTTTAGGTTAATTTAGTATTATTATAATATTATTTATTTAACCCTTATTTACCGGATTTACCCTTAACCATGGTAAATAAAATATTTACCGCAGTAATTATTCAAAATGTCTAAAAATAAAAGTTACCAATTTACACAATTTGAACATACTGATTATAAATAAGGAATCCATTTTTCTAAATTCAAAACACAGAAGTGGCAGAAATTAATATAAAATTAATTCCCACTGTCAAAACAAAAAGCGTGTTTTTAAGAGATAATAACTATCAAAAGATTGACACCTGTTTATGTTCGGTTTAATTGTAAAATTATGTCCAATGACCAAAATTATATTAAATGGTAAAAATATATTGTAAATATACTTTATAAACACTCAAATTCATAATTTATCACTATTAATTATTTTGATTAAAAAAGTTGTTTTTAATTAAAATTTAGTAATTTTCACTATTCATCAAAATATGAAAGTTATCCGAAAAGTACCAAAATTTCACCTTAGGCTAAATTCGATATTCCAAATCCAAAAATTAAGTCCATTTTGAAATATAAAATATATATAATTTCAAAAATTAGGTATTACTATTCATAAAAGCTAGTTTGATTGGTTGTGGTGTGGGTTAGAACTCAAAGTTGCGTACAACACACGCTATTGTATTATTCAAAGGAAAGCGTATCGTGGAAGCTTGGGATGTTTCATTTTAAATTTTTTTTGATGTCCCCATTTAGTCAAAAAGTTTAAAATATTGTATTTAAAAAGGGTTCACTATTAAAAGTTGGTAAAAGTGCAATACTGAAAATGAATTGTTTCTTACATTATGTCTATGAAACTCATAATATGGATTCTAAAATTATAAGGATTATATAACGTTTAAAATTTAGTTAATAATATTCATAACCTCTTTTGAACGGATTTTTTGGTAAGTCATGGTGCGATTGAACTTAGTTTTGCGTGTAGTGCACGTTATTGTATTATTTTGAAGAAATAACACACTATGAAATCTTGGGGTGTTACATTCTCCCCTCCTTTAATAAATTGCGTCCTCGCAATTTGAAATTGTTCTTAGAAAATAAAAGGTTGAAAATAAAAAAATATCTTTGTGGGAAAACCCACATTAAAAATTGGGTTACTAAAATTTAGTCTTAATATGAGGAAAAGAGAAATGAAAGGGTCACCACCAAATTATGATCTCGATTAGGAGAACATTGGTGGCAATTAGAGACATATAATTGGAGGAAAAACGTAAACATTTATAGGTAGTGATTGAGGTCATCAATCAAAAACAATTTTAAAATTGAGGTCCTTAAATTCATCAATCTACGATGATTTATAATACCATCGATTCAACAAAACATAAGGTATTAGGATAACACATTTTTGACGTTTTAAAATATCTTAGTTGAAATACCACATCGAAAAATGAATTAATGAGGCATCTATTTAAAATAAAGAGTGGAAAGTATGAAGATTACCAAAAATAACACATAATAGGGTTCCATGTAGGAAAATATGGATATGGAAGGGAAATATAACCATCAATTATCTGATGGAGAGTGGTAGAGAACATGGCTATGAAAAGGCCAACAATCCCAAAGCCATAAATTAGTGATGATTTAAGGTACCATCTAGGACAAATTTTTTTTTCTAAGTTCCTTTTCTTAATGTTGAGAAATTTATTTATGAGATTGGATAAGATCATAATGAGATATACTTACTTTATAATTAGAGTTTTATCCATTAATAAATTTCTACCACAAACTCATCTTTCACTCGTAAAAAAAATTCTATTTATACTATTTGTACAGGGTTCCAAAATAAACGAATTTATAATTCATCTACCAGATATTTTTAAAAAAACTACATTATTTAATCCATGACATCTCATGGGCCAGTGGTAGGTGATACACCCTTTTCGCCCTTCGGTTGCGGGTTCAAGTCTCGCGGCCTTGCCGGTCGCGACGGGTTACCGCCCGACCTCTGGGTTGTCCTTTTATGGAAATCAAAAATTAATCTCAAACTAGAATTTATCCAAAATACTTCTGTCCAAACTCACAGTCCAATATTTATAAGGAAGGTAAAATTAATGTAGATCCTTTTTACCCCGTAATAGCATATGAATACCTTCATCATGTATTCTTTTAAAACACTAAAACATCCTGAATTACCATAACACTTATTGATTACATTCATGCTCCCTTATTCAATATAGAATGATGGATATACTTCATCAATCAAAAAATGTTTTAAACCCCAATAATGATGGAATACACAAATCATTAATCAGCTTCAAGGTAGTCAAGAATATCCAATATAATTTATCCAAATAAATCATGTATTATTCTAAAATCACTACCTCGGTATCAGAACCATATTATGGTTTATCTTTCTCTCAACCACATATTTTCCAAAAATTTAACCTACTATTGAGTCACTTTTCTTTGTTCCACACAATCTCAAGTCCTTAATGAAATATTACTGCAGTACAATCCTTATATACTCCATAATTATTATAACAAGTACATTGTTGATACAACACTCAAACGACATAATCAACATAAGAACTCTAATCATTCCTCTTCATCTGTGGTAGTATCATAACTTGATTATTATCCAATATCATCATTTACGGCATAGTCTGATGACTAGGACATAGGTTCGCGTAGTGTCCAAACTCCTTGCAAATGAAGCATTGTACATTTGAAACCATTTTCTTAACCTTGCAGTCACGTACTTTGTGCCCTTTTCCTCCACACTTATAAAAAACTCCCATTCCTTTCGGACAAGTTCCAGGGTGTTTCTTCCCACAGTTATCATATATGGGAAAATTATTATTTTCCCTCTTCCCTTTATCCATCATTCTCTCTTCCATCCCTTTCTTCTCTTGCTTCCCCTCAAAGCCATAAGACTCAGTAAAATCTTTACTTATCTTATCAACACATGATATTATTTCTTCATATGATGATAATATATGGGAGACTATTTCTCTTATAAATTCTGGCTTAAGATCATGAAATATATGATCATTTTTTCTCTTTGGATCATGTGCATTGCTGGAGTTCCCATTCCTTCTACTGGGCGCCATTTCTAAACAATGGCATACACTAGACTAGTTTATGAATAACAATACCTAATCCCAAACTTGTAAGACACATAACATAAATTAAATAGTTTTAGATATAATCCATAATCATAAAAATTTCTCCTTTGAGAAAGTAAATCCACATAAACCCTTCAAAATGGTTTTTAAAGAAAATGAGAATTATCCTAAGCATATCCCCCGGGAGTGTCGTAACCAAGAGTGAAGCAAGGCCCGTTGTCGTGCACCAGTTCCCGTTCGAGTCTAGCTCAAAGCGGTGTTTTCAGGTTTTACCCCTAGGTACATCTGTTCCAGAGCCGCCTCTACCTGCTCGTATCCAGACAGGGATGTATTGCTCAGAAAACTCACAAAATCTTTACAATACCAAAATTCTAGGAAGTTCATCTATACTAATCCACAATGTCCATCTTAAATCTATGTGCTCTAATTAGAGTTTTTCTAAATCTAGCTTCCAAGGTTTGTACTAAACTTCCTCTGATACCAACTGTAACGCCCCGACACTAGTTACCCAGAGTCGGTGCATTATTACATAACATTGGCATGATCACAAGAAAGATCAAATATCGAAAGACCTATTGGTTTAGTAGCCTTGGAAACACTAGATATATTCATAAGTTTTACATTACATCATAAAGTGAAAAACTACTACAACAACATAATGTCTCCATAGTCCACACTATTATCCCCTCATAATATCCCTATAGGTCATTCATAACTTACATCTTCACATCCTGGGAAAAATAAAACATAGAAAAGGGGTGAGCTCAAATTCCCAGTAAGGATAACAATATAGAGGAACTTTCAAAAATAAGCATAAACATTTAAGGCAATGCATTACTAAAACAAAAGCCTTTTAAAGATGAACTTCAACATAGTATGGAAAAAGTAAAATGAAATAATGCCATTTACTTATTCACATGGATATTATACTAATCAAATAATCACATGCAATATCAATAACCACTTTCATAATGCTGGAATGCATAATGTTGAACTTTAATTTCTTTGTCAAGGCCTCATCCCAAGACCTAGGGGCTAACTGTAACCGGAACCCAACCCGGAGTGCCTCTAATAACTGGACACCAACCCGGAGTGCCTCTAATAACCGGACACCAACTCGGAGTTCCTCTAATAACCGAAGACCAAACCGGAGTTCCTCTAATAACAAGAGACCAAACCGGAGGGCTTACTTTTACTGGTCCCCAACCCGGAACATACTTGTCTAACACATTCATCTGAATGAATGGTTGAAATATAACATAAACATTCGGATTACAAATAACCTTTGAAATGTCAATACTCTAAACAAAAACCATGAGTGACATAAGAATAACTTATCCACAGTCAAAAATATCACAAGACCTTCAATAAAATATGGATGTTTTGTATCATAATAAATCAACTTCAAATAAGCTTAAAATCCATCAATGGATGTTGACATAGATGAAATAAAGACTAATTTAGAAAAATATCTCTTTCTATTTTGAAATCATTTAAGAGTCCTATATTTATGAAATAAAACATTTTTTTGAAAATATTCTTATTATCTTGTAAGGGAAGCTTTGACGATTTTATAACGGCGGAAAATAGCTGCACCCACCGTATAAGTTAAAAAAACATTCTTACCTTAATTTTGTCGAAAAGGTTAAAAAGCACCTTGTTTGGAAAACGACAGAAAGATTCCTTTATAAACCTCTTATAAAAATTCAAACAAGGGTATAAATGACTTTAACCCATATTCTAGTAAATAGTAAAAATGTTTTGAAATTCATTTTTAAGAAACATGGATGTGGATGATAAAGAGATCCCAATAGATTATTACGTATAAACAACCTCGGATAATGAAGAGATTGCGAAATAACCCTTACCAATTTGGTAACTTATGAAACATAAAACCCATGAAAGAGGTATCATACAATGAATATATAAATACACAAAAATTAGAGTGTATTACACAAAGAATATAATAATGGGCAGTACATACACCACACAAAAGATAATGGTGGCAATATGGCATGAATCTCATGGGAATAAGGAGTGAGATGAAAACCCCTTACCTTGTACTTTTCCTTGGTTGGGGTAGGTTAACCTCCTGTATAATGGTGAAATAATTGTTATTAAATTATACAAGAATCATATACATTTATATGATATCATATATGATCTTTTAATATTGATTTGATAATAATATCTTAGTATTATCGTTGTTTCGGGTGTTAACTTACTTGTTTTCTTTTATATGTTTTGTTACGTAAACCATGTTTGTAATGGATAGGATGTATATTATTCATATCCAGAATGATATCAAGTCCTTAAACTTCATTTTTAAATCATCAAATGATAATTATACTTGAATGGATTCGATGGAGAATGAATCTCATCGCGTTCGTGGAGACGGTAGTCCGTACGTACGCACGAGCGACAACATCATTATTTTGAAATAATATATAAATGGTTTTTATATCATATATACAGAATCATTAACATGTTATATTTATTATTTACATGAGTTACATATCATTTTTATACCCATCCAAATAATAATATATTGAATAACAATTACACCATGACGTGGAGACGGTAAGCCGTACGTACGCACGTATGGTGACATGTTATTCAAAGGGTGGATAGAATACTGAATATGGTTGTACCATATTTATAATAACATCACAGTATATATATGATACTGGAGTTATTATTTTATAATGGTAATAACAAAGGAAGAATAAGTGGAAGAATAATGGAACTTGGAAAAGGGTGGTGAAATCATTACCTCTTCTTCGGGTTCTTCCTTTTAATTTGATCAAAAGGGCTCCTTAGGTTGGCTTTCTGATCAAACTATGGCCTCTAGGTTGTAGTGAGGGAATTTGAGAGAGTATTTGGGAAGAGTTTTTCTGAACCAAAAGGATTTGAAGGTGTGATGAAATGAGAAGGAGGAGTTCCCTTTTATAAGAGGGGTGAGGGGCACCTTTGGAAAAGCTAGAAATATTAGTTTATAATAATTTCATATTCAGTTTATAATGGCTCCAAAGTTGATTATTTAAATTTTAAGGTGGGGATGGGTCGAAAAAAACTCAACCAATATAATTTAGATAGGTTTGGGTACTTATATTAACCTTATCTTTAAGTATTAACTCTAAGTTAATTAGTTTCACTTTTACAATGTCTCTTTGTATTTTTCTATAATATGGTTAATAAACTTACTATATACATCCAAGAGACCCCCAAGTGGTCCCTTAATGATGAAGCTATCATTATATAAGTCTCTTGGCCGAACTTTAGATTTTTAGGAATTTAATATCAATTAATAATATAATATTTGTTTTAAGAACTCTTTTATGTCAATTTTGACACTATTCAATAGTTGATTTTTGTGAAACTCATAAAAGATTTATTACATCGAAAAGAGTCAATTAAATCAATCCTAATATATCATATTATCCAAGAAAATTAGTTTAATTAATTAAAAGTTTCATATTATATTTATTTGGGTATTTATAATATCAATTATTTTAATTTTTCACTATTATAGTAATTAATTCATCATCATTGTGTCATAAATAAATTAAATTATTTAATGTCTAAAAACTATAAATAAAATATCATAATTTAGGAAATCGTATTATCTTTCTAATGAATATTTATAATCTAAAATCCAACATATATAACCCTATGTAAAAATTGTTTTTCTAAAAGATATATGCTTGTGTCATTTTTGTATTCATTTTAACTTAATTAAAATAAAGTGTCCCTATCACCTACAAGTGGCACCATGGAGTCCCAAAATCTACCCAAAGATGCCTATGGTCGAACATGTATCACCCAATAAGGCTAGGACACGTTTTAGGGTAATTTAGTATTATTATAATATTATTTTTTAACCCTTATTTACCGGATTTACCCTTAACCATGGTAAATAAAATATTGACCGCAGTAATTATTCAAAATTTCTAAAAATAAAAGTTACCTATTTACACAATTTGAACATCCTGATTCCATATATGGAATCCATTTTTTCTAAATTCAAAACACAGAAGTGGCAGAAATTAATTTAAAATTAATTCCCGCTGTCAAAACAAAAATCGTGTTTTTAAGAGATAATAACTATCAAAAGATTGACACTTGCTTATGTTCGGTTTAATTGTAAAATTATGTCCAATGACCAAAATTATATTAAATGGTAAAAATATATTCCAAATATACTTTAAAACCACTCAAATTCATAATTTATCACAATTAATTATTTTTATTAAAAAAGTTGTTTTTAATTAAAATTTAGTAATTTTCACTATTCATCAAAAGATGAAAGTTATCCGAAAAGTACAAAAATTTCACCTTAGGATAAATTCGATATTCCGAATCCAAAAATTAAGTCCATTTTGAAATATAAAATATATATAATTTCAAAAAGTAGGTATTACTATTCATAACGGCTAGTTTGATTGGTTGTGGTGTGTGTTAGAACTCGAAGTTGTGTACAACACATGCTACTGTATTATTCAAAGGAAAGCGTACCATGGAAGCTTGGGATGTTTCATTTTAAATTTTTTTTGATGTCCCCATTCAGTCAAAAAGATTAAAATATTGTATTTAAAAAGGGTTCACTATTAAAAGTTGGTAAAATTGCAATACTGAAAATGAATTGTTTCTTACATTATGTCTAAGAAACTCAGAATATGGATTCTAAAATTATAAAGATTATATAAAGTTTAAAATTTAGTTAATACTATTCATAACCTCTTTTTAATGGCTTGTTTGGTAAGTCATGGTGTGCTTGAACTCGGTGTTGCGTGTAGTGCAAGTTATTGTATTATTTTGAAGAAATAACACACTATGAAATCTTGGGGTGTTACATATATAATAAAGGTGCAGTTTTTATAAACAAATATGGGTATGGAATCCATAAAACATAGATGTTAATATGTCAAGGATTTCATTGAACAAATGAATCCATTATCTAAATCTAAATATGGGCAGAGAACCAATCCAGATCAGGCCCTTGAAGGATCACATCAGGTATTTTTCATTATTCTAACTAAAGAAGGTCATGTTTTATTGTAGACATATCATTTATTTATCTTATACAAAAATGTCAGGGATACACTCAAGGATGTGGATAATCCTACATTGTTCCCATTCAATAGATAAGTGAAAACTTTTTCACCTTCTAGTACTTATCCTTTATATTACCATGTACTGCCAATCAATCATAACTTGAAGTGTTTTGAAAGATAATATCACTTAATGAATTTACTGATAGATAAAAATCTCAATTATAACTCAGGATAATGGGTTAAACATGTTTCTTCTATAGCATTTCTATGGATGGGTAAAATAAAAATTACTATCGAAGTAATACTATATTCATCTTAATTGGATGAAAGATCTTGTAATGCACTAATTTTTTCATTATCAAAAGGACTTAGTGATATTATATTTTAAAATTTATAAATGAACATGAAAAACCCTAAAAACTTTATGAATTTTCTGTTACCAACATAAATTTTTCCTAAGTCTATTGTGTTGTAGACTTAGTGGCCCTGACTTTAATTTTTCATAGGCCTCCTTTTTTTCAAGTTTTCAACCTAACAAGTTTTGTGTCTCTTATATTTTCATTACTCAATTATTTCATAATCCATGAAAATAATAGTTCTATTAAGTGGGGACTCAAATTTTACCCAGGGTTCCATTTATGGGTTTTCATCCTGGTGAGTATTGTGTCTCATTTTTTGGGATGTTTTGAGTCTTTCAATCCAAACTAATGCAACTAGTTTTTTAGGTAGAACTGCTTTAAAAATGAATTATGGGGTAACAACCCCAGAAGGGATTGTGGGTTAATAATTTTTGAATATTACATAGACATAGGACAGGTGATTTTAAATCCAATATTTTTTTTGAATCTAGATCTAAATTATGATTTGGGAAAAGTACACAGGGATTAACGGTAGAGAATGTTTAAAAGTTTTGTTTTCTAATATGATGTTTTTAGGGATTACAGATATAGAAGAGGTCTCTCTTGAGAATAAATATGCATTTGGTTGACATAGCCCTTTTGGGTTGTTTATGTATATCCATATTGGGAATATTATGTATAGATAACACAAAGGTGTCCCTAGGACACTGAAATTATATTTCTAATGGATGGGGGATTCTGAATATCTGGGTTTCCCACAACCCAGAATGGTGATTTATCAATGGAAGATTTCTGAGAATGGTGGGAGCATCTATATTGGTACTACCCATGAATGAGGAAAGCACTCCTAGAAGAATTTGGCATGTATAGAGTAGGGTTTAAGCATAGGTAAATTTAATATCATGTGACTAGTACATAGACCATTTAGTTTAATGCCTTCAGACAAGGAAGTTTGATGCTTCAATTTAAGGTAATTTAAAATTGACTGACTTGTTAGTATTTCTCTATTTCATGGTAATTTGACTGAGTACATTCTCTTATCTTCAGGCATGAAGGGGGATGTTATAATCTACAATCAGGGGACTTTTGAAATTGAGGAGTGACCAGGGATGAAAATACCATGAGGTGTTACATAGATAAAAAAAGTCTCTCATGAGGATGATTTTTACTTTGGATGATATGACCATTTTTGTGGGTGATTTATGAAAATCCGACAAGGTTGTGTCAATGTATATTCAAAAATATGTATCCATGGGACACTAACCTTCCATTTCTAATGGATGGAGGAAGCTTATGGAGATTAAGAATTTCTTAAACACAAAGTTTGGCTTGTGTAAGGAAAAGGACTGAATGTGAAAGTATTATTTAAGGTCAGTACTTACCAAGAATAGATATAAATAATTTACTTGTATAGGTCTGACCCATACACTAGAAAGATGGATTTAATATATATATTTATTTATTTTAATAAATAGGTCAGATAAATAAGGTTTTGGTGTCGCTACATATCTCATCAAAGAGAGAATCAATCAATATGTGGTTTTGGTGTAGATTCCCCACACTTGTCAAATTATTTTGTGGAGAGTGGGAATTTTTTGAATACGGGCTCACGAATGGGGCGAGAACCCATATTGAACCCTCCTATATAGATCTGGCTCATACATAGGAGAGTGGAATATTTTTTGAATTATGTATGGACTATAATATAGGATTCAATCATCACCACATATCTCATTCATGAGAGAATCAAGCCATACGTAGTTCTAGTGTGAAATATCGCTATGCAGGTATGACCCATACATAGGGAAGGGGGAAATTTTATGCTATAGATAGACCCATAATTGGAGATTCAGGCATCACAACAAATTATATTGTATCATGAATCCAACCAATCATAGTTCTTTGAAATAGTCCAATTTATTGTCATGTTTATAAGACATCATATATGTAGTTTATTTCCATGCAATAAGAATATAGGCGACTCAACATGAAAAATAATGGATTAAGTCCTATAAATGCTATTTGGACATTACATTAATCACTATATGAGGGGAATCTCATATTCATAAAATAAGGATTCGTGATCTTGTCTCACAGGGATTCCTATACTTAGAAAAAAAGGTAAGACTGCATTTTAACATCATGTGTTGAAGATGTTATTGAACAATTTAATATCATGTGAATAGCATGATATGGGGTCATGCATATTTAGGTCATATGACTTGGATCACAGTTCATGGAAACCATGAATGATAAAAGGCTCATTAGGCCAATATGTTCTGACATACCTGAAACATGAAAACAGAAAAATGTAAACTAAGATTATGGGGTTTTTTAAGTCTGGATAAATGATATGGGGAAAGTATACAAGAGTGACTATGGACCTTACTCAAAAATCAACTTCCAAAACTATGTTTTTAGGGATTATGAAGATAATAGAGATATTACATGAGGAAAAATTTGCCTTTGCAGGACGGGACTTCTGAGGGAATCTTATGTAGATTCAAAATTGGTAATATCATGGATAGTCAACCAAATTTGTCCACGAGAAATTGACACCCTATTACCTATGTCTTGGGAAATATTTAGGAGATCCAACAATTCCTAGGTTAAATAGTATGACAGGTTGAAAGAATATGTCTGAGTACACAAGAAACATACATAACAAACATTGGACATTGAATAATGAGTTCTCTATAAAGATATAGATCATATGAGGGGAAGTGGATGTTTTATATTATTAAATTTTAGGTAGGATGTGTTAAAGGATTCACGCATCACGACATGTTTTATGTGGAGAGGAATCAATCCTCATGTAGTTCGGAAGGTGTTTCCCTGTGAAGGTTGGATCTGTTAACAGAGAGGATAGGGGAATCATTTTTTTATGGGTGGACCTAGAATTGGAGATTCATGTGTCACTATTTATCCAGTGGGGAAAGGAATCAAGCCACACATAGTTCTTAGAATATGAGATGGTATATGATATATGCTAAAAATGGGGGAATACTCTCTTATATGGACATCACAATATCCCACAATAGTTGTGAAGCATCTCGTATCTATGAAATGGGGTAAGCCTACCATTTGTCATCATTTTATGAGTATGTTGTTATTTTAATCCTCTCATACTCACTCACATGAGGGGTCATGGGGTTTTCCATGGGGTAATGATACATGTTAACATTGCATAGATTTGACCATAATGGGGTGAAAATGTCATAAAGTAGATTTTTTGGCTAATAAGTGATGAACCAACTTGAAATAAGGTCAATAGGGGACCCTTTTTTTATAAGCATTCAAGACATATTTCACGGGTGACCACTGTCATGATGATAAAGTGAAAGGAATTTGTGATGAGATGATGACAGAGTTGGACCCAGATTAAGGGACCTAGGCATCTCTATGCATCCCATGAAGATGGGAATCAAGACATATTTAGTTCTAAATGTATCCCTATGTAGTTATAACCAATACATAGGGAGGGATAATTTTTACATTGTGCATGGACCTAGGATTGGAGATTTGGGTGTCACTATCAAACTTATGATAATAGGAATCAAACAAAATATTGTTCTTTGAAGATGGCATGGAGGAATACTAACATTAGGGAAGTTTCCTATCTGATGAGGTCATAGAAATATATTTTCATTTATGACAAGATGTGTCCCATTTTATTACATAGGGAATGGCTAAAATTGCATGTTGTGTGATAAGGAAACTTACCTTTTAATTCAGCAGCATACAATAAGGACGAATGATGTGGTTCAGTTTAATGTATTTCCACTAAGACATATCCCATTAGTTCATCATAATGAGGTTTTGATGATGATCTTATGCAGTTTAATGTTGTGAAGCGAGGATGTTGGTGTCTTGTAATTTATCGTCTTATGACACGGACAACACATCGTTCTTTTTAAGTTCATGTGACGAAGACCGACTACATAATTTAATTTCATCAAGCTGAGAAAAAAAGAAATCATATAGTTTATCTTCATATAGTAAATATGTGATTTATTTGATTACACTAAATATTTATTCAGGAACCTTGCATTGGTGGGGGATTTTGTATGATATCAGTCCATTGATATCATAAAAGAATCCCCATTGGAGTAAATTTTTGTAATATGTGTGGTTCATCCAATTTTGTTTGAAGATTTGTAGGATTCTTTCTAGGAATCATTGTATTCCTAAGGACCGACACCTTCTCTCCCTCTTAGAATTACCTGAGGAGGAATTTCTTGTTACAGGATTGCATAATCCAGTTCTGGTTGACATCTATATGATGCAAGATATTCACTCTTTTTTCATCAAATCACTCTAATTCATCCAGTAATTTCTGAGATTTATCAACAATGGATATCTAATCATATATTAAAACATGGATCTAGGGAAATTGAAATTCTATTGATATTACCACCTCTAACTCATATACCAATGAGTATGTTGTTTCTTACATGATGGTGTGGGTTGTTGTCTAGTAATCCCACAAGGAATTCAGGATTTTATTCGGATAAGAATTTTTATCCTTATCTAGCATTTTTTGGAGTATATTTCATAGTGTATTTTTTAATTACATTATCTAAACATTTTCTACTACATGCTAATAGGATGAGTGGTTAGATTGGATGTTATACTCTGGATATTGTTTCTCCAACTCATCAAAACAAAAATCGGTGTTGTTTTCCATCATTATTTTTGAGGGACACCAAACCTAGTAATAATGTTAATATTTAATAAGCTGGTGATGTTCCTTACTCCAAATTTTTTGATGGGTACATATTTATCTCAATTTGAAAAGAAGTTGGTTCTCATGACAATTTATTTTAACAACTTGTCTATGGTAGTAGGATATGGTCCCATGTTTTCCATTGCCCATATAGAAAATGTACAAGAGAATTTGGATGTGTACAAAAACACTAAGGGTTGATGAATGAAGTTGGCATGAACTTGTTAGGAGTCACACTTTTTGGTATATTTTCTGAAATCTTGTGTCATAGTGGTCCAATAGTACCTAAGCCTCTAAATTTTATCAGAATTCTTTAACCCTGACTAGTGGGTGCCATAGGCTCTAATGTGCACATCATTCATGAAATCAACAGTTTATTCTCCATCAATTCACCTAAGAAGGACCCCATAAAGGCCCTAATTAAAGAGGACCTTTAAATTATTTTTTCTATTGTATAGAAAAAAATTTATTTCTCACTATCAAATCTATTCCTTCCTACCTCTGTCTGATAGGAGTACTCAATTTTCATGGTAGTCCATAACAATTACCATCCACCCAGTGGCAGGAATGTATGGTTTAGTTATGGAACTAACTTCATCTATATCTTATGTTATGGCTCAAAAAAATGGGGAGAGCATCTGATGGTATTCAATGGTTATGAATATTTCATATCGGTCTGGATCTACTAGAGACATGTATATATTTTCTGGGTCATCTACCATGAAATTTTGTGAGTCTGCGATGTGATTCAATGTCTATTCTAAATATAATTCCAAAATTAGTCCTCATATGTAGTCTAGTAGGGGTATTATCTCTTTCTTTTTAATGGAATAATCACTATTTAAGTCCTTGATGACTAGTTCTGAATCACACTTTTCCTTCAAGAAATTTACTTGTCCCTAATGTGATAGATCTATCCCGACAATAAGGTCATTATATTTTGCTTTATTATTTATGCACCCATCTGAAAGTAGAAAGGATAAGTGTAGAACTTCCTTTACTGGGGAAATACGTACGGCTTGAAAACTGACTATTTTAGTGTGGGGTCTTCCATCATCTTTCCTATTAGGATTATGGATGCACCATAAAAATACATTCCCATATATGGGGTTCCTCTTAAAGAGATAAGATCTCTTAATCGGACCGTTCAGTATACAGTGATTTCATTTCTACTTAGGTATTCTCTGAAAATAATTATTCCAATTCTTGGACCATTAAATTTTTTGAGGAATGAACTGAATATGAAACTGATGAAGGATCACCACACACCATGATTTATTCTTAGTCAACATCAGACAAATGACAATGTATTTGAGTGGTCTGATATGAGAGACAAAACAGACCTCGTGGGGCTATAGGTAATGCCATAGATTCTTGACTAAAAAGTTTAGTGCCAGAAATTTCTTCTCTATATTTGAATAATGATTCTCATAATCGAGCATGGTTCATCTAAGTTAATAAATATTTTTCTCAATACTGATTTCATTACTTTTTCTAAGGAACGAACCTATCAACTTCTCTTGGATTGTAATGTACAAGATGAGTATCATTCCTTCAATAGGTAGAATTTCTACTGGTGGGATCAAAATACAATTCATTATACTATCTAATAATTCTAGATAGTCCTCAGTCCATTGATATATAACCCTATTTCATTGAAGTCCTATAAAATATTTGACATTTTTTGAAGGTTAAATTACAAGGATAGACTTTTTTTATAAGGTTAAACTTCAATGACATGATGGCATACTACGAAGCTGAGAAATTTCTCATAGGTAATGCTGAAGGAGAATATCAAGGGGTTTATTTTAAGGTTTTACTATCATAATTTTCTGAATATTTTTTAAAGATGAGCCAAGTGATCAAAAGACTATCGATAAAACCACCAGATCATCAATGTATCGTATGAAAAACATCCCCAAGAAGGATTTGAAGATGTGATGTATTGAATGTTGGTATATATCTCTGACAATATTCAATATGAATGTATTTACCTGATATAAAAATACGCCCTACAGGCTCTGAACTAAGTGGATTATATATCCTCATGGGCCATCAGGATTTCCTTATACCATGAATATTCATACCTGAAAGAGAGGGCTTGTTATTCAGACATTGTATCAATCAGTAGATCTATGATTGGGAATGGGAAATCATTCTTTTTATAGTGTCAATTGAGATATATTAAATTGATACAGACAATGACTTTCTCATTCTTCTTATTTATGAGGATTATATTGGACAACGACTTTGGATATTAGACATCCCAAATTAATTTTTCCTTGATGAGAATTCAAAATTGAACTTTAATTTTTGGATCATGATTTGGGTATGTACTTCTGGCTACTTACTTATAGCCCCAATGGTTTTCTAGAAATCCCAATAAGTGAGTGGCTACCTCAAGTTCAAGGCCATGCATCTCTATACAGTTCTAGGTGAACATGTCCTGATGTTTCGTAAAAAGAAGGTATATACTTCTTTTTCTTTGGAAGAAACTATCATGCTAATCAAGTTGGGTCGTGGGTCCTCTTTCATACATAGATTTATCTTTGTGAGTCCATCAATGGTGATAGAGACAACTTCCTCAAATTCTGTTGGGGCATCCCTTAGGTCCTCCTCTTTTTCTTCCTCCTCCACATCTTCCTCCTGTTAATTTTGTTCTCCCTTTGGGGGGTAGGTGATGAAGAAAAATCATTATTCTTATAATAGGATTCACTGTTTTTACTTCCATATGGTGAGGCGAATACCTCGTACCCAACTGAAAATGTGAGGATTCTTTGATGTTCTAGATGAGATATATGAAATGGTGGATGAGTTTATTCACCTTCATTTAAATACATGGTGGCTTCATCTTACTATGTTAATTATCCATCAGTTTATCAAAAATCATAGGATGGAACTAGGGAATTTTCATCAGATATTCTACACTAGTATGAAGAGTCACTAAAATTTTCAACACTGTTGAAATCATTTATCATGATTGATACCATAAATTTAAATGAATATGTATCGGAATTTTCACTCATATGATTGAACTAATTGTTGGGTTTCACATGATCTTCACTGAGTTTCTATAATAGGTTGGTCAGAGATCATTTCTAGACCATTCGGGGTAGTGACCCACATGACACCATCAATTAGAGGTTGATTCCCTTCCCTTCGATAGAATCATGCATCAATATAGGGGGATTTATAAGATTCAAATGTGGCCTTCTCTGCATGAAACATTTGGATTATTCTGATAGTGCAGTTTTTGATGCATTGATTGTATGATGAGGGAATTGTCATGTGTTGATGTAAACCAGGCCTTCCTAGAAAAACATTAAGGTTCATATCCTACTAAACAATTAGAAATTCTAATTCAGATATTTGGTCTCCAAATCGAGCCCTGAGCATGATTTGGCCTAATGGATTTTCCTCAATTTTTTAACAGCCTTGTAGTATTTGGGTGGAAGACGCTAGGTTATCCTTGTTGTAACTCAGCTGACAGAGTGTTCGAACTAGAATGAGATTAACTCCATGTACACTTTCAATAAATCCCTTGGGAACCTAATACCATTTATACATCTAGACATGTATAGGGTTTCTATGTGTCCTTGTATAATGGAATAATTATTGGGATAAATAAATTAGATAACCACATGACATTATGTGAGGTCAGTCTCTGTCCCATAGACCTCAATAGTAGAAACTTCAACTTAAAACTCTTGGGGGCTTATCAAATCCTTTATGAGTACTTTCTTTAGGTATTTTGATAAACTTTGGGATCTAGGATTGATAACATGGTTTACACCAAGTATAATTGATTAATTATTTATACTTAAATCCTAAAGGCATGTGCTTCTCAATATGTGGGTGCTCATTCACAGGCACTTTAGGAGCTGGATTATTGTACATCAATGTATCGACCCTTGATGTAGGAGTTATGGATTCTTCTATCCTCATTGGGCTAGGATAAGCAGGTCTATCTGCCTATCAGGGATAATCAAACACTCCTTCTTCTACTGATTGATATTTTATAATTATTGGGTCAGGGGGAATTTTCGTATATGGATAGGATTTCCTTTCTTCTATTGGACTCGGTGGAGGGATCCTTCAAAAAATTTAGCAACACTGATAGTTGAATTAGGGGTGTGTCTAGAATTATAGCTTCTACCAATACTACACTATCCCCTATACCCTTTGATCCTATGACCTATTCATCTGGTTTGCAAATAGGTTACATGGAACTCAGTTTCATATCCACACTCATCATCATAGAAGGGATCCATTAATGATGAAATTAATATAAAAAAATTTTAATTCCTCATCTAATGAGGATTTTTTCTCATTGTACCATTTGGTGGGGCAACACTTATTGTTTCAATGTTGTTGGATTAAAGTATTAGAGAGTCAAATCCAATTTTTTCCTTGGTGATATTTATTATTATTGTGTTTTATCCCCTCCTTCCCATTCATTTTGTTTCTTATAAGACCATATTTTGGTGGAATGTAATGTCAAGGGAATGATTTGTTTCACAGTGTGAGCGGCCGAAGGGATAGTTAGTTGTTTCAATTGTGTCTGAAGGGTAGAATTATTTTGAATGATTTTATTTCAAGTCATCCAATCATCAAACATATGCATTCTTTTTCTATAAATTTATTTCCTCTCACATCCTTCCTAAGGGGTGGTAGTAGAATCATACACTACTTATTCTGGTGGTTTCCTTAGATTCACTTGACCAGATTATAGAATTTTTTTGTGGGATTTCATTGAAAATGAAGCATTCTAGAATAGTTTTAATGGGTGTCCAATGGAAGGGTTAATAATTTGTCCAGTCATCGAGACCTACCTATTCGGGCCTCTTGGGCTCTACAAGGTGGATTAATTCATTGTCCATATCTTCTATAATGTTGTTGTCTAGTTTATCATCACTAAATAAATAAAATTTATTCATTCTATCCTTGAATTTATTTTTCCTTGGTCCCCTCTCATCTTCCAAACAAGATGAGGGTTTTTATTGACATCCAGGGGTGCCTCATGATATAGTGCATGCTTTGGTGATGGATTCAGAGTATAGGATGGCTTGAGTGTGACAACAAAAACTTTTCCTTTGTTATTCTCTTACCTAGGGTTGATGGAATCATTTTAGACTTGATCTCATTCCACTGTATATAATCTTCCATTCTTTGAGAAATTTCAGTGAGATCTCAAAACCTAACCATATATCTGATAGAGATGAGTGGTGTTCACAACTCATCAGGAGGATCTCTATGAAAAGATAAATCAAATCTTCATGTAGAATTTCTAGGCTTAGGGGTAGGTCTAAACTTTCCATCTAGAAAAAAAATTGAGACCTTAAATTTCTCCCATTTTTTGAAGTTCATGAGGTTAAGAATCATTATAGTTTAAATAATTGAGCTGAATTGGAATAGAAACTTATGATTGGTCTCTTCTCATCATGTGATTGACTGATCAGGAAAACTGGTTTTTCATTCAAAGGTTTCCCATTAAAAGGTTTTCACAATGAATTTAGTTTCACTAATTTATATTGTATAGGGATTCCAATCATGGGATCAAAATGGGACACTAAATGTTTTAGACGTTCTTGTGGATCTTTTGTTCCATTTAATATTGGAATCGTAGGACTCCAAAAATTCGAATGGGTAGGATGTTAATCACCCTTTTGGGGTAAGGATTCCATTATGGTTGTACTGGTTCACATCATTCCTCCATTTCTTCCAATCAAGCAACCAATGATTCAATGTTGTTGATAATACCTTAATTAATCTTTGATCTACCATGATCATGAATAGGAACGACAATGGGAAAAAGGTCTTATCATGCTGAATTTTCCAATATCTATGGACAAAATTTGTTAGGGGACATCTGTTTTGGGTTTTTCTAATCAATTCTGGGTTTTTCCCTAGTGGAGGAAGTTATTAATATCCATCCATGTTGGATTCTAGGTAAATCGATTACCTAGGAATATATTTGTATATAATTCTAGGCTCTACTTCATTCATCAGGATAAACTCTCATTATTGAGGTGCAATGGTTGGAAGTGTGAGTTGAAGCTCTGTTCATGGAACATATTCAGCATGAATTCTACCTTGGAGGAATTTAGCATTATGTCTTCTCAACTACTTCATCGCTTCCTCCTTCGGAGTAAATATTTCTTTGAGTATGAGGTATTGATCCTCTTCGGGAGGGGGTTTGTAGGTATACTTGACTTTACCCTTTTCTTTGGTGGAAGCTCATTAAGGATATATTTGTGTATTTTCCATGGGAATCCTTATATTTAAGAAAAGTCTCTGATTTCAAGTACACACACCTCCATCATTTTCCTCAGTGTAGACCATGTTTTAGGAGGAACCATCCTCTCTTTTCACCATTATATTGATGTCGTCATTAGTTTCATTTGTAGAGTTGATTCCACTGACATTTATTGTAGAATAACACATTGTAGGTGTTGTATTGACTGTCAACAGATAGTTTGGTCATTGATTCCCCTTTCTAGACATATTCCCCCTTCCAGGATCCTCTTCAAGCTTCATGGAAAAGATTGACTTCGTGGGAACCACCACAAAACCCTTTCTTACATGTCCCTTATATAAGACACAGCTCTTGATATGGTATGTATTGGGATTCCTCATTTCGTAGTGTTCTCCCTATTATAGAAAATACAAATTCTCATTGACAATGAGGTTGAGGTAAAAAAACCCTTCCCTGTGGGATGGGGTTTCTCTCGTTCTTTAGTTATTATGCCTCTGGACAAATTTTCCGACATTGAATGGGAACTTTCTATTAAAAATATCCCCAGTTGTACAGGTTGGGTTGATCTCGTTCTATGGTAGCTACTGCTTCAACCACCACTTTATTCATATCACATATCTTTTTTCAAGCATGAGATAGGTGCAATAAATTATCTTCATGAAAAATTCCTTCTTAAATGGACATTCGTTGTTCCTAATGATTGGATTCCCTTATAAAAGAAGCCTACTTACTGTTCTTAGTTGTGTAGTTTAGGAGAATTTTGATATATTTATCTCATAAGGCCTTACACTTTTGATACATATTCAAGGTCGATTCCTATTGATTTCAACATCTTTCTTGCGTCGGGATATTGTCTGGTAGGTGCATTAGAGCAATGACATTACCAGATGCCGCCACTGACGGATTTTAGTGATTGGGAAATAAGGAGAAATACAGACCTCCATGTTCACCCCACACTAAAATGTGTACACCAGGAATGGAATAAATGATTATATGACATTATTTATACAATTCATCATGTTATACATGTTTAATAAATTTCATCTACTTCTGAGGTCATGGTCATCATCCAGCTAGATGGTATTCCTAGACGATTTGTCGATAGAGTTATCCTAATACTTTGACATGGACCACATACCCAATATATGGACAAAAAATTTTCATTATGTGGTGGAGATTTTTCCAAATATTTATACGGATGTTTGTAATGCACTCTTCTAACAAAATCTTTGGAATGTTGAGCTAGGAAGTGTTTGAGGGCCAAAACATGATGGGTATATTATCCCAAGCCTATTGTCTTCTCATTTTTTCGGTTCTTATTCAATGGAATCCTCTATTTTTTTCTCCTATAATGGGTTCTTATTTACTTTTTCTCAAGAATCAGGGCTATCGGGGGTCTCATCCGCCCAAAAATTGTCTGAATGTGGTTCATGGGTTAACTACTTCCTTAGACTACATTCTGATTGAGAAGTAACATCACCTGTCATGGATAGGGTTTCGGGAATGACTAGAACGATCTTTTCAAGAACCTCAAAATATGATGGTCTTCTCATATTTCATTTTTTATGGAGTGTAATTTCTTGTTTATTGTTCAAATGTCCATGGGGGGGATTTTGTGGAGATCTTTAGGATATGAACTCTCATAATCGATTAGATTTTATCCATGGGTAAATTTTTCATGGTAATCATCATTGAGAGGGACTCCAAAACTACTGTTATCCATGATACAAGGATTACCATCTCAATTGAACTTTCCACTTCAATAATATGTTCATATATTTTTAGGATCCTGGAAAAACATTGATAGATGTTTTATAGACTCATGAACATCATCATTTAATGGAGAGGTGTCATAACTCCAATCTGTTTTTTTGAACCTCCACATATGGGATTTTTTTTATGATGATCTTCCTTGGGTAGCTTGAAATGAGTGTTGTAAATGGAAGTTCCCATACACATAATTGGTTTCAAATGACTCCCTTGTTGATTTCACAGAATGTCAAAACGTTTCTATAATTTGAGTAGAAATATATTCATGCCTTATAGTGGCCCCCACAATTAGGCAAGTAATCCCCAATTGGAATGCAGATTTGTGCTTGATCAAGTTGTCCATTTTTCATGGAATGTTTCTGATTAACCTCCTTGATAGTATCATGAATTTATGTATGCTCCTAGGTGACCCTCCAATCATAAAAATAAGTCTCCCTACTTGAAGATGTGGGGTTTTTGGCATGAATCCTATTTATTTTCCTTGACATAATTATCTTCTGGAATGTTTGCGGGTTGTGGTTAGGAATTTATGTCTAACATTCGATCATTTCGTGGACATACTGAGAAAAAAACTTAGTATTAATGTGTATATATTCCAATTTTGGTTTTGGGGTAGGAATATGATTCTTACCCAGATTCATGGTAGAGGTACGTCGATTGGGTCCTCCATTTGTTGTCGTATTTGACTAGTAGGTCTGATATGCATGAGGATGGATTTTCATATTCTTGTTGTTTGTCGTTGTATTTGACTGGTGTGATTGATATATTAATGAATGGATTTTCATCTTCTTTTTTGTCACAATATTTGACTAGGGTGCTTGATATATGTGGGTAGGGGTTTCTATTTTCTTGTTTACCAATATATTTGACTCGAGGGTTCAATATGTGTGAATAGAGATTTTTATATTCTCCTTTTTTCCATATTTTACTTGAAGGATTGATATGTGTGAGCAGGGATTTTCATATACTCATAGTTTCACTCTATATTTTAATGTAGGTCTTGATATATGTGATCATGTATTTACAACTTCTCTTTTGTTGCCAAATTTGACTCATGGGATTGACATATGTGAGCATGGATTTGAATCAACTCATTTTACACCATATTTGACTGGATGTCTTTATATGTGGGAGAATAAATTTTCATCCTCTTGTTTTCCACTGTATTTGACTATCGATCTTGATATATGTGATTATGAATTTTCAAATTCTCATTTTCTACTATATTTTACAGGTGGTCTTGAGATATGAAAAAATGGATTTACATCTACTCATTTGCTATTGTATTTGACTTTCGGTCTTGTTATGTGTGATTTGGTAATATCATCTGCTCTTCTTCTATTGTATTTTACTAGAAGATTTAGTATTTATGAGAATGTATTCGCATCTTCTCATTTTTTGTCGCTGAATTGGACTGGTTAGCTTCTTAAATAGGGTCATGAATGTTATTATATCGTTGTTTTTTTAGACCATTTCCCTATATGGGCCATCCTAGGGGATGGGTCTAGAAGAATAGGGTAGAATATCAGGGTGTGGTTTTCTCTTCATACAGAGGATATTGTGTTGTGCGGCGTTGGTGGTGGAAATTGTTGGTAGGATCCCCCATGTGAGACCCCTATATCGACGGGATGATTTCATTAGAGACCATTTTATCAGACTCCCAAAGGTAATATATGATCTCTCTATCTGATTCCATGGATAGGCTCAAACAACAGGTTGAGATGGCTATTAGGGTCATTAACGTCTGGATCAAAAACCATCATTGAGTAGATGGATGGTGGATATTTATAAATGGAGGTCCAATTATAAAACCTTTATAGTAGGAAGATTTCCATTTAGGTGGTACTCCCACATCATCACATTTCACACCTAGATTTGAAAGATCCATTTTAGTGATAAAATCCTTTGATTGGATGATGATCCATCTTGCATGATGTTCGAGGCATATGCCTACTTTACCTGATGATATTCCATTAGTATTGATGTGAGTTATTGTGAAAAGTGCCTAAAATATATTTGATAAGAAAAAACAATATAACCTATTCAAGTAGTATCCCAACAAATGAGTATGTCCGTAGTCAATTTATTTTTTCCTCTTTAATTATAAGTTTGAAAGGGTCCTGAAACAGGAGTGATATATCTATCTTGGTTGAGGAATCATGTCAGTTTCACCAATTTTGTTTCCAAAAAAAGGAATCATGGCTATTTTTTGGTATGAATGATTGTGGGGGTACCATAATTCACTTTGGGCTAACCTTTTCCTTCAAATTACTTCCAACGTGTTGTTTGGGGAGCCAAAAAAAGCCAATGGTTCTTATACCCATGTTGACTAATGGACCTTCTTTACAAAGTCATGCATTCATTGGGTAACTTGGCCAATGACACTTAAGAACTCACATTGGTCAAGAGGATGTGATTTCAGGCTTATCACACCCTTTTGGGGGGAATTTATTTCTAATCTGTAGACTCTCTTATGGATTTAAGATATATTTTTGAATCTTTTGTTCTTTCCCAAGTATGGCGTGGGTCACCCTTTAATTAACAATAAATTATTAAAATCCATTAATTTGGAATCATTGGTATATATATTAGGACCTCCATCAATGGAGGGATTGATATGTATCTGAGGTTATACATAAATGGTACCTATAGACCAAGGAACCATGTGTCATTTATTATTATTATTATGGTTTTATGCCACATGATGAGGTACTCTATAATTTTTTATCATCTAGGGAGATGGTAATCGTTTCGATGTTGGAATTGAACCCATAAAATGGAATTCTTATGTATCTTTGTGAAAGGAATCAGAACCCATGTACTTTTGGAACACTTAATGGGACACATCTTACCTTTTATGATCATGGGAAAAGGACCAAACCATATAGTTTAGCATCATATAGAAACGATGTCTAGGTGGAAGGTTCCTAGAGAAAGTTTGGTGTGGGACTTATGCCAAAGCGGCCCAAAGTTCATGGAATAAGTCTAGTCTACCGTTTGTGGGGAAGATCTTATCGGGAATATGGCCCAATATGGATGGTAATGAGAGGGGATTAGAAGGAATGTGACCCTCAGAGTCAGATGTTACCCTTATGGGAATATATCCTAGATAAGATTATGGTGAATTAAGGAAGTTGGGTTTGGAGCTTAGGGAGTCTTCCTACATATCATAGTTGGTTAGGAATGAAATCCCATTAATTCTAAATGTCTGGGGTTACACCTATGTATTAGTCCCACATGTTCTTCTTTATTGGGGATATATCCCTTTGAAGGTTTCTCTCATAGGTAATATAGTCCATTGATAGGATGATAACATGTCTTTGGATCTTATATGGTATTAGAGGCACATATGGGTTGAGTGTGGTTGGGGATTATACAAAATGAGAGGCACATACTTCTATAATATTGAGGAAAGTATTGACTTGGGGGGATTCATTGGTTTGGTATTTGGATTACACTATAGAGGATTCCCATATGGGTTGGGGCTTACACATGTGGAGTATTCCCATAAGTGTTAGTGATTACACCTATAGAGGAGGACTATATGGGTAAGGGATTACACCTATGGATGAGGCCTATAAGGTTTGTGGTATATATCTAATAAGGAATCCCATATTTATTCAGATCTTGAGGATTTCATGATTACTGCCAACCTTTAAGCCTATGTGAGTAATACTCAATGTGTGAAACATAAGGAAGTATTATATTTGGAAACCACATAATCATAATTTTATATTGTTGGATGATGTATGGGTCCAAAGTCAGAGGGAAAGATAGTGGATATAATATCCATATACTCTATTATTTTCATATATTGGTCCCAAAGGTGGAGAGATAGGGCATTGAGGTTCCCAAATCCTCTATTTTTTGGGTAACCACGATAGTCATGTTGACTCCTGTATACTACACGGTATGTAAATAGAAGAAAAATTGAAACTTCTAGTAAGAAGGGTTGGGGGATTACATCCAGAGATATTCCCTTATCCTATTTTTATAGAAGAGAGTGGGATATATAATTAACCCTCAAGGGGAAAAGAAATCATGATCCACTCCCTCCCCACCTGGAACGGGGAGGTCCATGTGAATACAACCAAGGATGGGATCCTCATTACCATGGGAATGTAAGCTTGAGAGCGTTCTGAAAGGATGTTACTAATATGACCCCTCTTACCTTAGGTATATAAATTCAAGAGGTCACACTTATGTGCCTAGTTATTTGATTATACATATATGGAAGTATTGGGATAGGCCTCGGCCTAATATAGTTTTAATATTTTACAAAGGGTCCAAATTGGGGTATAATGGTGCACAAGAGTAAATCCATGAAATCAGAAAGAAAGAGCACCCTAGGAGGCTCCATTCAGCATAGCATGTTCTTATGTGTGATGGGGTTGCCTCCACATACTGTTTTTCTATATGGGTGTGGATGTCTCATGTAGAGTACTTTTTTATGTCAGTTTGAGATCCATCCACATAGTGCTTTGATATGTGGGATGGTATTCCTCGTGCATGGAATCTTCCTATGTGAGACATGGATCCTTCCATGTAGATTTTTACTATGTGGTGTGACGAACCTCAAAGAGGTCATCTGCTTATGCTATGTGGAAGGCTATCCAAAGAGGTTTTTCGGTCTGTAGATGACTAGGTGAGTTCCCATTCTACGTTTCTGTAATGTCATAGGTTTACCTACTCAAAATTGATGTATCTCATTCTTTTTTGGTTTTTGCTTTATTCCGCTCCCCCTGGGGATTTTATATAGGGATTGAGTAATTGACTACTAGGATGGCTAGTTATTTATGGTGGGTTATGGTGATCTCATATGTGGGATCCCAATAAAGATTTTTAGGCTGGAAAACAATTTTTATGGGGACATAAATCACTATCTAGTCCCACAA
Source organism: Viscum album (assembly GCA_963277665.1). NCBI lineage: Eukaryota > Viridiplantae > Streptophyta > Magnoliopsida > Santalales > Viscaceae > Viscum > Viscum album. The sequence goes on from OY728131.1 coordinate 270,607,166, forward strand.
ATTATTTATCTTTTTCGGGGATAGTCATTTTGGGGGATCTGAAACATTGTCTGTGACCATAAATTTACTAGTTTCATTCATGGGTGTTGAAAATCCAATCATATCCCACAAATGATTTCATTTTTAGGATGCCATGCGGAGTGGCGGTCTGTGTAGAAAGTTTTCTATCAGGATTGTAGCCCTCTTATGCGCCTAAGAATCCTTAAATATTCTATGAATATATTCTTCAGGTTTATTATTTTCATACATTGTCTCCATTAGTAGAAGTATTTTTTTTACCTTCTATTAATAGTTTTCAATAACCAACAAATAGAAAGCTATAAAGGTACTTGAAGTTCAAAAAAGAAAGTGTGATTCAGAAAGCTCATGGAGGAATATCATGAGATCATCCAACAATGGATCAACATGGAGAAGAAGGAAGAACTTGTGACTGAGGGGTATAACTAGTTACTGAAGTGTCTTGAGGATATGTGTATAACCAGTCAAGGATGATTGGGGGTAAAAACATCCAATGTAGAAGAGCTTGATTACTGGGGGTATAACCAAATTCAACCAAATGACTGAATTCTAGGTTGTATAACAGTTTTTTTCCTAGACCTCTATAATTTATGATAATATTGAAGAATAGAATCCATGTTTTTGGGTATAAAAAACATGTAAAGGAGTAAGAATTTGTAATTAACCGTGTAAATATTTTGTATTTCACTCTCTATTTTTACAACTAAAGATGAGGAGAGATTGATTGATATCAAAGAGTGTATTTCGAAACATAACAAGTTGAAGAGGTTGAAATCAAAAGAAAAGAATTCATGAAATTAATGTACTGTGGATTCACCCCCTCTCGATGGAACCTAATCCATCTTGGGGATTTATAAACTCATCTTTTATTATCATGTTAATCTTGTATAATTGTATATCCTTGGGCCCATATTCCTAGAACTAACTAATTATGATTCATGAACTAACCAAAATAACTATAATTAAAATATCTCACTTGAAACCCCATGATCTATATTAGTAGGAATATCATTCTTCCCTCTTAGAAAATTTAGATCTAACATTCTTCCTTAATATACCAAATTTTTTAGGGCTACCTCAAACACATAAATCAATAAGAAATATCTTACTTACTTCTTCTTTAATGCTTCAGTTGGTCGATAATAATGACATCAAATTATAATTCTTCATCTATTCTTCTTGTTCTTCAACACACAATATTAATCTTTCATATCTAGTGTTAGATATTTCAAAATTTGACAAACATAAAATATAATATAGTGGTTTTTCAAGTCTCTTCCTTTTTTCTACTATATAGAATATGTGTATGTTTGTAATGTTAGGTCCTTCTAATTTTCCTTCTCTTTTCCCCATTATTCTTCTTCTATTTTATATTATGATTCATTTGAGAATATTTACATACTAGAATATGTAAATATTACTTGATTTGAATCATCATACTCTTCCATAATTCTCATTTAAATATTGACCAAATATACTCATTTAAAACTTCCTTGAGACATGACATTAACTTTCCCTGTGATATTTTTTAATTATCATGGTCTATTTCCTTCCCTTTTAATTCATTATAAAAATCCATAATATTTTTTTTATTTTAATCCATGTGGGAATGTTGGTTCGTATTCATAGAATATCATGGTGTATCTCCTTCTATTATGGTGTGATGAATCCTCTATTATTTTCTCAAAAATTATTTATGGTAAAATCTCTCTCTTTGCTGTTTGATTTCTTTTCAACTTATAGTCCCAATATTTTTCTTTAATTTATTCTCAAATTCTCTATAGTGTGGTCTTATTATCTATGGACTAGATTCATATACAATTATAAAATCATCTAGAATTACAATCTAGTAGAGAAATATGGATTTTATTGCATTTAGGATCAGTATAACATTGACTAAATTTCGTATCACTATAATTAGTTTAAAGGGTGAAAAATATATTTCAACTCTCATCATAAGGATAAATGAGCCTTAAAATTTTACCATTATTATAGTTTGTACCGAAATCATCTTTATAAAGATAAATTATCCATATAGAATCAAAATTATCTCTGTTTTATTTTATATATTTTTTCTATTCTTTAACATAATAAGGTAATGTGATCCTTAGGAATTTAAAAGATCATCCTTATGAAGTTTCAGACTCATCCTTGAAAAATATTAGGGAACCTTACAATGTTACCTTTGTACATTTTCTACTCTTTATTTATCCTTGTGAGGATAGAAACTATCCTTATGAACTCCATAAATCATCCTTACGGACCCCATGACTGATCCATTTTCCTAATTTTTTTAATCAGTTTTTTTGGCCCTCCATGGTTTTAATAATCACAAATCATGTCCAATAATGTTTATTTATGTCAAATCATGGTTAGTTAAGTTCAAAAATATTTAATTATGTTTATCTATTTTCAATTATAATTTTAAAATAATTATGTTGATGTTTATATTATAATTCAGGTAAACAAAACAATGGATAATTATGAGTCACCAACAATTATGTCACAGAATGAGTCATTGATATACATAAGAATTATTCATTGATGGAATAGATGTGTTGCCGATATCATAGATGAGTCATTGAAAAAATAGATGAGTTACTGATAGCACAGATGAGTCACTGACAACACAGATGAGTCACCGATAGAACAAAGGGGTCACCAACATAACGACTCAACAACAAAACAAATGAATCACCAGTATAAAGAATCAATGACAGGACAAATGAGTCACTAAAAAACAAACGACTCACTGAGCGATACAATACTAAGTCACTGATAGTCTGAGTCACTGACCGAACAAGTCATCTATAGTATGTGACACTAATGCACTAACATACCAATGCATTGTGTCACTGATAGAAGGAGTCATCTATAGAAGGATTAAACGACAAAACGATTCACTGACAAAAGGGGTCACCAATAGAAGGAGTCAGCGATATAAGTAGTCACCGACAGAAGGAGTTATCAATAAAAGGATTCACCAATAAAAAGAGTCATCGACAGAATGACCTATTCATTACACTTAAATTCAAAATTAATTCTAATGGTCATATTTATGAAACATTTTACTAAATATTACATTAATGACCTTGTATATATTTTTCATACATTGTCAATGAAAAATATGAGGTACAAGGAAACCCTCTTGTTAAGGATCATGCCTATTGTTGACCTCTACAGAATATAAAAAAATCAGTTGAGGGAAAAGAAAAGGATATATATCAAGTGAAACTATGAAATGAAAGAAATAAGAAAAAACAAAGAACACTCATTCTTGATAACTGTAAACAAGAAGGATTTCTTGAGAACCAAAGTCTCAACATTCTTGCAACAACAAACCCTAGTGAAGAGATCCTTCAAAGAGAATCTCATATCTTCCTGAAAACTAGAACAAATGGCATCCACGACTCGCTGTTTTGGTGTCTATTTCCAGAATAGGTATCTAATTCCACATATTCTTTAATCAAGGAGTCCTTAACAGTCAAGAACATCACTCAGAGCATTCTAGACCCTCTCTCATTATTTCATCTCTATTGTGTATAATTTTAATATTTTTCGAGCAGTGCATGTGTCTATAGTATTATCCCACACTGTCTTATGTGCTAAGATATAGGATACAAGATATTCTCACTCGATTATATTTTTACACCATTTTCCACCCACATACAATTATGGAAGAGTTCCCAATGTGATGTAGTTAGTATCACACATATAACTTTAGTAGAGGTCTAGTTTGACATGGACAACTTTGTATGCTATTATAAACTCTGATCAAGGGTGAGGATCATGTTCATTAATATAAATTTCTTGTTTTCATGTGATCACCATGTAGGGGGGTTAAGTATTTTCATGGGAATGTACCCCTTACTTTTATATTTTGTGTCTTTCAAATTGATTTTTCTCTGTTTTGAGACATATTTTATAAATATATATATTACTTTCATAGTTAATATCATTTAGAGTTTATAACTATTTTTCATTTAGTAAATTACTTTAAATAGTTATGTCAATATATAAAATTAATGCAACTGAGAATTAATCAATATTTTGATAAATTAACTGAACATTATAAACTATTATAAATATGCTATTTTGGTAAATTGGCTGCTTAGATTTTAAATTGGTGGAATTTTTTATATAAGTTTTTTAATATAAATTTTTATAGGAACTCAATTCAACCCCCTCCTGAGTCTCCTACTCCGACCAAAAAATTTCAACCTTATAAACATACAAAGAAAACATATGAGGTCAAAATGTATCCTTAATAAGTTCACTTTCCCATAAACATTAGATAGAAACCACTTCATAATGTGAGGATCAATTTATATTCTTCTTGGGTAACACACTCTTCATATGGTGGAAGTCACTTTACATTATTATAGAATTCACCTTATAATTTTCATCCACACAACTTATATTATAAGGGATCACCATATGATATCAGGAATTCATCTGACATTACACATGGATCACCTATTTTTCATATTAAATTATAAAAGGATCACCTTACAAAGTTCATTGACCACTTTATGAAACTCCTGGTTCACTATTATAACTTCATCCCTTTTCCATTTTATCACATTGTCAGGTGATATTTACCTTATTAACATTAGTATTGTTTATGACTTTTTAAAATATAAACTCATCCTCTATAGTTCCAAAATTCATCATTATAAACCATAACCTCTTCAATGAACTCATAATAAACTTAAGTGCTTTATTTGAATATATAATAAATGAAAAACTATCTTGATACATGATATTCTATATGATAGATTCTAAAGTAAGTTATTTATAGCTCCATCATAGAGATAAAATGATTAAAAACTTTCGTAATCCATGGCACTCTTCCTATAATCTACATGATCTAAATCTACATATAAAATTTCCATGAGTAGTATCCTCAAACCACCTTTTCCTATTAAATATTATTATTGCGATTTAAATATTTTTATAAGCTCAATGTCATTAAATATAATTAAATTGATTCTCCATATAAACTTCTAGGTGGTTTCCTCATATTCTACAATATATTTTCCAATCAATAGTATATGAGTAATCTTCAATAACAATTGATAACAAATTGGACACTCATTTACATCTATAAATGGATTTATAATATTATACAATAAATATATATTAAACACATTATAATGTGAATAATGATAAGTCACTTAATCATACCATTTCATTGTCAAATAACTATTAGTTATAGCAACTCAAACTTTTAATCTAGAAGGTAGTACTTTAATCATCATATAATATCCAAAACTCAACACACATAATGATACCATTCTTGGGAACTCTATGCTTCTTCTCAAAATTATTGGAGACTAAATTATTATTTCAAAGATATTATCATTCATTAAAAACTTTATTTTTGTATATATACTAAATTATAATTAACTCTTATTTACAAAAACAATAATACATAGCCTAAAGTGGGATCAACACATGTGGAGGATAAATAAGTGCAATAAAAAGTGGTTCCTAAAGAAGGGTCACATAGAAGAATTAGTCACATTAACAAGAGAGGAATCAGAAATATTTACATGAAATAGATATTATATTGAATCAAATATATACATTTGGATAATTTTGTTCATTAAATTATAGTAAAATAATATATAGTATCTTTTCATGGCTATTTACCATCCCAAAAAAGTGAATGTTTTAGATTTGAAACACACTATTATCTGTATTATGAGAACCAAGACATCATGTGGTGAAATTTATTTTGTTGATTTCATCGATGATCACTAAAGGAATTATTGGTCATATGTAATGATTTCGTGTAGGTTATTTTCAATCAATTTCATGTGAAAGGGGATAGATAAATAAACATATGATTAAAATGTGTTCATGAATAAAATGGATGAGAGTACCATGGAACATTTGAGGAATACAATAGGAGTTTTTGGGTTCAGGATAGAAAAATCAGCACAGAATGCACCTCACTATAGCAGTGTTACTAAGATATTGAATAATGCTATCTATGAGAGAGTCAGGTGTATTCACTCGAATGAAAATATTTAAAATTCCATTTGGATGGAGTCAATGATGATTTTATTTGAAATTATCAACCATTATACATTACTTCCACTAAAAATGACATACCATAAATGGTTTGTATAAGTAACTGTGTTAAATACAATATCTTAAGATATTTTTCTTAAAGGGGGCTTATACATATCGTAAAAAATGATGGGGTGAAACAAGATGGAAAGAAAAATAAGTGTATCATTTTGGATATGTTTCTAAAGAATTTTGATACTTACTCTAGGATATTACCAATAAGAGTATCATCAGAGGTAAATATGTGGAAATTCTTGAATATTAAACCATTGAAGGTTTTGAGAATCCAGAAAATACAATGATGCCTGAAAATATTCTCGTCAATTTAGAACTAGTATCACCGCCATAAGTTTCATATAGTTTGGGATAGATTTATAACCTTAATGATATGTAACCACTATGTAATATGTCTCTCTCTACTGATATATCTCCAAATATATATGAGCTAAATTTTAGTATTTATTTGATAAATATTATCATATATCATATTATAATATATATGGATGTCTTATGAGGTGATATCCTTATTATATAATAATTAAAAATGACACTACTACTATATTATATTGTATGATATAAGGAATATAATTAGGATTTGTTTATAAAAACCATTCAACTACATTCTCAGTCATATTTTGTGATTCGGGTATATTGTAGGGAGTATTATGAAGAAAATATTATTGTATAATTCACTAATATATCCTACATTGTATTGTGTTACAGAATGGTTAGTGTTATCATTCGTGAATATTTGATGAATGTTGTCATTAAATGGAACATTTCATTGGATGAAATGGTTTGTTATTACATTATTTTAAAGGTTTACATGAACTAGTTGTTGAATTTAATCATGTATTATAATTCAAGAATAAATGAGATAAAACTCAAGTAGTGTCAAAAAAAGATATTTATATGGATTAAATCCATGAGATGGTTGTGTGTGTTCATCATGTAATCTCACCCAAGCATCAAATAAACTCCTCTTACCAAAATCCCTCTTCTCTTAACTACATTTCATTGTGAGAAACTAAAATGATAAGGAGCATGGAGGATTATGGTTGACCATCGAGGGATTCAATTCAACATGTAGATACCTCCCAAGAAGGGATTTCTTTTTTTCTACCTTTATTGTGATCTTAATCATGCATGGATGAAGATTATTTCTTCTATAACTCATCGATTTAGGTTAAACATCATATGAATCTTCATTTATAGTGCTCATACATTCATGTTTCTAGTATGATTGATCATGGTTTATAGGTTTCTTTAATTCTTACATTGTGTTTAACATGTGATTTTAGATCCTTACAAACAGAAAAATGGTATTAGACCCTTACCATGCATTTATATTCATAAAATGATGTTTCAAATATGGTTTTTAAAATCAAAAACCATGTTTTTTCCTATCTCGAAATATGAATGGACTTTTTTTCAGATGAATCATGGATTGTGATTTGGGATATCATAGCCAATTATTTAGTACAAACTATTTATATTTTTTTGATTATAGTGTATGACTTCAAAATATCATATTTGACAATATTACTATGTAGTGTTTTAAAAATATAGCATTGTGTCATCTTTACTATATCCATAAAAATTGTAAAACTCAATGTTGTTTATCATATTTGAAAATATATTTATTAATTTTAAAATAATACTAATAGTCCATTAAATTTTAATGTGTCGCTTCCCTGCATATTGTATCTTATGATATAGGTCATATCATCAAATATGATTTTTGAGGATTTATTTTTTAACTTCCAATAAATAATTGTATAATAGTTTATAAAATTTTATAAATAATATTAAAAGGTATTTTTTGATATTTATTAAATTTATAAAGGTTTTTTTATACTGATTAATATAAAAAATAATAATTAATTGATTAATTTTTTTAAAAAAATTAACAAATAAATATCAATCCAATATTAAATTTTAGTATTGAAATATTTTTGAGATATTATATTCCATTCCATGTAGTTTTAAAATATATTATTGGTTTTGAAATCATAATGGTGATATATAATTTTTTTATAGATTATATAATTAGGTTAAAATATAAAAGAGTTTATATTTATATTTTCAATTATTCATGAATATTAATTTAAAATATTCAAATTAAATCACTATTTTTATATATTATTTAGGACACATCAAAAGGTTTTTTGATGGTTCAGTTGATCAAGAATTAAATCATGTTATTTTTTTATATTTAGATTATGTAAAATGTTTATATAATAAAAACTAAAATTTAAAATGCATTTATTTCATAAAATATAATATATTTAATGTAAATTATATATAATCAATAATATTTAATATATAATCTTATGGGATGAATATAATGTTTTTATATTCAATATTTATTGAATTTCCATAATATTACATTAAAATTATAAAGTGAATTTGATTAACTATATTTTATGAATTATACATAAATTCTCATCACATGTTTAAATATATGAATTCTTCATTTATTTACAAGTAATTTCATTCTTTTTTCATAGTTATAAATTATTGTATTATTAATTGTTATGTATTCTATAGTTTAAATGTTAAATTTTCTTAAATTGAGTCTTTTCATGAATTACATGCTAGGTGATCAAATATTAGATTTAGTTTTCCTCTACCATTACCATATTTTGTAATCAATGTAATTAGACTAAATTTAGTTACTGAATAAAATTTATCCATATTAGGTTTGAGAGTTATGATTAATCAGATTATCACTTGAGTAATGTATTATTATGTAAATGGTCTTTGGGTCAGGCGTCCTACTAGCATGGAGGATTATAAATATCCTAGAAAAGTATGAATTAACCATATATAGCTCTAGGATTACTCATGTGGTGATTATCACTTTCATATAATTCTATTTATTTGTAATACAAATTCATGCACCTTACACATATAATGTATTTGGATATGTGTGAATATATTTAACTTCTATTTTTTGGTGAGTAAAACAAATTATAGGTTGTGTATAGAGTTATACATTAATATGGTGTGGATATATTAATTTGAGGGATGGAATAGGGATCAAAATAAAAAATCATTAGAATAATTCATACCTAAAGGGAATGACAAGATATAAGGTAGTGAGATTAAATCCATTTTAAAATAATAAGTATTATATTACTTCCAAAGAAAACACATGTCAATAACACGATCATTAAAATTGATAAGTTCTACCAAATAAAGGTGATCGTGGATATATTATGTAATTCATTATGAAATGGATCTCCCTAAGAGTTATATAACCAAATCTCACTATTTTCTTTAGGTTACACATAGTTGGAAAGACAAAGAGTTATGATATCATAAGAATAGAGTTAGGAATATCCATATGTTGAATTAAACATATAATTTTCCAATAAACTGTCGTAGAGTCATATATTACCTGATTGGGATGATTCCGTACATAAATAAATAATTGATTAGATGAATGAAAAATATTACTCATTACTTAGTGAAATATGGATATTGGTCCACTAATGGATATAATTATTTCGAAATGGTCCAATATTTTAGTGGTATCGCATTTAATAAAAGTCCATTGTGATGTTTTATAAACATGATACTCATCTGATAAAAGTTAATATTATATAAAAATATTATTTCATCATTAAACATAAATATGTTATAATTCCATGAATAGTATAACCTTCATGTAGAAAAATATTAAAAGTATAAACTTAAGAATAACTTTTTAAGAAATAGAAATTAAATGTGTTAGAGAAACCCCTTATAAATAAATAATGTGATGAAATAGTTCAAAAAATTAATCTAAATGATTACATGAACCATAAAATAATTTTTTAAGGATTTAAAGGAATTATATTCCTGATGGACATAAATATTTTATTCTTTCCACATATAATCAATATAATTGAGTATGTTAATGACTGGGAGTGACCAAATAATTCCTATAAGAATTATTATTATTAATTAATTCATCCCATTTTCATCTATTGAAATTTTATAAAAATTCGAAAGAGTTCAAAAATGTTAACCCAATTTTATAGAAGTGTTGAGAATATAAAAAATTTATTGATTTTGGAGTTGTGTTTATATTACAAGGGGTAAAAGTTTAAATAAAAAAGATGAAGATTTAGTTGGAAAGTTCAATGATGTTACTTTGAGTAGTCCATCAAGGCTATTGAAACATAAAGGTAAAGTTAGGAAGGAAGGAGTAACGATTTCATATGATGGAATTATTCAAACTTCCTCAAGGAATTTAGGAAACGTAATGAAGTGTTCATGTCAGGTATCAGTGTTATATAAATTAATTTTTTAATTTTAAATTGTATCTGATACTAAATGTATACATTACATGTGTTGTGAATATATAAGAGTTTAAAATTAAATAATTGATAGATCTTTTAGTTTGTATTGAAATGATAAATAAATTTATTTCTACATAGAATGTTTGAATGTAAAGGTATGTATCAAGATAAAACAAATCTAAATAAAGTATTTTTATAGTTATTTTATTTTACTTATATGATAAGAGGATTGATTTGTTAACAAAGTGTTATTATGAACAATATAAGGTAATGGATTATAGAAAAATGGTTTATGATTCATTGAATTCTATAATATATTATATAAAAATGATGGGGATAAACATGTTTTATCTAGGATAAAATTCTTTATCTATATATTTTTTAAAAATGAGGGAATGTGTTTCTATCACCCATCGGTGGAATATTTTTAGTGAATAAAATATTCTTTTAAAAAAAATTATCAAAAAAACATTAATACCTTATATAATATGAAAACAAATGTTTCTTTGTTATATATTCTTACTATTGTGAAATAATATTTATTTCCAAAACAAAAATAAGTTTTTGTATATTATCATTATATTACAAATAGTGTATAATTTCTAAATGACTCATTGGAATATGTTTGGACTTACAGAAGTGAAACTTTTAAAATTAAAATTTAATTCCATTAAAAATTCAAAGTATATTTTACCTAATATCCTAAATGAGTTTAGGGTATGGTGGTGATAATAAATCTAAAGAGTCACATTTAGTCACAATAATATATTGAATGTAAAATTTTAGGGTTTTTATATATGTGATAGCCTAAATACTTACATTATCTACCTAACTATTTCTCTGAAAACAATTATGGAACAAGATCCAAAAAAGATAATGATGTACCTAGAAATAGTTATAAGTAGACAAAAGAAGATGTCATCAAAACATTTGATGATGTGTTGTAAAAAATATTGAATATATTCATGGAATTAAATATTATGAATATAATTCCTAAATGTCACCATTATTGAAATTTTTTTTGAATATATATTACTCACTAAATATTTCAGTGGGAGTTTTTATTAATTGAACTAATAGTGATTTGGTATGAATTATATATAAATGTATTGAGTTGACTAAACCTTTGAATGTGAAACAAACTTATGTATGATCTGGTAGAATATCATATATGGTGTCATAGGAAGATGGTTATGTAGAGTTTTTCTAAGTATTCTAAAATTATTTTAAGAATAAAAAATTAAAAATGTTACACTAATGTAAATATCAACCTTTTCATTCCTTCACATTGGTTATATATATGTATATATTGATATAAATTTCATAAATCAAAATGATAGTTCACCTATCAAAGTATAAATTTGTGTTTTAACTAACCAATTTTCATCATGGATTATTATAGGTTATGATTAAATTATTTGGTCATAATTATTAATATTCATTAATCAATATTTTAATTATTTTCATGAAGTATAAAATGGGGTTTTTTTATGGATGACCCACTAAGTATTACCACATTGAGTGTCAAACACTATGTTATTTGTATACTAAGACTGAATGGATCATATTTGGAGTCCCCACTATCTATGTATAGAAAGATACCTAGCATGAAAACCTTCATACTTTGATAAATTTCTTATATAATCCTCGATCATTAGATAATAATGGGTGTTTGGGTGTGTTTCTAATCATGTCATCTGTTTGATCTCAGCTAAGATGAGTTTTTTCCTCTCATGTGATGAGTATTACATATGTTACCTAGATTGACATAGATTGAAGGGGTATGTGGCCCCACCATAATAGTAAATATGGAATGATTATATATTTAGATAAGGAAAATATGAATTTTTCATTTATAATGGTGACTAACATGTGATGTACTCATCAACTCATTCATTCCATACTCAAATAATTGAGAATGTTTGAGTATATTGTATAGGATTGAAATCCATTGTGACCCATGTTCACTTTATGTCTTGATAAAATGAAATGTAGAAGAATGAGTTCTTGCTTATGATTCATATGGGGGAAATAAGAATATAGATATATATTTTTAATAGTTATCACACCATATCCCTTTATTGCTTTAGTATTATTAATGCTTTACTAGAGGATAACTTTTCTTAAATTTTTGGATCTATAAATTCAAATTTTATGTCAATGATACCAAGGAAAATGGGATCAAAATTTATAGTTTACTAAATGAGGAAATAGACTCCCACCATCTCTCCTTTTTCAAACCCTGATTTTTTCCCTCCTACCCTCATATTTCCCTCAGCCCGAATGTTTTAGACTTGTTTGATGGCTCCCCAAAACTGTCGATTTCATCCTTTGAATTTACTGATGATTATTATGTATTTCATATATTTCTAATAGCATGGTTCAAACAAGACCATTCATCAGTGGAATCCTTCGACCATATTATTTTTAAATATTGGGGTTTATATGATTGATCTATTGTAGGGATTCATGATTCTAAGAATATAATGATAAGGTTTGATTTAGAATATGATCAAGTCCTGGCATGGATGAGTGCTCCTCACACCTACAATAAATCCTAATTTTTATCTTCTAGAGGATGTATGACCTTCACATAAAGCATGATTAACTGGAAAAAGAAATAGGGGTTAGATATATAGAACACATAATTCTTTTTTAGAATCCTTAAATAATTTTTATGTACAGAAATTTCACATGTCATTATCTCTATTCGTATATTAGAACTATATTTTTGTGTCACCCAATTTCATTGAGAATCTATGTTGAATTGGATGTGTTGAAACCACCAGTTGAGTCCTTCTAGGTTGCTGTAGTGAAAAGTTTCACTACAAAAAATCAGTTATTTTTTAATCATGGTGTTATTTATACTCCCTATGTAAGAAATTGGGTAATCTATTGGTGGAATGTAGGTGTAGGAAGTTGAAGAAGAATGCATCTAATTAAGGTGAAAACTAGATGAATCAGGTTTCAAGTGGAGTGTATTTTAATCAAGGAAACTTCTTGGTTATTAAATGCAATGGACTGTGTGAGGTTCACGATTTGACAGGTATTAATTGGAATTCTAGTCAAGTTACTAATCATGTGATCTTATGTGGAGCAGTTAAGGATACTAAGAAAAAATAAAAGACTATACCATAGGATCCAAAAGTTACTGATATCTATGAAAGTTTGAAATTTATCTATAGGGGGTGTGTTCTCTAGGGGCAGTGGTGAGTCAGGTTAATTTAGCGATAATGGGTGATGGTATTTAATGTGATTCCCATATAAATACAGATCTTTTTAACTACAGTGAGGATGAATGGGATGACCATGTTGGAGAAATAGACATATTGTTGTCTCGAGATTATTTTTTTCATGATTGAGGAGGGGGGCCTCATTGGACATTGATATGGGTATGCAGTAGGGTTCATTAAATCACTCTAAGGAGGCTAAGGTGAATAAGGATATTCCTACAATTCGAGATGCTTGTGAGAAAACCCATTGTGTGGTTTTATAGGGAACTAATATGAAGCCTTGGTTTATGGGGTGAGGATTAATATAGTTTAGAGGTTATGACATGTTATTATATGATCCAAATGATGGTGAACTCATCATTGGTGCACAAAATAGTAATTTTCATGAGGAGATTCAAAAAATTATTGACCCTTAGAGAATCTTCGATAAGTGGAATAATGATTCTGATGATGAAAGGGTGATAAATAACACCCCATTAAGACTATGGGTCATGGAAAATCCTCATTCAAAGATATTATCATACATGGGAATAAAAATTTCATCAAAAGTTAGAGTTTCACCTCTGATCCCCCAAAGATAAGGTCGAGGAAGGACTACTCCAATATGACAAGAACCGTGTCTATCAGATCCTTTTCTAAGGTGCCATGAAGGATCAATGTTGAGATCCTTAAGATATTTAATAAAGTTAATTATCAATCTAAATGGGAAAATAATAATGAGTGTCGTTATGGAAATTATTTTTCATAGTATAAAATATATCTTTCCTTTTGATAGATGAGAGTAATCCTTGTTGTCTACCATGTCTGCTTTCCTTTTTTGATTTTTCTTTGTCTTTAATAAATGTTTAGAAGATTTTATTCTGACTATATTTTCATGTTAAATGTGATATTAAATAAGATATTTTCTAAATACTAGTATATATTTGATACATATTATCCTATATCATATTCAATACTATAGGAATATTTTATGAGATGATACCCTCACTACATTGAAATTCAAAATACCATGACTATTATATCATATTGTATGATATAAGCATATAATAAGGAATGGTTTATAGAAACCATTAAATTTCCTTCTCAATCATATTTTATAATTGGGTTAGAGTGTATAGAGTGTAATGGGAATAATCATATAGTATGATTCACTCACACATCTTATGATGTATTAGGGTACTAAATGATATGTGTGATCATTTATGAATCTTCCACATAATTAATCATCCAGTGAACTATTTTATATGATGAACTGGTTAGGGAGTCAATTCATGTAATGTTTCATGAACAAGATGTGGCATTTAATCATGTGTTATAATGCATGAGTAAGTGTGAGAAAGCTCAAAGAGGGTCCTATATGTTTAGTTATAGGGACTAATATCATGAGATAGTTGTGTGTGTTAATCAGGTAATCCTTCCCAATCAACCTATAAACTCATTATGCCTATATCTCTCTCGTTTTACCTTCTTAACATCATGAGGCACTAGTAAACCATGGAGTGTGGAGGATTATGTTATAACATTGACTTATTGAGTTCAAAATGTGGATACCTCCAATGGAGGGATGCCTTTTGGATACCTCTATTATGATCTTCATTAATCATGGATGAAGGCCAATTCCACTATGACTCATCAGTGTAAGGTAAACATTATGGGATTCTTCATTTATAGTATGCAATTATTTATGTTTCTATAAGGATCGATCTGGATTTATAAGATTCATTAATACTTCATTTATGTTTTTCATGTGATGTTATATCCTTCAAAACTCAGAATCTCTACCATAGGATATTCTAAAATAGATATCACCTGAAACACAATAGAGGATATCCACTAGAGAATAACAAGAAATTCATATATAATCACCACACTCTTATTTAATGCTCATTGATAGGGGTCTATATAGTTATGATTATGCTATCAAGATTCAAAATAATATGGAATAGAAAAAATCCATGTATGAGAATATATAATATTTATATAAGAATTGTACACTTGATATGGTAAATTTATCACTTGGAAACAAGGAATTAAAGAACAAGTTATTATATATAATCAATGTTGAATATGTATGTCTGGAAAAACACTACAGTGACAAGATGGTTGTGAAGATATTTAGTTAGACGAAAATAATTAATTTGATTGGATTTTTTCTCCTAAGGTAAAATGTATTGTATAAAATGTATTCTTGGATTTCTGTTATGTCTCAACCTAATGGTTCAACAACTTGATGTAAAAACTAAATTCTTATATTATAACCTTGACTATGAGATATAAATAAATAAAACTAAAGGGATTCATTTGAAAGTAAGATAAAACATGGTATGTAAATGTTTTTATGATATGAAGAAATAAATGATGCAGTTTTATAGGATGTTTCAATAATTCATAGTGAAAATGAATGTAGGATATGGTACATTGATCATTGTGTTTTTATAAAACAATTTTTTGATGGTTATTTCATAATTATCTTGTTTTATTTTGAGGATATAATTATTATTGGTAGAGATATCACCAATATTTATTGGTTGAATAATGGTATGAATAAGGATTTTTAAATAAATGACTTACAAAAAGATACACACATCCTTTGAAATAATATTACCCATGATAGGAGAAATGAAATGAATGGATGTCTCAAGAATAATATATTGAGCAGGATTTTGAATTATTCAATTTTATTAAGGGATAACTGGTTTGTAATTCACTTGAGATCCTTTTAATGCTACCAAAAACAAAGAGTCCATAAACTGAAGATAGGAAAGAATAAGTAGTGGAAGTTTATTATCAATCAGTAGTTAGAAGTATTATATATATGATGGTTTGAATCAGAATAGATATTTATCATGTTATATTCATTGTGACCATATTCTTATAAAATCTATGGAAGTATCACTGGAAAATATTCAAAAACATATTAATGTATATCTGAGCTATATCCTTATAATTTTTATATTTTGGAAGTTATAAAAGTGGTTTATATAGATATAAAAATGTGGATATGGTTGGAGATATAATCATTGATAAATCAATATCTCGATACCTGATATTATTTATAGGCAGAGTAGTCCCATGGAAATAATGACTTTAAATTTTTGTTTCCATGTCAATCATAGAAGAAAATTATATCACAATAAATTATATTTTAATGTTAACACTATATATGAATAAGTTTTTACAGGAGTTGGGAAAAAAATAAGATAATTGTATTCTCTATTGTGATGGTAAGAGTGTTATTCATATCAGTATTAACTATACATTTCACTCATGTTCCAAACATATCTAAATGGGATATAAATTAATTCTTAATATATTTGAAGCTAAATTGTTGAAAATTAACAAAATACACAGAAATTTTAATAGAGATGAATTGATTATAAAGGTTTTACCAAAAGAGTAGCTCGTAGATGGAAAGGTTACTGAGAATCTCGATTTAACGTCAAATTGGTTGTGAGGGTGATATTTGTAGGTGCCACTCCCAATTTATGGAGTAATTTACTGGTGGAGTTTTTTCTGACAATATCTTATTTAAGAGAATATTTATTTGTTAAAAAAACCAAGAGGTTATGGAATCCATCATCTTTTACTGTTGAACACCAGTCAGTGGTTGGGAGAGTTTTCTTTGAGTAAAATATCCACCATGGAATACATTTAATTCTTCCTCTTTAAAATGTGATCAAATCCTATAAAAATGTAATTGAAAAAAAAATTCATGTGTATCCTCCAATTATTTTTCCATCTAAGAGATATAATAAAACCTAGATCTCTTCAATCCACAATATAGGAACATAATAAAACCATGTAAAATCACTTATGATCATGTGTTTATCACATTTTTTCATGTTTATTTAAATATATTTGAGTTATGTTGTCCCAAAAAAGTTGAATCGGATCCACTGAAGTTAAAACAATGAGGAGTGAGGATGTTTTTTTGTGGATGTAAAATTAAAGTTGAATGAAATCACTTTTTAATCAATAATCTCATCGATACAACTTTAATATTATAATTGGCATAAAAACAGAGCTAAAACATGATTCATAAACCCAATCAAAATTAGGATCAAGTATGGGGTGCAAAAGTTTCCTTTTTTAGAGAAGATGATGTTATTCATGTTGGTGGTAACATTCTAATGAGTTTTTTGGATACTATTTCAATTTTCCATGCCAAATACATTTCATCGGTCAATCTTTATTGTTGATATTATTTTGACCATATCTTTATCAATCAGAATCCACTTTTGGCTATCCATGAGCCAGTTCATACAATTTAAACCATTATGGACACATCCATATAGTTTGATTTTAAATATTAGGCTTTCATTAATATATTGATAGTAACACGATTATGTTTACAACCATTAATTATAATGTTTGGAAACCAAAAATGGAAGATCTTCTATATATTAAAATTTTAAGGAAACTTGTGATAGAGGACACTAAGAATATTACTGTTCTATGAAGGGAAACTTTGAAAGGTGATCAATCTGTTTATAAGTAAAAATATACTTTATTCCAT
This sequence comes from Viscum album, assembly GCA_963277665.1. NCBI lineage: Eukaryota > Viridiplantae > Streptophyta > Magnoliopsida > Santalales > Viscaceae > Viscum > Viscum album. The sequence goes on from OY728131.1 coordinate 270,625,300, forward strand.
AATTTGATGTTGAGTGTGTCCTCCTCAATAGAAAGTGCGTTTCTCAAATCAAGTATTTAATCTTCCAAAAAAATTATATTGACCATAGTCTTTATGTTCCATGGTGAAAATTATAAAATATGTAAGCAAAGAAAACTACCCAGAATAAATAAAACCTTATACATAATCTTGTGAACATAATGTAAATGGAATGGAATAATATTTCCAAGCACATGAGAATGTTTTAAGGTGGTTTATATCAGTTAAATTCTATGAAAATTATGGTTGATTATGAGTTGCAGCCATTATTTATGTTGATCTCCTTACCAAAGACAAGGGTCACATTGGTAATGCTAGACAACAATTCATCATTTTATTGATGTATCGTCAGGGAAATTGTGGAATATAGAACAGTAAATGAATAATTTTTAAGTAAGAATAAGGGATTTTCTTCAGAACCAAAGCACAATGTCAATGAAATATAATGTAGTAGAAATGGAAGGGACTAAGCATAAGAAAGTAACCTCATGATCAAAATCAAAAACAAATAAGTAAGAAATCAAAATCTAAATCAAGATATGATATGAAGTCTCCCCATTATGACAGTATATGGATCTTTATCTAGTATTTTCAATATTTTAGGATGAATAAAAGAATTAGAAAGTTAAACCCCCAAAATAATGATACCAAAATTATCAATGAATATTTCATTATTGTTCTGGAGGACATGTTAACCTTATAAGATAATACATGACATGGATGATTAATTATAGTGCCTCCTACCATGTCATTGATTAAATATATTAATTATTATCTTACACGTTATGGATTTTCACAAACATATAGATGGGAAATGAATTTTTATCTAGAATTCATATTATTGGTATTTTTTTTGACTAATATTAGATGTAGATTATTATTGAAGGATGTAAGGAATGTTCCCGATATTTTACTCTATCTGATATCCATTGGAATTCTTGAGGATGGTGAATACCTTAGTTCTCTCAATGATAGAAAATGGAATCTTACCAAAGGTAATATAGTAATTTCAAAATACAAGATAAATAATTTTCTATACCATAAATACTCTCAACCGCATGAAGGATAAATCAATGCAGTAATAAAGGAGGTTCCAATAGAAGTGTGAAAAAATGGCTTGGTCAAATGAGTGAGAGAGGAATTGGAATTATTTCCAAGAAATTACTCTTATTACGAATTAATGGTAAAATTTTTGAAACCTATGATGGTTTTATTGTGTGAAAATAATATGAAGTATATTTTCATCTTTATTAATCATCAAGAAAAAGTGAATATTTTATATTTGATAAAAAATAATTTCTATAGGATGAGAACCGAGACAATGTTAGGTGCTATTTATTTTTTGAATTTCATTTATGATCACCCTGGGAGAGTTTGGAATTTTTCTTTGGAAACTAAAAATTAGGTGTGTGGTGTTTTCATGAAATTTCTGGTGAATGTAGAAAGGTAAGTAATTATATGATTAAAGTGTGTGTATACAAAAAATATAAGAGAGTATCATTGTCTATTTGATGAATATTACAGAATTATTAGCATAATGATTGAAAAATCAATACCTAAGATTCCTCAACATAATATTGTTTCTAAGAGGATGAATAGAACCATTTTTAAGAGAATCAGGTGTAATATCTTTAATGCATATCTACTAAACACCTTTTAGGGGAAGGTAGTGAGGACTATGGTTGAACTTATCAAACATTATTTATTAGGTCCATTGAACTACAACATACAAAAAATGATTTTTACAGGTAAAAATATTTTATATAAACACTCAAGAGTATTTTTTTGTAGGGAATTTTTACATATCATGAAAGATGGGAGGGATAATTTAGATGGAAAAATAATGTAACCACATAGACTACTATATATGGAATTTCCTTCCCAATAAACATGTGTGTTATATATATGAGTATAGTATAAAACATTCACCACATAATAAAAAAACAAACAAAAATTTATTATATCTATTTAGAACATTAAAACTAGATATTAAATATGACCATAAAAATTGAAAGTAATACAATGGAAAAATAAGCAAAAAAACTATAAAAGGAAAGTTTAGATCATTTTGGTCTCCTAGAATTATCACACTTGTAAACAAAACTATAAAAGAGAATCAAAACATTATTAATGTAATTGATATTTTAGAAATGAATAATATTGAACCTTGATAGTAATTTGATTAAATTAGGAATAAATGTATTATTAGGTATTTATAAGGAGTATAATACTAATATGATTATAGCAAATATGACTGTTGGAATAGTAACCTAACTATTAGGAATAGTGACCTGACTATTAGAATAGCTACCTATCTTTTGGATTAGTAAAATAATATTTGAGTATCATATGAAATATAAATATAAGGAATTTATATAATAATATAAATAAAAAAATTATGAAATATAATAAAATTAATCTTCGAAAAAAATAAAAAAAATTGGATTTTTGGAAAAAACAAGTATGTTTAATTTCTATTAAAATGTATTTTTAAGTTAAATTAAAAATAAATATGTAAAATTTTATTTTATTAAAATTTATTCAAATAAAAATATATATTTTTATATAAATAATGAAATACTTTTTTCTAAACATATGTAATTTTTCTAAGGTCCATAAATATGATCATATCATAAAAATATGATATTTTTCTATAAATAAGAATTTAATTTAAATATTAATTTCATACTATTTGGGAAATTATTTTTTAAGAATGGGTTTTTTTGAATCATCTTGTCAAAATTAGTTTGGGGTGATTTTTTGTTATTTTTTAAAAAAATTGTATTTTCTTTATAGTGAAATGCAACGAAGTGTAGTATTTCTCATTATAAGTTAAATACATGATTAATTGAATATTGGGTGATATAAAATACTAATATCTTGGCCTTATATGAATTTGTTACTATTTATAATCATAATAATCATTAATATTGGTAGTCTTGGGAAAAAATAATAAACTAATGACTATTTTATTCAAAACTACCCCTCTCCTCCCATTAAAAATAACAGCCTTTAACACCCCATTTATCTTCACACTATAAGATAGTTATCTTATCTAAAAACTAATAAAATATATCCCAAATAACTTATTCAGGTTATATTATTTTATCTTTAAAATACCATTCTATAAGCCCAAGAAGTATGTTAAAATAGGATATCCAAAGGAAATTGTAATTATCTCAACTGAGCTCTCTTAAGTTCCTTTATTCTTATAACACCTCCAAACATATTATAAACATCCTAATATAATTAAATTAGTATGATAAGTTTAACAAAATTTTATCATATTACATTAACAACCATAATTTAACTTCCTCTCAATTACTTTAAAATGAAAATGTCTCTCATATTATGTTTGGTTCATCACTTATATAAAAAATTTATTTACTTTTTCATCACCACCATCACATATTATAATAAGAATAATTTAATAGTTAAATATAACCTTAATAATTATATTATATTTTTTCATATTCTTCAATGGGTAAATAAGCACACAGATTAAATAAAATTAATTAAGTTCTTTATGGATGGGAAATCCCCCTTAATGTACTAAATATTAATCATTAACATTTATACTCAATGAACCATGAATATTTTTATGACTATTTGATATTTAAAACCATTTGAACTTTGAAAATACATGAACTACACATCATTATACTTTTAGATATACGGTCTCCTTTTACATTAATTTTCATCACTATTAATAAACTAATACATCCTTATAATCATGAAAAAAACATCCTAAAGTTGGTGAGAATAAAAAAATGATTATAAAAAACATAAAATATTTATAATAAATTAAATATATATGAAAAATATTATGTATGAACTATTTAATATATTTATTTTTATTATTTATTAGGTTATATACACATACAAAATGATCCAGGACCTGAGGTAAGGGAACATCCAAACCACCCATTTTTTTGTTATACATTATCTCTTATAACCTCCATTTATCTATCTATTTTATTCACATAAAATTATTCTATATTCCTTATATATGTTTTTCTCATATGTAACTAGTTATTTGTTGGATTTGGGGTCCTAGGACCAACTGTTTGTACTTTGATTACATGTATATTCAATGTATTTAATGTTAATAAATATTCTTATTAAATATTTTTTTGTTTTATATGACTCTAATGTAATAATGTCCAAGATTATATGTCTCTTTGATAATTTCATAGTAGTTCTCCGCTATGAAGAGAACCCTGGTGTGATATGATCATATTCTAAAATAATATTATATGGTTGGATAACGTACTATGATAAGACACATAGTACAAAGACTGTTAGGTGAGAGTACTCATAGTTATATGAGGCTTCTACTTATGAATTTCACACTTGGTAATCTCCAAGATGAGAGATTATGAGTAAATAACTGCCAGTATAAATTCCATGTGTTTTGGTTTCATTAGATATTCAAATATATGAGTATGTGTGATGGTCCTTAGACATTAAGATTATTATTATTTCACGTTACAACTCACATACATAGATGTATTTGGTAAACTGTGGTGATAACAGTTCCTGGAAAAGTTTGATATATTGGGTGCATCGTGTGTGAAAAGTCATTAATGAATAAGTCGAGGAAACATTTGTCCCATCTACCTTTATGGAAGATGATATCTTGGACATTTTATTGGAATTGAATCATCATATTAAATTCTATGTTCATGGTGTAATGACATGTTTATTATATATAGTCAAAGAATGACATATCGATCATATAGGTTTCTGACATGATTGTACAACCTGATTGGTGAGATATTTTGAAAAAAAGTATTATATTACACAATGAGTGTTTATTTGTAATTGTTGATGTTGTGATATGATGTTCTTTCTCTTGGATACCTTGACTCATCATTGGACAGTAATCTTGGACTTTAGGAAAGCCCTCCTAATGCCAATGGGAAAGAATACTATAGGGTCACACACTATGTGTTTCTGTTGATCTTGATTAAATTTTATTTGTGTTTAATTAATAGAATAAATAATATTCTCAAGTCTGAGGAATAATTTTATTCAAGTTATATTGATGACATAAATTAAATAAATATTTATTTGTTGAATTGTGAATAAAATATTTATTTTATATATTAAATATTTTAATAGATATTTATTCATTATATTGTGAATAAAATATTTATTTATGAAAATAATATTTATTCTATTTATCAGAAAATTCTAGAGGATCTCAAACTGACCAAGACTGAGTCCGGTGACAAATATTAATTAACATGACTCTTACATAATATTTTTTATTATAAAAGTTGGTGCACGCCAGAAAATTATGACAATATAATTATTTTATGTGTCATGTGGTTTTTTTAAACTAACAATTTTTATTTAATGATTGATATGCAATTAAATAATATTATAACATAAATACTAACTCTATAAATAGACGGTTATGTCTATTTTGTAGAGTATTAAAAATTTGAGAATACATAATTGTTTCACATAACGAATTCTCTGTCAACTCCCCCTTCTCAATCCCTCTCAAGAATAAGAACTTCAATAGATATTTATTCATGAACAAAGAACCAGTAGTCAAGAATGAAAAATCCCTAACATATGACTTTCTGCACTAGCACTCAAAGATTGAGTGGTATTGCTATAATATCATAGGAGCTTGTGTGGATCCCCACTAGAGGAATTCTATCCTCATATCGTCCCAACATAGTGAAGGTGATCTGAAAGGTTCTTTTTAGATGATCCAAATTCAATAATGAAGAAATTTACTAAGCCCCGGTATTTATTTAATCAAATTTTATATAAATTAATTAAAAATTTTATGTGTAGGATCCTCACTATTGGTTTTAAGAAACTATTATTAAAATAAATTTTAATGCCTCTACAACCTTCATAGGCTCACACTACACCCACAATCATCAAGTCGTATCAGAGGTTTCATGTTTAAATTTATAATTATTTATTGTATTGTTTATATATACATACTTTTGGTTAGATTTTTATTTCATGTTATTAGTTATTTAATCTTATTTAAATTAACATATTATAACATATTAATCAAGTTAACTTAGGGTTTTATTTTCATAAAGTTTTATTAAAAAATGAATAATGACTAGATATTTCATCATGAAGTGCCACAACATTGGGAGGTAAAACAGGATTTCATGTTTTGAAGCCAGAGCACAGGTCGTATACCCATACAAATTAAATCTACATGTGCTAAGTAATTAATTACACAAGGTTCTTTTATTTCCCACTACGTATTGACTGGGCCAACTAGGAGCACAGTAATTGGATACATGGTGTGTTGTTGGCATGTACATGACATGTAGTTTGACTGAGTTAACATGCTGAATCCACATGCATGTGACTTGGATATACAGAAATCGAGTTACATAGTGTGTCATTTTAGGTACACACTATTTTTTCTCCCATTAATGGAAAAAATTAATACTTCATTATAATTGAAAATTGATCCATTAAAACCTTATTTTTTTGATTGGCCACACCATTGTGTGTTTGACAGGTTAATAATGTTTTTAAATAATTTTAAATTCATAATTAATTTAATATAAGTAATATGTTATTATTTGTTCTTCCATTTATTCTTTGTGAATTCCATTAATGATTGGTATCTCCAAATAAGATCAGATGATCATTAAGATTAAAGGTAATTAATTAATTAATTAATTAATTAATACAAGAGTGTATATCTTAAATAATAAAATAACAAATAAATGAATGAATGTTATCCATTTAGTTTTAGATATTTGTTTCATGTTTTAACAATCATGAGCTTGACCAAGACCTGTGTATGTGTCGGATGTTTTAAATTAATTTATTTCATGAGTTTTAAATTATTTAATATTAAATTAAATTATTTCTTGTGAGTCATCCCACCCTCTATTATTATGTAGGACCTGCATGTCCATGAATATTAATGTAATCCATATTTACTTGTCCTTTGGTTCCCCTCACCTATGTAGGAGTAATAAATATTTGTAATTGATGGATCATCCCATGGCTTGTAAAGGAAGTTCAATACGGTACTATAATTATTTCAACCCAAGTGATACATAGGTGGATAGGTGGAATTTTGTAACTCAAGCCAAGATCGGTAATAAAAGTTATTTCCCCTAGGTCAAATTTGGATTTAATTTCCATTAATTATATCAACCATTGGATAAATCTCCTGAATGGTCCATTTAATTAATTATTTATTTCTATATATGAAATTATTTATTTTTTGAATTCGAGGTTTTGATCAGAAAAATAAATGAATTAATGTCAAAAAAACAGAAATTTAGTAAATGAAATATGTGTAAATGTTTTATCCAACATGGTTAATTAATTAAGTTACATTAAATTAATATTAACATGACTTTTATGGATAAAAGAAGATAAAATTTTTGCATAATTATTTAAAACCCATCAATTAAACATTATGTAAGACTAAAACTCTCATTACATGATTGGGAATGAAACCATAGAACCTAGTGTAGTACATGGACAAAGAATAGACATTTAATTTTATCAAGGATTTATCATGAGAGTTTTGGGTTGACTTAATCAAAAAAAATTTGAGTTTAATGGCCAATGTCTATATAATACAAATTTGGAGGCAAGTTTTTAGGAAATCCATGTTCGGATTTTAGGATAGGGGAATCCACTCAACAGATCAAGGTGCTTCAAGTCCACAGTTCGCAAGACTGCCTACATGATTAATTCATTATGCTTTTCTTGGAAAATGTATGGATCACTATGAAAAATAATGGGGATCCCTTCCAATAGAATTTTAAATAAAATAGAAATTATAAGTCCAATGGTGAGGGATATTGAGACTCAATAAAATAGTGGGAGATTTAATGAATAAATATATAAATATTTAATTTATCATATCTCGATTATTTTGTAATCAAGGAAAGTACTAAAAAAATTCAATATTTAATTGTAGAATAAAATTACAATTTAATCATCCACATGATCCGTACGATCAATATTAGAGAAAGATAACCTCTTAACTTACATTAACCTTTTGGAGTGGTTTAGACACTATTGGATTGTAATACACCATTTATGGAAATATTACGTGCTAGAATACCCAATTCCATATCCACCATCTAAAGATACAAGTGATGAATACTTACTTGCTAATAAAAAATTTGACTGACACGCTTGATGTTTTATGTTTGATGCTTTCAACGATGTCTTGTGAACTAATGAAGTCTAATTAAAACACAGATATATATATATATATTGATTGGGCACCTTGATATTATTTACCATGAGAGATCTTTATAGGAATGGTTTGAGATTTCCCAGGATCTCATTCCAAGCAAGCTTGGATATGGTTCCCTAGTTGGGCCTCATGTAGTCAAGTTCATTGGATACTTTGAGAGATTAGATATTATAGGGTTTAAACTGTTTTAAGAACTGGGAATTATCCTTATTTTGGCATCACTACCTCAGATATTCTCTGGTTTTGTTATGATTTTTAATATGAACAACATTGAGAAGTATCTATTGGATCTTCTTACTCTTTTTCCCCACGTATATAAGGATACAAAGCTTGAAATATCTTACATCATTATGGTAAAAAAATGGAAAGGGAATGAGAATATATTTCTACCCAAATCTTCACTATGCCCTTCCAAGAAGAAGAAGAAAAATGGTAAGTCAAGGGATTATGATGTTATTTGTTTTGCATGTGGCATGAAGGGCCCCTAGAAGAAAAATTGAACCCCTAAAAAGAAGTGAGGGGAATATTTATGTGCATTTTTAATCTAGTGAAATTTATATGTTTCTCAAAATTGGGTATTATATATAGTTTGTGATTCTCTCATTTGTATTAAAATACAATAACCAAGTAGATTCAAAAAAATTGACTGTGGAGAGTTAGATCTTTGAGCATTCAACGAAGCTAAACTTGTTATTTTAGTTATCAGGCACTACAAATTCATATTGATATCCAAACTGATATTTATTTTTCATTGTTTTTTATTATTTTCCTTCAGTTACCAAAAACATTATTTATATATCCAGACATGATACAAATTCTTTATTTTCAAATTTGTGAATAATTTTTTCTTATTTTATAAATAAAACATTTACTGTGGTAAGTAACATTTAAAAAATAGTATTTATGTGTTGGATTACGTGAACCAAATAATGGAAATCGATAACAAGGTTACTTCACATGACCCAACCCACAACCAATTTTGGCATCACTATCTTGGTCCTGTAAATGAAAAGCACATGAAAATTTTACATCAAGGTGGATATTTAGATTTTTATTTGAACTAAAATTAACCAATTTGTGTATTTCATGAATGTTTACAAGGAAAAATAACAAAATCCTGATTTAGTAGGAAATGTGAAAGGGATAAATAACTTCTTGAATTATTTTATACTGATGTGTGTGGACCATTTCATATTGATGCAAGGGGTGGTTACTCACACTTCGTCAATTTTACTAATGATTTTAGTAGATATGGATATTCCTACTAACTGAGGTATAAGTAGGATTATTTTGTTAAATTCACGGAATAGAAGAATGAATTTTAGAACCATCTCAATAAGAAGATTAATAAATTTTTCTTGGACCATGTTGGTGAATATGTTAATCAATATTTCTTTTATTATTTATGGGAGTTCAGGATTTTATCTCAACTCACTCCTCCTTGTACTCCATAGTGTAATGGTGTATGAAAAAGGAGGAACAACGCCCTTTGGAGTTTGTGAGATTAATGATAATAAATAAAATCTTTTTATTATCCTTCTGGGAATACATGTTACAAATATAATCATACATGAAAAAATAAATTACAACTAAAAAAATAGATGGTATACCATACAAATTATGTAATGGAAATAAACCCAAGTTTTCTTACTTACATGTTTGGGGTTATGAAGCATTTGTTAAATCCTCTTCAGGTAACAAGATTTCACCCTAAGGCACAAAGTGTATCTTTATGGTATATCATAAAGAAACAAAGGGATACTGCCTAAACAAACCTTTAGGAAACAATTTATGGTTGAAAGATGTCCCACAGATCTTGAGGTGATTCATATTCCTAAAAGAGATAGTTTTTCTTAGATATACTTTGATAAATTCTAAGCTTAAGATATACAATAGTTATCACATGAATAAATTCCAAAAAGACCCGTGGAATAAGAAATTGTTCGAAAGACACAATAACTATTTATGAGTACTAGAGAGGATATAGAACCCAAACGATGTGTTTTTCTATTTAACAAGGATGGTTACTTGTTATTAGTTAATAAAATGATCCTCTAACCTAAAAGAAAGTGGTTATTGACACATATATTTCCATGTGGAAAGAATCGATTAATTATAAAATGTATTCCTTGTACCAAAACCATGTATATATATTGGGAGACCCTTTATTATATGTAAAAATTATTGGTTTGAAATGGGTATTAAATATGAACATGACATGGAAGGACAAGTCAGTACCTATAAGGAGAAGCTAGTTGAAAAAAGGTTTAAAGAGCATCAAGGCATTTACTTTGATGAAAATTTTTCACCAATTACAATGAAAAAATCTGTTATAATTATACCACCCTTTATGTATTTATATGATTATAAGATTTTTAAAATTGATGTAATAATATAATTCCTTAATGGGAACCTTTATATAGATGTCTATATGACACGGCCCAAAGGGTTTGTGAATACAAAGGAGGCCAATAAGGTTTTCAAGATGAAAACATCCATTTGTTGATAATATCAAGATTATGGGTCATGGAACATTCATTTTTATGAGGCCATTATAGAATTTTGTTTCATAAAAAAATTAATGAGGGTCATGTGTCTATAAATTATTTAGTGGGATTGAAGTTATTTTCATAAAATTATATATTGATGAAATATTACTCATTGTAAATAAAAATCCATTATTATAGTCTATTAATGAGTGGTTGAATAAATTCTTATTTATGAGGGACTCGGGATATGAAGCATATATATTTAGTATCAAGATCAATTATGATATATCCAAAAGATTACATGTCCTAAGTCAAAGTATATACATTGACAAGATACTGAAGAGATTCATTATATAACATTCTAAGAGTATATTTTTTCAAACATCACATGGTATTCATCTATTCAGGAAAATGTGTCCCCAGACACATGTGCAAAGAAACAAGATGAATAGAATTTCATATGTATCAGTGATTGGGTCATCCATGTATGATATTATATGTACTAGTCTAGATGTCACCTATGCAGTAAGTATGGTATGAAGATATCAAGCTGATCCAAGTGACCATTATTGGGTGGCAGTCAAGACTATCCTTAAATATCTAAGGTGTACTAAGGATATATTCCAAGTTTATGGAGGAGATGAAGAAATAGTCATCCGAGAATATAAAAATGATAGTTTCTAAAATAATCAAGATTACATGAAGTAAAAAATGCGATAAATATTAAATTTTAATGGAGGTTTTTTGAGATGGAAGTGCTCAAATTGGGTTTTGTTTGAAGATTCAAGAACAGAGTCTGAGTATATTATTGATTATGAGTTAGATAAATAAGTTGTATCGATGTGAAACTTCACCTAAGAAAATGATGTGTTATCTTGAAGTATATATCCTATCATGCACTTTTGTGATAATACTAATTTGGTGGATCTTAAAAAAGATCCATGGACACATCAATAGATAAAGCACATACATTAGAAGTATCATCTCTTAAGGTACTTTTCCCAGATAAGAGAAGTTATAGTGAGAAGTATTTAAATAAAATAAAACATGGTGGACCCCTTGACTAAAGTCATGACTCATCAAAAACATGACTATCATGTGAGGTCTAGTGGAATCAAGATCATAGGATATTGGCTCCACCCCAAGTGGGGGTTTGTTGGAGTTGGTGTCCTAGGACTAACTGTATGTACTTTTACTACATGTATAGTCGATGTATTGAATATTAATAAATATTTTAATAATATATTGTGTGTTGTTTTTAGTATGAATCTAATGTAATAATGTCCTATAGTAGACTTCTCAATGATAAGTTCATATCAATTCCTTGTTATCATAAGAACATCGACGTGCTATGATGATATTCCAAAATAATGTTATGCAGTTGGATAACATACTATGATGGGAAACATGGTACAAATACTGGAACATGATATTACCCGTAAGTAGATAATTATTGTTCTCATAATGTTTGCACTTGGTAATCTTTAAGATGGTATATTATGAGAACATATCCACCAGTAGAAATTCTGCATGTTTTTATGTCATCGGATATTCCTATCTTTGAACATGTGTGGTGGTCCATATAATTTAATATTATTATTAATTCATGTTACAACTCGTGTAGTTAGATGTATTTTGTAAACCATGATGATAACAGTTCATGTAAAATTTTGATATGTTGGATGTTTAATGAGTGATATTTCAATAATAAATAAGTCGAGGAATGATTTTCCCTTCCATCGTTATCAAAGCTAATATCATGGCTCATTGATTAAAATAAAACCATCAAGTTAAATTCCATTTCTGTTGTGTAATGACGTGTTTATTTTAGATAGTCAAAGAAATTCATATCGATCATATATATTGGTGACACAAATTTGAAACATGCTTGATGGGATATTATTACAAAGAGGTTTCATTTCATAGTGATCCTTTCTATGTAGATGTCGATGTAATTACATTATGTTCTTTCTCATAGGTTCCTTGACCCATTTCTATATAGTAGTCTTGGACTTTAGGTAAGACCACCTAATTAGAATGAGAAATAATCCTAGAGGGTTACATAGTAAGAGTTTCCATTTATCTCGATTAAATTGTTCTTGAGTTTAATTAATGTAATAAATATTATTCTCAAGTATGAGGAATACTTTTATTCGTTTTATACTGATCCAATAAATTAAATAGATATTTATTTTCCAACTTTTGAAAAAAAAATATTTATTTTATTTGTGAATATTTTAATAAATATCTATTCACTAGATTTTGAATAAAATATTTATTCAATTGTTCAATAAATTATATATGAGTTCAAACAGACCAAGTCTATGTCCGGTGAAGAATATTAATTAACTATACTCTTACATATTATTTTTTATTGTGCAAGTTGGCAACCATCACACAACAATAATAATATAATTATTATTATGTGGAATTGGGTTTATTTAAAATAATAAATATTATTTAATGGAAAATATGAAATTAAATAATATACTAACTTAAATTATAACTCTATAAACATATAGATATACCTATTTTGTAAAGCATCCAAAAATGGAGAATTGATAATTATTTCACACAAAACATTCTCTCTTAATTCATCCTTCTATCTCCCTATCAAGAATGAGAACTGCAAGAGACATTTCTCCATGACTGACAAATGACCAATCAGGAATGAATAATGAAAGACATTTTACTTTTTGTGATAGCACCCAAAGATCGAGTGGTGTTTCTTGGATATCATCAGAGCACATGTGGATCACTGCAAGAGGGATTCTATCTGTGGATCATCACAGTGCAATAATTTTAATACAAAAGTGGATTTTTGGATGATCAACATTCACCAATGAGGAATGTCCCTAAACATGTGTATTTATTTCTTTAAATATTAAATAAATTAATTAATAAGTTTACATGTAAGATCATTTCCCTTGGTTTAGGGAAATGATTATTAAAATAATTTTTAATATATCTCCCTCCATTTCATGTATGTAATGTGATCAGAACAATCAGTTATATTCACTTAATTTTCAAGGGATATAAATGTTTTTCAAGTTGTGTTATCACACTTATCTTTGAATCAAACCCGATTAAAGGGGACTATAATGCCCAGTTACCTTTTTTAGGTATGTTTTACCCTTTTTTTGTGTTTTCCATTATAATTGGTTATGTAGCTCTAAAATAGAATTAGTTGGATGATTATAATGGTGAATTCAGGATTTTTTTGAATTTTTAGCATAAAACTATAGTTTTTTATTTTATTTTTTTAGTGATTAAACACCATGAAATGAGAGTACATGTCATGTAATGGCTTCCAGGAAGAATCCATGAATTGGATACACTATGTGAGCTGTTTAAATTCCATGAATATGGTTCATGTTGTGTAATTGAAAAAATCTGTTTTTAAATAAAAAGTGTTGGGTTTTTCAGTGTATATGATATTCTTGGATTACACGTCGTGTAACGGGATTACATGTCCTGTAAATGTCATTATTTTTGGATTGAAGAGTTGTTCACAACTAATTTTCATTTCAAACTAAATGAATGCAAACTTTTTCGAACATTATCATACCCTATTCGAATTTGAGGGACCCATTTCCTTATGTATCACTTTGTCCAGTGATTGATCATTGTTGGGGTTGGATTTATTCTATATGGGTATGTAATACTTCTGTTTCTTCTTTGATTTTGGTTAAAAATTTGTCTCTATCTATGTTTGGCTAAAGATTTTTTATTGGATGATGTTTTCTATCAATCCTTTTAATTTTCTGGTAATTAGTTGTCTTTTGAAGGCCATTCTCTTGGTTCCCAGATACTGTTGTTCAAAGAATCTTGGTTTGTACCATGTAGAGGTATTTTTTTCTATATAGTGGGTTAATTATTTTAATTTCATATCATTCTTGATGAATTCCATTGGATTGTTACTTTATTTTAAGTGATAAGTGGTTTCAAATGTTTTTTGTAAATGAATTTTTTTTTTCAAAATGGGGTTTTTCGTTAAAAATGGATTTTCTTGATTTGGAATTGGATTTTCAAACTCTAAAGTGTTTAGGCTGGGATTTGAAAATTATTTTTAAAATTATGAACATGGTTTTGAAAATTTATTTTGAAAACGGAAAATTAGGAACATTGGGTGTTTCTGGAAAGAGACACGAGTAGACTTAGTGTGTTTTTCACCAGTAGGAGTTTACTTTTTGTGATATTGAATGGAAGGGACGAGATATTTATTGAATCCAACATATTCTACTTTAGACTTTTTAGTTTATTGTATAGGTTTTATTATAGTCTAGATCCCAATTAAAGGATTTTTCTTCATTTAACATTTATGGTTATGTATCACGTGATTGTTTTTATCATGGACTGGTTCCCATATATTTTATTATATGAGGTTGTAGCACATAGCTTTTCATGATATATTATTTCATGAATATGTTTACCTCATGATGCTGGGATATTATTTTATGTCTTTATAACTTATAATTGTTATATTTTTGATTTGATAACATGAACAGTTTCTATTAAAACCAAAGCAAAAAAAGGTAAAATCATTTATAAATGGTTTGGATTTATGAAATATATTTATAAAACTCTGCCATTTTAAAATATTGAATTATTGAATTATTTATATTATAAATTGTATAAAAACTATGGTTGAATACTACTAGGCTTTGTCTCATACCAAACATGTACCTTTGGGATTTTTTACATGTTGTATTAAAGGAATAAGATAAAGGGAAGAGAATCTTTCAGAATGTTGGATTCTCTTTCTACATTCGATTTGGGTTGGTCAAGAGGTGACTGCCAGTCACATGGGATCTTGACTTAATTTTCGGTTTAACTTATTTTGGATTGTATTGTCTATATTTTATGTTATCTCATATTTTTCCTCTTTATAATCTGTCTGCGTACCTTGTTTTTTTATATTCAATACTGATATCTATTATCTTGTTTTACCTATATCATGTGAGGGGCTAGTTCATGTGGCTTGTCTAGTTGAATAAGTGTGGTTTGTTATATTTTTCTATTAGAGGGATTGTCATCTTGAAGTGTGTTATAATATCCTGATTCTAGTTCTAATTCTTGGGTTGGCTAGAATTACGACCATCGAAATTTGGATATTAGGTGCAGAAAAGCCTTTGGGCTAGCTCACATCCATGAATGAAATCGAGTTACCATGCATGGTCATAGACTTTTACCAGTTTGAGACACTAAGTCTGAGGCCATTTTAATTAATTGTATGTGATGTTTATTTAAATTAAACTGTTTTTTAAATATGGTATTTCATTATAGATTTAAACTCATAATGTTTTAACACCTTGATATTAATAACTGAAGTCAGTCCAATAATTTTGAAAATTTCTCATGAATGAATGGTTTTTTTATTTTTTTTATACAATTCCTTTGAGAATATGTCTTCCAAATCCAAAAGAGGAAGCTATGTGATAGGTTCTATAGGAAAACCCTCTAGTGGACCCTACTTTGGTAAAAGCTATTATCCACACTATTCAAAATCTGGATCAAGTTGGTGTTGGGAACCTAGGATGAATGGTAGATCCTAGATATAAGTTTACAAAGAAGAATTCACTCATCATTCTTGGTGAAAAATTTCCCTAGGAACCTGAGTAGTTTCTTGATAAGTTATAAAGGATCTTCAACTTATAGAAGACTCCTGAAGACTCTATAGTGGGTTTTTCCATGTATATGATTGAGGGACCAGGAAGGATATGTTAGGTCTATTGTGAAATATATGTTGAATAAGGATATTAAATAGTATTACTTTAAGTAAATACTTATCAATAAGTTTTACCATATTACATTTCATGTGGAAAAGACCTGGGTGTTTCTAACATTAGAGAAGGAGGAGCATACTGTTCTGAATTATTCGTCATGTTTTTCTACGTTAGTGCATCTAGCACTGAATCTTATCACTATTAGATATATAAAGGCTTAGAGGATTGAGTTAGGGTTGTGGGATGATATTTGTTCTATTTTGATACTCATGTTCATTTTTACCATTGTGGAGGAAGTTAACAAGGAATATTTGGATGACGAAAATATATCTGGGAATACAGGTTTTTCTAGAGAATTAGTTGTTTTAGTGGTTAGTCAGGTTTTATATTCTAGATATAAAAAAGGATTACGAGTTTTCAGTATTCTTCAGGATTTGTTTTATGGGATTTGTAAAGAAACATTTGGATTTTTGTTACTAGTGTGGGATGTGTGTACATACTATGCCTAACTATATAGAGGCTCGTATGACTTATCATCATTGTGGATGATTTTTCCATCTACATTGTTTTTGTGAAAATATATCTTAGGGATGTATGGTATGATCCATTCTCACCAAGGGTTCATAGGTTTATACCAATTCTTACAATGGTGGTGGGTCTAATCATCAGGACAAGGAATATGTTCATGTGGCTAAGAATGGATGGATTTATGCAGTGGAGTATGCACTAGGGGAAATTGAATCGGGGACATCATCTATTATAGGTATGGTGTTTATTTTTTCTTCTATGGTGCTAGATTTATTTATATAGGTGCTACTCAATATTTTTTATTTTTAATGTTAGTTTACATGTTCGGTTTTCTTTCATAGATTATTCCATTCTTGTTGTATCATTCCACGTGTTTGGGAAAGAGACCTAAATAAGGTTTTAGGTGTTCTTCATATTGGGAGATGATAGTTGACTTTGAGTGGAGTTGGACTTTTTTTGCTTGATATTGAAATATTTTACATGATTATTGGAATGGAATGGATGATAAATTTCAAGGATCAGATATAATATTATAATTACTAATTTCAATACTTATTTTTGAATGGGGTCACTCATGCTTCCTTGGGTGAGTGGGACTCTAGATTAGGAAGTGTAGGGATTATTGTTATTTAGGATGGAGTAATATCTTGCTAGTTTTTAGAGAATATTCTTGATTAATTTTACACTTGTTTGGGTGGTAAAATTCCTACAGTTTTTTTTGTGATCACCCCAAGGACTTTTTGGATAATTTTTGTGGTTTACTTCTTCAAATAGAGGTCGAATTTACTATAGATCTTCTCCCTGGTATGATGCCCATTTTTATATCGTCTTGTAGAATGGATCGTGTTAATTTTGTGGAACTTATGGTCCATCTAGAGTATATAAAGTCTAAATGATTCATTTATCCTAGAAATTCATCATAGTATTTTCCTATTCACATTTCTAATAAGGATGAAGGGTGCCTCAGAATTTTTATTTATTATCGAAAGTAAAATCAGATGATTGTTAAAAACAATTATCATTTGATAACTAATGATGATATCTTTGATCAACTTTCAGGGTCTAGTTGGTTTTCTAATATTTACCTATGGTTAGGGTATCACCAGTAGAGATTCTAGGAATATTTTATACCCAAGACGGTGTTTAGGAGTCGATATGGGCATATCAGGTTTCTAGTTATTCCATTCTATCTCACTAATTCTCATGAGGTGTTTATGGATTTGATGAACCCTATAATTCATCAATTCTTAGATTATTTTATTTTTGTGTTTGTGGATGATATTTTTGTGAGATCAAAGACAAAAAAGGAGCACATGAACCATTTTGATGTCATTATTTGAACCTTGAAAGAACATCGTCTGTGCGGTATGAATTCTAATTTTGAGTTTTGGATCCAAGAAGTGAAGTTTCTAGATTATTTGGTATCTCCGAGGGGAATCTCTATAGATCCTAAAATGGTAAAGGAAGTTATGTACTGGGATTATCCCATAAATTTGTTCAATATCTGGAACTTCTATGGTTTGGATAATGACTATATAAGGGTTTTTAAAGAATTTCCCAATCTCACATATTCAAAGATAGATTTAAATCGAAAGGGTTTAAATTTTTAATAGAATGACAAGTGTTAAAAATATTTTGAGGAGCTAATGGTGATGTTGTCTTTAGTGAAAATATTGATTCTTAGAGATCCAGATTGTATTATGATGTTTTCTTCAATGCTTCTAGTATAGTTTTTGGATTTGTCCTAATGTAAGGGAACTATGTTTTGGATTATGTCTCTCTCTAGTTACACCCTCATGGGAATAAATACCCTATCCCATGATCTTGAATTGGGTATGGTTATGCATGCACTCAAAACATGGTGTCACTATCTCTTTGGAGAGCAGTTTTTGGTATATTCTGATCATAAGAGCATAAAATATATTTTTACTCCGAGGGATATGAATTTGTAATAGAGAAATTAGGAAGAGTATCATCAAAATTTTGATTTTAATAATTCTTATACCCGTGAGATATGGGATGTGCTTACCAATGAGTTGAGTAGAAAATTACTGACACAATCCATGGAGGAATCAATTGAGGAGTGGTCTTTGATGATTTTTTGTTGAGATGATCTTGGAAGTGGATAAGGATGGTGGACAAGTATTCATGGATTAGATAAGAATCATCTTTGTATGGGTGAGTTTAATTCAAACAGGTGGTAGGCACTGAGTGACAACACTTTAGTGAACCCTTTATGGTGGTGAGGCCTTGGGTGAGTGGTCTCAGTCTCCCAGTAGATGTTTGTTCTTCTATAGTAGGTTTTCTATTTCATTTTCCCTGAGGCAAGAGTTTTTGGTTAGTGGACACCATTATTGTTGGTTTTTTAAACCTATGTATATCAAGATGTATCGTGACTTGAGACATCAATATTATTGTAAGGGAATAGGATGGTTGATTGTGGATATTGTATTGTGGTTCCTTACTTGTCATATAGTTAAGGAGGAACAATAGAGACCTACAGAGTTATTGTAACCCTTAACCATTACATTATGAAAGTGGGATTATATTTCCGTGGATTTAATCATTATCTTACCATGGAATCCTAGTGGGAAGTATTCGATTTGGGTGATCATTGATCAACTCATGAAATCAGTGAATTTTTTACCTATCAAGGAGAAAATAAAAGTGGAGCATATTAGGGACTTGTATGTCTGAGATATTGTGATACTTCATAAAGTTCCTTCTAAGTGTTCATATAAAAAATAAATGAGGATCAAATCCTATTTTAGGAAATTATTTTATGAGAAAATGGGTTGCCATATTACATTGATAATAGATTATCATTCGCAGAAAAATAGATTGATAGAGATGGATATTATAACACCCATATGTTTTTATGAAAAAATTTCATTAAATAATTTTTATTCATCAGTATATTTTGTTTCATGAAACCGTGAGTTAAAAAAACAACAAGATTCCCTTAGTATAAAATTACCATTATTTCCTAGTTGTATGGTTAGTGGGAATAATTATAACTAACTTATTAAAATACTTTTCCAATTCATTGCAATCAGATATTTATGAAAAATATATCATTTTTTTTGAGTTAATTACTATTGGTAATGAAATCAATGATATATATATGTTATATACTTATGAAAATATTTATTCTATTCATCCAATATATATTTTAATCATAGGGTGTGAATAAATAATATTTTTTGTATAAAAACCTACATCTTTTTAAAGTGTAATCTTATGCCTTTGAATGTAAAACACCTTTAAAATTAAAATTCTGACACAGTAATAATGTTTATATGACAAAATAAAAATTTTATTTTAAATAAATATATAAAAATTTACTTTGGATGAGTTTATGATATTTTCTGATAACATTCATGTTTTGATGAATATTAAAAATACACTAAATTTTATGTGAAAACAAATTTTTCATGGAGATATTTTATATGGTTAAATTATATTATTTAATGGTTTCAAATTATAAATAGAAATTATTTATACCATTAAATATAATTTATTTCATTAGAAATAATTTTACATTTAATTCATTAGTAATAACATTTCAATCTTTTTCAAAGTATTAACTTTTAAAAACCCATTCTCTCATTCCTACAACGGGATTGATTTTAAATTAATTACTACAACTTATATGTTTTGAATTTTTAAAATGGACTCTATATTTTAAATCAATATGTAAAAATTATGTTAATAGGATACTTTTATTTTTTAGAATTATGAATAGTAAATTTTGTAATTATTTTTATTACCATGGTTGAAGGTAAATCAGGTAAATAAAGGTAAAAATAATATTAATAAATTACCACAACCCCTATAAAAATCCTTTTAGATTACTAAATTAGACCCTTTTTATCTATTGTTCAAAATTTAATCACTTAATGGCCACTTACCTATGAATATGACATGAATATAATAAAAACTAATGAATGTGAAAAAATGTTTCATTTTATATAAGTATATTAATATTAATATATAGATAACTTGGAGATAATATTGACTATAGATAGAATCTGTAAATATAATTTAATTTCATACATCATAGAAATTTATTTATAATTTTTAGAAATTAAATAATTACCATAATAGATGACACAATAGTGACATATAAATTATTTTATTAATAGAAATATCAAATAAATGATTTTTAAAATATAAAAAAGAAATATATTTTGAGTTAATTAGGGTTCCCAATGAATTTTATACATGATTGTGACATTGTTGGAGTATATGTAATGTTTTTTTTCAAATTTATCTCATTTGTGTATTTTTTAAAAATCAAAAGAAATTAATAATTTTAAAATTGAAACTATTGATATTTTATATAAATAACATTTTATTAAATTATTTAAAAATTACAAAGTGATAATTATATGGTCTACAATGTCATAAAATATCCATTTATATCTAATTGAAACAAAATAAGTAAATATTTATAACTATTAAATATTTAGAATGTTATTTCTAAAATTATAATTAAATATAATAACTATGTGTCTATTAAAAATATATGGTTTAAATTGAAAAAATAACTTGTCAAAAATTTATTTGTTGATGAGATTACAACCCTGTCTAATCATTTTTTCACAACCACATTACTTGGATGGGTATAATGATGGAAATAATAACTATACTTGATTATTAAATCATGATACTAATTCTGAAATATTATACACCATCAACTTCAATACCATTCAACAATATTGAGAATGATATCATCGCTCGTGTGTTCGTACGACCAACCATCTTCCATGATGTGATGTGATTCATTCTACATTATCTTCATTAAACCATGATTGTATAAATGAATTGAATGAATGTATATGATATATATAATACTAATACCATGATGTATATCATATAACTATAACCTAAAAAATAATAATAAGATCTTATCTGACAAAACATGCATAAGTACATAAAGTAGTTAATACCCGAATAACGAGTAAGAATAAAATGTTTCTAACAAATGGTTGAAAATATGTTCATAATTGTTATCATAAATATGAGTATGATTATGGAATAAATAAGTTACATTATTTAAATCATTATATAGAAGGTACAGATACATACGAAGCATATCGGACCTATGGTAAGGGATAACTTTTAAAATCATACTTTTATCCGAGATTGTTTATTCATAAGTATTTACGGGGCTATATTTATCATACACATATATGTTTTCCAAAATATGTATTTCAAAATATTTTTTATATCCCTATATAATTTAACCCATTGGTGAATTTTTACTAAATGGTATGGATGGAATGTTATTTCATTTTTTGTATGTGGTACTTTTAAAGTTTTCTGGAAAAAGTGTGAGAAGAATAGTTTTTTTAAAATTGTACGCCATGAATGGATTTTTATGCTTTCATAATGCCTTATTTAATTAAATATTCCCCTAAAAGATTACAAGGTTCTCTTTACATAAAATTATTTCTTCTAAAAATGTGTGCATTTTGAGAAAGGAAAATGTTTTTGGAGAAGAAAGGATATTTTCATCGGGAATTAATTTCAAGTGCTTTCTCAAAATTATTTTTCATATAAGATGACACTATTTAAATAGGGTTATATTTTTAACCCTGTTATTACTATGATTTGATTATTTTTTATTTAGGAAATCCATTTTTTATATTAATTATAATGGAATGATATTTAAGATTCCCATTTTATTTCAAGAGTTATGTTATGGTGAATGTTTTTATGTTTTTGTGGTACAAATAAGAATGGTTTAATTATAAGATTAGTGGGACCTATATCTTCCTCTGATTCATTAGGTAAAGATTTATGTCTCATGAGATATACATGAATGGAATGGAAAGTGAATCAAGTTTAGTAATACAGGGCTGAAATTAGTAGTGAACTCGATTCAGTAATGGGATTTTTCCACTATGATAGTCTCAGCAATGATCCTTGACTAATATGAAATGATTTAGTATGCTTATGTTTGTATGAAATGAAATTTCATGTATTATGTTATGACTATTTGGATTACATTTCACTTTTAGGATTTATCTCATGACATGATATTATGATCTTTTTTATACAGGATAATATTTTTAAATGTTATGTTCTTTTGATAACTATATAATTGATTTTTCTCTTATTTACCTTTACTAAGAATTTTAGATCACCATTTCATATGTTTCGTTTCCATAAGTTATGAAGAAGTTTATTAAGTAGTATATGTCAAAAAGGAGTCTATTTATGATGAAATAAGCACGAGACAATGTGGATGTTTTATGAACTAGTTTTTTTGTTTCCCAGTTCCTGAAGACACTAAACCTATATGGTCATAGTATGGATTTTGTTATGTTATGATATAAATATTTCTCAATGTTGAAGTAAAATATATATGTATAGTATTTGCTATTACAGTTGGTATTAGAGTAAAGGTATAATATACCTTTGGTAACTAGGATGAGAGAACCTTAGTAAGAACCCAAAGGATGTGTCTGAGTATAGGTTACAATCCTATCATAGTGTTATAGAGATGTTCATGAATAACCTAGGATAAATCCTGAAGTGTTTTAAATTTAAATTTTTTTCTTAAATTATGTGGTTTTCCCATTATGATTACTATTTGTCACACTATGAGTCTTGGTTTTAGTTAATGGTTGAAACCCTAAGGAACCGCGTTAATAATGAATGCAATAGGAAATGAAATGATTGTCCCCCTAAGCAACCAAATATTATGGGTGATGGATTGAAAAATATTATTTCCATGTTCACACAAATTTCACATGTTATGAATCATACTAAACATCCAAATGAGCAAAGTAGGGAGCAACATTTTGTTGAATATTTTATGAGGCAACGTCCACCTTCATTTAGCAGGTCATTTGATCCATTACTGGTTGAATAATTGACGAGTACCACTAAAAATATATTTTTAGTTCCATAATGTTCTGAACCTAATAAATTCATCTTAGCATAATATCATTTCGACGGTGAATCTAATCAATGGTGGAATCTTATCTAGAATACAAGGAAAAGGGATGAAATCGAATCCATGGAATGGGAGATGTTCAAGAACTTATTTTTCAATAAGTACTTTCCTTGTATTCTTAAAAAAAAGATGAAGAAAGAGTTTCTTGAACTTAAGAAAAAGGATGATGAATCTGTTAGTACCAACAAATCATATTTTACAAGACTTATATGGTACACTTATAGAATTATTATCTAACCTGTGAGTAAAATTAATAAATTCTTTAGAGTCTTAAAACCAAGTCTCCTAAGGGTATTACCCATAAGGGACTTCAATAGCTTCAAGGAAATTTTTAGATGTGCTCTTAAGGTTGAGATGGATATTCGAGTAAACCATCACTCATATAGGTTTGGTAAGAAGAAGAAAGTTGAATTTCTAGGAAAATAAAAAGACAACACTTAAAAGAAGATGATCTTTCCCTTATGCTCAAAGCGTGGAAAGAAAAATGGAGGAAGTTGTCTTAAAGGGACTAGTAAATGATTTAAGTGTGGAAAATAAGTTCATTAGAAAGTTAAATTCTAAATTGATGGGAAAAATATGTCAACTGATGCAAACAAATAAATGGCTATGAAAAATTCACCTTCTACACATAAATTCTACAAGTTCAAGGAAATAGGACATTATTCCAATAAATTCCCTAATCCAGGGGTTATTGATAATGATCAACATCAAAAAACCCTTAAGGACAATGGCAATGGAAAGTCACATAAAATCACTATCGTTGATGTGGATTACAATAATGTAGTCGTGAAAAGTACACTTACCATCCAATCTAAAGTAGAAAATATTTTATTTGATTATGGATCTACCCACTCTTTTATTTATGAATAATTTTCTAAGGGTATCATCGTATTACCTCAAAAATTTGATGTTGAGATAGTTATGACAACACCTAATGGAACAAAAGTTTCATCAATAGTTTATAATTCTTCTCTAGTTGAAGTATGTGGGAAAGTGATTCCATCAAATCTTGTGATCCTTCCTATAGTGTAATTTTATGTGATTCTTGTCATGGATTGGCTTTCTATATTTGGATATCATATCAATTTCCAAGTAAGGGAAGTCACATTTCGTATTCCATATCAATCTAGGATCATCTATCGATGAAAGGATCAATATAACCTTCCAGTACATATTTTATCCATCTTATGGGTCTTGATTCCTATAAATGAAGGTTATTTATCTCAAATGGTTGGGGAGAAACTCACGATTAATAATACACCCATTGTACGAGAGATTTGATGATGTCTTTTCAAGGGAATTTCCAAGTCTTCCACCAAATTCTGAAGTTGAGTTTTCAATAGAACTTATACTAGTTATTATGCCTATTTCAAATAAACCTTGTAGAATTTCCTTAATTGAGTTGTATGAATTGAAGAAGCAACTCCAATAGAATATTTATGAGGGATTCATATGACCTAGTGCGTCACATTGGAGAGAACATGTTCTATTTGTTAAGAAGAAAGATGGATCACTGAGACTCTATATTTCTTGTTGATAACTTAACAATATCCTTATTAAGAACAAATATCATCATCCCCAAATTCATGACTTATTTTACCAACTACACGGATCTCAATACATTTACAATATTGATCTTCAGTCAGGATATCATCAATTTAGTGTAAAAAGGAGGATATACCAAAGACGATATTCCATACAAGGTATGAAAACATTGAATTTATAGTGATTCTTTTTGGTCTTACTAAATCCCATGTTATCTTCATGGATCTAATGAATAGAGTCTTTAGATACTATCTTAATTAGTTTGTGGTATTATTTATTGATGATATTCTTGTCTATTAAAAGAGAAAGGACTAACAAGAAGATCACTTGATAATTGCAATGATGACCTTGAGAAAGGAGAAGATTTATTCCAAATTTACCAAGAATAAATTTTGGATTCAAAATGTTTCATTTTTGGGTCACATAATCTCAAAAGAGGGGATATCAATGGATCCATAAAAATAGTGGTTATTGAAATATGGTTGAGACCAACAATGGTAACTAAGATCCAATGTTTTCATGGTTTTTTTGAATATTATCGACATTTTTTGAAATATATTCCATGATTATCTAATCCCCTCAACAAGTTGAATTGGAAAGGAGTTAAGTTCATTTGGATGGAAGAATGTGAAGAGAATTTCAAATATCTAAAAATAAGGATAGTCAGTGCACTTGTGTTCACACTACCTAGTACTGGAGAAGATTTTTTGATCTACATTAATGCATCCAAGAAGAGATTGGGATTTGTTCTCATGAAAAACGATATGGTGATAGATTATACCTCACAGATGTTGAAAATCCATGAGAAAAATTACCTAAATCGTGATTTAGAGTTACCTGCGTTAAACTCTACATTAAAGATATGGATGCATTATATTTATGGTGAAAGGTGTGATATTTATGGTGAACATATAAGATTAAAGTATATTTTTAGAAAAAATGAGATAAATATGTGCCAAAGAAGATGCTTGGAGTTGATTAAAGATTACGATTGCTCAATACATTACCACCCTGGGAAAGCAAATAAGGTGGAAGATGCATTAAGTCGACAAGACCATGCTAGCCTATCCATGATGAGGATCACCAAAGATGCAATATTTATGGATTTTCAAAGGATGGATATTGAAATTTTAATGGGGTAATATTATAAATCTCAAATGAATGTTCACCCGTCAATACATGTGAAGACTTAAGAGATGCAGAAGAAGGATGTAGAGTGACAGATGAATGTGAGAAATGTTTCTAAATTCAACCGTGATTGTGATGAAATAATAAGGTTCAGGAACCGGGTTTGTATTCCTCCCATACAAAAATTAAATAAATACTTATTGTATGAGGCTCATAGTTGTTCATTATTTATTCCCCCTACAAGAAAAAATATGTATAGGGATCTGAAATAGTACTTTTGGTGGGAAGGCATGAAAATGGATGTCATCGAATATGTCTCTCTATTCTTGTTTTGTCAGCAAGTTAAGTATGAGAGATAGAAGTGTAAGGGGATATTACAACCATTACCCATACCAAAATGAAAATGAGAAAAAATCGCTATGTAATTTTTCATCAGACTTCCCCCAAACATCCAAAGGAAATAAATATATCTTGGTTATAGTTGACCACCTTACGATGTCGGCACACTTAATTTAAATTAGAGAGGATTTCTCTCTTGATCAACTTTCCAGGATATATGTAATAGAAGTGGTAATATTTCTTGTATTACCACTTTCTATTATATCTGAACAAAATATAAGGTTTAGCTCGATGTCCTAGATAAGTATCCAGCATGGTTTGGATATAAAATTATGTTACATCACTGCTAATCATCTTTAGACATATGGTCATTCTGAGAGGAAAATTCAAAATTAGGAAGACATGTTGAGAGCTTGCTCTATGGATTTCAATGTTAGTTGGGATCAACACTTACATTGGTGGAATTTTCTTACAGTAATATCTTTCACTCCAATATTCATATGGATCCTTATAAAGCCCTCTATGGAAAGAAGTGCATAACTCCAACTTTCTAGGATATAGTTGTGGAACGAAATTTTTTAGGGCCTGATCTTGTTGATGAAAAGTTATAAAAGGTTAGATCTATTCAACAACACATTAGAGCAGCTTAGAGCTGACAAAAAATTTATATTGACAACTGAAAAAAAGACCTGGAGTTTGAAGTGGGTGATAATGTGTTTCTATGAATATCTCCCTGGAAGAGAGTAATGACATTTGCAAATAAGGGCAAGCTAATCCCTATGTATATATATCCTTTTTATATAATGAATAATTATTTTAAGGTAGATTACCGATTGGTGCTTGCACCGAATCTATCTCAGGTTTATTATTTGTTCCATATATCTCTCCTAAGAAAGTACATACCTAATCTTTCACATTTCCTAAATTCAGAAGTTATACCGCTAGAGCAAGATATTTCTTTTGAAGAACAACCGATAGAGATTCTAGATCATAGTTAAAAAGTTCTACGAAACCGGACCACTTGCTCAGTTAAAAATATATGGAAGAACCAACAATTTGAATAATATACATGGGAACTTGAGAATATGATGATGGAGAGGTATCCTCATCTGTTTGTTTCCAAGTGTCGAATTTTGAGTGCAAAACTCAGTTAAAGGGGGATAGAATGTAACACCTGGAGGTTTTTATGAAAATATATATTTTATTATTTAATATATTGTGTTACACATTATCATGATTTTAAAAGAATCTCAAGACACCCTTAGTATAAAATTACCATTATAGACAATCTGTTATGTTGGTGGGAAAAATTATAACTAACTTATGAAAATGCTTTGTGAATTCCTTAGCTATTAATTATTTATGAAAAATATATATTTTTTATTTTTTTAGTGAATTACTATTGGAAATGAAATTAACTATATATATATGTTATATAATTAATAAATTATTCTTTATATTCATTCAATGGATATTTTAATCATATGGTGTGAATAAACCCTATTTATTGAATAAAACACTATAATTTTTTAAAAAGGGTAATCTTACGCCTTTGAATGTAGAACCCATTTAAAATTAAGATTATGAAACATTAATTATTTTTGGATGACATCATTAACATTTTATTTTAAATTGGTATATAAAAATTTACTTTGGATCATTTTTTTATATTTTTTTTATAACAATCTAGTTTTGATGAATTGTAAAAACACACTAAATATTAATTGAAACCAAATTTTTTCATTAAGATAATTTATGTGTTTAAATTATAATATTTAATGGTTTTAAAGTATAAATATAATATATTTTTATCATTCAATTTAATTTCTATCAATAACATTAATTTTACAATGAATTCATATGTAAAAACATTTCAACCTTTTGCAATGATTTAACTTTTAAAAACTCGTTCTGTCATTCCAACAACGGGATTGATTTTAAATTAATTATTGATAAATATGTGTTTTGAATTTTATAAATGGACTCCATATTTGAAATAAGTATGTCCATATTATGTTAATCGGACACTTTTATGTTTGGGGATTATGAATAGTAAGATTGGAAATTATTTTTATTCCGGTGGTAGAATGTAAATCGTGTAATTAAAGTTAAAAATAATATTTCCAAATTACTTGAACACTTGTAAAAATCCTAATGGATGACTAAATTAAACCCTTATCGTCTATTTTTCGAAATTGAATCACTTAATGGCCACTTACCTATGAATATGAAATGAATATAATAAAAACAAATGAATGTGGAAAAATGTCACAATCTCATTTTATATAAGTATATTAATTTTAATATAGGGATAACTAGGATATAATATCAACTATATAGAGTCTTCAGAAATCGAAAATAATTAACCACTTCATAGTAATTTATTTATATTTTTTATAAATTAAA
Source organism: Viscum album (assembly GCA_963277665.1). Classification (NCBI taxonomy): domain Eukaryota; kingdom Viridiplantae; phylum Streptophyta; class Magnoliopsida; order Santalales; family Viscaceae; genus Viscum; species Viscum album. Next base: position 270,654,670 of record OY728131.1, read on the forward strand.
TATTTACCATTAAGGATGACACAATATTGACGCATTAATTATTTTATTAATAGAAATATCAATTAAATGATTTTAAAAATATTAAAAGAAATATAATTTGAATTAATTTAGGTTCCCAATTAATTTTATAAATTATTTTGAAATATTTGGAGTATATTAATTTTTTTTCTACGTTATCTTTTATGTGTATTTTTAATAAATAAAAAAAATGAATAGTGTCAAAATAGACACCATTGAAATTTTATAAAAATAAAATTTTATTAAATTATATAAAATAATTAAAATATTTAAAAATTAAAAGTGATAATTATAAGGTCTAAAATTTCATATAATATCCATTTATGATTAATTAACACTATATAAGTATATTTTTATAACCATTAAATATTTATAATATTTTTACCACAATTAAAATTAAATAGAATAACTATGTTCCAATTAAAAATATATGGTTTAATTTGAAAACAATAACTTGTCCAAAATTTATTGGTAGATGAGATTACAACCCTATATCATCTCATCTCCAAAATTGGGACATTTTGGATGTTTTTTTGTGGGGTTTCGTTTTATTATATATTAATATTTTTTAGGTTTCCAAAAGTGTCCCTCACCTCATTTATAACAGGGCACTTCCCCCCCACACCTCTTTACTTAATTTTGAGCATTAAAGATAGTATATCCTCTACCCTTTTTCATTCCTAACTACCATAATTTTATTTTAGAGGTTCCAGTCATATTCAAAGACCAACTCTAGTGCCCTGAGAATATATTTAGAGGAATCGTGTTGAGGAAAAGGTAACCTATTCTACCGATTCTTTCAAACTTATTTCTTATTCAACTTACTATTCATTAGTTGTTTCATTATAAAGAAATAACATAAGTAAAACTCATATAATGATATGTTATTATAAATATAAACCAACCATATTTCACATTATATCCATCCTAAGAAAATGAAATCACCGCCCGTGCGTACGTACGGCTTACCGTCTCCACATCGTGGTTTAATCTGTTTTCACCACCACATTACATGGATGGGTATAACGATGGAAATAATAACTATATATTATTATAATTACTTTATAATGATTTTGAAATATTATACATCATCCACTTCAATACCATTCAAAAAAATTGGAATGATATCATCGCTCGTGCGTACGTAAGGCCTACCGTCTCCGCGATGCGATGTGATTCATTCTACATGATAATCATTAATCCATGATTGTATAAAGTAATTCAACAAATAAATATGATATATGTTATACTAATACCATTATGTAAATTATATAACAATAACATAAAAGGAGTAATAAGAACTTATCCAATAAAACATGCATAAGAACATAAAGTAGTAAATACCCGAATAATGAGTAACCGTAAAATGTTACTAAAAAACGGATGAAAATATGATCAAAAATGTTATCATAAAAATGATTATGATTATTGAATAAATCATTAACATTATTTAAATTATTATAATTGAGGTTTGGATACATACAAATCATATCGGACATATGGTAACAGATAACTTTGCAAATATCATTTTTATCCAAGATTGTTTATTCGTAAGTTTTTACTAGGGTATATATATCATCCACACCAATGTTTTACTAAATATGTATTTAAGAATATTATTTATATAAATATATAATTTTACCCATTTCTTAATTTTAACTAAATGGTATGAATGGAATCTTTTTTTTCTTTTTGGTAAGAAGTACTTTTTGACTTTTCGGGTAAAAGTATGAGAAAATTGTTTTTTATCTTGTACGACATGAAATCATTTTTACACTCTCGTAATTAATTTTTACTTGAATATTACCCTATAATATTAAAAGTTTATCTTCACATAAAATGATTTCTTCTAAAATTGTGTGTCATTTTGTGAAAGGAAAATGTTTTTGGATAAGAATGAATATTTTCCATAGGAATTAATTTCAAATGTTTTATCAAAATTATTTTTCATCTAAAATGATACGCTTTAAATAAGGTTATATTTATAACCCTATTATTATTATGATTTTATTGTGTGTTATTTAGTAATCCAATTTGTTTTATATCAATTATTTGCAATGATATTTAAGAAACCCAATTTATTTCTTGGGTTATGCTATGGTGAATGTTTTTATGTTTTTGTGGTACACGTAAGAATGGTTTGATTATGAGATGGGTGGGACCTATATCTCCCTCCAATGCATTAGTTTAATAGTTATATGTAATTATATAGACATGAATGGAACTAAAAGTAAATATGGTTTAGTAATACAGGGCTCGAAAGAGAGTGAAATCCATTCAAGAATGTACTTTGTCTGATATGATGGTCTCTAGAATGAGCCATGAATAAAATGAAATGATTTTCTATACTTATATGTATATGTTATGAAATTTCATGTCCTATATTATGAATATTGGGATTACATTTCACTTTTATGATTTATCCCATGACACTATATTATGATATTTTATATGCATGATAATATTTTCTAATGTTATGTTCTTATGATTATGATATGATTGATATTTTCCTTGTTTACACTTATTGAGAATTTTATCTCACCCTTTCATATGATTATTTTTCCCAGGTTATGCACAAGGGTATTAAATAAGATATGTCAATAATGAGTCTAGTAATGAATAAATAAGCATAAGAAAATGTGGATATTTTATGAACAAGTTGTTTATGTTTCCCAGTTTCAAAAGACTCTAAACATATATAGTCCTAGTGTGATTTTTGTTATGTTTTGTAATAAATATTATTCAATGTTGAATTAAAATTGATATGTAAAGTATTTTTTGTTATAGATATCCAGGTTTTGTAGGATATTCTTTGGGCTTGTGTTCTTGAATTTATAAAATCTTGGGAATATAATTTACCTCTGGTTGAATTTTCTTATAAAAATGTTTATCCTGATTCGACGAAGATGGTGACCTTGGAGGATTTGTATGTATAGAAATGTAGATATCCATTGTATTGTGTAGATTTTGGAGAGTAGTCCTTTTTTGCGCCAAGTATTTTTGAGAAGATGACAAAGATGGTGCAATTGATACAAAGGAGACTAATCATGTCACGAAGTCATAATTAATCTTATACGGTCTTTCGATGTCAGTTGAGAGAGTTTTAAGTTATTGATCTGGTTTTTCTTAGAGTTTCACAACACATGGTACATCATTGTCTGGGTAAAAATGTTATGTTGGCACCAAGATTTTTTTACCCCTTTTAGATCATTGGGTGACTAGGGAAGGTGGCCTATTGGTTAGAATTGTCGTCTATCTTGACCCATATTCATGATGTGATTCATGTTTCCCATTTAAGGTGTTATATACCAGATCCTTCCTATGTGATTAGATGGGAGGATTTTGATCTTGATCTGGATACCACATTGGATGATCATCCAGTTCTAATTATAGATCACAAGGATATGTTATTTTATTGTAAAATGATGGCCATGTTTGGGTACTATGGAATTGAAGATAGGATATCCACGAGATGTAGGCCTGGGATTTGTTGATGAAGTAATAGGGGCCTTATCTTTTTATAGATCAGGGATATATAATAATTTCCATGGGAAGCATTTATAGTGGGGAGATTGTAACGCCTCATTACCTATCTGTCTGGTATTTTTTAACCGTTTTTTGGGGTTTCATTTTTTTTGGTTATATAGTGTCTAAAAGGAATTTAGAGGATACCTATAATGGTGAATTCAATAATTTTATGGAATTTACAACATAAACCTATAGTTTTTGTTGTTTTCTAGGTGATTACACACTGTATAATGAAAGTAAATGTTATATAATAGATATCAGGTAGAATCTATGAACTGGATAATCAGTGTGTGAGGTTGAAATGTTGTGTATAGTGTTCAACTTTTATAATAGAAAAATCGAGTTTTTAATAAACAAATGTTGAGTTTTTTGGTGTAGATGAGATTCATAGATTACATGATATGTAATGGGATTACAAGTCATTTAAATGACATTATTTGTGGTATTTAGGATGGTGTGTAGATGATTTTCATTTACTTCTTCCAATATCCGACCTTTCTTGACCAAGAGTTTACCATATGTGATTTTGGGTGACTCATTTACTTCTAGATCTATTTTCTCATCGATTGATCGCCATTGGGGTTGGATTTCTTCTCTATGAGTATTTAATCCTTCTAGTTATTATTTAGAATTAGTTAGAATTATTTTTTTGGCTCTGGTTATGCATAAATTTGTGATCAGATAGTGTTTTATATTGATCATTCTCAGTTTCATGGCATGTCGTGTCTTTCAAAAGATGTTCTCTTGGATTCTAGACACCATATTCAAAAGTATATAGGTTTATACCATATTAAGGTATGTTCTTCTATAAAATGGGTTAATTATTTTAATTTTGTATCATTCTTGAAATTTTTATCTAGGATTTTCATTGATTTGAAGTGATAAGTGCTTTCAAATGAATTCTTGTAAAGTTAAATGTTTTCAAAAAAAATTCATTGAAATTTTATTTTCTTTATTTAGAATTTTGTTTTCAAACTCTAAAGTGGTTCATATTTTCTTTGAAAATGATTTATAAAATTAAGATAATAGTTTTCAAAATTTATTTGGACCAAGGCACATTAGGAACCTTTGGTGAATTGGGAAAGAGACATAGGTAACCTTAGTGTGTTTTTCACTACTAGGAGGTAAAATATTGTGATATTTAAGGGATGGACTCGATATTTGTTCTATACAATGTATTCATATTTTGTCTTGTGAGTGTCTAGTATGAATTTTACCATAGGATGGAGCCCAATATGACGTTATATTTTATTTATAATTTATTTTTATTTATTGCCTAAATTTTTTTATCATTGATTGTTGGTCAAATATATTTTTTATATGAGTTTGTATCATATTGATTTTCATGATTGGTTATTTCAGGGATATGTTTAACTATTGATTCAGGGATATGATTTTATATTTTTACCACATCTACTTATCATATTTATGGTTTTAGAATATGAATGGATTTTATGAAAATCATAGAGTAAAAAGGAAAAATGATTTATAAATGTTTTGGGTTTATTAAAATTCTTTGTAGAACTATATTATTTTAAAACCAAGAATTATTGCATTCTTGATATTTGAACTTGTATAAAAATTTTGGTGGTATCCTAATGGGAATTGGATCACACTTTACATGTGAATTTTTGTGTTTTAAATGATTTATTGTATGATTCAGGTGAAGGGAAGAGCATCTTGTAGTATTTTGGATTCCCTTGTGACAGCTGCTTTCAGTTCTGGTTAGTGTGGAGGTGACTTTTGGTCACGTGGGATCTTGAATTACTTTCTGTTTTAGCCCATTTTTGATTGTATTGTATGTATATTGTGGTATGTAATCTATTTATGCTTCATAATCTGGTTGTATATCGTTTTTTCTAATATTCAAGATGGGTTTCTATTATCCTATTTTAGCTATATTAGGTAATTGGCCGGTTCAGGTGGCTTGTCAAGTTGACCCAGGTGGGTTCATTATAGGGACTTTTTTATTGCTTATTCCATTTCATGTATCATTCTTTTGAAGTCATTTTTTCTCTCAGGGTTTGATAAAATAATAATTATTAACTAAAAAACAAATCTTGTATCATTTTTAAGGGACACATTATACACTTACCTTTTTTAATGATTCATTAAATATTTATTAAAACATAATTTAAGTGGTACATTTATATAGCCACTCCTCCACTAATTTCTTATAATTTTTTATTTTATTAACATTCATATTCATTAACTGGTATTATCTAATAGATAATAAACACCCAAAAATAATTAATTCCTTCTTTCCTGGGGAATATATATGATATACTATTTGGTTATGCTTTGAGACAATATTATGTAACCCATTTCATTCTCATGGGTTTTGTTTTGAAAATGATTTATGTATGAATTATTTCCCATATATGGAACATATATTCATGTATATATTATGATGTATTGGGCGGGGATATAATTATACATCTCTCTAATGCATTGGGTATTGGTTTCATATCATGAGATACCATTTATAGGGTATGGGCAACAAGCCAAGCACACTATGTTATGTTGACTTTATAGTGATACTTTACGTAAGATTATGAAGTCATGATTTAGGTTTTTTTTAAAATTATTATGATTCCATGATATTATGATATATTCTTATTTATACCATGATTCCATGTGATTATATTTTACCCTATTATTTTATGATATCATATTATGCCTCTTGACTTATATTTTATACTTCATTATCATGTTTATTCCCTTAATGGGCTTTATAGGTCACCATTTTCTTTATGTCTGTCCCCATGGTATCCTTTTTTATAATAAATAAACAGAAGGAGTTAGGATCACATTATGAAAATCAAAATAAATATGATGTAACTTATTTTTAAGATGATGTATTATGTATCTTGGCTCTCAAAGAAACTTGATATCTAGATTATTGGATTTTTTATGAATTTTAGTGTTAAAAATCATGTAATAATATTCATATGAGACTCAGGTTACTATAGTTTGTATCGAAACAATGTCCAATTATTTTTTGATAAAGTTAGAAAACACAATAGTTAATAGAGCATGAATAACCTTGATTAAAACAAAGAAATTTATAAGTTTGGATATATATATAATTTAAAAGTTATTTTTTATAAGTGTATTATTTCCATTTTATATGATTATTAATTTGAATATTCTAATACCTAATTTTACTTTGTTTTAGTAAATAGATAGAAATAGGAGGAACCTTCTCAACAACCAATACGAAAGTAAATGTAATTATTTCCCATAATATATGCCTAATATGAGTGAATAGGGAATGAGAACCTCATGGTGGTACTTACACAATTAACTCATTTTCAAAATAATCACTTGAATCATGTGGAGCACCCTACACATAAGATAAAAATAAGTTTTGGTTCATCCATTTATATGAAGAGTTCATCCAACTTTTAATTGATCTACCAATGGATACATCCCATTGAGAATATATTCTCTACTTTCTCATTATTTAATCGAGAGAAGGTTTTATTGGTCCTTTTTCACTTATATAGAAAAATTGATCAATGGTGGACACTAATTTATAATATTAAACCTATTGAACACATAAAATCAATATAGTGAAATGAATTCAATAAAATATTTTTTAATAAATATTATTCCATTCAATCACTATCTTAAAATAGATAGGTCTTTCATTAAAATCATGAAATGGTGGGATGAATCAATCTGGTCACATGAAGAAAAAATTAGGAAGATCGAAGGTATGCCTTTGGATTTATCAATGAACCTCAAAGTAAGGTTGACCGCTTTTTTTGTACTAAATCATAGAATTCAAAAATCTTTATAAATTTGAGAATTTGATAGCAATGAGAAAATAGATTTATGTGACTTTAATTTTAAGATATTTATTAGTGATTATCAATGATCTCATGGGAATGGAGATAAAGTAGGATAATTAGGTTTATTTTTAGAGGAATGATTAAAAAATATCCCGAAGGGAGGATCATATAAATGACCACAGGTAAAAAGTATAAGAATAATCATCCAAGAAACTATCTTAAGGGGGAAATGAGATGATTCAAGTGTGTAAAATATGGGTATCAATCTGAGGAATGTTAATCTAGGATGAATAATCAAACTAATAAGAAGGAATAAATTAAGGTTCCAATAATTCCACCACCTATGGTATAATGTTTCAATATCAAGGAACATGGAAACTGTGAATGTTAGTGTACTAAGCTAAGGGTCATTGAGGATAACCAAAAATAGAAACCTCAAAGTCTAATAGATAAAGTACGAGCATATGTTATCACTAATACTAAGTTGGATAATGAAAATGAATTGGTGCTACGTATACTTTTTATTCATTAAATAATATACAATGTTCTATTTTATTCTAACTCTACACATACATTAATACCATAAAATTTTATTTGAAATGTTTAAACCCCACCTCTAGAAATGGAAGTTGACTTATCATTGAAAACACAATGTTGTAAAATTTTTAAATCTCAAGTATATAACTATTCCCAAATTAACATTTATGGAAGGAATATCCCAGTAAAACATTTTATACTCACATTAGTAGAATTTTACTCTATTCTATGAATGGATTGGTTATCTTTATATAGATCAACAATTAACTATCAGGAGAAGGAAATAATTTTTAATATCCCAAATCATCCTCTAATTCTGTAAAAGTACAAGGAGTGGATGCATCTCCTTTGTAAAATCCTTCTCATTCATGGAAATCTTTTCCCTATGATAAATAATATCTTTCTCAAATGATTAATACAAAAGAGTCAATCATCTATGAATACATTCCTATTATGAGGTACTATACATATGTATTCACCAAATTGTTTCATGTCCTTCCCTCTCACAAAGATGTTGAGTTATCTATTGATCTTATACCCCAATATATAACCATATCCAAGAGTTCATATAAAATATCCCCCATTAAAATATAATAAATAATGATGAAACTACAATAGAATCTAGAAAAATGTTTCATACAACCAATTTCTTCACCATGGAGTGAACCAGTCCTCTTTGATATGAATAATTATCAGGAACTTAACAAAATCACAATGATGAAAAAGTATCGCATGCCGCATATTGATGAATTTTTTAATCAACTATGAAAATATCAGTACATATCTAAGGTGGATTTAATACATCATATCATCATGTAAAGGTAAATAAAAAGAATATTCCCAATACTAACTTTTATATAGGGTATGAAAAATATTATTTCACTGTGATACCCTTTTGAATCACAAATTATCATGCAATATTTATGTATTTAATGGATATATACTTTAGATACTACCTCAAAAAAATTATGGTGGTAATTATAGATGATATTCTTATATACTCTAAAATCATGGAGGAACATAGTGATAATTTGAGTACTATACTAAATACATTGAGAAAGGAGAATCTATATGAATAGTAAATTAAATTTTGTTTTGGATGGAGCATGTAACATCCATTGGGTAAGTTATCATATGAAAAGGGATATATGTGGATTCTTAAAAGATAAAGACGATTAATAAATAACCTAGAAAAATATATATAATAGAGATACACAATTTCCTCATATTATATATGTAATATCCATGATTTGTGAATAAGTTCTCATGATTTCCAAACCCATGAACTATGATAAATCATACGGGAGAAAACATTATTAGACATTTGAATATGAATAGGACTTCAACAGGTTGAAGAAAAAGATAATAACTATGCCAATACTCACACTACCCACAAGAGGATATGTATTTTTTATATAACATTATACATAAGAAAGGGATTGGGTTGTATAATCATGAAAAAATATAAAGTGATAGCCTATGCCCCGATATAAATGAATGTTAAAAATTTAGCATACCTGAAATATGATCTAGATATAGCTATCGTAATCTCAAAATTTAATATTTGGAGGCATTATTTATGTAAATAAAATTTTGAAATATATATAGATAATAAGTTCTTAAATTATATATTCACACATGAGGAGATAAACATGCACTAATGACAGTTTTTAGAGCTGATCAAGGACTAGGATTTTTCAATCCATTAACTTCCTATGAAGGATAACATAGTAGAAGATGATACAAGTATAAAATATATTAAAACCTTATCCATGATGAGGATTGAGAAGGTTTTAATCTTATTATATATCCAAATAATGTAATAGGAATCATTAACCATGGAAATAAATCTAACTTTTCTCAAATTATTATTTAACCATTCAATCTATAGAAGATCAAGAATGATCAAAGGGATGATGTGGAGATAAAAAATTTTGGATGTCAAAATAAATGAGAAATCATCATAGTTAAACATTGATAATGGTGTTGTGATAATTTTGACATTAATATGCGTACCATCAAATCCTGAGATAAAGAAGGAGCTATTGAATGATACTTATATCTTAACATTCCCTTTCTATCTAGGGAGAAAAAAGATGTACTGAGATCTCTAAGAGAAATACTGGTGGGATAATTTGATTATTAAGATTTGTTAATAAACATATTGGTTATTAGTATGGAAAAAATAAATGTATAGATTAATAAAGTCTAAGGGTATGATTTAATAGTTACCCATACCTATGTGAAAATGGGAGAAAATCACCAAGGATTTTATTATGGCCCTTATGAAGATATCTAAATAATAGAAATTCATATGGGATTTAGTGTCCCATACTATAAAATCTGATCAATTCATAACTACTCAAGAGATCTTCTCACTTTATCAACTTTCAAATATATAAATTAGAGAAGTGGTGGGGCTGAATGGAACACCACTATAAATTATATCTAATACATATCCATGGTTTTCCTAAAAGTTCTAGAAACGTATTCAACATGCCATAAACACAGAGTTGAACTTCATTACATATTATCACCATAAAATTTTTTAAAAATCTAAAAGTAATATCTATAAACATATTGATATGTTGATATATTTATCTATAGACTTCAAATGAGGTTGATATCATCATCTTCCTTTAGTGCATTTCTCATAAATAACAGCTTCCACTAAAGAATCTAGATGGATCCTTATAAATAACTCTATGAAATGAAATTTAAAACATTAACATAATGTTATAAATTTAGATGAAATAATATATTTGGACCTATACAATTTAAATGAATTATAGATAATGTCAAATCCATTCTAAAAAACCTCTAACGAGCACAGAGACAACAGAAAAGCTATGCTAACAATCGTCGATGGGGCATGGAGTTTGATGATATATATAAAGTGTTTCTTATAATAAATCCATTGAATAGATTCATGAGGTTTGTGAATAAGAAAAATATAATCCCTATATAATTTTTCCACTTTTATATTTTTTATTGCATCATATTTATGTCATATTAACTAGTGATAACACTAAACCTTCATCATATTCCTAACATGTTCCACATATCCCCCTTGAGGAAGTATATACCAAATACCACACATGTATTAATTATAGAGGTATTAAAAAATGAAAACGATATATCTTATGAGGATAAACTAGATATGTTCTCAGATCATAGATAAAAAACGTTATGCAACAAGATAACTCACCTTGTGAAAGTGCCTTGGCAGAACTATACGTTTGAAGAAGCGACATGGGAACCTAAGGAAGCGATGAAACAAAAATACCCTAATTTTTTCTTCTTATTGTTTGAAATAAAATTTCAAGGATAAAATTTATAAATGTAGGAATAATTTAATGACCCATATTTATATTTATGTAATTTTCCTTCTGAATAAACATATGTTCCATATTTATGAGTATAATATAAAACATTCACTACATAATAAGGAAATAAAAAAATTATTATAATAATTCAAAAAATTACATTAAAATATAATATATCCTTAATAAAATTGAAAGTAATAAATTGGGTACATAACCACAAAAATCATAACAAGAATAGGAAAATTTAGATCATTTTGGTCACCTATAATTAACCAACCCATAAACATCACCATCAAAAAGAAACAAAACATTGTCAATGTAATCAACATTTTTGGAAGTGAATAATATGTACTCTTGTGATTAATTTAAATAAATTATGAGCGATGAAATTATGAGGTATTTATTGGGAGTATAAAAAAAATATGATTGTTAGATATATAAATTCTAGAATAGTAACACGGTCATTCAGAATAGTAGCCTAATCATTATAATAGTAACCTCACTATTGGATTAGTAAAACAATACATGGTTATCTTATTAAATAAATAATAATAATAAATTTATATCATAATAAAATTAAAATAAAAGTTTAAAATATGATATAATAAATATTTGACAAAAACATATTTTTTGGAAAAACATATATGATTTATTTTCATTAAAATAAATTTTTATGATAAATTTTAAATTTTTAAATAAGAATTTATTTTCATAATAAAATGAAACAAAAATATTATTTTTATATTAATAATAAAATAATTTTACACATTCATAAGTACTTTTTCTAAGGGTCGTAAATTTGATCATGTCATAATAAAATCGATATTTTTTAATAATTAAGGATTTTATTTAAAAATTACATTTATCATAATTAAGAAATTATTTTGATAAAATTAATTTTAATTTTGGAATCATCATTTCAAATTTGTCTTAGGGATGTTTTTTGGTATTTTTTGAAAAAGAAGAATTTTTGGTGAATAGTAAAATATGAAAAAATGTGGTATTTTACATTATAAGTTAAAAACATGACTAATTGTATATTAGATGGTGTAATAAATCATTATTTCATAAACTCATGAACTAATTAATATTTATGTTCACGATAATCATCATTATTTTAAGTATTGAGATGAAAAATAAACTATTGGATATTATATTTCAAACTACACATCTCCTCCTCTTGTAAATACCACCCTTCACTGCCCAACATATCATAAAACAATAATTCAGTTAGACTATATAAAATTATCCAAAATACCTTATCTAATATATTATAAGTATTATATAGGTTTTTATCTCATTAAAAGACAATTCCCTACGCCCAAGTAGTGTGTTAGAGTAGGATATTCAAAGAAAGAGGAAACTATCTCAATCAATCTCTATTGACTTCTTTTCCTCTTATACCTCTTAAAAATTATTTCAAACCATACTAATATAATTACATATTCATCATAATTATACTTAATTTTTATCATATTTATGGAATAACCATTATATAACACTCTATTATTTATTCTAAAATGAAAATGTTTCATATATTATGGTCGTACCATCACCTCCAAGGAAGACATATTTCATTTTCCATCCCAATATTTATAGATAGTTTTAATAATAATTTTATGGTTATATACGTGCTTAATAACTGTATTATGTTTAATTTAATATTTTTTAATGTGTAAATAATCATAAATTTTGAATAAAATAATTGAAGTTCATTATGGATTGGAAAACCTCCAAAATGAACAAACCATTAAAAAATAACATTTATAATATAAAAAATGTGATTATTTTTTTAAATTATTTGATATTTAAAACTCATTAAACATTTTAAAATAATTAACCCAACATCATAACACTTTTAGAGTTATGGTTTCATTGGATAATAATCTCCACCTTTACTAATAAACTAATGTGGACATGGAACCATGACACTAAAATCCTCAGGATAGTGGGAATAAAGAATATTATTATAAAAACATTAAAGAATAATAATAAATGAAATATACATGAATTTTTTTTGAATCATGTATTTAATAAATTTAATTTTATTATTTAAGAGGTTATATGTATGTATTAAACGAGTTCAGACCCATGGTTAGGGAACTCCCAAAACACCTTCTTTTATTTTGGTTTATGATTTCTCTCTCATTACCTCTTTTTATCTCTCTCACTTCTTAAAAAAATTATTCTTTTATATTCTATATATATTTTCCTTACATATATACCTAGTTATCCTACCTTACTTTTCTAGTGATATACACGTTTTTCAAGTTCCCATCTCACTCTTTTCATTAAAGAAAACCCAATTAATGGGAAATTCTATATTTCATAACACATTTCATATATATATATTTTAAACTATTTTATATTTCATGATTTGTTAATATAATAATTATTTAATGGAAAAATATTCTAATCCATTTCGATAATTAAATAAAACACTGTGTTATTACCTTCATTATATATTTTTTACTTATTTCTTAGACATCGTTTAGAGGTTCCTTTATATACCTACTCCTCAATGATTTATTTTAAAATTTTATTTACATGAATTATACATTAATGAAAAATGATTATTTATTCAATTATAAACATCAATAAATATTTAATCAATTCTTTATTAGGTAATTTCTATGATATACCTTTTGGTTATGATTTGAGGAAAGATTATATAGCCCATTTCCTTCTCAAGGGTTTTTTTCTTATAATTTATATATGATTTATTTTCCTTATTCGGAACACATTTTTCTGTACATATTAAAATTTGATAGGTGGAATCATAATTATACATCCCCTTATTCCTTGGTTAATGTTTTCATCTCATGAGATACTATTTTTGGTGCACGGGAAATAAGCCTATTACATTATTTTATGTTGTCTTGATATTTATCCTTCACCTATGAATTTGATATCATGTTTTATATTGTTTCCACAATATTTTGATACAATGATCTCATGACGTAGTATTCTTTATTCCATGATTCCATGTGATTTTATTTGACTCTCCTCGTTTATAACATTATGGTATGCCTCTTTTTAATGTTTTGACTTCTGTAAATTATAAGCGGTGGTTATCATACTAAATTTTTACAAGATAAAATAGATCTCATCCCAATGGATCAAATAGTTTAGTATTCATGGGAGATTAGATATATACAACATTTATACTTAACATTTGAAAACATTAAATAAAACTTAAATTTATATTGAAAACTTTATTATTTATTCTATTATAACCTTGGAATAATACATCGATCCATTTTTGTTATATTGGGGAAAGGAAAACATAACAAATATTGAACTATGATGCTTTTTAAGGAAAATCATAAATCAGAATCTATCATAGAATAAATAAAGCATGAATAATATGACATTAATAAACAATAATCAAATATTCCTTATAACTAATATCATAAAGGGGTGTTTTAACCACGAATTACATAACAATATAAATAATCACATGTATAATAACAATAATTTTTATAATGATAGAATGAAAAATTTCAGAAAACATGTTAATATCGATAAGTCCATGTACCAATACATCATAAACATACTTTTAGGGCATCATACCAAGACATTATAAATAAATTGGTAGGCATACACTAAATTATTAGGCTCATTTGTCTCATGGGATATACTAATTCATTGAAGGGATATAAAAGGCCTTTCTTGTCACTTAGTAAGTCTAATTCATTCATCATAAGAAAAAAAATTAATAACAACTCAATATATAGTCAACATAAATATTCATATTGAAAAACTAGCATTTGATATGTTAATATTTTTCCCAATCAATAAATAGAAAAGCATGGTCATAATCCATATAGAGTAATATGGTCAAAGGTATGATTACATTATATTCATAATATATAATAAGATTCCTCAAATGATTTTTAAATAGATGAAAATACTTTTAAAATATGACCAGAATATTCCTTGTGGAAAATAAATTTTTTATTTTGAAATCACTTAATTAAAATCGAAAAATTTTAGGAATATTACTGAAAAAATATTATTTAATAATAACTATGGAATCTTGTAAAGTAATCTTAATGTTAGTGAATATTCATGATATATGGAAAAGGCATCTTTATAGTAAGCATTAAAAAAATATTATGTCCGCACCTTGAGTAAAAAGTGCCTCATTCAGAAAATGAGAAAATGATTCCATTGAAAAAAATATAAACAGTAAAAAAAGGGGTAAAAATTAATTTAATAAATAAATTTATAATATTAAAAATATTATTGAAAATATTTTAAATAAAATATAATCCTCGAAAAAAAGGTTCACGACTAAATAGGAAAAATTAAGATGGTTTTCATTAAAAACACTCGTTCAAACTGTTAAGTACTTAGAGAGAAGAAAAAGAAAGTAAAACATCTAATTTCCATAAATAACCAAATGATAAGACAATAAATAATATTTTTAAAAGTTAGATCATATTATTTCATCATAATAAATTTAATCATAAACAATCCTGATAAAAAGTGAGATTGTAACAAAAACCCCTTACAAACTTGGTATCTTTTGAATAAATGGACATCAAAATTTATAAAATGATATGGTTCTATAAATATCACGAATTAAATAAAATATTTTTTCAAAATATATTCATTAGGTATTAATTACATCTTATAAAAAGAAAACATGGTGCACAATACAAAACATGTCTCAAGGATGGAAATTGGAGATGAGTAACCCTTACAAATATCGTAATACTAAAGTGAGAATTAATCAATGAAGATGTTATTTGTAATAAATTTAAATACATATAAAAATTTTGAAATAAAAAATGAAATAATAATAGGTAATTACACACATATAATTTGATTAACATATTCAATAAATAATTAATATAACCCAATGAAAATCAATTATGTTAAGAAACACCTTATCAGAAGTCTGACTTTCCACATACGTACATTATCTTTTATATAATAAACATAAAATTATTTTATAATTCATTGTTAACATTTAAAATTTTATTTCCTTTTTATTACCTATTTTATTTCATTTATTACCATGCCTTATATAGTTATTAAATTTATTATGTTCATATGAGGTTTTTTGAGGATGTTTGGTTCATAATCGCAAAATAACATCAATAGGTTGACCACAATATAATAGTTCTTATTTTCATAATATATAGAATACTATTATTTTAATAATTATAATTTTTATACATTAAATTCAATTTTATAGTCATCCATTTAAGGCATGTATGAAAAATTTATCACATCGCTTCTCAGTGGTGTTAGTCCACACATTCACACGAGTGACGTTATCATATTTTAAAAAGTGAAAAGGTATGAAGGTATATAATATATTATCATTATAGAATAATAATTATGTCATTAATAATATATAAATTCATTCAATATACCATAATAACTAACCTTTTAAGGTGGGGATGTAAATTAAAATACATCACTTCGTGGAGGTGGTTGTCCACATGTACACACAAGTGATGTTTTAATTATAGTGATATAGATGAATAAGAGTTATAGCATAGACATAATAACGTATAATTATAATGGAGATAATTATTTTATTATATCAACATGGTTATGATATAATTGAATAGGGTTTAAGAATAAATAAAATAAAATAACATTGTTAGGAGTTACACCTCTTCTTTGGGAAACGACCTTTAGTGTACTCATTAAGCATTCTAAGTGGTTTTTTGGTGAGAACGGATCCTATAGGTCATGGTTATGATTTTTGGTAAGTAATATTTTTAGATATTGGTTAAGATAAATTACTCAAAAGGTGTGAGTAAGAGAGGATATTGGTGACATTTTATAAGTGAGGGGAGTAGTACAGTTGTAAATATTGAGAATTTTAAAATATAATAAATATCATAATCATTTCATGTGGCACCAAGTGGATATATTTTCGAAATTAGAAAATTTTAAGGTCTAAATAACCCAAAAAAATATACATTTTTACCTGCATTTTAAACATTATCCTTTGGTTGAACCCCCTCAATAACCCATTTTAACCTTAATTGTTGTAAAACATTTTTCACTCTTTAAGGGTCATAAATTTATTAATATGGTGGAAAGAGGCTAAAAAATGGTCCATATATGAAATATTAGACCATTTTTCATCCCAATTTTTCATTTTCAATTTTTTTTACTTTTCAATCTTTTAATAAAATATCATTTATCATAAAATATCACTAATGTCATTTTTGGAACTATTCATTTAATTTGACTTCAATGACATTAATACATAAATGGAATTTGTATATAAACAAATTTAACATCAATTACAATTTATAATTACCTATTAAATTCATGTAATTTCATAATTAATCCAAAACATATTAATTTTATTTTTTAAAATCATTTACCATGATTTTCTACTCCTTTTTCAAGAATTCTGTTGGTGTTGATAAAAAATTAGGTAACTATATTATCACTAAAAATTAAAATTAAATCAACATAAGAAAAATATTTATTTATGTTTAGAAAAATATATTACAATTTTTATAAAATCTTTTTTCCCAACGACAACACATAAGATAAATTAAAAGAAACAGAGTTACATATTGTAATTATCATTTACTTAAAATAATATAAAGCTTATAATCAAACTAAAAAGGAAATAAAATGCTAAATTTTAAAATATCATATGTTTATTGTCAAAAAATAATAATAATAATAAGTAAATAATATTTTAGGGATATTTATATGTCTTATCTCATAGTTTTAACCATGTCTTACCCATTTTACAATTACTGAGGTGAAAATAATTTACCACGGTTACTATTAATTATAACCTAGAATAAAAAGAAACTATTTTCAAAATTTGAATATATTGATTCAAAATATGAAATAAAATTTTTATTATTCAATTTTTATAAGTATAGGAATTTAATTTTAATATAAATACCCAAAACATTATGAAAAATAAATTCTTTTAGGTAAATGTGTTTTTAAGTCTATAAATAAACTTATACAAAAATCAATAATATTGATGATTATAATGAAATTAATTATATTATTTGTATATAAATAATAATTATATTAATTTATTAAAAAATTCAAAAAAACATGACTTTTAAATTACTTTAAAAAAAGAAATAATATCTTCCCAAAAATCTGCATTTTTCACCATTCACTAAAAAATAAATTTTTTTAGAAAAATTCAAATAAATTATAATAAACCTATAATTAAATTACTATTTAAAAATTGATCTATTTTTTCAAATATAATTTATATGTTACAAAAATTGATTATAATATTCATGCACAAAATGCAATAATAACCATTTTTAAAGAAAACATATTTTTGAAGCATAAAATGACTTTATTATCATTCCTTATCAAAAAAATACTTAAATGAATATTTATTAATTAAAATACTTATTGTAATGACTCAAATGTTTCATGTTATATTTTTTGATATTATATGGTTTATTTTTGAGACCAGGTATTGAGACGATGTGCAATTTCAAGTCCTGATTTTCCTAAAATAAATATTTTAAATATATAAAATATATTAAATAGCATGGACATGATGTTTTTTGAAAAAAGTGGAATAAATCTTGAATGAGGGGTTGTATCCAAAATATAAGGTCACTGTTGATTTTAAAATGTGGATTTTACCCTAATCACAACCTAATATTTGTTGGCGCATAAGGTTTTTTTGAAAAAGTCATTGAGAGACTAAATGAATGAAATAAGTTTAATAATATTTTTTTTTGTTTTTTTGTTATGCAGAAACATAATTTCTCATTTAAGAATATAGTTATATAAATTCTTCATGTTCGGCCACTCAATCCGTGGAGATTTCATAAAACTATTTGAGAGATTTCTTGGTGAATGATGAAGGATTGGGATCAAGTCGTTGATCATTACACCAACGAAGTTCATGGTTCTATCAATGATGTAAATGGTAAATTGTTCTTTATCAAAGATCAATCCAAACTATTATTATGATGTTTTTTTTGATTTCCATCCTTTTTCTTAATCTTAGATGAATATGAATCAATTTCATGAAAACAATTGATACGGGTCTCATCAATAGATTTATTTTGATGGAACATTATAATTTTTTTTTGTGTTTTCTACCTTTTAGTTCATCTTCCTATATAAAAACAAAGTGAGGCTAAATGAATAAAGGCCAATGTTTTTTCTCACATATTATGGCTTATGGGTTTCTCCACAATTTCTACACTCTATCATCATTGGTATTCCTTTTGGCCAATGGTTCAAACAAAAACCTAGTTTATGGTCATTATATGACAGTTCTATGGTGAAATAGATCATAATAGTGGGTACGAAATGTGATGGTAGTTGTGGTTAGTGGATTAACATGGACAGTGGATAGATTGATGGAGAATGAATCTAAATCAAGCGTTCCCAATTTTTTCAAGAATTATACGGCATTGAAGATGGAAATTCGAACGACGATTCTATTTTCTCGATCCATTTAAAATTTTAGATTCTATAGAGAAAGTGATGGAAGGACTTGTTCAAATAATTTTATGAGGAAGTGGCATATGAGTAAGAGGAGAGTATAAACCACCATATCTAGAAAATCTTGAGAAACACGACGTGTAAATCAAGATTACACGCCTTGTGGGGCCTATTTAGTGGTGGATAGGTTATTGAGATGAAGATAATGATCACATAACCTTTGACCCATATCACATTGCATGTGACCCCCTTTTGTGAGTCTTATTATGTACATCGTTGTGAAAATTATCATAAGAAGAAGTACACTACCAAGTAGAATTTCATGAACATGGACATGGACATGGCCTGGTGTGAACAGGCCGGTACACGGACACGGCCACCAAACATGGACACAGCCATAAGACATAAGTAGTATTTCATGTGTATCTACACATCGTTTACTTATTCTACACAATGTTTATATAGATACTTACATGTCATGTAAGACTTCACCACATGGGTAGAATTGGGATAGCTGGACACATCATGTACCCCCTCGTACATGTGGTAAAATCACTTAAAGAGTGTCTATATCTCATCATTTCCTTAGTATTGACTAGAGTAGGTTGAGTATTTTCCCTTAGTCCATTCCCTTGATGGTACAGTGTGGCATTACATTCACATCACTGGATTGTGATCCCCTATAGAGGTCGAGTCTCAGATAGAGTTGAGGTGTCCCTCTATGAGAATGGAGTGTGATCCTCTATCATCCTTTATTCCCTAGGTGGATTATATGAGATCATTGTGAAATCCTTGAGTAGGTTGTTGATCCTACAGCTATCAGACTATATCAATAGGGTTTGTGGTATCATTGACATATGATTCCCTACATAGTGGGTTGAAGAAAATTGGGTTTGTGGTGTCCCCTAGAAATTCTAACCAAGACCCCCTATCTATATATTAGGTTCTACATAGACTAGTGATCCTTCATGGGTAAGACCCAATGATCTACAACCCTATTTCGAGTGTCTCCTATGAGGGCTCATCTCATGTAGTGGACTCTCTAGGAACGAGCATTGATTAGAGAATAATCCAATGTATGGATGTTGGTTATGAACTCCTAGTTGTATGGTGTCTTTCTTGATTATATTTGGGTGTTTCATTTATACATTTATTCTTATATATTGTATTGATATGACTATACTTGGTGTTTTTTGTTCAGTGTTTTTCGGGTGTCCTACGAGGCATTGTTATACTCACCCTTTTCATGGGCCCTTCTTGCACTTGTTGTGTCTTATAAATACAATAGACATTTTGACGGTGTCCTATGAGGAAAAGCAGTGGGTGGAGGGTAGCTGGAATATTTTAGAATGGCGTTTTTTATTGGGAGATTTCTTTTGAATTATTCCTTTCCTTGAATTAGGTTGGACTCTTTACAATTTTTGGCTGGGCTTTTATTTAGCCCATTTTTCCAATTTTAGATCATTATTGGCAGACTCTGTTGTGTGATTTTAAAATTTTGAATGCATTGGTTTTACTGGTTTTACATTTAAACATTGTGGGGGCTTGGGGATGTGTATGTGTGTATAGATACTTTAGTATAATTCCTAGCATTTGTGGGATATTCCTACTTGGTGCTTGTTTCCATCTCCTGGCCAATTGAAGGTGGGATTGGGGTAGTCAATGGTTAGAACTATGTGGTTTGGGTCATGATAGAGTGGTATCAGAGGTATTAGGTTAAACCATATGCTGGAGTTGGTGATATTAGATTGGGGAAATAATTTAGAGTTTTTTTAGTTTTGCTTTCAGGCCAGGGACTCTAGTGTTGGTGCAGCAGATGATGTTTCCATACAACAGAACTATGATCACCTACCTTTCCACTTGGTACATATAAACATTGGTTGTAGGGAAATTTTTTGGTACATGCATCATATAGGAGTGGTTTTGTTTTCACATCCTTCTTGAGTTAACTCCCCATATATACTCTTTGATCGTTATACATCTTGTTTTATTTCTAGATTCCTCCACAGAGCCATCTAGCCAAGATTCAATGTCATGATCATGAGGATGATCTACCTAATAAAGCGGCATAGGTATAGGGGCCTATAATGGTAATAGATCCTTCGGGTGGTTTACTAGATATACCAACACCCATTGAGTAGAAGATAGTTGTAGCAATACCAGCAAAGGATGCATACCGGATCAGTGAATTGTATGATTTTTAGAGGTAGCAACCTCCCAGGTTTCAGGGTGAGCTAGACACCCAAGTGGCTAAGGACTAACTAGAGGCTATCACTTTCATTTTTCACCTTGTGAGGATAGCTACTGATCAGATGGAGGTCCTCATAGAATGTATTCTTTATGGATCTACTGGGTGATGGTGGAGCTTAGTGACTCAGTCACACAATGTGACAACTCTTCCTTGGTCAGTCCTTGAGATCCTCTTTACGGAGGAGTTCTATTCAACCACATTGAGATCGGTAAAAATACAAGATCTTATATATCTTCAGTAGGTCAGTATGACTATGTTGGAGTAATAAGAAATATTTACTGATCTCTCATGTTACACATTGAATATGGTGAGATATCAGTCCTTCAAATATCATATTTTTGTGTAGGGATTTCACCCAGATATTAGGGCTTTAGTGATATCTCTTTTCATTCCCTCCAATATTGGGGTGCTTGAGTGGGCCCTGATAGTGTAAAGATTTCTCTATGAGTAGGCACTGGTCATGGGATCTAGTAGTGGGAACATAGTAGCTGATACCTCATTAGAAGGTAGCTAATGACATTCACAGTGATCCAAGAATGTCAAAAGCATCAAGAGCCGGTCCTAGGACATAGGTTTAGTGGTAAAAGGCTCTCATGGTGGATCGAATCAATCGAGGGGTACATTATGTTTATCCTATGATGGTCAGGGATATCTAGCTCATAATTGTATGACCCATCATGTAGTTAAACATGATATGATCAAGGGACCTCCAAGATAGATATGGGGGTAGGAGAATGGTGGGCTACAAGTTGGATGATGTAGAAGAGGTCCTGATAAGACAATAAGAGGTGGATGGAGGTTTGACCTATTGCCACCCCCCAGTGTTCTATTCTAGTCTCATGTAGCTAGTGGATAGGGAAGAGGCCATATGCAAGCTATGGAGGCCTATGACCCCAAGGCTCTAGGGATGATATAATGTATGATCTATGTTTTTCCTAATTTATCTACACTATTGATATACATTGGTCTGATTCATTTCTTCCTTTCCAATTATCTAGTTCGAGACTTAAAGATTCCGGCTGATCCATTCGCTCAACCCTTGTAGTTGGAGACCCTCATAGGCAATGACTCTGTGATTGTGCACTTGTTCTGAGAGTGCGATCTAACTCTTTGAGGTGAGAATTTTTTATGTAATCTCTTCATTGTAGCAATGAGGCCTTATGAATTCATCTTAGGTATGGACTAGCTATCTATACTTCATGCTCGTAGTGATAGTTTTAGGTAGAGGATGATTTGTGTCTGTAGTGATGGAATGAGGTTCTCATCTTTGGCTGAAAAGAAAATCTTGACAGAGTAGGATGATCTCGGGAATATGAGAGTACAACCGATTACTCACAAGTTTACTATCATGACTCTTGGAGGAGTAGATAATTCAGGATATCAGTTTTCTATAGTGGTGGTAGAGTATGAGTATGTATTTTTTGAGTACATACCCAGTTTAACTTCCTATATAGATCTAGACTTCTATATTGAATTGCATCCTGGGAAGTCATAGATATATGCACCAGTATATCTAATGTATCTTACAAAACATCGAGTGATGATGGTGTAGTTGAAGGACTTCCAGGATAAGGTCTTTGTAAGCCCCAGTGTTTCCCCTTAGGTAGCCCCAGTGTTGTTTTCCATGAAGGTGGATGAGAGTTTGAATTTATGTGTGGATTATCTATACTTGAATTAGGTAACCATGAAGAATAAGTGTCCACTATCACGAATCCATGACCTATTATTTAGTTTATAGGGTGTGATGGTTTTATAAGATTGACTTTAGATCAGGCTATCACCAGTTGCAAGTATGGGATGATGATATACTGAAGACGACATTCTCTTGACATTGATGTCTCTGTGAGTACTTGGTGATGTCGTTCGGCATGACAAATTCCCTAGCAATGTTCATGGGACTCGTGAACCAGATCATTCAGACATTCATTGACTGTTTTGTGTTAGTCTTCATCAAGAACATCCTATTGTATTTGAAATCCGAGGAGGAGCACATGATACACTTGAAGATGATCCTAAAAACCCTATGAGAGAAATATATTTATGGTAATCTCTTGAAGTATTAGATTTGGATTCAAGACTTACACTTTCTAGGACACACCATATCAAAGGCTAGAGTAGTAGTGGATCTAGTAAAGGTTGAGGTAGTTTTATCCTGGGTGCCACCCAAGAGTGTTACTAAGGTGCGGGGTTTCCTTGGGTTGGTAGGGTACTATTGGAGGTATATTCCCAACTTCTCCAAAGTGTCATCACTCTTGACATATTTGACTCAAAAGGTGTATCCTTTCATATGGTTGGAATGGTTCTAGATGTTCTTTCAAGATCTAAGGTGGGGGTTAATGAGTACTCTAATATTGATATTCTAGAGGAGGGTGTCGTGTGTATAGTATATGTGATGCATCAAAGACCTGACTTTGATGTTTTGTGATGTAGATCCAGGTGGTTATTTCATATTGTTCTTGTCAGTTGATACCACAAGAGAAGAAATATAGAACCCATTATCTTGAGTTATCAGTGGTGTTCTTTGCATTGAAGATGTGGTGAAACTACCTGATGGGTAAGCATTTTATTGTTTACTCTTACCACAATAGTTTCAAGTATATCTACTTGCATAAGGATCTTAACATGAGATAGTGATGATAGATTGAGTTCACCAGGATTATGACTTTGAGATTGTCTATACTCCTTGGAAGGGGAACATGGTAGCATATTCTCTCATTAAGATATCTTGTTCACAGTTATTGAGTGAGGTGTCAGGGAAGTTGGACTCATTATAGTTATTTTTTATGGATGGAGATGGAGTATCTTACCACTAGTTTATGGTTGTAACCCATCCACTCTCATAGTGATTCAGGGAGGTATAGATTGGGGGTATCAACTGTGAGGCCCTATGTACTCCAATATCCATTGGACATGCTTCTAATAGATTTTCCCAAGGTGGGGAGCATTTTATACTATTTAGAGGAAGCACAATGGTACCGTTGAAATTATGGGAGGAGGTTTTGATAGAGTTTCATATATCTCCTTTGGCGTTATATATAGGTTTATAAAATATTTAATAGGACCTCTAATGTTGAAATTGGGGTCTAAGGATGAAGAAGAGATTTTTAGATTTTGTCTCTTGATACCCTACATTTTAACAAGTGAAGGTTGAGCACAAGGTTCTAGTGTGTTTATCCCAAAGCCATGATATTCCAAAATAGAAGTGAGATGGTATATCCATGGAATTCATGTAGAGATTACCACATACATCTATGGGAAATGTTTCTATCTAGGTGATCATAGACTGACTCTCTATGTTGGACCAATTCCCATCAATTCAAGATCATAGTTCAATAGATATCTTTGGATGCCCTTATGTGAAGGAGATAGTCTGACTCCATGGATTTACCTTGAAAATAGTCTTTGACCATGATTCACATTTCACATACCGGTTATGGAGTGGATTGTAGGAAGTCTTTGGGTCATAGTTACGCTTGAGCACAGTGTTTCACCTGAAGACTGACCGCCAAAAAGAGTGGATCATTCAGGTCGTAGAGGAAATTCTACAGATATGCATGTTGGACATTGGAAATAATTGGGATGATCAGCTACCCTTAGTGGAGTTTGTGTACAATAATATATACCATTCAAGCATGGGTATGACACCATTATAGGATCTGTATAGGAAACCATATAGGTCACTAGTTTTTTGGAATGATCCAAGAGAGTGAGCACTCATGGGCCAAGTGTTGGTGTGATCTACTAAAGAGAAGTTGAATATCATCTAAGAGTGAATTAAGACTATACAAAGCTGTCATAAGACTTATGTGGACCCGTGAATAAGACCTTTGGAGTTCAAGGATGGAAACCATGTGTTCCTGAGAGTCTCACCTCAATTCATAATGAGGATATTTGGTCACAGTAGCAAGTTATCTTTAAGATTCATTGGTCCCTTCTATAAACTATATAGATTTGGTGAGATGGAATATTGTTTATCTCTATTTCTATAGTTAGACTAGTTACACAACTTTTTTCTTGTGTTTTATCTAAGGAGGTATGTAAACAACCCATCGAACATTATCTACTGGGGTGAGCTAGACATCGAGGATGGAGTTACCTTTGTAGAGTACCTGGTGGATATCTGGGATTGGAAGGAGATTATCCTTTATAGGCATTTGATTCCCCTTATGCATGTTCGGTTATGTTATTGGAATCTTCCGGAGAGAACATATGAGTGGGAGACATAGATGCGATCTTAGCACCCTCTTTTATTTGAGTAGGTTTTTCACATTTTTGTAAAAAAATACATAAGGTGTGGAGAAATTAATGACTCATATTTTCCATGTATAATTTTTTGGATATTATATTGATTATTTTCAAGACCACGTATTGAGATAGTGTGTGATTTCGAGGCCCGTTGTGGTTGAAATAAATGTTTGAAATTTATTAAACATACTAAATAGCATGCTTATATATTTTTCCTACAAAAATGGAATAAGTTTTTAATAGAGGCCTGAATCAAAAAATCTTAGGGAACCATTGTGTTTATAACGTATCTTTTTCCTTAGGTGAATCATAATAATTTTTTATGTGAATAATTTGTGAAAAAGTCATTACAGGTATAAATAAATGAAATAAATTAAATAATTTTTTTTTTAATTTTTTTATGCAGCAACCTATTTTAAACTTTCAGTATACAGTTATAGAAATAAGTCATGGTTTTCTACTAAAACCCTAGAGATTTTAGAAAACTATTGTAGATCTTTATTTGAAAATGATGACAGATCAGGATCAGATTGTGGAATGTTGTGCCAATGAAGTTCTTGGATCTCAATAATGAAGGTAACACAAAATCATTCTTCATTAACGATTGCTCCAAACTCAAATAAGGATATTTTTAATTTCCATATCATTTCTTAATCCTAGAAAATTTTGAATTAATATCACAAACAAAATTGATACGTGCAACATCGATAGATTTATTTTGATGGAATTTTATAATTTTTCATTTTGTTTTATCACAATCAATTAATCATATTATATGACAATGAATCAAGGGAAAATGAATAATATTCAAGGTTTTTTCCTCAAATTTTACTGATTATGGATTTCTCACCAATTTCTATGCTTGATCATAATTGATATTCCTTTTGACTAATAGTACGACCAAGAAGCAGATTTCCAAATGCTTCATGAACTTTTTTCAGAACAACAGATCAAACCATTAGGTACGAAATGGAATGTAAATTGCAGTTCGAGGATCAATGATGATGTTGGACGGATCATGGGGGAAAAATAGATCAAGGGTTCCCCCTTTTTATCAAGAGGCATATGGTGATTCTGATGGAAATTCTGAAAATGGTAGTGTTTTTACGATTCATTTTGAATTCCATATTATGGAGAGCAAGCGATAGTAGAGATCGGTCGATCAATATCTGAGATCTATGGAGATATTTCTACTGAAAATTGAGGTGTAAGTAGTGCATGAGGTAGAACGAATGAGAAACCTATGGATCTAGAAAATCCCAAGAAAAAGAGTGTGTAAATATAGATTATACACCGTGAGGGGAATGTTTAGTAGTGTAAAGGATTTTTGGGTGAAGATAAGGATACACTACATGTGACCCCCTTCTATGAGGATCTACATGTTCATCGAGGAGTACATAGGTGTAAGAAGAAGAACATAGCCAAGTGAAATGTCGTGTACTTATACATGGACTCATCCTTGTGTACATGGGTCGATTAATGGACATGAAAACCTTAGACGGACATAGCAAGAATACATGGGAATGACTTCATCTATATCTACATGCTATGTATTTGTTCTACATGTCTTGTATATAGACACTTGCATGTCAATTGTGGCTTTTTCACATTGGTGAATTTGGGATAGTTAGAAACATCTTGTACTCCCTGGTAGACTCCATGTACCCCCTTCAAGAGTGTTTGTAGATACTTATTTCTATAGTTTATACCACTATAGAATTATATTACATTGTTTAATTCCCTTGAGGGAACCATGCATCATTACATCCACATCATCGTATTTTGATCCTCTCTAGATTTCGAGTCCCAAATAGAGTTGAAGTGTCCCTCTGTGTGACTGGAGTGCGATCCTCTATTATCCTGTGTTCCATGGGTGGGGTTTGGGGAATCTGTGTTGCCCTCTTGAGCATGGTGTTGATACTCAATCTAAAAAAATATTGTTAGGTTTAGTGGTATTGTTGACATATAATCCCCAACATTTTGAGTTAATCCAGATTGGGTACATTGTGTCCCCCAATGGTTCTGGGAGTGACCCCGCTAATCTATGTATTAGTGTCTTTTTAGACCAATGAGATTTCCTGGGTAGGGAACAATGATCTATACCTCTTTTTCAAGTGTCTCCAATAATGTCTTAGATTGTGGAGTGGACTCTCCCATAATGAGCATTTATTTTAATAGAATAATGTGGTTTGTAGTTGGTTATAACCTCCTAGTGGCGTGTTATATTTCTTGAGTATATTCGAGTGTTTTTGTTATAAATTTATTTTTATATATTATATTGATATGAACATATTTTTTGATTCATGTTTAGTTTATTTAGGTGTCTTACTGGATATTTTTATACTCACCATTGCATGGGCTTTGCTCGCACGTGTTGTATCTTATGAAGATGAAATCCCTTTTGATGGTGTCCTGGGAGGACAGGGAGTACATGGAGCATAGATGTATCTTTTTATACTGAGGTATTTTACTGAGATCTTTCTTTTAACTTATTCCTCACCCTTGGAGTAGGTTGGACTCTTTACATATTTTGGTTAGGCTTATATTTGGACCCTTTTCTACATTAAATATTGTATTATCATACTCTATTATGGGATGTTATATGTATGCATGACTTGGTTTTAGTTTCTTTAAATTTTAACACTGTGTGGTCTTGGAGATGTGTGTGTGTGTGTGTGTGTTTAGGTACTTTAGGAAAATGCCTCCCATTTGTGGGATATGCCAACTCAATGCTGGTCATCATCCCCTGGTCTAATAGAGGTGGGTCTAGGGTAGTCACAGGTCAGGCCATGGTGGGTTGAGTCATGTCAGATATATAATCTACATATTTCATTAGAATCATTTTTCAATGGTGATTAATTTAATTTATTAAGGAAAAAATATATTTCACACATAAAAATAGTTTTATGAAAAATATATTTTTTACCATCAAACGATTTTATCTTCATTTCCAACCAATTAATAATCAATGTGTGATTGATTATTCATTTAATTAAGGTAAAAAAATTATATATAATTCATAAAATTTTTATTCCTATTTATACACACCAAAATGATGGCTTGGTCATCTCAATAATATTTAAATAATAATTTTTCTATAGTATATCACAGTTGGTTAAATCTTGGTGTTATGTATACTATACACTATTGAATATATTACTTAAAGAAAATAAATTATAAAATATCGGGGTGTTACACTCTATCTACTTATATAAATTTCACCATAATAAGTTTATCTCATTTTTGATAAAAATGGTTTAAACTTTCTTTTAAAATCAATGTTAGAGAGTCAAAGATAAAACATATGATCATGAAATCGAAAAATATTTTTAATATTTAAAAATATAATAATTAAAAACCTAAATCCTAAAAAGGGAAAACAAAACATCCTTTTGAACAGATGAAAAAAAATATGAAGGTCACTGAATAACACATAATTGGTTTCCCAAATAAAGATAACATTGGTGGGAAGTGAAAATATAGACATTGATGATAAAAATAATATCTAATGAATAATAGAGAGTGATATAGAACATGGTTAGGATAAAGTTAATGAACACAAAATCATATATTGTTAAGGGATAAATAATACCATTCATTCACCAGAATTTATAGTTAAAGGATAAAGTTTTATTTCAAGATCTTTTTCCTAGAATTGAGGGAATCTTTCAAAATTAATATAGATAACATGAGAAAATATACATACATTGTTTTTATCGATTCCATGAACAAAATTTAATATTTTGGTTGTGATTAAATAATTTTTTAGATTCTTAATTCATTCCATATTATAAATGATAAATGAAAAAAAATCAAGCTATAAACAGTGAAATTTAATTTCAATGAAATATAACATTCAAAAAATTTACTAGAAGTTATCACTCCTGTAGCAAGACATTTACTAAAAAATGGTTACAATAAGTGAATATAATATCTAAAAGTAACTTTTCACATGAATAAATAATATATATAAATATATAATCTCCAAAACCGAAACAATAATACCAAAATTTCAACATTAATTATTTCATAAATAACTGACATTAAATTTTTTTAAAAATATCCCTGATTAATTTACGATCCTAAAAAAATCAGAAATATTTAATGACATATTATTTCAAAATCAATATAACATTTATATTCAAGAAACATTAATCACTTATAAAGTCACATACAAAAACTATATATACCGAAATTATATACTCTCTAATATATATCAATCTTTTAAATAAATACCCTAAATCACCATAAATAAACAATAAAATAATATATGATTCTATATATTAACATAATCCTTTTTCCTGAAATTATGTTTACCTTAATCATATAATGTTCTCAATAAAATGTACTTATTCAAAAATAACATTAATAACTTTGTCAAGATATCACTTTTTAATCACATGGTTATATATATGATAAAACATATATTCCTAAAATGTAATAACCCTTTTATCCTAAATATCTTTCAACTTATATCCAAAATAGATAAATCACTATTCCACAAATAACATTTTCACTAAAATATATATTACACCAAAGGGTTGTATTATCATATATGACTCTAAAAATATCCTTAATTATCTTAAAATACTATCATATAAAATTTAAAAGGGTTATTTATGCCTTCAAACTTATGATCAACTATAGACTTATCATCCCATGACACATTATGATTATACCATAACATTATGTTATATCATAGGTTTTCATAGGTTCTATCCTCTCATTTAACATAATGGTTCATAATGAAAATGTTAATTAACCCAAGAATATCCCTCGAGAGTGTCCAGAAAGGTGCATAGTCTTAGGCCCACTCATCGTGCACCGATAATGATGGAGTTAATACCCAAGGCACCCCTTTCAGAGTTGTTACCCCTAGGTGCATTTGTTCCATAACCACGTCCACTTTCCTGTATCCAGATAGGGATATATTTTCATGAAAAAAAACAAATGATCTATAATTTATAAAAGCTTTATAATATTACCATATACTTATACCAATCTTTAGAATCTATCATAATGTTATGCTCTCTAATCTATTTTTTCCCTAAATATATTTCCCAAGGGTCCTAATAAACCTCATTTGATACCAACTATAACACCTCGACTCCAGTAACCTGGTTTCGATAGTTATCTTAATACATTGGTACAAGATACAATATATCACATCCTAAAGGATCAAATAACTTAGAATTATTAGGAGTTTATATATATAGATGATTCTTATATTACATTAGAAAACATGATAATTAAAATTAAAATTATAGTGAGGACATTATTATTTATTCTTGTATATCCATGGAATAATTTATAGATCTATTATTCATGTCCTAGTGAAAGGAAAACATTGTAAATTATGAGATAAAATGATTAGTAAAGGAAAGAATACAATAGAAGATATCAGGGAAAAAATAAAGCATAAATAATTTGGTAGAGATAAAAAAAATCAAATATTTCATATAACTAATAATATAAATTGGTAATATCCCCATGGATTATATAACAATATAAAAAATCACATGGATAATAATAAATAAATATATAATTATATAATTCATAATATCGAACATTATAATCTTATCATCAAGACCTAATGTCGAGACATCATAAACATACCATCAGGGCATCATTCTAAGACATTATACGTAATTGGGCAGTCATAAAATACCAAATGATGCATCAAGGGGGTATAATGGTCCCTTACCATCACATAGAAAGTATAATTCATTCATAATATGAAATAAATTAATAAAAATTAAATATATAATCAATATAACCATTAATATTGAAAAACTAATGTACAAAATGTTTATGTTTTCCCTAGTTAATAAATAGAAAAACTTGATTATAATCTATCCAGATTAATATGTTGTGTGGTATTATTATATTATATCTACAATAAAGAAAAATATTAATCAAATCATATTTACATAGATGAAAATATGTTTAAAATATCACCATAATATTTTTTCTGGAGAATACCCTTTTCATTTTGAAACGACTTATTTAAAATATAAAAACTTCCCAAATATTAGGAAAACCATTTTATTTGAAAATAACAATGTAAAACTTTAATGTAATATTCAAGGAAAATAATTTTCATGGTTGTGGGAAAATATGATCATTCATTAATCATTAAAACAGAGATTATATTCACACATTAAGTAAAAAGTTCCTCATTCAGAAATTTATTAAAAGATTTCTTTTATACCAATTTATTTAAAGTAAAACATGGGTAAAATGAATTTAATAAATCATTGGATAATTTTAAAAATATTATTTAAAACTTGTTAAATAAATATACTCATGGAAGAAAAATATTCCTAACCAAATACAAAGGAAAATTTGGTTTTTATTAAAAATATTCTTTCTTACTATTGTGTAATTAGAGAGGAACAATGTAAAAGAAAACTTGTAATTTATAGAAATAATCAAAGTACAATAAAAGACATAATATTTTTTAGTGATATATCATATAATTTATTCATCATAAATTTATGTATAAATAATTCTGGTAAAAAGTGAGATTATAACATAATACCCTTACGGATTGTTAACATTCAAATAAAAGTCCATAAAAAGTTATAACATGACATGTTTTTGTATATCCCATAAATTAAATCAATTATTATGTCAAAAAATATTCATGGGTTAGTAAGTACATCATATAAAATAAAACATAGTACACAATATGAAACATGTCTCATGTAAAAAAATTGTAGACGAGAAACCCTTTAAAAGATTATGACATTTATGTGAGAATTAATCGATGAATTTATCATGTGAAATAAATTTGAATAAAAATAAATAAATTTTAAATAAAACATAAATAATTAGAGATAATTATAAAATATTCTTAGAATATCATATAAATGATTAAGCAATATTACCCAATGAAAAGAAATTGAGTTAAAAAACCCCTTACCACAAGTTTGACTCACTGCACACAAACATAATGTATAAAAAATTATATTAATTTCATAATTTATTAAGAACCTTTTTAGGTGTATTAACTTGTTATTATCCATTTTATTTCATTTATTACCATTTATTATATAGTAATTAAATCAATTAATTTCATGTCAATCATTTTGAGGATGTTCAGTTCATAATCGCTAAACAACTTCTAAGGGTAGACCAATGTTGAAGGGTTCATGGTTACATAATATAATGAATACTAATCCTGATATAATTATAATTTTCATATATTAAATAATTTTTTAATCATTATTTAAAGGTATGAATGAAAAATTAACTACATTACTTCATGGAGTTGGTAGTCCATACATACACAGGAGTGATGCACTCATTATTTAACGGGTGGAAGGGGAAGAATGTAAGTAGTTTATTATCATTACAAAATCATAATTATATAATTAGTATCCAATATTTTAATTAAATTCATCACAATAATTATCCTTGTGAGGTGATAATGAAAAACAAAACTCATCGCTTTATGGAGCTGGTGGTCTATGTGTACGCATGAGTGATGATTTCATTTCCCATAAAATAAAAATAGAGATGACTAATGGTTATAACATAGAAATAATAAAATATATTTTTATTATAGATACTGATATTATTATATCAACATGGATATGATATATTTTAAGGAGTTATAATAATAAATTAAATTAAAGAAATTAGTTAAGAGTTATGTCTCTTCATTGGGAAACCACCTTCGGTGTACACATTAAACCTTCTAGGTTGGTATTTTGGTGAGACCAAAGATTCTAGATAATGTAGAATATTTTTGGTAAGGTATTTTGTCATATATTTTTTAAGATAAATGGCTCCAAAAAAATTTAGTAAGAGAGGATAGTGGGTTTCCTTTTATAGGTGAGGGGAGCTGCACAATACTAGATATTAAAAACATTAAAATATAATAAATATTGTAATCATGTCAATTGGAATAAAATGTAAATAATTTTGAATTTAATATATTATAAGGAATAAATAAATTCAATAAATTAAATTTATACATATTTTAAACCTTTTATTTTGGTTTAACCCCCTCATTAACCCCAATTAACCTTATCTGTGGTAACACATTTTTCACTCTTTAAGGGTTATAAATTCCTTTATATGGTGTAAAGTGGATCAAAAAGTTATATGGATGATATTTTTGATTATTTTCCATCCCAATTATCCCATTTTATTGTTTTTTAATTTAAAATCATTTGATAATAAATATTTTATCATATAATATCATCATTCATTTTTGGAACGATTCATTTTATTTGACATCAGATACATAAAGACAGCAATGGGATTCAAATATAAGAAAATTAACCACTAATTATAATTTATAATTACATATTATATTCATTTAATACCACAATTAATCCAAAACAAATTAATTTTATTTTTTAATATGATTTTCCTTGATATATCAACTCCTTCCATAAGCACTATGTCAACGTTGCGTAAACATTTAAGGTAATTATACTTTTAGTATAAATAAATATTAAATTACCATCACAAAAAATAATTTATTTATGTTAAAAATAATCTTTTTTAATTATTCATAAAATATTTTTATCTCAATTCATACACATAATATAAATTAGAATCAAGAGAGTGATATTTTTATAATTATCCTTTACAAAAAATAATATAATGGTTATAATCCAAGGAACATGGAGAAATATTTCGCCACTACCAAATATTATATGGTTAAGGTCCAAAATAACTCATATGAATAAATAAATATGTGTTTTTGAGATATTTTTAGCACTAATGTCATGTTTTTAACTATATTTTACCTATTTTACCCTTACCGAGGTGATAATAATTTACCATCGTTACTAATCATTATGAAAAAATATAAAAGGAAAGTATTTGCCAAATTTTAACCTCTGAATCCACTTTTTAATATTTAATTTATATATTTTTAGTAAA
The DNA here is from genome assembly GCA_963277665.1 of Viscum album. Taxonomy (NCBI): domain Eukaryota; kingdom Viridiplantae; phylum Streptophyta; class Magnoliopsida; order Santalales; family Viscaceae; genus Viscum; species Viscum album. The sequence goes on from OY728131.1 coordinate 270,689,703, forward strand.
TTAATTCTAATATAAATCCATAAAACGCAATGAAAAAGAGTTTTTTAGAAAAATGTGTTTTTAACCCAAATATGAACATTTACCAAAATAAAATATAATGATGATTATTATGTGATAAATTATATTATGTTTGAGTAAATTATTATTATATTAATTTAAAATAAATAAAAAAAATAATGAGAATTTTAAATTACTTATTTTAATGAAAATAAATTACAATTTTTCATAAAATGACCTTTTTCAGTATCCACTCAAAAATAAATATTTTCAGAAAAATAAAAAAACATCCTAAAACTAATATAAAACAATGATTTAAAAAATTATATCTATTTTTTATATTAAAATTTATAAATTTGTTAGAAGTTAATTATAATATCTTCATAAAAAATTCATTAAAAACCTTTTTTAAAGAAAATGTATTTTTTTAATCATAAAATAAATTTATTCTCCTTAGTTGTATAATAAACATAATTATATAAATATTATTTAATAAAATTTTATATATATTCTTAATATTTAATTATAAAAAGTTATCAATAGTTTTTAATTAAATCTATTAAGGTAAAAATACATTACACATGGAAAAAGAGTTTTATGAAAAATATCTCCTTTACCTTTTAAATATTTTATCTTAATTTCAAAAATATTGATAATCATTGTTTGATTTATTATTCATTAATTTTGTGAAACATTTATATATATAATAATAATATGTCTATTCTTATTCATACCTTCGAAACTAATGCCTAGGTCATAACAATAATATTTAAATAATTAGATTTTCGTAGTATATCATGGTTCATTTAATCTCTATGTTGTGTATACCAAGAGTAATCAAATATATTACATAAAGAAAATATATTCTGAAATATTTGGGTGTTACACTATTGACTCATATTTATAACTAATTATTATGTTTGTTCTCTTACTAGGCTTTATAGCTCACCCTTTTCATTATATAGATATATATATATATATATCCCATGGCTATCCTTTTTAGTAATAAAAGAAGTATGATAATAAGCAATATATTTCAGAAATGGAAATAATGTTGATGTATTTTGTAACCCTCTAGCTTTTATTATAGTAATCATTTCTTTCAAGAGAAAAAATAACACAATACACATAGTTTTATTCAAGAATGTGATGAAAACCTAAATTATAAAAAAATTATATTTAATTTGATAAATGAATTTAATTTTTAATATTTATCATGTTTAAATTATATTAGGGTGAATTTTTAAGTGTTTTCAGAAATAGTTCATTTTTAGGTGAATAGTGAAAATACTGATTTTATAAAACAGTATCACTTTTATGAAAATATAATAATATAAGAATAACATGAAAGATACTGAACCATTTTTTTATAAAAAATAAATAAATTATTTTTGATATATTTCATTTAAAAATAAAAATTTGATCTTATAAATATATGCTTAACATTTTAGAGATCTAAGTAATGTTTTTTTCCCAAATGAAAACTATTTTTCATTATTTTGACTTAAAAAAGTATTTATATGATTTATTTTAGTTTTTTTATTTTAAAGAAAAATGATTCTTCTTTTATTTAAAATAATAGAATTAATTCCTTTGGTATAAAAATTGTATTTTATTTTAAAAATGCATTTTTTCACTAAAACAAACATTTTTCTAAAAAAAATTAGTTTCATTTCGCACAAGTAAATTAAAATTATTTTTTTTACTTATAAAAATGGAATATTTTTACATATATTCCATATTGATAATACTAGTAAATAATATTAGGTAATATGGTCAACTTAATTTTTGTTCATAATGAATATTGGAAATAGTAAATATTTGTTTACACAGTTAAGGTTAAAATGGGTTTAGTAGAGGGATTAAACAAATATATGAGGATATAAATTACAATTAAACTTGTCTAAAACATAATTTTTGAATGTATATATACATTAACCTTATTAAATTATAATATTTGATAGTGTTTATCCACTTTCACAAAAACAATCCTTTATATTATTTAAATATTTTAATTAATTACAAGGGTTTCCCTTCCCTGACTTATAAAAGTCCACAACTTATCCTCTATTATTCACACCTATTGAGACACTTATATAAAAAATTCTCTAAAAAAATACTTTCCCAACCTTCCTCACCATGACATATAGGATGGACCAACCAAAAAGGATTAATGTGTAATTCAAAGGTTTTTTTAAAGAAAAGGTATAACTGTCAACCAATAGTATTCATTTTATTTCAACTTCTACCTTCTTAAAGTAATATACAACCATTATAATATAATTATATAAGTATATTCAGTATAATTAAATTTTATTATTCTAGTTTTCAAAATCCCATATCCATCTCCTTTTAGTCCTATGGAAAACAAAAACATTTCATATGTGTACTTATGTCTTACTTTCTTCACATAAAAATGTGATTAATTTTCCATGTCTAACGTTCATGGATGATAATAAATATGTATATAATGAATATGTATTATATTTAAATCTTGATTAATATTTTTTATATGAATTAATAATAACAAATATTCATGAACTAAAACTACCAAACCAAAACCTTAAAAATGATACAATAAACACTCAAAAACAATGATTTTAATAATGAATTAAAACTAAAATTGTGTTAAAATGTTATATGTGGGTAATTTATGATATTATAAGTTTATATATGGTTCAAATTTAGAATTATAATAAATTTAAATTTTTTATACATGAGGCTAAATTCACTTAAAAATCAAGTTAGACCAAAACTAAGGGTTTATTTCACAATCTAATCATTATTCCGGATTGTCTATGTTTAAACATTTATGGGTGGAATTATATGATATTTCATTATTAAATCCCATAAAATTTATTATAATAAGGAAATTTATATAAATTACATGTTTTATTTTCATTTTACTCTTTCAAAATACAAAATAATATTTTTAAGGAAAACTGACTTTGGGTTTTATTTGAGTTTGGAATCTATTAATTTCATATCTATATATTTATTAAAATGTGTTCAATAATGTTTTTATAATTCTCCAATGATTTATTAAATCCATTTTTACCCATTTTTTAACTTTTATAAAAATATTAAATGGAATTTTCTAATTGTTTTCTGAATGATGCACTTTTTACTGAATGCTTGAATATAATATTTGTTTTAACATACACCATATAAGTGAATTTTCCTACCATCATGAAAAATATTTGATTTTAATCTTAATTTATATGTTTCCATGGTTATTTATAAATAAAATTTATTCCCTAATATTTTGTTAATGTTTATATTTTAAATATGTTATTTCAAAATTAAATGGGTATTTTCCTCAATAAATATTCCAATTGTATTTTAAAATTATTTTTATCTATGTAAAAAACATGGATGAATATTATGATTCAATGAAGATATAGTATAATTATACCATCCAATATATTTCTTAGGATGTATTATGATCATTTTTATTGAGGCAATTATTTAAATTTGATATACTAGTTCTTCAAATACAGAAAGTTATTAATTATTAAGGAATATTGATTATGATGTATTGTTTATTAATCTAATGAATGAATATGAATTATTAAGTTATTAGGGGGACCTGGAATTATATATCCACTTAATGAGTCAATATGCCTCATGATACAGAACATTTTGGGTATTTATTTAAGGCCTTACCCATTTATGTAAGATTTATTGGCATAAGACCTTGATCGTAAGGTTATGTTGTCTATAATTTTTTATTGCATCATTATAAAATTAGTTATTGATGTCCATGTGATTATTAAAATAGTTATGTTATTCATGGTTAAGTTTAAATATCATGTGATTATTTATATTTCATTTTTTGTCATCATTTATTCCTTTCATATTATTGATGTATTATTTATTATATGATAGCTTCTATTGTACATTTTCCCTTATTAAGAATATGATCCCACCCCTTTATTTTGTTTCATTTACCCAAGAATCCCAGAAGAGTAATATAACTGATATATATGGATATACTGGAGATAATAATAATTTCGACAAAGAAAACACTATGTTATATTTTATTTTCTAAAATCTAATGTTAGATTCAATATTTGATATGTTTTTCCAAGACTACTATACTATTTTATCCCTTGGAATGTGATCAAATTTATTATCAATAACTATCCCAAATACCCTGGTACTCTAATCCCCAAGATATAAGTATCATAGACTGAAAAGGCATTATTGATCCCTATAGATTGGTTATTAGAACCATACATCATATAATAATAAAGTGGGAATTATTTTTCTTGAAAATAGTAGAAGATAACAAGATATAGTATATATATAAACACTCATCAAGGAGAATGTACTAGAATTCAAATAAGTAAAACAGTTCCCAATTAGATAGATAAACAACTCAATGAAACATTAACCCAAATTTTTAGCAACAAACCAATGAAATTATCAAAAAACCCTATGTAATAAGTGGACCTCAGATCCACTGGTCACAATCATCACTCCATGGTCTAAAGTATCAAGAACATCCAGCACCTCCATGTTGTGTTTTTCTTTTTCTCAGATCTGTCATAAGAAAATATACAAAATTTCGAGGTCAAATGTAGGGTGTGAGATATAAATCATAGTATGGTCTCACAATGTTTTCCATAATAGATTCAATAACAATAAACTAATCAGGATTTCAATTTAAATTGAATAGTGCATGACATATCATATAATTTTTTATTTAAATGAAAACATGATTTCTTTTCAATAGATGGAAAACATTTAAAACATACCTAAAATAAACATTTTATATAATATAATTTATATAAATCATTTGGAAGGAGTAATAAATTAATAAAAATAATGGAAAATATAATCAAATCATATACAAAAAAAACCATGGTCAATTTCTCTAATGTATATTGGTTTTTGGATATAAGATCCTCACACTTATCAAATCAATGATCTTTGATAATCATGTGTGCACACATCCTTAGGTATTGGGATAAATATGATTCATCAATATCACATCCTGGATAATCATTCCAAATTACTTTTTTGTTAGTGTTTCCATCATCAATCCATTTTTATGGGATCAAGATCCTAGCATTATTGTCTCAATTAACCTACTAAATATCCAAGATCACATGTTTTCAATAAGTCAATAAATAATGGTAAAATAGTCTTATTTCATATTAAACAATCATTTACAATTCAATTTCCCAATTTTTAGTATCAATATTCCAATTCAATTTCAAAAAAACAAGGGTTTTTCTTTATTACATGACTTTTAAATCCTAATAAAATCATGGGATTTCATCATTTTAATTTAACCCGTTTTCTCAAAAAAAAAATCAAATAATTTCATCAATTCCATTATCAAAAAAATTTATCAAAAACCAATCCATCATTATTAAAATTCATACCACAATTCCAATGGGATTAGAATTGGGGGGTTTCCTCAAAATCCATGTCATTTCTAATTTTTCAATCAAATCATTCCAAATCAATGTTTTCTAAATTAATTGAAATCTATTTTAAAAAAATCAAGAAAATCAAGGTTTCAATTTCATGGAATATTTTAAATGGAACCACCTACCTTTAATCATTGAATCAAACAATCAATTCCATCAACATGAACTCTAATAATTATCAAAGACCAAGAATATCAACAAATCGTACCTAGAATCAATATATATCATGTAATGTATTATATTCATGAAAATGGATTTTATATCTATCAATAACATTATGATCTAACACTCTTTAAAGAGGATAGAAAGGAAGATCAAAATAAAACACACAATATGAATTCCACTTACTGGAGAGGAATCAGATCTTCCATAGGCACTCTGATTCACCAAATGCGGAGGTTGGAGGGGAAAATATCACTTCTTGAGAGCCTTTAAGGACCAAGGCTTTTAGTTTTGGTCGAATTTTGTTTATTAGAATTTAAAACTAGGGTTTTCCATTTTTAAAATAATTTTTAACGTAATTAAAAATCATGCACACAGTTTTTTGAGGTGGTTCTTATGGTTAGACAATCCTTGCACTCATACTGTGCACCCCTGCTGGACTTTGGGATAGAGTGAATAGTTTATCCAAACAGTTTTACTAAACATGAACCAATATTGAATACCCTCACTATCTGAGGGTGTACAATTTGGAGGGGTTGGTCACATTGTTATACAAACTGTGTACCCCCTTCCAAGGGCTTACAATAGGGTGCATGGTTTACTAGGCCAAACTGTATAGTTTTCCCTTACCATACGCCAATGATGTATATCTTAAAGGGATTCCAAAATTCTCAAAATTTGACCCAAAACAAGACCCAACAAAAAGGATATCAATAAACGCTCAAGGGATATCTAAAATAATTTAATAGGATATTACAACCCCCCACCATAGAAAAATTTTATCCCTAGAATGCTTATCAAGGAAGATCCATATCAAAACGGTGAGACCATTTATATCTAATCAACACCTCCCACTCCCATGTCACATTTGAATCAGAACCATGATATCATAGAACACTAACCAAAGGTATTGTCATCCAATAAAGAACCTTTTTCTTAGAATCAAAAATCCTGACAGGATGTTCAGTCATGGATAAATTAGGCTCAATATCAAGATCATCCCATCTCAAGATATGAGAAGGATCAGAAAGATAATTTGGAAGTTATGATGTGTGGAAAATGTTTTGGTTCTAATTCAACTATATTGTTAGTGATAAATATTATTCCACTTTCTACACATACTTAACAATCAAGAAAGGGACCACAAACCTCAGTATAATATTTCACTATTTCCTAAGTTGTCAGTGACCTGGAAGAGGTGAAACTATTAAGAACACCTGATCACCAACCAAAAACAATAATTGTTTTTTATGATGATTAGAATAATATTTATATATACTTTATGTTTTTCCCATTATTTGAAGAATCAACAAAATTTTAGTTATCCTCTCTTGGACAAAACATGTCCCAACCAAGGAATTTTCACCAATCCCCAACCAACATAGCCGATATGTATACAGGTGTCCATACAAGGCCTCAAAGGTATCCATATGAACATATGACTAGTAACTGTTTTTATAAGAAAAATCAACTAGTCACAAGTGTTTATCCCAAGGTCCACTAAAATTGACTATGCATGCATGGAGAATGTCATTAAAAATCTATATATCCTGTTCTATCAGCCATCCTTATCTATATGATATGTCATTCTCAAGCACACATGAGATCTCATTACCTATTAAGAACCTATCCAAAAATGAGAATTAAACCAAGGATCCCTATCAGAGACTATAAAATCTGGAACACCATGCAACCTGAAAACCTCATATACATACAGTCTTCTGAAGTCATCAAATATTGGTTATATCATGGATGGGTATAAAGTGATATGATTTGGTCATTCAATCAATCAAAACAAATAACAAGTTATTATACTAAGAGATATGATGAAAAACAACCAATAATTCCATAAAAATATCCTCCCAATTCCAATTTGGCACTAGATGGGGTTGGAGAAAACTCGACGGTATATGGTGCTCATCCTTGACCTGTTGCCAAGTATAGTAGTGAGAAAAAATTCAGTAATGTCTCATCTTATACCTAACAACCAAAATCATTATCTCATGTCATATAACATATTCATGGTAATAGGGTGCACATTCTATTAAGAAATATGACAATATCCCATCCTAATCATCCTCATGGAAGAATACACAATTTTCTAGTTCTATATATATTGAAAACCTTCAGTGGAGAATAACCACTAGTGTTGGTCTTCCCACCATAAAGAGAGTCTCTAATGCCACAAAATGCATCATCGTGACACTGATCCCAAATAATCATATTAATAAGTGAGTATTTCAACTAAAAACTAGTGAAAATAACCTAAAAATCAATCTCCTAGACTCCCAAGTTTTACTAAGTAAATAGAGACATAAACTTCAACTCTTTTGATGATTCTTTCATGCAATGAGTCATATGTTTCCTTCTCAAAGCATCAACGATGACGTTCCAATTTATTAGGGTATAATAAATGTCAAAGTTTAATGACTTCATGTACCCCACCCAACACCTTTGATAGAGATTCAAATATTTTTTAGAGATGAAATATCTTAGGATTCTATGATTAGAATAAATGGTAATCTTTTCTCTGAAGAGGAAATGTCATAATCCTTTAAGATCATTCATCGTGTTTAGGAATTAATGGTCATGGGTTGGATAATTATTCTCATGTGGACTTTGTTTTATAGATCTATAGTCTGCAACATGATCACCCTTCATAAGAACACATCCCAAACCTGAACATGATGCGTTATAAAATACCATATAGCCCTTCTCAACCTCTAGAAGAGTTAATGCTAGTGTAGAAGTTAATACATGTTTCATCTCAATAAAATAACTCTAACACTTATCATCCCAAACAAACATAACTCTTTTCCAAGTGATTGTGATCATTAGAGAAACCAACTCTGATAAATTTCTTGATTTTTTTTGTAATACCCCACTAAACCTAGGAATCTTTAAATCTCAAAAATGTTCTATGATTGTTTTCATGTCATTAAATCATTCACTTTATCAGGATCAACTAAAATAACATTTTTTGAGACAATGTGTCCCAATAAATTCAATTTTATAATTGATAAACTTCATTTAAAGAGCTTTTCATAGAGTTAGTTATATCTCAAAATTTCTAGTACTATCATCTGATGGCATGCCTAATCCTCCTCAGTTTTAGAGTAAACTAGTATGTCAGCCACAAATACTATAATTAATGTGTCAAGGTACTCATGTAATATCTTGTTCATTTATGCCTTAAAAACTATAAGATCATTGGTTAGAACAAAATTTTTAATAAGATACTCAAAGTGGCCATACCTACTCCTAAAGGAGGTTTTTTGGATGTCAAATTCCTTAATTCACAACTGATGGTAGCCAGTCTAATGATCCAACTTTGATAACCACTTCACCCCTCTAAATTTGTTAAATAAATCATTTATCTAAGGATTTTGATACTTATTCATTATTGTAACTCAGTTAATAGTCTGGTAGTCAACACATAGGTAAAGGGAACTATCATATTTCTTTTCAAAGATAACTTGTGCCACCTAAGGTGACACACTCGAGCATATAAATCCATTCTCAATAAAATTATCCAACTATGTATTCAAATATTTCAACTTTATTGGTTCTATATAGTATGAAGTAATATACAATAGCTGTTTACTAGGTACTAAATTGATAGAAAACTCCATCTCTCTTACAGAGGTCATGCTAGAGAAATCAAATGGCAAAATGATTGGAAACTTAATGAAAACTAGTGGGAGATTATCACTCAAAGATTATAACTACATGTCAAAAAAACATTGATATTACCCTATGAAAATATGAAATATATGGTTTGAATCTACTCCATCTCAGGTCCCATTCTCCCTAAAAGGAATGGAATACCCCATCTGACATAGTAACGGATACCCGTTAAAGATAATAGTCAGTCTTTTCCTAATGATAAATCATCAAATCCATCCCGAGAATGACATAAGAAGATTTCATGTTGAGGAACTTAAAATTTAAATTAATCTCAATCTATGATTAATAGAAAACACAAGAATGACATTGAATACCCTGCTCTTTCTTTATTTTGAGGGATATAGTAATATCCATCACAAAAAATGAATGCTCCATTGGAAGGGTTATCAAATCAACAATGTGAGTTGATATGAATGATTGAGATTCATTGGTATCAAATAAACATGTCACTAAGGATGAATTTATAATGATGGTACCTCTCATAGTCTCTAGACCCATATCAACTTCTTCAAGATACTCTTATACTATGTAAAGAAGCTTCATTCTAGATGCATGCGGTAGGAACCCCATTGTTATTGAAGCATTTTATTTAACTATAGTAAATTTAGCTGTAGATGATCCTGGTCCACTACATGGCTTGGAAAATATATAACAATATTTCTACAAGTGACATGAGCAACCACATGTACTATAGAACCTGACATTCTTAGTGCAAGCTTGTTTCTAATTCCCAACCTTACCACACTGGAAGAAATTCAAAGATACTCTACATGGCACTGAAGTATTTCTAGAAGAACCCTTATATCATGATCCATCATGAGACTCATCACACTTCTTATTTTCATTAATTGAAATAAAAAAACTTCCACTAGGAGAAAAATTAAATCCCTCTAACCCTGAATTACCATCTAGGTCAAGCTCAACCATCAACTCTCTATCCAGTACATCCGTATAAGAATATAGATTTAGAATGAAAACATGGGATCTTATATCATCTCTAATTCCCATATCAAATAATAATTACTTCATATTTTCATTATCCTTAATCGCAATAGAAAACTAAACTAGCTCAGCAAAGCAGTTTGTATAGTAATTCCTGGGATTTTTACTTTGGAGTAGATTAAGACACTCCATTGACATTGAAAAACCCATGTACTCTAGATATAACTGATTAGTAAAAAGGATTTTTTATGTATTTCCACTCCAATACTTCATGATTTTTCATTATCACCATCAAATACCTCAATATTTTGTTATGCCTCTCAATCTTGAGAGGTAGAACACTTCACTTTAATTGAATCAGGTGTTTCTAAGAAATCAAAATGTTTCTCAATTCCATTCATACAATACTCATCCCCATGAAGATTAATATATCCTTTAAATATGGTGTCTTCTACAAAAGAAACTCTTTTTCATGATCTCTAAATTTTTCCCATAGAGGTTCCATGACAGGATCCTAAATGGGAAAATGTGTATATTCCATTCCTAGAGCTTGTATAGAACACACCACTATCTCAATTAGATTTTATTCAACTAGAGGGTTCTATTTCCAATGTTCATTGGATTCTCCCTCTTCAGTTAAGTTCAAATATCTTATTTGAGTAGTGATTCTATATACCATCAACCAAAAAAATTAAAACATTAACAAAGACACTCAGATCAGCAACTCAAATGGGAGTAAAAAAGATTCAATTCCACTAAATAGAGTTCAAAAGTAAAGTATTTTCAAAACACTCAAATAAAAAAGGTAAAATACTAGAAATTAATAAAAATACACATCAAATACACTTTTCCCCACTACCCATAGTTATTGAAGGATTTTTATGATGAGGTCATTCTTGGGAATCACTGATAACTACCTCCCAAGTCTCATTAATCTTACCTCTTGTCTATCAATAAAACCAAGACAATATAATGATGTCAAGAAAATAAGACATACCTCCCTATGATAAATGTTTCTCAAAAATCATATTTGATACCCCAGTACTCTGATACCCAATTCATCACTGACATAACCTGAAGGGAATTCCTAGTCCTCATAGGTTGGTGACTATCACCTAGCATCAAATAAGAATAACGTGGTAAGAGTTATTCCATAAAATGGTGGAATATAAACAAGATAAGTTGGTATGTCAACACTCAATGAGAAATTACCGAAATTAAAATAGGTAAAATAGTACCCAATAAAATATATTACGAAATTAATGAAGCATTAACCCAAACTTCCATAAAAAACAATGAAAGTATCAAAAAAAACTTATGTACCAAGTGAACCTTATATCCCCCAGTCACCATCATCACTCCATGGTCCTAAAGATAAAGAACATCCACCACGTATTAGTGGGTTTTTCCCTTTCCTCATACCAGGAATAAGAATATCTACAAATTCCCAAGGGAAAATGTAGGTTGTGATATATAGATCCCATTAGGGTCTCTCCAAGTGTTCCATAACAGTTTCCATAAAAAAACAAAAAATAATTACAATTTAAATAAAATAGGGCATGTAATAACATATCATTTTCATATTTAAAATAAATAATGGTTTCATTTCAATAAACAGAAAATATTTCAAACATGGATTAAATAAACATTTTATATAAAACCATTTATATAAATCAATTTTCATGATTAAAATAGTTCCATATATAAATGAATATATTATCAAATCATACACAATAATCACTATTTTCATCTTCCCTAAAGTATGTTTATTTCTAGATATAGGATCATCACAATTCTCAAATAAGTGATCATCATGTGATCCCACGACCCTCAATTTTAGAAAAAATAGGACTCATTAATATCTCGTCAATGATAATCATTTCGAAATAGGTTTTTTAGATTTTTCATCATCAACCTATTACTAGGGGATCAAGATCCAGAATATATGTCCCTAAGAACCTACTTATTATTGAGGATCACATTTTTTCAATCAATCAATAAGTAATGTGGAAATTATATCATTTCCAATCAAAACATCATTTATAATTTAATTTCTATATTTTTAGTTCCAATATGACAATTCAATTTAAAAATCAAAACATCGGTTTTCCTTATTTTAGGATTTTTCAATCCAAAAAAAATCATGGGATTTCATCATTTCAATTTATGACATTTTCCCAAAAAATCTAAAATAATTTCATCAATTCTATCTTTAAACCATTTTCCCAAAATGTCACGAACCAGATCTGGTCTTCATCCAAAACAGCACTCGACCCGGTCTATAGAAAGGTCCAAAGTGCATTCCCTATCTCAATAGTCTGGTACATGTTATTGGGTATCATAAATAATGGTTTGCGAACTATTTACCTGTGTTTATAATAATTAAAGAAACAACAAAAAATAAACCAAATATGAAAATTTAATCCAAAACCCACTTTAATAAAATCCAAATATAAATACATAGTTTTAAAAAAAACCCCAATTGGGTCACAACTCAAATGTATCAGCAAGTCAACTCAAGAACCACCACACAACAAGGGACATCACCCCCAAACCTACTCCACAACACTGCACTCGGAAAATACGATAACAACCTGAACTGTTGTCTCAAATGATCTTTCCCTAACCTATGTCAAACATTATCAAGTATTATCACACCCATGTGTTTAAGTAGGGTGTATCCCTAATACCAATAGGATTCCACCAAAAATATTCCATGTGATAAAAATTTTAAGACAAAAAGATTGCATTTTTTTATAAACAAGAAATGCTAGTAAAAATTTCTAAAATTTGAAACATTACAATAAAATAGTTTTAAAGGGAGAAACATCAAATAATTCATACTTTTAAATAATGCACACATGATACTGAATTTTTCAACAAAACACACAATATGATGACGATAAATACAATATAGCCAAAGATCACTAGTCATGAGAACACCCCTAGGCACTAGCTAGATGTGGGTCCCTAGGTACATCATATCCCGTAGTATAAGTAACAATAACCAATATCCTTCTCCTGCATGAGCCACTAGGAGGGGAAACCCCAATGTCCTAGTGGTCCCCAAATATTATCAATGTTTAGTCAGTGTTCTCATTGTCAAACTTTCGAAGTGAAAAAGTGACGATACCACTACCAGATCACTAGAATACTAGTCCTTGTCCGCCCACCTAGATACCTGAGTTTCCCTCTTTTTGATAAAAAAAGTTACACATGTAATAAAATACTGTTGTCACATAAGAATACCATTTTTGAATCATACACACACTAAATAGTACCCAAAAAGTTTATTAACCTTTCTTAACTCAATAAACCATTTAGAATTTTCATAAAACAATTTCAAGAAGTTAAACAAGGATTTGCATAGAAAATCCATCTCAAATACCACTTTCAAGCCCAAATTCACCACAATGCCATACAAAAATAGACCTTTCAGCCCTAAAAACATTTAATAAACCATTTTCCTTTGTTATAAAATTCCTTAAAAAGATACCACAAGATCTACACATAACAAATACCCAATTTGAAGCAAAAAATAAAATTTTAGAAACCAATCCTATCAAAAATAATTTTCACACCACACACGATAGGTAAGAAACATGCTAGGAAGGTCAAGCAATCAAGATAACTCGCCAAATAATGTTTAAACATAAAAAACATACCATATATGTCATAAACCCCAAATCATTGTGTGAAACATCATCTACACAACCGTTGCACCATAAGGGGATGAAAATGAACCCTAATCCACAAGTTTGAACCAATAAACACAAAATTGAACCCTAGGTACAAAAACCTAGTTTAAAAAAATTTGGAACTTCGGGAAGGAGGGATGAAACCGAAAGGAAAAGGGATGGGAAAAGGGAAGAATTAACTAACTTGAAGAATCTTGATGTTTCACCACCAAAAACCCCTTCGAAATTGGATTCCAAAAGAGATTGAGGGATCTTGGAAGCCATAAGTGGCTGTAAGGGTCATATGGTGGAATAAATTGGAGAACTGGGGATAATCCCAGAAGGTCAAACATGGAATAAAAAAACCTATGTCTTGGACACCTGTACATGGTTCTTCTACACGGTTTAGAAAACTGTGCAGCCAACCCATGTGCATGGTTCATCCCACCCAAAACATTTAAATTTTCTTCCAAATTCAAGGGGGATAGAGGAAACATATAGGGAATTATAGTCCAATAATATAAGAGAAAAATACTTGAAAATAAGGACATGAATGTGACAATAGTCAACACCCTAAAAACTTTCAGTCCCGAAAATTCAATCCAATGCTTGATCAGAAAATGAGAATGGGTATACTTGCTGAATCCATGAATTCTAATCCCATGTCTCATGTAAATAAATCTATTGCTACAAAAGGTCCCAAACTAGTGTAATAGACTTTCCTGAAAGCACCTTTTCTTGGGAATCCACTATTTTCACCACCCACTCAAACACTGATAAATCTGGATCTATCTCCAACTCTTCCCAACTCAACACGTGGGACAGATCTGAATTGTACTTATTCAATTGGGATACATGGAATATGTCATGAATAGATGTCAAATAAAAAGTAAAATATAACCTATATGCTACCTTTCCAATGCACTCAATGATATCAAAAGGTCTAACATACCTTTTCATTAGCTATCCCTGGTTTCTGAAATGACAGTGACCCAAACGAGGGGCTACCTTAATGAATACCTGATCACCCAAAGAGAAATAAAGGTCTCAAAAACTCTAGTAAGTGTAATATTTTTTGGGATTCTGTGCTGTCAATAACCTCTTCCTGATCAACTTGACCTTCTTAGATATCTCTTGCACAATGCTTGGCCCCAATAGTGAGGTATCACCCACCTCATCCCAACACAGGGGGGGGGAGAAATGGCTGACCATATATCACCTATAATGGATCCATTTGATTCTATAATTGGTAACTATTATTATAATAAATCATGACCAATCCAAAATAGATATCCCGCAAACCTCAAAAGTCCAAAACACATGAAAAGATCATGCATTCCAAAATATGGTTCTCCTACTCCGTCTGGCTTTCTATTTGAGGATGGTATATCGTTCACAACTTAATCTTTGACCCCAAGGCCTTCTGAAGGCCTTACCAAAAACCGAGAGGTGAAATAGGGTACTCTATCTGAGATAACTATTGACGGCACACCATGAATCCTTACCACATCCTGAATATACAATCTTACCAACTCATCCACTTTGGTTGTATCTCTGATTGAAATAAAGTGGGCTGATTTGGTCAGATGATCAATCACTAGCTTAATAGTCTTCTTACCCTGAGTTGTATAATGTAATCCAATAATGAAATACATGAAGACATCATCCCACTTTTTTGTTGGAATGGGTAACTGTTGATGAAAACCAGAGGGCCTTTGATGCTCTGCTTTTACTTACTGACATGTATAGCTTCTCAACACAATTTTAGTTATGTATCATCTCATAACTAGGCACCAAAACTACTAATGAACATCGTAATAGATTTTGGGTTCTCTTGGGTGAATGGCCCATTAATATTGGTGGCTATCATGCATCACCAACTTCATTAGATACAACAGTACCACTGAACGGGCCATGAAGCACAAAATCCTTCAAGAGATAAAGAACTATAAGAAGACATCTACCCACCATGAAGACACTACATAGACCGCTAACACAGCTCAACACTGGGCTGATCCTGCTAAATCAACTATAAAAGAGAATTATTCAATTACAATCTTTCCAGAAAAGTACCTACATTATTCTCCTTAGTCTTTACATGCATCTAGTAAATAAGCCCCATCAAATTCCACTCAACATTTTACTTCCTCAAATCATGCACTGGAACATTACTTCTTAAATAATCACCAACCACATTACCATTCCTGAGGTATATAAGATATCAAATTCAAACCCCTATAGATATTTGATCCAACAAAGCTGCCTCAAATTGAGATCCTTCTATGATAAGATTTATGCAATGATATTATGATCAAAAAAGACCACAATCTTCTCCCCAAATAAGTAGTAACTCCAAGTCTTAAAAGCATGCATCACCACTACTAACTCCAACTCATTGGTTGGGTAATTCTTTTCATGTGGTCGGAGTTGAAAAGATCCATACGCCACCACATGATCACCTTGCATAACCATGAACCTGATACCTATACATGAAGCATTGAAATACACTGTATATCCCTTTCAAAATTCTGAAAATATCAACATGTGGGCGGTATTCAACCACCACTTCAAATCCATGAAGGATTCCTGGAATTCTGGGGCCCATTAAATCTTCACCCCTTTCAGGGTGATCATGGTCATGGGCGAAGAAAGCCACGAAAAATCCCAAACAAACAACCTATACTAACCTACCAAGCAGAGGAAGCTCCTGATATCGAACACATTTTTCAGCATCTCCCATGACATAACTTCACTGATCTTATTAGGTTCCACCAAAACCCCATGTTTCATGATTACATGACTTAGAAACATCACCTCTCTGATCCATAAAGTGAACATGGAAAAATTTTCATAAAGGCAATGATCCCGCAGAGTGTCCAACACGATCTCAAAATGATGATCATTCTCTTTATTAGATCCATAATAAACCGGGATTTCATACATGAATACCAAAAAAAGGGTCGAGATATTGGTGGAACACCCTATTCGTGAGTTCCATAAAAACTGCTGGAGTGTTGTTCAATATGAAAGGCCTGGCCAAGTAATCAAAGTGGTCAAACCTTCTTCAAGAGTCTATCTTTGGGATCTATTCCTCTCTCACCCTAACTTGGTGGTATCCCAAATGAAAACCTATCTTGGAAGAACCACTTTCCCCCATAAACTAGACAAACAAGTCATCTATTTAGGGGAAAAGGATATTTTTTATACCTACCTTATTTAGATTCCGTAAATCAATGTATAACCAGAGGGATCTGCCCACATTCTTTACCAAAAGAACATGTGTAGCCTAAATAGAGATTCTCAAGTGAATGAATCCTTTGAATTCTAAATCATCCAACTGAATCATTAATTCCTTCAACTTAGTGGGGGCCATACAATATGAGGGAAGAAATATTGGTTATGTTCTCAACACCATATCAATCGACAAATCCACATCCCACTCTTGGGGAAAGCCAAAACAATCATCTGGAAATTCCTCCAAAAACTCATCTACTACATGAGGAAATCCACCCCTCAGAAACATGACCATAATCCTCTAGTGAGAGTGACAATAACTGAAATACATGATTCCCAAACACTGGCAGTGGAGGTCCCACACGACCCGACCAAGGATCCCATTACCTAAGAAAAACCTGAGGACTCCCATCAGGTTCCATGAAACTCCCCTAACACCTATAATAATAGATATTCCCTTGAAAATTCTCTAATCTATTCATGCTATGGATTACTTTGAAAAGTTCCATATCCAATACTAGGAGTTCCCAATCCATCTCAACCCCAAACATGGAAAAGCGCACAAGAAGGGAACCTAAGACCTTGCTTGTTCATCTTACCCAAAAGCATCACCAAATCCATCACAAAAGACAAAAAATTAGTTTAAAAATTTATCAGGTTCATAATATGAGTAAAAAAAAGAAATAGTATCACTGATGTCAAAAGGAATATAAAATAAAGAATATGTAATCAAAATGGTACCTTGAACTGTCGAATTCCCTGTATCTGATTTTATTAGTGCGTGATCCATAACATGGAGATGAATTGTCTCTACCTTAGAATGGACACTCACTTATGGATCTACCTTGAACTGGATCAAACCATAAGATGATCTGGCCTTGCTTCCATGGCCACCAAATCAAGATCCCACTTTTCTAGATGGCTTTCGCTGAACTGACACTCCCCTGGAATCCACTAATCCTTCCCCACTCTCTAGTAGATGCATTTCCTTGAATAAGTGTGACAAGTTTCCCATAGCACCACATTGATAACAAGGCCTTCGAGGAGAGGTACATACAGGTCAGGTGTGCCCTAGCCTCCCTCACTAGTGGCACGCTACATACCTCGCATCAGAAGTAATAGATGAGAACTGCCTGGGAGGATGGCCTGAACTACCACCTCCCTTATTCCCCTACTACTATGAATTCCTTTTAATCTCATATAAACTACCACTTCCCATCAATGATAATGTCCCAGAGAAACCAGACCTTCTCTTTCAATCAATCTATACCATACAGGCCTAATAAACCACCTCCATATAGGTCTACATCTTGAATATGAATACCTGAGAATAGATCTCCGGAAGGAAACACCTCTTGAACTTTTGGGCCTTCATCTGCTCATTAGAGAGCATTTTAGGTGCATATCAGACTAAATCAATGAATCTATTGGCATACTCCATCACCTAATGATCCCGCAATATTAGTTCCATTAACTCTCAGGATCTGGAATAATCCAATACTTTAGGAAACTATTGGTTGTTGAAGGTATCCTTGAAGTCATTCCAGCTCATTTTCTCATGCTTCAAAGATTGAAGCACTAATTCCCACCAACTGTGGTTGGGTACCTCTAACACAAATGAGGCACATTTCACCCTGGCCTTATCAGGTGTTTCAAGGAACTCAAACATTTGATCGATATTCTTCAATCCACTCATCTACTTCATGGGGTTCCGTGCTACCTCTAAAAGTATGAGGCTTGATCTTCATAAACTCTTAGGCTTTTCCCTTCCTCGGACTAGACTCATATTATCTTGATGGAGTAAGAGAAATAGAAGGAGCCACTCCCTATCCTAGATCTTTTAGATCCCAACCCATAGCTTCCACGATCCTTTGATTAACCGGTGAGGGAGAACTTTCTCAGGATTCCCCATGTGGGTGCATTGGAGCTTTCCAGTGAGTCATGTTGCTACAGAAATGAAAAAGTCACACAAGAAAACAATAGTTCAATAGTTCTGAAAATTTTCATCAATAACATCAAATATAAATATGTCAAACTCCTCAAAACAATGAAATAAACAACTACTTCACCCCCACCCAATGTCCACATTCAGTCTGCAGCCCGCACATCTTTCCTGGAAGTGAAGTCAAAGAAAAATCTCAATATTCCATGATGACTTGAGGTCTATCATGAGACGTACTGGTTACACTCCCTACTCAAAACTGTTACTCCAAGTCCCTACAATCCTAGATCTTTTCTAACCATACTCATCCCAAATAATATGACCCAAATAGCTTAACCATTCTCTGATACCATTTTTTCAAGAATCAAATCTGGTCTTCATCCAAACTAGAACCCAAACCGGTGTATTTCAAGGCTAGAATGGCATTCCCTACCCCCATGGGTTATCATAATTTATTGGGTATCATAAATAATGGTTTGGTAATGATTTATCTGAGTTTAAAAGCATTAATCAACAAACAATATTAAATAAACCAAATCTGAAAATTTTATCCAAACATGCCTTTAATAAAATTCCGAATTGAAATACATATTTTTAAACAAAACCCTAAGTGGGCCACAACTCAAATGGAGAATCATGTCTAACTTAAGAACCACCACACAGAATGGGAACATCACCCACAAACCTTCTCCACAACACTATACCCAAAAAAAGAAGCTAACAACCTGAATCGTAGTCTCCAAGGAGCTTTCCCTTACCTATGTCAAACATTATCTATTCAACTTACACCAAAGCATGTAAGTAGGGTTTCATCCAAATCCCAATAGGATCCCAACCAAAATATTACATTTTATATATATTTTAAGAAAAAAATCGTACAAGTTTCTATAAGTAAGAAATACTAGAACCAATTTCTGAAATATGAAACTTTGAAATAAAATACTTTTAAAGAGGGAAACTTTGATGGATGCACACTTTTATATAAAAAACACATGCTACTAAATTTAAAAAAAAACTTTATGCAGATGGTTAATACAATATATCCAATGAGAACTAGTCATGAGAACACCCGTAGGCACTAACTAGTTGTGGGGCCCTAGGTTTATCATATCTCGGTGTATAAGTAACCAAAACCAATATTCTTCTCATGAAAAATCCAATAGGAGGGGGAACTCTAATTGAATATTTGTCCCCAAACATCATCAATTATTATTTATCATTTTCAATGTAAAACATTCTAAGTGAAATAGGGATGATAACACTACTGAATCACTAGCATATTAGTCCTAGTCCAGCCACATAGATACATGGATTTCCCAGTTTGTTCTCAAACAAGCCCCACATGTTATAAAATACCATTTGAATATAATAATACTATTTATGAGTCATACATATATCAAAAAATACCAAACATGTTTTTCACCCTGTATGTAACTCAACAAACCATTTAAAATTTTCATAAAATAATTTCATGAAGTAAAACAAGTCTTTTCACACAAATTCCATTTCAAAACCCACATTCAAGGCCAAATGCACCACAATACCATACCAAAATAGAATTTTCAGACCTATAAACATTTAATAAACCTTTTTCATATATTATAAAACTCCCTCAAAAGATACAACATCAGTTACACACAAAAACACACAATTTGATTAAAAAATGAAACTTTTGAATCAAATGCTTAAACAATTTTATCAAAAATAATTTTCACACCACATACAATAGGAAATAAACATGATAGTAAGGTCAAGAAATAAATCTTACTCATAAAATAATGCTTACACATAGAAACACCAATCTTAGATGTCAAAACCCCCAAATCATTGGGTGAGACTTCAACCACACCACCGCCGCACTACAAGGGGGTGAAAACAAACCGTAATCCACAAGATTCAACCAAGAAACCCAAGATTATATCCTAGGTACGAAACCCTAGTTGATGGAGATTTTTAATTTCAAGGAGGGAGAAACCCTTAGAAAAATGGAAGGAGCAATAGTGGAATTCACTTACTTGAAAAAACATGATGTTCCACCACTAAAAATACCTTCAAAATTGGGTTACAAAATAACTTGAGGGAGCTTTGGAGCCTTATATGATTTTAAGGGTAAAATGGGGGAACAAATCGGATCACAAGGGTTAATCCCATAAGGGAAAACTTGGAACAAAAAATAATGTTTTATGACCTAGACACCTTTTCACAGTTTTTCATTACGGTTTAGGAAACCATGCATCCAAACCGTGAGCCTGGTTCCGTCCATCCAAAATGTTTCTATTTTCTTCCAAATTAAATGTGGGATAGAGGGAACCTAGGGGTAGAGATAGGCCAAGAATTGAAGAGAAAAATACCTGAAATGAAGTGCATGGATGTGACACAAAAACCAATCCATTATTTTCAAAATCCATCCCACATTTCCAATTCCATTAGATATGGGTTTTTTTATAAAATTACATGACATTTAAAATATCATAATCACATTACTATAAATAAAATTTTTATAAATCAATTGATATCAATTTAAAAAAAATAAAACAAATAAAGGTTTCAATATCATGGAAAATCGCAAAATGAAACCTCCTTTGTTTAATTGTGGAATCAAATGATCAACACCAACAAAGGGAATACCAATGGTGATCATAGCTAAAGAAGATCTAAAAATCAAATATATAATCAGGATATATCTACATAATAATTAGATAAAATTAAATGGAATTTAAATCCATCAATAAAATTATGATCTAACTCTTTCTATGGTGATGATAAATAAAGATCAGAAGAAAACACATAAGAGGAGATACACTTACTAGGGAGGGGTTAGATCATCCATAGGTACTTTTATTAACTAAATGAGGATGCTGGAGGAGCCAAACTAAGTTATTGAGAGACTTAAAAGACCAAGGGTTTGAAGTTAGGATCAAATAAGGGTTATTATCATATAAAATTAGAGCTATTAATTTTTTTTAAAAAAATAAGAAGAATTAAAAATCATACACATTATTTTTGGGGAAGGGTTGCATGGTTAGACAAACTGTGCAATGTAACCATGAATCCCTATTGTACTTTTGGATGGGTTTCCTGGTTTGGTTACACTTTTTTATTAATATATTTCCGATTGTGAAAACCCCCACAATCCTAGGGTGCATGGTTTGGAGAGGCTGACCACATGATTAGATAGACTGTGTGCCCCCTTCCAATGGATTATAATTGGGCACATAGTTTTCTAGAACAAACTTCATGGATTTCTATAATCATCTTCCATAAATGAACAACCTAAATGGCTTCCAAAATTATCTAACTTTCACCCAAAACAAACCAAAATAAGACCCAACTAAAATTGATCAAAACAAGGTTAAAGTAATTCTGAAAATAAATTAATAGGATGTTACATGTATCTAGTGAAAATATAATAAGTAATCATTGGCTTTGAGCTACTAGGGTTTAGGTTCTTACAGTTGGTATCATATAAATTTTAGTATCAGTATTGGGAATTATATTTTGGAAAACAAGGACTATAGAGAAAAATACATTGACAAACCTAAGGATAAGTCTAAATATATAATAATATCATAACATTTTGGTAATGTAGTGATTATGTTCTTTTCCTAGAAAATGCATCTCTGTCTGGATACTGGAATGTGGATGTGGTTGTGTCATATATGAAAACAGATTTAAAAAATCTAAAAGGGTAGTATTGGGAATTTACTCAATTATCACTAGTGAATGATGATTGGGACTAAGCATATGCACCCGACTAGACACTCTTAGGGATATGAATTGGTTTATTCACACACCCTTAACAAACCATTATAATATATCAATAAATATTTTTATGTTTTTAATATTTTTCCAATGATACTAAGATTATTATTTTAAGATTTTATATTCATGAAATTTTATTTTAAGTTATGTTCATCAATGGTTATGGAATTTTAAATTTTGATTCATATTGTTATGATCTAGTCTATTGCATTCCATTATTTAGAAAAGGGACATAGTAGAAAGAATGGAAACCATATAAATAAAAATAATCTATGTAGATATTTCTCTCCGAGAAAAAATAATGAAGTTGGTGTTAGAGCTAGAGTTGACAAAATTATAACTATATCGGGGTAGCTGACTTAGTTTATAACTAATAACCTTGCTTGAATAGAGCATCCTACAGATACCCAATATGGTGTAATAATGATAAACAATTTTCCATACCAATAGCCTCCATCATTCAATGTAACCACAAATCTATTAGTAATAGATAAATTGATATGTTCCATAGAGAATATGTTTCTAACATTGGGAAGTAATGAAAGAGAGAATATTTTCAAGATAATTTATCATCTCATAGGGATGTTGATCAATGGTGTTCATTGATTCAAAACATTAAGGATGTTAAGGAAATAGATATCATCATGTGGAATTATTTTAAGGTACATTTTTAAAATATATTTTCCTTGTAAACAATGAGTGAATATTGGGATAAAATTTCAAATTCTATGAAAAAAGGTAGAGTAAAATCTCAGTAATTATGAATCCAACTTTACAAGGTTAGCGAGGCATGTTACAGACTATGTGTGTATCCAAAAGATTAAGATTGTACATTTATTTAATAGGATAAATATATTGATAATTTTGTTTTGGTATTTATTGATGATATATTGTAATAATCCAAAAGTTATGAAGAGCATAAGAGTCATTTAGAAATCATTATTGAAACTCATAGAGAAAATGAGTTGTATATTCAATGTAGAAATTATGAATTATAGCTTCTAAGAGTTAATATTCTTTTCATTATTATCTCTAAGGATGGAATGTCGATTGATCCATCAAATACAAAGGCATTAAAATAATTTCTTATACTGACAATCATAATCATGGTACATAGTTCCCTTGGGTTATCGTTTTATTGTTAGTTATTTTTTCATAAACTTTACCCAATCAAAAAACCTATTAACCATGTTGAAATGGAAAGGGATTAGTTATTATAAATATATGAATGAAACTAAAGTTGGTAATAATTAAAGAAGAGGTTGATCAATACAGAAGTGTTGAAATTTCCATTAGGAGGGGATGTATTTTTATATATAGTTATGCATCAATGAAAGTACATGGATGTATCCTTATACATAATGATATATTTATTTCCTACGCATCAATGTAGTTAATGATCTATGAATAGAACTATATAACCCTTCATTTTGAGTTATCCCCTGTAATTATTTCCTCGAAGATATGGATGAATTATATAAAAGGTAAAAATGTGAGATATATATGTATCACAAGATCATGAAATACATATTTTCATCGAAATAGATAAACATAAAGAAAAATAGATGGATATATCTACTCGAGGATTATAATTTCTCAATACATGAACACCTTATGAAGGTTAATAGGGAAGCAAATGTATTGAGGTGGAAAGAACATGGGGTTTTGACTAAGATAAGGAGTGATAAGGATACTTTATTTGGAGAATTAGTAAAGTTGGATATGGTAATTAATAGGTAAGGGGAAGCATAACTCCTTTTCAAATTGATTTACAAGACATTATTATTAGAAATTATAAAAGATACAAATTCAATGATAAGGGTTTATAAAAGAAAATTAAAGCTATTAATTATGGGAAACTGTCATTTTTTTATAAAGATGGTGTGATAAAATTTGGAAGGATTATGTGTGATCTAGCCATACCTAATCCGAAGAGTGGATTATTGGATGAATCCCGTAGCTTGAGTTTTTCTATACACACTTGAAGTTCCAAAATGTATCAGGATTTTAAAAAAACATTTTTTGTGGGACAATATGAAATGGGAAATTAAATACTACATATCATGATTCATAGCTTCTCAATTAGTAATGTCCAATAAAAAACATCTCAAATATTCATGTAACCTTTTATTTTTCCTCTGTAGAATTGGGATGATATTACTATCTACATTTTCAATAGATTACAAAAGATTCCAAAAAATGATTCTAATTTGTTTATTATTGATCATCATACCAAGTCTACACATTTCCTATCTATAAAAAATATCTATATCTTGATCATCTTGTATAGATATATAATAATGAACTTTTGAGACTTTATGGTATACCTCTTTTAGTTGTATCTGATCATGATATGTGGTTTATATAAAAATTATAAAGAGTCTTTAAAAGTATCTTGAAACTAAACTATGTTTGAGCACCACCTATCATCCTCAAACTGATTTATAATCCAAAATTATTAAAAAAAAATTAGAAGACATTTTGAGGTCATGATCACTTGACTACCAAGTCATCTAGATCAGTAATAACCTTTAGTGGGGTCTTCCTATAATAATAGATTCTATTCAAGTATTTAAAATATGTTTAATGAATAATTATATGAAAGTAATGTCATAATCCAACATTTTGGGATGAATTTGGTGAAAGAAATCTTATAGTCTTAGAACTTGTCAAGGATGAAATAATGCAGTTAAATAATATTCAGACACATTTTAAAGCCTCTCAAAGAAGGAGATAGTGATATGTTGATAACTACAGGAATTATTTTGAATTTTAAAGTGAAAGATCACGTCTTATTGAAATTATCTCTATGTAAGGGTGCTATAAGTTTTGGTAAGAAAGGGAAACTAATACCTAGGAACATTGAACCTTTTAAAATTATAGAAATAATTAGAGATGTGTCTTATCATTTTTCAATTCTATCAAGCCTCTCTAAAGTACAAGATGTATTCCATATCTCATTATTAAATAGGTATATGTGAGACCCAATGAATTTAATCACCTATAAATAAATATAATTATAACCAAATTTTTCTTATTATGAAGAGCCTACCCAAATTCCTGACACTGGAGAATAGGTGTTGAGGAATCAAAAGACTTAGCTAGTAAAGGTACTTTAAAGAAATCATAAGAAAGAAGAGGTGATATGGGAACATATAGAGGTTATAATGAAGAACTACCAAAATAGGTTCATGAAGGGAAATTATAGAAATTTAAAGGTTTAAATTTTTGAATGAGGGACGAATGTAACACTTGATCTTTAATTATAATATATTTTCTTTCTATAGAAATAATAGCACAACAAACATGGTTTTATTCAAGAATATAATTAAAACCTAAATTATATTATTTTATAATTTTAATGATAATAAATTAATTTAATTTTTTAATTCTTCATTTCAAAATTATCTTCATGTTAATTTATTAGATTTTTCAAAAATATTTGATTTTTCTATGAATAGTGAATAATACCGATTTTATCAAAACCATCAATTTTGTGAAATTATAATGATATAAGAATAAATTTAAATATCATGAAAACAAATTTATAGAAAAAATATATATTTAATAATTAATATAATATATAAAAATATATTGTTTAACTTATAAATATATGCTTAAAATTTTATAAATCTAAGTAATGTTTTCTTTAAACTATTTTTTTTATTTAATCTTCATCAACTATTTACATGGTTCCTTTCAATTTTGGTTTATTTAAAGAAAAATAAGTTTCCTTTTATTAAAAATTATAAAATTAATTCATTTTGGATCAAAATTATAATTTATTTTTCTTTAAAATCATTTCTATGCTTAAAACAATCATTTTTCTAAAAATGGTTTCCATTGTGATTTGTGCGCTTATATTAAAAAAAATTTACAGTTATAAAAATTAAATGTTTTAAAATATATTAAATAATTGAAATCATAATAAATAATATTATTTAAAAAATTTAACATAAATTTTTCCTAATGAATATTAAAAACTGTTAAAAAAATATTACCATAGTTGTGGTTAAAATCAGTTTATCGGGGGTTAAACTAAGAGATAAGGTTGGAAAAGCCACATAAACTTTTATAAACCTAATTATTAATTTTTATATAGAATTTTACCTTATAAAAGTTTAATATTTGACAATGTAGATCCGATTTCAAAAGAAAATTACTTTATATTATTCAAAAAAATTATGTAAGTCTAAGGGTGTCCTTCACCTCACTTATAAAAGGAAACCACTTATCCTCTATTATTCACACCTCTTGATCCAATTAGATAGAAAAAAATACCCAAATACCTTCCCATACATTATCCCCATGAACTATATTATTTTTACTCATCATAGTACCAACCTAGATTTCCCAAGGAGCAAGCTAAATGTGGTTTTCTGAAAAAGAGTTACAAATGTTAACTGAGTGTATTCTTTTTATTTCTTATTCTACCTCATTTAAATATTCTATAAAAAAGATCATATAATAAAATATGTATCTTAAAAATAATTAAATTTTATTATTATGGTTTAAAACCCATATTCATCTTCTTAACATCCTTTAGAAAATTAAAACATCGCTCGTGCGTATGTATGACTTACTATCTCTATGTAACGATGTAATTTTTTTCTTCACTGATTTAATTAAATGGTAATTAAAATAGATCTAATGATTATATAAATATAATATATCATTTACCTTCTTACCTTTATACTCGTTATAAAATTATAACATCGCTCATGAGTACGTGTGGACTACCACCTCCACTAATCGATGGGATTAATTTTTAATGTCAGATTCTCATGGATGATTATATATATATAATATGATATTTATATAATTATTAATATTTTTTATATCAATTAACCATGACAAATATTCAAGTACCAAAACTACTGAATCGAAACTTATGTAGAAAACATAACACTAAACACTCACAAATGATGATTTTAATAAAGAATTATTAATAAATATATATTGAAATTTTATAATTGTATAATATTTGATATGATGGTTATTTATATGGTTCTAGTATATAATTATAATAATTTTTAATTTATTATATAGAAATATATAATCACTTAAAAAGAAAGTCAGACCTAAGGTAAGGGTTTATTTTACAATATCACCATTATTCAAGAATTTTTATGTTCAGGTTTACATTGGATGAATTATAAAATATTTCTATATTAAACCCTATATTTTTTATAAACTATTTATTTCATTAAATTAATTTTTTTTATTTCATTTTTCTTTCTCTAAGTACTCAAAAGTCTCAAATAATCCTTTTAAGGAAAAATGAATTTATTTTTCTTTTAGTCAAAAATATAATTCTCTAATGTCTATATTTAATTTAAAATTATTTAATGAATATTATTAATGTTATATAATGATTTATTAAATTAATTTCTCCCCATAATTTATTTTTTATAAAAAAAATCAAGTGAATCTTTTTATTATTTTCCAAATGAGGAACTTTTTACCGAATGTTTGAATAGAATCATTGTTTTAACGTGAACCATAAGAAAATATTTTCTCACCATCATTAATACTATTTTATTTAAAGATTATTTTACAATTATCGATTTTAATTTCAAAATAAAATGATTTTCCAAATATTTTTTAAATTTATAGATTTTAAATAATTGATTTGAAAATAAAAAGGAAATTTTTCTCAAGAGATCTTCTAGTGATATTTTAAAAGTATTTTCATCTATGTAAAAAATCCTTTGATAAATATTATAATTTAATGAGGTTATACTCTAATGATACAATTAAAAAAATTTCTATGGATTTGTTGTAGTCATTTTTAATATGAAAATTGTTGAATTTCCATATGATTGTTCATCCAATTGAGATAGTTATTGATTATTAAGGCATATTGATTAAGTTGTATTTTTTATTCATATAATTAAATTATTTGAGTTATTACGTGATGATTGGGGCTTGGAATTACATAGACCCTCGATGCATCAATAGGTGTCATTATATAAAATAGGTTAGGTGATTTAATAAGGCTACAAAATTTTAAATAATATGTCATATCCTAAGGCCTCGATGGTAATTTTTAGATGACCAATATTATACATTCCATCATTATGTAATAATTTATTGATGTCTATATGATTATTTTAAAAGTTATTTTATCCATATATAAGTTTCAAGATCATCTAATTATTTATTTTTCAACATTTTATCAATATTTATTCTATCTATATTATACATGCCTTATTTAATCTATGATAGATTTCATTGTATGCATTCCCTTAATGAACATTCGAGATCACCCTTTTATTTAGTTTCCTTTCCCCAAGATTCCAATAATTGTACTATGATTAATATGAAAGGTTATTATATAGGTAATAATAATTTTCTCAAATAAAATACTAAGTTTTATTTTAGGTTTTCAAATTTAATGTGAGATTCAAGCATGTATCTTGTTTTCTAGGACTAATAGACTATTCAATCCCTTGAGATGTGATAACATGTATCTAGTTCTGATATAATAAAGTAACCACTGGATCTGGTCCAATAGGTTCAGCGTTATTACATGGTTTATTTTTAATATTATGTATTATGTATTAAGTCTCCCAAAGATACTATACATATATATTTTTAGGTTTTGTTTTATAGATTTTCATGTTAAAAATGACATATTAATAGGCGTATGAGATGTGGATTACTAAATAGAAAGAAGTGTTTACTTTTTTGGATACACTAATAAATATTTTTCCTATTAACGCTTGGATTCTATTAAAAATATGATCATTAGAATAATAAATATGGTACTTCTTGAAGATTATATGATTAAAGACTTTTAGAATAAATAAAATCCAATGAAACCAAAATCTAATGAAATTACAACTAATCAATAACTAATATCACCACTATTGATTATAGATAGTACATGAGATATCGGTAACATTGATGATACATCACTGAAAGGTAATATTTATGCATCTATAGATATGTCTCTTTTATTTGATATTACTAAACATATCCCACACAAAGTATAGTTGAAGAGATCCATCAAATAATGAAAACTGAGTCATAGTGACTCACTACACAATTAAGTAATTCTCAATGATGGAGAAGACCAAAATGGTGATGATGATTTGATCAAGAGTCAATAAAATATGTAATGGAAAAATTACATAAAAGAAGATGTGTTAAATTTCCAAAAAAAAACTATAAATTTGATTGGATAATTCTACCAAATGTAATGAAAGTAACCATGAACAAGTGGGTCTATAAAATAAAAGGTGAATATATAATCATGTATCCATACTATTTAGAAATAATTGTTCTAAAGGGATTCAATCAAATAATGGTATTTAACTTGATATAATTTTTTCTCAAATTGGTGAAAAGGAGAAACCTGGAGATTTAACAATTTGATGTAAAATCTATATTATTACATGATTACATTGAAAAAGATATCTACGTTGAGTAAACTAAGGGATGTTTGGTTAAAGGAAAATAAATTATTTTATAAAAATTTATGAAAAGATTATATGGCCTGAAATTGGAACCAAGGAAATGTTATAATATGTTTGACTCATTCGTAGAGAAAATTTAGTACATGAGAACAATTGTTATTCACTCTGTTTTTATCAAATAGTTTTCTGATGATGATTCCATTATTCTATTATAACCAAAAATATGAAACACCCATACCTTCCCTTCCTCCATGAAGAAATATTTATAGGATTCAGTACTTGTTGGAATCTCATCCCTCCATTAGTGAACACCTTTTATTCTATCAAATTGTAATTCCAAATTTTTTAGTGCATATATTTTTGGGTGCATATATTTTTTATTATAAAAATTATAATGGTGATTTCTATAAGTAAACATTAAAAATTAAACATTTATAGGAATATAACACTGTAAATAAATTTGGGTCTATATAGCTGTTAAAGGACATTTCTGTGTTTAGGAGTTTATAAGAACTCATATCCAAAGGCTTAAACACTAAAAATGATTAGTGTAATGAGATATCAATGGTGGTATTAATGGTCTAATTGGGTGTATGATATGGATGTGTTAATGAAACTTGAATTATTGAAGTAGAATTTAATTGTTAATTCATTTGAAATGGGATGTTACACAACCTTTCATACCATGATCTATTCTGGTATCTGTTAAAACGAGAATGATTTGAAGGTGATATCAAGAATCCCTGGTGTTTTGAGGCTAATGTAGGTATTTTGAGAAAGGGTTCACGCATTTAATAATTTAAATATATATTTTATATATTTAAAGGGCCTTAAAAGGATAATATATGGATGTGTGTTGGATGATTATATGATTGGATACAAGTGGGGCTTAGGAATGTGCATTGTGAAGGGGTTGTAATTAAAATCTGGGGTGTAGGGCTAGACCATATCTGTGATCTCATTTTTATCAATGTAATCTCTAGATATCCATAGTCATCTTGGTTATTTATTTGAAATAATTTTTTAAATTCACATTTAAATCCATATTTTGAGAATGAGATGATGGGAATAAATTGGTTAGTGTGATCAATAAAACAAGTAATTAATCCTCAATATATTACATTAAACATGCAGGCCCTAAGTGATCCTCATAGTCTATCACCAAAAACCTAAATCAAAAAGTACATTCACAATTAATGAAATAGTATGATAATGAAGAAATGGGAGTAAATATGTGATTGTTATCACTCTAATAGTAATTAAAACTCAATATGTTATGTTAAAAATGTATTCATCAACTACTCTATTCACTATATGACCAGCTATTGATAAACCTAAAACTACTGGCTCTTCAGGATACACATTATTAAATATTAAATAAAATATTTTGTGTTCATTTCAATATCATAAATAAAATTATTCATCTCATCCATAAGAGACATATGAATCTATAAGTTAAAACATAATTAATCGTTATTATTGAGACATTATAATCATCAACCAAAAAATAATAAAAAGGATTGATAAAACAAATTTGTTTCCACTTTTAGGAATTTATCCAATAATTTTATTAAAAAACACTAAATTGAATTCAATGTGATCATGAAGAGAAATCATTTTAGTTTTTTTTTCAAGATACGTATACTTGGAACATAATAGGAAATGTTATAATCTAACCAATACATCATTGTTGAAGTTCAACTCAGCCATGCATTCTGAGAAACT
Source organism: Viscum album (assembly GCA_963277665.1). Lineage (NCBI taxonomy): Eukaryota > Viridiplantae > Streptophyta > Magnoliopsida > Santalales > Viscaceae > Viscum > Viscum album. The sequence continues at coordinate 270,721,693 of OY728131.1, forward strand.
CAATATCCCAAAGACATTAAATAAAAAAAGAGGATATAAATATAAAATAAAATAAAATGTAAAACCACTGATGATTTAACATTAAAAATTTATCCTATGAAAATAAAAAAAATATTATATAACCAATGACCACATAAACACCTATAGTTTTTTGTTTAAATTTATCATTTAAATTTAAAATTACTTATGAATGCTTTCTTAGTTACTACATAAATAGTAGCTCAATTAGTCATGTTAAGGAATATTGTTTTAATAATATGGTCCGAATATTTTTGTTCTTTAAAGGGGAATTATTAAATTCTTTGTAAAAGGAATTTGAGGAAGTAAAACAAACATGGAAATAGTAGTTTTTTCATGGATGGACCGTGATAGGAGTAAAGTAATGTGAAGGGTCCATAGGGCCAAGGAGCTGAAAATGATGTTGCTTTGTTGGATCAAGGTAATGTTACTTCTGGTGTGGTCGATAGTGGTTAGGGATAAGATCATGCTGCATTGGGGTCTTTGTTTGGGAAGGAGCGAGGAAAGGGATATGTTGCTGATGTTGTAATGGGGGGAAGATTGTTGAATTTTTTAAGACTTATCAGTTTACTTCAGAGTATAGATATATTTTTCCTGTTATACATCAATAAAGCTCAAAGGAACATATTTTGGAGGTGCGGGGTCTATTTACATTGAAACTCTCTAAGGAAATGGAGGAGACTGAGAATGGAAATGTACCAGTTTCTAGATCTCATTCATGAGAACGGTCGGCGGTAGCTGTAAGTCTTCATTCTCAAATAAATGTTGCTTCTTATATTAATTTGAATCATGATAAGGGTAGATATATTGGAAATGGTTGGACTAGCACTTCACCTAGGAGGTCTAGCCTGCACTTACATGGGGATCCTCTTTTAGATACTTCTGATTCCACAAGTCTTGATTTTGCTGACACATAAGGAAATTTTAGTCATCAGGATGGGGACTTGAATATAGGTCTAATAGGGAAGTTTTATGTTGACCTCCATGTTTGGTAGGATGTTTCCCCTCACCTTGGGTTTAAACTTGGCATATTTGGGTAGGTCAATGCTGAGAATAAAGTGTCTTTTTAGCATGACCATGCACATATGCAACAACATATTGACTATGATAAAGATATCGAGGATGAAATGAATACATATGGTGTAATTATAAATTCTGGATATTAATCTAGTACAGATGAAGGTAGATAGGATATTTCAAGAGAGTTAGTGTTTCATGTAGAGATGAATCTTCTAAAGGAAGGATGAAGGATGATGAGGGTTTCTCAGATGTTCTAAATAAAAAGTTTAGACCAAGGGAGGACTAGTCAAAGATAAAAGCCATTATGATTACTAGATTAACTCCTCTACTAGAAGAGAGGATGGTAAAATCTAATGTGTTCATCTCCCTAAGATAATTATATAACCGGTATGAGTATTAAGAAATAAATAATCAACCTGATTAGGACATGTGATGTTTCTATTAATGATTTCTTATTTTCTTCATTTGAATGTGGATAGGGTTGAAATGTCCGGCCCCCTTTTCTTCCATTAACTTTGTTTTTTCTAATTTTTAATAATACATATCCCAGATCCTAGCCTATTTCATTCTAATTAAAATTTCAATTGAATAGTAAGTCAACATTTTTTTCTAATGCTTGGTTCTTTTCATGAAATTCCCAAAAACAAATTCGATGCACTTGACCTTAGTAACCAGAAATAAGTTATAATAGATACATATATCATCATCTAGTAATAACCCATAAATTTGTATCTATTAAAAAAATTAGAGTCTCTGATAGGATATCCAGTGGTTTCACAAGTTTTGGTGCAATATTTTTCCTTAGGAATATAAGTAAAATAAATTGACAGATATCTAGTATCAAATTATTTAATCTAGTAATACTAATTTTAATTGATAATGGAACCTAAATAAATGTAAAACACACTATTTGGTGTAATGAATAACTTAGGCATTAATTATAGTTATTCTAAGATATTTTTAAAGGGAATTTTAAATTTTATAAATATAACTGATAACTTATTGAAGTGAACAATTATTGGAAACTTTCAAGTTCAATTTTTATCACACGGAATATAAGAGGGTTGAAACTAGTAAGCTTGATGTTATATGGATGTGCAGTTCTAAGACCATCTTCAAAAGAATGCGTTATGAAGATTTGGATTCCAAGATTCAATCAATGCTGCATAACTCAAGATCTATTTATTTTTTATATAATGTGAAAATATATTCTTATAAAATGGATCATCACATTAAAACAACACAAACCATCAACACTTCAGTGATTCTATGATTTATCCAATGTAGATGGAAGTGAAGACTGATTCACGATCAAGTTCAATAGGTTTGGCTTCTTCTTAAGATCAACCGTGAAAAAGGACATTTCAATAGACCAGTGACATATCAAAGGATCTCAAAAACGAATTTTAATTAGTATATAAATTTTATGTTTATGTTCTTGCATAAATTAATTAACATTACAAAAAATAAAATCTCAAAAATGCATATTTTTCTTTTTTATTATCCTATTATGGTGAGGTAGATTATTTTCCAAACTGTAATTATAACTATTTTTCATTACCAATTACTTGTGAATTTTCACATGAAATAATATAACTATATTATATTTAAAATTATTTATTAAGAGTAAAATTTATAAGTGATTCAATTTCGTTGAGTTAAAGAAAATAGATTTATAAATACTTTTATTTCCAAAATAGCCATCTAGAGAGGCCAACAACCTATAAAACCAATTAAATGGTGTTAGGTACATTGATTAAATTACTCTAATCAACTTTATTGAAGACTATTTTCATTTAAACCATTTATAACAAGTCCATGTGATAAAAATGTTCTTAGACCTTACAAGGTAAATTTAATGGAAAACGTTATCAATGAGTACTAGAGAATGTGTGTCTATGTCATGAAATGTGAAAATAAAATTGTATAGGGGGGAATTATATGCTCTTTTCATGTTTCCTTTTATATGAAATGAAAATATTGGAATATCTATGCACTTGATTAATTACCTCCATGAATATTTTTTTATGAGTTTATTGAGGAAATTTTAACCAATAATGAGTTTTATAAGAAAATTTATTTGTGAAGATGATCTATTAATCATTACTTATCTCATTCAATGAATACTAGGGTTTAGTAGAATTATGCAGGGGTGCATTATTTGCATGTAACATAATATGATAATATTGGGATATTTTTTGACCATAATTATGTTGATAGAAACCTATATGAAGATATACTTGTAATTCGGACCCCTGATCATCACTATTATGGTGATGCATTCTTTAACACTGTAAAATTTGATGCTTTGGAAGAGATAATATTGGATTATTTTTATAGATTTTTTTCATCAAGATCACCCTATCAAAGAATTTCAATGTAATTATTGAAGAATGTGCATTAAAGATAAGTTGTGAGAAGTCACTAAATCGGTCATGGTAGAGGTTATAGAAATAAAAAATTATTATGAACTAGTTTGTTTTTTATAATTATATACAAGAATCCATGTATATGTCTTATTAGGTTGGATGGTTTAGTCTATTTACACTTGATTCAGCGTAATATTTCTTTTTTACATTTGAATGAAACTTCCAAGAAATTTATGTTATTTATTCAGGATATTGGTATCCATATTTCTTATTGAAAATTTCCTTTTGTCACTTTAGTGGTTTTGTTCAGGAATTGTTGTGTGACAATTTACCTTTAATAAAAAAACATTAATTTTCTTTTAAAACAACTTATTATATATTATATCTACTTAAAAAACAAAAAAAAATGAAACTAAATTTCTATTTTGAAATATGACTCATCTATGAAAAAAAATATATAAACATTCAACTATAGATGCTCTAATTTTTCTTTATATTAGTTTATCATACCACTAATATGAAAATAAATTGGAAAAAATATATCTATTGAAAAAAAAATAACATGTCACTATACACAATAACATGTATGAGAATAATGACCATTGTTATCAAGAAAATAAATATTAACAATTATAAAGGAAAATAAATTTAATCGTTAAAATATATTAAAATGATTTTTTCAATAGAAATAAAAGCAATGAAAATTATTCCTTTCAATGGTTCTTTATAAAAGATGATTGCGTCATTCCATAATTTATTAAATTAATACTTTTCATAGATGAAATATCAGAAAACATAACTAGATAACATAAAAAATTGAATGATAATTAGACTAACCATTTTTAATTATGGATATGGAAATAGTAATGAAAATGGTATACTAAATCATGAAAAAAAAATGAAAATATCAAATTATATATCCATTTATCTATATTTTTAGAACTATTCACATAGTATAAATGAAACAAAGCATCAATAAGAAACAAAAAATATATGATATCCTAATATAAAATTATGGAAAGCATTGGGTTAGATGAATTCTATGATTTCCCCACTTATGTCCTCTAGTCTAGTACTGTATTTCTGATACACTTGAAAAAATTACAATGTATTAAATGGTAATTAATGTGTAAAATTATGGGGTCTTGACTCAACTAATTAGATAAGATCTATAGTAGTATGTATTTGGAATCATAAAATCACAAAAAATAAATGAAATATGAGAACTCTTTTAACTATAATTTCTATGAAACCCTAATAGAAAATCAATTCAAACACTAGATACCCAACATTTCAAGTTTAGAAAACATAAATATAAGAAACACATACTTGATAATAGGAAAAATCCTTGATCAATTGGGTAGGAAATAGTTTTATGCCTGGGATCCATCCAACACCTCAGCGTTATATTTTAAATACGATAAAAATCGTGCATCTATAGGTAGGGAGTGTATGCGGTGGAAAAATAATCAAGGACGATGTGGGTGGTGGAGTGGGTGTGGGAGATTGTGACGGATCGGGTGTGCGAGTGTAGCAGAAAATCACTAATGTGGGGAGACTGGGATAAATACATGGGAATATGGGAAGTGTAATGGGAATTTAGGTTTGAGGGTCATAATTATCTCCTTTTTTTCTATTTTTTTCTTATTTTTACAAATTTATATTCAAATATAATAAAATATTTCATCCCAAAATAAATGTATCCAAATTAAAATTATCTAAAATATAGTTATTATTGGTAGAAAAATATTTATTTTTAATATTAATTATTAATAATATATCCATTTGTTTGTAAAAATATAGGTATTTGTATGATAATGTAATAGATTTAATTGTTGGTAAAATATTTTTGGTATTGAACAATCAATATCAACAGATATATATATTGGTAAAAACTGTTATTAGTAATTAAAATTAATACCGAAAAAATAATATCTGTTTGAATTTTTTATTTTTACCAATAATTATATTATCTATTAATAAATTTTTGTTGGTACAATATTTTTATTGTAGTTTTCATATCAAGTCGTTATTTATGTTTTAGAAGTGATGAACCTATATTAGAAGGATATATTGATTCAGATATTACTAGAGATATAGTCATTAGAAAATAAATATTCGGATACCTTATATCATTTTCAAGTGGAGTAGTCACATAGATATAATTAATTTAAAGGTGTGTCGCCTTGGTTACCAAAGAAGAAGCATATATCACAGTCACTTAAGGTTATAATGAGACAATATGGATGAAGAAATTTTTACCAGGGATGGAATAAACTTATAAGAATTATATTATCTAGTGTAATAGTTAGAGTTTTATTTATTCATCTCTATGTGAACTTTATATTTTACTTAAGGTACAAACATGTTGATTGGTGATGTCACTAGATATGTAATCTATTGGAAAGTAAATTGAAATAAAATAAAAAATCCACACCAATGGTAATGGGAAAGATATTATGACAAAGATCCTCGTAAAAAATAAACCAGAATCCTTCAAGGTGACTATAGGTCTAACTTCTACTTGAAATTATCAGTGAGGGGGATATTTGTGGGGGACAATCCTAATTTAGGAAGTAATTTATGAAAGGAGTTTTTTTCAGTAAAAAATTTAACAAGAGAATATTTCATTGATAAATTACAAACCCAAGAGACTATGAAATCCATTATCTTATATCGTTGAATAATAGCTAGATATGGGGAGAGTTATCATTGGGTATATGAACCACCATAGAAGATATATCATTTTTTCTTTTTAAATTGAAATAAAATCCAATTAAATTATAAACTAAAAAAACTCATCTTTTTATCCTCATATTATTTATTCAAATAAGAGAAAAAAGAAAAGTTTTTCCTCCTTCTCTTATAGACATAGGAATATCATCTAACCATGTAAAATTATATTCATATATGTTATTTTCTCTTTATATTCACATTCATCATCATGCGTTTGAGTTTTTTTCCCTAAGATAAGGATATAATATTTTCATGATATTTTATCAAACCCTCACCTACAATCTATGATGTACACTGATGTTCATTGAAGGTGATGTAAAATTCCAACATGGAATGCGTGAGTAGTGATAGTTTCAGGGATTTTACAAACAATAACTACCAAAATCTAGGACCATTTATAAACTCTTAGAAAAGCACTACTAATGTAATCCATTATCAGTGTTAATTCATGTAATTAATAAAGTTCCATTTTATTAATTTTATCATTATTGTTGATAAATGGGGTATTTATTAGAACTGCACCTAATTTTGATAAAACCCATATGAGTGTTAGCGGATATATCTATAGCACTTTTCCTCATCCAATAAAAATGATAAAAAATTAAATTAATTTATAAATATTACATTAAACATAAAAAAATTTAAATTAACATTTCACCACCATTTCAATAAAAATATTATATTAAAAAAAATAATTACTATAAAATGACATTGATAAAAAATTACATTTCAAATTAAAATAATTAAAACTATTAATAACTATTTTAGAAGTTCTTCTCCAATGATCAACCCAAACTCATACAAAATAAGTGTGTGCTTGTAATAAAAACAATGATTGTTTTAGTAATAGTATATAAAAAATAAAAAAAAATTATAATGGAAGTATTATATAATCCATTGTAAATTTCAATTGTAATTATATTTGGGTACTTCCTAAAAGAAACAAATGAATAATTTTATTTTGTTCTAATGTATCATGAAAATGTGAGTGTGTTATCATTTTTTAGTACGTGACATGCATTTTGAACAAAAATATTAGTTTTAAATGAAAACATGAACTTTTAATAATATCAACCACAACATGTGTCAAATTTATGTGAGGTTAATTCATAACATTGTAAATGAAAAATCGATCGTTTTCCTAATTATCAAGACAAACAGGGTGTATTTTCACCAATTTGAGTATGTGAAGTGTGTTTTGAACTAAAATGTAAATTTTATATGAAAAAAGACACAATTTTAGTCATTATAGACACTCATTTCAAAAAATGAATCAATGATATTTATCTTAAATTATAAATAAAAATCAAGAGTGTGTTCTCATATTTGAGTATGTGATGTGCTTTTTAGACTAAAATGTCAGTTAAATTAAAAACATACATATTCATTAAATCTAGAAACACCATATTTTGTATTGATGTGAGGTTAATTATTACATGTAATAAATAAATCATGGATATTTATCCTAAATATCAAGAAAATATAAGCATGTTTTATTAGATTTAATTATATGACATATGTTGTGAGATAAAATTTATATTTTATACTGATAACACACACATTGATTCATATTGCTCATATCATGTATTAAGTTGAGGTTTGATTAATTCTTTAATGTAAAAAATGAATCATGAATAATTTTGCTAAATTATTAAGACAATTAGAGAATTTTTTCTCTCTTTTCACTATGTGGTATGTGTTGTGATCTAAAATGTCACCATTATACTGAAAACATATATTTGAATCATAAAAACTACATCATGTGGAATATTGATGTGTGGTTAGTTCTTATACATCTCAAATATATCATGGATCAGTTTTCTAAAGTTTCAAGATATTCCAAAAAATCATTGTTTTGAGTATGAAACATGTATTTTAGCTTAAAATGCCACTATTAAACTAGAAACATGCACTTTAGTCAATTAAACAACACCATGTGTCATATTTATAATAGTTTAATTCTTATATGTAAAAAATAAATAATGTATCATTTTTCTAATGTATCATGATAATATAAGCATATATTCTTGGTTTTGAGTATGTAATGTGTGTTTTCAAATAAAATGTCACTTTAAAATGAAAAGACGTAGTTTCAGTCATACTTGTCACACCTTATACCATATTAACATGAGGTTAATTAATATATTTCACAAATTAATGAATAATAATTCCTCTAAATTATCAATACAATCCAAGTCTTTTTTATGGATTTGAGTATGTGATGTGTGTTTTGGACTTTCACTTTTAAACTAAAAACATGCACTAACAATTAATCCAATCACACCATGTGTCAAATTGACGTGAGGTTAATTTTTTCACACCAAAAATGAATCACATAACATTTCCTAAAGTATAAATATAATACATGTTTTTATTGGTTTTGAGTATGTGACGTATGTTGTGAGATAAAATGTTTCTTTTATACTAAAAACATACACTTTGAGTCATACCAGACACATTATGTATCATATTAATGTAAAATTAATTCATATTCAAAAAAAATGATTCATGGGTCATTATACTAAAGTATCAATACAAACTGAGAATGTTTTCTTGATTTTCACTATGTGATGTGTGTTGTGAGATAAAATGTCGGTTTTAAACTGAAATCATGCACTTTGAGCTATAATCAACACCTTCTGTGTCAGATTATGGTTAATATCTACAAATAAAAAATAAGTAAAGGATCTATCTCTTATTTTATCAAGATTATTCAAGTTTTGTTTCACATTTTTGACTATATGATGCATGTTTTGGCTTAATATATCACTTTTAAACTGAAAATTTTCACTTTTAGTCAATATGGACAAACCGTGTGTCATATTGGAATGCGTTTAATTCCAAAATGTCATAAATAAACAATGGGTCATTATAATATTTTAATAAGATAATAAAATCTTGTTTTCGTAGTTTTGAGTATATGACATGTGTATTGAACTAAAATTCCACTTTTATAAGAAAATAGGAACATTCAGTTATACATGACACAACATATATCTGAGTGAATTGAGGTTAACTAATACGCATCACAAATTAATTTTCAATTTACTCCTAAATTATCATGAAAATATGAGTGTGTTTATATGGTTTTGAATATGTGATACGTGTTTTGAAAAAAAAATTGTCGCTTTTAGATGAAAACACGTACATTTGGTCACATGAGACACACCATGTTTCTGATTTACATTTGGTTCATTCTTACATGTCCCAAATTAATCAAGAATATTTCCCAGAAATTATCAATAATATAAGTGTTATTTTTCTTGATTTTAATAATTTGATGTGTTTTTTGGACTAAAAAGTCACTTTTAAACTATAAACATAAACTTTTAGTCAATTCAGCCACATTGTGTGTGGCATTGATGTGAGTTTAATTTATATACATAAAAAATGAATCAAATACCATTTTCCTAAAGTATCAAGATAATATAAGTATGTTTTATCATATTTTAGTATGTGAAATATGTTTTAAAGTAAAATGTCAATTTTAAATGAAAAAATACACTTTTTATCAGCACTTCCACACCATGTGTCTGATTTATATTTTATTAATTAATTTAATTAAAAATTAATCGGGGATAATTGGTCTAAATTACCATGAAAATTTGATTATTTTGTCTCAGTTTTGATTATTTGACATGTATTATGAGATAAAATTTCACGTTTATACTAAAAACATACATTTTGAGACATACTATCCATATCATGTATTAAATTGATGTGAATTTAATTCCTACACATAAAAAGTAAACCAATGATAATTATACTAAATTAATAATTTAATATGATCACATTTTATTATTTTTGAGTATGTGACACATGTTTTGACTTAAAATGTCACTATTAAACTGAAAACATGCACTTTTAGTCCTTCCGGCCACATCGCATGTCAGATTAACATGTAGTTAATTATTTCACATAAAAAATAAATCATATATCATTATTATAAATTATAAACACAATCCAAGAAAAGTTATTTACTTTTTGGTATGTGATGTATGTTTTGGATCAAATTTCACTTTTAAGCAATAAACATGCACTTTCAATCAATTCAGACAAATCGTGGGTCCTAATAATGTGTGTTTAATTCCTAAAAATAAAAAATATATGAAAAATAATATATTTAAAGTATAAATAAACTCCAATTTTGTTTGTTTGATTTTTAGTATGCAACATGAGTTTTTTCTTAAAATGCCACTTTTAAACTATAAACATGCACTTTTAGTAAATTCGACCATATCATGTGTCAGATTGATATAAAGTGATTCTTAAACATAAAAAATGAATTAAAAATAATTTTCATAAATTTTCAAGATAGTTTCAATATTTTTTCTCAGTTCTAAGTATGTGACTTGTGTTTTGGACTAAAATGACACTATGAAAATGAAAGCATGAACTTTCAGTAAATCTAGACGCACTGTGTTTTTTATTAATGTGAAATTGATTCCTAAAAAAAGCATGTATCATTATTCTAATGTATCAATACATTCCAAGCATGTCTTCTTGGTTTTGAATATGTGACATGAATTTTGAACTAAAATTTAACTTTTAAACAAAAAACACACACTTTTAGTAAATATGGATATAAGTGAGTTGGATTGATGTGTAGTTGATTTATACATATAAAATACAAATTATTAATATTTTAAATAATTATTAATATAATCTATGTAATGCCCTAACCCTAGTTACCTAGAATCGGTGCATTATTACATTACATTGGCATGATACAAGGAATCATGCTCTGAAAGAACGATAATTTTAGTAGACTTGCAAGTACTAGATACATATATAAATTTTAGATTACATCATGAAACAAAAAAACATTGTGTCCCCTTTGAACACTCTTATATCCCTTAGCCTATTCCTGCATGTTAATCGTAATATACATCTTTTCATCCTGGGAAAAATAATATATAACAAAGGGGTGAGCTCAGATGCTCAGTAAGGATAACAATATACCGGAAATTTTCATAAATAAGAATAATCATTTTAGGCAATGTATAAGACTAGAACACAAGACTTTTAAATTTAAACATCAGTATAATATGGAAAAGATAAATCAAATAATTCCATTCACTTATTCACATATATATTATACTAGTCGAGTAATCACGTGTAATATCAATAGTCAATTTCATAATGATGGAATGCATAATGTTATACTTTATAACCACATAGTCAAGGCCCTGTTCCAAGACTACAAATGATATTATGTCAAGGCCTTGTGCCAAGACACTAGTTAGTCTCAGGAGACCTACCGATGCATCGAGGATCAATAGAAGGCTCCACTCATTCCTTACTAAGTCCAATGCATTCCTTGTATGACAAGGTTGAAATATAATCTAAACATTTGAATTAAAACTTGCATACGAAATGTCAGTATTTTAACCAAAAACCATGAATGGAATAAAAATAGAACATCCACAATCAAGCATAACTCATTCAATACAATATGGATGATTGTATTATAATAAATCAACCTCAATAAAGAATACAATACACTAAAGGATATTGTCATAGATGAATATAGTTATTAAAATTATTTGAGAGAAATATCCCCTTTTTATTGAAATCATTTTAGTGTCGCACTATTTATCAATGAAATCATTTAAAAACAATTTTTGAATCAAATTTTCCCATACCAATTTGAATCTTTTAAAATGAATTTTGATTTCAAAACATTCATATCTATATAACTAAATACTTAAAACTGTTTCTAAAACATTGACGTTAATGAGAAGTGTTTAAAAGAATAAATATTTTAAACATTAAAAATAATATTTTAGTTAATGAGTTCCTACCCAAATAAGAGATGCCTGAATACAATTAATTGAGGAATAAAATAAATCAAAACATTATAATATCATGAGAATAAATTTATTGATGATATAATATGTCAAATGATAGTATATACACCATATAAAAGTGAATTGGTGCATAACTACAAAGAGGTATCAAAGGAATGTAAATTGAGACAAAATACCTTATAAAGACCGTATCCTTGGATTAAGGATAAATAAATTAAATAATTTTTTGTGAAAAATATAAATACAATCATTGTAATTGGATATTAAATGTAAATAAATCAGCATAAATTCACACATATTCTTGTAAAAACAAAATTGTTGACTTGGATGTTTAACTCAATGAATGGAAATTGAGTTAAGATTACCCTTAAAAGTTCATATCAATGGAATGTGAATTTAACAATAGATTTATTATGTGTATAAAAGGTTTATCCAAATAAAGGGGGGTGAAAATTACTACATAAATAAAAAATAGTGATTCCACACATAATCTAGGAGTAAAATAATCAATGAAGTATGCGTAAAACCCAATGAGTGGAAATTGAAATTAGAAATTCCCTTACCGATTTGGTAAATTATGAAACATAAACCCCAAGAAAGAAGTATCATACAATTAATATTTAAATACCCATAAAATAATTTATATTACAAAAATAATACAACCAGGGGTAGTACATACACCACAAAAAAGGAAATAGTGGCAATATAGCATGAATCTCGCGTGGATAAGAAGTGAGATGAAAACCCCTTAACTTGCACTTTTACTTAGTATAGGTTAGGTTAACCTCTAGTATAATGGTTAAATCATTGTTATTAAATTATAAAATAACCAAATACATAAATATGATATCATATATGATCTTCTAATATAGCTTCGTTAATGATATTTCAGTAGTATCATTGTTTTGGTTGTTAACTGATTCGTTTTCATTTATATGTCTTGTTATGTAAGTCATGTTTTTTATGTATAGGATGTATTTTATTAATATAAATAATGATATTAAGTTCATAAAAATTATTTTTAATCATAAAATTAAAATTATTTTTCAATGATTACGATGAGGAATGAATCTCATCGCGTCCATTGAGACGGTAAGTTGTACGTACACACAATCGAAAATATCATTATACTGATGGTGAAGTCGTATATAATTGGATGGTATGTCATATATAAAGAATCATTAATATGTTATATTTGTTATATACATTAGTTATTCTCATTATTATACCCATACAAATAATGATGTGTTTGAATAATAAACTACACCACGACGTGGAGACGGAAATCCATACTTACGCACGTACGGTGACTTTGTCATTTATAGGATGGATAGAATAATTAATATGGTTTTAAAGTATTTATAATACCATAATATTATATATAAGGTACTAAATATATTATTTTGTTATGGAAACAAAAAAGAAAGAGGAAGTGGAAGAAAAAAGGAACTTGAAAGAGGGTGGTGAAATTATTACCTCTTCTTCAGGTGTTTCCTGTTAAGTTGACCAAAAGGGGTCATTAAGATGGATTTATGATCAAAGTAAGGCCTCTAGGATGAAGTGCAGGATGTTGGGAAGATATTTGGGTAGGTTTTGGCTGAGTAAAATGTATTTTGAGGTGTTAAATTAAGATAATGGGAAGTACCCTTTTATAAGAGATGTGAGGGTCACTTTAGGATAAGCTGGAAATATTATTTTATAATAAAATAATTTTCTGTTTCTAATGGATCCAAAATGATTTAGTTAGAAGATAAGGTGGTTATGGGTTGAAATACGCTTGAACAATAGTTTTTAGATAAGTTAAGTTTACCATTTAAACCTTATCTTTTATATTTAACTCTTAGTTAAATAGTTTAACTTTTACGGTGTCTTCATGTATTCTTACACTATGTGGTTAATAAAATAACTCTAAATTTAAAAGAGAAACTGAAGGGGTTAATTAATGACATATATAATATTATTTAATCCCTTTTTCTAACCTTATATTTTTAGAAATATTATATCAACCAATAATATAGTATTTGTTTTAAAAACAAATTTATGTCCATTTTGATACAATTTGGTATTTTGATTTTTTGAATGTCATAACAACCTTATCACTTCAAAAAAAAATTATGTAATCAAACCAAACATGTTATATTAACATATAAAATTCTTGGATGTCATCAAAATCTTAAAATTATTTTTATTTAAATATTTATAATATAAACTATTTAAATATTTCATTAAGAATGTAATTACTACATCATCATTGTGTCATAAATATATTGAATTATTTAATCCCTAAAAATTATAAATAAAATACCATTATGTAGGAAATATTTTTATATTTCTAATGATTATTTACTGTCAAATTTATCTTATGTATTACCCTATATTAAAAATGATTTAGTTAATAAACTTTCAATTTAACAATTTTAATTCTTCTTAAAATAAAATAATAATAAATGTTTTAATCTAATCCAAGTGGACCAAAAGGATCTTATTTTATTCCTATGGTTATTTTTTATTGAATTACACTTATCAAATATAATTAGGACATGTTTTAGGGTAATTGTAATATCATATTTACCTTTAATTGCCTTATTTACTTTTAAACTTGGTAAATAAAAGGCAAAAGTTACTATTCACCAAGAATTATTTTCACCTTATTGCACCACATTTTACATTCTGATATTAACCATGTGTCTTAGATTTTTTTAATTGAATTAAAAAAAATTGTAAAATTAAATTTTATGCAAATTTGAAAATGCTCCTAGAAGGTGGATAAAAGACGGTAAAAAGTTCAATAAAATTTTTTACATCTAATTTTATTATAAAATGACTCAAATAAATTAAATATAACATATATAGGTATTACATATCTATTTTGACTTGAAATAAATTTAAATAAAATAAATAATTATTTAAATAAAAAATCGGATGTAAAATATAACGTAGTGTTTTCACTATTCTTCAAAAATTGAATTTTTTCAGAAAAATAGCAAAAATTTACCCTAAGTTAATTTTGATATTCAGAATTCAAAAAAGAATTATATTTTACCAAATTCAAAAAAACATTAATTTATTTAAAATAAATTCCCAATGTCAAAACTGAAATGCAGGTTTTTAAAAAGTAAAAACTATCAAAAATAGACTTGTCTTAATGTCAAATTTAAATGTTAAATTACATATAATGACCTAAATTGTATTAAATAATATAAATATAATCTATTTATACTTCCAAACCATTAAAATTCATAATTTAACACTATAAATTATTTCAACTAAAAAATTTGTTTTCAATTAAAATTCAGTATTTTTTAGTATTCATCAACATATGAAAGTTATCAGAAAAGTACCAAAAATATATCCAAAATATATTTTTATGACTTGATTCTAAATATGAATTTAATTTCATTAAATAAAATATATAAAAGTGTAAAATATTGGTTTTAAAAAGGGTTTTCAATTAAAAGGTGGTGAAATTTTATTTTTTGAAAAATACTCCTTTTATTTGAAAAAAATTGAATTTGTTCTTATATTTTGTCTAAGAAACACATAATACGGAATCTAATAATATATGTAGTATATATAATTAAAAATTAAATTAATACTATTCATAACCTCTTTTGGAACGGCTAGTTTGGTAAGTCGTGGTGCGCTCGAACTCATTGTTGCATCTAGTGCAAGCTATTGAATTAATTTAAAGAAAATAACTTACTATGAAATCATGGGGTGTTACATTCATCCCCACATCTGGAAATTGTGACCGAATAATTTTAAAACTGAGATTGTGAACTTCATTGAATGTCCCACATTAGAAAAAGGGTCAATAAATCTATCACTTTAAAATAATGAAAGTGAAGTACAAAGGTCACCTGAGATAACCCATACTAGGATTCCATGTAGGAAAACATGGATATGGAAGATAAACTATGTGTCTTGTTCTGATGGAGAGTGATAGAAAATATGTTCAAGAGAAATATAACAACAAGAAAACCACAAACTTGAGATGGGATAAATGGTCATTAGTTTACCAGTAGGAAAAGTAAACCGACAACGTTTTTTGTTTTAAGTTACATTTCATAAGGTTGAGGAATTTATTTATGATATTGACTAAGAAAATAAAGAAATATAATTACTTTTTAAGTAGAGTTTAATCCTTTAATAAATTTCTACCACTAAATCATTTTTTTTTCAAACGATGAGTATTCAAGATGACTTGGTGACACCTGAATCACTAGAATCAACTTCTAGTGAATCACATAATCCAAAAATGATAAACTATATATTTACCTTGTATTTAGAGATTAACCAAAACCAAAATTGTTAGTACAAGATTAGATGATCCTCTAAATGGATAATCCTTTATAGAAAGAAATATTAATCTTAATTTCTAAAATTAAACCAAAAATACCCGAAGTTCAATGGATACCATTCAATAAACAATTGTCCTTAAAATCCTTCAATATAATCCAAACTAATATTGAAATCCAAAACTTATAAGAATTTTATTACATAGTCTTCCACGTTAAATTATATCTCCAAATAACATCGACTACTCATAAATTCGCTTACTTAAAAGTATTTAATCAAATCACATATTCTCTTTGATAGGATAATCAATTCCATAAATAACCCAAATCACTATAAATACACAATAGAAATATAAATAAAAATACACCATTACTCCTCAAATGAAATCCGATAGTATTATATTTTCATTAGGCATATAGTGCTCCCAACAGAGCGAACATCTTCCAAAATTACATTTATCGCTAAATCAAAAAATCATTTTCCTATACTAAGGATATCTATTTGATAAGATATAAGATCCCAAAAAAACTTATTATTGATCAATAAAATAATTTAACTAAAAAGAATTAGTCACACTGCCCCGGGACTTCACATAGTCCAGTGGTAGGCTATAAATCCCAATCGCACTCTGGTTGTGGGTTCGATTCTCGTAGCTTTGTTCGATGAGACGGGTTGTCACCCGGTCTATGTGTTGTACTTTTTCAAAAACAATATTTATTACATGTTGAAAATGAGATAAATTCCTCAAAATAATCGTAAAATAATTTCACCAAAAATGTTATCTCATACCTTTTATTTTCATCCCAAAAATTAATAAATTATAATTGCCTCAAATTCAAGTATCATATAAACCTGAATGGTTATTTATAACTACATCAACAATAAAAAAGATAATTCTTCCTAAAATATAATTTTCAAATAAAAAAATGTAGGGTGAAACATACAAGAGAAAAGTCTTCCAATGTAATCCCATCAATAAAGAGCGCTAATAATTTTAAAATTTTTACCATCCATTTATTTCCACATAGGTTCTTCCTTGACCATGAGGTTATCCTATAGAATAAGAAATTAACTCAGGTAATGGCTTGGTCCCTTATATTTACGGAAAATTACTGTAAATGGATTCTTGAGATCATTTTTATTTTCTTTGATGGTACTCTTCATTTTTCCTCGGAAATTCTTTACTTTATATACTTCTTTCCCACACATAATGAATTTATTTTTTCCATTGAGAAACATTCCTAGGTGTCTACTTCCAGATTTCCTGTATGATGAAAATTGAGCTTTCTTTTCTCAATGGTCTCCACTACTGGATCACTTATTATTGACTGCATTTCTTTTCATTGTTGAGTCTAGGAGTTGGTTAATGTATTATTTTTATCATATTTTTTGAAAACTGATTCGGCATGAACACGATATATTTTACACCTATCAACATTCCATTCCGTTTCGCATTTCCACAACTATTCCCACCTTGTACATAATATTCAATGTTACTATGACTTCCTTGGGTTCCATCCATTGACTAACACATGAAAGTATAGTGTGATTCATAAAATCATTTAGAGAATATCATGACACCTTATTTTCAATCTAAAACACCTTAGTATTAAACAAGGTTATTTATTCTCATCTTATATTAAAATACTTTAAATCGGTTTGTAAAGAATATGTGAATTAAACTAAGCATATACCACGGGAGTGTCGTAACTAAGAGTGTGGCAAGGCCTGTTGTCGTGTACAAGGATACCCCAGGTAATTCTCAAAACACCTTTTCGGATTTTTCACTCCTAGGTACATTTGT
Organism: Viscum album; assembly: GCA_963277665.1. Lineage (NCBI taxonomy): Eukaryota > Viridiplantae > Streptophyta > Magnoliopsida > Santalales > Viscaceae > Viscum > Viscum album. The sequence goes on from OY728131.1 coordinate 270,739,749, forward strand.
GCCAGAGCCACCTCTACCTTCTCATATCTAGAAAGGGATGTATTTCATGGAAAATCCACATCATATTTACATTACCAAAAATTTTGGATGTTCTTCTATACTAATCCTTAATGTATATATTAGGGTAGTGTTTTCTAATCAGAGTTTTTTCTAAATAGATCTTCCAAGGTTTTTACTAAACTTCCTAGTTGAATAATCACATGTAATATCAATATCCAATTTCATAATGATGGAATGCATAATGCCAGACTTCAGAACTACATAGTCAAGGCCATGTGCAAAGACTAAAAATAAGATTTTTTCCAGGCCTTGTGCCAAGACACTAGTTTTTCTCATGAGACCTATCGATGCATCGAGGTGATATAGTGGGCTCCGCCGTCATATACTACGTCCAACTCATTCCTCATATGAAAAGGTTGAAACATAATCTAAAAATTCATATTAAAACCAGCATATGAAATGTCAATATTTTAACCAAAAACTATGAATGGAATAAAAATAGCACATCCACAGTCAAACATAACTCATTAAATACAATATGTAAGACTGTATTATAATAAATAATCCTCAATCAATAACAATATACACTAAAGGATGTTGACATAGATGAAAATATTCATTAAAACTATTTGAGAGAAATATCCCCTTTTTCATGAAAACAATTAAATGTCGCACTATTTATAAAAGAAGTCATTTAAAAAAGTTTTTTGAATCAAAGTGTACCATACCACATAGAACTTTTAAAAATAATTTTGATTTAAAAACATTCATTTCCATATAAATAAATACAAAAAAACATTTTTAAAACATGGACATTAATGAGAAATATTTAGAAGAATAAATATTTAAAACATTTAAAACAATATTTTAGTTAAAGAGATCCTAACCAAATAAAAGACGCTTGAATAAAAGTAATTGAGGATTAATATTAATCAAAACATTATAATATCCTGAGAATAAATTTATTAATGATATAATATATCAAAGGATAGTATATAAACCATATAAAAGTGAATTGGTGCATAACAACAAAAGAGGTCTCAAAGGAATGTAAATTAAGACAAAATAACTTATAAACACCGGATCATTATATTAAGGATAAATCAATGAAATAATTATTTGTTAAAAATATAAATACACACAATATAATTGGATATTAAATGTATTTCAATCAGGTTACATTCACACATATTCTTGTAAAAACAAAACCAGTGACTTGGATGTTTAACTCAATGAATAGAAATTGAGTTTAGATTACGCTTAAAAGATCATATCAGTGGAATGTGAATTTATCAGTGGAGTGATTATGTATATCAAAGGAATATCCATAGAAATGGGAGTTGAAATTAAAAAATAAATAAAAAATAGTTATTCCACACCTAATCTTGGAGTAAAATAATCAATCAAGTATGTGTAAAACCCAATGAGTGGAAATTGAAATTTGAAATGCCCTTACTGATTTGGTAACATACGAAACATACACCCAATGAAATAAGTATCATACAATAAATATTTAAATAACCATAAATTAATGTATATTACACAATGAATACAATCATGGGTAGTACATACACCACACAAAAGGAAATAGTGGCAAAATAGCATGAATCTCACCGAAATAAGAAGTGAGATGAAAACCCCTTACCTTGTACTTTTACTTAGTATAGGGTAGGTTAAACTCATGTATAATAGTGAAATAATTGTTATTGAATTATAAAATAACCAATTACATTAATATTATATCATATATGATCTTCTAATATTGATTTGGAAATGATATTTCAGTAGTATCATTGTTTTGGTTGTTAACTGATTCTTTTTCCTTTATATATTTTGTTACATAAGCCATGTTTATTATGTATAGTCTGTATTTGATTCATATCCAGAATGATATTAAATTATTAAAAATTATTTTTAATCATAAAATGAAAATTATTCTTGAATGATTACGATGGCGAATGAATCTCATCGCGTACGTGGAGATGGTAAGTCATACGTACGCACGAGCGACAATATCATTATATTAATGGTGAAATCGTATGTAATTGGATGGTATATCATATATAAAGAATAATTAACATGTTATATTTATTATTTACATCAGTTATACATATTATTATACCCATCCAAATAATTAAGTGTTTGAATAACAAACTACACCACAACGTGGAGACGGTAAGTCGTACGTATGCAAGTGTGGTGACTTTATCATGTATAGGATAGAGAGAATAAATAATATGGTTGTACCATATTTATAATAACATCACAGTATGTATAAGTTATTATATTTATTATTTTGGTATGGAAACAAAAAATAATGAGGAAGTGGAAGAAGAAAAGAACTTGGAAGAGGGTGGTCAAATTATTACCTCTTCTTAGGGTGTTTTTTTTTGAGTTGATCAAAAGGGATCCTTAGGTTGGGTTTCTGATAAAAATAATGCCCCTAGGTTGAATTTAAGGATTTTGGAAAGTTATTTGGGTAGGTTTTGGCCCACCCAAAAGGCTTTCTAGGTGTGAAAGTAAGGGAAGAAGAAGTTCCCTTTTATAAGAGAGGTGAGGGTCACTTTAGGAAAATCTCGAAATATTATTTTATAATAAAATAATTTTCGGTTTCTAATGGCTCCAAAATGATTTATTTCTAAGATAAGGTGTATATGGGTATAATTCCTCTCAAAAAATAGGTTTTAAACATGTTTAGGTTACCATGTTATCCTTATCTATTAGATTTAACTCTTAGTTAAATTATTTAACTTTTATTGTGTCTTCTTGTATTTATACACTATATTGTTAATATACTTACTCTAAACTTCCAATATAACTTAAATTGGTTCATTATTGACATATATAATTTTATTTAATCCCTCTGTCTGATCATTGATTTTTAATAATATTATATCAACCAATATTATAGTATTTGTTTTAATAACTAATTTATGCCAATTTTGACACTATTTTGTATTTTGTTTTTCTGAAAGTCATAACATCCTTATCACTTAGAAAAAAATTTATCTACTCAACCCTAACAAGATATATTAACCTAAAATAATTCATGGATGGCATCAAAACATTTAAATTCTACTTATTTTAATATTTATAATATAAACTATTTTAATATTTCATTAAGATGGTAATTACTGCATCATCATTGTGTCATAAATAAATTTAATTATTAAATCTCTAAAAATTGTAAATAAAATACCATTATGTATGAAATAATTATAAATTTCTAATGAATATTTATAGTCTAATTTATCTTATGTATAACCCTCTATTAAAAATTGTTTAGTTAATAAACTTTGAATTTAACACTTTTAACTCTTCTTTAAATAAAATATTAATAAATGACCGAATATAATAAAGGTGGACCTAAAGGATAATATATTATTCCTAAGGTTTTTTGTTGGTATAATTACACTTATCCAATTGAATTAGGACATGTTTTACTGTAATTACATTATCATTTTTACCTATAATTACCCTATTTAATTTTAATCGTGGTAAATAAAAGTCAAAAGTTATTATTCACCAAAAATTATTTTCATCCAATTGAACCAAATTTTACATATTGATATTAACCTTGTCTCTTTGATTTTTTAAATACAATTCAAAAAAGCAGTAAAATTATGTTTTATGAACATTTTCAAATGCTCTTAGAAGGTGGGTAAAAGACGATAAAAAATTCAATAAAATTTTATACATCTAAATTTATTATTAAATGAATCCAATGAATTATATTGAACATATGTAGGTATTATATATCTATTTTTAGTTAAAATAAATATAAATAAAATAAATAATTATATAAATAAAAAGTCAGTTTTAAACAATAACGTAGTGTTTTTCACTATACATTGAAATTTGAATGTTTTCAGAAAAGTACCAAAACTTTACCCTAAGGTGATTTTGATATTCTGAATTCAAAAATAATTTCTGTTTTAACAAATTAAAAAAAAATGTGTTTCATCAATTAATTTAAAATTAATTCCCATTGTCAATACCGAAAATCGGGTTTTTAAAAAGTAAAAACTATCAAAAGATTAGCATGTGTTTATGTCAAATTTAAATGTGAAATTACTTATAATGAACTAAATTGTATGAAATGATAAAAATTTAATCTAATTATACTTCCAAACCATTACAATTCATAATTTAACACTATAAATTATTTTTATTTAAAAAGTTGTTTTCATTTAAAATTTTGTATTTTTCAGTATTCATCAAAATATGTAAGTTATCAGAAAAGTACCAAATATTTATCCAAAATACATTATTATGACATGATTCTAAATAAGAATTTAATTTTATTAAATTGAATATATAAAAGTGTCAAATGTTTGTTTTAAATAGGGTTTTCCATTAAAAGGTGGTAAAATTTAATTTTTTTTAAAATACTTATTTTATCTGGAAAAAATGAATTTGTTCTTATATTATGACTAAAAACACATAATATGGATTATAAAATTATATGGATTATATAAAATTCAAATTTAAATTAATAATATTCATAACCACTTTTTAAACGGCTAGTTTGGTAGGTCGTGGTGCGCTCGAACTCGGTGTTTCGTGTAGTGAAATCTATTGAATTAATTTAGAGAAATTAACTTACTATGAAATCTTGGGGTGTTACAATCTAATATTTTTTTTATCATTTTTGAGTATATGGCGTACATTTGGACTGAAAATGTCACTTTTAAATTAAAAACATACACTTTAAGTCAATACGACCACATCCTAATCGGATTTACATGAGAAAAATCCTACATAAATAAATGAATCACATTTAATTTTATTAAATTAACAATAAAATCAATGAGTGTTTTCTTAATTTTGAGTATGTAGAATTAGTTTTAGTCATAAATGACATTTTTATAAAGAAATTTCACACTTTGAGACAATTCGGACACACTGTGTGTCGTATTACTATTAATATGATTCCTACACATAAAAAATAAATCATTGATCATATTATTAATATATCAAGACAATCCATGTGTATTTTCACAATTTTGTGTATGTGGCATATGTTTTTAACTAAAATGTTACATTTAAGAGTAGGCGCATTCACTAGAGCATTGCTAATCAGACTTGGAAGAATGAGAGGGTATGGATTTGCATCGGTATCGAGCATGTGCATCCCTACATAGGATAAATATTTGACTATCCATGCAAAGGTGGAGTGTTAGTCACCATGTAGTCGATGGGGAGAGACAGTTTCAAATATTCTTGTCTGGGATGAATTACTTTAAGACCCTTAGGTCTTGTAATGACATGAAGCCTACAGGCCATGTACGGGTTCCCATTAAACCCTTAAAATGGGTATTATCAAAAAATGAATAAAAATTGAAGGCTTTAGGAAATAGAAAAATGAACGTTTGGTCATTATATCTACAAGATTTATTATATTGAAATTAGGTTCATTCTTAAATATTACAAATTATTTTTCAACCTTTTTATTAAAGTATAAATGAGTCTAAATGGTAAAAATAAAAAACCTTTGTAATATCATGTGTTCCCAATCTTAAAATCATAACATTACTGTAAAATCGACTCTTAAAATGACACTTCGTATATTGTTTTCATACTCATACTATGTTGGAAACCTTTTGATTATAAATTATCTCTCTAATACTCTAACATAAAATGATAATAAAATTAATTGAATATCTAGTAGATAAAATAACTATTTAAAATATATGTGAGATAAAAAAAATTAAAAATGTGATATTAAATCACCACTTCATGATGTCTACAAACATTTTGACACTATTTATGATTTCCAATCATTTATATAAAAATATACTTCCTCTTTTGAATACATAGATTGGTGAAAATCTAGATAGTTTTAGAAAAATATTGATAAAAAATTATTAATAAATATTTTATATGAAATTTTAATTACCATAGTAAATACCTCTTTAGGGATAAATGTTTTTTGATAGAATGTGATACATTTTATAAATTTACTAAAGTAATAACAAAAAACATTATCATTACTTTGATTTAGACACTATATAAACATTGAAAAAAATATGTATTCTATTTTTATATATGTTTTTATAGTGAAATCATATTATATATACACTAATACTTATCTATTTTTGGAAATCCATGGGATTATTATATGAATTTTACATCCTCGTAAGATGATTTTGAAGATAAATAAACATCACCCTAAAATAAAAAAATCTCATTAAAACATAATATAAAATGTATAATTTGAATTTTATTTATAAATTATTGAATTTAGTATATTAAAAAAATCATAATGAACATCATGTGTGGTCTATTTATTGGATATACATGATTTGGAACCCAAAAATAACTCTTTAAATTATTCAAATTAATCACAATGGGACTCCAATTCATCTTAACAGAACATATAGGAATAAGTAATGAAAAAAATAAAAATATAATTTATATAAATATTTTGTAGAGATTTATCCCATTGTTATAGGTATTAATAATAGTATTTTATCTATTATTTTCTTTTCAAATTGTTTTCCTACTATCTATGCTTTTTTAAAAATTAATTAATTTCTATTTAAGTGATATGAGGACTAATGAGTCAAAATATTTCTTCATAGGGTTTTCCTTTTACCTGGTAGTGATATATAAATATATTGAATGCATGAATATTATTTAACTATAATTAATATAGTAGATCAATTATTGGACAATGATATTTAGAAAATGTACCTCATGAATAAATTCATAACCAAGGACCCTGGCCATTTATTCTTGAGAATTTAATTTATATTCCCAAGACCAATCATGTATATAATGGACTCTCAATTATTTTTTTATTCAAATTCAATGTAGAGAATATTTTGATTTTTAAACATTGTATTTGTATGAATTTTTAATGTTAAAAAATGGTGTGGTGGAATTTTTATGGTAAAAGTGATCTTGAAATGTATTTTTAATTTATTAGTTGATCCTCTATGTATTCTTGATTCAATATTCAGTTTACCCTTCTATTTTTTCACCTATAATAACATACTATGGTTTATAAAATTTTCATTAATTATTAATTGTTTTTCATATATAATAAATTAGAAAGGACCTTGTTATTATCATGTGTCTTCATAAGATTAAACATCCATGATATGAAAGTTACAATAGCAAGTTTGATCATGTGAATATCCAAATAATTACGGGGAATAGGTAACACAACACTCAACTCATGAGCTATATGAATGCTTACTCTCATGTGATATTTTGGAAGTTGATTATTTTCTAGAATATCTATTTGGATATTGTATAGTATACCCCATTCAATAAGGTGATGGGTGAGTGATAATAGATATAAATCATAATCAATTTTAACCTATATAATTTCAGTACGAGAAAGGTATTATAGTTAATAGATTCACATTTAGTATAAATTCTTTTGAAAATTTTATTACCAGTGATAAGGTAGGACTTTTAGAGGATTATCAAGCCTCAAAGCTGGGAGGTGTGTCTCTTGGTGTTGTGGTTGTCGCTGTGTTGTTTTTTCTCATTGATCCCCTTAATGAAACTGTTATATCACATCAACCTTCCAACTAAATTTTTCTTTTAAATATATATATATATATATATCTGTGTGTGTGTGTTTAAGAATGATTTTTTATTCTTTCATTAATGTCTCGTTAATTATTCACTTTCTAAATATATTTTTTATGTGACACCCCAAAACATACACCTATAACATAACCATATTATTCTATATGCTTCAAATCCACTAAATGAAGTTTTTCATTGGGTATAATTGATGATTATTCTTTTTTCTAATCTAGATAAAAAAATATAATAAAATAAGTAGTTATTATTATATAATTCTATTTTAAAGTATAAAAAAATTCCTATTACATCATTCTTACACTTGATTACTTTACTTAATATGTGTTTTCATCTACTATTTTTTCCTTTTTATTTAAAAGAGAGTCCTTCCACATCACATGATATGGGATAGAGGTGTCTTGTGATTCTGATTCATCAACATTTATATAAACAAAGGATCATAATTCTTTTTTTGTTTCATATAGCATAAAATTTAAAATAAAACTTTAAAAATACACACAATTTTTTTCATATAAATCATACCTCATCCATAATTTATAATATACGTATGTTGGTTTCAATTTACACTACATATTTTCATCATTCCTTTTTTCCATAAATTAACTATTCAAAATCAAATTGATTAATATACATAATTTAAAATAAAATATTAAAAATAGAAATTTACAAAAATGATTACTCCTCACGATGACCAATGAAAGTGTCCCATGTTTCATGGTTTATCATTTATTCATATATAGATTTTGGGTGGGGGTTTAGATTCCCCTAAACATACCTAATATAATTCTTCATAATAATTATATGAAATTATTTATGAGACTTTCCAGTAAAAATTAATACAAATTACATCCAACAATAATTTAATATAAATGTACTCTCTAATGGATATTAAAGACTAAATTAATGATTCATTATTTAATTTTTCAATAAAATTGAGAAATTATATCATAATGTTACCCTAATGTATTCCGAAATTATTTTCATCTATGTAGTCACAACATTTTGCCACATATATACATTAATCAACACATGCATTTGAGTAGTGACCCCTATGTAACTAATGAAAATCGACTTTTTGGGGTTAACGGGTTGTTCACATGAATTCCGTACAACCTTGAATGTTATACCTCTATTTCTCACCTTTTCTAATTTTTATGAATATTTCCATACTATAATGCTCTTTTATTTTTTCAACCATATATTATTCCAATTTTAGAATTTCATAATTTTCAACATTTTCAATATGTTATTCCTCGGGATTGGTAGCATGAAAATATGGAGAGGGAGTTATCTCTATAATTAGTTAAAAATATAATTTAGATTACATTAATATAGTAGTGAACCCAAATTATTATGGGGAAATGAATTATATGTTAAAAAATTAACCTATTCATTGAAATCTCTCATTTTTTTCATTAAAATTTTAATGTATTTGGACTCTCTATTGTGTATATAAATATCCTCATTATGATCCCCTCTAACATGTAAGTCATCATCTATATTAGAACCACTACTATATTATTTTGACATCCTAATGAAAGGGTTATCATCAATGGAATTTTCATTTGAACTTTCAGTTATGTTAGTCAATAATAGATTAATTGACCAATTTCTTTTTACCAGATCCAGGTAAAAAAGTAATTTTACTTATTATGATTCCATTATAAACGGTTTGTATTTGTACCCTTACTTAATTAATTAACTTTCATGAATCCAAATTCATCGACTTTAACTACACTTAGGTAATAAACCAATTTTTGTTATAAAATAGCACATAGAATGTTATATAATCCAACTCTTATATTTTTTTAAGATGAAAAGGTTTTAAATATTCACATAAATTTGATTTATTTCCCTAGTGCCATATACATGTAATACATCCACCATAATAGTAAATCCATTATTTTTCATCATACTTCATAAAAATTGTTAATTTTTATAGAAAAAAATTTATTTAATTATATATATATTGCATGATAATACATGTATACATAGTCATATGGCTGGACATCAATGTCGTTCAGAAGTTGAATTTGAATTATTGGATAAATTTTTTAAAATATGGTCTCAAAACCCTCTTATAAATAGTCGATTATGTGTATTTAATGTAACATACCTACCCAACCAATTGGCTTGGGCTAGGTCAAAGATGATTCTAACCTTAGGTGAAATCCCCAAGACATCAAATATAATAACTTGGTCTTAACATACATAGACATTACATAACATTTTTTTAATACAAAAAAAATTATAAAAACAGATGCCCAAAGACCGTATTAGTCTAAAGCCTTTGGAAACATGGAAACATGAACATTGGTACATAAGTGGGATACACTATCTCCAAATAGGTTCTTCATAACTAGTACCCTTATTATACACATTATATTTAATACATATCTTCATATCCAAGGGATGAAAACATAAAAATGGGTGATCGTAGATGCTCGGTAAGGGTAAATAAGGGAGTCATGTAAGCATAAACATGAGCATGGGAGTATGAGAACATGATCAAAACATTTAGAGACCGTACACTACATATTAAATATCATAAATTTAATGACCAAAAAAATCAAGGAAATTTTTTTTCTTAAATTCTTTGTAATTTTACGAGTCCGCAGATTCTGACGGTGCCTGATTCTGAGGATCGGTGTGCCCAGAATCAATTTCTGAATTTTTGTTCGGGTACGTTCAGTAAACATATTTCTGGGTTTTTCTATCTTTTAAACCGGTGCTCAGAATTAAAATCTGAGTGCACCAATTAACTCGCAGCATAGGTAACTACTTATGGGGACTGTTACTGCAGTTGCGTTTTATGCGGGTAGAGAGTTTTTTTGGAAATTGGAAATAGTTAAATAAAATTGTAGAACACAAATTTTATTTATCTATGGTAGCTATATACTACAATGGAGAAGATATTGGTGGGGCCCACACCCCCATAACCTCACATGAGAGGATATTTGTGAGGTAGGGCCCACATGTGCCCTAACATTTCTTCTCCTCTTTAATTCCCTTAAACTCCCTATTAATTCCCCCTTATTAAATTCTTTAACAACTCCACCTAATTTATTGTCATCTCTCCACCTTCCCCTATCCCTTAAAATTTATGACAACAGTTTTAATTAAATTTGTCTGAATTTTGAATCACATGTGATAATAAAATAATAGCCTTAGCTATTATTTTAATTTGGGCACTTGTTGTGTGGAGAGATTTTTTGGAGAGTTCTTGAGAAAAGTGTTCCTCTCTTCAATGAAGAACGCCTCCGACGAAGAACAACTTTCTTCTTCGATGAAGAATGCTCTATGATTTGAAGAACACGAAGATGCCAGGGATGTCGCTTCTTCCTCGGCTTTTTCCTTAGAACCCCCTTCGGATGCGAGGCTTCACTGATGACTCTTATACCTTCCTCTTCATCGTCAACGAACCGATGCACGAGCTCGGAAGTGGAAGTGTACAACGAACGAAGACAACATCATCTTCCCCCATGACGGACGAATTCCCGACCACCGTGGTGCTCGAAATCTACGGAACGTTGACGTGCGACGTCATTTGTGAGGTAGGGGAATTTTTGTATAATTTTCATTTATGTAATTTATACCCATGAGTATGGGTGTTTATTTGTTGGGTGATTATTTGAACCACTAAGATGGTGGGTACGGACTAACGAACAAGTCTGGACCCATTTTCGTATCGTTCTAGATGTGCGGAATGTTTGGAGATGATGAAATGGGACCGCAACAGCGATTTGGAACTTTCACAGTGGAGTTTGGGTCCCGAGATGATCGTAGGCGCATGCAGTGGGCGAAACAGACCACCGGAGCGCGTCCGGTGGTCCGCGGAAGGCGACGGCGGCACACCACGCTGGCACCGCGGAACTGGAGTCCGGAGAAGGTCATCGCGGTTGAGCCATAGTGAAGGGTGGCACCGGAACAACATATCCATTCCAGAGATTAAGAGGTGTGGCTTAATACTGCGCCAGCTTGCCGAGCCAGCGCCCACCCCCCCACCCCGGTCGGGTCGGGGTGGGCCACGCGGGCTAGGCCGCACCGGCCAGGCCGGGCCATGCCCAACTTGTCCGGACCCGGACCCGGGTCTGGTCAACCCAGTTCGGGCCTTCCCAGGGTGGGTTGGGTCGGGTCGGACCGGGCCCGAACCCCCCCCCCCCCCCCGCCTTTGAACCATTTTCGGTTAATTGCCCATAACTTGAGCTACAAACCTCTAATTGATGCACCATCATTTGCGTAGGATTCCTCAGATCAAGACTTTTATTTTGGTATATTACACTCAATGTTTCTGCGAAGTTTGTGTATGGTCGGGATGGTTCGAACCCGAAACCAACCTGGCCCTCGGAGCGGAAATGCTTATAACACAAGGATCAGACGTCCGATTTATGTGTTGTCTACTAAGTTTGTTTTATTTTGATGAGACGGTTCTTTTGGCATACTCCTCTTGAGGTTTGGACGCAGTTGGAGTATGGTTGGGTTGGTTTTATCTTGAAACCCAATCAGGCCCCTAGAACAAAAGGTTAATAACTCAAAGACCGGGCGTCCGATTGACGCGTCGTCTGTTGCATTGAGACTCCTATTATGAGGCGTTCCTTTGTGATACTTATACGCGAGACTTCATGACACTTGGATTATAAACCAGTAGCTTGTGGAGCGGATCCTTCTGAAGACGAGCAGATAGAGTGTGGAGACCTAGTACCTGTAGAGCTGACGACTTCTTGACCGATTCGACTCGGAGTGATTCGACTAGCTCAGTGGATGGAGCGCCAAGTTTGGTGGTAGACCCATGGTGGATGGAGCACCTGGTTTAGCAGTTGACACGCCGTAATCAAAAGGATGAGTACCTCTGACGGCTATTAGGGGAGCACCCGGTTTGGCGGCAGACCCATAGGGAATGAGCGCCCAGTTTGGCGGCAGATCCATAGCGGAGGAGCACCCGGTTTGGCAACAGACCTACGGTACTCGATAGGAGGAGTACCTCAGGAGTCTAAGGTTAGATAGTAGTGCCTCGGAGTCACGATAGGGCCACTATACTCGACAGAGGAGGAGTTCTCCAGCAGTTGTTGTTTCGATAATGAAAATCCTGGTTTGAGCTGAGTCAATGACCTTTGTGTATTTCTCATGATTGAGATGGGTTACTTGATAACATAGATATATGTATGGTCATATACCTAAGTAATGATTATCTGTTGAGATCTTTCTATGTGGTTTATAGTTGTTTGATTTAGTGTGACCTTGAGGGTCTCAAGGTCCCTACTGAGTATCATTATACTCACCCCTGAACGGGCTATGCCCGCACCTCATTGTGTTGGATGCAGATGACGGACAACGCTGGCCGAGGCAGAGTGTACAAGGACTGGATGGTACCCAGAGGTGGACACTCGGCGTGATGGTACCCGTAGGTGGACCTCATGACGAGTTGGTACCTGTACGAGAAGGAAGGATGTGGAGTGTTGAGGAGGACATATGTACCTACCCTTCAGGTAGGAACCCAGAGGATGATCCAGGAGCTGCTTCCTTCTTCCAGTTGTTTGTCTTTTCAGTTGTACTTTCATTCAGTTGTAGCTGTATCTTTCTGTTGGGCCTCTATTTCTAGCCCCTTTGTATTTTTAGTACACTTGTTTTACTACATTACTTAGAGTTTGCTTCTGCTTGTTCTCTGGTTGTGTGCGTTTACAATTTATAAAGAAAATGCCTTCCTAGTTCTAGAGAATTACGCCTTTAGTTCTAGTCGCCAGCCCCTGGGCTATGGAAGGAAGGCTTGGGGTAGTCACAATGCGGGCCCCAGGGGACGAGTCCTGAAAAATTGGAATCATAGGACATCAGTTCTATTGTAGAACATAAGACTCTGATATTTTCTTTCTGTGAAGAAATAGTGTGAGGTGTACTAAGTGTGGTTTTCAGTTCTCGAAGTCCAGTGTTTCTGTGGGCGGCTAATGTATGCATACACCAGGACCCTGACTTCTGATTTCAGACCCAGTGCCCGAAAACACTGATTGTGTATGTGTTTTAAAAAGTTTCTTTTAAGTCATCTCAAACCAGGTCAGCTATCCCGGTATAGTCTTTGACCGTGTCGCATCTGTTTCTTTTAGGATTCCTCCCCAAGGATGACTAGCTAGGGCCCTGAGAGTTGTATGTACTGAGATCCCACTGATCAACGAGGCCTCAGTGCAAGGCCCTCTTCTAGTTGAGGAACCAGTGGTACTACTACCTATTGGGCCACCGATGCCGCCATCCTGAGCTGTAGAGAGTGCACGCCGCCTGAGCATGCTGCACGAGTTCCAGTGCTAGAGGCCACCCAGGATAAGTGGAGAGACGGACCCACAGGCGGTTGAGGATTGGCTAGAGGCTATGTTGAGAGTCTTCAGGCTAGTAGGGACCCCGGAAGACTTCATGGTAATCCTTGCTGCCAGCCTCCTTCAGGAAGCAGTAGGCAGTTGGTGGAGCCTGATGCTCCAGTTGCACGACGAGGCGACGCTTCTATGGGTAGACTTCAAGAGCCTGTTCCTGGTGGAGTTTGTACTAGCCACCCTTCGAGCGGTGTGGATACATGAGCTACTTCATCTTCAGCAGATGTAACACCCCGAGCTTCCATGATACGCTTCTCATTCAATAATGCAATAGCTTGCATTGTACGCAACTTCGAGTTCTAAAACACCGCTACTAATCAAAGTAGCCGTTATGAATAGTAATAACCACTTTTTAAAATTATAGAAATTTTATATTTCAAAATGGACTTCATTTTTGGATTCAGAATATCGAAATTAGCCTATGTTGAATTTTTGGTATTTTTCTGAGAACTTCTAATTTTTTATGAATAGTGAAAAATACTTAAAAACAACTTTTTTAATAAAAATAATTTATAGTGATAAATTATACTATTTAGTGGTTTTAAAGTATAATTAGAATATATTTCTACCATTTTATCCAATGGTGGTAATTAGAATCAATTTAACATTGAAATTGGACATAAACAATTGCCAATCTTTTGATATAAATTGTTTCTTAAAAACACGCTATTTGTTGTGACAGCGGGAATTAATTATAAAATAAATTAATGCAACTTATATGTTTGGAATTTTTTAAAATAGACATCATTTTTGAATTCGGAATATCAATTATAGCTTAGGGTGAAATTTTGGCATTGTTCTGAAAAACATCAATTTTTGATGAATAGTGAAACCACTAAGTGGTAGTTAAATAACTGATTTTTCGTTTAAATGAAATATTACCACTTCTGTGATTTGATTTTCAAAAATACAACTTACATGGTTGTAATTAAGAAGTAAAATGTGGTTCAATGAGATCAAAAGAATTTTTTGGTGAATAGTAACTTTTAAGTTCTTAATCGCGATTAGAGGTAATTAGTGTAGTTTAAGGTAAAAATAATGTTTTAATAATATGAGATGGGCTTCACACTTGTCCTACTCTTATTGGATGAGTCATGGCCGACCAAGACAATCCATGGGCCAACTTGGGGACCCCATGGAGCCACTTTAGTTGGAAAATGATATAAATTCCTTTTATTTAATGTTAAAGTAAAAAATGACACAAACATGAAATGTTTTACTAAAAAAAAATTTACATGGGGTTATACAAGTCATATTTTTGACAATAAATTGTCATTGGAAAGCTAAAAAGATTTCCTAAATCATAGTATTTTTTTATAATTTTTAGACATTAAATAGATTATATTATTTATGACATCATTATGATGCAGCGATGACCTCATTATTTAACGATTTAAATAAAATGAGAAGATAATGAAAAATCCAAGGCTTACACTTGTCCAAAGCCTATTGGATGAGGAGATTTCGAACCCTTATCACCATATCCACGAATTATATAAGTGTGGGACCTTTATAATCCGAAAAGAATTGTATAATAATGTAACATTTCAATCTTTCAAAAAGAGCCCCTCCTCTCCTCTTATAAAAGGCCCCCACCTCTACCACCTCATTCACACTTTCAAGCCATTTGGCTCGGCCAACCTCTGCCCAAATACTCTCCCAACTTCCCCCTATTACTCCTAGAAGCCTCACTTTGGGAAAAACTCTTCCCAAGGAATCCTTTGGCTCAAATCAAAAAGAGTTACCCGGTTTTGAGGAGGTTAAAGAACGGTCGAGTCAGGACAGGACGCAAGGTAAGGTAATTTCTTAACCCAACTTCCATTCTTTGGGTTAATATCCTAATTTCAAATTATGTAATGATATTATTATGTCCTATTTTGTATTTTTACGTTTTTTATGTTTACCTATAGTGAATACACATAATAGATCTATTTTTTTTTAAAATGATCTTTTTAAGGACTTCGTCTCAAATATCCTTTCATTGAGGCATATTTGGTTTTATACACAACTTTCTTTTATATGGTGTATAAATCCCTTTGACTTTTACATATATTCAAAAGGTTTTATATTATAATTATGTGATTTTTAAATGATTTCAAAAAGAGATATTTATCTCAAATATATGAAAATCCAGTGCAAATGTATATGTATTTAACGCAAGCTTAAAAATGTTTTTAGAAAACCCGACTCTCGAATGTGGTAGACAGGAAGGGATTGTGCATGGACCCATCATGGCCTGTAATTAGTCGAGCAGTCTCAGAATTAGTTATTTTGTTTTCAAATGCTTGCATAATGTTTTCATAAAAACACTGGAGTATATTTGATCAATTTTAAACGTAAGTATCTTCTAAAAAAATTGCATCGGTAGGTCTCATGAGACAACTAGATGTGGAATTGGCCAAGGCCCTTTCCCAATTTGAATTATGGTTTTGGCCGAGGCCTTAATCATTTTAGACGTCTTGGCCGAGGCCTTTACAAAATGTTTCAGAATGTCCGGCATTATACATTCCCTCATTATGAAAGAAGTTACTGATATTTCATGTGATTATTCGACCAGTAGAATATCAATGTGAAGAAGTGAATGGCATTATCTCATTTTACTTTTTCCATATTATGTTGATGTTCAAGTTTAAAAGGCTTTTGTTTTAGTTATACATTGCCTTACATTTTTATGTTTATTTATGAAAGCTTCCGCAATATTGTTATCCTTACTGAGCATCTGAGCTCACCCCTTTCAATGTTTTAATATTTTCCAGGATGTGAAGAAGTATTTTATGAATGACCTGTAGGTATTGTGAGAAGAGGATATGAGTGTGGACTATGGAGACTTTGTTATTTTAGTTTTTCACTTTATGATGTAATGTAACGTTTTCGAATGTATCTAGTGTTTCCAAGGCTACTAAACTAATCGGTCTTTCGAGACTTGATCTTTTGTGATCATGCCAATGTTACGAAGTAACGCACCGGCTCTGGGTAGCTGGGGTCGGGGCATTACAGTTGGTATTAGAGGAAGTTTAGTACAAACCTTGGAAGCTAGATTTAGATAAAATCTGATTAGATCACATAGCCCAAAGATAGACTTTGAGGATTAGTATAGAAGAACATCCTAGAATTTTGGTATTATAGAGATGTTATGAGTTTTCCGAGCAATAAATCCCTATCTGGATACGAGCAGGTAGAGGCGGCTCTGGCACAGATGTACCTAGGGGTAAAACCCGAAAACACCGCATTGAGCTAGACTCGAACGGGAACTGGTGCACGACAACGGGCCTTGCTGCACTCTTGGTTACGACACTCCCGGGGATATGCTTAAGATAATTCTCATTTTATTTACAAACCACTATGAAGGGTTATGAGTATATACTTCCTCAAAGAAAACATTTCTTTTTATGATTATGGATTATATCCATAAATAGTTCAATTTATGTAAAGTGTTTTACAAGTATGGAATTATGTATTTTGATTCCTAAACTAATCTAGTTTATGCCATTGTTTAGAAATGGAACCTAGTGGAAGGAATGGAAACTGTATCAATGCACGAACTCCATGTAGGGATTTCCCTCCTGCTCAAGATAATTATTGTGGATCTGGAGATACAACTGGTGTTGATCAACTGATTACCATACTGGGACAACTCACTCAGGTTATGAATAATAACCTTACTCGTATGGAGCACCCTGATCCGCAACATGGAGGATCAATGCTAGACCGTTTCATGAGGTAACAACCACCAACCTTCAATGGGAGTACAAATCCTATAGTAGCTTAGCAATGGATAAATTCCTTAGAAAAATATTCCATGCCTTGGGGAGTAGTGAAAGGTAGAAGGTTGTCATGGAAGTTTACCGCCTCACAGGAGATGCCGATCAGTGGTGGTCGCTGATTCAAAACACAAAGGAAGATGATGACGTATCGAATATGGAATGGAGGGAGTTCAAAGAGCTTTTCTTAGAAAATAATTTCCTCGTGACCATCAAGCATATATGGAAAGGCAATTTCTGAGTCTGAGGCAGAAGGAGGATGAGAATTTCACAAATTATGAGGCCAAATTTACAAGGTTAGCGAGGTATGCTGCAGATTATATACGTAACCCAAGAGGTGAGATTGATCGTTTCTTTGATGGGTTAAAACCATTTCTCCGTCGAGCTTTAGTATCACAATCGTTCTCAACATACGAAGATACTGTCTCATGTGCTATCAAGACAGAAAAGGAATTCTCTAATTCTTATGACAACAAAGTAAAGCAAGAGAAGAAGAGAACGGTGAAACAAGAGACAGATAAAGGTAAAAAGGGAAATAAGAATTTTCAATCATGTGATAATTGTGGGAAGAATCACCCTGGTACTTGCCTAAAAGGAATGGGAGTTTGTTATAAATGTGGAGAAAAAGGTCACCAGGCGTGTGATTGTAAGGGAAAGAAAGAGGCTATCAATGTTGAATGCTACAATTGTAGAGAAATGGGGCATTATGCAAATGAATGTCCTAAGAGTCAAGGAAACTTACCTCAGAAAAGGCCAAGGGATCAAGGCCAATCTTATGCTGTGACTACAGTTGAAGCGGAATAATTAATGTATTGGTGCTTTTGGACTCAAGGATTATATTCTAGTTATAAGAATAATGTGATATATATAAAGATTATACTGCAGTACTTTTTGATTTCAGTAAGGTTTTAATATGATTAAGGTAATCATATTTTTAGTATGTGACAATAAGAGAAACTTTACTTTTTTTGGGGAATCTGATGTTACAATTGATTTTTGAATTTAGAGACCTTTTAGAGAAAGTCTGGACGGAGGTATTTTGGATAACTATAAAGGTTGGAGTGGATTAAGTTGATCTTTGGATAGTAATGTTTATGGTTAAAAAATTTATGAAGATTATTTTTGGAATATTATGATACTATAGTTTTAGGAAAAGGACAACCTACAGGGTGGGGCATAACCCGTCGCGTCGAACAAAGCTGCAGGAATCGAACCCACAATCATAGTGCGACAGGCCTTTATTTCCTACCACTAGCCTACAGGAAGTCCCTGGTTATTACAAAATAATTTTACTAATCTAAATGGTATGTGTTAACATTTGGAACCTTATACAATTAGGATAAATAGAATATTTTTGAGTTCCGTTACCATTTGGAGTAAAAGTTGGGTTTGTGGTAAAAAAAATTTAACGAATGAAAGTATACATAACAAGTATGTATATTCCCTTACGTTCTTAGTAAATCTCCTAAATAAATTCCTCAACATTATAAAAGGTAACTTAAAACAAAAATGTTGTCAGTTAACTTTTTCAACTGGGGATTCAATGACCGTTTAACCAATCACAAGTTTGTGATTTTCTTGTAGTTAAACATTCTCCTAATCCTGTTTTCTATAACTCTCCATCAGACCTTGATGGTTTGTTTCTCCTCCATATCCATATTTTCATAGAATCCTATAATGCGCTATATCGGGTGACCTTTGTACTTATCTTGCTTTCTTTTAATGTTATATATTTATTAACCTTATTTCCGATGTGGGTTTTCCACAATGGTATTTTCAATTTTCAACCTTTTATTTTCAAAGAAAAAATTTCAAATTGCGAGGATGCAATTTATTGAAGGAGGGGAGAATGTAACACCCTGAGCTTCCATTATACGCTTCTCATTCAATAATGCAATAGCTAGCATTGTACGCAACTTCGAGTTCTAAAACACCGCGACTAATCAAAGTAGTCGTTATGAATAGTAATAACCACTTTTTAAAATTATAGAAATTTTATATTTCAAAATGGACTTCATTTTTGGATTCGGAATATCGAAATTAGCCTATGTTGAATTTTTGGTATTTTTCTGAGAACTTCTAATTTTTTATGAATAGTGAAAAATACTTAAAAACAACTTTTTAATCAAAATAATTTATAGTGATATATTATACTATTTAGTGGTTTTAAAGTATAATTATAATATATTTTTACCATTTTATCCAATGGTGGTCATTAGAATTAATTTAACATTGAAATTGGACATAAACAATTGCCAATATTTTGATATAAATTGTTTCTTAAAAACACGCTATTTGTTGTGACAGCGGGAAATAATTATAAAATTAATTAATTCAACTTATATGTTTGGAATTTTGTAAAATAGACATCATTTTTGAATTCGGAATATCAATTATAGCTTAGGGTGAAATTTTGGCATTGTTCTGAAAAACTTCAATTTTTGATGAATAGTGAAACCACTAAGTGGTAGTTAAATAACTGATTTTTCGTTTAAATGAAATATTACCACTTCTATGATTTGATTTTAAAAAATCCAAAATACATGGTTGTCATTAAGAAGTAAAATGTGGTTCAATGAGATCAAAATAATTTTTTGGTGAATAGTAACTTTTAAGTTCTTAATCGCGATTAGAGGTAATTAGTGTAGTTTAAGGTAAAAATAATGTTTTAATAATATGATATGGGCTTGACACTTGTCCTACTCCTATTGGATGAGTCATGGCCGACCAAGACAATCCATGGGCCAACTTGGGGACCCCATGGAGCCACTTTAGTTCGAAAATGACATAAATACCTTTTATTTAATGTTAAAGTAAAAAATGACATAAACATGAAATGTTTTACTAAAAAAAAATTTACATGGGGTTATACAAGTCATATTTTGGACTATAAATAGTCATTTTAAAGATAAAAATATTTCCTACATCATAGTATTTTTTTTATAATTTTTATACATTAAATAAATTATATTATTTATGACATCATTATGATGCAGCGATGACCTCATTATTTAACGATTTAAATAAAATGAGAAGATAATGCAAAATCCAAGGCTTAAACTTGTCCAAAGCCTATTGGATGAGGAGATTTCGAACCCTTATCACCTTATCCACGAATTATATAATTGTGGGACCTTTAGAATCCGAAAAGCATTGTATAATAATGTAACATTACAATCTTTCCAAAAGAGCCCCTCCTCTCCTCTTATAAAAGGCCCCCACCTCTACCACCTCATTCACACTTTCAAGCCATTTCGCTCGGCCAACCTCTCCCCAAATACTCTCCCAACTTCCCCCTCTTACTCCTAGAAGCCTCACTTTTGGCATAACTCTTCCCAAGGAAGCCTTTGGCTCAAATCAAAAAGAGTTACCCGATTTTGAGGAGGTTAAAGAACGGTCGAGTCCGGACAGGACGCAAGGTAAGAGAATTTCTTTACCCAACATCCATTCTTTGGGTTAATCTCCTAATTTCAAATTATGTCATGATATTATTATGTCCTATTTTGTATTTTTACGTTCTTTATGTTTACCTATAGTGAATACAAATAATAGATCTATTTTTTTTAAATGAACTTTTTAAGGACTTCGTCTCAAATATCCTTTCATTGAGGCATATTTGGTTTTATACACAACTTTTTTTTATATGGTGTATAAACCCCTTTGACTTTTACATCTACTCATAAGGTTTTATTTTATAATTATTTGATTTTTAAATGATTTCAAAAAGAGATATTTATCTCAAATATATGAAAATCCAGTGCAAATGTATATGTATTTAACGCAAGCTTAAAAATGTTTTTAGAAAACCTGACTCTCGAATGTGGTAGACAGGAAGGGATTGGGAATGGACCCATCATGGCCTGTAATTAGTCGAGCAGTCTCAGAATTAGTTATTTTGTTTTCAAATTCTTGCATAATGTTTTCATAAAAACACTGGAGTATATTTGAACAATTTTAAATGTAATTATCTTCTAAAAAAATTGTATCGGTAGGTCTCCTGAGACAACTAGACGTGGAATTGGCTGAGGCCCTTTCCCAATTTGAATTATTGTTTTGGCCGAGGCCTTAATCATTTTAGACGTCTTGGCCGAGGCCTTGACAAAATGTTTCAGAATGTCCGGCATTATACATTCCCACATTATGAAAGTGGTTATTGATATTTCATGTGATTATTCGACCAGTAGAATATCCATGTGAAGAAGTGAATGGAATTATCTCATTTTACTTTTTCCATATTATGTTGATGTTCAAGTTTAAAAGGATTTTGTTTTAGTTATAAATTGCCATAAATTTTTATGTTTATTTATGAAAGCTTTCGCAATATTGTTATCCTTACTGAGCATCTGAGCTCACCCCTTTCAATGTTTTAATATTTTCCAGGATGAGAAGAAGTATTTTATGAATGACCTGCAGGGATTGTGTGAAGAGGATATGAGTGTGGACTATGGAGACTTTGTTATTGTAGTTTTTCACTTTATGATGTAATGTAATGTTTGCGAATGTATCTAGTGTTTCCAAGGCTACTAAACTAATCGGTCTTTCGAGACTTGATATTTTGTGATCATGCCAATGTTACGAAGTAACGCACCGGCTCTGGGTAGTTGGGGTCGGGGCGTTACAGCAGGGTATCATGAGTGTTGCTCAGTACTAAGAAAGGTTCACCGACCTCTCGTGCTACTACACTAATATGGTACGAGACCCATTCTTCAGGGCCAGGACCTTCGAGTAGGGGCTCAGACATGAGATTAGAGCTTCAGTTGTTTCTCACAACATCCCGACGCAAACGGGGGTGTTGGAGCAGGCCCTCATAATGGGGAGTTTCCTTGATGATCAGTCTCCAGCAGTGGAACCGACCACTATCCGACATGCAGCTGATTCGTCTGCAGCTGGTAGCAGACAGATGACGCAGAGGTCCAAAAGGCCCAGACCCACAGGAGGTCGATCGCATGACTCAGGATCGGTTGTGTGGGGCACCCAAAGTGGAGACAGAGCCATGCATACCAGGAATGTACAGTGTTTATCCTGTGGCGGGCTTGGTCACATGGCATGTGACTGTCAGACCCGCTATACGGACGATCAGCAGATAGATGAGGGACCTCTCAGGAAGAGGTAGAGGTTCGATCAAGGCGGACCTCAAGGAGCATGAGACGAAGACAGTTGAGTTGTCCATGCAGCTGGTGGTGGGAGATGCTTCGAGGTGTTGCCACCACCACCACCAGGTGGTCCACCCCAACCGAATGGAATAGGTGGACATGGGAGAGCACAGTTTCAGGAAGCTGAAGCATATGACTATGTAGCTCTGGAAATAGGTGGACAGGACTGGGACTAGTTCGAGGCATATAGGCCTTTGTTCATGATGCTTATAGCTTTGTTTATGTCTTTTTTTTGTGGTTGCATTGTGTCATTGTACTTTGATCTACAGTGATAAAAGACACATGTCCTTATGATGTTTTCTTTCCTTCCTTTTTTTTTGTGGTTAATACTAAGAAGTTTCGGTTAAAACTGTTGAATTGAACCTCACTTTTGAGATTTCTACTGGAGGAGACCCAGTAACCACACACTGATTCTGAGAGTGTGACTCAACCCTTGGAGGTGAGAGTAACGGTTGGATATCTTGGTAGTAGCGTCGAGGCCTTATGACGTCATCCATAACAAAGATTGTACTGTTCATGTCAAGATTGACTATATTAGGCAAAGGACGTGGTTCATCTAGGGGATGAGACAGGATTTCTCTTTTCAGTAAAGTGGAAATCCTAGCAACTCTTGTAGGACCAGAGATGGTGCAGGCTACGATAGAGAAGGCGCAGATCATCCAGGAGTGGATGAAGACTTCATAGAGCAGACAAAAGTCCTATGCTGATAGTATACGGAGACCACTGGAGTTTGAGGATGGTGAACATGTTTTCTTATGGGTCTCACCTCAACGAGGTCAATGGAGATTTGGCTGGGGTGGTAATTTATCTCCGCATTTTATTAGACCGTTCCAGGTCCTCATCAGTGTCGGCGTGGTTTCTTACCACCTTGCCCTTCCACCTCAGTTGCACCAGGTGCACGACATCTTCCACATATCTCAGCTGAGGAGATACGTGCACAACCGATCCCACATTATCGACTACGGGAAGCTAGATATCGATGATGGTGAGACATTCATGGAGGTTCCAGTAGAGATTGCGGATCGACAGGAGAGGGTCCTATGAGGACGGTCGATTTCTCTGGTGCGCATTCGCTGGCAGCACGGGAACCACCAAGAGAGAGCATGGGAGCGGGAGGCTCATATACGTGCTCAGTAACCCTTTTGTTTTCCTAGTATGTGTTGTAGTTTCACAGAGATGTAAAGCCTTGAGGTGGGAGTAATGTAAAGACCCGAAAATTTGAAGGAATTTTTTTTCTTAAATTCTTTGGAATTTTATGAGTCCATAGTTTCTGACGGCGCCTGATTCCGAGGCCCGGTGTGCCCGGAATCAATTTATGAAGTTTTGTTCGGGTACGTTCAGTAAACGTACATAAGGGTTTTTCTATCTTTTGAACCGTTGCTTGGAATTGAAATCTGATGGCACCGATGAACTCGCAGCACCGGTAATTTCTTAAGGGGACCTTTACCGAAGTTGCGTTTTATGCGGGTTAAGAGTTTTTTTTGGGAAATTGGAAATAGTTAAATAAAATTGTAGAATATAAATTTTATTTATCTATGGTTGTTATATCCTAAAAAGTAGAAGTTATTGGTGGGTCCCACACCCCCACAACCTCCCATGATAGGATATTTGTGAGGTGGGGCCCACACGTGCCATAACATTTGATATTCTCTTTAACTCCCTTAAACTCTCTACTAATTCTCCCTTATTAAAGTCTTTGACAACTCCCCCTAATTTACTGTGATCTCTCCTCCTTCCCATATCCCTTTAATTTTATGAATACACTTTTAATTAAAGTGGTTTGAATTTTGAATTACATCTGTTAATAAAATAATATCCTTTGCTTGCGTGGAGTGATTTTTGGGGGAGTTCTTGAGAAAAGTGTTCCTCTCTTCAACGTAGAATGCCTCCAGTGAAGAACAACTTTCTTCCTTGATGAAGAACTCTCTACAATTTGAAGAACATGAAGAAACCGGCGATGATGCTTCTTCCTCGGCTTCTTCCTCGGAACCCCCATCTGACGTGAGGCTTCTCCGATGACTCTTCTACCTGCCTCTTCATTGTCAACGGACCGACACATGAGCTCGGAAGTGGAAGCGTATGGTGAATGACGACAACATCATCTTCCCCTGCAACGAACGAACGCCTGACCACGACGGCGTTCAACTTCCATGGCACGTTGACGTGCGGCGTCATTTGCATGGTATGGTAATTCTTTTATAATATTTATTTATTTGATTTATACCCTCGAGTATGGCCGTTTATTTTTTGGGTGATTATTTGAACCACTAAGCGGTTGGTACGGCCTAACGAACAAGTCCAGACCCATCGTTGAATCATTCTTGATGCGCAGAATGTTTGGAAACGAAAAAACAGGACAGCAACGGCAATTTGGAGCTTTCATAGTGGAGTTTTGGTCCCAAGATGATCAGAGGCACAGACGGTGGCCGAAACGGACCACCTGAGCGCGTCAGCTGGTCCGCGGAAGCCGGCGGCGGTGCGCCCCGTCGACAGGGCAGTGCCGGCGTCTGGCGGAGTTGGACGTGGCGGCTGAGCCGCGGCTGTGGGTGGAACCGGAATAGCTCATCTGTTCTAAAAATTAAGAGGCGCGACTTAATGCCGCGCCAGCTGGGCGAGCCAGCACCCCCCCCCCCCCCCCCCCAGCAGGGTCGGGGCGGGCCACGCAGGCTGGGCCGCACTCAACTGGGCCGGACACAGACCTGGGTCGGGTCGACCCAGTTCGGGCTGACCCAAGGTGGGTTGGGTCGGGTCGGACCGGGCCCAGACCCCCCCTTTTCAGACCGTTTTCGATTAATTGCTCATAACATGAGGTACAGAACTCTGATAGATGCACCGTCAGTTGCGTAGGATTCCTCGGATCGATAAGGTCGTTTAATTATATTAAACTCATGTTTTTGGCAAAGTTTGCATATGGCCGGGTTGGTTCTAACCTGAAACCAACCGGGCCCTCGGAGCAGAAACGCTTATAACTAAAGGACTGGATGTCCGATTGACGTTCCATCAACTACGTTGGTTTTATTTTAATGAGACTGTTCTTTTGGCATACTCCTATTGAGGTTTGGATGCAGTTGGAGTACAGTCGGGTTGGTTTTAGCTTAAAAACCAACCGGGCCCCTAGAACAAAAATGTTAATATCTCACAGACCAGGCGTTCGATTGACGCGCCGTCTGTTGCGTAGAGACCCCTATGATGAGGCGGTCCTTGGTGATAATTCTACATGATACTTCATGACACATGGAGTATCGACCAGTATTTCATTGAGTATCGACCAGTATCTCATGGAGTGGATCCTCCTGGAGACGAGAAGACAGTGTGCAGAGACCTAGTAGCTGTAGACCTGACAACTTCTTGACCGATTCGACTCTGAGTGATTGTACTAGCCTAGTGGATGGAGCGGCCAATCTGGCGGTAGACCCATGGCGGGCGGATCACTTGGTTCGGCAGTAGACTTGCGGTACTCGACAAGAGGAGTACGTCTGATGGATATTAGGGGGAGCGCCTGGTTTTGCGGCAGACCCATATCAGAGGAGCGCCCGGTTTGGCAGGAGACCTAAGGTACTCGACAGGAGGAGTAACTCAGCAGTCTAAGTTTAGTGAGTAGCACCCCGGAGTCACGACAGGGCCACTGTACTCGACAGAGGAGGAGTTCTCCAGCAGTTGTGGTTTCGTTAATGAAAATCCTGGTTTGAGCTAAGCTATTTTCTTTTGGGTATTCCTCATGATTGAGATGGGTTACATGATAACTTAGGTATATGTATGGCCATATACCTAAGTAAAGGTTATCTATTGACATCATTCTTTGGGGTTCATCCGTGTTGGATTTAGTGAGATATTGATGGTCTCGGGGTCCCTACGGAGTATCATTATACTCACCCCTACATGGGCTATGCCTGCACCTCGTTGTGTTGGATGCAGACGATGGACAGCGCTGACCGAGGTAGAGTGTACGAAGACTAGATGGTACCCAGAGGTTGACACTCAGCGTGATGGTACCCGGAGGTGGACCTCATGATGAGTTAGTACTCGGAGGAGACAGATGGAGGTGGAGTACTGTGGAGCACATATGTACCTACCCTTCAGGTAGAAACCCGGAAAAAAATCCAGGAACTGCTACCATCTTCCAGCTGTTTGTCGTTTCCATTATAATTTCATTCAGTTGTATCTGTACCTTTCTGTTGGGTTTGTTTTCTAAGCCCCTTTTTATTTTCAGTACACATGTTTTACTAGTTTACTTAGTGTTTGCTTCCGCTTGTTCTCTAGTTGTGTGTGTCTACGTTTTATAAAGGCAATGTCTTTCCAGTTCTAGGGAATTACACCTTTGGTGCAAATCGCCTGTCCCGAGCCTATGGAAGGCGGGATTGGGGTAGTCACGATGCGGGCCCCGGGGGAAGGGTCGTGACAATAAACATGAATCACGACATAAAGATTTTAATCTCATAATACATGAATCATAAGAAAATAAATAATATAAGCCATAAAAAATAACATAGGAAAAATGCATGGAATTATGGAGAACAGATAAACATATAATATTATTTACTTAGTAGCCAAGGTATCACTACCAAGACCGTCTTAGTATTATGGGTTCGCTCTGCATACTATCTTGGTAGTTGGGGCTCACTCCCATAAACATATTACTATCCGGAGTTCACTCCTCATACCATCTTGGTAGTCATGATTCACTCCCAAGGCCATCTTAGTAGTCAACATTCACTCTCAATACCATCTTAGTCTATCATAAGAGATATAAATTTGTACCCAATTCATTATAGGGAGATATAGGTCTCACACATCTCATAATAAATTCATAAAAACATGTTCCACAAAAACATAAGCTATCATATCATAATACATGAAATGAAATGGGTATCATAAAAATGTAATCATATCATAACTTGTGGAAAAATATGCTATCTTCATAATCATTTCATCAAATGCATAACTCATAAAATAATCAGGTTTTAAGATAATATAACCCATAAAAGAGAAATGAGTTTCATAAACATCATTCCATCGAAAAATAACTATTTAGAGAAAGAATATGAATCGAAACATTGAATCATTTCCCTAGAAAGGCATCAGTAACACAAATAGATGTTATTATAGGTGAGAAATTATTTTGAATGATCTTTTGAGAACATTTTTTGAGGAAAATATCCATATTCTTTGAAAAAATATATTTAAAACATAAAACCTATTGAAAACTTTTTTTAAAATATCTTCAAAACTTATAAAGTAATCTTTAAAATATTTTTAAATCATTTTTCATTGAAACTTATATAGAAGCTAGAAATTAATTTCAAAACCATTTTCCATGAAAATCACAAAAGACTCTTAAAAAAAATTTGAAACATAAACCCCATTAAAAAAATATAATTTAATGGATATTTGAATACCCATAAATTTAATAAAAATAGACATATAATACATTCATGAGTAGTATATACACCACATAAAAGAAAATATTGGTGAACATGGCATGTATCTCATTGATATTAAATGTGAGATGAAATTCCATTACCTTATGCATTGAATTTCTTAGTAATCAAACAAGATTCCTATATAATAATTATAATTTTATTATAAATATTTTGAATAAAAATATTCTTATATATAATACTATATACGTTTTGATTATGGCCTTATATTACCTACTTGTTAAAAATTCTATGTTAAGGTTTCACTTCAGTTAATATCTGATTTGTCCTTCCCATGTGTCTTACTTTTGTATATATTTGGTCTTTATACATATATCATGATTTATAGAATATAAAAACAATGAAAATATCATTTATATTAATTATATTTTTATTATAGTAATCTCTAGGATATATAAGTATGAAATAGAATATACAGTTTATGTAGATGGTAGGTCGTATATACGAATGAACGTTGTTTCCGTTTTATTTTCATATTAGACGAAAGAGAGTAATGATATATATGTATATATATAATTATTCAAGAATAATTATTATATCATATAAGTTCACTAAAAACATCCTTAATACATTATATGTAGTGTGTGAACTAATCACGTCGCTTTGAGGGGGTGGTAGTCCACACTTCCTCAAATAAAATTATCACAGTTAAACAAGATATAAAGATTAAATATATGTGTTTTAAAATAACTAAATATGATTAATGACATTATATGTCACACCCACCATCATTGAGTTAATTTTTTTATTAATTTTCTTTGCGTCGGTTAGTCCAGGTTTAAGCCCGACATAAACTTTTGAGTTCTTATTTTAAAAACATGTGTTTTTTCCTTGACAATGTTCAGTGCACGGGAATGGCACGGTCGAAACATCATGACTTCTCATGGGTCACCACGCGCGACCTCGTCTGGTTCACCGCACGGCCATCCCGATGTTCAAGACAGATTGAAAATATGCGATGAATAATAATATGAGAATACAATGAGAATTTGAGGCCGCATGACTTGGGTGAGGCACGATTTTGAAACCGTGCGGCCTTGCCTTGTCCACCGGGAGACCATCTGATGATTAATTAATTAAATAAAATGAATTAATAATAAAGAAAAAAAATCAAGTGAATAATAAACTAAAAATAAAAATAAAATATGAAAAATGTAATTAACTTAATGAATTGTCTAAATGGTAATAATATTATTATTATTTGAGGATATTATTTTTATTATTATCTTAATTGATATAACGTTTTTTATTTTACTATTATCAAATAATTTTTTTATATCAATATTCATATTTTCTATTATTATTAATATTATTATTATAGTTATTATTATTATTAATTTTGGTTATTATTATTGTTAATATTATTGTTTTTATTACTATTATTATTATTAATACTATTATTATTATTATTAACTTCCATTTTTTATTTGTTTTACAATTTTTTCTAGGGTTTCACTACCCCCCTTCCAATTTGGTGATACGACGTAGTTCCCCTCCCCATGGAACCTGTTGTACTAACAAGCTCCCCCACCATCCTCGATTCTGCTCGCGCTGCAGCCATGGCCAGATGTCGGCCTCCCTTGCTCCGTCTGGAGATGTCTCCCCGCTACCCTCCTACTTTGTCCCATCGCAACCCCCCTTCACTTCTTCCACAGGCTACCGCCTGATTCTACCCACCATCGTCCCCTTTTCCTCTCTCTTCATGTCTCGCTGCCGGCTAATTTTTTTATCTGGGTTTTTAAAAAATTAAAATTTGATAACAGGGGTTAGGGTTTGAATATTTTTAAAAATGGGTCCGGGATGCGTGAACGCCGTTCACGCATCTTCCCGAGAGAAGAGATGCGTGAACGGCGTTCACGCATCTCAAAGAATACCTAAATGATTCATTTTTTCTAACCTAGATCATATGGAAAGGTATTTCACTTAGAGGAAAACATGCAAGGGTAAATAATCTATGTGGAGAAACTCTACTCATATGACTTACAAGGAATTTTTGTATCCTGAAAGAAGTCATATTAAGATAGAAAATAAGTTCAATGTTTTTAAAGATAAAAACGAGTATCAAAAAATGGTGTTTAAAGAACCAAAATCAAATCCCTCGTAATAAGAATCTTGGAAGAGAAGATGAAAAATTTGGAAGAAAAATAATGAGGTTGTACCAGCTGTGGCGGAGGGGGAAAATGTATTCCAAATAAAGAGGAAATTCATGGGAAGGAAATATGTGCATAATCCATGAAGCATGTAATAAGAAATAAATCACATCCCATGCTTGGCTTAGAAATAAGAAGAAATAAAGGATGAGAGAAAACTCTCACA
This sequence comes from Viscum album, assembly GCA_963277665.1. NCBI lineage: Eukaryota > Viridiplantae > Streptophyta > Magnoliopsida > Santalales > Viscaceae > Viscum > Viscum album. The sequence continues at coordinate 270,770,333 of OY728131.1, forward strand.
TTGAATGTTTCCTCTATAGAATACAAGAGGTTCCTCCTTATTCCTTATTATTTTATGTGTTATGAGTTTACTTGAATGGAATTGAAGGAGAAGTATTGTTCATCATGGAGTACATAAATTCCCATGATGAAGAATGAGTTCATCTCTTAAGGAGGATCTTATAAGAGATTTGAGGTATTCCAATCACATTATCTTACATTTTTTCTTAATTATATTCATTAAGGTTGAGTACTTATTTAATGAAAAAATGAGAAAAGGGGGATTTGTTCTTGCACTTGAACTTTCTAATGTGTTTTTTGAAGTGTGTGCAGGATCATGTATTTCTTATCTTAAAATTACTCATCCTAATAATTGAGAATATCTAATTTTAGTATCACATATGAGTATGTGTTATAGGTAGATTATATTATATTTGTTATTTAATTATTTCTTTCTACACTAGGATGGATCATATAGATATAGTTTTTATTAACTAAAGGCTTTGTTCCAAGTATCATGTCATATCATCCCCTTATTTAAAATATATGTGAAGATTTTTTTGAGAAGAAATATGAGTTTAAAATTGTCCAATTATCCTTTTCATTTTAATTTAAATAAGGGGGAGAATAATTGATGTTACCACATATTAACTTTTATGATATGAATGGATATTAACAACAGAAGATAAAGGGGGAGATTGTTGGAAAAAATGGTTGTATGTTTTATCAATATGTCAATATGTGAAGTGGTGGTGCTTGGATAATTTTTATGGATTCATGTTATGTAATTTAATTTTATATTTGGATAATTATCCATGTTTTAAAAGTGAGAATTATTTAAGATTATCTTAAATAGAAAAAAATGTGCAAAGGAGTTTTCAAAAATGTTCACTAAAGTATGAATGAAGAGATATATGAAAAAAGTATAAATATATTATTTATATTTTTCATGAAGATTAAGGATTGGTATTTGGAGTGAATATGGAATTTGGTGGAATATTTTATCTAACACATTTTTTTAACTTTATTTAAAAAGGAATCCATCCAACTAGCTAGATAAGGGAATTAGGTGCAGCCACTTTTGAGGTGGGAACTGGAGTTGACTATTGTATGGGAAGAAATGGTAGGCGAGCTTGAATTCACATGAGGCACATGGTATTAGAGTTGTGGTTCAATCATGTGTAGTGGAATGGTGTTAGAGAAGACAACATGGGTCGATGCCAGTGAGGATTTGAGAGCGTACCCCAGTAATCACTTCTACCAAGATGAAGGAATGATAAAATAAATAAGGAAGCACTCAACCGAGTGATATTATTATATGGGAAAATGGTAACACAATCATTGTCTCTCCACTAAAAACATGCAGACATTTACACAACAGTTTGATCTAACTTTTTCAAGTTGTCTAATCAGTGAGAACCATCTTCCCTTTCTCAAGGGTTTTATAGAGCATTGGTTATCTACCATTGATGAGTCACAAAAATCATGGTTGGGAATCCTTGGATAAAACCAAGGACCCTTCCATATTAAGAAGTCCATGATGAACTTATAATATCCAAGCATGATCCAAGAACAAGTCATGTTCAATATTCATGCATTGTCATGCATGAACTGAAGGATCCCAAGACTTTTGATGAAATAGAGTCTTCAAATGAAGTAAGATCTAGATTTAATGCCAAGGTACAATCATGATAATATATTCATGAAGTTACAATTTCATTAATATAATTTAAATAATAAAATGAATAGTTCATGTGATGAGAGTAAAAATTTATTCTAAAATGAATATCCTATGTGATGAAATGTGAAACATAAGTATTCGGGTGATTAGAAGATCATATTTTGATGAATCCACGTGAATCAGATTCTTACATGAGTTGTAACATTTATGTGAAGAATGGATAAGACCCGAGCATTGGGTATTTTTGATGAGTTTTTGTATTTTATTATGTAATTAAATATGAGTTACATGTATGAATATAGATAATGATTCATAGAGATAGACACCACATTAAGAAGAAAGAGGGGAACCTTAATCCTTCTAGTATTCTTTATGAGTTGCATGAAACAAAATACCCACAGAAATTAATGGGGCATTCAATATGAGGAAAATATGATACCACTACTGATGAGTATTCATATATAAATGTGTAATTAAATGTGTTATTACTAAACAAATTTAAATAAGGATTTAAATGATTGATTTTAAATCATGTAATAATGATATATTACCCATGAACAATTATTGTTTGTTTTGTGAATAAAGTGTGTATGAAGGTGATGAGGACTCTGTGTTGAATTGAAATATTATTTCTGATAACTCGATACAATAATGTATCAGTTAAATACAGAAAGATGAATTGATGAGTTCTTGAGTATTTGAATATTGAGGAGAATCTAGATTGCACAAAATCTGAAAAGAGTCTTAATATAATAATTTCTAAAATTATTGATAAAGTACACAAGGTAGGAGTGACTAGATTTCTTATAGAGTAAGTCTATTTGAAGAAGAACTTCTTCCTAAATTTGGAAGTAGATGTATCTTTTGGATTATAGAGTAGAATGAATCTCCAATGTATTATGGAGAAAGAGAGTGTATAGTGGATTATTTTTTGTTATAGAGAGGAAAAATGGATTATATGTCATTGTATTAACTTGTGGAGATAGTGAATAATACATGTTGGGGGGTATAACCAATATAGAAATGAGTAGTATTTTCAAAATAACCCTGTAAATAACATGTGATTCTCCCTATTTCATTACAACTACACTTGAGGAATGATTGAGAGTTTATATTGAGTGGATCAAAAACCTAAACAAATTTCAATAGGTTGAATTTAAAAAAAGAATTAGTAAAATAAGGCTACCACTGATTCACCTCCCTCTCATTACCACCTAATTGATCCTTGGCCACTAAAAATATCTCTTCGTATCAATAGATCTTGGTGAAATAGGTTTACACACATCAATTTGCATTAGTTCAATCACTCTTATTGACCATTGATCTTTAACCTTTTATATATTTCAAATAATATTCCCTTGTTAGAAAGAATCGCATGTATGAGTATGATCACATGATAAATTAGGGAGATCATGAGCAGTGTCACATTTCAACAGATCTTCCATGTATGGTTGGCTCATATAAACAATAAATTTATACCACAACCTATTTTCTTCTTCCTTGGATATAAAATACATATCTTCTTGTCCACTCACAAGATATATATTCCCCTTTGTGTGTTTTCCTTACAAAACAACTCCACTATATTTTCCCTTGATAATACACACCTTATTTGTAAATATTATAGTGTGTCCCAAGTCACATAGTTAACTAACACTTAACAAGTTTTTATTGAGACCTTCAACAACCATTAAATCAGCTTATCTCATCCCCACCCCCAAATTTGGCTTCTCCCAAGCCAATAATCATCAGGCCTTCATCATTGAAAAATATATCAACACCTTACCTTCCATACATTATTCTTATAACTAGATCCTTATTTCTCATCATATGGGAGGTGCATCCACTATAAATGATCTATAATATTGTGTGATTTGATGGTTTAAGGGAAATATCTACAATCACTACCTTCTCAAATATTCTTTTTGATCCATGTATTTGAATTCATACTTGATGTTGACTAATATTATCAATCTTAATCAAATTATTATGGTCTAACGTCGTCCTGAAAAGATGCAAATTAATTTTTCATTATCATCTTGTTTGATGATCCCTTGATCTACTGCATATTACAACTTTGGGTATACTTTAGTAAATTTCTCTACATTATTGATGAGAAATATTTTTCCATGTGTCTAAATCCTCTAAACCTAAAATAGTGAGCCTCAAGGCTACAGAATGAGCATTCTAAGAATTCCCCATATTTCCACAAAAATAATATTTGATAAATGGTTTATTCATGTGCATCACAAATACACCACTCATTATTCCTTAAGATCACTAAATATTCTGATTCTAATTCATACCAAAATAAATCTTTATCCACATAACAGGATCTTGTGTTCTGACACCAATCATTACTGCTTTCTGTTTATGAACAATAACCATAGCATTTGTGGCATTACGATGTATCATTTTCTTCCCTAAACATTTTTTAACTATTTTTTGGACCTATGAACCATAATTTCACTTTTTTCCATCACTTGTGTGACCTAATTTCCTAATATCATATTAGGAGTCAAGAGTTTCTCTTGATCCTATATTTAATTGTAGGCCAACAAAATCCTCCTAAAGTTATTCAATACATTTTACTTGGTCTTTTAATATGTTATTCATAAAATAAATAGCCTTGGATTATTATTTAACCTTTATCTTGAACTTATTGAATTTATATGAGTATTATGGAATTTCTGATCTGAGAATTCCAATTTCAATCTTCATCTCAAACTTCTCTTCTTCCTACTACTTCATATAGAGTTTAGAATATTAAACCACCCTATTGGCATGTGCTCTCTAGATCCAAGAGTAATATTTTTTAAGGCATGTGCTCTCTAAAAAATATCATTTTATCTAAATAAGGTGGAAGAAGTGATGTCATGGACATGACCTAAGTTTTGAGATGCATACTCAATAATCTCACTCTTTAGATTGTGTACCAGTATAAATCGTTTCCTTTTATAAAGTCTGAATATGTATCTTCTCAAAATTGTCCAAATGAACTTCTAATTCATATTGTAGTTTTCAATGTTGTCCATAAACAACCATAAATGTTAAATCATGCTTAGAGTGTATCAATTATTAACCAAGGGTACATAATCAAAATTATCAATGAAATGCTAAATCCTGCACATACTTCACCAAATATATTAAAAAGTTCAAGTGAAAAGATAAATCTCCCCTTTTCATCCCATATTTCCATCAATCATGCTCTCCCCCTTAATTGAAATGAGAAATATAATTAAGAACAATGGATAAAGTGTGATTGGAATACCTCAAGTTTCAACTTCTTGAGATGATATGAATTTCAAGATTTGTCATGAAATAATCCTTGGATTTTAGCTTAAACTTATTCTTGGAAATAGTTTCTTTCAAAGTTTTCTTGACTTCATTGTTTTGCATATTCTCAATGTAAGATTTTCCAACTATTTTTCCATTCTTCTACACTTGTTGTGGCCTTTTATTCTTATCAGCATATGCATTTTGCATGGTTGGACTGAACTATCACTCATCATAACTGTGACCACTTCTATTGCAATTCGAAATAATTAATATAATTAATATTTATAATTTAATTTAATCATATTATTTATTATACACATATATATATATATATATATATTGGTAGATAATTTGATAACAGTAATACACTTATTAAAGGTATAATAGAAGTCTAGATAACAGTAATACACATACAAAACGTATCATAAATCAAATGTCAACCTAATCTATGCCTTCGGTGTGGATGCTCCTCTGTCCCACAGTCAGGCGTATACTGGATGCGTCCACGCCGTGTCTGTCTACGTCTGTGCTCTGGCGTACGCTGCGCATCCTCATCGACAGCCACCTCCACATCCTCCTGTGTGACAGACGGTGGATGTACAGTCTCACCGCCTGTACCCTAGCCTACATCTAAGGATAGTGGAAGCTGGCTGGAACTCTCACCAATATAGGAAGTAGATGGCTACTCTGCTGCGGATGACTGCAATAAAACATCGAACTCAATCCAGTCAGCGTCTGTAAGTACCTGTGGCTGTGCCTGAGAAGCTGGAGGAGCATATGACTGGTCATGCTGAACACCCTCCTCTAGTGGAATAATATCATGTGGCTGAGCAAGCTGAGCAGCCTCATCCTGTGGAACAACAGCATCCATAACAGGGTCGTCACCCCCGGGTACATCTATGTGAGGCTCAGCAGGCTCCGCGGCCTCCCCAGCAGGCTCTGCGGCCTCCGCAGCAGGTGGTGGATCAAAGAAAATGCCATGATAAATCTCGTCCATCGACGGTAGCATCTGTCGTACAAGGCTGTGAAAATATGCTGGGTCAAAGGCAGCTCTCTCCACTGGATCAGACATATGAAGTAGATGACAAATACGAGCATCCTGTGAAAACAAATTCTGTTGTTAACTAATTTGAATAAAAAATATGTTGAACTGTGAAAGAAAGAATGCATACCAAGTCATGGAAGCCCCGTCCGTGCCGTGTCAGAAATCTGACGGGAGACCTGATGTACCAGCCTGCATAATCCATCTGATCCATCAAATGAAAGCGTACGGTCCCTGCCCCTCGCAACTGGGACTCCCGTCGCTTGTCCCATAACGCAACATATCTCGCATGGTAGCTCCTCCAATCAAAATCTCTCTTCCCTGACATCTTCAGGGAATGCAATGAATCCAACTGACTGGGCAGGTCAGGAACTGGCTGAAGGAATCCAAACTGTCTCATAACCCTATCCGTCTGATGCCACTCGACTATATGAAAATGAATCAGTGGAACCATGCAGGAGCCGATATCAAGCATCACTGTACAGTATGGGGGCATACTCTGAAGGATATCATCTGTATATGGCATCCATGTAATCTGTAAGAAAAAATGAATAATCAATTAATAAATGAATAGATTTACAGTAAAGAGTAAAGATTTAACAATATAAATAATAATCACTTACATCGTCTGGTCGAATGTTGTCTAGCATAAGTCTGTAGGCGTGAACATCATGTCTGGGAGAATCTGAATGTCGATGCGCCTGACTCCACCTGTAGATAACATTTTTTTTTTACATTTCATAAAAGAATTTTATACAAGTAAGTTAGATATTATAAAGAATTAATAACATACCAACGTCCACGTGGAGCCTCTGCTACAATATCTACGGGTAATGGCGCACGGGCATGTGGAGCTAAACGAGGTATGTGCTCCCATACCCACATCTGTAGTAGAACCATGCATCCTGTGATCTGCATCTTGTCGATGCGACAAGCGCTGCATAGGGCTCTGTATGTATATGCTAGGCAGGCAGACCCCCAACTATATCGACCTGCCTAGTCCAAATCCTCTAAAAAAGCTAGATACATCAGGTGCACAAAAGTAGTAGTGTGGTCAACAAAAAGCATGCCACCGATCAGCCTCAAAATATATGCGCGTGCAAAGCGCAACACGGTGACGTCATCAGCATCATCTGGTAATTGTGTGAAGTGCTGGTCTAACCAAGGCATCCGCAATCTACCACCGACGATGGTCCTGCCATCATCCTGGACCTCTATGCCCAGAAGTCTATGAACAAGCTCCGACAAATCTGATGGAACTCGGCCTGTCAAAGCATTTCCGTCGATAGGGAGGCCCAACATAATAGCCACATCCTGAAATGTAATAGTCATATCTCCCTCACTGAAATGGAAAGTATGCGACTCTGGTCTCCATCTCTCGACAAGTGCGGCAATGAGCTGATGATCAAGAAACGTGAAGTCGCACATCGCTACTCCATAAAATCCAGCTCGACGAAGATTTGGAACGATAGCGGGAGGTGGTGCAGTATGATGGAAATGGTGAGATCTACGTACACTCAAGGGAGCCACAGGACGTCCCTCTAAAAGCAGTCGTGATACATGAGTAGCCTGAGATGTAAGCAATGGAAAACCTGCCATCTGCACACATGATATCATCGTTACTTATTAATAGTGGAATCATGATATATTCATTTTTATTTGGTGTCACAATCAACATTAGCCTAGTCTCACAATCAACATTAATTAAGGATGCTCAGACACTCAGATGCCATTACTAAAACTAGACATATTATAAGAAAACCATAATTTAAAAGTGAAAAATTAATTATTTCTTCTTATTTGTGAAATTACGTTTGTTAATTTATCCATTATCCATTAAATAACCATCAACATTATTCCACATTAAAAATTAACAGGAAAAGGTGAAAATTTAATTATTTCTTCTTATTTGTGAAATTACGTTTGTTAATTCATCCATTATCCATTAAATAACCATCAACATTATTCCACATTAAAAATTAACAGGAAAAAGTGAAAAATTAATTATATCTTCTTATTTGTGAAATTACGTCTGTTAATTTATCCATTATCCATTAAATAACCATCAACATTATTTCACATTAAAAATTAACAGGAAAAAGTGAAAAATTAATTATTTCTTCTTATTTGTGAAATTACGTTTGTTAATTTATCCATTATCCATTAAATAACCATTAACATTATTCCACATTAAAAATAAAGAGGAAAAAGTGAAAAATTAATTATTTCTTCTTATTTGTGAAATTACGTTTGTTAATTTATCCATTATCCATTAGATAACCATTAACATTATTCCAAATAGATCAAGTTCCTAAGTAACTATAGAAACTTCCACAATAGGTTATTCAACCACAACCTCTTCCTCTTAGTCTTATACTTCTTCTCATCCTCATCCTCTATTTCTTATTCTTCTTCTTCATCATCGACACCAACCACAACCTCTTCCTCTTAGAGCAGGTACACAGACTCGATCATGGATGATGAGATTTGGAACTCTGTCCTGCCACTTGGGGACATCTCTTACGAGTATGTCCTTCTGCGTGGCAGATACTGCATCGTATTCTCCCTCCTCGTTGCCGAGGCCAATCCATCTCATTTCTGATGCGAGTTGACTTCGGTCTTCCTCGAGGCCGCAACCTAGTAGCATGAAGCCAATAATTTTAAAAATGACACACATTGAAATAATTATAAATGATACCAAAACCGACTTATGAAAACCTGGAAATATCAGGGACAATGGTCGGTTGATCAGCAGGCAATGTGATAGAATTGAAGTCACCAACAGGCATCCAAGCAGCACTATAACAGTTAACCAAAGTGCTCATGTGATACACCGGGTCAACATATGGCTCCCACGATATATTTACCGAAGCGCAAGTTGTAATAACATGTACACATGGATATCTCAATGCCTGAAAGCTGCCACAATCACAGTACCTGTTATCCAACATCACGACAAACACTCCACCATTAGTGCATGCACCCTGGTCGTAGCACTTTCTTACCGGAAAACTCCTCTTTTCCCTGTCAAAGGCTATAACATTCCATCGTGAAGCCTCATTCCGTATCCAGTCAATATCAGTTTGAAAATGCTGAGTAAAAAGAATTCCATTTTCCATCCACTGGTAGGCCTTTTGGGACCAGTCAACAAAGTAGTGAACACATCTAAAAAATGTCTCTTGCACTAACCCTGTGATTGGGAGTTTGCACACACCCTTGAGGACCCCATTTACGCACTCCACTATATTAGTGGTCATATGCCCATATCTCATGCCACCATCGTATGCTAATGACCATTTTTCCTTTGAAATTTGTACCATATATTCATATACCTCCTCATTAACTGTTCGGATCTCTTCAAGACGTCGATCAAACCTTTCTTGTTGGGGTTCATATGCTGAAAGCATAACATAATAATGTATTAAAATGGATAGTAAATTTTGTTAAAAAAAGAAATTTTAGAAAACCATACCCAATTTGAGGATCGCCTTCTTTATGGCCTTATCTCTAAACTGATTATGCACATTACTTGAAATATGTCTAATGCAATAACGGTGATAAGCATTCGGCTTAGTCCAAGAAACCCCATCACTACTCACGGCCTCTATAATCGCTCGATGACGATCAGATATCAGACACATGCCCTGTTTCTGCGTGACATGAACACGTACACATGCCAAGAACCAGCTCCAGCATTCAAAATTTTCTTTTTCAACAACAGGAAAAGCAAGTGGCAGAGGAGCACGATTACCATCTTGTGTGGAAGCAATGAGTAGAACACCTGTATACTTTCCATAAAGGAATGTGCCATCTACCTGAATAAATTGTTTACAAAAGGGAAATGCAGCAATGCACGGTCTGAATGCCCAAAAAATCCTCTTGAACTTCACCTTTGACCGATCAACTAGATGATTTTGGGATACATACTCAACACTGTCCAACTGATTAACAATCTGATTATTGAGAGACAACAATTCCATAAGCTATGGCAACAACGCATAAGACTCATCCCAATCACCATACACTTTTACAATGGCTTTCTGTTTTGCATTCCAAGCATTGTTGTATGATACCTTATAGTTATACAACTGTTGAATTCTTTCCTGAATAAGGGAAACAGGAACATCCTGACTTCTTCGTATCATCTCACAAATAACAGTAGATATAAACTCTGCATCAAGAGAAGAGTGATCTTGTGCCAAGCTGGGATGCAGACAAGTGTGTGGGCCTTCTAATTTGGTTATCTTTCAACATCCATAACATTTATCAAATAGTGCTCTTAATCGAAATTTACATTCTGACCCATATTTTTCACAACGAATGAGATATTTGGTCTTCTTTGACTCATAAACCACAAATGTGAAATGTCGCTCAATGTGGTATTGATTTATCACATTTGTCATGACCTGTTTACTTTCGAACTCCTGCCCAACATATATGTCATTATCATTTGATGCAGGCATTTTCCCTATAATTCCAGGGAATTCAGAAGCTGGTGTAATGACATCCCAATCAAAAGGTTGTTCACGAGACATTCCTCCAACTAAGGAACTCAAAACTGAAGGCTGATTACCACTAACTGGTGGATGTAGTGGATGTTTGTCTCTCAAAGGAACCTCAGAAGGTTCATTTCCAACCACATCATCTCCTGCTGACTCCCCCGATTCTTCTTCCTCAGATAAACTTTCTTGCACTATATCAGCACAGAAAGGGATGTCATCTACATTTCCTTCCAAATTTTGATGATCTTCCTCATTACATTCTTCCACAGGAGTCGTATGAGAAGGAGGCAATGAAGAAGACTGTTGTGAAGGACCGACTTCTATAGAGGTCACAAAGCATGGTTCTGTAGTAATCGATTGCACCATATAAATATCAGAAATGACAATAAATAATTCCATCAAACCATTAATACACTGTTGCCTGAATAACTGAGAAGCCTCCATCCAATCCTCATCATCGACTATAGGGTAGTCGTTGTACCACATACGCTCAGGATATTGAAGATGTCAGTATCTAATTGAAGTGATTGCTTGTCCTGCACTCAATTTTAACCGACTATGAATCTTATTACGAACTGCATCCAATTTCATACAACCATGGAGATTTACCACTTTGACAGGTGGCACACTATAGCTAAAACCCTGCTCGGTACAAATTACCTCACCGTTGCAATATATTTGAGCAGACATAATTACCTATTAAAAAAAATTAAAAATATTATACACTACATTAAAATTTTAAATTATTTAATTTGGTTTTGAATAATTGATTATCTTGAGACTTTTTTATGTATTGATTTATCACTGTTAAGGTATAGTGATTGTGATTTTAGCACAAAAGAAAATTTAATATAATGTTTCATAAAGTTTGATTACTTATGAATATATAATCATGACTTGATCTTGAGACTTGCGATTAGTTTAACATTATCTGATAAACTAACCACAATTTATATGGGTAAACTCCTGTCTCTATTATCAAATATTGCAGCAACCGCCAATCTCCTGTCAAACAGCAACGCCTCCTCTCGAACGAGTTCTCAAATGCCTCTTCGTCGACACCTCTTCGGGGATGCCACTTCGTCGACACCTCTTTGGGGCGTCAGTCTTTTAATTACAAATTTACTCACATGCATGTGAGAGGGTCTAGGGGTATGAAATACATAAATTAATTTAAACGGACACGCAGGTCCTTACACTTATTGAGAGATGACTCGCAGGTCATCAATACCGAAAAAATGCAATTATTACAAATTGAATAACAACATACACAAAATAAAACATGCAATTTCAATTATACATGGTCGGTCATCTCAAGATCAGTCATCACTCATACCGTGTTTTTTGGTATATTTATTATATTATCTGTATTATATAAAATCTATATTAAATACAACACCTCTTTTGCAAAAATTTAACTTCATTTGTATATATATATATATATATTTATTAAAAACATTAAATAAATTTTATTATAACTGATCTAATTGAGATTTACATAATAAACACTTTTGTTATTTTAAATTTTATGAAATTGTAATGTTTTTAGGGCATTCTTCTACTTTTCAAAATATAAGTAAATATATTTTATACTTTATTGATTAAAAATATTATTACTAGTAAATAAAAGTAATTTAATTTACACTTACATCAAAACCATCCATTAAAATAAATTTCTCTAACATAAATTACTTTTTCTAAACATTAAAAAATTTAGACATAACATAAAACATTCAATATTTAGACAACATACATTCAAAAAATTAAATCATACGAACATTCAACATCAAGAAAATTAAATCATACAAAACATTTTATTCATAACTTATGAAATAAATAAATCATACACACAATTAAACATACAAATGAAATAAATAAACACAATTAAACATACAAATGAAATAAATAAACACAAATAAACAATTAAATTATTAAATAGAAATTTTACCTCAATAAAAGCAGCAAATATTTGTTGAGAAAGAATTTCTGCAGAGCTTCGCAACAAAAATCAGAGGAGAACAATGGGTATTGGGGGGGGCCCTCCTTTTATAATTTTTCTCGGCCGGATGCGTGAACGCCGTTCACGCATCCTTCAGCTCGTCCGCGAAGGATGCGTGAACGCCGTTCACGCATCCTTCACCGCGGAAGGAAGCGTGAACGCCGTTCATGCATTACCGTCGGGGTCCGGGATGCGTGAACGCCGTTCACGCATCCTTCCGCGGCGAAGGATGCGTGAACGGCGTTCACGCATCCCAGACCCATTTTTAAAAATATCCGAACCCTAACCCCTTTTATCATATTTTAATTTTTTTAAAACCCAGAAAAAAAAAATTAGTCCTCGCTGCCCCCCTCCCACACCAACCAGCATCTCGCGCCCCTACCTCCCTTATGGTGAGGTACCGCCATCTGATCTGCCCTCAACCTCCTAGTGTCGGCCCTCCTTCCTCTGTCCATCGAACCCCAGCACCGCCTGCTGTGTCTGGCCAACATTCATTTTCCCCTACCGGAACAACTCCTCTCCAGTGAATGGCCCTCCCTCTCTTGGCCAGCCCTAGCACAACCACTCTCCTCCCCCATTGGCAAACCCGCATCGCCCTATTTTCCATCTAACAGCTTTTTCCAATGAACCGACAGCCATGGAATCCCCTTGTCGGCTGGCGACACCCCTGGTGACACATTTGGTGCATTTCCCTCCTTATGCATGAGCAACCTCCCTCTTAATAAGTTCCTCCTTACTCTTCTTTGGTTATTGTGTTATTTCAGTGGGTATGAGTTCTTATCTTGGGGTTTTAATTTGAAGTTTGTTTTTTTAATTCATGATTTTGGGTTCGCATTGGGTTCATTGAAGTGAAAATGGTGCGTGATTGATGTTTCGCACTAGAATTTGAATATTTCACATCAATTTTTGGGGATCGATGTCGAGGTAGGTGGTTCTACATCAATGTTATTATTTGAGGAATTAATTTTCAAGATTAATTTTTCTAACATGTTATTTGATCAATTTTTGCAGTGAGAAGTGGGTTTTCATTGAAGTTTGATTTGTATTGAAATTGTTTGGTATCTTGTTTATATTACATGTGTTTTCTTTGTTGTGAACTTTTATTTAGATGTTAGTGATTTTTTTTAATTATGTGGATAGAAAATTAATTTGGGAAAGTGGTAAAAATTGTATTTTTGGCATGATGTCATGTGCATTTAGTCGTAAAAGAGGGGTTTTTATGGGTTTATAGGTTAACACCAAGCGATTTATTTTAAATTGTTTTATAATATTTTATTCTTGGCTGGTTAAATTATGGGTTTTATGAAAAAAAAATTTATATGGTGTAAGGTTTTTCCATAAAAATATTTGGGTGGTAAAAGTCACACATTATATTTTTATTTGAGTGCATGTGATGTGTGAATATGTTTGAATTTATAAATGTTTACTTTAGTTTTTGCTAAGACATGTGACACCCATTTACTATTGCTTTATAATTTTTTTATGGTTTACCTAATTATGACAATGTTGTGAAATGTGTTTGAAAAATGATTTTGTCTGCACCTTATTTAAAAATGGTGTTTACGTGTGTAAGTGATGGTTTGTTTAGTGACGACTGTCTTTTAAATTGTGAAGATGGTTTAATTGAGTATGTAACCTATGCAGATTATGTTTTGAAATTTTTTTGGTGTGTGTATGGTTTTAAAAGTGGGTTTGGGTGTAAAAATTGTGATTTTTCATTAGTAAGTACCCTGTTTGGATTTTATGCATTATTGTGACATGTCACATGAACTAGAAACTTGTTTGAGCACAAACTGGAAAGCCCAGGTAGCTAGGAGGGTGGACTAGACTAGTGGGCTAGTGATTCAGAGGTGACTCGACCCGGTTTCACTACCAAGACTGACGATTGCAACACTAAATAAACTTATGATTTAATGAGGGTTGTGGCCTTCTAATCCACGTTTGCTGTGGGTTGTGGCATCATAAGCCACGTTTTCTGATGGTCGTGGATTTCTAATCCATGTTTCACTGAGACATGAAGATCTATGGGCCCAAGCTAGCTAACACCCACGAGGCCTCTCCCATATTTGGTGCTCATTGGTTACTTTATTCTCATCAATGTAACACATTGGTTATTTTAATAAGTGATTTTGTGTGTTTTAATTTAAGTTGTTCTATTTCAAACTGTTTCCTTTAATTTCATTTTCTTTTAAATTGTTCAAGAATTTATTTCTATTCTTTAGTTAATATTGTAAATGTATTTTTCATTTAATAATTATTCATGAAACCTTTTTATTGGGTGACGTCCAATTGGGCTTTTGGATCACACCCAACATACACATTTGGTTGTCTGTAGACCTTGTTCTCTGTGTATTCCAGGTTGAGCTATCGTGCTCATCGATGGTGGTTTTGGTCATTGATGTTCTTATCATGCAGGTTGGTGTTTGTGTCATTTGAATGTTGCACCTCTCTTGTTTCTTGAAGGTTTGAGTTAGAGTTAGTTTCTTTTGTTGTCGTTTATTTCTGTATGTTGAATCAAGTTGTAAACCATTAAATTTGGTTTTATTTTAAAGGTATGTTTGGTTTTCAGTTCACAGTTTTATTTTATATAACTTTTCAGTGGTTCTGTGTTTACTATTTCAGGTTAATTGTTCCCATGTGTAATGTTTTGATACCCGAGAAATTGTGCCAGCCCATGGAGATCGGGAACGCCCTTTCATCCATGTCGCAGACCGGGTCGGGTGTTGGGTCGGATGGAAACCCGGCCTAGTTCATGAAAAAATGGTATCAAATGGGTTTTTCTCTCTTGAGTCGTGTTATTTTGGGATAGGGTTAGCGTAGACAAAATCTAAGGGTGTCAGAAATTGACATTCTAGATATGAGCAAGGTGTCTGACCAGCACACCTCATGGCAGGACTTGAGTTACCAATGTAAGTTTTGTTTTGACCGAGTCGTTGGTCCTCGTGATTAATCTTGTTTAGGGGAAATGAAAAAGGAGTAGGTTCAATGGTCCGAGTGAGCTCGTAGGGTCTGGCAAGCCATGTGGAGCCATGGACGCTATCCCATAATACCCTCTGTGGTGGTGGTGTGATTGGTGTATGGCCGCCAACCATATGTTCTAGTCACCCACTGAGACTTGTTTTCTCTTGCAGCTTCCCTCGTCTCTTTGTTTTGGATTCATGGAAATCTGGTTTTTAAGTAAAAATATGAATTGGTCTTGGAAAATTTTTTTAAAGAGCTATTTAAAAAGAAAACAATGTGTAAGGTTTGAAAAACATGGGATGAATGTTTTGGTTTTGAAAAATGGAAAGGTTTGGTTTTGATCCTTGGTGCTCTCTTGGGCAACCACATGCATGAGTGTATATAGAAATAGGAATTGTTAATGGTACGAGTGGATGAGTGCCTGGATGGACATTAGGTGGGTGTCGGTGTGGCACGGGATCATGCATGTGCGAGGGCTATGGGACACAATTGGTGTTTGTGAAACCCACTAACTCTACTTATTTTCAAAAACTTTTGTTAAATGAGAATTCAATTAGTTAATAAGCAGTGATTGTGTGGTGTGTCCTTGTGTTTGGGAAATGTTGGATGTGATGTGTTTTGAGTCGAGGATCCGTTCTGACTAATTTGTTCCCCGAGTTTAAATTCATATTTGTAAAACGGGGTGAAAGTGTGTGGTTAGTGAATTCATTTGAAAATTTCTTCAGGAATTACTTGTAGTGGTTCCCATTGTATGTGTAGTGTTCTCTTGTGGTATGTCTTGGCCTTTGGACTAGTTTGAATTTGTCCATGGTTTTATTTATTCACTACTTTACACCCACATAAAGCGTTAACATTCTATTGTAGTGCGTTACAGGTAATTAATCATTGGAAAAACCTCCAGTTGATTAATGTAAGGAATCTACCTTTTTAGTAATAATGATATGTTTATCCCTTATCCTGTTTGGTTAAGTAGATCCTATCGCAGCAGGATGAAAGGTGGAAGAGGAGTTGAAGGGATCTTTGGTCTCTTTGAGTTGTCTAAGTTTTTAGTTATGAAGTTTGACATTGTCGCGTCTGATGGTACCCCTGGAAGCAATGAAAGGAATTCCAATAGGGAAGGGTGTAGGCGGTTCATAATTATCTATGAGGAACGATGTGTTGCAGGGTTTTTAGTGATTACATCGGTCGCAAGGGTCATGTTTGGTGATGTCTTGTAGTGCGTTCTCTTGGAAGATCATGGGTGGATTTCATAGGATCCTTCAAGAATCCCTATTTCATAGGAGTGTGTCCTCTTGGGGAGTTCTAATTTTTCTGATCAAAGCTGAGTGTTTGTCGTGCGTCTTCCATTCTTAAGTCTCTTGTATAAGGTGAAGAGGTGATGCATGTGCATCAGCTAAACCTCTGTTCTTATGGATGTTTCATGAGGGATTAGTTGTATGTCGTGGTTTGTTGTTTTTGTTTTTGTTGTCTCGGTTGCATTTTGGTCGCGTGTGACACCAAAAAGAGAAGCTCTATTTGGGATTCTTTAATACATGACTGCGAGTTAGGAGATTCTTCAATCATCAGGTCTCCAGCCATAAGTCTCAGAGTGAAGCTGGCATGTGGTCAGGAACCCCAAGAGTGTATGAGACCACAACATTATTTCTATCATTAGTGTAAAAAGAAAAGACTTTTTAAATTTTATTCTATAGTTGTTCCATTCTGAATGAACCGTCCAGCTATGTAAGGTTTTTGTGACTATGTATAGGTGTGTTCGTATCATTTCCTTAAAGTATCGGGGGTTTCGTCCCACAGGATTTAATTGTATTAGTGGTCCATATGGGGTATGTTGGGTAAATCGATCTCAAACATGAATAGTACTCATCTAGGTATGTGAAGATATTATCTTGTCTTGGGTCATCGTTTTGATGCCCCAGTAGTTTGGCCCCACCCTCTCGCTCCTTGTGGTGGGGTGTTTGGTCACTGTCAGAATGTTTTCAAAGTTTTGAATCCTATTTCTATTCTAATTGTGGGGAGACCCAAATTGGTTCTCGCACAATTTTCTTTGGAATGAAATGGGTTGGTATTTTTCATAATGGTGGGGAGTCCACCCGGGCCTCACCGTGTTGGTTTCCAGTATCCTCTTGGGCGTTAATAGATTTCTAATGGTGGAGAGCCCCTTCGGGCTTTCCCTATGTTGGCGTTTTTTGGTCCTGCTACTAGATGTTACTTGGTAGCAGGTGATAAGAGCGTTCTTGGGATATTTTTTGATCATGTTTGTTCCTTCCAAACAAATGGTGGGGTTTTCATTCTATGGTACTTGAGGCGTTTCGGTTTGCGAGGTTGGTTTCTATGGGTTCAAGAGTTCATTTTCTAAAACAATCAACCGGAGGCGTTCTAGCTCTTTGGGGCGGGCGACACATATTAAAAATTCTTTTTACACATTTCATGAAGTTATCTTTGTGTTACTTTCTCTGAGCATGATTCTTTTGACTCTTTTCACTTGTTGATTATGTGGATCTTCTTTGGACCTTAAGGGGGGTATTGTTTTCTGCTCTGAGTCTCAACTATATTTGTGGCTTTCCGTGGATAGAAAAATTTATGGTGGGGAGAATTTTCACACCCACCATCTTTGAGTTCACTATTTTATTAATTTTCTTTTCATTGTGTAGTCCAGGTTTAAGTTTGACTTAACCCTTTTAGTTATTATTTAATAAACGTTTTTTCCCTTGACAATGTTCAATGCATAGGAAGGGCACGGTCGAAACCTTATGACTTCGCCTGGGTCACCACACGTGACCTTGTCCGGTTCACCGCATGGCCTACCCGATGTTCATGATGGATAGAAAATATGAGACGAATAATAATATGTGAATACAATGAAAATTCGATACCACGTGACTCGGGCGAGGCACGATTTTGAAACAGCACGACCTTGCCTGGTCCACCGGGTGACCTTCCGATGCTCAATTAATTAAATAAAATTAATTAATAATAAAGAAATAAAATTACGTGAATAATAAATTTTATATATAAATAAAAAATGAAAAATGTAATTAACTTAATGAATTGTCTTAATGGTAATAATATTATTATTATTTTAGGAAATTATTATTATTATTATCTTAATTTATAAAACTTTTTATTTTATTTTAGTATTATCAAATGAGTTGTTTTAACATCATTATTCATATTTTAGTTTATTATTAATATTATTAATATTAATAATATTATTATTAATTGGGGTTATTATTATTGTTACTATTATTATTGTTATTACTATTATTATTATTATTATTACTATTATTATAATTATTAATTTCCATTTTTTTATTTGTATGGTTAAATTATGCGGTTTATGCAATTGTGTTTTTTATATGGTGTAAGGTTTTTCCATCATACTATTTGGGTGGTGCAGGTCACACTCTAAAATTTTATTTAAGTGGGTGTGATGTGTGAATGTGTTTGAATTTATAAATGGTTACTTTAGTTTGTGCAAAGACATGTGACACCCGTTTACTATTTCTTTATAATTTCTTTTGGTTTACATAATTATGAAAATGGTGTGAAGCGTGTTTGAAAAATGATTTAGTGTGTACCTTATTTCAAAATAGTGTTTACGTGTGTAAGTGGTGGTTTGTTTAATGACGAGTGTCTTTTATATTGTGCAGATGGTTTAATTGAGTATGTAACCTATGCAGATTATGTTTTGAAATGATTTTGTTAAGCGTGTAGTTTTAAAAGCGGGTTTTGGGTGTACAAATTGTGATTATTCATTGGTAAGTACCATGTTTGGATTTTATGAATTATTGTGACATGTGATATTAACTTGAAACTTTTTTTAGCACAAACCGAGAAGCCCAAGTAGTTAAGAGGGTAGACTAGACTAATGGGATAGTGTTCCGGAGGTGAGTCGACCTGGTTTCACTGGCAGGACTGATGATTGAAACACTAACTAAACCTTTGCTTTTCTAAGGGTCATGGCCTTCTAAGCCACGTTTTCTGAGGGTTGTGGCCTTCTAAGAAACATTTTCTGAGGGTCGTGGCCTTCTAAGCAATGTTTCACTGAAGCATGAAGATATAGGGGCCCAATCTAGATAACACCCACGAGGCCTCTCCCATATTTGGTGTTCATTGGATACTTTACGCTTGTTAGTGTGACACATTCGTTATTTTAAAGTTAGTGTGTTTGTTTTAATTTATGTTGTTCCATTTGAAACCATTTTCATTAATTATTTTTTCTTTTAAACTGTACAAGCATTAATTTATTTTCTTTAGTTAATATTGTAAATGTATTTGTCATTTAATAACTATGTGTGGAACCTTTTTATTGGGTTACATCCTACTGGGCTCTTGGATCACACCCTACATAAACATTTGGGTGCATGTTGACCTTGTTCTCTGTGTATTCTAGGTTGAGGAATCATGCTCAGCGATGGTGGTTTTGGTCGTTGATGGTCTTCTCGTGCAGGTTGGTGTTTGTGTCATGTGAATGTTTCACCTCTCTTGTTACTTGAATGTTTGAGTTAGAGTTATTTTCTTTTGTTGTCATTTATTTTTGGATGTTGGATCAGGTTGTAAACCATTAAATTTGATTTTAGTTTACGGGTTTGTTTGGATTTCCATTCACAGTTTTTTATATTTAACTTGTTAGTGGTTCTGTGTTTACTATTTCGTGTAAATTGTTCCCATGTAAAATGTTTTGATACTCGGGCACTTGTGCCAGCCCATGGGGATCGGGAATGCCCTTTGGGCCATGCCACAGACTGGGTCCGGCACCGAGTCAATTGGCTACCTGTCATGGTTTGTGAAATTATAAATATCATAAATATTATATAAAAATTGATTTTCCATATTAATTTCCACCATGAGAGGCGGTAAAGGAAGAATGGACAATCATTGTTTTGTGATGTGGTAGTTCCCTATACACATAAATAGTATGTTTGTTACCCAATGGATGGATTTGTGTTTATGTGCAGGTATAAATATTACCAAAAAAAATCTTATTATATTGAGGATACTATTTTTTTTGTATAATAATGTAATACGAAGAGTGGTGGTGTGGAGAATGAAAATAAGATAATGGAGGTTAAGGGAGGATGTTACCTCTTCTTTGGGTAACTCATTTTGGTTTTCATTAATGGAAATCCATGGATTAATTTATTCTAAAATTTAGGATTCAAGGAGGACGTTATTTATGTTCGTGATCTATTTTTTTAGATATTGGTCAATCATAAGTGGCTTGATAGGTGTGTGGAAGTTGGAGGAGAGGAGGCCTTTTATAGTGGAGGAGTGGTACTCTTTTTATATTATGGAAAAGGGAAACCACAACCACATTTTTTTTATGTTGATCCAATAATGGTACGAAGTCAATCCAAGTGATTATAGAGTCGAAATATTTTCATATAATAGATTTTTAACATGTTTTTAGGACATAATAGGCCTCAAGTTTAGGGTTTGTGTCCCTTGTGATGCTTAATTTAATCTTAATTATTCTAATTAATATTAATTACCTTCACTTGTATTTTTAGAAAAAAACTATGTTAATAAATTAATCTGATTCCAAATATAGAATCAATTTTTCTATATTCCAATCATAGGATTGACAAAAAATAATTTAAATTTAATCCCATATATGGGATGACAAATCAGACTTTTAAAGTAAAGATGTTCAAAAGTATGTTAGGTTTTTATAACCAATTTCAATGTGAAATTGATTATAATGATCAAAATTGGATAAATTGATAAATATTTGATCTAATTATACTTTAAAATTAATTAAAAATATAATTTATCCTTATAAATAAATTAGTTGAAAAATTAGTTTTGAGTTAAATTTCAGTATTTTCACAATTCATTAAAAATGAAGCTTCATTGAAAAATACCAAAAATTCACCCTAGAATAATTTTTATGTTTTGATTTAAAAAATTTATTTTATTTTGACATATAAAATTTATACAAGATTCCAAAATTATATTTAAAGTAGGTTCTTCATCAAAAGGTTGTTAAAGTGTCTTAATAAAATTATTGGTTTTTATGTGTAAAGTTGGGTTTGTTCATATTTTATATGTATTGAATCTGTAAGATGATTATAAAAAATATTTTATTGAATATAATATATATATATATATATATATTTCATTAATATCACTCACTAATTTTAATTAATTTAATTTGTTATGATATAATAGTTTTGTGAGCATAAAAATAGTTTTCTATAAAAATATTCTCTTTATATTCAATTAGTTCATTGTAACTAATGAATT
This sequence comes from Viscum album, assembly GCA_963277665.1. Classification (NCBI taxonomy): domain Eukaryota; kingdom Viridiplantae; phylum Streptophyta; class Magnoliopsida; order Santalales; family Viscaceae; genus Viscum; species Viscum album. The sequence goes on from OY728131.1 coordinate 270,792,021, forward strand.
CATTTTATATTTGTGTATACCACATGTTTTAATAAGTTAGTTATTAATATTCATAACTATTAAATTAATCTCTTGTTTAATACTTAATATATAATATCTTAAAAATATATTGTTGTTTGGTAGAACTAGGTCTCCTATGTTATGAATGGCATTGAGGAAAGTCAGTCTTGCATTAGATAAACTCATTGTTCCATGTAGAGAAATATAAACATTATGTTACATGTATTTGAATGATTACCTTGTTATTTAATATAATTAAATCCAAATTTAGTTCTTTCATATATAAAAACTATTTTATTGTTTCATGAAATGAACAATATCAAAAATATTAAATGAATTTGAAAAAACATATTTCGAGTAATCTTGGGGTGTTACATTCTACCCCCCTTAAAATGAAATTATCCCTCGAAATTCATCTGGTTTATCAAATTCTTAATACTTAAAATTTACATTCATATAAATCAACATCATAAATTGAATACTAAAACCTCCTTTTTAAAAAGTAAATTTTGAAACCTGATGATTACCCAAAGTAACATATAAGTGGGTTTATACATAGGTGAACATAAACGGAAAGTGAAAACATGTACATTGAAGAGAAGTATAAATATCATGTTCTAATGAAGAATGATAGAGAACAGGGTCATGAAAAATTTAAAAATCACTAATCCATTAATCATTGATGAACTAAGGGGCCATCTGATTCATCAAAAAGGATGTACTATGATAACATTTTTTCCAATATCATTTTTCCTAAAGTTAAATAATTTTCATGAAAAGATATACATTATGATTTCAGGAAAATCACACACTTTTTTTAATTAATCCACTTCACCATATTCTCCATAAATGAAGGTTAATGTTTCATTCCTAAAGCACTGACATATTATGATATCCATTATTTGCCATCCCATATGTCATCAGTTATCATCAACACCATGTTTTTATAATAGTTTATCCAATATGCCTAAATCCTCATATGGTGAGAAAATAGTTAACTTTAAAAAACATTATCAAAAGTTTAACTTCATATTTCCATAAATTATTAACCTTATAACCCTTCAAAAATATTAAAATACAAAACGTTATAAAGGAGGTCCAAAAATTAGATTAACATTGATCCCTTGTATATCACAAAAAATCTCTTAGTTTTCACATTTAAAACATGTGAATAACTTCATCATATATTCTCTTGAAACATGTTAATAACCTAAATTTTGATAAATTCATATTATAAACATGAATATAAACTTATTTCAATTTATATTGGAAATTTTCCTTAATTCCAAAAAAAAGTTGTAAACTTGATAGAATAAACCACTTGTTAACAAGTACTTAATTAGTTCCAAGGTAATCATCACTATCTAATTTACTTATTCCTATCTAAAATATATTAATCCAAACAACATTATCTTAACTTATGAAAGTTATTAAGGGTTATCATCCCTTAGTGAAAGTATCACCTTTTCATAAAATCAATTTTGTAGTCCATCAGAATCATTCGACATAATCTTGTAAATCCTTATCGAAAAACATAAACTAAACAATCCTTGCATATTTCAACATTAATAATATATAATTATTTAATCCTAATATATAGAAACTGTAACACCCCAAGATTTCATAGAATGTTATTTCTTCAAAGTAATTTAATAACTTTCACTACATGCAACATCGAGTTCTTGCGCACTATGACTTACCAAAGAAGCTGTTTAAAAGAGGATATGAATAGTATTAACTGAATTTTGAACTTTATATAATCCTTATAATTTTTTAATCCATATAATTTGTTTCTTAGACATAATGTAATAACAAATACATTTCTCAGATAAAAGAAATATTTTTCAAAAAATGAAATTTTACCGCCTTTTAATGGCGAAGCCTTTTTAAATACAATATTTGAAACTTTTATATATTCAATTTGACAAAATAAACCTCTCAGTTAGAATAGGTACATAATAATTTATTTTCAATAATGTTTTGGTGTTTTTTTGATAACTTTCATATTTGGGTGAATAGTTAAAAATACTATATTTTAACTGAAAACAACTTTTTTAATCAAAATAATTTATATTGTTAAATTATACATTTTAATGGTATATAAGTATAAGTAGATTATATTTTTACTATTTAATCTAATTATTGTCATTGTAAGTAATTTCACTTTGAAATTAGACATAATCAAGAGTCAAACTTTTTATAGTTATTATTTTCTAAAAATACACCTTTTGGTTTTAATAGCGGGAAATAATTTTAAATTAATAAATTAAAATTTAATGTTCTTAATTTGGTAAAATAGACTTAATTTTTGGATTCAGAATATCGAAATTATCTTTGGGTGAAATTTTGGTACTTTTCTGATAGCTTTCATATTTTGATGAATAGTGAAAATTACTAAATTTTAATTAAAAACATCTTTTTTAATCGAAATAATTAATAGTGATGATTTATTCATTTTAGTGATTTTAAAGTATAATTATATTATAATTTTACCATTTAATTCAATTTTTTTCATTGTACATAATTTAATATTTAAACTGAACATACGAAATTGTCAATCTTTTGATAGTTATTATTTGTTAAAAACACACATTTCCTTTCGACAACGAGATTTAATTTTAAATTAATTTCTGACACTTATGTGTTTTGAATTTATAAAAATTTATTCTATATTTAGAATCAGGAGGTCCAAATTGTGTAAATAGGTATCTTTTATTTTTATAAATTTTGAATAATTACTTCAGTAAATATTTTATTTACCATTGTTAAAGGGTAAATCAGGTAAATAAGGGTAAAAAATAATATTATAATAATTCTAAATTACCATAAAACGTGTCCTAACCCTATTTTTTGATACATGTCCAACCATGGGAATCTTTGGGTCGTTTTTGGGACCCCATGGAGCCACTTGTAAGTGATAATTACACATTATATTAATTAAGTTAAAGTAAATGAAAAAATGGCATAATCATATATCATCTAGAAAAACTATTTATAAATAGGGTTATATATGTTGGATTTTAGAATAAAAGTATTCCTTATAAAGATAAAAATAATTCCTACATAATGGTATTTTATTTATAATTTTTAGACATTGAATAAATAAATTTATTTATGAAACAATAATGATGCTGTATTTCCCTAATTAATGCAGGAATCAAATAATTGGTATTATAAATGTTAAAAAAAATATAATTTAAAAGTTTTCATGACATACATGAATTTTATTGCTTAATATGACATGATAGGATTGCTTAAAATAATTTGTTTAGAATTAATAAAATTGTTAAGACTTTAACAAAAATCAATTATTAAATAGTATCAAAATAGACATATAAGAGTTTTTAAATAAAATATTATATTATTAATTCATATTATATTCCTAAAAATCTAAGGTTCTGTAAAAGGATTTTTATAATGATATTTGTATCATTAATGTACCACTTGGGGGTCTCTTGGTTGTATATAGTATGTTTATTAACTATATAATACAAAAATACAAAATGACAAGGTTAATGTCAATCTAATTAACTAAGAGTTAAAACTAAAAGATAAGGTTAATATAATGACCCAAACCTGTCTAGAATATATTTGTTGAATGTATATCGACCCATACCCACCTTATACTTTGAATAATACACTTTTTAGAAACTATAAACCGAATATTTATTTATTATAAATTAATACTTTAAGTTTTTCCTAAAGATCCCCTCCCCCCTTATAAAAGGACACAACTTCTAACCAATTCCTCACACCTCCCAAGCCTTTTTCCTCGTCCAACCCCTGCCCATTTAAGCTCCCTACATCCCTATCCTTCTCTTAAAATCCTTAACTTAGGCATAAGGCACTTCAAGAGTCCGTTTTTGGTTCAAACCAAAGGGAGTTACAAAAATTAAAGGTAACGATTTCTCTTAGCTTCTTTTCTTTTATTTTACTTCTCCAACCCCAAAACTCTTCTTATTATTTTCTTTTGTATCAAAAAAGTATCCTAAATATACTAGGATATTTTTATTATAAGTATTCAAACCACACTTACACAAACCTCCATCTAATTGGTGAAGAACATAATGTTTCTGTGGATAGCAACAAAACACCTCACGAAGCGATGATTGTTCAATTATCTCCTATCACCTCTCATGGTGGCCATTATGATGGAAATTTAATAAAATTTGATATTAATGATATTTATTTTATATATATTCTTCCGTAATTTCGTTTTATATCATACCATTATTCGTTTCATGTTGTATATAGATACTATAATTTCATTTTAGGAAGTGCGGACTACCGCCCCCTCAAAGTGATATGACTCATTCATACCATAAAAGGAACGTATAAAGGATGGTGTTAATGAACTTATGTAACAAATATAAGACATTATATTATTCTATAATAATAATATACCTATGTATAATTTGGTTTTGATTCCATTTATAATGAAAAATGAAATGGAATTAGCGTTCGTCCGTACGTACGGATTACCGTCTCCACGAAAGCGATGAGATTCATTTCCCCATCATATCCATTAAAGACAAATTATCATTTGATGATTAAAAGTAATGTTTAAGGACTTGATATAATTCTTGATATGAATAAGATACAACCTATCCATAACAAACAGGGCTTACGTAACGAATCATATAAAGGAAAACAAATCAGTTAAGACCCGAAACGACGATAATACTAAAATATTATTAACAAAGCAATATTAAAAGATCTTATATGATATCATATTTATGAATATGATCCTTTTATAATATAATAAAAATTATTTAACTATTATACAGAAGGTTAACATACTCACTATCAAGTAAAAGTACAGGGTAAGGGGTTTTCATATCACTCCTTATTCCCGTAAGATTCATGCCATATTGCCACTATTACCTTCTGTGTGGTGTATGTACTACCCACAATTGTATTATTTGTGTAATACACTTTAATTTATGTGTATTTACATATTCATTGTATGATACCTCTTTAATGGGGTGTATGTTTTGTAAGTTACCATATTGGTAAGGGTTAATTTCACAATCTCTTTATTATCCGAGGTTGTTTTTATGTAAGTATCAACTAGGAAATATTTATTATCCATGTCCATGTTATATGAAATAGTTTTCAAAGGAATTATTTTTAGGGACCTTTTACTAAAACATCATTTCAAATGTTTTAAATATTTATTCTTCTAAATCTTTCTCTTTATTTTACATGTCTTCAAAATGGTTTTTTAAGGATTTATTAATTTGGACATGAATGTTTTTAAAATATTAATTCCATTACAAAGTTTCAAAGTGCTATGGGACACTTTGATTCAAAAATTTCATCAAATGAATTCTTTTTTAAATTGTGTGACTTTTAAATTTTCTCATGAAAAGGGGTATTTCTCTCAAAGAGTTTTAAAAATCATTTTTATCTATGTCAAAATTCTTTAATGGATGTTAAACTTGTTTTGATGTTGATTTATCATGATACAAATCTTCTATATTGTGTTGAAGGTTTTGTGATACGTTTGACTATTGATGTGTTATTTTTATACCATTCATGGTTTATGGAGAAAGTATTGACATTTTGTATGCTAGTTTTAATACGAATGTTTATGTTATGTTTAAACCTGTTCGTATGGGGAATGCATTGGACTTAATAAGTGACAGGTGGAGCCCGCTATAGCTCATCAATGCATCGGTAGGTCTCATGAGACAAACAAGTGTCTTGGCATGAGGCCTTGACAAAGTCTTATTTTTAGTCTTGGCACGAGGCCTTGGCTACCTGGTTATGATAGTCTAGCATTATGAATTCCATCATTATGAAAGTGGTTAGTGATATTGCATGAGATTATTCGACTAGTAAAATATCCATGTAAATAATTAAATGGAAATATTTAATTTTCCCCATATTATGTTGATGTTAAAGTTTAAAAGGCTTTTGTTTTATTTATACATTGCCTTAAATGTTTATGATTATTTATTAAATTTTCCTCTATATTGTTATCCTTACTGAGCATCTGAGATCACCCCTTTCTATGTTTTATTTTTCCCAGGATTCCATGAAGTGTATTGTGATTGATATGAAGTGTTAAGCCAATATAATAATGGCATTCAAAAATGATTTTTTTTTATGTTATAAATTGTAATGTAACATTCATGTATGTAATATATTTTCCAAGACTGCTAAACTGATTTCTCCTTTGGGACTTGATTCCTTGTAATCATGCCAATGTATTAAAATAATGCACCGACTCTGGGTAACTAGGGTTGGGGTGTTACAGTTGGTATCAGAGGAAGTTTAGTACAAAACATGGAATCTAGATTTAGATAAACTTTGATTTGAGCACATATACCTAAGATGGACTTTGAATATTAGTATAAAAGAACTTGCTAGAACTTTGGTATTTTAAAGATTTTGTGAGTTTTCCGAGCAATACATCCCTGTCTGGATATGAGGAGGTAGAGTGGATCTGGTACAGATTTACCTAGGGGTAAAACCTGAAAACACTGCTTTGAGCTAGACTCAAACGGGAAAAGGTGCACGACAACGGGCCTAGATGAACTCTTGGTTACGACACTCCCGGGGGATATTCTTAGGATAATTCTCATTTTATTTACAAACCATTATGAAGGGATTATGAGTATATACATACTCAAAGAATTTTTATTATTATTATGGATTATATCAATAAACTATTCCATTTACGTTAGGTATTTTTCAAGTTTGAAATTATTCATTGCAATTCATAAACTGACCAAGTTTATGCTATTGTATAGAAATGGCATCCAGTAGAAAGAATGTGAACTCCAGCAATACGTATGATCCAAAGAGTAAGAAGGATAATATCTTTGACAGTATTAATCCAACATTTAGAAGGGAAATAGTATCCCATGTATTATTAACATATGAATAAATAGTATCATGTGTTAATAAGATAAGTAAAGAATTCTCTGAGTCATATGGCTTTGAAGGGAAGAAAGAGAAGAAAATGATGGAAGAGTGAAATATGGATAAAGGGAAGAGGGAAAAGATTAATTTTCCCATATGTGATAACTATGGGAAGAAACACTCTAGAACTTGCCTAAAAGGAATGGGAGTATGATATAAGTATAGAGAAAAAGGACACCATGTACGTAACTACAAGGGTAAGAAAAAGGTTTCAAATGTACACTGCTTCATTTGCAAGGATTTGGGACACTACGCGAACTAATGTCCAAATCATCAGAGTATGCCCCATATGATGATATTGGATAATAATCAAGTTATGATACTACCAAAAATGAGGAGGAATGATTATAGTTCTTATGTTGTTATTATAGAATTATGTCATTTGAGTGTTGTATCGACAATGTACTGGTTATAATAATTATGGAGTATATAAGGATTGTACTGCAGTACTATTTCATTAAGGACTAGAGATTGTGTGGAACAAAGAAAAGTGACTCAATATTAGGTGAAAATTTTGGAAAATATATGCTTGAGAGAAATATAAACCATAATATGGTTCTGATACCGAGGTAGTGATTTTGGAATAATACATGATTTATTTGGATAAATTATATTCGGTATTTTTGAATACCTTGAAACTGATTATTGATTTGTATATTCCATCATTGTTGAAGTTTACATCATTTTTGAATGGATAAAGTATATCCAAAATTCTATAATGAATAAGGGAGCATTAATGTAATCAATAAGGTCTTATGGTAATTCAGGATGGTTCAATGTTTTAAAGGAATACATGATGAAGGTGTTCACATGATATTATGTGAAAAAAAGTATTTTCATTGGGTTTACCTTCCTTATAAATTTTTTACTTTGATTTTGGAAAAAAGTATTTTGGATAAGTCTAGTTTGAGATTATTTTTGTATTTCCATAAAAAGGACAACCTGGAGGTCGGGCGGCAACCCGTTGCGTCCGGCAAGGCTGTGAGACTTTAACCCACAACCGAAGGGTGAAAAGGGTGTATCACCTACCACTGACCCACGTGATGTCCTAAATTGAAAAATGTAGTTTTTGTTAATGGTTCTGATAGATGAATTATAAATTCAATTTTTTGAACCCTATACGAATAAGATAAATAGAATATTATTTTTTTTAGAGTGAAAGATGAGTTAGTGGTAGAACTTGGTTAAAGGATGGGACTCTACCTGTCATGTATATATTTTTCTTCTTCTATTATTCAATGAAGAAATTAATTCTTATACTATAGTTAAGGGATATTAAAATAAAAAATGTGTTATCCTAATAACATATGTTTTTTTTAACCGATGGAATTTCCAATCAGCATAGATTGATGAATTTAAGGCCCTCAATTTTATACTTGTTTGTGATTGATGACCTCAATCTCTACCTATAAATATTTAAGATTTTCCGCCACTTATATGCCTCTAATTTCAACCAATGTTCTCTTAATCGAGATCATAATTTGGTGGTGACCCTTTTATTTCCATTTTCCTCTTATTAAGACTAAATTTTATTATCCTAATTTCCGATGTGGCTTTTCCCAAAGGTATTTTCTCTTAACAACCTTTTAGTTTTGAAAAATAATTTCCAATTGAGATGACGCAATTTATTGAAGGAGGGAAGAATGTAACACCCTAATATTTCATATTACGTTATTTCTTCAAAGTAATTCAATAACATTCACTACACACAACAACAAGTTCTAGCACACCATGACTTACCAAACAAGCCGTTCAAAAGAGGATATGAATAGTATGAAATTAATTTTGAACTTTATATAATCCTTATAATTTTAGAATCCATATAATGAGTTTCTTAGAAATCATGTAAGAACAAATACATTTTTTCAGATAAAATAAGTATTTTTCAAAAAAAGAAATTTTACCGCCTTTTAATGGTGAAGCCTTTTTAAATCCAATATTTGAAACTTTTATATATTCAATTTGACAAAATAAACTTCTTATTTAGAATTGGGACATAAGAATTTAGTTTCAATAATGTTTTTTTGTTTTTCTGATAACTTTCATATTTGGGTGAATAGTGAAAAATACTATATTTTAACTGAAAACAACATTTTTAATCAAAATAATTTATAATGTTACATTATAAATTTTAATGGTATGAAAGTATAAATAGATTATATTTTTACAATTTAATCCAATGATTTTCATTGTAAGTAATTTCACTTTGAAATTGGACTTAATCAAGTGTCAAACTTTTGATAGTTATTATTTCTTTAAAATATGCCTTTTGGTTTTAATAGCCGGAATTAATTTTAAATTAATAAATTAAACTTTTATGTTTATAATTTGGTAAAATAGACTTATTTTTTGGATTCGGAATATTGAAATTATCTTAGGGTGATATTTTGGTACTTTTCTGATAACTTTCATTTTTTAATGAATAGTGAAAATTACTAATTTTTAAATAAAAAAAACTTTTTTAATCAAAATACTTAATAGTGATAAATTTTGCATTTGAGTGATTTTAAAGTATAATTATACTATAATTTACCATTTAATCCAATTTTGGTCATTGGACATAACTTCATTTTTAAACTGGACATAAGAAAGTGTCAATATTTTGATAGTTATTATTTGTTAAAAACACGCTTTTTCGATCGACAACGGGAATTAATTTTAAATTAATTTATGCCACTTATGTGTTTTGAATTTATAAAAATTGATTCCATATTTAGAATCAGGAGATCCAAATTCTGTAAATAGGTAACATTTATTTTTATAAATTTTGAATAATTACTTCAGTAAATATTTTATTCAACATGGTTAAAGGGTAAATCCGGTAAATAAGGGTAAAAAAATAATATTATAATATTACTAAATTACCCTAAAACGTGTCCTAACCCTATTGGTTGATACATGTCCGACCATGGTAATCTTGGGGTCTATTTTGGGACCCCATGGAGCCACTTGTAAGTGATAATGACACATTATATTAATTAAGTTAAAGTAAATGCAAAAATGACATAAGCATATATCTTCTAGAAAAACTATTTTTAAATAGGGATATATATGTTGGATTTTTGACTACAAATATTCCTTAGAAAGATAAAAATATTTCCTACATAATGGTATTTTATTTATAATTTTTAGACATTGAATAATTAAATTTATTTATGAAACAATAATGATGCAGTATTTTCCTTATGAATGAAAGAATAAAATAATTGGTATTATAAATGTTAAAAAAATATAATTTAAAAGTTTTGATGACATAAATGAATTTTATTGTTTAATATCACATTATAGGATTTCTTTAACGAATTTGGGTATAATTAATAAAGTTATTAAGACTTTAAAAAAATCAATTATTAAATAGTGTTAAAATAGACATATAAGAGTTTTTAAAACAAATATTATATTATTAATTCATATTCTATTTCTAAAAATATATTGTTCTGAAAAAGGACATATATAATGATATTTGTATCATTAATTTACCACTTCGGTGTCTTTTGGATGTATATAGTATGTTTATTAACTATATAATATAAAAATGCAAAGTGACATGGTTAATGTCAATCTAATTAACTAAGAGTTAAAACTAAAAGATAAGGTTAATATAATGACCCAAACCTGTCTAAAATATTTTGTTTGAAAGTATCTCGACGCATAACTACCTTATACTTTGTATAATACACTTTTGAGTAACTAGAAACAAAATATGAATTTATTATAAATTAATACTTTATGTTTTTCCTAAAGAGCCCCTCCTCCCCCTTATAAAAGGACACCACTTCTAACCAATTCCTCACACCTCTCGAGCCTTTTGTCTCATCCAAACTCTGCCCAATTAAGCTTCATAAATCTGTATCCTCCTCTTAGAAGCATTAACTTAGGTGGAAGGCACTTCAAGAGTCCTTATTGGTTCAAACCAAAGGGAGTTACCCAAATTAAAGGTAACAATTTCTCTTAGCTTCTTTTCTTTTATTTTACTTCTCCAACTCCTAAAATATTATTATTATTTTCTTTTGTAACAAAACCAGTATCCTAAATATACTAGGATATTGTTATTATAAATATTCAAACAACACTTACACACACCTCCATCTAATGGGTGAAGAACATAATGTTTCTGTGGATGGCAACCAAACGCCTCACGAAGCGACGATTGTTCAATTATCTCCCATCACATCTCATGGTGGCCATTATGATGGAACTATAATTAAATATGAAATTAATGATATTTATTTTATATATAAGCTTTCTTAATTCCATTTTATATCATACCATTATTTGTTTCATGTTGTATATATATACGATAATTTCATTTGAGGACGTGCGGACTACCGCCCCCTTAAAGTGATATGACTCGTTCATACCATACATCGAACGTATAAAAGATAGTATTAATGAAATTAAGTAACAAATATAAGATATAATATTATACTAGAATAATAATATACCTACGTATCATTTGGTTTTGATTTCTTTTAAAATGAAAAATGAAATGGAAGATGCATTCGTGCGTATGTACGGATTACCGTCTCCACGAACGCGATGAGATTCATTTCCCCATCATATCCATTAAAGACTAACTATCATTTTATGATTAAAAGTAATTTTTAAGGACTTGATATCATTCTGGATATGAATAAGATAAAACCTATCCATAACAAACACGACATATGTAACAAAGCATATAAAGGAAAATGAATCAGTTAACACCCGAAACGACGAAAATACTAAAATATTATTAACAAATAAATATTAAAAGATCATATATGATATCATATTTATGAATATTATTCTCATATAATTTAATAACAATGATTTAACTATTATATAGGAGGTTAACATACACACTATCAAGGAAAATTACAAGGTAAGGGGTTTTCGTCTCACTCCTTATTCCCATGAGATTCATGCCATATTGCCACTATTACCTTCTGTATGGTGTATGTACTACCCATAATTGTATTCTTTGTGTAATAAAAATTAATTTATGTGTATTTACATATTCATTATATTATACATCTTTCATGGGGTGTATGTTTCATAAGTTACCAAATTGGTAAGGGTTAATTTCACAATCTCTATATTATCCGAGGTTGTTCTTACGTATGTATCTACTGGGACATATTTATTATCCATGTCCATGTTTTATGAAAGAGTATTAAAAGGAATTATTTTTAGGGACTTTTTACTAAAATATCATTTCAAATGTTTTAAATATTTATTCTTCTAAATCTTTCTCTTTAATTTCCATGTCTTCAAAATGGTTTTTAAGGATTTATTGATATGGTCATAAATGTTTTTAAAATGTTAATTACTTTCCAAAGTTTCAAAGTAGTATTGGAAACTTTGATTAAAAAATATCTTTTAATTAATTTTTATTTAAATTGTGTGACTTTTAAATGTTTTCATGAAAAACGGGTATTTCTCTCAAAGAGTTTTACAATTCATTTTCATCTATGTCAAAATTATTTAATGGATTTTAAACTTGTTTTGATGTTGATTTATCATTATAAAAATCTTCCATATTCTGTTGAAGGTTTTGTGATATGTTTGACTGTGGATGTTTTATTTTTATACCATTCATGGTTTAGGAGAAATTATTGACATTTCGTATGCTAGTTTTAATATGAATGTTAATGTTATGTTTAAACCTGTTCATATGAGGAATGTATTAGACTTTATAAGTGACGGGTTGAGCCCGTTATAGCTCCTTGATGAATCGGTAGGTCTCATGAGACAAACTAGTGTCTTGGCATGAGGACTTGACAAAATCTTATTTGTATTCTTGGCACGAGGCCTTGGCAACATGGTTATGATAGTCTAGCATTATGCATTCCATCATTATGAAAGTGGTTATTGATATTGCATGAGATTATTCAACTAGTAGAATATCCATGTAAATAAGTAAATGGAAATATTTTATTTTTCCCATATTATGTTTAAGTTCATGATTAAAAGGCTTTTTTTAGTTATACATTTCTTTAAATGTTTATGATTATTTATTAAAGTTTCCGCTATATTTTTATCCTTACTGTGCATATGAGCTAACCCCATTATATGTTTTATTTTTCCCTGGATTCTAAGAAGTGTATTGTGATTAATATGTAGGGTTAATACAGGGGAATAATGGAATTAATTAAGGATTATTTATGTTGTATTTTATGTTATAAAGTGTAATGTAACATTCATGTATGTAATCTATTTTCCAGGACTACTAAACTGATCGGTCCTTCGGTACTTGATTGCTTGTAATCACGCCAATGTATTAAAATAATGCACCGACTCTGGGTAACTTCGGTCGGGCGTTATAGAAACTCTGATTATTCTACTTCATCCATAATTATTAATAAGGATACCTCATCTTATTACTTAATATCTCTTTCCATTCACATTTCCTCTTTAGTATCTTCATTATCAACAATATAAAATTTAATCGTACAACCTTTCTAATTCTCTTCAGAATCATTCTACTTAGGACATTTATTTACATAATGACCATTCATTTCACAAATAAATCATTTCAACTTTGATGATTTTTTAGGGAGGAAAATATTCCCATCCATTTGGTTAGATGAACACTTTATTTTTTTCCTTTACAATTACTTTAATTGTGTCCTTATTTTCCAAAATCAAAACACCTTCTTGTTTTTATAATACATTCACCTAGGTGATTCTTTCCACATTCTTGACACAAAGGAAATAGAATCTTCTTTACTCCATGGAGTCCATTACTTGAAATATCAGTGAAATCCTTCCTTCTCTTCTTTGGTGTGTCTGAGAGTTGGTTAAGGTGCATATTGTTGATCATGTTCCTTGAAAACTGATTAGGAATCATCACAACATCATTCACTCTATTGGTCATACCATTTGACATTTCATCTGCAGATTGTCTATCACATTCAATTTAATATAGTTCCTTTTTATTCCCCCCATTGGCTAAAATCATAAAGTATGGGGGAGAATCACATATCAAAGAATAAAACCAAAAAATCATGAAAAATTACATGTAGAATATCTAAATCATGACACATACCGTTTAATAGATGAAACATTAGGTTTAACATAGGTTATTAAGAATAATCTCCTATTCAAATACTTTATAATGGTTCATGAAGAGTTTGTTAATTTCTAAATCATTTCCATCAGGAGTGTCAAACCAGGTGCGTAGTTAGGCTTGTTGTCATGTACCTGGTTACCCCAAGTCAGGTCCGGGACACCTTGTTAGATTTTTTAATCCTATGTACATCTATGTTAGAACTATGACCACTTATAGTATTCAGTTAGTGATGTATTTCTATGAAAAAATTCACTCTATCCTTTACCAAAATTCTAGGAGATTTTTTATACTTTTATTTATCCATAGACTTATCCTTAGACATGTCCTTATAGTTCTCACTATGGTTTTCTCATCCTAGTTTCCAAAGTTTAACTAAAACTTTGCTCTGATACCAAATTTAATGACCCATTATTAAAGTATATACACATTATACATATTTTCAGAATACTAAAAAAATTACAAAAACAAATGCCCAAAGACCACATTATTCTAGTGCCTTAGGAAATATGGAAACATGAACACTGGTGCATAAGCAATCAAAATTATCTCCCACTAGGTTCTTCTTAACTAGAACCCTTCTTATACTCATCATATTTAATACACATATTTATATCCTAGGGATGGAAATATAAAAATGGGTGGTATCAGATGCTCAATAAAGGGAAAAAAGGGAGACATGTAAACATAAACATGATCATATGAGTATGATAACGTAATCAAAATATTTGAAGATCATACCCTTCATATCAAAAATTATAAACATAAATCGTGGTATAAATATTGACAATTAAGGATACATTAATCATAAGGAAATAAGTAACATAATCCATAAAACATAACATGGGAATAAAACATGGAATTTTTGAAAACACATGAGCGTATAATATCTTTTCTATAGTATCCAAGGAATCACTAACAAGACCATATAATTAGTATAGGTTCGCCCACTATATCAAATTGGTAGTCATGGTTAACTCCTATGGTCATATAATTATAATGATTTCACTCCTCATACCATCTTGGTAGTCATGGTTCACTCCCATGTCCAAATTAGAAGTCAAGGATCACTACCAAGACGATCTTAGTCTAATAATGAGATATAAATATTTACCCAATACATTGGAGGGAGATATAGGTCCCACCCATATCATAATGAAATTATACATACATGTTAAAAAACATAAACAATTATATCATAACCAATATAATGATATGGTTATCATAAACGTGTAATCATATCATAACTTATGGAAAATATATATAGGTTTCATAATCATTTCATAAAAAGAATAATTTTTCAAAGAAGCAGTTTTTCAAATCATTTAACCTGTTTAAGTGAAAAAAGAATCATAAACATCATACCATCAAAAAATAACCATTCAGATAATTAATATGAATGGAAACATTGAATCATTTCCCCATTAAGGCATGAGTAACACCTCTGAATGTTATCTGAGATGGGAAATAATTTTTAATGATCTTTTAAAAAACTTCTTGAGGAAAATATCCTTTTTCTTTTAAAAATTATTTTAAAAACATAAAACCTATTGAAAACTATTTTTTATATAACATTAAAACATATAAAGGATGATTGAAAACGTTTTAAAAACCTTTTCCATGAAACTTATAATGATTCTTGAAAACCTTTTCAAAATTGTTTTCCATGAAAACATACAAAAGTCTCTTAAAACCCTTTTGACAAACAAAACCCATTAAATAAATATCATATAATGTCTATGTAAATTCCCATAAATTTATTAATATTAAAAATATAATATATTCATGAGCAGTATATAAATAACACAAAAGAAAAGAGTTCTGAAAATGGAATTTATCTCACGGATATAAAAAGTGAGATGAAAATATCTTACCTTGTGTATTGAATCATTTCATACTCATACAATATTCCTGACTTATAAATTTAAGTTTATTATAAATATTTTACAGATGAATATTCTTATATCTAATACTATATATGGTTTAATTGTGACTTTATATTACCCTCTTGTTAACAATTCTATGTTAAGGTTTCACTTCGGGTAATATCCGCTTGGTTCTTTCCATGTGTCTTAATTTGTTATATATTTAGTCCTTATAATTATATCATGGTTTATAGAATTTAAAAAATCATTTAAATATCATTTATATATTGATTCAAATGTTTCTTTTTTTTACTTTTCCATTCCTTTTTTATAAATCACAAACTCATTATAAATACACAATATCTAATACTTTTATGTCTAAAGTATTTTTTACAATGTTTGTATAGAACATATACTTTTAAAATAATTTTTTATTATGATTAACATAATTATATTGGAACCAATAAAATTGAATTCAAATAATAAAGTATTTAGTTATATTAATGTGTATTGTGGAAAAATAGTTTTTGTATTTTATTAAGATATTAGGACTTAATATCAGTTCTATATACAATCTCAATCCTTTCGACCCCCAATATTGTATGGTAATGATTATAAATATTGGAGAGAAATAATAAAGATTTTTGTGGTAAACACAGGAGTTGATGCTTTTGTTATACTGACTGGTGAATACAAAATTCTTAACAAAGAAATCATAACTTTTATAAATCATGAAAAGATAGAATATTATCAGAATTACAAGGTAAATAATAATTTAATATATTCTATTATAAGAATCATATATATCCATAATTCCGCTTGTGAAATAGCTAATAGTATTTGGAAGAAGATATAAATCACTCATTTTGGAACTTTTAAAGCTGTTGAGACTAAAAGAGCTATGTTAAGAGCTGATTATAAAGATTTTGAATTTCTTTATGGTGGAAAAGTTGTTAAGGTACAACAAAAGATTATGAAAACTTTTAATATTTTACAAGATATGTGGGAAAAAGTATTAGAGGGTGGAATTTTTATTGAAAATATTATTGATATCATTCCTAACTAGGAATCAAAGATAATAGAAATTTATGAATCAAGGAAGATTAAAAATCGTAAACCTGATGATTTATTAGGAACTATTTTATAGTATGAGGGTAGGATAAAAATAGAAGTTATGATAGCTAAAAACAATGACGGTGGATTTTCCTTTACTTATACTTCAAATATGATAAATGCTCAGACTCTTTATATGGTTGTTAAATCATCAAAGAATAAGATTGTTTTTTAATATGATCAAAGTGATTATAAACATTCTAATAATGTTTTCGATAATCATTATCAAATAATTAAAAATATTTTTGGTAAAAAATATTTTTAGTATCAGTATATGAAATGTAATAAGTAATGAAATGAAAAGAAATATTTTGCATTCACTTGTTATGAATGCAAAAGAGCTGGTCATATCCAACTGGAATATCCTAATTTGAAAAAGAATGGATAAGAAGAAAAGTAATTTTAATAAGAATAAAATAAATAATTATAAGTCAAAAGAGAATAAATTTTTGAATGCTAATGACTTTTGGAGTCCTAGTGGAGGATATTCTTCGTATGTTTCTTTAAAAAATAAAAATTCAGGACATAAGAATGTTTCCCTCTATTCCAGAATATCTTTTGAAAATCAATGTATTATGGATAAGGTGCATACTTATGATTCATTAAATAATATGTCTTTAAATTAAAATTATCTTTCTGATAAAAAATATATTTCATTTAATGAATAAACATCCTAAGTAGAATATAATAATTTTCTTTCATAGGATGAAGTATCAAGATTTTATAAATTACTAAAAAATAAAAAATGTAAAGTTAGTGAGAAACTTTTAAAACCAAATAATAGAATAAATGTTTCAACAAAAAAAGTGTCAAATCTTTCAAAATATCTTGATAAAAAATATTTTTAAATTAATTCTATTTTTAAAAAGCTTTAAAAAGTTAATTATAAAAAGGTAATATTTCTAATGATTTTGAAAAGGTCATTGCTGATAAAATGTTTTAGAAAGAGAACTCACTTCTAAAAATAATACAAATGTAGATTATAATTTAGTTATAAATCTAAAATCTGAAATTCTCACATTAAAGAAACTTTTAACAGACTTTACCACTGGAATAGAAGGATTTGATAAAGTTTATAAAAAACTATGTCCACGTGGTAATAGTTCAGGAATGAGATATGCTCATAGGAAACCTATTTTTAGTAAAAAAAAGTATTCCTATGAATTCCCCCTTTTTCTAAAACTGTAAAAGTGGAGGTCACTAGAAGAAAATTTATTCTTTAAATAAAATTTAATCTTAAGGATTTCACAGAGAGCATTTTTTTTAAAAATGTGGATTCCTAAAATTTTATTTACTAATATTTCTGAACCTAGGAAATGTTGGGTTCTAAAAGTCTAATTGTTTTGTTTTCAGGAAAACAAAGGAAGTACAGAAAATAATAATTCATGGTATATGTATAGTTTTGGTTTCTGGAATATGATTGGTAATAAATATTTCTTTGAAAATATTATCAAAATTAAGGGTGGAAGAGTTTCTTTTGGAGACAATTCTCAAGGAAAGATTGTTGGTATAGAAAACATTATTCTTCTTGGAAAATCTTTATTATCAAATGATTATTTTTAAAAGGACATAAGCGAAACCTTATAAGAATTATTCAATTATGTGATGAAGGTTTACTTGTGAATATTAGTAATGATAAATGTGTAGTACACAATTCCAAGTATGAATTCATTCTTTCATCCCATCTACATGAGAATGTTTACACAATCAATTTAGAAGACTATAGAAGATAAGACATACCTTTCCTTAGTGCAGTGGAAGATCAATATTTTTTATGGAATAGAATGTTAGGACACTTTAACCTTAGAAACATATGTAATTTGAATAAGAAAATACTTGTTATGGATCTAAAAAAACATAGATTTGATTCTTCAAAAGTTTGTGATCCCTATCAATAGAGAACGCAACATATGTCAACCATTAAATCTATTAGTGAAGTATCATCTAAAAATTATTTAATGTTAATGCACATTGTTATTTTTGGTCCTATAAAATATATATGTAATGGAGGTAAGTACGATGTATTTTTTTATTTGATGACTACAATAGATATATGTGGGTCGATTTTATAGTAAAAAAATATAAAGTCTTTTTACTTTTTAAAACATTCATATACAAAGTTAAAAATGAAGAAATCCATCACCTGATAACTATTCCTAGTGATCAGTGGAGAATTTTTAAACTTCTATTTTGAAATATATATTTTTTAAGAAAGGAATTACACATAACTTCTCAGATCCTATAATTCTTTAGAAAAATGGTGTTGTTGAAAGAAGAAATCATATTCGTTAAGAAATTACCATACCCATGTTGAGTGAATACTCAACTACTACATAATTTTGGTCAAAATATGTTAGTACTTCTTGTTATAATATAAATCTAGTTATAATTCAACCATTTATTAATAAAACTCCTTATGAATTAAGGACATGCCGAAAACTGAAAGTTTTATACTTCAGAGTATTTGGATGCAAAGTATTCATCTTGAATTCAAATGATAATTTTCAAAAATTCACTCCCAAATACGTTGAAGGAATAATCTTAGGCTATTCCACTATTTATAACACATATAGTGTTTAAAAAACATATTCTTTTACTATTGAAGAAACAGTTCATGTTAAATTTAATGAAACAGATCCTTTTGTTTTTAAAAAAACCAACCAACATCCTCGAAAATGTATTCCAAAACTGATCCTCGTCCTTTGATAGTATATTATTCTTATAATAAAAATACTCAATAAATTATTTCTGAAGTATTTACTCCAGAAGACATTCTATCTTATGTTGATGAAAAGATTTTACAAAACACAATCATTTGTTTCTTAAGAATTATCCTACTGATAATATCATTAGTGGTGTGAATCAACCAATAAGGACCGGGAGTTCTTTGAGAAATGAAGTAGAACATTTTTCTTTCTGTTCTCAATTCGAACCTAAACATCCTAATGAATCTCTAAGTGATGGAGATTTTATTAATGATATACAATAGGAACTAAATGAATTTTAAAGGAACAAAGTCTAGACCTTAGTTAAAATACCTAAAAAAATTCCTTCATTAGAGTAAAATTGGTTTTTAGAAACAAATTTTATGAAAATGGAATAATTATTAGAAATAGAGAGAGACTTTTTGTTATATGATATAATAGAAAAGATGGAATATATTTTGAATAAATTTATTCTCTAGTAGCTAGAATTTAATCAATTTGTATTATATTAACATTAGTAGGATTATTTAATTTTAAACTTTTTTAAATGGATATAAAGTGTGCTTTCCTTAACAAATATGTAGAAAATGAAGTATTTTTTAACAACCTTCTTGATTAGAAGATACTAAATATCCTAAATACTTTTAGAAACATACTAAAGATTTATATAGACATAATAAATACCATATATCTTGGTATGACATATTATTTGGATTTTTGTTACAAAACAATTATGTTAAGGGAACTGTTGATCCAAATATTTTTATAAATAATGATGAAAAAAAATTGATTGTTCAAATCTATGTTGATGACATTATATTTGTATTAACTCAATAATATTTAATAAATTCCTTTGTGAATACCATGAAATATGATATTGAAATTAGTATGATTGGTGAGTTAACATTTTTTATTTGTTTTCACATTTCACAAAAACCATAATGAACTTATATATCACAACATAAGTATATTAATGATATTCTTAGAAATTATGGATACGATGACACTAAACGTATTATTACTCTAATTGGTACCTCAAACAAAATTTTTATTGATGAAGATGGGGAAATAATTGATTGAACAATTTTTAGAGGTATGATAGGAAGACTATTATACTTAATATCTATTCAAATAGACATAATGTTTTCTGTTTTCTTATATATAAGATATCAAGATAATCTAAAGTAATTACATTTAAAAGAAGTTAAATGAATTTTTCGTTATTTAAATAGAATCATGGATTTAGGACTTTTCTATTCTTCTGTAAATGATTTTGAATTGAAATGTTTTTTTATGGTGACTTTGGTGGTTTTAGAATGGTTAGAAAAAGTATATCTAGAACCTGTTATTTATAAGGAGATTTTTTACTTTCTTGGTCTTGTAAGAAACAACACTCAGTAGAAATTTCTACTACTAAATTCAATTATGTGGAAGCTAGAATTTTTTATGCTTATGTGTTTTGGATGAAACACACACTCACTAACTATATAATGGGATTTACAAAAACTCAAATACATTGTGATAACTCATGTTCTATTTACCTTAGTAAAAACCTTTAACATAACTCTCATAAAAAACACATAGATATTCGGAATCACTTTCTTATGTATCACACAGTAAAAAGAGACACAATTTTTTAGTTCATCAGAATACAAGAATAACTTACTGATATCCTTAAAAAATCATTACATTCTGATAGATTTGAATATATTAAACAGAATCTAGTAATGATCATTTTAATGTAATTATTCACATATAATTCTTGTTTAAACCATATCATTACATTAGGATACTTCTTGCCATAGGGGGTATATATTATTGCTTTCTATTAAATTTATATTCTTCCAAAAATTTAAATTTTTAGAAAAAATTAATTCTTTTGATCTAAAATTCATTTTAAAATCATGTTAAAATTTTTGAAATTGGAAATTTATTGGACTCGAAAGTTATTTGGATTTCAAATTTTAATCGGATTCGGAAAAATAATTATATTTGAACTTCCAATCTAAATCAAATTTTTGATTGGATTCAAAAAGAAATTCAGATTTGAATATCTAATCAGATTCAGAATGGGAATCATATTTGAACTTCTAATCGGATTCTATAAAATAATTTGATTTGAGATTTTCAAAAAAAATTGAAATCGATTTTTAAAATTTTTCGTATTAATTTTCATAATAAAATTTGAAAAATTCATTATTTTCTAATTTTAAATTGATAATTAATCATATTAATGTCTAATTTTCAACTATCGTAATTTACTCTATTACAAAAAAAATTAGAACAAATTATCATACAAATAATTTCACTCCAAAACGTATTTTTCTTTCTTTTATATTTAAATTATATTTCATTCTAACTAGTTTTTTATATTTTTAATTTTTATTCTAGATGTTTTTTTTCAAAATTGTTTTATTTTTTCAATTGTATTCACTTAATATGATAAATATTGTTTTTTAAATACAATTTTATTCACCAAATATGATAAAGTATTTTATAAAACCTCAAAATTTTTCATTTTTAAGAAAATATTTATTCAGATATAATCTCGACCATTAAATTAGAAATATTGAATGTCTGCCATTAGATCTTCTTGGAATCTAATCTGTCGCAATAATTTTACCAATAAATAGGGGACCACCCCCTGACCCACATTTCTAGTCTCAAAATTTCTCCACAAAGCACTGCCAAGTTTAAAACATTGACTCCAATTTTCATCGTGTATACTTCCTCCATTTCTATCCCAAATATGATGGAACCAACCAAGGATTAAAGAAATTGCTTTGTGTTCTGAAAAATGATAGTATCCATATAAATTTAGAAATGTATGATTCATATTTGAAAATGATAATACAATTTCATGAAGGGGAATCACATTTCATAGAACAACAAGATCTGAATTATGATTTGTTTTATTTGGATATAGTTTATGATTTTTATGATTATATAAATTATTATTACAAGATGGAATAGACATTTTTTCTTTTTTAATCTGTGATAAAACCTATGATATAACTTGGAACGGTGCTTCAGGTTTTCTTGGAGTATCGGATGAAGGAGATGTGTATTGCCCATATCATAAATTTCTAGATATTATGGGTACCTTTGTGAAAGAAAGACAGAAAAGTCCTTATTTAAAACAAATGGAGATCCAAGGAAATTAACCCATTTCATCCTATATCAAAGAGTTTTATCCAACTGGATACAAGGATTTCTTATTCTAAGAATATGGGGTAGAGATACACTTAATGAATCTGATGTATTCATTCTGGACTATATAGTAAAAATGAGAAAGATCGAAATTTCTAGATTAATTCTTTTGACTATGAAAAGTAAAAAGTCAAAGTATATCAAATCCCATATTATCATATTTCTTAGTATGATTAGAAATATGATTGAAAAAATCCCATAAATTTCAAAATATCAATCAAATTAGATCCTATCATATAAAATATTCCATTTATCA
Source organism: Viscum album (assembly GCA_963277665.1). Classification (NCBI taxonomy): domain Eukaryota; kingdom Viridiplantae; phylum Streptophyta; class Magnoliopsida; order Santalales; family Viscaceae; genus Viscum; species Viscum album. Next base: position 270,815,151 of record OY728131.1, read on the forward strand.
GGGATGATATGTTTATAAAACTGAGATTTTTTTTCCTGAATCAATCCACTCAGATCTCTAGATCGGAGGTATAAAATTCCCCATCAAATAATGTTGATAAATTTGAGAAGAAGAAAATAAAGTATTATTCACTTCCAAATAATAAAGAAAATAAAGAAAATAATTACCCAAAGAAAGTTATTGATTTTTAGAGAAAAAATAAAACTGAAAGAAAAGTGGTAGATCCTCAATTAATCCTTGACTATTCTGAAGCATTCACATCAAGAAATCATGGTGAGTATGTTTGAAAAAATAGGTGAAAGAGATTAAATATAATAAAATGTTTTTATAAGCACATTTCTATGAAAATTTGTTGAAGGATGTAGAATCATCCTTAACCAAAATTGTTTTACCTAAATCAGATGTTGGTATATTTTTGAATGAAATGGATGTGGTTTATATATATTCTTCCTCTTTCAAAGATAATGGAAAATAAGATGTTGTTTCTCAAGAACAAACTCGAGTAGGAAAACCTATTTCGAGAAAATATTTTCAAATACGTGAAGTAATAGAGAAACCTACTGAAGAAGAAAGAATCTTTATAAAAATAGAATAATATAAAAGAAAATAAGGTTAATAAGAATAAGGTGATCATGGAGAAGAAAAATAAAGTAATAAGGAATAAAAATAAGAAGAAAATTAAGAAGAAAAAGATGAAGAATAAGATAATTAAATCCAACAGAAACAAATCACTAAAGAAAGTGAAAACGAAAATTATTCAAATAAAAATTATTTAAAGACTTATGAGGCCTTTTCAAGAAAAGTATCTTCCCTCAGAAATCATATCAATAATACAATCAGTTAAGAAATTAAAAATATTCTATCATATTGGCAATTTTAATCTTTATTTAAATGGGATGAATATAATAAAATTCAAAATGATAATAAATGTAAGAAAGTAATTGAAAAGAAAATTGAAATTTATGATAAGAATCAGAAGTCAGGTTTGAAGAAAATGATGTTAGTGAAAGAAGAAATAGGAATAAGTAAAAGAAAAAAAATCAGAGTTATAATCGTATAATATGATCTTAGATTAAGGAATTGATTATACCTATAATTTATTAACCAGTTTGACGAATAAAATTCATTTTTCTTCAAGGCTATAAATAAAAGTTGATATGGTTATGGATAACGAATACAAGGATCAGAATTCAGTAATAACATTGATAGATATAATAATTCATTTGGAATATGAATAAAAAGTTCATAAAGAAAATTATTAAAACCATTGAATCTTTTTAAAAAAATTATGAATTGGTCCTGAATTTTTGATGATGGAATGAATATTCATAATGAAAATATTGGATCTTTAAAGAAATATTTGGATGAAACTATGGTTTCCTTCAATAGTATTATTAGGGATGTAGTTAGGAAATGAAATTTCCTTGAAACATAAAAAAGTAACCTTGAGAAGCATAATAAATAAGTTTCATATTTTCAAAATACATTCAAGTGTTTGCTCACTGAGATCCTTTCTTTGAATAATTATTTTGATAATTTCTCATAAAGATTCAAAACCCAGGAAAATCCCATCAATCTTTTGTAAAAAAATATCATGTTTAAGAATAAGAAAATAAAGAACAAAATGAAAGCTTTTAAATTCAAGAATAAATTATCCATGAAATGGAAAGGAAAAACAAATCTCAAGATGAGATTTTGGTTAAGTTTGATGATTAAAAAAATGATTTCAATAAACTGAAAACAATTTTTAGATAATTGATGCCCCCGAAGAAATATCCCATTCTCAAAAAAACCCTTATTGTATTGTTGTTACCTTTTAAAATTCAATGAAAACTCCTTTTAATATATATCCATTTTGATTTAATGTATTCTTATTCTTTTGGTTGAATGTTTTTTTAGAGGTTGGGGTCTAAGCCTCATTTATTATTAAAGGAAATCAAATACCTCTTTAGAATGAAACCAAAGACTATCCTCTTTCGTTTTTGAAAATAAAAACGGGGGATATTTCTTTAGTATGGGGGTGAATGATTTCGTAAGGGGGATAATTCTTTAAAAATAATAGAATATTATCCTTAAGGGATTCTTATCCTAAGGGGGGGGGGTTAGTTTTATTCATAATTATCTTCATAAGAATTTTAAAAACTCAATGATAGATAATTATAATTGTTTATTTCTAAATATGATAGTTCATAAAAGTAATTTCTTTACGTTATTTTCCATTCTAGCTTTGTGGTTTGAGCTTTCCAAAAATGGGGATATTGTTTAGTCAAAATTTTCTTTTTGACTTTTCAATTACTTTTGTTTTGGAAGTCACAAACTCATTCTTAAATACCCAATTTCTAATACTATTATGTCAAAAATATTTTTAAAAATGTTTGTATAAAACATATAATTTTATATTACTTTTTTATTATGATTTATTTAATCTTGCTAGAATGAAGAATAATCGAATTAACAATAACAAATAACAATCAGATTCATATACATATAGTTTATCATATTTACATCTATTCGATTAACTTCCGTTTTAACCCTAAATTTAGAAAAATATTTTATTATATCCATCGTATTGACTCATATTTTAATCCTGAAAAAAAAAATTGTTTTATATTAATGGAAATTTTTAATTGCAAAACTATAATAAAATGGTGTTCTGTATTATTTTATAAAATGTGTGACACAAAACGATGTTGTGCTTTCAGTTACAATATGACCATTGATGTACCGACTGTCCAGGTCTTCCCCAAAATCTCAGAGAAAATATGACTGTTGGAGATCAAGATGACCATTGGGATGCATTCCTATAAATACCGGGTAATTTTAATATAACTATGCATATATCATTCGATATAAAATGTTGTGCGAGAGCTCTTTTGAATTTTTTGTTTTGTACGAGATCTATGAAGTTTACAAGTTTTTAATTGCTTGTTCTTTTTAATTATAACATATTAATAGTTTATTTAACTTTGTGTGAATCTGATTTTTTTGGTTATGATCAAGGGATTTAAAGTATAGGAAGATATAATCAGATCCTTTAGATCATGGCCTTTTGAGTCTAGGAAGATAGAGGATCAGGTATACTTTTTGATCGAGGGAATGCGAGGATAACAAGACAGGTTTGATCATTATATCAAGGTCTTACCCTAGTGTGGATAAGAAATAATTTATTGAAATAATGAATCAAGGGATATTTATGCTAAGTTATTGGTTACCCTTATCATTGAGTTAAAATAATTTTTATTCATTTTTTCACTTGTTTCTTACAAGTATTTCATTTATGCTATAATTTTTTTTGAAAGCGAAGTCATTTATATTCACATTTCTATTTGTATTTCAATTATTTTAATATCTTTAATTATGATTAATTCGGTTTACTCTGTATTACATTGAGAATAATATTTTACTCTGAATATGATTTTATACCCTTTAATATAAAATTGTTATTTTTTATTACTCTGATTAATCATAACCACAATGTTTATAATACTTTCATACTTTTATATATCATTTCTTTCCATGAATATGATTTTTCCATCATTAACTGAATACAATTACATTAAATAGAATAAAACCTATGGATTTTATGTTGGAATCATATTTATTGTGATATTATAATCATCAGAACCTTGGGCCCAGTCTGATTGCATTTTTAATATATAATAATTTTTGTTAATATAATTTGTTTTAATTCTATTAAACAAATTTTATCTTGAGATTAAAAAAATATTTTAAACATAAAATTCACTCCACAAATTTTGATAATACATATACATATACATTTTTATCCAACATTATATTGGGTATATCTGTTTTATAATAGTCTATAGGCTATATAATTATAAAATGGAATATACCATTCGTGGAGACGGTAGGCTTTATATACACATGAATGATTATTGTATTTTATTATTGTATTTGATGAAAGTGATTAAATTAGATATATATATATGTATATGTATATATATCATTATTATTATAGATTTATTATATAATATATATCATATAATTTCACTAAACACTTCCTTAATAAATTCTATGTAGTGTGTGAATAAATCACATCGCTTTGAGGGGGTAGTACTCTACACTTCCTCAAACAAAATTATCTCATTTACAGAAGATGGACAGTATAAAGATATGTGGTGTAAAATAATTACATAAGATTAAATACATTATAAATATTATAAATATTATATAAAAATATATTTTCAATCAAAATTTTTACCATGATAGGCTGTAAAGGAAGAATGAACAATTGTCATTTTGTGAGGTTGTAGTTCGTCGTACACATAAATAATATGTCCGTTAACCATTAGATGGAATTGTGTGTATGTTTAAGAAAAACTAAAATAATAAAAACATATTAGTATATTTATTATACTAGTATATTTTATAATAATGTAATAAATATATTGGAGGGGATGGATAATGAAAATTAGATAAAGGATCTTGAGGGAAGATGTTACCTCTTCTTTGGGAAACCCTTTTTGGTTTTCACCAAAGGAATTACTTGGATTGTTTTATATAAAGGGAGAAATCATAGAGTATTTTATGGATTTTGGGGAGATATTTGGGTAGATAATTACTGATATTAAGTGTCTTGATAGGTATGTGGAGGTGGGAGGAGAGGTGGCCTTTTATAGTGGAGGAAGAGTGGCACTCTTGTAATATTTTGGAAAAGGGGAACCTCACACATGTTTTTGATTGAAAGTGTATTAACTAATAGTCAAAATCCTATAAATGGTAGTATAGTTTTGAAATATTTACATAAAATGGATTTTTTACAAGATTCTAAGTCATATTAGGCCTTAAGTTTAGGGTTTAGTCCCTTGTTAAGCTTAATTTAATCTTAATCGTTGTAATTAATTCTAATTACCTTGACTAATAATTTTTGTCAAAAATAAAGTTGATAAATTATTATGATTCAAAATATTTGATCCATTTTTTAAAATTCCAATCATGAAATTAGTAGAAATTAATTTAAATTTAATCTCGTATATGGGATGACAAAGCGAGTATTTAAAGTAAAAATGTTCAAAAGTTTGCTAGGATTTTATAACCAATTTCAATGTGAAATTGATTCTAATTAACTAAATTAGATAAATTGATAAAAAAGTATCTAATTATACTTTATAATAAATTAAAAATATAATTTTCCCTTATAAATAAATTATATTAAAAATCATTTTTTATTTAGATTTTAGTATTTTTAAAAATTCATTAAAAAATTAAAATTCACAAAAAAATACCAAAAATTCATCATAACCAAATATTTATGTTTATATTTCAAAAATAAAGTTTATTTTTACATATAAAATTTATAAAAGTTCCAAAATTTATATTTCAATTAGGTTCTCCATCAAAAGGTGCTAAAATTACCTTAATAAAAATATAGGTTTTTATGTGTAAAATTGGGTTTTTCATATCTTATGCCTATGAAATCTATTAGATGAATACAAAAAATGTTTTATTTAATAATATATATATATATATATATAATTAATATCACTCACTAATGGTAATAAATTTAATTTATTAGGATAAAACAACTTTGTGAGCATGAAAATAGTTTTCTATAAATATATTCCCTTTATATTTAATTGGTTCATTGTAACTATTGAATTAATTTTATATTTTTGTATTCCATAGGTTTTTATAAGATAGTTATTACAATTCATACCCAATAACATAATGTCTTGTTTATGTCTTAATATATAATATTTTAATAATATATTTTTGTTTGGTAAAACTCGTTCTTGCGTGTTAAGAAAGGCATTGAGGAAAGACATATTTACATAAGCTATCCTCAGGGTTCCGTAAAGATAAAGCTAAAAATTATGTTGTTTTTAGTTCATGATTAAGTAAGTATTTAATATAATTCAATCCAAACTTAGCGCATCTATATGTCAAAACCATTTTCATTGTTGCAAGAAATGAAAAATATCCAATATATTATATTAATTCAAAAAAATCCTAAAATATTGAGGTGTTACACCAAAGGCTGGTAATTAATTCCAAGGGATTATTAACACATTGGGGGTGATTTTACCTGATGAAAAACTCAAGTTTGAAAGAAAAAATTCAAAAAAAACAACCAACTATATAAAGAATGAGTAATAATAATATAACTCAAATTAAATCCAAATAAACAATAACATGAGAGTATTAATGGAAAAGTAATAAAAGATGACACAAAGAAACCAAAGGACAAACCAATGAAATATAACTGATGTGGAATTACTCCATGGTCACAAAAAGAGAACTCCAAGCTCCAAACACCAAACTAAGAAAGAATCATCATGATGTTCCACTAGACAAATGTGAGGCCTTCCCTTTACCTATATCATGGTGAGAAACATCTACAATTGCACCAATTATCCCAATTATAGGGTGAGTATAAAACTTAGAAATTGATCCCCAATGACTTCCCAATTCATTACCCTAAGATTTGAAATCATTATCTCATATTTTGAAACAAAATGTTTATCAAAAGGGAAACATCATATCAATTATTCAATTTAAAATAGTTTAAATTAAATGTATAATAATTTATCCATAAGAAAATATCTTAAGGAGAACATTTTAGCTAAATCACATTGCTCGTACTTATTTTTAATTTCGATACCCATTATATGTTTCTCGCATGAAAATTCATGCCAATTTAAAGTTCTATACTCATGAGTGGTTACTCATTGATTCACAAAGTCCTCACAATGTGACCAATCTCTAGGTACCCCAATGGCACAAGCCCCTTATTTTGGGTCATGTAAAATGAAATTGATCTCAAGCCACACGTGTATTCCAAATTACATATAAATTAATTCCAAATAAACCATTTCTTACATTTAAAATTTTTCATAGAAAATATTTCTTATAATTAACAAAAACTGAATTTTTTAAAAACAATTTAAAATTATAAATAAAAAGGGTTTTCCAAATGTCATTCAAAATTCCATATTAAAAAATAATATCCCAAATAGGTTTCCTTTAAGAAAAAATTCAATATTTGATTACAAAATACAAGAAAAATTTCAGAAAAAACTAATCCATAAAGATCTGTAATAAGTGTAGAATACATAGAATCCATTTAACTCTCAACAATTGATGACAAAAAAAGAACTACACAAAGAAAATTCTAGATACAGCCTTAGAACTTTTTCCCTTTAATATATCCCAATAGTATACCATCAAAATAAACATAAAAAGATATAGATATATCTTTAATATACTAGATTTATGTATCTATGAAAGAGGAGATGAGTATATCTAAATATAACAATCAAGAACTAGGACTTTTCATCGATTTGAAAGATCTAACACACTTTGGTTCATCAAAATAATGTTAAGAACCCAAGGGAATCACTATGGATTCATATTAGAGGATATAATTTTGATAACCTAAGATAAAAGGAGAATAATGGGAGTTATAGGGTGAATATATGACTTATAGTCAAAAATTTTAATTATTTATTGAGCATCACATTATTAGGTTTCATAGATTAAAAAATAGTGCACCAACTATGAGCATGCTACTAAATATCTCACAGGGTGATACATGGTTATACTAAATGGTTTGGAAAATCATGTTCCAACTATGTCATACTATTGTCTCCAAGAAATATCCTTACACTGTTGGTTTTCATGGTGTGAAAAAACTATGAACCAATTATGCATCTCTTACTATCTCCACCTACATGGCTTCTACTAGTAAGTTCATGTTTTGGAAAAAATTTAAACAAGCCATGAACCTACCCAAAACCAATTGCACAATTATTTGGAGATATTTCATGGTTTCCCTTAACCATTATCAAAATTTTCACCTCCATGAATGCATCTAAAATAAAAAAAACACAACCATAAACACCTGAAACTCAACTCAAGTGTTATATAACTTCAAAATACATAATAAAATAGAAAATTACATAAAACTAGTGGTGTTACATTCTCCCCCCATTTTTTTCTTTTTATCATAATATTAGATATTTTTAGTGTTTTGAAAAAATTTGGTCCATTGTTCCATCATAATGTTTTTTCATCCCTTGCCCCTTCTCGAATTTGATCATGATTCAATAAGACTCATAATAAATTAATTATATTCCCATGAAAGAGATTCTCCTATTTATCTTTAATATGTATCAGTACATGATTCAATATATCATATTAGGATCAACATGTTCCCATTGAATAAAATGGATATCTATTCTTTCATTCACATCTCAATCCCCATTAACGATTTATTAATTTCCATTTAAATATGTGAAACTAACCTATTAGTCATAACAGTTGATGTTAGAATTGAAGGGTGTCAACCAATCCATTCCCAAAATTAGGTTAATGATATCTATCTCAAAAATAGAGATATCATAAAAATTCAACCTCATCAATAATTATAGAACATGCTACAAATTTAAAGGCTCAACACTCTTGTTGTCTGAGAGGGGTTTGAAGTTTCAAGACATTAGTCATCATTTCAACATGAAACCATATATGATTTGCAACATGAGTAGCAATAAAAGAGTAGGTCATGCTAGCCTCAAATATAAATTTAGTGAGAGTATAGTTCAAAATAATCATACCTTAAACTGGAAAAGGACTAGAATGATCTTTGTTGATCATCTAATAAATGTCATAAAACTCCTTACTAGGTGCACCTAACAAATATTTATTACTATCTTGTGGTTATGATGACTTCTATAGTGTCAATGTGATACATGTATCACCACGGGTTACTTGGTTCTTGGAGAAATTATTGTTTCATCTCCATTGACCTCTATGATCATAAGAATTCTTAGATATGGTAGAGTCATTTCCATCAGTTATTTTAAAATTATTCATAAAGTAAGGTTTCATGGGTCCCAAATTTCTATTATTATGATATTACAACATAGGATTCATGTATTCTCACTTGATGGTTATAAAATTCACACTGGTAACATCATAACTCTCTTTTGGGTCATGTATGAATATTAATATATCTTGCGGTATGAGTATATGGTGTTCCACTATATTGTGAATAGTTTTCCCACTTCTGCTTTTTCCCACAATTAGAGTTCCCACCTATTCCTATAGATACAAACATACTTCCTTTAATTGGATTCCTAGTGAAATATATTTCTATCAGTGCTAATCTATTAACCATCTCTGTATAAACCATATTAAAAAGGATAGTTAACATAGAATTAATATTTTGTATGATTATAGACTCAAAGATGTGTTCCTTCGAGTACACACTAACAGCTACCTCTGTATAAAATTTAACTAATTTGGTAGACTTAGATATGTATTTCATTAGAAATATATTTCATTACCTTAATTAAAAAAATATGGTATTCTATTGATCTTGAATGTGTGAGGATATAATTATTTATTAAATAATTCATTGAATAATTCCCACATAAGGAATCGGTTAGCTTTAGCATAGATAGATAAATCCGACTATTAGTTTATGGTATCCTCTAACATGAAGACTCTTAACTTCACTTTTAGATCAGTCATTTTCTTAATGAAATTGAAAATACAATTCATTCTATTGATACATGCTTCTATCTTTTAGGTTCTAAATCCCCCCCCAAATATTAGTAGATTATATTTCCAAAATTATACATAATGATAACATATTCATGGTTCATCATTAAATTTTCCCTTTTCAAAAGATTGAAATTCTTTGAATAAGATTTTGGTTCACATATGGCTCGGGTGAAGCCACATTTTTCACAAACACTTCGTATGGGTTTATATGACATTAATTCAGTTCCATTTTTTATAACTAGGAAAAAACACCACTTAATAAATACTAATTTTCTAATAATGTATTAGAATATTACAAATCATCTAAATTAACTATCATCATCAAAAATTTCAAAAAAAACATCAATCACATTATGAACAATGAAGTCCTAGAGGGAAGTCCAATTACTAATGCATGATATGCTGCACTCATCAGCTAAACCCTTGATGATGAGATGAAAACAACCCTAGAAGTCTTGTAGAACTCTTTTGGGTGGTTTCTGGTGGCATAAGACCCGATGACCATGTTAAGTTGGGGTGCATATGTTTCCTTTGTGTCCCCAATTGTTACATCTTATACCCAGACCATCCTGATAACATGAATTTCAGCATAATGAGCTTATCTACATCTTTTTATAATATACATTTCAAGTTCCAAAATATTTAATTCTTTCCTACCATACCAAGATGATGAACCAACAAGGACTGAAACAATTTGTAGCATCCCCACCCAACCCATTGTCTTGGGCTAGGTCAGAGGTTTTATTGACCTTAGGTGACATCCCTAAGACACCAAAGGCCAAAAATAATTGTTAAGTTCTTAGAAATACATTGGGGTATGACTTTACTTGATGAAAAAACATAACCATACAAGTCAAAATACATACAATTGACCAACTATATGATGAATAATTTATAATAATATAACTCAAATGAAAACCAAATAAATAATAACATCATAGTAGTAGTGAAAAGGTAATAAAAGGTTATAAAAATAAACCAACGGACATCCTAACATAGTGACACCGATGTGGTATCACTCCAAAGTCACTAATAGAGAACACCAAGATCCAAACAAAAAAATAAGGAAGAAACATCATAATGTTCCACTATAGAAATGTGATGCCTTTATTTTAACTATATATCATTAAATAATATCTCAAACAACACCAAAGTACCCAAGAATGGGGTGAGTATGAATCTCAATAGGTAATCCCAAAATACTTCCCAAATCACTATATTGAGAAAATAACATGTTATCTAATAGTTTAAAACATAATTTTTACCAAAATATAAACATCATAGCATTAATTAATTTTAAAATAGTTTAAATTGAAACCGGAACAATTTATTCATATGAAAATAGTTTATGTAAAACATTTGAACTCAATCACTTTTCTATTTCTTATTTTACACTTTGAATAACCATTCCATGTTTCTCTCTAACACACATGAACACATGAATTTGGGGTTATTGTTCCATACACATGAGTGTTTACTCTCTGATCCACCATGTCTTTATATGGTATACAATCTCTAGGTGCCCTAGTAGAACACTTCCATTATTAAAGGTCACATCCAATGAAAATGAACTCGCTCTAACCATGTATTCCATATCCCATATCAATTAATTCCACATAAACAATTTATTCCCCTTAAAATATTTCATAAAACATATTTCATTTATTAAACCAAATTCATAATTTTAAAACCATAATTTTAAATTATAAATCAAATTGGTTTCACAAATTTCATTCTAAATCCCATATTACCAAATCATAACCCAAAATTGTTTCCTTTAGGAAACTATGTAACTTTTCCTTTTAAAATCAAAGAAAATTATTCAATTAAAACTATGCCTTTATGTTCTAGAATAATTGGAGAAGAGATAAAGGCCACCTACCATTCAAGAAGTGATGACAATGATGAATGATATAATGAAACTCCTAGATCTAACCTTGAAACATTTTTACTTCAGAATATCCCAACAAGATCTCATCAAAATACACATAATAGAACATAGATATATAAATAAAATATTAGATATATATATCTATGAAAGTAAATTATAGTATATCTATAGAGAACAAGAAATAAAGTGGTCACACTATTGGTTCCAAGGATCCAATTAACATTAATTCATCAAAACTGCCTTCGTGAACAAAAGGTATCCCTAATGATTCCTAAGACAGGATACGAGTTTGAGAGCCTAAGAGAAAAGAATAATAATGAGATTTTTTGGGTGACAATATGAGTCATATTCAAATTTTCAGAAAATTTAATGCACATTTCACCCTTAGTCCATAGGGTTTAATAGACTATGTTCCAACCATGTGAATGCTTTTGGAAATCGCCTAAAGAGACTCGTATTTTGTCGCATGGTTTGGAAAAAAGTTCATTAATCGTATGATTATATTATCTCCAAGAAAAACCCTCATATGGTTGGTTCTCACAGTTTGAAAAATTGTGTACCAACTATGCTTTTCTTTCTATATCTACACACAATGTTTCTCTTGGAATGTATATGTTTTCGAAAAATTGTATGCCAATCATGCTCCTACCTTGATCTTCTTTCATTGTTTACTTGATATAGTGAATAATTTCCCAAACCTATTCTCAAACCGTGAACGTCTAATATTGCATAAAAACACTCTAAAAACATCTAAAAACTCTTGAAACTCATCCAAAGTATTATATAAATTAAAAATACATAACAAAAGGGTAAAGTATCAAGAAATGGAGAAGTTATATTTAATATCCATATTTTAACTCTTGATGTATTCAATAACTAATAATTATGTTATGTGTTTTAATATATGGTGAAATATTAATATTATTATATAAAATGAAAAATTAGGATTGATCCCACTCTGTATTGGTAATTTTGAAAACATATCTTTTGGAAATTCCTTCACCTATAAGGCACCATTGGTTATTAGATTTTATGATCCCAATGATATCCACATCGGTTTGTTGTCCATTACAAAATTCATTATATTCATCAACAATATATTTCTAAATAATAAAAAATTCTGTATAACTTAATGTTTTGACATACGCTTTCAAACTATTAATATAAAATTCAATAGGGTACATCCATTTATAATGTATAGGACCATATAGTCAAATCTATCGAACCAAGTAAACTATTCAAGGATCCATTATATAAAAGAATTATAAAATTAAGAACGGGTATAATCCACTTAATGTGATAGTAATTTAATTTTTTATAGTTGGAGACTTTTCTAGGTATATAACTTTACAATAAATGTCTTTGAAAAATAAGCAAATACTGGTTTATGTGGATCAGAATTTTTTTGGTAAAAGGTAATGTAAATCTAGAGGCATTAAATCTTACATAAAAACATGTCAACCATGTTATTTTAGCACCATTAATATCAAATCACTCATTAACATGATATTATTGATATTTGATTAATACCCATATGAATCCTTTACAACATTAAGGAAGTTGAAAACCAAAAATATTAGCATTAATTCTATATTTTTTTAGGGGTATTTACTAACATGTTAATGTCATTATCACATAAATTTCTTCCACATTCATGACGTCAATAAAATTTATAACATATGAAAAATGAAATGTTGTAATTCAAAAAAAATATTATCACTTTTTTCAGACCATTTTCATAAGGTTTTTTTAAAAGGATTTATCAAAAATGGTGTTAATATCTTTTACTCTCTCAAACTGTTGATCACCTATTAGTGGAGACATTTTCATGACTTCTAAAAAATTCTCATCGAATGATATCATCCAAGATCGTTATTTATATATTTGGGGTAAAAATTTGAGATGACCTCGAAACAAAATATCCAATGAATTTTTCAACCTAACTGAGTGTTTACCTTCTTCAAAAATGGGACACTCTAACATTATTTTTGCATTATATCCTAATAAACTTCTATATATAGGAAATTCATTTATTTTTTCAAAAAAAATGACTCTCGATGTGACATCTTAACTTCTATGAGCATCATAAAATGTAACACCTATTTCCCACATAAATTTTAGATCATCGATCAATGGATCCAAATAAACATCAATAACATTTTCAGGTTTTCCGGTCCTAATATAAGTAGAGACAATATAATTTACTTTTATTTTATGCATAACCACTATTGAAATTTAAAATTTACCAATATAATTAACAATGTACTATGAGGTATAAATTTTAAACTAAAAGGATCCATTCCATATGTAGATAGAATAAGGTGTAGGATTCTTTGTTTTTTCCAAATTCAGCATACTCATAATTAATTTCCATCCACTGAAGATATTTTGTTGGGTGAAAAAATTTCCAATATTGAATTCTTACACCTATGTGCCATATAAATTATATTTTAATCTCCTAACATATATATATCCATATAAACCTTTAAATGGTTTTAAATTACAATAAAAAATTTAGTGGACTTGATATATATTTTTTGTATCAGGTTGTACCACATTTAGGGTATTTTTTAAGTGATTTATGTGAATAAACCATGTATTTGAAGCAAGAAAATATGTAAATTAAAAAAAAACAACTTCTATCTTAATAAACATAATTTGTTATTAAAATACATAATTCATGCCAATTATCTCATGAAAATAATTTAATAAAGAATAAAATAATAAAAATTTAACTTTGAGGATAATGTGATACCAGTATACTCTACTCATCTCTATATCATAATAGATCAAAGTATCTGAGTGACGATACCTATATATTTTCCAAACATATTATAAAAATACATTAATTCATATATTTATTATCTTTGGTTGTTAGATAGTATAATAAAATACACTTACAATAACCATTGATCATTGGGAAAGAAAAATGATTAGATCTTGAGTGAACTTTTGTCAAATCATCTTGAAACTTTTTAATCCATCTATTTATGAGTATGAGAGCAGGGTGGAAAGGAGAGGGGAGATACAGATTTATCCCATTAATAGTCCCTCTATCATAATGGGTTAAAACTATTTAAATACTATGTTTTACTATCTAAATTTTAACATCATCCATTTAAGAAACTAAACCTTTAATATTTTACCCAAAATGGAATAAATGAATTATTTTAAATTTAAATTACCACTATAACAGTTAATAAAATACTTTTAACATTAAAAAATATCAATATGATTATAACATGAAGCATTGACTTGACTCATACCTCCCATAATTATATAACCAACCATTAATATATAATGATCGTTCAAAAAACAATATTTTCTCATATTCAATTTTTTTAATTAAATAACATGTGGATAACTTGAGAAATTAATTTAATTATCATTATTCTTAACATGAATAATTTTTTTTAATTAATTTTCTTGTAATCAATCAAACTCATACATTTACTAATTTGAACACTTGGGGGTTGCTTCATCCTAATATCTTATTCATTTGAATTAGTGTAACTTATGGATATACTTTGGGTGTGACCATATATAACCTTATCTCAATATCAATCAATCATATTCACATACCAATATGGGTATCTATAAACACTTCATGTCCCCTAAATAGATAGGTATAATTCATAATTACAACAACATCCTACAAACTTCCATTATGTAATATGATCTCTTTGTCTCCCAATATCTCATAAAGCATGATGTATACTTTGTGTTATCATCCTTTAAATATTTATTTATCTTTATTGAATAAAATAGATATACTTTATTTCATCTAACATGTCGATGGAATTAGTCAAAGTGGTACCATCTCATCCATGATTCCAAATATATCTTCTTACTTTTATAAGTGACAAATCATATCTCGATCATTCAATCAATTTCATACCACCAATAACGCACCTAATGCAATCTACCTCAACACAACATAAATTCCATGCTTTTCATCTTGTATAAAATTAAAAGATAAAATGAAACACATTGATAATGATCTCTATATGAGAGACTAATACACATGTTCATTGATGTAAATAACCAATGAAAATAAAAAAATAGTGTTACTATTAGTGGGTCAATCCTTATGATCTCTTATACTAAATATCACCAAGTGTGAAAATTATGAGAAGAATTAAAAATTCTTATGATCCCCCATAACTTGATAGTCAAACATCATATGTGTCCAGAAAATATGACATATCTAGACCATATGATATATGTTTAATATTACTATCATAATATCTTAAGGTTCTCATTATAGTTAAGAACTATTATTACCTTTTGATACAATAAGAAATTCAAGGATATTACCTTGTAAATAGTGTACAAAAAAGTCACAATGCTATTATAGTATGAATATGTCATGAGTGACTCTATGTATACATGGTATGGTAATCAAAATGTATTTCCAAAGTTGGGTATAGGGGTACAACTTTTAATATACTCCCACTTTCACTAAATCCAAATTGCTAAACATCAACCTATTAACTCTCACATGATAATATCATGATTTTTATTAGTTATGGATATTGTCTTCAGGCCTACTATGTTTTCTTACATGGATACTCTACTATCTATGACTTAATCTCCTTGAGTAAAATCCATCAAAAGATTATATCATTGAGTATGTACCTTTTTCATTTTTTGAAACCTTTCCATCCTGGCTAGTAAATTATCATAACCTTATAATAATTTTTATTATGATAACAATTTACTTTCTAGGTATGATTCCAAGAACATGAAAAAATCATTCCATATTTCAAATACTTCTTTATTTGCATCAGAAGCCGCAATGTACTCGATATTTGTATATATGGACACCACTATCTTCAATGAGCTTATATTGCTTATTTCCTTATCCTAGATGTGATGTTAGATAAAAAATATTTAGAGGAATACTATTATTATATCCCCTTGATAACTTGAGTTCCTTCATCTCCATGTTCTGGGTATGCATCACTTATATTTTCTCACGTACTATTGGATAGTTATGAATACTACCTATGTAGTTGTCGTAGATTTATTTGATATTTTACTACCATAATGAATATATTTTAAATATCAATTATAGTACATATCAGGTAATATAAGATAGACTCATTGTTGAAGTGTATATATTTTTAATATCCATTGTAATATCCTTATATGTCTTGTACATGTCTTCATGGAGAGATCTATGTCATGTGACATTGGAAAAATAATAATTCTCAAATTGTTCCAAAAAAAATTCAATACCTTATCAGCATATGTACTTTGACTTAGTCTAATAAGCCCATTGATCTTTCTTAGTAGATATTTTTTTCTATAACTTAGGTAACTACTTTAATTTAATCTTTGGAGAGTTACTTTTAATCTATTCTTAAATAAATATAAGAATAATAATTTTTTCCATATATTATCAACATATTTTACTATGAATGTAAAGATCTCCCTTGAATACCCATTCTGACCACATGGGCTTAACACCAACTGGATAAATTAACAAAAATGAGACTTGATTTTGGTATATTGAATCTACTTTTTCTATTTAATTTCCATTTTTAGTTTAGATTGTTAATATTTACTATTCCTTATAGGATAGGGATTTATTATTCATAATGAATAATATATCACCTAACATAGTGATTATAATACCCTCTCAATTTGGTTTTATCATTCATATACGGTATGTGTCTCTGGAACATTCCTTTTCTATGATCTTTTATGGAACATGATCTTATTCCAATTATTTTTTCATCTTGAGGTTTAACTTTATCAAAATCTACCATTCCCCGTTATCTCAAATAGAAATTTTCAGACTCTTATTGAAATATAATGTTTTTATTTACTATAAATTTTATATCTTAATAATTTATGTAATATCCTTAAAACATTTAGAATATAGAATTGATATGAAATTTTTTTTATTAGTACAAGTTTATTTATTGACGGAGCCTTAACAAACACTTTTCATCAAAATACATAATTTTGTGAGATAATGGATTTATTTCATATTGTAACTCATACAATATTCATTTGTCCTTATACTTAGTATACAGTTAAGGGTTAACACAAATATTTTATAAATTATCTATCAAAAGGGATAATGTAAGACTTAAAATACTTATAATACTCATATTTGATCCTCCTTTTACTAACATCATGGATATGATGTGTATAAGGAAATGATAGTTTAGAAATTACACAACATTTTATTTTAATGATAAATAAATTCTTTGGTAAGATATACTCTGACATATCATCCAGACACATCTTTTATCTTCAAACAATTCATATTCCTTATTTTACTTTTACACTCCTTAAATATCAATTAATTTTATGAAGTTCATGAATTTAAATCTAACATCTACTTGAAATAGCTCACAAAAATATTATTAATCTAGTTATATAATCTTTATAGATTTATAAACTTTAATTTTTAAGGGTTCTTGGTCACTTTAAACCTTATAAGAAATCATGTCAAATAACTAAGAGTTTTATATTGAAAGAGTTTAATCACCCTACTTGGAATATCTTTGAGATTTTTCGTATGGTTATACTTAACATAGTTTTATATTACCAAAAATGGGATTTATTGAGTCTTATATTTTATTTTAATAATTAATTATTTATATAGGATATCTTTATTCATTTATAATTAAAAAATTTAATAAGTATGTTATACTATATTAACTTTCTTTAAAACTTGAAGTAAAATCTCATGGTGTCTCAACTTGACACTGAAATTTTGTTTAATGTAACACATTGAATATCTATTAGATGATGATAATGAAATTATTTTCATTGTTTTCAATATATTATATAAAATTAAATGGGTAAGTTGAATAAATTTCCTATGGAGATTCCTATGGAGTTTCCTATGTAGTTTCCTATGGAGTTTCCTAATGAGTTTCTTAATGATTTTCTCGTGATGTTTTGTATGGAAGTTAAAAATACCTTGATAACCCTAAATGTTTTTAACATATTACTAAAATTTCTCATGGTTAAAGATGAGATCACTCTTGAAATTTCTAGATAAATATAGTTTTTACAAAGATGAAGTTATAAAATGATGAATTTGTAGACTGTACAATGTTCAAGGTTATGAAGATATGGAGATATATCTGTATGAGGATTGATCTTTGATGTTTTGATCAGATAAAGAAATATTTGAATTTATATTAAAGGGAGAAATATCAGAAGTTATACTAGATAAATAAATCTATGAATTTGTACCAGACATAGAGAAATATGAAGTTGAGGAATATTTTATCAATTATTTCAAAAACAAATACCATTTTAAATTGAGGAATATTAAAGTATTCAAATTATAAAGTTTTTTTGTATAAATTTTGAGTTATAATGTATAGTTATATAAAGATAGAGTTATAAATTTGAGTATTATAAGGTTTGAGTTATAAGTTTGAGATGTATGGATTCTAAGTTAGAATATTGAGAAGTGAAAATTTTGAGTAATAAAGTTGAGTTGTACAAAATTCTAGTTATGAAGTTTTCAAGACCCCCTCCCTCCAAAGATACCACAATGAAGGGAGAGAGATAATGACCCCTAATTCTCACCTTCAGTAAGACCTGGGTTGGAAACTAGCACTGAGGGTATAAAAATATCATGTATGGGAGGCATTTCCCTCTAAAATATAAATATTATTGAGAGATTAGATGAATCATCCACAATATACTCCATTACATGAGATAAAAAGAAACGCAAACCATCCCACAATGCATGTATAAATGAAAAGATAAAATAAAAGTCTCTAAAGTGAATACCCAAAATTAAAGCCTAAGAAATGACACAAAACCTATCAAGGATCTGATCTATTATTGTACAACAAGGTCCACATAATCCTCTTGAAAACCAAAAAATAGTTTTATACATATAGGGTGAGCATATAAGTATACTTAACAGGAAAACCAAATTATTTTGTGAACATATGAAGGAAGCATCGTAATGTACCTATGAGAAAATTTTATAACCAAACAAAATCTATCAAGGTATACTAACCATCCCAACCTCACCAAGACACACCAACAAAATATTGAAAACCAAGTAATTTAACATAATTGGAATAACATCGATAAGGGTCCCCTACAACACTTTACCAATAGTATGTCGCCCTCACACCTAACATCATAAGTCATGGTGCTCCCATGTCTTATATATATCACATCACCTCATAAGTATATTCACAACACACCATGCCCAAAGACACCTGGGCTCACTACACCATAAGCACAACCATGTCACGCATCACTTGAAGCCACATGGGCTACCATCCCACAACCATGGTCATGACTTGCTTGAAAACACCTAGGATACCACCCCCATGGTTGTAACACCATTCTCTAAAACATGTGACCTATCAGAACCCCCATCTAATGCACTAATAGTCCTCCGACCATCAGAGCTTGTGCAATACCTACCTCTCTTGGAAGAGAGTGAGAAATAACAGGTACCTAGTCATCCATACTCCTCACTAGATGTCAGAAAAAACACCCACGTGAGATAATGCAGGTGTCGGAACATAGTTCCCAACGGGGGTGGGTTTGTATAGAAATCTCAAGAATATATAAGTATGTATATGTAGTATCAAACACTCTAGACCAACATATGGGTTCACAAACTAACTAACCGAATCACAACATTGTCACCTTTGTTTCCACCTCAAAATGCACAAAACTAGACAATAAGTTGCAACCCATTTCCACATTTTCAACCAATTATATTTAATTATTACATTCTATTCATTTTTTATCTTCAACCACATTTAATCACAAAACCCATAATTTAATTATTCATTTACAATTTTTAACTTCATTAACCAATCCAAACCAATCCATTTCAAACATTATAAAAAAATTCTTTATTTATTCCATCACTACTTGGACATCTAGAACAATGAAACAACAACCTTACCACCCTAAAAGAACGGCCAAACAAACCATCTCACTACCCCAAAAGCAGAGTCAAACAAACCACCTCACCATCCCAAAAGCTTGTCCAAATAAACCAGCTCACCACCCCAAAAGCACAGCACATGAACCATAATCCCCACATGCCCCAAACACACATTATCGTCCCATAAGCACATCTACACATCAAAACACATCGAGATCATTTTACAGATTTACAATTGGATTTTATCACATTCCATTTTTTTAGGGATGTTATCACACAAATCATTATCCAAGGGAAATTGTTTTATTATCCAAATATAAGTGGTTATCCATTTTCCATTTTAGTGTGATATCACAATAGGTACAATAGTCACAGCGCATATAATCCAGCACAAACAAATCCCCCAATAGTAATAATTTTTAGTGGGGCCACAAGACCGTACAATACAAAATATGACAAACAATATAACAGCTATAAAAGTATGAAAATCAAACATCATTTACACATTTAAATTTCAATATAACCTATTATTTATATTTAATTAAGCTAGAAAAACCATAACACATAGGTAAACAAAAGAAATCCCCTCTTTAATGATATATAGTAATGAGAAATGAGGGATTACCAACCTCAAAGAAGCTTTGTCGACCCACTACACACTGTAGGGAGAAGAAGAATTCCCTCAAACCACAACCACACCATGAGAAAACATGGATCAACCAACACCAAAACCGAATACCATCAAAACTCAAACCAACATACACCCCAAACCATAACAACATCACTACAGTGAATCCCCAGGAGAAGAATGGATTATAAACTACCAATAAGAAGGAAGGTATTAACACTAATTAAAAACAAACAACCACCAAGACAACTAGATCAATGATGGAGGAAGATGGATTGAATAACTCCTTTGGGTGACTATGGTTCACCCAATATGAGAGGAAGAAGAACCATGGATGAATGAATGAAAATTCATCTAGATAGAACTTTTAAAACTACACTGCATCTAGGATTTACATGACGTGTAATCCCCTTTCACGTCGTGTAGTCATCAGGGTTCAGTTTTACCACAAAATGTGCCGTATTTTTATTATTTAACCTTGAAAATATAAACATCATGAACCATCCTTATACAAGTCATGATCCACAATTAAACTTCTTGTAATACACTTACACGATGTTTATTTCTTATAGTAGTTCTACTTCACCTCTATCTCCCACCAAAAACTCTTGGAACCTTCCCTGAACACCTCCAACAACCATAATTAGAAAAGTAATGGACCGAGAGGACACAAACTATTACATCATATAACTATCAGAAAATTATAACCCTTGATAATAAAAAACCAATCCAATAAGAAAATAGGTTTGAACAACCACCCCACGAGATACCTCTAGAGGGTCTTATCATACCTTGAATGTTGTCACCATCCAAACACACCAACCCAAACAACCACAAAAAACACTGCACAAACACATCACCAAAACCACAACCCGCCTCCTCTCTCAAAACCATACTACCAAAAAACTACTACACAACCATCTCAACCTCCACGCATCCCAAACCAACTACCACTAAAAACAAAAACCGCACCATCCTGAACACTCTAATTGGGTAATTTCATCTTCCATGTCAAGATAATATCTACTCTGGGTAGCACTAACTCACCCAAAAGGGTTTAATCGCATCACAGTTAGTGAATCTCGATTAGGAATCAGGTCCTAACCTTTTTATAAGTTATTAATTTATCATACATCACACCCCAAACAACATAAACCAATAAAAATAGCTCATCTCATAAACAAAATGATTCAATAATCGCATCACAAAGAAAAAAATAGAAAAAAAAACTCAAAATAACTCCAACTACTAGGAATTAATCTTCATCTCTCACTCCCAATTACTCTCCTCCAGGTTATGATGCCTCCATAACACACAAACCAATTAAATGGTCCATCCATGCAATGCCTTCTCATGGGGATAGGGATCTCTACTAGTTGTTCCACAAATGTCATATCATCCTCAATATCCAATTCTCCCTATTCAATGACATAGGAGTCATTGTGATGATATCGATTAAGCTATGAAATGTGGGAGAAACCATGGATCCTCTCCAACTGCAGTGGCAATTTCAATCGATGTTCCACCTATCTAACTCGCCTCAACACCTCAAAGGGTCCAACAAACCCAGGGGAAAGCTTACTCTCTCAGCTAAACCACCACTACCCATGTAGAAGGGAAACCTTCTAGAACACATGTTCTCCAACCTCAAACTCTATGGTCCCCCTTCTATGATCGACATAAGATGTTTTTGGTCTTGCACTTCTTTCATCCTCTCATGAACAAACTCAACGTTCTATGTCATGCCCAACACCACATCGGGACCTAGTACGGTTGTCTTCCCAACCTCTATCTATCACAATAATGAATGAAATGGTCTCCCATAAAAATCCTCAAATATGGATATCCCAATGTAAGAGTGGTATCCATTATTATAAGCAAACTTCCCCAAGAGAAAGTATCATACCCAAGATTCTCCAAAGCCCAAGACAGACGCCTGCAACATGTCCTCCAATATATGATCAGTCTGGTACATCTCCCCATCTGTATAAGAGTGGAAAGTACTGTTGATCCGTAATTGAGTGCTAAAATTATAATACAATCCCCCCCAAACTTGTGAGGTAAAACATGTGATCCAATCAGAGAAAATAGACCTCAAAACTCCATGTATGCACCACCTCATCTGTGTACCTCTTATCTAAATCATCCACTGAGCTTGACTCATTGATTGCTAATAATTGGCCTGGTTTAATCAATCAATCAACATAAAGCCAAATATTTTCACAACCTCCCTGAATTCTAGGTAACTAAGTTACGAAATCCATAGATATTCCATCCCATTTCCACTCAAGAACATTTAAGGGCTCTAAAAACCCACCAGGAACACAATGTTCAAACAATACTTTCTATAAAACCAAGAACGTTGTCACAAACTCCTCCACGGTATGTTTCTTCCTGATCCACCAAAACTACGTATTCAATCCTCGGTACATCTTCGAAACTCCTGGGTGTACTGACAAAATTGAGTTATGAAACTCATGAAGGTCTACATCATAAATTACTACCAGAATAAAAAACCACCCACTAAACAACATCTGATTCCAAACATTCCTCTATAACATTTCCATGGCCAAAATGATTGTACATCACCTTTTCCTCTGAGTCTCCCCACTAAGACACCTCCACCTGGTGTGCTAGAGAAGATTACATCGTCATCTGAAACAAAAATCCTCTACCACCATCCACTGTTTCATCTAAGTGTAAGGCCACCCACTCCAACATTTCTCTCCAAGCATCCCAAGACTCCCAAAAAACACCCTTCTACAACTTCTTGTTGAATATGTTAGCCATAATATTCCCCTTTCCTAAGGTGTAGGATATCTCAATATCATAACCCTGAAGAAATTGCATCCACCTCTACTATCGCAAGTCCAAATCACGCTAGGAAAAGATATACCTTAAAATATTATGATCTGTGAAGACCATAAACCATTCCCCAATGAGGTAAATCCACCACAACCTTAGAAAAAACAAAACTGCTGGTAGTTCAAGATCATGGGTGGTGTAGTTACGCTCATGGGTACATAACTTTCTAGACCCATAATAAATCATCACATGTTGCTACTTCAGTATGCATCCCAATCCCAAAAAGGAAGAGTCACAAAACACCTCAGACATCATCCCTTCTTTAGGAAACTGGAGCACTAGAGCACTAACCAACATCCCCTACATGTAACTGAACGCTACCTAAAACTGATCACTCCCCACAAAGGCCTAGTCATTCCAAGTCAAATATTTCAATGGGGTTGTGACTTGATAGAAATTCGGTAAAACCCATTGATAATAGACTACAAGGACAATAAACAATGAACCTCTACCGTGTTCTTGGGTGCTTCCCAAGAAAAAAATGATTCAAATTTCGATGGGTCTACTTCCACACACTTATAATACACCATGTTCCAGAGGAAATGCACTTATTGTGTCTAGAAATTACACTTGGACAACATTCCATAGAGATAATGGTATTGAAGAGCATGCAAGAACGTTCTGAGATACTCGACAATCTCCTCCTATTAATTCGAGTAGATTAAGATATCATCGATGAATACAATGAAAATACTATCCAATAACTCATATATTATGGATTTCATAATCCCCATGAACAAGGATGATGTGTTCATAACACTGAATGGAATTAGTACAAACTCGAAGTTCCCATACCTTCATATGAAGGTAGTCTTCAGGATATCACCCTCCTTCACCTGCAACTGGTGATATCCAGAACAAAAAATTGATCTTAGAAAACCAACTTACCCTAATCATCCAGTTGTAAATATCATCTATCCTTGGAAGAGGGTAATGGTTTATGACTATCACATGATTTAAACTCTTGTAGTCTATACACAACCTTATTCTACTATATGCCTTCTTGGCGAACAACACCAGAGAACCCCATGGTGACACATTGGGCTGAATAGAACCCTTATGCATTAGATAATCTATCTAAATACACATCCCCCACAACTCATAATGTTCTACTCAATAAGGATATATCAAAATCGAAGAAGCACTGGGCTAAAAGTCTATCCTGATCTCAACATCACGTCGAGGGGGTAGAATCACAATCTCCTTAGGAAAAACATTCAAGAACTCTCCAATGACCCTGGGAACCTCTAAAATATCAATTTACATTGATTACACTAACCACTTGTCCAACAGGAAAGAAGGGGCTCCACATGCCGACTAATAACCTTGCTCGCCAAGGAAAACAACATGTTGGCCATCCATATCTAAAAACACAAATCTCCTTCAGGATTAGTTGTTAATATAAAATATAGAATATAACCAGTCAATGTTGAGGATAACATCATACAATTGTATCTATATTAAGAAAAGATCCCCACATGACTGATGTGGCCCCATCATCATTCTACATCCCTGGTACATGTAAAAGGAGTTGGTCTGGCCTCAAAATGGTGTAGTCAACACCAGGGGCACAAGTATCCTCTCTACGTATAGTCCCTAGCATGAGATATATTGGGTGTAATAAAGGATTGTGAAACTCTTAAACAAAACAAGGCATAAATATGGGTACTAAACAAACTAATTGTACCTCTAACAATCTTTGGCCACTCTGGAATTGTTACCTTCACTGCGTACAACAAACCACACCCAAATCCTCTACCTATATGTTGATGAACACCTTCATGTCTATTATCAGTTATTTTTTCCTTGAATACAGAAAAATATTGGGTTCTGCCTCTACTTTCTTCATCTCCAATTGGTGGAGGAAACAAAATTTCCCCTGCTACTGAAACAGTATTACTATAAATGGATATGGATGCTATCGTTGAACATATCCACCTCCACCAAACTAAGCTCATGAAACCATTGGGATATAGTTCTCTTGATGTCCGTGAACCTCATAATCAAAACACATTGGCACAAAACTCCTAGGAAAATCATGGAAATCACTATCCCTGGAAGGATGGAAATGATGCTACTAAGGTCAAATCCCTATCAATCAAAACCTAGAAGGTATTGGTGCCAAATAACTATCATTGATAAATCCACTCCTCACGGAACCCTACTGGTTCCCCTCCCACGGAATGAATCCTCATGATTGAATATACTCGATCACCATTGCCTTCTTCTGAACCTCCAAATACATCAACAATGTAACAAGTGTAACAGTATGTTGGGTAGAAGGATGGAGTGCCTCCTCAAGAAATCTTGTACGAGACTCCGCATTTGGAAAATAATATGGGGGAAAAAATAAGGTCCTTGAAATTGATTAATAACTCATGCACTAACATGATCCCCTATAAAAGAGAAAAGATATATTGTATCTTTATTACCTTCATGGTCGAAAAAAGTAACTATGACCAAAAATATTTTTGGAAGTCAACCCACAAAACATATAACTCCTTCTGCACTCCCAGATATAACATTCACCACTGACATGCATCTCCCCACATATGACTAACTTCCAAAGGGACCCAGTAAACCATTGGGGCCCAGATCAAACTAAAAGCGATCTAAATCTCCTCCAACCATCTCTTTATCTCTACATCTGAGACATTTCCCTCATACTTTATTAAATCCTAATGCTAGAAATCACACAACGCCCTCTACCACTAATCAGCCTTCTATATTGGATAAAACCTAAGGTGATCAACCAGATCAACTTTCTACTCCTCAACTGCATTATCCACACACAAATAACAAATATGAGCCATAGCTGAAAGGTAAAAAAAGAACTTCCTCATCCTGGTAGTGTGTAATTTTATTATGATTCATTTTAACACATTTAATTCATTTTTTATCTATTTTAATATTTTAAAAAAACACAATTCAAACAAGAAAACAAGTCAACATGATTCATGTGCCTCTTCTAGGGATCTTCCCTACAAATAGGACCACCTCACTTGGCCGATTAATATGCTCAGAGTTTGTGCACTGAATCAAAGGGGGGCCTAATATCCCATGTCTTAGATGGTATCCCTGGCCTATGTCACACACCAAGGTAAAATTGAACTCTTTTTATACCGACCCATGAAATCCTCACTATGGATAACTCTAAACTACATCTTATCTCTTAACCACTCCTTTGATACCACTCTACCATGACCCCATCCCTCCAAATATACTCTAATTAGGGCAGAGAGACAATGACCCCTGAGTCCCACCTCTAGTATGCCCCGAGATGTGTACTAGCACCGAGGGTATAAATATATCATGTATGGGAGGAATTACCCTCTATAGTATAAATAGTGTTGGGAGATAAAATGAATTATCCACAGTAAACTCCATGATTTGATATAAAAATAAACCCAAACCATCCAAAAATGAATGCATGAATAAAATATATACAATAAATGTCTCTAAAGTGAATACCCAAATGTAAATCCTAAGAAGCGACACAAGAACTATCAAGGATCTGATCTAGTAATGTCCAGCATGGTCTATGTATTCCTCTTGGAAACCTAAAAACAGTTTTATATGCATAGGGTGTGCATAAAAGTATACTCAGCATGAAAACCAAATTATCTCATGCACATGTGAAAGAACCATACTAATGCACCTATAAGAAAATAGCCAAACCAAATAGCACCTATCAAGGTATACTAACCATCCTAACCTCACCAATGTATGATCACCAAATAATTCAAACCAAGTAATATAATATAATATGAATCACATCGATAAGGGTAGCATGCACAACTTTTCCACTGGTATGACGCTATCACGCCCAACGTAGTACGTCTTGGTGCTCTCATCTCTTCTGTATACCACACCACCCCGCAATCATGGTCACAACACATCACAAAAAAATACACATGGGCTCACTTCCCCGTAATTATGGCCACATAACACCTCTCCCGGAGACACCTAGGCTACTGCCCCATAAGCACGGTCACGTCTCGCCTAAAAAAACCTGGTATATCCCCTCACAAGCATGCTCACATCTCGCCCGAAAATACATGGGTTGTCACACCTCACTCACAAACACTTGGTCTATCACAACCACCATAAAATTCACTAATAGGCCTTTTAACATATCATCTTATGAAATGCCTACATCACATGGAAGATAGATAAGGAAAGAAAAGGTATCCATCCATCCATACTCTCCACCGGATGTCAGAAAAAACACCCCCCCCCCCTCATGTGACTATGCAGGTGTCATAACATAGTGCTCAATGTGGGTGGGTGAGTATGGAAATCACAATAAAATACAATTATATATATTTAGTATCAAATAATCAAGTATAACCTATAGGTTCATAAACTAACTAACCAACTCACAACACTGTCACCTTTTCTGGAACCTCTAAATGCATAACACCACACAACAATTCGCAACCCATTGCACATTTATAACCAATTACATTCAATAATTTCATTATTTTTTTATCAATCATCAACCACATTTAATAACATCACCCATAATTTAATTATTCATTTATAATTTTTCACCCAATTAACCAAACCAACCCAAGCAATTTCAAACATTATCAAACAGTTATTTATTTATTCCATCACTACTTGGGCATTTAGAAAAAATAAACCACCACCTCACCACCCTAAAGGAACATACAAACAAACCACCTCATCACCCCGAAATTACGATAAAATAAACACCCTCACTGGCCCTAAATCACAGCCAAATTAACCACCTCACTGCCCCAAAATTAAAGCAGATAAACTATCATCCCCACATGCCCCAATCATAAATTATCATCCCATAAGAATGGCCACACATAACAACACTACAAGATCATTTTAAAATTTTAAAAAGGTTATTTTATCACTTTACACTTTTTTAGGGACGTTATCACACAAGTCATTATCCTAGGGAAACCATTTTATTATCCAAATATAAGTGGTTTATCCAATTTACATTTTAGGGTGATATCATAATAATTAAAATAGGTACAGAAGCCAAAGCATATATCATACAGTACAAATAAATCCCCTAAAAACCACAATTTTCATCAGGACCACAAGACTGTATAATCCACAATATCACAAATAATGCCAGTACTATAAAATAATGAAAATAAAACCCCATTTACCCCTTTCAATTTAACCAATTTTTTATCTTTAATTAATGAATAACAACCATAAACTATAGTTGAAAAAATATAACCCCTCTTGCATGATACATAAAAAAGGGAAATGAGGGATTCCCTATATCAAAGAAGCTTTGTCGACTAGCTGCTCACTGTAGGCTAAATAAAAATGCCCATAAACCACAACCGCATAACAAAAAAACATGGATCAATATACACCAAAACCAAATACCATAAAAAAACCCAAAACACACCCCAAATTATAAAAACCTCACCGAAGTGAATCCCATAAATAATAACATAATAAAACCAACCAAGAAAAAGGAAGGAATTACCACATATTGCAAACGAACAACCACCGGGACCAATGAATCAAAGATGGAGGAAGAGTGCTTAAAAAACTCCTCAGGGAACCTAGGGTTCTCCCAAAATGAGAGGAAGAATAATCCATGACCAAATAAATGAAAATTTGGATAGAAAGAACTTTTAGAAGTATAGTGAATAAATGATTTACATGACATGTAATCCCCTTTCATGTTGTGTAATCCTTGGGTTTTGGAACCTCCTCTAAACAACTACAACAACCAAAACTAGAAATGTAATTTATCGGTAGAGCATAAGGCAATACATAAGTCACGGATAATGTTTTATCACTGGAAAATGGTTTGATGAGCTATACAAAAAACTTTTTAAATTCAAAATTGTGATGATTCTAAGTTATATTTTCAATGTTTATAAATCTATATGATATTTTAGGAATATTTTAAAAGTATGTTGACATCAAGGTTTTATGAAAATTTGATGAGGGTTGTTGAATATAATTTATTTAAAGGGTTTTAAAGTAATCAATTAAAGGATAAGTATCCACTATATTTCATATAGATATTGTTTTACTCCTAAAATTAAAGAGATTATTAAATTCATTCAATGAAATATTTGAATGTGAGAAAATATCAAAGTTTTAATTATTAAAATCTTTAAACTTATCAGGGAAGTTGTCACAATGAAGAGGTCGAAGCTCATTCAGAACAAGGAGCTGATGAGAAGACAATATTAGTGAGAGGAATTTATCAAACAAGTAATCTCTATAGAATGTTATGCTGAAGAAATTTGATAAGACTGGAACGTAAGGTTTTTTGGAAGATTGGGAAGATAAAAACATAGTGTTCTAAGGAAATTTAAGAATACCATAACTTTGGGTTTTGGGGAATGTGAGAGCTCTAGAATTACTCTTACCATTAGCAGAACAAGGCTGATGTTCATGTACTCTAGTGGAAGAATAAGTTTCATTCAATGTTATATTAATAATTTTAGTGAGTTTAAAAAATGAATGGGTCAGTATAATATGGATTAAGGAGACTTGGTGTATGGTATTGACACTTTTTATAAGATATTAACTTCTAACACAATTATAATTAATGAAAATAATTATTACTGGAAGAATGTGTGACTCAATGGGAGTTAAAATGAAAAGTAGTTGTAACATCTCGATTCAGAGTGCCTCCCAGAGGTTCCCCATTATTGGTTGGTCACATGGCCTCAAGTGCATTTCCCCAAATTCCAGAGGCTACCAACTAGAAGCAAGGGACTTGGGTGTGATAGTGGGGAAACTATGCCCTCATTGGAAGAGTAACACATTAGAAATAAAGAGATAACAATAGCTAAAACAGTGATAATACCATACAACAGTAAACAACGAAAGACTGAATAAATAAACAACTGGATTGCAAATATAAATGATGCATGATACATATGTATATTAAAGCATCAAAACAAGTCATAATTCTAGAATACAATACTAAACCAAAGTGCAAATAAAACAAATAAACTCTAAAAGCATCGCAATCCTCAGCTTGGTCCCATGCTCTAAAGCTCCACAGCAATCAAGTACCTAATGTAGAAGGGAACATTCCCATATCTAGACTTGCGACAATATAATCTTTTGGGGTCCAAAAGCATGACCCAAACAAGGTGTGAGATGAATCTTAGTAGAAAACTACCCAATGATCTATTCCTAACAGTTAGTGAATATATATAGAAGAAAATATATAAAATGAAGCAATAAACAAGAAAGTGCTCAAAAGTAAACAATCCTACAGTTTTGATTAAATCCATTTTCATTTATTAGTTATGAAACCAACAATATTAATTAACCCTATGTGCATTTAACACAACATTTCAGATAAAAATCACTATATCCTAACAATACTAGGCTTGTGAAATAAAGCAGCCTCACAGGAAAAGCTATACCAAATGGTCAATATCAAGAAAAAATGGGCAACACATCCATAGTTTGGTAAATAACTTTATTTAAAATCATAAATCCTCTACTCAGGAAAAAAAGGCATGGCAGGAAATTACAGGGCTAAAAACTGGAAACGTGCAATACCCCAAAAATGGTATTGGGAACTATTACATATTTAACTGAATGACTAACTACAGAAAAGAACAGACCATCTACCATGACTTTGTATGATATATATACTTTGGCATCGTCTATTGAATCGTCCTAGAGCACAGTAGATCTACAAAAACATCTAAAATGCTCAACTAAGGATATCTCATGAAAGAGAAGAAACCAAGAGAAGATTCTCTAGAAGAAGAAAGATCTTACCATGTCGATTCCAATGCAATTGATGGTGTTTGATTCAGAGAACAGATGTCGAGTTAGGGGATCGGATAAGAATCACTGGCTATAGACACTCCTGGACGAGACGAACAGACAAGAAGGGTGTTCTGTTGATTAGACGTGACCCCGGTCCATTTAATGAAATAAAAAATAAAGTACACATCATGATCTTAGAGGGTACATGGAGTGTACATGATTTAACCGGCCTCTGATTTAGGCAGTCTCTAGGTCACCCCACACAGCCATGTGGTTGGCCGTTATGCGGCCCACACACAACTACCCCCAGCAACCTAGTACACAGTGTGTACTTATATGTACATGGAGTGTACTTCTAAAATTTCTAGAAATCCCCCTTTTTCTCAAAAACAACTAGAAACAAGATTCATACATGAAAAGAAGATCTGGGTTCTTACAATCTTCCTCCATTAAAGAGATTCATCCCGAAATTTTCACTAGCAAGGCGGCATAGAAGAAGAATCCTTTTCCAAATCAACTCTATTTGCTCTAGGGTCTCATGGACAAGGTGAGGTCCCAGCATAGCTACCTCTCCAACATCCAGCCAACATAATGGTGATTGGTATGGCCTACCATACAAAGCCTCATAAGGTGTCATATTAATAGTTTCTTGAAAACTATTATTGTAGGAAAACTCCACAAGAGGTATGTGCTTCTCCCAAGAACCTCTAAAATCTAGGACACATGCTCAAAGAATGTACTTGAGCACTTGAATTGTACGCTCTGACTGGCCATCAGTCTGAGGATGGTAAGCCGCACTCAGAAGTACCTGTGTACCCAAAGCCTTATGTAGTCCCGGCCAAACCCGAGAAGTAAAATGTGCATCCCTATTTGAAACAATGGTGTGCAGAACCCCAAGTAGACATAA
Source organism: Viscum album (assembly GCA_963277665.1). Taxonomy (NCBI): domain Eukaryota; kingdom Viridiplantae; phylum Streptophyta; class Magnoliopsida; order Santalales; family Viscaceae; genus Viscum; species Viscum album. Next base: position 270,847,621 of record OY728131.1, read on the forward strand.
AATCTCTCGGATGTACAACCTTAACAGCTCATCAACACTAAAGGTATCCTAGATCAGAATGATGTGATCAAACTTCGTGATTCTGTCAATGAAAACCCAATACATCATTTTCTCAAGGAGACCTCAATAAAACTGTCACGAATTCTATTTAGACATCATTACACTTCCACTCAAGAATGTATAACTTCTACAAAAGCTCTACTGGTCGTTGATGCTCCACCTTCACCTACTGATAGGTGGAACATCTCATGACAAAAACAGCAAAATATCTTTTAATACATAGCCATCAATATAAATGGTGCATATCTCCATACATCTTGGTGATAGTATGGTGAACTACCCAAACTGAGGAATGAAAGTACCACATCAACTCCTTTTACATGTCTGCTGACACCCATAGGTGTCTATGAAAATGAAAGATCTCATCCTCACCTACTTTCTATACAGGAATAGGGTCCTCTCCTGACACACTCTCCAGTAGTACTAGGCCTTCAGCATATGATATCTTCCTCATTAGCACTCGATCATGGGGAGTAGAGGTAACGGATACAGAAGAAAGGAACATTTCCACTATCTGTCATGCGTCTCTAAATGCATCTCAGAGAATTGATCCATAATCTTCCACTTACTACTGGCCTCTTGAACTTCCTGTATCTATGTCTTCCTACTTAGTGCATCAGCCACAATGTTGCCTTTCCCATGTGTGTAGGCAAGCTCAAAGTCAATGGACTGAAGAAACTCGACCTGACCTTGTTGTCTCAAATTCAGATCACGCTGAGTGAAGATATACTTGATACTCTTGAGGTCAGTGAAAACCACAGAATTCTCTCCCAGAAGATAATGTCTCCAACAACTTAAGGCATGAACAACTGTAGCCAACTCATGTTCTTCTGTCTGGTAATTCCTCTTATGTGGCCTCAACTGCCAAGACCCATACACAATGACTCCTTCCTCGTGTATAAGCACAGCTCCCAGACCGATACCTAATGCATCACAGTACACCATATAACTCTTTCCCAGTTTTGGAAATACTAGTATCAGTACTAAATTCAACCTCCCTTTTAACTCCTGAAAGGCTGACTCACAAGAATTTGACCACAAGAACTATGAACCCTTCATAGACAAGCCCATTAGTGGTGTTTCTAAGCATGAAAAGTCATGTAAGAAACGTCATTAGTATCCAACAATCCCTATAATACATTTTACCTCAAATACGTTCTTCGGATACTCCTATGAAAATACTGCTCTCAGATAACGTGACCCAAGAAGTGAATTTGGACCATCCAAAAGTGGAATTTTGAGAGCTTACCATATAACTGATTCTCTCTCAGTGTAATCAAAATGATCTCAGGATGTGTATCATGGTCGTGTCGAGTGTGAGAGTACAACAAGATATCATCCACGGAGACAACCATGAAAGAATCTAAGTACGGATGGAACACTCGATTCATCAGTGCCATGAAGACTGTAGGCGTGTTTGTGAGGCAGAATGGCTTAACCACATACTCATATAGACAATACCGACTCCAAAAGACTTTAATAGGTATATTAGATAGTCTAACACAGAACTGATGATAACCGGATATCAATTCAATCTTCGATAACACCCAGGATCCTCGAAGATGATCAAAGATATCATCATACCTCGGCAAGGGATATCGGTTCTTGACCATCAACTGGTTCAACTTCTGATAATCCACACAGTCTGAGGGTACCATCCTCCTTCTTCACAAATAGAAAAAACAAACCCCAAGGGGAAGTACTGGGTCGAATGAAACCCTTTTCTTGAAACTCTTTCAACTACATCTTGAGATCCTGTATCTCTAGTGTATCCATCCAATAAGGAGGAATGATCATCGGTGCCACCCCTATCACAAGATTAATAGAAAATTCTACCTCACTCTCCAGAAGAAAACCTGGAATGTCCTCTTGAAATATATCCCTAAAATGATCGAACACTAGTGGAATTTCCAATTTTAATTTCCCTTAGTAATCCAGATATAGACTAGCAATCTGGGTTGTAGCACCTCCCAACCCGTGATGCTCGGGCCCCACTCTGCTCACCTGGACATCCCATTCACCCTTATCAAGAAACAATCTTCCCTTTGGTGATGTGAAACTCACCCTATGATGATTCTAATCAAAAATATCCTAGAAAGGCAATAACATGTCCATTCCAGGAATGACATCATATCCTATCATCTCTATGACATAGGGGTCCCATAAGAATTGACACCCACCAACCTCAAGATGTCACTCCTTGTACTATCGTACAGTAATCGTTCTTATCCCCAACGGAGTTTCCAACATCAACACATCAGCAAAAGAAATGATAATGATTCCATGACTCTCCATAATATAAAAAGATATGAAACTACGGGAAGCCCCTATATCAAAAAGTGCATAAGTTAAAACTGAGGTAACTAGGATAATACCTCAAACTGTAGAGGGGTTGAGATCCTACTCCTACTGGGTCCGATCCACTACAAAAGCCTAACCTACATCATGGCCCTGTGAACCCTAAACTGATCCACCTTGTGGTTGTCGATAACCCTGCATCGGACTGCTGCAGCCATGACATCCACCTCAGCATTAATGGCTTGAAGAGCTCTAGTTCCAAAACTAATGAGAATTTTCCGGGCTTTCTCTAATACAAGTAGTCAAAATAGAACCCCTATCACTAGCTATTGGTGAGAACATCTGACAAAAGTGCTGAAGATTTCCCATCTTGTCACACAATCTGCACTCCACTAGGTCCCTCAAGCAATGTGGCCTCATATGCCCACTCTTCCTGTACTGTTAGCACACCATTGGGCCACTAGAGGAAGTATTTCACCCACTCGGATCTCTACATGTAGACTCCCTCTGGTGATTCATTCTGTCAATAAGAGGGGTACCAAATCTAGATGTCGAGTCAACTTGGCTCGCAGCTCTAGAGTCCCTCATATTACGCTTCGTGATCAATTCTTGGTTGACTATAGAAGTGATGGAAGTCAACCAAAAGATGTTCACTAGAGATTGGGTGTCATGATTGAGACCATCCTCAAACTTCATTGCAAGTAATAACTCATCTCCTCCTAGAATAGGCGTGAAGCACTATATCTCGGTGAAGTGAGAAGAATACTTCATAACTGAAAGAGTACCCTGCTCTAGGCTCGTGAACTCTCGGGCCCGGTCAGCCCTCAGAGTCTCCTGGTAAAATTAGTCATAGAAGGCTTGCTATAATTCATCTTAATCCATAACCTACTAGCGTCCCGCCTATGAGATTACATCCCACCATCTCTTGGCAGAGTCCTTAAGTATATATGTACCTAGATTCACCCTATTCTAAAGAGGCCTCTATAGATGCTCAAAGATTGAAAGCATGGATTCTAACCATGACTCTGTAGCCCGAGGTCCTCCATCCCCTGTGAAGGTGAGAGGATGATGCTTCTAGAAATCTTGCATCAACTCTGACATAAAAGGGGAAGGATGCAGTACTCCCATGAAGGTCTTCATGAACCTCATAAAGCCTTCTCGGAACTGTGCATCGACACCTGTATCCAGGATAATGGTTGGTTCCAATATGGGTATGATTAGAGGATCTGCGGGAAGTTCTTGATCTGCCATATCCATTGTCTGGTCACTGGCCTGTAACTGGCGTACAATCGGAGGACACCTCGGTGTCATGACTCTACAAGGTCAAACACACACTTTATAACAAGATTAATAAGGACTAGAACTTAGATGTGTAAGAAGGTAACCGGAGAAAAAAAGAATTTAGGATTTCAAAAAGGGGGATACACGGAGTGTATAACTCCTACACGATGTGTTCATTTAAGCCTCTACATGGGCATGTACTTTTTCCAACCCTGGTCATGTAACACCCCATACACATGGCATTTTTCTCCCTAGACACGACATTTACTTGAATTGTGTTCCCCTGCCCGAGTTATTCTACAATACTATCCCACAAAGTTCTCATAGAACAAGACTACATGGCGTGTACTAGGAAGAAATTCACTTACCTGTGTTCTTAGTCACACGGTCAGTTACACGGCTAACTCTACACGGTGTGTTCCAGATGGACATAGTCTGTACTTCATGATTTTCATACACCTATGTTGTTGGTCACACGGCAGGATACATGCTCTAATAACACAGCTTGAACGTCCGGTACATGGTGTGTTCCACCAAAGATTTCTCTGCCCCGTGTCTCTGCTCACACATCCAGTGACACGGTTAGAGACTACGTGGCGTGTACATATATTATACGATGTGTAATTTTGAAAAACTGTTCCTTCCTGAACAGAAGGATACATGGCATGTATTTATCATTACACGCTGTGTATTCTAGGTTTTTTTGGACAGTAAGCCTCAGAAACTACTCTAGAACCCATAAAAATACTAAAATGAGCATTAAAGTGTCAAATTCAGATTTGTGAGGGCCCATATCCCCATGAATCAAATCTTAGCACCTTCCACATGTCACATAAAAACCTAAGAGAGAAATGATCCACCAAATTCTAGTCCATGAAGCCCATAAGACCTCAAAAACCAATGTTTCTATTTCATTTAGACGAAACATTACACAATCTAATACACTATAAAATATCAGGTATTATATCAAGGCATCTATCACAACAGCATGAATTTCTAGAAAAACATCTATCACAATAACATGCAATCAGTAATGCACCCTAAATGGCATGAAAAGAATGCATGACTTGTGATCTCTAGAAAGTGCCTATATGATTCATGAGATGGAATACCATCATCTCATCGAGTTGAAACATAAATTGAATCTCAATAATATCAATGATAACTGCACAATCATGTGAATCACCCAATAGTGAAATTAGGTCAAGTGTAACAATTGAAAACTAGAAAAATTGCTATATACCAGGTAAATTGGATTTTCCCTACACACTGGTTAGCTAATCCCTAGCACAACTTATTACAAATTACCTATTCCTTCCTATCACTAACTATTGGATCCAAATATTAATTCATGAAAAAAATAATCCCTCTGATACCACTTTGTAACGCCCCGGTTCCAGGTGCCGCCTAGAGGTTCCCCATACCTGGTTGGTCACACAGCCTCAAGTGAATTTCCCTAAATTCCATAGGATACCAAATAGAATTGTGATCCTTGGGTGTGATAGTGGGGAAACTATTCCCCCAATAGAAAAATAATGCAACGGAAATAAACAGATAACAATAGCGGAAACAGTGATAATACCGTACAATAGTAAACAGCGGAAGACTAAAGAAATTAACAACTGGAGCACATATATATATGATTCATGATACATATGTCTATTAAATAATCAACACAAGTCACAATGATGGAATATAGTACTAAATCAAAGTACAAATAAAACAAATAATCTCCAACTGCATTGCAAGCCTCGGCTTGGTCTCATGCTCTCCAACTCCATAGCAATCAAGTACATAAAGTAGAAGGGTGCTTACCCTTATCTAGACCTGAAACAATATAATCTATTTGTTCCCAAAAGCATGACTCAAATAGTGTGTGAGATTAATCCCAGTAGGCAACCATCCAAAAATCTGTGCCTAACAATCAGTGAATATATATGGTTGGAAATATGAAAAATGAAACAATAAACAAGGAACTACTCAAAATTAAACAAACCTACAGTTTCAATTACATCCATTTTCATTTATTAGTTAAGAAACCAACAATCATTGGTAATCCTATAAGAAGTACTCATAGCCTAAACCCTCTAGTTCAACCAATCAAACACAAGAAACCCTCTAGAAAGTACTCACATTCTAACCCATATGGTTTAGCTTTAGCACAGACTCTATGAGGAAGCACTCACCGTCAATTCCCCTTGTGGTCTTGTATCAGTAACTATAGACACTCTAGGGAAGCACTCAACATCCAATTCCCCCCATGGTCTCGTAACGTGGAACTACATACACTCTGAGGGAGAAAACATTCCATCCCTCCTATGGTCTTGCAACGTAAAAGTAAACAGCCACTCTGGAAAATCCATCGGCATCCATTCTCCCTATGGTCTACTACTCCAGGTACTCATAGCCCTGTGTTAATCAATCGTGAACAAACGGTATATGGAATCCAAATTATTCCTCAACAACTACTTGGATAAATAGTCTACATCATCTCAAAACATGTTAGATAAAAATCACTCCAAACTAACAATAATAGGCATGTGAAATAAAGAAGCCTAATAGGCAAAGCTAGACCAAATGGTCAATATCCAGAAAACATGGGGAAAATATCTATAGAAAGTTAAATAACCCTATTGAAAATCATAAATCCTATATTAAATCGCACAAGTCATAGCAGGAAATTTTAGGGATAAAAACCATAAACAGACAATACCCAAAACATGGGTATTGGGCACTATTTTACATATAACTCAAAGACAAACTACAGAAAGGCACAAACCACCTACCTCGACGTTGTATGATTGATATAATATGTCTTCGGCCCTTGAATGGACCTAAAACGCAGTAGATATATAAAAACGTAAAAAATTATAAATCGAGGATATCTCACGAAAGGGGATAAATCCAGAGAAGGGGCTCTAGAAGAAGTAAGAGCTTACCATGGTGATTCCAATGCAATCAATGACGGTCGATTCGGAGAATAGATGGTGAGTTGGGGGGCTCAGAGAATAATCATTGGCTATGAACACTCCTGGATGAGACGAATGGAGAAGAGGGGTTTTATGTCGATTAGACATGACCCCAGTCCATTTAATGAAATAAAAAGAAAGTACACTGTGTGTTTTTCAAGGTTACATGGTTTGTACTTTTTTTAACTAGTCTCTACTTTAAGCAGTCTCCAGGTCACCCCACAAGGCCATGTGCTCAGCCGTTATGCGACCCACACACGGCTACCCGCAGCAACATAGTACATGGCGTGTACTTATAATTACACGAGGTTTACTCTTTAAATTTACATAAACTCCACTTTTTCTCAAAGAAAAACAGAAAACAATATTCATACCTGAAAAGAAGATACATGTTCATACAGTAGTTGGTTCTCACATTGAAGGAGAAACTTGTAAATATCTATGTGTTGTTTACTTTATATTATATTTATATCATTAAGTAAAAGTGGTGAAGTAGAATTATAAATATTCATACATCCTATCCAATAAAATAGGTCCGATCAAATTACTGGAAGTAAGAGTTTAAGTTGAACTTGATTGGTAAAAGTTGAAAATCCATGATTAACCCCCCCCCACCCCCCACGGGGTGACTACGTAATCCATTGGGACACTCCATTGGTATCAAAGAGATGTTACCTTTATTTGGATATACATGTTTTTATTATTAGTTTTTTTATTTGGTTTATATAAATTACCTATTTTCAAAAGATGAATAAATATTTTCTCCAAAATATAAGCATGTTAAGACAAAGATAATATTAACTAAAGATACTATGTTTTGTAGAAAAAATTAGGTATCAAAAAAACTTTGAAAAATTGGAAGAGGATGAAGATATAGAAGTTAAAAAAGTTATCCTCATGAAATTAGTAGGAGTATCTACTGTTTTTAGAATATAATGTGTGTGAAAGTTATTTTGAAAAATATACTATAGTTAATCATATTGTAGAAAGTTGTTCTATATTTGGAGAGTATTAGTCTATTGAGTTGCTTAAATATTTTAAATCGAAAATCAATGATTATATAAAAAAATATCTTTATTGAATTTGTTTCTTATATAATTAAATATATCAAGGGATAGTAGGAGGAAAATCCCAACTATAATTAGAACTTGATAAGATAGAGAATGTGTTAAGAAAAATGTTTGAAGAATTTAAAGTACTTACAAAACTTGTTAAAGGCAAGGAAGAAATGGTATTACATTCTTAAGAAATGTTCAAACTTGTAGAAGAAGTAAATAAGTTTTTGTGAGAATATTCTTGTAAAGGAAATTATTAAGGAAATATTCCATGAATCAGAAGTAATTATAAATTTCAATAAATCTCAAATAGATATCAAAAGAGTTTGTTAATACTTTTCAAGAATAATTTAATATACATGAAGAATATTTTATAAAGATGAAATTTTAATGTGAAGATAATGTGGAATTTATTGAAAATTAGAAGAAAACATTGAATTTAAATTTTATTGAGATAGAAATATTATTAAAAAACATCAAAGTTGATCAAGTTGAATATCTACCTAAATATGTGAAAAGATACAGTTTTGATGTTTCTAAGGAAAGTATTACTTCTAGAATGACTCAATCTAAGGAAAATAAAATTGTGAAAGCATCAGAATCATCGTCATATGATAAATTTAAGAAAAATTTAAACCATAATTCTAATTAATTTGAATGTAATAACTCCCATATTTTGAATAGTGTCGGTTATAGTTTCGGATTAAGATGAGTAACGAAAAGTGAGAAACCCACCTCTTCTATAAAGGTGGAATTATGAAAAGATAAAGGATGGAGTCCCCCCCCAAGATATCTATAAAGATGATGTTAATATCTAGAAGGAAATGTTTTAGAATTATTATCCACTAACAAAAATCAACATAATGAAACAGTCTCGGGATTATTAGTTGTTCTTGGTGTTGTGGAATGATTGGACACAGGGTCATCAACTCTCAGAAACTTTTTTCAAATGATAGAAAAATGAAAAGGTCTATATTAAGGGTAATTAAAATGAAATTTTATAAACATTTAGCTGAGTCTCACCTATAGTTACCATAGAAGGATAACATAATGAAAAAAAATATTATGTGTGGAAGATATTATAAATCTGTCTGGACTCCTAAAAAATGCATGACATGGTTACGAGAGATGTGCCTGTAAAGGGCTCAGCTAGGGTTCTCTCCTCCTTCTCGTCGTTGACGCTTTCTTCATTGTGGGTAGATGTGGCATCTCCCTTCACTCTTGGCTGGATGAGTTGGTTTTATCTGCTGCAGATATATCGGTGGTTTCGCGGATGGTGTTGCATCGTTTCTGGCCTGGCCTTCGCTCGAATCCTGCACAACCGGATAGGGCTCCATCAGTAGAGCGGTGAAAGTTCGCGAACATGTTCATCCTTCTCCTGTCTGTGGGATTTCAGCTATCTGGTGAGAGCGTTTGTGTCTATCATTTTTCTTATGTGGTTGAATCTTCGGCGGCAATGGGTTTCCCTTATTTGGGTCTATTTTTCTGGTTTGTTGTTGGTGGTCTCTGTCTTTGTTGAGACGCTTTGATTTTGTGAATCGTGTGATTTGGTGTTGGTTTCCCTAGATCTAAAGTTTTTGGTTTTGTTTTTATTGTTTTTTATATCATTGATCTCCTTCAATTCAAGGTTTGGATCTGGTTTCATTTTGCTGTGTTTTGGAGACTGGGTTCGTATCCCCTGTTTGCTTTGATGGTCTGGTGTCGGGGGTCAGCTGAATCTGTGGGATGGTGGGAAGTTTTGTGCTCTCCTTTCGGTCTTGATGGTGTTTCCTTCATCGAAGATGGTATGTCGGTCACCGGTGATGACGGTTTGAATCTTATGTGGGATGTGATGAAGGTGGTGGTCCAATCTAAGGAGGATGCTCCGGTGACGGCGAGGTCTGTTGATCTCGTCGACGACCTGTAATGATGGTGAAGTTTGTTAATGGGCTCACAGATCAATGCTGAGGTGCTTGGACAGGGATTTGGTTTTTGGATTTTGAAATTTGAATTTTGAATTTGGATTATTAGTTGTGCTGTGCGATGGCAAGTGCGCAGCGAGGGAAGCTATCTCGTTGATTTTTGTTTTTGAAATTTCAATTTTGGATGTGCTCTTGTTGTTATGAAATGGTGAGGTAGAAATGGTGAATTCTGTAATGGATACTAGAACCCCTTAAATCAGACATTTGAAAATGAAAAAAATGATTAGCAGCAGCTTGACATGGTTACCAAGATTAGATAAATTGATAAGTAAAAGAAACAAACCATCAAAAGAAACAATGTTTGTTGTAAATAAATATTACTATAAGAAATAATTTGAATATATTGTGAAGGTTTTCATGGTTTGATGGCCTAATAAATTTTAGGAAGAGATAAATCTAGTAGTATAAAAAACATTATGCATTACAAGGAAAATATAAGAATATTGACCCACATAAAGTGAATAATAAAGGAAATAATAAGGAATAAATGAATACTAAGAAAAGTATTTAGAAAACCATGGTGGATTGGTTTAATGAAAATAGAGGTAAAGTAAAGGGAGTTTTGGTTTGAGATAATAATCCTGACCCTGTTACTCTAACCGAATAGGAAAGGAAGCTCCAACTCATTCCTTGATAGGCTATAATATAGTTCAATGAAAAGGGGAATTTAATATGATGTTATTCTAGTGAAGTTTTACCATGTGAATTTGGTATAAAAAGGGAGTTTTTCCTATGAGTAAATTAAAAAAAGTTATACCAGATGGAAGAATATAAATATTATCAGAAGGAGAATAATTAATGTGATTATAATTTAATGAGTCTTTATCATAAGGTTATTTTTGAATATATGTGTAATGAACATATTATGATTTCACATGCAACAATAATATTTGATATATTATATTTTCATGTGAAATGGAAGTTATAATAATATTTCATGAGTTCAAGAAAGATTTTTTAATTGATGAATTCATCATTATTCTTGGAAAATCAGTGTCACAAAGTAAAAAAGTTAATCAGAAGAAATAAAAATGTGATATTTGTGATGATTCTAATCATGGTTGGACATTGAAACTGAATATTCAATAGACAGAGTCTTCATTTCAAGTTTTAGTGAGTTTCTATCATTATGATATCATACCATGAATATTGGTAGAAGGATTGAGAATTCGATTGAAATAAACAGAATGATTTGTGAATTGAGAATTATTCCTTGAGAAATATATTTTCAAAATGAAATATCAGAATTTTTAATGATACTAATATGTATTAGGGATCACCAGAAGAACATGACCAGGGTTTACAAAAAAATATCATGCATGCTTTTTGGAAGAATATATGTTTCAATTATAATAATATTGGACTATAATAATCTAATGAAAGTTATACTTTTATTTTTGTATTTATAAAAGGATCTTCCCAGCTAAGGATCACAAAAGTAGTGTGCATATGAGAAGTAATAAAAGAATGAAGGTTACGTCAAAGAAGTAAGGAATGTGCAATCCAACAGATTGAGGATAGTTTTTATTACATGGAAGAATATAATATATTGTGAATTCAACGCAATGTATGATCCATAAAAGATATGGTATGAAGATTATATATGGTTCACTAAAAATAGAGTATCTCTCAAATTATGCATCCATTGTGATCAAAAAACTAAAAATAATATTATCATACTGTGTTTATCAGACTATAGATTCTAGAAAATAGATTATCATACTGATTATAACAAATGAATAAGTCCATACGATGTCGAATTTTGTTCTAAATAACTACATATTTCTATGGAAAACAAAATGATAATGTATGAAATATTTCAATTATTATCAGATAGAGGATGAGATTGGTCATGTTCATCTGATCTTCATTAGGGCCTATGTCCATTGACAAAATATAGATGTTCACTGATGCATAAGAAAAAGAGCATGAGATTTTTTCACCATTCATAATAATATCATTATTGATTATACAAGTATTCATAGTATATTAAGAACATTGTTTGTGAAAAGAAAGAATCATAAGGAGAATATAGTGCGTTGAGAAGAACTCATGATTAGAAGAACATGGTTATTCATATTTTTAAATTCATATACAATAGTGAATTATTATATAAAGGAGTTCAGATGATGTAGTTATATGTGACAATTATCAGAAGGAATTATAAAAGTATATGGAATTTGAATAATTATTAGTAAATAATTTTCACTAAGAGTAATTGAGAGTGATTGAAAAAATCACTTGAGAAATAAAATATTGATGAATAAGAAATAATTATTTATAGAAGATATTTAAAGAGTGTTAACTTTATAGAACTTGGAGAATGAAGATACAAATTATAATAAAGAAGTTACAAATATTGAAAATTAAGAGACTTGATGATTTTTTCATCTTGAGGTACATTGTCTACACTCTCTTATCATCATAAAAAACTAGGTTAAATGAAAGAGAAATTCATTTATTAATGAAAAAGTAATAATTATCTTACATAGAGGGAGAAACCTGCTAATTTATATTCTTGAACATTCATTATCTATTTTTTGAGATTGATGCAATAAATTATGTTGAATAAAAATCCATTGAACTTACCCCAAAATAATATTTTCTCAAAGTTGGTAATAATTAGTGGATTTTTATGGACAGATATGATGTTTGAGTTAATAAAAATTATTTTTTACACTGATCACTACTCACATAGACTTAATGTTGGTTTATTCGTGGATCATTTCATTAAAAATTTGATATTATCCTTCTCTCATGGAATTAAAGACAACAAAACAAAATGGTAGAAGAAGAAAAAGAGTGATTAATGTTTCCACGTCACCACATGATGTTAATTAAGGGGATTAAAATTTATTTTATTAAAAGGGGAATGAAAAATAATACCCCTCATATGGATTCTTGGAATTTATTACTAACAAGGGGATACAAAAAAAATTACTTTAAAAAGAATTTAGTAGTGATAAAAATATCCAAAATTGGGGATTGAATATCTGTTGGATGCTGATAATGAAATTATTATCTTTATTTTCAATATATTATAAAAAAGATAATAGATAAGTTGATTAAATTTCCTATAATGTTTCCTATGGAGTTTCTTAGAATGTTGTTAAGGAGTTTCCTATGAAGTTTCTTATAGATGTTAGATGATGTTTTATTAATCCTCAATGTTTCTAACATTATGATTTCAAAAATTACTAATTTTTCATGATGAGTTTACTCAGGATGTTTTTGTATATAGATATTTTGTAAAACATTTAAGTCAAAAAATCATTAAGTTAGATACTATACATTGTATTATGTTATTAAGATATGGATTTTTTATTCTATAAAGTTTGATCTCTAAATTTGTGATCATATGGATAAATATATGATGTTATACTGGATTAAGAAATATTTGATGTTATACTGGAAGAATAAATCTATGAAGTTCTTACTAATAAAGAAAAATTTGATGTTGGGGAATATTTTTTCAAATATATCTAAAAAAGTTCACTATAATATGTTGATGAATCTTGAAAATCTCAAGTTATAACATTGAGTTGATAAAAGGCCAATTTATAAATTTAATCTACACAAAGTTTGAGTAATAAAGTGGAAAAGAAATAAATTTTGAGTTATGAAGATGAGTTATACGGAGTTCCAGATATAAATTTGAGAGGAAAAAAGTTAAAGATAAAACTTTTAGCTATATAAAATTCAAGATATAAATTCATGAAGATATATTGTTTAGAAAATAGAGGTTTGATGATCTTTACAAAAAAAAGTTAAACTCAACAATGTCATGATGTTGAGTTTTATTTTCAATTTATATAAATCTAGTCAATATTATAGTAATGTTTGAAGAGTTTGATGACACTGATATTTGATGAAACATGGATGAAGGTTGTTGAATACAGTTTATTTATATTGTTTGAAGGTATAAAAATAAGGGATGAGTTGTCAACAGAATTTTATGGGGATTTGTGTTGACTCCTAAAATTCAAAAGATTCTTAAAGGCTTTAAACAATATATTTGAAAGTGAAAATAATTCAGATTTCAAATAATTTAAATATCAAAACATATCATGGAATTTTTTACTATAAAAAGGGCCAAGATAATTCAGAGAAAGGAGCTGATGAGAATATAATATTTGTGAGAAGAATATATTAACCAATAAATTTAAGAAAAAATTTTGGTTGAGTAAAGTTGAGTAGACCATAACATCAGGTTGTGAGGAAAGTTGAGAATATAGGAACATCAAGTTATAATGAAAGTTGAGAATATTGGAACATTGGGTTATGAGGAAAATGAGAGATCTAAAACTACTCTTACCGAAATAAGAACATGGATGATTTGAAAGTACTCCAATAGAAGAAAAAGTTTCAAATAAATAAATGTTAAATATTTTTGAGACATTGTAAACAGAAGGGAATAAGTATAATCTGAATTTTGGAGACATTCTAAATTTTGGATACTTTCTAAATTTGGGATACTTAGTTTGTGGGATTCACACTATGGTTTAAGATAGTAACTTCCCACACCACTTTGTAATTATTGAAAATGTTTTTTTGTTAAAGAATCCATGACCTGACAGGAGTCAACATGGAAAGGAGTAGGTTGTCGCATTGAGGCCAAACTTTGTAAAAATCCATGTGTGTTATTTACATTAAATTATATACATAAAATTAGAGAAAAGTGGTGAAGGAGAATTATAAACATATATACATCCTAGCTGATGACCAAGGTTTGAACAACTTAAATGAAGTAAGAATTTATGTTGAACTTAATCGTTAAAATTAGGTCACACGTGAATCCCCCCCCCCTCAAGGTGACTACACAATCCCCTAACAATTTCATATGTGTTACATAAAAATAGTTTTTAAATACAAGAATCTATCCACTAGGAATGTGAGGATGTGATCTTCTCTAGTTGATGTTGGATTTAATATCCATGAACATCATGAATATCAACTTCATTCTTGTAATTTTTATGAACTTCCTTAGTTCTAATATTTGAATACAAATGTATGACACAGATATAGTTTCAAATACCCAATACATAAAATATATATAATACATTTATTGATTAATATAACTAAAGAATAAGTGTCTAATTTCTTTTTAAATTAATTCTTATTTCTCTTATACTGATCTTTTATTCCACATGTGAATAAAATAGTATCATGATCAATGTTCTCCCTCTTTCCCTTTGGTTTGTTATAAAGATGTTGATAAGGTGTCTTTGGCATAACACTTTCCATTGGTTGTTTCACCTTTTCTTTATTATTTATCATAATAAGAAATAAATATTTATCTTTTATTAAGTTATAAAAAGTTTTGGAACCTTATAAAAAATATATTGAAGATATTTCTCCATAATATTAATTTTATAATTCTCAATTAAATTGGAGTAACTATGTGATAATAATTCGATAATATGTTGTAATGAAATATTATGATTTAATATAAATCCCACTAATACTAATTAATAAATATACGTGGTCATATTGAGTAGATTAGGACTAGACATGATTTAATATTTCAATTACATGTGTTCAATTTAATGATAATCTTATCCTTTTATTTCATCACATTCTCCTCGAAAAATTATAAATGAGATAACTTTGTGTAACCATCCATATCCTTTTGTTGATTTCACAACTTATTGGACATGAATGATAAAATTATGATATCAACATCAAATTTCTCATTCATGATTCTCCTACAATATTCTTTTTCACTCTCACTTGATTCTTAAGGTGGCTCATCAGGTAATGGGGGCTCCAACACATATAATTTCCTCTCAAACTATAGCACTATGTGAAAGTGATTTTACTACTCTTGGAAATTTTTTTAATTTCAGACATATTCTTTGTCTAATATTTATCATATTGAATTTGTGGTATTACCTCACATTTTTATATAAAATTAAACATTATAATATTAGTAATTTTTCTTAATTTCTAATTTAGGCATTAAAATTTTATTAATCTCAAATTTTTTTCACTATTTTATTAAAATTATAGTATCCACCAACTAATAGATTCGGTATAGATATCCACTTTAGAACCTATATTTATAGTATGATCTATGGAAATATGACCAGTCTAAGAGTTTAAGGCAGTATTTTTCTGATAAACTGAATTAAATCATAGATCCTAAATCTATTGAGTAGAGTCTCATCTGATATGAACCCTAAACTTTGATTATTTTAATAATTTCAACTAAAATTTCAAAAAACTAGTTGTGGATATTTATATGATGGAAATTTTCGTTAAATCAACACACCATTCATGTTAAAACTCGTTGATGGGAGTTTGAACCCACAATTAAGGTTTATAATCATCCCAAACTATGGTTTTATTTTACCTTAAGTGGAGGAAGTTATTATTAACTTAATATTTTAATAGTGGGTTTTTATAGTTTTTATTTTTCTTTGTGACTAAAATCCAATTATATTTAACATGCTTGTTTCTATGTGATCATGCTCACAACTTAACTATGCTTAAATAGAATTCATACATCACACATTTATTAATTTATATCTTGTAATGATTTTAAACTATCCTACTGTATTTTATAACAACTAAACATTCAAATTCTAATATAATTGACCATGGAAGGAAAAAAATAAGGATGTGATCATGAGTTATTTTGAACTGGTGGATCCATCGAGTGGATGATGGATTGACTGGGACCCTAGGGGAACTCATTGATCTATTCACCATCACATTTTACAACACCCATCAAACTACCATGAATTATTCTTGTTTGTTTCCAAGTCAGATCTTGACTCGCACCGCATCATAGAAAACTCCTCTGATCTTTATAATGTGTAGGTGAGGGGAAATCAGGATACGATATAAAATTTTTATCAGTCGAAATGTTAACACATGGTCCATTATATATTTATATGTAGATGTATGGTAAACATATCATCTAACAGGATATTCAACAAATAATTGTTAAAAATTTACACCATTAAAATAATTAAAATAAAATAAATAAAAACCAAACATGCATAGGTCAGTCTAGCTCATGATTAGTCAATATGAAATAAAATTTCATAATAGTAATTAAATATTTTAAATTTAACCTAAGGAAACTTTTAAAACGTTGATGTAGAATTAAAATATTTTTCTATAATAGTTAATATGTCCTATGGATATTGAAATATTCATAATAAATTCAATTTAAAAAATATTGGGATGATTTTTCATAATGTAATATAGACCTGAAGATAGTTATTTAGCCCTGATTAGTTGATTTTAGCCTAGACTGGGCTGCTCTAGGTTATTTCAACATTCCTTATAATTCTGAGGGTTGGTACCCCTCATGGAGCCCCTTTTATTTGTGTGTGCGGTGAGGCAGAGTAACACCCTATGTGGGTGCTGCCTTTAAAAGATAACTTTTTTAATGATTCCACCCATACCTTATGAGGCATATGTATCTTTCAATTGGATTCCCAATAAAAATTTTGGGATGTCTATAAAATACCTAAAATTAGTAGGAATAGGTTTAATTTTTATTTTTATCATTTTTTTGTATCCTAAAATATATGAAGATCTAAGATTGACTCTTGTTCACCAACAGACTCATCTCTGACCACCATTCTGAATGACCTCTACCGATGATAAATATAGATAATATTTTTTTTCAATTTTTCATTTATAAAAATCATTTTTATTTTTAAACTATCATTTATTGTCTATATTAACTTGGATCGATGCATCACTAGTTTCTTTTAGACAACATTGAATCCCTCTATATAAATTTTTGTGAATTTAATAGAAATTTTAACTTAAATTCTTACTCAATCACTCTAATGTCATTGAAGGAACTAAGTACACAGTAAAAGTGTTAAAATTAGTAAATGATAATAAAAATACACCAAATATATCTTAATAAACTTAATTTGATATAATAATACCAGATTAATGCCAAGGATCTCATTCAAATAATTTAATAATGGAGAATGAAATCGAAATGATACCTTGGAAGATAGCATGATCCCGATGTACTCTGATCATTTATGGATCATCATATCTCGAAGTTTCCAAGAAATTATCCATCTATATAATCTACACATGTCCTACAAATTTATTAGTTTTTCGTTCTTTGATATATAGGTGATTACATAGATAATCAAAGATGTTTAAGAAGTACAATTGATCGCCAAGAATGATTTTTAACCGGATCATGAAATAATTTTTATCTGATCACCTTTAAACCTTATAATATCTCCACAAAATCATTATAAAAGGTAGGATATGTTAGGGGATCTCCAAATGCATCTCATGAATAGTCTCTCCACAAAAATGGGTTAACCCCATCTAAATACTGTGTTTTAGTTTCTTAATGTGCACGTAAGACCTTTAGGAAACTAAACCTTTTATATTTAAACCAAAATCGATTAAATTAACTGATTTAACTTTTCATTACCACCATAAAATTTAATAACATAATTTGAACATCAAAACCATGCTATGTGATTAAAACCTGAGTCATTAACTCAGCTCATCTCTTACATAATTATTTAACTAACCCTAGATATTTAATTTTTTTTTGTAAAATAATATTTTCTCATTTTTGAATTTTATTAATGAATAACCTATGAATAACTTGATAAATAAATTAAATTCTCATTATTCTAAATTTGAATAATTTAATTTAATTAATTTACATGTGATCTATCATACTAATATTTTCATCTACTCACACACATAAGGCCCAATTCATCCTAAACTCCAATTCATTCGAATTAGTGTAAATTCTAGATTTGATTTGTGTGTGAACCTCTATGACCTTATCTTGATTATATTGAATCATATTCATATAACAAGAGAGATATTTAGAAACAAATAATGATCCTTAAGGATATAAATATATTTCATAGTTATGACAATTTCCTATGAACACACAATGTGTAACATAATTTATTTGTCTCGAAAAATCTCATTAAGTATGATTCATAAATTGTGTCATTATCCTTTAATGATTTATTTATATTTTTTTATTATACTGGATGGACGTTAATTTGTATACCATATCCATGGATTTAGATAAGTCACTACCATCCCAGTCAATTGGACAAATATATGTTCTACTTTTTAGAAGCTACAAATCCTATCTTGATCATTCAATTAATGTTACACCACTAATGATGAACCCAATGAAAGATCCAAATACAAAACATATGTGACATGGTTTCTATATTTCATCAAATTATTCCATCAAGTGATAAAAATTGATAATGATATCAATTCAAGTGAAAAATATATATGTTTTCAAATTGGAACAACCAATGACACTCAAAACATGTGGTTTATCAATTAGTGGGTATGTCCACATGATATCATGCACATAAGACCACCAATTGAGAACTTCATGAGAATAAGTTTTAATACTTAAGATCCCCCAACACATGATAGTCAGAGATAATTTTGTTCCCAAAAGTTTGATGTGTCTAAACCATAAGATATATTTTTAAGATTACAATCATTGTATCTCAATTTTAACATTATATCTGAGAACTTTTATAAATTTTTTATATGATAAATAATCCATGTAAATTAACATGTAAATAGTGTATGAAGAATTAATAACACTATAATGGCAACAATATATAATGAATAACTCTCTATATACTTGATATGATAATTTAAAATTATTGTTCGAGTTTGGTTTAGGGAACCCACTTTTACAACATCATAGTCCATGAAAAATTATATAAAATATTTAGAAAAACATGTATTTTTTTAAATATCTTTCCCATTGAACATAATATTTATTTAGTGTAATATGTTGAAAAGGAAAATAATTATTTTTCGGTAACATATCACGTGAGAGAGAAATTAGTTATGTTAAGCTAGTGTCACTCTATCAATTTCCAACATTCAAATTATATTTCTTCATTACATATGACATTGTAATATATTTAGTAAAATTAGAATCCAATGACATATTTTAACAACCCTTTAACTTATCAAATATATTTTTACAATAAAAAAGTTCATATTCATATGCCATTTTCATATCATCAATTTAATATTCATCATTATTTATTGTTGTGATCATATCTGATGATCCAAAAACCATAGTATTATTGCAGTCACTAGTTACATTAAGTTATTTCGTATGTTTAGTCCATTATTTATAACTTTGATCTATTCCATGGAAAATCTAGTGTTTAATAAAACCATACACACAAATTCATCTTCAATAAAAATGTTAATATAGACAAATTATTTGAGAAGGTTCATTTTCATGCTTTTTTGTAAACTTAATGAAAACTTTAGCCCCATCCCATACTCTTTTAGAATAATATTTTCATCCACAAATTATTAAATCAAATATATCGTATTTGGTTTAAAAATATTAATATTTAATAATAAATAAATAAATACACAAAAATTGTGCATATAATGTATCAATTTTTACATGCATAAATTATAGAGTTTAATTTAAAAAAAATATTAAATTACAATACATACATATATAAATTATATAAAATAATAGATAAAAATACTATGTTTTAAAATTTAATGAAAAATATATTTTTTTATAGCCAATGGATCATATAACTACACTGATGGGGGGATTATCCGTGTAGACTTATTTTTACAATTTATTCTTTCACTAGAAATAAACCCATATAACCTTTTAATATTTGATCCTAACACTTGTATAATTTATTTATAGCCTTTCATGAAAATATATAAAATAAAGAGAATATGTAACACATAAATTTTTACATGGTTTGACCACAATGTGTAAGCCTACTCCTTATTGCATCTAGTTATTATCATAGTTACAGATTTTACACTATAATCTTATCACTAAATTAAAATGGGTGGAGATGAATCACCCTTCACCTATAGTATCATGGTATCCTGTTGATACCATTACACACTATCTCACTGATCATACTTAGCATCCCCCTGATTACCATGAATTATGAAAAATGGGAAATATCACTTAATGCTTAGGATTGCTTCAATAAATTATGACTATCCTTCTCTCAATCTATCTAGATAAAAATACTTAATATGATCACTTTATTCAAGAAATAAAATTGTTGATAATAAGAATGATAGTAACAATTCACACTTTTTTATTGTATGTAAACACATCAATAGTTTTTTTTCTTCTTCTTCTATTAATATTTTAATATTGAGAAAAGAAATATTTTTTATATGCACTTAACCTTGGGATTAGCTTCTCAACACCCCCACACCTCTTCTCGACGTCTTCTGTTTTATATTTCTCAATATCCATATTATTTTCCTTCATGGAAATAAAATTCCATATATAACCACCTCATAAATTTTGCATAACTTTTTCATATACCTAAATTGGTATATAATAATATTTTTTGGGCTAGTAAAAGAAAAATTCTATGAAGGTGAATCTATTTTATTCATCCTCGATCCACATGAAAATATCACCAACCCAAAACATAAATCAGCCTCCCACACTCTAATGCATAATTCCACAAATTCCCTTTTTTCTTCATTGAGTAGAAAACAACATCAAAATTCAAAACTAAACTCAATATAGATAAAATAATTCTATCATACCCCCAATATGATGTAATTTTAGGTTTTATTTATGTTTTGAAAGTAGCAAGTTGAATTGTGGTTGGAATTTTGATGTAGGATGCACTAATAGTGTGAAATGTTATTCATGGTGTGAATGGTTATGAGTAGATTTTATATAAATATAGAAGTGATCATTCACAATGTGAATGGTTTTTAACATTTTTAATGGTATCTATGATATTTTTGGGCCAAATAATCTTGGATTTTGGCATATGGTGAATCCCAAAGATTCAAAATTTGAATTCCTAAATCACAAAATGAATTATGTTAGGTCTATCCACATTTATTATTTCCATTTCTCTTCTGGTTCTCATTTTTCTTTCTCTTTTCTTCATCAAACTCTAGGTTCTCCCTGGGTGATTTTGTATGTTCTCTTCAATTTGGAGTCCAAACTCATCGGATCATTGAGCATTGAACCTTGGGAATAGAATTCAAGAGTCTACTTCCTCATTTCCATCTAGTTCTTATTTCTTTTGGAATAAACCCTAGATCTGGGTTTCAATATTAGAACTTTGAGATCATATGGGTGTTTATGTGTTCTTCTTGAGTTTTATAAATGAAAATAAGGTGAAAATCTAATATATATATTGGTCATTTTGAATTCCTTTGGAATTGGAGACATTTTGAGGAAGGTGTCTTCTCACCATTCAACTTATCTAGAATTAAAAGGATTTCATGTTTCTAAATAAATTCCTTCAACTTTGGAATATAGAATCCATGTTGAAACCCGGTTGAAAATTACTCTTATTTAGTTGATCTTTAAATCATGCGGTGTTGGTGACTCCCACAACATGTTTGATAAAATGATTTAATGGTTTTCCTATAAACAAAAAATGGTTTTTGGGTGTAAAAACATATAAAAATCATAGATGTGGAATATGTTTATATTGATCATTGTGAATTCCTTTGGAATTGGAGACATTTTGAGGTAGGTGTCTTCTCCCCTATCAACTTTATCTAGAATTAAAAGTCTATATTGTTCCTAAATAAATTCCTTCAATAATGGAATACAGAATCCATGTCGAAACTTGGTTGAAAATTACTCTTATCAGTTGATCTTGAAATCATACGTTGTAGGTGATTCCCACAATATGTTTGATAAAATGATTTAATGGTTTTCCTTAAAACAAAAAATGGGTGTTGGGTTTAAAAACTTAGCAAAATCATAGATGTGGAATATGTTTATATTTTCATTGTATAGGGCCTTACTAGTACAAAATTGGCACTTGGTGGAAAACTCAAGGGATGAGAAGGTATATCACCAAGTGAAATATTGGTGAAGGATAGATCACTGCTCATGATTTTAGGAATTTTCATTCAGAAAGCATTTGTGTGTTTCTGAGAGAGAGATAGAACTTGAATTTTGGATTCCAAGTGGGTTTGAAAAATCTGTGGCAGTTGTTTTTCAACTGCATTTTTTATAAACTGCTTTGACATGTTTCCATATATTTTATAACTATGAGCTACCCTAATCCATTTTTAGTGGCATCTATGGGGAGTAATGTGGTTTTCCTATTTTTTATGATTACTCACCCCTTGTATATGCACTTTGGTTCATATTTAGATGTTGTTTTATATGATATATAACATAGGTATATTTTTTATTTCACTTATGGTGCATCTTGAAATAACTATTATGCATGTTGGAGGTGGGACATGGGACTTTTTCAAGTTCTAAGAGTTTAGATTGGTACCACCTTGGTGTCAATTTCTTGCTTATTTTTTGTAGTATTGTATTTTCTGGTTTACTATTTCCATTTTTACTCTCATTATTTATCATCTTATACTTTGATTTGTTAGTATACTTAGGAATCATTTATATAGTTGTATTAGGTTTATTTATTTTATGGTTGTTTGTGTGTGCATGAGTTTGTGTGTAAAAGTGTAAAATGTCCCCCCTCTTTCATTTTAAACCCTCGGTATTTATTTTCAACCTTTGGTGTTTGGGGACTGGCACCTAGGTTCAGTGGAATATCGAATCTTTCCAAGGTAATGGTTAGGGTCTGGTTGTTACACGTGTGATATTTAATGATCTCAATTGAAATCAATTACACTATTTTCATAACAAAAAATTAGAAAAAAAATTGGTATTATAATTATCATAAGTGTACAACACACCTCAAAAAAGTCATTTCAAGAAAATATATATCATATGAGACACTAATCTAGCTTCACTACTTGAATATCATATTATTTAAAGAACTAGAAAGCAATAATGCATTGTCCCATTGAAACATATGCATTATTCAGGAAAATAGAATAAATGCAATTCACCTTCATTAAGATCTACCTTATTTATTTTTATTGGTTGACAATATTGTTCTCATGATTAGGGGATCATAGATTATTTATGTTTCTTTAATCACATTTTTAATGTGATGTTTTAATATATAGAGAATTGATCTTTCATCACATTTTCTTTTTATTTGGAATATCATTATTCTAGGAAACATGGTTTTTGACTAAGTAAAATATCATACAACATATGATATTTTATTCTATAATATTTCTACCACTTACTGAAAACTTCATATAAGACGAAATTATCCATCATGAATCATAATTTCATTGGAGTAACAAAAGTAGCCTTCACATAGATCAATAATTATACAAGCAGAACAAATATTCAACACAGTCATGAATCATAGACATGTATATCAATTTACATTGACAAAATTCAGACACCTCCTTTGAAATAATTTATACACCTCTAATTTTTAAAAGTTGAGAAATTAAAATATCATTTGACCTGTTGAAATATCATATGTCATACGAGTTTTAACATTTCGAAAATTTGTCCTACTCAAATATCATATGCAGTAATATATCTCTTTCACATATGACAATTTCCTTTATTAATTTTCAACTCCACATAGGAAAAAATCTCTTACACAGCTCAAATTCAGTTATGAATAGGATAATTATCTTAAATAGTGAACAAAATATATTATCTGATGACCATATGATATTTTACTTAGCCATAAATTTTATGTGAAATTCATGAATTCCAGAACATCTCAAAATCTAACATAACTTCTTCAAAGCCTTTCCATCCACCTTTATCCATCTCATAGTCACTATAAATATCAATAAATATAGCTCAAAAACCTCAAATGATTCATAACCAAGGTAGAAAATAGATTCAAACCGATAAATTCTCCAAGGGAACTTCATATACGTATAATACAGCCTATGTTTTGGAAAGAATTAATTATTTTCTCTTAGTGCGTATTGATTACCTGGTGTGATCATTGGAATTTCATTGGATGATTTTATTTGAATAGTGTGTTGCACTAATGATTTATTTACTTGTGTGAATTGAGTGACATGCAAAATTAGTATTAAAATTATATAATGATTTTTCATGAAATGGTATGTGATGTGAAAACGTTATAAATGTTCTTAAACACTAAAATTATAAAACTTTGTGCATAATGTGATGGTGTAATGAGGAAAATTATAAAGTAATTTTTGAATATGATGTAATAATTATTGATGAAATAAATGATGCGAATTTGATGGTTAAAATTGTTGTTTTGATATTAAATTGGTATGTTGAAGTATTATTCACTGCTACATAAATTAATTTCAGGAGTGAAAGGATTTTAATGAATTGATTTGCTTTAATTTAATTATTTTGTGGTTCTTTTGGTATTTATATTGTATTTTAATTATTATTTCATTTATTGAAACTATAATTATACAAGGGATGAAGACATTAAATGAACTTAAAGCATTAAATATGAGTTTATGAAGGTTTTTATAATTAAAACATAAGGATTTGAATTGATGGTTTTTTATAGATGATGTATTTTTAATGTGGCAATGAGATAATAAATTCAGAAATGGTTTCTTGATGATCTTTTGATTGAGGAATTAGTTAAAGTGGTGTAAAATGGGGATTTCTATATGATTTATTCTTTTTTAAAATAGCATAATGATTCATAAAATTATGTTTCTAATTAAATGATATTTTCATGTATTTTTATAAGCATGACATATTGTTCTTGTTGGATGACTTGAGGTTGAAAGATAATGTGTTGTTCAAAAAATAAAGTTAATTTTGGAATATATAAATAGAAATAATACAAATTTGAATCATTTTTTATTATTAATAATATAAAAGAAATAAAAAATGAATATTAAATATAATACAAACTAATATTAATATATAAATATATAAATTTCTATATATATATATATGTATATATTTACACATATATTCATATATATAAACACCCATACATACCCAAAAACATATGCATATATATATTTTTACATAAAGAAACATATGAAACACAAACATTTATATAAATGTATATATATGTGTGTGTATATATACACAATCAACGATGTGAAGAATAACCGAAATAGGGAATAAACTAATACTATTATATACATATATAAATGTATATATCAAATACAGATAAGAAGACAAACCAATAAATCATGAAAACCAATGAAATATCAGTGAAGGAAGAACAACAAAAATAGGGATTATTTTATAGATAAAAAACAAACGAAAATAAAAAAACATGACCGATTGAGAGATCCTTAAAAACATGTTTTGAAAAGCATACATATGGTTTTTGGTGTTCAATTCATCCAAAATACTTTATAAAAGGTGATATGAAGATTTTAGTTCTATAAGAGATTTATCTAAAAGGAGCAATGCACTATTTGGAAATCTTTTAAAAATAAGAAAGAGGTTTTTATCAGTGCTAGTAGAAAAAAATAGATTCCCTTTATCAGTGATAAAAAAGCATTGAAAAATATCAACCTTTATCAGCTCTAACTTATATGCACTGATAAACTAGATATTTATCATCATTAAATTTTTCACTAATAAATACTAGTGAATATTAAAATTTCAAAATTACATTTATAAATTACACTAAATTGATAATTATGTAAAAAATGAATATTAAATATTAAAAAATTACATTATATAAAAATGAATAAATATTAAAAATGAAAAAAATATTAATTATATTAAATTTGTTAATAAATGTGTTAATATTAAGATAAATGTATTAATAATTGTATATGATAAATGCATTATTAATATTATTACAACTGGTCAAATATAGGAAATAAATACAATGAAACCCACACACACAACCCGGGTGGTTCGAACCCAAGGCCGCCCCCAACCACTACAAGAAGAAAACCACTAGAATGCACCATGTGAGGATCATATTATTAATATTAATAAAATGTATTAATAAAAATATTAATATCCTAATATTGTAGAAAATTGTTTAATATTATGATAAATGTTTTAATAATAATTTTATTGATAAAAATTACAAAAAATTTATTAATGATTAATGAGTAAACAATATTAATTATAATAAATGTATTAATAAATGTGTTAATATTATTAAAAATGTATTAATAAATGTGTAAAAATTATAATAAATTTGTTATAATAAATTTATTAATACTATCATAAATATATTATTAATAAAATATTTATTGGGGAAAGGGGAAGAACTGAAAAAACAAGTATCGAATATCATACCTTTGGTTTTAAGGCTTGATTCATCCAAAATATTCCACCAAAGGTGATATCATGATTTGAGTTCTTCAAGAGCTTGACCAGCAAGAAGCATCATAGTGGTCAGAGTTCTTTTAAAAAGACAAAAAAGGGTTATAACAGTATTAGCAGAAGAACACAAATACCCTTTATCAATGCTAAAAAATGTTGATAATTCTTAGTCTTTATCAACAATCACTTATATACACTGATAAATAATACATTTATCATCATAAAAGTTATCATTGATAAATACTACTGAGTATTAAAAATTATAAATTACATTTATAAATTACAATAAATTGTTATTTATGTAAAAACTGAATATTTAAAATTACAAGATTACTTTGTATAAAAATAAATAAATATTAAAAAAAATATTGTTTATATTAAATATATTAATAAATGTGGTAATATTAAAATAAATCTATTAATATAATGATAAATTTTTTATTAATATTATTACACCCGATCAAAGAGATAAAAATTGAAAAGAAAACCAGGCACACAATCAGGGAGGGTCAAACCCGATACCTCCCCCACCACTATAAGGGCATAACCACTAGATTGTTCCCCATGAGCCTCATAATATTAATATTATAAAAAATTATTTATTAATTTATTAATATTAGGATATTATAATAAATTTTTTAATATTATGATAACTGTTTTATTAATAATTGTATTGATAAAAATTACAAATAAATATTATTAATGATTAATGTATAATAAAAATTAATGAAATTAAATTTTTTAATAAATGTGTTAATGTTATGATAAATGTGTTAATAAATGTGTTATTATTATAACAAATGTATTGATATTTTCATGAATTTGTTATTAATAAAATATTTATTAGTAAAGGTGGAAGAACCTTAAAAACAAGTTTTAAATGTCATGCCTTTGGTTTGGGGTGTTGATTCGTCCAAAAATATTCTGCAAAAGGAGATAGAAAATTTTGAATTCTACAGGAGATTGATTGGAAAGGAGTGGAGCAATAACCAGGTTTATTTTAAAAAGAATAAAATATGTTTAATCAATACCAGTATAAAAAAACCAATACCATTTATTAGCGCTAAAAAATTGGTGATAAATCTCAAATTTTATCAGTGCTAACCTATATGCACAGATAAATAAAACTTTTATCAACACTAATGTTAGTACTAATAAATACTAGTGAATATTAAATATTAAAATATAAATTTAGAAATTATAATAAATTTATAATTATTTAAAAATAAATAATAAAAATTACAAAATTACTTTATATAAAAATGAAAACAATATTAATTATAATAAATGTATTAATAAATGTGTTTATATTAAGATAAATGTATTAATAAATGTATTATCAATTTTATCAAAACCATTCAATGATTGGGAACAAATACAAAGGAAACAATGCACGCAGCCCAGTAGGCTTGAACTCTAGATCTCCCCCCACTACTACAAGGGCGGAACCAGTAAACTGCACTCATGGGGATCATATTATTAATATTATTATATTGTGATAAATTTATTAATATTATGAAAAATGTTTGATTAATAATTGTATTGATAGAAATTTTAAAAATATATTATTAATGATTAATGAATAAATAATATTAATTATATTGAATGTGTTAATATATGCATTAATATTTATAGTATTAGTAATAATCTATAACAGACTAGGGTTAGACCTTCAACTTGTTTACAACAAGCTTCAGTGAGCCACTTTTTATTAAACCAAAGAAAATCACTTTTTAGTTTTGGATGTGTAGAGGTGAACCCATGACATGAATTGTAGGCTCAAATGATATTAATGCTTGATACAACATGGATCATAGGCCCAGTCATCAATGATCATTACAACATGGCTTGTAATCCCTAACTCATAGGTCAATGGTAGGCCAACATTGTGTCCCATCTCATCATTCAGTCGTTTATGCCTACACCACTGGAGGTTGCTGACAGCCTGCTTCACCCCTACCACCCCAAGCACAACACCCCCGATGTTTCCACACACCATCGCCCCCATGATCCCACACCACCAATGTTTCCCCATCGTAGTACCGTGGGCCTGCGCGCCTCCAACATCGTAGCCCCCGCCTGTCGCGACCTTTTTCCTTCCACCCATATAACTGCTCCCCTGATGAGACCCTCCCTATCGTCACATCTGGCATCAACATGTTGGGTTTCTCTTCTCCCCAAATTTAATAGGGGGTCATAGACAGTTGATGTCGGACGCCACGACCTCAGATGCAGTTGACGGTTCCCGTTCCACTTGTATGGACACAAATTTAAAAAAGAAGTATAGGTTATGAGGAAATTGGTCACACAACAAGATTGGTTGTAGCCCTTCTTCCAATGTTAGGCAGTGTATTTTGAATTTCCATGTGCATAATATGCATAGTGTTTAAGTGTGACGAGACCTGAGTCCAAGCTAGTTCCCATGGAGAGTGACAAGTACAACCAGCGAGTTCCACTCAGATAAATGTATTATAATAAATGTATTAATGTTATCATAAATTTTTTATTAATAAAATATTTATTTGTAAAATGGGATGAACTAAAAAAAGTATTAAATGTCATACTTATGGATTTGGGCAGTTGACTCATTGAAAATATTGCACAAAACGATATATTATTATTCAATTTATACAAGAGATTGATCGGCAAGGAGCAAAGAAACACCCGTTGTTATTTTAAAAATAAGAAAAAGGTTTTATCAGTTCTAGTAGAAAAACATTGATAGTTTTTATCATCAGTAAAGAATTGGAGATAAATATCATACTTTATCACTGCTAACTTATATGCACTAATAAATAAGACTTTTATTAGTAATAAATTTAGTGCTGATAAATACTAGTGAGTATTAAAAATTAAAAAACACTTTTACAAATAATAATAAATTTCTAAATATGAAAAATGAATTCTAAAAATTACAAAATTACTTAGTATGAAAATGAATATATATTAAAAATAAAAACAATATTATTTATATATTAAATATATCAATAAATGTGTTAATATTAAGATAAATGTATTAGTAAATGTATTAATATTATGATAAATTTATTATTAATATTATTACAAATTGTCAAAATCGGAAAGAACACTACTGCATAATAGGCACTTAACAGTGCTAAAAATGGCCTTTATCAGCACTAGAGATGCACAGACTACCAAAATGAGATTAAAATCCATTGTATTTTATTAACTCTAAAAACAATTATAAAGGGGTCATTTATCAGAACTTTCTTAGCATTGATAAAGGGTCACTATATCAGCTCTTTTATTTAGCACCGATAAAGGGTACCTTTATCGGCATTTTAAATGCACCTATAAAGGACCAATTTATCAATTCTTTTAAAAGCACTGATAAAGGATTATATTGAAGTGTGCTGTAATAAAACATTATAGAAGAAGTGCAGTGTGCTGTAACAGCACACCGCAGCACCATAAACACCACCATATATCAAAAAAATCTAGTGCCAATATATAATTTAAATGAAATGAAATTTACAACACAAATAAAAACAAAAAACTATATTATAGACATTTCATACATTGGTTTGTACAATTACCTAAGTGCAAATTATTACATATATTCAAAAACATCAATGTTATTTGTTCGTTGATCCTAACCCCAACTCATGAAATTTTTGAACAAACCACCCCTTCTCAATAAAAAGATCACACTTGTATAATAAAACAATTCTTATGTTAGTAATAATATAAAAAATAAATTAAATGAAAGTGTTGATTTTAAACTAAATTTTGATCCATACCAGGAACACTATTTATTGGATTAATTTGTGGTTGATTCTTACAAATCACATCATTTCTCCTTTGTATTCATGCATTATCTCTATGAAATGTTATTAAATAAGTATAAGATAAATCCCCATGGATGTATCCCAGTGGTTGAGTCATGTAGTAGTTTTTGGGAGGTCTCGGTTTGGAGCCTCCCCATACGCATTTAGGTAGGTTTTCATTTATTTATTTCCCCTCCCCTGACTGATATAATATAAATAATAATAAGATAAAAATAATAAGGTAATATATTAAGTAATATCAGATATAATGATGAGAAAAAATTATGGGCTCCTTTTCTTGGTTTTGGCGATGTGATGCACATTTTAAACTAAAATGACACTTATATATTGAAAAGATACACTTGAAGTCATACCAGTCACACTGTGCATCATATTGAGGTTTTTCTGATTCCTATACATCTCAAATGACTTATGGATCATTGTCCTAAAGTATCAAAACAATATACAGGTTTTTTCTTAGTTTTGATTATGTCACTTTTCTTTTTTAATAAAATGTCATTTCAAACGGGAAACATGCAGTTTGACTCATACTAATCACATAGTGTATAGGTTAGATGTGAGAACAATTTTTATACATCACAAATGACTTATGAATCGTTTTCCTAGATTATAAATTTATTTTGAGCATGTTTTATTGGTTTTCCGTGAATAGGGATTTTTGAACTCAAATGTCAATTTTAAACTGATAACAGATACATTGAATCATACTAGGAACATTATGTATCATATTGAGGTGATTTTAATTCATACACATCTCAAATTAATTATAAATCATTTTTGTAAAGTATCAATACAATTATAATGCGTTTTCTCGATTTTGACTAAGTCAGTTGTCCATTTTACTAAAATTGTTGTGGATTTTAAATAAAAAAAGATTCACTTGGAGTCATTACGGCCACACCATCTATTGGATTAAGGTGAAGATGATTCAAACACATACCAAATGACTTATGGATCATTTTACTAAAGTATCAAAACAATCTGAAAACGTTTTCTTGATTTTGAGTACGTTACATTTTATTTTTTACTAAAATGTCATTTTAAACTGGAAACAAGAACGTTGATTCATATCAATCACATCGTGCATATTTTTGTCATGAAACCTATTCATACACATATAAAATGATTTATTAACCAATTTTCTAAATTATCATGAAAATACAAACGTGTTTGATTAGTTCTTAGTGAGTGACACTTTTTGAACTAAAATGTCAATTTTAAATCGATAACGGATGCACTGAGTCATGAAAATCATGTATCAAATTGAGTTGAGGATAATTTTTACATGTAAAAAATGACTTATGTGTAATTTTTGTAAAGTATCAAAATAATTTGAATGTGTTTTCTTGGTTTTCATTCGGTCAATTGTCCATTTTACTAAAATTGATGTCAATTTTAAATAAAATGACGCACTTTGAGTCATATTGGTCACACCTTGTGTTGGATTGAGGGGAGGAAAATTACAACATGTATCAAATTAATTATGAAACATTTTACTAAATTCTAAAAATAATATAAATGTATTTTCTCAGTTGGGTGTACATCACTTGTCTTTTTTACTAAAATGTCATTTTAAACTGGAAACACACACTTTGACTCATACCGATCACATTGTGTATCGGTTTAAAGTGAAACTAATTCATAAATGTAAAAAGTTACTTATATGTCATTTTCCTAAATTATTAAAAAAATTGATCATGTTTGATTAGTTTTCATTGAGTGATACATTCTGAACTAAAATGTTAATTTTAAACTGATAACAGATACTTTGAGTCATACTGGGAACATCGTGTATCGTATTGAGGTGAAGATGATTCATAAATGTCAAAAATGACTTATGGATCATTTAATTAATGTATAAGAACAATATAATTGAATTTTCTTGGTTTTGAGTAGGTCAGTTGTCCATTTTACTATAATTGAAGTCTATTTTAAATAAAAGTATGCACTTTGGGTCATAGCGATCACACTGTATGTCGGATTGATGTGAGGATGATTCATACACATATATAATGACTTATGGATTATTTTATGAACGTATCAAAATAATTTATTTTATTTCATTGGTTTTGAGAACTTCACTTTTATTTTTTACTAAAATGTCATTTTAAACTGGAAACATGCACTTTAACTCATATTGATTACATTGTGTATCGGTTTGACATGGGACCAATTCATATATACCAAAAATGACTTATGAATTGTTTTCTTAAATTCTCATTAAAATCCTAGTGTATTTTTTCAGTTTTTAGTGAGTGAAAATTTTTGAACTAAAATGTCAATTTTAAACTGATAACGAACCCTTTGAGTCATATCGGGCTAATTGTGAATCAGATTGAGGTGCAGCTGATTTATACACATCAAAAATGACTTATGAATCTTTTTTGTAATGTATCAAAATAATATGAATGTTCCTTCTCAGTTTTGAGTAGGTAATTTATCTTTTATACTAAATTTTATATCAATTTTAAATAAAAAGACACACTTGGAGTCATACAGGTGGAACTATGCATTATATTGAGCTGAGGATGATTCTTACATGTCTAGAATGACATATGAATCGTTTTCATTAAGTATCAAAACAATATGAATGTGTTTTCTCAGTTTTGAGTATGTCACATGTCTTTTTTACTAAAACTACATTTTAAACTAGAAACACACACTTTGAATCATACCAATCACATCATGATTTGGTTTGATGTGAGACCTATCTCTACATGTCACAAATTTCAAATGAATCATTATCCTAAATTATCGAGAATATCTTAGTGTGTTTTCTCTATTTTCAATGAGTGACATTGTTTGATATAAAATGTCAATTTTAAACTGATAATGGACACATTGAGTCATATTGGGAACATCGGGTATCAAATTGAGGTGTTACTGATTATTAAATGTCACAAATGACTTATGGATAATTTTTCTAATGTATCAATACTATCTAAATATTTTTCTTAGTTTTGAGTATGTAAGTTGTATTTTTTACTAAAATTAATTTCAATTTTTAAAAAAAAATCACATGGCGTCACACCAATCACATTGTGTGTCTAATTGAGGTATGGATGATTCATACAGGTCCTAAAGTCTCAAAACCATTCTTACTTCCAATTTTACAATGATCTCCAATTCATTTTTTTGTTGAACTTCCAACTCTGTATATTGACTCGATTTTCTTATCCAAAAAACCTTTCACGTTGTTGAAATTCATAAGAGTAGAGGAAGATCATGTCTCTATTATATCGTAATAAGCCACCATAATGACCATGTGATCTTACTCTACTCTTCTATATTTTAATGAGAACGTTTTTTTGGCTATGAACATCGAATCAATATGACATTCCAAAATATCAATGAAAAAAACTAAATAAGTATTTGATACAAATGATAATGAAGTTATTTTAAAAATAGTAGATTATATGATGAAAAATTTAATTAAATAAGTAGTAGGGATTCAAATTTTCATGATGGTTGATTAATTCATGACGTAGTTCCTTATTGTCCTTATATCTGTTACATACTCAAAGTCCAGTCTCTCATGAGAATCAGTAGCTTCGAACAAACCTCCCCAACTCAAAAAAAAGAATCCACCTGTAAAACAAGGTCCTTAGTGTGAATTCTTATCTTCTATGAGCATCATACATTATTACAAGTCTATCTGACATCACTTTCAGATCATCAATCAATTGATCCAAATAGACATCAATACCATTATCATTTTTCTTTTTTCCTGATATAAGCATAGAAAACCTAATGTATTTTCACTTCATGCAAAATAATGGCAGAAATTTATAATTTACCAAAATAATGGTCCATGTACTATGGTTACTACTATGTACATCAAAAGTATTTATACCATATATATATAACGTAAAAATAAACTTTCTCTTATCATTTTTAAATTCAGGATACTCATAATCAATTTTATTACACAATGAAGAATTGTTTGAATGATGTAGGTTCCCATATTTAATTCGTCTATCTACATGCCATGTAAATTTTTTCATTGTTTCCTAACATCTATACAGTATTCTAAACAATGTAATTATTACAAATTAACATACAAATTTCAAAGGACTTCATTGAATTTTCTTGTATCAATTCACACCACACATAGGGAATTTTATGAATGATTCATATTCCTTGAGAAACAATGTGAAATCATTTAGACAAGCATGTATTTTATTTAGAGATCATACCCATTGAATATAGAACTCATTTAGAGTCATATGTTCGACATGGTAGTTTATTTTCTTCTAGTAGCATATCATTTGGGAGACCAATTGGTTCTATAAATATGGTGTCACTCCATCATATTCCATCTTTTAAATTATATAATTTCAATACAGCTTACAATGTTGTGTATTTTGTAAAACCAGTATACAATAGTCTCTTGGAATATCTATTTAGCTTTTAAGACAACTTTATACAATCACGAAGGTCATATTCAATTTCCATTTTCAATTATTTCATGCAACCTCCAATATCATTAACACTGGTATTCATATCAAATGATCCATAAACCACAGTATCATCCCAATAGGTGTGCACGTTCAGTTGTTTCCCATGCTTAGTGTAACGTTTATATATCTGATCTTTTTTTTTGAAACATCTAATGTTCTTCCTACTCTCCCAGACTAATTTTTCTTGAATAACAACAATGTAAACATAGAAAAAGTATATGATAAGGGTTATATGCATTCTATCTTGAAAACTTGATGAACTCTTTAACTCCATCTTCCTATTATCTTATCAAAATATAATCGTGCATCTATTTTTTATTCATATCCATCCTATTGGATTCATAAAATATTAATTTTTTCAGTAAATAAATAAATACTCCTGAGATATTCATTAGAAAAGGTGAATGTTATAGAAACATCTAATAAAGGAAACCCAATATTTGTTTGCATCAAATAATTTTAGTATTATTTTAATAAAATTGGTAATTGAATTTAAGAAAATAATTACTCCACTGTGGTAGGTGTTATCCTCTGAATTCATTCAAAGGTAAATGTTATGCATATCTTTCATGCTCATCAATTCATCTCCCAAAAATTTATCATTAAATTTTTTTATTTAACACACATCCTACATTTCTTGTGGACATTCATATATGTTTCTTGAAATACTCTAATAATTAGTCATCTATGGGATGACTACTGATTAGAGTAGTACAAGAAACATATATGAAATGGGGGATGAGTCTCAAGCAACAATATGCTATAACTATTTGGGAGATGAAACTAATGAAAATGATAGTTTACTATAAAAGATATGGGAGATGAGTGTCAAGATACAAATTAAAATTATAACTATTGTTTGACACACATCAAGTCTTACTTAAATCCCTTAAAAAATGAAAATATAATATAGGTAATTAATGAGTAATAAGAAACCCAAATATTGTATACAAGAATAATAAACTATCATTCAATCAACTAAAATATATAAAAATGTATTGATAAAACATTTTAATAAATAAAGATTTAATTAAAATACATGGATGGTAATATGAGATTCCAAGGGGTAGTACTAATACATGTAGACCAAAAAAGAGGAATACCTAAAAATAATTTCTATTATATAAGGATTTGATAACCTTCATTCTATTTTTCAGAACAGGTGATGTAAATATATAAGGAATGATTATATTTAATATTAATGTTATATCAATTATTTAAAAACATCTCATGACTCTTGGGATGTCATGTCTTCACACTAACCCATCCCAAGGATTCTAGGGAGGTCATCACATCAGATCTTCCCATCTAAAGGATTCAAGGGATGTTATATAATACACACTGACCCATCCTTGAGATTCTAGGGGGGTCAATAAAGATGTCATAATGAAATAATACTCCTCAACATAATATATGACAAACAAGGGAGAAAGACACACCAACCCTTACAAAATTTATATCATACTCACTAGCCTCTACTAAGATGGAATAACATCCATGAGGTAGCATTTTCTCATTAGACTACCTTTAACTCACTCAAAAATTTACGTGGAATCACAAAATTAACAGATCTATAAAACATCACTCACCATCTAAAGTCTCTACTACAAAAATATGAAAATAAATAGTTAGTTTAATACACCATGAAGAATCATCATAAGCTACCCAAACATCATCAATAAAATTGATACATACAAAATTATATAGAAAATGTAAAATGGGATGGAAATTTTACAATATAGTTAACTCCACTTTTTACACAATGAAAATAAAAATGGTTCATCCACACTTTCACATAAATAAAAAATTAGCTAAAAAATCCCCTACATTAATTCAAAAATGCAATCGAGAAGGAGATGCACGTATTGATTGGGAAGGAAGCTGATATGGCTCATAGTATAGGTGTTTCACACTATGAAAATTTCAAGCATCAATATGGATAATCTCTATGGCCCAATATCTAAAATGGATAACTCACCACACTCACAGTTGCAAAACATCCTCCACCAAAGCTAGAAATATTGATGTTTTACACCTCAATTTTGTTGGAACCAAGGTTGTTCTCCACTAGAAATTGAGTATGGTTTTTGTTTATTGACAATACTCACATGAAATATTAGGTATTTTGCATGTAATGGGGTCTTATAGTTTAATCTAACAATAATATTGAAGGTGGTGTCATTTTCTATTGTTTGCCAAATTTTTGGGCCTCAAAATCGAGATTTTTTTGGGAAAAGGAAGTATTTATGTGTAGGAGTCAACAGTATGTGTACCGCAAAGAATAGTTTGAGGAACAATGCTAGAAGTTGGTAAAGGGTAGGATTCTTCATAGTAGCGCTATACAGACCATGAAGCATGGTACACGAACTGATTAGGGAAATGATTCATGGGGAGTCTTGAGGTTCAAGGGAGGAAATAGTGAAAATATGGCTTGCATATGGGGGATGGAACATATTTCATGGAAATGAGGTGATGATTTGTAGAGTCACAAAGGGATTCATTCTCAGAAGAGATCATCTACCATGAAGGAATAAAGACGCTTTGTGGACCGTGTAGTGAAAAATGGTTTGCAGAGGAGCTCAATAAGTGGTGAAGGTTGTATCACATCGATTTTGTGGGTATCTCATATCATAGTAATTTTTGGATCTATTTTCTTTTATAAGGATTGTTAATCTCATCATTAGGGGTAGAATTTTAATTAGAAATTCAGGAGGAATTCAATGAATTGAAAAGTGGTTCACGGGAAGAAAAATCTGTGAAGGAGAAGAGGTTTTGAGGAGGATTCAATGAGAGAAGAAGTGGTCTGCAGAGATAGCCCATAGAAGGTGTTTTGTTGGGCACTACAACCCACAAAGGAAAATGGTTTGTGAAGTAGGTATGGTTCATGGAAGATGGTTCGTGGAAGATGGTTTATGGAGGAAGAGTTGGTCCGTGGAGAAGAAGTGGTATGTGAAGGTTGTATGCAGAGATGATAAGACTATGAGGTTTACAGAGGTAGTACGCAGAGGTGTTACATGAAGCACATGTGCTACGAAGTGCAATGCAGTTCATGGAGGAAGCAAGAAAATTCGCAGAGGAACAGTTCGCGAACAATCAGTGTGCAGAAAATTGGATTACATCTATGGTTAAAAGTGGGACATAATCAGAGAATCTATATGCATTTAATGATTTATGCTTTAATTAATATTAAGGGACCTACATGTACATGAACCGTGTTTGGATTTCTCCTTAGGCGGTGAGCTAGGGGGAGTCTACAGAAGTGTTCTAAAAGATATAGTGAGTTATCCCTAATATATTGTAAAGGATGTGTGCCTACCATGGAGTTACTATGCCGAAACTTTTTTACTTCACAACTAGTGATGTTTAGTAGATTTATGTATTACCAACACACTGTTGGAAGATGCTCCTTAGAATATACCTTATTAGTGAACCAAGTAAAATCATTGTGTTGACTATTTTCATGTGATTTTTTGTTTAGTTCTCTTTCTCATAAGACAGGTTTAAGAGGTTCCATCCAATGTGGGAACAAGATCTGTCACTTTTGAAGAAAAATTTGACACTCTGAATCTCCTCTCCCCCATCAGGGAGTTTTGGGGTCCTTCAAGTGGTATCATAGGGTACATGTTACTGGTGTTAAATCTATCCTTCATTTTTGTCATGGAGAATACATATAATGTTAAGGGAGTTCCCCATTTTGATGGAAGTAACATTCAAATATGAAATAACAGGATGATATCACATCTAAGATCTCTTGGAATGGAATTCCTTATTTCTACATCACAAGGAATGCGGTTCACTGATCCAATAGGGTTCTCTATGAGTGATACAGACAGAAATTTGTTTGATGAAGATGCTAAAGATAAAAACCCCTCACTGAAGATCGGACTGATCAAATCTATCTAAAGGTGATGAGCTAAACCTCATCCTAGTCTATGAGGAAAAATTTGGAAAATATATATGAAGGTGATAGCAAAGTGAGTGATTCCAAACTTCATGTTTTTCACAAGAGGTTTGATGATCTGAAGATTCATCCTGATGAAAATAAAAATAACGTTTTCAATCGAATTACTAAAGTTATAAGTGAAATTCAAATTCTTGATGATTAAATAAAAGAAATTGAAATTTTAAATAAACCCTTGAGAATACTTCCGTCGATTTATAATCCAAAAGTGTCAGCCCTTGTGGAAAGAGATATTTTGGAACATTCTTTCGATGATTTTCTGAGTTGTTTAGTAGCATATGAAATGTGCGTCAAACCAGAGGATGCAACAAGTCATGTTAGCAAGAAGATTTCATTCAAAGACATGAAAAAACATGAAATTTTAGGAGATTTTGTTAATTAAGTTAATGGGGAATGAGAACTTTTTTATCTCTTTTCCATGAAATTCAAGAGAGGAAAAGGGAGATTTAAAGGAAAGATACATTTGGCTTTCTTTAGTTGTGGTATAATTGACAATATTGCCTCTCGGTGCTCAAGTAGGTTTGATGATGAAGAATGTGAGACTTTAAACTCATCAGAGTCTCATAAATTGTTTTCTCAAAAGGGAGAATTCAAATCTAGAAATAAATCACAAAGAAATAGTTTTGTTTGCAAAGAAGATGGTGATGATAATGATCTCTTTGTGTAAGAATAACTAGAGTTTAAATCTAAAACTCAAGAATCTATGATGGCTATTGTTGAAAATTTAGAACCATCAAAATATAGATAAAGAGATGATAATTTATTGTTGACATTGATCTCAAGTTGCAACTTAAGGATGCTCTTGGAAATCTTGAAAATCAAAGAAATAGATGAAAAAACTGGTGATAAGTTGTGGAAGAATCATCAAAATATGTTGATCAGCTTGAATCTGAAATAGAAATACTGGGAGAAGTAGTGAAAGAATAATAAACAACCCTTCAAAGCACATAATTTGTAGTGGATCTTAGGCTCAAAATTAGAGAACATGCAAAGGTCATTAATGACCTTACATCCAGACTGGAGGAGAAGTCTAGGAATGTTGAGGGTATTAAAGAAGAAGTTGTTAATCTTAGGAGTAAACTTGAAAGTGAATAAAATTCAAAAGAAACAAAGAAGAAAATATTGTTTTGAAAATTCTCAGATGTTGAGCTATTATAGAGAGCTAAACAGGGTTCTGATGGAGTAGAAAAGGCTTTGAATGATCAAAGGTCCACATGCATTGGTAGAAGTAGAATAGGTTCTGATGATGAATCATCAAAAGCTGAATATAAGATAAACCTAAGCAAAGGGAAATAAAATTTTGAACAATTCACAAATTCAACAGAAGTCCCAAAAAGGAGAGATACAAATAAAACTAAGAGGAGATCTGAATCATATCCAAAAGTTTCCCAAAATGATAGGCAGTCAAACTATTTTTATATGGTAGGATATATGGGGGGGAAACATAAGTGAGAAAACATTTCCTCTTATGAAGTTTCAAT
Organism: Viscum album; assembly: GCA_963277665.1. Taxonomy (NCBI): domain Eukaryota; kingdom Viridiplantae; phylum Streptophyta; class Magnoliopsida; order Santalales; family Viscaceae; genus Viscum; species Viscum album. Next base: position 270,888,090 of record OY728131.1, read on the forward strand.
TATATGGATATCTAGTCCATGCCATGTCATACTGTAAAGAGTCAAAGATCTATTTGAATGGGTAAGATCTAGGAAGTCAACATTATATGGATATTGTTTTCATTATTATAAAATTGTCCACAAATATTTTTATTGCAGACAGAGGAAAGGAATGAACAATACATATAGAACTTAGAGACAATTCAATACTTGTCAACTAGATGGTGTTGATCTCACAAATAGATTTTCTCCTATGTAAGAAGAGTATGAGCATGATTTTAATGACCCATTACATCCCACAATCATGATATTGATTGCTTTAGTCCTAAACCGCACAGTTTTTATTTCCATAGGCTCTAACCCTCAGGAATCCTCTAGGAAAAGGCCCTATGATGGAATAAGTATCCACACCACCTTATAAAGGGGTGTTTTGTGCTCATACTCCTTTAATGTGGGATTTCCATAATCCACCTCCCTAGAAGGACCCAGCTTCCACCATGGCACATCAAATGGACACTGGCTCTGATACGATATGTAACGGACCAGTCTAGCCCACGGTCATGATATTGTCTGCTTTAGGCCTATCCCGCACGGTTTTTCTTTCCCTAGGATCTGACCTTGAGTTATGGAAAACCCACATAAATGGAGGAGGATCAAAAAACACCCCTCTATAAGGTGGTGTTGATACCTATATCATAATGAGGCTTTTCTCTATGGGTTTCCTAAGGTTCAGAACCCAGGGAATGAAAAATTGTGATAGTTATGCCTAAAGAGGACAATATCATGATTGTATGCTAGACTAGGTTGTATCAAAGTGGTATCAGAGGAGTTCTTTTCTTCATTGACTTAATATTTAGAGCATATAGACAGGGATGTAATGTAATGGTTAGTTGGTAATAATATGTTCCCTGGAGTAGCAAACTCGTGTACAGGGAAATGCTAAGTAACCTCGAATATTGCAATTTTCATGTTTTTCAATTGTTACAGTTGATTTGATTTCACTATTGGGTGACTCACTTGTATTGTGTTGTTATTATTGATATCATTGTGGTACTATTTTTATTGAAACCCAAGAAGATTAGGGTATTCCATCTCATTCATCATATAGGAACGTGCTAGAGAACACATGACATGCATTCTCATCATGCCATTTAGGGTGCATTTCTGATTTCATGTTGTTTTGATAGAAATTGTTCTAGGTATTCATGATGTTGTGATCGATTCCTTGATTGAATAACTAATATTTTGATAGGGTATTCTTAAATGTAATGTTTAATTTAGATGGATTCCAAACTTTGGTTCCTGAGGTGTTATGGTCCCTCTTGGATCGGAATTTGGTGGATCATGTTTGATCTTTAATCAAATTTTTTCAAGTTTTGATGTGAAAAACGGATGCCAAAATTTGATTTGAGGGTAGTATGGGCTTCCACGGGTTGGAATTTTTCATTCCTTGGAAAAAAAATTAGGTTTTTAAGGGTTCTAGAGAAGTTTTAGAGGCTTACTGTCTGGAAACCTTGACAACACTGTGTGTGATGTTATGAATACATGCCATGTGTTCTTCTATTCTAGAAGAAAAAACTTTTCTTAAGTCCACGCCATGTACTGTACGTACATGTCATGTAGTCTTTAAACCGTGTGACTGACTATGTGAGAAGAGAAACGGTGTTGATAAACATTGATAGAACACACCGTGTATAGGGATTACATGACGTATTGTAAAGAACGGTGTGTCCAGTCATGTAACCAAAGTCACGGGTGCATGAAACTTAGGTTGTACATGTTGTGTCTCATTCATGCATTCCGTGTAGATTCAATCATATATCTAACCGTGTGACCAACAACACGGGTGGATGGAACATAAGTAGTACACACCATTTCATGGGTCAACATGCTGTGTAGTGTTACCTAGGAGAGAACCGTGTAGTTATAGCCATGTAAAAGTACTTGGGTAGGAGAAAAAATAAAAGTACATGTCTTGTCATAGGAGGAACACGGTGTGTGTAGGGGTGTTACACAAGCTGCTTTGGAAGAGGTATGGGTCATGTTTAGTCTTAAAGGGAACATGATGTGTGGTAGTTATACCCGGCATGTAACCCTGTTTTGGAAAACTCGAACGCTCTCCTTCTCCTGTTTCATTATTAATATTCTAGGTTGTTTTCCTTGATAATATTGAACTAAGGTGTGTGCTTGAACTTGTAGATTCATGCCACCATGTTTTCCTCTGGTTTTATTCTAGGTATAGGGCGGTGACCAGACATCGGAAATGGAAAATCAAGGACTACTAGCAGATCCTCCTGTCATTCCTGTCTTGGAACCAATTGTATACCAGACGCATGTGCCGATACATAGTTTCGTGAAGACTTTATAAGGATGATGAAGACTTTTTAGGGATCACCAAATCCTACCCTGACTATGGTAGAGTTGACAAGGGTGTTCTAGCAGCAGCATCATCCCACTTTTTTAGGGGATGGAGGACCACAGGTTGCAGAGTAATGATTGAAGGCCATGCTTTCTATATTTTATCATTTAGATATTTCTACATAGATTAGGGTGAAGCTTGCTACGTACATGCTATGTGAATCTTCCAATAGATGGTGGTATGTTATCTCATAGGCAGGACTTCACCAAGATATGGCTTGGGAAATGTTCCAGAGGACCTTCTATGATTACCTCTACCCCAATATGTTGGAGGACGATAGATCCTAAGAGTTCATGCACTTAGAGTAGGGCATTATTTTAGTGATGGACTACTCTTCCCATTTTACAGAGCTTCAGTGCTTTACACATGTTCTGGGAGATGATGAGTTATCGTTGGCTAGGCAGTTTGAGGATGGTCTCGGGTATGACATCAGATCATAAGTGAATGTTTTCATGCTGACATTGGTGATGGATATAGTGAATTAGGTGATGATTACTGATGGAAATATGAGGAAGTTGGGAGCTGTGAGCCAGGATGGTTCTGCATCCAGGACTGGTACTCCTTCAACAGATAGTAGGAAGCACCGCATGGATCTTTCACAGGATGTTTCTTCAGGTCGCCATCTGTTATGATACCAGTGCAGGAATAGTGGTCATACAAGACTACATTGCCTGAAGAACCCCTTTGAGTGTTGATCTTGGGGAAATATGGGTCACCTTCATCATTGTTTCCAGATGTTCTCACCAACAACAGGTGATAAGGGTTCTGTTATGACTCCACATTTAGAAGAAGGACCACCAGTTTCTCATCAGTCAGGGAATTGGAGTTCGTTGGGCCATTCATACCGAGGAGGTGGTTCTAAACATGGTATTTCGGCTATAGGTATTCAGTGACAACAGGGTGGATTAACTCAGTGTAGTTAGGTAGGGTTGCAGGGCCACAGTACAGGTCAAACTTTTGTAGTGGAGCAGACCCAGTAGGAGTAGGATCCCAAAACCTCTACAGTTAGAGGTACGATTATAGTTGACTTAGTTTTATATTCTTCTCTTTTTGATATAGGTGTTTCCCATAGTTTTATATCTATTGCTATTGTGGAGAGCCTTGGGATCTGTGTCTTTACTTCTGATAATTTTATGATGATAGAAACTCTGTTGAAGATTAGGACGGCTCATTTATGTCAGTATAAGGAGTACCCTCTTGAGGTTGGTGGGTGTCAATTCTTATGGTACCTCTATGTCCCAGATATGACATGATTTGATTTAATTCTTGGAATGGAATAGTTGGTCTCATTTTAGACCTTTATTGACTACTATCATTGTAGGTTGAGTTTCAAATCACCAGAGGGCAGGTCTTTTTTACACAAGGGTGAGTGAGATGTTCAGGCGAGTAGAGTTGGACCTGAGCATCATGGGTTGGGAGGAATTTCATCCCAGATTTCTAGTTTATATCTAGATAAACAGGGGACTTCATATATGGACTTTCCTCCAATGTTGGATCATTTCATAGATGAATTTCTAGATGACTTTTCCGGTTTGCCTTCAGAGCATGATATATATTTATCTATTGAGTTTGTGCTAGGAGTGTCATTGGTTTCCATTCCTCATTATAGTATGGATACACCAGAGTTTGAGGAGCTCAAGAAGGAATTGGATGAGTTGAAGGAAAAGGGTTTCTTCCCACCTAGTACTTCTCATTAGGGCTTGTGTATTATTTTTTAGAAGAAGGCATATGGTACCCTCAGACTTTGTGTGGATTATAAGAAGTTGAACTAGTTGATGTTCAAGAACTGATATCCCTTACTGAGGATTGATGATCTCATTGATCATCTTCAAGGATACTAGGTGTTCTGAAATATTGAATTTAGATCTGGTTATCATCAGTTGCATGTTAGACCATGAGATATACCACTTATAGCCTTTCGGGGCAGGTATGGTCTATATGAGTATTTGGTTATGTCGTTCGGTCTCACAAATGTACTGGTAGTTTTCATGGAACTGATGAACTGAGGGTTATATCCTTACATTGATTCTATTTTGGTAGTCTTTATGGATGATATCTTGGTGTACTCTCACACTCGACACGATCGTGCCACCCATCTTGAGATCATTTTGAGTAAACTGAGAGTGCATCAGTTGTATTATACGCTCTCAAAATGCCACTTTTGGATGGACCATATTCATTTATTGGTCAATGTATATCATAGAAAATAGTATCAGTAGACCCAGAGAAAGTGAGAGATGTAGTTTCCAAGGAGCATCCAAAGAACTTCTTTGGGGTACAGAGTTTTTTGGGGTAGGCTTGTTACTATAGGAACTTTATAATTTACTTTTCACGCTTACCAGCACAATAGATGGGTCTGACTAAGAATGGTGTGAAGTACTTGTGGATAGATTCATATGATTCATCCTTTCAGGAGATGAAAGTGAAATTGACTTCAGCACCGATACTGATTTTTCTAGATCTGGGAATGAGTTGAACTATTTACTACGATAAATCAAGTATCGGCCCAGGAGTAGTGCTTATACAAGGGAAGGAGTCATTGAGTACGGGTCTCAACAGTTGAGGCCACATGTGAGGTACTACCAGATGCACAATCTTGAGTTATCTAGAATTGTGCATGAATTATTCTATTAGAGACATTATATTTGGGGGGATCATTTTGTGGTATTTACTTACCACAAAAGTATCAAGTATATCTTTACTTTGCGTGATCTGAATTTTAGACAGTGAAGGTGGGTTGAGTACCTTCGGTCTTTTGACTTTGAGTTGACCTAAACACCTGGTAAAGGAAACAAAGTGGCTGATGTGTTGAGCATGAGGACTCAGATACAGGAAGTTCAGGAGGCCAGTAGTGAATGGAAGCGTGTGGATCTATTCTCTGATATGCATTTGGAGGTTCACAACAGATAGGGGTAGACATTTATTTTTTCTATAGTTGTTACCTATACTCTTTTGGATCGAGTTTGAATGAGGTAGCTATCAGATTACGAAGGCCTAGTCCTATGGGAGAGTCTATTAGGAGAGGACCCTACTCTTGGTTGTACTATAGATAAGGATGAGGTTTTGCTTTTTTCATCGGTGCATATGGGTGTCAGTATACATACAAGAAAAGATTTTGAAATATTTCTATTCTGTAGTTGGGGTAGTTCATCTTGGTGTCACCAAGATGTGTCGAGATCTACACTGTCAGTATTGGTGGCCAGGTATAAAGAGGTATTTAGCTAGTTTTTTTGTGAGATGTTCGACATATCTGCAGGTGAAGGAAAATCATTAGCAACCAACTGGTCTTTTAAAGCAGTTACCCATTCCGGAGTGGAATTCGACTGATGTCATGATATATTTCTTGATGGGTATACGAAGGTTTCCTTGAGTGAATGGTGTGGTTTGGGTTGTTGTTGACAGACTCGCAAAGGATACACATTTGTTACCAATTAAGAAAACCATAGGTGTTGATGAACATGGAAGGTTGTACAACTGAGAGATTTTATGTTTTCACGGTGTTCTGCACTCTATCATTTCAGACAGGGTCACTTAATTATCTTCTTATATATGGCATGGACTACAGAGGGCTTTGGGAGCACATGTACTTCTGAGTACAACTTACCATCCCCAGACAGATGGCCAGTCCAAACATACGATTCAGGTCTTGGAGAACATGCTTCGAGCATGCATCTTGAATTTCAATGGGTATTTTGAGAGACACTTGCCCTTAGTGGATTTTTCCTATAATAACAGTTTCCAGGAAATTATTTAAATGGAAGATTATGAGGATTTTTAAGGTAGGCCATTCCGATCACCACTATGTTGGTTGAAGGCAGGATAGGTAGTTATTCTAGGACCTCATCTTTTCCAGGAGACCACTGAGTAGGTGGAGTTGATTTAAAAGAGTATAGCTACTACACAGTCTCACCAGAAATCTTATATTGATCGACGGAGATGAAATTTTGATTTCGAGGTCAGAGATTCGGTTTTCTTACGTGTCACACTGAGGTTGGGACATAGAAGGATTATGAGACAGGTGGAACTTTTACCGAGATACGTCAGGCCGTTTGAGGTTTTGTAGAGAGTTAGTCTGGTTTCCTATCAGTTGCAGTTGCCTCAGAGGTACCAGGCTATGTATGACATCATTCATTTTTCTTAGATACAACATTACATTTTGGACTTTTCTCACGTTTTTCAACTTGAGGAGGTTGAGTTGGAGGGGGATTCATCCTTTGAGGAGCACCATATTCAGATTATGGACTGCGGCACAAAGGTTCTTTGTGGCCAGTCTATTCCTCTGGTATGGGTGTAATGGTTGTATGAGTGAGTATAGGATGAGACTTTGGAGAGGGAGGCCAACGTATGATCCTAGTGGCCTGAGTTGTTTGAAGTTTCTTCTTCACCACCCTTGGAAGGGAAATTTGGGGACAAATTTCTTTAATGGGGAATTTTATAAGAAAATGAATCTTTATTTCAGCTATGGATCAGTATTTTGGGTTGTTTTTGAGGAAAAATGAAGAATTGGAAAATTTTATAAGTACGCATTTTGTACTGTTGAGTACACTTCGTGTACCCGGTTGCCGCATGTATCCATGTACTAGCCATGTAATGACCATGTACATGGCTATATAGGATACCTGGTAGACCACCTAAAGCCAGAGCCGATTGAGGCTAGTACACAGCATATACATTAAATAAACACGCCATGTACTTTTCTTTTTTAACTAGTCAATCGGTGTGGGGTCGCGCCTTATGTCTAGAAACATCTTCTTCTCCCCTCAGTTCATATAGGAGAGTGATGCATACCCGAATAACTTTGAGCTCCTCCCGGATCTCTATCTGATCTCTGATTGAGACACCACTCGGTGCGTTGTATTCCCACTGGTGAGTTCTCCCATTCCCTAGATCATGTCTTCCTGATTCCTTCTCTCTCATGAGTATTTTAAGGTTGGATGTTTTTTTTCATTTTTAGATCTACATCATTTTAGGCCGATTCAATGGCTGATATTCAAGAGTGTTCATCGTACAACATCAAGGTAGGTTGTTTGTGCCTTTATTTGATTATATTTGGAATATATATGCATAAAATGCCAAATACCCATGTTGGGGTATTAAATGTTTTTGGAATTTAACCCTTTTAATGCTTGTTATGTTTTTTTTATTGAGAAAGGGGTAATTTATTATTTATAAGGTTTTATACCTTGTTATGGGCTGCTCCATGGGTTCATTCCCTTAATTAATGGTTTATGGATGTTTGGTCTACAATTTCATGTTAGTATTTCTTTGTTAACATGCCTCATGTTGTTAGGATGGAGTTACTATTTATTTGAGATGCATGTGTCTCGCATTGTGAAAGTATGTCCAAGGGGAATTGACTATGAAAGATTCCCAGGGTAGGTTCATTTATGTATACTTGTGGTAATTTTGAGCCAGAGGTATTTACTGTGAGAGCTGTCCGGGGGTCATAGACCAGAGGGGTTAGACTATGAGAGCTACCTAGAGGGTCATTATTAAATGAATGTTGAACCCTAGGTCATTGACTGTGTGGGCTTCCAGGGGGTCATTATAATTTATTGTAGCTATGCAGACCAAGGGGTATTGACTATGAGAGCATCGTAGGTTGTCATTTGTAAATGATTAGTGTTATGTGGGACCAAAGAGGTTAGACTATGTGAGCTTTCCCAGAGGATCATTATTTATTTAATTGATGATATGTTGAATAGAGGGGTCAGACTGTGAGAACTTTCCCAGAGGGTTTCTTTTGAATGATTGAATGATTTTGATGAGTCTTTCAAGATAAAGCATGAGCTTGGACTCGGTCTTGCTTGTTTGTTTAGATAGTATCGTGAGATGCCTGGTTGTTATTATTATATAGGGGGATACCGAGCTTAGGCTATATCACATGGTTACATTATTCAATGGATAGAATAATTAATAAATTTAAATGAATGTAATTGGAAACTGTATGATTGTTTAATTTTGAGTACATCCTAGGTCATTGATTCATTTATACATATTTCATGTTATATATATCCAATGACAGTTAGGCATAGATATTTTGGTGGTTGTCTACTGGGATTCATCTCACACCCTATTTGAGTCATTATTTTGGACCCAAAAAGATTATAAGGTTGCAGGAATAGATAATGGAATGTTCCCTTCATCTTTAGGTACATGATTGTTATTGGAGCTGGAGAGCATGGGACCAAGTTGAGGTTTGTGATGCTGTTGGAGTTTACTACTTTTATATACTTTGGTTTTAGTGTTGTATTTTAATCATTTTGACTTTTTTGGATTCTTTCCTAGTCACATGTGACATGTATCATTTATATGTGCTTTAGTTGTTACATTATTATCAATATTACATTGTTTAATTTTGTTTTATGGTATTACTACTTCTGCTACTGTTTATTATTCATTATTCTGTTGTGTATACTCGTCCTATAAGGGCATAATTTCCCCAATGTCTTATAATATCCCTCGTTTCTATTCATCAGCCTTTGGAATTTGGGGAAATGCACTTAATATGTGACCAACTGGGTTCAGGACACCTTTGGGTGGCACCCAGAACTGGGAAGTTATAATGATGAACCCTTTCACATGGAAAATATATTTGAAATCTCATATCTATCCTTAATTCAATCTAATATTTCATGGAAGGAAGAGAAGAAAATTGAAAAAACCAATCTTATAGAAGTATCCCTCAATGCTACAAAGAGCAGCAGCACCATGATTCTTGATAGTAGATGCTCATCCCATATGATAAGAAATACATACCTATTAATGAATGTTATGAAAAGTTTTAATGGAACAATGATGTTTGGTAATAATGGTGCTTTAAAGATCAAAGAAAGTGGAAGTACTAAACTTGATAACAGTGAGCTATAGAAAAGTGATGTTCTCTATGTAGAAGATTTGTGTCACAATCTATTGAGTGTGAGTAAACTATGTGACTTGAAATTGATGATGACTCTTAATCGAAATCGGTGAACTATCAGAGAAAATATAGAGATTTCTCTTATGAAAGGATGCAGAACAAATGGAAACTTATATCAGGTTGATAGTAAAGAAAAAATTTTCTACATGATAGTTGAAGAATAAAATAACATGTGTCACCGAATATTGGGTGAAATTAATCAACAAGACATGGAAAATATATCTATGCTTAATATAGTCATGGATATCCCCATTCTGAAGTGTGAATAGGAAAAGACTTCTGATGCATGCATATGTGGGAAGTTATTTGGTAGTTCTTACAAATCTAAGAAGAAAAGGGCATCAAATATTCTTGATTTCATTCATATAGATATATGTGGTCTGATAAATGTTACTAGAACATGTGGATAAAGGTAATTTTTTCTTTTATTTGATTATTATAGTATAATGGATTGTGTGATGGTTATACATAGGAAACGTCAAGTGCTTGATTGCATGAAAATGTATCGCCAAATATCTAAGAATGATATTAGTCAGCCAATTAACGTTCTAAAATATGATAATGGAGGATAATACATATCCATTGAGTTTGAAATTTACCTGGAGAAATATGGAATACAACATGTGGTGGAATCTCAGATAAAACCATAGAAAAATATAGTGGTTGAGCACAAGAATCGATGGGTGAACAATATGGTCAGAAATATGATAATTGAGTGTTGTATCCCTCATCATTACTGGAAATAGGTTGTTCAATCTGCAGTGTATACTCAAAATCAAACATGGCTTTATATGGGGGAAACTAAGACACTGTATGAGTTGTTTTGTGGAAGGAATCCCTCTTTGAAGTATTTTATTGTTTTCAGAAGTAAAATTTTCATTCGAAACAGAGAATAAAATCAAGGGAAGTATTGTGATACTGAAGATGAAGGAATATTCCATAGATATTAAATGAATAGAAAATCCTACAAAAGTTTTAATAATATTCTTGGAAGAATTGTGGGAAGATGTGATTTTAAGATCATTGAAGATAAGGCAACAAATGACATAAGGGGATATTGTGATGATATGATTAAAGATATATAAGACAGTGGACATAGAAAAAATTAAAATGCAGAAGTAGAGGAAGGAGTGAAATCATTCAAAGATCACAAAATGATGTTGATTTAGAAGAAGAATCGAAAGAGGAAACAACAGATGAAGAAAATTCTTCTAAACCTCACAAGAGAAATAAAAGAGAAGAAATTGATCAATCCGACGTCATTGAGGATTAGATAGTACCCACACAGAAAATAATAATGAGTAATAATAAAAAATATGCATTCTTATTCATTGTGGAACCATCCACTTTTGATGGAGTTGAAAATGATGAATCATGGGTTAAAGCCAAGAATGAAGAGTTAGATCAGATCGACAAGAACCAAACATGGTATCTAATGAAGAGACCCAAAAATAACAATGTGATTAGTGTGAAATTTATTTTTTAAAGTAAATTCAAAGAGAATTGAAATGTGATTATAAATAAGGTGAAATTGGTGTGTAAAATCTATTCACATATTGAAGGTGTTGATGTTAAAGAAACATTTTCTCTTGTGGCTAGACTGGAGTCAATCAAACTTTTTCTCGCCATGGAAATTCAAAGAGAATACAAAGTGTATCAAATGGTTGTTAAAACAACTTTCCTAAATGGTATTCTTGAATAAGAAGTCTACATAGAACAACCAATGGTTTTTTCTACTTGGTAATGATGAAATGAAGGTTTACATATTAAAGAAGGCACTATATGGTCTGAAATAGGCACCACGATCATGGTACTCTTGGCTAGATTCTTATCTAAAGAATCTCTAATTTAAAAGAGGAGTGGATCAAAATATATATGTGAAGAATTATCATAAAGATCAGTTCATGGTACTGGTGTATATAGATGATATTATATTTTGTGGAAGAAGGTAGGGATAAGTGGATAAATTTTACAATCACCAGAAATAAGAATTTGAAATGTCTATAATTGGTGAACTCGCATACTTCTGGGGACTATAAGTAATTCAGAGGAAATACTATACTTTTATTTCTCAGGAAAAGTATGTAGGAGAGTTACTGAATAAATTCAATATGCATGAATCGAAACCAATTTTGACTCTAATTGCAGTTGGAACTAATCTTGGAAAGCATGAGGATGGGACTTCTATAGATTACACATTGTACAAAAGAATAATCAGAAGCTTACTATACATAACTGTAACAAATGAAATATTGTCATTGCAACTTGATTAGCATCTCATATTCAAAGTAATATAAAAATGAACATATAGAAACATTTAAATGAATCATGAGGTACATTCAAGGGACTCAAAATTATGGAATAACTTTGTTGGAGGAAGAAATAAGGAATTTTTAGCATTTTATGATACTGACTGGCCTGGAGATGTGGTGGATAGAAAATACAAAATTGGTGGAGCATTATTTATCAGAAAGAAATGTTTGGTCTAGTTGAGTAAGAAATTGAAAATACCTTCTCTCAGTACTTCTTAACTTGAGTATATATCTGCTACAAAGTCATGCACTCAACTACTTTAAATGTAGCAACAACTGACTAATATTGTGGATGAGGTGAAAAAACACAAGGTGATAAACTATGATAACAAGGGTATAATTAATCTTACAAAGAATTTTTTAATCATTCTTGTATGAAACACATTGAAATTAGATATAACTTTATCAAGGAAAAGGTTTAATAAGCTATAACACCCCATGATTTTATAGTACGTTATCTCATGAAAGTAATTCAATAGCTTGTGCTACACGCAACACCGAGTTCGAGTGCACCAGAACTTACCAAAATAGCCGTTAAAAAAGTGGTTATGAATAGTATTAACATCATTTTAAATCTTATATACTATAAATAATTTTAACACTGATATTATGTGTTTTTTAGACATAATATAAGAATGAAATCAATTTTTTAGATAAATGAAGTATTTTTCAAAAATGCAATTTTACCGCCTACTAATGGTGAATTTTTTTAAATGAAATATCTGACACTTTTATGTTAAATTTTACAAAATAATCTTCTCATTTAGAATTGGGACAAAAAACTTTAATTTGGATAATTTTTTGGTGTTTCTTTGATAACTAATATATTTTGATGAATAGTGAAAGATGAAAAATTTTAATTGAAAACAACTTTTTTAATCCAAATAATTTATGGTGATAAATTATAAATTTTAATGGTTTTTAAGTATAATTAAATTATATTTTTATCATTTAATTCAATGTTGTTTATTATAAGTTATTTTACATTTAAATTTGACATAAACACTTTTCAATCTTTTGATAGTTTTCACTTTTTAAAAAAATCATCTTTTGGTATTAACAATGAGAATTAATTTTAAATTAATAAATGAATCTTTTATGTTTTGAATTTGGTAAAATAGATATCATTTTGAATTCATAATCGTAAAATTAGCTTAGGGTGATTTTTTCATATTTTTCTGAAAACTTTCACTTTTTTGATGAATAGTGAAAACAATGCGTTTTTGTTTAAAATCAACATTTTATTTAAATAAATATTTATTTTATTTAAATTTATTTAAAGTAAAAATAGATAAATAGATCCTATATTAATTCAATGTAATTAATTGGAATTATTTTATAATAAAATTAGATGTATAAAATTTTATTGGATTTTTTTAACGTCTCATACCCACCTTCTAGGCATGTTAGCAAATTTGAATAAAACAAAATTTTACCGCATCTTTGAGTTGAATTTTAAAAATCCAAGAGACATGGTTTACATCAGTAAATAAATGTGATTCAATAAGATGAAAATAATTTTTGGTGAATATTAATTTTTGACTTTTATTTACCACGATTAAAAGTAAATAGGGTAATTAAAGGTAAAAATGATATTATAATTACACTAAAACATGTCATAATTCTATTGGATAAATCTCATTAGAACAAAAAACCATAGAAATAAAATAAGATCCTTTAGGTCCACTTGGATTAGATTAGGACATTTATGATTATTTTATTTAAAAAAGAGTTAAAAGTTTTATATTTGAAGAATATTAACTAAACCATTTTTAATATAGGGTTATACATAACATAAATTTGACCATAAATATTCATTGGAAATATAAAAAAAATTCTTCCATAATTCTATTTTATTTAAAAAAATTAGTGATTAAATAATTAAATTTATTTATGACACAATGATGATGCAGTAATTACATTCTTAATAAAATATTAAAATAATTGAAATTATAAATATATAAATAAATAAAATTTGATACTTTTGATGAATTCTAATAATTTTATAGGTTAATATGACATTTTAGTATTGATAATATAAATATTTGTCGAAGTGATATGGTGGTTATGACTTTCACAAAAACAAAATACCAAATACTGTCAAAATTGACATAAATTAGCTATAAATACAAAAACTATATTATTGGTTGTTATAATATTCCTAAAAATCTAAGGTTTGGAAAAAGGGATTAAATAATATTATATATGTCCTTAATTAACCACTTGAGGTTCTCTTTTAAGTTTAGAGTATGTTTATTGACAATATAGTGTAAGGATACAACAAGACACCGTAAAAGTTAAACAATTTAACTTAGAGATAAATCTATAAGATAAGGATAAAATGGTAACATAAAATTGTCTAAAACCTATTGGTTTAAAGGATTTTGAACCATAACCAACTAAGGCTATAAATATATTCATTTGGAACCATTATAAACCGAATATGATTGTATAACAAATTAATATTTTAATCGTTTCTTAAAGTGACCCTCACCCCTCTTATAAAAGGGAACTTCCCATTCTATCAAAATCACAACTCCATAGCCATTTGGCTCGGCCAAACCCTGCCCAAATATCCTCCCAACTTCCCTCACATAAACCTATATTCCTTACTTTTATCAGATAGTCAACCTAATGATCCTTTTTGATCAACTCAAAAAGAAAACACCTGAAGAAGAGGTAATAATTTCACCACCCTCTTTCAAGATCATTTCTTCTTCCACTTCCTCTTTTGTTTTTGTTTCCATACCAAAATAATAACATCAGTAACTCCTTCATACTATGATGTTATTATAAATATGGTACAACCATATTCATTATTCTATCCATCCTATAAATGTCAAAGTCACCATACGTGTGTACGTATGGCTTACCGTCTCCACGTCGTGGTGTAGTTTGTTGTTGAAACACTTAATTATTTGGATGGGTATAATAATGAGTATAAATAATTTAAATAATAAATATAACATGTTAATTATTCTATATATATGATATATCATCCAATTACATACGACTTCACCATCAATATAATGATATTTTCGCTCATGCGTATGTACAGATTAACATCTCCACAAACGCGGTGAGATTTATTCCCCATCGTAATAGTTCAAGAATAATTTTTATTTTATGATTAAAAATAATGTTTAAGAACTTAATATCATTCTGGATATGAATCAAATAAATCCTATCCATAACAAATAGGTCTTATGTAACCAAGCATATAAAGGAAAACAGATCAGTTAACATTTGAAACGATGATACTACTAAAATATTATTAACAAAGCAATATTAGAAGAACATATATGATATCATATTTATGTATGTTGTTATTTTATAATTTAATAACAATGATTTAACTATTATACATGAGTTTAATGTACCCTCTACCAAGGAAAAGTAGAAGGTAAGGGTAAATTCCTCAATCTCATTATTATCTGAGATTGTTTATGAGTAAGTATTTACTGGGACATATTTATCATAAATTTCCATATTTCATAAAAAAAATTCAAAAGGATTATTTTAAGGTTTTATACAAGGGTATATTTCACTATATCATCATTTTAAATGTTTTAAATATTTTATTTCTAAATCTTGTTAATTAATGTTGATGTTTTCAAACTAATTTTAAGGATTTATTTATATGGACATCATTATTTTCAAATGTTGATTCTTTTCAAAGTTTCAAAGTTGTATGGGACACTTTGATTCAAAAATTCCATTAAATTTTTTCCTTTCTAAATTATGTGACTTTTAAATGATTTAAAAAAAAGTGAGATATTTCTCTCAAATAGTTTTGATTTCATCTATGTAAAAATCCTTTGATGGATTTTACACTTGTTTGAAGTTGATTTATTATGATACAAATCTTCCATATTGTATTGAAGGTTTTGTGATATGTTTGACTATGGATGTGTTATTTTTATACCATTCATGGTTTTTGGATAAAGTATTAATAGTTATTATGCTAGTTTTAAGATGAATGTTTGTGTTATGTTTCAACCTGTCATATGAGGAATTCATTGGACTTAGTAAGTGAGTGGTGGAGCCCGCTATAGCTCCTCGATGCATAGGTAGGTCTCATGAGACAAACTGGTGTCTTGGCACATGGCCTTTAAAAAATATTATTTTTTTTCTTGGTACAAGTCCATGACTATGTGGTTATGAAGTCTCATATTATGCATTCCATCATTATGAAATTCGTTGTTGATATTTCATTTGATTATTTGACAAGTAAAATATCCATGTGAATATGTAAATGGAATTATTTTATTTATATGTTCCATATTATTATGAATTATATGTTTAAAATCATTATGTTTTAGTCTTATACATTGCCGTAAATGTTTATGCTTATTTATGAATGCTTCTGCTATTTTTTTATCCTTACTGATCATCTGAGCTCACCCCTTTCTATGTTATAACTTTCCTAGGATGTGAAGAAGTATATTATGACTGACATGAAGGGATAGTTTAAGGGATATGAATGTGTTCAATGGAGACAATGTTGTAGTATTTGTTTTATTTTATAATATAATGTAAAACATATATATGTATCTAGTACTTCCAAGGCTACTAAACTGATCGGTATTTCGAGATTTGATCCCTTTTGATCATGCAAATGTATTAAAATAATGCACCGACTCTGGGATTCTGGGGTCGGTGCATTATATAAGGCCTTATTAAAATGCATCATGTTGGAACTTGTGATCATGTGGATGACAAACCATCCAATATATTGTCAGAACATGTGTTCGAGAGGCATCGGTTGAACATTGATGCTCAACCACCTCCCAGTGCTTGAGAAGGTTGCAAGTAGTCCCTTCTCCCCTTCTGTGTTAACTATTTTTAATCTATTTGTGGAAGTGATGTAGGTTTATGGGGGAGATATAATCTGGGTGGAGTGTGTTTTAATCTCTATAGTGTATAAATACTAGTTCTTTGGGTTTATTGTCTATCACGAACCAGCCCGGGTCGACCCTGAACCGGTCACCTGAGCCAGTCCGTGGAAAGTCCCGAGGAGCGTTCTCGATCCCCCTGGGATGGCAACTAGTGTCGGGCATCAAGTTTTAATCGTCGGGAATGATTTAGCCCAAACAATCCTGGATCTGTAAAAGAGAAAAAAACAAACAAAACAGACAACACTAACAACAGAAATAAAACTACACAACAACCATACCTCCACGTGACCTCGCGGTCACCACCCAACTAAACACCAGCGTCACTCCATCACTGAGTGAATCAAATCAGGAAAACCTGAACACAAGGAACCTGCAACTGAAATGGTAAAAGATAGGCGTGAGTACAAAAAGTACTCAGTAGGTGAGCCCAACAAAAAATCACAAATCACTGCCAGTAAATAAAGAATCTACAAATTCCAAGTTTAAACTACAATGTATAAATGTATGATTTCATAATGTTTCACTTGAAAATCAAAACACAAGACATTACCCTTATTCTTTTTCAAAAGTTTAATTCCTTTCATTGGTGCCAAAATCATTCTAAAAGAGAAATAAGTGTTACATTTTCAAATTTTTACACAAAGAGAATAACAAATTTTCATTTGAAAACCATTTTCACAAAGTATAATAGTATAAGCTGTAAAGAACAACTAAGAGTAAACAAGCAAATAACATCAAGTAAACATGGGTGATCCTAAACATCCCTAGAAAACCCCTGGACGTACTCGGGTTTAGACTACCTGCCATTTTACACACACCAAAACCATTTCCAATCACACTTCAACATGTCTTGCACATTTCAAAAATAACTCATTTAGCCATATCACTAGAAAACCACACAATTAAGTCCAAGAATAATGCTTCCAGTGCAATGAAAGAATTAAACAGATTTCATTTTCAGCAGGTCATCGCACTAAGCATAACTATTTAATACTACTTTAAATTTACTGAAATTCAATATAAGGACAAGAAATAAATAAATTTTAAAGTTAATGGAAAGTGCAGTGGGAGAAAACCTACCTCGAAGTCACAAAGTGAACTCGACGACACAGCACACCTCGTGTAGGCGCGTACGCATGTGCAAGATGAAGAACGCAGCGTTGCGAAATTATCCCACCGACATGCTGCATCAAACACCAAAACATCAAAACATCAAACCACATATATAAAAATAAACTCAAATAGCAATCAGCCACAAAAGACTACCTTGGCGCAGATGCGCTCGACCGTCGAGGTCGCACGCCAGTTAATGGGGCGACGCGCACTGGAAGGGAGACCGTCGGAGGTCGCGCGCTGATTATCGGGTGTACCACTGCCCGACGCAAGATGGTGGCGGCTGGCTGGACCGCAGGAAGCCGGTACGCGGCCTGCCAAAGGTGTGGCGGAGCCAGTCGGAGCGCCAGAAAAGACTGCGGGACGCCGGCAGGCGGTGCCAGAGCGAAGTAGGGGTGCTGGCAGGGATGGGGAATGTCGGCGGGGTCACTGGAGCAGGGCAGGGGACGTCAGAACAGTGCCGGACAGTGGAGGCGAGTCGTGCGGGGGCCGAGGGGTGCGTCGGAGTGCTGGGAAAAAGCCAGAAGAGGCCTGGGGTGCTGCTGGAGCAGGTCAGAGGCTGCTGGCCAGTGGTCGGCTCGCCGGTAGGGTCAGCAGGGGCGCCAGAAGGGCCGGTAGTGGCACCGGAGGCCGCTGGCCGGCGACGGGGGCTCGCCGGTGGTGATGTTCAGAGGCGGGCTGGCCGGAGCAGGGGCTTGTCGGAAGGGGGGTCCGCCAGACGGGAGGTCGCCGCTAGGACAGGGGGGTCGGATGCGGTAGAGCGAAGCAAAGGGACGGGCCGCCAGACACCAGAGCGGAGCAGGGTGGCGGTCGGGAGCGGGGTCGGCGCGGCGAGCCGCGGGCACCGGTGGTCGCGTGAGGCCGGGGTGCGGTGGAGGGCACCGGGAAGAGGGAGCAGTGGGGTGCGAGGAGTGCCACAGCCCAGGAGGGTGAAAGTGGGGGGGGAAGGGTGTCGCGCTCTTCTAGGGTTAGGCTAGATTTTTTTATTTTTTTTTATTATAATAAAATAATGATAATAGAAATAAAATCTGAAATAAAATAATAAAATTTTCAATAAAATGATAATACCAATAATATTACAATAATAATAAGAGTAATAAAATTAACAATAATAAAGATAATATAAATAATTTTTTTAACAATAAAGATAATAATAAGAATAATAATAATAATAATGAAAATAATAATAATAATATAAATAATAATAATATCAATAATTTAATAATAATAAAATGTCAACATAAAATTTTTAATATTCAAAACGCCGGGTGAACACACGGTTACCCGGGCCGAACGTACGGTCACCGCTATCGATGTGGTGACCGTTCACCGGCGCGAAACTGCCAACACAATTAAACATTGATAACTTTAAACCGGGACCAAGAAAGAAGTAAAAATAAGGGCATCTGCGGTCCGGGTGTGACAATTCTCCCCACCACAGACACTTTCTACCCCCAGAAAGTCACCAAGCCAAAAGTCAGTCAAGATTCATGTCCATTCTCAAACGGAACTAAAGGAACCGAAGAGAATTGAGAATCTCCGGATGACGTTACTCTACACAGGTCACACCCGACCGATTCAAGATAAAACTGCGGTCCGAGGTTGAGGGGAGAACACGAAGGGGTTCTCCCCACCACAAGAACATAACTGGTTCGAAAAGTTAACACCCAAAACATAATACCACAAGGAGGTGGGTCCAATACGGGGACTCATAACCAATCAAAACTGACTCCTATAGCCCAATCAAAACAAAAACTCCGTCGAAACATTGAACCCTTGACTAGAGTCAACAACCTTCAAAACTAGGGAAACCCATGAAGAAAACCCAAGCATTCCCACAACGTCGTTTCTCCCAAAGACACTTACATCTCCAAACGAACACATTCATAACGAGGTCAATTCATGCAAGATCCAAACACACCTCTAAGAAAAACGCATGATTCAGAGAATTACAATTTATACGAAAAAACTGTTTGGATTACAATCGAACACGTTCACCCCATCTTCACGACGACACAATGAACCTACAACAACGCCAAAATTTTAACAGTGGAATAATGAGAACGCAAGGACTTCTAATGCTTTGTTGCCAACACCGAACACAAATCCCGACCCAAGGCTTCACACCCCCGGGAACTCCTGACTGTGCGCGAGCTTCACCCCGAGACCTGTGGCTGGGGATCTGATGGCTAAAGTATCTCCTGCCTCACAGTCAGGCACTGACAGTTTTCCGATCACAGAGTCCTCTTAAAGAGACTCTCCCTGTAAAACATCTCCAGATGATCCAGACACCTGCAATGATGACACGTCATTGAAGGGGTGTGACATGACGGCCTTGTATACCCTAAATGTCCATACTGATGGTACACCATTAGACGGTCTAACAAACTGAAAAACAGAGCCACTGCAGAGGACTCTCTGGAAACAGATCCATCTGACACACTCTACTCGTCAGATGGGAGACCTACACGAGCGACTGGATATGATGGATTTCCAACTCTTTGCGCTCTGGAGACTAACTCAGCTAAAACATCTTATGCACCAACTTCTCAAAAGTGATTCCCAAAAAAGGTAGGGATCTCTCCTTGATCTATGGACGAAGACACCCATTAAAGGGAGGAGTTTTCATCAGATCCTACGACGCTATCTCTGAAAAAGAGATACAATATCCTTGAAATTGTCAACACACGCTTTCACATCTGTTGGCTATGTCGAAAACACATGAGCTCTTCCACCTTCTTCATCTTCCTCTCTTCAAGTATAAACCTTCGGATGAAAATGACTTTAAAGAAATCCCACATTATCCCAGCTTTCTTTGATGGCGGGGCGAAAAACTCTCACTCGTCTAAAGCTGGACCCTCAAGCAAACTCAAAACAGCATGCTCTCAAACAGCGTTGAGAGTTCCCAGTGTTCTAAAGATACGCTCCACTTTTTCAAGCCATTCCACTACCTCTAACGGACACCGATCACCATGAAGAATAGGTTATGTCTGAGAGGGACCAAAAACGGGGCATGACTTATCAGAATCCTTAGGGACCTTTCTGGGCGGCATTTCCTGAGAAACATATGAAACACATAGCCAAAACCGATATCAATCGAAGCAACATCAATAAACCATCCTTATCCAAAACAACCAGCTCGAAAACCAACAAAACCCAAAATTCCCCTTTTCATTTTAGATTTCAAAACTACATCTTTTTTATTTTATTTTTTATTTCAAACCCGCTTTCTTTGAAGACCACTTTCCAAATACCAAATCCACTTATCAAACCAAAATCACTTTCCAAAATCATTTTCCTCTTTAAAAGCCAATTTAGAAAACAATGTCACGCCTTTAATTTCAAACACACCTAGGTAATCTCATGAACCACTGCACATTTCTTTATCCACTTTCATTAATATGCACCAACACGCACTTTCCACGCATCCTCTCACATGTGCAAACGTTTATAAGGAGTACCTGAGGTTTCACCCCAAATCACTCTCGACCAATTTCCAAGAAAACACCAGTTTTCCCAATCCAAAAGCATTCAGTTTTAAAACTCATTTCATAAATTTAAATTCATTTAAAAGAAATCAGTCCAATTTTCAAAAACCTTTTTTTCATTTCCAACAACGCACTTGCACCGACCAAAAAAAAAGCAGCACCCGAATTTGCATCAACCACTAGAGTGAGGAACTAGTAGTCACGCTCAACCTGGTGACATGGTAAAGGGCCATGTCCCAAGTAAGCGTCGACCACTAGGAGGAATTCAAACCGTGTACTCAGACTCCACATGTGTCACTACTCCATGTGAAATCACGATGAAACATCAGCTTTCCTCCATTGTCATCTCTCAGTCCAAGAAAAACCAGAAAGAGACAAGGACACAATTCCTGAACTACCCCTGGCCACTCGAGGTGCGGAACGGGCAAGGGTTTATGACATCCTTCCCGTACCTACCTCTCGAGTCCCGACAGTCCTAATCTCCACCTACCGGAAAACCCAAATAACAAGACCCTCCTATGATACCAAATGTGACAACTGGGTCCCGGTGACAGCACAACCACTCAGCCTTAACATGGTTGTCGGGTCCTGGCACACCAGGTACCACTAGTTCCCACGCAGACACATGGGGCCCACCCCAGGGTCCACCCACGTGCCTGAACGGGTCATCTGAATAATGATAGTCCCCATAGGCCAACACATGTACTTTCTAGTGTGCTTTGTCCTCACTCACACACATCCTGGGAAACTTCCCAGGAGGTCACCCATCCTGATCACTACTCCAGGCCAAACACGCTTAACTGTGGAGTTATAATCAGACAGGCTCCCAAAAAGAAAGGCGCACCTTGTTGACATGAGTCATATCATTTAGTAATTTAACACTTTATCATTTCGGGATGTTACATTGTCAATGGGGTGAATAGAGAAATTTGATGCAATTAATTAAATGCAACGAGATTGCAGGAGAATTGAGATGAAATTTGGAGAAATTCCATGGTTCAAATTGGGAGAATGATGAATGGGGAACTTATGGAAGAAATAAAATGTTATGATAAATGGATTTTCAATACATGGACATTTCAAGATATGAGAACCCAATTCATGTTTCCCCTCTTATTTTCTACACCGAGAATCGTTTACGTAGACATAGAGGGTTGGAAGATTTATTTCCCGCGTATCAAGTTTTGAGTGCGGCTGGTGATTCATTGAATTTGTCTGAAGATTTTCAACAAACCCAAAGTGTGAGATTATTGGATCCAAGATTGGCCTTTGAAAGAATTTGAGTATGGTGTGTGTTTGTGGACAATACTCACATGGAATATTAGAGAGTTTGCAAGGAAATGGATATTATAGTTCGAGGTGACAATAGAATTGAAGGTGGCGTCGTTTCCCGGTATTTTCAAAATTTTTGGGGCTCAAAATATGGAGCTTGTTTTTGGAAAAGGATTTCCATGTAGTAGTGAACATTACACAAATTGTGAAGCAAAGTTCACGGAACAACATTAAAAATTACCAAAGGGAACGAGTCCGTATACAAGCACTATACAAACTGTGAAGCGTAGTACGCAAACTGCGTATGGAAACAGTTCACAAGGAGGCTTGCGGTTCATTGGAGGAAAATGGTTCACAGAAGGCTTGCAGTATGTGGGATGGCTCGTCATTTGCGGAAACGAGGCGGTGATTTGTGGAGCTGTGAAGGGATTCATTCGTAGAAGAGATTGGCCGCCATGAAGGAACGGAGATGATACACGGACTCTGTAGTGAAAAACGATTGGCGGGGGAGTTCATTACGTATAGAAAGTTGTAACATGTTGATTGTTTGGGTATATCAGATTATCGGATTTTTCAGATCTATTTGCCTATATAAGGATCGATAATCCAATCATTAAGGAGATACTTTTGATTAGAAATAAGGAAGGAATTCAGTGATGTCCAGAGTGGTTCATGGGAAGACAACCCTGCAATGGAGAAGAGGTTCACGAGGATGATTCAATGAAAAAAGAAGTAGTTCGTGGAGACAGTCCAGAGAAGGGTTTTTATAGGGCACTATTGTCTACAAAGGTAAACGGTTTGCGATGTAGGGACCATTCATGGATGACAGTTTACAAAGGGGGGGTTGGTCCATGGAGAAGAATAGGTACATGGAGGTGGTACATGAAGGTGGTAATTCGATGCAGTTCGCAGAGGTGGTACATAGAGGGGGTACACAAAGTACATGTGCTACACAGTGCAACATAGTTCACAGAGGAAGCAGGCCAGTTCACGGAGGAACAGTCCGCGAACTATCAGTGTGTGGAAAGGTGGATTATATCTACAGTTTAAAAAGGGATTTCAACAGAGCATCTATCTATAGTTGAGGATGCATTCTTTTAATGAAGTTTAAGGTACCTATAATTCCATAAACTGTGTTTAGATTCCTCCCAAAGTAGTGAGCTAGGGAGATTCGATGAAAGTGTTTTGAGGGATGAAACGAGCTATCCCTAAAATATTGTGAAGGCAGTGTGCCTAAAACAGAGTGACTATGCCTAAACTTTTGTACTCCACAACTTGTGAAGTTTAGTGGATTTAGGTATGACCAACACATTGTCAGTGTATGCTCCTTGAACTAGCCCTTAGTGGAGAACTAAGTAAAATCATTGTGTTGACTCATTATTTGTGATTTTTTGTTTACTTCTATTTCTCATCATACAGGTTTAACATGTTCCTTCCAAAGTGGGAATAAGATCTGTCACTTTTGAAGAAGAATTTGACACTCTGATTCACCCCTCCCCTCTCAGGGTGTTTTTGGGTTCTTCAGAGATCCCCAAGAGAAAGTAAAGAAAGACTTATGTTTGAGAGAAAGTAGAGAAAGACTTATGTTTAAGCTTTGGATTCATTTGACCCTTGAATCGTTCAAGCATTGGATTGAAGCCTTGGAATTATTTGAGCATTGTTTTGAGCTTCAATTCACCAAAGAGGAGCATCAATAGAAGATGGCTTCCATGGAAAGCTTCAAAAATCGTGACGGGTTCATGACTGACAATGGTTTTTTAAATTGATCAAGAAAAATTTATCAATGCTTCCAAAATAGCGCTGATAATGATTTATTTTATTAGTGCTTATGTAATAACCTCTGATAAAAGTTATCTTTATCAGCATTAAAAAGACACTGATAAAGATTTCTTTTATAAGTGCTTATAACTTAAGCACTGATAAATGATTTATAATTATAATTTTAAATTAAAAAATTAGTAAATATATTATATATATATATTTAATAAATATATATAAATACAAATATAGTAAATATATTCTTCATTTAATTATATTTATTATAATATTATAATTATTTAAATATATAATTATTTATTTATAATTTGATAAATATTTTTATAAAATAATATTTACATCATTATAAATATTTATATAATTATATATATAATATATAATTAAAAATATATTAAATATAATCATTATTTAAATAAATTTATTATAAATTTAATAATTATTTTAATATATATAATTATTTATTTATAAATATATAAATATATTTTAAAAAATAATATTTATTTATTTATAATTATAAATGTATAAATGTATAAATATAGTAAATGTAAATTTGTAAATATATTTATATATAAATATTTTGTTACAAATTTTTTTAACATTATTAATGAATCTTAAGTGGATGCATGTTAAAAATGAGTGAAATTTAATAAATTAAAATTGTGTACACTAACAATATTGAAAAAATTGATAAGTTGTGTGCGTGTGCGTTGTATAAAAAAATGCATTGATTATGTATATGTGCACTCAATATAACATGCGTTTGATCTAGGTCAAATTGAAAAATCAAATGACATTCAATTATGTGAATTACTCTATGTAATTAGTTAGTATTTTTAATTCATATTAATTTTTAATTATTAACCATTATTCACTAAATATATGACTATTTAATGTAAAACATAAATATTTTGTATTATATAAATTATATTTTTATACATTCATATATATATATATATATATATTTAATATATACTATTTATTAACATTATCCAAAATTATCTAATTAATAAAATGTTTAATATTTTCTCAAATTACTTATTTTTAATTTTTTTGATTAATTTTCATTTTCTATATATCTATATATTTAAAATATACTATTTATTAGTATTTATAATTTATATATTGTATAATTAAATTATTCATTTTTATCAATAATTATTTTATTGATAAAAATTTTAATATTTTTTTAATAAACTCATTTTTTTATTTTTTTATTTTTTTTAATTATTTCATTTTATTCGATCCTTTATCAGAAATAATAATGATTCTTTTTTGAATGCTAAAAATAATGTGGTGATAAATGGTACCATTTTTCAGCGCTATAAATAAAGTGCTCATAAAGGGTACCCTCTATCATGGTGAAAAAAGTGTTGATAAAAGGGTATTTATTATCAGCGCTAAAACAAAAGTGCTGATAAAAGGTAAAACGTATCAGCGTTATTAAAAGGTTGTTTTATAATAGTGGAAATACAAAGAAAACCATGCACGCAGCGAGGGAGACTTGAACCCAAGACAAAACCACTAGACCACTCTATGTGAAGCTCATACTATTAATATTATGAAAAATTATTAATAAATGTATTTTTATTTTAATATTATAATAAATATTTTAATATTAAGATAAATGTTTTATTAATAATTGTATTGATAAAAATTACAAAAAAATATTATTAATGATTAACGAATAACAATATTATTTATATTAAATGTGCGAATAAATGCATTAATACTATGATAAATTCATTGATAAATGTGTTAATATTTTATTAAATGTACTAATTGATGTTTTAATATTATCATAAATGTATAATGAATAAAATATTTATTGGGAAAAGTGGAAAAACCTTAAAAACATTCTTTGAATAGCGTACCTTTGGTTTTTTGATGGGTCAATTCGTCAAAAATATTATAAATTAATATTAAAATTTACAAAATCACTGTATATAAAAATGAATAAATATTAAAAAGAAAACAATGTTAATTATATTAAATGTATTAATAAATGTGTTAATATTGAGATAAACATATTAATATATTGATAAATTTATTAATAATATTATTTCAACTGGTCAAAAACATGAAAGAAATAGAAATAAAATCACACACACAATGAGGGAGAGAGTGTCCTATTTCCGTTGACCGGAATATTTGAATTCATGTTGGGCAAGAAGGCATCGTCATATTCCGCCGTAGATGTTGTCGTTGCTGCCGCAGGCGTCCTATTTCCGTTGACCGGAATGCCATTGATGGTTTTCACTTTATAGAGAGAGCTATGTGGCTAGAAGGGGGAGGGAATCTCATAATCTAAAGCCGTGTTGGAAACGGCGGATGGGGTCCGAGGCTGGTAGCTTTATGTGCCAGAGATTCTTTCCTTCAACGTCTTCCTCCTGCCACTCATCTTTGGTATCCTCCCCATGAATTCCCTCACTGACACCGAAAATTACTTCTGAAGAGCTACAGGGAGCTCCCAGGCTGGTAGATTTGTGCGCCGAAGGGTGTAGCTCTTCAGAAGTAATTATCTGTGTCAGCGATGGAATTCGTGGGGATCACACCAAAGATGAGTGGCAGAAGGTAGACAGTGAAGGAAAGGATCTCTGACACAACGATCGTGGTGGAAGGATGAGAACGATGGAGGAAGAGGTTGGGAGGTGGTTTGATTCTGGGAGGGTGTGGTTTATATAGGCACCACACACATGAATGTACCTAATATAACACACCAATTATTACTCTTTATTTAATAAGTACCCATATTTACGTTTATTTATTTCTATCTAGGGCTAAAAAAATACAAAATCTGTGGAGGTTTATATTTAATATTTTAATATGAGTTTAAAAAATGAAGTTCCATCCATTCTGTATTTCAAATCACATTTTTTTTAAAAAATAAAAAAAAATACGATTAAAAAATAAATAAATTTTAAAAAAAATTACTATTATCACAGTGTTGTGAAATTGATCGAATGCCGATTGAAACCGTGAAGCATTTCGAAACCGAAAATGTAAGATCGATCGTAGGCGAAGCGCATCGTTGAGAAAGCAGATGTCGTATTTGCGTATGACGATGACAATGACAAATGGAAATACAAATACAAGATAAATACAAGAAGTAGAGAACAAAAATGTAGAGCCAACCATCCATCACACTTTCATTAATCATATCGATGTATTTATAGTGTACAAAGTATACCAAAGTTGTCATATGAAAGGTTGGGCACATGAAGGGTCTCATTGGGAATAAGAGTTAACATAATTATGACATTCATATTTAATGTTTCATAACACTCCCCCTTGAATGTCATAATTTCATGGAATCTTATATAATCTTCACTAAAAAAACCCTGTGGGAAAAATAAGTGAAGCCAAAGTAATTAATTTCCATATCATGCCGCCTCATTAAAAAACTTACCAGGAAAACCCAGTGGGAAAAACCTAATGAAGGGAAAAAGAGTGCAGCAATCCCAACTCCCCCTGACTATATCATTTAATTATGTCTTCAGGACATCAATTAATATTATTATTAAATTACGTCTTCAGGACATGGGAGGAAGACCAAAAATAATGAATGGTCTCATTGAAGATTATAACTCTTGGGGAAGGCCAACAATTGCCATTAATAATAGATATCCATAATAATGTATAACATTCCTTTGAATATCTTTTATGATGTATGATTGCCTCATTAAAAACCTCATCAAGGAAAAACCCTTCAGGGGAAAACACTTGATTAGGAAAAAGAGTACAATAACATCAAGTCCCCTGAGTGTTGCCTCATTAAAAACCTTATCAAGAAAACCCATTGGGAAAAACTTGACTAAGGGAAAAAGAGTACAACAATTGAATCTCCCATTCATAATGATCATCATTTATCACATAGAATGTCCATGATTAATTCAGAACTAAAACATTCAGTTTTGAATTTTGGAATAATAATTATTTATACCATTTAGATTTCAATGAACAAGGGAAGAACATTAACTTGCATCATAAAATGATTCATTGTTTTTTACAATATACATATGCACATGTACATGTATATCCTTCAGGGATTAATAAAATGTGCATTTATATTTAATCCTTCTGGGATAAGCATGTTCTTCATCAACCCCTAATGTATAAAATGTATCACTCTTGGAAGCAAGAGATTAAATGATTCATTAAGGGTAAAAACCATTCCAAAATTTAATATTTCATCTTCAGGATGATTAATACAAGGAACACTCTATGTAATTTCATGATCAAATAATTCATTGATTTCTCAAAAACTCTTCAAGAGTTTAGATGTTTTTTGAAACATCTTGAAATGATTCACACAAACCTTGAGATGATAAATTCAATTTATAATCTTCCTTAGCTTAATATGGATATATGAAATACTTCATATTCATTTCACCCCATAATTTATCATATTGGGTAAAACTTTCATAATTTTGAATATGCTTCATGCATTTCGAACCCTTCTGGGATTCATATAAATATCCAAATATACAAGGAAGAATATTTCTTATAATAAGATTATCAGTATTCAATAGTCTTGGAAGTTTGAAGAATCAATCCAAAACATTATATGTTGAACATTTCATAATTCCTTTAATAATTTTGGCCAATTATTGTGATTTCGACATCTGTCAAAATTCATTATCATCAATGAGTTTTGAAAGCATTCAAAGTGAATATATCATCAACAACATTTGATAGAGATCTCATAGTTTTTCTGGAACCAGTGTCACTTCAGGGACAATATCTAAAAATATGTTGTTGATATATTCATTTTCCTCTTCAAGGGAAATATATTTATTGCTTTATACTCACCGTGAACAATGATTTTATATAATCAGTTCAACCACACTTCAGGTGTGAATAATCAGACTATTGATTTTCAACACTTTACATTCATGTAGGTGTTGTGACCATCTTTTCCATGGTTCTGCAGGACCATATAATATATGATACTCAATATTTCTTTTAATCAACATGCATAGCATGCAATGTATACTCACCAGCAGCAAATAACACATGTGATCACTTAGTGGATGCATCTTTCATATAGATGGATCACATGGTAGGTGCATGCGCCCATATAGACTTCTTCATAAGTATATGGGAAATTTATTTCCATAATAGCTGCTAGTGATATAAATAATTTACCTCAAAAAATGGGTACCTCATGGTAAATTATCATACAGGGGGAATTCATAATGACTTAATGATAATAAATTCATTGATCATTTTGTAGACATGCATCTATTAAATAAATTCATCATTCTCCCCCTGATGGATGTCTACTATGTTATCAATAAATTGATGCTCGTGTATACTTGAATCAATATCTTTCATTATAATTAATACCAGATGGCCTAAATCATCATGTCATATATTTCAAGTGCCAGGATCAGTAAACTTATGGTTTACCATTATTGATTCTATTGTACATAACAAATTCTTTATAATCACTTTTATGAATGCTTGTTACTTATCAAGGTACCTCTTTTGTCTCCATATGATATTCATTTTCAAGAATACCGTTAGTATATCTCATTGAGACTTAACAAAGCATTAAGAATTTGTACTACCAAGTAGAAATATATTCGCTCTTTTGGAGTCGTTTATTAATTTTCACTACCAGTAAATTTACTTATATGAGCATATACTAACGCATATATGAGTTCTTTTGAAGCATTTAATCAAAATAATATTTTTCTTCAAGATCGACACATATAAGATCTTCAAGATCTTTTGTTGTGAAAACTCATATTTTTCGTTATAATTTCCACTTATGGTGGTTGATGAATTCATAATATAATCATAACGGGTTAGGCCCATCACCAAGTAGATTATTGTATAATTTAGAACTTCTGGCCAAAATATTTTGGAACTTCAGATCCAAATATTATTTTACAATACATCTACCTAGGATAGGATCCCCCACGTCTTTTGAAGCTGGTGAATGTTGTATTGAAAACTAATGTGGAAGAATCTTCTGGATTCATAACACATACCTTATCACCATCCAAAATTATAATTCATAAACAACATTCACTTTATCGAATGAAAGATAAATCATTTGATCAAACCTCATCAACTCTCAAATATTCATGATATCATAAATCATTAAAAAAATCATGAATAATTTCATTCGCTTCAAGGAATGAGATATAGTAATTAATATTACATTCACATCGAGGAATTCATTAATTCATCGTATTTCATGATCCATGAATGATAATTTATTATTTATTAGTAATGATCATCCTATATAAAATATAAATTTTATTGATTATGATGATCATTTCTTTAACCACTTCAGGTGGTAAAATAATTTTCATAATATATATCGGATTATCAAAACTATGAAATTCAATCATTTCATTTATGAATTATATGAACAATAACATCCACTTCAGGGGATAGATAAATTACATGAAATGATATTGATAATCCATAAGAATATGATAAATAATAATGTTTCCCTTTATATTGTTGCTGTAGGAACAATAAATGATAAATGAAGATATTCTTCAATATAATGTCAAAGGACATTATTTTCATATCATCCTTCAGGGATGCAATATTTTATAAATATCAATAAAATTCATTGTTCTCTGTAAAAATTTACTATCATCAAACCACTTCTGGTGGTTATATTTTTATTATTTGTTATAAACAAATATAACACAATGATCATTCGTAAAAAATCATATTCACCTCAAACTTTATTTACAATAAAACAAGGTATATTTTCATTCACTTCGACGAATAAAATAAATCATTTTCAATAAATATTCTCATTCACTCCAGGGAATATAATAAAATTATTTGTTCGAGTTTTATAGTGTCTTCAAGACAATTGCATGAGTATTCAATTCAACAATTTCATCAATTTCATCCACTTCTGGGGATTAATATATATAAAATATATTTACACTTGTTTATCAAGAATATTTAATTTCTATAAAACATTTTATAAGAAATAAAAGAAAGAGAAAAGAAATAAAACAAATATTTACAAATATTCAAAGTAAATATCATCTCCATCACGAACCATTATATAGCATAATCAAACATGACACCTTCAGGGTGAACAAGAAATAAGAGATATGAAATTTCATGGTTCATGGAATGATTAGTGAATTTCAGATCGACATACAATAGGTATGCGATGATCATAAAACTTTGACTCAATGTACGACGGGTACGTGATGTTTATCAAACTTCATCTCGACGTACAACGGGTACGCGATGTTCATCGAACTTCGTCTCGATGTACTACAGGTACGTGATGTTCATCGAACTTCCTCTTGACGTACAATGGGTACGAGATGTCCATCGTTCAACGACTCGACGTACAACGGGTACGTGATGTTCATCGTTTAACGGTTCGACGTACGATGGGTACGCGATGTTCATCATTCAACGCCTCGACGTACGACGGGTATGTGATGTTCATCCTTCAACGGTTCGACGTATGACGGGTACGTGATGTTAATCATTCAACGGCTCGACGTACGATGGGTACATGATGTTCATCATTCAACGGCTCGACGTACAACTGGTACGTGATGTTCATCGTTCAACGGTTTGATGTACGACGGGTACGCGATGTTCATCATTCAACCACTTCTGGTGGTGTAGTTTTTTATTCATTTGATGAATGATGTTTGTCTCGACATCGAACACATTGGTTATTAATCAAATACATTCTCTCTAGGGAATGAAGTGAAATTTTTCATCCGTGAGTCATTACAGCTCTTCAGGAGCTCATTATTTTTCCCGCAACAAAAGATTAAGGAAATCATATATTATTTTCAGATTTATCAAGAGGGGAAAAATAAATGTAAAAATATATTAAATATAAAATAAGACTTACCCTTTTGATGTATCACTTCAAATTAGTGGAGCCGATGCGCATGCGAAAGAGTATATCAAAAGAATAATGTTTATAAAAACATGTGACATACCTTTTGTTCGCGAAATTTATCTTACGTCGATGATATGGATGACGACAACGTCGTCATGATGTGCAATGCGGAGAAGACGATCGTGCTGATAACGTGTTGTGAAATTGATCGAATGCCGATTGAAACCGCGAAGCATTTCAAAACCGGAAATGTAAGATCGATCGTAGGCTAATCGCATCGTTGAGAAATCAGATGTCGTATTTGCGTATGACGATGACGACGACAAATGGAAATACAAATACAAGATAAATACAAGAAGTAGAGAACACAAATGTAGATCCAACCATCCATCACACTTTCATTAATCATATCCATGTATTTATAGTGTACAAAGTATACCAAAGTTGGCATATGAAAGGTTGGGCACATGAAGGGTCTCATTGGGAATGGGAGTTAACATAATTATGACATTCATATTTAATGCTTCATAACACACAACAATATTAATATATATGTATCATATAATCATATTTAAATTGAAATAACATTAAAATATAATATTTATATCGTGTATCATTTTCATAAAAAAATGAATTAAATTGAAATAATATTAGAAAAAATATAAAAAAAAATATTCTCAATCCATGGGTATGCCATGTGGGGGTTTTGCTTGGTGCAATAATCATGTTTAAAATAGATAACATTTTTAAAGTCACCACACATAAAAAATGTGGTTTGGTAAGTCCAACATTCATTAAACACCCGACCACTAAATTTCTTCTTTAATGTGTTTTTTTAATTTCACCTTGTTGGGACTTGACACCACTGACCATCAGAAATGTTGGGGGAGAATCCCAATCTCGAGATGAAAATAAATTACGAAACAATTTCTGAGAAACCCGACGAATTATGAATGTGATATAAAGGAGAATAAATAAATCAGCACGCATGATATTTTAATGTGGAAAAATCAAAAAGGTAAAAACCACAAGACCTGGTCTATAAAGATGAATCCACTAATAATCAAGAGTACGAGTCAAAAACTCCCAAAGATGAATGATATCTCAAAAATAATACTCAGATAAAATATTAAATCAAAGATAGAAAATAGATGTAATTTAAAGGTAGTCTGAATTGAAGAGCACAACCAGATAAAGAAAATCAAATAGATATGACGGAGAAAATAGTTGTTCGTTGTCTGAATAAAAGGTGCAGATGAAAGGCACTGAGATCAAATTAAAAACCACTGTTGATGAAATTTGATCAAATCCAGAGAGTTCCAAAGGTTTCAGATCTAAAAACCACTACTTGAAACTGCAACAAAACTGTGTGAAATTTGTGAGATCTACACGCACACACATTTTTCATCACATCGTAGATCCACCATTTATGTCTCGTTCTCCATTGACAAAGACCCACACAGGCTGCTGAAAATTCAGCGGCCCCTTTCCTCAAGATCTCGGTGGAATACATCTTGAACATCTCTATCTTTGATCGTCGTTAGATGCTTCCCATTTTAATGCATTCACTGTTTCCTTTTTAAAATTCTGATAAAATATTAAATATTATATCTTAAATTTCCAAAATCACCATGTATATGTCATGTTAAGATTCAAACAATTATCTCATTTAAATATGTATAAAAGATATTTCTCTCCATGAGAACCATATGAAGCCTTATCTATGTGATAGAATAAAAGATATCTCATATTCAAAAACAATCTTATCTCAAATTTGGAAACACCCACAGGCTCAATCCTATCAATCCCCTCCCCTTCACCCCGTCAATGGAGATATCATCAACATACTCGGTTGGACTGAAAACCTAATGGCATCGCACCAACCAACATCCTCTATAGAAAAAATGACGACCCCCTTGTGCAACTCTGGTAGAAATCTAACTACCCCCCTACAAAAGAAATTCAAACGCTGAAGTCTTCATCATATCAGAATTTCCACTATCCTATAAAAAATACCAAAACCAGCAATATCAAGCTCCCTGTAATAAAAATTACCCCTGCTAAAAATCTGGAGCAACCGACGCATCACCTTAATCTTCAATTTTTAATTATTTCTTCACTAGTCACACATTTTGAAGAAAATAATTACGTGTAAGGCCCGAAACACCTCTCTCACCCTGCTTTTTATCTCAAATCTTATTCTGCCTCATACAAGCATCATCGATCCTCTCGAAAACATCCAAAATTCCTACCACAAATTGAAATCTCAAAACATCAACTCTAATACCACTTATTTGGGGAGAATCCCAATATCAAAAAGAAAATTTCTTGCAAAACTATTTGTGATAAAACCAATGACATATAGAAGCAATATAAAGTAGAATAAATAAATCAGCACACATGTTTTTTTAACGTGAAAAAACCAAAAAGGTGAAAACCTCGAAACTTAATCCATAAAGAAGAATTCAAAAATAATCAAGGGTACAAAGCATGGGACTCTCAAATATAAGCAAGATCTCATAAATAATACTCACATAAAATAGTGAATCAAAGGCAAAAGACAGATATAATATGAATGCAACTTAAAATGAAGAATGCAACATAACAAAGAATCCCAAATAAATCTGACCAAGAAAGTATATGTTCATTGTCCGAATAAAGGGTGAAAATGAAAAGTACCAAGACCGGATCAAAGACCATCGCAGATGAAAGCCGATAAAACCTGGACAGTTCCCATGATATAAAATATGAAAACTGATTCTTGAAACCATAACTACACCATGTCGAAATTTATGAGGAGAGGTTCATGAACACACGTTTTTCATCAATTCATAGTTCCATTGTTGGGGTCTTGTTCACCATTGATGATGACCCACACGGTCTACCGCAAATGCTCCAACCCTTTTCCTCTTGATCTCGGTGGACTACATCTTGATTACCTCTCTCTTTGATCGCCACTAGCTACTTCCCCTATTAAAGTATTCACTGTTTTCTTTTTCAAATACAGATAAGATATAAAATATTATATCTTAAATTTCCAAATCACCATGTATCTATCATGTTACGATTCAAACAATTATCTCATCTAAATAGATATAAAACATATATCTCCCCATGAGCAACACATGCAACATTAACTGTGTGATGGGATAAAAGATATGTCATATTCAAAAACTATCTTATCTCAAATTTGGAATTACCCATAGGGTGATTCATATCAGAAATCACACCATAAAATATGCAAAACATAGCTTTCATAACTTTTATTATCAGACAATCCCTACAACCTCGACGTCAGGAACTGAAATCACTTGTGACAACCCAAATATTTTTAGTAATATATCATGTTTATGGATCATTAATATTCACACTTATGAGTTTATGTATTTATATTAAAAATGTATATATGTTTATATCATGTCTCAAATGATGTTATCTAATCATTTATATACTCATTATACACTTAAAATCATTAATCCTAGAAAATTGATTTTTTACAATGAATATAAATTCCATCACAAAAATGTCTTAGAATGGATTTTACAATTATATGTAAAATATTATATTCCATATGAAAAAATGTATTTATCATCCCTTAAATATATATATATACTTTATTTTTTTATATAAAAATATATATATTTTTATATAAATACATTATATATATATATTAATTTAAAATTTCATTTATTATTTTATAATTATTTATAATTATACATATAGATAAATATATAAATATGCATGTATGCATGTGAAAATATTGTATAAATACATCATACATGGAATTAATGTATTTAATCATATTATAGAAATATATTATATAAATGTATTAACAACAAATATGAACTTTATAAATACATTATAAGCATTTATGTGTAAATGTACAATTATATATAAATAAATATAAATATACATGTAAATATGTAAACATATTTTATAAATGTATTTTAATATATTTATATAAATAAATATAATTATAAAAATAAATAAATATATAAACAATATGTGTTAATATATATATAAATTAATAAATATTTCATAATATATATATATATATATAATATGGTGTGGTGTAAGGTCGGTCATTTTGTACAAGGGGGACCGTGGTTCGATTCCTTCCAGGTGCATGTGGGTGAGTAGGGTGCATAACAACAATAAATAAATGGGGTAAAAATGCGGTGATAAAAGGGTGGGGTGAAAAAGGCATTGATAAATGGGGGGGGGGGTCGAGGTCTAGTGGCGTGGAGGCGAGTGCAAATAAAAAAATTAATATTTTTTTTATTTTTATCCACACTTTTTAGGGGTGATAAATGTCACCTTTATCAACGGAAAAAAAATACTGATAAAGAATAATTTTATCACTACTCAAAGAAATAATTTATAAAAGTATCTTTTATTAGTGTTTTTAACCCTCATAAATGCAGACTTTATCCACACTAATAAAAGCTGCGAGATTTTTAGAGCGCTTAGCTTGTCAATGTTTTTTAGCTCAACAAAACCCATTTGTAGTGCTGATAAAGGCCAAATTTGTAGTTGTGCAAATAGTTTTGGCGGTAATTCACATGCTTTAACGGGACAAGTTATTTACGATGGAATGTACTATTATGTTCGAAATAGCACCCCCACCCATGCATGGATTATTTGTGATAGAATAAGATACTCTGTCATAAATAGTCGTTGGCCCAGATTATTGGCATTTGAATAGGGGATTCTGTTGCAAATAATCTATTTAGTTCGAGGTTATTTGTGATGGAATTGTCATTCCATCACAAATAAACTTTCTCGCAGAGGTTAGTTACGATGAGATCCTAATTTTTTCATTAATAACCTTGTCGAAATCACTACCATAGATCAGAAAAAATCCAATGCTCACCTTTATCATTGCTCTTTTAGTGCTAATAAATAACCCCTTTATAATCACTTTTTTCTAACGCAGATAAAAAATATATTTCATAAAAAATTATATATCAGTAAAAATATTATACAAATACATAAATATAAATATATTGATATAAATATAATATATTTTTATTAAATATGATTCATATAAGTCTAAATACACATTTAAAATTAATCTATAATATATTTAATGAAGAATGAATTCTAAAATAATTAAAAAATAATTCCTTTTCAATAATTTTCTAATTATTATTAATTAATAGAAATTTAATAACAATTGGAAGACATAAAAAATCAATCAATAAATAAAAAATCTAAGATAAGTTGAATAAATAACTTGAACATCGAAAGATCATTACTTTTGATCAGAGAATCCATTTTTTCTCTACCATATATCAAATCAAAGTTTTCAAAGAGATAAATGCCAAAAATAAGTAAGGAGGCCCTGATCATTATTTCTTCGATGCCAAAAAAGGCACATAAGACCTCAAAAATGAGTTTTTAGTTGGGGAATCCTATTTTTTTCATATTTTATGGGATTTCAACTTCATTTAGGGGTCTTTTTGTCCTTTTCTAGTAGAGTTGGAATTTGTTCTAAAGGGTTTCATTTATATTGATATCATGGTTTTGAAATTTTATCATTTTTCCATATTATAGTTTTATTTGTAATTAAATATATGAATTATTTGCTTATATTTACATATAATAAATCAAATGTATAATTACAGATTTAAAAATATTTACATAAAAAGGTATTTTTCAATATATAAACCACATGGAAAAAATTATTTATTATTCATTTTATTTAAAATAAAAAAGTATCCAGATTTTTTGAAAAAATAAGGATGATATATTACTCACAAAGATCAGGAGTAACAAGATCAAACATCCATGAAGGAAAACAATTAATCCATAAGTGGTTCTCACCAAACGGATAATGGGTAGCTAGATTATGTGATGCTTTATTTACCCCCACTTTTGATGAAGGATAAAACACAAGCTGTGAAGCTAATACTGAGAGACTGGATTTTCCTAATGAACAAACCAAAATATTGGAGGCTGAACTCTTTTGTGGTGAAGGATTTTATGATGTTGAGGTAGTTAGATTCAATGTAAATAACTTTTCACACATAATCTTTTTCAAAGGTCAGACCGGAAAGGAAAACATGAGCTTCAACAATAGCAGGTTCCCAAAAAGTGTGGTTCGACACCTGTTTAGAAGCAATGATTTTACCAAAATTGTCCCAAACCATCGATCTGATTCCAACAAATCCATTCAAGGAGAGAGAAGCATCAACATTGATTTTAAGTATCCTTTATGGAGGGGGATATATTGAGTATAAACTGAGAGGGAGCCAAAGAACCCATTCTGGTCAGGGTCCTAATTCCACCCATCAATCCAAATAGTTACTTGTTCAATCCAAAAACAACAAGGTTATGATGTGTGATTAAAAATGAAATAATTTCTTCGAACCAAGATAATATAAACCACAACACATAGCAAAGAAAGCTTATCAGTAGTGAAAGTGGAAGACCACATCATCAATAATGATGTGAGGTCCGACACCGTATCAAGAATAAGCTCTGTATGAGATCCCCAAGTAGTCCAAACTTCATTAGCCCCTGGGAAATGGATGATAGCATGAAAAAGGGATTCTAGTTCATCTGAGCATTAGGGACATTACTGGTTTTCTATAAAATGGAGAATGGAGAGGAAATCTTAGGTGGGAATAATACCAATACAAAACTTCCACCCAAAGTAGCAGATCTTTTGGGAGACGTTAATTTTCCAAAGTGTTTTCTAGAGCCCCTCCCTTTTCTCAACATGATCATCAAGAGAAAGTCGGCACCCTGATTTCACTGAATAAGATCTTGAAATGTCATTTCTCTAAAATAGAAAATCCTTCCCCACATCTATCACACATGGAATGATAATAATGATCTTTTTATCCCTTTCATTGAACCAATAATCTGTTTTATCCAAGCACCAACCATTACAATATTCATTGAAAAGGTAGTGGACAATGGAATCCTCAGAACAAGGGAATGTCGGGGAAGTGTCCAACATGCAATCTATATCACTCAACTAAGGATTTTTAAAAATGTTTAATTCTATTCATTCCATAATCCTCCATCCAATTCCTTTATCAAGTAATTTTTGTGATCCCCAGATACTTATACATAGGAAGCTGGGGTAGGGGATGAGATAAGAATTTTGGGAATCTGAGTGAGAGAAATATTTTTCATTGAGAATATGTGTACAGAGAGATGATAGTTGATTCAAAAGGCACCAGTGTTGCATATCCAAAATGGCATCATTAAACAAGCAGTGGTCTTGGAATCCCATTCCATCACACACATTGGGGGCACATAGTGACTTCCATGTAATTTAATGAATTTTTTTCACCCATCAAAATGGACCCACAAAACCTTAGATATACAGGAGTGAATTTGGTCAACAATCAGACCAGGAAGCTTAAACGATGACATGATGTAGCTTGGGAAATATTAAAGAGCTGTCTTGATGAGAGTTTCTTTTCATGATTTAGAAATTATTTTTAGAGACCAACCCTAGATTTTTTCTCAATTCTTTCCACAGTGGATGATAAAATATCTTTTTTTGATCAGTTGACTATTGTGGGGATCCTAAGGTATTTATTGTCATTTTCGACCATTTGAATACCTTCAATGACACAATGATCCTCTCTTTTTTTCAGTGGAACACCATAACTGAAGAAAATCTATGATTTGGCTTGATTAATCGCATGTCCAGAGGCTCTCTCATAAAGGATGGTCATATAGAATATAGAAATGCAGTCATCATGTGTGTATCTTGAGAAGGGAAGATAGTCATCTACAAAAAAAAAGTGATGAGAAACAAACAGAATAATCTAGCATACCTTTTCCCCATGAATCGAGTTGTAGGAAGATACCATAGAAATGAGGTTGGAAAAAGCATCAACCACTAAGATGAAGAGAAAGGGGGAGATGGGGTATCCATGGAAAAGGCCCTGTGTAGAGGAAAATCCTTTTGAAAGTCCACCATTAATATTGATCCAGGAAGAAACAAATAAAACACAGTTCTTGATCATATCTATCCATTTTGAACAGAAACCAATTTTAGTCATGAAAAAAATGAGGTAATGCCATTCCACTCTATTTTATACCTTATTCATATCCTATTTTTAGGCCATAGTACCTATTTTCATCATCGATCATGTTTTCCTAGAATGTAACACCTCATGGTCCATAATAGCATTATCTGTGAGGGGCCTTTTCACAAAAAAGACACTTTGTTTTTCAGAGATAATATAAGGTAACCACATGCACAGTTAGTTGACTAAAATATTTGAGAAAGTTTTGTAGGTGACGTTTCATAATCAGATCAACCCAAATTACTAAGCCAATAAGAGTTTCTTAATTTTTGGGATAAGGGTTAAAATGGTATATTTAAGATAGAAAAGATTGATTTTCCCTACTTAGATTCCTTTCATAAGAGATGAAATGTCATGGATAATAATGTACCAATATTTTTTGAAGAAGAGAGTATAGAAGCCATCTGGACTAAAGGAATTTTGGGAATTGATATGATTCAAATCCAGTAGGATCTCACCATATAAAAAATCATTTCTGATCTATTGATTCATTGCATCAGTGATAATGGGTTTATAGATGATTTTACCTCATCCGAAATGGTGTAATCCCCTGTAGTATAAAGATTCTAAAAATAATAGGAAATAATATCATTAATTCCTTCAACATAGGATGTATTTCAGCCTTTAATATATGAGTGGTAATAAATAGTGTTTTTTCAATGCCTGATGGAATCCTTCACGTTGAAGTAATATATGTTTTCATACCTTTCATTAATGTGTGATTTACACACATGCATTGTTCAGAATCTCTCCTTAATGTGAAGGGAGACATCTAATTCACCTTGGATAGAATTAATTCAAGAAATAATAGCATTAGTTGGAGACTATGCAAGGAGGGAAATTAGATGTCTCTCAATTGAGTCACAATGGTTTTCAAGTTAACAAAATTTATCATTACTCCATGAACTCATATTATATTCCACCTGCTAGAGGTTGAAACTAATGTCTGATTTTCCACACTTCCAACATGATCAGACAAAATCTTTACATTCACGATCTTTTTCCTAGAAGCATTCAAATCTAAAAGGTTTTCTGTATCATTGATTGAAAATATAATGAGACAAATCTATGGAAATAGGGTGGTGGTCCGATGAATTCAGTGTCAATAGATAGATTTGGATAATTTTTGAAAATGTTGGGC
Source organism: Viscum album (assembly GCA_963277665.1). Classification (NCBI taxonomy): domain Eukaryota; kingdom Viridiplantae; phylum Streptophyta; class Magnoliopsida; order Santalales; family Viscaceae; genus Viscum; species Viscum album. The sequence continues at coordinate 270,929,316 of OY728131.1, forward strand.
CATTCTGTAAAACCCAAAAATCTATCCATACGCTCCTCAACGCGTATGCATTCTGAGTTCCCTCGGAACCAGGTGAAGTGACTCCATGTATGGCTAATATCAGATAGCTCCACCCTAGAGATCTCATCCTGAAAGCTTCACATCATGGCACAAAACCAGCATACTCTCCCTATTTTTTCATTCTGAAACAAAATATCATTGAAGTCACCGCCAAAAAGGATAGTTCCAGACATTCTTTTCCGCAACATACAAAGAGGATCATATGATTTCCATTTCTCATTTTGTGATGGCCATCCCTAAAAACCCACAAAAGTCCATGGAGGAGAGAGGGCATTGTGAATTGATAAAAGTATCAATTTTAATAACCTTATAAAAATGCATTAATACACACACAAACATAAGAAATGTTTATATATAAACAATTTCATGTTAATAAAAAATAATATTTATGTGTATATTGTAATTTATATAAATAAATATATGTATGCAAATATTTGGGCATGTATTTGAGAAATATATATGTGCACATGTGTGTGTAAATATGTATGTATGTATGTATTGTGTAAATACATCATATATAAATGTATTTTTATAAATTTATCCTTACCATTAAATATAGTATATAAATGCATTTACAGTAAATATTTATAAATACATTATAAAAAATTTATATCTAAATATATAATTATATGTAAATATGTATAAATATATATGTAAACATATATAAATATAAATATATAGGTAATGTATAAAATTAATATCTAAATATATAATATAATGACATATTTTAAAAATGAAATTTAAATTAATTATATAAATCATATGGAATTAATTATTGTCTATTTTATTTAAAAAAAATCCTATCCATTTTTTTCATTATAAAAATATATGAATATAGACATTCTTATACAAATGTATATATAATGTTTATATACACACATGTGTGTGAATTAATAAACAAAGATATATTAATATTTATATTCTAATATATGTAAATGAATATTAATATATAATATATTTAAATAATTTTAAGTATATATATATATATCACACACCCCCGAACGCACATACACAAACCTATATTTTATAAATGTATTTAAAAATAATTATATATATATATACATGAATAAAAAGATGTATGTAAATATATATATTAGCTTCTTTGGGGATAAAATTACATCAAACACACACACACACACACACAGACCTCACACATAGGCTTGAAGGCATGCCATAGTCCCCTAAGGGGATACCCCACCCATCAAACCCATTTTACTGTCTATATATATAGGATCACATACCCCATATATATCAATTTCAAAGGCCCATTTACATAATGATCTATGAAAGGGTTCTTGATTTTCCTTCTGAATTGACCTGCAACCTTCTCTGCGACGTCTTCATCCCTGATCATTGACTGCATGTGTAGACCATTTTTTCATCACTGTCCTGCAGCCTGCATTCGATGGCATAGGGTCACATATCACCCCTCCCCCATGTGTGAGTAAATTTCTAGCACTGAGAAAGGGGGTTAACGAGCACTGTTAAAGGGGGGGGCGTGAGAGTGGGTGGTGGGCGGTCGAGGGAATGGATAGAAATGAGAAATGGGATCATGGTCTCTTTGAGGGGGTGCATGAATTTTTTTTCATCAAATTTTATATACAATCTTAAAAAGTGTTGATAAAGGGTTCCATTATCAGCACTAAAAAAATGTTGATAAAGACACCCATTATCAACATTTTTTTAGTGTGGATAAAGGAACCATTTATCAGCGCTACAGAAAACACTAATAACTTAACCCTTTATTAGAACATTTTTCTACTGCTGATAAAGGTCGACTTTTAACAGCGCTCATATTATCAGTGTTTTTTAGCACAGATAAATCCTATTTTTAGTTCTTTTAAAAGTTAAATGTATAATAGTGTAAATGATTATTTGCGATGAAATGGAGTGCTTAATTGCAAATATCCTTATTGAAAAATCATGTTTGCTGCAGAATCAAACATTATTTCTCAAAACTCTGCCATAAATGGGTAGATGGTGGATTGTTTTCCATGAAATATGTTCATCACAAATAATTTTTTAATAGACGGGAAAATGCTTTATGGTGGTTACTTTTTACGACAAATATTTCGCCCATAAAAAATATCCATCATTAATTGTTCAAATTACTAACATTTTTCAATGAAATAGTCCACCAAAATAAAGTAAAATAAAATTACAGTCACATACCCACTCATTCCACCACTCCATACTCATATTTTTTAAAATCTCTATTTTTATTTTTTATTTTTTATGTTCTAATTTTCAATTTATTTTTTAAATAGTATTTATTTTTCTACATTTTTTTAATTAAATCTTAATTATCTTTTAATGATATGTTATTAATTATATTTACATAAATTTTTATTAATATTTTTATTCAATTCATTTTTTTTTGTGTTTAAAAATTTGCTAGCATTTTATGTTTAAAAATTTAATAAATTATTATAAAATAAAATTGTTATTAATATTAATTATTAAATAAATATTTTATTTATTTTTATTTTTTATAGTTATTTGCGATAGAGGTATCTTTTATTTGCAATTACTTGTTGTGATGGAATGATAAATATTTTTCAAAAAGTTATTTACAAATACTATTTATGATACAATTGTAAATTCGTCACAAATAGTATTACATTGTGGTTTTTTTGAGATTGATTGCCACAAATAATAGTAATTATAACATGATTTTTTATAAATTTATCATAAATAGTATTACCTTATGGGTGAGGGTCGGTAAGGGGAATGGATAGCGCTGAGAAGGGGGGGTGTGCATGAAAAATATATATTTTTTTCATGTTTTATCTGCATTAAGAACATGCATTGATAAATGTTGTTTTTATCAGTGCTTAAAAAAGTGATGATAAAGATTCTATTTATCTGCTCTTTTTTAACACTAATAAAAGTAACCTTAATCATCACTATAAAAAACACTGATAAATGAACTCTTTATCAGTGTTTTTTTCTTGTGCTGATAAAGGCCAAATTATAACTTCTCCAAGCACTTTTAAAAGTGAAATCTCAAGTAGTATCAATGATTATTTTTGATGGAATGAGGTGGTTTTTTTAAAGACAAACATTAACTTAGATATCATCCAAATCCAAAGTACATAACTCTGTGAAAAAAGATGATACCCAACAACTAGACCCCCGACAACTCCCAAAAGCATCCGTAAAATGTGTCACATGATTTCCATCTCTCCCAACAATGGAAAAACTACAAAAATAGAACAAAGACACCAATGATATGATGATTTTGGGTAAAAGACCCAAAATCGTCGTATAATTATTAGGATTTATTATAAAACAGGATAACCCATGATTTTTTGTAAAATAATATACCTTTACCCTTAAAGGTCATAAACATTTCTTAAAATAAAATATCAATAGATAACATTATAACATTATAATATTTCGATGAAAATCATTTTAAATCATGTAAAAGTCATGTAGGTCCACTGTGAATCATCTGAATAGTGAATTTACAAGAAACCATGTATGAAACCATATATTTGATTAAATTACTCTGTCAATTACAACATAATTCTTTAGAGAATGTAATCATCACACACTGCATTTGAGAGCTATATCAAGATCACTCATCATACGAGTTATATCAAGATCACTCATAAGTCATATATAATTTCCAAGGAACATAAAATACATAAAACATATGAAATAATTCATTTCCATCATTAATCACATAAAAATATACTTTTTAACCAATAAATAAAACATTTTGGGATATTGATTCATCCCTTTCCTTTAAAACCACATTTTCAAAAAAAAATACTCATTACAAAAGGAACACAACATTTTCATTGAAGACAAAATGAAATATTGTAATGGAATCCAAATATCAAACAACAGTTGTGGTGTAAATAAATATAATTGATTCTATATATATTAAGATAACATTAATTTTTTACTTTTTAGATAAATTCAAACATTTCATATAAGATATGAAAAAATATTACTTTCGAATTCTTTTTTGTGAAATTCAAATGGGAGGTAAAATGACCTTTATAATTCATTTTTAAATGATTTATGCATCCATAAAACAATACGGACATGGAGGAATAATATTATAAATAAATATTTAGAACATTTTAAACTAGATTTTAATGTAAAAATATATCTTCTATATAGATTTTGAATTATCACATATGTTCTATATATTCATGAGTAATATTTTTTTTCTAATTATTTACATTCATAAAAATATTTTCAATTTAAATTTTTATTTATTTTTTATATCATATCTATTGTTATAATGTTATACATAACCACTTAATTGATTAAGATTACTTTGAAATTTGTGAGGTTTTTTGGTTCATAAGTCTAAAATGACTTTAGTCAGATGACTATGGTAAAATAGATCGTGATTATATAATTTAAATAATATTATACATGATATGATTATAATTTTTATACATTAATTATGAATTTATAACCATCTATATAAGGTGGTTATAAACTACAAATTTTGTTACATCATGGAGACAATAGTATGTCAGTACACATGAGTAACATTTTCTTTTTTCAAAGAACTTCAGGGAAAGAAGGTATATATTATTTTATCTTTTAAAAGTGAAAATTGTTTCATAAATGTTATATTATTTTTCAAAATTTACATATATACACCATTCATGTGAGATATTGATGAATAATAAAATATATCGGTTTATGAGGTGGTATTCCACATGTATGCATGAGCAATGTTTTTATTTTCATTAAAATGAAAAGAAATAATAGAATATTTATTTTCCATTAAAAAATAAATTTATATCATATATATCATTTATGTCATTTTTATCCATCATTATGAAAAGACATAAGATGTGGTGATAAAAAATGAAATATATCTTCATTGTAGGACAGTAATCGACATGTATGCATGGAAGATGTTTTCATTTTTCATTATATGGATGAGTAGATGAAAAGGAATTATAACCTAAAAATAATAACATTTTAGTATATTGGATATTCACATGTTATTATATCAGAATAGTTAGTATTGGTTTTAAGGTGGTAAAAATAATAAATACAAAGAAAACACTCAATTAAGAACCATGTATATTCTTTATACAGTCTCCTTAGGTTTATAACAAAATCCCTATTAGGGTGATATTATGATCCAAAAAATTCTATAAAATGGATATATGAATATTATTAATGGATTTGTATAGGTTTTAGTGAGTTAAAAAGATCCTAAATTGTAGATAATAGAGGAGAGTGGTGTCCTTTTATAAATAAGGGAGAGGGAACACTTGGAATTTTTTTCAAATGATTAAAATATATTAATGTATTAATCAAGTAAAATGACTCAAAAATTAATCATATTTAAATAGTATATGGTATATACAATAAATATGACCATTCAACAAGTTTTATACATTTTTTTAGTTCATTTTAATCCATATAATTTTAGTTTTAATCCTTTTTACATGTTTGAAATCTTACCATGGTAACTAGATATTTTTATCAAATTTACTTTTTATAATGAAAAAAATTATGTTGACCTATTTACAAAATTTTATCCTATTGATTCAAAATATTAAATCCATTTTTAAAAATGAAATCTATAAACGTTTTAAATTTTACTTTTAACATTATAACATTTAACATGGCTAAAACTGTTTTGTAGATTAATATATTTTTAGTATAAAAATCTTTTTATATCAAATTAATATATATTATTGGTACCAAAAAAATTATTTAATAATTTATAATTAAAAGTAAAAAATGGAATTTTAAAAACAATCCAAAATAAAATGAGACTTTTAAAATACTTATAAATAGATGGAAATTTTTAAAAACAATCATTATTTACTACCATTCAACTAAAAATAAAATTATTCAAAAAATATCAAAAATTCACTCTATGATAACTTTGACTTCCTCATATCAAATTTTTTAACCTCTTTTAAAATAAAAATTCTATAATTCAAAAATTAAACTTTTGAATAAAATTTTTTAATGCATGAAACTAAATTCTATAAAAATAAAACAAATTTTTTTGGTCTAAGAGAGTATGTATTACTCTTATAATGAATATAGATCTATGAAATATAATTCATGAATATTAATAAGGAAAGAAAATGTTTTATTATTAATATTACCTAGGTTGTCACAATTTATAACTCCAAGATTTATATTATGAATATTTATGGTTTCATATGATTCTAATACTTTATATGAATAGGTTTTATGTATTATATGCATGAGATGCAGTTGAATGTGTTAAAATATCATTGGATTTTAATTTTGGTTACTAATAAAAGTGATGAGTTTTTTTAAGAGTTATGAGTCAATATGGTTTAAATATACTAATTTAGTGGAAATAATTGGATTTTAAACTAAATAATTAGAATCATGGTTTTATGAAAAGGTTATACATGATATAGGATGGTTATATTAAATCCCCGTTAAAATTACTAAGTACAAAATCTCTTCCAAATAAAACACTTTTCACAAACATGGTCATTTAATTGGGTAGGTCACAAAAAATTTGGGTGCCCATGGATTATCTTTTATAAAACAGTGAATTTATCTATAATCAAATAAATAATTATCTAAATTTAAGTATAGGATTAAAGTACCTGTCATCACATCATTCAGTACTTACACCTCAGCTGTAGTGATCGCATAAGCTTAGACTTCTCCCTTAGATTATTATTTGGTGGATTCACTTGAGCCTTGGTAAATTAGTGAGAATAATGAACCATTTATTTATACCATAATCATTAAACATCATTGATTTGTTTCTTTCCCTTTATTTTGTGATCCAAATTCCTGTTATAACTATACTTGTAAAAAATTACTAATCCCTTCAAGATTTTCCCAAGGTAATCCTTTCCAAAATTATCACAAGGTAGAAATTGATTCATTTTCTTCTTCTTATTCAATGAATTTGATTCTTCATGGTGTTTATATGGAATCTTATTTTCTTTATTTCCATTAAATATGTATGATCTTGATAATTCCTTCTCCATTTTTATGGAACATGAAACAATTTCTTCGTATGATGATAAAGTTTGAGAGACTAGAACCCTTCAAAGACTTTATATAATCCCTTAAATTAAAAAGTCAATATTTCACTCCATATTTCATATGTAATCTGTAGCATTCCTAGACAAACATGTGATGGCTTATTCATATTCTGCAACACTTTATTCTTCCTTTTTATTTACTCTAATGAATTTTCTCTTTATATCATCTTGTTGATTATGAGGTAAATATTTCTCAAATATTGTCTCCTTAAAATATTTCTATTTCATGAATTCTATTTCATCTTCCTACCCTTTATTCTAGATCAACGGCCACCATTGATCAGCATCTCATTGGGTAAAATACACTGTAATTGTAACCATTTCCTTTTCACTAAATCACAAGGCCTTAAAGATCTTCTCTAGAGACTAGGTATATTGATCAAATACCATTGGATTAGTATTATAACTAAATTAAAGGGAATTATATCACATAAAGAGATACAACATAGGATAATCTTACTATGGAATATGTTCCCCCATCTTAGAATGGTTATTTTTAATATCCTAATTAAGATAACCTAATATAGATATAATTTCCTAAGTTCCAATACCAGTTGTATCATCTTCCTTAGAAGGGTAATCTAAAAATTATCCATGATTATTGATACCCTTATAACTTCTAGGATATATTAAAAAAATGGAATACACAGTATTAAATCATAAAAGTTTTAATTTGGAATAAAAATACACAATTTTAAATATGGTGCGACACATAAAATAAATTATTAATTATTAATTTTCAATCAAAAATGATAAACATTGGTATCTTTGGGTATATATTATTTTTCAAATCATTGATAATGGTTTGTAATGAAAATTTAAATTACCCTAATAATATACACTTGGATATTAAAACTAAGTGTGTAATAAGTCCCTTTGTAGTGCACTATGTGATTATAGGGTCCATCCAAATGTGACCTTTTCAGTTTTATTACCTCTCAGAACCTCTGTACCCAAACCATATTCACATGTAGTATCCCAACAGGGATGTATTTTTGGGAAAAACAATATAATATCTTTCATACCAAAACATTATTAGGTTCTTTTAAACATATCATAAAATTATAATTTAGATTTATGTTCCCTAATCTATGTTTTAATTAATCATTTTTAAATATTTCTTCTAATCATCATCTTATTCCAATAGTAATGACCTTGACCCCAGTTTCCAATATTTGGTGCCTTAATTTATTACATTATAATTGATACAATGGGTCAAATCCCGAAAGACTGATTAGTTTAGTATTTTTGTGGAACTAGATACTTCAATGTAACCCATTTTACATTGGGAAGAGTAAATAAAACATAATAAATAACATTTTAAAATAAATTACATCCTAGAAAACTCATTCAATGATCTCTTCTTCATGTCTTGGGGAAAGGAAACAAAATAAGGGTGAGAAAAAATTCTTGGTTAGGGTTGATTACAATGAATTATATAATTAATTATTCAAGAAAAATAAATATGGAAAGGTAAATAACTAAATACATGTAAAATTTATGTAACTTTAATTCATGAATAGATATTTCATAATCAATATGGAAAGGGAAATAGCTAAAAACACATTCCATTTAATCAATAAACTTATAATGAAATGCATCCATATATAATATATTTGTGAAAATATCATGGATAATAATAAGTGAATTATTAACAAGTTAAATTATTAATTATTGGATTTCAGGTCTTAGGAACATGATATCTCTATCGTTTATACCTTTCACAAGATGGTTTAAACTACATATGGAAATCCATCAAACTTGTACAACTTTATTTATCTCATGAGACCCAATGATGCATTAATGGGATACATGATGCTAGACCCCACTATTAAATATAGGTCAAAATCGTTCCTTATATATCAAATAATTAATTTCATTCATGAATCAATATTCCTTATCATCAAATATATATATTGAGTAAAGGATACAAATTGATCAATATTTCCCCAGTTAATCAAATAAAATTAAAAGTAAATACCATATATAAAAGTGGTATGTGGTTTAGTAAATAATAATATCCATCACACAAAAATATTTTTATTTAAGAGAAATATAATTTCCAATGAAAAAATATCACAATAGATTTATTGTTTCTAGATAAAGTTATCAATCAAAAAAGAAAGTGATATTACACAATAACTTTAACCACTTGATAATTTCCATGTAAAATCACCATAGATAAAATTATTCAAAGAGAAACTTAATATACCATGAATTATGTATGAATAATGAAATTACAAGTCAAATTGGTATTATATAAAACATATAAAAGGAATTAGTGTCATAAAATTATAATTTTCCTCAATTAAGTGAAATTGAGACAAATTACCTTACCGCATGCTTCCTTTTGGTTGAAATTGAATTAAACTCATGTATAGTGGTTTCCAAAAATTTACTAACTTATAAAAGAACCATATTAATATTTATTATATCATATATTAATCTTTTATAACATCGTGTCACCTATTTGTTCATAATCTTTAATTACTTTCATTATTTCTGGTGTTAATTACCATGTTTTCTCATTTGTGTTTTGTCATGAATGTTTCAGTAATTGTGAATATTATATATTTACATCATCTACTAAATAATATTAATTTAATAATAATAATATTTACACATAAATTATACTTTTAAGTCCAAAAATAAATTATGGTTTTTTTAAATGAAGTATGTTACAATCATGGAGACGGTAGGTCGTACATAAGAATGAGTAATGTTCCCATTTTAGAATGATCAGTTTAGAAAGGATGTATGTACTATTATTTATTTACATAAGTATAATAATATCATTAATACCATATTATTTATTTAAATATACTTATATGTATTATCCATTTTGTGTGGTGATGAAAATAGAGTCATGTCACATTGAGAAGGTGGTAGTCCACACATACAAGAATGATATTATTATCTTTAAGTGAGTAAAGATAAAATGATATATTTTATTTTAATAATGATTCAAATATTGATATAATAATTATTTCATTTATACCACATATTTTCATTAACATTATTCATATAAATTTCCATGTAAAGCATTAGTGAAAGACAAATCACAACACTTCAGGACCCAGTAGTTTGTCGTACAAATGATAGCGGTTAAAGTATCCACTAAAGAACGGAAATTAAATAATTTATATATGATAAAATTACTTAATAAGAACATTTATGTTATAAATATCTTATGTAAAATTTATATCAATTTTTATACTCAACCTTGAATGGTGGTAATGGAAAAATGAATGATATCAGTTTGCGAGGCAGTAGTCTTCCATACACACAGATGATGATTTCATGACCCATTTGATGGAAGTGGGGGTGTATATAGGTAATTAAAATAAATTAAGAAATATACTGGAGTTATTTTATCATAATTTTTTAATAATAATTAGAGTATGTGTATGAATAAATAAAATGAAAGCCCATGTTGGAGAGTGTTACCTCTTCATCGAGTTTCCTTAGGCTTGCACCAAATCTATCGTAGGATGGATTTTTTCCCAATATAAGTATTATAGAATGAAATTAGGGAATTTTTGGGGTTATTTTGGTAGGTATTGTCTAAAAAATGGTATTAATGTGTGAAGAAGAGAGGATATGGGGTGGCCTTTTATAATTGAGGTGAGTGGCACACTTGTAATTTTCGAAAAATATCCAATCATACCCACATGTTTCCATTTTAAAAGCTTAAAAAATGAGAAATTATAGAACCTATAAGATATAATGTTTAAATATTTATAGATAATGGATAATGGAAAACTTTTTAGGTTATTTTCACCCTTATCTTCTTAGTTTAACCCTCGGGTAAATCTAATTTTACCTTAATTATGATAATTAATTTTTACTATTTTCACAATTCATTTCGGTAAAAAATGTATTTACAATTATAATACGTTATAAATAATTCTTATTCAAATATAGAATCTATATTTTAAAATTCCATTGATATGAGGGGAAATTTTTAATTTAAAATTAATCCTTTATACACGATAACAAAGTGGGTTTTTAAAGAGAAAATGTCCAAAAGTTTAAAAAGTTATTATATAAAAATTTAAATATTAAAATTATTAAAATGTCATAAACTCCATTAATTGATATAAAATTTAACTAATTTTACATTAAAACAAATTATAAATATAATTTATAATTATAAATTATTTAAATGAAAAATCTTTTTTCAATTAAAATTAATTATTTTTCACTAATCATCAAAAAAATTAGTCTTTTTAGAAAAATACCAAAAATTCACCACAAGATAATTTTGTTGTTCCGATTTATAAAATGAGATTTTATTTTTTAAAATCAATTTTCAAAAATTGGTAATTATTAATTTTAAATTATGTGTGTAAAGCATCACTAAACTATCCTTTAGAAAAAAAATATTTTTTTTAGAAAACATTTCTTTTTCCATAAAATGATTCTTCTTTTATTTATAAACAATATAAAACCATAATATTTATAATTTAGTTATTAGTGTTAATACACTCCAACTTAATGAATAGGTTATAGTGGTAATGTTTAAAAAGTATTATTTTAATAAAGTATCATGTTTTGTTCAAACCCGGTGTTGCGTGCATTGCACGGAATCGAAGCGATTGGATTTATTTTTTAAAAAATAAATATATTATAAATACTAGCTTTTTTATATTCATTATCATTGAAATAATTGATTAATACATTATTTTTCTATATTTAAGCATGTATTTTAATTCAAATTAATATATCAAGAATAATTGTATCATAGTAAAGGATGTGCAAAATGATCTATTACAACCAAATGTCTTTTTGGTTGGATTTTTTGTTAATTTAAAGTACGATTGATTTGGAATAAAAAGTAAGTCACATGAATGATTTCATGTTTATGTAATATATTTTAAGAAATTTTCTAAAAAATGAAAGTAAATAGGTCACATTTCAACTATATGTGTCATACTACAAATAATTTTCTGTAATACTCTTAGTCAACTTTAAAAGGTTTGTTCATGGTGTGACATGAAAGGTCACATCTCATATGATCATTGATAAAATTTAATAATTTCTATCAATTTTGATGTTATTAAAGGACATAAAATGTTACATCGTGAATTATTCTTGGGATGATTCAAAAAATATATAAATATCATTCTTACAACATGAAATAAATGTACCACCATGAAGAGGATTCTAAGTGAAATTGGCGGATTTTGAAATCTATGTTACACACTAAGACATAGTCGATCATTACCAGAATAGTATTCAAGAATATTTTAGTGCCTATAGAAGTTTTTTGAGATCATGTGGTGGAATGTAATCTATTTTTTTGAAGGGATTCTACAAATATTTCAATGCTTCTAGATAATTGATTCTAACTCTGTGAATAAGAGGTTATACTGATAATTGGAACTAAGAAAATTATAATGGTTATAGAGGTTTGAGGATCTCTACACCAAGATTTTTGGTTATTCTGAAACCTTCCAAGATCAATATAAATATATTTTATAAAGGATTAAATCACACCATGGCATATCTAGATGTTGAGATAGGATAAAAAATAAAATGTTCTATCACGTTATAAAGGTATAGGTAAAATTGGTATTTTTTGGTTCATATATAATCCAAAGAGAAGTGATGGTGTGGCTGACATATATTAGATTAGTAGTTATATAGAAAAATTATAACTATATATTTTAATTCCAATAGAGTAGATCAAATAGAAATCAATCCAATGGATATATTAGAAATAGATGTTTTGGGAAGTTAATTTGAATATCAATTCCAAATATATTGGAGTAATAAGAAGAGACAACCATAAAGAAAATATGGGAATAGAAGAATACACACACACAAATTAAAGAGGTATATTGAAGTATGAACGAACTAAGAATAATTTCATTTTTGTATTTTTAAAGATAAGTGTGTGAGATATAATATCATTGAAGATAATATCAAGAATATAGTAATTTTGTGCATATATTTGATATTATATAATTAAAGAAAAAATATATATATAGATCACCTTAAAAAATTAGTGTTTATTGTTTTTATATAATTTCAATATTATTTATATGTCAATTAGGAATTTTTATCCCTCGTGACATAATTGTGTAGAAGAGAACAAGACATCATAGAACTTATTTGAGACGTGATATTATCCAAATGTTTTAATCATATACTAGGGAGTTAGTGATTTCATTATATATCAGTACACCATTGATTTTTTCTCCTTCGATATATCCTTTCATAATTGAACCAAGAAAAATTATGTGTACATGAACTTTAATTTATCAACATTTGGTTATGGATTTTGTGTGAACATCATAATAGATTCATGTTGTATTTTATAAAGTGGAGACCATATTTGATTATTTTAAAATGAAAGAATAAATTATATACATCCTAATTCATCCTCTCCTCTTAAGGTGTATATCATATCTATAGGAACAAAAAATCTGTATCTAAGCCATAGATTATTTCATAAATCCATAGAAAGAAATACTTGGTTCTTTAAAAAATTTTGAACACAAATGGAGTCACATTAGTATATTTTTTTAAATATCATAAGTGGAAGAACTTGTTGAGATCATATCTCAAATATCTTATATTGTAATTATTCTTTACAGAAATACATTGGTTATAATTAAGTGATCCAATATGAATATCTATGAAACAATCATATAATAGGATGTTAAATTATGATGTTAATGCTCAAAATTATTTTTTAGGAGGTCTATATCATCAAATATATATGAAATTAATGAATTTTAAAATGTAAAATTGAATCTGGGATACAAATTTCAATATCCTAAAAGGTGATATGAAATTGTAGGAAATGAAGTTGAAAGTTTTTCATTATAATTTTAATAATCTAAAGATGAGTTCAATTGAGAATGTGGAGGGTTTATTTAATAATTATTATATAATTTTTTGATTTTATATAACGTCTTGGTCATGGAATAAAATATTCTAAAGTCGTGAATAAAATTATCACAATAATTCCTCTAATGCACAGTTGAAAAGTTTTATCTCTTGAGGAAAATAATATAAGTTAATTGTTTATTGGCGATTGACATAGTAATATGGTTTCAAAGGAGATGTCGTCTAAACAAAATAAATATTTAGAAATGTAATTTATATATATATCATCTAGATATATAGGGGTGAAGGAGTACTAGGAAGATAAATTTAATTATGTTATTAGTTATGAGTTATTATCACTCATTGCCAAAAAAATTAAGATAGGAACATATATATTTTATGGAAAGTTGCCTTTAATATGTTTTTATTATGGGGAGGTTGAACACATCACCACTAGTTTTCTATTGAATCTCAATGAACATTATACTGAATATGAATTAACACCAATGAAAAAGAGTAATTTTACCCAAAAAGAAATTTAATTCTGACATTGAAAGTGGAATGAAATTACCTAATAGAGTCTTGGTAAGAAAATATTAATAAGTTATTAAGGAATATTCACTAGAATTTATAGATAATTAATTTATCATTTACATCAATGATAATATTATCAAAACAGTTAAAACATAAAAAACTATAGTCAAGAGAACAACAGTCAGCTTGAGGGAGTTTCATACATCAATATGAAATTTGAAGGATAATTTGAGGATCTTCATTTATAAATTAATAAGAATTGAAAAATTATAGTTCACTAAATGTATACTCATGATATGTTGATTAACTTTAATCAAAAATCAATTATCATGAAAAATTTATGGATGATGGTGAGAAAAGCCGTGTGATTTCTAATCAATATATAAATTATAAGTTAAATATTGAGAAACTTACTAAGAATATTGATGAATTTAGCTTATCTATCAAGGATAAAATCATAAATATTTAATTACTAGAAAAATAAATTGTTTCTTTGATAAAGAAACTTGAATGAGATATTAAAACATATTGAAAAATAAAAAACATTAGCATTGAAATTTTTTATGTTTTAAAAGAAATTGTATCATGGGGAATGAGATATTTTAATGAAATTTTGAGTTCTTAAATAATAAATAACATTTTCAAAACTAGTTCTATATATAATGGTGAAATTTCAAGGGTAAAGTAAATGGACATAAATAGATTATGGAATTTGATAAAGGGATGGAGTTCTTAATCGTAGAGAATATATCAAAAACCAAGTAAGTACTCAAAATTAGTAGATATATGGAGATGTAATTGTAAAACTATTTCTATACTCATGGATTTTTAGTTATATGGATTATTAGGTCACACAGTGAAATATTATGGATAATATAATAGGTATCGAATACATGAAAATATTATAAGTCAGTAAAGGAGAGTTGAAAGACACTCTTCATATTAGAGAAAAAACTTCTCTATGGTCCCTATTTTAATTTTTTATAATTTGGGTATAATATATTAATTTATAGGTTTATAATAGAAAGATATTGTTATTTAAAGAACATGATGATGGATAAAATAAATAATAACTCAATTTTTTGAATAAAATATTTTATCTTATAGAAGAAAGAATATTTTTATATGTTTTCCTATCGTTGAAATAGTCAGAAGAGGCCAAGAAATATAAAGTCATTGAGGAATATCTTGGAAAGAAAAAAAAGGATGAGAAGGCTTTTCTGTCTAAAATTTCCTTGATATAATCAAATAATAAAAGAAAATGGATTTTCTATAGTGGATATTCATCTCATATGATATATAATATGAACTTGTTGAAATTTTTTAAGAGAATAATTAATGAAAATGTTAAATTTGGAAATTATAGATCATTTATGATTAAAGTAAGTTGAAATACTCAGATATTTGGTAATAGATTAAATAACAATTTTGTACTTTTAATTGATGAACTTCATCATAATTTTTTGAGTGTCATTTAGCTTTGTGACTCAGGTTTGGAGGTCATGTTCATTCAAAAATTATAAAACATGGAAATAAATACTATGAATTATCCAACATAATTTTGAATAACTAATCATAATTTTTATCATTTATACATTACAAAAAATATATTTCTTCTTACAACTATGGATGGAAATAGTTTTTATCATTGGAGGATAGACCACATTAATCGAAAATGTGTGGTCAAATTTTTTAATTTCAAAGTATTAGTTAATATTATCAGTTTGAATTAATATAGATAAAATATTTATAAATCTCATATGTAAGGAAATATGTTTTGTAATTCATATCCTCAAAATAATAAGAGAAAATCATGGATTTTCAATTCAGTTCACACTAATATGTGTGGATCAATGGATCAAGAAAAAAACATATGGTGAGAGGTAATTAATATTTTTTTATGATTTCTACATTATGGGTTGTTTTATATTTATACATAAAGGAAAAATGTATAGGATTTTATAAAAATGTTTCCAAGAAGTTCAAAAAAATAAAATGGAATAACTATGTAAATTCTAATAATTGATTATAGGACATATTAGACATCATTTGAGGTTGAAATTTATCTTTGAAATGATGGTATCAAACATAAAGTGTCTTTAGTGAGAACCCCCCCCCCCCCAAATGTGGTTGTTGGAAAAATAAACCACATGTTCAACATGGAAAGAGAATTGTTTTTTTGATAGTGTAATTTCATTTCACTAATGGAAATAAGTGATTCAAGTGGTTATCTAAACTCAAAATAGAGTATTAAAAAATTTGGGAGTAGATAAGACACCATATGAATAAGTGGAATACAATAAACCCTTTTTTGAAGAAACTCATGATATTTATAAGGAATTTATTATTTTTGAATAAATAAATAAATTATCAAAAATATGGTGATTCAATTGATAATGTAATTTTCCTAGGCTACTCAACAAAGAGTATATCCTATAATTGTTTAAATAAAAGGCTCAAAATAATATTATTTGATATAAGTGGTGTAATTTTTATTAAAAATGAATACATAGTAAAAAATTAAAATATCCTTTTACAAATAATTATTTAAAGAAAATGAATACATAAATACAGACTTAGAAGATCCCCCAGATTTTCAAAATGGTGATAATTCTATGATTGAATTTGTAGAGGAACAAAAATAATGAATTAATTTAACCTATAGCCCAATTAATATTAAAAAATGATCATGTTAATATGGGGAATATCATTGGATAAAATAATTATACAACTCAAACTCAAAGGATGAAGAGGGTACATAAGACTACTCTATTATCTGAGTTAAACCCATTTCTTTTGAATTAGTGGAAAATGGGTAATCATGGATAGAATACATGAATAAAGAACCAAATTATATTGAAAAAGTAAGACTTTGGAGCCTGTTTATACACTATAAAAACATAATGTTTTTATTACAATCTGGTTCTACAAGAAATTTCCAGTTAAAAATGGAAAAGTGATTCAGAATAAATCAAGTGTTGTTCATAAAGTTTACATTTAAGTTGAAGGAATTGATGTTGAGAAAACATACTATTAAGTGTCAATAATGTATTAAATAATGTATTTATAGTAATTATAGTTTAAAGGAAGTTCAAAATATATAAAATGTATTTGAATAAAACATTCGTTAATGGATTTATGAATGAAGAAGTGTATATTATGCATACTACTGGATTTTTTATCAGAAAAAGTTGAATCGAAAGTGTAGAGAATGAAAATTTCTTTGAAAAGACTAAATAAAGATCCTATTTCTCTATAAATAGAACTGGATAAATTTCTAAGAAATATGGAATTCAAAATATGAGGGGTTGATCACAACCTCTATGTGAAATATTTTGAATAAGAGCATATTATGGTGTTGGTTTATATAGATGACATATTTTTTTGTAGAAATAAGAATAATTAAATTAATAAGTTTTCTCAATTTATGATTTATTATTTTTACATGTAGTTTATTATATTACTAAATTAATTATTGAGGCTATAGATATATTAAATGGAATTAAATCTATTTATCTCATAGGTAATGTATGTAAGGAATGTGATGAAGAAATTTTGAATAGAATATTGAAATATATTTTGAACTCTTATATAAGTTAGAACTAAAATGGTAAAGAATGAAAGTGGTAAGATATTAAACATAACTTTTGAATAGAATAATCATTGTGAGTTTAAATTATCTTATTATGACCATGATGGACATTTTTATGCAACCATCTTGGTAACACGTTTTCTATGTTGTCTAAAGTAAGAACATCTTAGAATAGTAAATAGAATATTTTTGTATGTTTATAGCATAATAAATTATAGTTTATTTCTGAAGGAATCAAAAAAATTAATTTATTGGTTTATTCCAATGTTGATTGAGAAGAAGACATTATGGATGGAAAATCCACAATTATATGAGAAATTAATGTTGGGAAAAATTAAATGAGTTTTTTAAGTAAGGAACAAGATTATATTTCTTTAAGTATATTATAATTGATTTATATTTCCTCACCAAGTAATATACACAACTGGTATTGATGAATTAGATATTGGAAGAAATAAGTGAATTGGTAAAATAGTTAATAATGGTCATGTGTACTAAAAAGGTGTTATTGAACCAATAAGGAATCTAGTTCAAAACTCACATAATGCTATTTGATATACATTATCATTTTATCAATGATAAGGTTGATGAAAAATTTTTGTGGATATAATTTTTAGGACTTAAGATCAAGTTTGAGATATATTTACCAAACCATTGGAATCCCATGTGTTCAAGAAACATAGGTTGAACCTCAAAATTCAACCAATATCCCCAAACTAAAGAGGTTTGAATCTAACCTCTCCCCATAGAACTTACTATTATAGTTTAATATTATTATTATTTTGGATTACTATTTATATTGGAATCAAGAAAATAAGGGGAGATACTATCCATGTGGAATACATGGAAGAAGAAAATGTTTGATCAATTTTATGGGAAACACATTTTCTGATCATTTATCTTGTTTCATAAACCAATATTTGACTAACATAGGCTTAGATATTAGTTGAATTATATTTAATAAGATTTGAAATAATGGAAACATCTTGGGTTTTAGGATTATGGTTTGTATTTTTGTAGCTGATAACTTTGAATATTATTTTAAATTGGGATAAGATCTATGCAAGAGATGTTTTAGAGGAGGATTATGAATAAAAAAGTGATGATAAAGTTGAGAATGGGTAATTCATATAACATAGGATAACGGAATTTTTTTGGAGTATAGTGGATATTTCATGATCAAATTCAGGTGGATCATGTGATAAATTATGTCTATGAATGGTTGAAAAAAATCCAAAGGTGTAGAATATTACAACCAAATGTTTTTGGATGGATTTATTATCAATGTGAAGAATGTTTGAGGTGAAATCAAGTGTAATTCACATTAAATTATCTTATGGTTGTGGAATATGTTTGAAAATTGGTTCTAAAACTTTTTATAAAGTACACAGGTCACCCCATTACTAGAAATGTCACCACATGAATCTTTTTTTATAAAACTATCTGTAAACATTGTAAGGTTTATTCATGTAATGACACATAAAGATATGATTCATAGGATGTTTTATTATATTTTGTTATATTATTCTATTTGATTATCCCATCACAATATAGAAGGTCACTACATGAATAATTCTTGGGTACATTTAATAAATCTAGATGTTTGATCCTTACATTATGAAATTCATGATGTGCCAAAATGGATATTAAATATGTTTTCAACACATATGGAAGTTTATAATATAAAAAAAATTATACAATTTAAATAAAATATTTGATAATATTGAAGTGTTTTTGGAAGTTTAGTGTTTTATTTTTGGAAGCTAAGCGGTGCACAAAGGAAGTCTGTGAAAATTTTAATAATTTTCTAGAATTATTTTTCACACAATGAATAAGAGTCCACGTGATGAATTGGAAATAATATAATTCTAATGGTTCTAGATATTTTAGTAATTCCACTCCATGAAATGAAATTTTGTAAAAACCTACCAATAGAAATAAAATTCTCCACCATAAAGAATTAGATCACCCAATGGACAATATGGATGTTGAAAGAAGATATTGATGAAACTAATATGTCACATCATGAAGGTACAATTCGTTCCCTGATTTTTGATTCTTATAAAATATAAACATAAGGGATGATGTGTATAAATTATGATGTTTCAGTAGTTATCAATACAACTAATAACTACCCATTTTAATTATAATGGAAGAGATCAAACTGAAATTATTCCAATTGAGGGATTTGGAATGGATGTTTCATGAAGTTAATTAAAATTATGATTCAAATTTCAAATATACTAGATTTTCAATAATATATTATCATTAAGATAATGGGGGAGTGGAATGAGATACACAAAAAATAATATTGGAACATTAAATATTAGGATGAACATCGTATAATTTCATACCAGTATTTGTAAAGAGAAGTGTGTCAGACAAAATCCTTTTGAATAACAAATTAGGATGATAATATTGTTAATAATATATTTTATAATCTAGAAATGAATAATTTAGCTACATGGATAACACCCTTGTTGTTTAATGTTGAATATTTTTCTCATATATTTTTAATTTGACCAGATCATTGATAAAATCTTTTTATCCCCCTTGAAAGTAGTGCGTGGAAGTCAGGAAGATTCCATAGAACTTGGTTAGGTAGTGAGATCTTCCTAAATTTGTAGTGAATTAATGATTTCTTAGTATCTAAATAAATAATTGATATATTCTCCTTGGTTTTATCCTTTTACAAGTGAGCCAAGTAAAATAATGTGTCCATGCACTTTACTTTTTCAATATTTGGTTATTTTATGGTTTTGAACATTATTACAAATTCATGGTGTCTTGAAAAGAAAAAGAATTTTTTTGATTATTTCAAAAGGGAAGAAGAAATTTTAGACACCCTAATTCACACCCCCAAGTATGTACAGTGAAGCCATAGGGTAAAACATTTTTTCATTTCTCTTAAATGATATGATAATTTTTTCATTAACAAGGAGTTTTTAAGAACAACATGATATATTAAACATTATTTTTAACCATCATTTCTAATAACATTTTTTGAAAATAAAATATGGATAAAAAAGTTTTATCTAGGATAAAAATGTTTATCCATATTTTCATTAAAATATGGGGGGTCTAATCCCATAATTATTGGAATATTTTAGAGAATTAAATCTTTTTTTTCATTAAAATTATTTTAACACATAAAACACCATATAATATACAATGGTTTATTTGTTAAATTTCCTCCTAAAAGTAAGTGTTATTTCCCAACACAATGGTTTTTTCATCTTATCTTAATATGATAAATATAATATATTTTCTTAGATACTAGTGGGAGTATAATTGGAATAGAAGAATATAAATATTTAAAAGGTAAAGGATTCTATTAGTCATAATAAAAAATGAATTTTACTTAATATCCTAAAAGGATTAGGGTATGTTAGTAAGATGTTAAAGTAAATAATAAAATTAGTTACTAATAAAATCACAATTAAAATTTTGATATAAAGGGTCCCAAGGATTATGATTATGATAAAATTAAAAGGAGTACTATGTAGTAAAAATAAGTCATTAAAATCACAAAATTTGATGATGTGAAGTTATGAAGTTTGAATAATTATTAAATAAGTTGAACATTAGAAATACGATTCCTAAGACTCGCCATTATTAAAACTGGATTTATTTATTGATATTACTCACTAAAGTATTTATTTCTTAATTAAGAATAAAAATATTGAATTTGACAAAATTACATAGATATTTATTGATTTTAACGAAGCCCTAGAATTACATCAAACATAATGATAATTTAGCATTTTATCATATGTGATATAATAAAATGGGTTCTTGTGTGTGGATTTGTTAAAATTATTATAAAAGTATAATAATATGAATTTTATCATGTTATAACAAAGGTAATAACCACTTTATTATTCTTTAATATTTGATAAATATACTCATAAAGTAAAATTATAACTGAACTTTCAATGAATAATTTTGAGTTATCCTTAACTAATTTTTTTGATAGAGTATTATGGGTTCATAAAAAATTTTAAGGTCAATGTGAGTGGCATTATTATAACAAGATATGTAATATGCTCATGAACCAAAAAATTAGTTGTGTGTATTGGATGGCCCATGAAGTATACCACATAGAGTTTCATACACAATGTATTTGGTATAAAATGGGTGTATGATTTAAATATGGAGATCCACATACATAGGGATAGAAAGATACCCAAAATGAAAACCTTCCAAATTTTCTACCTTTCTTACACAAGAATTTAGTATCAACTAATTAAGGGGTTTTGGGTATGTTGTTGAGATTTTTTAGTTGGACCTAAAATAAGATGGTATTTTTCCTCTAATATTAAATGTAATATATTTGGTCCCTTTATTGAGATAGACTGCAAAGTGTACTATCAATCTTAGATAAGGCAAATAATGTGATATTTTATTGGGTGATGGGAATGTGATGTTCTGATCTATAAAGGTGAAATAGCATGTGATGAATTCATGGAAAATTTCATTCTATTATAGGATAATTGAGAACATATGAGTTGATATAGATGATTAACATACATCGTGTCATATGAATACAGAAGGGGTAGATTTGGATTCCCAGGCACCGGAGGTGGATGGGCTGGTGGTTGAGGTCAGTAGGGTTCTAGAGGAGGATGACCAAGGTGCTAAGGATTCGGTGGATTGGCTGCTTGCTGGAGGTGGAGCTGATGTGGTTCAGACTGTGGGGGATGCGAGTACCAATTCTGTCCTGCAGGTTCACTACACATAAGGGGCTAGAGGTTTAGATCCAATGGCCAAGCCTTTTGTGGCTTTATCCAACTGGTTTGAATGCCTTGGTAATGGTGATGCTGAACCAGATTTAAATAGTGTTTCTAGAGGTGGGGAGGAGGGTATGGAACCAACAAGAAATGAGAATTCTATCGGGAATTGGGGTCAAGTGGAGGCCTCCAAGGAGTTATGCATGGATGGAAGTAACACCTCGCCCAAGAGAAGGAGGGACAAGAGTAGGAGCAATGATAGTAAAGGGAATATGGCCTTGTCCAATGCTGTGGAAAAGACTCCGAATGAAGATGGACGTCTCCCTTTAGTGGAAATCAGTAATACAGATCAGAGGCTGGTTAATTTTGAATGCCCGGTTTCTGTTTGGAGGGAGCAACATAGTGGAGGAGAGGAGAACTCTGGGGGAGGAACAGGAACTGTGAGTGAGCTGGCTGGGAATTCTTTTCAGCGATATTGTCAAGAGAGGGACTCAGAATATGGATACAGGTGGCGGGCCTATGTATACTCAAACAAGAAGAAGGGTGCGGAAGGATTACTCACACCTTCCGTCGCCGTTGAGGACCAGATCAGCTTCTAAGCGGAGTAGGGAGGTATTGATTTCTCTGAAAAAGGGAAGAGTGGCCGTCGATACCTCTCCTGAACGGCCTGTTCTGGAGCAGCTTAGAAGTAGGGTTCCAAGTGCCAACTATTGGAGGGACCCAGAGTGGGAGTCAGCTACGGGTGAGGAGGAATCCTGCTTGGGCTTTGGAGACGATTATGGCTATTATTATATGTAAGGTTGTGTTGTTCTGGTTTGTTTAAGTTTCGTCTTTGTATACATGTTGTACGTTGGGGTACCGGACCCCTTTAACCCGGCTTTAGAAAATGAAAAAAAATGATTTGCAGGCAACATACATCGTGTCCCATTTTTACTCAATGTCTTACACAAAGGGATCATATAAAAATGAATTAATACATATGATGTGGCTAGTGAATATAAGTATATGGATACATGTGTTTGATGGATATCCCACCAAATCCCTTTATAGCTTGAGTATAATTGATGCTTTATTAGACGCCATTATTTTTATATATTTATGGATTTAAAAATTCATGCTTGTTATAAATGATAAAAATGAAAATGGGATAACAAATTGTAGTTGGATGAATAGGAATTTACATTTACTTATTGAGATTATCTAAAATTGTTATAGAGTTAATCAAAAAAGAATTTTGTGTATGGGTATTAAAAAGTTATTATATATAATATGATATAAGGTGGAATGTTATAAAGTATATTATAATTTTGTGTATGTGAGATATTAAAGGAAATATTCCCTAAATATAATATAAACCATAACACTATTTTATATATATAATAATATACAATATTTACATATCATAATGTATAACATGAAAAATAGGGCATGTCATTTTATACAATATTTGGATATCGTTTCACAATTAATTTGACTATATCGTACAAATAGATATATTGATAACATAATGCATTGATATTCATGAACTATCAAGTGAAATACATTCTAATAGTCAATCCTAGTTGATATAATTAATATATATAATGTATGGAAAATAATAATGCATACATATGATGTATTCATTGTCATACATGGGTTACAAAAGAGTTTTTTAACCCCATGCATTAACTCATACATTATATAATTTATAAGTTGATTCTTGATCACTTGATGAGTTTCCTTGAGGGACTTATAAAATGGGTATCCATAATTAGATGGTGGTTGTTGGTTTTTACCAGTGCATCTAGTATATTCTCCCTACAAATCTATCTTCCTTCCTCCTTTTTTTTACTTTGTGAGGCAATAGTATTCCATGGTATAATAGAGATTTACTCCCAAGTGTTTGGTGATTTTTACCAATCCACAGATACACCATAGATGTGGGAGTCTAATAGATTCAACTTGGGGATCTTTATCAAGCATAATTATTGACTGTTGATGTGGTGTCATTCCTTGGTTAAAGGTATGATTAAGTTATTTAATTTTTTAAACATGTTTTTTGTTTCAATATGTGGTAGATCTTTGGAACATGGGATTCTTACTGTTTCCACTCCATTTATTTAGTGTTAATTAATCTATATAAACCCATAAATTATTATATGTTATAAGTTATTTATTCCCCACTTTTAATATGATGACGAGTTCAAGGACACTATGCCCATTATATGACATGGTTGTGGCATGGGATGTGTTGCCCAATTACTTTGATAATTTATGTTATGGGATGACACATCCACCTTCCATATGTTTTGATATAATTAGTGTAACAAAATAGGTAAATTTAATAATCAATTCCATGTCTCATTAGTATTCATGAATTATTTTTTATATGGGCATATTCCTTATAAGAATATTAACTAATTGTTTTTCAAGACCATAAAGAAATAATTTTTTTCTAATTAAATTTAGGTTATTTTATGTTTTTATTAAAAAGTATAATTTATAAATTTTAGAATTTTTATTTTAGAAAATAAACTTCATTTTCTTAATAAATATATTAAAAGTATCTTATGTTGAAATGTTTTGTATTTTTTATGAAAATATTTATTTTTTCCTGAATAGTGAAAAGTTCATATTTTTGTTAAACTGTCATTTCATTTCATTAAATAAATTTATTTAAAAGGAAAATTACGATGTGAATTTTATCTAAAATTAACATAAGTATTATTTTGTTATATATTTTCTAACTAATTTCATTTGAATCATCTTCATATTTGAGTTTTTAATAATTAAATTTTTGGCATAAAAATGTATTTTTCTAGAAAATGTTTTCCTGGGTTTTGCATTTTAATTTTAAATTAATTTAAAAACCTTATAGAAAATTAATCTTTAAATTTTTATTCCATATTTGGAATCATGAGGTAAAAAGTTTTAAAATATTTTCCTTTTATTTTTGTTCATTATGAATAGTTGCCGTAGAAAATATTTGTCATCTCGATAAGGGTAAATCAAGAAATTAAGGTTAAAAATAATATGATAAGGCCTAAAATGATCCCACAAATAAGTATTTATTTTATTGAATAAGTTTTAAAAAATATTTAATATCCATGATTCTAAAATGTGTAAATTTCTCTTCACTTTCCATTGAATATAACATTTCTATTATTTTAAGTCAATATAAGTTCAAAAATATTACTGTCTAGATTTTAATATCAATGAAATATTATGATAAGGATAAAAAAACTAATATTTATTTATAAATATTAATTTTAAATATAAATTAATTTTCAATCATGGTAAGTTTTTTTAAATTTTTAGGAATTAAATTATTATAATATATTCTTACACAATTCCAACATAATGCATGTTCATGTAGTAGAAAAATCTAGTAAATAGTTTTGAAAAATTATAAAAGTAATATTTTTGGAGTGAGTATTACTGTTAAAATTATTTTATAGATAATAATAAATTTATAAATATTTTTAAATGTATTAAAGTTTAATTATTTTTTCTATTATGTTGTTTTCAAATTTAAATTTGATTAATAGTTCAAAAATGGCATTAAAAATATTTTAAAATATACAATATTTTATTGAATGATTTAAAATTCCTAAAAATATTACATTTGACAAAGTAAATGTTATATGGTTTAAAATATCAACCATGTTAAATTTATGATTCACTTTTTCTTTTATAGTAACTTTCTTGACACCTTCAGTGTAACAAATATTAATATCAGAGTAATATATAAAAGGGTTAGCATGGTTTAAAACTAAAATATATGGATATAAATGATACATAAACCCATAAGAAATTTTTTTTAAAATAATATTTAGACTCATAATAATATTATCTCCAAATTATACTAATTTTCTGTCTTCTTTCAATGAAAACTAATATATATTAATTTAATAAATCGCTAACTCTAGGAGGGCCCCTCCCCTCCACTATAAAAGGGAACATCGTCTCCTCTTTTCTTCACACTTAAAAAACCTCTATGATCAAACCAACACTAAAAAAATAACTTTTTAACATAACTATTAAAGTTAAATAGGTCTTATTTTTTGTATAATTTCAGCTATATAAGGATAAAGGTGCAATGAAAAGGAGGTTTTCTGAAAAAGAGGGACATCGTTTAACCAAGCATTTTAATTTTATTTCTTCTTCTACCACCTAAAAATATACTTCAAAAATGATGAAATAATAACAAAAGTATATTACATGTAATTATATATTTTTATGTTAATGTAATAACCTATATCCATCTTCATATACCAACATATGTGAAATGAAACCATCATTCGTGTGTATGGAGGACTACCGCCTTGTGAACCGATGTAATTATTTTTTCCATCAACTCCTCACATGTATGGTTATAATGATTGATTTAATTTAAATATATTATTTTAATGATATATTTATTATTTTTAAAATATAAAATATAATATAATTTATCACCTTTCAATTCATTGAAAAAATATAATGGTGTTCGTGAGTACGTGTGGGCTATCACCTCCACGAAGTGATGTGATTTGTTTTTCATCTCCATGTCATATAAATGATATATATAAATTTATTTAAATATATATTATTATATTTATGATATAATTATTATTATTTAAATATAAAATAATAATTACCTTCTTTTCATCATGATCATTGAACAACCGAAATGTTTGTCATGCGTACACACGACCTACTATCTCTGTGATTGTAATGTAGTTCATTTCTAATAACCATATTTTATGGTTAGTTTTAAAATTATAATTAATGAATAAAAATTACAAATATTTAATTATTACTAGTTTTATTATGATATAATAATGACTAATTTGACCATAGTCATCCTACATAAGTCTTTTTGGACATATGAGGAAAATATTTTCAAAACATCTGATGAGATTTGAATTTATTAATTAATTATAAATAAAATGGAAACAAATAAAATAAAATAAAAAATAAACTTCAAATTGGTTCTTAATAAACTAAATAATTAACATAAGTTCATTAATCAAGAAGATAAAGAACGTATTTGATGAGTCAGACTCAAGGTAAGGGACACTTTAACTTAAATCATCCTTTGATGTGTTTTGAATATTTTGTTTTTAAATCTATTTATTCAATATCCATATTCTTAAAATTATTTTATTGATGTACATGTATAGAAATAAATGTATTATGAAAAAAAAATTGTTTATTTTTACATTATATTGATTTTTTCAAAATTATTTTTGTATATTTATTAGAGGAATTTTTTTTCTTTACAAAAGACAAATGGAATGTTCTATTTTAACATATATGACCTCAAAAACTTTTCCTGATACTAAAACTATTATTTTATATATATTTCATTTGTAAGATTATATTGTATAGTCAAATAAAACCATATTTTTCTTTTTTTAGGTATTTTAGTTTTGAAAAGTTTTTTTTAAAAAGAAATGGTATGTCCATATATAATTTTTTTCATATGTGTTAAAAATAGTTTTTCAAGGGCTTTATGTTGAAAAGATGTAATATTAAAATGTTTTATTCATTATATGGTCCTTTTGAGTTTTTTATTATGACGGGTGACCTAGATATATCTTATAATTATGGGTGATCCTAATACATATCATAATGACGAGTGATCCCAAAATTTCTCTCCAATGAATTGTGTAGTGATTATATTATCTAGAGAATTATATTATAATTTGACCATAATACTTATTCTAATTTTAAGGGTTGTTTAAGGGTTCTTATAATGGTTATATGAATATGATTTCTCAAGGAACTTATATAACCATTCTATTATTCCAAATGATTACTCATGAAAATCTTCTAATTTGAAAAGGTATGTTAATAATCTTTTTTTAAAGTAATGATTATTCCATTTATGGGTTAAAATGTGTTTTTTTACGAAAATGTTTTTAATGGGTTATCATGTTTTATATGAAACTTTCATGATTATGATTTTTCATTTATATTTTCCTATAAAGTGCATTATGAGAAGATTTTAGAGGAAATTTTGATCTCATTTTATGTAAATGAATCCTTTTATCTCAAATTTTGTAGTATTAAATTCAAAACAAAATTTGATTTCATGTTTTCAAAATGGAAAATAAATTTTCTCTATTACCTTTCACATCCCTTACTTATATTTTTATTATAATCCCATGTTTTCAAAATTATTCAATGGTTATAAGGATGAGTTAGAACGAATAAGAATTCATGTTTAAAATCAAAAGGATTTTTTATTAAAGGGAAACATGTTAATTTTTGTAAGTATTGTATATTGGGAAAATGGATATTAAGAGGGAGTGCCCACCATGTATTTTTTAGGTTTTCTATGAAATAATTATTACCTAATTCCCTAAAACAATAAACCTCAAATGTTACCAAAAATTCAATAAAATAAATTATGATCTAAAGATAATAGATTATATAAATTTTAAGGCAAGCTCTTTATAGTAAGTATCAATGGAAATTTTTAGATAATGTAAGAGACTATGATAATGTATCTATGTACCCTAAAGAAATTATAATTTATCATTATCATGATATATAATTTTAATATTAACATATTTCATTATCTATACTATGACTATTTAGAATGGTATTCAACATAGGAAACATGGAAGCATAAGTAGTAAGGAACCAATATTATGATATCATTCAAAATTAGTAACCTAAAATGGTTAGAATTGGAATATATATCACTATACTAAATCAGTTTAAATACACAATAAACACTGGTGGTATCTATGAGAAAGATAAAATATTTTCACCATAAATGAAATATGTCTATAGTGGATTATTTCCTAAAACAACACCCACCAGAATTTAATGGATCTTTTAACCCAATGGTAGATAAAGGATAGATTAAATATTTAGATAAAATACTTGAATTCATGGGATGTTCTGATCATAAAATATTAACTCTTATTATTTACCATTTTAATGGTGAATTCAATTAGTGGTGGTCAATGGGTAAGAATATTAAAAAATATATAATAGATTAATTCATTAGAATGAAATGAATTTAATAATATTTTCCTTGAGAAATATATTCCAAAAGCTGTATAACTTAGGATAGGAAATAAATTATTGGAATTATGGGAAAAGATGAATATTCATTGGATATGAATGAATAAAAATTCATCCCATTGGAAAGGTATTCAGAAAATAGCATTTGAGGTCTTAATTTTCAAATTAACCAATTTTACTCTGGTTTAAATCCAAGATATAAAAGTTAATTTTCTTTCCTTGAATTAAAAAGTTATGAGAAATTTGTTCTATATGATAATAATGTATAAATATATTTTACTGATGGTCATTTATTCTGTGAAAACTAGAATAATAAAATGTCAAAATGATATGAAATAGGGAATCACACATCAAAGAAATCTGAAGGTAAGGAAGTTAAGATTCCATCTAGTGATATGTATGGAAAAAATGGAGAATGTTTTATAAATATGGGAAGTCTTTTGATGTGGAATTTTCTGATATTTGGCTTATGACTCTAAATAAAATAATACAAAAAATAATGAAAAGATGGTGGTAAGATGATTTAATTACAATGATATGGGTCATTATTTGAGTACATTGAATAATATTGGATTGAAGGATAGAACTCATCAAGATAACATACAGAAACTTGTGGCTAAATCCTTTATGACTAATTTGGAAGATATTGTACCCTCCAATGATGTGGTTTCCAGTAAATTATTTCTTTTTTCTTATATTTTAATGTCTTTTTTTATTCAAGGTTTATACGGTCGTTCATTAATGATAAAATTTCTAATAAATTGGGAATTTAACCTTAAGAAATGAATATATAGGTTTTGGTAAAAACGCATGTGGGAAGCATTAAGGGAAAAGAGATTATAAGAATATGCATGTTGTTTTCTATCGAAATATTTGACCTAAAGACCATATTATTTCCCCTTATAGAGTTTTATATTTTTTTGGTATAAATTGGATTTCTATTTATCATGCTAATATATATTGTATGGATAAAAAAATCAGAATTAGTTGTATTTTGTATAAAATAATTAATTTATACCCTTTATAACATATCAAGAAGCTGATAAAATGTTAAAATTTGGAAGTGGAAGTTATAGTACACATATTATTGAGAATAGGGTGACTATTCATATCAATTATTTCCAAATAATTAATTAATATATAGATGAATTTTTTGATGAGTTACCTAGTGTTATACTAGATTTTTGTGTTCAATTTATTATTGAATTAGTGCAAGATATTAATCTAATTTCAAAAATAACCTTATATAATGGATCAAGAAGACTTTCTCGGAATTCAAAAATAAGTTTTAGGAGTCACTTGATAAAGGATTCATTTTTCCAAGTACTTCCCATGGGGTGATATTTCTTTATTTTTAAGAAATAAAGATGGTTCAATAAGAAATTTCTTTGATTATAGAGCCTTGAATAACATCACTATTAAGAAAAACTAATGCTTACCGTATATCAATGATTTTTTTGACCATCTCTATAGAGAAAAGTTTTTTTAATGATTTATCTTAGGTCAAGGTAACATATTTTGAAGTTGAATGAGGAAGATATTCTAAAGACATTATTTCGAACAAGATACAAGAATTGTGAATTTTTATTTATTCCATTTGGATTGTCTAATTCATCATCTGTATTCATAGATCTTATGAATATAGTTTTCTAGGACTATATATGTAACATTATAGTTATATTTATTGAAGATATATTGGTATATTTTAAGATTCATGTGTAACATAAAATACTCCTAAGGATTCTTTTTAAAATGTTGAAGGAAAATAAACAATATGGAAAATTTACTAAATGTGAATTTTGTTTGTAAAAAAATTATTTCCTTGGGAATATTGTTTCTAAAGTTGGTATATATATTTACTCTAATAAAACCATTGTTTTTGAATAATTTAAAAGAAAAAAAATTCACCGAGATTCATATATTATTAGATTAGTGGGTTTTTTTCGGTGGATTGTTAAAAAAATTACTCAGTTATCTATCCCACTAAATAATTTAAACCAAAAATGAGTTAAATTTATATAGATGAATGTGTGTGATGATTTTTTTGAAGAACTGAAATAAATATTGGTTAATTCTATAGTTCTTGTCTTGTACATTGTAAATATTTATTTTTTAATCTATAATGATACTTGATTGAATGGAATTGAATGTTTCCTGATGTAAAATGATCCGACGATTATTTATGCTTCACATCAACTAAAACCTCATGGGTTAAAATATCTTACTAATGATCTAGAAATTGATGATGTAGTTTTTTCTTTTAAAATTTAGATTCATAATTTATATGGAGTAAAATTTGAAATATATATTGATCCTAGAAGTCTATAGTATATATTCAATCAGAAATTTTTGAACATGAGGTAGATAATATGGTTAATACTGATTAAGTATTATCATTTCATGACTAATTACCATTTTATAAAAGTAAAAAAATGCATCTAATGCATTGATTCGAAAAGATAGTGCTAAATTAACCATGTTATGATGAGAAAATAACCCTTTTGTTATTGAATTAACTAATTTTTTCCATGAAATTTTTCATGTATGAACCTCCTCGATTGTTTTTAGGTGTT
The DNA here is from genome assembly GCA_963277665.1 of Viscum album. Taxonomy (NCBI): domain Eukaryota; kingdom Viridiplantae; phylum Streptophyta; class Magnoliopsida; order Santalales; family Viscaceae; genus Viscum; species Viscum album. The sequence goes on from OY728131.1 coordinate 270,961,681, forward strand.
AGTACAATAATCTAACTTATAAAGAATTTATAAATATCAGAAGAAGGTTAATTTTTAAGGGAAAAGGTAGAATATGTTATGAATTCAATTTTTTTAGAGTTGAATATTAATAAATAAGTTTTCATTGATTTTAGAAATTTATTATATATAACTTTTTATTCCTTGAAGAAGATAGAATTATTTAGTAAAGCTAATGGCTTTAGGTTTTTTTTCATCCTAGAAACACTAAGATGAATAGAGATATTCAAGAAAATTTTTGGTCATATGGAATGAAAAGATACATTACTGATTTTACCATGAATTTTTTTACATTTAAACAGGTTAAAGAAAAATTATAATTACTTAAGGGTATACTTCAACCTTTTCTAGTGTTAGAGTGAAAATATATAAATTTTTCCATGTATTTTTTGGTGTGATTTCAAGTGACATATCAATGTAATAATGTGATTTTGATCATTGTAGATTTATTTACTAAATATGTGCATTTCATTACCATTTAATATACTTTGTATTTAGATTATATTTCATGAGTATACCAATAGAATATACTAAAGTTACAGGGTATTTATCTCTCTATTTTATATGGTCTTGATCCCAAATTTACTTCTATTTTTTCTAAAGGGATTCTGAAGTCATTGGTTAATGAATTAAATTTTAGAACATCTTTTCATCCTCAATCTGAATGATAGTATTATTTAATTATTCATCCTTTGGAAGATATTATTTTTATCCTATTAGGTGGATTATAAGGGATTTTGGGATCCTGAACTTTTATTAGTCTATTTTTCGTATAATAACAATTTTGAACCTAGTATATATATTTCTCTTTTTGAGGAATTATATGGAAGGTTGTTTAAGACTATAAAATATTTGGATGAGTATGTGAAACGAATTTTTTGGGACTAGAATTTTTAGAATAAATATTTTTGAAGGAAAATTTGATTTGACAACATTTCAAGATGGATCATGTGGGCCTAAATGATATCTAGATAACCAAAGGGAAGATATTTCTTTCGAGGTATGTGATTATGTTTTTTATAAAATATCTCCGTGGAAAAGTGTTATTCATTTTGGTAAAAAGGGGGAGTTAAGTCCATGGATAGTTGAATCATAAGAAATCTTGAATAAAGATGGATTATTTTTTTAATATGTGTCTTCTATATTATTTTATGTTAGGTACCTGATTTATTTCATATTTCATTATTAAGAAAATATGTTCCAGATGAATCATAGGTTTTAATCCCTGATGTGGTTTATTTGGAAGGAAAAATTTCTTATGAGGAATATTCAGTAAATATTCTTAACAACATAAGGAATGTTTTGCTGAATAACTTAATTCTATAAGTTATGTTTCTGTAGAAAATCTATATGGTTGAATATTCTTAATGAGAATCTAAAAATTATATGATGGAATGATATCCATGCTTGATTAATTCATGAATAAAACTATGAGGATAAGAATTCCAAAAGTGTAGAAGAATGTAAAAACCTAGTTAAATTTAATAATCCTTTTAATGACTTATTATTGTTAATGAATTTTATTTTATATAGTTACATTCATTGTAAGAATATTGAGTAATCTTTTTCAATACTGAAAAGAAATAATTTTATTCTTATTAAACTCTCTTCCATAAAAAGTTTATTATAAATTATAATTTTAAAAATATAATTTTAATATGAAATAATTAACATCATTATTTAAATTAATATATCAAAATTATATTAGGGTGAAATTTTGTTATTTTTATGAAAATATTGATTATTTCGAGAATAATGAAAAATTGCGATTTTTTGTAAAATTATCATTTATTTTCATTAAATAATGAAATTTAAAGGTAAAATTGTGCATTGAATTTTATATCAATGGAATATATCTATTATTTAGTTATATATAAACTAATTAAGTAAATTTGAATCATCGTTATACCTGATTTTGGTATAAGTACATTTTGGGCATAAAAACACTTTTTTTATAAATAAAACCACTATGTAATGTGATTTAATATTAAATTATTTTAATCCACATATAGAAAAATAATGATGAAAAATATATTCCATATTATGAATCAGGAGGTAAAAATTGGTAAATAACACCCTTTTAATTTTGAATTGTAACTATAGTAAATTTTTGTCACTTGTGTAAAGTTTAATCTAGTAATTAAGGTTAAAAATGATATGATAAGGCCTAATATCTCTCTATCACTTTTATTTGTTTTATTTGTATATATATTCATCAACCATTACTCTCCATGATTCAATAAAATGGAATTTATTTCCACTTCCCATTGATTATAACATCTATATTATTTTAAGTTAATATAATATCAAAAATCTCACTCTCTTCCTTTTATTATCTATAATATTTTTATTGGGATAAAAACAAATTATATTAAATTATAAATATTTATTGAAAAAATAAATTATTTTATATGATTTTAATTTATTTTTAATATTTAGTGATGAAATAAACATCTTAAATTCTTACACATCACTAACATAGTTCATGTGCAGGCAGTAGAAAAATTAAGAAAATAATTTTTGAAAAAATTAAAGTATTATTATTAATTGACTTTTAGTATTCCATAAATTTTATATATAAAAATTACTAATTTATGAAGTTCAAATGTGTTTTATTTGAATTACTTTTTTTGTAATTGTTTTAATAATTTTTTGTATTTTTAATATTATCAAATTAAAAATAAAAAATTGTTTATATTATACAAATTTATATTAAATGATTTAAAATTTATAAAAATATTTGATTCTTCCAAGTGAATGTTATGTAGTTTTAAATATCATTCATTGTCTATTTATGGTCTAATTTTCCTTTTATAATAAATTTCATGACTCCATTAGTGTGAAAAAAATTGGTACCATGGTAATAGATAAAAGGGTTAAGGGCGGTTAAAACCAAAATATAAGGGTGAAAGAATAACATAAACATGAAAACAATTAGTTATATGAGTATAGTAATAATTTTAATCATATTATATATAAATTATATTCATTTTTTAAGAAAAATAATTTATATTAATTTTATACTTTAAGTAATTTCAGGAGTTCCCCTCTCCTCCATTATGAAAGGGTACCTCATCTTCTATATTATTCATACTTAAAAGGACTTTTTTAGACAATACCATCCCAAAATCCCCCCCCCCAAATATTCTAGAGGTATTATTTATGTATATTATCAACCTTATAGGGATTAATTTTTAAATAAAAGAACGATTTCTAAAGAAGATGTATAGATTTTAATAAAAAAAATTCACTTTATTTCTTCTAATAACTCCTTAAAAACATCATCAAACCTAAGTAAATAATAAAATATTATATTATAAACACTACTATATTTTATGTTAATGTAATTACCTACATCCATATTTATATATGATTAAATAATAAATTAAACCATCATTCTTGTGTACGATGGACTACCACCTCATGAACTTATATAATTCATTTTTCATCAATACATCTCAAAACTCATTATAGTGGTGGATTTAAGGGCTTTTTATGATATTAATGAAATATTTATAATAATTTAAAGATAATATATCATATACTGTATCACCATTGTATTCATTGAAGAATTATAACATCCTTCATAAGTACGTGTGTACTGCCACATCATCGAAGTGATGTGATTCATTTTTCATCACTACATCATATGGGTGATATATATAAGTTTATTTAAAAAGCATATATTACTTACGATATAAATATAATCATAGAAATATAAAATAATACTTAACTTCATTCAATCATTACCGTTAAAAATGGAAAATTTACTCGTGCGTATGTACGACCTACCGTCTCCACGATTATGATGTAGTTAATTTTTCATAACCATATTTTATGGTTTATTTTAAAAGTATAATTAATGTTTAGAAATAAAAAATATATAAATATTATTATTTTTAAGATTATGTAATAATTATTTCTTTGACCATATTCAACCTACCGAAGTAATTTTTCACATATGGGCTGAGTATTGTCAATACATCTAATGAAAACATAATTAATTAGAAAATTTTATATAAAATTGTAATAAATAAAAGGACTAATAAATTTTACACCCTGATATTTTTATATAATATTTATCATTAAGGGATTTTATTTCTTTGATAGTTTGTGTTACACGCAACATTGTGTTTAGAAGAATAATGAAATATTGTCAAAATTTTATGTGTATGTTATTTTTTAACTATTGGAATTGTAGGTATGAATAGTAACAAATAAAATAAGAAAACAATATGGTCTAAATATAATACACTACTTATCAAATTATTATGGATAAAAATATTTGAAAATAAAAGTTGTGTTTTTTCTAAAAAAAATTATTTGTGCACAATGTATTTTATATCAATAAATTAAATTAATCACTATTGGTAAAGGATTATAATTAAAATTATATATAATTTACTGGATAAAATTTTTTAAACATTCAAAAAATATTTTTTTAGTCATATGATAGGTATAAATCTAGTTGTACAATTAAAATTTTGTTTCTAAAAAATAGTTTTTCCCATTTTCACATTTTCTTTTAAATTAATTTCTCCCATTTATATGTATTTAATTAGATAAAATTACATAAATATTTATAATCAATATATTAAAATTTATAAATTTTTCACTTTTTATTTTTTTTTAATATGAATAATAACCTTAGTCATTTTTCTTAACATGGTAAAGGGTAAATCGGGTAAATAAATTTCAAAATAATGGATTATAAAATGACCCTAAAGCATGGAATAAATTTATTTTATTCATTAATTTATTCCAAATTCATTCCATATTCAGTTATATGGTATTTTATATCTATTTTGTTGACATTATGACCGTTATAATATTTTATTTCTCAAAAAGTCAAACATATCCCACTCTTGTTTTAATAAATATTATTTCTTTTAATATGGTGTTATCTGAAGAAGATCTTCAACTATAATTAGTATTTGGAAATCTAAAATAAAATTAGTCGTATTTTTTATTTATTATTAATGTTTAGTAGATATATAATTACCTAAAATGTTTGCACAATGTTAACGCAATAATTATTTAATTAATGTAAAATCGAATAAATGATATTAAAAATAATAAAATTAATATAATTTTAGATAACTAATTTTACCCAAGAAAATTATAGATCTATATTAATAAATAGTGATGTTTTAAATAATTATGTTCCAATTCCACCTTTTTATTGATGTATTTAATGATAAATTAAATTAATAGTGTCAATATTGACAATAATGATATTTATTCAATATAATATTTTATTAAATTATTTAAAAATCACAAAAACGTAAATTAATACAATCTAGTTATTATATTTTCTAAAAGGTCACACATTTTCCATTTATTTTCCAATATGATCCTTAAAATTAAAAATTTCTTCCATTTCATATTTAAAATCTTGATTCCATAGTTAGAATAAAATATGTTAACTAATGGTTAATCAAAATGATAATGTTTAAAATTTCAAAAAAACATGTATAAAAAATTCTAGTTAATTAAATTACAACCCTATCTCACCTTATCTTAGAATACCTTTAATTTTTAGTTATTTTCCTTGTGACTAAATTTATTATAATCTTTTGAGAAATTCCAAAAGTACCGCTCGCGTCAATAATAATAGGGCCCCTCCTCCCTCACTTAATTAAAAAAAATTGGGCCTTATAGATAAAAAATACTCTATAAAATTCTCTTATCAACTTCCATATAAAATTATAGAGGTGATTCTGTTCTGAATATATCAACCCCAAAACCCATTAGAGGAGATCGAAAAGAGTTGTTTCGAAGAAGGGGTAATCACCTAACCGTTCACTTTCTTTTTCTACTCTTATTTAAAATCTCAAAATATATGGTATTTATAATTTAATGATAACATAAGTATTATAAATGTTCTTAAATTATATTATTGTAATTAAAATACCATTATAAATCCTATTCCCCATCAATCAAGAAGTGAAAGTCCCCCTTGTTCATATGTATGGCTTACCGTCTCCACGCAACGAGGTAATTAATTTTTGGTCACCTATTTTATGGATTGTTATTATGATGGTTTTAATTTTTATATATGATATTTAGGACGTAATTATACTTATATAATGATAATATCATTTATAAATTCTTATCATCCAATCTGTTGGGAAATGATGATGTCGTTCGTGCATTTGTGTGGACTACCATCTCCATGATGTGATGATATTGGTTTTTCATTTATATATTACATAGATAATAATATGGATGAATTTTATGAATATATATATAATATTTATTTTAAAAAATTATTCTTTAAGGTTGATATATTATTTTTCTTTAATTCCATCAATCAAAAAAATGGAATTATCATTCATGTGTTTGTATGGGCTACGATCTCCATAAAAGGTGTAATTTATTTTTCTATATCAAATTTTTATGTGTGATTATAAATATGTATATAATTAATATTTATTATGTTTATACCATTATTAAAATTATAAAAATTATAGATCCATAATAAAATTTTACGTACTGATACTTCGAAACTGAAATATGCTTGGAAAATGAAGCATTTATCATTCAGAATAGTGATTTGAATAAACAATTATTAATAAATGGCTGGTAATATCTTATAAATAAATCATTAATTTATTATAGATATAAATTTGGTTATATAATACATGTATAATAAATCCATATTTATTACATATGTGGGTTTAATGTGAACCAGGAATGAAGAGACTTGAGGTAAGGGTTTATTTAACAATCTTATCATTATTTTGTATTACTTATGTTTAAGTGTCCTCTAGGGAATATTTCTATTACATGTAAATATTTTATAAAATGTTTCAAAAAGGTTTATAATATTCTACTAAATTTTAAAATTATTTTCCACCATGTTTTGATTTTTTTAAAAAAGTTTTAAAGGAGTATTTTTATCATTTTCTAAATGAGGTACTTTATGACTTTTCTGATAGAAATATAGAAGAAATGTTTTTTAACTTATACATGATGAGAATTTTTTCGCAGTATCATTTTTAAAAAATTATTTTAAGCTTCCTTTATACATTTAAAAGATTATTTTCAGATAAAATGTTTTCATTTATAAGTGAGTAGTTTTTTTTTCAAAAAAGAGATGTTTTTTAAAAATGGAAAAGTTATTTTTCTAAATAACTATTCCAAGTGATATGTAAAAAATATTCCATATAAGATTAAATACTTTGATATTAAATATAACTTAATAGGAAAATGGTCAAAGGATAATATCCATCACCTTTCTCTGGATGTTTTACTTTTATTACGAAATGATTTTTATGAATCTCCTTTTTTTCTGTTAGTTATGTTATGATGAAATGTTTATGAAACCCATTTTTTTAATGGGTTATGATATGATGAATGTTTTATATTATATAACATGTATGTATCATTTTAATTACATGATTTTCAGTACCTATATCTCCCTCCAAAGTATTGGTTAAATTATTATATCTCATGAGATATTTATGCGAAATAAGTAAAAGTGGTTGATCTATTATGGGAAACAAGGAAAAGTGATTGATTCATTATGGGAAACAAGATGATGAGATTAATACATTATGGTAAACTGGTTTTGATGCCTAATTTTATGGTCAGGGTAGTTAAACTTGATATATGAAATGGTTTCTATACTTATGATTGTTCTACACACATTTAAGACAAGAATATATGGTTTGCTTTGATTTAATAATAAAAATGAGGCTTCGGACTCAACCTTTAAAAAAAGACAAGAATATATGGTTCATGATTGAGTTGTGATGAATTCACATTATTATGATACTAATATTTTGAAATGATAATGTTTTATACCATAAGTCATGTTTATGATCATTGTATAATTGGGTATAAACTTTGTAATTCATGTTCAAGAAATTATGACCTTATTCTTATCTTATGCCTTCATATTATCATCAATTGATATCTCCCATGTTTAACCTTACTAAGCATATGAGATGTCCCTTTTATTATATTTTCTTTATCCATGTTAAGAAAAAAGTATTTAGTAGGGTATGATTATGAAGAGAACTATTAGGGTAGATATTTATGGGTGATGTTGGAGATATTTCATAAAATAAAAATATTATATATATAATATCTAAATAATAAAAAACTTTATAGATATGGCATGTATTGTATTTTTATATATTGAATATTAATCTAAATAAATGTATTATTTCTGTATAAAAAGATAGGGCCATTATAGTTGGAATCAGAGAAAGGTTTAGTCAATATTTAGAGAATAGGGTTAGAAAACACTTATGAAAACCCTAGGGATAGTTCTATGTATAGGATAAAATCATAATGTTTTCATAATGATCATGAATGACCTATATTAAATGGAAAGTTTCATAAAAGGAGATGCCATAATTTATTCATTTTATTAATGGTTTATTAAAATTATGTGGTTTTACACTATGATTATTATTTCTCACACTATGATTTTTGGTTTTATTCAATGGATTAAAACTTAAGGAATCCTTTTAATTTTGAATGTAGTGTATAATGAAATAATTTTCCACCTAATCAACCTAATCTTATGGGATCTAGAATGTATAATCTTGCTACTATGCCCATGAAACTTTTACAAGATATGAATCATACCAAGTCTCTAAATGATAAAAGGAGTCAAAAATACTGTTTAATCTTTCAAGATGCAATATAAACCATATTTTAGTGGGTCTTATGATCGAATATTGAATTAGTGATGGATCAAAACTATTGATAAAATATTTTCTTTTCTTGAATTATCATAAAATGAAAACGTTTTCCTAGATGTTTATCATCTGGAAGGAGAATAATATCAATGGTGGAATATTATCAAGAATATGAGGAAAGAGGAAGAAAATTAATCCATGTAATTTGATGTGTTTAAGGGGATATTATTATCAAATTACTTCCCTTGTATTATTCTTACAATGATTGAGTAGGAATTTATTAAGCTGAAGAAAAATGATGAAGAATCTATTAGTACCTATGAGGAAAATTGACAAGTCTTATAAGTTATACATGTGTCTAAATTATTATCCCTCAATATAAAATTAATCAATTATTTTGTGTCATAAAACCATGTCTCCAAAATTAATTATCTAATTAAGACTTTATTAGCTATTGATAAATCATTTGATGTGAACACAACATAGAATTGGAAATTATGGACTCCCATCATTCTCATGGTTTGGATAAAAAAAGGAAGATTGAGTCTCACGAATACACAGATAAATCACATAATGGAAATAAATTCTAGCCATATACATGTTGTAAATATTGTATGGAACATCAAATGAAGTGTGTGAATGGAATTGGGAGGTTCTATAATTGCGGAACGGAGGGTTATAAAGTTCGTGATTGTTTAAGGGTAATGAATAGGATGGTTAATTCATTGGGGGGGAAATATTCCAACTAATACACCACCCATTCTCCAATGCTTAAAATTCAAGGAGTTTAGGAATTATTCCAACCAGTTCCTAGATTTGAATTTTTTCATGTTTAGTGTCAACAACGACTTAAACCTAAAGAAAAAGGGAAATCACATTCGATCATGACTTCTGAAGTGGGTCATGAGAATGAAATGTTTAATGATACACTTATCATCCACTCTAGAATAACTAATTTCTTATTTTATCATGGATTCTCCCACTATTATATTTATAAAAAATATTATAAGGGTATTAATGTATCACCTCAAAAATTATATATTGAGATATGTCTAAAAAACTAAAAAAGGAACAACAATTTAATCTCTTATTTATAATTCTTCTCAAATAAAAGTTTTTGGGAAATTGATTCCTACATAACTTTTGATTCTCCCTTTAGTTCATTTAAATTTTTTTCTTAGAATGCATTGTATTTCTCTATATGAATCTCATATCAATTGTTAAGGAAGGAAAGTCACATTTCATATTCTGAATAAACATAGGATCATTTTTCAATGCAAGGATGAATATGAACTTCCAATGGAAATTTCTTCCATATTATGGATTATAATTCCTATACATGATGGTTATTTATCTCAGATGATTGGGAATAAAATTCACATAATGGATACACCTATTGTATGAGAGTTTTTAAATTTATTTCTAGAATAATTTTCGATTCTTATAATGAATCATGAAGTTGATATTTCAATAGAATTCACATATGGTGTTATGCCTATTTTGAAAATGCTTTTTTGAATGGAACCAATTGAGTTAAAATTATTGAAGAATAAAATTTAGGATAATCTTGATAAGGGATTCATATGCTCTGTTGTGTCACCATGGTGTGTACATGTTCTATTTGTTAAGAATAAATGTGGTTCAATGCATCTTTTCTTTGATTTTTGGGAAATTAAAAAAAATTAAATAAACAACAAGTATCCATTTCTAGGCATGTACTAGCTCAAAAATACGCAATGAATATTATTTATTTTGATTCTCATAAATAACCACATTTTTTCTAATGATGTTAGTCTGTGTGTTTTTCATGAATATATTTCTTGTGAAATTTATCTTTTTTTAGGTTAAAATATTTGATTAAGTGTTCTAGATGTCTTTGTAAGTAATCTAGAAACATTGTTTATACCCAACATTTTTAATCATAACATATGGTTTTGAAACCATGTGTCTGGAATAAAACATATGAATCAGATACCTTGCACCATTGAAAAAGTATGGACCAACAACCCTAAATTCATAAGAAACCCAATGTTTGAGGAAAAAACATATGGTTCATCAACCATAATTTTGTAATCAATAGTATTTTCAACCATATATTTGATATTTTTAGTTACATGAAGGAAACTTATGTTTGACTAGTTCAATGATAAAGTCTTAAATTTAAGATATTTTATGTTTTTTTTGCAATGATCTCATAGAGAGTGAATATCTCTTTAAATATTTTTTATGTCTGATTAAAAGAACTGTATTCAATGGATTAAATCTTTCTGGTTTCTAAGGGAAATTAAAAATATCTATTAAAATTTAAAAATCAAATGATCGTGATTTTTTTGTAGATGTTACTAGATATGTTACTATCGAAAGAGATCCATGTTTCTCTTGTTAACTAGAAATATTCTTTTCCATCTTCTATGTGTGATAGGTTTTTGAATACAGAACAGTTGAAATATATAAAATATCGGACATAACTATTCTTCTAAAAAGAGATACACTTTAAAGATATAAATGTTCCAATCTTGTGTTATCTAAACTGAATATTAACTTTTACTTCTTTTATTTGTATGTTTCTATTTTTATTTAAGATCATTTTCATTAGGGATCTCTTTGAAGCTTTTCTTTCTTGAAGACATTTATATTTTAAGGAGAATATTTTTTTATCATATTTTACAGTAATAGTAATAAATAATCAGTTTATACAATCAAATCAATATATATTTATTTATTGAATTATCAACTGCTTGAACACAGTCATGGTGGAGTATCATCTTCTTAGACTAAGTTACACATTTCTGATTCCCTATAAAAGAACCAATAGGCTATATAAACTCTTTATTGTAAAGGTGTCATCTTCCAGTACTCAATTGTTAACGTATTGTGATTAGAGGACTTGTCTAGTAAAAAATTTACAAGCTCATTGAGAGAGTGTCGGTGGAGTGGACTATGTGATATTTGTACCCTAAAACACTAAAAATTGGTCTCTTCTTTTCTCTATTTTTCTCTTCTTAACATACATCAAGAATAAAATTATGCAAATCCACATAAATAAAAAAATAAGGTAAAAGGTTTGAATCTATTCATATTACTTAAAAGACACAACCCCCCCCCCCCCCCTCTTATGTATCATTATATTATTTCGACCTAAAAATGGTATAAAAGGAGTTATTTTTGAATAAAGAATATAATATTTAGAAATATAAGAGTATACATTCTAAAAAAAGACATGTTTTAATGGTTGAACTAAAATAAATTATGTTTATGGTCCATGATCCTTAATTTAATGGTGATAATTATGGATTCCAGAAGGATCGTATGATTATCTATCTAGAAAATATTTTATTGGAAGTATAAATAAAGATTATCACTCTATATGTAATCAATAAAACCCCAGAAACGTGGTATACCACCAAAGAAGATGAGTGAGATATCAATTCAATAGAAATGAACAATATAATATGTGGACATGGCCCAGATGAATTAAATCGTGTATCTCAATGTTTTATTTCCAATGAAATATGGAAAAGTATTTCTATTTCTTATGAAGGAACTGACAATGTAGGAAAATTAATGTACACTACTGAAAAGATGAAATTTCATACTTTTAGAATCTGTGATGGTGAAAGAATCACCTAGATAAATGAGATATTGATAGAGATAGCCAATGGTTTCACTACCTTGGGAACATCAATTTCACAATCTGATTAGGCATTGAAAATACTCATTGTTCTTCCCTCTAAATAGAATGAAATATCTACTACTATATAAAAATCAACACTAGTTAAATATTTTACAAAGAAAGAATAAATTGAAACCTTAACGGTGTTTGAAGAAGAGATTCATGCCAAATATGAAGACCACAAGATGATTAAAAGGGAAAATAACACCCATAAAGTTACATTTACTACCACAAAACAGGGAAAGGGAAGCATCTCGTTTTATCAGTGCTAAGAAGAAAGCACTAATAATGGGGGAGCATTTATAATTGCTAGAAAAAAGTGCTGATATATGTATCATTTTTCAGCACTATATTTAGCATCGATAAAAGATTTTAATAATTTATATTCAAAAATAATGTTTATTTGGATACAATAACTAAAAAATGCATATTTATAAATAATATATATTTTTAATAATTCAAAAATATATATATATTGTTTTAAAAAAAGTATTTATATGATTATAAGTAGATATATATATAATTATAATATTATAATAAATTTGATTAAATAATAAATATATTTATTAGATTTATTAGATTTATTAGATTTATTAGATTTATTAGATTAATTAATTAGATTTTTTAGATTTACTAGATTCATTAGATTATTAGATTATTAGATTTATTAGATTATATTATTTAATATATTTTTTCTATTTAATATATTTATTTTATTTATAATTAATATATATAAATACATTTTTAAATATATATATTTATATTAATTATTAATTTCATATGTTCAAATCACATTGGTCAATAAATATATTGATCATTCATGCATATGTTTTGTATCATAATGTTCATTTATACATTACACAATTTCTTATTATTCATGTTGTATATTGATGGATCATTTTTTTATGTATACCTACTAGGTATATGATTAATTCATATTACCAATATATAATATTAGGTTCTCAAAAATACATATAAAATTACATTAAATATATTTAAATAAAAAATATACTTATTATATTTATAACATATATAAATACATAATAAATATATTTATTTGTTATTATAATTACAACTAAATATATATATATATTAAATAATTATAAAATTACACTAAATACATATTATATATATTTATTTAATTATTTATAATCATATACAAATATTTATAAATATATTTATTTATAGTTATAATAATAAATATAAATAACTATATATATGTAAATAATTGTAAAATTATAATAAATATATTTATTATACTACTTATAAAGATATAATATAACTAAATAAATATATTTATAAATATTTAAAAATGTTTTTAAATAAATAGAATGATTTATAATTATAATTCATAAATGAATATATATATGTGTGTGTGTAAATAATACAAAAATTATAATAAATATATTAATTATATATATTTATATACAAATATTGATAAATAAATTCAAATAGTTATAAATATTTTTCTAAAGAAATATAGATATATTTAAAAAATTAAAAAATTATAATAAATATATTTTTATAAATTTATAAAATTATAAATATATTTTTTATAATTTTATAATTATTTTAATATATATATATATATATATTTATAATTTAAACTATAAATAAATATTTATTTATAATTTTTTTCAATTACATAGAAATATATATATTAATTAGTTATAAATATAAATAAATATATATATTTTTAAATAATTATTAATTTATAAAAAATAAATTTATTTTTTTCATCTAAAATGTTATATATAATTAAGTAAATATATAAAAATATTGATAAATAAATACAAATATTTATATTTATATTTATAAATAAATACATATATATTTAAATAATTATAATATTATAATAAATATATTACATATATATATTAATAAAATTATAAAAATTAGAAATATTAAATTTGTATGATTTTATAATTATTTAAATGAAAAAAAAATTTGTATTCATCTTTATTTATAATTATAAATAAATATATATTCAAATAATAAATAAATATATATTCATATAATAAATATATAAATTCATATAAATAATTATAAAATTAGAAGAAATATAGTTGTATATATTTATAATTTTATAAATATTTATACTTTATTTATTTATTATATATATTCTAAGATTATAAATATAATAAGTATATTTATTATAATTTTATAAATATAAATTTTTATTTATTTATTTATTTATAATTATAATTTTAAATATATATATATATCATATATATAATTTTATAAATATATATTGATATAAATAAATTATTAATATAATATATTTATTAGGACTTGTTTAGCGCTGATAAAGGACCATCTTTATCAGCGCTAAAAAATCACTCATGAAGTTGTGTTTTATTAGTGTTTCTTATTTTAATGTTGATAAAACATACCTTTATTAGTGCTTTTTAGTTAGTTTTGATAAATGGTTTACATAGATTTATAAAAAAACCCTAATAGTTTCCTTTATTCTCGCACCCCTCAAGATCTCGCAGAAGCTGACCCCTGCGTTGTGATTCTTCCTCCTCTTTCTCCTCCTCCTCTCCCACTACCTCTCCTCAACCCTGAACCACACCTCCATTGTGCATTGTCGTCTCTGTCGTGTGCCACATAGATGTGTGTCTCCTCTACCCTAACAGTCTCCTCTATTGTGCTTGAACCTACCATCGTGCACCTCTCCTCCGGTGTGCACCTCACCTCCATCATGCGCCACACCTCTGTTGTTCTTTTATCCTCCGTTGTCTGCTGGTGATTTTTCTCCTCTTTGTCATGCATTTAATCTTATTTTCATGTAAATATAGTTTTGTGTTGATGAAAAATTGTGAATTTTATTGGAAAAATGACCCACTAAAAATCGTGGTCATTGGGGAGGGATTTGAATAACTAGTGATTCCCTCACCTCCGTCATGTGCCACATCCTGTGATGTTAAGGTATTTGAATAACTAGTGATTCTCTCCCCAAATCACATCCTGAATCCAAGAAAGTTTGAATTCTAAAAGTCTAACTATTTCACTTTTACAAAAATAAAGGAAGCACCGACAACAATAAATGGTAAATGGACAGTGGATGTTCCTGACACATGACTGGTAATAAAAACTTCTTTGAAAAGATTATTAAGATGAAATGTGGAAGAGTCACTTTCGAAGACAATTCTCAAGGAGAAATTGTTGGTATATGTAACATTTCTCTTCTTGAAATATCCATAATTTCTAATGTTTTATTTGATAAAGGAGATATTATTTTACATTTCATTAGAATGAAAGAAAAACTTGTGGATATTTTTAAAAAATAATTACCTTATAATAGATTTGAATATATTAAACAAAAGTTAGGAATGATAATTGTATTGTAATTATTCATATCCAATTTTTGTTTAAACAATATCATTACATTAAGATACTCCTTTTCATAAGGGGAGTAAATTGGTTTTCCTTAATGTTTTTTGGAACCTAATAAAAGATTTTCAAAACTTAATAGAGTTTTTTTTGGAACCTTAACAAACGTTTTCATAACCTTAACACAAATTTTCATAACCTAATAATTTTGTTAACTCTAACAAAACCCTTAATAATCTAATATGTATAAGTATAATCTTATCTAATACTAACAAATCATATCACAACTCCAAAAGGTACATTTTATTACTTATTTTTTCTATCGTACACTTATTTTTGTTGGTATTTCAAATATATTTTTAGAAAAACCTTAACAGATGCAAAATTTCCTTAAATGCATTTTATTTCCATAAAACCTCAATAGATAGAAACCAATAAATCTTCTTCCACACAATTTCAACCATTAGATCACATCATATCAATTTCAACTATGTTATCCTGTTAGGAATAAGAATCGTCACTGCGAGGTCTATATAAAGGGGACCCTTTTTTCATGTCCCACATTGGTTTCCAGAGTTCTCTCGCTAAAGCTATGTTTCCCTTTAAATCCTCCATTCCATTTTTCATCTCATCTTCTTTAAAGTTCTAAATGTATCTGGATATATCTTCCCAGATTTCAATGCCTTCTCGAAATGAACTTAAAGTTTAGGCGATATTCATAGAAAGGTTAGTCAACCAAGAATTATTTCTCAAATATGACGCTTTGATTTCAAAAATAATTAATATTCGAGGATAACAGAATGTTTTCATATTAAAGAAAAAGAAATATCAAGATCTGGTGTATGAATACTTGGTTTTCTAATTCTATCAGTCAATAGTGTATTTTGTCACGGTGAAAAATAGGAAACATCATTTTAAGAGTTATGGAAAGACCTATTCAATGACTTATAAGAAAGATGTTAAAATTATTCAGATTTATTATGATGTAGAAGCATATTATCCTTTTCATAAGATTCTAGATGTTGAAGGTACTTTTAACAAAGCTAAAGATTTTGAATCATTAGGCATTAAAGGAGTTAAGAACACCAAACTCTCTAATCTTTCAGCTAACATTCAGATTTTCACCTTATGGTTACAAGGCTTTTTAATACCAAGTAAAGGAGATAATAACACGTTGAATATAATAGAAATTGTCATATTATATTTTCTGATTAATTTTGGGAAGACTAACCTGGTTAAATTTATCTTTATTATGACTAGTGAGATAAAGGATGAGACAATCAAGTCACAAATTATTGAGTTCTCGACAATTTTTTCAAAGCTCATCATGAGTTATTTAGAGTTTTTCAAAGTTCCTTGCATCTCAAAGCCTAGAAATTTTAATATCAACTTATTAAGTGATGAAACATTAAAAATAATGAAATAATCATTCTGTGTTGAGATGAATGATTTTTTTGATCTTATGAGCAAAACATTTCAAGTTAGAGAAAGTTCCAAATCTGAACTGATTCAAGGAAAAGATCAAGTGTTAGAACAGTAGTCAGCTCATGTTTTTTAACCCTCTAAGGATACGAAAAAAATATTACTCTAATTAAGTTGTAGCTAAGTGAAGAGAAGATATAGGGAAGAGAAAATAATGAGGTCCTATTTTTGGGATAAACCCAACTGAAGTGAAGGCATTAAAAATTCAAACTACTAAGAAGATTGAGAGGTATGCTAAAGATAAGAAGTTTAGGAAGAAGCTTTCTGAAGATGATATAGTTAAATCTTTATAAAACATACAGAAAGGGCCGCAAAATATATTTATGTTCTGAAATCCTTTCTCGAGGAAAAATAACTTCCTCAACCTTCTCAAAAAAATGGTAATAGTGGAAACCCATTTATCAATAGGAAAGGAAGTTGTTTCAATCACATTTCTGACTATTCAATAACCAACTAAATTAGAAATAGAAGAAGAATATGTGAATAGATAATAGAAATAAAGTGATTATGATATTAAAAAATTGATGCACCTCAAAGGAAAAGTCTGTTAGAAAAGTTATATATAATAATATCCCAAGCCTACTCTTCTAAGCTTCAATAAGAAGGAAAATAAGTTTAGAAATCTATTCAACTAGAAGAGAATGTTGTTGAAAACAAAGTAAATAAAACCCCATCTGATGATGATTATGGTAATGAAGATGTTGTTAGTCAAGATAATGATGGTAGTAATGATGATGATCATGTTAATGATGATGGTGACATGATTGTTAATTTTCTTAAGAAAGGCAAGTATTTATGAGAACAGAATGTTAATCCCTAAAAAAGACAAAGGAAATAAAGTATATCTTGGAACATTTAATGAAGTTTCATCAGAATCAGAACTGTATTCCTCCACCTTAGGAAAATAATTTTTGTTCAATTGATGAGGAAGTTGGTAAACATCGTTCCTTATTTTCCAAACATTAAGACTCAATACCAGATTATTCAAGAATTATAAAAATAGAAGTTGGACTGTATAACTCTTCTCACGGAGAAAATATTAATGATTGAAGGTGATTTCAACTCTTTTTTCTTAACTATGATTCTCATAGGAAGTCGTGCAAAGAA
This sequence comes from Viscum album, assembly GCA_963277665.1. Lineage (NCBI taxonomy): Eukaryota > Viridiplantae > Streptophyta > Magnoliopsida > Santalales > Viscaceae > Viscum > Viscum album. Next base: position 270,979,951 of record OY728131.1, read on the forward strand.
ATCACAAAGTGGTCGAAGAAATTCAACTATGAACTTAAGGTGTTTGATGACTAGGTGCCAACTGTCAAAGGAGATTTCTAAGAATCTGAATACAATATTAAAGATATTTCTAATAGTTTCTCAGAAAAGTTGAATGAAGAGAAAGATATCTGGTTTCAAGAAGATAGAGATATGAATGGGAAACTCAACTATGTCGCTTCTGATGTTATGAGGATAAACACTTACAGAGATGATGTGGATGAAAAGATTAAGTCTCAATATGTGAAGGATCAAAGTCAGAAAGAAAAGATCGAGTTTCTTGAAAAAGAATTAGGATTAATAATATCTTATCATGAAGTTCCAAGAAAATCACAAGGAGTTAAAAAACCTGAAATCCTTAGTCAAGAAACTTTTACCAAATAAGGATGACTAATTTCCTTTCATTCAGATCTTTTGTTATGTAAAATTTTTATTTAATAAAAATATCATTATCCATTATTTCGAATTGTATGTATCTTAACTTTATCAGGTACCTTATACTTCCCTCCATTTCAACTTGAAAATCACAGTGGGGGATAACAGAGAAGATATTATAAAAATAATCTAAATATAAGGAAGATAATATCTATGAAAGGGGGAGATTAATTAAAGATGAAATCCTTAAGAAAAGATTAAAATTTGATAAAGTCAAGAATACGATCCTTATGGGGTCATAACCTAAGGGGTAGTTAGTCGTAATCACTGATAGTCATAAACTCAGGGGGAGATAAGTTTTTCATTCAAAGTTCAATATAATGCCTTTTTAGTCTAAATATTATTTTTCTAAAAATGTTGATTGTGCATTCCAAAAAGGGGGATATTGTTGAGTCAAACATTTCCTTATGAGTTTTCCATACCTTTTTGTTTTGGAAATCACAAATTCTTTTTCCTTAATGATATTAATTTCTGTAAGAAACATTATATTTTTCAGACTTATTTTCAAAAATTTCATTTATTATACTTTCCAGATAAGTATAACATAGTTTGTATCAAGAAAAATTATATTATATGTTAAAATGAAAGATGATATACATGTACATATAATCATAATTTTTGTGTTTCTTAGATTCCAAAACACCACACTTCTTAGATACTGAATCAGTCAGAAAAAACTGATTCCAAATGAGCGCAATTCTTAGATTCTGAATTGTTTAAAAAACCAATTCTGAATCATCCCATTTCATAGATTCTGAGTCACTCAGAAAAACTAATTCTGAATCAACACCTTTCTTATATTCTTAATATCTCAAAAAAACCGATTCTGAATCACTATGTTTCTTAGATTCTGATTCTCAATAATTTTTAGATCTGATTTTCATAGTTTATTATAAGTGATTTGATTTCATAACATTCTTTAAGTTACGATATTTCCTTAATGTAATGTTTTATTAAATTTCATAATGTTAATGAATTTACTTAATATAATATTTCTTACATTCATATTCTTACATATTATTACAAAGCTAATATTACTTGTGATAGTTTTTATTATATAAAATGTGACTGTTGGAGATCTCACCTATAAATACCCAATCATTTGAACATTCTCAATACTGTGAACTTTTGGTAGAATTCAAACTCTATGATAGGACCTCTAGATTTGCTTCATCCAAAATACTTGAAGAGTTTAAGTTGTGAACATCTTGTTACACTTATTTAAATCTTCAACAAGATTTTTTTTCCTTGTGAGATTACAAGTTTTCTTGTATAAAATAGAGGGATTCCAAGATGAAAAAAGATATAGGTATTGATTATCTGATTAATCAAGGTATTTAATGTTTAAGGAAGATAGAGGTGTCGGTCACCTTACAGATCAAGGGCTTGTGGGGATAGCAAGACAAATTCAAATCTTCGTATCAAGGTATTACCCTAGTGTGGGTAACACATAATTTATTGAAAGTATAATTCAAAGGACCTTTATCCAAGGTTGTTGGATACCCTTCTCTTTGGGATAAAATATTTAATTACACTTGTACTACTTATTTAATTATAAGTTATTTAAATGCCACTACATTTTTGTTAAATATATAAAGAGTAACTTTCTTACACTTTCTCTATTATATTATCTCATATTTAAGATTCTATAAATTTATGGTAGAATCTAACTTATGTTTACCCATGTGATTATTTCATTATATTATCTCTATAATCAGATTGTGCCCCCTTCCGATATCTTTGTTAAAGGTAGTATAGGGTTTTGTGATTCTTGTTTGTTTAACTTTGTTAAGAAATTTTTCCTTAAGGTTAAAAACAAATGTTTTTAAACTTACAATTCAACCCTCTTACATTTGAGTATCTACATCTCATATTTCGATCCAATACCTCTACCTGTACAACTAGATAGTGTCCATATTTCACCCATGTTATGGGGTAGATATAATCTATCTATGGAGTTGGTATTTCACATATATATAGATCTTGGAAAGTATCCTCCATTTGGGCCAATATTTAACCCATCATCTTGGGGAATGGATCCTTTAAGAACATATTAGGGAATTAATACATAGGTTTATTGAGGATATACTCTAAGACTAAAACATTTTCTAAGAATATATGGATTTATCAGGTAGTGTGTGCTACCCCGATGGGAGGGTGAGTTTCAGGGTTGAGTAAGACCCCCCTTATGGATTCTGGAGGTGACATGGCTACTCGAAGCTTGTCCAAAGTTGGAATCTATGATACTTGTGGTTCCTCAACACCCTATGGTTTACTTTTGAGACATGATGTTTCAAATGGATATTGACTTTAGGATTCATGGACTCTTTAGTATTCTAAGAACCACTAGATTCCCATGCATAGAGTATTATGAGGATTGAATCCATGATGACTGAAATTTATTATTGTCCCTTAATCCTCTAGTGGTTGAGTATATACATACTTATTCTTTACTTCCTTTAAGATATGCCTTATTGTTAGGAATATTAAATTATTATGGTTTTCAATTTTTTCCATGTTGTCCTTCTCATAGTCACCCTTATTCTAGAAGATGATTTGGATATTTTTTCTTTCTCTATTTATTATTTTTAGGGAATCCCACTGAGTATGTTTATAATCAACCCCATATGGGACTTGGTTCCACACATGTTGTGTGGGTGCTAGTGATGCATAGGTTATAGATGGATTTTTGGGTGTGGATTTTCTGTAGATTATTCAGAGAAACGCCTAGTGACTTTTGAGGATGTGGTGTTGGTAGAGAATTGGTGGAAACAAGAATTTATGGTAGTAGTATCTATTCAGGTATATAGTCAGTTTCAAGTGAGGTCCTCTTCTACTTGGCCAATTTTTATTTTTTCTTTTTTGGATTTTGGGCATATAGTTTACCCTTTTTTGACATTACATTATTCACACTGATTATCAAGTGAATTTCAATAGATGTCTCATGAATGCGTTACATTTAGTTCAATTGATCATTTTTGTATATCCTGTAGAAATTGATCATATTACTTTCATTGGACACACAAACACAGACACACATACAAACACATATATATCTTTTATGGGTTATGATAGACTAAGGTGTCCCATGTGTGTTATATTCCTACTCAATGTTAGTCAACAGCCCTTGGCCTATTTTTGGTGGTCTTGGTGTGGCGCACTCGACTTACAGCTATTTCAAGTGGGCTGATGTTGATCGGTTCATGTCAATAATTAATTAATTATATTTTTATGAAACATTTTTCCATAAATTGTACATAATATTAAATGTTAATATTGAAATATCAATTATCAATTAAATGAAATTCCATATAATTTAGAAATAATGTGTATATTTAGAAATTATAAGTGTAATTTATAATTTTTTAAAATTAAAAAATAAGTCATACATATAAAATATTTCGTGTTTAAATTATAAATTATTTATATTTATTAATTTTAAATGTTTAAATTAAATCCTTATTTTGTGAGATTATTTAAACCACATCAAATGGTGATTTGATGATTAATTTGATGAAGTTTTAAATTATGAAAAAAATATTAATTTTATATTTTTTAAATTTTTATATAATATAATTGAAATATAAAATGTTTAAATTACATGTAATGTCATATATTTAAGTAAATAACATATATTGATTGATATTTAAGATTTCATATAAAAGAATCTTTATAAATCATTTGTAATAAAAATCATGGAATGTTGATAATTTATATAAACTATAAAGTGCCTATATTTATCTTATTTATGAATTATTCATAAATGTTTATCTCACATTTAAATATGTGAATTATGTATTTATTTACATGTTTTTACCTATTTTATTCATAGTTATAAATACAATATTTTGAATTATGATGTGTATTCTTTAGTTTAAAATTGTTTTAATGACATTTATAGATTTTCATACATGTTTCTAAGAAGTTACTTGTTAGGTATGAAAATGGATTTAGTTTTCCTCTATCTTGAATTTGGATTGTATTCAGCTATGAAAGTGAATAATGTAGTTAGCTATATTTTATACATATTATGTGTTACAATTATGATGGAATTGAGATTTCTCTTGTGTAAAGTATCACTAGATAGAGTGAATTTGAGTCAAATTTCTCACTAGCCTAGTGGATTATGTATTGTCAAGAAAAGTGATGGTTTATTATCAATGGGTATAGTCTTAGTCATGTGGGGATTTATAATTTTATATAATTCTAATCCTTTAAAATAAATGGTTTCATATACCTTGCATTTGGATATGTATACATAGAGTTAGATTTTTAGTTGAGTTTGTAACACAAGTTAAGAGTTTCACATCAAAATGGATTAAACATATTCATTTGGTGAAAGGAATGAGATGAAAAACTAAATCATTAAAACCATGAATACATGTAAAATGGACTAATATGAGATAAGATGGTGAGATGAAATACCATTAAAAATTATAAGTGTAAGATTCCTTTTAAAGTGTAACATATCAAGACCGCAATTATTTATCTAGTTTGGTTTTTCCAAATCAGGTTTCTCGTGAAATATGTTGTGCAAGGCATAGTGGAGAAGGATAACCCAAGGCATTAGGTAACTGAATATAACTATTTTATTTGGGTTACACATAGACTGAAAACCCTTAAAGATAGGATAATAGGGGTATATAATTGAGTTTATCCATTTGTTGGATTGGAAAAATAATTTTATACATAACTATATAAGATTAATATATGAGATGATTGGGATGATTCCTAATCTAAATAACTTTTTTGTGAGAGGAATTACAAAGGGGAATAATTTCTTAGTGAAATATGGATATTTTCCCGTTAATGTATATGATGAATTCAAAGGGGGTCTTCATTTAATAAGAAAAAATTTCATATAAGTATTTATTAATTATATGTAGAACATGATAATCATCTAATAAAATATTATATTATAGGTGAATAACATCACCATCATAAAACTTCACTTTTATTTCAATGGTTTAAAATGAGAATCTTAATGCAATCAACTCGTAAGATTAGTAACAAATAAAAATTTCTTAAGTAAAAAAATTATATGTGTTATGGAAACCTCTATTGAGTATAAAACCATTGAATTTATTAAATGTTTGAATATAGATTCTTATGAGAATCATATTATGATTCACTTAAGTTTTCAAAGGTATTAAATGTAAAGTGGACTAAGCAAATTTAGGTTCCACTCATATACTAAAACGGACTCAGTATTTCTAATGATTATGTGAGAATAAAGATATCCACTATGGTTTTTTGTGGTTTATGAATTTATAATGAATTCATATATGGAAATATTTTGAAAATTTATATGAGTTAAATAATGTTTTACTCAATATTATCAATGTGTTGACGATAGATGAACTACGCTTATGAATTATAGGTTTTGGTAAAATTTTAATAATATGAGTGGGTAAAAGTTCAAACAAGAAGAAGAAAATTTATTGGGAGACTCTAATAATGATTCCTTGAGTATCCAGTCAAGTTAAATGATACCTAATGGTAAAATTTAGAAGTAAGTACTAATGACTCCATTATTTATAATTTTTTAGAATACTTAAAGGATCTTGAGAAACTCCATGGAATGTACATGTTAGGTTTCAATGTTATAAATGTAAATTCTTAAATTATGAAGGCAATATGACACAAACTACATGTTTTACATGCATTGTAAATATACAATAGTTCAAAATCAATTATTAATTAATAGTAGTAGTATTTTTTATTTAATTTATGTACTAAAGAGTTTCTATATCAAGGATTGGAATGCAAAGGGTGTATCTAGATTATGTGGATCTAAGTAAATGATGTGTATAGCTATCTCATTTATCTTATATAATAAGAAGAGTTTTTATTAACAAAAGTGTTTGTAAAATCGATATGAGATAAATAATTCAATACACATGGTTTGTGATTCATTGATTTGTATAACATTCTTTGAGTATAATATAAGGATAAATTTTTTTATCCTGAATAAAGTATTTTATTTTGATCTTTATTAAAATATTAAAAATTGATATTCCATCATTATCAGTGTCATATTTTAAAGAATAATATTCTTTTAAGGAAATATTTTTAAACACATATAATTACATATATTATATGGATGTAATATTTTATTTTTTAAATTTTTATAATGAAAGGAAATAAGTTTTATTTATTAATGAAAATTAGATTGTGTGTCTTAACATTATTTTTTGGGAAGAATATAGCACTTAATAGGCTAGTGGAAGTTTGTTTAAACATTGATAAGTTTATAGATAAAAAATATAAGTATTCAAAGTAAATTTCACTTAATGTCATAAATGAATTTGGGGTATAGAGGTAAAAAAAATATAAAGAATTACATTTAATTACTATAAAAAAGTGAATTCCAATTTAACCTAAAGGAGTTTAAGTTGTCTTGGTAATTGATAATGTAAATAGATATTTTTTTACTAAATTTCTTTAAGGAATGGTTTTATGGAACTAGTTCCAAGAATAATGATGATATTCTTTGAAATATTTCTAAGTAGATAATAAAAGTTGATATCATAACATTTGGTGTTGTGTATTCAAAGAGTTTGAATATATTTAAGGATTATAATATTAGGAATATGATTCCTAAATCTCAAAATTATTCAAACATTATTTATTGATATATAGTACTCCCTAAAGAGTTTATTGTAAGGGTTTTATTATTTGATCATATAAATATGTGACAAGAATTACATAGAGATATAATGATATTAACAAATCCCCTGAAAGTGAAGTAAACATAAGAATGATATTATAACATGTCATATATGATATGTTTAATAGATTCTGATATGTGGGTTTTTAAATTATTCTTAAAGGATTTTACAAATATGAAATGTGTTATCCTAAATAAAAGGAAATATTCACTTTATCATTCTTTTACTTTTGATATATATGTATATATCGATATAAATTTCATGAAGTGAAATAATAATTTACCTCTATATGTACAAATTTGAGTTATACATAATAGACATTCCTCTTGAATTATTATAGGCTATGGATAAATTTTAAGGTTAACGTGAGTATAATTCTCTGTATAGGTATATATAACATGATCATGAGGCCCAAAACATGGGTTTTTTGCACTAGATGACCCATTAACTATAACAATAGAGTGTTATACACTATATATTTAGAATAAATGGGGTGTATAGACCAATTTGGAGTCCCCAATATCTATGGTTAATGAGATACCTATAATGATAACCTTTATATTTTTAAAACATTCTAATGAAATCATTAAGGCTTAGCTAATTAGTGAGTGGTTGAGTATGTAATTCATCATTCCGTCACTTAGAAATTAACTTAGATGTTATTTTTTCTCTCATATGATGATTATGAAATTTGGTCCAGAATTTAGGTAGAATTTTTTGTGTGTGGCCTCAATAATAAAATACATATAATGTGATTTTCTATATGAGTTAGGAATATGTGATGTGTGCATCCATAAAGGTAAATGTTATGTGATGTATTCCATGACCTAGTCTGTCTATAATTATCGAATCATTGACATACTCTATTTCCCATGGTCACTTGATATACTAGACTAAGTTATCATATAATAATGAAATTTTTTATATGATACAACTAGTGTAAATATGTACACATATACATGTGTTTTATGGTGACTATGCTAAATCCCTTTGAGATTGAGTTGTACTGGCACATTACTAGAGGCTTCTCTTTTCTTACATTTATAAACATGGTTATTTTTATTTTTTATTAGTGCTAAAAAAGACTATAGGGTCAATATTGGTGGTTGACTTAATTAGTATTGATATTTACTCAAAGATAATTTCTAAAAGAGTTTTAGAGTTTATCCAAGAGTTTTGTATCGGAATTAAAAATGTATTTCATATGATGTGATACACAGTGAAGTTAATACAAATATTTGAAAACTGTTTTAGAATATATCCAAATGTGTTTTGGATATGGTTTCAAAAGTTATTGTGTATGATATAGTCTGAACTGAAATGAAACTAAGCCTTTTAGGATTTAGTGAAAGATGTATATTGAAGGATAAATTACCTAAATCCCACATACAAGATAAGTATTATGGATATATCATAATTGATGATTGAGTATATCATAAGTCATGAGACAGAGATATCATTCAACTGCCTTATCTAATATTATTGTATGATTAGATGATATAATAAGGATTATTATGATTATGATCATAAGTATTAATATACACTAACATTCTATGATCATGGAAGTCAAATGTTAATATTTATTATTATGGAATATTTTTATTGGATACTATACATGAAATTTTTTATATGTTAAAATAGATGGGAGAATAATGTATTCATGAAATGGTTACATGAATTGGATGAGTGAAAATTACTCATGTGTTATAACACATGAGTAAATGCATGATCACTGAAGGGCAATCCTTGAGGGCCATATATAAAGGATCCAACTACCATGCGACGCTTGTAAGATCACTCATGCATTACTATTTGAAACTCACTCGATCTGAGATCTCTCTTCCTATTCATCCATTTCATTCACAAGGAACTAGAATTCCATGGGTGATGAGAGGATCCCACTCATATGATGAGTGATTCATTACAACCCATGGATTCCACTATGGGATGGATTTAATTCATCTACATATCTTGTGATATTTATAGATCACATATGATAAAGATAAATTCATTATCCAACTTTAATGAATGGTACTCTGTTTCAAAATTTATTATTTTCATGATTTCATTTATCTGGTATGTTCAATATGGAATTTGGGTTTCTATTTTTCTTTAACTATATTTAACAAAAATTTGTATATCCTTTAAAACCTACTAATATAAAGTAATTTGGTCCCTATAATACATAAAAATATGCTTCTTGACGAATGATTTCATATACCTACTTGAAAATATGTGTTTGGGTAAAATAGAAAAGGACTAAAATCTCTCTATATAAAGAAATAGGGTGGAATAAAGATTCCTAGAGTTAGAGAGATAGTTATATTGATCATAAATAATTTGGTATCACTCAGTGACCATATTTAAAAAGGGGTGAGGATTTTAATTGGTCTTATGAGAGGCCTAGGGTATGTATTAGGGTTGGTATAAGGTGCAGGTAGACTAGTTTTTGCCTCCTATGGCTAGTATCATGTGTTGGTATTGGTGATTATAGGATGGGTGTGGTCTAAGAAATCTATTGGATTCCATCATAGAAGACATGGGAACATAAAAAGGTTCATTTTTCTATGCCATGTATGATTGGATCTAACATGAGAAAATCAAATTGTAAGGATATAGGGGTGAAGATACATTATTTGATAAATGGGGCAAGGTCTTGAGAGACTAGAACCCAAGTTGTAACTTGGGTGAGATGAAAATGATATATTATATACTAACAAATGGATATATTCAGAGATGGTGTTTTCATATTAGATTACTTCACCCAGTCATGGGTTTTCATAGATGAATTATTACCATCCATGGGACCCACCCATTGATGGTGTAGTTACTCTTGTGTGAGAGGTTTTATTTTGTGGTACCCTCATCTGATCATTTCCTAGGATTCCAAGATGTGTAAGTATCCATGGGATCTCCCTAATGAAAGTTTTATTTTTCATGCATGATATTTTGGTTTTGGTGATTCCCTCCTCAAATTTCTTCCTTTGTTGTTGAGATATGAGAATAGTAGTGGTACCTACCAAGTGATGGCGTGTTTCTACATGTTTAAATGGTTGTATATTGTGATTCCCTCTCCAAATCACATCTTTTGATGTTAAGGTATTTGAATAAATATGATACCTAATTGAGGGGATGGTTAAACTTGTTTAGGAGGTTAGATACATTATTTCCCTCCTCAGGATCCTTATCCTAGACGTAAACATGTTGAACCATCCCCTCAAAAGTATCAAAACCATTATAGTAAAGAAAAAAATGTGTATATACCAAATATTATACATGTAATGGTAATTAAAGCACATAAACAAGTTGGTTCTACGTCACAAAATTTTAATATTAACTTTTGTCTAACAGATTCACCCAATATCAATTGATCGATTTAATTCATAAACAATTTTCCTTATGAGCATTTCCATATCAAGTAAATAATACAAATCAAAAATAATTTCCTTAGTAAACAATATAAATTTAAAAGTAAAATTTTTTATATATAAATTATATAATGTTTAAGTAATAAGCATGTCCATGATAAATAATATGAATATTTAGAATAAATTTAAGGTCAAATGATCACAAGAAAGTTAATATTTCAATAAAAAGTTAATAATTATAAAAATTAATCAAGAAATTGAATTTCAATAATTTCACTAGTAAAAATGATCATAAAAAATCTATATAAAGAATAAATATGGTATAATTACAATATATCTCCAATGTATTATATGTAAAATAAATGGTTTTTTCATTGATGAATAGAAATACTATAAAAATATCTTTAAAAACATTCATGAGGAAAACAATATTTTCACTTTGAAAATCACTTTTAAAAACTAAAATATCACAAAATAAAAGGGAAATAATTTTCATTAAAAATAACCTCTTAAACATGTAAGGGGAGCTTCAAATCAATGAGTGTTCATGATGGTGGAATGTAATTTTCATGACTAGTTTGTGAAAAACAAATATTTCTTTCACATATTTGTATGAAAAGTGAAAAAGTACTTTATTCATTAAATTACTAAAATATTCCTTTTGAAACATTTAATAAAAACAAATTATGGGTAAAAATTACCTAAAATAGTCAGAGTAAAATAATTTTTAAAACATTTTTACAAAACATGGGTTTGGAAGAACAACGATTTTCGACAGAAGATATAAATGAAGTTGGATTTGATTAAAAACATTTTCTCAATCATTTTAAGTACCAAATAGATAAAACTGGTAATATTACTTAAATACATCATGAATAACTAGAGGATAAAAAATTAAGCTTTTTATTATCCAATGATCAAATAATTTCCATCAATTGAAATTATATCATAAGCAATCCTGATTAAAATGAAATTTAAACATAAATATCTTACCACTATGATAACTTTGGAATCGTAAGACCCAAGAAAAGAATAAAATCAAATGAAACATTGAATAACATGACTATAAATATATTCATGATATAAAATATCAATGTGTAATTATATTCACCTTATACAATAATTTAGGCATATAACATGACATATCTCCAAAAGAAAACAATTTTAAATGAGAAAACCTTGGAATGGTCATAACATTGAAGTGAGAATTATTTAATGAATACATTATGTGTATAAAACTAAATAAACATAAAATAAATTTAAATAAAAATTAATATAATCAAAATTCATGACATGAAAAATCTTAGAATATTAAAGAAAATGAGGAAGTAATATAACCCAATGAAAATAAATTGAGTTTTTAAATTCTTTACCACGTGATAATTTTCAAGTATAATCCCCTTAGATGAAATATTTTAATTAAATTTAAAATACCATGAATTATGAATGATTCATGGTATTAAATTTATAAGTTTAAATAGATACACCATTTAAAATAAATTTGGTGCATAACATTACAATATGCCTCAATAAAAGGAAATTGAGACAAAATCCATTACCTCACGCTTCTTTTTGTTTGAATTCACTTTAACCAAATATATAATGGTTTAAATTTTTTTATTAACATATAATAAAACCATATTAATATTTATAATATCATATATGATCCTTTTATAACATATTACCACCTTTTTGTTAATAATAAATTCATTATTACTACTACTCCAAGTGTTAACTACCTTTTCTTTTCATGAATGTTTTAACATGAAAGTTATGGTTGTTTAGAATATTATATAGTTACATCATCCAAAAACTGATATTAATGTTATAAAAAAATCATTATATACATTTTATAATCATTATTTAAATTTTAACATGGAGAATGAATCATATCGCTTCATAGAGATGGCAGGTCGCATGTACACATGAGCGAAGTTATCATTTCCTTGAAGGTTGAAAGGGTAAGGAATTGGGTGATATATTAATTTTACAGAATAAAAATAATTTCATATATATCATATATATTCATTAAATGTATCCTTTTTACATTCCATGTAAAGTGTAACTGAAAAAATAATCACATCGCTTCATGAGGTGGAAGTCCACCGTACACTTGAGTGACGTTATTGTATTTTAAATGAAATAGAATGGAAGAAGGTATATGTGCTTTTAAAATTATAGAAGTATAATAATATAATTAATATTATATATAAAAATATAATAAATCTATAATTATTATTATCCATGTGATTTGATGATGGAAAACAAATTACATCAGTTCACGAGGTGGTAGTCTGTCGTACACATGAGCGATGGATTTGTTTCCCATTTTATGGACAAGAAGAAGGATAAATATTATTATATAAACATAATAACATATAAATATATGGTAGATAATTGTGGTATTATATTTTAAGTTTCTATACATAATTTAAGGTGTAAAAAATAAGAAATAAAAAGAAAGATCTCTATTAAGATGATTACTATCTCTTAGGGAAACCTCCTTTGGATCTTCTTTTAAGGATACTAGGGTTGGTTTTTTGGGATAAAAAGAAGATATATGATTTATATAAAGATATTTTTCAGATATGATTTTGGGGATCTGTCGATCTAAACATATTTTTTGGAGTGAATAAGTGAGGGGATGGAGTTCCCTTTTATAATTGAGGAGGAGTTACATTTTTTTAAATATCCCAAACTATTCAATAATGAGGAGTCACCCTCACCCCAAGTTCCTCCAAAATTAAAATATAATTAATTTTATGGAATTTAAGGTTAATAAAAATATCCTACATACAAAAATAAAGATTTTTTATAAATATAATTCCCCGATCCTTTAAGTTTATTTACCTTTACCTTTTTTAGTTTTCCTAACTGTAACTAGTTTTTTTAACCTATGTAATTAATCCTTTAATCAGGTAATAAATTGTGCCTTATTAGATAATTTGGACACTAATATTATTAATATAAAATCTAATTTATCAAATAAAACTCCATTTTTAAAAAAAAAATAATTTTAACACAAGGGAATTAACGTGTATACCCCCGTTTTAACCTTTATTACGCTAAATATATTATATTCTATTTAATAATCATTATAATAAAAAAAATAAGTTAAAATTTTTATATAATATTAATTATTATTATTAAAAATATTTAATCCTTTTTATGAAATTAAATTCACAAAATTTTTATATATAAATTTAAAATAAAACCCATAGACGTTTTGAAAAATTAGTTTTCAAGAAATGCATTTTTCATGCATAAGATAATCTTGCGTTAACTGTATTACAAGTAATAATCAAGATATTAATTTAAATTAATATTCTTAGATTAATAATATATAAATTAAATTTAAATAATTCCTAATTATGGGTTATTTTAATTAGTTAAAATGGAAAAATAGTATGCACATTAAAAGAGTTTTCAGAAAAAAAGTGTTTCCGAGTGCAAAAAATATAATTATATTAAAATCTACTATAATGATGAATTACATGTAATTTATTTAATTATGTAATACTAAATAATACTTATATTACTTTTAAATTATATTAAAATAAAAATGATATGTTTAAATTAGTTAATTTATTAAAATAAATGATATTGTTACAAAAAAAATTGTTTTTTCTACTATTAACAGATAAATCTATATTTTCAGAAAATTTTCAAACATTAACTCTAAGATAATTTTAACATGATGATTTAAAAAATTAATTTCATTTTTTAAAATTAATTTTCTATAAATTTTTAAAAACTAATTTTAAATTATGTATGAAAAGCTGGGAAAACCCACCTTTTAGAAAAATAATTTCTTCAAAAAACATTCCTTTTTATTTTAAATGATCCTTATTTTATTAATAGTAAATAGATAAAATATTAATTTATTTTATAAATGTGTAAAACATTTGATTTTAATAATTCATTTAGTCCAATTCATTCCAACCAATTTAACATCTTGGTTTAAATGGTATACTATATTACAGTTCATTTAGACTTGAGGTTGCATGTATCACAAGCTATCAAAGACATCAGATTTAATAAAATATATTTCTCTTGTTCTTTAAGAATTGTGTTTCATGTAATATTCACTATTAAAAACAATTTTAATCTTTTTAAAATGTTGGGTTTCATGTATTGAAAGATATTAAAGAGATTTAATTTCTTTAAAAGAAATAGACTATAAAATCTTCGGGTATTACCTTCTCCCCACCTTTAATAAATAGCATGCTCATAATTTGAACTTACACTCAGAAGTAAAGGGTTTGATATTTGAAAATATTTTTTTTTAAACTCTAATTCATAAAAAAAGGTTAATGAAACTACATCTTAAAATAGGAAAATGGAAATATGAAGGTCATGTGGAATAAAATATAAATAGGTTTCTAAGTTGTATAAAAAAAGTGGGAAGTAAAAATATGGACATAGAATAAAAGGTTAATTAATTATGGAGAGTGATAGAGATTATTGATCATAAGAAATTTAAAGATCAATAGAAAGTCAACATCTACAAAACCATAAATTTGGGGTGAGTTAAAATTCTATTGATTCATCAGATATGAAGGTAATAGGATAACATTTTTTTAATATCCTTTTCCTGGACTTGAGGGAATATTATACTATCGAGATAGAGAATAGTAGAAAATATACTTACATGATATATTTTAAGTGAAATTTTATACTTGTTTTTATTTGATCAATTTTTTCTTCATTTTTTACTCTAGGAAATAAAAATTCAAAATTAATTTAGTATGCATAAAGAATTAAAAATAACTTTTAACATATCACAAGATATCTAAAAGAATAATAATAGATTAATTTTATCTTCAAATATTAACCAAAAATTGAATTTTTTTACAATGTTAGATAATAAAATAATCATTAACCTTCATATGAAGAAATAATAAATTATACTTAAAAATTCCCACCATAGGTTAAACATAGATTGTTCCACAAATAAATAAACCTAAAACCCAATTAGCCTCAATATTCTCAATAGTAAAGAAAATTTTCACATAAAATGTGATCTCATGCCTTTTAACTTACATCCAGAAACATTAAAATGAATTATTCCAATATAATTATTTATTTTAAACATAATGGTTAAATATACCCCAACCCTATAAAATGCCTCCTAAAATATCATTAATTGCCTCAAAACCAAAAATATTTGATCGTATAACATGTTTCCCAAAATTATAATTATATTTAACCATAAAACCATTTAATTAAAATTGATTTCATACTAACCAGTACATCACATAGGCTAGTGGTAGGAAAAACAACCTTGTATCCCTTTATAATCATTATTGAAATCTGATCATGGATAATGGAACACATCACTTCGTAGAGACGGTAGGTCATATGTACACAGGAGCAACATTATTATTTGATCAATGGATGAAAATGTAAGAAATAAGTTGATATATTAATTTTCAAAAATAAATATAATTTCATATATAACACATATATTCATTAAATATATCCTTATTACCTTTCATGTAAATAATATGTGAAAAACAAATCACTTTTCTTTGTGAGGTGGTAGCCCATTATACACACAAGCGACGTTATCATTTCTTAAACAAAATAGAATGTAAGAAGGTATATATGATATTAAAATTCTAAAAGTATAATCATATCATAAACATTATATATTGATAATGATGATTTAGTCATGTTACCCTAGTAAATATTTTATTTACCTAAGAGTGAAATATAGTGTACACAATTTGGGTCAATCTCTTGAAGAGGTCGCTCACACACAAACATTTTCTATTAACACTATAATATATTGGTAAGTTCTCTTCGGAATTCCATCTGAGTGTCATTTTCCCTAACCATAAAATTATTTATCATGCTCCAATATAAGCATGACACAAATAGTGATGGGAAATATAATTGGTTAACAAGAATAAGAATCTGATGGCAGATAAAATGGGGTGACCACTCACCATAATTGATTTAAACACCAATTAAATTCAAATAATTGAATAATTAAAATTAAAATTAAGAACAATAAAACTCAATTAATCCTTTATTCCCTACCTCGAACAAATTTTGGGGTTAGTTTTCCATTTTCAGTGGAGGTGAGAAGGGAGTACTATGGTTAACTCATAAAATAAAAGAAATGGGAGAAGGAGATACGAATAATAAAACTAATATTTTAAGAGTATACTAAGATTAAATAATTTAAATTACTAAAAACTATTGAAAATGGATAACTATGGTTACCCCTAATTTACCAACCCCATGAAATGAAGAGGAGAAACATTTTTATAGGGATATGGGGTGAAAATCACAGCTCAAGTTCTTCCCTTTGAATTATTTCACATGTTAGAACCAATAAATATGTGAATTAGAAAATGTGTTATTCATAAAAGTTATTCTTTTATATATTTATAATTTACCAAA
Organism: Viscum album; assembly: GCA_963277665.1. Lineage (NCBI taxonomy): Eukaryota > Viridiplantae > Streptophyta > Magnoliopsida > Santalales > Viscaceae > Viscum > Viscum album. The sequence continues at coordinate 270,996,854 of OY728131.1, forward strand.
GAAATTTCAGATTTATTGGTGAAATATTTAATGATTTATTAATGTTATACTACGAGAAATTAATCTGGCTATGTGACTGTTTTTATTCCAAATATCCACTTTCCCATGCCATTATCACCATGATGAAGGCTGAATAAAGTGGGACCAAATTTATTAATGTTTTTTATTGGAATATTTTATAACTGTCTGCTAAATTTTACTTTCATTATGCCATCTATTTTTGAGATATAGTCCCACATTAAAAAGTATCTTGATCTTGGCATAAATTTTAAGGCCCAGATTTTGAGTTGGTTTTGGGCCTTCAAATGATGGATTGTGATTTAGGTCCAGTTAAATTTAATAAATACCATGATTTATGGAATCCTTAAAGAAGTTATTTCACAATTTCAATCAGTGTAGAATTTTTTAATCAAAATATTTAATAAAATTAAAATAGCTAAAATAAAAAATTAAGCAATTTTTTCAAATAAACTCAAATTACTTCTAAAACCTAAAAAAGTGACAATTTAACATAATAAAACACTATGGTGGGGTTATAAAAAATTAATTCTAGTATAAAATGTGTGAAAAATTATATTCATTACATCCCCACACTTAACCACTATACTCTTGAAAAATCATCAAATATTCAAATCAAAATCCACACAATAATAAAAAATGAGAAAACATACATGATCTTATTCACAACATAATTACATCATGTCAACTATCTAAAAAATAATTCCCTATAATTTTATTTCCAAAACTTTAAATTCATTAAACGTCATAAATCAATCCATGGTAAATCACAGCCTACCTCACATTGATTTTTTTCCACTCTTCACCTAGGAGAAATTGAATCCAGTGTTATACTCATTCTTTGAAAATGTATGTATCTATCATGACCCAGGACAACAAGGCATGAACCCTGACTACCCAAAAACTATATCATATATTTCAGGGTCTAGAGACTAGGACTGAGTAGATATATTACTAACATTGGATTCATTAGCCTAATGTACCTACACACAAACACATCTCCAAGCCCATAAAATGATGAAATGTAAACAAAAGATAAAGAATTGATGCATATGTATAAGTACCACTTCTATATTATGAATACAGTTACTAAATACAAAAATTTCCAAATTGAAGGCCACCATAAAGAGTCTAAAAAAAATTCAACCTAAAAGTATAAATGGAATCTGTTTTCATGGAAACTTCCAGAATATACTTCGGTCAATCTAGCTCACTAAGATCTATCTGGTACTTGTCCCTATTAGACTCCATCAAAAGGTCATTCATTTTCATATTAAATGATGTGTTCGGGAAAATCCGATGAATGGGTGAGTATAACAATACCTAGTAGGAAAACCTAAGATCATTAAGCATAAAACAACAACAATAACAGTCAAATCAACAATGGTATATGTCTACAACACATATAACAATAATATCTAGATATACACAACAAAGAAACACATTCTCAAAGTAATGTACAAATCATAAATACATTCTAGGGATCTTTCTTGATGGATCCACATAGCACTCCTCTAGGAGAACATGGTCCATGAGTTCGATGGAATTGATGGTGTTCGTAGGAGATGTACTGCTCATCGGGTCTCACCATGGAAAGTATACATAGTCTGAAGAGAACAATACATAGATGAGGATCACACCAAATTTCATAGTGTATACCAAAAATTAAATCTAGAATAACCTACTGAGTAGAGGATTAGTGCGCACATAGTGTTGGTCATAAAGATACCAAGAACACTACCTAGGGTAATATATTTATAGAGGATCTCACTCTAGGCCTCATGGAAGGATTCCAACAACTCTATCCAAGAGGCCCCACTGAATGGATCATTATTCTATGTGTAAGAATCAATTCCATAAATACCCCTTGGGAATGGATCTAGGGAATGATCCCTAAAAAGACTTTTCCAAGATGAAGAGGATAAGGGATCTAAGACTTCTTTGAAGAGGTACACGACATATACTGATGGTACACAACATGTTCCTTTGGCACCAGGTCCTTCCCGTGTATCACAACCCATGCCTATGTCTATGTCAATGTCAGTGTGAGATTACATGAAATGTTCCAACCTGTGACTCATAGACGTTTCCAAGTACACAAATCTACCTGTGTACACTTATCATGGTCATGTCTGTGTCATAGTACATGACATGTCTGAGCTAGTGTACTCTTGACCGTGCCTATGTATCCTCATTGGTAAATATTGTGGAACCATGTCAATTCACATGATTTGTAATAGGGGTCACATTCCGTGTGATATTTAACTTCCTGTGGAAACCCTCATGTTGTAGTAGGGTTCCCACACGACGTGTAGCTCCAAAACACATGTCGTGTATTGTGGGATTTTCTAAAATCTCAGATATCATTCATGCATCTTTTTTCACTCTAGTGACCATCAATCTAGCCATGCATCTTTCTGGAAAAAACCAGAACACAACCATTTGATTCATTCCATCGTCAATCACTAACCTTTAGCCTTCGATTTGATTTGGTAATCATCCACATGCATCATCTATCATTTCATGCCAAATAAATTAATAATAGTATCCTAAAATACATACATGATCAATCTTTCATGGTTGTAGCTTGATCATGTCATCAATATAGGATTGGATACACGATATCAAACTATTTAACTAAGAAACAGGTGTGCAATGGTTGATTTATTAGTATTTATCAACCTGAGGCCAATAGATTTTCTCGTGATGAGTGAATAAATGAGGAATAAATGCACAACACAAAACCAGAGAAATGAACCTCATCCAATTTTATTATTGGTCTCAATTGATTCCATTATAATAATGAAATAATAGATAATAAAATAATCTTAAATTAATCCCTAATTCTTGGATAAATCGAACCCTTACCCACAATATACATGATCCAAGAATCAATTCGTCAGTTGATCGATTTATGTTCATCATAGGAATAATAAAATAGGGATAAATCCAAAAAAATAAACATCCTAATTTGATTGGATCAGTCACTAGAAAATAATAAGCATACATCACTATCATTGTTGAGATCCACAGGTTATACTGCACATCGATCGATGATCCATGATCTAGTGGTTGTTCATCAGATGAAGATTCTCCAATGCTCTCTCCAGTGGTTCTCTAGATCTCTTGGTTTTAGTGTCCAACACTGATATATTCTTATAACTGTGTATTTATATAATTTTATTAGGTCCAATAATTAATTAATTAAATAAATTTATTCAATTAATTCATTTTAAATGTTCACCCAAAACTGTGTCTCAACGTAAACACCGGATGCATTCCATGGTTATATCATGACTATGGTAAAACAGACACTCTAAAATCAATGGACGCATCATATTTCTGATCCGAGACTCCATTCAGAAGTTATTCCACTTTTTCTAGAAAAAAACATGTGTTTATATTTAATATATTTCAAAAATTAATTCTAGGAACATCGGGCCTCATAATCTCAAGTATTCTCCACATCTGGCTTCAAAAATATTCCATATAATATTCCAAAAAAACATGGAAATTATAAGTTATTACATTCTACCAACCTTGGGAATTTACATCCTAGAAATATGAAACAAAAGGCTCTGAAAAGAGATGTGATTACTAGCATGCATCTGAGTCTCCTACTCCCAGCTGCACTCTTGAAGATTCTCATGTTCCCACTGGAAACACACTAGGTGAATCGATTGATCACAAAGGATCCTCTCCTATCGATCCTTGATCTCCACTGGGTACTCAACAAAGGATTCTCTATCATTAATTTCCATGACACCCTAGTTGATAACCTATTATAGATCATGAACGTACCTACTTAGCTATAACATTTTGAAGAATTCGTGTACCCGATCTAACTATGGTGGTAGATCTAAGTGATATTCCACCTATCCAACTCTACATAGTATCTATAAAGGTCTAATGAATCCAAATATTTCTTATCACTCCATCTAAATATCTATAATCCTCATTGAGGTGAAACCTATAGGAAGACATGGTCTCCCTTTTCAAACTCCAATGGCCTCCATTGTTGGTTAGAATAAGACTTTATACATCTCTGTGTAGTCCTCATCTTCCCTTGAATGATCTAAACCTTCTCTATATTGGCTCATGTTAGACCATGTTATCTAGAATTTTGCTCTCGGATGATGAAAGAAGTTTTTGTTGAATGTTATTCATTTTTTCCCTTGTAAAATATCATGTAACTTTTTATGTTTTGTTGATCAGAAGCTAATGTACTGGACTCCAGATATCAGATGCATTATTTATATGAAATTTGTCTAGTTTGGGTTTTTTATTTTGGAAATATTTTACAGGAGAAGTTTTTTATCATAATCATACTGAGTATGGTATAAAGTTTTTTACTGAATTGAGAATATGTTACAAATTTGTAATGTCTTTTTATTTGTTCAACATTCAATTTGATGATTATTTTCTATTTTTAAATTTTTTGACATTATGAGTTATTTATAAAGTTTTGATCCATTCCTTGTGAAGGAAAGGGAAAAATATGGATCAGTTATTCCAAGTGATTCTTATCAGATTGAGGTTTGAATGGAAACACAGAAGATGACAGAAGGACGGAAAGTAATAAATCATTCCAATGATAGTCAAACAATTGTATGCCAATACTTATGTTCTCAAATTCATAAGGAATTAATGATACAAGCTGGAGTTTGTAGAAGAATAAATGTTATGAAGTTAATGCCTTTAGGTCTTTGGTAATTGGTTTGATAATCACCATATGTGGATTTTTTCAAAAGTATTAGACATTTAAGAAGTTTCTAATATCATATAAATTATGAAACTCGTACATCATATAGATTTTTGGTATCAAATAGGAATCATATGTAGAGTTCAATATAAGGTATATTTGAGTAGTTTGGAGCTATTAGGACCAATGAATGAGAAGATCTAGAGAGACTGGTCCATCATAAGGGATCAGAGATCGATTAACCAGATTATGATTAATAATGTTTTCAACCATTATCATAAAACAAATGTTTTTTTCTTCAATTGGTTCAAGAGTAAAATATTTACTGATTTGTTTCCAGTGGGTCGATAGATTCTGTACAAGACATGATACTGATACACCAGATGGAAAAAGAGGTTGATTCATCAAATTGAATAAAAGAATGATCCATTAGACACATAATAACACTGATAGGTCATTGGAAAATGTAATTAATAAATTATAGGATCATTGGTATGATTTATTTTTGAATGATCAAAGAAAAGAATAATTTTTCTGAAGAGTTTCTTTAAGGTGTTTTTGAGGGGGTTTTCAAGGTATCGAAACATGAAACTATGTTTATGGAAGAAAAGTTTCATAATTTCTATTTGGTATATGGTATAAAAATAATAAGTCATTCATTTTTTAAATTATTTCAATGTTCTATGTATCTTAGTTAGTATGGAGCATAAAAAATGATAAGTCTTTAGTTATTATGGTCTTTCCAGTGGGTTAAGTAAATTACAGTTATCATATGTTTCATTGTAAAGAGAAATGGTATCATAATGTGGTTTTGTATCAAACTAAAGTATTTTTATGAAGACCAAAGAATGAAGAAGTTGTGAGAAGTTTTGAGAAGATTCGAGAATAATTGAGAAGAGTTGAGAAGAATTGAAAGAGTCAAATATGAATTTGAAATGTATGTAAAATTTGAGGTTCTCAAAATTTGGTTAGGAAAGAAAGTGAAAGTGGTTTCATTCTCATACCTTTCCTAGAACACCTATAAATAGAAGGAAGTATGTTGTACATTCATAGGACAAAATACTTTTCATGTGTAGATAAATGGAAAAGGTGCTAAATTTTTGAGTAGTGGGAAGATGGATTACAAACCGAGGTTTCCTGATGATTTTTTTCAGATAGAAGAAGAAAAAGGAAGAGGTTATCGTATCGAACCAAACAATTGGAATAATATTTCTAGTGAAAGAAGAAGTGGACCAGAATATTTTATAGAGTATTATTTCTTATCTATTTTATGTACAACGACTCCTAGAGAGGAATTAAATTGATCTATTAGATTGAGTTTTTGTAACAAATTATAGAAGAGTAGTTTCTACCTACTGCTCGATAGGAAAGTGAAGAAGTGTGTTTTTAAGAATTAAAAAAGTAGAAATTGTTGATAATTTATCAGAATAACGTGTTTTGAACTAACTTGTGAAGATTTATTAACTTGTGACACAAAATTTTTTCTTATCCTTAGTACTAGAAAAAGCACATGCACTGTTGTATTGATCATAGTGCTACACAAGTGTAATGGAATATCTTACTTGTTGTATAAAAAATGATTGTTTTCTAGTGTATTTTGTTGTATTGGATTATTTCTAAACCATTCCAAAGACCACCTAATATTATTGAGTAGTGAACCTTGTAAACAATTGTGTTATTTTGGATGTGTGAATGTTAAATTTTTGAAAAGTGTTAAATCATTAACATGAGGTGAAGGTTGTTTCAAAATAAAGGAAACTAAAAATAAAAGGATATAACTCTTTCAACCCTCCCCCTATTAGTGATACATTGATCCTGGTTGGTCCTTTATAATTGGTATCAGATTGAAGGTTCCATTCATTTACTCTTTACTGAAGTATTTGAAGATAAGTTGTGATGGAAAATATGAATTGTGTGAACAATAAGGGGATTCCAGTCTCTAATAGAAATAACTATCATATCTATAAGTATAGAATGTTTTTATATCATATGTCTCTTGGTTATTATTTTTTGGAAGATTCTAAAAATATATTTTCTCCACCTGTTGAAATTGTTCCACTTATATGTATGGATACGAAGAATTTCTAGAATAATGGGAAATCTAAGAATTGTTTACTGTCAACGCTTTTGGAAAGTGATTTTCTAAGAGTGAAGGGAGTTTATACTACAAAACATGTCTTGGAAAATTTAAATAACATTTATGAAGGTAATATAATTGTGAAGAAATATAAGTTACAAATCTGGAGGCCAAAGTATGAAGATCTGAAAATGGGTGGGTAAGAATCTATTAGTTATTTCTTTGTAAGGGTGAATGATATTGTCAAAACAATGATATGTATTAGTGAGAAGATTAAAGATTAAAATATATTTGGAAAGATCTTTATAATTATTCCCAATAATTTTGGTACCAATGTTTCATCTTTGGGATATAGAGATCCTATAACTCTATCTCTAGATGACCTCTATAGTACTCTCATTACTTATAAAATGATAGGTGAGAAAGTTATGAAAGGTAAAAAAAATTTGATCTAGAAATGTACTTCAAGGCTTCTAATAAATTAATTTATAATAATATTATTGAATAAGAAAAATATGGGGATTCTGAGATTGAAAATGAGGTATTTATAAATCTTGATGACTTCTTATAGAATTTTTTTAAAAATGTGGAAATTGGTATAGGAAAGTACAAGGGGAAGATACCCTTGAAATGTTTTAAATGTGGTGTTTTTCTGGAATTTTCAATGAAATTACCCTAAGGAAATAAGGAAGTTGATAGAAGGTCAAAAGGATATTAGAATAAATAGGGTGATGAGTCAAAATCTTATTCGAATTGAAAATATAGAAAGTTATCCAAACATAAATGGATATGACTTTTTTTAAAGATAACGAATAAGAAGATAGTGATTATAATTAGAAAAGTTCATAGAAGTTGTCAGAGAAAATAGTTTCATTGAAATGGTTAATGATAAAGAGTTTGGAATTTGTATTTTTGAATAAAAATAAACTATGTTAGAGTTTAACCTAAAGAGATAATTGAAGGAATGTCTCAAAAAGATTGTAATACTTTAAAAATAAATAAAGAAGTTAAAAAGGAATGACCTAAAACAAATAGTCAATAATTTATTCTTGAAGAGAAATCTATGTTTCTAGAAGGGGTTTTTTTATAGAACTCTCTTGAGAAAGAAAATAATCAGATAAACACCTCGAAGTAATTTTGAAGGAAAAATAAGAAGAGTTGGAACTTTTTAAACAAAAGTTTTCTAAATATGATTAGAGAGTTAAAAGTTTATAGAAATTGATCTCTGAAGATGGTGAAAGTTATTAAAATTTTGATCCTGATAAGTATTTACAAAAGTTACCTTAAATGGTTAAGAAGAGAATAAATATTTTTTAAGAATAATAATGCTAGGAAAATAGTGTATGTGGAAAAAACCAACAAAGTTGGAATTTCAAAAGATTCAAAAATTTATAGGTCCAAAAACTAACTACCACTACTAAATATAATAAGGTTGGGAATAAATAAAAATTAAACAAGAATATTTTGAGTTAAAAAAGAATGGTTGGGGTTCAAAAAAGTTCATAATTGAATGATAAGAAAGTTTTTAAAAAACATACTCACAATTCTGGACAATATGGATGTTACAGAGGTAAATATTCTTTCTATGGTTATTGGTGGTCCTATGGTGGGTTTTGGAATATGGAAAGTATGTGTTGTTTTAAACAAAAAAAAATTCAATTATCCCAAGATTTAAAGAAATAAAAATGTTGGGGGGGGGGGGATAAATCCTATCAAAGAAAGAATTCAAAGAAAGATGTTTTGAAAGTTGACAATTGGTAACGACATTGTGAAACTATTTGTTGAATATTTGAACAACCAATACATCATAAAAAATAGTTTATTGTTTTTTTACCAACATAAAAAAATTATTTACAAAAATTATTAAAAGTTGGATGTGAATAATGTTAAATGAAAACAAGAAGCTCTTATTATTGAAACATATCTCAATGAAACAGAAGAAGAACTGTAATCACCTCAACTTCTTGAATGATAATTTTTCCTTGAAATTAGTGTTATATTATATTATACATAAAAAATATATCTCTGTAATAATGATGTTGGTATATTTTGAAATATGACCATCAGGGTTTGACAGTTATATATTCATTGGTCAATTATGACCATAGGCCAATATGACAATTGGAAATTATACTATTAATAATAATTTTAACATTATAATTATAGTTTATAAGTAGAAATGACAAAGTAAAATTTATAAAAAAAAAATAAGAGTCTATAGCCTCATACATTAGATTCATTCCGTACAAATCCCATTTTCAACAAGTGAGTCCTGAATGAGATCACCTTTTGGAGAAGTTCATGTTAGTATAAATTACCAATTATGTGATGTTAGCTGAGACGCCCCATGAATCTATCACCATTACACACCTCAAAAATTTTTTGTATATATATATTATGATGGGTTATGTGTCTAGTAATTAATTAATTAAAGTGCAGTTCTATTGTATAAATACAATTGTTTTTTACATCATTTCTATTTTAAGAATAATTTTGATTAATAAAATAGATATGGAATTTGATAAATTAATTTATCTATTATAAATTATACTTTTCTGAAAAAATATAATTATTATAATAAGAAAATTTATTATTAATAATGTTTATTTTAATTAAATATTATTATTCAAATACTCCTATTTAAATTTAAATGATAAAATAATTTTATTTTTTCCAGTGTTAGAAATTTTACTATGCATTTTACTATGCATTTTCTATCATGTATTATTTTTAATAAATAAGGTTTTTTATATTTAAAAGTTAAATTTCTCATACTTATAGAATTATTATGCTAAAATAAACATCATTTTTTAAATCAACACATTTAAATTAGGTCTGTGTGAATTTTTTATAATTTTCTAACATATTTCTTTCTAGTGAACAATAAAAATACAGTTTTTCTTTTTCGGTATGTTTAATCACATCATAATGATGTAATATGTATTATAAAATTATGGTTCAATATTGTGCAGTATAATAATATAATTGGTGTCCCAAGTGTCCAATACAATGGAAAATCCCATGGTTTTTAATTTACCACTACCTAGGTGTGGAAGGAAATTAAAAAACAAATCCTTCCCATTTGCAATAATTACCCACCCATTTATTCATTAAATTTAATTTTCATTTAGTAATCAATAAATATTTGATATGTTTACCTCTAAATAAGTCCTCCAATGTTTTCATCAATCCCACAAGGTCCCAATATTCAATTCTTGGAGTTACTTTTCAAGGAATGGGAAATCTCAACTTCTCTTTTCCTTTCAAGTTCCCTTTTTATATGGTATGTTCTTAAAATTTATTTACTATGTTATTCTGTCCATTTTATTCTATTTATTTACTATATTTAGTGTATTTTATGAATGGGTGACCCTTTTTTCCTCTCTCTCTCTTTTTCTTAAAACCGTGTTTCGTACCCATTTTTCTGACGGATTTTATTCTCAAAATTTCTCACTTTTTCTCAAGAAATTATCTTATTTTCATTTTTGAATACCCAAACCAATTTATTTTCTATCTATATTCACAAATATATAAAAATGATCTATTTTATTCAAATATTAACATAAATGAAACCCTCGTTCCTTTTTCATGGGTTAATAATGACATAAAGTTCTTACCTTTAAGCACTTTTTTAAAATATCGTGATTTTGATATGATACCCATTTCTTTTATTATCCATGGGTTATTTCTGAAATTATTTATTATGATCTATGTGGATAACATTAATTAATACATATTAAAGTTTTTCCCTTATATAACTCTAATTCATTTGGTAATGAATTTAATCTCTAGATATGACATGTTTTATGATACAATGGGGAATAAACTTTTTAATTTTCATGTCACCTCAGTGACAAACCTTGGTGATGTGCTTATGAATGATTAAATTAATTTTTTTAGCAGTGTTTAAAAGTTATTATTCATGTTTTATTATTATTATATCCCTATTTCCCATTCTTTTGTGTATTTCATCATGTTCTTGTCGACAGTTCTCAAGATCACAAGTAAAATATTTCCCTTGTTTTCCATTACTAGGACTTATACTCACCCTTTCCTTTGATGTATGTCACCAGGTTATGATATGTAGTAAAACTACTTAATATGAACCAATTAATAATACTTTCATGTTGTTTAGATGAATGTTTTAGGTTTTCATGTATTATGTGGCTTATTTTCAAGAAATTAATTATTAAAATATCTCTTATTTTGTACACTATAATGAAAATTTTATGTAATAAAAGGAGGGATTTAATAGTTGGTTTCAATGGAAGGTTTAATTATTTTTATAAATAATGATTTTAAAACATTAGGAAGAACTTTAGAGACAAGTTAAAATTCAGGAAAACATCCTAGTATTTTGGTGAAATATTAAGTAAGTTGTTTCCAAGAAAATAAATCCATCTATGGATATGAGCAAGTGGACATGGTACTAGAATAGATGTACCTAGGGGTGATAACTCCAAAAAGGTATAGTGGGCATGACTCAGAATAACCTAGTACATGGAAATGAGCCTCAGTGAATACTTGGTTTGACACTCCCATGGGATATGTTTGGTAAATCAAAATATTTTTACGAACCAATATAAAGGATTTATAAAAAATAAAATGGTTGTTAATTAGTAACATACTGATGTTTTATGATATGAAATTACTTTATAATTATAAGTTTATTTAATGAAACATGTTTCTCATTAAGTTCTTATTGTTTTAGAAAAATGAGAGAAATAAGAGAAACCGAGTAAATGGTGAGTGCAACAGACCGGGCACTGATGGCCTTATGATGGAAGGCAGAATGAAAATATTCATGAGAATTATGAATTGAATGACCCAAGTTATGAGAAATAACTTGAATCAATCCTAGAGGCTAGATTCACCTACAATTGAACAAATTTCCATTGATTCATTTGGCATTAACAACAGCCTTATTTTAGTAGATTTATCGACCCATTTATTGATGAACATCGGATAAGCTCTATAAAAAATATATTTTTTGTAATCCATTGTTTGAAATAAGAGAAAGTCACCCAAGAAATGTACCGCTTAATGGTAGAAGCTAATCAGTGGTGGAAACTGGTTAAAACAGGAATCTAAGATGTTATATTGAGGCTATGGATAGGGAAGAATTCATGGTAACTTTTGGTTTCAAAAAATATTTCCCCTGTTTGATGTGAAAAAATAGAGTAGGAATTACCAAACCTAAAGAAGAAGAAAACTGAATTTTTGGGAAGCTATGATATCAACTTCACAAGACCTTCCCATTACACCTCTATCTTTTTCATGGATCCTAATGGGAAGGTTGAAAGATTCTTCAGTGGACTAATTCATCATCTATAGAAGAATCCATACAACCTATATTTTGACAACTATGGGGAGATCGTGAGGAGTGATATTAAATATGAACCAGAGTTTGGAGAGATGCACTGGTCCCATAGATTGAATTAAAATAAGATATCTTTAGATCCAAAATTGGGGAGGAGCTTCAATCAAGGAAGAGGAATAAATCAAGTGAAACATTCAACATGAAACAAATATGGGAAGAAGCATTCAGGTAAATACTTTCTCGGAAGAAGGAAATGTTTCAAGTGTACAAGAGAAGGCCATATTTCTCAAAACTATCATAGTGAGGTGAAGCCTCAACTTCTCAACACTAAAAACCAAGGGAAGTTGGTGGAGTCACATCCTAAAGTCCAATTCTTCAATTATGGACATCTTGGGAACTTTTCCAATCACTTTCTAAATCTGAATATAATGGAGGGGAATCACCATCAACCTCAACAAAGGACATGGTAGAATGGTTTGGTTTTTTCTATCAAGATAACTAAAGTTGAGGCTTGAAATGATGTTGTAGCATGTACTCTTATTTTCATCTCAAAGATAGTGATCAATTTGTTTGATTTTGTTTCTATACATTTCTTTATATCCTCCATGTTTTCAAAGAATATATAATCAATCCCTGAACTGATAAAAGTAGAGATATTAGTCAACACTTATTAAGGACTGAAATTTAAATTTTTTTTAGCAAACACTTTTAAGGAAAAGTGAGAAACCACAAAGTTCAACCAGGAGGATATCCCTCATAAGAAATCACGAGATTATTAAACATAATTTAATCCTATTAAAAGATTCCTCCCTAAAAATTTACTAGAGGATAGAGTGCACCTGAGCATCAGGATTATCAAGAATGAAGTCTTCAAAGTGATCGGCCAGCATGTCCCAAGTTTTAGAATATTCCTCTTTACTTATCTTCCCTTCATTGAAACCCCTTATCAGAATAAGGTCGTTCTGGTTAGCCCATGAAGCCTGCTCCCTATTAACATCCACCTGATGCACCCTACCCATCATTTTGTCTGCCTCTTCTTGAGTATTATTGATATAAAGAATCTCATCCACCATCTCTTATTCTGAGTGAAAAAGCAACGAGTCGGCCACGAGACTCCCCTGCATATTAACAATGGTAGTATGCCTAAATTCCAACTCTTTGGATTTAACTTTCTTACCTGACCTGGTCTCCATTAGATTTGGAAGATATGAATAATCCTTGCGCCCTTTGTTCCTCTTCCCTGAAGTCAAGATGTTGTCTCCCGAGTCCTGACTAGGGAGCGTCTCATCCATATATGTCCCTTCTGATCTCTGTGCTTCAATGAAATTCACTTGTTCTTGGGCTAGCTTCTCCAGACCTACAAACCGGTTACAGATTTGTATGGCCTCTTGTCTCTGACATTGACCTGCGACCCAGTGCCTCACCAGCTCTGAATGAGTGGTATCAGTATCCAACATCCTATTATAGTCATCTGAAATACCTTATTGAACCTATCTCAGCTGCGATTCAACATACTGTTGTCCTTCCAAGTTCATTGGATAGCCCTTCTTGGGTGAAGCATTACAATCTGCAGGAGTGTCCTCTCTTGGTTCCAAAGAAACTGCCTCCTTCCCATTGTCATTGATACCACTCTTATAACTCAGTACCTCCACATATGAGGCACCCATGGCTTTAGGGACTTCATTAGATTGAGGCTCCAAAAAAGTGTATCAACTTCCACCTTGAGGGACAATAGGCACCAGATGGTCCACATCACCAGAATCCATCTCCTCTCACGAAATCCCATGCTCCAACATAACTTCCATCTGATGCTGATTCAAATGATCCTTACTCACTTTCCCCTGGATTCTGGACAAAGGAACATTTCCTTTTTTCCCCAACATTCTCATGTTGTCTAGACCCATGCCTGCAGGATGCTAACGAATTCCCCAGCCGATTACAAGCAGTGCAGAAATCAACCCATGATTCATAGATCACCTGCTGCTGACAATGATATTCTTCCTCCAATGTGATCCAAATTAAATCAGGAGGCAACTTGGATGCATCAGCTTCAACACAGACAAGAGGGTTAACTGAATAACACACAGCTTTGGTGCAACTATCAGAGCACAGGTACCTCCCTACTAGGTTTCTGAGCATCCAAACAATAGAAGGGTTTTGGATGTGAAGGGGGAGGTTTGGAAAACTCACCCATATGGATACTAAAGGAGAGTCGCACTTCATATGGAATCCATAGGACTAACAGAAGAGGTAGAAATAGAACCCCTTATAGCTGTGAGGATCACTGGACTATGCTTTGATCAGGTCCTCCTCAGACGCGAACCGAATCATTATGTTCTTGTTGTCGAGCAAGCCTATGGAAGCCCTTTCCTATAAATCTCATTTTCCGAAAACAAACCTATTGAATGAGTCAACTGACGGCCGTCTCTGAGAAAAACGAGCAACCAATGTCAGATTAAGAAGAGTCAAGGCTCCATTGAACTCCGCTAGCGATCGCTAATGATTAGGTCTTCCATTGTACATATCTGAAACTTTATGGCCGAGAGGGAATTGTGGGAATGGAGGAAGAAAATCGGGGTTGGAGAAGGGGAAGAAGGTGACTCTCCTCCCTTGAACGACAACAAAGGTCCCTCCTTGGCCAGAGGGGGAGCGGCTGGCGAGGTTTTTGCTGCCATCACGGAATGGGAGAAAAACACCGCGCCACTCCAAACAGTATGGAAAACAAATCACACATATATCAAGACTCCTTAAGGTATTATCCAAACATCAAGAGTTTATAGAAACTCTAGTATTTACTTTGATAATCATGATCTCATCAAAAATCTAGTATTAATTCCCATGATAGTATTCAACATTATACTATGGATAGATTGGATCTAAAATTATAATACTAAGATCAATTGTAGAAGAAAAGAAATATGAGTAGTCTTGAATGAAAAACCTATAATTGTCTTCAAAGGAGAGATATCGCCACCTGATCTTTGTCTAGAAACACCTCCCATATCCTTCATTATGGAAATGATCAGTGAGGATGAAGAAGGAAATGATGGTATATAAATTGAAAATGTCAAAATCATTCATGAATAGCTTGATGTATTTCTTAATAATTTACCAAGACCTCCCCCAGAAAGAGCGGTAATGTTCTCCATTAAACTCAGGTCTGGTTCCAAGACAATTTTAAAAACAAAGTATAGAATAGAAAATGTGGAGCTTGATAAATTAAATAAGAGACACCAAGATCTTTTGGATAAGGGGTTTATTTGACCAAGTGTGTCTCCTTGGGGAGAACCTATTCTCTATGTTAAGAATAAGTATGGATCAATGCATCTATGAATTGATTATAGATAACTTAATGGGATCATAGTATAGAACAAGTACCATTTGCCAATAATTGATGATTTATTTGACCAGCTTCATCGGGATCAATTATTCTCAAATATTGATCTTTGATCATGTTATAATGAATTGAGGGTGAAGAAAGAAGATATTATAAAGACTTTATTCCAATCAAAATATGGTCATTATGAGTTTTTTATGCTCTTCATCTTTACTAATTCTCGTGGTATTTTTATGAATTTAATAACTACAGTCTTTAAGGACTACCTTAATAACTTTTTGTTAGTTTTTATTGATGATATTATGATATATTATAAATTTCATAAGGAGAATGAGGGTCATTTAAGGGTTATATAGAGAACTATGAGTAAGGAGATGCTATTTGGAATATTTAGAAAGTGTGAATTTTGGTTACAAAAGGATTCTTTCTTGGGGAATATTATAACCAATGAAAGAATCTCAATTGACCCTGAAAAGACAAAGGTTGTAAAGGAGTGTACTTATCCTATAATAGTAACTAAGATTCATAGTCTCTTTGGATTAGTGGAATATTATAGGAGGTTTGTGAAAAAAAATTCATGGCTCTCTAATCCACTAACCAAGTTAACTTGAAAAGGGGTAAAGTTCACTTGGAAAAGGGAGTGTGAAGAATGTTTACAAGATCTAAGGAAGAGATTGGTTAGTACACCCATGGTAACTCGACCCTATATCAGAGGAGGATTCATTATTTTTATTGATTCATATCAAAAAGGACTTGGGTGAATCCTCATGAAAAATGACAAGGCGATTGATTATGAATATCTAAAATTGAAACCTCATGATATAAACTATCGTATGCATGGCCTAGAGCTGGAGGTGGTTGTTTTTTCTCTAAATATATTAGGCACTATATTTACAGGGATAAATATGATATATACACAGACCACCAACCATTGAAGTATATTTTCTTGAAAAAAAAATTGAACACGAGACAGATGAGATGGCTGTAACTTCTTAAAGACTATGATTGTTCAATTCATTATCATCGCAAAAGATCAAACAAATTCACTAATTAATTAATTAGGAAATACCCTATTGTGATAACAATGATGAGGATTCAAGGGGATCCTTTGATCAAATATCTAGTAAAACTGGATATGGGATTCATAAGGGAAGGTAAATCATAAACCTTATCCCAAATGATTTCTCAACCATCATTACTAGAATATATCAAGAAATCTAAAAGATATGATATTTTTTTATAGAAGAAGTCAGAGGTACTAAATAATGAGAAGTATCCTGAGTTCAATATTGATCAAGAAGGTGTACTGAAATTTCATAAAAGTATATAAGTTCAATCAATTCTAGAAATAAAGAATGATCTGGTGGATGAAGCTCATAGCTCTACTTTCTCTATACATCCTTGAATAACTAAAATGTATTGGGATATTTTATGATCATTATTGGTGGGATAACATAAAAATGGGGATTATTTACTAAACTACAAGTTTCCTGGTGTTTCAGAAAGTTAAAGTGGAGCAATAGCATCCTAAATTGGTATTACAACCACTACCCATACCAGCATGGAAGTGGGAAAATATTACTATAGAATTTTTCACTATTATCTTGAGGAAATTCAAAAGAAACAGTGCTATATGGGTTATATTATACTATCTCACCAAGATTGTGCATTTTATCTCTATTCACAAATATTTCTCTCTTAACCAACTTTCCAATATTTATATTTGAAGAAATTGGTATGTCTATATGGAGTGAAACGTTCTATCATTTCTGATCGTGACCCAAGGTTCACATAAAAATTTTGGGGAAGTATTAAATGTGCTATTAATACTGAATTGACTTTCAGTATGGACTATCACCCTTCCAATATGACAGGACTATTTAGATGCTCGATGACATGTTGAGAACATGCTTTATGGATTTTAAAGGTGTATGGGATTAATATCTTCCATTAGTTGAGTTCTCCTACAACAACAGCTTATATTTGAGAATTCAAACGGCACCCTATGAATCTATATATGGTAAGAAATGTAGAATTCCAACATGTTCATATGAAGCTGGTGAGAGAAAGCTTCTTAGACCTGAACTTGTACAAGAGATGACATTAAAGTTTATGACACCCAACAACACATAATGTGTGGTTAGAGTCGGTTGAAGTGATATGATGAAAGCCATTGAAGGGACTTGGAGTGTCATGTTGGATAAAAATTCTTCCTTGGAATTTCACCTTGGAATAGAGTCATGGAGTTTGGGAAGAAATGGAAACTCAGCCCCAGTTACATTGGCCCCTATGAAATAATTGATCGCATAGGAGCAGTGGCCTATCATACTACACTTCCTCCAAATCTATCTTAAGTTCATGATGTATTCCACGTATCTCTCTTGAGGAAGTACATACCTAGACCTTAAAATGTACTAAATCCTGAGGTGTTACAACTGGAACATAACCTCTATTATGAGGAGAATCTGGTAGATATCTTGGATCGTAGAGACAAGGTTCTACACAGTAAGACTACCCACCTCATTTAAGTATTTTAGAGGAACCAAAAATATGAATAAGCCACATGTAAACTATAGGAAACAATGAGGTAGAAGTACCCACAACTTTTCTCAACTAAGGGAATGAGCTGAAATTTTGGGGATGAAATTTCTTAAGAGGGAATAATATAACAACCCAAACTTTTTGAATGATAATTAGTCCATGAAGATGTAGGTTATATAATATTATACTTAAAAATATATGTCTCTAATAATGATGTGAGTATATTTTAAAATATGACCATTGGGTTTAGAACATTATATGTTCGTTGGTCAATTATGACCATTACAAACTATACTCTTAATAATAATTCTAACATTATAATTATTGTTTATAAGTAGAAATAAAAAAGGAAAATTAATGCAGAAAGAAGAGTCGATGACCTCATTCAGTAGAGTCATGTCGTACGAATCCCATTTTTTAAAACATGGGATGGGGTAGCATTATTTGGATTCAATTTTGACCAATCTGAAACCAAGCATCAACAGGTGAGGAATGAATTAAATCACCTTCGAAGAAGCTTAAATTAGTTGAAATTACCACTCAAGTGATGTTAGTCGAGCCACCCCATGAATCTATCACCACCATATACCTCACGCTTAGGTTGTACAAGGGTGTTATAATGGTTTATGTGTTGAGGCCTCAGTTACTTAAAGTTTTATTCTATTATATACATAAAATATTTATTCCATCATTTCTATTTTACGAATAATTTTGATTAATAAAATTGAGTTGAAATTTGATAAATTGATTTTTCAGTTTGAAATTGTACTTTTCAAAAAAGTTATAATTATTATAATAAAATAATTTTATGTTAATAATATTTATTTTAATCATATAGTATGATTAAAACACTCTTATTTAAATTTAAATGATAAAACAATTTTATTTTTTTCAAGTGTATGAAATTTTACTATGCATTTGACTATGAATTTTCTATTCGCTATTATTTTTTAATAAATATAGTTTTTTATATTTAAAAGTTAAATTTATCAAAATTTGAGAATTATTATGATAAAATAAACATCATTTTTGAAATCATCACATCAAAATTATGTTAGGGTGAATTTTGGAGAATTTTCTAAAATATTTTGTTTTTCGGTGGATAGTAAAAATACAGTTTTGATTTTTTATTATATTCAATGACAACATTATAATGTAATATATATTATAAAATTTTGTCTTAATCTTGTGGATTATAATAACATAATAGGTGTCCCAAGTGTTCAATTTCATTAGAAAATAACAAAGGTAAGCCAATGGTTTTGAATTTACTACTACCTAGGTGTCTATGGAAATTAATAAACAAATCCTTCCCTTTTTCTATAAATAACCACCCATTTCTCCATTATATTTCATTTCCCAATTAATCCTCCACTAATATCTGATATTTTTACCTCCCAAGGTGTTCTCAATACCCAAATTTCCGAATATTAATGTTTTATTAGTTACTTTTTAAGGTAAGGGAAATCTCAACTTCTCATTTCCTTTCAAGTTCCCTTTTTTATGTGGTATGTATTTCAAATTTACATACTATGTTATTATATCCATTTTTTCTATACCTTTACATTATTAATATTCTTTTATTATTGGGAGACACTTTCCATTTTTGGGCTAAAACCGTGTTTCATACCTGTTATCATCCCTGATTTTATTCTCACAATTTATCTTTTTTCTCAAGAAATTATCTTATTTTCTTTTGTGAATACCCAAACCTATTTATTTACCAAGGTTATTCAACTATATTTCAAAATGATATATTTTATTCTAGGATTAAAATACCTAAAACTTTCCTTCCTTTCTTTTGGTTAAATAACGACATAATGATCTTGTCTTTAAGCACTTTTATAAAACGTCAGGATTTTGATATGAAACCCATTTCTTTTATTCTCCATGAGTTATTTATGAATTTATTTATTATGATATATGTGGATAAAATTAATAAATACATATGAAGGGTGTTTTCTAATAGAGCTCCAATGCATGGGGTAAATAATTTAATCTCTAGATATGACATGTTTTATGATACCTTGGAGAATAACCTTGGTAAATTTTATAACACATTGGTGATAAACCATTATGATATGTATACAAATGACTGAATTAAATTTTATAACCACATTTCCAAGTTATGATTCATTTTCTTATTATTACGTAATTCCTCTTGCTCATTCCTTTATATGTTTCTTCAAGTTCTTATTGATATTCCTTAAGATCATAAGTAAATTGTTTCCCATATTTTCTCTCACTGGGACTTATGCTCACCCTTTCCTTTGATATATATCACCATGTTATGAGATACTGTAAATGTACTTAAGATGAACCAATGAAGAATCTTTTCAAGGTTTTTAGAATAATTTCTTTTGTTTTCATGTATCATGTACCTTATTTACATGAAACAAAACATTAAAAGGTTTTCTATTTGGTGCAATGTAATGAAAATTTTATGTAATAAAAGGGGGATTCCATAGTTCGTATAAAGGGATGGTTTAGATATTTGTGTAAATTAGGATTTGAAAAATTTATAAAGAACCTTACGTACATGTTAAAATATAAGAAAAAATCCTGGTATTTTGGTGAAATATTATGTAAGTGGTTTTTGAGAAAAGAAATCCCATTTTGGATATGACCAAGTGGACGTGGTTCTGGAAAAGACGTACCTAGGGGTAACAACTCCAAAAAGGTGTGTTAGGCCAAACTCGGTGTAACCTTTTACATGATAATGGGCCTTACTGCACACCTAGTTTGACACTCCTGGAGGATATGCTTGGTTAATCCCAAGATTTTTATAAACCATTATGAAGGATTTATAAAAAATATAATTGTTGTTAATGAATAACATACTTATGTTTTAAGACATGAAATTAATTTAGAATTATAATATTATTAAATGAAAATCATTTCTCACTATGGATTTTTTATTTTATAAAATATAGGGAAATAAGATAAATTGCATAAATGGTGAGTGAAACATACCAAGAACAGATGATCTTCTGATGGAAGTTGGAATGGAAAACTTCATGATAATGATGAATCAAATGACTTGAGTTATGAGAAATAACTTGAATCAAGTCAAGATAATGAATTCACCTCAAAGGGAACAATATTCTGTCGAGCTCTTTATGTGTCAACAAATACCGTCTATTAGTGTATCTATCAACCCATTGGTTGATGAATAATGGATAAGCTCTATAGAAAATATCTTTTTTATAATTTGTTGTTCAGAACAAGAGAAAGTCACCCTAGATTTGTACATCTTAGAGGGAGAAGCTGACTAGTGGTGGAAATTGGTGAAAAACATGAATCCAAGAGGGAATATTGAATCTAAAGATTGGTAAGAGTTTGGGGGAACCTTTTTTTCAAAAAATATTTCCCCTATTCAATGCAAACCAAAATGGAGAAGGAATTCCTAAAACTGAAGTAGAAGGGAAATGAATATGTTGGATGCTATGAGATGAACTTCACAAGACTTTCCATTCACTAATAGAAAACAGGGCTATAGCCATGGACCTATAGCCCCAATTTTATATGTCCATGTCTATAGCCTAATTTATAGCCACACGTCTATTAAAACTATGGCTATATCACAATTTATAGACCTGATTAAAAAATTTGTATCAATGTTTTTTTAGGCATCTATCCGGATCCTCCTTCCCACTGTCTGTGATGCCCTTCTCCTATCATCCCCGGATCTGTGACTCCTCGAACCCTTGACCTCGACCTGCTCTCTACGCACTCTTCCCCAGTGTTACTGCTACACTTCCCAGCCAACAATGTTTCATGGAAGCCTCCCCACCCTTGCGCTCGAATTTCCCCAACATCGCTGCTACACTTCCTGGCCAACAGTGTTTCACAGAGGCCTCTCCACCCTCGAACTTGACTTTCCCCAACATCGCTACTACACTTCCCAACCAACGGTGTTTCACGGAATCCTACCAACCCTCACGCTCGATATTCCCCTCCCACCCTTGACCCTCTTCCCCAGAGAATACTCTTCCTCCCATATCGTTCCTCCTCCCTCTTCGTTCCTCCAGAGACCGAATGGTCACAGATTATATCATGTAAGTTGATTAGAATTTTCATTTTTTCCATTCCCGCACACTTGGTTTCTCATTAATATGTGAAATTTGTAGGAAATTTTAAAGTTATTTCAATGATGAGCTTCAGAGTTTAAGGAAAATTTTGAATAAGAGTGCCTAGGCTGAGCTTTATTTGACTCATCTTGCTCAATTGGTTCTAGGAATTGATAATAGGTTCTGAAATTTATTTGATTTCTCTTGTTTCCTTTAATTTTTCAAATGTTTCCTATCCAAAATGTTGATGGGATTTTATGCAGTGTTTTAAAAATGTTTTCCTTTTCATCCCACATGATTCTTACACCTTATTTCACAAATGAATTTCTATTCCGGTTTCCATATAAGGTTTAACCTTTTATCTATTTTTCTTACCCACTTTCATGATAGTAGTAATCAAGGATCTTATGGTAGTGAAGGATCTTAGGGAATATAAGAGGGATTCAGTGGGATATGGTTGATCTAATACTTATAAGAAGAGTAATGATGACAAAATCATAGTGATAGTGAATGGTTAGAATCTTAAGAGAAGAATTTTTATTCTCCTCCATCTAATTGAAAAAATTTATTGGAGTACTCTTGGTGTGGATTAAGAGGAAAAAACTAGCCTATTTTTACTAATAGGTTTAAAGAGTGTCACAATTAGGAAGGGGGTGCAGGGGGGGTGGGGGGTTGTCCAGGGAGAGGGTGGGTGGTTTCAGGTTGGGGGGCTATCTAGGGGGTGGGCGGGGGGTTGTGTAGGGGGGTGGGGGTTGTTCCTCGGGAGGTAGGGGGCTACAAGTGGGGGGCTGTGTAGGGTGGTTGGGGCTACACCAAGGGGAGTGGGGGTTTCCATGGAAAGTGGGGGACAAGGGGAGGGTGCAGGTGGGTCTGTAGGGGTATGGGGTCTGCCAGGTGCAGGGGGTTTGTGGGGAAGGGAGGAAGGGGGAAAGGTAGGGGGTCTGTAGGGGTAGTGGGCAGGGGTAGGGGGTTTTCAGGGGCAGGGAGAGGGGAGAGGGTGTAGAAGTAGGGGGTGGGGGTGCTGGTGTAGGGTGATGGTGTGCAGGGAAGGGTATGGATTCATGTGTGATTTATCATGTACAGTTGACACATTGATCACATATATATAAAAAGTTGTTATATCTCATTTTTCCCACTATTTTCTTGTAGGTTGATTCTTATGGTGAGTTCGGTTCTATCCAACACCATCTAAGACAGTGAGTTCAACATCAGATTTGGGTAATGTTTATTCTGTTTTTATTCATTGGCCTAATTTTCATTTGGGCTTTTTTGATTTTTGGGTTCCTTATATTTTTGTATTGCATTTTAGATTTTGTTGAGGTGGATTCAAGTGACTGTTGATGAAGGATTACATGTGAATGCATAGGTAGGCATATACATATATAAGTTCCCCCTTTATATATATTCACTCATGGTAGTATGAATATATATATATTAGGGCTAGGTGTGCTTATATATAGATATGAAAAATGTATACATGTGTAAGTGTAAAGGGGTATATGCAAGTATAAACATATTATAAGGTCCCCCTTGTGCGTATTTGTCCATGAAAATATGTACATAGGGGATAGGTGTCCTTATATATATGTAAAGTTTCATATTCATGCAAGAAGAAAAAAATGAAGATTTGAGTTGTCATCGTCAAAAGCAAACACGCCTTGAGGTTGAGGTAGGGTCCCTCTCCTAGCCTATATAATTCATGAATGTTTTAAATTTCATTTAGTTGCCTTCTTAATTCTGCATGTTTATATTAAATTGAAATTCTTTAATATGTGTTAGTTAATATAATTGTTTCGTTGGATAAATAAGTCATGGTTTTCTAATAAAACCCTTCTAACAGAGGTGCGCTGTCTACGAAAACTCACAGTGGTGTACCTTGCTTGACATTATTGCATTGATGTTTTCCTTATACTAGATGTAATTTTTAGTCATAATGAACACATCATACTTGACAGTTTTTATATCCCTGTAGGGGGTTTCCCTCTTTTTATTAAAACAAATCTTTGAACCAAGACACCCTTTAAGTGTCGTTAGACTTTTAAGATGGAATTTCCCATAAAGACCATGTCACCACTAAGTGAATAGCATGATTTGGAAGTAATGGATTGTACATGGATTTAGTATGGTTTTATTATGGTCAAACATATTCCTTCAATTCACATAAATTCTCTAAATATTTCTCCACAAAGAGATTTAGGAATCTTCTTTTCATTTTTATTCCTTCGACTATGGACTGAAAAATGATCATGATTCCACTATTTAATAAATCATTTAAATAAACCATTACATCCATGAGTTTTACCATGACATGGTGAAAAAATACTATCCATTTTCTATCCATTATGAGCATGTCCCATATCCTCTATGGGGTGGTCTTCCTCTCTTTTTTAACACTATATTTTTGGGTTCCACATTAGACATTAGTGAAGACATCCACTATTTCATCACTAAATATGATACATATACCACATTTGAATTACTTTGGTACTAACCTATACTAAACCCACTTGTTCTCGAATAGTACTTGTACCACCCTGAGATTTAATGAAAAATATTATTTTTAATTTCATTAATGTCTTGTGTTGTACGCTACAACAAAAGGAGCTTTCACAACATGCATCCCTGACTTGCCTTGCATTACACGCAATCACGACCTTCCTCGATACCGTGTGTAGTACGCAATACCGAGTTTCACTAAATGAGATATTATTATAATATTATTATGAACTAGCCTTTATGAATAGTAATACCCACTTTTTGAAATTTTATAAATTTTATCTTTCAAAATGGACTTCATTTTTGGATTCTGAATATCGAAATTAGCTTAGGGTGAAATTTTGGTACTTTTCGGATAACTTTCATATTATAAGGAATAGTGAAAATTACTATATTTTAATTAAAAACAACTTTTTTAATAGAAATAATTAATAGTGATAAATTATTAATTTGAGTGGTTTTAAAGTATATTTAGAATATATTTTTACCATTTAATACAATGTTGTTCATTGGATGTAATTTCACATTTAAACCAGATATAAACAAGTGTCAATCTTTTGATAGTTATTATCTCTTAAAAACACGCTATTTGTTTTGACGACGGGAATAAATTTTTAAATTAATTAATCCAACTGATATGTTTTTAATTTGGTAAAATAGACATCATTTTTGAATTCACAATATCAAATATAGCTTAGGCCTAATTTTTGGTATTTTTCTGGAAACTTTCATTTTTTTTGATGAATAGTGAAACCACTATGTGGTAGTTAAAAAACTGAATTTTTCATAAAACATAATTTTACTGCTTCTGTGAGTAGAATTTCAAAAATCCGAGAGACACGGTTAATATCAAAGACTAAAATGTGGTTCAATGAGATGAAAATATTTTTTGGTGAATAGTAACTTTTTTACTTTTATTTACCACGGTTAAAAGTAAATAGGATAATTAAGGGTAAAAATGATATTATTATTACCCTAACACATGTCCTAATTCTATTGGATAAGTTTAATTCGACCAAATACAAACTTAGGAATAAAATATGACCATTTAGGCCCACTTTGATTAGATTAGGACATTTAATATTAATTTATTTAAAGAAGGGTTAAAATAGTTAAAATCAAAGTTTAATAAGTAAATCATTTTTAATATAGGGTTATACATAAGATAAATTCGACTATAAATATTCATTAGAAAGATAGAAATATTTCATACATAATGGTATTTTATTTATAATTTTTAGACACTAAATAATTTAATTTATGTATGACACAAAGATGATGGAGTAATTATCTTATTAATGAAATATTGACATAATTGATGTTATAAATACCCAAATAAATGTAATTTGAGACTTTATATGAATTCCACTAATTTTATAGATTAATATTACATGTTAGTATTGATTTAGTTAACTTTTTCGAACTAATCATTATGTTATGAGTTTCACAAAAATCAATTACCAAATAGTTTCAAAATTGACATAAAATAGTTTCTAAAACAAATATTATATTATTAATTGTTATTTTATTCCTAAAAATCTACGGTTCGACCAAATGACTTAGATAAGGTTATATATATTAATAATAAACAACTTGGGGTTCTTTTAGCTTGTTATAGTAAGTTTATTAACCTTATAGTTTAAGAAAACAAGAAGACACAGTAAAAGTAAAATTATTTATCTTAAGGTTAAATCCAAATGATAAGGTTAAAATAGAAACATAAACTTGTCTAAATTCTATTAGATGAGAGGATTTCGACCCATACCCACATTAGATTCGAAATAAATCAATTTTGAAATATTGAAAACTGAATATGACTTTATAATAAAATAATATATTTAGTTTTCCCAAAGCTGCCCCTCTCCTCCCTTATAAAAGGGAACCTCCTCCCTCTCTTCCTCACACCACTTTTAGCCTTCAATCCAGGACAAACCCTACCAAATTATCTTCTACACTTCCCTAGAAACATCCTAGAGGTCCTTGTCGTCTTCAAAGACCAATTTTAGTGCCCTAAGAGGAGGTCTCAAAGAGGCGTTTCAAAGAAGAGGTAATGTATGTTACCGATTCTTTAAACATTATTTCTTCTTCCACTTCTTCTTATTTAGTTGTTTTATTATGAAGTAATAACATCAGTATCACTCATATACTGATATGTTATTATAATTATGAAACATCCATATTTCACCATCTATCCATCCTACGGAAAACGAAATCACCGCGCGTGCGTACGTATGGAATACTGTCTCCACGCCGTGGTGTAATCTATTTTCCACCACCACCTTACTTGAATGGGTATAATAGTGAAAATAAGGAATATATATGATTATTGTAAAGTTATATTGATTTTTTAATATTATACATACCCTTTAATACAATTCCACGATCATGGGAATGATATCATCGCTCGTGCGTACGTACGGACTACCGTCTCCACGAACGCGATGAGATTCATTTTCCATGATTAACCATTCAAGGCTGATTATAAATTATATATAATGAATAATAATGAAATATATGACATAATAATGCTACTGGATTTATGTATATATATATATGTATGTCATCTATTTAATCTCATTCAATTCAATAAGTAAACGAAAACAGCGTCCATGCGTACGTACGGCCTACCGTCTCCATGAACGGTGTATTTCCTTTCTTTTTATAGATCTATAATATACATGTATATGATGAATATATATTATATATAAATTATTTTTTACACTCTGGAATTATTTAAATCCGGATATAAGTAATAATATCAAGAACGACAAGTCGAAACACATACGATAAATGAAATGATTTTACCCAAAATGCTACTTTAACATGGAATTTACAAAAGAACGGGTAATATAAATTTATAAGTGAAACATATATAATATCATAACAAGGAATATGATTATTTAATAAGACAATGACATTATTTAAATCATTATACCGGAGGTTCGGATCCATACAATGTATATCGGACCTAAGGTAAGGGATAATTTTGCAAATCTCATTTTTATCCGAGATTGCTTATTCGTAAGTATTTACTGGGGTTATTGCTATTATCCATGTATATGTTTTATAAAAGTGTATTCATGTATGTTTAATGTCCTTTTTACCCATTTTTACTTTTACCCCATGGTATGGAAGGAATCTTTCTTTTATTTACCCTACAAGGTACTTTTTGACTTTTCCGACAAAACTACGAGAAGAATGTTTTTTTAACGTATACGACATGAAATGATTTTTATGGTTTTATAAAGCCTTATTTTCATGAAGCTTCCTATAAAATATTTCATGAATATTTTCAAAAAAATCCTTTTCTTTAAAAATATCATGACATTTTTTCAAGAGAAAATGATTTTGAAAAAGAAAGAATATTTTCCTCAAGAATTCATTTCAAGTGTTTTATCAAAACCATTTTCCATCTAAGATGAAATTATTTCATATGTGTATGTTTCATGTATAATGTCTCTATTATTTACATGGTTTCACTTTTCATATGATGAAATATCCATTTTTTTATATGGATTATGCGATGATGGGATGATGTTTATGAAAGTCATTTTATTCTTTGGTGTTATGATGAATGTTTTAAGTTTATTTTGTGGAACAAGTAAGAATGATTTAATTATGATATGGGTGGGACCAATATCTCCCTCCAATTCATTAGGTAAAGATTTATATCTCATGAGATAGACACGGTTGGAACAGTAATTTAATCTGGTTCAGTGTTACAGGACTAAAACGGGGAGTGAACTCGATTCAGAAAGGGACTTTGTCCACTAAGATGGTCTTGGCAGCAATGCCTTGGCTACTATGGAAATCATGACATGTGCTGAATGGTTTCCACAATTACATGTTTATTACCATTATATTTTATCATGATTGATGTTTCATTATGATATATGCCTTATGTACTTCCATGATTTATGTCTTTGATCAAGGATTTAATAATTAGATTTCATGTTCAAGTTTTTGCTTTCAAATGTTCATGGATTGTTTTATGTTCTCTATGTTTTCCCTTACTGAGCATTGGATCTCACCGTTTTTATGATTTATTTCCCCCCAGGATTAAAAGAAAGGTTTCAGTCAATGAAACAAAAAGTGAAAGATCTTTATGGGAGATGTTGAAGATCTTTCACCACGATTAGAAGATTACGTTCCAAGTTTCCAAAGACATTAAACTATTATGTTCCTTGTGTGTCTGTTTTTTTTATGTATTAAGTATTCTGAAAAAGTAATGTAATATCTATGTACGTCAAGATTCGGGTCTCTACAGTTGGTATCAGAGGAAAGGTATAGTCAACCTTTGGAAACTAGGATGCGAGAACTTTAGTGAGATCCCTAGAGATATTTCTAAGGTATGTCTAGGGATGTCCCTAAGGTTAAGTATAAGTATAGGTTATAGTACTAGAATTACGGTAACGATCTTAGAATTAAACCTAAGATGTTAGATATTGAAGGTACTCCCCTTGATTATGTTATTTTCCTTGTATGATTTTTGCCTCTCACAGAATTCTTTTTGTGTTTTAGTCAATGGAGGGAACCAGAAGGAATTCGGTTAACATTGAATCCAATGAAAAAATTGGTGACTATGAGCAACAAAATTGTGTAATGCCTAGAGAGAAAGATATTTTTATTATGCCGAATCATTCATCGCGATATATGATTAACAAGGTGAAATTTAGTGGTATGCCTAATTCATCAAATAAGAGGAAGATAGACTTTTATACGTGTTCGCATGTTGAGGAGAATAAAGAAAGGAAGATTGAGATTTCTAAAGAAGGGAAGAAGAACCTTGAGGAATACCTCAAATGGAGGGAAAAATGTTATCTATGTTGAGAAAAGGGACATAGAGTGACAGACTGTTATGGAGTTCAATGTCTTATTTGTGGAGAACATGGGCATTACCCAACTCAATGCCCTGACCTAAAAAGTTACTTCTAAATCAAGGAAGGACTTATTCCAGGACAATCATTTGAGAGGATGGAATGAAGTGTTTATGTATTGGTATTCAAGAATAATGTTGTTGAGGTACTTTTATGGTGTATTAGAATATTTTTGTATTATTCTATTGTGGATTTCAATAATTTTATGGTACCAGTAACCATGAAAAGTGATTCAAATATTTTGGAAAGCAGATGATATGCGCATAATGAAGGGATAAAGAGAAAATGAAATGTTTGACAGTATTCATGAGCTCATGATTGATATAAGGACTAAGTAATATCATGGTTTGAGTATATATAATTTTGAGGATTTTGGTATGTGGAAAGTGTTAGCTTTTATCTGCATTCATGTTTTCACAAAGGTTCAATGGGTATTCATTTTTTTCAAGAGAATACATGATTAAGGCCTTTGAATGTTTGGAATATGACCAACAAGACATATCTTATGATATATGGGGATCAACGATGGTATTAACATGCTTGTTATATGAAGTCTTTGGTAATCGTTTTAACTATAATATGAGATTGGATAGCAGTATTTTGGATAATCCTAAAGATTGGAATGGATTATATTGGATATAAGTTAGTATTGTTTAAGGCTATAACTTTTTCAATATTATTGATGGAAAGTTATAATAATTTATTTTTGGAAAAAAAGGACAACCTGCAGGACGGGCGACAGCCCATCGCATCGAACAAGGCTGTGGGAATCGAACCCACAACTGAAGTGCCACTGGCCTTTATCACCTACCACTGGCCTACAGAAATTCCCTGCTTAGTAGAAACTAGTTTTATTTTATTAAGCGGTATGATAGATGAAGTATAAGTTCATTTTTGGAATCATATAAGATTAACCTCGCCATATATGGACTTATGTATATTTGATAACTTTTGCCAACCTTTTTTTTGAAACAAATGGAATGACCCATCATTATGTAACATGATCTGTTAACACATCACGAATGACAAATTCAACTTCATTTCTTTAAGAGATGAAGTGGAAATTTTCCAAAGAACGACCAACGGTGAGACTATACCAAAATCACGAAAGTATTTCTTCTAATTCCAATTTCATCAACTTTAGGGAAATGATCTTGAAAACCAAAAATGTTGTCCTAGTGCTCTTATATCTGATGAATCAGATGGTACCTTAGATCATCACAAATTTATGGCTTTCTGATTGTTGGATTTTGCATATCCATGTTCTTTACCACTCTCCATCAGAACTTGATGGTTAGATTTTTCTTCCATATCCATATTTTCACCTATGTTCTCCTACATGGAAACCCAGTGATGAGTTAATTTGGGTAACCGTTACATTTAATACATTAGTTTTTAGAGCCAAGTTTTGGTATTCCTTTTTACGATGTGAGTTTCTATTAAATAAACTTTTGAGTAGTAAACCATTTATAACCCCGACGAATTTCGAGGGAGAAATTCATTTTAAGGGGGGTAGAATGTAACACCTCGAGATTTTATGAAAACTATTCTTTTTAATTTTATTAATGTCTTGTGTTGTATGCTACACCAAAAGGAGCTTACACAACACGCATCCCTGACTTTCCTTGCATTACACGCAATCGCGACCTTCCTCGATAGCATGTGTAGTACGCAATACCGAGTTTCACTACACGAAATATTATTATAATATTATTATGAACTAGCCGTTATGAATAGTAACATCCACTTTTCAAAATTTTATAAATTTTATCTTTTAAAATGGACTTCATTTTTGGATTCAGAATATCGAAATTAGCTTAGGGTGAAATTTTGGTACTTTTGGATAACTTTCATATTCTGATGAATAGTGAAAATTACTAAATTTTAATTAAAAACCACTTTTTTAATAGAAATAATTAGTATTGATAAATTATTAATTTGAGTGGTTTTAAATTATATTCAGAATTTTTTTACCATTTAATACAATTTTGGTCATTGGATGTAATTTCACATTTAAACCAGACATAAACAAGTGCCAATCTTTTGATAGTTATTATCTCTTAAAAACACGCTATTTGTTTTGATGACAGGAATAAATTTTTAAATTAATTAATGCAACTAAAATGTTTTAAATTTGGTAAAATAGACATCATTTTTTAATTCATAATATCAAATATATCTTAGGCCTAATTTTTGGTATTTTTCTGGAAACTTTCATTTTTTTGATGAATAGTGAAACCACAAAGTAGTAGTTAAAAAACTGAATTTTTCATAAAACATAATTTTACCACTTCTGTGAGTGGAATTTAGAAAATCCTAGAGACATGGTTAATATCAAGGACTAAAATGTTGTTCAATGAGATGAAAATATTTTTTGGTGAATAGTAACTTTTTTCTTTTATTTACCACAGTTAAATGTAAATAGGATAATTAAGGGTAAAAATGATATTATTATTACCCTAACACATGTCCTAATTCTATTGGATAAGTGTAATTAAACCAAAAACAACCTTAGGAATAAAATATGACCATTTAGGCCCACTTGAATTAGATTAAAACATTTAATATTAATTTATTTAAAGAAGGGTTAAAATAGTTAGTATCAAAGTTTAATAAGTAAATCATTTTTAGTATAGGGTTATTCATAAGATAAATTCGACTATAAATATTAATTAGAAATATAAAAATATTTCCTACATAATGGTATTTTATTTATAATTTTTAGACATTAAATAATTTAATTTATTTATGACACAAAGATGATGAAGTAATTATCTTATTAATGAAATATTGACATAATTGATGTTATAAATACCCAAATAAATGTAATTTGAGACTTTTTATGAATTACAAGAATTTTATAGGTTAATATGATATGTTATTGTTGATTTAGTTAACTCTTTTAGAACTAATAATTCTGTTACGATTTTCACAAAAATCAATTACCAAATAGTGTCAAAAGTGACATAAAATAGTTTTTAAAACAAATATTATATTATTAATTGTTATTTTATTCCTAAAAATCTACGGTTTGGAAACATGACTTAGATAAGGTTATATATATTAATAATAAACAACTTGGGGTTCGTTTTTCTTGTTATAGTAAGTTTATTAACCTTATAGTGTAAGAAAACAAGAAGACGCGGTAAAAGTAAAATTATTTAACTTAAGCTTAAATCTAAATGATAAGGTTAAAATAGAAACCTAAACTTGTCTAAATCTATTTTATGAGAGTATTTCTACCCATCACCACATTATCTTTGAAATAAATCAATTTGGAGCTATTAAAAACCGAATATGACTTTATAATAAAATAATATTTTTGGTTTTTCCTAAGGTGCCCCTCTCCTCCCTTATAAAAGGGATCCTCCTCCATCTCTTCCTCACACCACTTCGAGCCTTCATGCTCGGCCAAACCCTGAATAATTCTCTTCTCCACTTCCCTATAAACATCCTAGATGTCTTGGTATTCTTCAAAGACCAATTTTAGTTCCCTAAGAGGAGGTCTCAAAGAGGTGCTTCAAAGAAGAGGTAATGTCCGTTACCGATTCTTTCAACTTTATTTCTTCTTCCACTTCTTCTTCTTTAGTTGTTTCATTATGAAGTAATAACATAAGTATCACTCATATAATGATATGTTATTATAATTATGAAACAAAAAGATTTCTCCATCTATCCATCCTACGGAAAATGAAATCACCGTATGTGCGTACGTACGGAATATCGTCTCCACGCCGTGGTGTAATCTATTTTCCACCACCACCTTACTTGGATGGGTATAATGATGAAAGTAATGAATATATATTATTATTGAACAGTGATATTGATTATGTAATATTATACATACACTTTAATACAATTCCACGATCATGGGAATGATATCATCGCTCGTGCGTACGTACGGACTACCGTCTCCACGAACGCGATGAGATTCATTTTCCATGATTAACCATTCAAGAATGATTATAAATTATATATAATGAATAATAATGAAATATATGACATAATAATGCTACTGGATTTATGTATATATATATATGTATGTCATCTATTTAATCTCATTCAATTCAATAAGGAAACGAAAACAGCGTCCATGCGTACGTACGGCCTACCGTCTCCATGAACGGTGTATTTCCTTTATTTTTATAGATCTATAATATACATGTATATGATGAATATATATTATATATAAATCATGTTTTACACTCTGGAATTATTTCAATCAGGATATAAGTAATAATATCAATAACTACAAGTCGAAACACATACGATAAGTGAAATGATTTTACCCAAAACGCTACTTTAACATGGAATTTACAAAAGAACGGGTAATATAAAGTCATAAGTGAAACATATATGATATCATAACAATGAATATGATTATCTAATAAGTAAATGACATTATTTAAATAATTATACAGGTTTTTCAGATCCATACAAAGCATATCGGACCTAAGGTAAGGGATAATTTTTCAAATCTCATTATTATCCGAGATTGCTTATTCTTAAGTATTTACTGGGGTAATTTATATCCTCCATGTCCATGTTTTATAAAAGTGTATTCATGTATATTTAAATTCCTTTTTTACCCATTTTGACTTTTACCCCATGGTATGGAAGGAATCTTTCTTTTATTTACCTTACAAGGTACTTTTTGACTTTTCCGACAAAAGTACGAGAAGAATGTTTTTTTAACGTATACGGCATGAAAGGATTTTTATGGTTTTATAAAGCCTTATTTTCATGAAGCTTCCTCCAAAATATTTCATGAATATTTTCAAAAAAATCCTTTTCTTTAAAAATAGCATGACATTTTGTGAAGATAAAATGATTTTGAAGAAGAAAGGATATTTTCCTCAAGAATTCATTTCAAGTGTTTTATCAAAACCATTTTCCATCTAAGATGACATTATTTCCTATGTGTATGTTTCATGTATAATGTCTCTATTATTTACAAGGTTTCAATTTTCATATGATGAAATATCCATTTGTTTTATATGGATTATGTGATGATGGGATGATGTTTATGAAACCCATTTTATTCTTTGGGGTTATGATGAATGTTTTAAGTTTATTTTGTGGCACAAGTAAGAATTATTTCATTATGAGATGGGTGGGACCTATATCTCCCTCCAATTAATTGGGTAAAGATGTATATCTCATGAGATAGATATGGCTGGAACGGTAAGTTAATCTGGTTCAGTGTTACAGGACAGAAATGAGGAGTGAACTCGATTCAGAAAGGGACTTTGTCCACTAAGATGGTCTTGGCAGCAATGCCTTGGCTACTATGGAAATCATGACAAGTGCTGAATGGTTGATACAATTACATGTTTATTACCATTATATTTTGTCATGATTGATGTTCCATTATGATATATGCCATACATAATTCCACGATTTATGTCTTTTCTCATGTTTTTAATGATTATATTTCATGTTCAAGTTTTTTCTTTAAAATGTTTATGGATTGTTTTATGTTCTCTATGTTTTCCCTTACTGAGCATTTGAGCTCACCCTTTTTATATTTTATTTTCCCCCAGGATTAAAAGAAAGTTTTTTAGTAAGGAAACAAAAATTGGAAGATCTTTGTGGGAGATGTTGAAAATATTTCACCACGATTAGAAGATTACGTTCCAAGTTTCCAAAGACATTAAACTATTACGGTCTTTGTGTGTCTGTTTTTGTTATGTATTAAATATTCCGCAAAAGTAATTTAATATCTATGTACATCAAGCTTCAGGTCTCTACAGTTGGTATCAGAGGAAAGGTTTAGCCAACCTTTGGAAACTAGGATGCGAGAACTTATTGAGATCCCTAGAGATATTTCTAAGTTATTTCTAGGGATGTCCCTAAGGTTAAGTATAAGTATAGTTTATAGTCCTAGAATTACGATAAAGATCTTAGAAATAATCCAAAGATGTTAGATATTTAATGTACTCCCCCTTGATTATGATATTTTCCTTGTATGATTTTTTCCTCTCACACAATTCTTTCTGTGTTTTAGTCAATAGAGGGAACCAGAAAGAATTCGGTTAACATTGAATCCGATGGACAAATTGGTGACTATGTGCAACAAAATTGCATAATGCCTAGAGAGAAAGATATTGTGATTATGCCGAATCCGTCATCGCAATATATGATTAACAAGGTGAAATTTATTTGTATGCCTAATTCATCAAATAAGAGGAAGATAGACTTTTATACATGTTCGCATGATGAGGAGCATAAAGAAAGGAAGATTGAGATTTCTAAAGAAGGGAAGTAGAACCTTGAGGAATACCTCAAATGGAGGGACAGATGTTATCTATGTGGAGAAAAGGGACATAGAGTGACAGACTGTTTTGGAGTTCAATGTATTATTTGTGGAGAACATGGGCATTACCCAACTCAATGCCCTGACCTAAAACGTTACTTCTAAATTAAGGAAGGACTTATTCCGGGACAATCATTGAAGAGGATGGATTGAAGTGTTTATGTATTGGTATTCAAGAATAATGTTGTTAAGGTACTTTTATGGTGTATTAGAATATTTTTGTATTAGTCTATTGTGGATTTCAATAATTTTATGGTACCGATAACCATGAAAAGTGATTCAAATATTTTGGAAAGCAGATGATATGCACATAATGAAGGGATAAGGAGAAAATGAAATGTTTGACAGTATTCATGAGATCATGATTGATATAAGGACTAAGTAATATCATGGTTTGAGTATATAGAATTTTGAGGATTTTGGTATGTGGAAAGTGTTAACTTTTAACTGCATTCATGTTTTCACTACGGTTCAATGGGTATTCATTTTTTTCAAGAGAATACATGATTAAGACCTTTGAATGTTTGGAATGTGACCAACAAGACATATCTTATGATATATGGGGATCAACGATGGTATTAACATGCTTTTTATATGAAGTCTTTCGTAATTGTTTTCACTATAATATGAGATTGGATAGCAGTATTTTGGATAATCCTAAAGATTGGAATGGATTATATTGGACATAACTTAGTATTTTTTAAGGCTATAACATTTTTTATATTATTGATGGAAAGTTATAATAATGTATTTTTGAAAAAAAAAGGACAACCTGCAGGACGAGCGACAGCCCATCGCGTCGAACAAGTCTGTGGGAATCGAACTCACAACTGAAGTGTGATTGGCCTTTATCACCTACCACTGGCCTACAGAAAGTCCCTGGTTAGTAGAAACTAGTTTTATTTTATTAAGCGGTATGATAGATGAAGTATAAGTTCATTTTTGGAATCGTATACGATTAACCTCACCATAGATGGACTTATGTATATTTGATAACTTTTGCTAACCTTTTGTTTGAAACAAATGGAATGACCCATCATTTTGTCACATGATCTGTTAACACATCACGAATGACAAATTCAACTTCATTTCTTTAAGAGATGAAGTGGAAATTGTCCAAAGAACGACCAATGGTGAGACTGTACCCAAATCACAAAAGTATTTCTTCTAATTCCAATTTCATCAACTTTAGGGAAATGATCTTGAAAACCAAAAATGTTGTCCTAGTGCTCTTATATCCGATGAATCAGATGTTACCTTAGATCGTCACAAATTTATGGCTTTGTGATTGTTGGATTTTTCATAGCCATGTTCTTTACCACTCTCCATCAGAACTTGATGGTTAGATTTTTCTTTCATATCCACATTTTCACCTATGTTCTCCTACGTGGAAACCCAGTGATGAGTTAATTTGGGTAACCATTACGTTTCATACATTATTTTTTAAAGCCAAGTTTTTCTATTCCTTTTTAAGATGTGGGTTTCTATTAAAGAAACTTTTGAGTGGTAAACCATTT
Organism: Viscum album; assembly: GCA_963277665.1. NCBI lineage: Eukaryota > Viridiplantae > Streptophyta > Magnoliopsida > Santalales > Viscaceae > Viscum > Viscum album. The sequence continues at coordinate 271,034,125 of OY728131.1, forward strand.
ATAACCCCGACGAATTTCGAGGGAAAAATTCATTTTAAGGGGGGTAGAATGTAACACCTCGAGATTTTATGAAAAATATTATTTTTAATTTCATTAATGTCTTGTGTTGTATGCTATACAAAAAGGAGCTTGCACAACACATATCGCTGACTTGCCTTGCATTACACGCAATCGCGACCTTCCTCGATAGCGTGTGTTGTACGCAATACCGAGTTTCACTAAATGAGATATTATTATAATATTATTATGAACTAGCTGTTATGAATAGTAATACCCACTTTTTGAAATTTTGTAAATTTTATCTTTCAAAATCAACTTCATTTTTTGATTCGGAATATCGAAATTATCTTAGGGTGAAATTTTGGTACTTTTCGGATAACTTTCATATTCTGATGAATAGTGAAAATTACTAAATTTTAATTAAAACCCACTTTTTTAATAGAAATAATTAATAGTGATAAATTATTAATTTGAGTGGTTTTAAAGTATATTTAGAATATATTTTTACCATTTAATACAATTTTGGTCATTGGATGTAATTTCACATTTAACCAGACATAAACAAGTGTCAATCTTTTGATAGTTATTATCTCTTAAAAACACGCTATTTTTTTGACGACGGGAATAAATTTTTAAATTAATTAATGAAACTGATATATTTTTAATTTGGTAAATAGACATCATTTTTGAATTCATAATATGAAATATATATTAGGCTTAATTTTTGTATTTTTCTAGAAACTTTCATTTTTTGATGAATAGTGAAACCACTAAGTGGTAGTTAAAAAACTGAATTTTTCATAAAACTTAATTTTACCGGTTCTGTGAGTGGAATTTCGTAAATCAGAGAGACATGGTTAATATCAAGGACTAAAATGTGGTTCAATGAGATGAAAATATTTTTTGGTGAATAGTAACTTTTTACTTTTATTTACCACGGTTAAAAGTAAATAGGATAATTAAGGGTAAAAATTATATTATTATTACCCTAACACATGTCATAATTCTATTGGATAAGTGTAATTAGACCAAAAAAACCTTAGGAATAAAATATGACCATTTATGCCCACTTGGATTAGATTAGGACATTTAATATTAATTTATTTAAAGAAGGGTTAAAATAGTTAAAATCAAAGTTTAATAAGTAAATTATTTTTAATATAGGGTTATACATAAGATAAATTCGAATATAAATATTAATTAGAAATCTAAAAAGATTTCCTACATATTGTTAGTTTATTTATAATTTTTAGACATTAAATAATTTAATTTATTTATGACACAAAGATGATGCAGTAATTATCTTATTAATGAAATATTGACATAATTGATGTTATAAATACCCAAATAAATGTGATTTGAGACTTTTTATGAATTACACTAATTTTCTAGGTTAAAATGACATGTTAGTATTGATTTAGTTAGCCTTTTAGAACTTATAATTCTGTTATGATTTTCACAAAAATCAATTACCAAATAGTGTCAAAATTGACATAAAATAGTTTTTAAAAAAAATATTATATTATTAATTGTTATTTGATTCCTAAAAATCTAAGGTTCGGAAAAATGACTTAAATAAGGTTATATATATTAATAATAAACAACATGGGGTTCGTTTGGCTTGTTATAGTAAGTTTATTAACCTTATAGTGTAAGAAAACAAGAAGACACGGTAAAAGTAAAATTATTTAACTTAAGGTTAAATCTAAATGATAAGGTTAAAATAGAAGCCTAAACTTCTCTAAATTCTATTTTATTAGAGGATTTAGACCCATCCCCACATTAGCTTCTAAATAAATCAATTTGGATCAATTAAAAACAGAATATGACTTTATAATAAAATAATATTTTTAGTTTTTCCAAAGGTGCCCCTCTCCTCCCTTATAAACGGGCACCTCCTCCATCTCTTACTCACAACACTTTGAGCCTTCAGGCTCAAACACCCCTGCCAAATTCTCTTCTAAACTTCCCTAGAAACAACCTATAGTTCCTAGTCTTCTTCAAAAACCAATTTTAGTGCCCTAAGAGGAGGTCTCAAAGAGGCGCTTCAAAGAAGAGGTAATGTCTGTTACCGATTCTTTCAACTTTATTTCTTCTTCCACTTCTTCTTATTTAGTTGTTTCATTATGAAGTAATAACATCAGTATCAATCATATAATAATATGTTATTATAAGTATGAAACAACCATATTTCACCATCTATCCATCCTACGGAAAACAAAATCACCGCGCGTGCGTACGTACGGAATACCGTCTCCACGTCGTGGTGTAACCTATCTTCCACCACCACCTTAATTGGATGGGTATAATGGTGAAAGTAATAAATATATATGATTATTGTAAAGTGATATTGATTCTGTAATATTATACATACACTTTAATACAATTCCACGATCATGGGAATGATATCATCGCTCGTGCGTATGTACGGACTACCGTCTCCACGAACGCGATGAGATTCATTTTCCATGATTAACCATTAAAAATGATTATAAAGTATATTTAATGAATAATAATGAAATATATGACATAATAATGCTACTGTATGTATATATATTTATTTCATCTATTTAATCTCATTCAATTCAATAAGGAAACAAAAACAGCATTCATGCGTACGTACGGCCTACCATCTCCATGAACGATGTATTTCCTTTGTTTTTATAGATCTATAATATATATGTATATGATGAATATATGTTATATATAAATCATTTTTAACACTCTGGAATTATTTAAATTAGGATATAAGTAATAATATCAAGAATGACAAGTCGAAACACATACGATAAATGAAATGATTTTACCCAAAACGCTACTTTAACATGGAATTTACAAAAGAACGGGTAATATAAACTCATAAGTGAAACATATATGATATCATAACAATGAATATGATTATTTAATAAGTCAGTGGAATTATTTAAATCATTATACAGGAGTTTCGGATCCATACAAAGCATATCGGACCTAAGGTAAGGGATAATTTTGCAAATCTCATTTTTATCCGAGATTTCTTATTCGTAAGTATTTACTGGGGTTATTGATATCATCCATGTACATGTTTTATAAAAGTGTATTCATGTATGTTTAAAGTCCTTTTTACCCATTTTGACTTTTACCCCATGGTATGGAAGGAATCTTTCTTTTATTTACCCTTCAAGGCACTTTTTGACTTTTTTGACAAAAGTACGAGAAGAATGTTTTTTTAACATATACGGCATGAAAGGATTTTTACGGTTTTATAAAGCCTTATTTTCATGAAACTTCCTCAAAAATATTTCATGACTATTTTCACAAAAAAAATCTTTATAAATAGCATGACATTTTGTGAAGAGAAAATGATTTTGAAGAAGAAAGGATATTTTCCTCAAAAATTCATTTCAAGTGTTTTATCAAAACCAGTTTCCATCTAATATGAAATTATTTCATATGTGTATGTTTCATGTATAATGTCTCTATTATTTACATGGTTTCAATTTTTATATGATGAAATATCCATTTGTTTTATATGGATTATGTGATTATGGGATGATGTTTATGAAACCCATTTTATTCTTTGGGGTTATGGTGAATGTTTTAAGTTTATTTTGTGGCACAAGTAAGAATGATTTCATTATGAGATGGGTGGGACCTATATATCCCTTCAATGAATTTGGTAAAGATTTATATCTCATGAGATAGACATGGCTGGAACGGTATGTTAATCCGGTTCAGTGTTACAGGTCTGAAACGAGGAGTGAACTAGATTCAGAAAGGGACTTTTTCCACTAAGATGGTCTTGGCAGCAATGCCTTGGATACTATGGAAATCATGACATGTTCTGAATGGTTTCCACAATTACATGTTTATTCCCATTATATTTTATCATGATTGATGTTCCATTATGATATATTCCTTACATACTTCCACAATTTATTTCTTTTCTCAAGGTTTTAATGATTAGATTTCATGTTCAAGGTTTTACTTTCAAATGTTTATGGATTGTTTTATGTTCTCTATGTTTTCCCTTACTGAGCATTTGAGCTCACCCTTTTTATGTTTTATTTTCCCCCAGGATTAAAATAATGTTTTTAGTTAAGGAAACAAAATTGGAAGATCTTTATGGGAGATGTTGAAGATATTTCACCATGATTAGAAGATTACGTTCCAAGTTTCCAAAGACACTAAACTATTACGGTCCTTGTGTGTCTATTTTTGTTATTTATTAAGTATTCCGCAAAAGTAATGTAATATATATGTACGTCAAGCTTCAGATCTCTACACTACTTGATTCCACCTCTCAGTAGGTTCTTATTTCCTCATCAAAGAACAACTTTGTACTAGGATTGTGATTCTCATTCACCACCCAATGCTAGTTGTAGTTTAGCCCAGTCGTTGCATCATGGGGGAAAATACTAGATCTTATGGATAACAAGGGATGTATCCTTTTTCCCTCTTATCATTTCATTTTTTTACTTTTTAAAAATTAACCTTATGCACACTAGGAATTTTTCATTTTTCTCACTGCCCTCATCGCTGACTGCCATGACTTGTTCAAGATAATCATATCACTGAGATCTTCATCGGTTCCCATATATAGGATTCAAATTTTGGAAATTTCGTTAAAATACCCATAACAAATCCATATTAAACATTTATATATCTATTATGGATTATCCAAATTCACTAAGGAGTGGTTCATTCTATAGTCAAGTATTCCACAACTAATCTTCATTTATTTAAATATATCAAAGTATTATCATACCTTTTAGAATTATATATTTATCCTTTCATTATTAATGACCAATGGAACAATCTTCTCCCTATATGAATTTTCAATCAATAATATTATGTAAGTGAATTTACTAGTTACCATTGAGTCATTGAAATATTCTATAACCCAACCAAGAGAAAGCTCATTATTGGAAACCAGAGTTTTATACAAAAAAAACTCATGTTTTCAATATCACTAATCTTTTTAAATAAAATATAATAGCTAGAAATTTTTAAAATCTCATATACATCAAAATATTATATCAATTGATACCAATCATTTGTGGAAACTTGTGATACCACTTGATGTTCTTTGTATCTTCATCACAATGAAACTTTCTGTTTTTCAGATAAGGATAAATAGCTATTAATTTCTCATCACTAACTCCCCCCAAATAATATTTTGAAATAATCATGAACATAGGGAAACAATTATTTGTAATTCTATTTTCTCTCTCCCAAAAGCTTCTCAATATCCTGAAAATAGTTATCTAATAACACTTGTTATTATATAAATAAATAAACATGTAATACATTAATGTCATTGCTTCTCCACTAGAGCTATCTTAATATTTTTGGTAGTCCCATACCACCTTAAATGTGGTTTGATATCACTTTTTTATCTTCAATGATGGTCTAATACCATTGAAACGTTCAAATATATATTTTTCACCACTTAAACTTTTGATAGGGATCTACTTCAATTTTTCTTCATTATTCAAGAAAGAAACGCCAGATTTGGATTTTGAAAATTAATGTGGTTGTTGAAAACCACTTATTGAGTTAGATAAAACATTACACCATTTATTTGATCCTGATAACAAATTATTATTTTTGTAAAGGCCTATTACCAATTATGATCAGTAATATATTTGCATCATCTTTTTAAAGGTATCTATTTTAGATCACCCAAATTGTTTTCCAACATCAAATATATATGTATTTTTATTATATTCACACCATGAATCCATCTATTTTGAATGTATATAGCCCATGTACTATACCTACACCTTAATGTCTCACAATTTCCAATATATATTTAACTAATTTATTACATGGGGTAGGGGGAGTGGGGAGGGGGCAGGGGGAGGGGCAGGTCCGTAGGGCAGGGTGTTAGTTTGCAGGGGGGGGGGTCTGCAGGGCATGGGAAGGGGTCAAAGGGTAGGGGCAGGGGTGAGGGGGAGGTTTGAAGGCCATGGGTAATCTTCAGGGCAATGGGGGGTGTCTGTAGGGTAGGGGAGGGTGGGATTGGGGAGGGGGCAGGGGGGATGGGGGAGGACTTCATGGTAGGGGGATGTCTGCAGGGTAGGGGGAGGGGGAGTGGGGAGGGGTAGGGTTAAGGGGGGAGGTCTGCAGGGTAGGGGGTTTTCCAGGCATAGTGGATGGGGAGGGTGCAAGTGGGTGCAAGGGGGAGAGGGGGGGACAGTGGGGCAGGGGGTTCAAGGGGCAGTGGGGGAGGGAAAACTGGAAGGGGGTGGGGGTAGGGGTGTAGGGGGTTCTGCAAGGCAGGAGGAGGGTGTAGGTGGGGTGCAAGGGGGTGTAAGGTGGTAGGGCAGAGGGTGCAAGGAGGCAGTGGTGGGAGGGAAAACTTTTTGGGGTGTTCCCGGTGTCTCCTACAATTTTCTCCATGAAATGATCAATTTTCAATTTCCCATCTAACCCCACTTATTTTAAATAAGATTTTTCATCTAATTTTATGTTCATTTTATTGACCACATTTCTCTCCTTCACTTAGGTTTGGAAGAAGGACATGTTCTCCTTCCAATATCTTTCCATTTATAGGATTCTTTTAGCTATATTAGTTTGTTATCCCACCAAATTTGCAAACATGTCACCATCCTAGATATCATGAAGCCTCTCCTCCATACTTTTTATGTATTTTTTGATACCCTCCAGGCAATTTTACCTACTCATTCTACCTTCCATATATCTTAGAATGTCTTTATTTAAATGTTGTAGGTGATGTGTTAAACCCACCCAAGAAGAGCCCAACTTGTACAAGCTGAATAAATACCTCCATCCTCATCCAATACCTTGAGTAGGCAAATTTCATACTCCTTATTCTATCCTTATTCGGTTTCACTACATCCAGTGAGCGGTCTGAAAGATCCATTGTGTAATGGCCCGGACCTCTCAGACCCTTTCCTTTGTCAAAAAGAAGATCATGAAGTGTTCTGGAGGGTAAAATGGACTTTTCCCACACTTTCCAGAATTTTGCACGTCGTGTACCGCCTTTCCGGGTATACCCCGTGTTGCAGGCCGTGTCCTCGCTGTGTGAAATAATGGGTGCATGTCGTGTTTCCAGTTCTACACGCCGTGTAGTCCTTCCCCGCATACGCGTTACCAGTCAACGGTCGTGTACCGTGTTGGATCTGTGTCCTTGCCGTGTACAATAAATGAGTACACGCCATGTGTCTAAACTACACGTCGTGTAGTCCTTCCCCGCGTATGCGTTACCCTTAAACCATGTGTTGACCAGTCAACGGTCGCGGAGCCGTGTTGGAAGCCGCGTGGAGACTGTGTAAAATAACCAAGTACACGCCGTGTACCCTAAAGTAAACGTTGTGTACTATTCCTTTTCTCGCCTATAAAAGGAGGGGTCCCCTCCTCCTTTCAACTCACCCCTCTCCTCCCATTTCCCTCTGAGGAGAGTTCTCCCAAGAGACTCTAAGGCTCTTTCTTCCATAACTTCTTCGTCTGAGCTCCGATTTACGATCCGTCAGTAGCCACGGGATCATGACGACGAGGAAGAACTTCCGAACATGGATCTATTGTCTTTCCTCCAGCCTTTCCTTTCCAACTTCCACCGGAGGAGGTTTTTCCGGGATCCAACAGAGGTGATAGACGCCTACGGACTTCGTCTAAAGTTGATCCGGGGGAGCGCTGTGATCAGAACCTATTGAGGTAGGGATCTTACCTTTGTCTCTCTCTCTTTTGTGCATCATGCGGGGTGGGTATCCACTTTTTTTCATGAGAATCAGTTGAACCATTAAATAAAGGTAATAACTGGTTAAGAATGGGGATGGGAAAGTTGTTATGTTTATCTTGTTTATCATATTGATATGATATTAATTGAATATGATTATGCCTACTGAAAATCACAGTCGTTGGGGGCCTTTTCTTGCACAATTAAATGTTTCCCTATCGTTCTAGACCATTTTGTGGATATAACTTTGTGGAAATTAGTTAATCACGTAAAGTTGGCTGTTAAAATCTGGAACCCTTGTGTGATCACCCCGGTTAAACAAAAATTGAATAATGAACATGTGGGTGTTGGCTTGGATACGTGACATGTGATGGGGGTGTTTTTGTGGGTTGTTGTGGATAGGGTGAGTATCAGGGTTGTGGTTGACTTGGTTGTGGGTTGGTGTGAGTGTTGTGTTAGTGATGGGCAGCGGGGTTGCAATAAATGGTATTAAGGGGATGATGATGTGCGGGTTCGGTGTGGTTGTGGTTATGGTGGTTGGCAGCGGGGCTGCAGGGATGGTTTGGATGTGAACGGAATATGAGTTTTGAATAATAAATAAAAGAAGAAGAGTTAATGAATGGTGTGGCGTGGTAATGGAACGGGATTAATAATCAATGGGGTTGTTTGGTTGATAAGAAGGGCTTGGTTTTGTTTCTTGTGTTTTCCTAACTTGATTTGTGGATGGCAGGAATATGTTTTATGAATGATCAATGTGGTTGGTTGTGGATAGTTGCCCAGTAGTAAAGGAACTAAATAATCTAATTATGCTGAAACGTGAAAACCTAAATGGGGTTGGGGTTGTTTGTTGTATTCATACTTCGTAGTAGCAGTGTCAAGGCACGTGCTCAGTTTCTCTATTTAGAAGCCATAGGTTGGGTTGTGTGGTTGGTATATATATATCTGTATCTTTTGTGTTTTATCGCACCCCACCCATGTTGAGAACTTAGTGCCGAACAATCCCATTTCATGGGAGAGGGTGTTTTTTCCTTAGTAACTAGCTCCTTCCTTCTCCTTCTCCCCTAGGATATGGTGGCTTGAGGCTACCTTACACCCAAGACTCTTCGGGTAGGTTTCGATTGGGGTGGCTTTAGCCCAAGACTCTTCGGGCAGGTTCTACTTTTTCCCATGAATCTTCGGGATGAGGCCCAGGTGTGTGCGGGCGGGATACATGGTTGTGAGGCCCAGGTGTGTGTGGGCGGGATACGTGGTTGTGAGGCCTAGGTGTGTGCGGGTGGGATACGTGGTTGTGGGGACCAGGTGTGTGTGGGTGGGATATGTGGTGGTGAGGCCTTGGTGTGTGTGGGTGAGGAGAGTGTGTCAGCGTTAGGACGTTCGTCGTTAGGAAGGGCAGCTAACTAAAGGGAACTGGTTCGGGGTACCCAATACTCTTTTTTATTATATACTACTACCTATTGTGCTTGTGTTTTTGTGAGTGTGGCTGGTGAGGTTGGGTGGATAGAATTCCTTGATAGATTTTTTCTGTTGTTCTCATGAGACATTAGGATGTCTCCCCACTTGTGCATGAGAGCTCTAGGTTTCCCTACTGAGTATACATGTATTTTCACCCTACGTTTACTTTCAGGTTTCAAGGAGGACAACCAGGGCCCGGCGGGACCCTACTAGTCGGACAGTTGGAGTTGTTGCAGTTGTTGTTCTCTTGTTTTATTTTGGTATTGTACTTTGAGATTTCTTGTACTTGTACCTTGTTATAAAATTGTTTAAACATGCATGTGGGCATGGTTTGGGATTATTTCTATACACTTGTTCTTTTTCATTTTTGGTGGTTGACTTTTCCTATTTCCCGATCCTAAATAAATAAAAAGGGTAATGCCTACCATACTTGTGAAAACGCATACCCTTGTTGCTAGTCTCCACCCCGAGGCCTACTGGAGGCGGGACTCGTGGGTCATTATCTCACTTTCACCATTGTCAGCTCAGGAGGGAATATTGGGTGGAGGGGGTCGTGACAGAATGGTATCAGAGCTGATAGTTGAGAGATAGGATGGATTCTGGAGTTAGGCATAGTGAGTATTGCATGGGATGGTAGGGTGACAATGTTAGTCAATCTTGGTGCGTGACATAGGCCAAGGAATACTGGCTAGGACACAGTATTTTAGGGCCCCCCGTGATCCGATACAAGGACTCTAGGCCTACTGAACGACCAAGTGAGACTACATTGATTGCAGGGTAGAGACCCTAGGGAAGGTACATGCATCATCATGAATGTGTTTTACTTTATTTGGGTGTTCTGGGAAAGAAATTGAAATAAAATGATAAAATAAAACCTTGAGTTTTCCTTACTACTTGGGCTTAGGTGATCCTTGTTTACCATACAGCTATGGAACCTGGAGGTCATCCCCGGGTGGCTCAGACGACTGAGGCCCAGCAGATTTAGGCAGTCGATCAGTTGAGGATTGACCGAGAGGAGGAAGATAGCCAGTGGAAGAAGACTCTCCATTCTTTATAGCGGTAGACCCTAAAGAAGTACGAGGGTAGTACTTCGGATACGGAGATGGAGGGGTGGCTTGAAGAGCTAGGGATCTCTTTTACCTTGATCCGTGATCCGATGGAGTAATGGGTTCCCCTAGAAGTCAGTCAGCTGAGAGGCGCGGCGCGATAGTGGTGGACACTCTACCTCGGAGAGAGGATAGAGGCAGAGGTTCCTTGGGCTGACTTTGAGGAGGAATTCTGAGAGGAATTCCTTTATTCCATGATCAAGGTAGAGAAGCGGCAGGAGTTACTCTCCTTTCAGCAGAGGAGTATGTCAGTACGAGAGCTGGGGATCAAGTTCAAGGATCTCTTGCACTTTGCTCTGGATCTATTTCCGGATGAGGAGTCTCGGGCGAGACGTTTGGAGGAGGTGCTTCGTCCTTCGCTCCAGTATGCTGTCACCCCCTTCACCCTTCCGACATACTTGGCGGTATAGAATAAGGAAGATGTTGTAGGAGAGGATGCACTCGCTGGGAGGTGCACCCCGAGAGGGGATCCAGTCGGGCTCGTCGAAGGGGAAAGCAGTCAGCAGCAGGTCTCCTGCGATGGGACCTTCTAGGTTCAGGCCAGTGGGGATCAGGCCCCAGCTGTTCCAGTTCAGATATTTGGGTCCTCATCCCTTTTTCACAAGCCCAGGACCGAGGTGTTTTTATTATGGAGGTTTCGGGCACGTTCAGAGTCGATGCCCGACCCGATCTCAGAACGGTGTAGGTGGGCAGGTTCAGCGCCCACCTAAGCAGCACCAGTTGTTGGCGAGGCCCTTCTAGCAGTAGTAGGACCATGCTCCTCCGAGGGCAGACTTTGCGGGAGGAGGTCGACCTCAGGGTGCTCCTTAGGGACCTCGACTAGGGCGTGGTCTGGGAAGTGGACGACATCAGAGAGGTAGAGGAGCTGGGCATGGACAGTTCCACGCAGCAGAGTTGATAGCTCTAGCAGGACCAAAGGTGGTGCGAGGTACGATTTGTTTGTTCAGTACTCTTGTTTCTTCTTTGTTCGATTCGGGAGTTTTGCACTCCTTTGTTGAACCTGGTCTAGCCCATTCCTTGGGACTAGACGTAGAGAGACATTCCGTACCACTGGTACTGAGTACACCATTTGGAGGCCAGACCAGTGTATCTTCTGTTTTTCGGGGATGTGGGCTGATGTTGGGACCACATCGATCTACTGGGGACCTTCTTCTATTACAGATGCAGCCATATGATGTCATCCTAGGCATCGACTGGTTGTTTTCTGTTGGTGTCGTTGTCGACTGCTTCCGGAGAAGAGTTGTGTTATCCGACGTGGATGGGCAGCGTGTATCTTTTGTTGGCAAGAGGAGCTATCAGGTGGGAAGCCGGCGTGTGGATCCTCTCATTTCCTTGTTAGGTGGGCTATCATTGGTTCTAGATGATACAGAGATGTTGGATGTCCCGGAGGTTGTTGGGGAGTTCCTCGATGTTTTTTCCTGAGGAGGTTGTGACCCTACCCCCCCCCCCCGACGTGATGTTGAGTTCGGGATAGACTTACAGCCTGGTGCTCGTCCGATTTCGATGGACCCTTTTGGATGGCACCTTAGGAGTTGCAGGAGTTGCGGATTCAGATTGACGATCTGATGGAGAACTGTTTTTTTCAACCCAGCGTATCGCCATGGGGTGCTCTAGTTTTGTTCGTGAAGAAGGAAGAAGGTGGTCTTATGCTATGCATAGACTACCGAAGGTTAAACCAGTTAACGGTCAAGAACCGCTATCCCCTCCCAAGGATAGATGATCTCTTCGACCAACTGAGGGGAGCAGGTTGGTTTTCCAAGATTGATCTATGATCTGGATATCATCAGTTGAGGGTAAAGGACAATGACATCTCGAAGACGACTTTCAGGTTCAAGTATGGGCACTTCGAGTTTGTGGTTAAGTCGTTTGGAGTAACGAATGCACTGGCTGTGTTCATGGGACTTATGAACTTTGTCTTCCGAGAGTTTTTGGACTAATTCATCGTTGTGTTTATCGATGACATCCTGATCTACTCAAGGTCAGAGGAGGAGCACGTTGAGCATCTCAGGGCAGTCTTGGAAGTCCTTCGACACCACCAGCTTTACGGGAAATTGTCGAATTGTATGTTCTTGACACAAGAAGTACACTTCCTTGGGAATTTGGTGTCTCAGAATGGAGTGTCAGTGGACCCGTTGAAGGTGGAGGCAGTTGTTTCTTGGGCAGCACCCAAGAGCATGGAAGAAGTTCGTAGTTTCCTAGGGTTAGCAGGTAACTATCAGAGGTTCATTTCGGACTTCTCTCGATTTGCTTCTCCTTTGACAGCTTTGACGAGGAAGAACCAGGTATTCCTATGGAGCGAGCAGTGCCAGAAGGCTTTTGACTAGCTGAAGGAGAAGTTGGTCAGTGCTCCCGTACTCAGGTTTCCAGAGGAAGGGTTGTTGTATGAGGTGTTTTGTGATGTTTCTGGCCTTGGTTTGGGGTGCATGTTGATGCTGAAGAAGGGAGTGATCTGTTATGGGTCTAGGTAGTTAAGCCCTCACGTGCGTAACTATTCCACCCATGAACTAGAGCTTGCAGCAGTAGTGTTCGCACTGAAGTTGTGGAGACATTACCTCTTTGGGGAGCACTTTGTGGTATTCTCAGATCACAAGAGCATGCGTTATATCTTCTCCCAGCATGACCTGAACTTACGGCAGCGGAGATGGGTCAAGTTTCTCCAAGACTATGAATTTGAGATCTCTTATACTGAAGGTAATGGCAACGTTGTGGCTGATGCCCTGAGTAGAAATTCGCATCAGGAAGTGGTTAGGGACTCCACTAATGCTTGGAATGTGATGGGAGATTTGGATTCCTTGCACTTGGATGTCAGTGTAGAAGGTGTTAGAGGCTGTTTGTTTCAGATGATGGTGAATTCCTCCTTGCTGTAGCAGGTGGAAGAGTCTCATTGGGGGGACTATGAGGCGGAAGTGATGTGGGATCGTGTCGATCAGGGCAACGCTTCAGAGGGATGGTCAAAGGACAACCGACATCGAATTATTTTCCATGGAAGGTTGTTTGTTCCGGAGGCAATGTGTGAGGGAGTTCTCCATGAGTTCCATAGCTCAGCCTTGGCAGTACATCCAGGAGTTTCAAAAATGTACCGAGGCCTGTGGGAACAGTTTTGGTGGCCCGGGGTGAAATGGGCAGTGGTGGAGTTTGTGGCTAAATGCCTAGTGTTTCAGCAAGTGAAGTTTGAACACTGTGTTCCTAGTGGTCTGTTGAATCCTTTAAATTTTCCCAAGTGGAAGTGGGATGACATCTCAATGGACTTCGTCACAGGACTACCCAAAGCACAGGGTGGTTATGATGCTATCTGGGTGGTGGTGGATCGACTGACGAAATCAGCTCACTTCTTAGAAATTAAGGAGTCAGGCACGGTGAGTACCTTAGGATAGAGTTACATGAACGAGGTCGTGCGGTTGCATGGAATCCCAAAGACTATCATCTCAGATCGGGATAATCGGTTTACCTCACGAGTCTGGAGGGGGTTACAGCATGCTTTTGGCACCCATCTACGCCTTAGCACTACTTTCCACCCCCATACCGATGGGCAGACAGAGCGTACTATCCATACGTTGGAGGACATTCTACGAGCATGCGTTCTGGATTTTGGAGGATCATGGGTACGACACTTGCCTTTAGTAGAGTTCGCCTACAACAACAGCTTCCACTCTACTATTGGCATGGCACCGTTTGAGGCATTGTATGGAAGGCCATGTCGTTCACCCATTTGCTGGGTAGAGGTTGGTGAGATAGGTGCTCTTGGGCCAGAGGTACTGCAGAGCACCACGGAGAAAGTCCAGCTTATACGTGAGAGGATGAAAGCGGCTCAGGACCGACAGAAGTCTTATGCTGATCTTCAGAGGAGGCCCTTGGAGTTCGAGGTGGGAGATCATGTGTTCTTGAAGGTTTCCCCTCGATGGGGGCAGTGGAGGTTTGGGAAAGGGAGTAAGCTCTCACCTAGGTTCATCGGACCTTTTGAGGTGCTGAGGCGAGTCGGCGAGGTGGCATATCAGATGGACCTGCCACCTCAGTTGGAGAAGGTTCATGATGTCTTCCATGTCTCTCAGCTTCGTCGGTACTTACACGACGACTCCCACGTAATCGACCGGGGAGAGTTAGATATGGGAGATGACACGACCTTCGAGGAACGACCAGTCAGAATCAATGATCTTAAAGAGAAGGTGCTCCGTGGATGAACCATTATGTTGGTTCATGTGTTGTGGAGGCATGGCAGCCTCAAGGAAAGCACTTGGTATCGGGAGACCCAGATGCACGCTCAATAACCGGAGTTGTTTTGACTTGTGTTTCCCTTGTTCTTCTGAGATTTGTGTTGATGTTGTACTTTGTACCTTTGATATATAGAATGCTTGTCTTGTCAGTTGTGAGACCTTTTTTTGTTTCCTTGTTCCCTGGTAATGTGTGACATGTCCGGATGTGTGTGGAAAGGGAAAAACCTGATCCTTAATCGAGACGCATTAATGAGGATGTGATTGAACCCATGTGGGCGAGTCAGTGCTGCCTAAAGCGGATAATATCTCAACGTAGGAGAAGGAATTCTTCCCCAAACCACAGGTTCTGGTAGTGTGTTGTATGTGTGGTGTTGGGGGTAGTGTGAGTTGAATAATCCTAATGTATAAAAGTGGGAAGACCCAATTCTTAATCGACACACATTAATGAGGATGCGATTAAACCCGTGCAGGCGAGCCAGTGCTGCCTAAAGCGGATAATATCTCAACATAGGAGAAGGAATTCCTAACACATATGATTAGGGTTGTTGGTTGGGTTTCTGTTATAACGAGAACCCTAAGAGGTATCTTTTTGAGTTTCCTCTGTGTTGGTTTTTGAATTCTCGGGGATGAGAATGTTTTAAGAGGTATCTGATGTAATGGCCCTGACCTCTACGGCCCTTTCCTTTGTCAAAAAGAAGGTCGCGAAGTGTTCTGGAGGGTAAAATGGACTTTTCCCACACTTTCCATAATTTTGAAACTACACGCCGTGTATTTTGAGTACATGTCGTGTACCCCCTTTCCGGGTATACCCCGTGTTCCAGGCCGTGTCCTCGCTGTGTGAAATAATGGGTGCACGCCGTGTTCCCAGTTCTACACACCGTGTAGTCCTTCCCCACGTATGTGTTACCAGTCAACGGTCGTGTACCATGTTGGAGACATGTCCTTGCCTTGTGCAATAAATGAGTACATGTTGTGTGTCTAAACTACACGCCGTGTAGTCCTTCCCCACATATGTGTTACCCTCAAACCATGTGTTGACCAGTCAACGACTGCGGAGCCGTGTTGGAAGCCGCATGGAGACCGTGTAAAATAACCAAGTACACGTCATGTACCCTAAATTAAACGCTATGTACTTTTCCTTTTCTCGCCTATAAAAGGAGGGGTCCCCTCCTCCTTTCAACTCACACCTCTCCTCCCCTTTCCCTCTGAGTAGAGTTCTCCCAAGAGACTCGAAAGCTCTTTCTTCCATAACTTCTCCGTCCGAGCTCCGATTTACAATCCGTCAGTAGCCACGGGATTGTGACGACAAGGCGGAACTTCCGTGCTTAGATCCTTTGTCTTTCCTCTGAACTTTCCTTTCTGACTTCCACCTGAGGAGGTTTTTTCGGGACCCGACAGAGGTGAAGGATGCCGATGGACTTCTTCTAAAGTTGATTCGGGGGAGCGCTGTGATCAGAACCTGTTGAGGTAGGGATCTTACATTTGTATATCTCTCTTTTGTGCATCATGCGGGGTGGGTATCCTCTTGTTTTCATGATAAGTAGTTGTACCATTAAATAAAGATAATAACTGGTTAATAATGGGGATGGGAAAGTTTTTATGTTTATCTTGTTTATCCTATTGAGATGATATGAATTGAATAAGATTATGCCTACTGAAAATCACGGTCGTTGGGGGCCTTTGCTTGCGCAATTAAATGTTTCCCTATCTTTCTAGACCGTTTTTTGGATATAACTTTGTGGAAATTGGTTAATCATGTAAAGTTGGCTATTAAAATCTGGAACCCTTGTGTGATCACCCCGGTTAAAAAAATGGAATAATGACCATGTGGGTGTTGGCTTGGATACATGACATGTGATGGGGGTGTTTTTGTGGGTTGTTGTAGATAGGGTGAGCAGTGGGGCTGTGGTTGACTTTGTTGTGGGTTGGTGTGAATGTTGTGTTAGTGATGGGCAGTGGGGTTGCAATAAATGGTATTAACGGGATGATGATGTGTGGGTTCGGTGTGGTTGTGGTTATGGTGGTTGGCAGCGGGGCTGCAGGGATGGGTTGTTTGTGAACAGACTATGAGTTGTGAATAATAAATAAAAGAAGAAGATTTAATGAATGGTGGGGTGTGGTAATGGAACAGGATTAATAATCAATGGGGTTGGTTGGTTGATAAGAAGGGCTTGGTTGTGTTGCTTGTGTTTTCCTAACTTGATTTGTGGATGGCAGGAATATGTTTTATGAACAATCGATGTGGTTGGTTGTGGACTTTGCCTAGTAGTTAAGGAACAAAATAATCTAATTCTGCTGAAACATGAAAACCTAAATGGGTTTGGGGTTGTTTGTTGTATGCATGCTTCGTAGTAGTAGTGTCGAGGAAGGTGCTCAGTTTCTCTGTTTAGAAGCCATAGGTTGGGTTGTGTGGTTGGTATATATATATCTGTATCTTTTTTGTTTTATCACACCCCACCCATGTTGAGCACTTAGTGCCGAACACTCCCATTTCATGGGAGAGGGTGTTTTTCCCTTAGTTACTAGCTCCTTCCTGCTCCTTCTCCCCTAGGATGTGACGGCTTGAGGTGACCTTACACCTAAGAATCTTCGTGTAGGTTTCGATTGGGGTTTCTTTATCCCAAGACTCTTCGAGAAGGTTCTACTTTTTCCCAAGAATCTTTGGGATGAGGCCCAGGTGTGTGCGGGTGGGATATGTGGTTGTGAGGCCCAGGTGTGTGCGGGCGGGATTTGTGGTTGTGAGGCCCAGGTGTGTGCGGGCGGGATATGTGGTTGTGAGACCCAGGTGTGTGCGGGCGGGATACATGGTTGTGAGGCCCAGGTGTGTGCGGGCAGGATACGTGGTGGTGAGGCCCATGTGTGTGCAGGCAGGGAGAGTGTGGCAGCATCAGGACGTTCATCATTAGGAACAGCAGCTAACTAAAGGGAACCAGTGCGGGGTACCCAATACTCTTGTTTCTTATATACTACTACCTGTTGTGCTTGTATTTTGGTGAGTGTGGCTGGTGAGGTTGGGTGGATATAATTCCTTGCTAGGTTTCTTCTGTTGTTCTCACGGGACATTAGGATGTCTCCCCACTTGTGCACGAGAGATTTAGGTTTCCCTACTGAGTATACTTATATGCTCACCCTACGTTTACTTTCAGGTTTCCAGGAGGACTAGCAGGGTCGTGCGGGACCCTACTAGTCGGACAGTTGGAGTTGTTGCAGTTGTTGTTCTCTTGTTTTCTTTTGGTATTATACTTTGAGATTTCTTTTACTTGTACCTTGTTATAAAATTGTTTAAACATGCATGTGGGCTTGGCTTGGGTTTATTTCTATACACTTTTTCTTTTTCCTTTTTGGTGGTTGACTTGTCCTATTTCCCGATCCTAAATAAATAAAAAGGGTAATGCCTCCCATACATGTGAAAACTCATACCCATGGTGCTAGTCGCCACCCCGGGGCCTACTGGAGGCAGGACTTAGGGGTCATTATCTCCCTTTCACCATTGCCAGCTCAGGAAGGGCATCTTGGGTGGGAGGGGGTCATGACACATTGTGAGATTATTAACGGATGTCTATGTGTATGTGTCAATGACTTTGAAGTTTAAAAAACACTGATCTAACCTACTCCATATTTTATTACTTCCTTTCATGATGTTTCACCAGGTGAATTTTCTCCTTGAAAAACCAAAATCTAGAAGACACTTCACATCTATGAATCCTATGAAATCCTCCATGGAAATAGTTGCATACGTTTAACCCCCTTTCTTTTATGTCCAAGAGAGAGGGGGTTGTCAAGGAGGGAGGGGTGTCCAAGAGGGGGTGTGGGGGGGTCTGTAGGGGGGAGGGGTGTGGCGTGATATAAAAGTTTCAAAAAATTGGTTACCTCCCAACTACTTGACTCCAAAGGTAATTGTGATGTGATCAATCTCCATTGCGATGTGACCTCTCAAACCCCAACTCCTAAAAAGAATTAAATTTTCACATCCAAAAACTCTGAGATGTGACCACAAGTTAGTGTAATCGTCTCTTTGCGACGTGACCACGAGTCGGTGCAATCGTCTATCCACGACAAAACTACCTTTTTCCCATAATAAATAATTTTTCATGAGGCGTGGGAAAATCGGGGTGTGATCAATGTCTTCCCTGCACTATTTTATTCCTCCATGATGCAACCTATTGTCCCACACCAAACAACAAGAACTAAAAATTTCATTTCCAAACCATTGAAATGTGATCTTCATGTCATGAAAGAACGACTCAAGGGGGTGTGCAGGGGGAGGGGCTGTGCAGGGGGTTCATCCAGGGAGGGGGGTGGGGTCTATCCAGGGGGGCAGTCCAGGGGGTAGTGGAGGGGGTATTTTTAGGGGGAAGGGAGGGGTTGCATGGTGAGTGGGGGTCCATGTACAAATTTATTGATTATTTTCCCTTTAAAAAAAAGAGCACCACAAGCGTAGTACTCCTATGTGTGGCCATTTTATCTTCCACCTTTACCTATCAACCATGTATTGTTAGAAAAAAAACATGGCCCTTCTACTTTTTCTGTTTTGATATGTCACACCACATATCAACCATATACACATTCGAAAACCAATATAATCATAGTGGTATTGACCATTTCACAAAGGTAGACTCAATGAAAACCACTGGATAATCTCTACATTTAATTATAGAGCCATAGGGTTTAGATTTTGTAATTAATCAAGGTAAAGAAATATTTGATATTAAATCATATGGGGTGAATCAAATGCCCCCTCCCTAAACTGGGAAAACGGGTGAGTCGGTGGGGATTTGGAAGGGGATACTGGTGGGTGGGGGTGTCTGGGGTTGTGACCTGGCAACGGGGGATACTGGTGGGGGGTACAGGGGGGTCTGCAGGGTAGGGGTGACGGGGGGTGTCCAGGGTTTTTCTAGGGGGGAGGGGTAGGGGTGTCTGAAGGCGGGTTCAATAGATCAGGGGGAGGGTGCAGGTGGGGTGTCCAGAAGGGGAGGGGGTCTGCAAGGCTAGGGGACGGTTCAGGTTGAATGTCTAGGGGGTGTCCAGGGGATGTCCAGGGGGGAGGGGGTGTGCAGGGGGGTCTGTCCAGGGAGGGTAGGGGTGGGTCTGTCCAGGGAGGGGGGCTGTCCAGGGGGAGTGGAGGGGGATTTATAGGGGGGATGGAGGGGATTTAGGGGGAGTAGGGGTACTGGTGAAAATTGATTGGTTATTTTCCCTTCAGAAAAATGAGCACCATAAGCGTAGTACTCCTATGCCTGGCCATTTTATCTATCACCTTTACCTATCAACCATGGATTGTTAGACCAAAAGTTTGGTCCTTATACTTTTTCTAATTTGATAAGTCGCACCACCTATCGAAAATATACACCTTCAAAAACCAACATAATCATAGTGGGATTGACCATTTCATATAGGTAGACTCAATGAACACCACTGGATAATGTATAAAATTAATTATAAAGACATAGGGTTCAGATTTTCATATTAATCTAGGTGGAAATATGTTATATTAAATCATATGAGGTGAATCCAATTCCCCCCTCCATGAACTGGGAAAACTGGCACATCAGTGAGGACCTGGAAGGGGATATTGGTTGGTGGGGGTGTCTGGGGTGGGGACCTGGTAGGGGGTACCGGTGGGGGTACATGGGGGTTTGAAGGGAAATGGGGGGAGTGCAAGGGGGTGTACAGGGTTTCTCTGGGGGGAGGATTGGGAAGGGGGTTTGTAGGTGGGGTTCTGCAGGGCAAGGGAGGGTGCAGTTGGGGTGTTTGGTAGGGGGTGCAGGGGAGTTTGTAGGGCAGGGGAGGGTGCATGTGGGGTGTCCTGTGGGGTGTCTAGGGCCTGTCCAGGGGGGAGGGTGTAGGTGGAGGGTGTAGGTGGAGGGTGTATGTGGGGTGTCTAGGAGGGATTTTCCCGGAGGGGTGGAGGGTGAAGGGGGTCTGTAGTGTAGGGGAGGGTGAAAGTGAAGGTGGGGTGTCTAGGAGGGTTGTCCAGGAGGGGGTGAAGTGCAAGGAGGTGTCTATGTGGGGCTTTCAAGGTGGGGTGGTAAGGGGAGGGGTCTGTAGGGAGGGGAGAGGTGCAGGTGCGGTGAAAGGGGGTGTCCAAGAGGGGAGACATGGCAGTGGGGGGGGGATACTGGTGGGGGTGCATGGGGGTATGAATGGCAGGGGAGGGTGTAGGTACGGTGCAAGGGGGTGTCTAGGAGGGGGGGTTGGCAGTGAGAAGGATACTAGTGGGGGTGTAGGGGAGGGGGGACCTGGTAGTGGGGTGGGGGATACTGGTGGGGTGTAGGGGGAGGGGGTGCATGGGGGTCTGCAGGGTAGCGGTAGGGTGCAGGTGTGGTGAAAGGGGGTGTCCAAGAGGGGGGGTGTGGGGGTGGCTGTTCAAGGGGGTGCAAGGGGGCTGTCCTGCGGAGGTGAAAGCGGGCTATCAAGAGGGTGCATGGGGGTGTAGGGGGTGTTCAAGGGGGTGCAAGGGGGCTATCCTGGGGGTGCAAGGGGGCTATCCTGGGGGTGCAAGGGGCTGTCTAGGGGGGAATGGGGGTGGAGGGGGTGTTCAAGGGGGTGCAAGGGGCTGTACAGGGGGTCATGGGGGTGCAGGGGTGTTTAAGGGGGTGCAAGGGGGTTGTCCATGGGGTCATGGGGTGCAAGGGGGTGTTGACGTGGGTGCAAGGGGGTTGTCCAGGGGGGCATGGGGGTGAAGGGGTGTTCAAGGGGGTGCAAGGGGTTATTTTTTTATAAAATGGGATGCCCTTTTTCCACGATTTTAAACCGCAGTTAAATTTTTTTTTGGGGCTTAGTGTTCTGCCACGGTTTCAAACCGTGGCTATATGGCTTTAGCCACTATTTGAAACCATGGCTATAAGGCTATAGCTACAGTTTGAACCGTGGCTATAAGGCTATAGCAACAGTTTGAAATCGTGGCTATAGGTCTTTCCCTATATCCATGACAATACATACTATGGTCCACGGAACCATGGCTATAACTTATATCCACGGTTTCAAACTGTGACTATAGCTCAAATTTCTAGTAGTGATTATACCACTATCTTTTTCATGGATCTTAATAGTAAGGTTGATAGAGTCTTCGGTGGACTAAGTCCTCACATACGGGATAATCTAGCCAACTGAGATTATAGAAACTATGAGGAGATCATGATGAGTGCTATGAAAGTTGAAATGGATTTTTGGAAGATGCATGGGTACCATAGATCAAATGAAAATAATAGATATTTAGAGATAGACTTGGGGTGGATCCTTGATCAAGGAATAGGATGAAAGAAAGTGAAACTATCCACATACAATAAATGTGGGAAGAAGCATTCATGGAACTACTTACTTAGGATCGGGAAATGTTACAAGTGTGGAAGAGAAGGCCATATTGCTCAGAACTATCATTGTGAGGCGGAGCCTCAACTTGTCAATACTAATGACAAAGGGAAGAAGTTCATACCATTATAAAGTCCAATTAGTCATGTGTAGATAGCTTGGTCACTTTTCCAACCACTGTCCAAATCTAAAATTAATAGAGGGAAATCACCATCAAAATCAACATAGGAAAAGGGAGAGAGGTTGAGTTTTTGATATCACGAAAACTGAAGTTGATGCTCTAAATAATGAGGTCGCAAGGACTCTCATTGTTCTCTCAAATATAGAAAGTAATTTTTTTATTTTGGTTCTACTCAATCTATTATTTCTTCCATGTTTTCAAGGAATATAAAATCAATCCCTAAACTACTATAAGTAAAACTATTAGTCAAAATTTTGGGAGGGATTATCCGAGCATCAAAAGTGTATTGAAACTCTACTATTTACCATATTGTGCATAATCTCATCACAAATCTAGTAGTCATTCCCATGCTAGAATTTGACATTATACTAGGGATGGATTGGCTCTCAAAGTATAATACTATGATCAACTTAAGAAGTAAGAAAATATTTGTAGTATTGAATGGAAAACCTACAATTAACTTCAAATGAGAGATATCTCAACTTGATATTTATCTAGAAACACCTCCCATAGCCTTCTTTATGGAAATAATAAGTAAAGTTGAAGAAGGAAATATAGGTATACGAATAGAAAATGTCTCCATCATTCATTAATACATTGATGTATTTCCTGAGGAGTTACCTGGACCTCCCCCAAAAAGAGAGGTAGAGTTCTCCATTGAACTCATGCCTAGTTCCATGACAATTTGAAAAATCCCATATAAAATGGAAAATGTGAAGTTGGAGGAATTAAAGAAGCAACTCCAAGTTCTTTTGGAGAAGAGATTTATCCAAAAAAGTGTATCTCATTGGGGAGCACATATTCTTTTTTGAATAAAAATGATGGATCAATTAAGCTATGCATTTATTATAGAGAACTCAATGGTATCATAGAGAAGAAAAACCACCCTCTTCCAAGAATTGATGATTTATTTTTCCAGATTCATAGGGCTAAATTCTTCTCAATGATTGATATTATATGTGGTAACCATCAAATTCTGGGTAAATAAACAAGATAATTCAAATTATGCCTTCTAATCAAGATATTTTCATTATGATTTTGTTGTTATGATCTTTGTATTGACTAATTATCCTTCTATTTTATGGATTTGATGAATAGAATCTTTAAGGTCAACCATGATAACATTGAGGTAGTTTTTATTGATGATATTATGATATATTCCAAAATTCTTGAGGATTGTGAGGATAATCTAAGGGTTATATTGAAAAATTTGAGTAAGGAGATGCTATTTGGAATGTTCATAAAATGTGAATTTTGGTTACAAAAAGATTATTTATTAGGGAACATTATAACCAATGAAGGAATATTAGTTGACCCTGTAAATAAAATGCTTTTGGATGAGTGGCCTCATCCTACAATAGTAACTAAGATTCTTAGTTTCCTTGGATTAGAGAGATATAATAGAAGGTTTCTGAAAAAACATTTCATGAATTTCAAATCCACTAACCAAGTTAACTCAAAAAGGGGTCAAGTTAACCTGGATAAAGGTGTGTGAAGAAAGATTCTAAGAGATAAAGAAGATATTGGTTATTTCACCAGTGTTAACTCTACCCTCTATCGGGGAAGGATTCATTATTTTTAGAGATTCATCTCAAAAAGTTCTTGGGTGTGTCCTCATGAAAAATGAAAAGGTGATTGCTTATTCATCTTGACAGTTGAAGCCTCGTGAGAACGACTATCCTATGCATGACCTAGAGCTTGATGTAGTTGTTTTGGATATGAATATATAGAGGCACTCTATTTATGTGGAGAAATGTGATATATACGTAGAACATAAAAGATTGACTTATATTTTCAAGAAAAAGTAATTAAAAATGAGACAGAGGATATGGTTAGAACTTCATAAAGAATATAATTGTTCAATTAATTATAGTCCGATAAGAGTAAACAAAGTCACTGATGCATTAAATAGGAAAGACCATGTTGTGATAGAAATGATGAGGATTCAAGGAGATCCTTTGATCCAAGACCAAGTAAAAATGGACATGGGAATCGTAAAATAAGTTACATCATAAACCCTATCCCAAATGATTTATCAACCATAATTACTATAGAAGATCAATAAATCTCAAAGATAAGATCCTTTTTTATATAAGAAGTTAGAGGCTATGAAGAATGAGAATTTTTTTGAGTTCAATATTGACCAGTAAGGTATACTAAAATTTCTTACAAGGCTATGTGTTCCATACATTTTGGAAACAAAGAAGGAGATGATTGATGAATCTCACAGCTCTAATTTATCTATATATATTTCAAGAACTAAAATGCATAGGGAACTTTGTGATCATTGTTGGTGGAATAACATGAAATGGGAGATTTCTAACTATAGTACAGGGTGCCACATTTATCCTCAAGTTAAGGCAGAGTGAAAAATTCCTAAATGGGTATTACAACCACTACCATACCAGAATAGAAGTGGCACAATATCACTGTGGAATTTGTCACTGGTCTCCTGAGAACATCCAAATAAAATAATGTGATATGTGTTATAGTGGACTATATCACAAAGAATTCCCATTTTCCTCGCTATTCAAGAATATTTCTCTCCTGACTAACTCACCAATATTTATTTAAAGTAAGTATTAAGGCTACATGGAGTGCCAATTTATATAATTTCTGATCATGACCAAAGGATCACATAAAAATTATAGAGAATTATACAACATGCTTTGAATACTGAATTTGATTTTAGTATGAAGTATTACCCTCAAAATGATGACCAATCTAAAAAGACTATTTAGATACTCAAGGAAATGCTGATAACATGCTCGATAAAATTTAAAGGTGGATAGGATAAACATCTCAAATTAGTTGAGTTATCATACAAAAACAACTTCAATTTACGTATTCAAATGGCACCCTATGAAGCTTTATATGAGAAGTAATTTAGAACTCTTACTTGTTGGAATTAAGCTAATGAGAGAAAGCTTCTTAGACTTAATCTTATGCAAGAGATGATAGAAAAGGTTCATTCCATCCAACAACACTTAAAGGATGCTTAGGGTAGGAAAAAGATCTATACTGACAACCATAGAAGGGACTTGGAGTTTGATGTTGGAGATAAATGATTCCTAGGAATTTCACCTAGTAAGAGAGTCATGTGGTTTTAGAAGAAAGGGAAGATCATCCCCATGTACATTGGCCACTATAAAATCCTTGATTTTATAGGAGCAATGTCTTATTTTCTTGCACTTCCTTCAAATATAGCAGAAGTTCATGATGTATTCCATGTATCTCTCTTGAGGAAGTATATACCATACCCTTCACATGTACTGAATCCTGAGGTGGTAAAACTATAACATGACCTCTCTAATGAGGAGAAGCCTATGGAGATCTTGGACCGTATAGACAAGGTTCTATGAAACATGACTACCCACCGCATTAAATTCATTTAGAGGAACCACAAATATGAAGAAGCCACATGAGAACTAGAGGAAACAATGAGGCAGAAGTACCCACACCTTTTCACAACTGAGGGAATAAGATAAAATTTTTGGATGAAATTTATTAAGGGGGAAGAATGTAGTAACCCAAAATTTTTGAATGATAATTATTACCTAAAAATGTGTGTTTCATTATATTATTCATAATAAAACTATATATCTTTAATAATAATGTGAGTATATTTTGAAATATGACAATTGGGTTTCGACTATTATATGGTCATTGCTCAATATGACCATTTGAAACTATACTCTTAATAAAAATTTTAACATTACAATTATTGTTTATAATTTGAAATGACAATGTAAAATTAATGCATAAAGAAGAGTCGATGGCCTCATCCAGTAGATTTGTGACATACGAATCCCATTTGTCAGAACTTGGGATGGGGTAGCATCATTTCACTTTGATCTTGACCAAGCCCAAGACAAGATTCAACATGTGAGGATTGAATGAAATCTCTTTCAGGAGAAGTTTAAGTCGGTGTAAATTACCACTCAATCGATGTTAGCTGAGCTACCCCAAGAATCTATCACCATCACACACCTCACCCTTAGGTCATATTCAAGTGTTATAAGGGGTTATGTTTTGAGGTTTTAGTTACTTAAAGTGTAATTCCATTTTATAAATAATTTCTTTTCCCCATAATTTATTTTAAGAATAATTTTTCTTAATAAAATTGAGATGGAATTTGATAAATTGATTTATTTGTCAGAAATTGTACTTTTCAGAAAATTTATAATAACTATAATATACTAATTTGTTATTAATAATGTTTATTTTAATTATATAGTATGATTAAAACACTCTTATTTAAATTTAAATGATAAAATAATTTTACTTTTTTCAAGTGTCAGAAATTTTACTATGTTTTTTTATCCCCTACTATTTTTTAATATATAAGTATTTTTATATTTAAATGTTAAATTTCTCATAATTATAGAATTATTATCATAAAATAAACATAATTTCTGAAATAATCACATCAAAATTAGGTTAGGGTTAATTCTTGAGAATTTTCTAAAATATTATGTTTTCAAATGAATAGTAAAAATATAGTTTTGAGTTTTTGGTATGTTTATTGACATCATAATGATGTAAGATTTATTATTAAATGATGGTAGACTCTTATGGAGTATAATAACATAATAGTTGTCCCAAGTGTCCAATTACATGAGAAAATACCATGAGAAATCCCATGGTCTTGAATTTACCACTACCTATGTGTCCCAGGAAATTAATAAACATATCATCCCATTTTGCAATAAATACCCACACATTTCTCCATTATCATTCATTATAAATTAATAAAAAATGAATCTATAATATTTTTACCTCATCTTTAATCCTACCAAGGTGTCCGCAATCCCCCAAGGTCCTAATCTTCAATTTTTTCGAGCTACTCTTCAAGGTAAGGGAAATATCAACTTCTCTTTTTTCTTTCAAATTACCTTTTTATGTAGTATATCTTTACAATTTCCATAATATGTTATTATATCCATTTTATTCTATACATTTACTGTATTAATATTATTTTATTATTGGGAGGCCCTTGTCACCAATTTTTTTATTTTCTATAATAATGTTTCATACCATTTTTGCTACCGGATTTTATTCCCAAAATTTCTCCCTATTTTTCAAGAATTTATCTTATTTTATTCTTTGAATACCCAAATATCTTTATTTTCTAGGTTTATTAACCTATATTTCAAAATTTTATATTTTATTCCGGCATTATCATACATAAAACCCACCTTCTTTTTTCATGGGTTAATAATGAGATAAAGATCTTGTCTTTAAGAACTTTTTTAAAACATGGTGATTTTAATATGAAACCCATTTCTTTTATTCGAAAAAGTATATTCATAAATTATTTATTATTATATTTGTGGATGACATTAATTTAGACATATGAATGGTGTGACCTGATAGTGCTCCAATTCATTGCAAAAAGAATTTAATATCTATAGATGAAATTTTTTACGATACCTTTGTGAATAACCTTGGTAATTTTTATGACCCCTTAGTGATTAACCTTGTTGATATACCAATTAATGACTCAATTAAATGTTTTATCCAAATTTAAAAGTTATTATTCATTTTTTTTATTATATTCCCATTTCTAATTCCATTATGTATTTCCTCAAGTTCTTATTGATATTATTCAAGATCACAAGAAAATATTTTCCCTTGTTTTCCCTTACTAGGCCTTATGCACACCCTTTCCTTTGATGTATTTCCCTAGGTTATAAGATGAGGTAAAATAATTTAATACAAACCAAGTAATAATCATTTCATGTTGTTTCTAATAATTTTGTATGATTTTATGTATTATGTACCTTATTTCCAAGAAAATAAACATTAAAATATACTCTATTTTGTACAATGTTAAAAAAAATTTATGTAATAAAAAGTAATATGCCATAAGAATGACCCTGGATTTTGGATAGTGTTTTTTCTTCACTCATGGTAGGAGACATGAAATTATTTATTAATTTGAAATATTTCCAAGAAGGAAAAGTGATGTTCATAGATGATGGATTTCTCATAATCCAAGAAGTTATATCCTCTAATATTGGTGAAGAAAAGTTGAGGTCCAATAAAGCTTTGTTTGTTTATGGTATTAAACACAATTTGTTAAGGGTTTCTCAACTTTTTGATTAAGTAATTTTTTTTAGAAAATTTAGTTTGGCTGTGAAAATAGTGTAATATAGAAAAGTTATTACAAGAGGACAACGTATAAAAGGAAACTCGTTCTAAGTTAGTGAAGCTCATAATTCATGTTACTTAAGAATGATGAAATAAAATGAATTTTGGAATAAAATTTGGGGACATATGTGTTAGAGAAACATGAGAGGCTTATTAAATTGATACAATGTTTGAGTAATTCTTGATATGTTAAGAAGAAGATATTGGTGTTACACAATTTTTCAGAAAGGTAGGTTTACATACTCTGTTCATAAGAAAGTTGATATTCATTCGACTCATCCCAAAGAAATTATTCATTTTGATATTTGTGGGTCAATGAGAAAATGATCAAATTTCAAATATAAGTACATCATTTCTTTCATTTTTGATTTTACGTTCATTACTTGTGTTATGTATTTGAGATATAATTCATATGCTCTAAATATGTTTAAAAGTTTTAGGAGAAGAGTTGCGGAGGAATGTGGGTATTCGGTGAAGAAGTTGTGAACTGATAATGCTGGTTAGTAAAAGAATGATGATTTCAAAAGTTATCAAGAAAATAATGGAATTATTCAGGATCTCAGTGCACCATACATACTGAAACAAAATTGTGTTTCCAAAATGAATAATAGAAGTTTATTTGACATCGAGAGTACAATGTTACTTCAGCATGGTCTTTCAAATTTCTTATAGAGGAAGTATATGATCACGTATATTTATTTTCAAAATCAATTTTTTCTATAGGCTAAGTTTCAATATGACTCCAAATAAAATAATTTATGATAAAACTCTTTGTTTTAAA
The DNA here is from genome assembly GCA_963277665.1 of Viscum album. Lineage (NCBI taxonomy): Eukaryota > Viridiplantae > Streptophyta > Magnoliopsida > Santalales > Viscaceae > Viscum > Viscum album. The sequence continues at coordinate 271,063,001 of OY728131.1, forward strand.
CACTTAAGAGATTTTGGGATTTCTTGAATCATAATGAAAAAAAAGTATAAACCTATGAAATTTTGATCAGAGAGTTGAAGATGGAACTTTTCTTATATAAGCTATGGATGGAAGAGGATATTGGTGCTTCAAAAAATAAACATGGGAGAATTGTGGATTTATTTTATGTAAAAGTTCTTGTTAAATATGAGGAAAATTCTATTCAAACACATTCATATGAGAAATATGAATAAGATGAAATAATTTTTGTTAAGAACAATGAGAAGGATTCAAAAATTTGTGATGGTACATAGATGGAAGAATCAAACTCATCAATTTCTAGTGATGAGGAAGAATTAGATACATCTTATCATAGTATGGGGAAGAAAGTAGAAGCTAAAAAAATTACTGGTGATCAATATCAAAAGGTACAAACAAGAAGAATATAAAATGTTGTTACATATACTTATTTTTATTCAAAATTTGATCTAAAATATGCAAATTAATCTTTTGAGAATCCAGAATGGATTTATTCTATGAAAAAAGAGTTGGATTAGATTTAGAGGAATGATACTTGGGAACTCATACCCAAACCAAATTATTCTTTTTTATTGTTACAAAGTTGGTTTTCCAGAATAAATTCAATAAAGATGGTGAAGTGATAAGAAAAAAGAATGATTGGTGTGAAATGTTTTCTCACAAATTGAAGACATTGATTTTGATGAGACTTTTGATTTGGTTTCAAGTTTATAACCAATTAGAAACTTTATTTCAATCATTTTACAATAAAATTATAAAATTTATCAGATGGATGTAAAGTCAGCCTTTCTAAATGGAGAACTTGATAGAGAAGTTTATGTTGAACAACCATGTGATTTTGTAGTTGGGAAGTATGAAATTTATGTGTGAATGTTAGAGAAATCCTTTTATGGGATAAAGTGATATATGAGTAAATGGTATCCCAAATTTGATAAATTTTAAATAAAGTTCAAATTTAATAATGGAAGGTTGGATAGTAATTTGTACATCAAATAAATTTAGGATATTTCCATCATTTTTATTGTATATGTTGATGAAATTATCTTTTCGGGGAATGATGAAAGAACGTGTGAATGGTTTTTTTTTTGATAAAATGAAAAGTCTATTTGAAATATTCATTCTTGGAGAAATTAAATACTTTCTTGGGTTACGAATCTCAAAAAATTAGAAATAAAAATTTCTTTCTCAAAAAATGTATAATAAGAAACTTATTAAGAAGTTTGGAATAGAAAATTGAAATCATATTTCCACACCAATTTTAACAGGAAACATGTTGAATAAATATGGATAATAGAAGGAAGTTGACTTAAAAAAGTTTCAAAAGATGATTATGAGTTTTGTTATTTTTCTACTTGAAGAACATAATTTTTTTATGTTGTTAACTTATATGAAATATCCCAAAGTGATCAAAAATAATCACATCCCTTACCTAAAAAAGAATTCTAAGATATATCAAAGGATTAATATATTTTAGAATCAATTATGATAACTGAAAAATAATATATATTTTTTGGATATACAGATGATGATTGGGTAGGATGTGTTGATGATATATTATCCACATATGGTGGAGTTTTTTTTTTGGGGAAATTTGTGTAAGTTGGAATACTAAGAAACTAAATTTAGTAACACTTAGCACAAATGAATATGAGTATGTTTCTGCCACTTAAACCTCCACACAACTTATGTGTATGAAGACTCATTTGGAAGACATATAATTGAAGTGAAGTTTCCACTAATCTTGGGTTGTGATAATCATATTGATATAAACATTATAATAAATCTAGCGAAACCTTATTTTTCAAAATTTATTGATATTAAATATCATTTCATAAAAGATAATTTTGAGAAGAATGAAATCAAGATGAAGTATGTTTATACAACATAACAAGTTGTTGATATATTCACAAAACCTTTACCAAAGGATTTATTTTTCAAAATGAGGTTGAACATGAGCATCCAACCTATTTATATCTAAGTTTTAGGTATGTGTTTCTATCCCCTCTCTCATCTTGTGTGTGGATATTGTTGTCAATAGGGAGAAAAATTAGGTTTCATAAATCAATCCATTAATATGTGTTATACCTTTTGAGGAATCATGTATATAGGGGGATTGTGGGTAAGTTATGAACTCAACATGTAAGTGTGTGAACTATTATAACAATTTTTAGAAGTGGTTATACAAAACTTTTTTTATATAAAGAAATAAGTTTATGAATATATGGAAGTTTTTTTTGATGTTTCATGAGGATGTTTCATAAGTCACTTATGAAGAGCATGGTTTTTCATTCAATTTTTTTTCTTTCAATGAGTTCACTCATATAGGAATATAATTATTGATAAGTGATTCATTTCTTAAGAATACAAAGTTAAATGATTTATGAACCATGGTTAACAAAAAAATCCAAATGGGGAGATTGTTGTACCAATTTTAATGGAATTCTGTTCTTGAATGCTGAAATAATTTTATGTTGAAAGTTTTATAATTTTTTTTCTTTCCGAAAAATCATTTCACTTTGTAAGTTTTGTTAAAATCATTTATAAGTACCGTACTTAGGAGATTAGATGAATTCTTGAGAAATTTTCGTTTTCTTTCCTAGAAATTTTTTGTTGGATAAGTTGTTTATCAGACTCACACCGAGTCTGGTATGATGTTTTTGATTAGAGTGATAAGAGGTTACAAAGTTAGAATGTATTTCAATATTTTCAACACTAAATATAAAAAATATTTTATTTTTTTAAGTTTTAAACCTCATGAGTTTTTTATAAAATTATGAGCCAAGTGTTGTAAAGGAAATCGAGAAAAGATAGTCAATTCATTCCAAGTGATCTCTATCAGATTGAGGTTTGAATGGAAAGAAAAAAGATGCTAGAAGGATGGTAAGTCATTAAAATTTCCAATGTAATTCAGATTATTCTATGTATATCCTAATGTTCTAAAAGTCATGAGGAATTCATGATATAAGAATCAGTTTGAAGAAGAATAAATTTTACAAAGTAAATGTCTTTAGATATTAGATCATCAATGTGAGAATCAATAGGCATAGATTTTTCCAAAAGGATAATACATTTAGATGTTGCTACAATCAGAGGAAAAATGACACCAATATATCAAAAAAAGTTTTGGTATCAAATAGTTATAACATAAACATCTCAATCCGAGGTGTATTTGAGTATCTATAAGTTGTTGGGACTAATGAATGAGATAGATATATAGATTGATCTATTAGAATAGACCAGATATTGATCAACATGATGATGATACAAAATGTAGTAAACCATTTTAATAAAACAAATGTTTTTTTTATACTCAATTGGTTCAAGAGAAAAATAATTCTTGATTTTTTTCCAGTGAGTCAAGAGTTTCCAGACAAGGTGTGACTCCAATACACCAAATGGAAACTAAGGCTAATTTATTAGAGTAAAGGAGAGAACAATCCATCATATGTATGCTGACACTGATAGGTCATCAGAAGTTGTACTTCATCGAATATAAGATGATTGGTAGGATTAATTGGGGAATGATCCAAGAAAATAATAATTTTTTTGAAGAGTTTTTCCAAATTTTTGTTCAAGGGTTTTTTGGAGGCTTCATAAGTTGTAACTATGTTTATGGCAGAACAATTTCATAATCTCAAATTTGTATAGGGAATCAAAATATTAAGTCATTCATTTTTTTCAAATGGTTTCAAAGTTATATGTATTTAAGTTGGTATGGTGCATCATAATGAGAAGTCTTTAGTTATTATTTCCTTTCAAATGGGTCATGTAAATTGGAGTGATCATATGTTTCATCATAATGAGAAACAATATCATGATGACATTTGGTATCAGACTAAATAATTGTTTGGAATTCTGAAGAAGAATGAAGTTGTGAGAAGGTACTAATTTTTTTTTGACAAGTATCAAGAATATTTGAGAATTGATGAAATATCAAAAGATGAAGTAAAAAATTTAAGTCAAAATCTATTTTAGGGAAAGTTGGTTGAGCAAGAAATTAAAAGTGGTTTCCCACCCATACCTCTCATAGAACACCTATAAATAGAAGGAAGTACATTGTACTTTCATAGGAATGAACATTTTTCATCTATGGAGAGAATAAGTGGTTCATAATTGTTTCTTGAGTATTATTTCTTATCTATTTTCTAGAATAATTAATCAAATAGAGGAATTAGACTAATCCATCAGAATGAGTTTTCATAAAAAATTCTAAAAGTGTAGTTTCCACCTAATTCTATGCAGGAAAGTGAAGAAGTTTTTTTTAAATAATTAAAAAAGTGGAATTTATTGATAAGGAAACACAATAACATGTTTTTAACCAACTATTGAAGTTTTATTAACATATAACACAAACTTTTTTTACATCATTAGTGCTAGAAGAATCACATGAACTATTGTATTGGTCATAATGATACATAAGTGTAAGGATATATCCTACTTTTGTTTCCCACACAAAAGGATTGTTTTCAAGTAGATTGTGTGGTATTTTATTCTTTTGAAACCATTACAAGGACTATATACTCTTATTGAGTAGTTAACCTTATAAATACATGTGTTTTTGTGGATAGGTGAATGTACAAATTTTAGTAGAGTGATAAATCTTTAACCAGAGATGAAGGTAGTTTCAAAAGAAATTAAACTTAAAATAAAATAATATCACTTATTCACCCCCTCCACCTATTAGTGATACATTGATCTTGGTTGGTACTTAACAACTCATACCAACTCTGGCCCCATCATTTCCACTCTCCTAGGTTAGTTCAGCAAAGTGGTGACCTGCAAGTTCGCCCGTTCAATGCCTCGAATGTTTCCATATCGATAGTGTAGTGGTACCTATTGTTGTATGCAAACTAAACTAATGGTAGGTTATCCTACCAACTATATCCAAAGTATAAAATTAAATATCAAATCATTTCCTCTAGAACGAGAATAGTCCACTCAGTCTATTCATCGATCTAGGGATGAAAATTCATTCTCAAATGTAGATGAGTCCAAAAGGCCTCCTGAAATACCTTCCATAATCGATATTTAAAGCGATCATCATGGTAATAAATGATCATCATGGGAACTCCATAGAGTTATACTATCTTCTACATGTAGAGGTTTCCCAATCCCTCTACTGGACTCTTATCCCAAATAACTAGGAAGTGGGCCGACATGGTGAGTCAGTCTAGGATAACCTAGATTGAATCATGGACCCTATATGTATGTGGTAATAATTTCATGCATTCTTATCCCAATTCCACTCTGGAACCTCATGGAGTTGATCTAAACCCAAGAGAACCTGCTTCTCAATATTCACTAGCTAACAAGTATAGAATTGAGAGACAAATTATTCAACCTCCTTCTTCATCCCTAGACACCAAAACTAATGTCATAGGACTTGGTACATATTTACCACACTTCGATGTAGCGCTAAAGGATATGTATGAAATTATCTCATAAATTCATCCTGTAGTTTCATGGGTACCATCATGAATCCTCAAAATATAATGATATTCTCTCAACCTTCATAAAATTCATCAGGAGTATGTATAGTGGATATCTAAGTACGAAGGGTCTCACAGTCGGTATCCCCAAGTTGTGCCTCACTAAATAATTATAAAAAAGTAGGGGTAAAACCATATATTAGAGGTAAGATGATGTATCCCCATACACATAAAATAACTATAATTATTCCAACTGCTCCAAAACCTCACCCAACAACTGTGAACAACAACTTATAGTGAGATCATCTTCTACCATGTTCACCTTCTTAGGAGTATATAAAATCTCAAAGTCTAATCCTAGAGGAAATCTAATCATTTCATCACTCTCAAGTTAATATCCTTCTAATAAAAGATATACTCGAGAATCTTGCAGTCAACATAGATGATAATCCACTCACCCATCAGGTAGTGTCACCACATCCTTAGTGTGAATATTGTCGCTGCAAACTCATGATTGTGGATGGCGCAGTTATTCTCATGTGGTCTAAACTAACATGAACCATAGGCAATCACCACCTTATTATGTATCATAACAAAACCTAGATCATTTACTGATACATCACATAAAACTATGTACTTAAAACCCTCCTATATAAATCTCAAGATGGGAGCACTCCTCAATACCTATCTCAACTCCGGAAAGCCCGTCGACACCTCTCTATCCATAATAAAGGTATCCCATTTTAGGTCAATGATATCAAGGGATATGATATACTTGATAAACCTTGTATTAATATATAATAGTAGCCTTCCAACCCAATGAAACTCCACACCACTATCATGCTCTTGAGTGGATCCTATGCTAACACTAGCTTGACCTTCATTGTGTCAACTACTAAACCATCTTCTGAGATAACATGTCCCAAAAAGTGCACCTTCTGAATCTAGAACTAACACTTATAGAGATTCCTATAATCTTGGTTCTCTTAGAGTACATCTAGAAACATCCTCAATTGTCTCATGTGATCCTCCTCAAATACTGAGTTCAATATGATATTTTCGATCAAGATACATTGTCCGCCACCCCAACACTAGAGTCCATAGCCTGAAATCCGAACTCAAAAAACTTAAAAATATTAGAAAAAACCAATCTCAAAGACTATATTCATAATGTTTAACCTACCCCATTGATACCACTATATCATGACCCAACCTAATTAGTCATGAAACATGACTACCCCAAGACCACATTCAATAGGACAGGGTCTAGCAACTAGTTCCAAGTATGCATATCACTAACATGGGATGCCTTACCCAAAATTACATGTACACATGTACACATCTCCAAGACTATACATTGCTCAAAAGTAAAAAACTGATAAAACATTCATGAATACATAAAAATACCACTAACCGAGTATGAAAACTAGTACTAAAAAAGGTCCACATAAAATCCCACCATAAATAGTTTGAAAACAAGTCCAACATGAAAATATATAAGGAGAATATTGTCAAGGTAACTATCAGAATGAACTTTGGTCAGTCTAGATCACTAAGATCCACCTAGTCCCAGTCCCTCTAGGACCCTTTAAAAATGTTTATCATCTATATATGTCACGAAACATGTGGGAAAACTCCATGAAGATGTGAGTATAACAATACCCTGTAGTACACCCCGAAATCACTAAGCATACAAAGATAAGAATAACCATAATCTCAACACAGGTATATGTCTACAACATATATAATCAGAAAATATAGATATAATCAAAAAGGATACAAAATATCAAAGTAAATTTACAACTATAAATACTGTCTAGGGATCCTTCTTGATGGTTCCACACTGAACTCATCCTAGAGAACACACTCTTAGAGTCAGATAGAACTGATGGAATTTGTCCGAGATGGAATACTTATCTAGTATCTCCATAGTCATTATACGCTGGGAGTCTGAAGATGATGATACATAAATGAGGATCACTTCCAAGCCCTTTAGTTATGCCAACAACTCAATATAGAATAACCCACTATGTCTGGGATTGGTGTCCATGTAGTATTGGTCATGATGATATGAAGAACTCCACCTAGGGTGTGATTATGATAGAAGATCTCAATCTGTGCCTCGTGGTAGGATTCCAATGACTCTATCTAAGAGGTCCCACTAATGAGATCACTATCATATGTGTAGGACAAGATAATATAATAACCCCCAAGGAATGGATATAGGGAACACTTTCTAACTAAACTTGTCCAAGTTGAAGATGATAAGGGATCTAAGACTTATTTAAAAGGGTATATGTTGTGTTACTTTAGCACCATGTCCTACCCATGTATCATGGCTCATTACTATTTCTGTGTCCATATCCATGTTAGAGTACATAGTGTGTCCCAACCCATGTACTTCTAACCATGTCCATGTACAAGGTTCTTCTTATGTATAATTTTCCTAGCCATGTATGTGTCAATATACATAGAGTGACTGATCCCATGCACTCATGGTCTTGTTTGTGTACCCTATGAGGTACATGTTCAGCCACCATGTTGAGCCACATGTTGTGTGATTGGGGTCACACACCGTGTGATATTTAATTTACTATAGGAACCATAACACCATACTCAGGGATCCCACATGGTGTGTATCTTCACAAAACATACTGGGTACTACATGATTTTTTAGAATCTCAGATCTCATTAATACATCTTCATCTCCTCCTCCATCCATCGATCTGGCCATTCATCATGCTAAAACAATCAACAACACAACCAACTGAGTCTTGCCATCATCAATCACCAATTTCTAGCCTTTGATTCTATTTGGGAATCATCTACATGGGTCGTCCTTTATCACACACCAAATATATGAAGAAAAATATATTCTAATACATACCTGATTTATGTACCATCATCATATATTGATCCAATCATCTATCCTTAGATCTCTAGTATCAAATCGTTGTGCCAAGAAATGGGTGCAAAAAGGTTGATTAACTAGTATTTGTCGAACTATGGGCAAATATATTTTCCCGTGATGGGAAAAGAAATGGGGAAGAAATAAAAAACTACAAAAATAAGTAATGAACCTTATGCAATGTTAATTTTGGCCTAGATTCTTTTTTGATATATTGAATAATGAAGAGATAATAAAATAATCACAAAGAAATATCCAATTCATGGATAAATCTAACATGTTCCCACAATATGCACAATCCACAAATCAATTCATTAGTTTGTTGATTTGAGCTCATTGTGGGAAAAATAAAACAATTATAAATCAAAAGAATTCAACATCCAAACTTGATTGGATTATTCACTAGTGAATAATGATCGCAAGTCACTATTCTTGGTGAGATCTGCAAGTTCAGCTACACACCGATCAATGATCCATGATCTGGTGGTTGTTCATCTAAAAAATATCCTCTAATGTTATCTAAAATAGTTCTATAGATCTCTAAGGTTTAAAAAAACCTAATATCTCATTATACCACTTATTTATATAATTTTATTAGGTCCGGTAATTAATTAAATAAATAAATTTATTGAAATATTTTATTTCAAACATTCATCCATGATTTTTCCTCAACCCGAATTCCTATTGTGTTCCAAGGTTATATCATTTTTAGGATAAAACTAATGTCCTAAACTCAACGGAGGCTTCAGATTTCCACTCCAATTGTATATTTAGAATTTATTTCATTTTTCATGAAAACTACACACACATACATTTAATATATTTAATATATTTCAAAAATTAATTTTGGCCACACTGGTCTTCGTAATCTCACAATGCCTATACACCTAACTCTAAAAATAATCCATATAATATTTAAAAAAAAGATAGAAAAAATTAGAGTCATTACACTATCACCATAGGCCTGTGAAAATTCCCTTATCTATGAAACAAGAAACATGAAAATTAAATTAATCATGAGTAATTTTCTAGGTAATTTCTTTGGCTTTGGGTTGGTTGAAAAAGCATTAAAAAATTATGGCTAAAAAGAGTAGGTTGAACTCTTAAGTACAATGAATGAATATTAAATTGAAAATATTGGATTAACCTAACTCAATCACCCTTAAAAATGTGAAACACAACACCCTCCCCCACCCCCACCCCTTTGTTAAATGGGGAATGATTCATATTTTGATTACAATGAATGATTTCACCCAAATTATCCCCCATTTTCATTTGTGTAATCTCTAGATATGAACTTTTTTTCTTTTTTTCATGGATGATTGGATGAAAATTTAATACAATGAATGAATTAAAATTCATGAAATTGACTTTAGATAGGGGTATGAGTCAAAAAATTAATCATAATGAATAATTCAAGTTCAACTCCATTCTTTTTTTTTCTATTTTTCTATTTTTTTATATTTAGGAGAAATGGATGATACAGATAGATAATAACAAAATAATGACTCATACCCAATTATCTCTCATTAAACTACCCGAAATTGTAACACACACCTCACCCCACCCAAAAATGATAAAAATCCCAAAAAACACACAATAAATACCTTTCCTCCACACTCAAAAATGAAATTTCCATACATAAATACTAATAGTACAGGTAGGTAATGAAAAATTGGCTTGAAATGCATCAAAAATCTCTTATTGAATTCAAGTAATATAAGGGATAATGAGGGTAGATATAAGGGTGAGTCTCAGGTAAAAATTTGGATATCCAAATAAGTTCCTTAATCATATTAAAAAAATCTTCCAAGTCCAATGATTTGAAATAGAAAAATTACAATTTTTCGTTCACATAAAAAATCCATGTTTCTATTTAGAAAGTGTGGTTATTAGAAAGAATATGTAAAAATGATCCAAAATAACTCACATGACTAGAAAAAATATTTTTATTTAGTGTTTCATGGGGATTGATTTCAAAAATCAGTCAAACTCATAAAAACAATTGAGAATTAATTTCAAAGGAAAGGTTTTAAAATTAACAATCATTTAAAATATATTTCTTCAAAATCATTTCAACTATCTCAAAATCAATTCCAATGTGAAAAATGATAAAAAAATTCATTGAAGCTCAAGGTACCTAAAAAGATGAAAAACAAAAAGAAAAAACACCTGAAAATGAATAATTAGTTTGACACTACCCCGACACTTAGATTTCACTACCCCTCATTTCATCTCGACAAAATAAAATTAAGGGAAGTAAAGAAAAGAAAAGGAAAGATACAGCATGAAATTATTTATCAATGGAAGATTTTAGTTAATATCAAAGATTATAATACTTACACAAAGAAAACATGAAATAAAAAAATAAAATTAAAAAAAGTGAAATGGGAAAGAGTATAGATCATGGTTTGGACCCCCATGTAGGTGATATATTTTTACAGACCTTAGTCAAGTAATTCCATCCAGTTATCCCTAATTTGAAGGTGGATATGATTTCATGATCATGACCCATTATAACCTATTTATTTTATTTATCTTTAAATTTTTCTAGTAGTGGAGGACCCCATGTATATAATACATCATATCCTCCCCCTTTACAATGTGGTAAATATTGGAAAATGGGGGAAGAGGAAATAATGGGTCCTCCTCTTCTTGGGTCATGAATTCTTTGGCCTCTTCATTAACATTATACAAAAACTATGTGGGTGAATCTAATACATCCTAAATTTAAGTAAGGGAGAAGTTAGTAAAAATTTCATTTTTAAGAGAATTAAACCAATTAGAATAAAGAAAAGAATATACCCCTTTATTTAAAGAAGATCAAATATCGATTTATTTAGGCAATACCACTATAGACTTAGTCTTAGCGGGGAATCATATTTAACTTCATCAACAGAAATAGATAGGTATATGTTAGGTGACTATTCTTTGACAAAATATGGTAGGATCAATTTACTTTTGATATTCAATAAATCAAACCAATGATCTACCAAATCATTATTATCCCCCATAATTGTATTATCTGGCATGGCTGCTTTAGAAACCTCTTCAAGTTATGGATGAGAGTGGTTGAATAGATCTTCATGTTTAATATTTAAGGCCTAATGAGGATATTAAACTTAAAATTTACATGTAATATTAATTTAAGTTTCCTAAAATTGTTTTTTTATTCTATCCATATAACTTTAACTTCTTTAACTTCACATGCTAGTGAGGCTACCCGCTTTATTTATTTTTCAATAATTTTGAAATTCTCTTGAAACAGCATAGAATATTTTTCCATTTTAATCATAAATATATATTAACTTCTACAAAATTAAGTAATAGGCCATTAATATGAAAAATCAATAATTTAATCTATGACTTATGAAATTAAGATATGCAATGAAGTACTTTTTTAATGTTTCAATTATTTAATTGTTTTTATTTTTTTATGAAAAAATAAATACATAAGATTTTATCCTCCCTAGAAATAGTTACAAATTAAAGATTACTATTTATTTGTGTTACCCCAATTAATAATATTTTTACATAAGAGTGTAAAATTGTGTGCATAACAAGGGCTGATCTCTCAAGGAGGCCACTCAAAGACAATGATTTTTCTGTTGTCACTATTATAAATTAACTAATATAAAACTTACTTAACTAATATAAATGCATTGTTTAAATTTAAAGGAATATAAATATAAATATATTTGTATATATAAACTCAATTCAATACAAAATAAATTTAGATAAAAATAAATAAGGTATTTTTTATCAATAGGTTGCGATGATTGAAGTCATTATTTAAAAGTGATCTCAATATTCAACTCAGTGAGGTGATCAATACCATTCACACATCTCATTATCATTTGAATTGTAATCACCCCATACCAAGAATTTTATATACATGTAAATTTTATTCCAAACATAATCTAAGACACCTCTTTATTGGCCATCAAAATCTTCTCCATGCTACACCGTACACACAACACAAATAGTGAAGGGAAGGACGGGTCATAAGTGAGAAGAATAATCTGATGGTAGAGAAAATGGGGAGACCTCTCACTGTAATCCATTTAACCAAAAAAATTTACTATAATTGAATAATGAAAATTAAAATTGATCATAATAAAACTGAATCAAACCACTATTCCCCCTTGACCAAACATCAATGTTAGTTCTCCATTTTTAGTGTAGTTAATAAGGGAACACAGTGGGAGAACACATAAAATAAAATAAATAAAAGAATGTGATATGAAGAATAACCCTAATATATTAAGAGTGTAATATTATTCAATAATTTAAGTTTATAAAATATACTTAAAATTTATTACTATGGTTACCCCCATGTTTACAGACCCTTGAAATAAATGTGAGAAATATTTTTATAGGGAGAGGGGATAAAAATTTCGGCTTCAATTCTTCCTCTAAATGCTTGTGACTGGTATCCCTGTTAAAGGGGTGAATTGTAAAATATATTTGTCATAAAATTTGTTTTTATATCTCTTTCTAATGTACCTATAATGTTTAAGTTTTATTAGTAAATTATTGAAGGAGTTATGAGTGTTTTACTCTAGGAAATTAATATGTCCATGTGATTGTTCATATTCCAAATCCTTACTTTCCCATGACATTATGATCCTTATAGGGGCTGAATACGACAGTTCCATAAGTAAAAAAGATGTTCGACGGAATATTATCTATTTAATTTTAAAATTTTAGCTTCATTGGGGTACCCTGTTTTGAGATATATATCAATATTTAAAAGTATCCAAATCTATGCAAAAGTTTCAATGCCTGAGATGTGACATGGTTTTGGGACTTCAAATGATGGATTGAGCTTTAGATCCTATTAAATTAAATGAATCAGATGATATATAGAAGAAAGAAATAATTAATTTCATAATTTTAATCACTGTATAAAATGGTATAATCAAAATACATAAGAAAATGAAAATAGTTAAAATCCAAAATTAGGTCATTTCCCTAATTAAGCTCAAAACACAACTAAGACCTAAAAATGTGAAAATATCTGATAATAAAACACTATGGTGGGATAATAAAATTTTAATTATATTATAAAAAGTTTTAAAATGTTAGATTCATCAAATATATATATATATATATATATATAATCCAACATTGTGAATATTCATGGGAGTCATTGATGGAAAACAAATTACATTGGTTCATAAGGTGGTAGTATGTCGTAAACACGAGCAATGTATTTGGTTCCCATTTGATTTATAAAGAGAAGGATAACTATTATTCCATAAACATAATAACATATAAGTATATATTAGATATTTTTTTATTATATTGGTAGTGTTAAGACATAATTTAGGGTGTAGAAAAGAAGAAATAAAAAATAAAACGCTTTGTTAAGATAATTAACTTCTCTTATAGAAACATCTTTTGGATATCCTCGTATGGACAATAGGGTTGGTATTTTTGGAAGAAAATAAGATCTATAATTTGAATAATGATGTTGGGGATATATTTTATTATATTTTAATAGCCATATTTCTTGATATGTGTGAATAGGCGAGGGGAGGGGTTCCCTTTTATAATTAAAAGGAAGGGAAATTTTTTGTAAATACCCAGAACTATTAAAAAATTCGAAGTCACTCTCACTGCGAGTGCCTCAAAATTTGAAAAATAATGGAATGGATATAATTTAATGTTGATGAAAAATTACAAAAAATAAAAATAAACATGTTTAAACAATTTATTTTCTTTTCTTTTAATTTTATTTACTTTTACCTTTTTAGTTTTCACAACGATAACTAGTTTTTTTAAACTAGGTAATTAGTCCTTTATGAATAAAATAAATTGAGAATTTTTAGATAATTTTAACCCAATTATTATTTATATGAAATCAAATTTATTAATTAAAATTCCATTTGTGTGGAAAATTAATTTTAACATAAGTGCATGTAATGCACAAAACCTTGTTTTGACCTTAATTACAGTAAGAAAATTTTAATATCTTTATTAAGAATTATGACAAAAATTAAATCAAACATATTATATAATATTAATTATTATTATTTCAAATATTTAATATAGTTTATGAAATTTAACTCACAAAAGTGGTTTAATTTAAGGAAAAATAAAATCCAAGAATGTGTCGAAAAAAAAGGGTTATCAAGAAATGTATTTTTCAAACATAAGATTATATTATATTAACTATATTACTAGTAATAATAATGATATGGATTTAAATTAAGATTTTTAGATATAATATCTATACACTAAATTTAAATCATTCCTAATTAGGGTTTACTTAAATTAATTAAAATGGAGAAGCATTATTCACTTTAAAATAGTTTTAAAAAAGTGTTTTAATCGATAAAAATAAAATTATATTAAAATCCAATATAAAGTTAATTTAAATGTAATTTATTAAATATAATCTAACTAAATTATAACTATATTACTTTTAAATCATAATAAAATAATAATGGTACTTTTAAATTTGTTAATTTATTAATATAGTTGATAGTTTTACCAGAAATTGGTAATTTCCATTATTCATTGAAAAATCATTCATTTCAAAAAATTATCAAAAATTTACTCTATGATAATTTATTTTTTAAAATAAATTTTCAAAAATTGTTAAAAATTATTTTAAAAGAATGTGTAAAATGCGCGTTGAAACCACCGTTTATAAAATATTATTTTTCAGAGAACTTTTATTTTTCGTTCAAATGATAATTATCTTATTTATAGTAAATAGATAATTGGTGAATTTATTTTATAAATTTTTAAATCATATAATATTCATAATTCTTTTATTCTTATTCATCCCCTTCAATTTAACAGGTAGTTTATAGTTTTATACTATATTAAAATTCATTTAGACTCGGGGTTGTGTGTATTAAAAGCTATCAAAGAGATTAAATTTAAAGAAATATGTTTCTATATTCGTTTAATCTTGTTGTTTCATGTTATATATGTCATCAAACAAAATTTTATTATTTGAAAATCTATGGGTTTAATGTGTCATAAGCTATCGAAGAGATTAAATTTATTTAATATAAATATACTTTAAATTCTTGGGGTGTTATATCTACTGGTGATTATGTTTAAATCCTATAATGTTTATAACCCTTATCAATATGATGATTAGTATAAGTCAAGATTTAGATCTATTTTTTTATCAACTTCTGAATCTTTATATCTAGCACACATGGAATTATTTGGTTTTATAGAAACAAAGATAATTAGAGGAAAATTCTATGCATATGTATTGGTTGGTGTCTGCACTATATATACATGGGTCTATTTTATATTGAAAAAGTTTGAATCACTTTTTTGTTTTAAAAACATTAAATTCCATTTTAAAAATGAGAAAAATCTTAATTTGGTTTCTATTCGTAGTGATCATGGTGGTGATTTTGAAAATTTTTATTTTTAAGATTTTTATGACGTGAAAGGAATTACACATAACTTCACAACTCCTATAAATCCTCAGAAAAAATGGTGTAGTTAAACCAAGAAATATAATTATTCAATATATTACTAAAACCATGTTAATTGAATACTCTATTTCTAAAATTTTTTAGGATGAATCTGTTAGTACTAATTTCTATAAAATAAATCAAGTTTTACATAGTCCTAATAAAACTTATTATGAGTTTTGGATAGGAAAAAATTAAAAATATTCTTACATCATATTTTTTGATGTAAATTATTCAATTTAATACTAAAGATAATTTACATAAATTTTATCCAAAATATTAATGGGTAATTTTTATAGTCTATTTTACAACTATTAATTCTTATCTTAATTTTAAAAAAACATACAAACACTGTCGAGGAAACAGTTAATGTTCTGTGTGATGAAATAGATCCTTTTGTTTTTAAACACCCGAAAACTACATCTTCTGATGATGTTTTCAAAACTTATCTTCAATTAATGTTGGAAAATTCATCAAAAGGAAGAATAGTTGAAGAAAAATTTTCAGAAGTTTTACCTCTAGAGAAAGTTCAATCTATTATTGAAGAACAACATTTAACAAACCTAGGAAATCATATGCTCTTGGGAATCATCCCACAGATAATATTATTTGTGATATAGAATAACCATTAAAAACTATAAGTTACTTCAGGAATGAATATAAAAATTGTTGATTCTTATCTTAGTTCAAACCCTAAACACTTAATTAGGATTTAGGTGAAGTATATTAGATAAGGTGAATTCATGATGAACTCAATGAGTTTGAGTGGAATAAAGTTTGGAACTTGGTATAATAACCTAAATATATTCCTATGATTACAGTAAAATTGTTTTATGTAAAAAATGTGAATAAAATGGAACTATAGTAAGAAACAAAGAGTGTATTTTTTCTAAGGTATATAATCAATTGGAGGGAATAGATTATAAATAAACTTTTGCACTAGTGGTAAGACTAGAATATATCTCTATACTTCAAGACATTGTACCATATTAAATTTTACACTTTATAAAATGGATGTGAAGTGTTCTTTTCTTAATGGATATGTATATGAGGATTTTTATGTTGAAAAACCACATAGTTTTGAAAATCTAAAACCATTGGATCATGTTTTTAAACATAATAAGGCACTTATGAACTTCAGGAGGACCCAAGATCCTAATATGATTGACTTACTAGATTTTTACTTCAAAATGATTTTGTTAAAGGATTTTTTAATCCAACGCATTTTATTATTAATTTTTTTATATAAACTATATTTCTTTAAATTTATGTTGATGAAATTATATTTAGTTTAACTCAAAAATAAATTTAATATTACTTGGAAAATATTATGAAATATGATTTTAGAATGATCATGAGTGAATAACTAAATTTTTTCTACAGTTTTCAAATTTCTAAAAAAACTAAAAGGAACATTCTTTTAACAATAAATTTATATAATATATTTACTTAAGATATTTTTTATAATAATTCTAAAAGTACAAGTACTCTAATAGTATCCTCCAAAACATTATATCCTGATTAATGTGGGAAACAAATGGATCTAAAAAAATTTACGGTTATAATTGGTAGTTTAATATAGCTTATTGGTAGTCAACCCGATTTAATGTTTTCTATATGATTAAAGGTGAGATTTAAAGAAATGAAAAATAATATCTTATTAAGGCCATAAAATTAATCTTTCATTATCTTAGAGGAAATTTGGATCTTGGATTATTTTATTCTTCTAAAAATTATTTCTATCTTTTTTTTTTAATTCTAATATTGGTGGATATTAAATAGATAATAAAAGAACATATTGAACTTCTCATTTATTTGGAGAATATTTCCTTTCATGGTCTTGTATTAAATAGTCCTCAATAGAACTTTCCATTAATGAAGTTAAATATGTAGTATCTAGAAGTTTTTGTCCTCATGTGTTGTGGATATACGACACACTCACTGCTTTTTTCATGAGTTTTAGTAAAACTCTAATTTTGTGTAATAACACAATATCTATAAATTTAATTAGAAACTCAGCACACAACTCATGGGCTAATACCATAGATATAAAACACTAATTCGATTAATATCAAATAGAAAAATAGATATTATTTAGAACTTTAACATAATAGAAGATAAAATTGCTAATATTATTACAAAAACCCTCAATTCTAAAAGATTTGAATTCATTAAACAGAATATTTAAATTATCAATATAAAATTATTATTAATCTAATTCAGGTTTTACCAATATTTTTATACTAAAAAACTTCTTAAAAAATGGGCAGGACATTTCACCTTAATTTATTTTTCCTTTCCTTTTTTATCTTATGAATTATAAAAAAAATCGGATAGAGATTTGAAGAACATTAAAGTTTCATCAGAATGGTATTTTTCCAAAATTTCATCAAACAAACTTTTCTTTCAAACCATTTCTTATGAATCCAATAATTTCAATTCACTCGAAAAAAAATTCATAAGATTTTTTTTCAATTCATCATAATGAGGTTCATTATAGAGGTTCCATTTTTTCACTATTTATATGGTTTCTTTGATGAATATTTTATAATAAAATTAAATTTTTAAGTTTCATCATAACGGTGTTTCGTTTAACAAAACTAAAAAATTTATAAAAAACATTACAAAAGTTAATGAATTAAAAAGAAATATCTTAATAATTTTGCATCATCATCCTTCAATATTAAATATAAACCATCTGATGTATGGGAAAATGAACCATATATCTCTCTATTTATATAAATTTTAATAGTGTGTTAGTATTTATTCCTCACTATTTTATTTCATATTTTAACTCTTTCTATTATGTTTTTTAGTCTAATTGATTCAGCAGTTTTTTCATTTTCTTTTAAGTTTGTCTGATCGATCTCTAATGCTTTATCTGATAATCTCACTAGTAGGTATGTTGTGAAATAAATATTGATGGGTAAAATTTGGGTCAAAATGAATTATTACCCTCTAAAATTAATTATTATATTTCAAGGATGGAATTATTTATTTATATCCATATATAATTTTCAATTACATTATTCAGGAATAGTGAGAGAATTTTATATAACCTCAGAGTTTAATGAAATAGATGAATTAAAAAAGTATTTCCATTCAACTCTTTTAAAATCCCTATGATCTTAACATTAAAAATATTTATGAGTTTTTTGGGATACCTCTATAGGGTAAAGCATATTTTATTTCACATAAGATACAAGAAAATATTATCTCTTTTGAAAATCACTTATAGACAAAACCTTGTGTTCTTCTTATAGGAAGATACGAAAGTTATCATAACTAGCACCAAACACAAGGGTTGCATGTTTATGGTTAAAAATTATCTTATACCAAGGAAAATTGATAGCGAAACATTAAAATTCAAAGATATCTATATTTTATATTTCATTTTTAATATGTAAAAGTTCTATATAGGGATGTTTATGTTGAGATATTTAGAGAAAACCAGAACTAGATCAATTAGAATCATAATTTTTTTATCTAAAGTTTATAAATAATGTCTTAGTTAACTTCATGAAAGACCAAAATAGTAATAATGTAGTCATTTTGGTGCGAGATAAAATTAAATATTTCAGCAATGAAATGATTGTGAATATGTGGTTAGTATATATTTTTGACTTCAAATAAGTTCATAGATAAGTCTATAGAATATTTGAACATTGATGAATTTGAAATCCTTAGTTAAAAAGTTATTTAAAAATGAAGTTAGGTGAGTCTTCATTCAAATCTCTAGAATTTATTAAAAATAAAACCAAAACATTATCTGATGAATATTTTTCTAAGTTCATGTAGAAAAATAATGAGAATAAGAAATGAGATCAATCTGTTGGTTTGTATATGGTTGAGGCATGAGATTTAAAGGGGACACATTTGATAATTTTAAATACAAACAATGGAATAATAAACAAGCTAATAAATATAGAAAAAGATAATATATTAAGGGATTTACTTAATGAAATTGAGTAAGTCCTTTCTCAAGTTCATAGGTATAAGAAACAAGTTAATCTAACTGAAAATGTTGAGAAGGAATAGAAGGATCGTATATCAGTAAAACCATTTTACATTGCACCTATAATAAATCCTAAGGTATAATCTTTAGTCATTCATTACAAAGTTAATCTTATGTCCAACATAAAGGAAAAAGGTAAAAAAAATTGTTAGATAATATAGTTAGTTGTAAATTTTTTGAAGAAGATGTTGAAGAAGTAAAAGAAGATGAAGAAAATTATTCTCATCCCAAAAAACATTCTCATATACTAGGGAAAATAAATGTGTTCCAAAAATAGGAAGTTGTACAAGATTTTAAAATATCATTGGAAATTCAAGAATCCTCTTCTCATACTTCAACCACTTTTTATCTCAATCTAGAGATGAAGTATCTCTTAGTGAACTGGAATAAGATGAATATTTAGATGATTAAAAGCAAGATGCTATAAGAAATCCAACAGAAGGATATCTAACCAATAAATATTTAGATATTATAAAAATCCCTCAGTCCTGTTTCATTGATTGATAATATCGTGTATCCCCAATAGTTATAGAATCGATCTTACTAGAAGTATCCAGTTTTTCTACCAATTCTTCTCTAGTTTTTATGCTAATTATTATCTAATAGATATTTTTGGAAATAAATCGGTCTCATTTCATTGATATAGAGGAGAATGTATCTCTAATATTTATAGAATAAATCATACTATAAGTCTCTATTGTTTCTATAAATTATTTTCCTAGTAAAAAATCCAAGAGGATTCATATGAAATTAAATTACCTTATCAAGATTATTAAAAGTCTTGAAGGTATTATTAAAATATTTCTAGATATAAAAGATCATTGAAAATATAATCAAGTAAATATTGATGTGATTTCAGGTTCCAACTATCTAAAAAACTATTTAAATTGTTATCCAAAATGAGGATGAATTTACATACCTCTAGGGAAAATATATGGTATAGTATAGGAAGCTAAAGATTATTATAATATGGATGAATCATGATGAAAGATATATCATGTTTTCTGATGAATAGGTTGTTGGAATAAAATGTAAATAAATAATGTTTCAAAGTATATTGATAGGATCAATATTAGAGTACAATATTATACAAGAGTTATCAATAACCTCAAATATCTTTCCATGTAGAAAATCTTGGAGGTTTCCAAGAAAAATAAGAATATTTAGGTGATGGAAGAAAACATAGAAAATATTCAGTTAGTTGTAGAAAAATCAAGGAAACCCCAAGATTATTTAATAAATATGAAGGAAATAGTAAATAAATTATCTAAGAAAGAATAATTTTTTTAAAATCTTGAACATGCTGTAAGAATTAAACTAAATATCGTTGGATGAATTTTATCAAATGTTATTAATTTCTCATATTTTTTGTTGAATGTTGTTTTTCTAGAATTTCCCAAGAATTTCAAGGAATAATTTCTAATTATAACTTCCCCTTAAGTTATTTTTGAAAAAAAATAAGAAGAAGGGGAGAAGGTAAAATCACATAAAAGTTATCAAGAGTTAAAAATAGAGAAGGTGAGAACACATGAAAGTTATATAAGGGGGAGTAATTCTTTCAATGTTTTTATTGAAAATTTTTTCAAGTGTTATGAATTATTATTTTCAAAAATGGAGATATTTTTTAGTCAAAATACCTCCTTATAACATTAATTTTAAAAATCATAATTAACACTTTATATATTTTATGATTTCAAATAGTTATCTTTCACAAGTTAAAAATTTATTTTGTAAGAAAGTATTGAATTGTACTAGAAGGAGAATAATACATATATCTGATCAATATATTCAAATTATAATAGAAGGATTTGTATAATTTACATCAAATTAATGTATATGAAGTCCATCAAATATAAGGTTTATTAATTCTATAAAAAAGAGTACTTTAAAGTCCATTATATCGAGTAATATAAATTGTACTGGACAAACTTCATCAGATAGATACACACAAGTCAACCAAATTAAAATTTATTAAGCCTATCATAAGAAATCATAAAAAATTACATTAAATGAAGTCTTTATATTTCTACTAGATGGAACATTAAATGCATTGAAATGGTGCAACTCATAATGAAAATCAAACAAAATGATGATACACTAAACCTATCAAATGAAGAAAGAATTTATCCAATGTTGATACAACTAATCTCAAGAAATGTATAATATTAACATTATAGAACATCTATAAATATGGTCTAAACCTTGAGGGATAAAAATCTCATGATATGATAAAAATTTACTACTAAAGAGTTGTAACATTTTGTTAATAAGAGAGATTAATTTATAATATTTTGAGAGTTTTTTAAGGAATAATTTGTGCGTTCTACTTTTTAAATGCCTTAATATTTTAATTATATAATTATCAGTTTTCTTTTTGGGTGAATCAACGGATATCTCAGATAAAGAGATATATTTTGTTCTATATGCATGATCAAGGATTCCCGAGTATAGTGAAATAGAGTTTACCTTATTGTTCTGATAGAGGTATTTCTATTCTTGGAAGACATAACTTATGACAGGTTAAGTCATGGATACCTAAATTCAGGTTTAGATACTTCCTTATCACTTGAGGATATAGTGAATAGCTATCTTATTAATGTTTATATAAGTTTTCTACATCTTTTTAATAAAAAATTTTTTACTTTTTTTACTTATTTTTACTAGTTTTTATATTTTTGTGGTGTGAATTTTATAAAAGTCTATATTGCTTCTTATAAAATATTTCTTACTCTATTTAAAAATAGTATCAGCACAATAGTTTTTTAATAATATATCTTGGAAAAAAGTATAGGTTTAAATTTTTATACACTACAACTCACACCCCATATTACAGTATATTTGTATACTCTTATGATATAATGCATACCTTTTTATATTCTATCCATTCTAATAGCACTAATATGTATATAGATGTCCAAGAATTTTATTGATGGTAAGGAATGAAGAAAGTCATTACTGGTTAACCTTGATTTTTTTTACTTTTCAATAGGTTAAAGGCAAACAAAAACAACTGAAGGGGATGATTCAACCATTTTCTATTCCATAAAGGAAGTGGTTAAACATATTCTTGTATTTCTTGTCAGAATTGTGAAATAAATCACAAGGTAATAATAAATTAAGGGTTATTTTTTACTATTTGACTATATATACTCATTTTATACCTATTCGAGATGATTTGTGTTTGGATCATCTCTCTCAATTTTATCATAAAGAGATAGTATATTTACATGAATTTACTCTCTTTATTGTATCTAACCATGATCCAAGTTTTACATCCAATTTTTTAAATTCACTTTATAATTCATTTGGTATTGATTTAAGTTTCATTATAGATTTTATCCTTAATATGATGGATAATCAGAGATGGAAATTTATAATTTTAAGGATATGCTTCAGGCTTTCTCATTAGACCATCAATGAGGTTTAGATCAATCCCTTTCATTAATAAAATTTTCTTATAATAATATTTTTCATTCAAGTAAGAAAGTGGGTCCATTTGTGGCATTATATGGAATGTGATTTCAAAATCTGATGTGTTGGGATGATATTGGGGAGAGAAAGTGGTTGGGACTGAAATTGGTAGAAGGCATGGTCAAAATGGTAAAAATGATTCTGAACCATATAAGGGTAGCTCAAATTGGTAACAAAATGTATTTAGATAACCAGAGTAAATATATTTTTTAGGTAGGAGAACATGTTTTTTTAAAATATCTGTATGGAAAAGTGTGGTGTGTTTTGGAAGGAAGGGGAAATTAAGCCCGTTGTTTATTAGTCCACATGAAATTCAATAGAAAGTGGGATCAATTTCTTACTGAGTATACTTACCTACGATTTTATCTTAGGTAATGATATGTTTCATGTTTCTTTGTTTATTAGTACATACTTGGTGCATCTCATGTACTGACCCCTAAAGTGGTATGGTTAAAAGAGAATATTTCTTAAAGGGAAATCCCATTGCAGATCTTCGATTTCACAGAGCAGGTTTTGTGAAACAAAGTAACTCACATAATTAAAATCTTTTCTAAAATTAATATTATTTAATTATAAACATGGGAACCTAAAAGGGATATTAAATATAAATATCACAAATTTTTTATCAATGAATAAAATTCTAAGGATGTAATTTTCCTAAGGAGAAGAATGTAAAAATCTAAATATTTTTTCTCATAAAAAAATTTAATATTTAAGTTATATTGATTCTATGGTTTCATATTAATAGTTATTATTATATCCTTATAAATAATTTAATTAATATTTTTAATAAGAATATGATTTTTTATTTAGAATAATGATTTAATTTTTATTGTAACTAAATTATTTTCTTTGTATTATACGTTTTTATTTAAAATTTAAATTTCTAAATTTTATAATTTCAATATGATAAAATTATATTCAAATCAATATTCACTATATCAAAATTATATAAGGGTTTTTTTTTGGATTTTTATATTTGGGTTGATTTTTAAGTGAATAGTGAAAATACCGAGTTCTCAAATACCCTTACTTTTCCATTAATTATGTATTCACGAGGTAAATTTATGTTTTGACCAAGATTTCAAGTAAAATAAATATTATTTTTTATTCATAAGTTAATTAATTTCGTGATAATAAATACTAACTTTGTTGTAGTTGAAATTTATTTTTACGCTTAATAAGACATTTATCTAAAAACTTTTTTTAAATGCATTATGCGTACTTATATTAAAGTTACTTTCTAAAACATCTAGATATTAATATTTTTATTTATTTTTTATATTTTTATTTATAATATTTAAATTATTTAACAATTTCTATTTAATTTTTATCCATAAAAATAAGTTAACTAGATAAAAAGTTAGTCATCATAATGAAGGTTAGTGTGGTAGAAAAGGGGGTTAAACTAAGGGATAAGGCCTAAAATAACACAAAAACATTTATAAATGTGATTGTTTTATTTAATTATCCACCCAAATTATAATATCTTATAAAATGGTAACTTTTTGTGCCACATGACTTGAGATTTACATTTATTATATATTAAGAAATCAAGCAACACTTCCCCCATCTATAAAATGATCCCTTCACCACCACACTTGTCAACCTAATTTGAGAAAATTAGCTCAAAAAATTCTGTAAAAAAACGTCCCAAAATATAATTCCCATGTACTAGAGTTTTTTATTTACAAATTATCGATCCAATAATACTTAAGGAAAGGGTTAAATAAGGATATTTATGGATGATTTAATAATCTTAACTAAGTTCTTTCAAGATTCTCTCTTCTTCCATATCCTCCAAATATATTATAACCATAATAATATAATGAAATAATTATAATTATTATAATTAAATTTTGTTATATTAATATAATAACCGTTATTTACCTCCCTCTCATCCCTTGGAAAATGAAATATTCACTCATGTTAATTGCAAACTACCACTATTATAAACAATATTTATTATTTTTCATCACTACCTTACATAGATGGTTTTAATAAATTAATTTAATAATATAATTTGATATTTATAACATTATTAAGTTTATTTAAATATAAATTTTACATTTTATTGAAAAATATTAATAATAAATTATCATCATGATATTTGACCACCTAAAATGGGCATATAATGACATTTTTAATGTAATAACTTATAACCATATCATTCATTTATAATATTAATATAAATAATTTTTAAAATAATTAATAAATTTAATAACATTTTTTAAAATCATTTAGCTTATGAATAAGTGATATTATTACTATATATTGTAATATTTTTACTCATTCGGTCTTTATAACGCGTTTTTGTTTTGAAATATTTTACCACCTATATGAATGGTGTGATAATGTGCCTGTCAAGAATGATTTTGAAAACTTAAATAATAGTAATATTTTGTAATAATTATGAATTTCATCTATTTTCATGATTATAATATGGTTAAATATTCATCATGATAATGGAATTGTAAGTGAACAATCACAGTTACTTTAGACCATCCAAAACAAGCTCATCAAGGAAGATTCACTAATTAGTAATTATATCATAACCTATTAAAATTATTTGTTTTTGGAATAATATGAACCCTATATATTGAAAAATATATAACTTATGGAACAATTTCACAATTATTTTTTACAATTAAAATGGTACCAAATCAATTTTGAAGATTATGGACCGAACAACCCCAAAATGACTAATGTGAACTATATTAATTATGTAAATAAAAAACATGATAATAAATGGAATAAAAGGAATGATAATAGAAGAATAAATATGAAAATGGTTATGAATCAAGTAAAAAAATAAATATAATTTTATTATTTGTGATGGTATAATTCAGACGAAGTGGGTAGGACTTGAGGTAAGGGGTTTTTCTTTAAAACCGAGTTTTAAAAGTTTTAATGTTTTCTTTTAAATTATTTCTCTTCTATATTCATATTATTTATTTTTGTTCAAGAATTTTCCTCTATATAATTAAATGGTTGTTTAATATCATTTTCAACTATATTTTACTTTCTTTAATTTTTTTTAAAAATAATTCATTTTAACTTTTTCCATATGGGTTACTTTTGAATTTCTTTATAAAAGTGTAACAAGATTTTTTTTAAAAACAATTATCGATTGATCATATTTTACAAAAACTATTTATGTTATTCATTATTAATATTCCTTTTCATGTTTCCATGGATTTAAAATAATATCATATTTTCAATGTTATTTAAATTTTTCATTTTTAAAGAGTTGTAAAAAAAGGATATTTATTCTTTGATAACTCTTTAAAATGAAAAATTCATAGAATAATGATAATTTAATTTAATTTATAAAATGATGAAAAATTAAATTGAAATATTCATAATAAATAACGAAATTTATGATAATAAAATTGGTTCGCGTGATAAATGTTAAAAAAATTATTTTCACACTTTATAAGAAAGTAAAAAAAGCAACTGTATTGAAAATGTTAAAAATATGCCCTTAAATTTTCAAAAATAAATTAAATAATAGTATAAAATGAATTTGGGAAAATATTTGAGAGTATATAAAAAATTATTTAAAAAATATGGATACAAAAGAGAAACATTTGAAAAGAAAACTTCAGAACTTTTAAAATAAGGTTTAAAAGAATAATCTCATACCATGTGTTCTGACTCACATCGTACGACTTCTACCCTCCTAAATAATGAAATTATATTAATTACTTCCTTATTTTATAATCTTTTTTAAGTTTATTCATTTTATATTATTCCTTTATCAAATTTATTATCATGTTCTATTAATTTAATAAATCAATATAGTTCACATTAGTCATTTCGAAGTCCTCCGGTTCATAATATCCAAAAATAGATTTAGTATATTATTACCAGTAAAATGCCTTTATCTAATGATTCCATAAGTTCTCTATGTTTAAAGGTAGAGGTTTCATAATGTGGCACCCTAGACCTATTCTTCCAAACCTAGTGACATAAACAAATACTTTACATACTAGATTCATTACCACCATTAGACTCTTAAACATAACTATCCCATAATTGCATGACTTAAAGTAAAATATTTCATTACATACATTCCCAAGACCTTTTAGGTTTAGAGCTCTATTGAATTAGGAAAAATTATAAACTAACAAAACCCATGACTTTTTCAACTAATGTACATTTTCTTTCTACTATATAAGAAACTACTTAACCCATAATAATTCTTAAACATCCCCTACAAATTATCCGCACAAACTATTATATTATACATTTAATGCGTATACATTTCTGTATAAACTATGAAAATGGAATCATAAGAATGGGTATGCGCAAAAACTCGATAAGGATAATAAAAAATGATGATAATCCAAGAACATAGGCGATCATAAGATGAGAATAAATATTATAGCATTATCAGATAATAAAATATAATTCCATAATAGAATGAAACTGAAATCATAATATATCCATGGATAACAATGGAAATGAATATATCACTTGGATAAAAATAAATGGTTGGTTAGTGATGAAATATATATGGTTAAGTAGCTAATTCATATTGTAATCCAAGACATCATGATATTATACAACATGATCTTACCTTAGTGGAAATTTCTAATTTTGGGTAGGTATAAACAAAAATACCCAAACATGTTTGTCTCATGAGACCGACCAATGTATAGATTGGATATATATTAACCAACCCCACCCATAATATTTGTATGTCCAATGCATTAATTATATTATATAATTAGTAAACAATACACAATAAAATTTTCTAATAATCATTAATATTGAAATAAAAACATAAATAACAATAATATTATTTCCCTTGTCAATAAAAGGGATAATACACTAATAAACCATCCAGATAAAGAATGTAGATAACTAAAAAATTCATATTCAACTTTCCTGAGTAATAAATAAACATCAATTTCAAAATAAAAAATATATATTTTCAATAGTCCCCCAATAAATCACTACAACAAAAATAATCCTTAGCAATGGTCTATTAGCGGCAGTTTATTAAGCCACTTCTAATTCTTTTTAAGAAGGTTTTAGTAGTGTTTTTTAATAAACCGCTGCTAAACCCTGTTTTTTTATAGTGCTGACACTCCCCCCAACCCCCTCAAGACCCCCCCCCCGAACGCCGTGACCCCTGAAGACCTAGCTCACCATCCCTCAGCATGCCTCGCTAGTCTTGACCCATGCTCGCCTCCCCTCAACGCATACCGCCGCCCCTCAGTGCGCCTCGCTGGTCTTGACCCATGCTCGTCGCCCCTCAACATGCCTCGCCGCCCCTCAGCGCGCCTTTCCACCCCTATTGGTAATGTATTTTTTTCCTTCTTTATTTTCTAAGATATTATTATGAGTATTCAACGTTTTCCATGTGAGTTTTTGGGTAGGATCCTAATGAATCAACTTGTATTCCTACCCGATATATATCCTATTTTTATATGTCTGTAAGAGGGAGTTGGTGATTAGGTTGGGTGTTACTAGAACATAGAATGGAACTTGTTGGTGTTTGAATAGTCATTTTAATAGAAGTTGTTTCATGGTATTTTATTTAGTGATGTTCATTTATGTATGGAATTAAAAGCATCATGGAATTGATTTATTTATATTATATGGAGTATATTTGTGGTTTCTTATCTTATAATCCTAGGATATATGAGGGTAATACCTACCATATGTGTGGTGTACACCCTTGATTCTTGTTTCCACCTTATTCCCTATTAGAAGTGGGCTTTAAGACTAACACTTGTCTTTACTCTCAATCCAATAGGGGTTTCAATGGGGGTAGATTGTTATATAATCCAAAAAATAGGGTCTCACAACACACATAGTGGCCCCCTAAAATCAAAATAAATCAGAAGGTTTTACTTATTCATGGGTGTGGAAAGACAAATCAAGTACCTTTGAGGAGAGAATTTTAATTATACTAGAGGTGTAACATAGTTAATCCCTTAATAATGAACCTCACTATGGGATATCATAGAACACGTGATAGCTCTATAGTATCTGAATAATCATCGGGAATAATATAAATCATATAATGCCTTTCAAGATATTTTCATTCCTAGCATATGAATAATAGGGATGATTCCATGTCATTGGGTGTAATTACACATGTCCCCCACCCCATATTTTGTTCTCATCCCTTGGGGATAATAATCATTCATATACATTGTATCACATCACCATCAGGATAAACAATAAATAATCACATAGCATCAGTCCACCCAACTAGACTATCATGTAGAATGTCTCATGCATCTAATGTATCTAAATGTATGTTTCTCTAATCTTTATCATCAAAGACCTAACTCACTACCCATAATAATCACCTCTAAAATTTTTTCAAGTCCTTTTTCATATCACATCATTTCACATATCAACTCTCAAGGCTGTTAATTCTAAATGGTTAACTAATCACCTTACCCTCTATAGTTCATCTCATCAGATCACAAAGGACCACACCTGATATATTACCACATGTTCACTCACCTATAAGGTTATTTTATATCACTTAAGACTTATTCATATTATTTCTACACCCCAATCCCATTAGGTGAACCATTTATAAGTTGTAAACCCATTAGTTCTATTTTCTTGGTTTTCATGTGCCTCAAGAGGCATCACATAATTTACCTCAAGCAAATATTATAAATCACCTTTAAGGTAAAACTATAGTTCAAGGTCTAAGTTTTGTATATTATTTCTCTCTCAACCAACAAGTTTATCCCACCATCATATAATAATTCATTCATTATACATTATTAAACTTTTTAACAAAAATAAATGTTACCATCCAATGTCCCTCGCATTTTATCTCATGCTCTGACACCCATTTAGAGTCCATCACACAAACAAGAAAATGATTCACAAGGAAATGTCATCGTATAATGATCTTAAAATAATTCCACCATGTATGGAAGGTAATTTTATTTCCTAATAGTCTCTATATATTTTATCACTCAATTAAAAACACTTTTAGTCCACATTCAGGTCTCTCTAACTCAACTACCAACATCTATATACCACAAAAAATAGAAAACAAATAATGCATAGAGAAAAAATTTAACTATAACCTACTTATTATCATTATAAGTTAACCCCTAAAATATAGTCATTTTAGTTATCCTCATTAAATAGATATTTCAAAACCTATCAAAATACCAAAGTTAGATATTTAGAATGATATTACATTGAACAAAAAGAATATAACAATGATTGAGGTTTTAATGAGGTCATCCTACCATCTAGGAGTACAAATAAAATAATGACTCATCAATATGAAATTGACCAAGATTTTAGAAATATAAAGAATGGGTGTAAAGAAACATTCCCAAATGACTCACCTCTTTTATTTCCTAGTCATCTAAGTAGAAAATGAAATGTATTTTTAAAAATCCAATGTAAAATATAAAAAATGCCCATGCATGAAAGTGGTGGTTAGAGAAAGTGGAACCCCTCCTAGACTATAGTGGATCACCAAGGATGTTCAATGATCCACCCTAGAGCTCCACATCATGTTTCAACCCCCATTTATGTTCCATGATCCACCCCAGATCTGAAAAATTTAATCACACGTAGAGTCAAAAAATGTTTCTACCCATAAAACTTCACCATGATACCCCACATGTACTAAAATTCTCAACCCCAGACCATACCCAACTCTTTGAATCCTAATTAGAGGCCACCAATAACATACAAATTTGAGAAAAAATTTTAATATACACAATATTTAATATTACCCCTATTGTATATTTTTTGGGGATTGAATATTTTTTATGAATTCCATAAGACTATGGATTTAATAGGTTTTCCCACATTCTATAATTGAAACAAAATCAAGATAAATTAAAAGGTATATTGACATCAATACATTTCTATGTTATTTAATGATCTATTTTAGGAAATTTAATATACATCATTTCATTTATCTTTGTAATTTCATGTATTCTTTGAATCTGTAAAAACAAATACCTTACTTATAAGCCTTGTATTCATCTACCCTAGCCATGAATCCTTTCACCTAATGATTCCTGGAATGTTCTACATCTTGGTTCCCCATGTATTTTCTAAATTATTGAGTCATGTTTAAGGTAAGAGTTTGTTTCAATTTCATATTCCTAACTTCTATTCAATTATTTTAGGATTTATCAAGACCTTACCTTAGTGATATCAAAGGTATGAAATCCTCAGTTTGGCCATCTTTTTTGGTGTAGCATGACATACAAAAAACTACAGGGATGAGATCCTTGTTCTCATCTTCTTTTATGGATCTTTTTAATTTTCATGCTTTGGTCTTCTTGTGGATGGGTTTATTATGTACCATGTGTATTTATATAGGAAAACATTATTTAACATTTTTATATATTTTTTCAACTAGTATATATGAATCTATTTCCTAATTTAGTAATTTTTATGTGTTTTAATTTTTATAATATTGTGTAGGCACATTGTGAAATGCATGGATAAAAGCTGGATCACATTATCAAAGAACACACCTCGGTATGTTATGGGTTTGAATGAGTTTTTAGATTTATCAAATTTCAATTGATCCGTTGAAGGGAGAATTAGATGTAAATGTCCTAAATGTAAATTTAGAAGATGGTTGAAGAGAGCTGAAGTTTAAGAACATTTAATATTAAAGAAATTCCCTGGTCAATATTTGTGTTTGATTTGGAATGGAGAATTTAATGTTACAGAAAGGTTGAGCACTGATGTCAATACCCAAAATAACCTCCCATCTTCATTGAAAATGGAAAATGAAATGAAAAACCTTATAAATGATGCATTCGGAACTGCAAGAGACCACCATCAACATCAAACCATATCAGAACAACCAGATGAGGGTGTTACAAATAGCAATGTGACAAGTGATGTTTTTGAGACTCTAAGACACCATATCAATATTGTAACATATCAGTGGACCCTCCTCTTTATTCTGTGGAGACTAATGTAAGAGAAAACCTCACTGAGTAAAATACATTTAATGATTTAGTTGATGATGGAAATCAAGAGTTGTATAGTGGATGTTTGAAATATTCAAAACATTCTTTTATGTTGAAGTTGTACCATATAAAATGTATATGTTGAATTAAAAATAATGCAATGTACATGATATTGGAATTGTTGCGTGATGCATTTCTGGAATAAAACATCCATGAATCTTTTTATGATATGAAAAAAGTTGTTAACAGTCTTGTTCTAAACTTAATTTTATTTGATTAAATGATAGTAATTCCAAGGAGGAAGCAATATATTTTTTCATCGACCACTGTGATAGATGATGATTAATCTGTCTCTCTCCCAATGGAATCTGAGCCACCATCCACTCACCCCCTGCACCATCTCCCCATACACCATCTCTCACACCCTCTGTGAGAATTCCTTTAGAAGCTCAGTTTCCAAATCCCCCTTTATGAACCTTAGTAGTGGGGGGTGGTGCTCCACTTCTAGTTCATCATGAGCATACTGGAGGGTGACATTTATAGGTACAAATTTTAATATTAATATATTTATTTCACTTTTTTATACTAATTGTTTATTCATTAAAGATGAAAACAATGAAAGTGTGGGGAAAAATATAAAAAGTTCTGATGTATGGAATATGACCAGAGAGAAGATCATTGTCTCATTTCATTCATATGGGGTCCCCACGGATGATGCGGTGAGATTACTTGGCCAAATTTTAGGCCAGCTAGCTGCAGAGCCCATTTCCCTTCCTATTTCATATGATGATTGGAGACGTATGCCTCTAATATTGAAAAATGAAATTTTTTATTTCCAAGTAAAGGTAATTCTAATACATTATGGTGTAACTGAATGTCATGTTATTAATATTTTCAAAACGAATTTTTGTATACAGATGTTTTTCCACTTTATAGTTGTTGATGTGATAGCATAGAAGTGGAAATTAAAAAATCATGGTAATAAATGGATAGAATTTAAATGGAGATTATGGAGAAATGTCAAAAATACTTCCTTGACCATCCAATAGATGTATGATAAGCTACCCGATGGGGTACCCAAAGAGCAGTGGAAAGTTTTTTTTGATAGACATCGTGATGAGAAAAATATGTTATTTAAATATATATTATTATATTAAACTCATTTTAAATTTATACATGTATATTAAGAGGATATGAAAATGAATACATTACTATTAAAATGAATTTTATTTATTTCAGGATCTTTCAAGAAAGATTTCATCAAGCTAGGCTAAGCAAGTAATCCCTCACATTGCAGGATCAAAATTCATTTCTAGAAGTTGATCTGCTCTGGTAATATTTTCATTGTTTTAAATATTTATAATACAATATTTTATTTTTAATATATTAAATTGTTGGTTTATCTTTGATTAATGTTTTCATAGAGTTTAGGGCACAAAGAATCCCGAACTGAAGTGTGGTAGGATGTTCACAAAAAATCTGATGGAAGTTTTATTAATGAGCTTTCCAAAGAAGTTTGGGTATGAACTAATTTTTTCATTATAATAACATATTATCAGTTGTTAATATGTTAATATATATTGCTTCTAATATTACTGATATTTTATTTATAGGTAAAAATTAAAGAACTATGGTATGTCAATCCTTCATAGTCCTACTCAGTCTCCTAGGATGACCTGGTTGTTAAAGTCCTTGGGAAGGAGCATCTAGGTAGAGTGCGCAAGATGGGTTTAGGACCCATACCATCTGAGGTATTTGGCATGACACCGAGGATTGTAGCTATATATAATCCTAGTTGTATTCAGCCCATACCCAAAGATTCTTAGAGAGATATTTCTTCTCTATGAAACAAAGTTCAAGACTAGGGGGCTCAGATATCCGCTTAGCAGAAAGAGTCTATTGATTTATATTAGAAGAAAAATGGATCTTCCCCCGGTGGTATTGCATTGACTGATGGTGGGCTGGTAAATCACAAAAATTAAAAATTATTTAGTTTTTAAACTTTTATTGGTTTTATGTTTAGATATAAATATACAAAAATATTAAATTTTTAATATAATTCTCTTACAGGTGGTAGAAGGAAGTAGAGACGAAGGTGGAGAGGGTGATGAGGTGTGTTCATCATCAGACCGTGATTAGTTTTTTTTATATGTTGGAAAAATATGGTAACAGTTGGTTTGTATATTTATCATGTGTGGAACATGGTTGCCCTCAAACATTTTCATGACCTTATATTTTCTTGATTTCTCATGTTTCATTTTATGTATTTTATTGAGGTTAGTATGGAGGAATTGAGAGGTTGGATACAACAAGGACTCATGGGAATTGATATTATAAAGGTTATACCCATTTTATCATGGATTTAGTGTCACTTCTTGATTTTTCTGTGCACTACTAGAGTGGTTTGTTTTAGACTTTCTATTATTTTTGGGGTTGTTCTGTTGTGGAGATAAATCATAGTGTGGTTTGCTTCATAAAGATGATCTACATGTGACATGGAGTTTCTTATATGTCATGGACCTTATCCAATATTATAGAATCTATAAGGTGTACTACACTATGTTTTTTGGATATAGTTTTTAATAGCCCCATTATAATTTAGAGTTATCCATAATTCCATAGTTTTAATGTTTCATCACCATTACATTGTGTTATAGGGTGTATCACCATGACATTTTAATTCTGATACTACCTATAAATTTCTAAACCCCATTTGAATAATTTATTTATCAAAATTATCTCACAATACATTGGTGAGTTATATTCTATTTTAATAGGTATTTCACCCCAATTATTTTGGTTATTGATCCACAACATCAATATATATAACATCCCTGATTTTAAATGATTTTACTTTTATCTCCTATGATTTCCTTCCAAGTTCTTCATTGTAGGGAGTTTGTGGCTAAGGATATCGATTGTTTGGTTAGATTTATAGATATATATTGATAAGGCCTCCATTTTATTTGTTTATCAATTTGAATCCATGCATTATAGTTCTAAGAGGTGGTTTTCCACTTGCCTCATCCTCATACAACAAATTGGAATTATTTATTTTAGATAGGGGATCATAGTTCATTTATTTTAATGTGAATATATTAGAACATCATGATTTTATTATCCATTTTAGAAATAGTATGGGTTTTTCAGAAGAACATAAATAATTAGTTTTACAGGATCATTAAAAAAATAAAGGGAAATATGAGATTTTTACTATTTTCATGAAATTAAATATTATGGTACTTTATTATTGTTGTTTCTAAAAAGTGTTGTTTTTGGGAAACTTTTTCACATTGAATTTTATGATTTTTGAGCCTGTTGTTTTGATTGTGTGATTGAGATAACCATTCTTGAAAAATTATTGTAACTGAAATTTAGTCAATGAACCTGTTTCCCAGGGAAATAAGAAATTTTTTGATAATACCCATGTTAAAAATATTTTTTATTTTGACATCCCTAAAATTAAAATTTTGGTAATTGTGGAAACTGATATATGTTGATATGTGATTATTGGGTTGTTTCATTATATTGTGTTATGTGTGTGGTATCTTATGGGGAATTTAAAACTAATGATGGTGATTCGATTAAATGTATAATGTACTAGTAGTGAGGCTATGGTGAGTTAATAAGGGTTTTTATGAGGGAAGATGTATAATAAATTTCATGAGGTTGTTATTGTGTGGTTATTGGTATGTGGTGGTAATAATGAAATTCTTGGTTTATTGAGAGGGAATGCCATTTGGTTTTTTCATTTAGGTTGATGTGGGATGGATGTGTTTTTTTGGAATGGTTGTGTTAGTTTCCTAGTCATCTAGAGAATGGATTTTAAATGTTGAAAATGAAATTTTATGTGTAGAATATGTTGTTGTTTTTTTCATGTCACTGGTACAGGTGTTGCAAAATCTGCTGTTTTTTTATAAATTTTTCTTTCACGGTGGTTTTCACTACAGCGAAATATATATCTTTTTCTAGCCACGGCGGTTAAAACTGCCACTCCATAAAATAATTTAGTAGTGGTTTTAACCCCTGCCAAACATTTTTCATCTTCCTTTACCATCTCATGGTGGTTATTTTGTTTTTAGAGGCAGTTTTCTAGGGTGAAAAAGAATTATTAATTAGTAGTGGTTTAAACTGCCACTAAAAAACATTTCCCATCCAAGATAAATCGCTGCTAAAACCATGGAAAACCACCGCAAAATACGTTCACTACGATGGTTATTATAAACCACCATACAATTGATGAAGTCGTTGTGAAGATTTTTTTCAACACACAATTTAGTGACAGTTATTCAAAACCACTGCAGAAGCTTATAGCGGTGGTTTAAACCGCCACCATACCCAAAAAACTGATGCCAAATATCTGTTTTACTGTAGAGAATAAATGGGATAGCTTTATATACAATCACCCATAAAACCAAAAAATATAGGTTAATGGTTATATGGTTAATTTAAAAATTTCCCCAATCAATATATGCGTGGACTCTTGTTGAATGCACATTAATCAAAGTAATCGAAAAAAGGTTACTCATAGAGTAAATAAATTAGAATAAAAGTTATGCTTTTTCATGGTGGATGGTTTGTTAAGACAAAGGTATTAAAGGATCACTATTTTGATAGAAATGAAAATTTTATAATCTATATATAAAAAAGGGTGGATTATTGAAAAATAACATACCCCCGGTATAATAAATTAAACTCATAAGGATGTTGACATAGATGAAAAAAAAATCCTTTCAAAAGAATGTGTTGAATGATATAATATTAAAAGGGGTCAAGAATAAAATTATTTTATATTGTGAGTTAAATCCCACAAATTATAAATATATATTTATTATATAATAATTTATGTAACATAAATACCATGGGGTAAAACACTTTTTTATTTGAAAAGGATAATGGATCTGAAAAACATAAAAAATATTTTAGAAAACATTTTTAACATTGATGTAAAATACAAACTTACATGCCAAATTAAAAAGTAACTTTTAAAAATTTGAAGTGATGTTTTTTGAAAACTTTTAAATTTAAAAATAATCTCTAATAACATATCCTTAAAAATGACAAAAAATGTTCTATAGGAAATGTGGAGACAATGATTAAATATTTGATTATAAAAGAAAAATTTATAATATTTAGAAATTATCTATATTAGAAATACACATTGTAAAAAGAGTAATAAAAACTTATTTTTATTAAATATTAATTTCCCAAATTGGATTATGAAAAATATATAATAAAATATTATGGTGGGAGAACCCAAATGTGGGCGAAAAAAGTATATTATAAAACTTTACAACTCAAAGCAAGGATATTTGAGTTATCATTATCCCTTACAGGAAACATACTCATATGGTAAGAGATATTTGACAAATGTTTTGTGGAAGGAAGGTAAATCTACCAAAAAATGAGGGAATATCACATAATAAAATCAGGGGAAGAATGTTCCCAACTTATATGAAATAATTTCAAGATAATTTTCATAACTTAATGAATGAAAATTAAGTTACCAAAAATCATACGACTGAAGTAACACTTTATTAAAAAGACATTTGAAGAAACAAACTTTATTTAGATTATTATATCCCATGAATTAAATGGAAATAAATTATAAAACATTTAGGAGATTTTCAATCAATAGAACATCATACACATGAAACATTATGCATAATATATAAAATGTCTCAAGTCAGAATTGAGACCAAGAAAACCCTTATTAATATAAAAGATTTTTAATCAAAACCCCCTTAAAGTATATAATTTCAAATGAAACATTAAATATCACTAATAATTATATAATAATTATAAAAAATATTAAATTTTTAGGTGATACATCATTCTGAAGAAAATAAGTTGTATAATAAGAAATTTGTCTCGAGAGGTGAAAATTAAGGTAAGAACCCCTTAACTAGAAATTATTCCCTATAAAATTGAACCTAACATCGTATATCACAAAAATAATCATCTTAATAACATAATTTATAAAATTAATCCTTTATATTTCTAATTATAATCTTTATTTATAATCATTCTCAATATTAATTATAATTAGTTATTACTTATTTTCAATATCGGGTGTAATTAATCTTGATAGTTTTGATATAATTTCATAAAAAAGGTTTTGGTATTCATTCGTTCAATAAAGTTAATTATTATAAAATTATTAAAGGTTATTTAATATATTTTACGTGATATTTATAAAGTTATAATTCTATTCCATGGTAGTTTTGGTTACAAACTATGTAGATGAAATTGATGATGATCATGTTTTGGTGATTATTAAGGAATGAATGGTGTTTTATTAATTAATGATTTTAATAATAATGTAACCATTATAGAATATAAAAAACATTATTTACATAATTATATCATTTTTTACCAATAATTAATTTCCAATACCCATTCATGATTTAAATTTATAACATTTTCCAAGTAGGTGGTTAAATCGACAAAAACATGAACATAATAAGATTAATGGATGATTATGTGGTAGATTAGTTGTAATTTCATTATACTAGAAGAATAATTATATAATTTATAATTTCATTTTTATGAAATATCCTAACTTAAAATAATTATAAAACTTAGTAATGGATATTAAAATATTATATAATATGAATAAAAATAGTTTCCTCCAAGTATTCTTGTTTTAAATGATTGAATTAAAGAAAATAATTTTTTATAAAATCATTAATAATTTATTTAATTATTCATAAAAAATATTAATGATATCATAAAAATTTTATTTATCCATTAAACACATTCTCATGACTATCCATGTAAGGTGATTATGAAAAGGAAAAAACAGAAATCAATCATTCCATGGAGGCAGTAGTCCAAACGTACGCATGGTTGATGATTTATTTTTATATAGAATATGGAAAAGAAGTAATAAATTTAATCAATATATATTATAAAATATACCATAAATACCATAATTATATATTAAATTTCTTATTATTACCAACCCTATAAATAAGTGAATGAAAGTGAAACACATTGTGTCCTAGATACGGTAGTCTGTCCAACACACGAATGATGGTTTTGTTTTTCTTAATATAAAAGGTAAAGGTTGTTAATGATTTTATCATCATTATAATAGAATAAAATTATAATAATTATACTAATTTTATCATTTTAATATGGTGTAATATAATTTTAGGAATATTAAGTACACATAAAGAAATAGAAATAAGAAAGGAGTGATTGGGAATTTATAACTCACTTCATAGAATTTATCTTTAAATAAGTGTTTAATCCTTTTAGGGATGGTATTTTAAGAATACTAAAACATAATAAAGGTGTACATGAATGTTAAATATTGGTTTGGGAAGATTTTTTTCTGAAATAATTGTGTTTTGGTATGAGGGAAAGTGGGGATAAGAGTAACCCTTTTATAAGTGAAATAAAATGGCAGTTTTATAAATATCCAAGACTTTTTAATAATGGGAATTCAATCTCAAGTAAATTATCTATAAAATTTTAAAATAATACATAGGTAAGTATTAATGTATAACAATGCCTAAAACACAAATTATCACACTTTTTGTAATATATTTTAGCATTTTTCGGTAGATTAAACTCTTTTAACCCTAATTTACTCTTACCGTGGTAACTAGTTTTTACCTAAGTAAATTATCCATTATTTATTAAAACAAAATAATAATTATCTAATAATATATACCTACTAATTCAAAATTTTAAATCTTTTTTTATTTTATTAAATTTATAAAAGTGATGAAAATTAATTTTAAAACGCTAAATGTAAAATGTATTAAAACAATTTCTTGAGAAAAAAATTATTTAAGATAAAAAATATAAGATATAGGTTTCAAAAAAATAACAAATATTATATATTTATAATTTCACTTATAAAATAAAACTTTTTGTATAAATATTATTCATAAATTTCTATGACATACATACAAATAATCTCATTGAATCGCGTTTTTTATAAAAATGGTATATTTTACTATTCACCATAAAATCAATATTTTTTAGAAAAACCCAAAAAAATTAATATTAAGAAAATATTACAAAGACTAATCCAAAAATAATGATCATTTTTCGAAATTAAAATTCAAAAATATAGAAATTTAACTTTAAAATAAAATTATAAAATATAACAAAAACTAATTTTTATATGGAAAATGAATCTTAGAACACAATCTATTATTCTTATTATTTCATATCATTTACTAGTTTTTATTATTTAATTTTTAATATCAATATATATTACCTTAAATTAATCATAATTTTATTGTGATAACAAATCATAGCGTATAAAAGGATTTTTTTTTGAAAATTACAATTTTGTCCTTAAAATGATTTAATTATTCATTTTAGATATACTAATTAAATTTAATTCATAATAAATGTAGAATTTATTTTATTTATATAAATATTTAATAAAAAGGTTACTCATTTTGATTCTCTCTATTTCAACTTATAGGTTTTAATGGTCAAATTTAAATATTTATATTTGATCAAAATATATCACGGTTCCGTTTAAGTTTGGTGTTGCACATGGAGAAAGATATCAAACACATTGAACTATTTAAATGTAATTATATATTAAAATATAGTGGTTTAAAAAATATTATTCCATAATAAAATGAGTTCAATAGGTTATGATATGGTTACGTTTCCTTGAATCTTCCTTGATAAGCTTGTTTTTTATAGTCTAAAGTAACCATAAATGTTAATTTTTAATTACATTGATATTTTAAATGATTCCCCAGTCCATAATTATGAAAAAAATTAAATACATAATTATTACATAAAATAAATAGTATTTAAGTTCTCTTAATCATTTGTGACATAAATATTATAACATCATACATCTAGGTGGTAAAACTAACCCTATCAAGAACTCATTATAACAACCAAATGAGTAAAAATATATTATCATATAGTTATAAAATAAATTTTATATAATGTTAATGATTTTAAAACATGTTATTAAATTAATAAATTAGATTCAAGAATATTTATATAAAGAATACAAATGAAATAGAATTTAAGAAGTTATTACTTTCAAAGTGTCTATGTATGCTTGTTTTAGGTGGTTAAATATTACAATGAAAATTTATTTTTAATTATTTTTATATAAAAGAAAATTTAAACATAAAAATATTAATCATATTAAAAAATCATATTAATTCAATAAATTAATTTTTTATAACCATCCAGGTATGATGTTGATGAAAAACGGCATGCATTGTTCATGGGGATGGTAGTTCGCATGTAACACATGCGATGTTTTCATTTTCCAAGGGATGGGAGGAAGGTAGATAACAGTTGTTAAATAAACACAATGAAATTTAATTTTAATAATTATACTGATATAATTATTATATTATGGTAAAAATATATTTTTATAATGTTAAAGAAGAAATAAACATGAAATAACTCAGTTAAGACTAATACCTCTTCCTTGGATATTCTCCATTAAGCCTTTCCATAATCCTTCTTAATTTGGTATTTTGGGAAGAGAAAAACCCTATAGGAATTGGGAAAGAAATTTTCAGAGTAATTCTTAAAGTTATTGGTTGAGATAATGTGCTAAAAGTCTGTCGATAAGTGAGGTGGTGAATAGATTCTTTTATAAGTGAGGGGAGTGACACTCTTGCAAATACTTGATTATATAATAAAAGTCATTCTTAAGTAAACTGACACAAAAATAGAATATATTTGAAAATAATATAATTAGTGTGGATAATCCACTCAACCAATCATATTTATACATTTATTTATAT
This sequence comes from Viscum album, assembly GCA_963277665.1. NCBI lineage: Eukaryota > Viridiplantae > Streptophyta > Magnoliopsida > Santalales > Viscaceae > Viscum > Viscum album. The sequence continues at coordinate 271,104,990 of OY728131.1, forward strand.
TTATAAACTTATCCCTTAGTTTGACCCCCCCCCCAACCCTTTTAACCTTTATTGTGGTGATTAAGCTTTTACCAAGGTAACTTATTTTTATGGATACAAATTAAATAGACCATATTAACTAATTTTAACCTTATAATTAAAAATATGAAATCTATTTTTAAATATTTAATTTATATAGTTTTCAAATTTTTACTTTAATATAAGTGTGCATAATGCAATAAAAAACTGTTTTTAGACAAATGTATTTTTCAGCGTAAAAATAAATTTTCCCCAAAATTATGTATTTTATTGATTTTAATGATATTTATTATTTTATAAATAAATAAATGAGTGTTACGTGACTTTAAAACTAAGACAAATTTTAAGGTTCCTTTTTAATAGTTAATCAAAGGAAAAGTTATGGTATTTGAGAGCATGAGATTTTTTACTATTCATCTAAAAATCTCAAAATTTAACCATAATGTAATTTTGATATGTTTAATCAAAAAAATAATTCATTTTATCAAATTAAAAGTCTAAAATTTGTAAATTTTATTTCTTAACACAACCATAAAATATATGTAAAACTATTTAGTTTTAATAAAAACTACTTCCTTTTCAACATGAAAAAGCATAATCTTGTTCCATATATTAATAAAATTATTTCCAAGGTTATTATAATAACTATTAATATGAACTCATAATAATTAATTTAAATAACATAAAAAATTGATTCAATTGAAAAATTAATTAGTTCATCACATTTTCCTCTTTAAATAAATTATATCCTCATAATTTTATTCACTGATAAATAAGTGTAGTTATTTGTCTATCCTTGGATTTTCAAGTTCCCATGTTTATTCTTTAATAAAGTAATTTATCACTTCAATTAATAATCTAAAATAGATTATTATCATTTGAATGATTACCCATTATCTATACCACTTCATGGGTTGATACATGAGATGAATTAGGTATATACTTCATTAAAAAAGAAAGTTGAAACATAATATGTAAAAAAGATGAACTCATAGGTAAAGATACTCAATAAGAAACTAACCAAACTTTCTATAGAATTTCATAGGGACCAATAAACTATATCAATAATTTACCATTCTTTCTAAACTTATTTACATATTTCTAAGGATGTATTTTAAGAAAATTATGGTCCCATACCTCAAATTAAGGCTCTTTAAACTAGTTATTTGTATAGGTCTTATGCCTACTCTAACATGCCCTCAAATGGTGATGAATAATATTTACCTTTTTAACCATCATCAACAGCCACAAAATTAATATTTTATTATAAAGGGTGGAGTAAGTGAATAAAAACTTCAAGGGGGCCTATATAAGTGGATACCCATAGCATCCCCATAGAAATATCATCACCCCAGGGGGAAGAGAGCCTATACTATTAAACACTACGTAGGGGACCTCATGGGAGGACATATAGGGCAGAAAATATGTTTAGAAGTTCCCTTCATGCCATCTTTGGAAAATTTTGGTTCCAGATGTAAGGATGGATCTGTATTAATGAATCAAGTACCTGATGTTCCAAGTAATATAAGAAATGCCTATTAGAGAATTATAAATAATCTTTGAGTTCGTCTCTATAATAGCCAATGAGATTCCATTAAAATGGAATAAGTCAAGTCCATTAGCATGGCCTTGGCCTTTTCCCTGAGAGAGTCACTAGTCCCATAGAAGGTGCTAAATGAGAGTAAAACGGACCCCCTGGAGTCATGAATGACACCTCCTCCTTACATGATACCTTGAGAACAAGATACATCAATATTAAATTTAATACCATGGGGGGTCCACCTAACCCATTAACCCACTAACAGTGGTCTGGACAAAGTAAGTGAGTTCCTTCTAGCCATAAAACCCCATAGAGAGGAAAATTTCTTCTAATTTTTTAGAATCCCAACATTATTCATAGCTAAGGACCTATTTTTAACAACAAGATCTGATTTAGAGGGGGGACCATGCCGATTCTGGTTCCTTTCCTTCCATAAGATCTAGAATCTCACTACGATAAGGATAGAGTGTTCCCTATCCTCATGCATACTATTACTAGAGATGATATACCATTGATGAAGAAAATCATCTGAGGATTTCACCATGTAGAAAAAATAGAGAGATCGCCTAATAAGATCCATATATTTCAGGACCATTCACTGAGGAAGAGATGTAAGGAGGATCCCTCCAAATCAATTCTTCTACATGAGCATTTACTAGCTAGAGGAATACCTCTCTATTTGACCACCATTTTTAGGTAGTTCATTGTTCAGAAACCTCCAAATCAGAAAATTAAATTTTATGGGGACAACCTCGCACTAGAAAACTTCTCCTAATCATTAAATAGCATGATTAATTTTTGAAACCTTATTGAAATACATGGTTGAAAAAGTTCTAGAGTTAGTACCCATGAAGAAGCAAGAATCTGGGGACTCATCTAGGATAATTCTTTTATAGATCATCCTATGCATGGGATCCAAGATCAAATTAATAAAATAAGGAAAGGTACTACCCTATTTAAAGGTTATGTTAGGATCAGGGTGCTAAGGGAAACTAAACACCTCACCAACCCAATTCCAACACAAAATATTTATTTCCTTGACATTATCCCAACATAATAGAGTTTTATATTAGTCTCCATATAATTTATTAAATGGTGTTATTTTTATACTTAAATGGAAACAATTATTATAAAAAAAATTCACTAACAAAACATGTTGATCCCTACCTCAATGATAACCCAATGTTAAAACCTGGAGCATATCATCCAAAGTTTGAATTTTTTTTCTCTTATTTTATATCATATTGAGGATGAAAATCTATACTAAAAATAAATTTATTAACCAAGATATTCTAATTTCCTTTCCAAAAAATTGATGTAAAACTTGGGTCCTAATTAGATATAATAGATAGAGTAACCCCATGTTACTTGACTACATATTTAAGATAAAGTTGATAATGTTGATCCAAATACATATCATCCCAAATGAAAAAAATGTGATAATACTTAGTAAAATTTTCAACAATAACTCATATTTAATTTTTACTCTGAGATGTATTTTTTAATCACACTATGAAATCTATCAATATATACACTAATTTTCATTCTAGATTTGAAAATGGATAATTAATCCCATTTGGTTGTCATCCTTTAGATTTAACCTATTGATAAGTAAAACATTTCATGGTATAATCAGAAATTTCATTCGTCATTCCTTCCCATCATTACAAATATTAATGATCTATTTATATCTTATTGCTACCTGGAAGAACAGGATATAGATATTTTTGGGCCTACCTCAATAATTACTTTTTAACTTGAGAGTCACATGGTATACATAACCCCTTTACAAATCTTATAACACCTTTTTCGTAAATATTAAACTCGAGAAATTTTTATTGTTTAACTAGTTCCTCCATTCTTTTCAAATCATGGTTTTCTTTTAGATTATACTTAATTATATCTAAAAAGGATTACTATACAGATACTAGGGAAAAAGAAATGTATTTTTTAGATAGACAACACCTTATTGACATTTCATTACATTATAAACTATAGGATCATGTTCCAAACCTATCATGGTTAATAATTTATTTTCCTTTCAACTGAGAGAATAATATACCTTATTTTTTTACCTGGATGAGAGTGGATCATTCATCAATAATCCTTTATTAGTTCTAACCATATTATTTTACTCATATTCAACTATTTTTGAGTGAATATATACTTTGAACTTCTATTTTATATATATATATATATATATAACATTTCACTATATATAAATGATGCCTAAAAATTTATAGATAACAATTTACCACAAGTTCAAGGTCATAAGTTGAATAATTTTTTCAATGAGTTTTCAACTTTCATAATGCATATTCTATTACCTAATCATTTTGAATCAAAATTAAACTAATTCCCTCTAAAGAACAATCACTATCAATAAAAAATTCGTTGTTTCCTAGTGGTTAGAAAAAATCTAGATCATTAATAAATCTTCTTTTTAATTCCTAAAAATAGACATCACATTTAGTTTCAAAATGATTCTAATTCCATTTAAAGATAAATTGTTTATTGGGATAGATAAATTAGAAAAAAAATTAATTAACAATCAATAATAATATGTTAATCCAAGAAAACATTGAATCTTAGAGACATTGGTATATCTTTTTTGTTCTTATACCAGCTCAGTTTTAGTAGGATCAACTGTTATACTATCTTTTGATGTAATATTCCAAAGGAAAGAAATATATTGTAGCAAAATTTATTATTTACAAAATATTCAAAATAACTTCTTTTCTTTAAGTTTATATAAAATATTTCTTAGATATTTGTCATAGTTATCATGAATTTTATAATGTACCATAATATAAAAAATGAATACCCCCACAAATTTATTCCAAAACTCATGGAATACTCTATTTATTATATTTATAAATAGAGTGGTTCCCTTATTTTACCAAATGTACAGAACCAAAAACTCATAATGGCCATACCTAGTTTAAAATTCTATCCTTAGAATATATTATTCCTTTACCTTCATCTTATGATATCTGAACCTAAGGTCAATACGTGAAAAATATTTATCTCCCTTGAATTAATCAAATAAGTACTCAATATAAGGAAATGAATACTTATTCTTAATAGTAATAAATAGTGTAACAACATATTTTAACATTGGTTTCTTAAAACAATTCACATCAATTTTTAACTGATGTGGATGTAGTTGAAATTTAAAATAATAGTTTTGATGTTATTTTTTTAAAATCTATTGAAACTTTAAATAAAATTGAATTTAATCAATACTCAATGTCATTTTTCTAAAAAAAATTGTTGAAAATAACATTCCATGTCTATTTTATAATTTTAATTGATGTACAAAAAAATATTCCTTTCCATTTCGGTTTTAAAATAAAACCTATATGTAAAATTTCTGATAGAATTTCCCACATAAATGTTTTAGAAAAATTAATGTGGAAAGTATCTTTAGATGTCATTTTTTAACAAAAACCGACAAAAAAATCATATAAATATGATTCCATGTACTCTTATAAAAATACCAATGTGGAAATATACAAAATAAATTAAAAAAAGGATTATATTACATATACCAAAACCATATAAAAAACTATGAAAAAATATAAAATTCCAACTTGAAGTAGAAAATGATTATCTAAATTCAATTTTTAGAAATTTAATTAAAAAGTACATACCTGATAATTTAAAATTTCACCATAATTTAAAAAATAACTTGTAAAAAAATTTGAACATAGTGATAATCAACATATAACTCACAGTATATGGTTGGTCCTGAATGAGGAGGTGGAGGATATTAGTAGGTAGGGTGCAGAGGATGTGATTGCCTTACCATTTTTTCAAACATATTCTTCATAAATGATTTAATTTTATCACACTTATATGGTTTTAGTTTTTTAATATCATCTTATAACGAATCTATTTCTACGTGCCTTGATTTAATAATTTTATGACCAAAAAATTTCCTAATACTAACACCCTTCTTATATCCACTTATGAGGCTAGGGTGTTCAAGATTTCTTAACGTAGTTGCAGAATGTCTATTTTACTTTAAGGGACAAAATTCCTCAATATTTCTTGCTCAATAATATCATCCTGAAATGGTATATTAAAATGGTATATTATTTTTATTAATTTAAAATATACAAACATTCAAGTAAAATAAAAATTATTTTCTTATAATTTTTTGGATACTTATTTATATTGATTTGTAAGATACTTTTTATTTTTTCCTTCTCACTCTTTTACCTTTTTTCTAGAGAGTGGCCGGAGTTGGAGGACTGAATTGGACCTCTTATGAACCACTACTAGATTTAGCTATTAATGCATCAAACTTTCCTGAAATAGTTTTCTATTCCAATAAATGATACCCTCCACATGATAATGTATGACGGCATACATTCTATAAAACGATCTCTTTGTGAGATCTCCTTGAGGATTGTTACATAAAAATAAACTAATAAGTAATTAGGTAATATATAAGAAATTTTATAATATAAAATAATTATCATCCCATAAATTCCTCATCATGTTAGCAGGTGATAAATTTAGTCCTTGTATCTGTATCTAAAACCCCATACTTGATGCATGGGTTTTCATTCTATCAATTTCCAAAGACATAATTTTATATTAGTTTTGTTTTAAAATATCTATATCGAACTATTGATAAAGATAAACATATTTTCTTAATTTCTTTAATTTCATGAAAGTATAATGTCATATATAATTGAATAAATTAAATATTATTCATATATAATATAGAATATTAAAAGAATAAGATAAAAAATAAATCAATTGAGATATTTTACCATTAAAGTCTCTCAAACTTTCTCTTTCTTCATATTTTTTATGGAGTTCCAACCAGGATAAAAAATATTAATCCTATAACGGCTCTACATGGTGATATAACACATAAAATTTATTGCATCCTCTCCAGTTGGGTTACTATTATCATCAAAATTAATCATTATCCTCTACTCTCTATGAGCAAGTGATATTTTTGGAAAACATGTAATTACAAGTCTATAAATTCTAAGAATAATTTATTATGGATAATAAGAAGAAGACTCCACCTTATGAGGCACACTAGTAGCCCTTCAAATATTTTGTATAAATTAAAAGTTTTTTTACATTAAATAATTTTTTATTGAATATTTAATAATATAAAAAATCATATACCACAATAAATGTTCCCTTGCCTCTATACGTATCATTAAAATAGGTGAACTTAATGATATTTTATGTACCCGCACATTATTAGAAAATTAAATATTTAAAAAAAATGAATACAAAAATATATAAGTAAAAAAATAGTGTCACATATGTGTAAGTTTCAAAAAAAATAATGATATGAGGATTATTAACCAAAAAATATGAAAATTAAACTATGAAATATAAACATTAATTATAAAATGATCAATATGATAAAAATTTATAAATTTAAATATCATACTTACAAAAATTGTTTTTATATGCATAAATTTAACAAAAACATAATGATGTGCATCAGGTTTTTCAATAAAAAAATATATAACCATAACTGTTGAATATAAAATTTAACACAGAAAAATCATATAAATAATAAATAAATATATAATTAAACATCCAAAATAAAAAAAAGATTTTCACACATGTAAATTTAAGAAAAAATAAATAAAATATAAATATTTACCTGAATAATTAGTAGATTAATTTATTCTTTTTTTATATCCCATCAGCATAATAATTTCATACAACATAGACTATATCTGTATTACATTCATTATTATCATCCCAAAATCATAAAAAAGATGAATAAATCTCACATAAATAGATATCATAATCATCATTATCATCACCCAAATGAAATCCTTTCCCTTGAAAAAAATAGACCACTAATTAATTGATGGATAAAAAACATAAAATATTTTCTTTTCATTTGTTTCCTTGATAAATGGTTCCTATTTACAACTAAATATTTTCAAATAAATGAGTCTAAATCAATTATCATTAAGTCTCATCACTTTTACTATAAACCAAGTTACAATTAAACATTATTACTAAAAATTTACTATAATAAATTTACCATATATACTATGGAACTCCAAAATATTTCATTGATGTAGAAATTTTATTTTTATATTTTTCACTCAAAAAATTTAGTGCTTCAGCAATGACCGTTAACCCAATGTTTTGAAGAGTACTCTTTTCATCCTTGTTTTTTGTGTAAAATGTGAAACCATTAATATCAAAACTAGAACATGTGATCACATTAAGAAATGGTCCCCCTTCTAAATATTTCAATGTTTTGATAAAGATAAATGTGTATTGACTTTGTCTTTGAAACATAAAAAAAAATCCATTTTTATGCTCAATCATTAACACATTTTCATTTATTTTTGTATATAGTACCTTTAATATAGTAATATGTTATGATATATATAGTTGATTCTTACAATGAACCTAAATCCAGTAACATAGATTCAATTCCTACTATATTACATTAGAATAGATAAAGAGGGTCAAATCAAAAAGGACCGATTAGTTTATCCATTTTAGAGAATATGATATAAACTTGATACCCATTTTACATTAGTTAAAATAAAATAGAATATAAAAAAATAAAATCCTCAGAATCCTTGAAACTTATTTAAAGGATTCATCTTCATAACATGGGGAAAAGGAAAAAAATAATCGTTAACTCAAATTCTCAGTAAGGGTTTCATACAGTGGGAGATATCATAAGTAAACAAAAAATATTCAATATGGAAAGTTAAATTACTAAAAACCTAGTCTATTTTATCAATAAATTTAGTATTAAATAATACATAATCAATATGGAAAAGGTTTCTAACTGAACACCCATTCTATTTAATCAATAAACTAAGAATGAAATTCATCCAGAGATAATATCAATGATGAAATATTACGGATAATAAAAATAACTTATTTCTAAATGAATAAAATTATGAATTATTAGACATCATAATCTCATGTGTCATTATACCTATACTTTAAATACCTTTCACATGATAGTTTAAAACTATGGGTATAAACTCATTTGATTTGGCCAACTGATTTGTATCATAAGACATATCGATGCAGCAAGGGGATATCTATAACTTCCCCCCTTAACTAAATATCCAAATCATTCCTCAAATATTGAATAATATATTTAATTCATTTATCCATTTACCTAATCATCAAATATTTGTATGAAGTAAAGGATACAAATTTATTAATATTTCCCCAATTAATCAAATAACATTCAACGTATACACCATATGAAAAAATAATATATGGTTTAGGAAATAATAATATCTATCATACCATAATAAGTATATTTAATATAAGTTTTTTCTCTAATGAAATTTTTTTACAAGAAAGTGATTTTTTCAAGAGAATGTAAAAAATCACAAAAGAAAGTGAGATTATATAATAATTTTCTACCTATTTGGTAACTTTTAGACTGTAACACCTCGAAGAATAATATTGAACCAAAAAATTAATAATCATGAATAAATATTGGCTCATTTTAAATACATAAAATGGGTTGTATATACACCACATAAATTTTAATAGGTGTGTATTAACAAATATGTCCCAATGAAATAGAAATTGAGACGAAATTAATTATCTCATGCATTTCTTTAGATGGACATGATTTAACCTCATGTATAATAGTTTTATGAATATTATTAATTTATAATAGAACCATAATCATATTGATAATATCATATATGATCTTATTATAACATTTTTCCTATATTTTCTTTTAATAATATTTCATTATTTACATTATTTCGGGTGTCAACCACCTTGTTTTCTCATCCGTGTTTTGTAATGAAGGCTATAATTCCTATAAATACGATATAAATACATCATATTAATAATGATAATAATGTATTAAATATCATATTTACTCATAAGATATATTATTAGAACCATTATTAATAGTTGGTCATGGAAAATGTATCGCATCGCTAGATGGAGATGGTGTGTCTTACATACGTATGAGTATCGATATCAATCCATTAATGGGTGAAAGGGTAAGGAATTATATGATATATTAATTTTAAATAATATATATAATTTAATATTTATCACATATATTCATTAAATTAATCCTTATTACATTCTTTATAAAATGTAAGTGAAAAATGAATCGTATTTCTTCGCGAGGTGGTAGTATACCGTACACATGTGCAACGTTATCATATCTTAAACAGAATGTAAATTAAGAAGGTATATGTGATATTATAATTATATAAGTATAATTATACCATAAATATTATATATATATATATATATATTAAATCCGTCATTATATCCAACCTTTAGAGGTATTGATGGAAAATCTGTTACATTGGTTCGCAACGTAGTAGTCCATCATGCACACGATTGACGATTTTGTTTCTCATTTGATGGAAGAGGATATGGATATAGGTTATTACATTAAAATAATTACATAAAAGTATATTTTAGATACATTTTCTTTAATATTAAAATTATTTAATATAATTTTAATGATGTGGAAGATGAAATAAAATTAAAATGATCGTTTATAAATGTTACTTCTTCTTTGGATGACCTCTTTAGGTTTTCACAAAAATTAAACCTAGGATTCCTTTTTGATAAAATGAAATGGATATACAATGTTGGTAGGAGATTAAGGAAGTTATTTGGGTAGGTATTGGACAAAAAATGGGTTTGTAAGTGTGAAAATGGGAGGATAGTGGAAGAACTTTTATAAGTGGTGGACAGGACACACATGTAATTTTTGAAAAGAATCAATATAATGACATTTTTATCTTAAAAAATCCTTTAATTGTTTTTATTATTAACCCTTATAGGTGATAAGGTATAAATATAGTCATATAATGGGTGTTGGAAAAGTTTTTCAGTCATTTCAATTGTAATCTTTTTAGTTTAATCTCCCAATAAATAAATTTTTACATTAACCACGATAATTAATTTTTACTATTTTGAAATTCATGATGATAAAAATTAATTTGAAGTCATTAGATAGTATAAATTATTCTGGTTCAAAATATTGAACCATTTCTCCAAATTATATCCACAGAAGTTGTAGAATCTAATTTAAAATTATAACTATAGACTCAATGAAATAAGCAGGTTTCCAAAGAGAAATTCTCAAAAATATAAAAGGATTTAATATAAAAAGTCAATATTAAATTTATTTAATTAACCTAAATTTTATATATTTTAATATAATTAAACTAATTTTACTTTAAAATAAATTTAATATATAATTTATCTTTGTAAATTATTTAAATGAAAAGGTATTTTTCAATAAAAATTAGTATTTTCAACTATTCATCAAAAAATAAAACTTTTCATAAAAATCCAAAAATTCACCTTAAGATAATTTTGATATGTGGATTTAAAAACTAAAGTATTTTTATCAAATAACATTTAAAAAAGTGGTAAAAAATTTATCATATGTGTATAAGAATTGACAAAACTATTTTCCTTGAAAAAAAATATAGTTTTTTCAGAAAACCTTTCTTTTAATTTAGGATGATAATTATTTTATTTCTAATCAATAGATTACCATAATTTCTATAATTTATTAAATCATATTAATAAACACTAAATTAAATACTAGGTTATAATGTTCATGTTTAAATAATATTTTATTAGAGAATTATGTTTTATTTAAACAAACTTTTGTGTGCATTGCAACCTATAGAAGAAGTTAAATTTAATAAAAAGTAAATAAATCATAAAGTATTAGGGTGTTTCATTATTAACTCCTAAAAAAATCATTATTGAAATTTCATGGATATTACCTTCTAAATATATTATGGTTATTCTTCTTCATAATATCTTATGGTTCTCACGTTGCTTCCTCCATTTTTTGATTTCTCTAAAGTACCTTTACCATTTGAGTCATTTGATTCTTCAATACATGCTTTATATTATCAATAATATAGATGATTTCTTCATATAAAGATAAAAAAGGTTCCAATTTGAGTTTATAGGAGGTGAGAACACACATTGGGTCTAGAATGTAATTCTTTAATAATGATATATGGAACTCCTCATCTACTCTTGAGAGACTTTGTGGAATTACTTAGCGGTATGAAACTAATATAATTATTTTAATGATTTCAAATGGTATCATCTACCTAGGGGTTATTTTCCCTTTATTAACTAACCTTATAGAACCCTTCCATTAATATACTCTCAAGAAAACATGATCTCCCACTCAAGAATTCAAAATCCTTCCTCTAATTATCAGCATAAATCTTTTCCCACATTATGTTACTTAAATATGACCCTAAATATCCTTTACCTTTATTTTTGTCTCTTAAAAAAGTTTTAGCCATATAAATTTCCTTTCACCAACATCATCCCAACAAGTTGGAGTATGACATATCTTGTTATATAATGCTTCATGAGGTACCATTTAAATACTTGAATGGAAAATATTTTAATAGGAAAAATCTTCCAAAGGTAAATAATGACACTAAAAACTTAAAATTCAAGTTATATTGACCTAAATATGTCTTAAAATTATTATAATAGACTTTTTAGATTATCCATTAGTTTGAAGATATCTAACAATGCTCAAATGAAGCTCAGTATCAAGATCTTTCAGGAGAAAATTCCTTAATTTTGATGTAAAATTGGTACTATGATCATACATGATAGAAATAGGTTCACTATTATAACATCATTATATTTTTATAAAATATTTCTCTTTAAATAATTTCATTTTTTGATAGCCTGTATTCCACGCAACAACGAGTTAAAATGAACTGTGTAATATTATTAAGACATTATGTCTCTGTTATTACCTAGTTATTGGATGGTAAAGTATTGATAGTATTAACTAATTTATGAAATAAATATTAAGTTACAACTCAATATAAGTTATTTGAAAAAATCTTAGAAAAAAATTACACAATTTTTACTAAACTCAATTTATATTAAAAAATATATATTCGCCAAAAATGGTTTTTATTATAATTAATTTATGAATGTTTTAGAGAATTTATTTGATAAAATTAATTTTATTTTATAATTATTAATTTCAAAATTATACTAAGAAGAATTCTTCATAATTTCCAGAAAAGTCTGATTTTTCAATGAAGAGTGAAAAATAATACTTTTTATTGAAAACTATATTTTTATTTTAATGTATTTACAAATTCAAAATATATCTTGGTTTTTATTAAAATTTTATTAGCGCCTTTTTATTTAAAATAATTAAATTATGGTTTTAAAATTTATTTTATAATTTAATATAGTATAAAAATATTTTATATTTTAAAAGGGATTTTTTCCAAAAAAAACTATTTTTAGTAGTGTTTTGACGGTTAAATTTTAAATTATTTTATTAAAATTTTATGATTTAAATTTCGAAAAATTTAATCCAAATTTTTAATAATTAGTTCCAAATTTATTAAATATTTCCCATTTATTTTTTTATAATATGAATAGTAAACTTAGTACATTTTTTTATCGCGATAAAGAGTAAATCGAGTAATTAAAGGGAAAAAATGAAATTATAAGAACTGTTAAATGAAAAAAAAAGCCCATACATAAATATTATTATATGATTATATCTCAACCATAATCATCCAAGGGTATAATTTATTAAAATTTGGAGCCACTTAGATAAGATTATGACATTTATAATATTTTATTCAATGAAAAGGAAAACATGTCTCACTTTTTTTTAATAAGTTTAATATTTTCAATATGTGTTTATCCTGTTGATATGCTCAACAATAAATATTTTTTTGAAATATAAAATTTTTATCTTCATTATGTTAATTTATTTCTAATTTTTAGTGAATAAATATTTATCATAAATGCTTTATAATGGTGATGAAATTATTATTTAATTAGTGGAATAATCAAATAAATAATATTAAAAATATTAAAAGTAACATAAATTCATGTATTTAAGTTGATATAAAAATTATCTACATGACCATGACATTTTTAGGATATAATAAAATAATTGGTTTGAATTTGACTTATTTTCTTGATTTTTTAAAGTCAATGTAATGAATAGTATCAAAATTGAAAATAATGATATTTTATGAGATTAATATTTTATTAAATTATTTAAAAATCATTAGAATATTAAATAATTACATATGGGACAATATATGGTTGAAAATTTCACCCCTATTCATTTATAGTCTATTTGGAATCATTTATCTCTATAGCAGTGTTATTATATTTTAATATTTTATGAAATTTCAAAAGTGCCCCACACCTCAATTATAAAACGGAACTTCCTCATTCACTTCATTACACCACTTTGAGCCTTATATCTCCACCATACTCTGAGAAATTATTTTCTCCACTTCCCTTTCCATGTTGTATAGTTGTTGGTATTTTCAAAAGACCTAGATCCTCTAAGAGGAGATCAAATAAAGTCATTTCGAAGAAGTGGTAATCATTATAACCGATCAATTTCTTTTTATAATATTATTTAACTCCTCTAGAACTATGATATTCATCATAAATTAACAAATTCAATATCCTAAATATGATAAAAATTTATTATGATTTTGAAAACTATTGTATTATTGGGTGCCCAAGACACAACTATGGAGTACTTTTCTATTACCATTTCATGTATAAAGTAAGATATGCATGATATGCACTTAAAATTATTGTGTATAAATTTCTACATACAATATTTAATATTAATTTCCATATAATAATTTTCATATCAAAAGGTTATAGAAGATCCCTTGATATAATGAGAACATTGATATTCTATGAAAATAATCTTAAATATATGCCATATGATCTAGATACACCATATTGGATGGACATAGAAGATATATGACTATCAGGTGTTGGGGATCATAATAATTGAGACTTCGTCTCATGAAGTTCACATGAGGTGATCTCTAGTAGTAGAGATCATGAGGATAAACCCTTCAATAAGAACATTACATGTTTCGGGTGACATTGGTTGTTCCTATCTATGGACATAAGTATTCATCTCTTGACTCAAGATCATTATCAATGTGTTCCATTTGATCATGTACATTAATGAAAAGAAAAAACTATGATAATTAAATATTAGAAAGGTAGCTTGTGTTGGGTGAGTCATTGGTGGTATGTTATTGGTTGAATGGGAAACATATAATTTTTAGCTTCTGAGTTGACAAAGTAATATCTCAATCTTGGTTGATCAATATGGTAGTACCTTCATAAATACTTGTTCATGGTAGTAGAGGGTAAATTTTTCCATTTAGATCAATAAATAATCAATAAATAAAGGATGATAACACAAGTGTGCATCCTGCTTTATGAGATATCAAATGATAAAGAGATTATATTGCATAATGTGTGTTCATAGATTGTTTGTTGTTTCTATGATTATTCTATATCTCTTTAGGGGTATTGATGGGTTTCTAGACTCCACTATTGATCTAGGAATACTATTTATTGTTATTGAGATAAGGGTTTAGAGGGTCACATGCAATATCTTATTCAATAATTAATCTTATACCAATGAATATGTATATAAGACATAGTGGGCCCCACCATGGGTTCTGAGAGTTGTCTAGTTTTTATCAATCATTGATAAATAAATTAATTCATTATTATTAAAGAATATAATAATTGGGTTGCATTTATTTATTAAAATTATTTACAAGTGTTTAAGTAAATACAAGAAATAATATTATATAAACAAATATTATTTTAATATTGAGGAATCATTTAATATTAGTGGGAATTACAAGTTGATTTAATGACTTAGATTTATCACATAATATATTTAATATATATATATATATTATAAGTATGTGATAAAATATAAATAATATTTATGATGCACTTAGATCATCAAAATTATTTATTTACTGTTTATTTAGTGAACATTAAATATATGAGGGTCAGCAAACCCTAACTGAGTAATTGAGGCATCCACTATATAATTAAAGGAGAGGATCATTTCATTCACTATTCATTCATTCGAAATGAGAGCCTCTCCCTCCTTTGGAGACCTAGAGAGAGAAAGCCTCTCTCAAGCGATTGATCCAAGACGCCTTCGATATATATAAGGCATGAGATCATGGTGATCTTTATGAAGTCAAATATATTGATGGAGCTTCATGACAGCACCAATAATTCGATGAATGATGTGCACATAGATCATTAGATCATGTGTAAATGATCTAGAGGGATTTGTATTTGGATCTTTTATGCAACGATCATTGGCGTCGAGTGACATAAGGGCATGATTTGTATTGAACAAGGTATTTTGTTTTGATTTTTTTATGATTGAATAATCCATGAGAGATCCTTAGACTATACCGAGGCTTGAATCACTGGAGATGGAAAAATTTTGTAACCGTGGTGATGAAAAAAATTAAAATCATAGACCCACCAGCTTCTATTATGCACCCTGGTACAAACACTTTGTATCAGAGGGATTGCGTGGATATTTTGAGCCAACAAATATTATGTTGCTTTTAAATTTAAGTAAATGGTATTATTTTGGTTTCAATAGAATATACCATGCATCGATGTGATTTTAGATAGATAAGTTATGGCCATTCTAAATTTTTAATATGGATCATTTGTGGTGTTTTATGGTTTTTAAAATTTGAAAATAAATATTTTATCTATATTATTTTTATATAACGTGCTTGCGATTGGATTCTAATGACCACCTGAAAATCCTACTAGGTTTCGGCCATATCCCGAACACTGGAACAATAATTTCATCCAAACAAATTTCAAAATAAAAGAAACTAAAAGGGATTGTTTTAGGGGGTGAGACTTTAAAAACGAGGGGATTCTGTTTTTCAAAAAACAAACAAATGATGAAGAGATAAAAAATCGGCTGACCATTTTGTCAAAATGATAATTTTAGTCTTTATGAAAGTTAAAAAAATATTTTTTTAAGAAAAAGGGTAGGGTAATTATTCTTCCATATAGTCCACCCTATCCCCTTGCTTCTTTGGGTGGCTCCCTCCTCTTGGGTCACCTTCTAGCCACACTATCGTGGACTCCTCCTCCAAATCCACCACATTTCCTCCATGTGCACTGAACCGCGCTACACCACCCAACAACATAGGTTGATGTACCTCTTTATTGATGGTAATTCCTCCTACTTTAAAGCTCGTGACCTCTAGATTTGGCACCACACCTCCTCCTTTGACTAGCAGATAGCCACCATGAGGTCATCGCAAGGCCACCATACTTCCTCCCTTCACCTCGGTTGGCTGACAGCACAAAGTCCCACAGGCCTCCCTCATGACCCACCTCGCCACGTCGATGTCCATGTCATGACACCTTGTGCTGCTACAATTGGACCACTTCGTCTAAATCTCTCATGATTGGGGACTATTATTACCTCCTATGAGTCCCAACCTACAGACCTATTTTTGTCCAGATCGGGCATTTTTCAGACATCCCCACCATCGGTGTCATGACCGGACCCCCCCCCCCCCCCCCCGTTGTGTGGTAACTTTTTTATTTGGCGGATTCTTTTTCCATATTTTTTTCCAAATACCTCGTCCCTACCCTGTAATGGTCTTAGGTAGACATTCCCTACTAGGGACAGGTCAGGGAGAGTCTATCTGACCCAAAACACCCTTACACGGGGTCTGCCCAACCCGAAATGGGTCTTCACAGGTTTAGCGTGACCCGCATTGGGAATCCACGAAGTTTCAGGTCCCGATTAATTATTTATATGATCAAAATTAATTTAGTTAATTAATTTAATTTTTTATTAAATTAAATTAATTAAAAAATTATTCTTGGTTTAAAAATATAATATTTTATTATCCCATGTAAAAGTTATTTTAGTACCCCATGTAAAATTTATTTAATTTAGCTATTGAATTAAATTAATTAATTAATTTAGTTTTTGAAATTAAAATTAAACTAATGTAGGGTCCTAATAAAATAAATATTTTAATTTATATAATTAATTTTTTTTATTTAAAAACCCTAATACTTTTAAGTTATTTAATTTTAATTTTTATCACACATTTATTTATTATACCAACTTGTCTTGAGCTAGCGACTAAACCTATGTATGTCTAGGTTAATTGCTTTAATTATTTATTACATGTGTGTGATGATTGTAATAAATAAATAATTAAATGATGGTATGCACATCATCTTTTCATTAAATATGTATAAGGGTTTGTGTGTCTAATTTATCTATTATATATTTCACTCCATAGACTCTTTCACCTATGTGTGAGTATACATTTATAGATTACAATGATGTTATAAGAATCAGACCTCACTAAGAAAAGGAAAACTCCAAACAAGATATAGACACACTGGATGGGAACTAACTACTTCACAAGTCATGCTATGATGCAAGTATAATTTCCCATAGTCTTGGTTGATCCTTTAAGTTTAAATGGATCAACCGATATCAGATTCCCAAGACAATTTAGGTATTTTATTTTCTTATTATATTTTTTATTATTTTATGCATTTGCATGATATCGAGAAACACATATAATAATAAATATAAAAATGCATAAATACATGGAAAATTTTTTATCTATTAATGTTTAGTTGTGAGAATGACAACATCATATGAACAAATTAATAGAAATGGATTACATATTTCAAGAAATATTAAAACCCTCATTGAAATATTATGTCACAAATTCATTCCATCATTTTAATTTGAACAAAATCGCGTTTCGGGGTGCTCGTCAACAAAAGTAGAGGGTGCCTCCTACTAGTAGGGAGTTCATATGAGATTGATGGGTTAACTTAACTTAATTTTGAAAAAAAATAATTAGTTAAATCTATATTTATACAACTTTATAGGCAAGAATTTATTAAATTATATTTATTATTTTAGAAGTCAGAAATCCACTCAACATATCAAGGGGTCGCATGTTAATGTGTTTATTCAGTCAAAATCCTATCTTGAACTCTCCAAGTAGTGGTGTAGTCATAGATTTTAAACTATGAGGGTAGGTTTAAGTATATTTGATACTATAATACTCAAGTGACAAAGTATTCTGATTCTAGTATAAAGGGTTTCTAGACTTAGATAAAATAGTTGGAGACATTTAATGATTTAGTTAATTAATCAATAATTTCTAAATTTGTAATCAAGAAAAAATTATTAATCTGATAGATTTTATTTTTGTAAAAAATGGAATGTAATACCACAAAACACACCACAATATCTAATTAGACAATGAAAATTTCCAAACTGGCATGTGTTTCCAAATATTTGTACAAGTTCTTTCACACAGTACTATGATATAGGAGATTCAAGGTGCTGGTGTCCCCAATAGCTGTTAATCCACCTCAGGAAGTGAGGGTATAAAAAATTATTACAAGAGACTCATTTATAACACATATGTTGGTTATGTCATAATAGATCATCAATGTCCAATATGATTTTTGGATACTACATTAGGACATATATGATATTTGTATGATCCCAAGTTTTCTTATGAGGTATAGATCTTTTGTTTTTTGGTTTAAATACATTTTTATGGCCTAATGTGAGTGAAAAATGAGATCATTGGTGTATCGGGGGTGTCTAGGTCATATTCAAATCCTATAACCCAACATTTTTATGAAGACAAGGCAGTCTGTAGGGTTAGAATAAACCATGTGGGATAGGTCGTATGGTTACTCCTAACTGTGCGAGGTATTCTGGGAATCTTTTATGAGTTTCATAGTTTATGGAAATCATATATATTGGGAAACATGCCTGTGTGAGGGGATTTAAATTTTTTGATAGTGTCTGAGAAATGGTTTTCACATGGGTTTTCAAATCGTGTGCATGAACTATGTGAGGTTCCCCTTAACATAGTGAAGGGCACACGGTTGGAGTACTGTTTGGCCAACTGTGCTTCCAAACCATGCGGCCTGATATTTTGAGGCAAAATGACCAATTTTACAATAAAATCAATTAAAACATAAACCTATTAATTTTCCTTCATCTATTGGAAGTCTCTCACCCTTGGAAACTCTTTTTGAGGCCCTTTGGTAGTATTTAATATTGTTTCTCCATCCAAACTTGGAATTGAATGTCATCAATCGTGTTTGACTCATGTTGTTGAGTTCTTCAATCCTCTAGTTTCATTCTAAATGTTACTTGGTATTAGATGTGTTGTTTGGGTGTGAGCTAATATGCCATATTTTTAGGCTTCTCATTCATTTTTTGTTTTTCTCTTTATCTAAACCGAATCAGAGCTCGATACTAGAAGAGTTATCTACTACAAACCTATGGTAGGTGATCTATACCTTTCTCTTAGGGTTTGGTGTTTTATAATATTTATTTTTATTGTCCTACACACCATTAATTTTTGTGGTGACTCTTTATTTAATTGAATAATTGAATTGGATTAAATGGAACATGTTTAGGTTGTCCCTGAGAACCTTCAATATTTTTAGAGGTTATTTCCCCCACCTAGGCCACCCATATGGTGAGCCCTTGTTATCTTCCCTACTCTATAAAACCCATTTTGTGTGCGTGCGAGTGTGTTTTCCTACTATGAAGAATCCCTTATAAATTGAATTGAGCTAAATTGAATTTTTTAGGAGATAATTCTCCTCTCGTTTCATGTGTTGACATGATGTGTTTTGTTTAAATTGATAAAAATTTTAATATGCAATTTTTATATGAGTTGTATGAAGTCATGGAATGTTATAGACTTTTATTAATGAACTAATGTGATGAATTGAATTGTAGTTTTTGGGAAAAATTTCCTCAAGGTAACACTTCACTATTTTTGGGTTGATTATTTTTATTGACAAAGAAAGTTTCATCGATAGTTGTGGAGGTCCAGATATATTGTTAAATATGAATGTTTATATAGATCTAGGAAAAATTAATGGATTCTTTGGATGTGGTACAAAAAATTGTGTACACAAGTTGAGGTTGTTTCTCAGTGTTTGCCAACTTTTTTGGGGTCCATAATTTGAAGGTGGGATCAAGCATCGAGGAAGATATATTTCCCTAAAGCCCTTATAAAAATATGGAAAAGGCATGAGTTCCATGAAGAATGGTTTTTTAAAAGTTATTTTTTAAAAGGTTTAGATCATCGTGAATGAGCATCCCAAATGTGTGAAGGTTTGACAAAAATCTTTGTGACTAAGAGAAGATTCATGAATGAAAAATTTCCTCGGTGCTTCGCAAAGTCAAGAAGAGTCACGAATGAAATGGGATAGCATTGATAAATGGTGATGACATGGATAGAAGCTTCTAGAATAAGAAAAAATGCATAAAATATGCCTCTACCCCCTTTGGAAATGCAGTAAGACTTCATGAATATTCTAAGGCTAGGGATTCACGATGGTGATTCACGAAGGGTGTTCTTGCGAAAAGGATCATAAATAAAGGGAGTTAAATAAGGCTATGACAGCCAACCAAAAATTATAAGTATCGCAAATGTAATGGAATTATAGATGGATAATATATATTCATGAAATTTTTTTTTCTTTTTAGAGGCTAAGTGAGCTTTGCGAAAGTGTTTTTCTTTGCAAAGGCTAGTTGGCTTTGCAAAAGAGCTGGGCTTCACAAAATAAGTGAGCATCATGAAATAATTGAAAATAGATTACCAATTAAAACTGTAGTAAATTGGTATTAGTCAATTGGATGAAAGTGGGACTTCAATATAGAATCTATCAATAACTAATGAAGTATTCATTATTGATAATCAAGGAACCTACATGTCTATAAACTGAGTTGGAATACTTTCTAGAGTAGTGAGAAAAGGAAAAGGTAGAATTTGATCATTTCCACCAGTAGTGATCTGTAGAAAGATACTCAAGGAGTAACCCTTGGGAAGATATTATATGTCCCTAAACTTTGTAAATACAGTGATCATGGGTATATAAGAGATCTAGCAAAAACCTTGTATTTTGGTAGTGAGCCTTAGTGGATTTTGTATATCAGCACATTTTCATTTTATGATCCTTGTATATAGCCTAGTTGGGGTGGAGCAAGTAAAATATTAATGTCACATTCATGATTACATTTATGTTAATGAATTACTATGGTAGAGAGAGAGAGAGAAGTGTTTTGTTTAACAATGAAAAAAGATCTGAAGTGGGAAGTTATTTTAATCTGTTATACCCTAATTCACCCCACCCCCATCTGGGTATTTAACCTAGTTGGGATAACAATTACTATCATAAGTAAACGTTGAAAGTCAGTGGTTCTCTCTCAATAGAATAAATGGAGTTTGTAAATCACAAAGGTATTCTGATCGACAATGGAAACAATTTTCAATTTTGAAAGAATCAGATGTAGCACTTCTTCATATATTTATGAATGGATATCTTTATAGCAATGATGCATGGAATTTCATTCATTATTGACAATAGTGCCTTATCATAAGTTAAAATAATGGAAATGGATGAGAATTCAAATAAATAAATGCTTTATGGGGATCCATATCAAATGAAATATATATGAAAGTGATCTTGTGTAAGTTGTCACGTGCTATATGGGAAAAGTTTCTGAATATTATTGAGGGTGAGTAAAAAGGTAGGGAAGAAAAAATATAGGTTCTATGGAATAAGTATGAAGATCTCATAATTCACCCTAATGAGTCTTTTTATGCATCTTTGACCAATTGAATATTGTTATAGAAGGCATGCGTGGTCTCAAAGAAATTTTTGAAGATGTAAATATTGTCATGTGAATATTAATAATACTTCCTTATATATTCAATATGAAAGTTTTTTTATAAGAATAAAATGATCCAAAGGAGTTGACATTGGATAACATGCACAATAATCTTATTACATAAATATGAGAAATGATGATAATGAGATTTTGGGAAAAGGGATGTCTAAATAAGTGTCATTAAAGGCCATGAAGAAGCTCACTATTGAATATGGGTAGGAAGAAGAATAGACAGATGAAGTCATATCATTCCTTTCATCAAATTTAAAAAGAGGAAAGGGAAAGTTCATAGGGAAACTCCCACTTGTATAATTTCTATGTGGAATGCGTGTACGTCTTGTAGAAAGGTGACCTAAAAAGTTTCAATATGATTATCAAAATGAAGTCAAAATTCCCATGATGAATTATTATTCCTACATGAAAGGTATGAAAATTTTTAAGAAAAATTTCTTTAGAAATAAAAGACTACTTTCAAAAGAAGATGGATTTTCAGAAGAATCTAATGTAAAATAGTTGGATGACTACAACGATCATGAAGAAAATTATATGGTGGTAGTTATTATAAGTTTTAAAAAAATGGAATAAAGTGAAAATAATGGAGAATAATTCAAAGTAAGAGTTGACCTTTAAGTCGAATTAGAAGCCTCTCTTGAAGAAATAGATGTTTGGAGAGCCAAAATGAAGAAATCCAAAAAGTGGGTTGTGATTCCAAAATTTATATACAGTAGAAGAAAGAAGAGAATTCAAAGCTAAATGATGAAATTGATAAAATTAAGACTTCAATGACAAAGATATCAGAAAAAAATTTTGAGTACAAGCTGAAAATTAAAGAACCAAAAAGAGAAATTGAAAGTTAAACTAACACTGTAAAATAACAAATCAAGCATATTAAAGAACTTGAAGATGAATTTTTTGGCCTGAGATAAAGTGTTAAGGATCAGAAAAAACTCTTCACACTTAGTAGGACATTGGGAAAGCATATCATTCAGGAAACAAGAAAAATTAAAGTGGAGAATAAAGGACTAGTAGAACAAAAGAAACAATCAAATCCAAATGATAAGGTTGGTATGAGGCTTGATCAAAAACAGAAAGTAGTAATGGTTGATGTCAGACTACAAACACCTACTCTGAGATTAATGATTTATTTGGATTTGAATCAGAACAAAAAGATTCAGATAACTCAAGGGAGAGCCAATAGTGTAGTATTTCCACATAAGAATGAACCCTTCATGAGATTCTATTGTTTTGGAAATATGGGAAACTCAAAAAGTGTTTTCTCCATAGCATAGGGGAATCAAAGGGAACAAGACTAACAAAGGCATCCATACAAAACTCAATATTCCAAATCATCATTTGATGTTCTCTGTTTCAAGTGTGGAGGATTTGGTCATATAGAAATATATTTCTTATCAATAATGTAGAGAACTATGACGAAGTATAATTAATGTGTTTATAAGCATCAATTCAATGTATCATTTAACAAGATGAAAATGAAAAATCAGTTTGCAGCACTGGAAGATGAAGTTAGTCTATCATACTCCAAGGAATATCAAAATCATCAATTTTTACTTGTTATGAAGTCAAAATAAATTAACAAAAAAGAATATAGCTGAACAAGAAGTGGCTATGTAGATTGATTTCAAAGCATCATATCGCACTGGAATATGGATCATTGATAGTGGATATACCTCCCATATGACTAGAAATAAAGAACTAGTGATTTGAATTAAATTTTACAAGGAAGGTATTGTGATAATTTGTAATGATGAAGGATTAAAAATTATTGTCTCAAATAAATAAAATTTTGGGGGGGAAAGACATGAGATGTGAAAATTTATTGGTTGTTGAACCTCTTAGTCACAAATTACTAAGTATTTTTTATTTATGTGATTCAGGACATTCCATAAGATTTTCCATGAAATTATGTGTCATCATATAATTATATCTGGAATTTATTTTTCAAGGAAAGCATATGAAAGGTAATATCTACCTTGTGAGTGGAGAATAAGATATGTTCCTTCTGTCCAAGGAAGAAGAAAACCAGTTTTAGCATAAACATCTTTGTTATATGATCTAAATATCATTGGATGATCTGGTGAAATGTGATGTTTCTCAAGATGTCCCTAGGTTATCATGTGATCATACTTATAAGTTTGATTATTTTTAACATGGTAAGATCATTCAAAAAACCATATAAGGGAAAAAGTCAAAAAAATTTCTTGATTTGCTGCATATTGATGTGTGTGGACCTATTTCCCCAAGAACAATTTATGGGAGGAGATATTATGTTCTCTTTGATGAATAATTTAGTATAATGAAATAGGTTTCAGTCATCACTCACAAATCTGAAGTGTCCAATTTTATAACAACTTATCAATGGGAAGTTGAAAAGATGATAGGTCAAAAAATAAAAAATATAAGAAAAAATAATGTAACAGTGTTCAAAAATATCCAAGTGGTGGATTATCTCTAAAAATGGAATAAGGAACCAAGTTTCATCAGTAATAACTCCACAAAAAATGGAGTAGTTAAGAGAATAAATTGAATTATCAACAACATGGATAGAAAAATTCTTGTTGAGAAAGAACTTTGAGAGAAATTTTGGAAAGAAGTAGTGATAAAATTAGTATACATGTAAAATAGAGTGTTATTATATCTGAAATAAGAGGACACTATATATGAGACATGGTATGGAATGAATCAAACTTTTAATTACTCTTGAGTTTCAAAAGTAAGTGTTTCATTCCTAATAAGGATACACACAAGAATTTTGAAACTCATGGATATAAAAAGATATTTCTTGGTTTCTCAAAAAAATAAAATCATATAAATTCTTTAATAAACATATGAGAAAGTTATTCGAAATCAATTATGTAACTATAGTATAGAATGAGTAGAATCTTCATCAAATACATGATCAGTCTCAGCAGGATAGTGATAAAGAGATAAGCCTATTAGGGGATGTTCCAATTCTAAAGGTTGATGCAGAATAAGATTCAGATAATGAAAAGGATGAGTACAAACCAATATATGTACATAGTTTGAAGAGAAGATCCAAAATTTATAGACATAACATAATTTCGGATTAGACAACCCTAGTGCAGATAAGGAGGATGAGGACTCCGTGATAAGAATCATTATTATCATAGGTATATCCTAAATGTTTTGAGGAAACTGATGGATATGAAAACTAGTTCTAGGTTATGAATAAGAGCTTTACCAAATTTATAATAATTAGAAATGAGAGATTTTTTAGGCCAATAGATAAGAATTTCATCTAGACTAAATGGGTTTTTCACAACAAGATGAAAGAAGATGGCATAGAGATTTATAATAAAGAATGAATAGTGAAAATGGGTACTCCTAGATAGAAGGTATCTATGTTTATGTAATATTCACACATGTTTAGAGGCTAGATACAATCATATTATTCTTGGACATAGCATTGAAAAGATTGTTCAAAGTTTTCTAGATGGATGTCACATCCTAAATTCATAATGGGATTCTGGAAGAAGAATTTTATATTTTAAATCTATATGGTTTTATCATTCATAAATATGAGAACATACTTTATTATATGAATAAGGAACTGTGTAGGTTGAAGCAAGCAATAAGTACATGGTATTCAAGGCTATACTAGTTATTGAATAAACTCGATTTTCAGTGTGGTGGAGTTGATTTTATTCTCTATGTCAAAAAATATAGTACTCAATGGATGATGGTTATGGTATATGTTGATGACCTAATATTTGGTGGATCAGATGAATCATAGTGCACTAAATTCATGAAATTCATGAAAAGTTAATTTTAAGTGTCAATGATTGGTGAGATGACATTTTTCCGTAGTTTATTGGTGACACAAGGAAATAATGGAACATTCATTTCTAAATATAATTTTTTCAAGTTGGTTTTGAGAATATTTGGAATGGATAATTCCAAGTATATGACAACTTAGGTGGCTACCAAGATGAAACTATCCAAGGATGATGAAGGCAATGCAGTTAATGTAATGGAATACAGAGAAATCATTACCAGTCTGTTGTAATTAGTAGAGACATGAACTGATATTTTTTTACACATTCCATGCAACATGGTATCAAATAAATACTAAGGAAATACACTTTCTTTAATTAAAAATAATACTTTGGTATATCAAGGGAACCATGGATTTTGGTTTACTATACAATGAAAAATCATAGTAAGAGTTATTGAGCTATACAGATACAAATTGGGACAGACCAACTGATGATAGAAAATCAACATCATGTGGTGCATTATATCTTGGAGGATTCTGTATTTCTTGGATAATAAAGAAAAAATATTTCATTTCATTGATCACCATAGAAGATAAATATATTGCGGCTACTCAAGTATTCATGCAGTTACTGTGGATGAAGAAATATCTTGATAATACGGGAGTTAAAGTGAAGTCTCTGATTAGAATCCATTGCGATAATTCAAGTGTTATAAATATTAGTAAAAAAATATTCCATCACTCAAGGACAACGAAAATTGAAATGAAATATAATTTTATCAAGGAAAATGTGTATAAAGGGCTTGTGAAATTGGATTATTTTCCTATATAACTTTAGGTTGCAGACATTATAATGAAGTCCTTACATAAATAATCTTTTGAATGGTATCGACTGGATTTGAGAGTTTAGTTGACTCCCCACACTTGAAAAAGTGTTAATGTGGGACCCAATATCCCTGAGGTTTGGGGTGTTTTTCCATAATGTATTGATCTATGTTATTTACCCTATTGCATACCACAATGAACTAACCTTCAGGTTCTTTGACAAAGGGGGAGAAATTGTGGATGTAAAAGTGGAGAAAACGTCTTAATCATGACAGGGGGAATCTGATAAGAGGAGTACTGAAGTATGGGGTTTTTAAATCTGAAAATTTTAAAAGTGATCAATAAAAGAATATATATTATGATATATGGAGTTCTTGATGAAATTAGATGAGTGGTTTTGTAATTAAGTGACTCATTATGAACTTTTTATGCTTATCTTGGAATGTCTCATGTGGGAATAGAGTATGTGTTGAGTAAATATTCGATCTCTATCTGAATCAAATGAAGAAAATAGTGGTATAATATAGAAGAAGCTTCAATAAGGTTTCAAAATGTGATGAGTTTTCAAAAATCCCAAAGGGGGAAATTGTTGGAAAATAATCCTTCAAGGTAACATTGTAGTATTTTTGGGTTGATTGTGTTTTTTGAAAAGGAAAATTTTAGTGGACAGTTGTGGAGATCCAAAGATATTATTGACTAGTAATTTTGATAAATATGTAGGAAAAAATAATGGATTTCCTGGAATTGGTATATAGAATTTCATTCGTAAGGTGATGTCCTTTCCCAGTGTTTGCCAAAGTTTTTGGGGTCCAAAATTTGGAGGTTAGATCAAGAATCATTAAATATGGATTTCCATGAAGGCCTTTTAAAAATAAGTAAAAGGTATTATTTTTTTAAAATATTGGGTTTCAAAAAGGTCATTTTATGATGGTGTGGATCATCACTAAAGATCATCGTGAAATTGAGAACTTTTGATGGTAATCTCTTCAACTACAAGAATATTCATGAAGAGAAAATTTCTCTGGTTGTTCACAATGATAGGGAGAATCATGATTTAAGTGGAAGAGAATCATGGAATGTTCATGATTTTTATGGAATATTCTATAATCAATGGAAAAATATATTAATAGGCCTTTACACACTTCATAAAATTAATGAGACTTAACCAATATTCTAAGGCTCTAGATTCATGAAGGTGATTCGTGAAGTGTGTTCTTATGAGAGAGTTTTCAAAGAAAGGGAGTTAATTAAGGATATTAAAGCTAACTAAAAATTATAATCCTTGAGAAATTAATGGAATTTGTGAAGTCTAAGTGATATTTATGAAAATTTTATGCTTCGATAAGACTAAGTGAGCTTTGAGAAATGTGTTTTATTTGCAAAGGATGGTTGAGCTTCATTAAAGAGTTGATCTTCATGAAAGAAGTGAGCTTCATGAAGGTAGTGAGAATCATGAAAGTATTGAAAAGGGATTTACCTATAAATCTATGGTAAAGTGGTATTCATCAGTTTAATAAAATTAGTACTTCAATAGAGAATCTATCTACAACTAAGGATGTATTCATTATTGATAATGAAGGGACCTATATTTCAATAAAATGAGTGTGAATCCTTTCTATATTAGTAAAAAAGGAAGTGTAAGAAGGTGATAAATTCTACCAGTAGTGAGCTATAGAAATAGACTCAGGGAGTGACCCTTGGAAAGTAGTGAGTTTTTCCTAAGATTTGTAAAGGTAGTGAGACATGGTATAGAAGTTATCAAGCCCAAACATTATATTTTGGAAGTGAGCCTTAATGTATTTTTAAAATAATCACATTTTTATTATATACTCCTTAGACGTATCCCATTGAGGGTGAACCAAGTAAAATCATTTTGAATCATGCATGATTTCATTTCTATTCATACATTTCAATGAGAAAGAGAGAGGAGGGTGTTTTTTAACAATGGAACAAGATCTGAAGGGGAAGTTGTGTTAATATGTCATTCCCTAATTCATACCCTCCCCCCCCCCCCTCATGGTATTTAACCTAGTTGGGATAATAGTATTAGACACCCCTTGGTTGGTATACCTGGGATCCTGATTCCATTAGATACCTTGGATGATTCTTCCATGGGTCTTGATAATTATAGTGGATTCCTAGTACGATATTTCTCCTTGGTTATGGATTTTTTATGATGTCTTGGGCCTTTCTACCCCATGGATCTATCTTTCTTGGGATCATAGTAGACATGGTCCATTGAAATTCTCCACAGACCTCACCCAAGTCTTACTGAGTTTCCATCGAGATTCTCTTGCGACTCAATGAGGATTCCATGGTCTTATATACCTTGGATCCAACCCTGATAGGTCTGATATACTTGATTACATGGCACGGACATTTTGAATGAATTTTTCATAAGTAAATTTCATGATAATTTTTATATAATAGATTATATGGAATTCCCATGGATGTGGGTTACACATGGTTATATGGTGATACCATTGTGGTTTTTGGAATTTTTTACCACTACCCTTGTTATGAGATCCTGATCATTATTTTGAAGGGACCTTTTTGGCCTAATAGTATCACTCTACAATTATTACTTTTTACATGGGTGTTTTACTTATATTTCTTTCATATTGGTATATATTTCACATTGTTTTAGCTTGTATTTCACAACGTGGATTTGTTATAGACACCATTGGTGGTGGCCTACTGAGTGTAATATCACACCCTATTCACATCACCATTGTGTACCCAGATAGACTGTATGGATACAGGTAGGGACTAGGGAAAGTGTCCACAGTATGATTCTTTATTTGTTCTATGGTAAGGATAAGGGGAGCACGAGACCAAGTTGAGGCTCATGATGCTATCAGGGATAGTTCTTTTTGGTATTTTGATACATATATTGTATTGGTTCATGTATACCTATTTTGGATGATTTACAGAGACATGACATGCCACATCACTTTGCGTATGATATTATATTTTTCTTGTCTATATATTCATGTCTTGGAAGTTTATATTATGTCTAGTTGATTTACTACTTATATTAAATATTGTTATTATTATGCTATGTTAAAATCTGTAATGAGGTAATAGTCTTCCCACAGCCACACCTTAGGCCCTTTATACTAGTTATAAGCCTTTGACATTTGGGGAGATGTTCTTGAGGCTTTGTGACCCATTGATTCAGGTAACCAGATAGTGGAATCTGGGTCGATACGTTACAAAGTGGTATCATCTCAGCATTATTTTCTAGTTCATTTACTATTTTGAGACAATATATAGATACTAAGAAGGTATTGGAATTTGGTAATGAGTTGGTTCTAGGAGTATCTAGTCCATGTATAGAGAAAATATAAATTTTCATGGATGAAAATTATTGTTTCCTGGATTTTTCTAATTATAGTTGATTTGATTCCACCATTGGGTGGAACAGTTATTGTTTGATGTTATTATAATTCTAGATTTTACTATTTCACAATGAGATGAGGGTATGAATTTCATGAATCCTTTTAGTCACTTTGCAAGATTTACATGTCATTCCATACAAGGTGCATTCCATGACTACATGACTTTGTGATATGGGACTTGTGTGATATACCTTCTATTTGATAAATTATTTTTAAGGAGATTGAGAAACATGGTTGGTACTTAGAGTGAATGTCATAACATAAGTAGTTTTTTTATATTTAGGCTATAGCATACATCCTAATAATTCAATTGTGGCACATTGATTCATGGAAAATTGGTCTCATGGACTGTAATATGTTATGGTATGGATTAATTAGATGCTCTATTTTGGTTCATGAGTTGTATGGGCCCTTATGAATCAAAAGTGGTGAATAATTTGGTTCAATCATTTAAAGAAAAATGTGAAATTAATATGAATTAAAATGAAGTTGAACTTGTGAAATTGAGAACTTGACCTTGACCTGACTTTTGAGTGGGTAGTAGGAAGTGTCTCTAGTGATGTTGTGACTATTACTTTTTACCTAGTCTAAAATTTAGGAGGAGGTAGAGGGGTAAAAAATATTTATAAAAAGGTTTTGACATATACTACATTATTAGATATAATATTTAATTTATCGATATTTTCTGAGGCATACATTTGGAATTGCAGAGACATGCCACAATGATAACCTCTAATCATATGCTAGGAGGGTTGTAACGACCATGCTCAGGAGGCAGTGGGCCATATGATGCTAATGGATCCTCCTATAGTTTCAATTAAGGCACAAAAATTTTTATTGGACATAGGTACTAAGGAAAAATTTCACAAAGGGTTTTTATGATATATGCATACTTTTTAGGGAGCATTGTAGTATGAATCATCTATGACTGAGCTGAAGTGTGTGTTCCAAAAGTAGCATCCACCCATGTTTTTAGAGGATGGGGTTCTAGAGGATATTTAAAAATGTATAGAGACTACTTATTAAAAATTCAATCATCTAGATACACCTCCTAAGAGAACATTGAAGCTCATGAAATACATGATTCGAGGATAATCCAAGATCTACTGTGATGTTTTAAACCAGGATGATAAGTAGTGAGATGTGGTTTGGGGTTATTTCCAAAATAGATTTTATGAATAATTTTTTTGAGAAACTGATAGATATAAGGGACAGTGAGTTCATGCATCTAGAGTATGGAAAAATGACAGTTATGGAGTATTCAAAATTCTTTATAGAGAAAAACATCAGGTAAGATGTGGGTGCAGAGTAGATCAATGTAGTCTCTTGGCCTAGTGGTTTAGCTTACAGTGGTAGGAATTGACCTTTTGAGTCTTCCTATGAGGTAAGTATCATCTAGGATGTTAGTGTCAGTGGTGATGTTTTCTATCATCAGTGTGGTATATGATAACATGTGAGGAATCAATGTGATAGAGACCCAGATGAGTATTGATATTTTTGAATGATGGGATATGTATAAATTTTTTGAAGGACCTTCCCTCCTAAGGTTAGTGGAAGGGGATCCACTCTGACACAAGGTTCAAGAGAGGGTCCCATAGATCCACTTAAGGATGGGATCTAGAGCAGTACAATTCAGTCAGGCCGAGGTGGTGGTCATGGCTGAGGAATCCAAGCACCAGATTCCCTAGAAATAAGAGTAGGCCTACTTCTGGTAGTGATGTTCTATCATGAGGACATGGTTTAGGATATATATATATTATTTACAGCATACCCCTAAGGAGAATAACATCAGGCCATCTATAGTGAGAGGTATGATCTTAGTAGCATATACTCTCATATCTACTCTTTTTTATAAAGCTGCATCGCGTAGTTTCAAATCTTTAACAATGGTGGAGATCATTTGGATCATGATTCATTTTTATGAGGGTGTTATGACACTTGAAACTCTTTTGAGGTTTATAAAGAATGGTTTGTGCTAGTGTAGGGAGCTCCCCTTTGGGATTGGTGGGTGTGACTTCATATGGTATCATTTTTTTCTCAAGATGATAGGGTTTTATGTCATACTTAGGATGAACTAAAGAGTTACTTATTGAGCCTACATTGATTTCTATATTAGGAGGGAGAAATTCACATCACCAGAGGGTATAGTTTTTATTTAAAAAGGTGAGTGGGATGTCTAGGCTAGAAGAGCTAGTCCTAAGCATCGTGGCCTAGGAGGCATGACCTCCTAGATTGCTAGTTTATATCTAGATGATCAAGGATCGTGTTAGGAAAATTTTACTCTAATGGTTGATCATTTTAGGGATGTTTTCATAGAAGAATTTTATAGTTAACACTTAAGAGATAGGTTGATTTCTTTATCAATCTAGTTCCAGGAGATAAAATGGTATCCATTCCTCCTTATAGGATGGATATTATGGAGTTGTAGGAGCTCAAGAGACAGCTAGAGGACTTAGAGAAAAATGGGTTTATATGGCCTATTAATTATCTATAGGGTTCTCTTAGCCTTTTTGTGAAAAAGGCATATCGTCCCCTTAGGCTATTTGTATATTATTGCAAATTGAACCAGCTGACGGTTAAGAACTTGTATGACTTACAATGGATAGATGACCTTTTTGATCGGCTTTGAGGAGATTAGGTGTTCTAAAAATGGATATGAGATTTGGATATCATCATGTGCATGTTTTACCTATATACATACCTTGTACATCTTTTTTTTCAGTTGTGGTCTTTAAGATTATCCAGTTATGTCGTTTAGTATTATGAACACACTAGTAGTTTTCATGGTAATGATTAACTATGTTTTCCATCCTTATTTTGTTTTTTTTTGTGGTATTTGTGGATGATATCTTGGTGTATTCTAAAAAACAAAAAGACCATGATAAAAATCTTAATATTGTTTTGGATACACTAGGAGAGTGTCATTTATATTCTAATATCACAAAGTGTCACTTATAGATGGATAAGATTCACTTACTGAGTCATATTATCTCAAATACAGGAGTATCTATAGACCCAGAGAACATGAGAGATGTATTTTCCTATAAGTATCCTAAGAACATCTATGATATATGGAGTTTCTTGGGGATAGATGGATATTGCAGACATTTAATGATGGACTTATCATGCTTTGCATCACACCTAACGGGCTTGACTTAGAAAGGTGTGAGGTTTTTATAGATGTATACCTATGAGATGGAATTTCAGGAGATAAAGGGGAGACATTCCTCATCATCGGTCCTGATTTTTTCAGAGCTAGGAAAGAGATACATTGTTTATTGTGACGCATTAAGTACCATGTTTTCAATAGTTCTTATGAGGGGTAATTCAGACTTAGTGTATGGGTCTCATTAGTTGAGTATATATGATAAGAATTACCCAATTCATGATTTTGAGTTAGTTGTGGTTTCTCATGATTTTCATTATTAAGGAAATTATTTTCTAGGAGATCATTTTGTGGTGTATACGAACCAAAAAATCATCATGTATATATTTATATAGTGTTATCTGAATTTGAGGTGGTGAAGGTGGTTTGAATACCTACAGTATTTTGAATTTGTGCTTGACTATATACCTAGAAAGGAAAATGTTGTTGATGATGCACTGAGCAGGAGGACTCGGATACAGGCTATTCAAGAGGCCAGTAACTAGTGTAAGCTTATAGCCTTGTTTTTTGAGATTCACTTAGAGGTGAAGGATGGTCATGGGATGAATTTTCATTCACACTTAACTATGACCTAGACCCTTCTGGATAGAGTGAGGATAAGAAAGTTATTAGATTATATGGGCATATTTCTATAAAAGAGTGTTGTGGGTGAGGGACTGCCTCTTTTTTGGACTATGGATGAGGATAAGATCCTTCATATTCAGGGTTGTGTATGTGTTTCATCATACATACATAGGGAGATGATACTGGAGTTTCATGTCTCGGTTTGGGAGGTACATCCCAGTGTTATTAAGATGTATCGTGATTTACATTGCTAGTATTGCTGGTGGGGGATGAAATTTGAGGTATCTAGCTTTGTTATGATGTGTTTTACCTATCCACAAGTGAAGGTGGAATATCAATGACCAGCTAGTATTTTACATTATTTACCCTTTCTTGAGTGGAAATGGGAAGATGTCACGATTTATTTCATGACATCTTTACCAAGGTTGCCTTAATGTAGTGAAGTTGTGTGGGTTATTGTAGAGACCCTAATCTTGACATACATAGACATTACATTACTTTTTTGGAATACTTAGTACATTACAAAAACACACACACAAGGACCGTAATAGTTTAGTGTCTTTGGAAACTCAGAATATAATCTTCTAATCACGGTGAAAGATCTTCAACATCTCCCATAAAGATCTTCCCTTTTTATCATACCTAAAACCTTTCTTTATATCCTGGGGAAAATAAAACATAAAAGGGTGAGCTCAAATGCTCATTAAGGGTAAACAAAAGAAATATCAATCACATCATATTCATAAGAACATAACAATTTGTAAATCTTACCCTGCAAAAGAGATAATAATTTCATAACATGGGATAAATCATGGTAGTGAAATGTAATCACAATAATCATAAATTAAAACATGAAGCTTTGTGGCATACACAGATAATCATAGAGAATCATTTCTTATTAGTCAAGACTCATTTCCAAGACTATCTTAGTGGACAAAGTCTATTTCTGAACCGAGTTCACTCCTCGTTTCAGTCCTGTTTCACGGAACCAGTTTAACCTGCCATTCCAGCCATGTCTATCTCATGAGATATAAAATCTTTACCCAATGCATTGGAGGGATATATAGGTCCCACCCATCTCATAATGATACCATTCTTTTGTGTGCCACAAAATCATAAACCATACATCATAGCATAACCCATGTAATAAAAATGTGATTCTTAAACATCGTGACATCATAAAACAATTCATATAATATAAAGGAATTCATAAAAATAATTCCATCACAACATAATAAAATCAATGTAATAATAGTGATAGAAACAGAACCCTTTATTATCTTAAATGTAAAATAATTTTGATAAAACACTTGAACTCCATTCTTGAGAAAAATATCCTTTCTACTTCAAAACACTTTTCCTTTCTTAACATGTCATACAATTATAAACTAAAAAATTTGATTAAAAATAAACTTGAAAACTTGTGAAGGAACCTTCTTGGAAATAATTTTTTAAAAATCCATTCATGTCATATAAGTTAAAAAAACATTCTTCTCCTACTTTTTTCGGAAAAGTCAAAAAGTACCTCGTACAAAAAATGACAAAAGATTCCTTTCATATCTTTTACTAAAAACTCACCGAAGGGTAAAATTGGATTTAAACAATTTTAGGTGGATGGAAATGATATTACATATTGAGGAAACATTGATGTGGATGATAAAATATTCCCCAGTAAATTCCGAAGTATAAACAATCTCGGATAAAGATTGAGATTGCGATATTTTCCCTTACCTTAGGTCTGATTTGCTTCGTAAGTGTCCGAACCTACTGTATAATGATTTAAATAATGTCATTGACTTATTCCAGAATCATACTCATTGTTATGATTTCATATATGGTCATATTCTTAGCTTCTTATTAGTAATATTTCATTGTTACTTGTTATTCGGGTGTTTATTGCTTTGTGTTCTTATGCGTGTTTTGTCGAATAAATTATTATTCTTATTTTAGGTTATAGATACCTCATTTCCATAATAGTATTAGTGTAAAATATATCATATTAATTCACTAAATTCATTTATGTAATAATTATGTAATGAAAATCATGTAGAACGAGTCGCATCACATCATGGATACGGTATTCCATACGTACGCACGAGTGATGATATCGTTCCCATGATCGTGGAATTGTATTGGAGTGTATGTATACTATTTCAGAATCAATATCACTTTACAATAATCATATATATTCATTCTTTACACCATTATACCCATCCAAGTAAGGTGGTGGTGGAAAATAGATTACACCACGGCGTGGAGACGGTATTCTGTACGTACGCACGCGCGGTGATTTCATTTTTCGTAGGATGGATAGATGGTGAAATAGCGTTTTTTCATACTTATAATAAAATATCTGTATATGAGTGATACTGATTTTATTACTTCATAATGAAACAACTAAAGAAGAATAAGTGGAAGAATAAATAAAGTTGAAAGAATCGGTAACGGACATTACCTCTTCTTTGAAGCGCTTCTTTGAGACCTCCTTTTAGGGCACTAAAATTGGTCTTTAAAGAATACCAGGACCTCTAGGATGTCTCTAGGGATGTGGAGAGAAGCAACTGGCAGGGTTTGGCCGAGCATGAAGGCTCAAATTGGTGTGAGGAAGAGAGGGAGGAGGTGCCCTTTTATAAGAGAGGAGAGGGGCACCTTTGGAAAAACTAAAAATATTATTTTATTATAAAGACATATTCGGTTTTAAATAGCTCCAAATTTATTTATTTCGAATCTAAGGTGGTGATGGGTCGAAATACTATCATAAAATAGAATTTAGACAAGTTTAGGTTCCTATTTTAACCTTATCATTTAGATTTAACTTTAAGTTAAATAATTTTACTTTTACCGTGTCTTTTTGTGTTCTTGGACTATAAGGTTAATAAACTTACTATAACAAGCCAAAATAACCCCAAGTTGTTTATTATTAATATATATAACCTTATCTAAGTCATTTTGCCGAACCTTAGATTTTTAGGAATAAAATAACAATTACTAATATAATATTTGTTTTAAAACCTATTTTATGTCAATTTGGACACTATTTAGTAATTGATTTATGTGAAAATAATAACAGAATTATTAGTTATAAAAAAGTTAATTAAATCAATAATAACATGTCATATTAACCTAGAAAAGTAATGGAATTCATAAAAAGTCTCAAATTACATTTATTTGGGTATTTATAACATCGATTATGTCAATATTTCATTAATACGATAATTACTGCATCATCTTTGTGTCATAAATAAATTAAATTATTTAATGTCTAAAAATTACAAATAAAATACCATTATGTAGGAAATCTTTTTATATTTCTAATTAATATTTATAGTCGAATTTATCTTATGTATAAACCTATATTAAAAATGATTTAGTTATTAAACTTTGATTTTAACTATTTTAACCCTTTTTTAAATAAATTAATAATAAATGTCCTAATCTAATCCAAGTGGGCCTAAATGGTCATATTTTATTCCTAAGGTTGTTTTTAGTCGAATTACACTTATCCAATATAATTAGTACATGTTTTAGGGTAATAATAATGTCATTTTTACCCTTAATTACCCTATTTACTTTTAACCGTGGTAAAAAAAAGTAAAAAGTTACTATTCACCAAAAATTATTTTCATCTCATTGAACCACATTTTACTTACTGACATCAAATGTGTCTCTAGGATTTTTGAAATTCCATTCACAGAAGTGGTAAAATTAAGTTTTATGTAAATTTTCAAATTCTCCTAGGAGGTGGGTAAAAGATGGTCAAAAGTTCAATAAACTTTTTATATATCTAAAATTATTATAAAATAACTCCAATGAATTACATTGAACTTATATAGGTATTGTGTATCAATTTTGACCTATAATAAATTTAAATAAAATAAATAATTATTTAAATAAAAATTCGGTTTTTAAATAGTAACCCAGTGTTTTCACTCTTCATCAAAAATTGATAGTTTTCAGAAAAATAACAAAATTTCACCCTAGGCTAATTTTGATATTCCGAATCCAAAAATGTAGTCCATTTTCAAAAATAAAATTTATAAAATTTCAAAAATTAGGTATTACTATTCATAACGGCTAGTTTTAATAACATATCGTTGTTTAGTGAAACTCAGTATTGCGTACAACACACGCTATCGTAGAAGTTCGTGCTTGCGTGTAATGCAAGAAAAGTCAGGGATGCGTGTTGTGCAAGCTCCTTTTGGTGTAGTGTACAACATAAGACATTAATTAAATTAAAAAGAATATTTTTCGTAAAATCTTGGGGTGTTACATTCTACCCCCCTTAAAATGAATTTCGCCCTCGAAATTCGTCGGGGTTATAAATGGTTTACTACTCAAAAGTTTCTTTAATAGAAACCCACATCGTAAAAAGGAATACCAAAACTTGGCTTTCTAAACTAAAGTATGAAATGTAACGGTTACCCAAATTAACTAATCACCGGGTTTCCACATAGGAGAACATAGGTGAAAATATGGATATGGAAGAGAAATCTAACTGTCATGTTCTGATGGAGAGTGGTAGAGAACATGGCTATGAAAAATCCAATAATCACAAAGCCATAAATTTGTGATGATCTAGGGTATCATATTATTCATCAGATATAAGGGCACTAGGACAACATTTTTGGTTTTCAAGATCATTTCCCTAAAGTTTAAGAATTTGAATTAGAATAAATACTTACTTTATTTTGGTACAATCTCACTGTTGTTCGTGATTTGAACAATTTCCACTTCATCTCTTAAATAAATGAAGTTGAATTTGTTATTCGTGAAGTGTTAACAGATCATGTGATAGAATTATGGGTCATTCCATCTGTTTCAAACAAAAGGTTAGCAAAAGTTATCAAATATACATAAGTCCATCTATGGTGAGGTTAATCGTATACGATTCCAAAAATGAATGTATACTTCATATATCATACTGCGTAATAAAATAAAACTAGTTTCTACTAATCAGGGACTTCCTGTAGGCCATTTGTAGGCGATAAAGGCCAGTCTCACTTCGGTTGTGGGTTCGATTCCCACAGCTATGTCCGACGCGATGGGCTATCGCCCGTCCTGCAGGTGGTTCTTTTTCTAAAACTATATTACTATAACATCCCATCGGAAAAATTTCTATCCCTAAACAATACTAACTTATGCCCAACATAATCCATTCCAATCTTTAGGCTTATCTAAAATACTTCGGTCCAAGCTCATAGTATAAAGAAAATGATTACTTGAAATGTCACATAACAATCACGTGAATGCCATCATTTATCCCCCATATATCATAAGATATATCTTGTTGGTAAAATTACAAACATGTGAATACCTTAATCATGTATTCTCTTAACGAATGAATACCCATTGAACCTTAGTGAAAACATGAATGCAGTTAAAAGTTAACACTTTCCACAAACCAAAATCCTCAAAATTATTTATACTAAAACCATGATATCACTTAGTCCTTATATCAATCATGAGATCATGAATACAATCAAACATCTCATTATCTTCTTATCCCTTTATTATGCGCATATCATCTGCTTACCAAAAATATCTCAATCACTTTCCATGGTTACCAGTACCATAAAATTATTGAAAACCACAATAGACCAATACATAAATATTCCAATATTCCACGATACTATATAAAACATTATTTTGGAATCCCATTACATAAACACTTAATCATTCCACCACATCATTGTCATATCCAACATCGCCAATAGTGATCGCATGTGACTTCCCTTTTTCCATTTCCTTAAGTGGTTGCTCATGTCGATCATCATTAACCCATGGATTAGGGCATTGATTAGCATAATGCCCTATTTCATTGAACCTGATGCATTGAAGTGTTGTTGGTGCATTCTCTACAGTCTTTTCTTTATTCACACCATTAGCAACCCTTTTTCCATTACTTCGACACTCAGCTGCTCGATGACCTTCTTTTCTACACTTAAAACATTTTCTAGTCCCTTTAAGACAGTCTCCACCATGATTCTTTCCACACTTTGAGCATAAGGAAACATTCATCTTCTTTTCACCATTATTCTGAGATTTCTCATTGAACTCCATATTTTGTTTCTTGTCAAAACCATGAGATGGATATGTAACACCAACTTCCATTTCTACCTTAATAGCACAGCGCAAAATTTCTTCATAGCTACTGAAGTCGCTTATAGCTAATGCCCTTCGAAGATTTGGTTTTAAGACACTGAAGAATCAATAAACTTTACTTTCAGGTTGGATGATAAAGCCAGATGCATACCTTGAAATCCTTGTAAAATTCGCTTCGTATATACCAACAGATTCATCATCCTTTTGCTTTAGTTCAAGAAACTCCTTCTCCATCTTTGTTCGAAGAATACGAGGGAAGTACTTATTGAAAAATAAGTTCTTGAACTCGTCCCATTCCATGGACTCAATTTCATCTATTGGCCTCATATTCTTGATAAGATTCCACCATTGATCAGCTTCACATTCCAAACGATATACTGCTAAGATGACTTTATCATGTTCAGAACATTGAAGAACTGAAAATATCATTTCAGTGGTACTGATCCATTGTTCTGCAACAAGTGGATTAGAAGACCCACTGAAAGAAGGTGGACGTTGCCTCATGAAGGACTCAATAGAATATTGTTCCCTTCTCTGCTCATTTGGAAGTCCATAATGATTCATAACTTGTGTAAGTATAGCAATAAGATTTTTCACTCTATCTCTCATAACATTTGTTTGTTTAGTAGGACAATAATTGCATTGTCCATTACATTGATCAACATGGTTCCTTCGGGTTCCAGCCATCGTCTAAAACCCAAAAAGAATAGTGTGAGAGGCAAAAATCATGCTAGGGAAAACAATATAATAAAGGGGGAGTACCTTCAATATCTAACATCTTAGGTTACCGTAATTATTGTACTATAACCTATACTTATACTTAACCTTAGGGACATCCCTATACATACCTTAGAAATATCTATAGGGATCTCACTAAAGTTCTCACATCAATGTGTCCAAAGGTTGACTAAACATTTCCTCTGATACCAACTGTAGAGACCCTAAGATTGACATACATGGACATTACATTACTTTTGCAGAATAATTAGTACATTACAAAAACACACACACAAGGACCGTAATAGTTTAGTGTCTCTGGAAACTCGGAATATAATCTTCTAATTGTGGTGAAAGATGTTCAACATCTCCCGTAAAGATCTTCCCTTTTTTTTCTTACCTAAAACCTTTCTTGATATCTTGGGGAAAAGAAAACATAAAATTGTGAGCTCAAATGCTCAGTAAGGGTAAACAAAAAAAATATCAATCACATCATATTCATAAGAACATAACAATTTGAGAATCTTACCCTGCAAAAGAGATCATAATTTCATAACATGGGATAAATCATGGTAGTGAAATGTAATCACAATAATCATAACTTAAACCATGAAGCTTTGTGGCATACACACGTAATCATAGAGAATCATTTCTTATTAGTCAAGACTCATTGCCACGACTATCTTAGTGGACAAAGTCCATTTCTGAACCGAGTTCACTCCTCGTTTTAGTCCTGTTTCACTGAACCGGTTTAACCTTCCGTTCCAGCCATGTCTATCTCATGAGATATAAAATCTTTACCCAATGAATTGTATGGATATATAGGTCCCACCCATCACATAATGATACCATTATTATGTGTGCCACAAAATCATAAACCATACATCATAGCATAACCCATGTAATAAAAATGGGATTCTTAAACATCGTGACATCATAAAACAATTCATATAAGATAAAATAATTCATAAAAATAATTCCATCACAACATAATAAAATCAATGTAATAATAGGGATAGAAACAGAACCCTTTATTATCTTAGATGGAAAATAATTTTGATAAAACACTTGAACTCCATTCTTGTGGAAAATATCCTTTCTACTTTAAAAACACTTTTCCTTTCTTAACATGTCATACAATTCTAAACTAAAAGAAGTTGATTAAAAATAAACATGAAAACTTGTTAAGGAATCTTCTTGGAAATAATGTTTTAAAAATCCATTCATCCCGTATAAGTTAAAAAAACATTCTTCTCGTACTTTTTTCGGAAAAGTCAAAAAGCACCTCGTACGAAAAATGACAAAAGATTCCTTTCATATCTTTTACTAAAAACTCACAGAAGGGTAAAATTGGATTTAAACAATTGTAGGTGGATGGAAATAATATTATATATTGAGGAAACATGGATGTGGATGATAAAATATTCCCCAGTAAATTCCGAAGTATAAACAATCTCGGATAAAGATTGAGATTGCAATATTTTCCCTTACCTTAGGTACAATTTGCTTCGTAAGTGTCCGAACCTCCTGTATAATGATTTAAATAATTTCATTTACTTATTCCAGAATCATACACATTGTTATGATATCATATATGGTCATATTATTAGCTTCTTATTAGTAATATTTCATTGTTACTTGTTATTCGGGTGTTTATTGCTTTGTGTTCTTATGCGTGTTTTGTCGAATAAATTCTTATTCTTGTTTTAGGTTATAGATACCTCATTTCCAGAATGGTATTAGTTTAAAATATATCATATTCATTCACTCAATTCATTTATGTAATAATTATGTAATGAAAATCATGTAGAACGAGTCACATCACATCGTGGAGACGGTATTCCGTACGTACGCACGAGCGATGATATCGTTCACATGATCGTGGAATTGTATTGGAGTGTATGTATACTACTTCAGAATCAATATCACTTTAAATTAATCATATATATTCATTATTTACACCATTATACCCATCCAAGTAAGGTGGTTGTGGAAAATAGATTACACCGCGGTGTGGAGACGGTATTCCGTACATACGCACACGCGGTGATTTTGTTTTCCATAGGATGGATAGATGGTGAAATATGGTTGTTTCATACTTATAATAACATATAATTATATGAGTGATACTGATGTTATTACTTCATAATGAATCAACTAAAGAAGAATAAGTGGTAGAAGAAATAAAGTTGAAAGAATTGGTAACGGACATTACCTCTTCTTTGAAGCGCTTCTTTGAGACCTCCCTTTAGGGAACTAAAATTGGTCTTTGAAGAATACCAGGACCTCTAGGATGTCTATAGGGATGTGGAAAGAAGAAATTGGCAGGGGTTTCCATGCTTGAAGTCTCAAAGTGGTGTGAGGAAGAGAGGGAGGAGGAGCCCTTTTATAAGGGAGGAGAGGGGCACCTTTGGAAAAACTAAAAATATTATTTTATTATAAAGCCATATTCGGTTTTAAATAGCTCCAAATTGATTTATTTCGAAGATAAGGTGGGTATTTGTCGAAATCCTCTCATCCAATAGAATTTAGACAAATTTAGGTTCCTATTTTAACCTTATCATTTAGATTTAACTTTAAGTTAAATAATTTTACTTTTACCGTGTCTTTTTGTGTTCTTACACTATAAGGTTAATAAACTTACTATAACAAGCCAAAAGAACCCCAATTTGTTTATTATTAATATATATAACCTTATCTAAGTCATTTGTCCGAACATTATATTTTTAGGAATAAAATAACAATTAATAATATAATATTTGTTTTAAAAACTATTTTATGTCAATTTTGACACTATTTAGTAATTGATTTTTGTGAAACTAATAACAGAATGATTAGTTCAAAAAAAAGTTAATTAAATCAATAATAACATGTCATATTAATCTATAAAATTAATTTAATTCATAAAAAGTCTCAAATTAAATTTATTGGGGTATTTATAACATCGATTATGTTAATATTTCATTAATAAGATAATTACTGCATCATCTTTGTGTCATAAATAAATTAAATTATTTAATGTCTAAAAATTACAAATAAAATACCATTATTTAGGAAAGATTTTTATATTTCTAATGAATATTTATAGTCGAATTTATATTATGTATAATCCTATATTAAAAATAATTTAATTATTAAACTTTGATTTTACCTATTTTAACCCTTCTTTAAATAAATTAATAATAAATGTCCTAATCTAATCCAAGTGGGCCTAAATGGTTATATTTTATTCCTAAGGTTGTTTTTGGTCGAATTACACTTATCAAATAGAATTATGACATTTTTTAGGGTAATAATAATATCATTTGTACCCTTAATTACCCTATTTACTTTTAACCGTGGTAAAAAAAAGTAAAAAGTTACTATTCATAAAAAATTATTTTCATCTCATTCAACCACATTTTACTTACTGACATCAACTGTGTCTCTAGGATTTTTGAAATTCCATTCACAAAAGTGGTAAAATTATGTTTTATGTAAATTTGCAAATTCTCCTAGGAGGTGGGTAAAAGACGGTCAAAAGTTCAATAAAATTTTTATATATCTAAAATTATTATAAAATTACTCCAATGAATTACATTGAACTTATATAGGTATTATGTATCAATTTTGACCTAAAATAAATTTAAATAAAATAAATAATTATTTAAATAAAAAGTCGGTTTTAAAATAGTAACCTAGTGTTTTCACTATTCATCAAAAATTG
This sequence comes from Viscum album, assembly GCA_963277665.1. NCBI lineage: Eukaryota > Viridiplantae > Streptophyta > Magnoliopsida > Santalales > Viscaceae > Viscum > Viscum album. The sequence continues at coordinate 271,149,376 of OY728131.1, forward strand.
AAAGTTTTCAGAAAAATAACAAAATTTCACCCTATGCTAATTTCGATATTCCGAATCCAAAAATGAAGTCCATTTTCAATAATAAAATTTATAAAATTTCAAAAAGTGGGTATTACTATTCATAACGGCTAGTTTTAATAGCATATCGTTGTTTAGAGAAACTCAGTATTGCGTACAACACACGCTATCGTGGAAGGTCGCGCTTGCGTGTAATACAAGAAAAGTCAGGGATGCGTGTTGTGCAAGCTCCTTTTGGTGTAGAGTACAACACAAGAAATTAATGAAATTAAAAATAATATTTTTCGTAAAATCTTGGGGTGTTACAGTTATTGTTGATAGGTTCACTAAGGTTCCTCATTTCCTATCAATCAGGGAGGCCTTCTTAGTGGATGATCTTGGGAGTTTGTATATCTATGAGATAGTAACACTTCATGTGTTCCTTTGGATTATGGTATAATTTAAGGATTCCTTGTTTATGCCTCATTTTGGCAGAATCTATATAGGGAATTGGGTACACAGGTGCTTCTAAGCATGATATACCACCTTCATACTAATGTCTTGTTAGAACATAGGATTCAGGTGCTTGAGAAAATGATTTGAGCATGTGTCTTAGATTATAGGGGCTCTTAGGATAGGCATATTCTGCCAGTTGGGTTCACCAATAATAATTGTTATCTGGAGACTATACAGATGGTACCCTTTGTGGATTTTAATGGTAGGCCATACTGATTTCCCCTATTCTAGTTAGTGGCAAGTGGGGAAGCTTTTCTAGAATCATGTCTCATGCATGAGACTTTTGAGTAGGTCTAGTTGATTAGAAAGAGGGTGGCTACTACACAGTCTCAAAAATATCTTATGCTTATCACCATCAAAAACCTCTAGAGTTTGAGTTCATTGATCGGGTATTTTTTATGTGTCTCATTGAGGCTAGAAAATAGACAGATTATGAGACTGGGTAAGCTTCCACCATGATTTGTCGAGTCGTTTGATATTATGAAGAGAGTTTGGGTAATCACCTATCAGTTATAATTACCTCATAGGTACCAGTCCGTGCATGATGTATTCCATGTATATAATCTTTTCTACTGTGATTTAGACACATATCATGCTTTTCATCCTAGGGAGATTGAGTTACATATACTTGCGTCCTTTGAGTAGAATCCTATATGTATCATTGATAGGAGCACAAAAGTTCTCTAAGCTCTGTTAGTATCTCTAGTACATGTGTTATGGAAGCACAAAAATTTATAGGATTAGACTTGGGAGCATGAGGTCGATGTATGTGCTTAGTGTCCAGATTTATTCTCAAGAGATTCTTGACAACCCTTGAAAGGGAAATTAAAGGGAGAATTGATTTAAGGGGGAAAGATTGTAAGATCCCAATTTTTCCTGTGAGGTATGTATCCTTTTTTCTGTTAAAATACTTTTTTATGACCTAATGTGAGCGCCCAATGATATCATGGGTGTATCGTGGGGTGTTCAGGGCTTGTTTAGAGCCTGGATCCAAACTTTTTGGGGAGAAAATGAAGGTTGCAAGGTTAGAAGAAACCATGTGGGGTGGTACAGGACTCAAGGCACATGGTTTAAGGAAACCATGTGAATGAGGATGCACTCCCATGAAAAGGGGATATTTATTTTTCACTAGTGGATGATAAATGGTTTTCACAATGTTTTCCAAACTGTGTGCATGAACTGTGAAAGGTTCCCCTTAACACAGTGAAGGACACACGGATGGCATATGGTTTGGAAAACCATGCGACCAAACCATATGGCCTATTATTTTTGAGGAAAAATGAAAAACAATTTTTTAAAATATATTATATATTAATCAAATTATTTTTTATTCATCTGTTGGAAGTGGATCACCCTAGGAAGCTTCTTTGAAGGCTCTTTGGTAGCTTTTGGTCCGGTTTCTCTATCCGAACTCGAAATCAAATGTCATCAATCTCATTGGATTCACACAAGTGAGTTATTAAATCCTATTGTATCATTATTTAATTTAGTTGGTATCAACTATTATATTTATGTGCAAGATAATATTCCATATTTTCTGGTTTTTCATTCGTTATTTGTTTTTCTATTGATCTAGACTAAATCAGAGCTCGATACTGTATGAGTGATCTACTAAGAATCTAAAATAGGTGGTCTATACCTTTTTCTCAAGGTTTGGTGTTTTATAAGATTAGTTTTTTTTGTGTCGGATGTTGTAATTTTTAGTGTATCCCCTTTAATTAATTTAATAATTGAATTGGATGAAATGGAACTTTTTTAGTTTTCCCCTGAGAACCTTTGAGTTTATTAGAGGTTGTGTCCCCAACCTAAGCCACCCATGGGGTGTGCCCTTTTTATTTTCCTTACTCTATAAAACCCATGGGGTTTGTGTGTGTGTGATTTCCTAATTAGAGGAAGCCCTTATAAATTGAATTGAACTAAATTGAATTGTTTAGGATATGGTTTTCCTCCCATTACATGTGTTTACATGATGTGTTTTGTTTAAATTGATTAAACGGTTAATACAGAATTTTAATATGAGTTGGATGAACTCATGGAATGTTATTCAATGTTAATTGGTGAACAAATGTGATGAATTAAATGGTAGTGGATTCCCTAGGTTGGAATACATTAGATCCTAGTTCTATTATATGCCTTGGATGATTCTTATGTGGATCTTGATAGAGGTAGTGGACACCTTGGATGTTATTGTGCCTTGGTTCTTGATTATGTAGGATGCCTTGGACCTTACTACCACTTGGATCTGGATTTATTAGGCTTTCATTGGACATGGTCTATTAACATGCACCATGAACCCCACCCAAGTCTTATCAAGTCTCTACCAAGAAGCTCCTAGGACTCGACATGGATGCTTTGGTCTTCTATACCTTGGAGCAAACCCCTGGGGTCTTCCATACTTTATTACATGGAAGGGTATTTATGGATGAATTGTTTATAAGGAAACTTCAGGATGATTATTATATACTAGATTATATGGCATGGTCGTGGTAATGGGTTAAACTTGGTTATATGGTGATTCTATTGTGATTTTTGGCATGTTTTACTACTTCCCTTATTATGGGAGCCTGATCATTATTTTGAAGGGAGCCTTTTTGGCTTGACAGAATCAATTTATAGTTTTTTATTTTTTCATGGGTGTTTCACTTGTATTGTTTTCATATCTGTATATACTTCACACTACTTAAGCTTGTATTGCACAACATCGGTTTGTTATAGACACTGTTGGTGGTGGCCTACTGAGTGTTATCTCACACCCTATTCAAGTCATTATTGGGTACCCAAACATACTATATGGATTTTTTTATGGACTAGGACTAGATCCCATAGTAAGATGCTTGAGTTGTGCTATGATTAAGATAAGGGTATAATGTGATCAATTTGAGGCTTGTGATGCTAGCTGGCATAGTTCTTTTTTGTATTTTTGGTATTTTGATACATGTATTGTACTGATGCATATATATCCTTATTTTAGATTTTTTATAGGGACACTAACTGACACACTACTTTGTATATGATATTACATTTGGCTTGGTTTATATATTCCTATCTTGGATGTTTATCTTTAATCTGGTTGATTTACTTATTCTGTTATTGACAGTTGTAATTATTCCCTTGTATTACACTCTGACATAAGGGAATATTCTTCCAAAAGACCTGACATAGGCCCTCACTTCTAGTTGGAAGCCTCTAGTGATTGGGTATATGTTCTTAAGTCCATGCTACACACTAGATCAGGGAACCATATAGTGGCATTTGGGTCAAGATGTTACAATATTATGTGTATTCTCATCTCCAAGAAGCTTTCAATGACAAAGTGAAGAAAGATATGAATGGGTGATTATTACTCAAGATATGTGTAAATATAAAATATGGATCATGAGTCATTCATATATCATTTTCTCTCATATACTCTAGTTTCATTTAAAATTAAAAAATGAACAGTATAGAGAAAAAACATTGTTACCTTCTAGGTAATGTTCTCTATGTAATAAGAAAATTAAACCAAGATTCATCTTTAGTTCTTATGGAAAAAAAGTTGAAATAAAACGAATAAATTCCATTGAAAAAAGTAACATCAAAGGCACTTTCACAACATCCTTCAATGAAAGAGGTATTAAATAGGAGGTTATTTTCATCACATATCATGAAATAAATCTATCAAATTTTAATTGAAATGAACTGAATTAAAGAAGTAAGTAACAATTTTTTATTTATGTATACTCATCAATTGTAAGTAATGTTTCAGTAATAATTATTATATATTAAATATATTATTTCAATCAAAAATATGTATTTGAATACAATTACCAAGTAAGTATAAAGACATTACTAGAAGTAAGGTGAATTCTCCAAGCAGCTGAGAAAGGGTGGTTACTAAGTTAGTGGTGAGAACTATGCAAATTATAATTTCCAAGTTTATAGATTCCAATTGAACATTTGGATTATTACAAAAAAACATTTATCTCACTTGTCCTATGGACATAAGGAGATGCTATTCTTGTTCAGTAATGAATGTTTTTTTGTGTTTAATACTCAACCAATAGTTTAGCAATGCTTAAATCTTTGTTAATACATGATGAATATAAAATGTAAAAATTATAGACCCATTTGTGGCAAGATAATACTGTTTCAAGAAAAACTAAGGAGTTAATTATATAATCAATATGGTTTTAGACTCTTCATTGGTAAATACCTTAGGTATTATCAACACTCTTATGCATTTAGTTTTGGACTAAGAAAGCTTTAGAAACTAAGATAAGCGACACAGCTTTTTAAACTAGTTAAACCAGAGAGTGTGATCTATTCCAAGGGTAAAATAGTGGTAATTATACTTAATAATATTCTTTTAAGTTTTTAAGTAACGTGGAAGTGAATTATGGTATATTCATAGTCAAAATATTTGAGATGCTTTGGGCTAGTATGCTGAAGATTACCTTGACCAAGCATTAATCGATCAATGTAATGTAGTGTGGAGTAGTTATTAAACACCAATTACCTAATCCAAATCATGAAAATTATGTTAATAAGGAGGATAAATGATGAGTATTACATCTTAACATTTATTAATAAAATATATCATAGTTAAATTCCTAAATGCACATTTTTTTATACACATCACAAAAATGATTTTTCAAAAAGGAGTATCAATGTTTGAGACTTATATCCATTTTAGAAACTTCCATTATTTTCAAAACATGATTCAAAAATAACGACATTATCACATAACCATATGTCAGCTATCATGACATATGGATATCATATGAGTTATAGTATGATGGAAATCCATTATGTCCTAAGAACATTATTTTTTAATGAAAATTGTTTGTTAAGGATATAAAAAACTTGAATTAAGATAAACATAATGTGTGTCTAAAGTAATTATCCTAAAAGTTTCTTAGGAAATTATATAAATGTATATAATCTAAAATATATATTCATATTATAGATTATATTTCTATAAAAGGGTGTACATATCTCTTTGAGATCACGGGAGATAGATTGACGTGGGTTTAGTCAATGACAAATATGCACAAGATTTTGGAATTGGAACAAGTTCCAAAAGACCATGTGGAAAAGGAATTTTCTAGAGACACATACTGCATAGGAAGGATAACCCATAATGATGGTTTTATGTTCATTGCTTATGGTGATACATTATTCATTGTGAATAATAATTCTTACATTTAAGAAGTATATGAAAATTGGATAAATTTTAAAATATCAATTGAAATTAAATAATTGATTCCATGTATTAGAGTACATGAGCTTATTATTATGAATATTTTAGTGGGTATTCATGTGAGACTATACATGGATGGAGTGAGCATGGAACCAATAAGGCTTGATTGGTAATAACAAGTTGTTATTCCCAAATACATTGGAATTTTACTTGTCATGTATAATTTTTATGATCATTTTATTGATCATTGGATGTCATGGCCATTAATCATGGAAGGTGTCTGTATAATGTATCTATAAATGGATGGTGATATCAAAGTATACTAATAAGGTGTTAAAGTCACTTAAATATTGTTCAGGATTTAAGTAAGCAACAAGATAATAGAATATTCATTTCGAATGATTATTTTTTATGTGTCTACTGGTGGTTATTATAGGCACTATTCTTTTATAAGTGAAATATGTTTGGTAACATATGGAAAACAACTATTGGTCTTATAGTTATTTAAGACTAGAATAAATGTATCTATCTAGATATTGACTTAAGTAACCACCTAAGTTCTAGGGACCAATATCTATTGAGGTAGATCTAGAAATTTCTTAGACCTAGTCAATTGAATATATACTAACAAGGTATTGAATAATAAAATTTGGAACAATTAGTGAGATAATTGTTTCCAGAGTCACATGTCATAAATCTTTCCAAGAAGACATGCTTAGGAATAGGAGTGGTGAGTTGAATTCCATATGATTCCATGATGGATCAATCACATATGCCTTGATATGTACAAGATATGATATTTCAAACATGTACTTTATGGTAGGAAAGTATCAATTATATACAAGAGAACTAAAAGGGAAGTTGTTAGAAATATCTGATTGCACTAAAGCAAGTACAGAGGATATATACCTAGTATGAGGATAAGAAGTGATTCTAGTTACCTGAGGATACAAACTATTCTTCCTATAAGGTTAATATGATCAAATATTATGGTTAGAATAAGGTAATGATAAAGAAAATCCCATTCAAGATAGTGATAGTAATGTCTAAAAATACAGAGTGTGTTTCATATTTTTGGGTAGCTAAGAAGTGGTTTTTAATACATAACGATTTTTCCAGTTCTTGGAATTACACCTAGTAAGTAAAGTATTATCATAATAAAAATTACGATAATTCTACTAACCAATATATCATGTTTGGATGGTAGAAAAAATTTATACACTCAGGGATTACATCTATTGAGGAGTCTACTCAAGGATATGTGGGAGAAAATAGCATAATATCCACATAATGGAGATATAGAAAACCTAGAAACTAAATCCATGACTCAGTAGAAATATGATCTTAATAATTTGAGAGCACGCAAGGATGATTAGCAAGTTATATCTAGTGAAAGTAGGAGTATTGTAATAGTGGTTTCTCAATACCCAACAATACAGAACTTTTCAATTACAATTTCTTGTATATGTTAGGACCAAAAGGGTCTTAGATACCCTAAGAGGGGGGTGAATCAAGTTGTGGAGATACTTTTCATAATTCTTCTTTCCCCACTTTATCTAGACCTCTTAATTATAAAGGGTAACTTATTTTATCTTAAGTGTTTATGTTGATATTATTCTTTAAATATTTATCTTATGATGATGCATAGAAAGTAAATCAGGTGAGAAATCACAATGAAACATAGATTATTACTTGTTTCACCCTCACTGGTCTACATCCAAGAAGCATAAAATGATAATGTGCTGATGTAACAAATACAATAAGGCTCAGTACCAAAATTTGGCTATGTATAGATCACTTATATACCCAAAATCACTACATTTATAATGTTTTGGTATAACTCGCTGCTTCCCAAGGGCCACTCCCTAAATCTTTCTACTATGGCTCATTTCTAGGGGAAAGGATCACCTTATTCCTCTTCCTTTTCTCACAACTCTAAAAAGGATTCACACAAATTTTAAGGACATATATGTCCCTTCATTATAAATAATGAATGCATTCTAATTTATAAGTAGATTATCTATTGAGGTCTCAATTTCATCAAATTGATAAATAAAACATTAACACATATTTATTGTGAAATACCTTCTTAATACTTTCATGATGTACACTGCCTTCAAAAAACTCCTTCCATTCATTAAGCTTACTTTTCCTTCATAAAGCCCACAAATTTCAGGAATCTCACCCCTTTTGGGAAGCTCAAACATCCATCATGAAGAAACCACTTTTTTTAAAGCTCAAACACTTTCATGAAGCTCACTTAGCCTTCACAAATATCATCTATTTCAGCAATATTTTTATAGCCTTCAAGAACATCAATACTTTCAAAATGATTAAAAATTTTGGTAAAATTTAATAACCTTCAAGAACATATTTTATTCATGAAATTTTTCACAATAAAAACTTTTTCAAACAAACTTCATGAATCTAGATCCTTTTAATATTTGTTAAGACTTTCTCTCTTTTTTTAGGGGGGACATTGCCTCCCATTCTAGAAGATTCCATCCATGTCATCACATTTTCACATAGCCCTCTAATATCTTTTGTAAAACTCCCAATTTCACAAAGAACCAGGGAAATTTACCCATTTTCAAAGATTCTCATAGTTTTATATATTAACCATCAACCCTTCACGCATTCTCTATGTTACCCTTCTCATAGTTGCATATATTTCTGTCAAACATTCACGCATTCATGATGCTCTACACCTTCACAAAACTCAACCTTCATGACACCAAATTCATTTTCAAATATCCTTACCTTTTGGAAACTCAAGTATTCACTAAACTTATTCATTTTACATATTTTTATAAGGAATTCATGGAAATACAACTTCCATGATGATTGAGAAATCCTCCAAATTTTGGACCATAAAATTTTGGAAAACTCTAGGAAATGGCATCACTTTGTATACGTAATTCTCTATACCGATTCCAGGGAATCAATTACTCTATCATGGTTCTTTGTCAACATACCTAGTCAAAAACCTCTCTGGAACTCCACAACTAACCTTGCTCACCTACTTTGTAAAGAAACACAATAAACCCAAAAACACTACAATGTAACCTTGAGGTATTGTTTCCCAACACTATACAATAAGATATACATGATGTACACTTACCATTATAGTGTATGCATTTTTATGTCCACTATCTAATGGTAATTTACATAAATTAATTATCATGTCAAAGGGTTATAGCATATCTAATACTATAATGACAACCTTGAGATACTATGACATTGATCTTAAATATATATCATATTGTCTATATACATTATACTGATTGGACACATTATATGTCTAACTATTAGGTGATGGTGGATCAGAATACTTGATAATTATTCTCATGAAGTTTTCACTTGGTGACCTCTAGTAGTTGAGATCAAGAGGAATGAACCTTCAATAGGAACACAACATGTTTCTGGTGTAATTGGTTGTTTCTATCTATGGACATGTGTATTGGTTCCCTGACATGGGATCATTATAAATGTGTTCCATTTGATCTCATACTTTTATATAAGGAAAAATCATGATAATGATATCTTGGTGAGGTATATTGTGTTGGTTGCATAATTTGTGGTATAGAATTGGTTGAATGATCAAGAAAGATTATTTCACTTCTGAGTTGAGGATGTAATATCTCAGGCCTAGTTGATTCGGATGGTAGTAAATTCAAAAATCCATGGCCATGGTAGTTTAGGGTGAATCTATCTAGCTATGTGAAAAAAAATAAAGAATAAAATGGATGATGACACAAGTGTGCATCCTGCTTTATGAGATATCAAATGACAATGAGATTATATTACATAGTGTGTGTTCATAGGTTGGTTATCATTTCTAAGACTATTCCATATCTCTTTATAGTCCTTGATGTTTTTCTAGACTCCTATATTAGTCTATGAATATTATTCATTGATATCTAGATAAGGTCCAAGAGGGTCACACACAATATCATATTCAAGAATATTCTATATTCTAGTGAATAGGTGGAAAGGATAGGGTGGGCCCCACCATGGGGTTTGAGAGTTACCAAGTTTTATCGATCAAAAATAAATAATAAATTATTTATTATTCGAGTAGAGAATTATTGGGTTGAATTTATTTATTAAAATTATTTTCAAGTGTTTAAGTAAATACAAGGAAAAATATTTTATGAATGAATATTATTTTAATATTCAAGGTTCATTTAATATTAGTAGGAATTATGATTCATGTTAATGACTCGGGTTTATCATGTAATATTTTTTATATATATTTAATGTATGTGATAATATATAAATAATATTTATGACATAGTTAGATCATTATAATCATTTATTTATTGCATATTTAGTAGATGTTAAATATAAGGGGGTCTGGGAACCCTAACCAAATATTTAAGGCATCCACTATATAAGTGAAGGAGCGGCCCATTACATACATAGTTCATTTATTCAAAATGAGATCCTATCTCTCCTATCACTAATAAGAGATATAAAGTCCCTCATGAGTGATTTATCCAAGATTCCTTTGACGGAATGAAGTCATGGGATTGTGGTAATCGTTGCGATGTTGAAGAGATCATCAGAGCTTCAAGATAGCACTTGGGATTTTATAAAGGAAATGCATGAAAATTCTTGGATCAAGTGTGGATGATCTAGAGGGGTTTAGTTCTGAATCCTTCATGAAATAGTAACTACTGTTGAGTGACATACGATCACGCTTCATTTCAAACAAGGTATTTTGTTCTAGTTTTTTCTTGTGCTTGAACAATTCATGCTAGATCCTCAGACCATACCGAGGTTTGGATCACCAGATACGACAAGTTTCTTCGCTCTGGTAATGAATATTTTAAAATACCCAGACCAATATATTCCACTATATGACCTAGTACTAACAAAAAAATCATTATACACCCTATTTCCCATCAAATAAGAAATGAATGTATCACTTGTGCATACGTATGACTTACCATATCCATAGAGAGGTACAATTCATTTTTATCACCACATTTTATAGATGGTAATTATATTGGTTATAATATTTACATATGATAATTATGACAGAATTATATTTTTTGGAATTAAAATATCATGTCTACCTACTTATCATCTAATCTTGTAGGAAATGATAATGTTGCTCATGTATACGTATAGACTACCATCTCCATGATGAAATGTGATTAGTTATTCATTTATATTTCACATGGATAGTAATAAGGATGATTTTTATTAATATATATGATTTATATAACATAATAATTATTATATAAACATGTATTATTATTTATTTTTCCTCCATTCTATAAGATGAAAAATGGAAATATCGTTCATGGGTACGTACAACCTATTGTCTCCATGAACGGTGTAATTTATTTTTTTATATCTAATTTTTATGAATGATTATAAATATATATATTATAATTATATATTATTTTTATACCATGATTAACATTCTAGAAATTATGGGACCATGATCAAAGTACATGGACTGGGACTATTGAACCAAAAAAATCTTGGAAAACAAAGCTGTTATCACCCAGAATAGTTGTTTTAAAAACAAATTATTTATAAACGGGTGATAGGATGTTATAAATAAATCATACATAGTATGATAGATATATTTTTATGGAATAAATATATAATAAATATATATTTATTATATAGGATATTTGAATGTTAATAAGTAAAGGAAATATTTTAGGTAAAGTTTTATTTTAAATACTCATTATTATTCGAGATTGATCATCTTTAAGTCTCCGTTGGGGAATTGTAACTTTCATGTAAATCTTTTCTAAACATTATATCAAAAAATATTTTTATTTATATAATCTATGGGACCTATATCCCCCTTAAATACATTAAGTAAATCTTAATATCTTATGAGATAACAATAGGAAATAATTCTATGGGCTTAATCCGATATGGGAAGTAGATTCATCATAATCTACTATGTGAAACTGGTGTGTCCTGGTATACTATAGAAAAAAGGTGTGTCATGATTTGTTATGAAAAAATGGTGCATCCTGGTCCAAAATAGGAAATAGGTGATAAGTCCTAGTTTACTATGTTGATGGTATTGGAAGTTAACCTTAAAATAATAAATGGTTCTATAAATTTATAATGGTGCCACACTTTTATGAAATGAGATTATGGTTTATAATTGATTTATTATTATTTCTCAAACATATGGACCATTTTTTCTAAAATGATAATTTTTTATTCCAGGACTTATTTTTATGAATTATGATAGGTTGGATACATTTTAATTTATCTTCATTATTACATACCCTTATTGAAGAACCTTTGTGTTGTTTTTGTTTATAAAAATGTTTTGTTTTTGTCCACAAATAACCTTTTCTTAAAAGAAGGGTTTTATTCTTTAGGATAAGTCCCTATCCATAGGAATGATTTTCTATAAGAAATATGAATGGTTCTGAATGTTTTAATCCAAACCTAAATGGGGATAAGTTTTTTAAGAAAGTTGTTTTTTGGATGTAGAGTATCAGATCGAGAAGCACTCGATGCATAGTATTTGAATAAGAATCACCAGACAGTTAATTGTTTAGAAAGTTGAAGTTGTTGATTGGATGAACTATCAGTCATAGGTCCGTCAGTATGAAGTTCAAGATCCATCAGACATGTTATTTTTTAGAAATTCAGAATTTACTGAGTGAAGAAGTTGTTATGTTTCTGGTAAGCTTGAAGGAAGAAAGTGAAGTCAGGAGTTCGATATTTTTTTAATATATTCCAACCTAAGTCAGAAGCTTCTTTACCAATCTTGAAGTTATCATAAATCCTGAAAACTATAATGATAAAATATTTTTAAATAATGGAGGATTTTTAAGGTCTCTGGATAGTTTGTATCAATTCCAAAAACACAGACAAAGAAGATCATATTTAGAATTACCGGACATAGAAGTTGTTATAAGAAATAATTTGTAGAGATGGGTATGTTTAAAGACTTTAAAATTTTCTGAGTGGAGTTATCATTGGATAAATAATATCATAATGATAATTCTATCATAACGATAATTTAATTGTGATTATAATTCCATAATTATGAGGATTCCATCGGATTGACTCTGAGAAGGAAAGATGATCAAACTAACTCTAATGAGGACATTCAGATCAAAATGATAAGAGTAATATAGTCAAATAGTAATGATATGAGGGAGATAGTTTGATCATAATGAATAGTGAAAGATAGTCAAAATGTAATGAGTAGTGAAACATAGTCTGATCATGGTGATCTGAGGAAGTTACATTGTATTGAAGCTGAGGAAGTAATATCAGACTGAAGAAATGTTAGTTTATTTGAGAAGACTGGTCTCAGATAAATCTTGATAAGGTTTGAAGACATCAAAGATTATGTTTAAATGTGATTGATTTTCATATATTTGATGTTTTGGTAAGCAGGAATTGTTTTTAGTTTATAACCTTTGTTATTATAAGTCACCTATAAATAGAATCATAGTAAATTAATACTTTGAAACTTTTTTTGAGGGAAAAAGAAGAGCACTGCATAATTCTTGTCAAGTTTTTCATTCTAGAATGAGATCTTAGAAATGTACAGACACTTACAAGTTTTTTTACTGAGTAGAGGAAAATCGTGTTGATAATTTATATAGTATTTGATTTTTTTTTTCATATTTAGAATGGTCCATCATACTAAGTAAATCGAATTAAGAACGTTTGGATTGAGTTTTGAGTAGTTTCTGAGATGTGAAAGTTTTGTTATCCATACATAACAAAATGTTTCTTCAAGCACAGATTAAGAAAGGTAGAATCATATTGAGTCAATTGAACTAAGTCAATCAGTCTAGGTTCATCAGAGCGAAGGTCATCGAATTCAGGTTCATTAGATCGAGGATCATTTGTAGAGAATATTGAACAAAAATTTATTCTTTTGTTATAGATCATTTTTTTAGAAAACATTGTAAATGGATTGGAGTCAATATAATCATTCATATTAGGGGATAGAAGGTGTTTCATAGTATTTGGAACAATTTTTATTCACTTATTCATAATTGTAAATTTCTATAGACCCATGGGAGTGTCTATGGAAAGGATGTAGGATCTCACATTAAGGTTGAACATTGTAAATATCATGTGGTTTACTTTCTTTACTACTTTTTCATGCATTAGTATTTAAAAAAACATGATAAGGATATAAACTTTAACAGGTTTTATGGGTTATGCTTTAAAAGTATTGAAAGTAAAAAAAGTGAATAACTAATTCCACCACTAATTGTTATTGGATTCTTTAGAAGTTCAATTTGTATCAGATCGAAGGGTCCCTTATTGAATCCTTATCATGGATAATATCAATTCAATCAATAGTATAGTAAATCTAACATTTTATAGATATAGTTGGAATTGTCGAATCTATGGGCACGAGGCTTATAATTTTTTGTATAACTTTTCATTTTCCAAAATAATTTTTGAACAAAGAGAAAGAAATGGTTGAAGAAGGATGAGTATCTTTCTTAACCCATTTGAATTTAGAAAAAAAATCTATATGTTAGAAACTTTTCTAAAAAAATAAATTTGAATGTCTGGAATAAGTTTATGGGATATGTGATGAGGCTGTTCATCATGCCAAAATATGTATGACACTCCTTCTGGAACAAGTTTCTTATGGTAAAAAAGAAAAGGAAGTTGTAAAGAAGAAAGTTAAGGAAGGATATTTTTTTGTTTAGAAAACATTGAAAAAAATTAAAATCAATAAACCATAGATACTTGATAGTGGTTTTTTTAACATATTAAAGGTGATATAAAAATATTGAAATATTTTGAAAGCCATGATGCAGGAGAATTTACCTTTCATAATGATAGTTCCTTAAAAATCAGATGAATTGGAATGGCTCAGATTCAAGCAGAAAAGTTGAAATTTAAGGAATTTTTATTTTTTAATGGGCTAAAACAAAACTTACTTGGTGAAAGTAAAGTTTTTTATGATAAAAAAGAATTGTTTTTTATAAAATATTCTTGTATCATTAGAAGCGTTAAAGATATAAAATTTATCACAAAATGATAATGAACAAGTGGTAATATTTTTCAAATTGGATAATTTAATAACTCCTATTACTTGAGTTCTAAAGATGAAAAAATTGTGGCACTGAAGACTTGGGAACCTTAAGAAGAAAAACATGGAAAAAATTTCTAAAGTTAATGTTGTCGATTATTTTCTAGAATTGAAAATAAGAGATGAAGATGTTTTTGTTACTTGTCAGAAAGGGAAGATGACTAAAAAAGTCATAAGAGAGTTTAGATTCAGTCTACCAAACCTCGTGAACTTATTCATTCTTATTTATTTGGACCAATGAGACATCAATCAAAAAAGGATATTTATACATTATCACTTTTATTAATGATTTCAATCAGATGAAAAACATCATGTTTATAACTCAAAATTTAAAAGATATGGAAATGTTCATGTTTTCAGAAAAGAAGTTGAGAAAAAATGGGGGTTTATATAAAGAATTTGAGAATAGATAATATCATTTAATTCAAAATCAATACTTTTGAAACTTATCTGAAAAATCATGGTATCAGACATCATTATAGTTCTCCCTACACTTCATAAAAATGGACTAGCATAAAGAAATAATATAAGGTTTTCAGAAGTGGGTAGAAGTATGATGGAAGAATAAAATCTTTCAAATATCTATTAAAGAGAATCTATAATTATTGTTGTATATGTTCAAAAAAAAATCTTGTTGAGACCGGAAACCAACATGACTTCTTATGAAATGTGGTATAACATAAAACCTTCATTGAAGTAGTTCAATGTTTTTGTAAGTCCATGTTTTCTAAAAATAAAAAATTCAGATTAATGTAATGTTTGATGAGAAATATAAAGAACAAACTTTTATATGTTATTCACCAAATGGAAGAAGTTACAAATGTGGGAATAAAAATTTTCAAAAAAAATTGACTCATATGATGTGAAAATAATTGAAAATAAAAATTCATTAATAAAAGTTGTTGATAATTCTAAGGAGGATAAACTGAAGGTTTCTAATGAAATTGAGAATGATAAAAAAAACATACTTATCAAGATTTAAAATAATTGTGTGATGAGGAACGTTCTACTAATAATGAAACTTTGAAATTTCCTACCTTACAAAAACATGTTGAGACTAAAAGTATTCTTAGGAATCATAAGTATTTCATTCAAACAAGAATAAAGTTGATATTATAAGATTAAACTTTACTTATCTCAAAAGTTGAACCAGAATTAGTTTAAAAATATATTCAATACAAATAATGGGTGGATGCTATGAAGAAATATTTAAATCAAATTGAGAAAAATGAAACATGGGAACTTGTTACTCATCTGAAAGGTAAAAATGTTATCTTAACAAAATTGTTTTATAGAAACAAATCGAATCAACATGGAGAAATTTCAAGAAATAAAGAAAGATTTTTTTGTAAAGGCTACGCACAGGTGGAAAGGGGTTTATTTTGTTGAAACCTTTCCCCTTTTACAAATCTATAAAATATTCGAATGTTTCTAGTAGTGGATGCTCATCAAAATTAAAAAATTATATTATATGGATGTAAAGTCAGTATTTCTCAATAGAGAAATTGAATAATATTACAATGAATGGCCTTGTGGGTTTCTACTTGACAAGGGTGAAAACAAAGTTTGTTAATTGAAGAAATCTTTGTAGGGGATAAAACAGGCTCCACTTTCTTGGTATTCAAAACATGACAATTATTTAAAAATGTTTAATTTTTTTAAAGGAAAAGTTAATAGAAACTTATATGTGAAATATATTGACTTCATAACTCTAATTTTAATTGTTTATGTGCATTATATAATTTTTGTTGGGGATAGAGAATATTTTTTTAAAACATTTTTTGAAGAAATGAAAATGAATATTTAGATGTCAATGTTAGGATAATTAACAATCTTCCATTGTTTACAAGTTCAAAAAAAATATTTTATCAAGAAAATTATGTCTGGGAATTGTTAATTTTTTTGGCATGACAGAATCCAAAGATGTTTCTATTTCTATCTCAGTGGGGGTGCAGTTGAGTAAAGACGAATTCAGAAAAATTTGTGAATCAGAATGAATTTTGGAAGATAATAGGAAATATGGTTTACATTATATCATAAATTCCTGATATTGTTTTTGTTGTGACTTTGTGTTGTTGGTATCAAATTAATCTTAACTAATCACATATGTTGGAAGTAAATAGACTTCAAAGACATTCCTAAGGAATAACTTCACATGGGTTTCCAAACAAAATAATTTTTTAGATGAAGTTTCATGGTTATAATAATGTAGATTGGAATGAGATTGTAATGGTAGAAAATTGACCTCAAGAGGAACATTTTTCTTCATTGAATATTGTGTGAGTTGGCATAGTAATAAATATTTCAGTAACATTGAACACAATGGAATAAAAATATGTCTCGTCTACTCAAGCTTGTACTCAGATGTTGTGTATGAAATTTTAGATGGAATATTTTAATATAAAAGATTATAAACCATTGAAAATAATTTTTTATAATGATAGTGAAATTGATCATTCTAAAAAACCTATACAACATTCAAGATCAAAAACCATTGATATAAAGTGTCAATTTATAAAAGATAAAGTTTTTGTTGGAGATTTGTTTCTTGAACATATCAAAAAAATGTATCAAATTTCTAATATCTTCACAAAGAAAATTCCCAAATAAAGGTTTGTTGAGTTGATGTTTCATCTTCATGTTTATCCTCTTCCATTGAATTTCGAAATATCATAAGGAAAACCCCACCATGATTTGGATTGTGTTTACAAAGGGGGAGAGAAAGTAAGAACTTTATAATTTGTAATAATTATTTATTTATCTTTCTTTTATGAATTTGAAGCTAAAATTATTATATAATGGGGGAGAGAAAAAGAAAATTGATATAAAATGAAAAGTGAGGAAAGTTTATGTTAACATGGCCAAAAAATAATTATCACTACCAAGGGATGGAATTCCTTCAATAATATTACTTTATCCAGTAGTGTGGTGTCAGTACACTCTGTTTCGATAATGTTTGTGTTTTGGTAGAAGTCAATGAACTTGATTTGTTTACAAAATTTGATTTTTTAAAAAAATCTGAGAGTTGAAAAGTTTTTTAATGGGTGTTTTCAATAAATCCAAAGGGGGATATTTGAGAACCTTTGTGATTATTTTGTTTCTAAAAAAGTTTTTTATTTCTTGAAAACTAATGTTTATGTAAAATAATGTTTTGGTTCCTCAGGACCAGACCCAGTACATAATAATAAGTTTCTGTAAGAAATTTTAAAGTTTCTAAATGTTTGAATCCAAACATAAAAGGGGTGAAAAGATTTGGTTTTTAAGAAAAAAATTTCCTTGCATAGAATATCAGACCGATAAGAACTATATGAATAGTATCACACTGAGTTTCACTAGATGTGAAAGTGGTTAGAAAGGTGAATTTGTTGATCAGATGCACCATCGGTCTTTGATCCATTGGTATAAATTTAAATATACATCTAACACAGTGTTTTTTATAATGTCAAAAGTTACTGAGTGAAGAATTGGTAATACTGCTAGAGAGTTTTAAGGAAGTCAGTGAAGTCAGGAGTTATAAAGTTTTTAATACTTTATAACATAATTCATATGGTTCTTTTCCAATCTAAAAGTTCTTATAAATCATAAAAACTCTCATGATAAAAGATTATGAAGAATAGAGTATTTTTAATGTCTCAAAATAGTTGTTATTAGTTCTAGAAATATATTCATAGAATATCAGATTTAGAAGCACCATACATAGAATTTGTCAAAAGAGAGAGTGTGTAAAGATGATGAAGTTTGAATAATTTAAAAGTTGTGGAGGGGAGTTGTCATCAAATTTGGAACATTATAATGATAATTACATTGTAATGATAATTCCACTTTAATTATAATTCTATCATTATGAAGATTCTATCGAATTGATTTTGAGAAGGAAAGTTGATCAAACTAACTCTTATGAGGATAGTTAGATCATAATGAGAAGAGGAATATAGTGATATTATAATCGGTAGATAAAGATAGTTTGATCGTAATCAGAAGTTAAATATAGTCAAAACATAATGAGTAGTTCAATATAGTCAGATCATGGTGAGATAAAGAAGTTACACCAGATTGAAGCTGATGGAGTTATTTTGGAATAAATAAAATTTAGTCTGTTCAAGAAGACAAATTTCAGAGAAATCTTGAGAAGATTTGAATAATTAAATGTTGAAGTTTAAATGAAAGTGATTTTGGATATTTGAAGTTTGGTTAAGTGGGAAAAAAATTCAGTTCCCCGTATTTTTTTATTCTGATATAACTATAAATAGAAGTATATTACATTCATACTTTGAAACTTCTTCATGTGTAGAAAAGTTGAACCCCTGTATAATTATTTTTAGGTTTTTATTTTCAGACTGAGATCTCAAAATAAGTTCATACACCTATAATTTTTGTTTACCAGACTGAGAAATATAGTATTGAGAATTTGATTAGGGTTTCAGTTTTTTAGATTGATAGTGGTTTTGTCATACTGAGTCCATCAGACTAAATTCATTAGAATAAGGATGTTCAGATTGGGTTTTCAGTAGTTTCTGAGAAGAAAAAGTTTTTTATCTAGACAGAACAAAAAATTTCTTCAGGAAAAAATTTAGAAAGGGAGCATCATATTGATTCAATCAGACTGAGTCAATCATACTAGGTTCATCGACCTAATTTACATCAAATTTAGGATCATCGAACCCAGGAACCTTTATGGAGTAGATTGAACAAAGAATTTATTCTTTTATTTCTTAATTTTTTTTGTAATAAACTTTTTAAACTGATAGAAGTTAGTATAATCATTCTTATCAGGTGATAGAAGGTGTCTAACGATAGTTGAAACAAATTTTATTCACTTCTTTATAATAGTAAATTTCCATAGAACCACATGAGTGGCTATGGTAAGGATGTAGGCTCTCACACTAAGGCTGAACCTTGTAAATATTGTGTTCTTTACATGCTTTTTGACTTTTTCATGCATGATTATTTACTAAAACATGATTATCATATGGACATTAATAGGTTAAAGGGGTTAAGTTTTAAATGTATTAAAACCTACAAAAAGTGAACACCTAATTCACCCCCCCCCCCATCAGTTGTTATTGAATCCTTTTGAACATCACTTATTCTTATTTTAGGATTGAATATGATCATATATTGATATATCATATTTTTACCTTTATTGATCATCTTGAATCACCATTTATTATGTTTCCTATCCAAGGTTATGAAGAAATATTCTGGTAGGGTATGCCTAAAACAAGTATTGTATCAGAAAATCTTTGTGGGAGATGTTGAATATCTTTTCTGAAATAAGAAGATTATGTTTCTAGGATGAAAAGACACTAAACTATTGTAGTCAGTAGGTATTTTTTTATGAAATTTAAGGATTATTCATGTAAAAAGATGTGATATTTGGGTATGAAAAACTAGGTCGTTTCAGTTGTTATGAGAGGAAAGGTTTAGTCAATATTTGGAGTTTTGGATTACATAATATGATAGTGTTATCCTTAAGGATATGCCTAAGTATATGCCTATATATATGTCTAGGGATATCTTTAGGGATTTATATAAAGATAATTCTAAGTATATGAAAATATCTTGGAATTTTGTTGAAGGATAGAGAAAGTGGTTTCTAAGAAATTACATCCATATCTGGATACTACAAGTGGATATGGCTCTGGTATAGAGGTACCTAGGGGTTAAAATCTGAAAATGGTGCATTGATATTGACTCAATCATCACCTAGTGCATGAGAACGAGCCTTACTACACACCTAGTTTGACACTCCCAGAGAATATGATTTTCAAATTCATAAACTCTTTATAAACTATCATAAAAGATTTAAATAATGACCATGAATGACTTAGGTTACAACTAAGGTATTGTAGATAGAAAATAAAGTTTCATTATTTATACATACTATAAATTTTTTTTTCATGAATATGTGGTTTTCCACTATGATTAGAATTTCTCAAGCTATGCTTTCTTATTTTAGTCAATGGATGGAACTCAAAGTAATTATCTTAATACTGGGTTTGATATATAATGATATGATTTTCCTTCTGAGAAACCAAATTTTATGGGAGTTGGAATTTATAATCTTACTTCTATGCTCACAAAAATTTATCTCATTATGAATTATGTCGAGTTTCCAAATGATCAAAGGAGGGAAATACATATTGTTGAATCTTTCATGAAGAAACACACAACTTATTTTATTATATCTTCTGATCCATTGGTGGATGAGTGATGGATCAACACCATTGAGAAATAAAATTATGTTCTTCAACACTTGGTACATGAAAAACATATTCTAGTTATATATCATTTTTAATGTGAAGGATATCAATGGTGGACTCTTATTAATAACATGAGGAAATAACATGAAATTGAATATATGTAATGGGAATAGTTTAAGGGTATATTTATCAATAAGTACTTACCTTGTATTATACAAAAAAATATGGAGAATGAATTCCTTGATCATAAGCAAAAGGATTATGAATCTATTGGTAGCTATGAATCTAATTTTAAAAGACTTACAAGGCATGATTTTGGTTTAATCAACAACCCTAAAAGAAAAATTAATTGATACTTTGGAGGAATAAAACCAAATCTTTTAAATACCTTGGATATAAAAGACTTTATTAGCTGTGAATAAGTTTTTTGATATGCACTTAAGGTAGAGAAATAAATATTATATTCCCACAATTCCTATGGTTTTGAAAAAAAATGAATATCTAGTATCATGAAAACTCAAATGGTGGAAAGAAATTCCTTCTATTAGCATGTCAGAAATGTGAGAAGAATAATAAATGGAGTTTATTTAATAGAACCTTGAGGTGATTTAAATGTGGAAATGAATATCATAAATCCCATGATTATCGAAATTAGATTAATGTTATAGTTAATGAAATGACGGAGTAGAGGACACCAACTAATGGAAAACTTACACTCAAATGTTTAAAGTTTAAGTAGTTTGGGAATTAAGAAAATCAATGTTCCAATATAAGAAATAATGTGGATAATTAGCCTAAAAAATCTAAATAAAAAGGAAAAAGCGAAATTGTATTCAATCACAATACATTAAGTGAATCGTGACATTAAGTCACACTTACCCTACCCTCCTTAGTTGAGAGTTTCATGTTTATTTTTTATGAATGACCCCTATGAAAATATTATTTTTCATCCTTATTTAAATTTCATGTAATTATCTCAATCTACAAGAATTCTAAAATAATGAAATCACATATTATATTATATCAGTAAAAGGATGAACCCAATCTTCCAATAAAAATAATTTTGAATAAGATATGATCTTATATAAGGAGTAAAGGGTGAAGAAACTTTTGGAAGTGTATTTTTCTCCTTTAACAAAAGATTTATGGATATTATCATGGGTTTATGAGTCTAAGGTTGATCAAAATTTCAAATTCATTTACACACCTTTTTAGGTTAAATGTGATGGTATTTTTTAATGATTATGGTTATTTTAAGATACTTTTATATCAATAAAGACCTTTGGTTTTGTATATGTTTTAGTGAGAATTTTAATTAAAGAGGGATTCATTTACACTTTTTATAAAAATGGTTAATGGTACTAGTAACCACTAGGGTTTATCGTATTTTGAAGTTGAGGTAATTATGGGTAGTAGTTGATTACCTTACAAAGTAAGAACACTTTGATTCTATCTGATATGATTTCTATTTAGATCCTTTTAAAATAATATACATTATGTAAGTGGTATGGTTTTAGGGCATACCACATTCAATTTTATCTGATTGCGATCTAATGTTTTCCGTGAATGTTTAGAAAATTATTCATCATGATGCTGATGTTGAGTTGATTTTCAATGTTATGTATTGTACTCAAATAGATAGTCAGTGTGAGAGAACAATTCAAACCCTATAGGATATTATAATATTGTTTCTTATGGATTTCAAAGGTGGTTGGGATCAACACCTTTCTGAAGTTGAGTTTTCTTTCAATAATAGCTTCTAATCATGCATTCAGATGTCTAATTATGAAGCCCTTTATGGAAATAAGTGTCGAAATTCAATGTATTGGAATAAATTTATAGATAGAAATATATTATGACCTTATCTAGCGGAGGAGATGGTAAAGAAGGTTATATACCTTCAACAACACATAATAGAATCTCATAGTAAGAAAAAAAAATTATACTAATAATTGTCGAAAAGATATAGAGTTTGAAGTGGGTGACAAGGTATTACTATGAATATATCCCTAGAAGAGAGTGAAGATAATTGGAAATAGGGTAAAGCTAAGACCTAGGTATATGGGTCCTTTTGATTTTTTATTATATTGGGATAGTAGCTTATCAATTGGATCTTCCACCAAATTTCTCTCATCTTTATGATGGGTTCCATATATCTATCTTGATGAATTACATGACTAATCCTTCAAATGTAATAAACTCATAGGTTGTGTCACTGAATAAATATCTTTCTTATGAAGAACAACTGATATATATTCTGGATCGTATAGATAAAGTTCTACGAAACAAGACCACTATCCTGGTTAAAGTTTTGTGGTGAAACCTCTAAGTTGAGGAAGATATATGGGAACCTAGGGATGTGATGAGGTAAGGGTATCCCCATCCATTGGTATTCAAATGATGAATTCTTAGGGATAAACTCATTTTAATTTGGGTATAATGTAACACCTAGATATTTTTATGAAATATTTATATTTAAATATTTTTATTATTTTTATTGCTTGCATTGCACGCAAAAATGAGTGTAAATGAGCTACATAATATTATTAAAATATTATGTTTCCATTATTTCATAGTCACCAGATCAGTGGTTATGAATATGATTAACAAATTTATGAAATAAATATAAAGCTATACCTCAAAATAAATTTATTGAAAATTTATTAGAAAATAATCACACAATTTTTAGTAAAGTCATTTTATTCTTAAAAAATACATTTTCTCCAAAAATAATCTTTATTATAATTAATTTCATAAAGTTTTGGAAAATTTATTTGAAAATTTTTTAATTTCATTTTTTATTTCATCATGTCAAAATTATATTAGGATGAATTTTTTATAATTTTCGGAATGTTTTATTTTTTAATTTAGTGATAAAAATATGAATTTTTATTGAAAAATATATCTTTATTTTAAGGTATTTACAAAGTAAAATGATATTATAGTTAGAATTAAAATTTTATAGTTTAATTTTTTTTTAAATAATTCAATTATGGTTTTGAAAATTTATTTTATACTTGAATTTGTATAAAAACATTTTATATTTTAAAAAGTCATTTTTTCGAAAAACTATTTTTCATAGAGTTTTGCCTGATTAATTTTAAATTAAAATTTGAAACTTATGTGATTTGAATTTTGAAAAATGGATTCCATATTTTTAATCAAGATTTAAAAATTTATTAAATATTTCTCTTTTATTTTTGGATAATATGAAAAGTAAACTTAGTAAAAAAAATTACCACGATAAAGTATAAATCGTGTAATTAAAGGTTACAAATAAAATGATAAGAACTATTAAATAACACAAACACTTACCTAAATCTTAATGGATTATTAAAAACCAACCATAATCATCCAATAATTTAATTTAATATATTTTAGAGACACTTAGATAAGATTATAACCATTATTATATTTTATTTTATGGAAAGTCAAACATGTCACACTCTTGTTTTTAATAAGTGTAATATTTTTAAAATATGGTCATATAGGGGATATGTTCAACTGTAAATATTATTTTGAAATATAAAATATTTATATTCAACAAGTTAATTTATTTTTAGTTTTTAGTGAATAAATAATTACCTTAAATACTTTCACAATACTGATGCAGGAAATATTTAATTAATGGAATAGTCAAATAAATGATATTAAAAATACTAAAAGTAACATAATTTTAGATATTTAATTTGATAAAATAATTCTCAAGATAACCAAAAAAATTTAAGATATAATAAAATAATTTTTTTGAATTTGAATAGTTTTCTTGATTTTTTTAAATCAAAAGTAATGAAAAGTATCAAAATTGACAGTGATGATATTTTAAGGGATTTATATTTTATTAAATTATTTAAAAATCATAAAAAATTAAATAATCTCTAAGGGGATAAATTATTATATATAATTTTATTCTCTATGTATTTATAGGCCATTTTTAATAATTTTTCCCTAAAATTTTATAATTATATTTTAATCGTTTAAAAAATTCAAAATGTACCCCACACCTCAATTATAAAAGGGAACTTCCTCCTTCAAATAATTACTCCACTTAGAGCCTTATAGATCAACCATCTTATGAAAAATTATTTTTTAAACTTTCCCATCCACAATCTAGAGGTGTTATTCTTCTCAAAATCCAAAACCTACATCCTTTTAGAGGAGATCTAATGTAGTTATTTTAAAAAAGATGGAATCACTCTAACTGATCAATTTCTTTTTAACTTTTATTTAAATCCTCTAAATATATTATATTCTTCATAAAATAATAAATTTAGTGTACTTAATATGTTGAGATGTTATTATTATTATAACACCATTATATACCCTCTTTCCCATCAAATAAGAATCGAATGTATCGCTCGGGTGCACGTACGACTATCAATCTCCACATAGTGATCAAATTAATTTTTTATCACCATATTTTATGGATGGGAATTATAATGGGTATAATGTTTTTATATGATATTTATGACATACTTATACTTCTGGAATGAAAATATCATGTCTAACTTCTAATCATATAATATTTTTTGAAACGATAACATCATTTGTGCGTACCTATGGACTACCATATCCACGATGTGATATTGTAACATCCTGACCTAGGAGCCACATACTGGTGCCCCGATCAGGTTGGTAATGTGACCTCAGGCATGCCAAACCATACTCTAGTGGATACCAATATGTAGTGAGGGTCTAATATATGTGTCATGGGGGGACTATAACCACTTTATCAAAGTAGAATAACAAAAAAAAATCAATCAATGGTATCCAAAAAATAATGAAAATAAAATACCATAACCAATAGATACCAATGTCACATGATATTCCCAAAATAAGAAAAAAATACCCAAAACAAGTTTTTTGTATTTTTATGCCATATATGGGTCAATTTTTAAATACCAAAAACATAAATACACACTAATAACTCCCAAATAGATCCTGAAATCATGTATGGTTCCCACATCCATACTCCAACTCATATCCCAAATCAATCATCTAACATTGGTATCCTTATCTTATCCTATCCTGAAAATAAGAAATCTATTCAGGTACCGATTAGGAAACCTAAGTAGGGTGTGAGTACAACTCCGTAGACCACCACCAACAATATCTAAAACAATATCAGGTTAATAATAGTGTATGTAGTTTTATAAGTAATAAAATAAAAATTATAAACTAAATAGTTTCCACATTTAAATTATTCTTTAATTAACCACATAACACTCTGGGTTCATAATGACACCTGAATCATTAATACCCACTTCGGCCCATGTAAGATTCCAAATAATCCACAAAGGGATATAACATTTCATTACATCATGGGTTTCTATTATTCATTTAATCTCAATTTCACATTCAAACAATGGGGTCCTAGAGCAGAAGTCTATCACCTCATGGGTATTTGGAGTAGTAGTCCATATCCCACAACTCAGTGATCACATGTAATATATATATATATATATTGGGGTCCTAGAGTGGCATTCTGGCACCCCGTGGTTATTTGGAACAATAGTCTATATCCCACAACTTAGTCACAAATATTCCAACACATGGTTCCATATCTCCAACCATTTATCAATTATTTACATAAATCATTAATTAACACATTTCATAAATTAATTATTTCAATAATATTGGAACACCCCCTGGGTATTTATCAAATTCATAAACCATTAATCAATAAATTTCATAATCACATTATTCACAAATTCCATTATCATGATATTCACCAATTTCAAAATCACATGTGGGACCAATTAATCAATTCAGATTTGGATAAAATTGCCAACATGGAAAATTTAATTTCAAAATTACATACATGTAATTATAATCTAGAATATGGTAATTGGAAATTAGAATATCTACCTCAAGGTTATTTATGAACGTTCATCAAACTAAAATCCTCAGAATGATGAGGTACAATAAATAACACAATGGAGTGAAAGATATAAGTCCATTACCTAAGATTAAGATAAAAAGGATTAATATCCATTAAATCCTAGATCAAAGCCATATCTAATAGAGGAAAAATTTTCCCTCGATATTGGGAAAGAGATACAGGAGAGGGGGGAACCAAATAATGAAGGAATCACATATCGTAGAGGATATGATCCTTCAATAAAATCTTTTATTCATCAAGAAAGGAGTTCAAGGAGCCTTGGAATCCTCTCATGATCCTACAAATTTAATATAAAGTGATTAGGTATAAATAGTGGTTATTATAGGTTAAACCAATGGTTCATGAATTTAAAAAAAATAGAGGAATTAAATCCTAAACTCATGGTTTCTTGGGAGGAGGCACATGATTTTCCAAGACGTGTACCTTAACAGTATGCCCCTCTTTAATGTTCACATGGTTTTTCTTAAGTGGGTCACATTTTGATAAACTATTCCCTAAAATGTGTATCCCCTCTATTTGAGGGTGTACGGTTTGGGAGGGAGGTCGAATGGTTTGTACAAAACATGTGCCACCTCATGTGTCCCTGAAATTGGGCAAACAGTTTCCTAGGAAAGTTTCATGGTTTTCCCTAATTGTGCAACAACTATACACAGCCACACAAGCTTCAAAACTTATCCAATTTCACTCGAAACAACCAAAATTAAGAAACCAAACAAGTTATAACCAAAAAATGGTAAAATAGTACCTTAAAATGAGCACAAGGAATCTCTTAAAAGGTCAGGATCTTATAATCTCCTCACTTTATAACAACTCATCCTTGATTTGTACTCCCAAGAATATATAAGACTCCAAGGTAAAATGATGAGTCCACTAAGCCTACATATATGCTTCCCTCTCCCTTGTTTCCTTCGGAACATGGCCATGTTTCTAAAATAATCAAACTATCAGTATATTCTTTCACCATAACACTTTCCCACTATGATCCATAACACGTATTAGATGTTCCTTAAAGGATGCATTAGCCTCATGCTCAACATCATCAACATTGATCACATGAGAAGGGTCATGATGATACAGTAAAATTTTTGACACATGAAAAACATTATGAATAGCACTAAACCACTGTGGAAAAGCCAATCATTATTCCACTTGTCCAATTCTATCCAAAATCTCAAAAGTTACAACAACCCCAAGCACCAACTTAACGTTCTCTTGTATCCTATGATGACCCAATCTAGGCGACACCCAAAGGAATACATGATCACCCACTGTAAACTCAGGGTATTGTCAACGTTGATCATCATATGCCTTTTTTCAACTCTAAGCCATAACCATAAATTTCCAAATCATTTGAACCAATTTTGATGACTCTTACACGAGACCCAATCCCAAGAACTTTGACCCACCTGCCTCTATCCAGTATAGGATTAATCTTCATGGGCTTCCATAAAGAGACTCATATGGTTCCATCTGAATATTCACCTTATAACTATTGTTATATTCATACTCACCTAGTTCTAATTGTTTCTCCCAATACCTACCAAATTTTATGACACATTACCATATCATATCCTCCAATACAAATATAGTATGTTATGACTTACCATCTTTCTGTTTGTGGAAATAAATACTTATAAATACATGTATACCAAGATCCTTCTATAATCCTTTCTACAAGAATGAAGTGAAACGTGAGTCATTGTCTAAAACTATGCTCTTTGGAAGCGTATACAAAAGGAAAATCTCTTGAACGTACAAGTACTCCAACTAATCCATTATGAAATTCTTCTAGATAGGCAAGAAATGGGATAATTTCATCAATCGATATATAAATACCCATATAGAATAATTATTTTGGGGATTCATTAGAAGACTAACCCCGATATACATGGTAACGTTGTCTCACTTCCATTCTAAAATGGGAAACAACTATTAGTAAACCCCCAGGTCATTGATGGTCAGACTTCACCTGTTGATAGGTGTATCTCATGACATGAACCCTACAATATCCCTATTCATGCTTGGCCACCAATACTCTCAATGTAGGTCATGGTACATTTTGGTCAAACTCGGCATCACTCCCCACTTTGAGGCATGAAACTTATGGGTCATATCCTCATGCAAACTCGTAGGCACAATAACATAGTTCCATACATATATGATATCATCCTCATCTATGGTCCAATAATAATGTGACTCTCTACCTTTAAGGATTTCCCTTAAGTCCAAACACTTTATATCATGATACGACCTCTCACTATTCTACCTCAAAATTGGGGACTCCATTGATACTGATACAAGAACTATCTTCTCCTAGACCTCCTGAACCACAATATGCATCTCACCCTAAAAATTCAGTATCTTCTACTCAGAACTAGACTCAGGAACTACATGAGTATGTGTTTTATTTCTCAAAGTGTAAAAAATACTATTTCCCTTCCCAAGAATATATGATAGATCCAAATAAAAGGATTTCAAATATTCAACCCATCTCTACTACTGGAGATTCAAATATAACTATGAAAAGATATACTTTAAACTCTTGTGGTCGGTATACAGAGAAAACATTTCTCCCAATAGAAAATGCTTCCAACACTTCAAGGAATAAACCACTATAACCAACCCAAGATTTTTTTATAGAATAATTAAGTTCATTTGGCCTCAATTGTCATGGACCATGTGCAACAACTTGATATCCCTGCATCAGCACTACTCTAATTCCAATTCTAGATGCATCATAAAACACAGTATAATCTTCACTCAGCTCGAGTAGTGTTAATTTTGGTGTGGTATTAAAATTCTTATGTAAATCCTTGAATGAGTTATCACATTCCCTATACCATAAAAACATAATAAATTTCTTGTTCAAGTCCTAAAGTGATGCTTCCAAGATGGAAAATTCATTGATTAACCTCCTAAAATAACCTTCTAAACCTATAAAGCTTCAGATATTGAAAATGTTCTTGGGATGCTACTAAGAAACTACTACTTTCACCTTCTCTAGGTATACTAACACACCTTCATCAGAGATGATGTGACCCAAGATATGTACCTGGTCGATCAAAAATTGACACTTATATAACTTTTCATATATTCGATGATATCTTAGTGTACTCAAGACGATGTCAAGATATTGGGACTAATCACCATGAGTCATATAGTACATGAAGATTTCATCCACAAAGATAACCACAAAATGATCCATTTATGGGTGGAATATTATGTTCATCAAGGTCATAAACATAGCTGAAGCATTCATCAACCAAAATGGAATCACAACGAAATCATAAATTCCATACCTACTTCTAAAAATATCCCACTGTTTATCAGAAGGTATAACTCTAAATTGATGATACCCCAATATAAATTCAATCATAGAGAAGACACAAGCCCCCTTCAACTGTTCAAAGAGATCATTAATACACAGAATAGGATATCGGTTCTTCACATTCATATGGTTCCACTTTCGGTAATCAACACATAAATGAAAGTTCTTATAAGACTTCTTAGAACACAAGAATGGACAACCTCAAGGTGTTGTAATCAGAAGGATAAATCCATTATCCATAAACTCTTCCAACTGAGTCTTAAGATCTTGAAGCTTTATTGGTTCCATTCATTATGGTGGAATAGAAACTAGTTTTTCTCTAGACATGAACTCACTTGTAAACTCAACATTACTATCATGTTTCATCCCTAATAATTCCTTATGAAATATGTCTTATAAATAGTCCACTATGGGTGTAAAGGTAGAAGGTTTCACACCCCCATAATCTAGAAAAAGACTTTCAACCTAGGCAGTAATTTATTACAATTTTTGATGAACTATCCCTACACGGCCTTCCTAAATATCCCACTCTCCCTGATGAATGTAATGATTACCCTCAGGAGACGTAAAGGTAAATATACTATAGTAACAATCGATATAGGATCAGTATGATACTAGCCAATCCATACCCAAAATTAATTCAATGATTTACATGTCAAGTATGTAAAGATCCTAAATGAAATTATACTCCCCAACCTCTAGATAAAACCCCTTACAAAAATAGACGTCCCTCAGTTGTACTCCTAAAAGTGTGTCTATCATCATCACCCCACTCTTGAACTCCATTTCCAAACATAAAAATTTCATGGGTTATTAAGATATAAAATAATTAAAGTATTATATACCAAATAAGCTACTATAAAGAATATAATCTGTAAGAATATTACCTTTGATTGTCGATGAACCTGGCTGGCTATCCACGAGTAAAGGGTTAACTACATGAAATTTTCTTTCTCCTATTCCATGTGTTGCAGTCTGAGTTCCCCGAGTTAAACCACTCTATTGATACATGACCTCTTTCCCATAAGTACCATGTCCACCACCTTAACTACCACTATGATAATAACTCCAACTTCCTGTCAAATATGGGGTTGAAGATCCCCTTCCAATACTCTGACTCTTCCAGAATCCTCCATAATTTCCCATCGGTCGAGGATTTATGAGATGCCTCAACAAGTGATCCATACTACCAAAATTTGGGCACTCTACTAGTGGTCATTGACACTAGTTATAACAGTGACCCAACCTACCAAACTGATGGTAGTATACTTAGTTACTTCTCTATGTAACTGATTCTTATCTCAATAACTTTGTTTTATATTCCCCTAGTTGACATTCTAATAGTAATTCTTCCTACTCTTGGAATACATACCTCATGGTCATTTAGAAAAAACCACATGCATTTAACTGGAATCCACCCTCAGGTTCCCCTTAGAAATGAGAGACTTATTCACCACCATTGAAAACTTCTTTAGTTGAAATTTGTTAACCTATTAATTAATCTCACATTTAATATCATCCTGAAAAAAATTCACTAAAGTAGCCTCATCTCCTTCCAGTGATGGGTAAAAGTGTTTCAAATCAATAAAATGGTCATCATAGTCCATCACAAACATACTCAACTGGGTAAATCATAGAAACTCAACCAACCTCTCCTACCTGAGCATCTTAGGATAAAATTGTTCTAGAAATTTCTCTTCCAATTCTTTCTATAACATATTATCCAGATTCCAATATCGAGTCTATATGTCCCAACATCATTTTTATTGACCATATAATATATAATCCTCCATATTGACCCTTTTCTTAGTAGGAGTATCCAAATGGTCAAGGATCATCTGGATGGACTCAATCTAGAACTCAACAACCACAATTCCACCCTCTCTGGTAAGTGTTAGAGGGTTCTTCAACTGGAAATACCATGTCAAGTCTGACATATTCTTCATAAACCGCACTAGGTCTCTCTATATAAATTTTATAAAGAATGAAAATTTCTCATAGAAATTCTCTATGGATACTTCATCTAGAACTATTAGAGCCACAAGTTCCACCATTGTAGGATCATCTTCAACCATTTCTACCTTTCATCCTATCAAAAAGTGTCGTCATGGAGGAATATCTCTAGAATTCAAAATACCTATATTAGGACACATAACACATCATTAAAACATTTAAATAAGAGGTATTAACATAAATACTTAATAATTCATCCACCATACCCCACCACATGGTCAAAACCAAGGCACTATCACTACCCTCCACCATCCTTCATCTGGTTCATGGATAACTCATTGTAAAAAAAATCATATTTCATAGTTCCCCATTAGACACCCATTTATCCAATTCAATTTTCCACTTTTAGCATCATTTAAAGTTTTCAATTTCACATTATGAACCTAATTATCTTAGAGTTACTCAAATAAATAAAAGAATTTTATTTTAAAAGCTCACCCCAGAACCTATTTTTTTTGTACATGCATGAAATGATGCATGTCCTAATAAATCTGGAGTTCCTAGAATGTTGCATGTATACTAAAATCTCAATATGGTTCCAGGAATAAAAATATCTATAAAATAATAACATCACCCAACAATTCAAGGTGAAATAACATTTAACCATAATAGAAAACATCATGAACACCAATCCCACCCTAGGTACTTTGGTTTTCCCCCATACATGGGTTAACCACTCCCATGCATGAGCTCATGACCAATTCCTGACTCATCTTAGTCTCATGTCTACCTTTCCCAAATATCAATAAAAAATAAAAGAAAAGAAATCATGCCTCTAATACTACTTTGTGATGTACTGACCTGGGTGCCACTTACCGGTTCCCTAATCTGGTTAGTTACATGACCTCTGGCATGAATCCCTATACAACAGAGGCTATCGACTAGTAACAAGGGTATAATATATGTATCACAGGGATACTATAACCTCTTTATCAAAGTACCAGAGTAGTGGAAACCAATCAATGATATCCAAATGATAATGTCAATAACTATAATAATATCATAACTAATAAATAAAAACATTACATGATAATCCCCAAATAGTAAAACAGTACCCAAAACCAAATTTTAGATATTTCATGTCATATATGTGTCAAGTGTCAAATGAAAACCCAAAATAAAGACACAATAATAACACCCAATTGGTTCTAGAAATCATATATGGTTCTCTCTCCATTCTCTATCCCGTATCACAACTCATCCATCTAACATAGGGATATTGCCCCTTCCATATCCTGTAAACATGAAGTCTATTAGGGTACCAATCATGTAGCTTGAGTGGGGTTTCATTACAACTCAGGAGGCCAAAAAATGAAATTTAAAAAATATCCATTCTATAATATTTTATACATATGTATAAATAATAAAATAAAAATGATAAAGTAAATATTTTACACATTTAAATTATTCTTTAATTAACCACATAACACAACGGGTTCATGATGACACCTGAATAAACAATACCTACTTCATCATATACTGGAGTCTAAACCATTGACCAAGTGATATCACATTTAATTCCATCATGGGTTTCCATTATTCATTTAATCTCAATTTCACATTCAAACAATGGGGTCCTAGAGCAACAATCTATCACCCCGTGGGTATTTGGAGCAGTAGTCCATATCCCACAACTCAATGATCATATGCAATATATATATATATATGTGTGTGTGTGTGTGTGTGTGCATATATATATATATATTGGGGCCTAGAGTGACATTCTGGAACCCTGTGGGTATTAGAGCAATAATCCCTAACCCACAACTCAATCACAAATATCACAAGACATGGTTCCCTATCTCTAACCATTTATCAATCATTAACATAAATAATTAAACAACCCATTTAAAAAATTCATCATTTCAATCATATAGACCCACCCCATGTGTCTCTATATAATTCATAAAACATTAATAAATAAATTTCAATATCCCATTATTCATCAATTTCATAATCACAGTATTCGCCAATTTCATAATCATGATATTCACCAATTTCAAAACCATGCATTGCACTAATTAATTAATTCAGATTTAGAAACAAATTTCAATATGGAAGTTGTAATTTTGACATTACATACATGGAATTATAATAAAGATTATGGGAATTAAAAATTAGACCACCTACCTAAATTTCATTGATGAACGTTCGCCAAACCAAAATCTCCAAATTGATGCAGGAATGATCAAAAACACAATGGAATAGAACATCTAGGACCAATACCTAAGATCAAAATCCAAAAGATTATAATATAATAAAATCTAGATCTAAATTATATCCAATATAGGAAAACATATTCCTCTTCATTGGGAAAGATATATGGGGGAGAGGGGAAACCAAACGAGTTAGGAATCACATACCGTATAGGAGACGATCCTTTAATCGGATATTCAATTCAACAAGAAATGGGTTAGAGAAGCCTTGGAATCCTCTTGGGAGCCTCAAAATTCAAAGGAAAGTGAATAGAGAATAAAAGGGATGATTATGGGTTAAAACTAGGGTTTATGGATTTTTTTAAAAAAATAGGAGGAATTAAATCTCACACGCATGTTTTCCTTGAAAGAGATGCACAGTCTTCCAAACTGTGCGCCTTAATTGTGCGTCTCTTCTTGGGGTTCACACAATTTCTCTTAATTAGAAAATAGTTTGAAAACCCATTCCCCAATATTGCATATTCTTTATGTTTTAGGGTGTATGGTTTTGAAGGGAGGCCACATGGTTTAGCCAAACCAAGCGCCAACCAAGTGCCACCTCTTATCTCTCCAAAATAGGGTGCATAGTTTCCTAGGAAAGCCGAATGGTTTTCCCTAACTGTGAACCCATCATGAATAGACCCATAGGCTTCCAAACCTATCCAATTTAATCCAATATAACCCAATGTAAATCCCGACCAAGTTATAACAAAAAAAGGTAAAAGAGCACCAATAAATGAGCACTAGGCATCTCCAGAAAGGTTGAGATCTTACATATGTGATTCGTTTTTCATTTATATTTTACAAGGATAGTAATAAGTATGAGTTTTATAAATATATATAATTTATCTTACATTATAATTATTCTATAGATTTTTATTATTATTTGTCTTGTTGTCATTTTATCAGATGAAAAATGGTAACAACCTTTATATGTACGTGTAGTCTACCATCTATATGAACGGTGTAATTCATTTTCTATCTATAATTTTTACAAGTGATTATGAATTTTTATATAATTAATATATATGATTTTTATACCATGATTTAAATTATGGAAATTATGGGACTATGATTATTGTATACGTATCGGGACCACTAAACCAAAACATTCTTGGAAAACGAAGCAATTATCCCCCAAAACAGTGATTTCAATAACAAATTATTAATAAAATGATGATAACATGTTATAAATAAATCATAAAAGGTATGATAGATATATATTTATGGACTAAATGTATAATAAATACATATTTATTATACAATATTTTTTAACATTAATAAGTAAAGGTAATATTAGAGGAAAGTTTTTATTTTACAATCTCGTAATTATTCGGTATTGTTTATGTTTAAACATCCATTAAGAAATATTTATCTTTCAGGTCCATATTTTCTAAAAATGTTTTCAAAAATATTTTTATTATTTTTTAATATTATTTTTACCCATGTTCATATTTTTTAAAAATGGTTTGAAGGAATCTTTTTGTCATTTTTTAAATGAGGTTCTTTGTGACTTTTCTAACAAAAATAAGGATGGAATGTTTTTTTAACTAAGATGGAATGAGAAATTTTTCCACCATCATGATGCCTTAATGATTTGAAGCTTACATTACAATATTACAAGTATATTTTCAAATAAAATTTATTCCTTTATAATTATTCATCTTTTAAAAAATCATTTCAATATAGAAAGGATAGTTTCCTCGTTAATTATTTTAAGTGTTCTTTAAAACTAATTTTCCAACTAAGATAACATTATTTGATATTACTTATGATTTAATTGGGATGTTATCCTAGTATACCATCCATATTATTTCCTTATATGGTTTATGATGATAATATGTTGCTGAGAACTATTACCTTTTCCATATTTTATGATTTGATGAAATTTTAATGAAATCTATTTTATTTCATGAGTTGAGAAATGATGAATCTTTTATGACCTTGTGGAATAAATATGTGTGATTTTATTTATGTGATGGGTGAGAAATATATATACCTCTAATGAATCGGGTAAATATTAATATCTCATGATATAGCAATGGGAAACATATTGGTGGTACTGATCTACTATGGGAAATAGGTGTGTCTCGATCTAGTATAAGAAATAGGTGCATCCTGATCTACCATGGGAAATAGTGCATCTTGATCCAAAATGGGAAACATGTGATAATTCATGGTCTAATCCGTTGATTTTCTTGGTAGTTAACTTTCAAATATGAAATTTTTTTATATTTATAATGGTTTTTCATTTTTATGATATGAGCTTATGGTTCATGATCAATTTATGAGGATTTATCACTCTTATGGACCATGTTTTTTTAAATGATAACGCTTCATTCCATGACCCATGTTTATTATTTATGACATTTTGGGTATTAACTTTGTAAGTTATCTTCATGATTACATCCTTGTATTATTATTTTATGCTTGCATATGATCATAGATTGATATCTCATATGTTTACCCTTATCATGCATTTGATCTCCCCCTTTCTTATGTTTCATTCCTCGAGTTATGAATAAATATTTAGGTAGGGTATTACTAAGAGGAGTTCTATATTATAATATATTTGTGGGATATGTTGATGATCTTTCAAAAAATAAGAATATTATGTTTCTATTCTCCAAATACACTAAACTATTATGATCCTAGGCTGTGTGTTTATGAAATGTAATTAAAATTCGTCTAAAAATATGTGATATTTATGCTTGAAAACACTAGTTTATTACAACCATTAAGTCTTACAACTTCATTAATATAGAGTTGTGTGTGTAAAGACCCGACCCCAATTTCCTGAAACTGGTGCCTTATTACATTACATTGGCATGATTACAAGTAATTCTTATCTTGAAGGAATGAATAGTTTAGTAGATTTGGAAACAAGATACATACATAAGTTCAACATTAAAACATTAAATGAAAAAAAACATATAAGTTCCATTGGGAACATCCACCACACTAATATTATCTCTAAAAGTCAATCATAATATACCTCTTCATATCCTAGGAAAAATTAAACATAAGAAGGGGTGAGCTCGAATGCTCAGTAAGGGTAAAAAATCTAAAGAAATATATAATAAACATAAAAATTAGGTATGGTGAATAATTAAAAACATATGCCTTTAAAAAATATAAACTTGAACACATTATGGAAGGAATATGAGCTGAGTAAACATTTCCATAATAAAACAAAATCATGGGTATTCTACTAGTCGAATAACCACATGAACTATGAATTTATAACTTCATAATGAGGATAATTAATATTATGGACATTTGTAAACATACTATCAAGGCCTCGGCCAAGTCATCTAAAAATGATTAAGGCCTCAGCCAAAATCATATCTAAAAATGGGAAAGGCCTCGGCCAAGTCCATATCTATTCTTCTCATGAGACATACCGATGCATCGAGGGGATATAGAGGGACCCACACATCACATAATAATTCCAATGCATTCCTAATATGAATGGGGATAAACATAAACATCATATACATTAATTTTGAAACTAACATATGAAATGTAAATAATTTTCCCCAAACATTAAGATAAGCCCTAACCATTTAGAGTAAATTGGTGAATGATTTTAAGATAGCACATACAAATTCAAACTAATAATAAAACATTAAATTTAATATGGTATATTATATAATAAAATATTAATCTAAATAATACATAATAATCAAAAAGTGTATTGAAATAGATGAAGATACTCTTATCAAATCATCGAATAATTCTTGAGATAAATACTCTTTTACTTTTAAAAGAAGATTTATTTTGGAAAAGCCTTTGTATAAAACCATAAATGAAATAAGATAGTATTTTCATAATAAAATTATTTATTTTAGAAAGTTAATGGTTGTTAAAAACATATTATATAGTGCATTTGAAAATAGGTAAAATTTGAGAAATTCCCTTAAATCGGGCTTGTATTTCGGGAAAAAAATTTGAAAGATCCTTCTAAAAATATAACTCCCCATAAATAAAAGTATTATTTTGGTTTGTACACAAATATAGAAAATTCACACATAAATTATGAGGAGTACATATGAATTAATAAGAATTTAATTGAGGTAAGTAGATATTAAAAGTAACCTAAATCAAAATGGAGGTTCTGGTGGAAAACCCTTACCTTAAGTTTGAAGGTGTTCCTCATTTGATCTTAATGACCTGAATATTAAATTTTAGGTTCATAAATTAATAATTACAGAACCTCAACTACATTTAATTGATTTTCTATAACCTTATTAGGTTCATTCATGGACTTTTGATGGGTTAATAGATTCTATTTCATTGTCTGGGAGCATTTTCTTCCTTGGTTTTCAAGATCAGTTTAATAATATTCATGTATGGATAAACATGTAGAATGAGAATGGTTGTCCAAAATAGATTTTTTATGTTATTATTGAACAACCATAATATTAAATGGTTATAAAATTTTGTTTGGTTATTGTTGTAACCACAACTATTATATGGAGGAAATGGAGTGTGGTTTGTGTTTGTTTTCAATCCTCATTGGAAGTTTAGAAAGTTTACCAGGAAAGGGATCATACAGTTCAATCAGGAAACAGTATTGAAGTTGGCATTATTTCCCAATGTTTTCCAAATTTTTGGGTCCACAAAGTGGTATATGGAGAAAAGTTTTTTGGAAAAGGGAGTTGCATGCAAGATTGAAAGGTGTTTGGAAATATGTGTGCAAGGGTTAATTTGGAATCAGTGCATCAAAATATAGAAAAAGAAAAACGTTCATGCAAGACTTAAATGTGCATGAAATATGAGGTTGTGTGGAATAATCTTATGCACTCAATGCGACTTCAAAAGGGGTTTTGCGCTCTCATGAAGAATCTTGCATGCACCGAAAAAGATTCTTCGGAAACTTGCATGTAGGGTTATTGAGGCCTATAAATAGGCGACTACCCCCATGGAAGAAAAATAATAATTTTCCAATGAAATTTTTTTTCTCTTTTTCGTGAAATATTTTCATGCAAAAGAATTATAGAGAGTTTGTGTGCAGGTGTTCCTTTGGTCTTTAAAGACCAAGTGAACCCTTCGGTGTAGTTTCATGAAAGATAAGGGTTTTAATGAAAATAGGGGTTACACAAAATTCAACTTGCACAAAAAATCCCAAATCTTGCATGCATATTCTGGTATTGTGTGTATGTGTAGTGTTAAGATTCTGATAGGCTTTTGAATATCTATTTTATTTGAATAGTTCTCTCAATTACATCAATTCTAGACATCAATTCAAGTAGTGTCTTGTTCTAGACTAAGATAAAGACTTCAATGCAAATCTAGTGAATAGACCATAAAGTTAATAAATTGAGTTAGACTTCTCCCATGGTAGTGAGTAAGGGGGATTTGATGAAAGTGTTCTGAGGGACGTAGTGAGCTATCCCTAAATTATTTTAAAGGAATTTTTTCTGGCACAGAGTGGTTGCGTCTGAACTCTTGTACTCCCCAACTAGTGAAGATTTGTAGATTTTGGTACAACCGACACACTTTTGGAATATGCTCCTTGGACGTAGCCCTTTGTGGTGAACCAAGTAAAAGTGTTGTGTGGTATCTTTGCATATGATTGTTTAATTACTGTTCATATCCATCATATAGGTTTAACACGTTCCTACCAATGTGGGAACAAGATCAGATAATTTAAAAGAAAATATTGACACCTTGATTCACCCCTCCCCACTTAGGGTGTACCAGGGTTCTACAAGTGGTATCAAAGAGAGGTTGTTTGTGTTAGATATATTTTTTTTTGTCATGGAGAATTCATACCATGTTAGGAGAGTCCCCCTCTTCAATGGAAGTAAATTTCGTATTTGGGATAACATAATGAGATCTTATCTAAGATTTATTGGAAAGGAAGTCCTATATGATAATTTTCAAGGAATACAGATAACTTATCCAATATGGATGGATATGAATCAGACTGACCGTAAAATTCTTGATGCATATGCTAAAGCACTGAATTCTCTTGTCGCAACTCTTTCAGATCAAATTTATCTAAAAGTAATGAGTTTCACCTTAGCAAAGTCTATGTGGGATAAACTTGAAAATATCTATGAAGGAGACAGAAAAGTGAAGGTGTAAAAACTGTAAGTAATGCACAACGGGTTTGATGATCTGAAGATGCACCCTAATGAGAATGTAGAGTCCTTCTTCAATCAAATTACTGGAGTTGTAGGATCAATTCGAGGACTGGGAGAATAAATCTAAGATATTGACATTATAATGAAAATATTGAGAAGACTTCCACCCCTTTACAATACAAATGTCTCAGCTCTTGAGGAAAGAGATCTCTCCAAGCTCTCTCTGGATGATCTCCTGAGTAGCCCGGTGGAATATGAAATGATATTCAAACTGGAAGAAACTATTACTTGTGTATGTAAGGAAATAGAATTAAAATCTATGGAAAAACGGAAAATTTTTGGAGATAGTAGTGGTGAGTACGATGAATAAAATGAAATTATTTCTCTCATTTCTAAGAAATTCAATAATATAAAATGAAAATTTGAAGGCAAGCTGCCTATGGCATGGTTTCATTGTGGTAAAGTTGGGAACATAGCCTCTCAATGCTCCAGGAAATTTGATGATGAATAAAAAGAAGTTGAAAACATTGAGAAGCCTTAGAAAAGGTTCTTTAAAAAGGGGAAATTTAAATTTTCAAATAAACTATAGAAAAATAGTTTTGTGTGTGAAGAAAATAATGAGGATAATGATTTCTATGAGGAAGAGGAACCAAAATTTAAATCTGGAAAACATGCTTCCTTGATGGCCACTATTGAAAAATCAAAACCATCATAAGATAATGGTGGAGATAATCAGTTGAAAATTAATTCCAATCCCCAGTTGAAACTTAAAGATGATGTTAGTAAGATTAAGATTAAATATAGGAGTTGTAATAAGTGGAAATCAATTGTAGTAGGATCATCTAAATATGTTGATCAGCTTGAAGCTGAAATTGAATGACAGAAAGAATTTGTGAAAGTATAGTCTAAAATCCTTGAAAGCACTAATGATGAAGTGGATATGAAGCTAAGAATTTTAGAGCATGAAAATTTCATCAATGACCTCACCTCTAGACTGGAATAAAATTCCAAGACTACTGAGGTTCTTGAAGAGGAAGTTGTTACTCTTAGGAGTAAACTTGAGAGTGAATAAATTTCAAATGAATCAAGGAATAAAATAAAATTTGGAAGGTTCTCAGATGTTGAGTTATTGAAGAGATAAAAACGTGGTTCTAATGGAGTTGAAAAGATTTTTAATGATCAAAGATCCACTTACATGGGAAATAGTGGAATCGGTTGTGAGGCTGAATTGTCAAATGTTGCAAATAAGGCCACCAAAATAAAGGCTAGCTGAAAGTGGGTCATGTGTAAAAGTCACCTGAAGTTATAAAATAGAAACCCCAAAATCAATCTAAAAGAATAATAGAATACTATCCTCAAGCCTCCAAGAATAATAGATAGTCAAACTATTATCCCACGGAAGAAGGAATGAGGAAAAATAGAGTTGAGAAGACATTTTCTCTCACGAAGTGTCAGTTTTGTGGATATCTGGGCCACACCATGTATTATTAAGAAGAGGCAAGGAGCTATTTTAATGGATAATAGATGGGAATTCAATAAAGGAAAACAAATTCATATCCTAATTCTATTAGAAGAAATAATTTATTTGGATATGGTTTTTATTATTCTAACTTTGGCTATAAAGCTATTTATTGTAGTCAGAGGAGTGAAATGGACACCTTATATCAAAGTCATTGAAAAGTCAATGTTTGTCAAAAATATTGTGTTTCACTTTCAAATAAGTTTTTCCCTCTTGAATAATATCTTTAATATGAATAACCCATGTACATGGAAGAGATATTTGAAAGGCTATAAGTGTCCTACACTCAACACAATAACTCTTGGAAACAAAAGAGAAAAATTGAAAAATCCAATCTTGCAGAATTAGTCCTAAAGGATACAAAGAATAAAATCACCTGGATCCTTGATAGTGGATGTTCATCTCACATAATGGGTAATGAAAACCTATTAATGGATGTCAAGAAAAACGTCAATGGAATAGTGAGGTTTGGTAACGATGGTGCTTTGAAGATAAAAGGCTATGGAAGTACTGAGCTAGATAAAGGAATGTTGAATAAAACTAAAGACCTTTATGTGAATGGTCCGAATCATAATATTCTGAGTGTGAGTCATCTTTGTGGCTTAGTTTTTATTGTGACATTAAATCAGAATGGATGTACTATAAGAGGAAATTTCGGGAATCCTCCTATGAAAGGTTGTAGAATAAATAGAAACTGTTATCAGTTCAATAGAAAAGATAACATTTGCTACCTAATTGTTGAATAGAAAAACATTCTATGGAATCAGAGATTAGGGAAAATCAATCAGAAGGACATGGAAAAGATATCTAAGATGAATATAGTTGTGGATATCCCTAATATGATGTGTGAACGAGAAAAGACATATGATGCCTACATGCGAGGGAAGTGGGTTTGCAGTTCCTACTGGACAAAGAATAAAAGAGCAACTAATCTTCTTGATCTCATTCATACAGATGTATGTGGGACAATAAATGTTTTTATAACACATGGAGAAAGGTAATTTTTTCTTTTCATAAATGATTACAGTATAATGCCATGTGTGATCATTATACACATGAAGCAAAAAGTGATTGTTTGCATGAAAACCTATCGACGAATTGCCGAGAATGAGGAATAATGTGTAACCTGAATTTGTTATCTGTGGTTGAAACATCCTAATTTGAAGAGGATGTAAATGATGAATCATGGGTGAAAGTCATGAATGAAGAGTTAGATCAGATTGAAAGGAATTAGACATGGGATCTAGACAAGAGAACCGAAGGTCACAATGTGATTGTTACAAAGTGGATTTTCAAGAACAAGTTTGATGAGAATGGAAGTGCTATCATAAACAAGGAACGACTGGTATATAAAGGATATTCACATACTTATGGTGTTAATGTTGAAGAAACCTTTTCTCTAGTGGATAGACTGGAGTCAATCAGGATTTTTATGGCCATGGCAATACAAAGAGGATATAAATTATATCAAATTGATGTCAAGATATCATTCTTGAATGGTGTTCTCAAATAATAAGCCTACATCAAACAACTAATGGGTTTTCTTCTTGGTATTGATGAAACAAGGGTTTGGAAACTAAAGAAGGCCCTTTATGGTTTGAAGCAGGCACCACGAGCATGGTATTCCTGGTTGGATTCTTATCTGAAGAAGTTGGAATTCAAAAGAGGAGGAGTAGATCAAAATCTCTATGTGAAGAATTCTCTAAAAGTTCAGTTCATGGTTTTAGTTTACGTTTATGACATTATATTTGGTGGAAGTAGGTAGATATCAGTGGATGAATTTTCCAATCACATGAAATAATGATTTGAAATGTCTATGATTAGGGATTTCACAT
Organism: Viscum album; assembly: GCA_963277665.1. Taxonomy (NCBI): domain Eukaryota; kingdom Viridiplantae; phylum Streptophyta; class Magnoliopsida; order Santalales; family Viscaceae; genus Viscum; species Viscum album. The sequence continues at coordinate 271,193,222 of OY728131.1, forward strand.
ATTTCTTGGGGCTACAGGTGATTCAAAAGAAGGATTACACATTAATTTATCAGGAAAAGTATGAAAGAGAGCTACTCAATAAATTTAATACGCATTACTGCAAACCAATGTCAACTCCGATTGTGGTTGGAACCAAACTTAGAAAGCATGATGATGGGACCTCTGTAGATCCCACAATGTGCATAAGGATTATTGTAATCTTGATGTGCCTAAAAGAAACACGTCTGGCTATTGTCTTTATGATATGCTTAGCATCTCGATTTCAGAGTAATATGAAGGAAGAACATATGATAACAGTAAAAATAATTATATTGGGAAGAAATGTGTGGGATGGTGGAGTAATAAATAGGAAAGTAATTCTCTTAGTACTGCTGTAGCTGAATATATATCTTCTACAAAGTAATGCACTCAGTTACTCTGGATGACGTAGAAATTGACTGACATAGGTGATGAGGTGAAATAACCAATGATGATTTACTATGATAAAAAAGAGTGCAATTGATCTTATGAAGAATCATGTTCAACATTCTCTTATTAAACATATTTAAATAATATGTCACTAAATCAAGGAAAAAGTTGAACAAGGTTTGATTAAAATGGATCTTGTGGGAACCGTTGAGCAAGTGGTTGGCATTATGATCAAGCCGCTATCAATAACTGTTTATGAGAAACATCAGTTGAACCTCGGTGTTCAGCCACCTCCTAGTGCATGAGGATGTGACAAAATTCCCCTCTCCCCAGTTATGTTAACTTTTTTTAATCTGTTTTTAGATGTGATGTAGGTTTATGGTGGAGATACTATCTAGGGGGAGTATGTTTTGATATATACAATGAAAAAATACTAATCATTGGGTTTAGTGTCAATGGGGGATAAGGAATAAATTCAGGACATGTAATGGGCATGTAATGCTTCTCTGAAGTGATGATAATTAGGTGTTAGGAGGAGAAGAAAAACATTTAGGACATGTAACGCTTATGTGACAAACTAAAAGAATATCTTTGGAGTCTTTAAGAAGGAATAAATTCAGGACATGTAATGGACATGTAATGCTTCTATGACATGATGATAATTCAGTGTTAGGAGGATAAGGAATACATTCAGGACATGTAATTATTCTATGACATAGTAAGATAATAGCTTGGTTATCATTAAGAATTCCAAAACATAGGAACCTAATTCAAGCCTCCCCTCTTGTTTTCTACATTGAGCATTTCTCACATAAACATAGAGTGTTGGCTGAGTTTATTCTTATGATTTAGGTTTTGATAGTGGCTGGTGCTTGTTTCGGTGCGGATGTGCGTCGGGTTACGCTGTTCCGCCAGGACGCGTTCGCGCGTGCACCCGTCAACCCGAGGGGATGGGCGCGCGGCTTGTGGTCCCGCAGTCCCGCTTTCCAAGGGCGGGCGGCATCCGTCCCTTATTCAGGGGCGTCTGCTCCTTGATCGAAACCGGGATGATGGGATGTCGGCTCCTCCTTCCTTGGACGTCTCCTCGGAACTTGTCGCCTAATCCGGGTCTCCCTCATAGACTTAAGAATGTTCGTGAATCTCGTTCCCGGCGCCATATCTTCATGGACACCGGTTAATTACGCTGCTTCCGCCCGGACGCTCCAAGGGGTCTGGGTAGGGCAGCAACCTGCGGTGAGAAGGCCGGGTGGCTCTGGGTGCTGGGGGCGTGTCGTAACACTGCGGCTCTGCACATCTGTCTTCCGTCCCTAATAGGGCTTCTCGAAGGCATGATGGCCTGAGGCATCCCGTACTAGGTGCGGGGAACTGTGTCACCTGAGGTTTTCCTCAGCTTCCCGTGTTTAACACGGGGTATGCCGCGAGTTTAACGTCCAGCGGGGACGGCATCGGACCGATCAACACGAAAAGTGGATCAGATGACAGAACCCCTTGCGGGGAACCTCCGATGCTGGGGCCAGCACATGGGCGGCTTCCCAAGTAACGTGGAGTGGAGTGAAGTGGCATGACCCCACCGGGATGTGGCGGCCCGGGTAAGGATCAGGATGGATGATGAAGTGAAGAGCTTGGACCCCAGAGGGGCTTCCTACGTACCGCGCGTTAACACGGATCAAAGTCAACGTAGTTCGGGCATACAGTTTAACGTCATGCTGGACGTCGGCAAGCCGACTCACGAAGAGGTCGAGGCCGCCGGGCGGAGGATTGAACCGAACCACCTCGCACGGAGGGGGATGGAACGGCCGGGTGGATCACAGTTTCACGTCATGCTGGACGATAAAAGGGGAAATGGAAAAAAGGGGGGCTGTGGGGAGGCACCGTGGAGATACACACGGGCAGTCTCCCACAGGGGCGGATTCATAGGTGAATCAACGCAAGCGTGAACCCTGGAGGGGTCCACTGATGGACGAACCGACGTAAATACGACCGGGACGACCAGGTGGTGGGCTTGGACCTCAGGGAGGCTTCCTACGTACCCTGTATAGAAGACAGGGATCAAAGTCCACGTAGTTCATTCTGTCAGGACTTACGCACTTGGGGCAGCCCGGGTGGCAAAACTCAGTTGGAAGGGACTTGGACCGAAAGCAGAAGACACCTCGATCCCAGTCAGACCCTCTACTGGCTTCGGCAGTGGGGAGGCGCAATGGAGATACACATGTGCAGCCTCCCACGAGAAACTAGGGGTTTGTAATACCCTGCCCCCGTAGGGAAAAGCCACTCCCATTAAATCGTCCCAAAAGGGGGACAATCCCGACATCCCTGTAGAGACGAGCGGGTGGGGGCCACGTCCAAACCGGGGGAGACCCTGCGTGCAGAGCACGGGATCGGATGAAGCGGACGGTTTAACGTCTTGCCGGACGAAGTACAGTTTAACGTCATGTGTTGAGGACGAAGCACTTGGCAGTTTAACGTCTTGCAGCGCGGACGATGGGGGCTAGGCAGTTTAACGTCGTGCAGCTTGGACGGATGTGCAGTTTAACGTCATGCTGGACGAACATGCAGTTTAACGTCATGCTGGACGTATGCGCAGTTTAACGTCATGCGGGACGAATGCTGAACAGTTTAACGTCTTGTAGCTCGGACGTATGTGCAGTTTAACGTCATGCAGGGCATAGGTTGCCGGACGATTGTGCAGTTTAACGTCATGCTGGGCATAGGTTGCCGGACGATTGTGCAGTTTAACGTCATGCTGGGCATAGGTTGCCGGACGAAGCACTTGGCAGTTTAACGTCTTGCAGCGCGGACGATGGGGGCTAGGCAGTTTAACGTCGTGCAGCTTGGACGGATGTGCAGTTTAACGTCATGCTGGACGAACATGCAGTTTAACGTCATGCTGGACGTATGCGCAGTTTAACGTCATGCGGGACGAATGCTGAACAGTTTAACGTCTTGTAGCTCGGACGTATGTGCAGTTTAACGTCATGCAGGGCATAGGTTGCCGGACGATTGTGCAGTTTAACGTCATGCTGGGCATAGGTTGCCGGACGATTGTGCAGTTTAACGTCATGCTGGGCATAGGTTGCCGGACGAAGCACTTGGCAGTTTAACGTCTTGCAGCGCGGACGATTGGGTGCATGTCACTTCGCACGAACCTGGAGGGCCGCACGGGAAGACAACGCACGGTGCGGGCACCCAGGATGAGGATCATCGGGCGCCACGCAGGCAGGTGCCCTCAGGGGGTCAACGGGGACGACCCTGGCAGATTGCGCGCAAAAAGGAAGCTTTGCGCGCAATACTGCGGGCCGGTGCGCAATCGGGGCGGCTGGCGCGCAATTGGGCCAGCGCCTTGCGCGCGGATGCTTGAGAATGCTCACACCGGGCTTCGGATAGCGCGCGGGGGCAACGGCTCATTCTTTTAATGAATGGCCACTTGAAAGAAGGGGGGGTGCGCGCAATCGGACCGGATTGCGCGCACCCCGGGGCAATTGCGCGCAAGCGGGTTCTTTTGCGCGCAAAGGCCTTAGGGGAGTTTTTATTCAAATGAAAGGAGCCAGCGGGGATTGCGCGCGAAGGCGGACCCCGAGGCTTTCTTGCGCGAAAGAAAGGAGGTTACCTGAAGTTCGTCATTGCGCGCGGAAGGGGTTGAATTGCGCGCACGAGAGACGTTTCGACTTCCAGCCACCTTTGAAACGTTGGGGGTCGCCTTATATTTATAGGCAACCCCGGGCGCGGAATCCAGGGTGCGAGCGCGAAATTCTCCTCGCGGGCGCGGAATCGGGCGCGGCGCGCAAGGGAGTCGCGCGGACCCGCGGCGCGCAAAATTGCGCGCCGGACCGGCGCATTACGTGCATCCCGGGGGGTTTGCGCGCGGAACATCACCTTTGCGCGCGGGCCTCTGAAATTCCGCGCAAGGCCTCCGGGCCCTCCGAAACATCCTTCCGACTCCAAATATGACCTCGCTTTCCGCATCCGGAGCTTCGTTTGGGAACAACGGACTTTTCCGGCGTCTACAAAAGCCCCCCCTCGGAATCTGATCGGCGAGAGGTCGCAACGATCGGGTTCCGAGGGAGACGCCGGAATGCCGAAACCCTGGGCGACGCGGGACTGTGGCGCGCAAAAATGGGTGTCAGGCGCGAAATCGGCCGATGCGGTCGCGCAAAGCCTTTTCCGCGCAGCGCGGACCCCGGCCTTGCCTATAAATAGGGGCACTGGGTCCCTCCGGGCCGTACACTGGCCTTCCGCGCGATAAGCCTCTTTGCTCTCGTGCGCGAAATTGCCTTTTTCGGCGCGGAATTCGTTCGCTCGTCGCGCAAAACCGCCCGGACTTCGCTCTGTTTTTGCGCGAATACCCGGGGTCTTTCGCGAAGGACTTCCCGATTGCGCGCCGCCCACTAGGATTGCGCGCCGCCTCTCAAACTTTTCCACCAGCCTCGTCCGATCCCGCACGCTTCATCCCTTAACCCGCACGACTCCCGAACCTTCCGAGATGGCCGCGCACAGAGGAAATGAAGGGGATGCCGCCACTCGCAGGGCTGAGATGGCGACGAACGAGGAGGTTTACGGAGCCAAGGAGATTGTTTCCAACAATCAATCCTTGTTCGACTTACTAACGCCGGCCCAGAAGACATATCCACTGTCGGACAACCTGCCGCTCTGGAACTTCGGCATCCTAGATGAGGTTCCGGTGCCAGGGTTCGAGATTGATGCGCCGCGGACCTGGGTGACCCGGGAGGACGAGCTTCTCCGCTATAACATCACCAACAATGGGCATCCTGCCAGGGAGACCAGACACTTGGATGTCTATGTCCTGAACCCGAGGACGCGAACCATTGATGGGGGTGAGCCTACTGCGGAGAATTCTCCAGCCCTCTACTCGAGCATATATCGCCAGAGCGTCACGGACGACACCAAGGGCTGGCTGAAGGACTGGGACTTGCGGTCTGGGGGCAACTTTACCAGTGAATGGGCCTGGGCGTTCTGGGTACGCCACACTTGCGATCACTTCGCAGAGGAGCTGCGGTACATCGGCCTGTTCGAGGCGGTGTGGACGTCGCAGTTCCACTTCTACCAGCAGTCTGAGCTCGGGCCGGAGCTGTTCACTCGCTGGTCCCCGGATACCAACACCTTCCATCTTCACCATGGGGAGGTCGGCATCGGTCTCTGGGACATCCACTGCATCGGAGGTATCCCGCTGGAGGGCTACCAGTACGATGAGTTCCTGCCACCGAAGAACATCTGGGAGGACAGGTCACGGACTCCCATTCTGACCTGGCATCTTCTTGACCTGGCTACGCAGCGGCTCGGGATCCAAGACTTCCAGAAGGACATAGCCTACAAGGATTGGTTCGGCCAGTTCCTGGAGCATGACCCGGCGGTCAAGATGCCAGGCAGGGGGAAGCGGTGCCCGACCGCAGCTCAGAGGATCCGGAACGGGTCGTACTGGCGGGTCCTGGAGACGGGCGATTACCGCTCATGGGGGTACCGCGTCATCGAGGCCCGGGACCCGAACGTCCGGTACGCGGCGTTCCTGGCCACCTTTCTGAGCGGGTGGCTCCTGCCAGTGCGGGATGCGAGGATGGGCGTCCGCCCGGCGACACTGGCGATGGCGGGCGCCATGGCTGCCAACAAGAGATACAACCTCGGGGTCCCAGTACTGGCGAGGCTGTATGCCATTCTGGGACGCATCTCACGAGGGGGGTCGCCACGAAGGATCTGTGGGCCCTTTCAGTTCTTCCACGGATGGGTGGCTGCTCACCTCGGTGGGTATACGTTCCCAAATGCCATCAGTCCTCCGGGCAACGGCCTGCGACCCTCCCTGCTGAACATTGCGGGGGTCGCTCCGATGACCCTCAGTGAGGAGGGCATGAGGGTTCGGATTGGCAATCATGCCAATTTCAACTTCAGCCCGTTCCCCACTCCTGTCGGCCAGATGATCGACAACGGACAGGGCCCGCTGGAGCAGCATGAATATTTCCTGAACATGCGGGGCGGGGTGCTCGTGGCTCGGATCGACGGGAAGGTGATCTGCGAGCCTTACGTGCCAACCCGGTTTGCCAGGCAGTTCGGGTGCCTTCAACGGATGCCGAAGAGGGTATTCACTGCTGTTCGGGAGGAGACGAACCCTTGCGTCCTTCGCCAGATGTGGTTGATGTTCGTCGCCTTCGGCTCTGGCGACGTCATCACTCTCCCTCCTACCGGAGTTAACGCAGGCTTGGCAACCGAGTACGCCGAACACTGGGCCATCACGTACCCTGAGGGGCTCTTGCGGAAGCTAGTCCGGCGGCTCGAGGCTACCCGTGCGGAGACCGGGCGTCAAGGAAGGAGGCGAGGTGCTGCCACACGGGGGAGAACGGAGGCGCGCCAAGCAGCGGGGCCGGCGCGAGCAGGGACTTCGGCGGCGGGCGCATCGCGGGCTGCCGCTACGACCTCGGCGCCCAGAGAGGGGGCACATGCGGCGGTCGAGGAGCGGCCCGGGAAGCAGGTGAGGCGTCTGCTCGAACCCTCCCACGATGCAGTCTTCCCGGCGCTGTGGTCGGCCTGGATGACCCTGCGGCAGTCACTGGGGACCGACGTCATCTGGCGAAAGATACTCAGAGAAGGGATCTATCTGCCAGAGGTCGGGCGCCTCCAGATCACCGACAGGGTGGACTTCAACCGGCAGTATGCGTATCTGACGGCCATGGACGAGTACGCGCGCCAAAGTGGTCAGCGCGCGGAGCCATCCCTTCTGGTGAAGGTGATGCTCGGCCTCGAGCCCGCTCCGGAACAGATGCCGCCGGAAGAAGATGACAGTAACGACTCCGAGGAGGAGGAGGAGACGGGGGAGGATGAAGGCTCCGAGGGAAGGTCCCATCGGGGGAGCCCACGGGAGAGCGGCGAGGTGGCCGGCTCTGACAACGTTGATGTCACTGAGCTCCTCGAGGTCCGCTTCTATCCCTACTCAACTTGCTTCATCCATTCTCTTATGCAGCTTCTAACCCGTTTCTCCATCCTTCTCAGGAGCACACGGATGTCGGTCAGGCGTCCTCAACAGGAGTAGGAGAGGCGCCAGCAGGACAAGGCGGGGGCCAGACACCCATCATTGAACTGACAAGCGCTGAGGGGCCCCCTGCTGCAGCTGTTCCTGCGGCGGCCGGGGCAGCGGAAGATGACGCTTTGAACCCCCGTAAGTCTCCTTGCTTTACTGCTGGTGCTTGCCATTGACGATCCGTGACTAACCACGGCATGCCATGCGCAGTGATCTCAGGACTGGAGGCTCGTCGGGTTGCCGAACCCGGGCCATCTACGAGTGGACCAGTGGTGGACATGCCGCCTGCTCCGGAACAGACTTCCCAAACCGAGCCGGCCCCACCAACTGCTGATCAAGGGGCTCCGGACACCGGTGGTGCTGCCGTCGGAGAGGTGTCGGGGGCTGATGAGGGTGCCAGCGCCGCTGGGGAAAGAGAAGAAGGTCGCCCGGATGTTGGGGAACCTATCCCTCGTGAGGACCTCCCAGGGGCGGACCCTGCAGCAGACCTGCTGGCTGCCTTCCCTGCTTACCGGCCTGCCGACCCCGAGGAGATGGATGACTCGGACGCGGAGGCGGTCGAGGATAGCCGGGTAACGCGACGCAGGGGGTGGAAGTGCATCCAGCGCTTCCTCAAGCGAGACCCATCGGAATGGCTGGGGCGCATGGGATCACTTCATACCTGGATGCGCTTCCTGTGTGCCGGGGGAGCTGATGCTCAACGCCTCCATCTAACGGTCCGTGATTTCATGGCCGAGAAGATGCGCGAGAGCCGCCGGCGTGCCGACGTCGCACAAAGTCGGGACATGTCGGAGAGCACGCAGGCGCTCATCGCGGCAGAGCAGGAAGTCCGGCGCCTCGAAGGGCAGGCGGCAGAGAAGGAGGCCTTCGTCGCAGCATGTACCGAGCTTGTGGAGAAACTATCGGCACAACTGATCGACGCTCAGGTACAGCTGACGGAGGCGGGCCAACAGATGGTCACACTCCAAGTCGAGCGGGGGCGTGCACAGGCCAGGATTGACGAACTGCGTGCTGCGACCGCCGACGAGGAGAGGGCACGCAGAGAACGAGAAGCAGCCCTGGAGGCCGCCAGCCAAAGGGTAGCGGCATTAGAAAGACTTATCCAGCACGCTAATCCCTAGGGGCTTTGTTTTTTGCCATTCCTAGAACACTTTGCTTCCTTTATTCAATATTTCGATCCATTTGTATGAATCAATATATTTATCTGCGTCTTTCGGTTTAATATGCTCAACCACAATTCGTTGTCTTGCGGGAGTGTTAACCGAGCATCAGGCATCCATAATTGGGCCTGGGTTTCTGGAGAAAAGAGGGAGGTCATTCCTAGGAAAGGAGACCTCAGACCTAACCAATGTATCATCCCCCAACTTGTTCCAACACACGAGCGGGACAACGCTAGGGGCGTTGAGATTTTATCCGAACATAGGGAAATGAGAAAGGGTGAATCGCGTGTCCCGAATCCAGACATCCACAACGGTCGGCCTTCCAGGAAATGCCCAAGACGGTAGGCGGACAGTGGATCGACCATAACAACTGCAATAGACGGACCGAAAAAGGCCATCATTCATATTGCAGGAGGCGGACCACATGTCATCATGAATACCGCTTTGGGGTTCCTTCAGACACAAGGGTGGAAAATCCAGATCAACAGGGCATGCGAAGCGTGGGGCGAAGTGACGATTTGTTCGGACAGAATCCAACGCTCTCAAAATTGCGCCACCGTGGGGAAAATGTATTAGGCGGATGCACTAATCTGGCCGTGAGTCACCTCAATTCTCAGACAGCACCTCTCTGACGAGGAAACCGTCGCTTCCCATCATTGCGATGGGGCATCCCGAGCTGAATCGGGGAGAATATCACAACTGCACCACTCTACCCGAAGTCAGGCCAGACGGCCGGCGACGAGGAGGGGCGGGACTTAACGATCCCTGAGGCTGGACCCGAGTTGGAATGCCCGGGCGTTCCTACGTACTCCATCAAGCTGGAGATCAAGCCACACGTAGTTCTGAGAGTGCAGTTTAACGTCATGCAGGACGTAGGACCCCATTTGGGGTAGATCTTAGTTTAGGGTCTTAGAGCTCGGACCATAAGGGCTGGATCTTAGTTTAAGGTCTTAGAGATCGGACCATAAAGGTGGAGGATCTTAGTTTAAGGTCTTAGAGCTCGGACCATAAGGCTAGAGGATCTTAGTTTAAGGTCTTAGAGCTCGGACCATAAGGAGAGATCTTAGTTTAAGGTCTTAGAGCTCGGACCATGAGGAGAGATCTTAGTTTAAGGTCTTAGAGCTCGGACCATGAGGGGAGATCTTAGTTTAAGGTCTTAGAGCTCGGACCATAAGGGGAGATCTTAGTTTAAGGTCTTAGAGCTCGGACCATAAGGGGAGATCTTAGTTTAAGGTCTTAGAGCTCGGACCATAAGGGGAGATCTTAGTTTAAGGTCTTAGAGCTCGGACCATAAGGAGAGATCTTAGTTTAAGGTCTTAGAGCTCGGACCATAAGGGGAGATCTTAGTTTAAGGTCTTAGAGCTCGGACCATAAGGAGAGATCTTAGTTTAAGGTCTTAGAGCTCGGACCATAAGGGGAGATCTTAGTTTAAGGTCTTAGAGCTCGGACCATAAGGAGAGATCTTAGTTTAAGGTCTTAGAGCTCGGACCATGAGGAGAGATCTTAGTTTAAGGTCTTAGAGCTCGGACCATAAGGAGAGATCTTAGTTTAAGGTCTTAGAGCTCGGACCATAAGGGGAGATCTTAGTTTAAGGTCTTAGAGCTCGGACTTTAAGGGGAGATCTTAGTTTAAGGTCTTAGAGCTCGGACCATAAGGAGAGATCTTAGTTTAAGGTCTTAGAGCTCGGACCATAAGGGGAGATCTTAGTTTAAGGTCTTAGAGCTCGGACCATAAGGGGAGATCTTAGTTTAAGGTCTTAGAGCTCGGACCATAAGGGGAGATCTTAGTTTAAGGTCTTAGAGCTCGGACCATAAGGGGAGATCTTAGTTTAAGGTCTTAGAGCTCGGACCATAAGGGGAGATCTTAGTTTAAGGTCTTAGAGCTCGGACCATAAGGGGAGATCTTAGTTTAAGGTCTTAGAGCTCGGACCATAAGGAGAGATCTTAGTTTAAGGTCTTAGAGCTCGGACCATAAGGGGAGATCTTAGTTTAAGGTCTTAGAGCTCGGACCATAAGGAGAGATCTTAGTTTAAGGTCTTAGAGCTCGGACCATAAGGAGAGATCTTAGTTTAAGGTCTTAGAGCTCGGACCATAAGGGCTCAAAGCACGCCACATCGTGGTCATATCCCCTGGATATGCGAAGATGCACTGAGGGATAGTGTCAAGAGTGTCGAGGTTTCGCCTGGTCAGAATGGGAGGTGGAAAATGTGAATCATGCGGCCATTCACTCGAGGACCGGGAGCACCGGCGTGACGATATGAGAGTACTGCCGACCGTGGCGGAAAAGCAGCATCAACATCGCACCAACCGTTGGTGGAATGAGGCAGCAAACGAGCATCGACCGCTCAATCGCAGGATTCATATCGATTTGCTGCCCGAGGCCATTGGGGGTACCGGCCCGAGTCGGTGGGAGAGCACTGAGGCATTGTGTCCGAACCGTTCACGGGGGCTCCACCCAGGGCGTAGACGATGGGTCCGAATGAAAGGGAGCACGAAGCCTGAAAAGTGGAGGAAACCTGACCAAGCGGATCCTGACCCTCCTGGCAATAAACCAGAGTACTCTTGACACAGGTGGACCACGGCAAGGGGTCGGGGAACACGCCTTGAGGGTGACCTGAAGGCGGCGGATTCCCCAGAGAAGGGGGAATCTCTAAGAGGTGGGGGGCTGGACCCGAAGTTTCAAACATCCGGGCGTTCCTACGTATCCCATAAGGATGGGAATCAAGCCACACGTAGTTCTTGAAGCGCGGTGCAACACAATCGGGCACCAGCGCGAGGAAGAGTGCGGGTCTGACCCTCGCACACAAAAGGAGCGGCATTTGATATTTCTTGTTTGTCCTTAAAGATGAATGGTTTTTCTTTGTGCGGCGACATGCCCGTGATTGAGAAATCTCTGGCGTCGCCACAATAATCAAGCCATGGAAGGCATTGATGAATGGCGTGGTCATTAACCAGCGCCCAACATGAGTGTCCCCTGAGGAGGACATCATGATGCAGTGCCGTTTCTCGTCGGGCGGCCAAGACGATCACAGTTTACGGTCGTGTGGTTCGGACCATGGAGGAACCCGCTTATCGCGGTACGGCGGACACGGCGGAGGTGGGAACATACCCAGCCCTGCGGTCACGCACGATTCCAGGAGAAGAGTCTTGGGATAGGGGTCTGCGTATGTCCATCACCCGAGGGGCAGAGATGCTAGCCTCCAGATATACTGGGCCCAGAACGCAATTGTTCGGGCGACTCCCTCCTCCTTATGGGGACGAGGGTCCATCTACGCATGGCCCTTAGGGAGGATATCCGCATATATCCTTGGTGCTCAGATCATGGGAGCCTCGAACGACATCATTACCTTGGTTGGTCTGCCTAACGTGTAGAGGTGTACTGAAGGTCAGTATGAAAAGAGTGTCAAGATTCCACTACAACGCACAAAGGCGGAGTGTGATGAGGACTGCGCAACCAATGTTCAGAGCCTGAAAGAGCTGACATGGCGATCAAGGATGTTGCTGACGCATTCGCAACACAACATCCGATCGCGTCAGCCTAAGACGGGGCAAGCAAACGAGCATCAACCGCTCAATCGCAGGATTCATATCGATTTGCGGCCCAAGACCCGCCGGTAAATCGACCCGGAGCGGTGGGAGAGCACTGAGGCATCGTACCCAAACCGCTAACGAGGATCCCTTTGAGTGAAGGCTCAAACAAGAGGAAGCGCGAGAACCGACAAGCAACACAGGGCTTGTCGGGATTGAATCTGACACCACGAGTCATAGACCGAAGTACCCAAAACATGTTACCAGATCTCCGGAAAGGGTCGGAGGACTTACCCTGAGAGCAACCGAAGGGGGGCAGATCCCCGTGATCAACCAAGAGACGGGGCTGGACCTGAAACATAAGCGTCCAGGCGGTCCTACGTATCCCATAAGGATGGGAATCAAGCCGCACGTAGTTCTGGAAAGGCAGTTTAACGTCATGCAGGATGATGAGGGGTGTGAGGTAGTCCCACACACGGGGGAGGCGTACGGCGCGGCCAGTAGACCGACGTGAATGAGGACATAATCCCCCGCTCACGCGATACGCCTCGCACAAAAAGGAGGGGAACTGGGGCCAGAGGCCCAACGCGGGATAGGGATTCCCGGGAAGTGGGGCTGGGCCTGAAACATGAATGTCCAGGCGGTCCTACGTATCCCATAAGGATGGGAATCAAGCCATACGTAGTTCTTGAAGTGCAGTTTAACGTCATGCAGGACGATGAGGAAAAAAGAAGGGGGGAGCAGAAGGCATCCCCAAACGTGGGGGGGGGGTACAGCGTGACGAGCAAACCGACGTGAATGAGGGCATAGCCCCGTACTCACACCATACGCCGCACACCCGGGGGCAACTGGGCCAAGGGCCTGAGATGGGATGGAAATTCCCGAAGGATGGGGCTGGGCCTGAAACATGAATGTTCAGGCGGTCCTACGTATCCCATAAGGATGGGAATCAAGCCGCACGTAGTTCTTGAGGGGCAGTTTTACGTCATGCAGGACGAATGCTGAACAGTTTAACGTCTTGTAGCTCGGACGTAGTGCAGTTTAGCGTCATGCGGGACGAAGCACTTGGCAGTTTAACGTCTTGCAGCGCGGACGAATGCTAAACAGTTTAACGTCTTGTAGCCCGGACGAATGCAGTTTAACGTCGTGCAGGACGTGGTGCAGTTTAGCGTCATGCAGGACGAAGCGCAGTTTAGCGTCATGCAGGACGAACGGACACTCAGGCAAAGTATTGCTTGAGGAACCTAGCGTTGGTGGGAGGAGTGACACGCTCACCATCCATAGTCTCTAGGGAGTACGCGCCATTGGGATAGACCTTGTGGACAACAAAAGGTCCCTCCCACTTGGGCTCCAACTTGGGCGGCTTCCTGCCGGGGATCATCGGTGCTCTTAGGGCTAGCACTAGATCACCATGCAGGAAGGAGCGGAGGCGAACCTTCTTATTGAAAGCTCGAGCCATTCTGCTTTGATGCCTCTCCAAGTTGTGCAAAGCGCGAAGTCTATTCTCATCCAGTGCTTCCAACTCGACTAGACGGGCTTCAGCAACTCTGTCCGGCGCTTGCTGGTCGTAGACCGCAGCGCGCAAGGACGGTAACTGGATCTCGATGGGCAGGACGGCCTCAGCTCCATACACCAGGGAATAAGGGGTCATCTGGGTGGAATTGCGAGTCGTCGTCCGATAAGCCCAGAGGGCGTTGGGGAGCTTGTCCGGCCAACTTTTCTTGTTCTGACCGACCATCTTTTGCAGAATGTTAGAGAGGGTTTTGTTAAACGCCTCGATCTGTCCATTCGCCTGCGCATGATAGCGAGATGTATGGTTCGAGCGGATGTTATACTTGGCGTACAACTTCTTCAACTCGGCTGCTCGGAAATTGGTTCCGTTATCCGTGAGGATAGCGTGAGGCACTCCAAATCGATAGATGATGTTGGAGGTCACGAAGTCAGCGATCGAACAGGATTTGACCTCTCTGAGCGGAATCGCTTCTGCCCATTTGGAGAAGAAGTCAGTGGCGGTCAGAATGAACCGGCACTGGCGAGCTGTCGCCGGCGGGTAAGGTCCCACAACGTCCAGTCCCCAGACTGCAAAGGGCCAGGAATACCTCGTGGTATGGAGAGGCTCCGGCGGCCGATGCACAAAGTTCGCATGAACCTGGCACGCATGGCACCTCCTGGCGTACTCGATGCAGTCATGGATCATAGAGGGCCAGAAGTATCCCAACCTCCGAATCTGGTGGGACAGCTTCGGCCCAGTCTGGTGGGCGCCACATGAACCAGCATGAACCTCTTGCATGACTCGTGGGATCTCAACTCCCTGAAGGCAACGGAGGAGAACACCATCAAACCCGCGCTTGTAGAGGATCTGCTCCAGACCGGGACTGCTCTGGAGGACAAACTGCGATGCGCGGCGTCGAACTCGCTCACGCTCGGCCCGATCTGGCGGAAGAATGTCATGTTGGAGGTACTCAACCAAAGGCGTCCTCCAATCAGGGGCTGATCCGACTGTCATATCTGGGGTACTCGGGGCTCCGGGCATAGGGGCAACCGTGGTGAGGTTACTTACCAACGGGCCGCGATCTTCTTCCGGGATAACGGGAGCGATGAGCCTGCGGCGCGTCACGCGGACGATCAGGTTGTCCTGTTCAGGTTCCGCAAGTGACGCAGCCAGGCTGGCCAAAGCATCTGCTCGACCGTTCTGCGACCGGGGAACATGGAAAATTTCCGGCCGAGAAGGGAACCGGGCCATCAGAAGAAGGGTGCACTCCAACAATGGCACAAGTTCCGGCTTCCTGACAACGTAGTCGCCATTGATCTGCTTAACGACCAGCTCGGAGTCCCCTTTCACGCACAGACGGGGCACGTCGATCTCGAGAGCCAACTCGAGGCCGGTGATGAGGGCATGGTATTCCGCCTCATTGTTGGTACAGCCTTCTGACAACAGGAAAGAGTATGGCAGCACGGCTCGCTCCGGGGTAATGAAGACGATGCCTAAGCCCACTCTATTGAGCTTAGGATTATCGAGTCTTCTACCGGTGGGGCTCCGGGAGGCACCGTCAAAGTGCATCTGCCAGCATGGATCGGCTCGATCAACCGAGAGAATGGTCTCATCAGGAAATCCTAGATCCAGCGGCTGATCCGCGGAGGTCGGGTGAGCGGCCAGAAAGTCTGCCAATGCCTGCGGGGAGCACGAGGCTGACGTGCCGCATTCCTACCCCTGCCCTTGACTGGCGGGACTGGGGAAGGGGCTCTGTCGCCGAATCGTACTCCGCCTCTGAGTCAGAGAAGCAAACCGGTCGGATCTCTGTCCGGAATTCCGTAACATTCTTCCCTCGGCGTCGACGCCTTGCCTTCCTGCCCCTGGGTGGTTCTTCGGGGCAGGGCTGATCTCTGTCCTGGCGTCCTCCGGCCGCACTGGTGCTGGGGCCAAGAGGACTGGGAACCAAGGTGCGAGGGGCACCGGGACAGATATCAAAGGGGACGCGGGGAGAGATGATTCCGGGCAGGCCTCCGGGCCGGGATCGGAAGGTGGGATGACCCATGCCTCCTGGATCGGCCACACAGAGTAGATCCTGCCGGTGAATAGCGCTACCGCGAGGTGGTCCGCGGTGGCTACTGCCAGTGCCAGCAACCGGGAGAGTCGACCCAACCTGCCTTTGGGGCGGTCGGGGCCTCGATCCAGGTCGGGCATAGGAGTTCCCCCGCTCAGGATGCACAGAGGCCTGGCGACTGGAGCCAGCGGTGGCTCGGGCCAATGCGGCCGCTGTTGCTAGAGCCCCAAGGTGGGCATCCTCTTCTGCTCGTGCCCGACGTTGGCGTCGAGACAGACGAGTCGGGATGAGCGGCGCGGGCAGGTGGAGAGCCCGCTCTTCGACTGGAGAGGCCTGGCGGCGGTGTCGCCGTGGCCTGGCGGGAGTCCTTACCGTAAGTCCCTGGAGCGAATCCCGGATAGGGTGATCCCGGGCCTCTTCCACCTCATCCGCGTAGGGAAGGGAACTGTCAGAGCGCTCCGGGGATAAGCTCCCGAAGCGGTTGGACGTTGAGGTAGGCAGCGGTGCCTCCCCGCGCGGCCCTCGGGGGCGGCGGTGGTGGCGAGGCGCAGCCTCCTCAAGGTCTAGGCGAGCCATTTCCCTAGTGGGGATGACTCCCTCTTCCTCGTATCTCCGCACCAGGGTGTTGATCACCCTTCTCTGGATGACCTCCGAGGGGGAGAGAGGGCGTGGTCGTCCCGCAATTGCGGCTGCTGGGACGGCTGTGGAACGGGCGGGACCGCGCGGAGTAGCCGCGTCGGTGTTTCCCCTGTCCCTACGCCAGTGGGCGGGTGGCGATCGGGCACTGGATCGGGCGACCTGATTTCTGAAAGCAGGGAGAATGACCCATTAACACTGACAGGAAAAAGGAATCGACAACCAACCATTAGCGCCACGACGCCTTCCGTGGGGGGAACCCAGGCCCTCGACGTTGCGAGACGGAGTGCCCGATGTCCCTTCCCCAGCCCCTGGCGGGTAAGACTGAATGCTTGGCCGGGCAACATGCCGGTCTTCCAACACCTCTGAAAGCCATCGGTCTTCGTATCGAGGAGAAGAGATTCACGTCGGGTTCACCATTTTTCTGTTTCGGTGCGGATGTGCGTCGGGTTACGCTGTTCCGCCAGGACGCGTTCGCGCGTGCACCCGTCAACCCGAGGGGATGGGCGCGCGGCTTGTGGTCCCGCAGTCCCGCTTTCCAAGGTCGGGCGGCATCCGTCCCTTATTCAGGGGCGTCTGCTCCTTGATCGAAACCGGGATGATGGGATGTCGGCTCCTCCTTCCTTGGACGTCTCCTCGGAACTTGTCGCCTAATCCGGGTCTCCCTCATAGACTTAAGAATGTTCGTGAATCTCGTTCCCGGCGCCATATCTTCATGGACACCGGTTAATTACGCTGCTTCCGCCCGGACGCTCCAAGGGGTCTGGGCAGGGCAGCAACCTGCGGTGAGAAGGCCGGGTGGCTCTGGGTGCTGGGGGCGTGTCGTAACACTGCGGCTCTGCACATCTGTCTTTCATCCCTAATAGGGCTTCTCGAAGGCATGATGGCCTGAGGCATCCCGTACTAGGTGCGGGGAACTGTGTCACCTGAGGTTTTCCTCAGCTTCCCGTGTTTAACACGGGGTATGGCGCGAGTTTAACGTCCAGCGGGGACGGCATCGGACCGATCAACACGAAAAGTGGATCAGATGACAGAACCCCTTGCGGGGAACCTCCGATGCTGGGGCCAGCACATGGGCGGCTTCCCAAGTAACGTGGAGTAGAGTGAAGTGGCATGACCCCACCAGGATGTGGCGGCCCGGGTAAGGATCAGGATGGATGATGAAGTGAAGAGCTTGGACCCCAGAGGGGCTTCCTACGTACCACGCGTTAACACGGATCAAAGTCAACGTAGTTCGGGCATACAGTTTAACGTCATGCTGGACGTCGGCAAGCCGACTCACGAAGAGGTCGAGGCCGCCGGGCGGAGGATTGAACCGAACCACCTCGCACGGAGGGGGATGGAACGGCCGGGTGGATCACAGTTTCACGTCATGCTGGACGATAAAAGGGGAAATGGAAAAAAGGGGGGCTGTGGGGAGGCACCGTGGAGATACACACGGGCAGTCTCCCACAGGGGCGGATTCATAGGTGAATCAACGCAAGCGTGAACCCTGGAGGGGTCCACTGATGGACGAACCGACGTAAATACGACCGGGACGACCAGGTGGTGGGCTTGGACCTCAGGGAGGCTTCCTACGTACCCTGTATAGAAGACAGGGATCAAAGTCCACGTAGTTCATTCTGTCAGGACTTACGCACTTGGGGCAGCCCGGGTGGCAAAACTCAGTTGGAAGGGACTTGGACCGAAAGCAGAAGACACCTCGATCCCAGTCAGACCCTCTACTGGCTTCGGCAGTGGGGAGGCGCAATGGAGATACACATGTGCAGCCTCCCACGAGAAACTAGGGGTTTGTAATACCCTGCCCCCGTAGGGAAAAGCCACTCCCATTAAATCGTCCCAAAAGGGGGACAATCCCGACATCCCTGCAGAGACGAGCGGGTGGGGGCCACGTCCAAACCGGGGGAGACCCTGCGTGCAGAGCACGGGATCGGATGAAGCGGACGGTTTAACGTCTTGCCGGACGAAGTACAGTTTAACGTCATGTGTTGAGGACGAAGCACTTGGCAGTTTAACGTCTTGCAGCGCGGACGATGGGGGCTAGGCAGTTTAACGTCGTGCAGCTTGGACGGATGTGCAGTTTAACGTCATGCTGGACGAACATGCAGTTTAACGTCATGCTGGACGTATGCGCAGTTTAACGTCATGCGGGACGAATGCTGAACAGTTTAACGTCTTGTAGCTCGGACGTATGTGCAGTTTAACGTCATGCAGGGCATAGGTTGCCGGACGATTGTGCAGTTTAACGTCATGCTGGGCATAGGTTGCCGGACGATTGTGCAGTTTAACGTCATGTTGGGCATAGGTTGCCGGACGAAGCACTTGGCAGTTTAACGTCTTGCAGCGCGGACGATGGGGGCTAGGCAGTTTAACGTCGTGCAATTTGGACGGATGTGCAGTTTAACGTCATGCTGGACGAACATGCAGTTTAACGTCATGCTGGACGTATGCGCAGTTTAATGTCATGCGGGACGAATGATGAACAGTTTAACGTCTTGTAGCTCGGACGTATGTGCAGTTTAACGTCATGCAGGGCATAGGTTGCCGGACGATTGTGCAGTTTAACGTCATGCTGGGCATAGGTTGCCGGACGATTGTGCAGTTTAACGTCATGCTGGGCATAGGTTGCCGGATGAAGCACTTGGCAGTTTAACGTCTTGCAGCGCGGACGATTGGGTGCATGTCACTTCGCACGAACCTAGAGGGCCGCACGGGAAGACAACGCACGGTGCGGGCACCCAGGATGAGGATCATCGGGCGCCACGCAGGCAGGTGCCCTCAGGGGGTCAACGGGGACGACCCTGGCAGATTGCGCGCAAAAAGGAAGCTTTGCGCGCAATACTGCGGGTCGGCGCGCAATCGGGGCGGCTGGCGCGCAATTGGGCCAGCGCCTTGCGCGCGGATGCTTGAGAATGCTCACACCGGGCTTCGGATAGCGCGCGGGGGCAACGGCTCATTCTTTTAATGAATGGCCACTTGAAAGAAGGGGGGGTGTGCGCAATCGGACCGGATTGCGCGCACCCCGGGGCAATTGCGCACAAGCGGGTTCTTTTGCGCGCAAAGGCCTTAGGGGAGTTTTTATTCAAATGAAAGGAGCCAGCGGGGATTGCGCGCGAAGGCGGACCCCGAGGCTTTCTTGCGCGAAAGAAAGGAGGTTACCTGAAGTTCGTCATTGCGCGCGGAAGGGGTTGAATTGCGCGCACGAGAGACGTTTCGACTTCCAGCCACCTTTGAAACGTTGGGGGTCGCCTTATATTTATAGGCAACCCCGGGCGCGGAATCCAGGGTGCGAGCGCGAAATTCTCCTCGCGGGCGCGGAATCGGGCGCGGCGCGCAAGGGAGTCGCGCGGACCCGCGGCGCGCAAAATTGCGCGCCGGACCGGCGCATTACGCGCATCCCGGGGGGTTTGCGCGCGGAACATCACCTTTGCGCGCGGGCCTCTGAAATTCCGCGCAAGGCCTCCGGGCCCTCCGAAACATCCTTCCGACTCCAAATATGACCTCGCTTTCCGCATCCGGAGCTTCGTTTGGGAACAACGGACTTTTCCGGCGTCTACAGTGCTCTATTGAATTAATCTGGAGATTTCCAACAAACCCAGAGGAGGAGATTGTTGGAACCACGACCGTTCAATTGGGGAAATGGAGAATGGTTTAGGTTTTTTTTTCAATACTCATTATATTTTCAAAAAGTTTTACTGTAAAGGGATCATATAGTTCAAGCGGGCAATAATATTAAAGGTGGCATCATTTCCCAGTGTTTTCCAAATTTTTGGGTCCAAAAAGTTGTATATGGAGAAAAGTGTTTTTGAGAAAGGGAGTTGCATGCAGCATATAAGGGTGTTTGGAAACATGTGTGCGTGGCCTAATTTTGGATTAGTGCATCAAAATATGGAAAAGGCAAAAATTCCATGCAAGACTTAAATGTGTGATAAAGATGAGGTTGTGCGGAAGAATCTTACGTAGCCAATGCGATGTGAAAAGGGGTTTTGCGTGCTCACGAAGAATCATGCATGCACCAACAAAGACGCTTCGGAAACTTGTGTGAAGGGTCATCGAGGCCTATAAATGGGTGGATACCCCCATGGAAGGAAAATAATAATTTTCCAATGAAAATATGGTTTCTCTGCTGCATGAAAGATATGCGCGTGAAAGAATTGCAAAGAGTTTGCACGCAAGGTGTTATTATAGTATGAAAAGACCAAGTGAACCCTTTGGTGTAGTTGTACGAAAGATAAGGGTTACATAGAAAGTAGGGGTTGCACGAAATTCATCTTGCATGACAAATCCCAAATCTTGCACACATATTCAAGTATTGCATGCAAGTGTAGTATTAATCTTCGGATAGGCTTTTGAATATCCGATTTGTGTGATCAGTGCTCCCAAGTGTGCATCAATTTAGGACTTTGATGCAAGTAGTGTCTTATGTTGGACTGAGACAAAGACTTCAATGAAAATCTAGTATATATACCCTCAAGTCAATAAACTGATTAAGACTTCTTCCATGGCATTGATCAAGGGGTGTCGACAGAAGTGTTCTGAGCGATGTAGTGAGATATCCTTGAATTTTTGTAAAGGCAGTGTTCCAGGAACAGAGTGACTATGTCTGAACAATTTTACTCTAAAACTAGTGAAGATTGTTTTATTTTTTTACGAACAACACACTTTCGGCGTATTCTCCTTTGATATATCCCTTTGTAGTGAGCCAAGTAAAAGTGGTGTGTGGTCTCTTTGCATATGATTGTTTAATTGTTGTTCATATCCATCATAAAAGTTTAACATATTCCTACCAACATGCGAACAAGATCAGATATTTTAAAAGAAAATGATGAAACCCTAATTCAACACTCCCCTCTTAGGGAATCACCTGGTTATACTATTATTAGTTGTGAAGATGAATCATTATATAAAACTTTGATGACAATTGTTTGGGTTAATTGGTGTTTTTTTATCACAATGAACTCATTTGATTTATAAATTAATATCATGTGTAAAAAAGGATTCTAGAAACATAAAAAAGTTATAATATATATATATATATTATAATCCGGTTAAAGCATAAAAATGGTTTCGTGACCAGAATTAAAGATGGTAATAAAATTTAAAACTCGCCATCCTTGAATGTGATAAATTAACACATCTCAGATGGTGTTTTAATTTCTAGTATAAAATAAGAGGAAAAGAGAGATGATGAATAATTATTCCTTTATGTAGTATATGTAAGGTACTAGAGTCATCACAACATTTAGATGAAATGAGTTGAGGAAAGAAAAATAAAATAAAGGAACTTGAAATAAAAGAAATGAAAAGAGGAATTTACCTCTTGAAGTAATATTCCTTGAGAGCCTCTTTATGGGAGAGGTTTTTGTCATTTTTTGAGACCAAGGGATGTTGGATATGGGGGAGAAGCTTGGGAGGATATTTTAGTATAATTTTTACAAGGAACAAGTCTTGAGAGGAGTGAACAGAAAAGGGAGTGAAGGAGGGTTTATAGTGGAGGAGAGGGGTGATTTGTGAAAATCTTATTCATTATAGTATTATTTCCCTAAAGAAAAACAATAGTGTTGATTCATGATACCCATAATAGTAATAAGTGCATTTTATTTTGAACCAAGTGTGCTTACATCATCAATGATACTAGGAATAGTGAATTTAACTGATAATGTATATATATAGTAAATTACCGTAATTTTCTATTCATAAAAAATGCAAGTATTTCATAAAAATACCAAAAATTCATCCTAACCATTTTTTATGTGTAAATTTCAAAAATGAACTCATTTTTTTGAAAATAATTTTCCAAATATGATTAATTTAATTTTTAAATAAATTCATAATTTATTCAAAAAATAACAATTTTAAAATAATAATTTGTTTTATATCACTTTGAAAAATTAATCAAGATATCATTATCTTGTAACCTTAAGACAATAAAATAATAATATGTTTTACTATTCATAAGGGTCATATTACTATTCATAAGGGTATGTAACTATTCATAAAAAATTATTTTTTGTCTTATCAGACTCTAAATATCTTACTAAGCACAACTGTGTATGTCAGTTTTTCAAAATTCAAATCACAGAGGTGGAAAATTTATGTTTGCTGTCTAGGTTATAAAAAATTAGTGTTTTTCAGAGACTGATTGTTTCATTAATTTATTTATAAATCCTTGGGGTGTTACATTCTCTCCTCATTAAAAAAAATCATCCTCGGAATTACCAGAATGTTACCTTACAAAAATATTTGGGTAGTTCTTCATCATAATATACTTAGGCTCCCATGTTGCCTCTTCAATTTTATAATTTATTCAAATTATCTTTACCAGTCAAGTCATTTGATTCATCAAAACAGATTCTTTAGTTTCCAGAATATGGATAGGCTCTCTATAGTAACATAGGTCAAGTTCCAATTCTATACTTTCATAAGTGAGGACATGTGTTGGTTCTTGAATGTACTTTCTCAGCAACGAGACATGGAACACATTTTGTACTTTAGATAGGCTATGTGGCATAGCCAAATGATATGCAATAGTTCAAAATATCTCTAGAATTTAAAAAGGGACTATGTACCTGGGGCTCAGTTTTCTTTTATTTACAAATCTTATAACACCCTTCCATGGAAATAGTTTTATGAAAACTTCATCTCCCAATTGAAATTCCAAATCCTTCTTTTGATTATCAGCATATCTTTTTTTCTACTTTGAGCTTCTTTGATATGACCTTGAATAGTATTTAACTTCGTTGTTGTTTCCTCAACAAGATCTGTTCCCACTATCTTCCTTTCACTAACTTCATCCCAACATGTTGGTGTATGACATCTCTTTCTGTACAATGCTTTATATGGTGCCATTTGAATACTAGAATGGAAACTATTATTATAGGAAAAATACATCAAGGGTAAATAATGAACCCACATACCTTGAAAGTTGAGTGAGCATGATCTCAACATCTTTTCTATTATTTGGATTTTCCCTTCTGATTGCCCAGCAGTTTGAGGATGTTGAGATGTACTCAAGTGAAGTTCATTATCCAAAGCATTATAAAGGCTTTTCCAGAATTTTGATTAAAATCGAGGATCATGATCAGACACTTTTTAAATATGTTCTCCATGAAGTCTTAAAAATTAATTTATATAGATTTTTGCAAGCCTCTCAAATGTAAAATCCCTCCTTATCATGAGGAAATGTTCATATTTTGTAAGTATATCAACAATTAACAATATTGTACCATTATTTCTTGGAGTTTTGGGTAATATAGTTATAAAATCCATGGTGATGTCATCTCATTTCCAGGTAGGAATAGGTACAGGTTTCATGACTCATCTAGGATGTTTTCGTTTGGCCTTGACTTATTGACAGACTAAACATCTTGAGACATAATTAGAAATTTTCAACTTCATGTTTTCCCACCAAAAATGTTCCTTCAAATCTCTATACATTTTAGTGCTATGAGGGTGTATATAGAAATTTGAGCTATGTGCATTATCCAATAAATCCCTTTTCAACTCTGGTATAGAGGGAACACATAGCCTCTTACTAAATTTCATAATTCCATCTTGACATACGAACTCATCCAACTTCACATCCTTCACATAATTAATTTTATTTTTAAGGTTTTCATCATCAGGCTGAGAGATTTTAGTCCTTTATAATAAATATAGTTGGGAAACCAATTGAAAAAGTAATGATGTTTCACCTTCTTTGACAATTCCCATGTCTATCCTTATTAGATCCATGAATAAATGATCCCTTTAAATCCTCATTTTGTTTAAAACTCCATGATTCTTCTTTCTCAATGAGTCAGCTACCTTATTTTCCTTACATGGGTGGTAGTGTATGGAACAATCATAATCCTTGAGTAGTTCGAGCCATCACCTTTGCCTCATGTTGAGTTCTTTCTGTGAGAAGATATACTTCAGACTCTTATGATCTGTATATATCTCACATCTTTGACCATAGAGATAGTGTGTCCATATTTTTAAGGAAAATATCATACTAGCTTACTCAAGATCATGAGTAGGATAGTTTTGTACATGAATTTTTAATTACCTTGATTCATAGTAAATAACTCAATCATTCAACATAAGGAAATAACCAAGACCTTTCTTTGATGCATCACAATAGACCACTAACCCATCATTCCCAGGTGGTATGGTTAAAATCAATGCATTCACTAATATCTTCCTTAATTCCTCAAAACAGTCCTCACATTCTTTTTTCCATATGAACTTAACCCCTTTACATGTAATATTTGTCGTTGGGTTGGCTAAAAGGGTGAAGTTCTGAACGAAACATCGATAATAACCTACTAAACCAATAAAACTATATACCCCAGTTATATTTTTTGGAGTAGGCCATTCTTGAATATCCTTTGTCTTCATAGGATCAATAGATATTCCATCCTTAGAGATAATGTGACCAAGAAATGAAATTGATTGAAGCCAAAATTTTCACTCCCGAACTTCCCATATAATTCATTTATTCTAAGAGTATTTAAAATAGTGCGCAAGTGATTTTCATGGTCTTCATAGATTTTGGATTATACCAAGATATCCTCTATAAATACCACCGTAAAGTCATCGAGATATCCTTTGGAAACCCTATTCATTAGATCTATGACGAAATAAGTTTCATTAGTCAGTCCAAAATGCATTATTGTAAACTCGTAATTCCTATACTTGGTACGAAACGTTGTCTTTGGAATATCTTCATTCCTTACTCGTAGCTGATGATATCTAGATCAAAGGTCAATCTTCAAAAAATATTAGGCTTCATGAAGTTGATCAAATAAATCATCAATGGAAGGTAGGGGATACTTGTTCTTTATTGTTAGGTAATTTATCACCCAGTAGTCAATGCACAACCTCATAGATCCATCTTTCTTCTTAACGAAAATAATAGGGGAACCCCATTTAGAGACACTCAGGTGAATAAATTATTTATCACTCAATTCCTCTAGTTGTTTCTTCAGTTCTTCTAATTCCATAGTGGCCATTATATAAGGAGTATTTTATATAGGCCTTGAATCAGGAAGTAAATTAATGGAAAACTTACTTTCCTACTCTGGAGGATGTCCAGGTAAATCCTCTGGAAACACATCAACATATTATTTCACAATAGGTACATCCTATATTTGAACATTCCTTTACTAACCCATATATATTGTTTTCCCTTCCTATCTAATAATTGAATTTAGTAGAGGTACTGGGGGTGGATCTAGATGAGAATCGGATGGTGATGTTTCTTCTCTAAAAATAAGGGATTCCACATCATCCTCAAAAATTGAAACCTCCTTATTCTTGCAATAAATTTTCGCATAATTGTTCGAAATAAAATCCTCACCAAAGATTATATCAAATTAAATCATGGGTATGATAATAAAATCAATAGATAAAGCATGTTTATATTCTATAATGGGGACTTCTTGACAAAACTTTGTTGCAATGATACTTCCTTTTGGAGTTTTGACTAACAACTCCCTTATTAAATCAAATTGGAAATATATAATTTTCTTTGAAAACTGTGAAGATATGAATGAATACGATGATCTAGAATCAAATAAATCATTGGATAAGTTTGATTAAATGATTAATTTACCTACCACGACATCATTACAAACTTCAATATCAGCTGTTGTGATTGCATAAGCTTGTCCCTACTCCCTTGGCCTTTTCTGAGGCATGTTTCCTTTACGATTTGGACAATCATTAGAATAGTGTCCCATATCCCTAAAATTATATAATCGAACATTAATATATCCTTTTTTCCCTTAAAATCACCAGAATGATGGCCTTTATGTCCATAGTTATAGCACACCGGTTTTTATTTTAAGCAGGAACCAGGGTGTATCTTTCCACAATTATCACATTGTGGAACGTCTACTCTTCCCTTCTTCCCCATTTCATTATTTCCTTTTCCAGAGTTTTTATAATCCCTCTTATTCTCTTGATTTCCTTTAAATTCATAAGACTTAGAGAACTCATTTTCTTTCTTGATAGCATAGGAGACTATGTCTTCGTATGATTAGAAATTTTGGCAGACTAGTTCCCATCAGAGGAATGAATTTAGGCCATCAAATAATAGATCAATATTGATCCTTGGATTATGTATAAATTCCAAAACATTCCTTTATAACCTTGTGAAGTTGGCTTCATACATTGCAACATTACCATCTTCCATTTGCCCTAGATTCAGAAACTACCTTTCTATATCTGCTCATTATTCATGAGGAAAGTATTTCTCTAAGAAAAGTTCTTTAAATTCACTATATTACATGTTTTATATCTCTTACTCCTTCTTTGTGTTTTGAATTAGTGGACACCATTGATCAGTATCTCTAGACATATGATAAATTTCCATAAAAACCTTCTCCCTTTCATTACTTCTCAAAGTGAGAAATATCTTCTCTAAGGAACTAATCCACTGCTCTACTATAAATGGGTTTGGAGTCCCATTAAATGATGGATTTTGTTATCACATAAAGCGATCTAACAAAGGTCCTACACATTGTGTGTTGGGATGATCTATTTGGATAAGGTTAGTGTTCATAACCTGAGTAAGTTGTCACATTATAGTTATAAATTGCTCCGCACCAGTCGCAGCTTTAGATCCAAAATCAATATTTTGTATAAGAGTAAAATCCCTACATGGTATATGTGCGTTCATGTGGTTTTCATTCCTTCCTCTAGGCTCCATTTTTAAATAATGTCATACACTGTATTAGGTTATGAATAATAACGTATAATATTAGCTTAGAAAAATACTTAGTATAAATTGAAATCATATACATGGAAAATCCCATATTCATAAACATGGTTTCTTTGAGGAAAAATTTACATTTAAATCCTTCATAATGGCTTGGAATGAAACTGTGAATTATCTTAATCATAACACCTGGCAGTGTCAAACCAGGTGTGCAGTAAGGTCCATTGTCATATACTAGGATACCCTAGGTCAAGCTCAAAACTCATTGTCATATTTTTCACTCCTAGGTACATCTATGCCAAAACTATGTCCACTTGTAGTATCCAGACATGGATGTATTTTCTAAAAATATCCACATAATATATTACTTACCAAAATTCTAGGATGTTATTGTAAATTAATCCTCAAAGACTATCTTAGGGGTTTGTTACATAATATATGTTTTCAAAATCTAGTTTCCAAGTTTTCTACTAAACTTCTTCTAATACAAACTATAAAGACATGACCCCGGTTTTTTGGAGTTGTTTCCTTATTACATTACATTGGCATGATTATAAGAAATTCATATCCAAAAGGAAAAAATAGTTTAGTAGATTTGAAAACAAGATACATACATAAGTTAAACATTACAACCTGAAATAAAAAATAACCTATAAGTTCTATTGGGAATGTCCACCACTCTAAGATTATCCCTGCAATTCAATCATAATATATCTCTTCATGTATTAAAGAAAATGAAACATAAGAAGGAGTGACCTTAGATTATCAGTAATGGTAAACAATAAAACGTAATATATATAAATATAGACATTAGGCATGGTGAATAATTGAAAACACAAGCCTTTAAAAAATATAAACTCGAACACATTATGGAAAAAATATGAGCTGAGTAAACATTTCCATAATAAAGAAAAATCATGGGTATTCTACTAGTCGAATAACCATATTAACTATGAATTTATAGCTTCATAATGAGGTATATGCAAATGTTGGACATTCTGA
Source organism: Viscum album (assembly GCA_963277665.1). Lineage (NCBI taxonomy): Eukaryota > Viridiplantae > Streptophyta > Magnoliopsida > Santalales > Viscaceae > Viscum > Viscum album. The sequence continues at coordinate 271,221,223 of OY728131.1, forward strand.
ACATACCTTTAAGGCCTTATCCAAGACATCAAAAAATGATTAAGGCCTTGGCCAAAACCAAATTTAAAAATGGGTAAGGCCTCATCCAAATCCATATCTATTTCTCTTATTAGACCTACTAATGCATCAATGGGATATATAGGGGACCAACCATCACATAATGAGTCCAATTAATTCTTCACATGAATGGGGATAAACATAAACAACATATATATTCATTTAGAAACTAATATATTAAATGTAAATAACTTTCCCTACATATTAAGCATAAACACTACCTTTCAGAGTAAATTGGTGAATGGTCTTAAGATAGAACATCCACAATCAAGCTAATCATAAACCATTCAATTTGATATGTTATATGATATAAAAAATTGATCCCAATAATACATAAGAATCAAACAGGGTGTTGAAACAGATAAAGATACTCTTATAAAATCATCGAGTAATTCTTGAGATAAATACTCTTTTACTTTGAAAAGAAGAGTTCTTTTGGAAAATTATTTGTATAAAACCATAAATGAAGTAAGATAGTATTTTCATAATAAAATGATTGATTTTATAAATATAATGGTTTCCAAAAAAATATTATATAGTTCCTTTTAAAATAGGTAAGATTTTGAGAAATCCCAATAAAATCGCGCTTGTATTTCGGGAAGGATTTTTGAAAGATCCTTTTAAAAAAATAACTACCCATAAATGAAGGTATGATTCTGGTTGGTACACATATATATAAAATTAAAATATAAATTATGAGGAGTACATATTAATGAATAAGAATTTAATTTAGGTAAGTAGATATTAAAAGTAACTCGAATGAAAATGAAGGTTCGGGTGGAAAACCCTTACCTTAAGTCCAAAGGTGTTCCTCACTTGATCTGAATGACCTGAATAGTAAAATTTATGTTCATAAATTAATAATTCCATAAACTCACCTAAAATTAATTTATTTATTATAACAATATTAGTTTCATTTATATCATTTTTATGGGTTAAGAGATTCAATATTATTGTTTGTGAGCGTTTTCTTCCGTGGTTTTCGTGATCAGTTTACTTATATTCATGTACGGATAAACATGTATAATGAGAATGATTGTATAGAATATAAATTTTTTTTATTAGGTAACAAACATAAGATTATATGGTTGTAAAAAAATTGGTTATTGGGAGTGAAGAAGAATCATTATATAAATCTTTGATGATAATTGTTTGGGTTAATTGGAAAATTTTATCAAAACAAACTCATTTTAATTTAAAAATTAATATCATGTGTAAAAAAAGATTCAACAACCTTAAATAAGTTATAATAAATATATTATGTTATTTTAAAACTATAAAAATGGTTTTATGACCATAATTGAGGATGGTAATATAAATTGAAAATACATCGTCCTTGAATGTAATAAATTAAAACATCTCAGATGGTGTTTTCATTTCTAGTATAAAAGAAGGGGAAAGAATAGATGATGAAGAATTATTCCTTTATCATAAAACATCACAATATAGGTAAGTAACTAAAGTAATTACAAAATTTGGATTAAATTAGGTAAGTAAAGAAAAATAAAATAAAGGAACATGAAATAAAATAAATGAAAAGTGCAATTTACCTCTTAAAGTAATCTTCCTTGAGAGCCTCTTTAGGGGATAGGTTTTGGTCTTTTTATAGGACCAAGGGATATTGTAAATTGGATGGGATCTTGGGATGATATTTTATTTGAATTTATACAAGAAACAAGTCTTGATAGAAGTGAATAGAATAGGGAGTGAGGAGGGTTTTTATAGCGGAGGAGAGGGGTGATTTGTGACTATCTTATTCATTATTTTATTATTTCCCTCAAGACAACTAATAGCATTGATTCATGTGACCCATAATAGTAATAAGTGCATCTGAGTTCTAATAATGTGTTCTTACATCAACCATGATGCTAAGAATAGTGAATTTAACTGATAATGTATATATACGGTAAATTGTCGTATTTTACTATACGTTAAAAATTTGAGTGTTTCATAAAAATCCCAAAAATTCACCCTAACCATTTTTCAACATGTAAAATTCAAAAATGAACTCAATTTTTTGAAAATAATTTTTTAAATATTATTCATTTAATTTTTAAATAAAATCATTATTTATTCAAAAAATAAAAATTTTAAAATAATAATTTATTTTATATCACTTTGAAAAATTAATCAAGACCTAATTATATTATAACCTTGAGAAAATAAAATAATAATATGATTTACTATTCATAATGGTCATATTACTATTCATAAGGGTATGTTACTATTCAACAAAAATTTATTTGGTCTTATCAGACTCAAAATATCATACTAAACCCTACCGTGTATGTCATTTTTTCAAAATTCAAATCATAGAGGTGGAAAAATTTTGTTTACTGGATAGGTTATAACAAAGCGGTGTCTTGTGTATACTCAATGTTTCATGAATTTATTTATAAATCATTTGGGTGTTACAGTGTGAGGCACTCAAGAGGTAAATATTTTCTTATGGATATGAAATGTAAATATTTGGTTATGTGATCAACAATAACCTATATCGCGTCTTTATTTCTAGGGGTATTTGGTAATCATGTGACAAATTCCATAATAATGTCATCCCATTTTTACTTAATAATAGTAAGAGGTTACATGACTCCTCTAGGATGTTATCTCTCAGCCTTGACCTATTAACAAACCAAGAATCTCGATACATAGTCCTAAATATCCCCCTTCATGTTATCCCAAAAAAATGTTCTCTTAAATCCCTATACATATTGGTGATACTGAGTTGTATAGAGAAATTTTATCTTTTATCATCATCTAATAATTACCTTTTTAGCTCAGGTATAGATAGATAACATAATATATTTCCAAATTTTAGAACACCATCTTTACAAATTAAGTCTTCTAATTTCCAATCATTCATATAATTAATTTTATTCTGGAATTTCTCATTTTCAGATTGAGAAATTTTTATCTTTTCTGATAAAAATGGTTTCATAATCATTTGAAAAATACATGATGTATCTTATTCATTAATAATTCTCATCCCCATCTTTACTAGATCTATGAATATAGGATCCCTCTCATTCCTCATTTCAGTTAGAAATCTATGATCATTTCTACTCAATGAATCCACTACCTTATTTTCTTTCCTTTATTGGTAGGGTATCAATAAATCATAATCCAAGATTATCTTGATATATATACATTACCTCATATTGAGAAATTTATGTGAAAATATTTATTTTAGTCTCTTATAGTTTGTGTATATCTCACATAATTTACCATAGAGATAATTCTATATATCTTCAAAGAAAATAGTATAACTAACAACTAAAGATCATAGCTTAGATAGTTCTGTTCATGAGCCTTAAATTTTTTAATGTATATGTAGTAACTTTATCATTTTTTATTAGGACATATCCAAGTCACTTCATTGGTGCATCACTATATATAACAAACCCATCATTTCTATATGGTATAGTCAAAATAGGAGCATTTACCAATCTCTTATTTAGTTCATCAAAACATTATCCACATTCATTTTTCCAAAAAAAACATAACCCCTTTACGTGTAAGCCTGGTTAATGGGTTATCCAATAATCAAAAACTTTTAATGAATCATCTATAGTAACCTACCAAACTAATGAAACTATATAACTCAGTTATGTTCATTGGTGTAGGACATTATATAGCTTTGTTTGTCTTCACATGACTAATTGATATTCCATCCTTATAGATAATATGGATAAGAAAAGAAACTTATTAATGAAATAAATCACAATTACTAAATTCTTAATATAACTCTTTTTTTATAAGATTCTCAATAATGATTGGTAAGTGATTATCATGGTCCTCATAGATTTTATAACACACCAATATATCATCAATGAATACCACCACAAAATCATCAAGAAATTCCTTGAATAGTATGTTCATTGTATCTATAAAAATATAGGGTTAATTAGTAAATAAAAATGGAATTAATATAAACTTGTAATGTTCATACATCATTCCGAAAGTCATCTTCATAATGTATTTCTACTTTACTCATAAATAATGATACCCAGAAGGAATTAAATCTTTGAAAAACATTTGGATCCATGAAGTTGATCAAATAAATCATCAATTCAAGGAAGATGATACATTTTTTAAATCAAAATAGCATTGATTTCTCTATAATAATTTCATGGAATCATGGATCCATCTCTCTTCTTAAAGAAGATAAAAGGGTATCCCCATGGTGAAACAGAAGGGAAGATAAAATACTTATCACACAAATACTCTAGTTTTTTATTCATCTACACTAATTCCATAGTGTCTATTATATTGTAATTATTGATATTTTTCTTGCATATGGGATTAAATCAACGGAAAACTCAACTTCATGCTCTGGGTGATGTTCAGGTAATTCCTCATAAAATACATCAATATATTCCTATATAATAGTTACATACTAAATTTTATGATTAAATTCTCTATTTATTGATTATATCTACCATTCTTCCCCAAGAATCTCATTTAGTAAAGATAATGGGGGTGGATCTAGAAATGTCTTAGATAATGATGTATCATCTCTAAAGATAAGGAATTATACATCTTCATCACTAATCATAGTTTCATTCTTCTTGTAATAAATTTTTGCATCATATTTTGAAATCTAGTCTATACCAAGGATTATATAAAATTAAACCATAGGTATGATAATATGGTCAGAAAATAAATCATTTTTATGTGTCATAATGGGGACTTCTTGACACATCCTTATTTCAGTAAGATTTACACTAGGATTTCTGACTGAAAACTCCCTTCTTAATGTGCTAGGGAAATATCTAATTTTCATGGAAAACTTGGAAGACACAAAAGAATTAAAGATACCATAATCAAATAAAGTATTGGATAAATTTTAATATAGGATTAAAGTACCATGAATCACATAATTGGAAACATCAACCTTGGCTTTAATGGTTTCATAAAATTTTCCTTCTTCCTTTAGCCTCTAATGTGGTAGATTCCCCTCACACTTGGAGCATTTATTTGAATATTACCCATCTCCCTATAGTAGAAAAACTGAATAAAAGTTTTATCTTTAATTAATTTTTATTATTTATCCTTATGAACCTTATCTTCAAACTTATAAAAGACTCTCAATCCATTAAATTATTTATTAGGATGATTCTTTACAAGTTCTCACAAGATATAAATTTCTTTGTTATCTTCTGTTTATTTGATGCCTTCCCTTTTTATTAGTTATTAGTTGACCTATTAATTTCTAGATTTACCTTAAACATTTAGGATATATATAATTACTTCACTATTTTTATGGAACATAAAAATATTTCATTATATAATGAAAAAATTTTAGAGACAAGCTCCCTCCAAATACTTAGCTTAAGACCTTCAAAAAATGGTTAATATTTCACTCTATGTTGAATATGTAATCTATATAATAACTTGATAACCTTATAAAGGTAACATAATACTCTACAATACTTTATTCTTCCTTTTACTTTAAGTTGAGGAACCTTCTCTACATATTAGTTTTTTTCTCATGAGTTAAATATTTATCTAAGAACATCTCCTTAAAATATTTCCATTCCATAAGTTTTATTTCCTCTTCCTACCTAATATTCTATATCAATTACCACTATTTATCATATTCATTTTTGAGATAATACATTGAAAGTGTAAGATTTCCCTTTTCTTCATATCCTAAATCCATAAATATCTTCTCAATAGACTTAATCAATTACTCAGCTACAAATAGATTTTTAGTCCCACAAAAAAATGAGGAATTCTATTGCATGAATCAATACAACATTTGAGAATAACACTATGGAACATTTTTATCCATCTAGTAAAAGTTATTTATCATAAATTGATAAATATTCCAAAATGTTACCATGGTTTTATCAGTTCTAATACTTGATGTGTTGGCTTTATCAGTAAGGAAATATCTACATTGTTCATGAGTATTAATAAAATTCTTCCTTCCATATATCATTTCTAAATAGTGGAATGTACTAGATTAACTTATAAAATTATAAAACTTAAATCATAATGTATAATTCTAAATATGGTTTGACTCTTAACATATATTAAAATTTTATGCCTTTTTAATCTTTGAATCATAAACTTGGTTTCTTTGGAGAAATCTTTATTTCCAAATCATTTATAATGGTTTGTAAAGAAAATATGAATTATCCTAAGCATATGCTCTGGGATTGTCTAACCATATGTACATTAAGGACCATTTTTATGTACTAGGTAATGATTAGCTCTATCCCAATGCACCCTTTTTGAAGTTATTACCCATAATTTGTGTTATTTATGAACCGCATCCACTTGTAGTATCTATACAGAGATGTATTACTCAAAAAAAACCACATATTATCTTCCTTAACAAAACTTTAGAATGTTCCTATATAATTATCCTCAAATTATAACATGGGGTTATGTTCCATAATCTATGTTTTCTTTAATATAGTTCTCAAGGATTATACTAAACTTCCATTAATACTAATTGTAATGACTCTAACTCTAGTAACCCGAAGTTGGTGACTATATTATTACATTGGCATAGACACAAGGTTCGAACCACAAAGGAACAATTAGTTTAGAAGTTTTGGAGAACTAGATACATATATTATACAAATTTTACATAGGAAAAAATAAAATAAAACATAAGAAAAATAAATTCTCAACATCATTGAACCTCATTCAAAGGATTTATCTTCATAACCTATGGAAAGGGAAAAATAAGGGTGATATCTAAGTTAGGGAGTGGGAGATATCATGAGTAAATAGAGAATATCCAATATTTAAAGTTAAATAACTGAACACACATTACATATAATAAATAACTTGAGCATTAGACAAGTCATCATCAATATAGTAGGGTGACTAACTGAACATCCATTCCATTTAATCAATAAACTGATAAGTAAATGCTTCCAGAGATAATATCAATGAAAAAATATCACGAATAATAATAATAACTAAAGTATAAATGAATTAAATTCTTAATTATTATATTTCATGATATTAGGAATCATGGTCCCTCTATTGTCAATACATTTCACAAGACAGTTTATACTATGGGTAAATATCCATCTGATCTGGCCAATTAATCTGTCTCATGTGACAAATCAATAAATCAAGGAGATACCAATAATTGGGACTCACCCAAAACATCATGTTCTAATAATTACTCATATATTTAATAATTTATCTAATTCATGAATCAATATTCCTAATCATTAAATATCTATATTGAGTAAAAGATATGAATTTATCCATATTTCCCCAGTTAATCAAATAACATTTGAAGTAAAAAATTTATGTAAAAATGGTATATGGTTTAGGAAATAATCGTACACATCATAAAATTATATTTATATTTTAGATAAATATATGTTCTGATGAAAAATTATCACGGGAAACTGATTTTTCCAAGATAAAGTAAATAATTACACAATAAAGTTAGATTGTATAATAATTTTTTTACCTCTTTGATAAAATTTAAATTACAAAACCTTGAAAAATAAACTTGAAAAGATACAGTAATAATCATTAATAAATATTTATTAATGTTAAATAAATTAAATGGGTAGTATATACACCACATTAAATTGAGTAGGTGAAAAATAACAAATATGTCTCAATGAAATTAAAATTGAGATGAAACCGCTTACCTCATGATTTTCTTTGGTTGAACATGATTTATCCTCCTATATAATAGTTTTAATCATGTTAATAATTTATACCAGAACCATAATAATATTTATAATATCACATATTATCCTATAATAACATTTTACCACTCATTTGTTTAACAATATTTCGTTATTTTCATTGTTTTGAGTGTTAATTGCCATGTTTTCTCATCCATGTTTTTTTCTTGAAAGTTCTAGTTATTGTATATAGGATACAAATAAATCATCTCCATGATTATAATAATTTTATAAATATAATATTTACTTATAATATTAATTATTAGAACCATTCTTAAAAGTTGGTCTTGGAAAATGAACTACATCACTTCATGGAGATAGTAGGACATACGTACGCGCAAGTAATGATATCATTCACTTAACATGTGAAAAGGTAAGGATGTGTATGATATATTAATTTTTCAGAATTTATATAATTTAATATATATCACATATATTAATTATATTTATCATTATTACCTTAAATATAAATCATAAGTGAAAAATGAATCACATAGATTTTGTGAGGAGATAATTTGTTGTACACACAAGTGATGTTAACATATTTTAAACAGAACGTAAAGTATGAAATAATATGTGATATTATAATTAAATAAGAAAAATATACCATAAATAGTATATATGTATATATATATATATATTAAATACATCATTATATCTAGTCGTGGTAGGTGTTGATGGAAAACGAGTTAAATTAGTTCGTGAGGTGGTAATTTGTCATACACACGCTCGATGATTTCATTTCCCATTTGATGGAAGATGAGAATGATATAGGTTAATCCATTAACATAATAAAATATCATTATATAATAGATTATTTTTTTTATTATATTATCATTATTTTATAAAATTTTAAGTGATTATATGAATAAATAAAATAAAACTGATCGTTTAAGAATATTACCTCTTCTTCAAATGACCTCTTTAGGTTTGCACCAATAGGATTCATATGATGGATTTATAATCATAAAAAGGCCTCCATAATATTGTTGGGGTATTAAGGAATTTATTTGGGTATGTATTTTCTAAACCAAATGGATTTTTAACTGGTAATATGGGATGAGAGGTGGTGCCCATTTATTAGTGGTGGAGAGGACACACGTGGAATGTTTGAAAAGAATCAATTACACCCACGTTTTATCATAAAAAATCCTAAAAAATGGGTCACTATTGACCCTTAAAGATGATAATGTATAAATATTTCTATTAAATGGATTTTGAAAAAGTTGGTAGGACATTTTAACCCTTATCTTTTTAGTTTAACCCCATGGTAAATTAGGTTTTACCTTAACTATGGTAATTAATTTTTTATGCTTTTACTATTCATAATGATCAAAAAATTAAGTTGACCTTATTAGATACTATAAATTATTTTGATTATAAAAATGGAATCCATTTTTATAAATTAAATTCACATAATTGATAGAATCAAAAGTAAAATTATACCCACAGATGCGATGAAAATGCTGGTTTAAAAAGAGAAAATTCTCATAAGTATAAATGGATTTAATATCAAAATTAAAAATGAAATTGATTCCACTAACAAAAATTTTATTTATTATAATATAATTTAATGAATTTTAATTTAAAAAATAAAAATATAATTTAAATTTGTAAATAATTTCAATGGTAAAGTTATTTTTAATAAAAAAATAGAAATTTTCACTATTCATCGAAAAATGAAATTTTTTAAAAAAATCCCAAAAATTCACCCTAAGATAATTTTGATGTAATAATTTAAAAAATAAATTTAATTTTATCAAATAAATTTTCTAAATGTTTCAAAAAAAGTATCATAAGTCCATAAGAAGCAATGAAGCTGTTTTATTTGAAAAACAATATAGTTTTTTAGAAAACATTTATTTTACTTTAAAATGATTATTATTTTTTTATAATAAATAGGTAACCATAATTTTCATAATTTAGTTATTTTTATAAATACCTTCCAACTTAATGGATAAGTTATAATTTTCATGTTTAAATAATATTTTTTAGAGTATCATGTTTCATTTAAATATTGTTTTGTGTGCATCACAAGCTATCGAAGAGGTTGAATTTATTTAAAAATAAATAAATTTTAATGTCTTGGGGTATTACAAACCTCATATGTATTATTCAAAATGTATAAATGTGCATGTATTACTTCATCATGTGAAATGAACTTTAACATTAAACTAAAAATCCTTATACCTTCACTATCAACTATAAAATTTGGAGATATATGGATACCAACATGCTCCAATTCATATAAATAATCAGTAAAGAACCCAATTACCTCTTTTGATACATATTTTTAAATAATATAGTCCTATTATCAATGAGGTTTCTCAACATATTCATTCAATAAAATAATATATATTTCAAAAGGATACGTCCAATATAAATAAACAGGCCCATATATTCTTATCTCATGCCCCAAATGAATCACTAGATGAACCATTATATCAAAAAATGTTGGTGGTAAATATGTTTATAGTTGAAAAATTATTACTTTGGCTTCATTATCCAACACATATAGAAAATTTTTATCAAAAAAAATTATATAAATATATTTTTGTAAAATAATATAACCTGATGATAGTCTTTCTGACAGGTGTGGGAAATATAACACACAGTGTAACTAGTAGTAGTTGTTGCATCAATACTTGAAATTTGTGAAATTTAATACCTACTAAATTAAAATGCTTAAATAAAACCAAATTAGTCACATTTTAATAATATATATTTGGTACTTTAATACAATTAACACACTAAAAAAAATTAATATTCTCACCCTTTCTTAATGTGTGGCAAGCCGGAGGTAAATATGTTATATTTACTTTGGTTATGGAAGATAACACCAAACATACTCCCATGGATATCAAGTGAAATATAGACTGAATTACATATTTTTTATTTCCATTTATGTATAAAAAGTTCCAATCAAACTTTCCCATTTTCTTTTCTTAACATGTATAATGTCAATGTTATGTTTTATCTATAAACATATCTAATATGTAATTTCAAATAAGATAGACCATTTCTTCTAGAATTTTTTTGATGATAAATATTTATATTATTTACAAATGTGAAATCAAAATTTTTCACCTTTTAATAATATTATTTAACTGAGATGTTTTTGGGGGAGATTATATTCTTATAAAAAATTAAATTCTTTTTTCAATCTACTTTAAGGAAGATCAATTCACAAAAATCTTTAATATCCCATGTACACTATCTTTATTCTATTATATAATTGAAAATATGAAGTATATTATTCACAAATTGGACATGATTTTTATACCTTAACACTATATCTAGGTAAGTTTCCATATATAGGAAATCCATTTATAGTGAACTTTATCATAACATGAAAAATAAAGTATTATTTCTTGTATGCATCAAAAATTTAACATCTTCCTCCCATAGAATATTAAAATCATAAATTAGTTGTGAAATATACACATCAATATAATATCTCAGATATTTTGGTCCAAAAATAATCAATCTCATCATAAAATTTTTTTTTCTTTATATATATCTATGGGGGAAAGTTGTAAAATATAAAAAAAAAATAGACCATGAACTATATTGGCTACCGATTCTCTAATATGGATTCATTACATCTGTGAACAACCCCATTCTAAGATTTCTAGATTCACTTCCAAAATTTGGAATTTTTTTATCAAATCTCTTCCACAATGGTGAATCATTAGGGTGACTTAAGTTTCCATCAGATATTTACTCATATATATTATCATATTAACATTTTTTATCATTTTAATTCACAAATAGACACTTCAAATGAGGAATTATTGGAAGGTACTAAATTTATTTTGTATGAGTTTTGATTTCATCACTTGAGAATGAATCATAGTTTAATTTTTCATCCATCTTATATCCTGATGACCAATATTTAGAAAATTTTGATAAACATTCATATTCCTTCCTATATAACACACAATCATTGGAGAAATCATGTATCTTTTTTTACCTAAGTCCCATTGGGCATAATATTTTGTTTATATAATAATTGGAATACAAAATATCATTTTCTTGTGGAAGTAAATATTTTAAAACTTCAAGAAATTTTGAGAAACCTTTATCACTCCACCCATTTCTAACTTTCAATTTAACTAATCTCATAACTATTGATAACCCTATAAATTTAGTATAGACTGAGAATAGTTGTTTATTATAATCTCTATATAATCATTTGATAGTTTTTTATGCTTTCAATTCCTACATCAGGAATTAATTCTTTAATATGATCCTCTATCTCATGCTAAATATTTTCATTATCAATTAGATATTTAATATTCTATTATTTTACCATGAAAGATCCAATGTGTATAATTATGGATGAAACCATAGATAATGAGATGATACTTGATTTCTCTTGAATCTATTTTTATCATATTCAAACACATCATGTATGGAAGGAAAATAAAATCTTTAGTTTAATGTATTTTAAGAAAATTCCAAGAAATCATCATCTATTTTTTCTTATTCATTGGTAGTTTTTCATAATTTTATCCAATTAAAATTCATTAATTACCTAATATCAAAATATAAAAGGTTAATATATTAAAACATATAATCTAAATAATCAATTATTGATAATTATTTGATCATAGCAAACAATTATGAATAATTATTAAAACATATAATTGAAAAATTTAAATACAAGTGATTAAGGGTATATAAAAACAGATAAGTTAACCAAGAATAAATTTTCAATAAATAATTTATGACTTAAAAAAATTTAAAAATGAAAAACAAGTTACAAAACAAATTAATCAAAATTCATTATATCAAAAAAATAATTTCTAAATTATTTTTCTTTTGAAAAAACAATTTAAAAAAATAATAATGATAAAAAAATTATAAATTTAAATAATTATAAATAAAAATAGTTACAATGAAAAAAAATACAGTGAAAAATAATTTATAATTAAAAAAATCTAACATTAAAAAATTAATGAAAAAAATTATAATTGATAAGAAAATTCATAAAAAATGAATTGATGAATCAAACTTATAACTAATAGATAGTTAAGTTATCTTCAAAAATAAAAAAAATAACTTCTAAAATTTGGAGATCTATAATTCAAATTTGATTTTGAATTTCGATTAACTCACATGAATTCAATAGAAATAGGGTAAATTCTAAAATATTGAAGAAAATGAGTGAAAAAAATGTAAAAAAAGTACCAATAAATACCTTGAAATGTGGTTATTGTTCAATTGGAATAGATTTAGGATCATGAAATAATGATGAAGTGTGGAGTATTATGGATAAAAAGTGTGAAAATATGATGAAAATCTACAGAAATAGAAGATAAAGGGACATATAGGGTCATCTAGTGTCATCATCGGTAGAGAGAATAGGATTTCAAGTGAAAAACAAATGACAATTTTGGGGGGTTGATATTTTTTAAATCACTTTTTACATCAGTTTTATTAAAAACTAATGTTAAAGGGTTGTTTTATGACTTTGAATGTTATTTTTTATAAAATCAATTTTAAAGGGTCTTTTGAATTACTCTTAACATTGGTTATATATAAAATTGACATTAAAAGTTTCTTATAGTGGTTTTAATGTCAGTTTCTAAAAAAGAACTTTAAAACACCAATGAAAAACCCTCTATTCTTACTAGTGAATATTATTGAGTGCTCTATAATCAATTAAAATCCCCATGGAACCATATTTCTTTTTAACAAAAAATGGTATCACCCTAGGGTAAATGAAACACCTATCATGTTATTATTGTAATTTCATTTTAAATTATAATAGCTCCACAAAAACTATTTGATAAGGAGATTTTAAATTTAGATTAACATACAAAATTAAGTCAATAGTGAATTAGACCACCCATATAGGAATAAAACTAGGCATACCACCATAAAATACATACAAAAATTCATGTTCCATAAGCACATAACTATTTTGAACAGTTCCCTTATTTTAATTATATGTGCAAGATAACCTTTACCCCATATTTAATCAATTTATTAGTTTCTTGATATGTTATCCTAATAATGAAATCATTCTTATATGAAAATTTTTACTCATTCATAAAATTGAATATACCATAGTTTTCTTTATAATATATCTTATCATGTTAGATCCAAATCCAATCTATACTAAAAGAATATCAAACTCTACAAAGTCAATTTACAAACCATCTGATAAAATAGATTCAATGGATCTATTTGATTTGAAAAATAAATTATAATAATTACTTGATAAGTTTTTTAATCACCCAATTACTTCACCTTGGGGTTCTCATTTTTGTTAATAAGAAATATGGATAGATAAGGATTTCATTGATTATAGATAACTTAATAACATTACTATTATGAACAAGTTTTAGTTTACTTAAATCAATGACTTTTTTTATCATCTCAAAGGTGATCATTATTTTTCAAATATTGAACATAGTTCTAGATATCATCATCTAAATGAAAAAAAATAAAAGTACATCTTAATGCTGGTGTTTCAAACTAGGTATTTCTATGATGAGTTTGGGGTTATTCCCTTGGGGTTAATTAATACACCCATTGTATTTATGAATCTAGTGAATATGTTTTTTCATGAGTATTTGGATAACTTTTGTGGTATTAATTAATGATATTATGGTATATTATAAAATTTATGGTGTTCAAAAAAAACATCTAAATATTTTTCTACATATCATTAAAGAAAATAATTTTAATATAAAATTTAGTAAATATAAATTTTTGTTATATTATATTTATTTAATTGGGATTATTATAACTAAATATTCCATAATAGTGGATCCTACTAAAACTAAATTGGTATAATAATGGAAAATTAACACAAATGTATAATATTTAATTTTTTCTTAGACTAGCAGGTTATTACCAAAAAAATAAAAAAATGGTTAGCTAACCTTGTAACCAAGTTAACTAAAAATATAATTAAATTTATTTAGATAATAGAATGTGATATCTACTTTTAGGAATTATAAATAATATTGATTGATGCTCTTGTTTTATCCATATCATCAAGAAAAGTGTAAAATTTTATTTGAAGTAATTCTTCTATAAAGGTATTTCATTGTGTTTTGATGTAAATGGATCAAGAAATAGCATATGAATCACAATAGTTTAAACCCCATTAGAAAAATTATTCAACACAAGATCTTGAACTTATGGTGGTAATTTTTTCTATAAAATTTTAGAGGCACCATTTATATGGTGATAAATTTGATATATGTATATATATATCATAAAATGTGAAAGGTGTACATCCACTAAAAAGATTTGAATATGAGGTAGATAAGATGGTTGTAACTGATAAAGTATTCTGATTATATGATTCTCTATCATCTACGTAAAGAAAACTAGTTGGTAGGTGTTTTGAGTAGAAAGGATGACACATCCTTAACTATGATATGTTTATAAAATGATTCTACGGTTAACTATTTAATGAAATCAAAAAAGTTAGTTGTGTATCTAAAAACCAATTTCTTTTGGATCATGTATCAGTACAGTAATCCTTTTTTAAAATAATTATGTATTCTCAGAAGGAATATTTTGGTTTATAGAGAAATATATAACTCATAGAGGAATTAAAATTTCCTTAGTTTAATATTTAAAATGTATATGTTATAAGATTTAAAAATAGGTTATGTATATTGGTTAAATCTCAAATGAAAAATAAATTACTGTGTCAGGCTTCCAACTATCCATATTTTTTCATCATGGTAGCACTAATATATATATATAGATCTTGGATAATTTTCTTTGTGGGAAGGATTAAATAAAGTCATTTCTAATTATAACTATAAATGTTTAACTTCTCTATAAGTTAAATCTAAACGATGATAAACAAATGGTATAGTTCATCCATTGTCAATTCCAAAATTGAAATGAGAGAATATATCCATGGATTTCATGGTTAGACTACCAAATACTTCTTGAGGTAATGATGTAATATGGGTTATTGTTGATTTTTTAACTAAATCAACTCATTTTATTCTTTTTTAATATGATATGTCTTTGTATTATATTTATTTAAGTTGTCTTACAGATATATTCAGGTTACATTGAGTTACTCTCTCTATTTTATCTAATAATGATCTGTGGATTAGATCTAATTTTTTTAAGGTAATTTTGAAGTTGTTGGGTATTGAGTTAAGTTTCATTATAGATTTACATCCTCAATATTATGGTTAATTAGATCCAAAAATTTAAACTTTGTAGGATATTATTCATGATTTATCATTATATTATCAAAGAGTTTAGGAATAGTACCTACCATTAGTGAAATTTTCTTATTATAACAATTTTCATTAAAGTATACAAATGAATCCATTGGATTCATTACATAGAAGGTACTATCAGACACCATAATGTTGGGATAAATTCAGAGATATAAAGGTTTTGGGATAGTAATTCAGAGAAGATATGGTTGAAAAGGTAAAATAATTTATCACCATATAAAGGAAGCTCAGATCAGGGAAAAGAGCTATGCAGATAACCAAAAGAAAGATATTTCATTTGTGATAGGAGTCTATAATTTTAATAAATTATATCCAGGTAAAGGTGTGATGCATTTTAAAAATAAAATGTAAATAATGCTTGTGGTTTATTGGTATGTATAATATTTTAGATAAAGAGGGATTGGTTGCTTACCATGTATCCTTACCTCAAAGTTTATCTCAATCACACGATGTGCTTCATGTTTCTTTATTAAGGAAGTATGTACCTAATGAATCTCATATACTGATCCCTGATATGGTATAGTTAAAGTACAATATTTATTATGAGAATAATCCAATTCAAATTCTTAATTTTAAAGAGCAGGTTTGGATAAATAAAGTAACTCACCTAGTTAAGTTTTTTAGAAATTTCATATTATTGACGAAGAAACATGGGATCCGAAAAGGGCTATGAGAGAAGAATATAACAACCCAGGTATTTTTCTAATGAATCAATTTTATATTTTATCCATATTAATTATATGGATTCATGTTAATAGTTATTATTATAACCTTATAAATAATTTTATTAAGATATAGTACAAGAATATGATTTTTTATTTGGAAAACGAAAGTAGCTTCAATTCTAAAACAATTATTTTCCATGCATTATATGATTTTATTTCAAAGTTAAATGTATATATATTATAATTTTAATTTGATAAAATTAACTTTATATTTGGATTAATCAAATCAAAATTCATTTAAGGAAATTTTTTGGGATTTGTTTTCTAAAAGGGTTAATTTTTTGGTAAATAGTGGAAAATGTAATGTTCTTAAATACGGGGACTTTTCCTTAGACTAAGTATTCAAAATGTACCTTTTGGTTTTAGCATAGTTTAAAATTCACATAAATACCTTTTTTATTAAAAAAACAAATGAATTTCATGAGAATCAATATTATACTTGATTTTAGTGAAATTCATTTTTAACTCTTAAAAATGAATTTTTCTAAAAAATGTTTTTATTGTGTTATGCATACTTATATTAAAATTAATTATTACCACCTATAGATATTGAATATTATAAAATGGTTTTCATATTTTTAATTATAGGTGTCTAATTATGTAATAATTTTAATTCCATTTTTAGTCATAAAAATAAGTTAGGTTAAATGTTATTGACCATATTGAAGGTTAAAGTGTCAAAATGTGGGGTTAAACTAAGAGAAAATGTCCTAAATATCACAAAAACATATCTAAATATGATTGGTTTAGTATATTTCCCACCTTGGTAAGGGTCTATATCCATCTATCCTGACCCTTTACATGTTTCTGAAGCCTATGGATCTCGAAAGAGGCTTAGTAAATATCTGGTTGTGTTTGGATGTAGAAATATGGATGTAGGAAGAATTTATATCATAAAAATGGGTTTTTGGTGTAAGTTCATTTTATATAATAAGTTAATTTTATGGACTAAAATATTTTTACGTATTATGTGGCCAATCCCATGGGATTTACATCTTAAACCAGACATTTTCGGTGTAAGTTAAATACAAGTTGTACAGTTTGAGGAGACACATTTTTTGGTGGAAATTAATGTTTGATGAGTTTATGATGTAAACGTTGGGTTTATTCCATAAATATCACCTATGAACCATTCTTGATAAGTTTTAGTGCCTATGGTTTTCTAAAATAATATACATTTCAATCCTAAAGATCTAAGAGTCCAATAGTCTTTCTTCAGGTGTTTCTAAATCCCTTTGAAGGGGATTGATTCTCGGATTCATATGTTAGAATTGTAGTGATCCATAGTTAGTTCTCCCCCTTTCACTTTTGGTTATCTGATCTTGTTCCTCTAGTTTATTTAATTCCATGTGATGGTGTTTCCTCTCTGTGTTCTTTTTTTTTTGCGTTTGTGTCATGAAATCCTTAGAGGGATGCAGTCTTTTTGTGAGAGAAGTGATTGGGATCCACAACATTGGTCCATTATCATGCGAATATTGATGATGCTTTTGAGGTAGGTGATTCATTTCTTCTACTTTTAATTATGTTCAGTCACAAATTGATTATGGTTTATCCCTTTGGATGAAAGTGAAATTAACCTAATAATGATTTAACTATATTAAAGATGAAATTGGTTAGAAATTTCATGTTGATGTTTGATACCATGATAACATTTTGCTTCTTGATTGGATAGATGGTGTTTTATCTATTATATATTTTTATATCATATTGTTATGTTTAGTTTAGCAAGTTTATTTCTATGTAAAATGGTAAATAACATGAATTTTGAAATAGTTGACTAATTTTATTTAAAATTTAAAGGATTTTTATGTTTGTATTATTTTTTCATTTTAATTTTATTATAATAAAATTAATGACTAATTTATGTTCATTTGAAAATGTTATTCCACATGTTATTGGAATTGATAAATAACATAAATCATGTTAATTGTTATTGATAATAATAATATAAATGTAATTTAAAGAAGAATAATTCTTCTCTCAGTTTGTTTAAAATTATTTTATGCTAGAGATCATGTTAAAATGTTTTGATAGCTTGTTATAGTCGATGCCTTAGGTTTCCTGTAGTTGGAACCTATGAATAATAAATCAGTTATTTTAAGATGTACTAAAAATCAATTGTTTAATAAAGATATCTCTTAGGGCCAAGAGTTACCATTTTTTATAAGGGTCTCAAACCTTGTGTTGGGTTCATGAGATCCCATTATCATGTGAAGGTTAAATGACTTGTATTTAGGACCTAGATTTCCATGTTCACTATGTTTGTTCTTAATACCTTGTAATTTTATTTGGAGTTGATCTTAGCCATGTAATGTGTTATGATCCTGGGATTGTTGATGCTGGGATGGATGATGTGATATGGGGCCGGGAGGCTTGGATGATGTTGTAGTATTTAACTCCTTTGGTGGTGATATTCATAGGGATATGCATGAGGGTGTTGAGTATGGAACCAGATATGATGGAACGGGTTGAAATAACTATGTAGATGCTCAATATACAAGAGGGGGGTGAATTGTATACTTTAAAAATTCCTTTGGAACCTTTAAAGTTGGTTACGGATAACTATGTTTTCCTTAGACAAGGAAAATCTAGGTTTAACAAAGTTAAACTAAGAAAATTCACAACACCTCTGATCCCCAACTGGAGAATTGGAACCAAGGTTTACAATAGAAGATTCTACCTTAAAGCATATAGAATCTAAACTAGTCAGAGTACAAGTGTATGGAAATATAAGAAGGTTATATTTTCCTTACAATACAATATGCAGTGGAAACAAAAAAGTATCAAAACTACAAGTAACAAGATATGAATCTTTTAACCCAAAGAGAAGGGTATCCAACAACCTTGGATAAAAGGTCCCTTGATTTATACTTTCAAACAAGTTTGTCTTACCCACACCAGGGTAAGCCCTCAATACGATGATCGGAATCTCTATCTTGCTATCCCCGCAGGCCCTCAACTTCAAGGTAGTTAGAACCTCTGTCTTCCTCAGCAAGGAATCCCTCTAACTTCAAGGTATTCGGCACCTCTGTCTTCCTATCCCCGAAAGTCCTCGAATGTAATCACCAATATTCGGAGTCGCATAAAGAAATCTGAACAAGCGGTTCAGTACGCACAAGGCATGAAAAGATTTTCTCTCTAGAAATCACCTTAACAGCATGTGTTCTCTAGATTGATCAACTTGTTCTTTTTTGAGCTCTTTCAAATGAGCTCCTATTTATAGGAAAACTTTCAACGGTCGGCTCCCTCTTCCAACTGTCATATTTTCCATGAAATTTGGAGATACCTGTACACGTGTAACTCAACCAACGGTTAATTAGAAACAGAATAGACGACATCATTTTATAACAAACCATGTATAACTGAATGCATGACATTGTTTTTAAATGAAGCATATATAAGTAAAAGCTAATCAATATTTTGGAGTGTAATCAAGTCAAAAGTTAGGAGTCTAACCAAAATGAAATTCAGAGTCTATGTTAAGAAATGTTCGGATTCTGTTTTATAGGAATTTGGAGTCTGGTTTCACCAGAGATCGGAATCTGAACTTGCATAGTTCGGAGTTTAACTACTTAAGAGTTCAGAGTCGAACTACTTAAGATTTCGGAGTCGAACTACTTAAGAGTTCGGAGTCCAACTGCTTAAGAGTTCGGAGTCGAACTACTTAAGAGTTCAGAGTCTAACTGCTTGAGAGTTCGGAGTCGAACTGCTTAAGAGTTCGGAGTCGAACTACTTGAGAGTTCGGAGTCGAATTGCTTAAGAGTTCAGAGTTGAACTACTTGAGAGTTCGAAGTCGAACTACTTAAGAGTTCAGAGTCGAACATCTTAAGAGTTCGGAGTCGAACTCATGAAAGTTCGGAGTCCAGAATTCAGATTAGAACTTCATTACAGATCACATCCAGAATTCAGATCCTAAAAACAGAATGCTCCAAATCTTTTAATTATATGGCTCTGGGATTTTGGGTATGAATCTGGTTGTTGTACTTAAGAAAATATGTCTATGTATAAGAAAATCTAGGTTAGGGTAAATTTCCATAAAGAAGTAAATTTTCCTTATGGGGGTAAAAATAATATTTGCTTAAGTATAAGGTGTTTCTGATTTTCAAAACAAGAAGGAATGGAAAATTCATAAGGAAAACCTTATTGACTCAATAACTTCGTGAGAGACAGTCATTGTGAGGTTTGGAAAATAATATACCCATTTAGGTGATGAGATATTTTAATTTTTTTCACTTGGATTTATTATTCTTTATTTATCATTTGTATGAGAGGATCTATGGAGGATCTTATTGAGTATACTATTATTATCACCCTATGTATATATAAAAATTTATTCATGTTTGTAGTAGAAAGTTGGATATTGAGATGGATATTAATAGAAAGTGGTTTGGAAGGAGTTTTTTGGGATTTCTGGTCATTGTCATCTTTACCTTTTTGGTACTTTTATTTTTTCATTTAGTTTTTTTATTATTGTATTACATTGAATGTATGAACATTGGGATTTATTTTTTGTATATGAGAAGGTATTGATTGGTGTTTTTTCTTATCTTTATCTTCCTTGTGATCTATTAGAGTTTAATTCCTCCCATCATATTCTTATTACACCCTCAATTCCAGTCGGAAACCTAAGGCCTTCTAGTTGTAGGAATCAGTAAGTCACAGTCTCCCTCCTCTCATTATCATCCTAGGAGGGGTACTCTTTGGGGGGATAGGGTCATGATAAAGTGGTATCAAAGGTTAATTTTTAGTGATAGGATGTATTTAGAGTTAGGAATAGGTAATATTTTATGGTTTAGTAGGGAAATTGTGTTAGTTAAGTCTAGTAAGTGATTTGAACATAGGAGACTAGATGAGACACGATTATTTAGGTCCCCTATGATCTAATTCATGCACCTTTAAGTTTACTGACCTTACAAAACCAAGTGATACTAGTTTTGGGATAGAGACCTGGGAAATGATCATGCATCATTGTTCTTTGTACCTATTTTTAAAATTGGTAGACCTTGGGATAGTTTAAAACTTTAAATTAAATAAAATAATTAACTAATTAATTAATAGTTAGTATTCCATATTATAGGTTTAGGATCTCTAACCATTAGTTCTTTTTTTGCAAGCATGGATTTGAGTCGACATCCTCATCATATTTTCACAAAATTTGTTTAGTGTGATATTTCCCTAGATCACCACAAAGTCTATGTTGACGATGACAAAACTTGTAGGTGGACACAATGAGAGTATAATCCCTAGAGTTTGTAGAAGTATGAGGGATATTTTTAATATTCAATAAAAGAAGACTAGTTATAGATGGTGGAGATTACTTTTAGTTTGATATGTGCTCAAAAAGAGAAATAGTTTTCATTGGTTTTGATGATTTTTTATGAGTAAGTGAGGTTGTGGTGGTTCTTGTTCCTCAGTTATTACATAGAGTCCATAGTATCATAAGAGAAGTTCTAATACCAATTCCAAGTAGTGTTCATTTATTCAACAGTGAAGCTGACCAGTCACCTGGAGATGATTACCCTTTGATAGGGGAGTCTCACTGTGTAGAAGTTCATGATCCATTTAAAGAACCTTATCTGATATAATCCACACCTGTTTCTAGATGATTATGCTAGGGAAAGGTATTTTTAGTTGGCTTAACATCTATATATCTATAACCATTTCACTTCATTTATGTTTTCGACATACATCAAGGTGCTAGTGTGAGAAAAAGTTATTGATATAACTCTTTACTAAATTAGATCATCATGATAGGGGATTCGTTTTGATTTCTCATGAGGAAAAATTGTGGTCTGAGTTTCCTATTTTCCTAAACAAAAGATTTTTTAGTTATCTGAGGGTAGGTCCCAACCCTCGTCATCTTTTTTATTTATGGGTGGTGGATCTCAAAATTATGAAAAGGGATAAAATATATATTTTTCTTGAGGAGTTTAACCTCATCAGTGGTGAGAGTTATCTTAATTTCTGAGAAGTCAGTGTTCAATAGGTATTCCACTTCAGGTTCCTCTATTGAGGTAGTTTCATCTGAGGTAGCAGTAGTAGGGTTCTATAGTTTGGGATCAGTAGAGAGGACATAGGGAAGGAAGAGGATAGACCAGAGATGTTCCTCATCCTCAGAGATAAAATTGTAACCATAGATGTGGTCATCTGGAGGCTCATATAGACCATGGAGTAATTTGTGGTTAGCTTCATGCTCTAGAGTTTCCAAAAGCGGGTGAACCAGGTATCATATGAGGTACCCATTTCTTTTTTATACATGGATAAATGATTTTTTTGATTCTTGAGATATTCACTACTTTATATCATCTGACCTCATCCATGCCTAGGTACTTGAGGTGGAGTGGCTTACATTTCCCTTAGAATTAACTGTGCAAGTTGGAGGTCGAGTTAACTTATATGAAGTATGTAGAGACTGTGAGTTAGTGTTAGTGCAAAACTTCTCTTGAGGAGACTACTTATATTTAATAATAAAACCATATGAAATCATCCTCAACATGGATTGGCTGTATTTTTTGTAGTCTATCATGGATTGATTAAGGGGGAACATTGTGTTCTGTGATGTTGATGGAGAGGCAACAATTCTCATTGGCAAGAGAGACCCTCAGATGGGTCAGAGGCTTGTTATGTCCTTATAAGGATCCAAAATTTTATCAATGGAATTTCCCTTTTTTATAATTATGTTATAAAACACATTAATCACATAGATAACCAAATAAAAACTTTATTATCATAAATAAAGGATTAAATAAGTGGTATTTATAGAAATTAAGGAACCTATACCGTTGGAATAGTAAACCGACCATTGGAATAGTAATAGCACCATTAGGAATAGTAATTTGTCCATTAAAATAGTAACCTCACCTATGAAAGTGTAAATAAAATTTAGGTATCTTATAAATTAAAATATTATATAACTATATCAAAATATAAGTGAATAAATGTTTTTAAAATGATAAGTGTTGATATTTTTATAAAATGTAAATGTTTTCTTAAAATATTTTAATAAATATAATGATTTAAAATAAATTTTATTTTCATAAAATAGATTCACAAATTAATATTTTTTGTATTATAATTTTATGATAATTTTATGAGACCTTAATTAATTTTTCAAAGGGTTATAAAATTGATTATAATATTAAAATATATATTTTTTGAATGAAAGATGATTTTATTTAAAAATTAAATCTATCATATTTAGAAAATTAGTTTCATAAAATGGAGTCTAATTTTTAGGTAAAAAATTTATATTTTTTAGGTTGAACTTTTCTGGATTTTTCTAAAATTATTGAATTTTTAGTGAATAGTAAAATAAGGTAATTTATGGTATAAGATTAATATATGAATATTTTAGTCATGGATGATGTATTAACACATTATCTAAAACTCTACTTTACTATTTACTATATTTAGTCACATGAATCAACATTATTGGTATTCTTGATCTAAAATAATAAACTAATGAATAAAATAATAAAAAATACCCCTCTCATCCCCTTATAAATACCACCCCTTTTCCTAACACCTTCTTACACTTGTGGCTTATCTAAATTCTACCTAATTACCTTCCTAATCCTATTCTCCACATCCAAGATTTGTTGGTCTTAACAAAAGACCAGACCCATTTTCCTTAAGGAGGTTCTCAAAGACACAACATTCAAGAGGTAAAATCCTAAATATTTCAATTTTAATTTTTTTCTTTTATTATCCTGTCCTCACCTACCCTATAAAAATTGGAATAATAGATCCAATATCATATATATACTGTAATATTATTATTTATTATCATAAAATCTTTTCTCTTCTCCTTTTACTCTAAAAATAAAAATATCATTCACGATATGTCGGTTCACCGCCTTCATGGACAGTGAGTTTTAGTTTTCCATTACCTCCTTCAAGGTGCATCATAAAACCATTTTTATGGTTAAAAAATAATTTAATATGTATATTGTGACTTTTTTAATTATTTTGAACAAATTTATGATAGTCAGAAAAACCACCAAAATCAACTAAACATTTATCATTAATGTTTTATTAATTAAATCATCCTCATAGTAGAAAAGAAGATGATATATGAGGAAATTTAAACTTCTTCAAGTTCATTAATAACATATAATTTCAATTCTAGATAATTATTCCCATTTGAGAAGAATTTTCATAATTATACACAGGTAAACTGAGCATTAAACCATGAAAACAAATGCTCCCAGAACTATGAAATTGAACCCTATAACTATAAAAAATGGAAATATATGAACTCAATAAAATTATAATTAATATAATTAATGTATAATAGGTTATTAAATAATTAATTAATTAATCAAATTTTATTTTCTATGATATTAAGTGAAAGTCAATAACACATTCAAATATAAGGTAAGGGGATACTCAAACCCAAATCCCTTTCTTTGGGTTATCCCTCATTCATGGTAAATTTTAGTGTGGATATTTCTTTAATTTTATTTAAATATAAATTCATTATTCTTCCCTTTTTCTTTTCAGATATATAATTTTTTTTCTAAAATACACCCTGATTCCTCTTGGGTAGTTTATTCTTTTCTCAAAAGTGATGATTTTTATGCTAAATATGTTTTTACCTTTTTCATTTGAGAACCCCAAGTTTATTAATGAAATCATAAGAGTTGAAATCCTTATGAAACTCATTCCTTTTCATGGGTTGTTTCATAAATAGGATTTTTATAAATTCTATGTGCCATTCATGATTATGTAAATATTATGATCTGACGGGTGGGCCCAGAATTATATATCCCTCCAATGCATTAGGTAATTTAATGTATCTCATGAAATTATGTGTAATATGTGTTAACATGATGATATATTTTTTCATAATTATTATGTTATGATTATGAACATATGTTTTTCATAAACATGATACTAGATTTATTTTATACCATGTGTGGTATTTGACCACTAAGACATGATGTTTCATTTTTATAAATTGCCACATTCCATGAATTTCTCCATTTTTTCCCTCATGATATTTATGATGACCCTATTATTATGTTATTATAATGATGATCATTCTCACTTATGTTATATTGATTCAAGCCCTTTATTAATACTCTTATTGGTATTTTAACTCACCCATTTTCTTTGACGTATATTCTCATGTGACTATGCATACTAAGGAGAACCTGAGATTTAGAAATATAAATACTAATATTTTAAATAAATGTTTATTTTTTATTATTTGCAAGTTATGTATGTGCCTAATTTTCCCAAGATACTAAACCTTTGGATGCTGGATTGTAGAACTTTTATGTTTTTTATCTTAGAAATTATGTAATAGCCATGTAAGAAAATTAGGGTCACTATAGTTGGTATCAAAAAATAGATTAGTTAATTTGGGAATTAAGATTACATAACATTAGTGAAAATCCTTAGGATAAGACTAAGTATATGTAAACATCCAAGAAGCTTTGTTATAGAAAACTGTTAAACATAGGGATCACACAAGATATGCATTTATAGTTAATTGAAAAAAAAAATAAATTATTTATTCATGACTTATTGACTTATGTTTTGTTTAAAACTTTTCTATTTTATTAAATGGTCGGAATCAATGGAATAAATGAAGGAGAAATACCCTCATCTGACTTCACCTTAGTACGTAAAATGAAACTTCATGGGTGAAATTTCAAAAGGGGGGAAGATTGTAACAACAAAAAATTTTATCAATGGAATTTTCCTTTTTATAATTATTTCATAAAAAACATTAATCACATAGAGAACCCAGTAAAAACTTTATTCACATCAATGAATAATGAAATTACTGGTTTTTATAAAAATTAAAAAAAACTAGACCATTGCAATAGTAACCTGATCGTTGAAATGGTAATATGACCATTAGGAATAATAATATTTATTTTAGAATAATAATCTCACATATGAAAGTATAAATTAAATTTAGGTATCTAATAAATGAAAATATGATATAATTATATCATGGTATAAGTAAATAATTTTTTTTTAAATGCTAAATTATGTGTTAGTATTTTTGAAACGTAAATGTTTATTTATAATTTTATAATTAACATAATGATTTAAGATAAAATTTATTTAAATAAAATATATTCATAAATTAATATTTTTTTAATATAATTTTAAGATAATTTTATGATACCTTAATTAATTTTTCGAAGGGTCATAAAATCGATTATAATATTAAAATCAATATTTTTTAATAAAGGATTATTTTATTTAAAAATTAAAATTTTCATATTTAGAAAACTATTTTCATAAAATATAGTCCATTTTATATATCTAAACATTTAAAAAACTTTAGGGTTAATTTTTGTAATTTTTCTGAAATAGTTGAATTTTTTTGTGAATAGTGAAATACAGTAATTTATGGGATAAGCTAAATACATGAATTTTTTGTCATGTATGATCTATGGATGATGTAATCACTCATTATCTCAAACATTCCTTCACTTATTACTATATTTATTCATAATAATCAATGTTATTGGTAGTCTTGGGCTATAATAATAAACTAATGAATATAATAATCAAAAATACCTCTCTTTTACCCTATAAATAGCATCCCTTCTACTCACACCCTCTAAACCTTTGAGATTATCTAAATTCTGCCCAATTCCCTACCCAAGAATCCTCCCCAAATCCAAGATATTCCCGTATCAAAAAAATACCAAACCCAAGTGCCTTGTGGAGGTTCTCAAGGAGACAACATTCAAGAGATAAAATCCACCAACATTTCTCTTTTAATTTCTTTTATTTTATTATAATATCCTTACCTCCCCTATAAAAAATTACTGATAGATCCTAAATAATATATGTACTAGAATTTTATTTTATTTTTATGGAATATTCATCATCAAATTTCTTCTCTTCTCCTTTAACTCTAAAAATGAAAACCTAATCTGTGATATGTCAGTTCACCGCCTTCTTGGATAACAAGATTTCTATTTCCATTACTGCCTTCAAGTATGGTCATAAAACCATTATTCTAGTTAAAATAGATTATTATATGTATATTATGGCTTTTTACATTTTTTTAACTACTTTATGTACATAATAATAAATAAAATGAAACTAATTTGTGATGGTCATCAAAATGACCAAAATCAACTAAACATTCATCAATAATGTTTTATAAAATAAATCATCCTCATACCAAAAAACCAAAAGATATATGAGACCCTTCTAAATTATATAATTTCATTAATAAAAAATAATTTCACTTCGGTATAATTATTCCCATTTGATGAGAACTTCCATAATTATAAACAAGTAAACTAACCATGAAACCATGAAAATGAACACTCCCAGAATAATGAAATTGAACTCTATAACTCATAAAAATGGTCATAAATGAACTTAATAAAATTATAAAAAATAAAATAAATGTATAAGAGGTAATAAATTAATTAATTAATTAATATAATTTTATTATCCAGGATATAAAGTGCAAGTTCATAATACATTCAGACATAAGGTAAAGGGATTCTGAAACCTAACTCCCTTTATTTGGGTTATCCCTTATTTATGAAAAATTTCAGTGTGGTTATTAATTCAATGTTACTTAAAAATAATTTCATTATTCTTACCTTTTTATTTTCAGGAATATACATGTTTCCAACATGGTTTTATGAAAAATAAAAATATTTTCCAAAAGAACTATTCTTTCCAAAATACATCTTGATTCCTCTTGTTTTGTTTCTTCTTCACTCAAAAATGATGATTTCTATACCAAATATTTTTTCCATTTTCATTTGGTAACCCCAAGTTTATTTATGAAATCATAATTAATGAATAATTATGAAACCCATTCCTTTTCATGGGTTATTTCATGACTATGATTGTTATACGTATTTTGTGGCATGCGTGATTATGTAAATATTATGATGTGATGGGTGGTCCAAAAATTATATATCCCTCTAATTCATTGGGTAATGTGATGTAACTTATGAGATTATGTGTAATATTCATGATCATGATTCTATCTTTGTTCATAATAATGACATTATGATTATTCGCATATGTTATACGTGAACATGTTGTTAGCTTTATTCACAACCATGTGTGGTATTTGACCACTAAGACATGATGTTTCATTTTTAGGCATTTAAATATTCTATGACTTTATCTATTGTTTCCCTCCTGATTTTGATGATGAAAATATGCTTATGTTGTGATGATGATGATTATTCTCAATCATATTATTTTGATTCATTCCCCTTATCTATCCTCTTACTGGGATTCTTGATCACCCATTTTCTTTGATTTATATACTTTGGTGACTACATATACTAATTAGAATATGATCTTTATAAGGATAAATAAGAAAATTTTAAATAAATTTTTTTTTATTATTATAAAATTATGTATGTACCTAATTTTCCTAAGACACTAAACCTTTAGATCCTATATTATTATAATTTTATGTTTTTTGTCTTAAAAATGATATAATATTCATTTAAGAAAAATAGGTTTGCTATAGTTCTTGTATTCCTTTATGTTTGAGATGATTCTAAGATCATCTAAGGTTCATTAGTTGGTATTACCTAGGGTTGTAAAGGAGTATACAGATGTATTTCCAGAGGAGGTGGTAGCATTACAACCCTTTAAGGGAGATCATCTTTGGGATAGAGCTATAACTAGGAATGTCACTTATCTCAGTGTCTTCATATAGTATGGAACCTTTTGAGTTGTGATATTTGTAGGTTTAGATCGATGATCCATTACAACAAGGTTCTTTTTAGCTAAGTATGTCACCGTGGGGTACACCAGTTCTATTTGTGAAGAAGGATAATAGAATTTTGTGTCTCTATATCATTTATCATTGTTTTAACCTGGTGATAGTGAAGAACAACTATCATATTCCATGGATTTATGATTTATTTGATTAGATTAAGGGAGAAAGTTGGTTGTCAAAGATTTATTTTTTTCAAGATATCATCAGATGTGGTGAAGGATGATGATATTTTAAATACTACCTTTCAATGTAGTCATGAAAATTAAAAGTTAATTGTGATGTTTTTTTGTGTGATAAACAATCTATCCATGATCACGGGTTTTATGAACATAGTATTTAGATAGTTCCTAGATGAGTTTGTGGTAGTTTTCATCATTGAAATCCTTAGGTACTTCTTGTTTGAGGAAGAGCATGTAAAGCATCTTTGCGTGATTTTAGGAGTTATTTATCATCAAAATATATTTAGGAATTCATCAAAATTTGATTTCTAGGATCTTTAAGTTTTTTTGTTGGGGAATTTCATATCCTAATAGGTAGTAGCAATAAATCATTCCAAGATAGAGGTAGTTTCTTCTTAGGAAACCCCCAAGATAGTGGTAGAGGTGCGGAGCTTCCTTGGTCTTACAGGATATTGTAGGAGCTTCATAGAAGATTCATATTGGTTTGTGACTCCTATGATAGCCTTAAACCGAAAGGATTAGGTGGTCCAATGGATTGACCAGTCTCAGGAATATTTTAATTACCAAAAGGAGAAATTAGTAAGCACTCTAGTCCTTTTTTTCTAGTAGAGGTATTTCAA
Organism: Viscum album; assembly: GCA_963277665.1. Classification (NCBI taxonomy): domain Eukaryota; kingdom Viridiplantae; phylum Streptophyta; class Magnoliopsida; order Santalales; family Viscaceae; genus Viscum; species Viscum album. The sequence continues at coordinate 271,251,450 of OY728131.1, forward strand.
TTTCAGGTTCTCCATAATGCATCATATCTTGGTTTGGGTTGTGTTCTAATGCATCATAGATCAGTTGTTTCTTATGGGTATCATTAGTTAAATTACAATAATCATAACTATCCCACCCATGATCTTAAGGTGGAAGTTGTTGTGATTAGTTTGATGTTGTGGAGAAATTACCTCATCGATAAGCATTTTATGGTTTTCAATGATCATAAGATCTCGGGTTATGTATTCTCCCATCATGACATGAACATGAATAAAAAATAATGGATATAATTCATGCAGGATTATGACTTCAAGATTTCATACAGCCTAGTAAAGGGAAATATTGTGGCTGATGTACTAAGCAAGAAGTCACATAGTGCTGTCATGAATGAATTTGTACATTCCTTGAGAGTTATGAGAGAGGTTTGGGGAATAGGTTTTCTTTTTTAGATGATGGTATAATCATATTTGGTGCAGCAGATGGAGGAGTCTCATCTAAGTGATTCTTAGGTAGAGGTCTGGAGAGACCAAGTTGTCTTTAGTGATTCCCCTGATGGTTAGTCTGAGTATGGACATCACTGAGTGTTGTTTGAGGGGAGGATTTTTATCCCTTTTATAATGTATGATATAGTTATTCTTGAGTTACATAGATCACTCTTAGTGGTATATCCTGGAGTAAAAAATATGTACCAAGATCTGAGAGTTCATTCTCTATTGGCTTGTTTGAATCACTTAGTTTCAGAGCTTGTGTCTCGATGTTTGGTCTACCATAAAGTGAGGGTTGAGTATCATGTTCTTAGTGGGTTACTCCAGCCATTATATATTCTCCAGTCAAAGTAAGAAGATATCTAAATGGAAATAAATACATGTTTACCATAAGATCAGGGAGGTTGTGATGCTATATGGGTGGTAGTGGATCATTTTATAAAATCATACCACTTTATAGTGATTAAGAATTTAATATTAATGGAGGTTTGGTTGAGATAGTACCTGGAGGAGGTTGTGTGTCTCCATGGAGTTTAGAAGTTTATAATGATTAATAATGATCCAAATTTTACCTACATGGTATGGAACGGTTTTCAGCATGCTTTTGGCTCTCATTTTTGGATTAGAACTTCTTTTCATCTACAAATGGATGGACATAAAGAGAATATCATACAGAATCTTGAGGACATTTTTCACGCTTGTGTATTATATTTTCATGGTTCATAGATGTGGTACCGTTCCTTTTTCAAGTTATATTATAAAAATATTTTTCACTCTTCCATTGGTATGGAACCATTTGAATATTTTTATGGATGACCTTTCCATTCTCCTTTTTGTTGGACCGGGGTTGAAGAGTTATAAATTCTCAGGCCCGAACTAGTATAAAATACAATAGAGATGGTTCAAGTGATTCATGGAAGGATGGAAGAAGCATAACAACATTATAAATACTTTTTTATCATATTAGGAGACCTATGGAGTTCAATTATGGTGATCATGTGTTTCTAAAGTGACTCGTAATCATGGGAAGTGATAGTTTGTTCATGGGATTAAAATTTCACCCCAGTTTATTAGGCATTTTGAGGTGTTAGCCTGCATTAGAGTTGTGTCATATCGGATAGCACTTCCCCCATAGATGATCTAGATACATGATTTTTTTATATTGTTCTATGTTTTTCATTACCTTCATGATGAATCTCAAATCATTTATTGGGGAAATATCGATGATGCTGATGACACGACCTTCAAGGAGCAGCCTATGGAGATTCAGTATTTCTAAGAGAAGGTGTTTAACATGCATGTTATTCTCATGGTTCATGTATTGTGGTGACACAGTGGTGTGGAGGAGATTACATTGGAATATTATTCATAGATACACAATCATAATCTTGATCTTTTTTATCTATCTCTTCTCTAGTTGTAATGATAGTTGTGATCATTGAACCTTTCTTAGTTTATTAGATGGTCTCCTATAGTTGTTTTTTGTGGACCTTCTCTCATTTGAGAGGTGTCTCCCTCAGGATAGTTCTTAGGATATGGTTATTATGGTGTCATGGTTTTCCAATTTTTTACTATGATGAGGTGGTTGAGCTTCGGTGATGGTGAGATACTTGAGAGGTATCTCACTAGGTGGTTATTCTGGAAACCCTTTTATTTTATCTATGGGTTTATTTTTGTATTCTTAAGAAAAATAATTGTTTGAGAGGTATCTGATGTAAGGGCCCAGATTCGTCTATTCTCCTTTTCATGTTTCCAAAGATCATCAAGATTGAAAGAGTCTTAATGGAGTTCTGATGGTGTTCGGATGCTGAAAGCTAGAAGAATGGAGAATTTACATTGTAACAAGGTGTTTATGGTGTAATTGTTCTTTATGGTGTAAGTGAGTTTGATGACCTAAAATGGTTTTCTGATTTTTGTAGTCAATCCATTTATATTTAAATCATAAACCTAATGTTTATTGTGTAATTTAAATATAGTTTGCATGGTTTCAGGTGATGTTTTTTCAGTTAAAATTAATGTTCGATGAGTTTATGATGTAAATGAGGGGTTTATGTCATAAATATCCCCTTTTCAACACACTTTATGACATAAAACACCTTGATTGTTTCCAAACCCTACGTATTTCTCTCCTAAATCTCTATGTAGCCAGGGGTGTTTCTTTAGGAACTTTGGGATATGTTTGAATGGTATCAATTCCCAATTTAATGTGTTAGATCTATGGTAACCCAAGGTTAGTTCTCCCTTGTTATCTTAAGTTTCTTAAATACTATTCATATAATTTCTTTCTTTCTATGTAATGGTGCTTCCACTTCATGTTCTTATTGATTATTTTTTTTTTTGGCATGGTTATGGTGTGTCACCCTTAGAGGGATGTAGTGTTCTTGTGGGGGAAGTGATTAGGATCTGTAATGTTGGTATATTCTCATAAAAATAACATTGATGATTCAAAGGTAGGGTATTCATTTATTCTACTTTTATTTACATGAAATCATAAATTTATCATGGTTATCCCTTTTTATGATAGTGAAATTGACCTAATAATGATTTAATAGATTCAATACTGAATTATTTAACAATCTCATGTTTATTTTTGATACTATGATAACATATTTTTTATTAATTTTCTAGATAGTGTACTATTTATTATATTCTATTATTACAGGTTATTATGTATTTTACCATGTTTCTTTTATTGTAAAATGGTAATGAATGTAAATACATAATTAATCAATTGATTGGTTAAGGAATTTAAAGGATATGTATGTTTGTCATCTAGTGTTCTTTTTAATTCTATGATAATCAAATTAATACTAAATTCATGTTTGTTTGAAAATTTTATTCCACGTGTTTTTTGAATTGATAAAGAATGTAAAGAATGTTAATGCTTATTGATAATAATAATAATAATTCATGTAAAATGATAAAAGTTATTCTCTCAGTTTTTTGAAAGATTTTTTATGCTAGATAGCATGTTTAAACATTTGGATTGCTTGTTATAGTTGATGTCTAAGGTTTCCCATAGTTGTAACCTATGAATAATGAATCGGTTAATTCAATATGTAATAAAAATAGGTTTTTTTATAAATATAATTCTTGGGGATGAGAGTGTCTGTTGTTTATAAAGGTCGGATGCCTTATGTTGGGGGTCATGAGAGCCTATTTGTATGTGAAGGTTGAATGCCTTATTTGTAGGACCTAGATTTCCCTATATGAATATGTTTGTTTTTTAGGCCTTAGGATGTTATATGGATGTGATATTTTGTCAAAAAAACTATCTGGGTACCCTAGTAACCCGATAACTAGGATGATCCTAAAATAGCCCGAAGAGCATTCCCAATCCCCACAGGTTGGCAACTGGCACCTGGCATCATACAAAATGAAAGTGGGAACAAATTTTCCACAAACATTACTGAATAATGTTAACAAATCAGTATGCATACAAAGGAAACTCTATAGGTAGAACTATACTATAAGTCAAATAAGTATAAACAACCCAAAGTATTATAAAAAACTACTAGAAAAATAGGAAACATAACCTAATTCCCAACATACGCAACTCTACAAGTCTATGGATCAATAGTTAGAACCACCTAAAATTGGTACTTTAACCCTTCTCTGACCTAGAAAGAGAAAATATAAAAACACCAAAAGGCATGGGTAGGGTGTGAGCTAAAATACTCATAGGGTCTCACCAAGGATTCTATAATAGATTTCAGTATTCAATTAACCAAATAAATAGCATTCAATTTTAAATAATAGGTTTGGAATTTCAAAAAGAATATTTAAACAAATAATGCTATACATTTCAAATGATGTAATATTTATAAACAAATGGATTTAAAAATTTATTATATAAATTCAAAATACATGTAAAATAGTTTTCAACAATGGAATATATTCATTTAAAATATAAACAAGTGAGAAAAATGATCATGCACCTAAAATGGTGTGATAGTTCTAGGCTATAGGACTCCACATACTCAAGGTGATAAGACAATATGTGTATACACATGCCCCTTTGGTATGGCCAAAGGTGACTACACCACCATACTAATAGGAATGTGACATAATACATTTATGTTTTGGGATATTGTAAATTATAGAGTATTGTCCAAATAACTCACTAATTACCTAAGTCTTTCATGTTCTCTAGTAACAAAAAAATGATGGTAAATTTATTTTAAGAGTACCTAAAATAAAATTCATCTCATTCTCCATTTAAAATATGTTAATTTTCTATTTCAAACACAAAATGGGTTTTTAATCAAAACAAGTCTTTTCTAAGATAAAACCCAAAGATTTCTATCAAGATAATTTTAAGTGATTTTTCACAAATAATAATTTGAAATTAATTCACAATTCAATTTCATAATTTAAAATCATCAATTTATGTTTAAAAAAATTTCCATCAATTTTAAAAATTTAAATTCAACAATTTAAATTCCACCAAAATCCATCAATTTCAAAATTTCACAATTACACATCAATTCAATGGAATTGGGGGTTTTTCTCAATTTCTTGACAAAATACAATTTCCAAAACCAAATTCCCCAATTCAATGGAATTAGGTTTTTAACAAATTCAATTTCATAAGAATCAAATTACACATATTCAATTGAAAGAAATTTAATCAAATCAATTAATTTCAGGTTAATTAAATTGGATAATCAACATAGAACCACCTACCTCAGGATCACTATATCTCGAATCTAAAATCTCTAAATGGGATTCTCTGAGGAATAATGATGAAAATGGAAACTGGGAATAAAACCTAGGTTTCAGATACAAAACAATGGGGATTAGATCCTCTAACCAACACATAGATCTATACAACCATAAGTTGGAAGAGAGATAGAGTGGAAGATATAGAAAGGGATGGGGGAATTAACCAAGAGAAGATCAAACATCATTAACCAAGATTAGATCCACTTCCTGGAGGGTTAAAATAGGACAAAAACATCTATTATGATCTCTCAAGGAAGGATAAATCACATATGTGTCATATAGGTTTGTTGGGGGTCTAAAAAGAGGGTTTCAGAAATTTTAAATGTAAAACCCAGATTAAAAAATATTATACACACATTTACCTGGGTAGGGATGCACAGTTTTACCAAACTGTGCACCCTAGATGAACTCCCCTTTTAATGGGTTTCATGGTTTCTTCTAATAGGTCGCATGATTTGTCAAACCGTGTGCCAACTGTATAAAATCCCACTGCCTTTCTTTTCACAACATTCTCCAGCGTGGCACACAATTTTGGAAAACTGTGTGCCAATCGTGCCCATCCTAAAAAATTTTAAGATTTACAAAATTTCTCCCAAAATAACCCCAAGTTAAATACAAACAAATTATGATTTAAAAGAAGGGTTTAGGACTACCTGGAAATAGTGACAGGATATTACAACCTTCCCACCATAGAAACTTTTTATCCCCAAAAATCTTACTGAGAGGCTACCATTACAAAAATATGAGGCCACTACTCTCGCATTAGCGCCTCCCTCTCCCACTTATAATGATAATAAGAACCATTCTTCTATAGTACATGAACCAAATTCATATTCTCCCATGAATTACCTTGGTTTCAGAATCAACTATCCTGAATGGACATTCAGTCATAGATAAATCGGGTTCAACCTCAAGATCACTCCACCTCAAGACATTATATGGATTAGATAGATACTTTTGTAGTTGTGATACATGGAATATGATATGTATCAGATGTGGTGGAAGTTATAAATGATAATAAACATTTCTCACCTTCCCAACAACCTCAAAATTTTCAAAAAAACAAGGAGAATGCTTCCCTTTCATCCCACATAGTCGATGAACCAAATGAGGTAATACTTTCAATAATACCTGGTCACCAACTAAGAATTCCAAAATTTTGTGGTGATTATTAGTATAAGATTTATACCATCTCTATGTCATAAAAATTCTCTGATGAATCAACTAAATCTTTTTTATTGTCTCTTGAACCAAGCTTGGTCCAACAAAGATATTTTCACCAATCTTCAACCAACATAATAGAGATCTGCAAGTTCATCCATACAAGGCCTCAAAAGGATCCATTATAATCACTGACTGGTAACTATTGTTATAAAAAAACTAAAATGGTCCCAATTGATCATTCCAAGCCCCACCAAAGTCAAGGACAAAGGCATGTATCATATCCTCAAGAATCTATATAGTTATTTCTATCTGGACATCCAAATGTGGATGGTGTGTCGTACTAAAATGGACTTGAGATCCCAGTGCCTTCTGAAGGCCTATTGAAAAGAGATAAGTGAAATTAGGATATCTGTTAGAGATTATAGTAGATGGAACTCCATGAAAACAAATAATCTCTTTCACATGGATATTTTCTAACTCCTCAACTTTTGTTGTATCATGAATGGGTATAAAGTGTCCTGACTTAGTCAAACTGTTGATCACAACCCATATTGCATTCTTCATTCTCAAGGTATGTGTAAAACCTACCACAAAGTCCATAGAGATCTCATCCCACTTTCAAGTTGGTACTGAATGTGTCTGGAGAAAACTCGAAGGTTCCTAGTTCTCATCCAAAACTTGTTGGTACATATAATAATGAGATAAAAATTAAACAATGATACATCACATACCTGGAAACCAAAATTGATGCCACATTTCATAGAAAATCTTTGTGGTTCTTGGGTTCATATCCCATTAGGAATTATGGAAATCCCTCATCAAATATTCCCTTACTGCTAATGGTACAAATAAGTGATTCTAATACCATAAATTCCCTCTTCAAAGAATGACCACTCAGAAACTGTCTCCCTACCATAAATAGAGTACCTAATTATATAGAACTCAACATCAAGTTTTTGTTCCTAAATAATAAAATCGAGAAGATCGGATTTAAACTGAACACTGGCCAAAGAAACCTCATACCCTAATTCCTAGACTCCAATGTGAAACTGTGAAAAAATATCCATCAAGTTCCACCCTTCTAATGATTCCTTCATGGCCTTTGTTTGATGTTTTCTTCTCAAAGAATCTACAATGACATTCCATTTCCCTAGGGTATAGGTGATGTTGAAATCAAAAGACTCCAAGTATTCCACCCAAAACCTCTTGCGAATATTCAACTATTTTTGAGAGAAGATACAACCCAAGATCTTTTGGTCTAAAAACATAGTAAACCTTTATCTATAAAGGTAATGCCTCAAACTCCTAATTGTGTGCATCACAACTAAATGTTTAAGTTCATGGGTTTGAAATTTCTTCTCATGTGTCATGCCAATTCATTTTTTTATTGAAAACCACTTTAAGGAAATGTGGGAACCATACACGGACCCTCCAAAACAAAGATATCTATATAGATTTCAAAATTCAGAATATCCCAAAATAACCAAAATCAACATGCCTCGAACCATCTTCAGACACCCTGTTTCAAATTTCAAAACCACAGGCCAGCATCAATTCCTTGAGCCATGAAACTGAATTGAAAGATGTCATGACCACTTCATCAACCATTGCGTTTCCACCATCATCACATCGTCATTTTCACCAACACATCCCCGTTGATCTCTCCAAACTTCACTGCCATCACCATCGCCTGACTTCGAGCCACACATCACTGAACCCGAAGCCCTTTACCAAGAAGCACTCATCACTAGAAAAGCAGTTGATCCAATAGAAAAAAACACATCGCCAGAGAACCAAAACTCCAATCCATCATCACTATTGAGGAAGCCATCGCCGTCACCATCATTTCACAGAACCTCATCGTCCTTGCCGTTGTAGCCGACATCGCACCACCAATATCGATGCCGCAAACAAAACAGTCATCCTACCATCTTGACACCATCACCACTTTCATCCTAGACTCATCACCAGTGTGAACTCCAACATTGATACCTCATTGACATCCACCACCAATAGCCAAAAACCTAAAACAAAATGACTGCCATCAAGACAAATCCGAGGAAGGGAGGAATAGAACTGGAAAAGAAACCCAAAAGGGGACTAGAAAAAGAGGAAACTGGGGATAAAACCTGAATGAAACTGGGGATGAAACCAAAAAGGGAAGACCCACGACCTCCATACTGATTGCCCAAAACCTCAGAATATCCCTTTCTCCATATCCGACCTGGAGAGGAGAAATGGAATCTGAGGTCAGAGCTTGGTTGAGGCGGCTAGGGAAGAACCTGACCAAGAAAAAAAATCAACACCGGAAGAACCTTGAATCCCATTGTCCGCCAAAACACAGAAACTAGAGCCTCTTGGTTACAACCGTGCCACATCCAACTAAGAGAGGCATAGAGAAACCTGAGGCCAGATCAGGGTTAGGGCGTCTGAGGGAAACCGCAGCTCGAACGCCATAAGGGAGAAAACAAAGGCAAGAGCACTGAAGAGAAACCCTAAAAGAGGATGAGGGGCGAAGACCAAAGGAGAGAAAGGGGAAGAGATGGAGGAGGAGAAACCCTAGGTGAAGGAAACCCTAGTAGATGGAAATCTAAAATCTTTCATCCCAAGAAAACATTACTCCCTTCTGATTTAGAGTAATCATCATAGAAGAAAACATTGATAAGTCCTTAACGAATCGATGATAATGCCCAGCTAAACCCAAGATGATATGAATCTAAAAAACATTTCATGGTTGTTACCATGTCATAACTGCCTTCACCTTCTCAAGATAAACTAAAATTCCATGTTTTGACACTTCATTTCCCAATAACATCACTTCTCAAATCTATAAATCACATTCTAAAAGCTTGGAATAAAGTATTTTATTTTTCAACAATACCAAAACTTCTCTAGAATAACGCACATGGTCCTCCTCATACATAGAGTAAACAAGGATTCCATCCACAAATACCACCACAAAGGTATTAATATACCCCTGGAAAATCATGTTCATCAAATCCGAAAAGACTATTGGGTCATTATTTAGACCAGAGGTCATGAAAAGTTAGTAATAATATTTATACCATCTCCAAAAGGTGGTTTTGTAAATGTTAGATTCTTTTATCCTCAAATGATGGTAGCCATACTGAAGATAAATCTTCGATAACCACTTAACCTCTATCAACTAATCAAACGGATCATCAATACATGGAAACAAATACTTGATCTTTATCATAACTCGATTAAGTTTTTGATAATCCAAAAAAAGGCATAGTAAACCATCAGTCTTCATAATAAAGAGAAAATACACTGCCCAAGGTGATACACTCAGGTGTATAAAGCCTTTATCTAGAAAATAATCCATTTGAGTATTTAGCTTATTCATTTTAGTTGGTGCCATGTGGTAAGATGGAATAGAAACTGGTTGAGTATCAATCATTAAATCAATAGAAAAATGTACCTCCCTTACTGGTGGAAAACCAGATAAGTTGGAAGGAAACACATTTAGAAACTCAATTAAAATTGGAGGGAGATCATCACTCAAATATTCCCACTCCAAAATAAATGAAAATTTAGATATCAATTTCCCCAACTCAGGATAAGAAGGTTCGGATCTACTCAACCTTGGTTCCCATTCTCCTTGGAAGACATGGCACACACCATTGGGTGTAGTGAAGGAAACTCATCAAAAATAACAATCAATCCGGGCTTTGTTAGAAATGACCCAATCCATCCTGAAAATGATGTCAAGTGGTTTCATGTCCAAAACTAGAAAACTCCAACCAGATCAACATCTAATAAAGAGAAAACATAAGGGGAACTATGGATACCCTTCTCTCTTTTCATACTAAGGCGGTAGTAATATCCATTACATAATATAAAAGCTCCATTAGAAGATTTAGAAAATTAAAAATACTAGTTGAAATAAATGAATGAGATGTACTCGTTTCAAATCGAGAAATCGCTAATTAAGATTCTATAGTAATGGTACCACTCATAGTCATTGGACCAATATTTGCTTCCTATGGAGACTCTTCTACAATGTGAAGAAGCTTAGTTATGGGTACTTGTGTCTAGAAACATTTTACCCTTGAATAATATAATTTCTCTATAGTTTTATAAGGTGATAATGATCTTGTGCCACTACATGGAGTAGAATAAAAATGGAAGGACTTATTTAGGTGAACCAAGCATCTTCAGGATCCATATATCTTGGGTGCCTTAGTGTAAACCCTCTTTGAATTCCTCATTTTTCCATACTAGTATCAAATTAAAGGACATATTCCAGTAATAGTAGGAGGTTTATAAAAACAAAGATGTCATAAACCAACACAAGAATCATCACACTTTTTCTTTCTTTTAAAGGAACTTGTACCACCACTAGGAGAGAAGAAACTCTCAATAACCATATATTTCCGGCTAGGTCCATCTCAACCATTAGTGATCTATCCAGCATATTAGCATAATAGGACAACTTCAGCAAGAAGACATGAGAAAAAATATCATTTTGAAGTCCCAACTCAAACCTTCAAGTATTTATCTTATAATTCAATGCCATATCAAGTGAAAACTATACAATCTCTACAAAATGGTTTAAATAATCTTTCACAGTCCTATCATCCTACTAACTTTTGAAAAACAATATAGCCTTGGCCAATAGATTGAACTATGGATAGAACTAGTTAATGAAAATAACATTGAATTATTTCCACTCTAAAACCTCATACTTCTTCTTCATCACTATCATATCCCAATATCTCATGCTCGTTCCTTCAAGCATGAAGGTGAAACAATTCACCTTTATTTCATTGGTTTTCTCCAAGAACCCAAACAAATTATCCATCATACTAAACCATTCCTCAGCCTATTGATGATCATTTGATTCATTGAACACTAATGGATTCTGGAAAATTAATTCATAAGAAAGATTCCAAAGATCATCACTTTGAGGTTCCACAGCTAGATCCTGAATGGGAGATAGTGGTGGTGCCTATCCTAGAGCTTGGATAGTACACAAAATCACCTCAACCATATTTGGGTACATGAGAGGATTTTCTCACTGAGATTCAGCATCATCTTCCTCCTGGATCTGATTTACACATTATCTCAGAGGCATGATGCTACAAAAAATCATCTAACAACGAATAATACATTATATTAAAACTCAAACATAGAAATGAGGGGAAAATAATTGCAATAGATATGCTAGAGATATTTGGATTTAAACATATCCAAATCCAAACAAGGGAAAATATTATAACTAATCCTGAAGATGTATTTCCATAACTGCCTCAGTGAATTAGGGTTCATTGTGGTGAGAGATGTTCAGGTACTCAATCATGACAACCTTATAAGTCCCTACAAGAACACACATTCCATATTGACTTCAAGATAAGAACCTTAACCTAGACCTATGATACCACTTTGTCATGAACCAACTCGGGTTCCCTGGTAACCTGATAATTGATCCATTCATGATATATCCTGAAGGGAATTCCTAGTCCCCATGGTTTTATGACTATCACCTAGTATCATACAAAATTCAAGTAATAAAGAATTTTCCACAAAAAATTCATAAGCAAGATAAAAAATAAGTATTTATACAAAAGAAACTCTGTAAAGAGAAGTGTACCAGAAGTCAAATAGGTATAAATAACCCAAAGTGATACAGTAAAGTACTAGAAAAATAGGGAAGATAACTCTTATTCTAATGGATGCGACTCTCTAAGTCCATGTATGAACAACTAGAACCACCTCCAAGTGGTTCTTTACCCCTACTCTAATTTGGGATGATAAAATATACAAACACCTAAAGGCATGGGTAGGTTGTGAGCTAAAATCTTAGTAGGATATCACCAAGGATTACATATTAGATTCCAATATTCAATTAACGAAATAAATTGATTTAAATTTTAAATAATATGTTTGTAATTTCAGAAATAATATTTAAAAAATAATTCTTTACATTTAAAATGATGGAATATTTCTAAAAAATGTCTTAATAAAACATTTTATATAAAAGAGTTCATATAAATTCAAAATTCATGTAAAATATTTCATAACAATGGCATGTATTCATTTAAAATACAAACAAGTGAGCAATATGGTCATATTTCTAAAAGGGTATGATAGTTATATGCTATAAAACTCCACACACTTAAGGTGACATGATAATATTTATATACACACATCCCTTTTTTATTTCCAAAGGAGACTTTATCACCATCCTATTAGGGATGTGATGCGTAGCATTTATTTTTTAAAATTTTGTAAATTATAGATTATTTTCCAAATAACTCACTGACTACCTGAGGATTTCATGTTCTCTAGTAACAAATCAACGGTGGTAAATTTATTTTAAGAGTTCCTAAAATAAAATTCATATCTTTCTCTATTTCAAATATTCAAATTTTTCATTTAAAATCCAAAATGGGTTTTTAATCAAAACCTACTTCTTTCCAAGATAAAACCCAAATGTTTATATCAAAATCATTTCAAGCCATTTATTCCAAAATAATAATTTTAAATCAATTCATAATTCAATTTCAAAATTCACTATTTACAATTTAAATACATCGATTTAAATTTCCATAAATTTCACAAATTTAAATTCAAAATTTTAAAGTCCCTCCAAAATCCATCAATTTCACAATTTCACAATTACACCCCAATTAAATAGAATTGGGGGTTTCCCCCCAATTTCATGCTAAAATACAATTTCTGAAACCAAATAACCCAATTTAATGTAATTGGATTTTCAAAAAAATAAATTTCATAAGGTAAATTCCCACATATTCAATTGAAATCAATTTAATCAAATCAAGAAATTTGGGGTTAATTAAATTGGTGATTAAAAATGAAACCACCTAACATGGGATTACTAGATCTCAAATCACAAAGACCTAAATGGGAATCACTAAGGAAGAAAAAGGACAATAGAAACCAAGAATAAAACCTAGGTTTAAGATCCAAAATAGGGGGATTAGATCCTTCAACCAACATGGAGATCTACAAAACCCTAGGGGGGGAAATAATGATAGGGGGAGATAGATAATGGGAAGAATAAACTAATCTGGAGAAGATAAAATGCCATTCACCAAGATTCTATCCAATTATATGAGGGTTTAAAGGGGAAAAACTGATCTTGGGAGATTTCAAGGATAGAGAATTGGAATATGGGACGTACAGGTTTATCAGGGGTATAAAAAGAGGGTTTTGGGAATATTAAAATTAAAATCTATATTAAAAAATCATTTACGTGTGGTTAGATGTGAAGGACCGCACGATTATACAAAACTGTACACCCTAACTGTGTACCCATTTTAATAGGTTTCATGGTTTTTGCGAATAGTTGGCATGGTTTTTCAAACCATACGCCAACCATGTAAAATCCCATTTTTTTTGTATGTTTTTATCTAAGAGGGTTCATGGTTTGGGAAAACCGTGTGCCAACCGTGCACAACCCATAAATTTTCAAGATTTCAAAAATTTCTTCTGAAACAACCTCAAACAAAACCCAAACAAATAATGATTAAAAATAAGGGTTTTAGTATACCTAAAAGTAGTAATAGGATATCACATATTTTCCATGTGATGTATTATGATCCTGATATTTTTTGAGCCTAGGATGATTGATATGATATGGGGCGGGGAGGCTCAGATGATGTGGAATCAGTTGATGTATGTGAAAGTGATATGGATTGGGATATTAATGATGGTGTTAGGGATGGAACTATAGATGAAAGAAATATTTGAATATTAGATTACCCATTGATGTGCTTAAATATGGATTCTTTCCTGATATGAATCTATTTAATGGTTGATGGTCAAGTTTCTTTTTTTTTGTCTGCATTCCTTTCTCCAATGTTTGTGAAAGCTAAATGTTCTTAGTTACAAATATTTATGGTATCTTGGGATGATTTACTAGAGTACCTGGTATTATGGAAAGTTTAAAAATGTTTAATAAGTGTCTTAACCCATGGGGTTGGTTTTTAATTTAATGTAAAGACATGATCTTGAGAAACTATAGACTCTGTTGGATTATGATTAGAGGGAAAGGACTTGGATTTGATGGATAATAATGTGAAATTTGGAATAATATTGATAGTTAATTAATTGATAATGAATTAATTAATGAATGGATAACTGTCAAAAGGAAATAGTTAATTTAATGTAGCTCTTTAAAATGCTTGTGTGCTTAAAGGATATCATGTCTAAGTGGTGGAAGTCGGGAGTCCGAGTTACATTAGTTGCAGTTGAGCCTAATACAAGATTATACCCCTAGTTTGGTTTTGAGATATATTATTTCCTATGTATTATTTGATTTCATATGCTACCCCACCTATTTTGGTTTGGGAAACTAACACCCAATGGACTATGGGTGGGTGTTTTCCCCAACATCATAGTTGGAGGTTGGATGGTTGACTACCCCATCTGGCCCTTCTCTATTCTCTTGGTAATATATGTGTTGGTATGCATGGTGATTATTTTTACCATATATGCATGTAGACGGTTGTGGTGGGTTGTGGTTATTTCACAAACATGTATCTTCTGATATATTATACAAAGGGTTATTATAGGTATGACATGTATGGATTGTGATGGATTGAGGTACCTTACTCAGTGTATGGGTTGTGATGGATTGAGGTATAAAACTCGATCAATGATACACATCATACATTATATGATTGATCTCATAAACTACCTAGTTACTAAATGGGGTGATGTGAATATGTGATGATTTGATGTGAAAGGTTCATGTTGTGATACTTATCCTAGGTGTCTATGGGCAATCTTACTTTTGGAGAGAGATGGCTTAGGACGTGCGATGTTTGGGTAGAGTATAAAAATAGTGGGGAAGTGGTAGATGGGTACCCTTGTTGTTGATATTATATTATATGATCTTTGGTATGTGATACCTAATGAGAGATGTCCATGATGAGGATAGGGACATTGTATACCTATTTAGGTGAAAAATTAGTTTCATTTTTAGTTTACTGATCATTAGTATGATTTGTTCATATTTTGCATGAGAATCTTTGGGGAGGATCCTATTGAGTGTACTATTATTCTCACCCTATATATATATAAATATTTGTTATGTTCAATAGGAGCATTTTGGATCTCTGGCTAAATATTACTATCTCATGGTTTAGTAGGAGTTGTTTGGGCTTCTTAGTCGCTTCCATATTTACCTTTTTGGTAGTTGTAGTTTTCTTTTAAGTTTTTTTTGTATTTTGTGACATTACATGTATGAAATTTTGGATTTATTTTATGTATATGAGTTGGTGTTGATTGGTTTTATTTCTTATCTCTCTATTATTTATGTTCTATTAAAGCATAATTCCTCCCATCATATGCTTATTGTACCCTCAGTGCTAGTCTCTAACTTGGGGCATACTAGAGGCGAGACTTAGGTGGTCACTATCTCCCTTCTCTAATTGTTGGCCTAGGAGGGGTACTATTTTGGGGGAGGGGGTCATGAAAACCCACCTTATCCTATCTTTAAAAATGGCCTATTTTGTTCCACTTAACTTGAGTAGGTAATTTATTATATATTATTAAATTAAGTATTCACAAGAGTGAAACTCCCCACGCTTAAAAAATGATCCATTCACCACCTCACTTCCCTATACACTTTGAGAAACTTAGCTCAACCAATCCCTAAAAAATATCTTTTGAACTCTATTTACTACATCTTAAAGGTTTTTTTTCTTCACAAAAGACCAATATTAGAAGGATAAGGAAAGGATTAAAGGGGACATCTTAGGAAGTGGTAATAGTCTTAACTAAGTTCTTTCAAGTTTTTTTCTTCTTCCATCTCATTCAATTCAAGTATAAACATACTAATATAATGAAATTAGTATCAATAGTTATTAAAATTTTATTATGTTAATGGAATAAGAATTATCCACATTCCTTCCATCCCTTTAAAAAAGAAAACATTTTCTATTTTATGTGTAGACTCCCACCTCCATGAATGACATTTTTTTTCATCCTCTCCTTACATAGTTTTAACTAAAAATGAATTTAATTAATGGGTAATATATTTATAAAACTGTTAAGGTTATAAAAAGATAAATTTTCCATTAGACAAAAATATTAATAATAAATGGTCATTGTGAGATTTAACCTCTTAAAATAGGCATACCTAGACACTTTTAAAGTAATAACTTCTTACTATTCTCTTTCATTGATCTTATTCACCCACCACTTATTGAATTTAATTTATCACTTTAATAATATTTTTTTGAAATCATTAATCATCTAAAAAAGTGATATTATTACTATAAAATAGTGTATTCTTACTCACTTATTCAGTATAATATGTTCTTGTTTGGGTTGATTTTACCACCAACATGAACGATGTTATAATTATTATGTCACGAACGATTAAGAAAACTTAAATACTATAAATATTATATAATAATTATGAATTTAAATTTTTTTATAATTTTATAATGGTGAAAACCCATCATTACAATGGAATTAAAAGTGAACAATCATGGTAACTTCAAGTCAAAAAAACAAGCTTAACACAGAAGATTCATGAAAAAATAACTCTATCATAACCTATTGAACCCCTTTGTTTCTGGAATGACATGAAACCTCAAAATTAAGAAATCTATAATTTATGGAACCACTGTACAAGGAATTTTTACTATTACTCATGTACCAAATCTATTTTAAATATTATGAATCTAAATAATCAAAAACAACCAGTGTGAGTTGTAATAATTTAGTAAATAATTAAAACATGATAATAAATGAAATAAATTGAATAATAATAAATTAAAAGACATTAAAGTGGTTCTTAATCAAGTAAATAATTAATATAATTTTATTATTCAGGATGGAGGAATTTGTATAAATAGATTTGGGGCTTGAGGTAAGGTATTTTTCTTTAAAACCCTATTTTAAATGTTTCAAAGTTTTCCATTTAACTTTTTCACATTCATATCTATATTATTTCAAGCATGTTTTCTACTAACTTAAATATTTTCAAAATTTTATTTCTTATTATATTTGACTTTATTTATGAAGGTTTGAAAAGTAATCTATTTAACGTTTTCTATATGAGTAATTTTTGAATTTCTTATAAAGTTTTGAAAGAAGGTTTTTTTAATGGTTACCACATGACCACATTTTCCCTTTTTCATGTTCAATCTTTTTTATAGAACTTAATTTTTAATTTTTTAGGGTGTTTTAAAGTAAATTAAATTCCCATTATTATGTTCATTTTTTTTAAATAGTTATAAATGAAAAGGATATTTATTTTCATTTTTATCGTATAAATATAATTTCTTATTCTTAACTATTCAAATGAATTTTTTATGAGTTAGATAAATAAAATGCAAGCTTCTTTATGTTTTATTCAAGTTATGGTACTTGGTCATTATAGATGATGATGGGTGAGCTAAAAAAATATCTCTTCAATTCGTTGTGTAATTATGTATGATATACTTAGATAATTTTATGAATTTTTTTCTTTTAGTAAATTTAATTTCTTTGATATCTTGTGTTATATTCAACATTGAGTTTTAACGAACTGCGACAAACTATTGATATTATTATAAAAACATGACCATTATTAACTAATTTTTAAACTTGGTGGAGTTAATAGGAATAAAAAAAATTAAAAAGTAGTTGTAATGTTTTTATATAAATAAATAATATTGATAATAAAGTTCTTAATTTTTAGTAAAGTATTTATATGCTTAGAAAAAAAACTTTTTCTCAAAAAATGTTTTGTATTGCTTTTTATGAACAAATAATAAAATTAATTTTTGAATCTTTTAGAAGTTTTATTTTAAAATATTAACTTCATTTTTGGAATCAAAATTTCCAAATTATATTAGGCTAATTTTTTGGTATTTTTCTAAAAATAGTAATTTTTCAATGAATAGTGAAAAAATAGTGGTTTTTAATGAAAACTTCCTTTTCATTTAAAGAATTTATATGGTTCCATTATATTTAAAAATAGTTTAAAAATTAAAATTAGATGAATTATATTATAATTAATACAATATATTTCATTGGAATCAGTTTCATATTGAATTTTGATATAAAAACATTTAAAACTTTTAAAAAAATGCTCTTTGGAAAACAACTTTCTCGTTGCATCTTCTGGTTTAATTTTAAATTAAAATTTTAAAATTATATGAATATAATTTGTAAAAATGTATTAAATATTTATAATTATCATAATTAATATCATATAATAAGTTCAATTTAATTTTTTCTCAAAATGAATAGTAAAAAAAATAAAAAATAAATACCACGATTATGGTTAAAATGAGTTTATCGGGGGTTAAATTAAAAATAGGAGGGGTAAAATGATCCAGAAACTTTTCCAACACCCATTTTATGGAAATATTTTTACCTTATCGCCTCTAAGTTTCTATAATTTCCATTTTTGAGCCTTGTGGTGTGTAAAAAACGTGGGTACACTATTCTTTTCAAATATTTCATGTGTGTCATCTCCTTTACTTATAAAGGCCACTATCTCTCCTCTCCCCTTAACACTTCCAAAATGATTTATTTAAGCCGATAACTATTAAAATATATTCCTTAATTAACTAACCATATCCTATATTAATAATTATTATTATTAAACACTTCTAAAAAGATTTTAGGTATAAACCAAAAGAGGTTCTATGAAGAAGAGGTAAAATTATTAAACTTGTGTTTTTTCATTAATTCTTCCAAATACATAAAATATTATTAAGAAATGATAATATAATAACACAATTATATAAAATTTACTAAGATTATATTATGTTAATTTAATGACCTACATAAATCTCCTCTTTTATCAAATAGAAATTGAAACTGTCGATCATTTGTACAGCTAACTATGCCTCGCAAACCGATGTTATTAGTTTTCCATCACCACCTCTCACAGCTCAATATAATAAATAATTTAATGTTTATATATGATATTTATGATATTATCATACTTATCTATTTATAATATCACATATACCTTCTTACTTTCCATTCTATGGGGATATAATAATGTCGCTTGTGTGTATGGCAGGCGAACACCTTGTGAAGCGATGTGATTCTTTTTTCACTTACGCTTTACATGGAAGGTATTAAAGACAAATTTAATGAATATATGTGATATATATGAAATAAAAATTATTATTTTAAGTTAATATATAATTTAACTTCCTTTCATTTCATCTATAGAGAAAATGAAATAGCGTTCATTTGTACGCATAGTCCATTGTCTCCACGAACGGTGTAATTGATTTTCTATCTATAAATTTAATGGATTACTATAAATACTTATATAATCTATATATATTATATTTATACCATCTTAAAAAAAATTATTATTGACCCATGATCAAAATTAAAGTATTGAAGATACCATACCAAAACATACATGAAAACGAACCTTTTATTACCTGAAACATGATTTTAACAAGTAATTTTTAATAAAAATGCAATAAAAGGTATTAAGTAAATCATATATAGTATGATACATATGATTATGGTTCATTAATAGATCTATAATAATCTAATATTTATTATATAGGAGGTTCAAATCTGTAATAAGGAATTTGATACATATGGTAATGGATCTTTATCTCAATTTTCCTTCTTTGATACATATATTATGTTACACACAAATTTTATTTTCTGAGGTGTATATACTTCCACTTTGATGTGTTATATAATTAATATCCTTATATTCATAATATTTAATGTTTAAGATTATTGTATTCTTTATTGAGGCTAATGATTCAAAAGATTACCAAAAAGGAATGAGATTTTCATCTCTCTTTTATTTTTGTGGGATAATTTCCATATTCTCCACTCGTTTATTTTGTGTGACATATATAATATTAATGAATTTATTTTATGATCCTTATCATGAAATTATGAGATCTAAATATATACATATATATATATATATAATTTTCTTTTAATCATGAGGTCTTTTATTCAAAAGATACCAAATTGGTAAAAGTTTTATGTTATGATCTCATTGTTTATCAGGATTGTTTATGATTAAGTTTTCGAGTAAAAAATCATATGAAATATATCTCAAGAAACTCATGAATTTGATTATACTATGGTTATTTCAATAAAATACAGGTTTTACTTTTATTTTACTCTCTTTATGTACTCAATAGTTTAAAATAATGTTTTTAATATTAATCGATTTTATTTCTCTCTTTGATCGAAAACCATTTTTCTTCCATATAGATATTTTCTAAAAATATTATAAATAAGGTTTTAATGTTCCTATATAATTTTTAAAGTATTTTTTATACTTTTTGGATTTATAAAAATGTTTTAAAATGAATCTTCATGCTGTTTTCCAAATAAGTCTCGTTTGAATCTTTCCAAAAATAGGAAAGGAATCTATATTTTAACATATATGACATGAAAGAAATTTCTTTTCATTATGACAAATAAATTTTTTAAAGATTCCTTTATAAGTTTCCAAGGTTATTTTCAAAGAAAATGATTCTTAATTTTTTTTTAAAAATTGTTTTTAATTAAATTTATTTTCAAAGTTAAAAGGCTATTTTCCTCAACAAATGTTCCAAGATATATTTTAAAATTATTTTCCATCTATGATGAAATAATTTTATGTTACTTAATTTTTAATGGGGTTATTATCCAACTGGACCATCCTTGTTCATTCTTTAAATGATTTATGTCTATGAAAATAGGATTTCTATGAAACCATTTCCTTTCCATGGGTTATGCTATGATGAAATGATGAAATGTTTATGAAACTCATTTCTTTTATATGGTTTATGCTATGTTGACATGTTTATGAAACCCATTTATTTTCATTGATTGTGATATGATGAATGTTTTGTGATATTTTGGCCCAAAAAATTATGTTTTATGTGTTGTATGTGACCTATATTCCCCTCAAATGCATTGGGTAATGGTGTTATATAAGCTCAAAGGGTACACAAGAGGTTATCCCAAGCCCAAAATAGGGTACACGGGAGGTTATCCCAATCCCGAAAGAGGGTACACAGGAGGTTATCCCAAACCTATAGTAGGTACATAGGTTTTTATCCCAAGACTAACATGTTTTGAATGTATTTATGGATAGAATTGACATAATATTTTTAACTCTTATGTGTATTCCAGAAATCTATATTTTATGACAATTTTATAACCTCAGGGATCATTTTCTTTCATTATTGTATGATTCTTATCTTATGATCTTCCAAGATTTATTCAATGAATTAGGTTTATGAACTATTATATGTATGGTATGGTTTCTCAAATATTATTATCATATTCTAAAACCCTTATACTCATGTTATATCGATATATCCCCTGTTTACCCTTACTGAGAATGTGAGCTCTCCCTTCCTCATGTTTACTTTCCATAGGTTATGAAGAATGGTATTATGTATGATATGTCTAAGAAGGGCTCTATTTATAAAAAAATTAGTGGGATATGACATAGCTCACTTATGTACTATTTCTTAATGTGTCTAAGTTTCCAAAGGCACTGTACATAAACGATTCTGTCTTAGATCATTATGTTATGTAATGAATATTCATCTATTAAGATATAATATTTATGTATGAGAATTTTGGAACTTTAAATTTTATATCAGATTAAGTATTAGTTAACATTTGGAAACTATGATGAAAAGGATTTATTGAGATACCTAGGGATATAACTAAGGATAAGTCTAAAGATAATTCAAAGTAAATAAAAATATCATGGAATATTGGTGAATGATAGAGTGAGTGGTTTCCAGGAAATTATATCCTTGTCTATATACTATAAGTGGGCATCATTCTAGTATATATGTACCTAGGGGTAATAAATACAAAACAAGGTGTTTCAATCTTGACTCAAGCATTATCAGATACATAAAAAAGGGACTTACTACACAACTGGTTTGACACTGCCAGGGGATATGATTTGGAAATTCACAAAATCATTAATAACTATCATGACATATTTAAATAGTGACCATGGATGACCTAGGTTAAGCCTAACGTTTCATATATTTAAAATAATGTTTCATGATTGAGACATCCTATAAATTATTTGTCATGAATATATGGTTTCCCACTGTGATTATTTTTACTCATACTATGCTTTGTTGTTTTAGTCAATAGCAGGAACTAGGAGGAATCATGTCAACATTGAATGTGATGGAAAATTTAGTGATTATGAGAAACCAAATTATATTATGACTAAAGATAAAGATATTTTTATTATTCATAATTAGCTATCATAATATATTATTATCACTATAAACTTCAGTGAGATTCATAATGCATAAAATGAGAGGAAAATGGATTTTTATGAATGTTCATGTGGTAATGAACATAGAAGAAATAATATTTGGCTTCTTACATGTTATGAATGTGGGAAGAATCACCAGAATAATATCTCAAATTGAGGGGAATATTTTTTCTATATAGAAATGAAGTTCATAGATCAATGAGTTTCCAAGGAATTTAATGTCTTATATGTGGGGAACGTGTCATTATCTGATTTGATTCCCTAAACTAAGGGTTATCGCATAGACCATGGAAATATATATACTATTACAACTGTTGAAGTGAAATTATTAAAGTGAATATGTATTTGGATTCATGAATTTTGTTGTAGAATTATTTCAGCAATGGTATTTTGGTTATCAGAATCATGAAATATCTAAGGACTGTGTCGATTTTGGAAGCATATATTTCTTTATATAATATTAACATAAGAGTTATAGATATCGTCATGGGTTTATTATTTTAAGGTTGATGATAAGTTCAAAGTCTTAAAATCCCCTTTTTAGGTTCTAAGTGATGGGATTAATGTGATTAATGGCATTTTGAGAGATGTTTTTTTGGAATAAGGTTTAACATTAAGTATTATTTGAGGAAGAATAATATTCTAATAAGTGTAAAGGTGTTGGTAACCTTTAGGGATTATATGAACTTTGAGTATTAAGGTCATTTTAAAGAGTTTTCATTATATTTTTTAGAATCTTATGAGAATTGTATCAAAAAAATTTATAAAGAGGATGACCATTCACATCTAGTAAGGCCAAAGGTCATAAACCCACAACTAAAGAGATATAAGGGTAAAACACCTACCACTAGCCTATGTGATTTTTTGGATAGTATAAATGATATGATGGATAAATATTAAGTTTATTTTGGGAACATATGTTTTATCATACATATATCTGTGGGATTTAAACATAACAAGGTTATAGCTTATGCCTTACGACAATTGAAGGTTCATGAGAAAAATTATCCAAATAATGATTTGGAGTTAGCTGTGGTAATTTTTGCATTAATTATATGGAGGTATTATCTTTATGAATAATGGTGTGATATATATAATAATCATAAGAGTTTAAAGTATATATTCACATAGAAAGAGTTAAACACACACCAAAGAAGATGGTTAGATCTAATTAATGATTATGATTTCTCAATACATTACCACCCTAGGAAAGTGAAAAAGGTTGTTGATTATTTGAGTTTAAAGGATCATACTCTATTATCTAATATCATGATCACAAAATATACAATATTTATGGATTCGAAAAGTATGGATCTGTAAATCATGAAGGAAATAGGAAAATATTATCTTGATCAAATAAGTGTTCCACTATATATCAACATGAGGATAAAAGAGAGGCAAAAAAATGATTGGAGCTTCAAAATAAAGTGAGAAATTTTACTAAGTTCACACTTAATCATGATGGATGATATGGTTAAGTAACCTTGAATGTGTTCCATCCAAGCCATATTTGAATAAGGATTTGTCAAAATAAGCTCATAGTTCTTCATTATTTATTCATCTAACAAGTAAAAAATATGTATAGAGATTTGAAAGAGTGTTTTTGGTGGGATAGAAAGAAGAGAGATATTTTAGAGTTTGTATCTTGGTGATTAGTGTATCAAAAAGTTAAGGATGAGAGATAAAATTATAAGGGGATGCTTCCACCATTACCCGTACCATAATAAAAATGGGAAAACATCACCATGTATTTTATCATGTGACTCCCCAAAATATATAAAGGGAACAATAATCTATGGGTTATTGTCGATCACCTTAAAAATTATGAACACTTAATTATTAACATAGTATATTTATATCTGGATTAGTTTTCTGAAATATATTTTAAGTAATTTGTAATTTTTTATAGAGTACTGGATTCAATTGTATATGATCAGGATCTGAGGTTTACCTCAAAGTTATGGTGAATTATTAAGTAATATCTTGATATAGAGTTGAGTTTTAGACATCTATATCATCCTCAGATATATTTTCAATCTGAGATAAAAATAAAAACCATATTGGATCTATTTAGATCTTGTTACATGTATTTCAAAGGTGGATGGGATCAACACATTCCTCTAGTTAAGTTTTCTCACAACAATAGCATTCATTGGAGTGTTCAGTTGGCTCCTTATGAAGCCCTATATGGAAAGAAGTGTAGAACTACATCATACTAGGATTATGTTAGAGAAAGAAAGATATCGGGGCCTAATCTAACTATAGAAATGGAATAAAATGTTATATCCATTCAGCAATAAATAATGGAATCATAAAGTTTTAAAAAACTTTATGCTAACAATCACTGATGTGATCTAAAATTTGAAAATGCTAAAAAGGTGTTTCTAAGATTTTTTTCATGTAAGAAGTTAAGGATATTTGGAAAGAAGGTAAAAATTTTCCCTAGTTATATTATTCCCTTTTAAATTATTGATTGTATTGGGATTGTATCTTATTATTTGGAACTTTCACTAAACCTCTCTCGGGTTCACGATGTGTTCTATATATCTCTCTGGAGGAAGTACATACCTGATCCATCACATATACTAATCTCAGAGGTCATGACACTAAAGAATGATCTTTGTTATGAGAAATAACCAGTAGAGATTCTGGATTGTAGAGATAAAGGGCTATGAAATAATACAACTCACCTGGCCATAGTTTTGTGGTGAAACCACCAATTTAAAGAAGCTATGTGGGAACCTAAGGATATAATGAGTTAGAAGTATCCTAATTTGTTTGTATCAGAGTGAAAATTTATAGGATAGAAATTCATTTTCAGTGCCTATAAGGTAACACCCTTATAAGTTTCTGATTTTTTTCTTTGAATAAATATAATTTCATTAATAGTTTACATTACAGGTAAAACAAAGTATTAACGAACTGCAAAAAACTATTAATATTATTATTTAAAAATGACCATTATAACCTAGATGTTAAACTTGGTGGAATGAATATAAATAAAAAAAATTAAGAAATAAGTATAATGTTTTTACATAAATAAATCATATTGATAAAAAATCACTTAATATTTAGTAAAGTCTTTATATGATCTGAAAAATACATTTTCCTCAAAAAAATGATTTTTATTTATTTTTATGAAAAAAGAATAAAAATAATTTTTGATAAATTTAGAAAATTTATTTGAAAAAATTAACTTCATTTTTAGAATTAACATTTCATAATTATTTTATGGTAAATTTTTTTTTATTTTTTTTTAAATAATTTTTTGATGAATAGTTAAAAATGCAAGTGTTGATTGAAAACTGTATTTTCATTTACGGAAATTATACGGTTCTATTTTATTTTAAAAATGGTTTCAATTGTAACATTAGATAAAATATATTATAATTAATTAAATATATTTAATTTCAATTAATTTCATATTGAATTTTGATATAAAACATTTAAAATTTTGAAACACTTCTATTTGGAATGTCATTTTTTCATCATGTCTGTGGGTTTAATTTTAAATTAAATTTTAAAAATTATTTTAATGGAATTTGGAAAAATTTATTCCATATTTATAATAATAATAATTAATATTATATAATTAGTTCAAATTAATTTTTGGTCAAAATAAATAGAAAAAATAATAAAAATTAATTACTATGGTTAAGGTTAAACGGGTTTATTGAGGGTTAAACTAAAAAATAAGGGATAAAATAAAATATAAACATGTTTAAAACCCATTTTATGGCCATATTTCAACCTTATAACATCTATGGTTCTATAATGACCCATTTTAGAACCCTTTGTACTTTAAAAAACATGGGTACACTTTAATCTTTTTAAAACTTCCTTATGTGTCCTCTCCCTCACTTATAAAAGATCACCTCATATCCTCTATTCTTCACACTTCCAAACCCCTTTGGTTTATCCAATAAATACCCATATATCTTTCTTATTTTCTTACCCACATACTAGACTTTTTATTTTGAATATTAAACCATCTGAATAAGGCTTTAGGTATAAACCTAAAGAGGTTCTCTGAAGAAGAGGTAAAATTATTAAACTTGTGTTTTTGTTTTATTTATTATTAAAACACATTCATATATTCCTAAACTATGATAATATAATAACAAAATTATCTTCCATATAATAATATAGTATTTTGTTAATTTAATGGCCTATATTTATCTCCTCTTCCATCAAATGGGAAATGAAACTGTCGATCTTGTGTACAGCGGACTACCGGCTCGCGAACCAATGTTATTCGTTTTCCATCACCACCTCTCATGGTTGGATATAATGATGGATTTAATATTTATATATGATATTTATGATATTATTATACTTCTGAAATTATAATATCACATATACCTTCTTACTTTCCATTTTATGGAATACGATAACGTCGCTTGTGTGTACATCAAACTACCGCCTCACGAAGTGATTTAATTCATTTTTCACTTACAATTTACTTGTACAGTAATAAGGGTAAATTTAATGAATATATGTGATATATACGAAATAAAAAATTATTATTTAATGGTAATATATTATTTACCTTCCATACATTCTATCCATTAATAAAATGGAAACAGTACGACCTGTCGTTTCTATGAACAGTGTGATTTATTTTCTATTAATAACTTTAATGAATTACTATATATCCACATATAATGATTATATATATGATATTTATAAAATGTTTAAAATTATTTATATGATTAAACCAGGATCAAAATGAAAGTAATGAATATACTAAACCAAAACATTCATGAAAAATGAAGCAGTTATTACCCAAAGCATGATTTTAATAAGAAATTGTTAATAAAATGGAAATAAAAGGGCATAATTAAATCATTTATGGTATGATAAATATTATTATTTTTATATAATAAATTTAAAATAAATCTATATTTAATATATATGAGTTTTTCATGTGTATAAAAGAATTCGATACTTAAGGTAAGGGATTTATGTCTCAATTTTATTCTTTTGTGACATATGTTATGTTTTGCACCGATCTTATTTTATGAGGTGTATATAAAAAATTAAAATTTTATATCATTAATATTCTTATATTCATGAAATTTTAATTTTAATTTGATTTTATTCTTTATTGGGGAATACAATTCAAAAATATTACCAAAGTGGTAAGGGATTTTCATCTTACTTTTATTTATGTGGGACACATGCCATATTCACCACTCATTTAATTTGTGTGGTGTATATACTTACTTTAAATGTATTTTATTTTAATTATAATTAAATTATGATATTTACATATCCATATAATTTTCTTTATTTCATGGGATTTACAATTCAATAGATACCAAAGTGGTAAAAGTTTTTTGTTACAATCTCGTTATTTATTAGAATTGTATATGATAAAGTTTATCAATTTGTAATATTAATACATATATATAAAGAAACTAATGAATTTTATTATAATATATTTATTTCATTAAAATAAATTTGTTCCTTCATTTTTCCTATCTTTATGTACTCAAGAGTTCAAAATAATGTTTTTTTATAAAAAATGACTTTATTTCTCTCTTCGATCTAAAACCATTTTTCTTCATTATCAATGTTATATAAAAAAATTAAAGAATGTTTTAATGTTACAATATGATTGTTTCAATTCATTTTTTACCCTTTTCAAATTTTTGAAAAAATATTTTAAAAATGGTCTTCATTTAATTTTCTAAACAAGGCCCATTTTGATTTTACCAAAAATGTGAAAGAAATCTTTCTTTTAACATGTACAGCATGAATATAATTTCCCTCCTTCATGAAAAATAAATGTTTTAAAGATTACTTTATAAGTTTACACGGTTATTTTCAAAGAAAATAATTTTTAAAATGTTTTATAAGTTTTTAATTTTAAAAATAGTGATTTCCAAGTGATTTTAGAAAATCATTTCCCATCTAAGATGACATCCTTGGATGTTACATAAGATTTACTAAGGATATGATCCATTTGTATCATCCTTATTATTTCTCCAGATTGTTTATTTATATGATGAAAATATGTTTATGAAACTCATTCCATATCCACATGTTATGCTATGATGCAATGTTTATGAAACTCATTTATTTTCTACAGGTAATTCTATTAAGAAATATTTCTAAAACTCATTTATTTTCACTGGTTATGATATGATTATTGTTTTATGATCTTATGGCACAAAAATGTATTGATTATGTGATAGTTTGGACATATATATCCCTCCAATACATTGGGTAATTATTAATGTTATATGAACTCAAAGGTTACATGGGAGGTTATCCCAAGCCTAAAACAGGGTACATATGAGGTTATACCATGCTCTAAAGAGGGTACATGAGAGGTTATCCCAAGACAAAGAAGGTACATGGGTGTTTATCCCAAGCCTAACATGTTACGAATTTATTTGTGAATATCCTTGACATAATATTTTCTATGCTTATGTGTATGCCCCAAATCTATATCTTATTCCAATGTTATTATCTCATGACACATGTTCTTTACTTCCTTTATGATTTTGTTATTATGGACTACAAATATTTATTCTATGACTTAATTTATGATCTATAATATGCAGGGTTTGGTTTTTTCAAATGTTATTCCCATGTTCGCATACACTTATTCTCATGCTATGTTAATATCTCCCTTGTTTACCCTTACTAAGAATCTGAGATCACCCTTTATTATGTTTTAATTTTCTAGGTTATGAAGAAAGTTATAATTTATGATATTTCTAAGAAGAGTTATAGATATAAAGTACTTAGTGTGATTTATCTTAGCTCGCTTATAGACCAGTTGTTTATGTGCCCAAATTTACAAAGTCACTATACCTAAATTATTATAGCATGGATTGTTATGTAATGTAATGAATATTTGTCTATTAATATGTAATATTTATGTATGAGATGTTTGGTTCTTTAAAATTTAGTCTTCAAAGGTAAAATGTTGGAAGTAATTTCATGGGTTATTCCTATAAAAAAGGTGATTTGAAACAGGTGATAAATATGATTCCCCGAGATACCTTCATGGTTTTTCTATGATTTCTAAAAGCTTTAATGGTTTTTTTAAACAAACTTTGATTTCACAAGTGATTATAAGATCAAAGTTTATTATTTAAAAAATGAAAAAAAAAATTATTGGTTTTTATGTTTTTCAGTAGAATGATAGATTTCCATTATATTTATTCCTTACAATGATTTATAAGATCATCCCATATTTTCAAATGATTTTATAGGATTTAAAGATATATAGGAACTATAACAAGGTAAATATTTCATTTATATAGAATCATCTTGAACATTGAAAGTGTGTAATAAATGAAAAAAAGTGCTAATTTAAGAAATTATTTTATGGAAAAAGGTAGACTATTTGGAATTGTCTACTTTATAATGTAATGGTTTTCTTAATTCTATAAAACTATAATCTTAAAAGGTCATGGTAATGTTATGAAATTAAATCCTTTCTATAAATCATGTAATAAAGTTTTGGGTTTGTATGAGATGTTATAGTGGGTATTATAGTAGGTTTTATATAACTTTAGAGGTTAATATATTGATAAAGAAAGATAATATGGGGTGTTAATTTATGTTTATATTATCATCTGAGATCTTTTTACTTATCTAAGGGTTTCTATATTGTGTTATCTAATCTATATTAATTTTTGAATGGATTTCCATAGAGGTAATAGGGTAAAGTATGTATTAAGAAAATAATAGGATAATATCTTTCTAAATGAGAAACTTAAAATGGTTAGAGTTGTAGATAAGTAGTTTATTGATATGTTAACACAATTAATATGGGCTATAAATGGTGGTACCCATATAATAAAGAAATCAAATTCTCTATAGAGAAACATGTTAACATTGGATCATTTTATGAAATGAAACCCTATGAAATTTAGTAAAAACTCATATCTAGTGGTATTTAAAGGATGGATAATTCTTTTGAGAATATATTTTAAGTTTATGGTTTTCTAAATCCTTATAAGGTAACTCTTGTAGTTTATTATTTTTAAGGTAAATCCAACAGTGGTGGTCTTTATTTAAAAATACCAAAGAGAATAAATAAATTGATACCATGGAGTGGATGGTTTTTAAGTATATTTTTCTTGTAAATTATTTTATTAAAGTACTTTAACTTAGATTAGATAGGAAATTTTTGCAATTTATGAAAAGGTAAGAGGATTCAGTTTCTGCTTATAAATAAAATTTTACTTGGTTAGCAAGGTATGCACAAAATTTTATTCTGAACTATGAGAGTAAAATTGATAAGTTTAATATGGGTGTGAAAATAAGTTTATGAAGATTTTTTTCCTCTCCTAAATTTAAAATTATGAGGAAATTTTTTGATATACTGAGGAGGTTGATATGGTATTTTTTATGATTATGAATCCCATGAAATAAAGAATAAGTAGTGTTCATGGTGTTAAGAAATGGAGAAAAAATCAACAACTAAATTTGAAGGTAAGCCTCCTACATGTCCTAAATGTCATAAAAACGTTTTTAATAAATTTATAATAGTATCAAAAATGTGTTAGTAGCATGGTTATCTTGGTCATTTGGATTATAATTATAAATAAAAGAGTAGTGATCATAAAAATAATATAATATGGTTAGTTGGAAGTAAAAAATTAAATTGTAATGAATTGGGTCACTATACAAAAATTGGTCTAAAGTTAGTTACTCCAGGAGGGAATCATCAAGATCAAATGTATAAAGGTGTATCAAAGTCATTATTTACTATTACTATATATAATAGACTATATAATGAATTGGTGATAGGTAAATTACTTGTTTACTGAAATTACTCAACTGTCTTGTTTGATTAGTAACGATGCATTTTTTAAAATCTAAGAAATTTGCGCAAGTAAAATAGAAACATCACCTCAATAAATAGAGACAAAACTTTTCATAAAAACTCTTGAAGTAATTATTAATTTTGATGAGTATTTATAGGAACCTTATTATTATTATCTATGGAATTGTTTTTCTTACAAATCTTGTTGACTTATTCCCAATAGAGATTAATGTTATTCTTGGTACGGATTAGCTTTCAAGTTATCAGGAAATATAAATTTTATAGAAAAGGAATTTATATTACCTTTTTATAATGAGTTGAAATTTTTATATAATAATGAGTTCATGCCTATTATAATATATCAAGAAGATGAAAATTGATTAAATATAGGGGTGAAATTTATCTTTCACATGTCATTTAAAAGAAGGGAACTATTCACATTTGTGTGTGCCTATAGTAAATGAATTTTTAATTGTATTTACTAATGATATGTCTGGTGTTATTATTAATTAGGAGGTATAACTCTCCATTGAATTAATTCCTAATGCTAAGTTAATTTCAAAACCTTCTTATCGACTGGCTCCAATAGAGCTATTGAATTTAAAAAAAATTACAAGAATTACTTGATAAGGGTTTTATTCACTATAAAACGTTACCTCGGGGTGCTCCTATTTTATTTTTTAAGAATAAATATGGTTTAATGAGGATTTTAATTGATTATAAAGTGATTAATAAAATTACTATTAAGAAAAATTATCTAATGCCACATATTGATGACTTGTTTAATCATCTCTAGAGTACTATGTATTTTTTAAAGATTGGATGCAAGTCTAGATATCATTAGTTGAAATAAAATAAGAATATATTATGAGGATGGTTTTTTGAACTAGTTATGGAAATTTTGAGTTTGCGATTATACCGTTGGGGTTAACAAATGTAGATGTTATATTTATGGATCTAATGAGTAGATTTTTCCATGAGTATTTAGATAAATTTCTCATGGTATTTATCAATGATATTATATAATATTATAAAATTCATGAGGACCATGAGAAACATATAATTATTATTATATAGACCCTTAAAGAAATTTTTTTTATTGAAAATTAAGAAAATGTGATTTCTGGTTGAAATAGATTTCTTTCATTGGGCATATTGTAACAAAAGATAGCATAAAATTTGATCCTGCTAAAGCTAAAGTGTTGTAAGAATGGACAATACATACTAATGTATTTGAGATTTAAATTTTTCTTCAGATATAAGGTTATTACTAATGGGTTTTTAATAAAATTTATTAGTTAGATAGTCCACTATCCAAGTTAACTTTAAAGGGACTTGGATTTTTTTGGTAAAATGAATTTGATG
Organism: Viscum album; assembly: GCA_963277665.1. Classification (NCBI taxonomy): domain Eukaryota; kingdom Viridiplantae; phylum Streptophyta; class Magnoliopsida; order Santalales; family Viscaceae; genus Viscum; species Viscum album. Next base: position 271,284,194 of record OY728131.1, read on the forward strand.
ACTATTTTTAGGAATTAAAAATAAGATTGATTAATACTCCACCTTTTTCCTAAATATCAAGAAATAGGGAATTTTTTATTTTTATTGATTCCTCTTTCATAGTCATTGGTTTTTTAGGAAAAATAATTAGGTAATAGCATATGAATCAAGATAGTTGAAATCCAATGAGAAAAAATTTAATGCATGATATTGAACTTATTTTTGTAATTTTTTCATTGAAAGTATAGATGCATCATTTATATGAGTATAAATGTGATATATATATATATATATGAATTATGAAATTTTAAAGTATATATTCACTCAAAAAGAGTTGAACAAGAGATAAAGAATATGGTTGGAATAGATAAAGGATTATATTTGTAAGATTCACTATCATCCAAGTAAATCAAAAAAGGTAGAAGACTCTTTGATTTTAAACAATAATACATCATTAAATATGATACATTTGAAACATGATCATATAGTTAATGATTTAATAAAAATAGAACTAGAACTTGTGTATCTAAAAACCCCTTTTCTTTTGGATCAAGTATTAGTAGAGTCGTCCATATAAAAAAGAATTAAGTATACTCAAAATTAAGATCATGGTTTGCAAAGAAATGTGGAAATAGTTAAAGAATGAAAATTTACTGAGTTTAATATCAAAAAAGAATGTGTTATAATATTTTTAAAGTGGTTATGTGTATCAAGTGACTCTCAATTAAAAAAAATAATTATGTGGTGTGTAAATCTTAGTAATTTTTTATCCTATTAAAATTATTGGGAAGGAATGATAAAATAAATTTATAATTATACCCTGAAATGTTTGAATGGTCTGGAGGTTAAAGGTGGATGGAAACAACTTAAGTGGATTCTTTAGCCATTTAAATTTTAAAAAATAAATGGGATCATATATCCATGGATTCCATGGTGGGATTACCAATAAAATATTGAGGTAATAATATAATATGGGTTGTTATTTTTTTAATAAATATTCTTATTTTATTCCTATTATGGATGTTATTCCTTTAGATCGACTTGTTCACCTTTATCTTGAAGTTATATTCAAGTTACATTGAGTTACTATCTCTATTTTATTTAATCATGATCCAAGGATTACAACCAACTTTGTTATGAGACTCTAATAGTAGTTGGGTACTGAATTAAGTTCTAATATATATTTCCAACCTTAATTTGATGGAAATTTAGAGCAAGAAATTCCAACATTGGAGGATATGATCTGGTCCTACTCTTTGGATTATTAGGGAGTTTGTGATAAACACCTTTAATTGGTGGAATTTTCTTATAATAACAGTTTTCAGTCTAGTATACAGAGGGAAACATTTAAAGAAATATATGGAAAGTGATTTTGGACTCCAGTATATTAGGATAAAGTAAAGGAGCAAATGTTTTTGGGTCCAGAATTAGTAAAAGTGATGGTTAAAAAGATAAAGATGATTCAGTGCCATACAAGGGTAGCTCAAATAATTTATATAAGATATGTATATAACCCAAGGAAATATATATCATTTAAGGTTGGAGACCTTTTTTTCTTAAAATATCATCATGGAAATGTGTGATGTGTTTTGGAAAAAAAAAAGGGAAATTAAGACCATGATTTATTCATCCTTATAAAATTATGGATAAAGTGGGATCATTTTCTTACCAAGTATCCTTACATCATAGCTTATCTAAGGTACATGATTTGTTTCAAGTGTGTACCTGATGCATCTCATGTATAGATCCCTAAAGTCATACAATTGAAGGAGAATATTTCCTATGAGGAGAAGCCAGTTCAGATTTTTAGTCACAGAGAGTAGGTGTTGTGAAAAAATTAACTCATCTGTTTAAAGTTTTTTGGAAAATCATATGATTAAATAAGTAGCATGGTAATATAAAATGGTTTTGGGAGAAAAATATCCTCACATTCTTATAAATGAATAAATTTACAAGGATGTAATTACTTTAAGGGGGAGCATATGACGACCTAGCTATTTTTCTGAATAAATCAAATTAAAATTGTAATCATATTAATTCTATGTATTCATATTAATAGTTATTATTATATACTTCAAAATAATTTTATCATGATATGTTATAAGAATATGATTTGTCATTTGGAAAAGGAAGTAGTTTTTATTATAAATAAATTGTTTTCCAAGTAATAAATATTTTAAAAAATAAAATTCTAAATTTTAGAATTTTAATTTGATAAAATAAAATTTATTTTAACATTCGTCATATAAAAATTATATTAGGGTTAATTTGTAGTTTTTTTTCTAAAAGGATCAATTTTTAGATGAATAGTGGAAATTACTATGTTCTCAAATACTGTAACTTTTGTTTGATTAAGTATTCACAAGGAAAATTTCATTTCTAAATTTGTTTTAAAGTCACATAAAAATATTTTTCTTATTAAATTACTGATAAATTTCATGATAAAAAATAATATACTTTATTTTGGTTAAAATTCATTTTTACGCTTAAAAAGGTATCTTTCTAAAAAAATGTTTTTCATTTTATGATACGTACTTATATTAAATTTAATTTTTAATACCTCTATAAATTGAATATTATAAAAAATATATTTGGAATTATAAGGTTCAATTTAAGTAACAAAATTCACTACATTTTTATTTTTAAAAATAAGTTACCTAGAAAAAAAGTTAGGCACCATGAAAAAAGTTAACTTTTCTAAAAAGAGGGGTTAAAATAAGAGATAAATCCAAAAATATCCCAAGAACATGTATAAATGTGATTGGTTGAGTGGATTATAGACAATACTTATCCCATATTCTTAAATTAGATAATTTGATTCTACTTGACTTGATAATGACATTTATTATATATTAAGAAACAAACTATTTACAAGAGTTCCACTCCCCTTATAAAAGGATCACTTCACCACTTCACTTATCTATACACTTTGAGAACCTTATCTTCACCAATACCTAAAAAAATTCCACCCCAACTATATTTATGATTCCCTATAGGTTCTTTTCTTCTCTAAAGATCAATCAAATAAGGTTTAAAAGAGGATATCTAAGGAAGAGGTAATATTCGTAACCATGTTCTTCAAGTTTCTTTCTTCTTCATCATCCTCCAAGTATATTATAAATAGACTAATATAATAAAATAAGTATCATTAATATACCAAATTTTTTTATTTTTATGAAACAGTCATTATTTACCTTCCTCTCATTCCTTGAAAACTAAAAATATCACTCGTGTTACGTGCAGACTACCACCTCCACAAATGACGTATTTTTTTCCATCACTACCTTACATAGATGATTCTAAATAATTAATTTAATGAATTAATATCATATTAATAACATGATTAAGTATCTAAAAATATAAATTTTCTATTATATAAAAAATAATAGTAATAAATCATCATTGTAAGATTTAACTGCCCAAAATAGGCATACTGATCCGCATTGAAAGTAATAAATTCTTACCATTCCCTTTAATTTATGTTCTTCATCTAACTCCTCCTGAATCTGATTTATCAATTTAATAACATGTTTTTTTAATTCATTAATATTTCTAAATTTGATACTATTACTATAAAATATTATATTCTTACTCATTTGATCATTATAACAAGTTCTTGATTTTATCGATTTTACCACCTGCATAAATGATGTTATAATGTTTATGTCATGAAGGATTAAGAAAAATTAAATGATATTAATATTATAAAAAAATGATTAATTTAATGTGATTTCATAATTTTGGAATGGTGAAACATTCATCATAACAATTTAATTTAAATTGAACAATCATGGTTACTTTAGACAGTCAAAAATAATATAACCAATAAAGATTCACTGAAAAGTAATTATTGAGTGTGGCTCATAGTTCTCCATATTTTGTTTACCCTAGAAAAACTAATATGTATTTAGATCATTGAAAATTTTATTTCTAGTAATAAATGAATAAATATATTTCTAATTATACCTTCAATTGTTTTACTTATCAATAAGTTAAACCTGAATCTTCTTTGATGATCTTGGTTCTTATAGTTTAAAGTAACCATGATTGTTAACTTATAAATCCATTATTATGATGGATTTTTCATAATTATATAACCTTTAAAACATATTATTTTTATTATTTTTATATAATAATACTATTATTTATGTTCTCTTAATCATTCGTGAAATAAACATTATAATATTGTTTATATAGGTTGTAAAACCAACCAAAATAAGAACATGTTATAACGATCGAATGAGTACGAATATACTATTGTATATAAATAATATAAGCTTTTTATAAGATTTATTATTTTAAAAACATGATATTAAATTTATAAATCATATTCAATAAGAGTTATATAAATAAGATAAATGAAATATAATGGTAACAAGTTATTACTTTCTAAGTGTCTCGGTATGCCTGTTTTGGGTGATTAAATATTATGATGACTATTTATTATTAATATTTATTATATAATAGACAATTTATCATTAAATAACGTTAATAATGTTATAAAAATCATATTAATTTATTAAATTCATTTTTGTAGAACAATCCATGTAAGGAAGTGATGAAAAATGAAATATGTTGTTCATTGAGGTGGTAGTGCATACGTAACATGGGTGACATTTTCATTTTCCAAGGGATGGGAGGAAGGTAGATGATGGTTGTTCCATTAACATATTAATTTTTTAAGTATACTAATTATAATTATTCCATTATATTAGTATAGTTATAATATATTTTGAGGAGGTGGAAGAAGAAATAAACATGAAAGAACTAGGTTAAGACAATTACTTCTTCATTGGATATCCTCCTTTAAGATTTTCCTTTAGCATTCTTAGATAGGTATTTTGGGAAGAAAAAAACCTCTAGGATTTTGCAAAGATATGTTAGGAGATATTTCTATAGGTATTATACAAGTTAAGTTTATATAATTTTGTTGATAAGTGGGTGGTGAGGAGTTTCTTTTAAAAGTAAGGGGATTGGAACTCCGGTAAATACTTCATTTATTAGTATATAATAACTGACATACTCAAACCAAGTATGAGAAAAATATAAAATTTAGTAATATGGGATAATAAGGGCATATAATCCCCTCAAAAATCAGATTTATACAAGTTTTGGAAATATTTGTGGCTTTATCCCCTAGTTACCCCCCCCCCCCAACCCTTTTAAACGGTATCGTGGTGATTAACTTTTTTCAAAGGTAACTTGTTTTATAGAAAACATGAAACAAAATTTATTAACTAATTTAAAACTTTTATTTAAAAATATAAAAAAAATTAGAATATTCTAGTTTGATAGGCAGTAAAATTTAATTTTAATATAAGTATGCATAACGAAATGAATAACAATTTTTAGAAAAAATCATTTTTAAGTGTAAAAATGAATTTTCATCAAAATAAAGTATAGTATTGATTACCAAGAAATTTATCAATTTATGAAAAATTAAAGGATATTTATTTTACATTAAAACTAATCAAGAACCAGAATTTACCTTGTAAATACTTAATCAACGAAAAATTTTGGGTATTTAAGAACATGGTATTTTCCACTATTCACCTAAAAATAAACCCTTTCGAAAAATACCAAAAATTTAACCTAATATAATTATGATATTTTTAATCTAGAAAAAAAATTAATTTTAAAAAATTAAGATTCTAAAATTTAGAAATTTAGTTTTTAAGGAAAATCATATAGCATATAGATAACAATTTAGTTAGAATAAAAACTACTTCCTTTTCTATATGAAAAAACATATTCTTCTTCCATATTTTAATAAAATTATTTCTAAGGTTATAATAATAACTATTAATATTAATCTATATAATTAATATTAATAAAATATATGATTAATTTTTTATTAAAAATACTTGGGTTGTCACATTCACCCCCTAAAGAAATTGCATCATCTCAATTTTATTCAAGGAAAAACAAGTTGGGCTTTTTTATTACATAATCCTTTTAGGTTTCTATTTTTCTTATTAAATAATTTTATTTTTACAAAAAAAATTAACCAAGTGAGTTACTTTATTTCTCAAAACCATCATTTTGAAAACAAGAATTTTAACTAGATTCTCCTCATAAGAAATATTCTCATTTAGTTATTCCAATTTAGGACTCCATACATGACATGTGTTAGGTGAATACTTCCTTAAAAAAGAAACATGAAATGCATAATATAACTAAGATAAACTCATAGGTAAGGCTGCGTGGTAAGAATTGATCTTAGTTTCTCTAAAATTTTATATGGGCCAATAAAATTCAATCTTGATTTCACCTTCTTATAGAAATGCATCACAAATTTCCAAGGAGATATCTTAAGAAAAACATAGTACCCTACCTCAAATAAAATATATTTCCTCTGTTTATCTATATAATCTACCCTCATATAGTGTCGAATCATCTTTTCCTTTTCAACCATCTCTTCTACTAATTAGTATCCTATTACACATAACCTCTTTCGAAATCCTCTAACACTTTCTTTGTCAATATTAAACTCAAGAAATTTTCCTTCCTTAATAAGTTCCACATTTCTTTGTAAACCATGATCTTCCTTCTCCCCATACTTAAATATTTTTGACAATGATTATTATACTGATACTTGATAAAAAATAGATGGGTATTCCAAATACATAACTTCTATTTACAATTTCATTAAATCATTAATTATAAGATCATGTTCCAAATATAGAAAGGTTAATGAGGTATTCTATTTTAGAATAAAAGCATCATCTAGCTTGTTTGATTAACCTAGATTATATTGAATCATATAATCATAATCCTTTATCATTTCCAAACATCTTCTTTTCCACTTGTTCAACACTTTTTTATTGGATATAAACTTTAAATATTTATAATATATATATATATATATCACATTTATCCCCATGTAATTGATCATTCTAATTTTTTAAAGAAAAAATTTCCAATAAAAGGTCAATATCATGCATTAAATAATTTTGATCATCAATTTTCAACTATCACAATTAATATTATATTACTTAATCATTTTAAAACAAAAAAAACTAATTACCTTCAAAGAAGAGTTGATATAAACAAAACATTCCATGTTTCTTAATCATATGGACAAAACCAAAGCATTAATAATTATTCTTTTTAATTCCTAAAAACAATTTTTTCATTCCATTATCCCAATAAATATAACTTTCTTTTGTGTTAACATGGTTATTAGGTTATCTAACTAAGAAAATTCTTCAACAAACCATAGGTAATAACCCACTAGTCTAAGAGAACTTTGAATCTTAGAGACATTAGTTAGTCTGGGACATTTACCACTATTTTAGTTTTAATAACTTAAACTATTATTTCATATTTAGTTACAATATTACCAAGGAAATAAATCTATTACATCCAAAATTAACATTTTCTAAATTTTCCAAACAACTTGTTTTCTTTAAGGATCTCTAGAAAAATCCATGGAAGTTTCTCATTATCCTCACGAATTTTAGAATATACCAAACTATAATTAATGAATACCACCATAAATATATCCAAAAACTCCTGGAATACTCTATTCATTAGATCCATAAATATTTTAGGTACATTAGTTAACCCTTAGGGAATAACCACAATCTCATAATGGATATACCAAGTTTGAAATTCTATCCTCGTAATTCCTTATTTCCTTACCTTATATTGATGATCGATGGGCTTGAGGTTAATCTTCAAAAAATACAGAGCTACTTAACACTGGTCAAATAATTACTAAATATGGGGGGAAATATTTTTTGTTAATAGTATTGTTATTTGTTTCTCTATAATCAATATAAAGCCTCTTATGTCTATATTTCTTTTTAATGAAAAAAATAGAAGCACCCCAAGGTGAAGTAATAAGTAAAATGTAACGCTAATCAATTAATTCTTGTAATTGAATTTTTGAATTCAAATAGCTTCACTAGAGTCATTTGATAAGAAGGTTTTGAAATTGTAATAGCATTGAAAACTAGGTCAATAGTGAATTCAACCTCCCATTCGAGAATAACACCAGGAAAGTCATCGAGAAAACATCTAAAAATTAATTTACCATGGGCACATCACAAATTTTAAATTTTCTCTTCACTTCAATGATATGTGTAAGATAACTTTCACCCCTTATATTAATTAATTTTTCAACTTATTGATATGTTATCACAGGTATGAAATCATTATTATATACAAATTGAAATTCATTTTGAAAACTAAATATTACATTTGATGTTCTATAATCTATCTTAACATGATAATTCCAAATCTAATCCATTCCCAAAATAATGGAAAAATATAATAAGGTAAGAAATAAATATTTGGGGGAAATCCATAGACAACAATAGTAAGGTTATTATAAATACCTATTATATATATCGATGTGTGCAAAAAAATTCAATGGTTGGGAAATTTAAAACAAAATTCACAGAAAATTAATGTAAATACATTTTCCCCAGTGAAGCACAACCCCATAAAAAGTCTAAGGATCTCACATGATGAATTTTAAGCACTAAAATATAAACAAAAAAACCTTTTTTGGTCTAAAGTCATGCTCGACATGTGCTCATCTACGACAATCGATTCTTGAAGGATCTAAATCCAAGTCCCTCTAGATCATTCACACGCATTTCAAAAATCTATCAGAGCATCTATTGTCAAATTCTGGATGCTAGCATGACAATCGGATGATGAATTTGACATCTCGATGATCACTGCATCAACATTCCATTGATGTGATAAGAAGAGCTCAATATTAGAACTTGGATTGAGATATTATCTCTCTAGAAAGTGGTATAGAAGAGATAGAGGCTCTTAAGAATTCATAATGAATAGTTATCATTCAAGAGCCTCTCTCCTCATATATATAGCAAGTTACACAAATTAACCAGAAAGGGTCCCCAACCCCTGAATATTTATTAATCACTATATAAAATATAAATGATATGTTATGAATGACTAATTGAGTTATAAATATCATTTATATATTTATCATTTATAATATAATAAATATATTACATGATAAAACCAATTCATTAACTCGAATTGTTGATCCATAAAAAACTAAATGTACCTTGAATATTAAAATAATATTTTTCATGTATTTACTTTAATAATTATAAATAAATTTAATAAATAAATTCAATATTTATTATTATAAACGCAAATAATATGAATTTATTTATTCTTTGGAAACCGTATATCCTCAGACATATCCTGGACCTCATGGTGGGGACCACCATGTCTTAAACTTCTATTCATCAGAATAGGTAAGAATTTTGAATATTCTATTGTGTACGGCCCTCTAGGACCTTATATTAATAGTAGTGAATATTATTTATAGACTATGAGTATAGTATAGAAACTCAACAAGTCCCCTAAAGGGTTAAGGAGTAGTCATTGTAATGACAACCATCCTATGAACGTACACCATGTAATATACTCTATTTATCTCACAATATCTCATAAAGTGGGAAACACACTTTATGTCATTATACTTTTCATTATTAATTATTTTTTTACCTTGCTGGATGGAATTATCTTATTTTATAATGTCCATGTATTTGGTAAAGGACTACCATCCTAATTAACTATAACTGAGATATATCTTCTTTATTATAAGTGACACACTCTTTCTTGATTATTTAATTGATTACATACTTCCAAAGATACACCAAATGAAAGCTACCTCACTATGATTTCATTTCCATAGAATTTTACTTGCATCAAAGTACATGATCAAATAGTATATACTAATAATAATATCAATTCAGGATAAAATTACATGTGTTCATAGATAGGAACTACCAAAAAAATCCAAAACATGTGGTGTTCCTATTGGTAGGTAAATCCTTGTGATCTCATCTACTAGATATCACCAAGTATCAACTTCATGAGAATAAGTATCAATGATTATGAGCCCATAGCACCTAATTGTCAGAAATATCTTATGTCCAGTCAGAATAATATATCTAGACCATAGGAAATTTTTTTAAGATTAATGTCATAGTATCTCAAGGTTCTCATTATAGTCTTAGAACTACTATAACCTTATGATACAAAAAAATAATATAAGTAAATTACCATTTAAATAGTGGATGCAGAAATATAAATACTATAATGGTAAGAGTACATCATGTTTAACTCACTACATAAATTTTTTGGTAATCAAAATGTGTTGTTTAAGTTGGGTCTAGGCCACCTACAATTACTTATTTCCTTAAAACTTCATCAAATATTTAATAATAAAAATTTTATCACCATTTATTAAGGTTATGCTTCCATTTTACTTAAAAATTTCCCTAAATAAAAGAATTAATATATCCTAAATCAAAAAAAATATTGAAATAATTTGAGTAAACACATAATGTACCTTTCACAAATTCATTTGATGGTCTAGATTCTACTTTAGTATTAGAAAATGACTTTTCTACACATTTGTTCTTTCAATCTTGATGATTCCCTCCTTGAGTAATTAACTTTAAAAAATGTTTTAACAGTGACCCAATGCATTTCAATTAAAAAAATTACAACCAATTGACCCCATGATTTTTCATTATCAGTATTATCATTACTATTTTATTTTCAATCAAGATCCAAATGTCTAAACTTATCACATCGGTAATATTTTCCTGATACTATTAGACATTCTTACAAAAATTACCACATGTTTTCCATGTATGAGGCTTACCTATAGATATTTTTATTTTTTGTTTATTTATTTCTTTCCATCTTGACTAATTTTTATTCTTGATTTTATGGGATGCATAAGCCTAAAAAATTACATCTAAACATTATTATTACATAAAAAAAAATTCCTCAAAATATTTAAATTCAATAGAGGCTAAAGGTCTCCATAGAATTGGTTTTAAGCCTATGAAAAACCTATCAATTGTACCCTCATAATACAAAAATAAAATTTAATATACCTTCCTAATATAGTAAAATTTTATTTGTAAGAAACAAATTATTCCCATTTCTTTTTCTTAAAATCCAAAAATTTTCCTTACCATTCTAATTCAAAGAATTTTAGGAAAATATTTTTGAAGAAAAAGATCCTTAAATGTTATTTACTCTACGGTATTAATTTCATTCTTCTCCTTGGTTTGTTTAATTAAATACTAATATATATTAGCTTTATAATCAAAATAAAAAACTAATATATTTACCTTTTTATTATATAAATAAACCAAAACTCTAAATAACTTCTTCAAATCATTTCTCTATCCTTAAGCTACCACTACATTTGAGTCTTTCCCAAATACAGATGGGTGATATTTCATGAAATATTACACTATTTACATATTCTATATGGATATTTTTTTTAATCCCTTACATGTGTTCCACCATTTATAGTTTTCATTAATTTATTTAACACATCCAAAACTAATCATCTCCAACTCCAACCATTTCAGGTTTCTAATTCGAAAGGATTTTGTCCTCTTACTACCTTCTTACTTTATTCATCTTATTACCTATTTGGAAAACAATTTTAAAATAGGAATGTATTAGATGATGTGGAATGGAAATGTATAGAGTAATCAAAAATTGTCTTATGATAACTTGAACATAAATTATAATCTTGATATTTTATTTCCTTATCAACATCCTAACCTATAAAGTTATCTAAACGATGCACTAATACCTACTATAAAACCACATAAAAATCCATCCTTTAATTACATGATAAATTTTAAGGATTTCATTTTCCAAAATTATCATCCCCTTTTTTTTAGTGTTTTATAGATTTGAGAATATTTTTACATTATAAAGTGTTCACTTCTATACAGTGCAAATTTTTTCAAAAAACATATTCTTAAATTAACAATCATGTTTCACTTATAATATACTTTCTTTATTTAAGCCGAGTCTCCATAACAAGAATATTTACCTTAATAAAGTACTTAAACATTCTTAAATCGTATAAAATACATTGAAAACATGGGATTAGAACCTTTCTTCATGTTTATTCCTTTATTATTATCCATTTTATTTCAATTAATATTTTGTTTTATTTATTTACTAAATTGGTATAATTCACATTAGTTATTTTGGGGTTGTTCTATTCATAATATCCAAAATAGTTTTGGTATCCTGGTAATCATAAAACTTATTCGTCCAATGGTTCTATAAGTTTGAGAAGTTTCAAGTTATTGGATTCATATCATAATAAAAATAAAGTAGTTTAACAGATTATGATATAGTAACTTTTCCACGAATTTTCCTTGATGATATTATTTTTTACCTTTTAAAGTAATCATAATTGTTCACTTTTAATTCCATTATTATGATGTATGATACACCATTACATATTCATTAAAACATTTTAAATTTATAATTGTTAAATAATATTACTATTTTTTAAGTTTTATTAATCATTCCTGATATAAACATTATAATAACGTTCATGTAGGTAGTGTAACCAACCCAGAAAAGAACACATTTTAAAGACTAAAAGAGTAACAATATAGTATTTTATAGTAATAATATCACTTATTTAGAATATTTATAATTTTTAAATCATTTTATTTAAGTGATAAATATGATTTAAGATGCAGTAGATTAATAAGATAAATGAGAGTGAATAATAAGAAGTTATTTTTTTAAAAGTGTCTCGATATGCCTATTTTAGGTAGTTAAATCTTATGATGGAAATTTATTATTAATATTTTTTTTTTATAAAATATCCAATTTATCTTTACATAACTTTAATCATGTTATAAATATCAAATTCATTCATAAAATTAGTTTTTTAAGAACCAAACATTGAATGTGGTGATGAAAAATGAAATATGTCGTTCATCGATGTGGTGGCCTACAGGTAACATATAAGGGACCAAATACTTATAGATTGTTCATTTTTGTGTTATAAGTGTTGGAGGTTCCAATAAGAGGTTAAAAGGAGGAAGGAAATGATATAATCAAAAAAAATCCAGTTGTAAGGAAGGACTAAGGCATGGAGGCCTATACTATGTTGTGGAGTCCAGTCAGGATATGAGGTTGTGATGTAGGTTAAGTGATGAGGCAAATAAGTTTGAGAGGGTAATTTGTTTGGTTATTCCGATTTTGGTACCCCTAAGAAATGGGGGTAGACTTCATCATAAAATCCCATGAGGTAAGTTTTGTTGGTTCTTCCTTTTTCTGGGTTGTCATTTCTTAGAGACGAGTTGTGATATAACATTATTTTTTCAATAGAAAATCTATGAAATTGTGATTTACCTTGAATCGACTTACTATTACTAAAATATATGATCTAAAATTTGTATTTTACCATGTTTCATTGGTGTGTATTTGACCAGGCACGTTATGGTGTGGCCTCTATCTAATATCGTAATTTGTTCCTATGACAGTACCTTTGCATTGTGTTGTAGGTAATTATGAAAAGGTCTTCTAATTTCTAGTTTTACAATAAATAAAATAACCCCCTTTGAACTTATTTTTCACTCAACATTCTATCTAGAACCCTAGGAAACCAATAGACATTTTTTAAGCACTTTGAATACCCCTTTGATCAGATTCAACCCTTATCTTCTAGATATCGGTCTATCATGATCCAAGGTGAGTTTTTAATTTTTCTTGAGGATTATTCTCTATTCAATCAAGTTTACTTAAATGGTTTATTACTATGTTATTTTGGTTTATATCCTTAATTATCATGGAGTTATTTTTATGTTTTTTAGTGCATTCATGGAACAAAATCCTTAGAGGTCTATAGTATGACAACTCATATATTCAATACACTTTATTTCATGATTTATTATATAAAGATACACATAATAAAATCACAAAATATTGAGATTCCTGGTGTATTTGGGTAATTAGATACATGTCATAATAAATTTAAATAGGGATGCAATAATATTATTTAAAAACATCATATCATTCCCTTAAATTCCTTTAATCTTCTAATACAGCACAAGAAAACCTGGGGATGTATATAAGAAAGGGTTGAGCTATAAAGCCCAGTAAGGGAACAATAAAATGATAGCATGAAGTAAAGTAGTACATTTTATTCATGGGACATAAAATGGTGACATAATAAGGTTAGAATCATAATCCTGAACATCAAAATCATGATATAAGATGATAGCATCAAGGCATCATAGGAATTTGGAAACAACATAAAACATGACATCATAAAAATAAGTAAAGTTTAATCGTCAAGACATCATAACATAGTTTTCTTAGGATATCTTCACATGAACCATACATGGTATCTCATGATATAAAAACATTACCCAATTTATTTGAGGGATATATAATTCTATGCCCAATTGTCACATTAATATCATGTACATGCATTTCTGTGCCACATTGATCATATAATATAAGAATATATTTCATTACTTATAATCACATGATTAAGGATTATGGGTAACATATATTGAATTAAGTAATCAATTAAGTATAGTTACATAAATCTTAATACCCTTGAGTGGAAATGGGGATGGGTATTGACAATATAAAAGTTTGGTATGGAAAATGATGGGATAATTTTGGAAGCATAATGTGTGAACATAAAGGTTTATATAAGTGATTAATGAGAATGAAAATTGGTATACTTTTAGATTTTAATAATAATAACAATAAATTGATCTTTAAAAACATATTACTACATGAAAATTGGAAATAAATACGTATAATACAAAGAAATAACTTTAATAAAGAGGAGGAAGAGAATCCATTACCTTGAGAGAGTGCTTCTAAAAACTTAGGAGGAGATTCTTATGAGCTTAAGAACACCTTGGGGAGATTTATAGAGATATAGGGAGAGTAAATTAATGTTAAATGGGTTTTTAGTAAAGAGTAATGGGAGTTTTGTGGGTATTTACAGAAAAAGAGAGGGGAATTCTTTATTAATTTCTAAACCTGGGTTTTGGACTCAAAGTGATAAAATAATCAAAATTGCAAACAATCCCATGGTATTTTCCCCTAATTCTTACCAAACATTATTTTAATTCAATATTTTATTAGGATAAGAACCTAAATCCTTAAAATAATACCATTCATTATGTGTAAGTGAGTCATGTTGATAAATAATTGTTTTTAAAACCTTAAAATATAATATATGTTTTGGGGGATTCATTAAAGGTTTTTAAAATAAGTAAAATGAATTCAAAAATACATTATTTTAAATAGGTAAATGTATTTTTATCCATGGATGTGTTTTATTGTATTTATTACCTCACTTTTGGACTATTATGATGTCATGATTCATACTAGATATTTATACTGTATTTAATTTTTATCAAAAAAGTCAAATGTCTCAAAAAATTATGAAAAATTCACTTTTGGTTAATTTTGACATTTCAATTTCAAAAATAATATTTATTATTCTAAAATAATTTTATAATTTAAAATTATAAATAAACATTATTATTTACTATAAAATACAAATTTTTACGACATTAACTTATTTCTAACCCTTATAAAATTTACGTTATACTTCATTAAATTATATTATCAATTATATTTATATAAATATTATTTAATAAGAATATTTCATGAAAATAAAATTTATTTTAAATATTATTGAATTTATCCAAAATAATGTTCTAATTGAAACTATATATTTCCCAAAAATACAATTTTAGTTTCTTCGTATCAAAATCTATTTTTTATTAAACTCATTATATAACCATGTATAAAGTAATAATAAAAAGGGATAAATATAGTTATTATTTTATTAAAAGGAAAATACAAAAATTCATCCTACTATGGTCTAGATAAGTAACCTCTTATACACTACCATATGCCCTATGGGAAAGGTGTGCAATGGTGGTAGTTGCTTGGGTGGTTTGGTGAACATGGTTTGGGTCATGATCTAAATAACCTTGAACTCATACCATAAATGGTTTTTCTCATGTTTCAGTTATTGAATATCAGCATGGGATTGGAAAGGAAAAATCCTAGTGATGAAATATCCCTCATAATCTCTAATAAATGGGCTTTATAGGGGATGATCCTAATGGTCGAGGTCATTACTTATTATTTATGGGTAAATTAGACTTTATCATAACCCTTAACATATAATAATTTTAATTTTCACTTTAAAATAACTATATTAACAATGGTTATAATGCTTAATGCTCTTTTAATCCTAAAACTCAAATTATGGTCATTTTTTATAATGGTCCAAAATAAAAAAATTAAATATAGTACATGTGTTTTTAATAAGTATATTTCTTAATTAATAATTTATTAATTCAAAAGGGTGTTTCATTTATAATATTTTGGGTCATTTAATTATTTCCCTTTAGATACTTCACACTTAATATCTCATTTCATATACTAAAACATGTAAGGTTTCTTCTGTTTCAACTCCTCTTCAAGTTCTCATGTCGCCTCCTCAAGCTTTTGTTTTTATCACAGTACTTTAACTAGGTGAATTGTCTTGTTTTGTAGAACATTGTCTATATGATCTATGATCTTCACTGGATGATCCTCCTATGAAATATCGTTCTCTAAAGGTACTGCCTCTGGATTCAATACATGTGAGGGGTTTGGTATATACTTTCTTAAGAGGAACACATTGAACACATCATGTACTTAAGATAGGTTAGGTGGGAGTTCTAGTTGATTGGATATAGTTAAGATGGATCAAGGATCTCAAAGGGGTTGATGTATCTATAAATAAGCTTTCCCTTTTTCCAAAACATAATAAATTTATTCCACAATGATATATGTAGGAACACTTTATCTCTGATGTCAAACTCTAGGTATCAACAAAGATTTTTGTATATATTTTCTAATTAATTTAAATGGATTTCATATGATTTTGAATAGTATGAGCCTTATCTTTAATATCTTAGATAATATTAGGTCTTATCATCTTCCACTCTCCTACCTAATTCCAGTATATTGGAGTTTGATACCTCTTCCTGTATAGACCCTCATAAGGTGTCATTTTAATGCTAGAATTGAAACTATTGTTATATGAAAAATCCATTAGGGGATGATGTTGATCCCAATATCCTTTTAAATCCATTTAACATTATCTTATAATATCTTCTATATATTTAATGGTTCTTTTAAACTGATAATCCATCTATGAGTGATAAATAGTACTAATACTTATCTCTGTATCCAATGCTTGTTGAAGGATTCTATAGAACCTCAAGGTAAACCATGGATCTCAATTACATATAATAGAGGGAGTCACTTCATGTAGTCCTACGACTTATCATATGTATACTTAATAAGTTGGTCAAGAAATAAATCTTCCTTGATAATAATGACATGTGATAACTTTTTAAGGTGATCAACTACCACCCAGATAGCATTATTGCCTTTAGATGTCATGGGGAGTCTTACGATGAAATATATGGTCATGTTTTCCCATTTCTATAAAGGTATGATCAATGTTTTCATCATACCCTTAGAATTCTATTATTCATCCTTGATTTGTTCATATACATCAAGATAAAAATTTGATAATCTCCATCTTCATGTTATCCCACAAAAAAATCTTTAGATATATATACATCTTAATTATCTGTGGATTAGTAGATAAGTATGAGTTATGTGAATCATTGAAAATTTCCCTCTTAAATTTTAGTTTTGATTCGACACGTAACTGAGTTCCAAAACCTATAACTCCATCTTTAACAAATCTCAACTGTGGAATATTCACTACCATTATTTGTAGCTCCTCGTCATCTTTTTGGGCCTCCTTAATCCTCTCATGAATGGATAGTTAAGAATTTATTTGAGTGAGGTAGGATGAATTTAATTTTATCATTCCCATATCCATCCTTTTAATTTCCATGAATATTAGATCCCTTTGAATCCTTAACATGGATAGGGTTGTGGGTTCTTTTCTACTCAAATCATTGTCCACTTTGTTTTTCTTCCAAGGATGGTAGGAGATTGAACCATCATAATCGTTGATCATCTCTAAAAAACTTAGTTGGAGTATATTGATCTCAATATGTGTGAATATATACTTGAGTCTTTTATGGTCTATATATATGTCATACTTCTCCCTAAAAAGATAGTATCAACAAATCATCAATGCGAAGATTGCTTTCATTAATTCCATATCATGGTTTGGGTAGTTCTTCTCGTGGTTATTTAATTAGCGAGAGGGATAGTCTATCACTTTGTCATATTGAATGAGTATATAGACTATGACCTATTTGTATGAATTCATATAAATCAAAAATACTTACCCACTAGTGCATAATATGAGAATGGGTGTAGTGATTAGACTTTCCTTTTACTCTTGAAATCTCTCCTTGCATTCATAAATATAGACAAAATTAACTCTCTTTTGAGTTAACTTGGTTAATGTGCTCGAAATTCATGATAAGTTTCTAAAAAATTGATGACATTTCTAGATAATCCAAGGAAACTATTGGTATTTATCACAGTTGTTGTTCTAGACCATATTTCAACTACCTTTTTCTTTGAAGGATCCACATATATCCCTTTTTTGGTGATAACATTCCTCGAGAATGTTTCTTGATCCATCCAAAAATCAAATTTTTTATACCTTTCATACAAATTTTCCTTTATAAAAGTCTTCAGTATAGAATTTAAATTCTCCTCATATTCCTCCTTACATTTGGAGTGGATAAGAATATCATCTATAAATACTACCACAAATTTATTGAGGTAATACCTAAATAATTTGTTCATTAAATCCATGAATAGTGATATAGAATTAGTGAGTATAAATGGAATAACTAAGAAATCATAGTGCCCATACCTTGTATAAAATGAATCCTTGGGTATATCATCCTTATTCACCTTTAATTGATAGTATCTCGACTAAAGTTCCATCAAAGAGAAGTATTTGGATCCATATAGTTGATTAAACAACTCATAAATCTATGTAAGAGGATAATTTTTATTTATCTTGATCTTGTTGATATCATGATAATAAATACATATGTGTATTGATCCATCCTTATTCTTTAAAAATAGGATCATCACACCCCAAGAAAAGCACTTGGGTGTATAAACCTTTTATCTAGATTCTTGAGTAGTTACTTCTTCATCTTTTCAAGTTCAACAGTGGTTATGTTATATGGAGTCTTGGATATTGTAAAATATCTAGGTATAAGTTTGATTTAGTACTCAGCCTCTAATATAGGAGTAACACCATGCAATTATTTAGGGAACACATCAGTATATTCTCTTAAAATGTTAATTTCAGCAAGGATGATATTTTCATTTATCCCAATAATTTGAGCTAGATATGCTTATTCATAAGGAAATAATATCCATGATTGATATGGTGATTCTAAAGGATATCTATTCTCTTCATTACACTTTTATATAATCATAGTTTGATTCATGATATGGAGGTTTATTTCCTTATCTCAAAAATTAATGTTGGATTTATAAAAGAAAATTCAATCCATACCTAGAATTACATAAAATTCCTCTAAATAAAGTATCACAAGTTTTGTTGGGAATTTCATCCCAAAAATATATTTACATGGGAGATGTTATATTCTTGGGATGAAATTACTTCCCCATTTTATGTTTTCACTGAAATCTTGACTTCCATGTTTTGAGTCGGTGTTTTAATAGTTTTACAAAAATTGCATGATATGAAAGAATTCATAAAACTATAATCAAATAGTATGTTATATTTCCTTTAATGAATAACTAGTGTAACTTTCACCACTTTATTGTCATGATCTACCTCTGTATTGGTAATGACATAATATCTCCCTTTCTTTCTAGGCCTTGGAAGATGTTTTTGTCAGTTACCATTGACAGACCTTGGCTTAGTTCATTGGTTTTCATATTTTTCATGTTCCTTGCAGTTGAAACATTGGAAAAAAGGATGAGGGTTGACTGGAGAATTCCTTTATTACATCACATTGGTGGTTTTCTCCCATCAACATTCATTTTCTAGGTTCCCTTATTTCCCACACCTAAATTATTTTTTTCCCCTTCAGGAAATTCCTAGGATGCTTCTTCCCAGACTATTGATAAGTGGGATGTTAGACTTTGTTTCCACAATGATATTTCACTCCACCAGAATTAAACTCCATTCTCCACTTACAGTCTCTAGACCCATGAGACCTTTGTGATTCATCGGTCACCATTTTATCTTTGAGGGAACATATAGAAATTTCTTCATATCTATCATAGTCTTAAATATCCAAATATTTTTCTAGATTCATCTTTATCCCACAAAAAAGTGTTTAACTTTACTTTTTGGTACAATGAAAAAGTTGAAGGCATGTCATTCAAGTCTTGTGAAGTTTTCCTCATACACCTTGATGGATTCATCATCCCTTTGCTTGAGGGAAATAAACTCCCTCTCCATATTAATTCAAATATTACAAGGAAAATATTTATCAAAAAACATTTTCCTAAATTCTATCCTCTTTTTCACTTTGATTTCATCATCAAGATTCACATTCTTGAACAACACACACTATTTATCCTCTTCTCCCTCTATTTGATAAAGATCCATCATGAAATTCTATTAATCAGATCATTATACAATGGATAAGATATTTTCAATATAGTTTATCCATTTTTCCTTGATTAATGTATTAGAAGATAAATTAAAATTTATAGGCCTTTGTTGTATAAAGGTCTCAATTGAAACTTTCTATTTCTTATGAGGATGTGGGTTTCCCCTTGGATAAAGTTTTTTTTTCAAAACTTAATCTGATTGAGTAAGTATTTTCATGATGTTCTAGAATACTAATTTAATTGGATTGGGAATCTCATTTGGTAAGTCATCACATTTTCCATCACATTGTAGGTTGACTTGGTTCCTCCTATTTCCATGCATTAACTAAAATAAAAGGAAAGTTAGGGATAAAAAAATTCAAACAATTAATCACATAAAAGGGAAACTATGGAAATTGAAGGGATAAATCATAAATAATATATATTTATTAAATTATGAATTTACATGTTTCAAGCTAAGTTATCCATGGTATATTTCCAAACATAAAATTTCATAGGCATTTTTGTTCCCTTTATAATTGTTTATAAAGAGTTTATGAATTTACCAAGGCATATACCCTAGGAGTGTCAGATTAGGTGTGAAGAAAGGCCTCTATATCATAAATCAGGTGATGATTGAGTTAATTTCCAATGTTATATTTTTAGTATTATTACACTTATGTGCAAATAGACCAGATCCATATCCACTTATAGTATCCAGATAGGGATTTTTTTCCTTGGAAACCACTCGCTCTATAGTTTACCAAAAGTGAGGGATATTTTCCCATGTTTAGTCTTATCTATAAGGATTTTACTAAGTTTTTATAATCCTAATCCCCCAAAAATAACTACAACATTCTTTTATACCAACTATGACCACTCATATCTTTAATACACTTTATTTTATGATTTATTACATATGAAAGGACCAGATTGGGATATGCCTAACACTGAGAGGGGGGTAAATCAGTGCTAGGGAATTTTTAATCTAGTTAAAATTATTATCCCTTTACCTCTTTGACCCATTAGGATCTTGATTCTATTATTCTCTTTTCCCTGTCACATGTAAGGATATTAAAACATTAAATAATATAACACTATGTTTTTACATGGTTCACTACTCAATAAGAGTAGCTAGTCCTTGGAATGGTCTAGAAATAATTTTTTCCACACAACCAATTAGAAAAAATACTTTAATCATTGTTAATGAAAGTAGTATTAACCCTTTCACTTGAAATGAACTATAGTCAATTGATAATGTGTGTTTTACATCTCTAGGATAAATCTTTATAAAGACTCTAAAGACAATTTTTTTATTAAAGGTTTGTAACACCAAGAAGTTCTTGTACCTATTGAGACCTATTGGATGTCATAGTGCTTCTTTGATCTTCGAAAATCTTATTCCCTTATTAATTTCTCAACATCAATCAAGCAACCCTTCATTTTCTTCACAACAGAAAACTGAAAGCTTCACTTATTATTCTTTTATTAGTAACAATAATTTGAATGTGTTATGGACTGATAATTACAGAATTATTCATGACCCGAATGATAATAAACTGAATATATATTGGATATTCACTTATTCTTTAGTATATAATCTTTGACACGCTATAATTTGTAATAGAGAAATAGTGTCTTGATCTCCTTCTTTTTCAATGTAATACAGACTTCACTAAATCTTCTTCTTACAACCTTGCTAGAATCATAGACTTATTAGTTATTATTGAAACAATGATAGATAAGCTCAACTTAGAATCATCATAATTATTTTATCCTACATAAAATCATTTTAATATAGATTGAACAACTTCGTTTTCTTCAACACACAATAATATTTAATTTTGCATCAGTGTTGAAATCTCTTTCTTCAATAAAAAATATCAAAAATTGAGTGTATCATGTATTCTATATTAGTCTTGGTAAGGTAGATAATTTTTTAACTGAATTAAACCAAACTTTAAAGGATTAACTTACACATATTCAAATAGTTATCTTCTTTAACTCTAAACTCAGTTTATTTAAAATTCAATTCATGCATAAAGCATGATGCATGTTCTTTGAATAAACCTTAACACATATATTTTTGTTCATTATTTTATGTGTTTTTATTATTTATTATATTTTCACCATTTTCATTCATGTATGAATGAACACATCCACACACTTTTTATTGTCTTATCCTTCCTTCTTTCAATCTATCTTTACACAACAACCAAGTTTATGTTTCTCAATTAATGCATGCATGCACTAGTTGTCATATGAAAACCCAAACAGGGTGATTTCTTATCCTTTATAACACAAGAGTTATCTCAAGTGTGCAATTTTTATACTCCTCATAAATAAGAAAAATATAAGATAGAGTAAAGTCTAAAACATTTCCAAGGAGCTTCATTCAAGCAGAAGGCTTCATGGAACAAGTATTCACACAAATAGTGTGCAGTGATTATTCTCCTTTGTGCAACATAGTGTGCTTATATTTCATCTTATTCACAATAAAAAAAGTCACTCACATGGAACAAAGTATTTTAGAAACATGATAAGGGTATGTTTAGTCCAGTTGTGTGATCGTGGGATCTTCTTCAAGAAGGAGGTTTTTTGTTCCTCTTCACGCATCCAGGAATGGATCTCGGTACTCCCCACTTTATTTAGACTTAAAGGCTTTGCGGAACTCTTTGACTATTCATGTAAAAGAATCATAGAGAGGATCTATTTTACATAGAATAGGATCTCTAAAAATAATTTCATTGGTATCCATGTTCAACAGGCTTGGTGCCTCTTCTTTTATGGGCTAAGATTAGAGCCTTTACCCAATGATATTCACCACCACAAATCCCTAAAATTATGTCATGTGAATTAGATGTTCCAATGAATAAATACATTGTCTTTTAAAACACTCAAACATGGGATTAATGATTCATAAATTCATGTAGTTTATGTTCTTCACAATTGGATTTCTCCTTTATAGTGTACATATCACGTGAATGTGATCATGAATTCATGCAATTCGTCTTCCCGAATTCTTAATATCAAAATACATTCTGCAACTGCGTTTATAGTTTTTCCAAATATTCTTTCTCATATTATTCATATGAATCATCAAAATGAAGTTATAGGATATTTTTATTGAGTAAATATCATTTTTTAACCTCGTAATTATCATAGTATCCTCTGGTTTGACTATGGGTGATGTGGCCATCTTCTCCAGCGATATAGTGTCATCATCGAGTGGCGGGAGGAGGAAGATTATGGTGGATTAAAAAATATGAGCAGCCTTTTTTAAAGTGTTTTTTGGGAATTAATGGATGGAATACATTACACAGATCTAATGTTCCATGTTATATTCATAAGTTTTCTATCATTGGAACAATAACCCATCGAATTCACCCCACATCGATTCTCCAAATAAGCTTCCCTCTACTTTATAATCAAATTTTTCTGATCCTAAGCTCAAGCTAGAGACTGGGGATCATCATCAGTACACACATTCACACACACGAGTCTTGTCCCTATGTTCTTTTAGCCTAACCAGCCCATGTTCCCCTTCGGTCATGTGATCACTATGGGCCTTATACATGGACCAGGTCTCCCATGGCTTATACACGGCCTTCATTATGACTACTCAGTTCCATGACTGAGGTTGGATCTTCAACCTTTAATTCCTATCTTTGTAACAAAAATTCCAAAGATATAATACTCATCAAAACAACATAAAACTATTAATTATATGTCATGGTTATCATGAAATAATAAAAAATTTCATGACCTTATTCTCTTATACTTTTATTATTTTTGAAATATTCATTTCGAAGAACTTCAATATCAAAACCACTTTTTATTTGTTGTGAACAATGTATCACCTTTGATACATGTATTTGACATGAAGATCAGTTCACCAATCGTTTTATATTCTAGGATGATTATTTAAGCATGAAATCTAATTTCATCTAATGAATCCATAACAATTATCCAGGCATCGACTTTGAAACTCAAAGTCTTCAAACCATTTACATGTTTCTTCAGATTATAAGACTTGATAACTTCATTCAAGGTCCATTAACTTTGAAAATAATTCATCATATTGAAATAAATGATATATTTATACCTTATTAATCTCTTTTTAAAACCAATAATAATCATTGACAAAAAAATACAAATCATGCACAAAGTGGTATCTTCAATCACGCCCTTTGTATTTGTTGGCATTACCTTCAAAGTTCTTTCTAAATTAATGTGTCAATATATGGAATCATTATCTTCTATATCCCATTTATTTTTCAAAAAATCATTTCACTTTATCTCCCCCTTATTAATAAGAAATAAAAATTTCATGGGAAAACGGTATCAGTCCATACTTAAACAATGTTTCATCCATTATTTCACTCTAAGTCTACTTGAGCTATGCTTGGTGTAGAAAACAAGAGGATTTGATTTAGACAAAAACATTGTATGTTACCAACTGAACATGACACCCCCTAAAATGAGAAAACATATACTTATCTTCAAGGTTTATTCACTTTCATTCTAGGATGAGGATATTAAATGTGATATTAATATTTTTAAGAACAATCAACCTGAAAATTCTACACTCACTTCAACAGATAGATCAAAAATATTCAAGTGCAATAGGCATGATAAGTGGCATTGGGGAACTTCCATTGTAATTCCCTGACCCTAGTTACCCAGATTTGGTTCATTATTACATAACAATGTCATGATCACAAGAGATAAAGTCTCTAAAAAACAATTAGTTTAGTATCCTTGGAAGTAATAGATACATACATCAGTTTTATATTACATCATTAAATAAAAAAACAACATTGTGTCCCCTTTGACCACTCTCATATCCCTTAGCATGTCCCTGCAGTTCAACTATAATATACTTCTTCACATCTTGTGAAAAAGAAAACATAAGAAATGGGTGAGCTTAGATTCTCATTAAGGATAAAAATATAGTGGAAACTTTCATAAATAAGCATAAACATTTAAGGCAATGTATAAGACTAAAACACAAGACTTTTAAACTTAAACTTCAATATAATATGGAAAATATAAATCAAATAATTCCATTTACTTATTCAAATGGATATTATACTAGTCAAATAATAACATGTAATATCAATATCTAATTTTATAATTATGGAATGAATAATGTTGGACATCATAACCACATAGTCAAGGCCTCGTGCCAAGACTACAAAAAAGATTTTGTCAAGGCCTTTTTCCAAGACACTAGTTTGTCTCATGAGACCTACTGATGCATCGAGGAGCTATAGCGGGCTCCACCCATCACTTAATAAGTCCAATTAATTCCTCATAAGAAAAGGTTGCAACATAATCTAAACATTTGTATTAAAACTAGCATATGAAATGTCAATATTTTAACCACAAACCATGAAGGGTATAAAAATAGCACATCCACAGTCAAACATAACTCCTTAAATACAATATGGAATATTTTATTATAATAAATCAACCTCAATCAAAAATAATATCCAGTAAAGGATATTGACATAGTTGAAAATGATCAGTAAAACTCTTGAGATAAATATCCCCTTTTTCTTTAAAACATTTAAATGTCGCACTATTTATCAAAGAAGTCGTTTAAAAGAAATTTTTGAATCAAAGTGTCTCATACCACTTTTAAACTTTGAAATGAACTTTAATTATAAAACATTAATGTCTATATAAATAAATCCTTAAAATCATTTTTAAAACATGTAAATTAATAAGAAAGATTTAAAAGGATAAATCTTCAAAAACATTTAAAATGATATTTTAGTTAAAGAGTTCCTAACCAAATGAGAGACGTTTGAATACAAATAATTGAGGAATAAAATTAATAAAAACTTTATAATATCATGATAATAAATATATTCATGATAAAATATGTCAAAGTACAATATATACACCAAATAAAAGTTAATCGGTGCATAACAACAAAGAAGCCTCAATGAAATGTAAATTGAGATGAAATCCCTTATAAAGACTATATCCTTAGATTAAGGATAAATAAATGACATAATTATGTGGGAAAAATATAAATACGCTCAATATTATTGGATATTTAGTGTAAATAAATCATAGGAAATTCACACATATTCTTGTAAAAAAACCAATTACTTGGATGTTTAACTCAATGAATCGAAATTGAGTTAATATTACCCTCATCAAGTTCATATCAATGACTTGAGAATTTATCAATGGAGTGATTATGTGTATCAAAAGTATATCCACACAAAGGAGAGTGTAAATTTCAACATAAATCAATAAATAGTGATTTCACACATAATCTTGGAGTAAAATAATCAATGAAGTTTGCATAAAACCCAATGAGTGGAAATTGAAATTAGAAATTATCTTACCGATTTGGTAACTTACGAAACATACACCCCATGAAAGAAGGATCATACAATGAAGATGTAAATACCCATAAATTAAAGTATATTACACAAATAATACAATCATGGGTAGTACATACACTACAAAAAAGGAAATAGTGGAAAATATAGCATGAATCTCATGGGAATAAAAGTGAGATGAAAACCCCTTACCTTGTACTTTTCTTAGTAGAGGGTACTTTAACCTAATGTTTAATAATTAATTAGTTTTTATTAAACTATAAAAGAACTAAATAAGTAAATATGATATCATATATGATCTTCAAATATTAATTTGTTAATAATATTTTAGTAGTATCATTGTTTTGGGTTTTAACTAATTCGTTTTCCTTGATATGTTTTGTTACGTAAGTCATGTTTGTTATGGATAGGATGTATTTTATTAATATAAATAATTATATTAAGTTCTTAAATATTATTTTGAATCATAAAATAAAATTATTTTTTAATGGTTATGATGGGAAATGAATCCCATCGCGTTCATGGAGACGGTAATTCGTACGTACGCATGTATAGTGACTTTTTCATTCATAAGATAGATAGAATAATGAATATGGTTGTACCATATTTATAATAACATAATAGTATGTAAAAGTTACTAGAGTTATTATTTTTTTATGGAAAAAACAAAGAAATAGGAAGTGGAAGAAGAAAATAACTTTGAAAGAGGTGATGAAATTATTACCTCTTCTTCAGGTGATTCCTTTTGAGTTGATCAAAAGGGATCCTTAGGTTGTCTTTATGATCAAAGTAAGGCCTCTAGATTAAATTTAAGGTATTTGGGATGATATTTGAGAAGGTTTTGTAAGAGACAAATGGCTTTTGAGGAGTGATTTTGAGAGAAGTTGAAGTATCCTTTTATAAGAGAGGTGAGGGTCACTTTAGCAAAATATTGAAATATTATTTTATTATAAAATCATATTCAGTTTATAATGGCTCCAAAAGGATTTATTTCAATTTTAAGGTGGGTATGGGTCAAAAACCTCTAAACCAATAGATTTTATAAAATTTTAGGTCTCCATATTAACCTTATCTTTTATATTTAACTCTTAGTTAAATAGTTTAACTTTTACAATGTCTTCTTGTATTTTTATATTACATGGTTAATAAACTTACTATAAAATTCCAAGATAAACCCAAGTAGTTAATTAATATAATATATATCATTATATATGTTCTTTGGTCGATCCTTAGATTTTTAGGAATATTATATCATTTAATAATATAGTATTTTTTTAAATCTCATTTATGTCAATTTTGACACAATTTAGTATTTGGTTTTTGTAAAAGTCAAAAAAACTTAATTACTTTAAAAAATTCATTAAATCATTCCTAACATTTCATATTAAACTATAAAATTCTTGTAATGCATCATAAGTCTAAATTTACATTTATTGTTATATTTATAATATCAATTATTTTAATCTCTCATTAATAAGGTAATTACTACATCATCATTGTGTAATAAATAAATTTAATTATTTAATGTCTAAAAATTATAAATAAAATACCATTATGTATGAAATAATTTTATATTTCTAATGAATATTTATAGTCTAATTTATCTTATGTATAACCCTATATTAAAAATGTTTTAGTTATTAAAATTTGAATTTAACACTTTTAACTCTTCTTTAAATAAAATAATAATAAATGTCCTAATCTAATACAAGTGGATAAAAGTGGATAATATTTTATTCCAAAGGTTTATTTTTGTCTAAATACACTTATCCAATATAATTATAACATATGTTAGGGTAATTATAATATCATTTTTACCTTTAATTTCCCTATTTACTTTTAACCGTGGCAAATAAAATCCAAAATTTACTACTCACCAAAAATTCTTTTCATTCCATTGAACCAAATTTTACTTAATGATGTCAGCTATGTCCCGGATTTCTGAAATTCAATTCACACAAGTGGTAAAATTACATTTCATGTAAATTTGAAAGTGTGCTTAGAAGGTGGGTAAAAGGCGTTAAATAGTTCAATAAAATTTTATATATCTAATATTATTATAAAATGACTTCAATGAATTACACTGGAATAATATAGGTATTATGTATCTATTTGGACATTAAAATGAATTTAAATAAAAATAATAATTATTTAAATAAAAGTCAATTTTAAACAATAACGCAGTGTTTTTCACTATTCATCCTAAATTGAAAGTTTTCAGAAAAATACCAAAAATTCACCCAAAGATAATTTTGATATTAAAAATTCAAAAATGATGTCTATTTTACCAAATTAAAATCATATAATTTGTGTTAAATAATTTAAAAAAATATTTCAGTTGTCAAAACCAGAAAGCGGGTTTTTGAAAAGTAAAAACTACCAAAAGATTGATATGTGTTTATGTCCAATTTAAATGTAAAATTACTTCCAATCACAAACATTGGATTAAATGATAAAAATATAATATAATTATACTTCAAAACCATTCAAATGTATAATTTAACACTATAATTTATTTTTATTAAAAAATTTGTTGTCAATTTAAATTTAGTATTTTTACTATTCATCAAAATATGAAAGTTATCAAAAAGAATAGAAAATTTATCCAAACTAAATTTTTATGCCCCTATTCTAAATAAGAAGTTTATTTTGTCAAATTTAATATATAAAAGTGTCAAATATTGTATTTAAAAAGGGTTCTCCATTAAAAGGTGATAAAATTTCATTTTTTGAAAAATACTTCTTTTATCTGAGAAATTGAATTTGGTCTTATATTATGTCAAATAAACACATAATATGGAATTTAAAATTATATGTAGTATATAAAATTCAAAATTTAGTTAATACTATTAATAACTGCTTTTTGAACGGCTAGTTCGGTAAGTCGTGGTGCGCTCGAACTCGAGGTTGCATATAGCACAAGCTATTGAATTACTTTAAAGAAAACAACTTACTATGAAATCTTGGGGTGTTACATTCTTCCCCCCTTTTGAAAATTTCATCCTCTCAATTTTAAAATTGGGCTTGGGAACTTCATTGAATGTCCCACATCAGAAAAAGAGTCAATAAAACTATCACTTTAAAAGAAAGAAAGAGAAGTACAAAGATCGCCCAAGATAACCCATACTAGGATTCCATATAGGAAAACATGGATATAGAAGATAAACTAAGTGTCAAGTTCTGATGGAAAGTGATAGAAAACATGATTATGAAAAAGTTAACAACAAGAAAACCACAAAATTATGATAGGATAAATGGTCATTAGTTTCCCAGTAGGAAAAGTAAACGGACAATGTTTTTTGTTTTAAGTTCCATTTCATAAATTTAAGGAATTTATTTATGAGATTGACAAAGAAAATTAATATATATACATACTTTTCAAGTATAGTTTTATCCTTTAATAAATTTTTACCACTAACTCATCTTTTCTCCAAACGATGAGTATTCAAGATGACTTGGACACACCTGAAGTGCTAGAATCAACTTTTATAGAATCACATAATCCACAAAGGATGAACTATGTATTTTCATTGTCTTTAGGGATTAACTAAAACCAAAATGGTTATTACAAGATCATATGATCCCCAAAATCGATAATCCTTTATAGAAATAAATATTAATCTTAATTTCCAAAATTAAACAAACAATTCCCAATGTTCAATAAAGACTATTCAATAAACAATTGTCCTTAAATCCTTCAATATAATCCAAACTAAGAGTGAAACCCAACACTCAGAATAACTTAATCACACAGTCTTTCATAGTAAATCTTAGCATTTATCTCCAAATAACATCAACTATTCTTAAAGTCTCATACTGAAGTGTAATTAAATAAATCATATATTCTCTATGATAGGTTAATCATTTTCATTAATAACCTGAATTTCTATAAAAAACATAGATTCTTCCAAAATAAAAATCCACCATCACTCCTCAAACGAAATCTCATAGTATTCTATTTCCATTTGGCATATAGTGTTCCCAATAGAGCGAACGTCTTCCAAAATAACATTTATCACTTAATCACCAAATCATTTTCCTATACTAAGGATATCCATTTGATAAAACATAACATCCCAAATCAACTTATTATTGATCAATAAAATAATTTAACTAAAAAGAATTAGTCACACTAACAAGGGACTTCACGTAGTCCGGTGGTAGGTGATAAATCTCATTCTCACTTTGGTTTTGGGTTTGATTCCCGTAGCTTTTTCCGATGCGATGGGTTGTCACACAGTCTTCGTGTTGTCCTTTTTAAAAAACTATATTTTATAACATTCCAGAAATGAGATAAATTTCATAAAATAACCATAATATAATTTAACCCCAAATGTTATCTCATACCTCACATTTTCATCCCAAAAATTATTAACCTATAATTGCCTCAAATTCAAGGATTATATAAAACCAAATGGTATTTTATAACTATATCCAAAAAAGAAAAGAGAATTCCTACTCAAATAGAATTTTCACATAACAAACTTCAGGGTTATACATACAAGAGAAACGTCTTCCAAAGTAATCCCATCAACAAAGATCATTAATACTTCTAAACATTTCCAAATCCATTTATTTCCACATAGTTTCTTCCTTGACCTAGTAGTTATCCTATAGAATAGGGAATTTAATCGAGTAATGCACAGGTCCCCTACATTTATGGAAAATGGTGGTAAAGGTATTCTTTGGATCATTTTTATTTTTTTCAATAGTATTCTTTATTTTTCCTTGGAAATTATTTACTTTATGTCCTTATTTCCCACACATAAAGTATTTCTTTGTTCCATTGAGACACTTTTTTGAGCGTCTCCTTCCACATTTCCATCATGATGGAAATTGATCTTTCTTTTCTCCATGGTCTCCACTGGTGGAGCTCTTATCACTCTCCTTTTTTATCTTCTTTTTTGAGTTTGTTAGTTGGTTAATGTATATATTGTTGATCATATTTTAGGAAAACTTCTTTGGAATGAAAATGATATATTTTACGCCTATCAACATTCCATTTAGTTTCTCATTTCCACCATCGTGCCCACCTTGTACATCATGTTCAATGTTACTATGACTTCCTTTGAATCCATCCATTAACTAAAACTAGAAATCATAGTTTGAGTAACAATAGTTATAAAATAATTTATAAAATATCATGACACCTTATTTTCAATATAAAACACCTTATTATTAACCATGTTATGTATTCTCAACTTATATTAAAATCCTTAAAATCAGTTTGTAAATAAAATGTGAATTATCCTAAGCATATCACCTCAGAGTATTGTAACAAAGAGTGCAGAAAGTCTCATTGTTGTGCACCATTTCCTGTTCGAGTATGCTCAAAGCGGTGTTTGTTGGTTTTACCCCTAGATACATTTGTGCTAGCGCCACCTATACCTAATCGTATCCAGACAGGGATCTATTGCTTGTAAAATTCAAAAAATCTCTAAATTACCTAAATTCTAGGAAGTAATTCTATATTAATCCTTAAAGTCTATCTTAGGGTAATGTTCTCTAATCAGAGTTTTTCTAAATCTATTTTCCAAGGTTTTTACTAAAATTACTATAATACCAAATCTAACGCCCCAACCCTAGTTACCCAGAGTCGGTTAAATATTAAAAAACACTATAATGATCACAAGAGATCAAGTCTCGAAAGGCTGATTAGTTTAGTATCCTTATATGTAAAAGATACATACGTAGGTTTTAAATTACATCATGAAATAATAAAAACGAGAACATTGTATCCCCTTTTAACACTCTCATATCTCTTAGCATATCCCTAATGGTAAAACATAATATAATTACTCACATCCTGGGAAAAAGAAAACTTAAGAAAGGGGTGTGCTCAGATGCTCAGTTAGGATAACAATATTGTGAAACTTTCATAAATAAGAATAAACATTTAATGCAATGTATAATACTAAAACACAAGCCTTTTAAACTTAAACTTCAATATAATATGGAAAATATAAATCAAATAATGTCATTTAATTATTCACATGGATATTATACTAGTTGAATAATCACATTTAATATCAATATATAATTTCATAATGATGGAATGCATAATGTCGGACATCATAACCACATAGTCAAGGCCTCATGCCAAGACTACAAATAAGATTTTCTAAAGGCCTTGTTCCAAGACACTAGTTTGTCTTATGAGACCTACTAATGCATCGAGAAGCTATAACAGGCTCCACCTATCACTTACTAAGTCCAATGCATTCCTCATATGAAAATGTTGAAACAAAATCTAAACATTCGTATTAAAACTAGCATAAGAAATGTCAATATTTTAAAAACAACCCATGAATGGTATAAAAATAGAACATCCATAGTCAAACATAACTCGTTCAATATAATATGGAATATTTTATTATAATAAATAAACCTCAATCAAAAATAATATCCAATAAAGGATGTTGACATAGTTTAAAATGATCGGTAAAACTCTTGAGAGAAATATTCCTTTTTTCTTGAAAACATTTAAATGTGGCACTATTTATCAAAGAAGTTGTTTAAAAGAGATTTCTAAATCAAAGTGTCTCATAAAACATTGAAAATTTGAAAGGAACTTTGATTATAAAATATTAATTTCCATATAAATAAATCCTTAAAACCTTTTTTAAAACATGGACATCAATGAAAAAGATTTAGAAGAATAAATCTTTAAAACATTTAAAATGATATTTTAGTTAAAGAGTTCATAACCAAATGAGAGACGCTTGAATACAAATAATTAAGGAATAACATTAATCAAAACTTTATAATATCATGAGAATAAATATATTCATGATAAAATATGTCAAAGGGCAGTATATACACCAAATAAAAGTGAATTGGCGCATAACAACAAAGAAGTCTCAATGGAACGTAAATTGAGATGAAATCCCTTATAAAGACCATATCCTTAGATTAAGGATAAATCAATTACATAATTATGTGTGAAAAATATAAATACACTCAATATAATTGAATATTCAGTGTAAATAAATCATAGGACATCCACATATATTCTTGTAAAAACAAAACCAATGACTTGGATGTTTAACTCAATGAATGGAAATTGAGTTAAGATTACCTGCATAAAGTTCATATAAATGACTTGAGAATTTTTCAATGGAGTGATTATGTGTATAAAAAGTATATCCAAACAAATGGGAGTTTAAATTTCAACATAAATAAATAAATAGTGATTTCACACATAATCTTGTAGTAAAATAATCAGTGAAGTTTGCGTAAAACTTAATGAGTGGAAATCGAAATTATAAATTCCCTTACCAATTTGGTAACTTGAAAAACATACACCCCATGAAACCAGGATCATACAATGAATTTTTAAAACCCCATAAATTAAATTATATTACACAAATAATACAATCATGGGTAGTACATACACCACACAAAAGGAAATAGTGGTAAATATAGAATGAATCTCATGGGAATAAAAGTGAGATGAAAACCCATTACCTTGTAATTTTCCTTAGTCAAGGGTACGTTAACATCCTGTGTAATAGTTAAATCATTCTTATTAAACTATAAAAGAACCACATACATAAATATGATATCATATATGATCTTCTAATATTGCTTTCTTATTAATATTTTAGTAGTATCATTGTTTTGTGTTTTAACTAATTTGTTTTCCTTTATATGTTTTATTACGTAAGTCATGTTTGTTATGGATAGGGTGTATTTGATTCATATAAATAATGATATTAAGTTCTTAAACATTATTATAAATCATAAAATGAAAATTATTCTTGAATTTTTATGATGGTAAATGAATATCATCACGTTCATGGAGACGGTAAACCGTACGTACGCACATATGGTGACTTTTCATTCATAGGATGGATAGAATAATGAATATGGTTATACCATATTTATAATAACATCATAGTATGTATAAGGTATTGGATTTATTATTTGGGTATGTAAAAAATAAATAAAGAGGAAGTGTAATAAGAAAAGAACTTTGAAAGAGGTAATGAAATTATTACCTCTTCT
Organism: Viscum album; assembly: GCA_963277665.1. Classification (NCBI taxonomy): domain Eukaryota; kingdom Viridiplantae; phylum Streptophyta; class Magnoliopsida; order Santalales; family Viscaceae; genus Viscum; species Viscum album. The sequence goes on from OY728131.1 coordinate 271,318,939, forward strand.
TCGGATACTTTCTTTTGAGTTGATCAAAAGGGCTCCTTAGGTTGGATTTATGATCAAATTAAGGCCTATATGTCTAATTAAGGGTAGTTGTCAGGATATTTGATCAAGGTTTGGCTAAGACAAATGGCTTTGTATGTGTGATTTTGAGATAAGGGGAAGTATCCTTTTATAAGAGTGGTGAGGGTCACTTTACGAAAAGCTTGAAACATTATTTTATTATCAAATCATATTCAGTTTATAATGGCTCAAAAAGGATTTATTTCAATTATAACGTGGGTATAGGTATAAGAACTCTCAACAAATAGGTTTTATACAAGTTTAGGTCACCATATTAACTTTATTTTTTAGATTTAACTCTTAGTTAAATAGTTTAACTTTTATAATGTCTTCTTGTATTTTTAAATTACATGGTTAATAAACTTACTATAAAATTCCAAGAGAACCCCAAGTGGTTAATTAATGAAATATATATCATTATATAAGTCCTTTATTCGAACCTTAGATTTTTCTTAATATTATATCATTTAATAATATAGTATTTGTTTTAAAAACACAATTATTTCAATTTTGAAACTATTTAGTATTTGGTTTTTTTGAAAGTCGACAAAACTTTATTACTTAAAAAAAAATACATTAAATAATTCCTAACATTTCATATTAACCTATAAAATTATTGTAATGCATCAGAAGTCTCAATTTACATTTATTGTTATATTTATAATATCAATTATTTTAATATTTCATTAATAAGGTAATTACTTCATCATCATTGTGTCATAAATAAATTTACTTATTTAATGTCTAAAATTTATAAATAAAATACCATTATATAGGAAATATTTTTATCTTTATAATTAATATTTATAGTCGAATTTATCTTATGTATAACCCTATATTAAAAATTTTTTAGTTATTAAAATTTGAATTTGACACTTTTAACTCTTCTTTAAATAAAATAATAATAAATGTCCTAATCTAATACAAGTGGATCAAAGAGGATCATATTTTATTCCTAAGGTTGATTTTGGTTGAAATAAACTTATCCAGTATAATTAAAACATGTGTTAGGGTAATTATAATATCATTTTTCCCTTTAATTACCCTATTTACTTTTAACTGTGGTAAATAAAATCCAAAAGTTACTATTCACCAAAAATTATTTTCATCCAATTGAACCAAATTTTACTTACTGATGTCAATCGTATCTCTCGGTTTTTTTAAAATACAATTCACAAAAGTGGTAAAATTATGTTTTATGCAAATTTGCAAATGTACCTAGAAGGTGGTAAAAAGGCGTTGAATAGTTCAATAAAATTTTATGTATCTAATCCTATTATAAAATTACTTCAATGAATTTCATTGTACAAATATAGATATTATGTATCAATTTTGACTTTAAAATAAATTTAAATAAAAATAAAAATTATTTAAATAAAAGTCGGTTTTAAACAGCAACGTAGTGTTTTTCACTATTCATCAATAATTGAATGTTTTTAGAAAAATACCAAAAATTCACCCAAAGATAATTTTGATATTACAAATTAAAAAATTATGTTTATTTTACCAAATTCAAAACATAGAATTTTTATTAATTAATTTAAAAACATATTCTCATTGTCAAAACCAGAAAGCGAATTTTTGAAAAGTAAAAACTATCAAAAGATTTATATGTGTTTATGTCCAATTTAAATATAAAATTACTTAAAATGACCAACATTGGATTAAGTGAAAAAAATATAATCTAATTATACTTCAAAACCATTCAAATGTATAATTTACCACAATAAATTATTTTTATTAAAAAAGTTGTTTTCAATTAGAATTTAGTATTTTTCATTATTCATTAAAATATGAAAGTTATCAAAAAAGAACCTAATATTTATCCAAACTAAATTTTTATGTCCCTCTTCTAAGTAAGAAGTTTATTTTGTCAAATTGAATATATAAAAGTGTCAAATAATGTATTTAAAAAGGGTTTGCAATTAAAAGGCCGTAAAATTGCATTTTTTGAAAAAAACTTCTTTTATCTGAAAATTTGAATTTGTTCTTATATTATGTCTTAGAAACACATAATATGGAAGTTAAATTTATATGTAGTATATAAAATTCAAAATTTAGTTAATATTATTCATAACCGCTTTTTGAACGGTTAGTTTCGTAAGTCGTGGTGTGCTCGAATACGGGATTGCGTATAGCACTAGCTGTTGAATTACATTAAAGAAAATAACTTACTATGAAATCTTGGGGAGTTACATTCTTCCCCATTTGGGAAAATTCATCCTTTCAATTTTAAAATTTGTATTGGGAACTTCAATGAATGTCCCACATCGTAAAAAGAGTCGATAAAACTATCACTTTAGAAGAAAGAAAGAGAAGTACAAAGATCACCTGAGATAACCCATACTAGTATTCCATGTAGGAAAACATGTATATGGAAGATAAACTAAGTGTCAAGTTCTGATTGAGAGTTATAGAAAACATGATCATGAGAAAGTTAACAACAAGAAAACCACAAACTTTTGACGGGTTAAATGGTCATTAGTTCCCCAGTTGGAAAAGTAAATGGACAATGTTTTTGTTTTAAGTTCCATCTCATAAAGGTTAGGAATTTATTTATGAAAATGACTAAGAACATTAAGATATATACTTACTTTTCAAGTAGAGTTTTATACTTTAATAAATTTATACTAGTAACTCACCTTTTCTCCAAACGATGTGTATTCAAGATGACTTGGTCACACCTAAAGCTCTAGAATCAACTTCTATAGAATCACATAATCCATAAAGGATAAACTATGTATTTCCATTGTCTTTAGAGATTAACCAAAACCAAAGTGGTTAGTACAAGATCAGATGATCCCCAAAATGGATAATCCTTTATAGAAAGAAATACTAATCTTAATTTCCAAAATTAAACGAACAATTCCCAAAGTTCAATAAAGACCATTCAATAAACAATTGTCCTTAAAATCCTTCAATATAATCCAAACTAAGATTTAAACCCAAAACTCAGAAGAACTTAATCACACAATCTTTTATAGTAAATCTTAGCATTTATCTCCAAATAACATCAACTACTCTTAGAGTCTCATACTGAAGTGTAATTAACCAAATCTTATATTCTCTATGATAGGTTAATCATTTCCATTAATAACAAGAATATATATAAAAAACATAGATTCTTTCAAAATAAAAATCCACCATTACTCCCCCAAATAAATCCCATAGTATTATATTTCCCTTAGGCATATAGTGTTCCCAATAGAGCGAACTTCTTCCAAAATAACATTTATCACTTAATCACCAAATCATTTTCCTGTACTAAGGATATCCATTTGATAAAACATAAGATCCCAAATCAACTTATTATTGATCAATAAAACCATTTAACTAAAAATAATTAGTCACACTAACTAGGGACATCATGAAGTCTAGTGTTGGGCGATAAATCTCATTCACACTTTGGTTGTGGGTTTGATTCCCACAGCTTCTTTCGACGTGACGGGTTATCACATGGTATGTGTGTTGTCCTTTTTCAAAAACTATATTTTATAAAATTCCCAAAATGAGATAAATTCATTAAAATAACCATAAAATAATTTAACCAAAAATGTTATCTCATACCTCAAATTTTCATCCCAAAAATTAATAACCTGTAATTGCCTCAAATTCAAGGTTCATATAAACCCAAATGGTTCTTTATAACTATATCCATAAAATAAAAGATAATTCTTCCTCAAGTAGAATTTTCACATAACAAACTTCATGGTTACACATACAAGAGAAAAGTCTTCCAAAGTAATCCCATCAACAAAGTGCATTAATACTTTTAAACATTTCTCCATCCATCTATTTCTACATATGTTCTTCCTTGACCTAGTGGTTAACCTATAGAATAGGGAATTGACTCAGGTAATTCCCAGGTCCCCTATATTTATGACAAATGATTGTAAATGGATTCTTAGAATCATTTTTATTTTCTTCTATAGTACTCTTCATTTTTCCTAGGCAATTCTTTACTTTATATCCATCTTTCCCACACAAAAATCATTTCTTTGTTCCATTGAGACACTTTCTTGGGTGTCTCCTTCTACATTTCTGGCATTATGGAAATTGATATTTTTATTCTCTATGGTCTCTACTACTGGGGATCTTATCATTCTCATACTTTATCTTCTTTATTGAGTTTGGGAGTTAGTTAATATATATATTATTGATCATATTTTTGGAAAACTGGTTCGACATGAACATGATATCTTTTAAGCCTATCAACATTCAATTTAGTTTCTCATTTCCACAATCATTCCCACCTTTTACATCATGTTCAATGTTTCTATAACTTCCTTGGAATCCAACTATTGACTAAAACCATAAAGCATAGTGTGAGTAACAATAATCATAAAATAATTTAGAGAATATCATGACACCTTATTTTCAATCTAAAACACCGGATTAACCAAGGTTATTTATTCTCATCTTATATTAAAGTCCTTAAAATTGGTTTGAAAAGGAAATGTGAATTATCCTAATCATATCACCCAAGAGTTTCCTAACCAAGAGTGTAGCAAGGCCCGTTGTTGTGCACCAGTTCTCGTTCGATTCTAGCTCAAAGCTGTGTTTTAGTATTTTACCCCTAGATACATCTGTGCCAGAGCCGCATCTGCCTTATCGTATCCAAACAGGGATTTATTACTTATAAAATTCACAAAATATATAAATTATGCTAATTCTATGAAGTTATTATATACTATTCCTCAAAGTATAACTTAGGGTAATGTTCTCTAATCAACGTTTTTCTAAATCAAGTTTCCAAGGTTTGTACTAAACTTCCTCTGATACCAATTGTAACGCCCTGACCCTAGTTACCCAGATTCGGTGCATTATTACATAACATTTTCATGATCACAAGATATCAAGTCTGGAAATACTGATTAGTTTAGTATCCTTTGAAGTACTAGATACATACATAAGTTTTACATTACATCATGAAATAAAAAAACAAATACATTGTGTCCCCTTTGAACACACTCATATACCTTATCTTATCCCTATAGGTCAAACATAATGTACTTCTTCACATATTGGGAAAAAGAAAACATAATAAAGGGGTGAGCTCAGATTCTTAGAAAGGATAAAAAAATAGTATAAACTTTCATAAATAAGTATAAAAATTTAAGGCAATTCATAAGACTAAAACAAAAGCCTTTTAAACTTAAACATAAATATAATATGGAAAATATAAATCAAATAATTCCATTTACTTATTCACAGGGATATTCTACTAGTCAAATAATCACATTTAATATCAATATCTAATTTCATAATGATGGAATGCATAATGTCGGACATCATAACCACATAGTCAAGGCCTCATGCCCAGACTACAAATAATATTTTGTCAAGGCATTGTTCCAAGACACTAGTTTGTCTCATGATACCTACCGATACATTAAAGAGCTATAGCGGGCTCCACCCTTCACTTAATAAGTCCAATGAATTCCTCAAATGAAAAGTTTGAAACATAATCTAAACATTCCTATTAAAACTAGCATATGAAATGTCAATATTTTAACCACAAACCATGAATGGTGTAAAAATAGCACATCCACAGTAAAAAATAACTCATTAAATGAAATATGGAAGAATATATTATAATAAATCAACCTCAATAAAAAATAATATCCAGTAAAGGATGTTGACATAGTTGAAAATGATCAATAAAAATCATGATAGAAATATCCCCTTTTTCTTGAAAACATTTAAATGTCGCACTATTTATCAAAGAAGTCGTTTAAAAGAGATTTTTGAATCAAATTTTCTCATACCACTTTGAAACTTTTAATGGAAAATTAATTATAAAACATTCATGTCCTTATAAATAAATCCTTTAAAACATTTTTAAAACATGGACATCAATGAGAAATATTTAGAAGAATAAATCATTAATACATTTAAAATGATATTTTAGTTAAAGAGTTTCTAACCAAATGAGAGATGCTTGAATACAAATAATTAAGAAATAACATTAATAAAAACTTTATAATATCATGAGAATAAATAAATTCATGATAAAATATGTCCAAGGACAGAATATACACCAAATAAAAGTGAATTGGTGCATAACAACAAAGAAGTCTCAATGGAACGTAAATTGAGATGAAATCCCTTATAAAGACCATATCCTTGGATTAAGTATAAATAAATGACATAATTATGTGTGAAAAATATAAATACACTCAATATGATTGGATATTTAGTGTAAATAAATCAGAGGAGATTCCATATATTCTTGTAAAAACAAAACCAATGACTTGGATGTTTAACTCAATGAATGGAAATTGAGTTAACATTACCCTCACCAAGTTCATATCAATGATTTGAGAATTTATTAATGGAGTTATTATGTGTATCAAAAGTATATCCACACAATGGGGAATGTAAATTACTACATAAATAAATAAATAGTGATTTCACACATAATCATGGAGTAAAATAATCAATAAAGTTTGCGTAAAACCCAATGAGTGGAAATCGAAATTAAAAATTCCCTTACCGATTTGGTAACTTACGAAACATAAAACCCATGAAATAAGGATTATAAATTGAAGATGTAAATAACCATAAATTAAGTTATCTTACACAAATAATACAATCATGGGTAGTACATACACTGTGCAAAAGGAAATAGTGGCAAATATAGCATGAATCTCACTAGAATAAAAGTGAGATGAAAACCCCTTACCTTGTACTTTTCCTTAGTTGAGGGTACATTAACCTCATTTATAATAGTTAAATAATTTTTATTAAACTATATAAGAACCACATACATAAATATTATATTATATATGATCTTTTAATATTTCTTTGTTAATAATATTTTGGTAGTATCATTGTTTCGAGTTTTAACTGATTCATTTTCCTTTATATGTTTTGTTTCATAATTCATGTTTGTTATGGATAGGATGAATTTGATCAATATCAATAATGATATTATGTTATTATACATTATTTTAAATCATAAAATGAAAATTATTCTTGAATGGTTATGATGGGAAATGAATCTCATCGCGTTCATGGAGACGGTAATACGTACATACGCACGTATGGTGACTTTATCCTTCATAGGATGCATAGAATAATTAATATGGTTGTACCATATTTATAATAACATAATAGTATGTAGAAGGTACTAGAGTTATTATTTTGGTATGGAAACAACAAATAAATAGGAAGTGGAAAAAGAAAATAACTTTGAAAGAGGTGATGAAATTATTACCTCTTCTTCAGGTGATTCCTTTTGAGTTGATCAAAAGGGATGCTTAGGTTGTCTTTATGATAAAATTAAGACCTCTAGGTTTAATTTATGGTAGTTGAGAGGATATTTGATCTAGGTTTGGCTGAGACAAATTTATTTGGAGGTGTGATTTTGAGATAAGGGGAAGTATCCTTTTATAAGAGAGGTGAGGGTCACTTTTGGAAAAGCTTGAAATATTATTTTATTATAAAATCATATTCGGTTTATAATGGCTTAAAAAGGATTTATTTCAAGGTTAAGGTGGGTATGGGTCTAAAACCTCTAAAACAATAGATTTTATATAAGTTTAGTTCTCCATATTAACCTTATCTTTTATATTTAACTCTTAGTTAAATAGTTTAACTTTGACAATGTCTTCTTGTATTTTTATATTATATGGTTAATAAACTTACTATAAAATTACAAGAGAACCAAAAGTGGTTAATTAATGACATATATTTCATAATATAATTCCTTTGATCTATCCTTATATTTTTATTAATATTATATCATTTAATAATATAGTATTTGTTTTAAAATCTCATTTATGTCAATTTTGACACTATTTAGTATTTGGTTTTTGTGAAAGTCAAAAAAAATTATTACTTCAAAAAAGTTAATTAAATCAATACTAACATTTAATATTAGCCTATAAAATTCTTGGAATGCATCAGAAGTATCAATTTACATTTATTTTTATATTTATAATATCAATTATTTTAATCTTTCATTAATAAGGTAATTACCGCATCATCATTGTGTCATAAATAAATTTAATTTTTTAATGTCTAAAAATTATAAATAAAATACCATTATGTAGGAAATATTTTTATATTTCTAATGAATATTTATAGTCAAATTTCTCTTATGTATAACCCTATATTAAAAAAATAGTTATTAAAATTTTAATTTAACACTTTTTAACTCTTCTTTAAATAAAATAATAATAAATGTCCTAATCTAATCCAAGTGGATCAAAGAGGGTCATATTTTATTCCTAAGTTTTATTTTGGTCTAAATACACTTATCCAATAGAATTAGGACATGTGTTAGGATAATTATAATATCATCTTTACCTTTAATTACTCTATTTACTTTTTACAGTGGTAAATAAAATCCAAAAGTTACTAGTCACAAAAAATTATTTTCATCCTATTGAACCAAATTTTACTTAATTATGTCAACTATTTCTCTCATATTTCTGAAATTCAATTCACAGAAGTGGTAAAATTATTTTTTATGCAAATTCGAAAATGTATTTAGAAGGTGGGTAAAAGGCGTTAAATAGTTCAATAAAAAAATTTATATATAATCTTATTATAAAATTACTTCAATGAATTAAATTGGAATAATATAGGTATTATTTATATATTTTGATTTTAAAATAAATTTAAATAATAATAATAATTTTTTAAATAAAAGTCAGTTTTAGACAATAACGTAGTGTTTTTCACTATTCATCAAAAATTGTAAGTTTTCATAAAAATACCAATAATTCACCCAAAGCTAATTTTGATATTCTAAATTAAAAAATGATGTCTATTTTACCAAATTCAAAATATAAAAGTTGTAAAAAATAATTTCAAAAAATATTCACGTTGTCAAAACCAGAAAGCAGGTTTTTGAAATGTAAAAACTATCAAAAGATTGATATTTGTTTATGTCTAATTTAAATGTAAAATTACTTCCAATGACCAACATTGGATTAAATTATAAAAAATTAATCTAATAATACTTTAAAACCATTCAAATGTATAATTTAACACTATAAATTATTTTTATTAAAAAATTTGTTTCAATTTAAATTTAGTATTTTTCATTATTCATCAAAAAAATGAAAGTTATTAGAAAATCACATAAAATTTATCCAAACTAAATTTTTATGTCCTGATTCTAAATAAGAAGTTTATTTTTTCAAATATAACATAAAAAAGTGTCAAATATTGGATTTAAAAAGGTTTCCCCATTAAAAGGAGGTAAAATTTCATTTTTTGAAAAATACTTCTTTTATCTAGAAAATTGAATTTGTTCTTATATTATGTCTAAGAAACACATAATATAGAAGTTAAAATTATACGGAGTATATAAAATTCAAAATGTAGTTAATATTATTCATAACTACTTTTTGAACGGCTAGTTGGGTAAGTCGTGGTGCGCTCGAACTCGGGGTTGCGTATAGTGCAAGCTATTGAATTACGTTAAAGAAAATAACTTACTATGAAATCTTGGGGTGTTACATTCTTCCCCTACTTTGGAAATTTCCTCCTCAAAATTTTAAAATTGGGCTTGGGAACTTCATTGAATGTCCCACATCGGAAAAATAGTCAATAAAACTATCACTTTAAAAGAAATAAAGAGAAGTACAAAGATCACCTAAGATAACCCCTACTAGGATTTCATGTTGGAAAACATGGATATGGAAGATAAAATAAGTTTCATGTTCTGATGGAGAGTGATATAAAACATGATCATGAGAAAGTTAACAACAAGAAACCCACAAACTTGTGATGGGTTAAACGGTTATTAGTTTCCCAGTAGGAAAATTAAACAGACAATGTTTTTTGTTTTAAGTTCCATTTCATAAATTTGAGGAATTTATTTATGAGATTTACTAAGAAAATTACGATATATACTTAATTTTCAAGTATAGTTTCATCCTTTAATAAATTTCTACCACTAACTCATCTTTTCTCTAAATGATGAGTATTCAAGATGACTTAGTCACACCTGAAGCGCTAGAATCAACTTTTATAGAATCACATAATCCATAAAGGATGAATTATGTATTTACCTTGTCTTTAGAGATTAACCAAAACCAAAATGGTTAGTACAATATTAGATTATCCCCAAAATGTATAATCCTTTATAGAAAGAAATATTAATCTTAATTTCCAAAATTAAACAAAAAATTCCCAAAGTTCAATAAAGACCATTCAATAAAAAATTGTCCTTAAATCCTTTAATATAATCCAAACTAAGAGTGAAACCCAAAACACAAAAGAACTTAATCACACAGTCTTTCATAGTAAATCTTATCATTTATCTCCAAATAACATCAACCACTCTTAAAGTCACATACTGAAGTGTAATTAATCAAATCATATATTATCTATGATAGGTTAATCATTTCCGATAATAACATGAATCTCTATAAAATAAATAGATTCTTTCAAAATAAAAATCCACCATTACTCCTCAAATGAAATCTCATAGTATTCTATTTCCCTTAGGCGTATAGTGTTCCCAAAAGATTAAACGTCTTCCAAAATAACATTTATCACTTAATCACCAAATCATTTTCCTATACTAACGATATACATTTGATAAAACATAAGATCCCAAATCAACTTATTATTCATCAATAAAATCATTTAACTAAAAATAATTAGTCACACTAACCAAGGACATCACGTAGTCCAGTGGTAGGCGATAAATATCAGTTTCATTTTGGTTGTGGATTTTATTCTCGTATCTTTTTCCGATGTGATGGGTTGTCACATAGTCTGCGTGTTGTCCTTTTTCAAAAATTATATTTTATAACAATCACAAAATGAGATAAATTCCTTAAAATAACCAAAACATAATTTAACCACAAATGTTATCTCATACCTTGCATTTTCATCCAAAAAATTAATAACCTATAATTGCCTCAAATTCAAGGTTCAGATAAACCCAAATGGTTATTTATAACTATATCCACAAAAGAAAAGAGAATTATTAATCAAATAGAATTTTCACATAACAAACTTCAGGGTAACACATACAAGATAAAAGTCTTCCAAAGTAATCCCATCAACAAAGAGAATTAATACTTTTAAACATTTATCAATCCATTTATTTACACATAGTTTCTTCATTGACCTAGTGGTTATCCTATAGAATAGGGCATTCACTCGGGTAATGCCTAGGTCCCCTACATTTACAGACAATTATTGTAAATGGATTTTTAGGATCATTTTTATTTTTTTCCATAGTATTCTTCATTTTTCCTTGGAAATTATTTACTTTATATCCTTCTTTCCCACACATAAAGCATTTATTTGTTCCATTGATACACTTTCCTGGGTGTCTCCTTCCACATTTCTAACATGATAGAAATTGATCTTTCTTTTCTCCATAGTCTCCACTGCTGGAGCTCCTATCATTATCCTCCTTTATCTTATTTTTTGAGTTTGGGAGTTGGTTAATATATATATTATTGATCATATTTTTGGAAAACTGCATCGGTGTGAACATGATATCTTTTACGCCTATCAACATTCCATTTAGTTGCTTATTTCCACCATCGTGCCTACCTTGTACATAATGTTCAATATTACTATGAATTCCTTTGAATCCATCCATTGACTAAAACCAGAAAACACAGTGTGAGTAACAACAGTCATAAAATAATTTATAGAATATTATGACACCTTATTTTCAACCTAAAACACCTTAGGATTAACCAAGGTTATTTATTCTCATATTATATTAAAACACTTCAAATTGGTTTGTAAACAAAATGTGAATTATCCTAAGACTATCACCCAGGAGTTTTGTAACCAAGAGTACAGTAAGGTCCGTTGTTGTGCACCAGTTTCCGTTTGAGTCTAGCTCAAAGCAGTGTTTTCGGGTTTTACCCCAAGATACATCTGTTCCATAGCGGCCTCTACCTAATTGTATCTAGACAGGGATGTATTTCTTGGAAAATTCACAAAATCTATAAATTACCCAAATTTTAGGAATTTCTTCTATACTAATCATCAAATTCTATCTTAGGGTAATTTTCTCTAATAAGAGTTCTTCTAAATCTAGTTTCCAAGGTTTATACAAAACTTCCCCTGATACCAACTATAATTCCCCAACCCTAGTTACCCAGAGTCAGTGCATTATTACATAACATTGGCATGATCACAAGAGATCAATTCTCGAAATACCGATTAGTTTAGTAGCCTTATAAGTACTAGATACATACATAAGTTTTACATTACATCATGAAATAAAAAAACAACATTGTATCCCCTTTTTACACACTCATATCCCTTAGTATATCCTTGTAGGTCAAACATAATATAATTCTTCACATCTTGGGAAAAATAAAACATAAGAAAGGGGCGAGCTCAGATGCTCAGTAAGGATAAAAATATAGTCGAAACTTTCATAAATAATCATAAACATTTAAGGTAATGTATAATACTAAAACAAAATCCTTTTAAACTTAAACTTTAATATAATATGGAAAATATAAATCAAATAATTCCATTTACTTATTCACATGGATATTCTACTAGTCGAATAATCACATGAAATATCAATATCTAATTTCATAATGATGGAATGCATAATGTCGGACATCATAACCACATAGTCAAGGCCTCATGCCAAGACTACAAATAATATTTTGTCAAAGACTTGTTCCAAGACACTATTTTGTCTCATGAGACCTACCGATGCATCGAGGAGTTATAGCGGGCTCCACCCATCACTTACTAAGTCCAATGTATTCCCCATATGAAAAGGTTGAAGCATAATCTAAACATTTATATTAAAACTATCATAAGAAATGTCAATATTTTAACAACAAAACATGAATGGTATAAAAATAGCACATCCACAGTCAAACATAACTCATTCAATACAATATGGAATATTTTATTATAATAAATCAACCTCAATCAAAAATAATATCCAGTAAAGGATGTTGACATAGTTTAAAATGATCAGTAAAACTCTTGAGATAAATATCCAATTTTTCTTGAAAACATTTAAATATCATACTATTTTTCAATGAAGTTGCTTAAAATAGATTTTTTAAAGGAGTGGAGGCATAACAAAGAGAACTTTCCAGACGAGAAGCAACCAAACCAGTCGGAGATCAAATTCCAAATAGAGGAAATAAAAAGGGATTAAGACACTCCATACACTTGGAAGATTCCTAGGGTTTGAGGGATAGATATCCTACTGAATGAGTTATGATTCAGGATTATAGCACAAAACAACTTTATGGAAAAAAAAAGTATTCACATTGTGAATCATTTATTCACAACGTGAACTCCTTTGATTACTTTTATGAAAAAAAAAGAATCACATAAAATTAAAAACCTAAGTTACCGGTTCATGAAGTTGATACAATTCATGGCATAAACATTTTTTAAATCCTTATCCAAACTCATAGCCTCTTCCAAGAAACAGATTCACATCTTGAATCTAGTTCATGGAATGAATTGTTTCTGCATCAAGCACCCATCACTGACTCCTAAAGAAAACTCCCAGTTCGTCTATGGTTCCCTTTGATCCCAAAGAATAGTCTCTTAAATATTAAAAGAGATTTTACCTTTAACTAATATGTTACAATCTCCCCACTATAGGACTTTCCAACCCTGGGAAGTCATGCGGGAGAAGGGTGCTCCAAAAAAAGGTGATTCCACTGCTCCCTCTCCAATGATTAGCACTACCATGTTTTGGGAGAAGTTGATATATGTCTCCATAAAAAATTTACCAACTAAATAGACTTCCCACATAATAATTTCATCATATAATCAACAATATCCATTGGTCACTCCACACTGGAAACATCTAGCTTCAACTCAATCTTCTACAAACTCAAAATATGAGAGGGATTAGGATGGTACTTCCTGAGCTAAGATATGTGGAAAACATCATGTATACCTATAAACGGATCCAATGGTTCCAAATGATATGAAACTTTTATAATTCACTCAGTGTTCTCAAATGGTGTAACATATCTCGTAGCCAACTTTCCCTATTTCCCAACCCAACGGTGACCCAACTAAGGAGAATCTTTCTAGAAAACTCAGTCACCAATGGGGAACTCCAAAAGATGATATTTATGATTAAAATAAGATTTATTCCTACTCTAAAATATAACTAGGTGTCAAAATATATCATTAATCCCCGTTTATGTCTCCTATATTAGACTCGGTCCCACAAGAGAGGCCTCGAACACCTCTTCCCAACAAAGATGTGACCTGCATGAGTAACCATACAAAGCCTCAAAGGGAACCATTATAATCGATGATCGATAGTTTTTATTGTATGAAAAATAAACTATTCATATATCATTGTCCCAAGATCTGTATAAATTCAATGCACAGGAATAGAGCATATCCTCCAGGATCTGTATAGCATGCTCTGTTAGGCCATCCTTTTATGGATGGTAAACTGTACAAAATCTAACATAAGACCCCATATCTACTAAGAGACTCTTCCAAAACATAAAATTAAAACAGGGATCCCAATCTAATACAATTTTAGAAGGAAACCCATGTAACCTCTCAATATCCACCATGTACAGATTACCTAGATCTCTAACTTTGGTGGTGTCCCTAATCATAATGAAAGGAGATGATTTCATTAACTGATAAATCACCACCCAGATAGCATTCTTTCATTTAGGAGATTGTGGGAATATAAAAATAAAATTCATGGATACCTCATCCTATTTGAAAACTGGTATCAAAATAGGCTAGAGAAGACCAAAAGGATTCTAGTGCTCTTCTTTTATCTACTTATATTTGTGACAATAGGAAACAAAATCAGCGATGTCATGCTTCATTCCCAGCTACCGTAAACATTATCTCATGTGGTTATTCACATGAAAATAAAGTCTTCACCTTCTCAGGTCCAACTGAAGTTTGATGTTCAAAAATCATGTTTCACAAGAACTTCAATTCTTAGTTTTATAAATTTTATTTCAAAATCTTAAAATATTGGAAGTGACCCCTCAAGATCTCTAAAACCAGATTCATATGGTGCTCATTCTCATGCTTAGATCTCAAATAAACCAGTATATCATCCACAAGAACCACAAAAAATGTGTTGAAATATTAATGGAATATCTTGTACATAAAACCCTTAAAAACTGAAGGAGCATTAGTCAGACCAAAAGGAATCATAAGATATTCATAATTTCCATACCTACTACTGAAAGAAGTCTTCATAATATTAGAATCTTAAACACTGAGCTGATGATAACCCAGCTAAAGATAGATTTTCAGAAACCACTTTTCTCTATTTAACTGATCAAACATGTCATCCACATGGGTAAAAGGGTATTTATTCTTAACTATCAACAAAATAAACTTTCTATAGTCCATGCACAAATGAATTAAACTATCTACCTTATTGTAAAAGACCATGGTGGATACCCATGATGAAACACTAGGATGAATAAATCCCTTCTCAAGAAAATCATCCAATTGAGCCTTGATCTCTTTCATCTCAACAGGCGCCATCTGATAAGGGGGTATTGAGATCGTTTGTGTACTCGATACTATATCGATTGAGAACTTTAACTAATTTTATAAAGGAATATCATAGGAGTAATATGGGAAAATGATGGGGAAGTCCCTAAAAACCAAAGGAAGATCTCAAAAGTAAGGAACGTCATTTGGATCACTACAATAGTAGACAAAAACTCTTACAATATGGGTGGGAAGTTCTTAGATGACCATAACTTGGATACCACTCTCCATGAAAAACCTAAGATCTATAATCAGTAATAAAGAATGAAACATTTCAATGGTAAAAATCAATATTAGTATGATGATAAACTATCCAAACCATCATGATGATGATGTTGAAAAGATCAAGATCAAGAACCAAGAAATCCCAAATGAAATCTGCATTAGCTATCAATAGAGAACATACTATACAATGAAACCCTTGATCTTTCCTATTTCCAAGAGGTGTTTCTAGATACATAACAAAGTACATTATATCTATTGTAATTTTTATCATATCAATAAAATGGGAAAATATAAATGAGCGTGGGGAACCTATATCAAATAGAGAAGATTTTATAGAAGATACAACAAGGATGGTACCCATCACTGTAGTTGGGCCAGTATCAACGTCCACAAGAACCTCATCCACAATACGAAGGTGCTTCACTCTTGAGGATTATAGATAGAGCCTTATAGACTTTGAAGCATCTGACTACACTATAGTGGCCTTTAGATATGAAGATCCCTAAGCATAACAGGGCATAGACATAGCCTAGAAGAACCTATGTGGATGGACTCAGTGGCCACAAGCATTACAGATCTTCATAAGTGTGGTAAAAGTACATCTAGTGTGCCCTAACTTTCCACACTAATAGAAATTCATGGGCACGCTAAAGGGTATTGCTGATGGTATGGAGGAGAATCACTGTTGGGAACCACCTCAACAACTCTTGAGATTATCGTTCCATTTTATCTTCTTTCCCTGCACGCTACTAAAACTGGTGATGGTTGGAATAGAAAATATAGAGAAACCAATATTACCTATCATGTTAATTTCTTCCATAACAATCCTATCAAAAACAACATCATAGGTTGTCAGCTTCATCATGTATACCTTTTATCCGATATCTACTCATAACCCTACAGGTATTTTTCTTCTCTCAACTGATCATTCATCACCACCTTCAGAGTAGAACAAACCAACTTTCCAAAATATTTCATGTAATCCAACATCAAAGACTCTCCATTCTACAAATAAATTAACTCTAGATACTTTTCTATCATCATAGACTTTGGACTGAACTGCTGAAATAATAGGGTCTTCAAACCCTTCCAATCCAAGCCCACGTACTGATTTTTATGTACCATAGAATCCCACCACTGATTCCTGAGACCTTAGATCTTTAATGTTGTGCACTTCACCTAGATATCCTCGAGTGTATCTTGGAATTTATATACATAACCAATATTGTATAGATAGTCCTCCAACTATTGGGGATTATTCATACCCTTAAAGGATGGGGGCTTCTCATGTAGGAACTCTCATGGTCAGTATATGTCGCCTCCCACTCCTAGGTATGTATCAATAGTTGGGTTATGAACTCACAGTACACTTTTTTACACAACATGAACTTCTTGCATGATAGCCTCTCTAAAATTCTGATCCAAAGGAGGATTATCTTAAGGAGAATCTCTTACTGCACCCTCATGTGGAACAAATGAAAGAAATATTGGGAGCATGTTTCTACATACTAACATAAAAAAACAATCAAAAAATAGACTAATATCAGTTAAAACTAGAAAACCATAAGCAAAAAACTAATATTAAGTTCAAAACTCAACATATGATATGCACAACCCAAAATCCTCTAGTAACTTGAGGCTTGTCAAGGAAAGAGCTGGCCAGGAACTCACCACGATCTACCACTCTAGTATTGAAAATAATATCTATAGTATAACATATATACTAAGACAAGGCCACATGATGATAAACCCTCCACTAATACCAATTATAATAAACTAACCTGAGATACCCTCTAAACTGGTATCCAAATTGATTTTACACTAACCAGGTGGGCATTCCCGATCCCCATGGGATGGAAACTAGCACCCAGGCAACAAACAAAAAATAGAGAGAATAATTTCACCCAACCTAAAAATAAGAGTCATGACATATACATACACAACATAAATAAAAACTAGAAATATGCATTCCATAATCAAGGAAAATGATGGTAGTAATACTACCCATGAGTAGCAAGATAAAACTCAAGGTAAAAGTCCAACAATTATAATAGCACCAAAACTGGAAACAACTACTTTGTGTGATATTTGGTCAACATCCCACCATATCACCACCAGATAACCATAACTAGCAAATATAAACCTCACATCCTCATTGTGGAACCTTTCCTTTTCCAATATCAAAAGACAATACAAGGTCTATGCATTCCCAAGGGAATGTGTATGGTGTGATCTAACAAGATTAGTAGGATCCCACCCAGGTGTTCAATATTAAGTCTCTATACAACAATACAAATATGCTCAATTTAAAAACAAATCATGGAATGATAAGTAGTTAAATAGTTTTATATCAAAATCATAGTAAATAGTTCTCCTTTTCCCACAATTCTAAAATAATCCATGTAAAACAATTTCAAATCACATTATCCAAATCATTTCACATTTATCAAAAATGGTTATATCAAATACAAAACAATAAAAATAAAAATCATAATGGTAAACATGATTAGGATCACAATATGTTAGGCTAGATTGACTATGCATACCTTAATCAAAGACTAGTGCACACATAAAGTCCCAAGACCCCATGCCCCAATTCTAAGGAAAAAAAGGAACACTCCAGAAAGTGAACCCCCAAAAATATCTATCAAATCTTAAAATCCATGCATATATATTTAAGGAGTATATAACACCCTATAAATTAACCCTCAATCAATACTAATGGATTAGGCCCAATACTACACCCTCCACCTATGTACCCAAGTCTCACATGTGTTGCATTTATCAAATCATTTCAAAAATGACTTACACATTTCATAATACAATTCTAAACTACCACTTTTTCATCAAAATTGGCTTTGAAACACCATTTTAAAATCACAATACTTTGAAAAATACCTTTATATTTCCAAAAAAAATGGGGAAACCATCTTTTCTCAAAAACCCATTTACAAACACAAAACAATCAATCATTCCAATTAATTTAGAAATTTTTTTAATAAAACTAGAGAAATCAACAGTTCATATGACATAGGATAGATATGGAACTACTTACCTCAGAATCGAGTTTCTCACCACCCACAATTGGATCCACATCCCACTGAAATGAAAGATAACTCAAATACAAAAAAATAGATTATGTGGCATTGATTATCGCCTCTCATAATCAAATCACATAAACTGGGGGTCAACAGAGAGGTTAGATCAACACATACCTTAGGAAACCCATGTGTCGCACCACAAACAACAACAAAACTAGGCTCTGGGAGAAAAATGCTCTGAGTAATATACAAAAGATCAATAATAAACACATCCTGATCAAAAGATTCCAAAAATACATCCCAATTCTATTTTTAAAATAAGAGATCAAGAAAAGATCATAGGAAAAACAAAACACACTCACCATAGGAGAAGCAACCATCCCAGCCATAGATCAAACACTAAACAGAGGAACTTGTAAGGGATGAAGCCACCCCACAGTTCTGGGAAGATACATAGAGTTTGAGGGAGATATATCCTTACAAGTGAGTTATTATTTAGACTTTTAGAATAATAAAACCCATTGGGCATAAAGGATTCATGTTTTGAATCATATATTCACAATGTGAACTCCCACAGTTTCATGTACACTAAAAAAAGTTTCACCTCATCTTACAATATTGAGCGACCAATTCACAACATGAATACCATTCGTGCCTAAATTTTTTTCATGTCCTAATCCAAACTCACAGCCTCTTTCTAGAAATAGATTCACGTCTTAAATCTAGTTTACGGTGTGAACTATTTTTGCAGCTGGAATCCAATATAGGCTCCCATAGAAAACTCCAAATTCATCTCTAATGCCCTTAAAACCCAAAGAACAACCTATTAAACATTTAAATAAGTTATACCTTTAAACAGGATATTATATATCACAACCAACCTTATAATATAATGAGAAATCTCAAAGAATATCCTCTAAATTTTTAATTGTTCGCATTGATTTTCCATCAAATTGAGAGTGAAAAGTTGAACTGAAACTTAACTCAGTACCCAATGACTATTAAAGTCCCTTCAAAAAATTAGATTAAAAACTTTGATCATGATCAAGCATAATAGAGATATGAACTCCATGTAATGTGACTATCTTTTTAATATAATTTTCAGAAAGCTGATCTAAATATATATCATCTCGAATGGGAGGAAAATGAGCATATTTAGTAAAACAATCAATAATAATTCATATTTTATTATTAACTCAAGATGTAATTGTTAATAATAGTAATAAATCCATGGATATATACTCCCATTTCAATTCTATAATTAAAAGTGGTTGATCATCCCCAACGATTGTTATCGTTCAGCTTTAACCTATTGACTAATCAAACATTTCAAGGTATAATTAGTAATTCCTTTATCCATTCATTCCCACCAATAAAATTCTCCAAAATATTTTTGCATATTAGTACTAACCAGATGAAATGTATGTAGAGTGTTGCGATCCTCACTAAATAATTCATTTATTACTTGATAGTCACCTGGTACACATAACCACTTTCCATATCTTATAACACCTTGTTTGTCAGTATTAAACTTAGGAAACTTTCCTTACAAAAATAATTATGTCATTATTCTCAAACCAATAAATTATTTCGAAGAATACATAATTATTTATGATAAGTATGACTGTATTGAAAAATAAGACAAAAGAAAATGGATTTTTATATAAAAACTTCTAATTCCATATTCATTAAATCATTAACTCTAAGATCATGTTCCAAATGTTTCATGTTGATGATGTATTATCCTTTTGACACAAAGCATTTTATACCTTGTTTAATTTACCTAAATTATAGTGAATCTTATAATCATAATCCATTATTAGCTCTAAACATCTTACCTACCTCATGTTCACCTCTTTTTTAGTGAATATATACTTTAAATTTTTAAATTCTATATATGTCACATTTCTCCCCATATAAATCATGCCTCCATTTTTTTTAAATACAAAATACCATTTCAAGTTAAAGGTTATGTGTTGTATAATTTTTCTCATGGTGTTTCAATTATTGTGATTCATACATTTTTCATCAAAACATAACCATGGCCATTCAAAGAAGCATTGCAATAAATAAAATATTACATATTTCTTTATGGTATGGTAAAAACAAGAGAATTAATATATCATCTTATTAATTCCTAAAAACAGTCAAAAAATTATATTTTCCAAATTAATTTAATTCTCTTTTAAGTTAACTTTATTAGTCGAATGGCTTACGGAATAATGTTTTCAACAAAACATCAGTAATAACCCACTAATCCAAGAAAACTTAAAATATTAGATACATTGGTATCTCTTTTCCATTATTCCTCCACTTTAGTTTTAGAAGGACCAATTGTTATACCATATTTAGTTTCAATATTACCAAGGAAATAAATCTACTACAACCAAAATTAACTTTTACAAAAAAAATATTTTCTTTAAGGGTCTGTAGAATAATTTTAAGATGTTTCACATGATCCTAATGACTTTTAAAATATACATAAATATCATTAATGAATATTACTACAAACTTATCCAAAAACATGTGAAATGATCTATTCATTATATCCATAAATGCAATGGGTGTATTATTAAACCCAAATGGAATAACTACAAACCCATAATGTCCTAATCTATTTTCAAACATTGTCCTTGGAATGTATTCTTCCTCTACCTTTAGCTGATGATATATTGACTAGAGGTTAATCATTGAAAAATATTGATCACCATGGAGCTGATAAAACAAGTCATTGATATGAGGAAATAGATACTTATTATTAATGTATTGTTATTGTGTGCTCTATAATAAATGAAAAGACTCATAGAACCATCTTTCTTCTTAATCAACAAAACAAGATCATTCTAAGGAGAAGTGATAAGGATAATAAACCCCTTATCTAGTAATTCTTTTAATTTATTTTTCAAATCAAATAACTCCACTATAAAAATTTGATAAGTTGGTTTTGAAATTATTATAGTATCAAGAACAAATTCAATAGTGAATTAAATATCTCAGTTAGGAATAACATTAGGAAGATCATATGAAAATGAATTTTAAAATTCATTTACCATAGGCACATCACTAATTTGAACAATTTTGTTATTTTTAATGATATAAGTAAGATGAATTTCACCCCTATCTTTAATCAATTTATCATCTTCTTATTTTGTTGTCCCAATTATGAACTCATTCTTATATAAAAATTGAAACTCATTTGGAAAATTTAATATCACTTATTTTTCTTTGTAATCTATATTATCATGATAACTCGAAATCTAATTCATACCAAAAATAACATAAAACTTTATTAAGGGTAAGATAATAAGATTTCCTGAAAAAACAATCCATAGATAATAATGGGAAGGTTCATATAAATCTGTATTGCCTTAGCAATTCCACTAGAATATTTTACCAAAATTTATATCCCCATTTATTGACGTGATATTTACATTTTACATTCAAATTTCCTAGAACTAAAATAATGGTTAGATCCCAAATAAAATAATATATTGGAATAATTACAATAAATAATTAATATACTCATCATCACTTCAGAAAATGGTCTAAAATTTTCTATAGTAGTAAAAAAAGACTTTTTCACACCTTTATGATTTTGATCTTGAGTATTCCCACCTTTAGTAACTAAATTTGAACACATATTTTCATAGTGACCCAATTCAATGTAATTAAACCATTTTACTTCCAACTAACCATCTGATTTCCCATTATTATCCTCATTGTTACTCTTTTCTTTGCAATCACAAGCCAATTATCCAAACTTAACACATCGATAAATATTTATTAATCTTTTTAAACATTATTTGAAATTTTTTAATCATATTTGGGACATGTAGGTGGATTACCTCAAGATTACTTATTGTTTTATTCTTTATTAATTTCCACCTTGATCTCTTATTATACTTGATTTCATGGGATGTATAAGAATCAATAAATTCAATATCAGCCTTCTCAAAAAATCAAAATATTTCCTCATAACTTTTAAATTCACTAGATGATAATTCTATTTCTAAAATTGGTTTTAGAACAATGTAAAACCTATCAATTTTATTATATTTTAAAAAACCAAGTATTTATAAGAGAACCCCTCCCCTCACTTATAAAAGAAGACCCTAACCACCTCATTTATACACACACTTTCGATTAAAAAATACATCCCCAACTCTCCTTCACACACCCTAAAGGTTTTGGTCTACCCAAAAAAACAATCTAAGAAGTCCTATGGAAATTCTTAAAGTTGGATATCCAAGAAGAGGTAATAGTCTTATCTTAGTATTTTCAAGTATATTTCTTATTCCACCACCTCCAAATATATTACAACCATATTAATATAATGACATAAATATCATTAGTATATTAAAATTTTATTATTTTGATGGAACAACCACTATCTTGCTTCCTCTAATCCCATGGAAAATGAATATGTTGCATGTGTTAACTGCATACCACCGCCTCCATGAATAATGTATATCATTTTTCATCACCTCCTTATATGAATGGTTCTAAAAAATTAATTTAATGTATTAATATGATATTTATAACATTATTGAGGTCTTAAAAAGATAAATTTTCCATTATATAAAAAATATTAATGATAAATGGTCATCGTAATATTTAACCACCCAAAACGGTCATATTGAGACACTTTGAAAGTAATAAAATCTTAATATTATATTTCATTTATTTTATTCATTTAAATATAATTGAATATAATTTATCACTTTAACAAAATTATTTTTTAATCATTAATCTTTTTAAAAATTTATATTATTACTATACAATAGTATATTTTTACTCATTTGGTCATTATAATGTGTTCCTGTTTGGGTTGATTTTTCCACCTACATGAACGATGCTATAATGTTTATGGAATGAATGAATAATAAAAAATAAATAATAGTAATATAATGTAATAATGATAAATTTAATATGTTTTCATGATTATATAATAGAGAAATATCTATCATAATTATGGAATTAAAAGTAAACAAACATGGTTACCTTAAACCATAAAAAAAAGCGCATCAATGAAGATTCACGAAAAATATCTATATAATAACCTATTTAACTTATTTATTTATAGAATGATATGAACCTTATATCTTGAAAAATATAGAACTTATTGAACCATTTGAAAATTAACATTTATTATTACTAGAATACATAAGTTTTTTTGGATATTATGAAGTGAACAACCCAAAATGACCAACTTGAACTATACTAATTTAGTAAATAAATAAAACATGATAATAAAAAAATTAAAGGATCAATAATAAAGACATAAACATGAAAAAGGTTCTAAATTAAGTAAATAATTAATATAACTTTATTATTTAGGAGGGTAAAATTCATACAAAGCGAGTTGGGGCTTATAATAAGGGATTTTTCTTTAAAACCTTGTTTTAAATGTTTTAATTTTTTCCTTTAAAATATTTCTCTTCCATATACATATTTGTTATGTTGGTTCAAAAAATTTATTATCTATACATGGATGATTTTTTAAGTTTATTTTCAACTATATTTTTCTTTCTTTACAAAGGTTTAAATAGGAATCTTTTAAAGTATTTTATATAGATTTTTGTTGACTTTCTTTACAAATGTGTGAAAAATGTAGTTTTTTAATGTTTATCGCTTGGTAAACTTTTCCCACAAATATATATATTCTTTATTATTAATATTACTATTCTAGTTTATATGGTTTTCCAAAGTAAATACAATTCCCATTTTTCTGTAAATTTTTCATTTTAAAGAGTTATCAAAGAAAAAGGTATCTCATCTTATTTTGTAAGTGATAATTGAAAGTGATTTTTCTTATGGGATAAAAAGTCAGTTTTTATGAATTTTATTAGTAAAATGAAATATTACTTATGGTTTTCTCAATTTATAGTACTTATGAATTATATATGATGATGGATGAGCCTGATATATATCTCTCCAATAAATTGGATAATGATTTAGTCTTCAAAGATAAAATATTGGAAGTAACTTAATAGGTCATTCCTATTTAAAGAGTGATATGAGAAGGTGATTTGAAATAGGTGGTGAATATTTTTTCCCAAGATTCCTTGATGACTCTTCTATGCTTATTATAAATTTCAATGGGTTTCTTAAACAAAGTTTTATTTTACATGTGATTATGAGCTAAAATTTTTATATGTGAAAAGGAAAAAAAATTAAGGAATGTTTAACATGATTAGAAAAGTGTAATCGGTGTGGTAAGTTATAAGATTTAGATAATTTAAAATAAAATAGTAATGATTAGAAAAATAATTGGAAATCATATAGTTAGTTTGTAATAAAAAAAAATTATTATAATTAATGGGTTCATTGTGAAAACATGTGTTCATAGTTAGTTACTCAAGGTGGGAATCATCAAGATTCAAAGAAAAATTGTGCAAAAATGTCATTTTCAATCCCTTGCTCCTTTCGGGTTTCTTCCTGATTTTCTTTTTCTTGTTCTGGTTTTTTCAGTTATGGATCTTCTTCTAGTTTCCTTTCATTCAGGTTTATCCCATAGGGTTTCATTCCCAAATCCTCTTTCGGGTTTTCGTCCTGCTTTTTTCCAAAATCCTCTTTCTCATTTCTGCTTTCGGGTTTCTGATATTGGTTGTCGATGTTTCTTCTTTAGTATTTTGTGTCGGTCGTATGTCTTGGTGTTTTTAGTTGGCGTGGACAATGTCGATGATGATGTTCTCCTATAGCATGGTGAAGATGATGTTAGCTTCTCTGGGCGACATCAGATGGTTTCTCCCGACAGTTGTGTTCTTCTCTTCTGACGGTGGTTTCTTGTGATGCTATGCGGTGAAGATGCTGGTTCTCTTGGCGGTGACAGGGTCAGAGCTGATGATTCTGGTGGTGGTTCTCGGTGTCAACGATGGTGTTTGTGGGGGCTTCTATGGAAGATTCCTGACGAAGTCTGCGGTGTCTGTTTCGAAATGGTTTGGTGTCCAAGCCGTGATGTGAAGTTGATACTGGGGATTGTTTTATAGTTTTGCGTTGGTTTTTTCTATGTCACCGGTGAGGTTTTTTGTTTTGTTTTTTTTGTTTTTGCGATCGTCTGGTATGCATTGTCGACGACGATGGTTAACGGTCTGGTTTTCCAGTGAGGAGGTGGTCTTGCTGGTGCCGATAAGTTGCGTGATTTTGATGGAGAGAAGTTTGGATGATCGGTCGTAAGTGATGGGATCGAGGTGAACAGAGGCGTTGTTGGGACCGAGGAGTCGCTTCGCACGCCTGGCAGGTCTGAATTTTGAAATTTGAAATGGCAGTGTGTGTTTTTCCAATTTGAATTTTAATCTTTGATCATTGTAATTTAGTTGTTTTGTATCTGGTTAATCGGTTGTACGGGTCCCCCACTACCCTTTAAAGTGGTTATTCTAAAAATCAAAAAATAATATTGGTGGTGGTACTCTTATAGTATATTTTGGACCATCAAATGAAGTGGTTTTGGGTATATTACTTGTTTAATAAAATAATTCTAATTTGTTTTTTGATTCGAGATCTACACATTATTTTATTTACAGAAAATTTTCAGGTAAAATAGAAATACCTCCTCAAGAAATGGGGATAGTAATTTTGGTAGTAACTCTTGGAGGAATTGTTATGGAAATAATTATTTATAGAAACCTTCTTATTATTATCTATGGAATTTTTTTCACTACTAATCTTGTTGTATTACCCTTAGTAGAGTTTGATGTGATTCTGGGTATGGATTACATTTCAAGTTATTATCTGTGGAATTTTTTATCTTGTTCGTGTGATTAAAAAGAAGGGAACTATTCAAATTAGTAATGTGCCTATGATAAATGAATTTTAAGATGTATTTCTTGATGATCTGCCTGATGTTATTCTTAATCGGGAGGTTAAATTCACTATTTATTTAGTTTATGATGCTAATTCAATTTAAAAATTCCCTTATAAAATGAAACCAATGGAGTTACCAGACTTAAAAAGGAAATTAAAATAATTAATTCAAAATGGTTTTATTCTCCCTAGCACTTCACCTTGGGGTGCTTCTGTTTTGTTTGTTAAAAATAAAGATAGTTATATTATGATTTTTATTTATTATGTATCACTACATAACATTAGTATTAAGAAAATTTGTTTATTTCCTTATATGATTACTTGTATGTTAAACTCCAAGGAGCTCATCATTTTTTGAAGATTGACCCCGGATATGGATATCACCAAGTGAAATTAAAGGAATAACGCATTCTAAGGATAACATTTCAAACTAGGTATGGCTACTATGAGTTTGTGTTTATTCCCTTTGGGTTAAATAATAAACCTATTATATTTATGGGTCTAATTAATAGATTATTTTATGAGTTTTTGAATAAATTTTTGGTGGTGTTCATTGATGATATTTTGGTATATTTTAAAAGTCATGAAGATCATGATAAACATATATGTATTGTTTCAGAGACCATTAATGAAAAGAAAACATTTGGAGAATTTAGTATATGTAGATTTTTGTTGTAGCTAATTTATTTCCTAGGGAATATTGTAAATAAATATGGAATAATAGTAGATCCTACTAAAACTAAAGTGGTAGATGAATGGAAAAGACTAACTAATGTCTCTGAGATTTTAAGTTTTATTATACTAGTGGGTTATTACCATCGGTTTTTTGAAAAAACTTATCAGATAGCTAACCCACTAACCAATTTAACTTGAAAGGGATTTTAATTCATTTAGACAAAAGAATACGATGAATATTTTTAGGAATTAAAAAAAATATTGATTAATGCTCTAGTTTTGGCCATACCATCTAGAAAAGGGGAATTTTTTATTTATACTGATACTTCTTTTAAATATTTTGGTTGTGTTTTGATGAAAAATTATTGGCTAATAGAATATGCATCACAATAGTTTAACCCTAATAATAAAAATTATCTACTACATGAACCTGAACATGTGGTGGAAATTTTTGATTTAAAAAATTTGAGGAATCATTTATATGGGTAGAAATGTGATATATATATATATATATATTAAAAGTTTAAAGTATATATTCACTCAAAAATAATTGAACATGAATAAAATAAGATGGTTTGAATTGATAAAGGATTATGATTGTACAATTCACTATCACCCAATTAATGCAAACAAGGTATAAAATGATTTGCATTGAAATAATAATACATCATTAACCATGTTATTTTTTCAATATGCTCTTGTCATTAATGTTTTAATTAAACTAGAACTATAATTTTTGTATATGAAACCCCATTTTCTTTTGGATTAAGTATCAGTATAATCATCCTTATCAGAAACAATTGAGTATGCTATGAAGGAAGATCTTGGTTTACAAATAAATGAGGAACTGGTTAAGGAAGGAAATTATCCTGATTTTAATATTTCCAAGAAATTATTATAAGATTTGGAAAGAGGTTATGCGAAGTATGTAACTCTTAAGTGAAAAATGAATTATTGAGTGAGGCTCATAGCACATCCTATTATGCTCATATTGGTATCACTAATATGTACAAATATCTTCTAGTATTTTATGGGTGGGAAGGAATTAAAAATACATTATTAATTATACCTTGAATTATTTGACTTTTCAATAGGTTAGAGTTGAACAATAACAACCAAAGGGGATGCTTCAGTCATTGTAAGTTACAGAATGAAAATGGGATCATATATCTATAGACTTTGTGATGCGATTACCAAATATTTCTTAAATTAATAATGAAATATGGGTTATTTTTTATCATTTGACTAAATATCCTCATGTTCTTGAGAATTTTCTCTTTAGGGTTTGAGATAAATTCTCTCAAGTTTTGTTGTGCATAACAAGAGACTAACCCTGGAAAGTGATATAACCATCTATTTATAGAGTTGGGTTAGGGTCAGTAATTATACATAAGATCTTAGACAATCCCTTATTCCTTAGTGAACCTCATGTCTAATAATAATATAAGTAATAGTATTATTTCTTAACATTCATAATAATAAATAAATACCATTTCATAAATAAATAATTTAGTATTTATTTAAATTTCATTTAATATAAAATTTATGGTTAGACCATTAAACTCGGTTTGTCTATCCTCCTCAATATTTATCAAATATTGAATAATGACTATTCATTTAATAAAAAAATTTATAGTATTATTCACTAATAAATTTAATAAATATTATATTCACTAAATATTTTGAATAAATATTTATTATTATTTAACCCACTTATTTGTTCTTCTAAATAACTTGTGGTTAAATATTAGCGATCAACCAACCCTGGATGATTATAAAACCAAAAATAAAGAATAATATTTATTATGACTTTTAAAATTCAAAATATAATTTAACTATGATTCTTGATACACTTAATGTATGACATTATAGACCTACTTTTGAGTGGTGTTAGATATAACTGCTTAAATTCCAATGTTAGCATCTGGAAACAATACAAGTAACCCATAAATAAAGAATTTAATGTCACAAATACATTTAATCTCATGAAAATTCTCACTATGTAATATTAAACATTTATCTTGATATCTCTAATCAAGTAGGTTTCATGCTAGTTTCATCAACCTATGTGTTCAATATCTCTTTATTTGACTTTATAGAAATGAACCAACCCACGGAACACCATGGTCATAGATTTAATTTGTTTGTTCCATTCCCATTAAAGGGTATGATATTACAACTTTCATTAAATAATATAAAGTAAAAAAATCCTTTCTCTCATTATTCATTAATATAATATTACTTTTGTTGCACCCAACGTACTCTACTTATCACAAACACAAAAAATCATGGTTTTGGAAAGTATATAAAATTATATGACTCATAATATTCATAAATAATATTCTTAAGGCCTAAGTACCATTAAAAACATCTGGGAATAGGAACATATAATGACACATAAAAATTTATATTTCCTACTGGTAGGTCATGTTCTCATAATCTCCTACATTGAAGATTACTAAGGGTGTACACCATGAGAAAGTGTCTCAAAGTCATGTGAGTCTCCAACCCGGATATCTTGTATCATTTATGTCAAGTAAAAAAATATCACCAAACTATATAACTTATATTTAAGAATACTATCATGTCACTTCTTAGTTCTCATCATAGTGGAGAACTGTTATGACTGTTTACTATGAAAATTACCCTTAGGAAATTATCACATACTCTTTCATGTGGAAAAATAATCATGATGTGATAAGAAATTTATTAATATTCAAATATACAGAAATAAATTTAATCATAAAGTATACAGAATTTGGTTCTAGTGCACCAACTCCATCAATTATGATCTCAATGTTTATTATGTGAAAAGGAAAAAAATCATGGGTTTTTATATTTATTAATAGTCAAAAGTGTTTCCATTTTTTATAACCATTTCTAGGATTTATGTGCTCATACCACATTTTAAAATTATTTTTAAAGTTCCTAAGGATTATAGAACAATTGAGAATGGAGGGGTTGAATTATTTGTTATCTTTTTAAAAAAATTGAACTTTAAGAAACTTAAGCCCTGCAACTTGTTAGAGTTATTTTCATATCACCTTTTATTAAACTCACTTGCATGAAAAAGTAGGAAAGTAAGAAAAGAACACAAGATTTACAAGGTTCTTACTAAGTTTGAGAACCTACATCCTTTCCAAGGCCACTCCCTTGGGTCCATGGAAATTCACTATTATAAATAGATGAATAAAAATTCGGTTTCAACTCCCATTAGACACTTTCTATCTCCTAATAGAAAAAAGTATACTAACTCCCATCAGTTTACAAATTTTGATTACAAAATTTGAGCAACAATAAAAAATATGTAACCTTGTGAAATATGATCCAATAAAGGTCTGTTCGGGAACTATGTCTGATGCTGCCTCTATCTGGTAATCTTATTCTGGTGTTCCAGTGTTCGGTGGCCTCTATCTGATGCACCTTTATAAAAACCACACCTATTACAAAATATGAATTATAATTGATTAACAAAACTTTATGAATTTTAGAAACTATTCTCAGTTACTCAGTCTGATCTTACCCAGACCGATACTCTCTGTCTGGTATTCTAAACTTAGGCTCTGTCTAATACTTTGATCAGAATAATTATTCTATCTAGAAATTTCTTCAACATGAAAACAACAGATCAGTTGGAAACTCAACTTTGACACAATTCATCCAGAATATCGGATGTTTTTCAGTGTATAGTCTCTCACACTAGTACCTTTGTACTTTGTACCTCTATTTATAGGTTCTCCAATAATAGAAAATGCGGGAAACCAAATTTTATTTCTCACTCATTGAAATTCATAAATTAAAATTTCGCACTCATTTGAATCTCCTCGAGACACTTCTCAACTCTTATCAACTCTTCTATAGTTTTCTTGGATCTTCTCAAAAAAATAATAATTATTAAAAGATTACAATTTTATCATATTTCTTCATTTTTATGAATTCATAAAGTTATATAAGAGTTATTTATATAAATTATTTATCCAGAATTTCTCTATTCAGAAGACTTTGTCTGAATGTTTCTTCTTTTGTTCAGTACTCTTGATCAAATTATAAAAAAAGGATGATTGTATTTCTAAATATAAGAATTAAAATACACTTAAAAGAATTTTTTTTTTGTATGTTCCAATAAGAAAACTGAAAATGGTTAACTACATTGTTGAAACAATAAAAGAATTCAGTTTCCTATAATGATTTTATGGTATAAACTTCAACATTTCTAACATTTTCATTTTTCTGGAGACTTTATCCATTCTAATACATCTAATCTTGTATATCCAAAAAAACTATGTCTAATTACAAAATTTAACTTTACTCGCTTATTTTGAATTATCTACCTAAATATCTTTTATTCTTTCATTCATATTCAAACTTATTCATAAATATCAGTTCGAAAGAGTTTTTCTAGAAATTTTTGTCTGGAGAAATAGATGATATCTCCCTTTGTTTTCTCAAAAATCAAATGCATTCTTTATCACTTAAAAACTCATGCCACATCAGCCTCACTGAAAACTGAAATATTTATTTTCTCACATTTTTCACAAATTTTTTGACATGAAAAAACTTGTACTTTCCACAAAAATCATTGTATGAACTTTATGTATGGAAGGTTGTGTACGTTCATCAAGGTTGAACTTTATAAAACTTTAGAAATTTCACACTTCCAAATTTCTTATAGTTTCTCTGTATAGAGAAATGATTCCCAAAATTTGAGTTCAAAAACATAAAAAATTTTACAAAACTCTATCTTAAGTTTTTCTTTTTAGTAAACTATTTCTGAAGCTCTGCATCCACCATGTTACTTCTAGAGCTGCGTCCAAAAAAATGTGTTTGAACCACTCTATCTGGATCTGTCTGATGATCATTTTTTGATTCCTTTGAACAAAATTTCCTTCATACAAACTCATAAATTCTAATGAAAGATTCTATGGATGGTTTGATTTATGGTTCATCTGATCGACAACTTTTCAATTCTTCAAAATTTAGAAAATTCATTCTTCTAGTTTTCTAACAAATTCTAAGTCTGAGGCTTCTTTTTCTGATAACCTATATTCGATAAACATCAACTCTACGTCTCAAAAAAATCTTGTATCATGATATTTTTAATGAGGTAAAGAACTTTGAGATCAGCATATCATCATCTGACTTAAGGTTACAAAGTTGGAAAAAAAAATCATGTTTCTTCTTCTTTGGCAACTTTGCAAAAACAAATTGTACATACTTCTAGTAAATTCACCTATTTTACAAAAAAAAACTACCAAAAGTTATTTTTCAAAAAAAAAAAACATTGTTAGAAAAACCTCATAAAGGATATTCAATATACCTCTTTTGATTTATTGAAAACATTTGTTAATAAAATTTAACACTCATTATTTTTCATCAGTTATACTTTTTCACAACTCATTTTTATAACAACTCGAATTTTTTCATATTTTACCAGAACACATCCTTTCTCAAAAGAGAGTTTCATGACACCACACTACTGGATAAAGTAATTTTATTTAAGGAATTCCATCCCTCAGTGACAAGTAAATTTATGACCATGTTAATATAAATCCCCCCTCACTTTGATCTTTTCTGATTTTTTACAAATTATCAAATAAAAAATTTACACTCTATTTTTTTATTTACTCCTTCATTTTATGATTACCATGGATTCAAATTCATTAAAGAAATAATTTTCAAAACTTCTTAAAAAGTTATTACTTTCTCTCCCCCTTTGTTAACATAATCTAAATCATGGTGGAGGACCTCCTTAAGAGTTTTAGGAACACTTTGATGAAGGCTGAGCATAAAGTTGAATCCTTAATTCTTTAAATCTCTCCCTTGGCATAGATTTTTTGAAAACATCAATAATATAATATTTTTTAGAAATGTACTCTAGAAAAAATTCTCCACTAAAAAATTTATATTTTATAAATTGTTACTTGATATAAATATTTTTTGATCTTTAATGTTGTACAGGATTTTTAAAAAGATCAATGGCACTATGATTATCACAAAGTATCTTCAATGGTTTGTAAACTTCTACTTTCAAATATTCCAACTGAAATTCCATCCACAAAATTTGATTCCATGCCTTGGTAGCTTCAAAATATTCAAATTTTATTATGCGTAATGTCACTAAACTTTATTTCTTACTATGTCAAGTCACACAACATTCTCCTAAGTAAAATGTTCCTCTAGAAGTTTATTTTATGTCATTTAAACATCTATCCCAATAAACATCATTATAACCATAAAAGTTCATATAAAAATTTATTTGGTATAATATCCCATGTGAAATAATTCCTTTAACATATCTCAGAATTATATTTTCTAGAAACATATGAGATAATTTCATATCACTATGATATCTGGCACACAAATTCATTGCATAAACACTATCGGGTATTAAGGTTATTAGATAAAGAAAAATTCCTATCATTTTTTGAAATTATTTCTGATTCACACTTTTCTGAGTTTCATCTTTACTCATCTTTATCCCAACTAAAATAGGATTATAAACTTCTTTGGATTTTGTTATGCCAAACTTTTGTAACAATTCCCTGGAGTAATTTTCTTGAGATGGGAATATGTACCTTTCCTTTTGTTGAATTTAAAAATCCAAGAAGAAAATTAATTCTCCTAACATCAAAAATTTAAAAATTCTTCTTCGTTTATTCAATAAGTTTTTTATAACAAAAATCTATATTCTTAGAAAAAATATATATTATCCACATAAATAATTACAATCAGGGTGCAAGAATTCACTTCTTTCATATACAAATTCCTTTTAACTTTCCTTTAGAAAAATTAAACCTTTTCATACAACTATGAAGCCTGGAATACTAGGCACGTGGAGATTTTTTTTAACCCATACGGTGTTTTATTCATCTTATAAACCTTTATTTCATATTTATCAAGTAGAAACCCACAAATTTTCTCAATATATACTTTTTCTTCAATCTCACCATTTAATAAAGATTAATTTAGATCTATCTTGTAACATTTTACCCCTCACCCATTGTCTTGGGAATAGGAGGTGGGTGTTACTAGGCCTTAAGTGACATCCCCAAGACACTAAAGGCTAGAAATAAATTCCAAGGGCCTTAAGAACATTTAGGGGAAAATTTTCACTTTGAAAGATAAACATAAAAACCACAAATAAAATATCCAAAAAACCCTCTATATGATATATAAGTATAAAATACAACCCAACATAACCAAAACAATAACCATATGAGAGTACAAGAGAAAACCAAAAGAACTAAAGGAATTAAAAGATGAAAAAATTAAAATACAAGAAAGATATATAACCAGAAACTTTCAACCTGATCCTAGATCCAACACAAAAAATCCACACCCACTATATCAATAAGAATCACTAAAGAACTGAGATACCTTTTCTTTACCTGTGTCTTGATAGATGAAATCTACAAATGAACAATATTTCCCAAGAAGGGGGTGAGTCTAAACTTGTTAGGATTTCCCCAATGACTTCCAAACTCGTGATAATAAAACAAGAGCTAGTTAGAACAATTTTATAGAAAATAATTTAAAACAATTTAAAATAGTTTATCTTAAATACAAAATAGTTTTCCATGGAATGCAAAAAAAACAATACTTTAAAACCTTTCTCGATTTATTTTGGCATACACATTACATAATTACTCACATAAAAACATCCACAAATCCAAACATACATGACTAGGTGACAGTTCCATACTCATGAGTGGTCACACATTGATCTAACAAGTCATCACAAGGTAACCAGTACTTGATGCCCTAATAAAACATGCCCCTTCCATAGGGTTACGTCTAATGAAAATGAACCCACACCAACCATGTATTTCAAAACCCATTACAAGACATTTAAACCATTATTTATTTAAAACATTTCAAAAACCATTTTCCATGTTTCAAATCAAACCCGTAATTTTAAAAGTTCCATTTTAAAATTATCATCAAAAATGATTTTCTAAAAAATCATCCAATTTCCACAATTTCTCAAAACCATCACTAAAGAGGTTTCCAACAAGAATCACACCATAATTTCAAAATAATTTCAATAAATACATTTATTTCAAGATATTACTTTATGTTCGAATCAATTGGGGTTGAAATATAAGGCACCTACCATATAAACATTGGTGGAAATGAAGAACAATATAATGATTCTATAGATCCGATCAAGAACCACCTTTTTTCCCTAGACTAAGAAATGATCCATTAAGATCTAATTAATAATCCATCAAATAATAAGGATCTATCATAGGAGGATTATATTTAAGGTTATGATAGAGTGTGGGAGAAGAGATCTAAGAATAACGGCTAATAAAGGAGACTTATTAGTGAATCCAGATCTTCAATAGGCTTTGAATCACCTAAAAATTACTCTTGGATCAAAAGGAAATGCCTCTCAAGACTTGGGAGAAAAATGAATTTTGGATTATGAAATATTAGGAAAATAAAAGGGGTCACATAACTTAATCTGGGTTAGATCCAAGATTTTCATATCTAAAATTGAACGGTGCATGTTTAGGGTGCATGGTTAGTCAAACTATATGCTAATCATTTATGAGATACTGTCTCAATCCAAACCCTCACAGGTTGGATCGTATGGTTAGAAAAATGATTATTTCCACTCAATCCATCCTTTCATGGTTTCCCCTAGACATCCACATCGTTTGGCCAAACCGTTCACCAACCATGTGAGGCTACTATCTCTCCTACCATAAGCCACACGGTTTCCTAGATGGGGTTCAAAATTTTAATTAATGATCAATTACCTAAAACCTAAGGTTCTAAACATATAATAAAATTTATAAAATTGATTTGAATCCACTTTTAATGGCATTTTAATGGATCCTGACCTTACAAATGGGGAAAAAATTTCTTCAAAGTCCATACCTTATACCTATACAAAACCTTTACAATCATGTCTTTCTTTATTTCTTAAAACATATCCATGTCCATTAAAATATTTTTTGTACACCCATTTTGTTCCAATAAAATTTCTATCTACTAGATATATAACAAGTTCCCACATTTCATTTTTCTCAATTTGATCCAACTCTTTATTCATTTCATTCACCCATTATTTGTGTTTTACTACTTCTAAAACTGACTATGGTTCAATCTGTGAAATGAGTGATGTATAATTTTATAATCTTAATATTATTCTTAACTGAACTAGGGATTTATAATTCTCAATAATATTTTTAGTTTCAACATGTTTTTGTAAATTATGAAATTTCAAAGTTTCTCTTCCATCTTCACTTTCCTGGCCACATGATTCTTCTAAGTCTTGATGTATCTATTTTGGATCACTTTAACTTTCATTGGAAATCTTCAATTTTTATTCCTTGATATTTTAAACATAATTTGTTAAGGAAATTGTTTTTTTAATAACTTTCACATCATATTAATCCACCAATTTTTTTCGATTTTTATTCCAACATTTGTAACTTCTTCCATTGGGTGAATATCTCATGAAAGTTCCTTTCTTGTTTTTTTATCAAATTTACCAAGATCCATATTTTTTATTTTTAGATAAATAGGCTTCCAAAACCCTTGAAATATTTCAATTATTTTTTTATATTATTCCATATTTCATAGGAAATCTTACTGAATTTTGGACTTAGAAAACATCTTTTTTTACATGTACAACAGTACTTAGAGCTTCCTTTTATTAAAACTTTGAAATTTTGTACTCTACAAACATACTTCTTCCCATTTCAAAAAAAATCTATTTTTCCTATATGAAAATTCATTTTTTGAGGGATAAATTAAATACTATATTAATGTTCAATTACATGATTCTTTAGATAAGATTCAATATAATTTCATGTGAATTCTATACCATTATCAAATATAAACTTTTTTATATAAACCTCTATTTTTTTCTCAACATATCTTCTGAAAGTTATGAACATTTCTACAGCCTCTGATTTATATTTCATAAACATTATGTTTTTCATCCAAGTAAAATCATCAATAAAAGTGATAAAGTAAAAAAAATCTTCTTTTGTTGATTGATGTCTCATTGGTCCACAAATATCTAAGTGAATAATCTAAAGAGGTCTAGTAGATTTAATGTCTACATTCTTGTGCCTTTTACTAATCATATTTCCTTTATAAAAAGTTATAAAAACATCATCTTATTTTCTTATAAATATTATAATATTTCATATAGCATCAAGTTTATAAAGTTTATTCATACTTTTCTTCCCAAGATGCTCAAGTCTTCAATGCCACAACTTGTTATCTTCTTTAAAACTCAAGTAACATGAGTCACCAAATTACCCAATATGAAAAAGATTTATGTTGGTTATTTATCCTCTTGTAACAAGTTTTTCATATTCCATACTTCTGATGATCCAAGAATATTTTCTAGATATCAGTTATTTTCCATCATCACAATGTTGGCTCACAATAAGAATATTTTTCTTGATCCCATCAACATATAGAAATTATTTAGATTTTATTTTCTAGGATTCTATATCAGTGATTCCAATTCCTCTAATTTTTAGGGAAGTATCATTTCCAAAAGTAACTTCTCATCTATCACAATTTTCAAGATATTTTAATATTTTTATATCTCCCGTCATGTGTGAGGAATAACCACTATAAATAATCCATGGTTTGTTCTTTTTTTTACTTTTAGAGTTGTCTTAAAAACAAAATCTTTTTCTTTAAATTTATTCTTTTCAGCATCCTTTTATTTTATAGTATTGGAAATTTTCCCCAAATGTTTAGGTATAATTTATTCATCAAAGTGACCTGATTGATCACATAATCCATAAACTTCTTCTGTGTAGTCAAACTGATTTTTTGATGAAGATTATCTAACATCTTGATATTTCACTTTTCTTACTTCCCATGGCTTAGGAAAGTTACTCATTCTTCTTCCATAATTTCGTCCCCTTTGTTCATTCCTCTTTCTTATAAGTGGAATGTTATGAAAATAGTTGTAAGATCTGTTCTCATAAATTCCACGGCACTAGTAAAAACCATAAAAATATTTGTTTTATATAGAAGTATGATTTCTCTTTATAGAAATTTTGATGAGGTTCATAACTTCTTTATGTTGTTGCTTTCTTTGGGTGTTGGCCATATTTCCAACAGAGGGAATTTTCAAATTTCATAGATGTGATAGTTTTTTCACATCCCTTATCAACCTAATTTTTCCCAAAAAATTTATTAACACATAAAATGTTAGAAAAATTAGATAAAATTTTACATTTAATGAGTGAATATTTCACATGATTCTTGGAAAGATTTTTTTTCTACTACTTTATATGATTTAGCTTTTACTTCAAAATACTTTCTGAAATTTTTATTCAACTTTATTAAGGTACTTTCAGCCTAAAGGAGTTTTGATTTAGTTTTTTTAACTTTATCTTTCTTATTTTTCAACTTCTTACTGAGTTCTTCAACCATATTTTGATGTTCATCAATTTTTAGTTAGGAGTTTATGATTTCTTAGATGTACTCTTTTTCTTGATTAAGTATATTTTTTCTTCCTTAAACAACTTTTACAACTTATTTATTCATCATTTTAATTACTTTATTGAGATTTTAGTTTTTATCAATATATTCTACAATTTCTGATATGATCTTATAATCTATGTAAGATTATTCACCTCCTTCTTCATATTCATTATTTGATGAATCTTCATTTTTCTCAGTATTTGAAAAGAATTTTCTAATTATTTCTAAACTTTCATCTTCTGATGAATCAATCTCAACTAAGTCATATTTGAATTTTTTTAATTATCATGATTCTTCTATTTTTAGTGAACTTTTTCTTTACACCAGTTTGCTTCTTTTCTTCCTTGGAATTTTTGTTCAGTATCTTCCATCGAGTATTTTCTTTAGGATGACATTAAAATTCACTAAGTTTCTTATTAGTGAAATTAATAGCAAAGTAAAAAATTCCAGCACACTCAAAAATTTTGAGAATAATTTTTCCTCCATACTTTCCTCCTCAAATTAAATAATTCTTGGAGATAAGATACATGATTTTTTGTTCAACTCATAATCCTTCTTATCTTTATAATCACAAGGGTCAACATCTCTAGAATCCTAAATATTCATCTTTCGCATAGCTTCAAAATTAATTTCATCTTTGATCTTATTTTTGAATGTTGGAGATTTTCTCATTTCATAAGAAATATGAAAGTTATACAATACATTAAGTGATAAATCTTATTTATCTTCTAAAGAATATATTTTAGAATCAAACCTATATGGAAAGTTTCTCATGAGTTTCTTAACAATTATAGAATCTTTCAAAACATATCTGAAACCTATGACAATGCATATAACTTTATTCACTATAGTGAAGTAATTATCAATAGTTTCTTCATCTATTATTATCATAAATTTTTTGGGTCTTGAAAATTTGGAAAAAGGAAGTCAGATACTCCCCTAAATTTTTAAAAAGAAGAAAAATGAACCGATTGAAGATTTGGAGAAGATTATTTATAAGAGAAAAATTAGTAAAGGAAAAAAAGACAGAG
The DNA here is from genome assembly GCA_963277665.1 of Viscum album. Taxonomy (NCBI): domain Eukaryota; kingdom Viridiplantae; phylum Streptophyta; class Magnoliopsida; order Santalales; family Viscaceae; genus Viscum; species Viscum album. The sequence goes on from OY728131.1 coordinate 271,358,720, forward strand.
TGTGAAGAGAAAGAATCCTTCATGGACCGCCACTCCTCTTATCAGTCCACACCGCGAACCAAACACAAACAAAATGGTTTGCAGAAGATAGATAGAAGCGTCAATTCCCCATGAATATTGTCATTCGCGGGATAGAGGTGGAGAAAATTCACCCCACGTGATATTTTTCAAGGACTCAGATAGTCCATTGGTAAGGCACACCCAATGGACTCTCGTGAATGATGTCATTAATAGGACTGAGGTGGTGATTTTTTCCCCGCTAACTACATCTCCATGGGCCCCTGTTTATCGAGTCGTCCGCAGGTCGGGTGTTTCCTCCTTGGGATTCTGCAAAAGACACCATACAACCCATTGATCCAGCTCTTCCGACCCTCTATAAAAGTACCCTAAGGGGAGACATTAAAGGTATCGGATTTTTATAAGAGATTACTTTTGAGGCATTCAATTGATGAAGTCATGGAATATGAGTGCACCAAAAAAGATAGACTCTTTCGACAATTTCTTGCATGTATAATTCACTGCATAACATGAAAAGGAATATGAACTATAATAATTGGTATCCACAAACTAAAATTATTCATAGATGAATTTCCCATGAAGCACAAAACCAATTCCCCTTCTTCAATTTAGTGCCCCACATAGAAAAATGCTACATGGATGGAACCCTGCACCACGTAGAAAATTGTTATTTTTATGGATTCAAGTCCCACGTAGTGTCACACTATATAGGTGGAACTCAGCACCACATAGAAAAATGCTACGTGGATGGACCCTAGCTCCACGTAGAAAAATGATACATAGGTGGAGACTGAATCTGTGTAGAAAAATTCTACACAGACCTCATCCAGGCATGCATACCACCATGGTACATGGATAACCCCCACACCCACACAGTAACATGTAATGCGGTAGGAACCCCCTCCTACATAAATAATTGGTACATAGAATGGGGTATTCTCGGGCGTTCCACCCTTTGGATCTAATCATTTCCTTCCACTCTCATCACATCAACCATAGCCCCTCCACTAGCCTATCCAACAGCATTAGTCCAAAGCCTATTCCAAAGCCAGTGGACCTATATAAAAAAACCATCGGCCACAGTATCATCCCCTTTTGAGTTTACATACCCATGGTAAGCAGAGTCACATGGGTAATCCTCATAATGGGGAGGACCTCTGGAATGACTATAAGTGTACATTCCAATGGTAACCTGAGTTCTAACCTTGGGATGCTCACATGAACCTCCCCATTCTTGGGATTAAGGGTGATCACTATCATTTCCCTTTGATAAGGGTCAGTGATAAATAAGGGATCACACTTGCATTTCCCTTCCATGAGGAATGATATCCTTCACCCTGAAACCAAAAATCACAGAGCACTCCTCTTGATGTAAGCCCCCATCTATTCACACAAGAGGTGGAGCTCTCTCCCCTCTTTGCCTCTTTGTCCTAGCCTCTTCCCCCATCGCCCTCCTCCTTTTCTATCAGCAGAGAAGGAAAAGTGCATGGTTTTCCAGATCTACTGCTACCTCTTGTTTCTCACACTGAGTGTGACTCACGTAGGCTTAGAGATTAGTGGTGATCATGGAACCCACACAATTTGAACTGGTCTTGACCTATGAGAACTCTAATTCCTACTCTAACTAGGATACGTAGGATTCCTATTCAAGGCCCGAGCTCAATGGGCCTCTTATAAGGTGTAAGCCCCAAATTAAATGAACTAAGAGAACTCTAATTCCGACTCCAACCAAGATATATAGGACTCATGTTCAAGGAATGAGCTCAATGAGAATCCTCCTAGTTGTAATCCCCAAATGCAATGAACATGAGAACTCTGATTCACGCAATGACCAGGATACATAGGATGCTTGTTCAAGGTCTGATCTCAATGGGCCTCCTCGAAGGTGTAAACCCAACCAAATCCCTACAAATGGGCATCATCCTAGGTGTAATCCTTAAATGAAATGAATTATTAGAAATCTGATTCCTACAATGACAAGGATATGTAGGATGCCTTCTTTTGGGCCCGATCTCAAATGGGCCTTCATCCTAGATATAAGCCCTAATCATACCCCCTTGAATGGGAAACTTCCATGCATAAGTCCCAACCTTTACTGAACTAAGTGGACTTTGATTCCCAACTAACTAGAATACTTAAGAAACCTCCTTGAGGTTCAAGCATGATGCTTCACTTATTATTCTCACATCGGTTCACTTTGTCCTCACCACATGGCATTAAACTACATGGGCTTGTAGACTATGTGAGTTTTGATCTCCAACTAACAAGGGTACGTACGATAAACATCCTATGGATTCGATCTTGACATTAAACAGCTCTCATCCCCACTGGAAGAGGATAAACTCCAGAGCTCCATCCCATGTGGCTCAAAACTCACAGTGTCTTAGAGAATGACTAAATCATCTCTAATCTATCCATCAAAGGATAACATCAGAAAGGACTTTGGATACATACAAGTATATTCATTGATGGAGAAACTAGGATACATACATATGATTCTGAACTCATGCAAACCTTTGAATGATCTTACTACCCCAGGTATATGTTGTAAACACGTTCTTGGGAATGAACCAAGGATTCATGAACATATGAAAATAACTTAAATCTATAAGAGTCCCAGAATAGGAAATAGTTCCCCTCAAAAAGGAGATATGAGCCTGAGTTTCCATCCTCATGACCAATGTGAGTTATCAAAGTGTCATTGTCCAAATCATCCAATGAGTTCTTTCCTTTAGAAAGTAGGTCCATGAATCATAGATATGAGATCCATTGGGTGTTTTTGTCTTAACAAACTGACCCATTGGAGACCATCCAAGGATGTGGTACCTGAAATAAATCAAAAATATGTGCCTCAGGCATGAAACATCTTGGTTCTAAACAAAAATAGTGAACCTGATGTGAATCCTTAACCAATGTGGCAGCATTACCCCACTCAAGCTCCTTTCAAATCCAAAACACAAAAAGAAATAAGGCAAATAAAAATCCTAAATTATGCATGGGATCATAAAATGCTACTCTGAAAGGGTTTTGTTGTCTATACTTGTTACATGTATTATAGGTAATTTATTGAGTTCCATTTAATACAATGGCATCTCGACAGTCTTCTCAGACACATGAATTAGCGACTGTATAGGTGGTCAGGTCTTTGATAAAGAATAGGACCTATTGCCCACCCAGTGTCTTCAGCACCGGGTTTCAAATGTGCTTATCAAGGGGTACCATCAAAATGGTACTCTTCCCACCCTAGAGAAAGCAAGAAAGGCCCTCCAGGACATGAATCCATACCAACCGCCTACTCATCAGTGGTCGGAGACCTGGAATGGGGTGACTCCTCTAGTCATCTCCAATAATTCCAGGAGCCTATCCCCAGAATATGACTAGTACCTCCCTTATCTTAGGGAGGTAGATGAAGTCGTCATCAATGACTTATTCCTAGATGAACAAGGGTATCACTCAACAATCATTGCCAAAAGATATTTCTTCCAATTCCATGCATCCCATCATCCTCATACTAATGAGGATACCACTTTATGGAACCCTACATAATTTCAAAAGACCTAAATCCCCTAAGCATCCTGCTAAGCGTGAAAATCAAACCACTAGGAATAGTTCATTACATGGGTTCCTACTGAAGAAGACTGTTATGAAAATATGGTGGAAATCGGTGAGGTAATGTATATCCCTACTCATCCTTATGAATCTCACCATGGAAATATGGTGGTACATTATGAACATACATGAATTCCCATGAAATTAGGGCAGAAAATTATCGATAGATGCAAATCCCTATTAATGTGTAAGAAGACCATCATCCAAATAGGGAGGAAATAAGCTAAAATCAGGTATAATATTCCTATTAACACACACCAATATCGCCATCTAAATTGGGCGGAAAACTATGGGAAGTCATAAAACACTACTAATGCATATGAAGCCCACCAGTTAAATATAATGGAAATAAAAAAGTAGATAAAAATTCCTACCTATGACAATGAAGCCCAACAATATAATATGGTAGCAAACAAATATAAGAAGATTCAAATTCTTGCAGATGCATACTAATCCCATGAGACAAATACATCAACAAATAAGCAGATGCAAATTCCTGATCACAAATATGAATCCCACCAATCAAATACTGTGGAAACTAGAGAAACCAGCTGGTGTATCACAGCTATAAATCAGGGGTAGGCTCATTACTCTACCCTGACAAAGGAGAGATTCCAATACTCACTATAAACACATGGAAGATTGAATCAGGAACAAATTCCTTCTCTAAAGTCGGAATAGGAATACATACCTATTATATCCAAATAATTATCTCATCACATCCTGACAATGATGGAGGATCAGACATCAATTCCTGATCGTATTCTCTAGACCTTTCAAGATGTAATTCTGTTTGTAGAAAAATCAAGGAGTCAGGCCCATAACCTCATCTACACAAGAGGTTTTATTTATCCACAAAATAAGATAGTCACTCTAGAGCATACATGCATCCCTGCTCGAGTCCAGAAGGGTCTTTAGTAATATTCTATGATACAAGGACAACCAGAACATGAATAGATACTCATTCCAACTGGGGGCACTGGTCTATCGTGGTGGCCACTCTAAGGAAGCATATATTCCTTATAGAACTCAAGATGTTCACCATAATATCCCGACGGGATCATAGGAACCACTAAAAAGGGACCTATAAATGAAGGTCATTACCAACAGTAAGCATCCCTAGTCATCAATAAGAGAGCACCTGAAAATGAATTGCTCTAAAGGCATCTGAAAAATGAAAAGCATATTTAGGATCCTTGTTTGCTGGAAGCTGGAGTTCTTGACGCCATCAAAAAATTATCAATCAAGGATTAGGATCCTATCAATCCATTACCAAATTATGGAAGTGGTAGTAGTAGTTATGAAGGTCCTTCCTGTAATATTGTTACCAACAGATCTGAAGGTCCTCTCTAGAGAACCCACAACGGGATTACTTCATGGAAAAGAAATGATCGATCATGAAATCCTATATCCTGATGAGCATCATGGTATCCCTCCCCTTGACCAGAAGATTGAATATTAGGAAGTTTCTCCCCTTATTTTTTTCTACCCTAGTGGTCCTCCTTAATGTATACACTGCATAAATTCTCCCTATAGTCATACATAAAGCCATGATAGTAGTCCTCTCCATGATGGAAGTCACTATGAAGGTCCTCCCCACAGTGACAAAAATCAACAATAAGGTCCTCCCCTTGTTTTAGTACATCCAAAAGGTCCTCCCTAGGATTCACACTACAAAAAATATCCCTACAGTTGGATATCAAGCTATGATGGTAGTCCTCTCCATAATGGTAGTCATTGCGAAGGCCCTCCACACAATGAAAACAAATTGCAAGAAGGACCTCCATCTAAGTAATTTATCCCACTAGTTATGTTCCTTAGGTAGAAATTCAACATACCCTTTTATCAGGGGTACCTCTGCCCCATGGGCTCATCCAGGAAAATGAAACAAGTTCTGAATGCTTGTCCTGGATAGAACTGGGATCCTCAGTCTACCTAAATCTGATTCTAGAAGAATATCAATATTTTCCTTCATTTAGGAATCAATTAGAATGGATCCAAGAAAATTCCCAAAGGATACCCCTATCTAGGTATCCACCTCAAGTACCAGTAGAATCAGCACTACCAAATTTCCCACCTGGTACACCATCCCATGCTCAAGTACAACAAGGCACACATCAAGGACTTATGAATATAATCAAGTAATTGAAAGATCAATTGGAATACATGGAAGTGTGGTATTCTTTGATACAACTGGAATGGAAATAATATCCCTACTAGGTAAGCAATTTCCCACCACCATCAAATTTCAAGAACCCCATATTCCCAGTGTCCAATGGATCAGGTGACCCGAAACAACATCGGATGCAATACTCATCCTATTATGATCTCATGATGGGAACCCTAGATAAATATGAAGTAATGAAACTCAGATGATTTGTATGGAAATTGCAAGGTTTGTCCTTATAATGGTATAATAGTTTTCCATCTCAATCTATCATAGGATGGGAGGATCTCTGTCGACAGTTCCTTTTCAGTTCAGCTCGACACTTCCAAAAATGACAGTCAGCGACCTATGAACTAAAAATAGTTATAGAATGAGATATTTTCAAACATCATTTCTATATGGAAAGGTATAACCTAATCCTTGAACTGGTAACTCCCCCAATATGAGATACTTTCTATGTGCATTGACAATCTCTACAATGAGCTACGAACACCACTCATCCTAGTGAAGTATATAATTGGGTTTTAGGGTTTCTCCTTTATTACCCAAAGGATATAAGACTCATTAAAATGGACTAATATCAAGTCTCAGGTATACCCATCGACCCTAGGAAAAAGGAGTGGGAATAGATGAAGTGGTATCTGTTACGCTTAAGCCAAACCCCTGCACCAGCTCTAACTCTAATGCCTGCACCAAATCAGGTAGGTCCCCTTGGACATCAACAATCTCCCCCACCTCACCAAGATGAGATAAGAGTAACTGAGAGAAATCAATTCGTGGAATGGAAAAATAAATTTTACTCATTCCGAGATTACCAACTCTGTGGCTACTTTTTAGATGCCATGAATTGTAATTTTCTCCAACTTTTAGAGCCGAAGAGGGATGATGAAGTAGGTCTTGATGACCAACCAAATTACTATCCCTTATATCAGATACTAGGACACAACTTTAAAGAGTGGTTTGTCTTCAAATACCTCCTAAAAATAATGATATATTTTGGGAAGTTCAAGCTAGGACCACCACTAGAATAAGTGGAATATATTTCCACCACTGACTCAGATGAAGGAGGAGAGTGGAAACAGTCATTAGAAAAAAAGGAACAGAATTTTGATAATTGGATGACTTGGAAAATAGTTAACCAAGCCTATGGAATACTCCAAGAATAGTTAAAACAACTGAATATACCCCCAGTAGCTCCTAATGTTGTACAACCGATGTCCTTGGCCCCACAATTATCCAAGGATCGACCATCCAAAATTCAGTTGGACGTGAAAGGCAAAGAGAAAGTGTCAGGAGATGAACCTGCACCAAGGACAAAGTTGAATTTGACCCTCTCAGATTTATTTCCATAAGATCTAAGGACACAGCCATTGCCCCGCCAAATGGAACCACTATATGAAATCAATCAAGAAGACTCGTCATCAGATAAAGAATTGATCTTTGGTTCCATTAATGTCATCCACTTAATAAATCCATTCTTCGATGATGTGTATGGTTATGAACTCGGGTTCCCTAAACCCAATTTGGGGGTTGGAGGAGGAAGCTATAGAGGTTGAGGATATCAAGGGATACATAGCTGTGGCAGAATTCAAGCTTATGGTAACACCTCAGCTTAAACTATCAATGTTAAAGAGACTTGGGGAAGAGTACTTCAGTGTACCCAATAAGAATAAGGAAATACCCCCATGTTTTTAAGAAGCCACTCTGGTCCAATTTTTCTGGAATATCCATCAGAAGAAGAACAGGTGACTAATTTCTCTCAGTATGTGGGAAGACCTGCCTGGGCCAATCCACAAAGGATGGAAGCTCTTCCAACTCTGGTTCTAAGGGTCGACCCATCATCACCAAATGACCAAGCTCCTAAAGAGACTATGAAAGAGCATCCCCATACTAGGAAGATTCATCCATTGGATCAAAAATATGATATCCTAAAGAAGTTGTCATTATTACTAGACAATCTATCAATCCTGGATGCGTTGAATCTATCAATAGATCTCAAGGAAGCACTTATAGAATCTTTACTAAGTCCCCAAGATTTCGAAGCTGAAGTGTCCACCACTAAATTATATTAGATGGAGATCAATCTTGTAGAATTTTATGTAATTATCTCCTTCATAGATCATGATGAAGACACCATTATATAGGGACACATCAAACCCTTATATGCGTTTGGCAGGACAAATGGTGTCGATATCCATAAAGTCTTCATTGACAATAGATATGGAGTCAATCTCATCCCACTGCGGAAACTTTGTTGGCTTGGTTGAAAATGAGGACAACCTCATGCCCTGAACCACAACTCTATTGGGCTATGACAAGAGTGAGCAGAATCCATTGGGCCAAATCAGTCTCAAAACTCGATTTGGTGACCTAAGAGATGACTCAGAAATTCTAGAAGCCCGACAAAACAAGGCCTTCAATATCCTATTGGGAAGGCCCTAGTTGCATCAACATGTAGTGATTCCCTCATCTTACCACCAGTACATCAAATATTTCATTAATGGGAAGATTGGTACATTACACGCTGATAAGGACCCATTTGATTCATGTGAGTCACACTATATTGATGCATGGTTCTATGACCAGAAAGGGAAATGACTCTTAGCTGATGGAATTGATTGGGTCGCCACCCCAAATGGTTTGAAAATGGTTCCCGCTAACCCCTTCAAGTAGTTCTTCAAGTAATATGTACTTCTCATCAATAAAATTGACTTCATGGATGCATATGAAACATTGATCATGATTTAATTCATGACCAACAAGCCCAACGATGTCAAAAATCACACTGAATCCTAAGATAATGGTGAGTTCTCAGATAAAAATGCCCTTGAACCATCATCGAAACTCCAGAAAATATCTACATCACCCACTGAGATATAAGAAAGTGTCATGTCACCCAAAAAATTAGGAAAATCTTTCTCCCCTCGCTACATATTCTCCAGATAATCCCCCACCTATGGATGAGAGATAAGAGGTGGCTTCCCCTCCCATACACCAAAAGTGTGACTCTTCCCTCAACTATGGAAAGCTCATCTCAAGAATTGTTTCCCCATTAGAAGATGAAGAGAAGGACAATGAATAGGAAGAGGAGGTAGAAGAATACATTAGGGATGCCCCTACAGTATTTGAGGAAGGCATCTCTACCACCATTGATGAACTCAAAGAAATCAACTTGGGCACCGAAGAAGACCCGCAGCCCACTCTGATTAGTGTGGCCATGCCTTCTGAAAGAACATGAGGTATACACCTCCTTAATAAATAATAATTGAGATGTTTTCACTTATAACTATACAGAAATGTCATGACTTGATCCTGAGGTGGAAACTCACCACCTAGGCCTTATGGAAGATCACCATTCCTATAAGAAATCTATCAGAAAGATGCACCTGACATGTGCTTCCAAAATAGAGGCTGAATTAGAAAATATCATTTGAGAAAACTTTATTTGGGAGGTCTAATATCCTATCTGGATAGCCAATATATTCCACATTAAAAAGAAGAATGGTAAAATCAAATTCTGTATCGATTTCAGGGATCTCAGTCATCACTTCCCAAAAGACGACTTCCCAGTCCCAATCATAGAATTCTTGATTGATGCAATGGATGGATACGAGTTTCTCTCCTTCATGGATGGATATTCTAGATATAACCAAATATGAATGGCCCAATAATATGAAGAGGAAACCTCTTTTAGGGCCCCCTAGGTATTATTTTTCAACAGGGTAATGCCCTTTGGTTTGAAGAATGTTGGCCACAAATCAACGCGTCATGAATCGTATATTTAATCCCTTCCTAGGAAAGTTCATTTAATGTTATGTTGATGGTATGGTAGTTAAATAATGATAGTATGAATACCACCTATCTGATCTTGAAATAGTATTCAACAAATTGTGACATCACAGTCTGAAGATGAACCCCTTGAAATGTTCTTTTAGCATTACCTTTGGGAAGTTCCTTGGCTTCATCGTATGCCATCATGGCATTGAAGTAGACCCTGAAAAAAAAGGGTATTCTTGGCATGTCACATCCTATCAACCTCACAGAGTTTAGAGGAATTCAAGGACATTTATCATACATATGGCACTTTATATCCAACCTTGTAGTAAAATGTTTTTCTTTCACCAGGTTGATGAAAAAAGGAGTTTTTTATCGGTGGACTGATGATTTTTAGTTAGTATTCAACAATATCAAGAGATATCTTCTATGACTCCCAGTGTCGATGTCGCCTATAGAAGGAAGACCACTCATTTTGTATGTGACTGTCCTAGAGTAGTCTCAGGGAGCCTTACTTGAAAAAAATAATGATATCGATAGTGAGAACAACCTTTATTATCTCATTCGAACCATGATCAATGTTGAGACTCATTATTAAAAAATTTAGAAAATTTTCTTGTCCCTAATCTTTGGAGTCCAAAATATAGGGAATTATCTATATAACCATGAGATCCACCTAGTCTCTTATATTAACCTTCTCAAGTATATTCTCAATCATCCAATTTTGAGTGGATTTCTTATCAGGGTGGGTGGTCATCCTGTAACAATTCAATATACAGTTCATACCTTAGAAATTTTTTAAAGGTCAGGCATTAGAAAATTTCTTAGAAGGACACCCATCAACATAAATGACTCCATTTGATGCTAAATTACCCAATGAAGAAGTTTTTTCTATGCAAGAGTACTCCAAAATATGGGAGATTCGTTTCAACAGTGCATCCAGAAGTCCGATAGGAAAAAGGATGGAAGAATCCATGATCAAAAAAGTAGGTATGGGAGTCCTACTCATATCTTTAGAAAAGTAAGTCTTTCCTTACTCCTTCCTACTATTAGAGGGGTGCACAAACAATGAAGTAGAGTATCAGGATCTCATTGCAGGTCTAGAGCTCTCACTACAAGCACTAGTAGAACACTTAAAGATAAAATGTGACTCAGAACTGGTCATTAAGAAATTTAATGGTGACTATGATATCAATAAAGAGGAGTTAATCCCCTTTTTTACCACATCTAAGGGTTAATGGTGGAATTTCCCTCAGAACCTGCATTAACTCATGTCCCCCGGTCGCAAAATTTGCAATCCAATTCATTAGAAAATGCAGCCATATATCTGGATGATCCAAATCAAGATGATATGGTCATCATCATTGTCCACTGTCGTATGGTCTTACCATCCATCCATAACAAAATGGAAGAAATCAACTAGATTAGTCTCGTCACTAAATCGTATGTTCCCCCCACCAGTTGGATGAATCCCATTGCAAATTACCTTAAAAAAGAAAACTCACAAGAGATAGGGATGGAAGGGAGAAAATCCAAAGACGGGAAATCAACTTTGTTATGTATGATAGCACAAACCAACAAAAGGTTTTTTACAAGAAAGGCCTTGATGGGATCCTTCTCAGATGCATTGATGGAGAAGAGACCACTACCATCATGAAAGAAGTGCATGTCAGATCTTGTGGGGCACATCAATCAGGATCTAAACTCTCCTATCAAATTCTAAGGTTTGGATACTATTGTCCCACTATGATGTAGGAATATTCTGAATTCACCATTCTTGTTAGGTTTATACCAATTTAATCCACCAACCCCTAGAGTTACTTCACACAACCAAGTACTCCTGGCCATTTTCCATATATGGAATGGACAAATTGGGACCATATCCTCCCACTATAGCCAAAAAAATCAAGTACATTATCATAGAAACTGACTTATTTTCCAAATGGGAAGAAGCTACACCCCTCAAGGAAGTCGGAGTAAGAAGAATTATCAACTTTGTGAAAGAAAATTTCATCACTAGATTTGGTGTCTCTTATAAAATACTGATAGAAAACAACACTATTGATGCTCCATTCCATCACAGAGTCCAAAGATTAACTAAGGGAAGTACCTCAAGCACAAAAGAGGGAAAAACATCAAGAATTTCACAAAGGAATTAAGGCGCGCAAGTATACCAGTACGCCAACCTTGGGCGCACAAGTCACTTGTGTGCCATACATGAGGCGCACAAGTCACTTGAGCACCCAAAGTGAAATTTCTCCCAAACCTTAGGTGGCCTATAAATACCCCCTGTGGGCCCCCCATTCAGGGATGAAAAAATCCAAAACTCATATTCAAGCTCTGGTCGCCCAAGTGTCTGTCTGAAGTCTTCCGAACACTTATAAGGTAATTATTTACCTATAATGAAAGCTCTCAAGAAGAATAAAGGGCCTAAGTATTATAACTCATCAATACTTGTGTGCCTAAGTGTCCAATCCTTAAGGTAAGTGAAGACACTTGTGTTTCGCCTTTCCCTCTCAAGGAGACTTGCACACTACACATCTGAAAGCCTCTAGGGATGATACTAAGGGCTCCAATTCAAATTCTCTCAAGTATCACTTCATGGATTATTCATCACCCAAGTTGACTCATGTCGTGCAAGTGTACCTGCATGACCAAGACTTTCGTTCCAGAATAAAACTTGCTTGCCCCCTTCCTAGTCACTTCCTTTCCTCAGATCCACCTTTCCTCTTCAAAGATAGCCTTAAAACCCCTCTTTAAAGCCATTTGTGGCATGGTTCATTTGTTGGATTCCTTATCTAAAAGGAATTCAGAGAAGTTCTTTTAATATGGGATTCCTTTTCAGGAGTAATCCCCAGTCATAATTTCTCTTAACCTGGGCATCTTCCTTGGGAGTAAGCCCCAAGTTCCCTAATTTGATCATCCTCTTTAAGAGTAAGCCCCAAGTTCCCTAATATGGGAATCCTCCTTATGATTAAGCCCCAAGTTATAAGTCTAGGCATCCTCCTTAAGAGTAAGTCCCAAGTTATATGTCCCCTTTGATTTGGGTTTCCTTTTCAGGAGTAAGTCCTGAGCTAAAGTTCCAAATCTCCATAAAGCACAAATACCTTTATGAACCCTGCTCCTAGGATTCTTTCCTGAACTAAGTCTTAATTTTCATTTACTTGGGCCGTCATACATACGTAAGCCCCACATCATTTCTTATGACTGCATCTTTCATGGCACAATCATCAGATTTACTGATACCTCTTGTTTCTCACACCGAGTATGACTCACGTGGGCTTAGAGTGTAAAAGTAATAATGAAATCTCTCTTTGAGCCATTAATCATGCATAAAACTCATACTTCAATCCCCAAACTACGTGTACTTTAATCTCTGCCTTTAAATTAGAGTACGTAGGAAGCCTTCATAAGGTTTGAGACCATCTTTCATTAATTATTTTTTGTCCCATGTGACGTCAAACTATATCCTTCCAATCGAACTACGTGGGTTCCGATTCCTTTCTTTTTAACAAGGATATGTAGGTAGCCCATCTACGGGTATGATCCCAACTCTGAAATAATCCTTATCTTTATAAATGACAATAAACTTCAATTTCCCCACTGAGTGGATTTAAAACCAGTATGGTTATCATAATGACCAAGATATTTCTATATAATGTGTTGAAGGATACCATTGACTAAGAATCTCTAATAAATATGGATGATTCTCTATTGATGAAGAACCTAAAATACATATAAAAGATTCTCTAAATATCATACATATCAATCATTGATTGACAGATCTAAAGAAAAACCCATTTTCATACTTGGTGAATTAATAAGGATTCATGAACATAACTTAAATCTATAATAGAGTCCCGGAGTAGGTAATAATTCCCCTCAAAAAGGTGTGATGAGCCTGACCTCCCATCCTCTTGACCAATGCAAATTCTTAAGCCTCATCGGTACATAACTAATGAGAACCTACCGTTGGAAAGTAGGTCCAAATGGGTATAGAATCATTGGATGTTTCCGGTTCTACGAATAAACCCATTATAAACCGATTGGAAGGTTTGAACCTTAAACAAACAAGGTCATCCCCATTTCCCGAATAAACAAAAAATTGTGAACCCGACGTGAATCCTTAACTAAGTTAAATGATGTTTTACTTATTTGTTAGGCCCCTATTTAACATAATGTGAGGGCCAAAAAATCAATCAATAACATATGTGCTCATCCAAAAGATATAGTCTGGCTAAAATTATCTGGATTATGTATGTTATATCAAACAGAAACTCTTTTCCAAGATCTCTCTATGTTACAGAAATGGATTCTTTAAAATTCACATCTGTGAATACCTTAGCCGCTACTCCTACTGGATCATCGTCCGCTCTGAGGACGACATCACCTACTCAGTGTCTGCAACGCTGGGTTTCAAATGTATTGGTGAGGGAATACCATCAACACGGTACCATCCTGACTCTGGAGGCTGATCGACAGGCCCTCCAAGTTAACAACTCACCCTGGTTGTCCGGACAGTGATGACCAGTGGTCAAGAAGAAAGTGGTGACAACCACCGTTTCCAATCATTTCAGGTCGTTATCCCCGAAACACAATCACCAGTCCCTCCCATATTATGGGGATGTGAATGAGAAGGTCACTCAAGGCCTTAATTCAAAAAGACAGGAGTCCTTCCTGAGGGCTCCCATCAACAATCGCTGCCAAACTCATGCGGTAGTGCACCCTCAACATGATGAGGGTATCACCTCTTGATGTTTAGCTCAGGTCCCTCAGACCCGAGCACGCAAGACAAATCATTAGAGGCGAAATTCGGCCAATAGGGAGTAGGTTATTACCTCTACCCCCTCCGAAGAATTCCATCAACCTAACTTGATGGCAAGTAACGAGCAGGCATATACACCCGTCCGTCCTAATTTCACTGCCCAGCAGACTCATCGAGAAGTAACACATCAATCCCGGTAGGCAATTCCGGTGGAGTATTATAGGTAAGCACATACACCTGTTTATAATTCATCATCCAGTTAGCAGGCTTGTTTGAATGCATCCAAAGAAGCTTGCTAATCTAATATGGTGGCAAATGATATTTAGGAACATACACCTATTTACAATCAACAATTTTGTCAGTAGTCTCGTATTCCAGTATTGAAGGAAACCCTTCAACCATACCTAATGAAGAATACATAGTAGGCACATACACCTTCCAATGTTCATCAAGCCTGCCAACAGTCTCGTTTGGTAGCACCCGGAGAAGTCAGTCGGAAAGCTCTGACGAAAAATTTGGAGCATACTCAACTCTTTGCCTCTATGTATAAGTACTGTCAGAATTCGTTGACAAGAAAAGGAGGATAGAAGCTAGAACATACACCTGCTCTAGACACGGAATGGACGTATATTCCCATTCCGGCAGCTGAAGTCACCAAGCACATTCTGACAATGGTGAAAGGGCAAGAACAAATCCCTGCCCATATTCTGGATGCCTGTCAGAATATTATAACAACTTCATCAGCATCACAGGGAAGGAATCATAAATCTATACCTATCAGTGGAGTGACTCATCAACATATCACTCCGGATTAGATATGCACCTTTGTTCTAGTCCAGGAGGGTCATGGGGCATACTCCCCCATGTCATACAGACAATCAAGTCAGGCATATACACCCAATTTGAATGGAGATAATCAGCCTAACCTGACCATTTCTCCTGAGTAGGCACATAGACCTGCCCATAATAACCACTTTCATCAACAAGTGGTTTCAAAAGTGAGTAAGAAGGAATCTAAGAAAAAGACCCATCCAGCACAGTTGAGAAATCAATATCCAATTTGCAATAAATCCTTCCTCGATGCTGGAGTTCTTGAAGCACTCAGACAATTATCTGTTGCAATGCAAGATTATACTCTTTCATTTTCAAATTATGGAAGTAATAAAAATAATTCTGAAGTTCTTAATCATAAATTTCCTCATGAAGGCTTGCTTCATGACAGTTTGGTCGATCTCGAAGTATCATCTTCAGATGAGAGCCATGATAACCCTCTGTGTGGATAGAAGATCAAGGAGCAAGAGGTTTCATCTTTTTCTGTAACCCACCATGGTGGTCCTCCCCATGATGATGATGAATTTATTTTCGAAAGTCCTCTCCGCAGTAGTAATTTTCATTTCCTGGAAAATTCTTCAAAGGAAAATGCAGTAACGAGAAATCCCTCTTATCTTGAGGCACTTGAAAATGTGAATCCAGTCATGTCTGATGGTTTACCGCTAGCAGGTGAAATACTTTCTCAATCAGAAGATAGCCTGTGGTGTAGGCCATTCTCTAAACCACCCCTGGATCATTCATCTTCTAATTTGATAAATTAATTCTCTACCAATATTGTCTAATCTGATGAAGCAACAAAGAAGCGCCAGATTTAGTCCAATCAAGTAGAAGAATCTTCATTGAATGATAAGAAGGAAGTGTTGAATATGAGAAAACAACTGGAAAAAGGTGAAGTACCAGTCATGTTTTGTCCTTTGGATGACTCTCAGTACGACATTCCAGAAATGTTGATGGAATATTTTATTCATGATATTTGTCTTAACATGTGGAAAACTCTTTGTCACTTAAAAGAGAAAATATTATCTTACGATGAATATCAAAATCACGTCAAGATAATAGAAGGGTTGCAATGAAAAATTGACTTTGTAACTCTCTCAGTTTCCCAACATCTAAAGGTTGAAAAGAAGAATAGATCCCTTTAGCGTTCATGCCTTGGCGCATTAAAAAGGTTGCGCCAGTTAATTACCAATGCCCCATATGGTATTCATATCAGGGGATGGGGTGTTCATGGAGAACTACATTTCACTGTACTCTCTAGTCAACAAAGCCCGCCAAAAGTGGTCTCATGAAATGTTATTCCCCACGGCCGGCCACATCCAATTGGTTTTGTGTGTAATCAAAGTCTTGCTCAGGAACAGGCCTCAACTAGTTCTTCCCAAAGTCAGGCATACAAAGAACAAGTTGTTGAATTACTCTTATATCAAGAAAATGAGAATATCGAACAGGCTTCTTGTTTAGAGCATGCACATAATCAGGTGACATAAGTGTCAGAAATAATCCAATGGTCATCTGAGCCAGGTGATTTGAGTGGATGTAGGTTGATGCATCCAGCTAATTTCCAGACTACAGTCCACAAAATCAGGAGAGATTTTAATAAAGTTTCAGATGTAGAATCTCAAGAGCCACCTCAGCTTTCCAGACTGGGGAATCTTTTAATCCAACTCTCAGGATCAACAGATAGGATTCAAGGAGTTGAGCAGGAAAAACAGGAACAGCCCCAGTTCACTGGACTGGGGACTTTTTCAAATCCTCAATTTCTTTCTCAGTGAAAGTTAGTTTTCTCTCGATTAGGGAAGAAGAAACAAGAGGAATGCAGAGCCTAATTATTAGAAGATTCCATCTAAATTATGGTTCATCAAAAAGTTCTTAAGGGATCAACTCAACCAAGGGCAATGTCTTATAAAGTACATGGAAAAAGATAGTCTCGTAGAAATGTCGACAGAAAGGTTGCAATGCGTTATGTATCGATAAATGTCATGAATGTCGTTGTCACTGATCCCCCAGAACATGAGGCTCACTCAGAAGGATCATATGAAAAATTTCATGTTCAAGAGGTTGTCCACACAGAAATAAATGAAGAAGGTGTGCGTACCAAAATCCAGAGAGATGCCCAGAGGCAAGATATTCCTTCGGCCAATGCCCTTCCATACTCCAGAAAGGAACATTCCAAAGAAAAGGGTAAAAGTCAGGTTACATTCCACCCTTACTCTGGATAAGGCCAATCACTCTCATTAGAGGAAAGGTTCGCGCAGTAGAAAGAATAAATGAAGGAATTAAGGAGGTTGAATGCAGAACTACTTCAAGGTAGTCTTCCTCCTAAGCATGTTGGAGTCAGTTAGTCAAGGGAATTTTTTGAAGCTACTGGGATGGATCAAGAATATCCTCCTTTACAAGTACACCCTCACAGGTCTAATCCTATGGGTCATACGCAACAACAACCGGTAGTGATGCCATCAGTTGTAGTACCAGTCACCACACCTGTCCAAACTCTAGTTATTGCACCTACTCAGATCCAAGCTCAACTAGATGTTTCTCAAAAATTAATGACTACCATTGAGTCACTAACATCTTGGTTGGAAGCTATGGGAGGGAAGCATGCATAAATTTAACCATAAAAGAGTGCTTACCCTGAATGGGTGGATGCAATTCCTCCCCCATCAAATTTTGCAAGTACCACATTCCCAATTTTTAATGGTTCAGGAGATCCAGAACAACACTTAAAACATTTTTTTTCTCGTTGTGATCCTATGATGGGAACTCCTCAATAATAATAAGCAGTTAATCTCAGTTGTTTTTTATAGTCATTACAAGGGCCTACTTTTGTCTGGTATACAAGCTTGCAATCCCAGTCAATTACTGGGTGGGAAGATCTCCATCAAAGATTTCTCATTCAATTTAGCTCAACATTTCCAAAGACAACAGTTTTCGATCTTACCAATTGTAAGAAAAGGTAAAATGAAAGAGTTTCAAATTTCATTTCTCGTTGGAAGGGATTAACATATTCCTTAAGCTTATCACTCCCTCAAGAAGAATTATTTCCAATCTGTGTGGAAAATTTGTATGATGAATGATGCACATCGTTGATCCCTATGAAATACACAGGAGGGTTTTGAGACCTTACTTCAATCGCTCAGAAGATCTAAGACTCTCTTATTAATACTAAGGCTAAAACTCGTGTAATTCCTTCAGTTCCAGGAAGAAGAATAGGGAAAGCAGAGACTGCTATAGTTATAATTAAACAAGCACCTGTACCTGCTTCCACTTAAATACCTTCATCATATTGAAGGGCTCCACCTCCTGAACGTCAACAACAACGGAAGCCTCGTCAATATGATCAAAAAGATCAAAGGCGGAAACAGTTTGAAGATTTGAAGAAAAAAGTTTATTCTTTCCAGAATGAACAAGTTCCAGGTTACTTCATCTCAGCTCTGGAAAACAACCTAGTTCAGTTTCCAAGGCCTAAAAGGCCAAATAAGGAAGGAGATGAAGTCCTTCCCAACTATTTCCCATTTCATCAAATGTTGGGTCATCCCATTCAGGAGTGTTTTTTCTTCAAAGACCTTCTGCAAAAAATGGTGGACTTGGGACAAGTAAAACTGAAAGGTTCTTCAGCCCAGGTAGCATGTGTTGTTGCTACAGATCTAGAGGAATAAGGTGAGTGGCATGAAGTCAAAAGAAAAAATGCACAGAAATATGATGATTGGATGGTCAGGAAAATGATCAACCAAAATCATGACATTTTACAAACACAATTGAAGAAACCAATTGTGTCTTCTACTGTGAATGATACAGAAAAAATCCCTTCGTCAGAAGGAAAATCCTCAAAGAGGTGGAATAATCTGAAGAAAGAAGAGAAGTCAGAAGAATATGAGCTCATGTAAAAGCCTAAGTTGTCTTTGACTCTGGAAGATTTTATTCCATCTAATTCAAAATCACGGGCACCACCCCACCAAATGGTACAGCCTGAAATGGTTAATCGGGCAGAGTCTTCAACAAATAAAGAGTTGATCTTTAGATCTGTTAACATGATTCACTTAACGTATCCATATTCCAGTCACAGTTTTGATCTTGATGAGAATGAGTTCCCTGTATCAAACAGAGGAATTAGAGGAAGAGAAAGAGGTCTAGGATATAGGGGAAGACGTGGATATTTCAGAAGCCACTATTCTAATCCTACCCCTGCTAGAACTGTATATGCAGCAGAAACTCGTGGAAAATCCTTTCAGTGGGCTCAACAAGAACAAGAAAGTTCTTCCACACATGGTAGATTCAGTCCTGGCACAGTTATTTTGGAAGAACAGTTAGATGTTACCCCTTCTTATTCTCAGCACATAACTAGTCAGTCTAATCTGCCAAATCCAAGAGTATTTCCAACTCTTACCCTGATACAAGATGCATCTACTTCCAAAGCATCAACTTTTAAGGCACCTGCGAAACCACATGTTCCTGTTGGGAAACGCAGACCTTTGAATAAAAAGTATGATGTCTTGAAAAATTTGTCCCAAGTACCAGCCAAGTTATCAATTCTGGATGCCCTGAATCTATCAAAGGATCTTCGGGAGGAACTCATTGAGGCTTTGTCAAGTCCTCAGGAATTCGAAAATGAAATTGATGTGGCTGAAGTCTACCATATAGGGAATAATCCTGCAGAATTCCATGCAGTGATATCTTTTATAGATGAAGATGAAGATGATGTTTTTCATGGACATATTAGACCTTTGTATTTATCTGGCAAGGTCAATGATGTAGACATCTAGCGAGCTTTCATTGATAATGGTTCAGAAGTCAACCTCATCCCTATTCGTACACTTTGATGATTGGGCCTCACCAAATATGATTTATCTACTTCTACTTTGATTTTGCAGGGATATTATAAAAATGAACAAGAACCTCTGGGCGAAATTACCCTCAGAATTCAGTTTAGAGACCTTGTATCTAATTCATATTTCATGGTTTTTCATCAGGACACAGCTTTAAATATTTTTCTTAGAAGACCTTGGCTACATCAACATGTGGTCGTACCTTCGTCATACCATTAATGTCTCAAATATTGTTTCAATGGTCAAATTGGGACATTGTATGGTGAAAAAGCCTTATTCAAAACATGTGAATCTCAATACATTGAGGCAGAATTCTATCACATGGAGGGAAAGTAAAAATCCATAGCGAAGAAGGTCACCAAAATTAATGCTCCATATGGTTTGGAAAAGATTCTAGTAAACCCATTCATACATGTGAGTACGGATTATGTGTTGCCTATCAGTCAAATTGACAGGATAGACCCAAATCCAAATACTCTTATGGAAACTTCCATAATGTCAATTACGGCAATCGAGCTAGACAACATGGGAGAAATTGTTGATTCACTAGGCAATGATGAAAGCCCAAATGGAGATGTCTTCATTTCATACACTGAAATCCAGCAATTATATACTTCATCAACCAGGCCATAAGAAGTTATAGCAATACTAGAGGAAAATAATGATGTTGATTCTCAATCCATCATCTCCTCTCTATCAACCCAGGAAGACCCTTCATCATCAATAGGGTCAGAAATGGCAGCTTCTTCTTCAAAATGTTCAAATTTTAACTTCTTCCCTGACTATACAAGTTCTGCTTTGTCGTCTACTATCCAAGTAGAAACAAAACAAGTAACACATATTGAAAAAGAAGAGGAATATCTTAGAGATGCTCCTCCAGTATTTGAATAGGGTATCTCTACCACTATGGATGAACTCATAGAAATAAATCTGGGTATAAAAGAAGATCCATTCCCCACTTTAATTAGTGTAGCCATGACTCTTGAAAAGCAAGAAATGTATACTTATTTTTTAAAGCAAAATCAAGATGTATTTTCTTGGAATTATATAGAAATGCTATGTCTTGATCCTGATGTTGCCACTCATTATTTGGGTTTTCTAGAAGAATATCGAGGATTCAAGCAAGAAACAAGAAGAATACACCCAAATTATGCCTCCAAAATTGAAGTTGAAGTTGATAATATTATCAAAGATAACTTTTTCAAAGAAGTTAAGTATCCCAAATAGATGGCTAACATTGTCCCTGTGAAAAATAAGAATGGAGAAATTAGAGTTTTCATTGACTTTAGAGATCTTAATCGGCATTGTCCTAAGGATAATTTTCTGGTTCTGATCATAGAACACTTAATTGATGAAGCAGCTGGTTATGAATCACTTTCCTTCATGGATGGATATTCTAAGTATAATTAAATCTGAATGGCTCCATAAGATAAAGAATCTACAGCCTTCAGAGCTCCTCAAGGTGTGTTTTTCTATCGGGTAATGCCCTTTGGCCGGAAGAATGCAGGTGCAATGTATCAATGTGCCATGCACCATATCTTTAAACCCTTTTTAGGGAAATTTTTTGAATGTTATGTGGATGATTTGGTGGTCAAATCCAGACAAAATTCTAATCACTTGGCTGATTTGGAAATCATATTCAACAAACTTCGACAACACAATTTGAAGATGAACCCCTTGAAATGTGCTTTCGTGGTAACCTCAGGAAAATTTCTTGGCTTTGTTGTATGCCATCGTGGTATCAAAGTTGATCCTGAGAAAACAAAATCAATCCTTGGTATGTCACCTCCTCGAAATTTGAAAGAATTAAGAGGACTTCAAGGACACTTTGCCTATATTCGGCGTTTTATTGCCAATTTGGCAGGAAAATATTTACCCTTCACTAAATTAATGAAGAAGGGAGTCACCTACCAATGGACCGAAGATTTCCAAGAGTCATTTGATATCCTCAAGAAATATCTCTTGAGTCCACCGGTATTAATTCCACTTGTTGAAGGAAGACCACTTATCCTCTATGTGACAACTTTAGAGTGATCATTGGGTGCCTTCCTTGCCTAAAAGAATGATGTCGGGAATGAAAACAACCTTTATTATCTCAGTCGAACTATGCTTGAGGAAGAAACTCAATATTCAAGTATTTAAGAGTGTTGCCCAGCATTAATATTTGTAGTTCAAAAATTGAGACACTACCTGCAACATCATGAGGTTCAACTGGTATATTGCAATAACCCGCTCAAATTTATCCTTAGTCGTCCAATGCTTATAGAACTTCTGGCAAGGTGGGTAGTTATTTTTCATTAGTTTGATATCCAGTATGTGTCTCAAAAGGAAATAAAGGTCCAAGATCTGGCTGATTTCCTTGTTGGACACCCTTTAGTAGAAGATACATCTTTAGATATTGAACTTCCTGATGAGGAAGTCTTATCTATTCAAGATAATCTTCAAACATGGGAAATGTACTTTGATGGTGCCTCCAGAAGTCCAATAGGGAAGAGAATGGAAGATCCTAAATTCAATAAAGTTGGATTAGGAATAATCCTTATTTCCCCAGAAAAGGAAGTGTTTCCTTATTCCTTTTTATTATCGGAAGGTGGTACAAACAATGAAGCAGAATATCAAGCTCTCATCACAGGCTTGGAATTGGCACTTCAGGCATAGGTGAATTACTAAAAGGTTAAAGGTGATTTAGACCTAGTAATCAAACAAGTAAATGGGGATTATGCCATCAGAAAAGAAGAGTTAATCCCTTTGTGTAATTATGTCATAGAGTTAATGTCATAATTTCCCTCAAAACCGACATTTTATTATGTCCCGCGATCATAAATTCTCAAGCTGATGCACTGGCTAATGTAGCCACAGCTCAAGAAGATCCAAATCGGGACAAAACAATCATCAATATTGACCACCGTCGTACAGTTTCACCTTATTTTCAAATCAGAATAGAGGAAATCAATGAAATTAGTCCCATTTTTGAACCATATGGTCATACTATAGGATGGATGACATCTATCAGGGAATACCTTCAAAATAGAACACTCCCACCTGATAGAGCCAGGAAAGAACAAGTCCGGAAACATGTGGTCAATTTTACTCTTTATTATAGTCCATATCACCTAGGAAAAATTCTCTACAAGCAAGGATTTGATGGAATTCTATTCAGATGTATTGATGGTGAAGAGACAATGTCTGTCATGAAAGAAGTACATACAGAAGTCCGTGGTGCCCACCAATCTGGACATAGACTGTCTGATCAAATTCGAAGACTTGGATACTTCTGGCCTTCAATGATACAATATTGTGTTGATTTCACTAAGAAGTGTCATTCTTTCCAAGTATGTGCCAACTTCATTCATCAACCCCCAGATTTTCTTCATACAGCTAAATACTCATGGCCATTTGCCACATGGGGAATGGATGTAATAGGACCTTACCCTTCGGCTACATCCAAGCATTTTAAGTATATTCTTACTACTACTGACTTATTTTCCAAATGGGTAGAGGCAATACATATCAAATAATTTAGTTCTAAAATAATTGTTAGATTCATCAAGTCTAACATCATTACCAAATTTGGTGTCCCTCATACCATATTGACAGAAAATGGCACCAACTTCTATTCATCCGAGGTAAGTAAGTTGTATCAAGAATACAAAATCAAATCCAACCATTCATCTCGGTATCATGCAGTGGCCAATGGACAAATAGAATCCTTCAATAAGACTCTTTCAAAAATACTACAAAATATGGTGGATAAAGATAAGAAATCATGGCCTAATAAACTTTTTCATGCTTTATGGGCTTATCGGACCACCACCCGCACTGCTACGCGGTCAACTCCATACTCATTGGTATATGGAACAGAATAAATATTTCCTATTGAGGTTCAATTACCTTCGATCAGAGTATCCATTTGTGATCAGTCATCTACAGATGAAAAATCTCAAAAGCGATTGGATTAATTAGAATGATTAGATGAAAAAAGATTGTGCACCCTACACCACTTGGAATTCTATCAGAATCGAATAGCACGGGCTTTCAACAAAAATGTTCGTCTTTGTTCATTAATTCAAGGAGAATTGGTATTGGTCCTCAGAACTCCGATGATACCAAGAAATAAACCTCCCAACCTTGAGCCAAAGTGGGAAGGACCTTATTTAATACATAAGGTCTACTCCAATGGAGCTTATTCTTTAATCTCAATGGATGGAGAACTCCTTACAACTCCAACCAATGCCAGATTTCTGAATAAGTATTTTGTGTAACACAAGTACACATTTATTCCTTACTATAAGACTTTAAACTGGATGGTCCCTTTAGTCCTTACTACAAGACTTTAAACTACATGGTCCCTTTAGTCCTTACTTCAAGACTTTAAACTACACGGTCCCTTTAGTCCTTACTACAAGACTTTAAACTACATGGTCCTTTTAGTCCTTACTACAAGACTTTAAACCGCATAGTCCCTTTAGTCCTTACTACAGGAATTTAAACTTCATGGTCCCTTTAGTCCTTATTGCAAGACTTTAAACTACATGGTCCCTTTAGTCCTTACTACAAGACTTTAAACTACATGGTCCTTTTAGTCCTTACTGCAAGACTTTAAACTACATGGTCCCTTTAGTCCTTACTAAAAGACTTTAAACTACATGGTCCCTTTAGTCCTTACTAAAATACTTTAAACTGCATGGTCCCTTTAGTCCTTAATGCAAGACTTTAAACAGCATGGTCCCTTTAGTCCTTACTGCAAGAATTTAAACTGCATGGTCCCTTTAGTCCTTACTGCAATACTTTAAACTGTATGGTCCCTGTATTCCTTACTGAAAGACTTTAAACTCTATGGTCCCTTTAGTCCTTACTGCAAGACTTTAAACTGCATGGTCCCTTTAGTCCTTACTCCAAGACTTTAAACTGCATGGTCCCTTTAGTCTTTACTGCAATACCTTAAACTGCATGGTCCCTTTAGTCCTTACTACAAGACTTTAAACTGTATGGTTCCTTTAGTCCTTACTGTAAGACTTTAAACTGAATGGTCCCTTTAGTCCTTACTGCAATACTTTAAACTGCATGGCCCCTTTAGTCCTTACTGCAAGACTTTAAACTACATGGTCCCTTTAGTCTTTACTGCAAGACTTTAAACTACATGGTCCCTTTAGTCCTTACTACAAGACTTTAAACTGCATGGTCCCTCCATTGTCCAACATGACATTAAACTGTGTACAGTCCCTTATATGTCCTACATGACGTTAAACTGTGCATCGTTGGGGTTGTTTTTACTTCTTGTTTCTCACACTTAGTATGACTCACGTGATCTTAGAGTAAGCTTAAACCATAACACCCTCTCTGGGCCGCTAACCACGCGTAAGTCCCAACATCATCTTTGGGTTGTCCTCAAGTTCATTGATCACCAATTCATTATTAATCGAACTATGAAGATTTTGATCCTTGCCTTATAGGTTGGGTACGTAGACAACCTTCTGAGGTTCAAGCCCAAAACCAATATCTTCACATCGGTTCACCTCTATCTCATACAATGTTGATCCGTTAAGCCCCCCCCCCCCAAAAAAAATCAATATCTTCACATTGGTTCACCATTTTCCTTGATATATGACGTTAAAATATAAAGTCCCCCAGTCTCCTCACTACAAGACATTAAACTTCATAGAAATACATCTTAGCTACATGATGCTAAACTATGCAGCACCGGTCCATGCATATGACCCTAAACTATTCGTACTTTTTTCCTATATGACAATAAACTACCATAGTCTTTGACACCCTCACCTGAGAGGGAATAATTATTGACATTGATTCCAACCATGTCATATTCCAAGGAATACGTGCCTACATGGAAATTCTCAAACCTTTAATATTGGGTCAAACCATCATTACACTAAATTCCACTTTCACCCTTCACTTGTACGAACCAAATCTGTACAGAGGGTATTTCAAGAACTACGTATGGCTTGATTCCCATCCTTATGGAATATGTAGGAACATTCGAGCATCCCTCGAATCTAACCCTAAGTCTTTGGGCCTAACCCCAAATTCCACTTTCAATCCCTTGGCTGAAAGTTCCCCCTGTGAAAACATGAATGTGGTATGAAAACCCTGGTCTTCATTCACATCAGGTTTATAAAACACACAATGTGTATTCCTCATTATGGTATGAGCTCTATGACCCTAAACTAAGATCTCCTACATTCTCATCCCACATGACATTAAACTGTATTTCAAGAACTATTTATGGCTTGATTCCCATCCTTATGGGATATGTAGTGAAGTCCAGCACTTCAATTCAGGACCCAGCCACAACATGATTATGGTTAGCATTGGTCTGTGTATCTCCTTCATGCATTGGACTATACCCATTTTGATTTTTCATACTCTTAACCTTAAATACTTTTAGATCTCCATAACCCTTTTCTTGACTTCTGTTCACAAAATGTTTGATTCCTGGGAATTCATTTTCATGACTATGCAGCACGTTCCCCTAGGTGGTCTTGCATAAGTAGTATATATAACGGACATGTCAGCCAAAAGATGCTATTATTTGACTATGAATCCAATTCCCTTAAATGGCACTGCATAATTCAACCCCGTAACGGTTTTTTCAAATAGTGGTAATTTCATCCTTGGGAGGAAAACCTCTTTTTTCCTTATTGGTCTTAATGACAATATGTAGGGATCAGCAAAAAAAATAGTCATACTTAACATATTTTTCCCATACTCTTTTTCATGATCTGAAAGTATTCAAGTCTATGGTTTATATTTCACTTCCCTGCGTTTGGGTCAGACCTTCACAGAAGTGACATTCATCCAATTCTTTGACAATATTGATTGGGAATATCCTATCCATATTCAAGTACCCCTCTCCATACAGCAAACTCTATGCTTTGGAAAATTTGAATCTCCATAAACTTCCACTGGATTTTTAGCAATAGAAAAGTAAAATTTCTGAGAGTTCTTTTGCTTGACTATGCAGCACGTGCCCCTAGGTGGCCTTGCATAAGTAGTCTACATAATGGACATGTCAGTCAAAAGATGCTATTATTTGACTATGCATCCAATGCCCTTAAGTGTCCTTGCATAATTCAACCCCCTAACGGGTTTTTCAAATAGTAGTAACTTCACTCTTAAGAAATAATTCATCTAATGCATTTTAGCCCTTTTTTTATATCATCCCTCAGATTCAAAATTTCTTAGGTCATAGTTTACATGTTTCCCCCCATACTTGAATGTGGTAATATGTTTTCAAACAAATTATCAAGGAATTGAGTCAATTTTAATCCATTCGGTCAAAGCTATTCGACCTTAAACATTAGCCTTTTTATGTCCGACATGCATGACTTTAAACTGCCAACAAAAGTTAGGGTACTCATTAAATTGAGAACTTGTAAAAGTAACTCTGAATAAAAGTCGAGTCCCAGCATGCTAAACGTACATATTGTATGATTTATGCAATATTGACCAACAAAAGATTCAAAGTTTGTAGGGTTATTTTTTATAATCCTATAAAAAATAAAATTATGCTTACTAGGCCCATTGGCTTAGGTAAAATTAATTAAAGTAATTATCAAGAGGATGCAGGTAAAAATGATTGAAGATGAAAGTGTTTTTCATTGATGCACAAGAGTTATAAGGACATCCACATATTGGAGTCTCTTCTCTTTTTCAAGAATTACAAGAGGCTTTCAACATAACTCTTCATTTGATTTACGGCATCCTGAGCTTCATCAGCAGCCACCTTGAATTCATTCATTCAATTGGATACAATAAGAGACGTAGTGATACTAGCTCTTCTTGGAACAATTGTAAAAGAATGTTCTTGAGTGCGGTTTGAGAAAAAAAATTCTGATCAAATAGTGACTCTGTTTCTATCCAAGAGACTTGGAAGATGGATACATGGATTTGAGAATGGAGCATTGGAAGTAAAGAACCATTTGGAGAGAGTACTCTTTTCAGATATTGTCCTAATATCATGATAGTCTTCTCTCCACCAACCAGTAGTGGAAAACATATCAGCCCATGGGTTTTCAATTTTCATATCTTCAAGGAAATGAAATGGAGAAAAAAATTGAAAATTCACACCATTTTCGCTGCTCTTAATGCAAAGCATAACCGAAATAGAGGGATAACAGTGCGGCTGCATTTCAAGCGTATGAGATTTCAGATCTGGTGCACAAAGACTGTGATGCATTATGTATGCCTTATCCAATGTTCCAGCATTAAAAAATGATCCTTCAATTGAGACATTTTCTGAATAAAAGTTGGTGTAAGTTTGAAACCAAGAATACAAGAGATAGTTCTTTGGATCTGGAACATTGACTCCTTGTAGATGACCATGACCATATAAAGGCAAGTAAATGCTCTGTGGGAAATTGACATGATACTTCTTCAAGTACTTGGCCAAATCTGGGAGAGTGTTG
Organism: Viscum album; assembly: GCA_963277665.1. Lineage (NCBI taxonomy): Eukaryota > Viridiplantae > Streptophyta > Magnoliopsida > Santalales > Viscaceae > Viscum > Viscum album. Next base: position 271,387,130 of record OY728131.1, read on the forward strand.
TCGCATATATCATAGTAATCATGGCCAATGATGTTCATCATGTCATCAATTCTCTTGCTAGCCAATTCATCAGCTGATCCAATTCTTCTTGGAGCCATTTGAATCTACACAAAGATCAAATAATTAACTTTTAAGTAAGTTGGTTTATCATAAAGTTTGTGAAAAAATTGAAAAAAATGGCTAAGGAATTAAGGCGCGCAAGTCTAATTTTGGCGCGCAAGTCTAAGACGGTCGCGCAAGTTTTACCATGCTAGTACTAGCCCGTAAGTCAGAAACAGACTAAGGAAGCGGGACGCAACGAACAGAAGCACGGACGAGTGAAAAGGCAAGACACCTATGTGATGAGAGCTCACTTGTGTGATGAGAGTGAGAAGCATTCGAAAGCTGGATGCTTTGCACAAAGTGATGCCTATATTTATAGGCGATCCAGAAACCTGCACACCTCCTACCTGCGCGCCCAAAAATCCTTGGTCTTCTCCTTTACCTCAGAGTTAAACCCTCTTTCCTTTTTTTCAGATCCAACTCTAAGGGGGGGAATTTTGTTGACGCTCCGTTCCATCACAGATTCCAAAGATTAACTAAGGGAAGTACCTCAAGCACAAAAGAGGGAAAAATATCAAGAATTTCACAAAGGCATTAAGGCGCGCAAGTACACATGCATGGAAACCTTGGGCGCACATGTCACTTGCGCGCCAGACATGAGGCGCGCAAGTCACTTGCATTCCCAAAGTGAAATTTCTCCCAAACCTCAAGTGGCCTATAAATACCCCCTGTGGGCCCCCCATTTTGGGGATGAAAAAATCCAAAACTCATATTCAAGCTCTGGTCGCCCAAGTCTCTGCCTGAAGTCTTCCAAACACTTCTAAGGTAATTCGTTACCTAGAATGGAAGCTCTCAAGAGGAAGAATAAGGACTAAGTATTATAACTCATCAATACTTGTGCGCCTAAGTGTCCAGCCCTTAAGGGAAGTGAAGACACTTGCGTTCCACCTTTCCCTCTCAAGGAAACTTGTGCGCCACACATCTGAAAGCCTATAGGGATGATACTAAGGGCTCTAATTCAAAGTCACCCAAGTATCACTTCATGGATTCTTTGTCGCCCAAGTTGACTCATGTTGCGCAAGTGTACTTGAGCGACTAAGACTTGCATGCCAGAACAAAACTTGCGCGCCTCCTTTCTAGTCACTTCCTTTCCTCAAATCCACCTTTCCTCTTCAAAGATAGCCTTCAAAACCCTCTTCAAAGCCATTTGTGGCATGGTTACTTTGTTGGATTCCTCATCTGAAAGGAATTATGAGAAGTTCTTTTAATATGGGCCTCCTTTTCAGGAGTAAGCCCCAGTCATAATTTCTCTTAACCTGGGAATCTTCCTTAGGAGTAAGCCCCAAGTTCCCTAATTTGGGTATCCTCCTTATAAGTAAGCCCCAAGTTCCCTAATATGGGAATCCTCCTTAGAAGTAAGCCCCAAGTTATAAGTATGGGAATCCTACTTTGGAGTAAGTCCCAAGTTATAAGTCCCCTTTGATTTGGGTTTCCTTTTCAGGACTAAGTCCCGAGTTAAAGTTCCAAATCTCCATAAAGCACAAATACCTTTATGGACCCTGCTCCTGGGCTTCTTTCTTGAACTAAGTCCTAATATTCATTTACTTGGGTTGTCATACATACGTAATCCCCACATCATTTCTTATGACTGCATATTTCATGGCACAATCGTCATATTTACGGATACCTCTTGTTTCTCACACCGAGTATAACTCACGTGGGATTAGAGTGTAAAAGTAATTATGACATCTCTCTTTGGGCCATTAATCGTGCATAAACCTCATACTTCAATCCCCGAACTACATGGACTTTGATCTCTGCCTTTAAAGTAGAGTACATAGGAATCCTTTCTAAGGTTCAATCCCATCTTTCATTAATTATTTTCCATCCCATGTGAAATCAAACTATATCCTTCCAATATAACTACGTGGGTTCTGATTTCATTCTTTTTAACAAGGATATGTAGGTAGTCCATCTGTGGGTACAATCCCAACTCTAAAATAATCCTTGTCTTTCTGATTGACAATAAACTTCAAGTGCCCCACTGAGTGTCTTTAAAACCAATATGATTATCATAATTACCAATATATTTCTATATAATGTGTTGAAGGATACCATTGACTAAGAATATCTAAAAAATATGGATGATTCTCTATCGATGAAGAACCTCAAATACATATAAAAGATTATATAAATCTCATAAATATCAATCATTGATTACCAAATCTAAAGGAAAACTCATTTTCATACTTGGTGAATTAATAAGGATTCCTGAACATAACTTAAATCTATAAGAGAGTCCCGGAGTAGGTAATAATTCCCCTCAAAAAGGTGTGATAAGCCTGACCTCCCATCCTCTCGACCAATGCAAATTCTTAAGCCTCATTGGTCCACAACTAATGAGCACCTACCTTTGGAAAGTAGGTTCAAATGGCTATAGAATCATTGGATGTTTCCAGTTCTATGAATAAACCCATTAGAAACCGATTGGAAAGTTTGAACCTTAAACAAACAAGGTCATCCCCATTTCCAGAAGAAACAAACACCAATTTCTACTCTGTTGAGTTGGAAATTTTATATCAATAGTATGGTATTAAAACAAACCATTCATCATACTACTATACAGCAGACAACAGACAAATAGAAGCCTTAAAAAAGACTATATCCAATATACTTAATATGATAGTAGAAAAAGGACAAGAAATCATGGACTAAAAATCTCCTTCATGATATATGGGATTATCATACCACAACTCATACTTCCACTCAAGCAACCTTGTATTCATTGGTATATGGAACATAAGTGGTTCTACCCATCTAGGTTCAATTACCCTTACTCCATGTTGTCGTCTATGATCAATTATCCATAGAAGAGCAGTCCCAGAAATGACTCGATGAGTTAGAGAGATTGGATGGGAAAAGATTGCACACTTTTCACCATTTGGAAGTTTACCAAAACTATATTGCATGATCATTCAAAAAAACGGCTCGTCTTTAGTCTTTCCTCGAAGGATAAATGGTGTTGGTCCTCAGAAATCTGATGATACTCAAAAAGAAACCCCCAAAATTAGAGCCAAAATGGGAAGGACCATACGTCATACACAAAGTTTACTCTAATAGATCTTACTCCATAATTTAAATGGATGGTAAGTTCATCAAAAAACTTACCAATGCAGGTTTCTTAAAGAAATAATTTGCGTAGTCACATGGAGTTTTTCCATGTTACACGACGTTAAACTTCTTAGCATCATCGTCCTGATCACATGATAAAAAACTGCATGATTAAATGTCCTCGATGTATGACATTAAACTGCATAGCCAAAAGGTCCTAATCACAATATGTTAAACTGTAGGATATAAGGTGTCTTTCTATTCACATCGGGTGATCTTCATCCTTACCACATGACATTAAATTGCATGGAATCTGCCATACTATCTACATGATGAAAAACATTATGGATTTCATCATAGTTATAAGATGTTAAACTGCATAGCACCATATACGTATGTGATGCACGATGCTAAGCCACATACCACCATCATCCTCACCGAATGACATTAAACTGAAAGGTGATCATTTTACCCCAATCAATGACTCATCGCACATGAGTTAGATCCAGGAAACAAAAATCCAATATGCCCCTTGTTCCTATGTGAGATCCAGATCCAGATGGGAACTCTCTTTCTTCCAAGAACTATGTATGGATTGATTTCTTCCCTCACAGGATACGTAGTGATTCCTAGACTCTATGTCTTGGGCCCAGCCACTATCACAGTCAAAATGTTCCCTCTCCCTTTGCATATAGACTAAAATCAATAGAGTAGGGTCTCTTGATAGAACTACATATGGCTTGATTCCCATTTGACGATGGGATACATAGAGACACCTTGATCCTAAATCTTAGTCCAACCACCACATGATACAAAATGCTTCTTTTTCACCCTCCATTGCCTCTATGTTACGAGATAAACCCTTTCTATTACTTTTTTCTCACATCGAGCTTGGATCACGTGATCTTAGGAATGGTAGTAATAATTCCCCCCATATAAATAGGGAGTAAAGGTACATGACAAGCCCATCACTTAAAATGAATGATTAAAAACTTCCCCTATTTGTTCATGGGTCATATCGGTATAGGGAGTTACCCCAAGAACTACATGTATCTTGATTTCTAACCTCACAGGATACGTAGTGACTCCCAGATTCTACATCCTAGTACAATCTCCATTCAAAAAAAAATTCCCCTCTGTGTATGGGTTAGACCAGTGCATGTGAAATTCATATAGTTGTGTCCTATTATCATCCTAATGAAAAGATGTAGTGGCACCCGAATCTCCAAATCTGGGACAATCTACAAAAAAATACCAAATAGTAAGATTCCCCTACTCTTACTTATGTTACCACTATGTGGCTGAATAAAACTATGCTACCCCTTGTTTCTCACATCAAGCACAGCTCATGTGGGATGAGAGGTTTACCAGAGAATTCCCCACATAGACAAGACATAATAATTTGTAGCAGGGTTTCCATGGTCCTAGTGGCACAACATTAAAAGTAATGATAGGGTTCTCCCCTCTATATTGGGGAACCCAAAGTCCTAACCGCATTATGTTAAACTACATGGTACCTCAAGAACTATGTATGGATTGATTATTCATATAACGAGATACATAGTGATTCCCAGACCTTATACTCAGGTCCATCCATGCAAAAAGTGAAAATACAAATTCCCCCAATCTCCTGCACATAAATTCAAGTCCATGTGGGAGACTCAAAACTTTGATTCCTATAATAAGGATTTTTCAAAAAGATCATGACCCCACATATGAGTCAGATATATGAAGGGGATTTAATATTCCAAATCCAATCACAGATGGAAATTCCATACATACCCAGATACCCTATTTCCATGAATTAAACTCCATTACCTAGTAAATTTTGGATCTTCACAAACCTTTTCTACTATCATAAATGGACAGTCAGTGTCCTGTGGACACCTTTGTTTGACTATGCACATAATGACTCAGTGGATCTACATATATTTACCACAAAAAAGGCATGTCAACCAAAGAAAAATTCATCCTCAAGAGAGGATTTTTCTACTTCCATGCACCCAATGGCTTCCAAGACTCGTATCATTTATCCCAATCTGAGAGATCCCAGAGTTATGGTTTATAATTTTTCCTCCCTCATGTCTGGGGTGGACTAGAATATTTTGTCCTGATTAGCCCATATTTTCTCATAGTTTCTATGATAATTCTTCTCTGCAACATGATGTTAAACTATGTATCCAATTTCCTTAATGCATGAATTTAAACTACATGGATCATCTAGAACTACGTATGGCTTGATTCCTATTTTCACAGGATACATAGAGACGCATGGACTTTCATCTTGTTTCAGCCACCCCGAAGTGAAAAATGCCTCCCCCCATAATGTATGTGCTAGACCTATAAAGGAGGATTTCTTAAAAGAACTATGTTCAGATTAGTTTCTATCTAGGTAAGATACATAGTAAATCCCGGATTCTATTACTTGGAACCATCCATGGAATGCATAAAAATGTCCCCTCAAGTCGAAGCCGGGAACTCCCAAATAGGCTTTATTTGCAGGGCCATCTCATGAGTAATCCAATGTCCCCTTTTCACGTCATTTCATCAATGTCATCACCACATGACAATAAACTGCATGGAATCCATGTCCTTTCCACACGATTCTTAACTGTATGGGGATTTTCCTAATTGTATGACATTAAACTGCATGATAAAATGTCCTTATTGTATGAAAATAACCTACATAGCATCATCCTGAGTATAAAATGATTCTTTTTGTGACTATGTTATCCCTAAGTGGTGTATTAAACCCTTTATGTCCCTTGTTTCTCACAATCAAGCACCGCTCATGTGGGATTAGGAACCTTGGTAGGAGAATCCCCTAAAGAATCATGGTTTATCATCAAAGTCTTAACCGTATGATGTTAAAATATAAGGTACCATAAGAATTATGCCTAGATTGACTCTTGTATATACAGGACATGTAGGAACACTTGGATGGTAGGTTCTAGAAATATCCACCTTTGAAGAAGGAATAAATGTTACAAAGATGCCCTTATCCCTACATACGGACCAAGCCTTTGTAGGGATTAAAATTTAATGAACTATGTTTGGCTTGATTCCTATGAATGCAGGATATGTATTGATGTTTGGATAATAGATCACAGGCCCAAAATCTCCAAGGAAAGCGAATACAGCTCAAATTCTCCCCCCTCCTTGTGTATGGACCAAACCTATGCAAGGATGGTAATTATAATGTGCCCATATCTTCAAACCTAATACCATCTCTGATAACAGAATTCAAATTCACCACCCTATGAATGAATCAGATCTACATAGAGGATCGTTAACTCCATGGATAACAACCACCTTAATGTTCTAAGGTGACCATGCACATCCTTTCCATCCAGAAAAATATGTGATTCAAGTAATTTTGGATCTTCAAAAACCTCCCTGTCCATAGAAAATAGAGGGTTAGTGTCCTATGGGCACCTTTGTTTGACTATGCACACAATGCCCCAGCAGCTCTGCATACATCGCCCACAAAAAAGGCCCATAAACCAAAAGAAAAATCATCCTCATGAGAGGACTTTCCTACTTCTATATGATCAACAGATTCCAAGCCTCTTTCCATTCATCCTTATCTAAGAGCCCTTGGAGTCATGGTTTGCACCTCCCCTCCTACTCACATCTTGGACATGTCAGGACATCTGGACCAGGTTACCTTCCAGTTTATCTAGGATTTTAGATCAATTTCTTAATCTCATGACATTAAAATTAAGTGATACATGACACCCAATGTTCAACCTTTGGTATAGACATGTCGAAGAATATTTTCCCCCATGTTCCTATGTATGAGATAAATCCACACAGGAAAATCTAGCTTGAGCTCCACCTCATTAGTAAGCTCATATATGAGGCGAAAATGCCCCATTTCTATGTGTGAATCAGATCCACATATGGAGGTATTACAAGAACTATGTATGGAATGATTCCTATTGTCCTAGGATATGTAGTGACACCTGAATCTCATATATTGGGTCCAGTAAAGAAAAACAATTGTTCCATCCTTCCCGTGCATGGTTCAGACCTATTTGGGGAGTCTTCTCACACCTGTGGGGGGAAAATATCAATCTACTCATGGGAAACTCCAACTTGAAATAAAATATTTCATGTTCAGGAACTCTCATTCTCACAAACCATTCTCTACATTCAGAAAGGTTTTGGTCCTAACAATTATCCATGGCCATCGGAAATGGAAGGTTAGTGTCCTGAGGACACCTTTGGTTGACTATGCACAGAATTCCCTAGCAGCTCTTCATACATTTTCCACAAAAAAAAGAGTTTTCAATCAAAGTAATATTTGTTCATAGGAGAGGCTTCTCCTACATCCGTACGCCTCTATGATTTTTTATTCCCACCTCATTCCCTAGTTTTGGAAATCCCCTGGATTACAGTTTTCATCTTTTCTCCCTGTTCATTCCTGAAAATGATATAACATTCCTAGTCAGACTACTGTAGAAAATAATTTATAGTTTATCCTCTTGGTTAGATAAAAATAACTTTAAACTATAAGTCATAAATTTCCTGGTTGCACGATGTTAAATAGAACCATGCTTTAATCCTCCTTTACATAAGCCAAATTTGTGTAATAGTGGTTCCTCAATTACAGCAGATATAAATGTCCTCATACTTTTCGGACATTACTCCTTTGGAAGGCCACTCCTAGTGGTTGAATCCAAATTTTCATAATATTACCTAGCCATCAAAAATACAGAGTAAGTGTCCTGTGGACACATTTATTTTACTATGTGCACAAAGCCCTGATGACTTTGTATAAATTTCCCATAAAAATGCCTATCAAACAAAGGAAAATTTGTTCTCATGAGCGGCTTCACCTACCTATTTGTGCCTCTATGACATTTACATTCCACCTCATTCACTAGTTTTGGAAACCCCCTAGATTACAGTTTACATATTTTCTCCTCATTCATTTATAAAAATGGCAGAACATTCCTAGTTTGACTACTATGAAAAATAATTATCGGTTTATCCTCTTGTTAAGAGAAAAATTACTTTGAACTATAGGTCACAAGTGTCCAAGTTACACAACTTTAAACTGCACCATGATTCAACCCTCTTTTACACGATCCAAATATGTTTAGGAGTGGTTCCTTAATTACAATGGATATAGATTCCCTCATACTTTTCAGACATCACTCCTTTTTGATAGGACACTCCTGGTAGTCACATCCAAATTTCTATAAGATTACCTGGCCATCATAAATGGAGAGTCAGTGTCCTATGGACACCTTTTTTTGACTATGCACATAATACCCCAGTGGATTTTCATACGTTTACCACACACAAAAAGTGGTTCTATCAACTAAAGGAAAATTCATCCTCAAGAGAGGATTTTCCTACTTCTGTACGCCCTATGGGTCCCATGTCCCATATCATTTCTTATATATAGAAACCAAATAATCAAGGTCAAGAAAAATCCATCATCCATGTGTGAAAAGTATTGAAAGATCCTAGGTCCATAATCCCTATTTGGGGACCTCTCCCCATAAATCATGGTCAAATATGTTTGACCTAAAACATCAGTCATGCTCAAAGTTGTTCGACCTAAAACATCAGTAATGATAGTCCGATTTTCAAGACTTTAAACTACCTACGAAAAGAGATGCAAAACTTACCAGGATGAAAACCTGAAAATGTTTCCCTAGACAAAATTCGATTATTAGCTCACAAAACCTATGAATCATGTGGTTTAGGCAAAATATTGAGCAACCAAACAATCAAAAGAGTCACAAATCTTGTTAGGTTGAAAACCTGCAAAGGGTGGCCTAAGTAAAAGTCAAGTTATACCCGCTAATCCTACATCATGATAGGATTATAAAAAAATAGGTTAATAACAACAAAATACATAAATCTTGTAGGGCCTTTCATGTGACCCTAGAAATAGTCAAGTTATGCTTGCTAAGTCCCTCATCTCAGAAAAAAGTTGGAGGATGCTTTGATTATTTCAATTTAAATATCCCATATTGTGACCCAAATTGAGATTTAGTTAATAATAATTGATTAATATTGTAAGAAAATATAAAGGAGAAGCACTGGAGAGAAAGAAATTTTCATTCTGTTAAATAAATATAAGAAGGGAATCCATAACCTGAAGCCTCTCCATATGAGAAGAGTATGATAATCACAGAAGATGTTCAAAAATTCACAAAAGTTCTATTAATTTCTAATTTGATTCTTCAATGGATTTATGGAGCTCCAATAAGGTTTCATTCTTAACTTCTACACCCTCCTTAAATTCTTCTACCTCTTTTACTGTATCAAGACCAGCCTTTTCCCATTCCTCCACTAACCATTGACCCTCATCAACCACTATCATCGCACATACCCATTCCTGTTTGAGTCACTTCAGTTATTTACTCCACTTCTCCACTTCCTGACCAAGTTTCCATGATAAGGAACTCTACTTTGTGAGTTCATCCTAAAGCCTTGTGACTGCCCCATCTTTCTCAACAACTTCATTCATAAGGATTTGTATGGTAGTGGTAGGATGAGCCATAGACTCTGTAGCAGAAAGATGATATTTGAGCATGTCGGTTTCCTCTCTGGTCATGACCACCTTCTTCAATATGTTATAAATTCCATGGTATTTTAACCCCCCAAACCCCAGGACTAAAAATAGTCAATATAAGATGGGAAGCTTCGCCAGCATATCTGCAAGAGGTGGTTGAGAAATCAACCTCTGAATGTTTTTTCACACTTTTTTGCAGCCGAGACAAAGGTTGGAGAGGCCCTATTGGTCAGTTTTGGAGTCTTTACCTAATGCAATAACATATCTAGGAATAAGTACTACTAGAGGAAGTCTTGATTCACTGAGATTGGTACTACTTGACCCCTCAGTAGTTGTATCTCTGGCAACATTGGTAGGAGGAAAAGTTGAGGTATAAACCACAGTCATAAGTGATTGTGGCTATGATCCTGAAATCAAGAGTGGGAAAAGTGAACACTCTAAAATATTTAAGGTAAATAAAAAATGGAGAGTTCAAAACAACAAAAACAGAATGGTTGGAAGGGGGAACACTAACCTCCACCTTCCAAAGCATCAACACCTTTGACTTCCATTGTGACGTCACAACCCGGTAGAGATGAAACTGCATTTGCAACATGAAATTGAGTTTCAAGGTCATCCAAAGGAACCTAAGGCTTAGGGCCATACTTTAATGGATTAGAAACCTCTATAAGATTGCTTACAAAAATCATGCTCATAGGAATAACCCGTTTGGAAAAAGACACGATCTCCAATTCCAAACCCCCTTGATCTGGAATAGCTTCCTCCCCTATTGTGGTATCCTCTAGAAGAGTGGGATCTAAGTTCTCAATCAGGGAATTGACTTCCGAATAAACTTCCTATATAAGGGTGGTGTTCACTTGGTTCAAGGAATTCGACCTCTAAAGATTGGGAACCCCTCCGATATCATCTAACAATTGGGGATATCCACCTAGCTCAATTGTCGCTAACAATTTTTCCATATCCTTATCCATAGAGGTGGGATCAGCATGCACAGTTGAGGTTTTTATTTCTAAAGACTCCCCCACTATAGGGGAAGTGGTTTTCTGATTAGAAATAGGAACTCTTTGAGGGATAGGAATTCTCCTAATCTATTTATTTGGCCCAAACTCCTTGCCTTGTTCATTCACAGCCACTGGCGGTATCTCCTGAGCTTCAAATGAGGTGGGATTCGAAGATGTCTAGGAAATTTCCATCTGGTTACTTATTGGTTCTAAATCAAGATATGTGCATGATGAATGGAAAAAAATGGAAACATTTCTCTTAAAAACTAGATAAAGGGGGTTGATGATTACTTGTAATACCTGATTTTATATGTATTGACAGACATTTTTTTGGTCGTTTCATCATGGTGCAACAGGAAGAAGATCCTCTAGTAAAAGAAACAGGTAAAACTAGGTGTGGAAATACTCTATTGGGGTCCGTAGTGATTACCATAATGTGCTATCTTGCTCTATGATATCCCTCTACAGCAACCCATACATCCTAAGGGGCACGTTCCCTAGCTACAATTCCCTTGGGGGTATAAACTAAAGAAGGTGCCAACTCTTGATCCTCCCTAGATTCCTAAAAAGTAATGGATAAAGTTTAGGATCCTTACACTAAGATAAATTAAGGTTAGTGTCAATAAATATAACTACCTCTCCTTTTGTATCATCCAATTCTAAGATTATCACCATCCATGCCACCTGATCAGACCATTAAGTTCTATCTTTGGAAGAATGAAGGAAGGTTTCCATCTCATTCAAATACATATCTACTTTATCTGAATGTTCCTTAGCTGATATTCATACAGGAGTAATGGATGGTCCAAAACCTAGAATATCAAAGCATTATTTTTTAACCAACTCTCAAATTTCCTCATTGAAATCTCTCACCCTCAAGTCATCCTAGACCATCCAATATTTCAGAAAGGAAATCGTAATAGGGATAAATAGTGTTGGAGGATCTTCTCGAGGAAGTATGGATAGTTTTGTTAGCTGAAAATACTTCTTGGGTGCCACTACATCCCTTGAACTCTTTGGGGATGGATGATTGCAAGGCTCTGGACATGAGTGAGGAACTTCCCCTAATCCAGTCACGGTAGGAAAATTGTTAATATTGTCACCCCTAGAGGTGTGATAATCATCATCATCATCATCATCCTCACCAACCTCTGGTCTCAGCATGTAAATTAATATATGAGAGTATCTATAACATTTTTTCAGAGCATGAATTAGGGCTTCCAAATCCTAAAGTTAATGATTCACCCACTTATGATCATTATTGTAGGAAAGATTAGTCAGCGCTAACACATAACCAAGATTGGTAAGAGCAACCTCTCTCTCCTTAAAAAATTTCCAAAATGCATGGGGGGCTGATCATGAAATTATTGACTACCCCTTAGCAAATCCCACTACCTCCCAGCCATGGGAAAGGTAGCATCAGAAGGGATGGGTGCTCATTCCTCAATAGCAGCACCAAAAGCCCGAGATGTTGAGCCCTGGGATTTCAAATCCTTCATTAGAGGTTCATAAATAAGATACTTTTGGTGATATTTCCATAGTATAGAGTTCTCAATGGTTTTATTTTTCTTCCCTTTATCTCCATGCACTTTAGGGCCATGAAAATGGGAACTATCTCTACTAGATGGTCGTTCAGGTATGATCGAATCGAGGCATCAACATAACCTTTTGTGAGGGTGAGAACAAAATCCTCAAGATCTGGAATCCTAATCCTGCACTCTGTGTCTTCTTGGGTGAACATTAGCCACAACTTTTGGGCTATCATGAAATTTTTTTTCTAGTGTGCACTATTGAGGGAAGGAGGACACAGCATTTGGACACAGTTAAATTGACGGCCAAATCTACAAGGTGCATATCCCTTGCACATAAGTTCCCCTTCAATACGGGAAACCAACAGACCCTATCCTAAATAAAATAGGTATCCTTGATTAATAAATTCTTCTTATTCTTCATTCACTAAAGTACCAGTAGGGGAGCATAAGGAATATAAGTAAATTGGGCGTGGCATTTGATTTGAGCCATCAATTCTTGTTCATTCATTTCATTCCGCTCTTTCTGCTTATCCTGCATGGTCCATCCCTCCGACATGACCCTGATAGTACTCTGAATACACATTCAAAGGACATCATTTGAAATCATTATAGGATCGAAAAATGTGTACCCCCTCCCCCTCCCCTGTATGGGCTCCTATCTAGCCCCAAAGGATCTGGAAAGGCCCTACCTGTCGGTGAGGCAGCTTCCCATCACTGATTTGACACAATAAGTGATACATTTTTTCCAGTACCGGAATGGATAGGTTAATACATTTTCCAAGGGAAAACTGATCCACCATGATAAAGGTTCTAGCTCTGACTCTAGGACTATAATCATGTTCTAATATAATTCAGCCACTCAAAAACATGGCTAGGAAGGCTGCCAGTCGAAACAAGTGGTCAAAATCAAGAACAAGTTCTACCCCACTTGTTTAATTGACTCTCCTCTAAGATTGGCCTATATTAACCTTCTATCCTTCAGGTATCCTTGGTTGGGTAGGATCTGGGTCTGCGCGCATGGGGTTCTTGACCACTTTTCTTAGCATAAACAAACCCACGGAACAAAGGTCCCACTTCGATGACCAACCATGCTCCTCATTTGTCATGTACTTCCATGCAATATTATTTTAGAAATGGGCCTTGTCTTATAACCCTCATCGTGCATCCTCTAGTGATCGAGGGTTATATTTCAATAAGGACCCAACAGTAGTGTCCTTCTGTATGAATCATCCTTCCGATGAAATGATGACCTTAGGAATTGTGCTATTTATTATCCAAGGTATAGGTTGGTCTGTCTGATGCAGTTATGGAATCACCGTATTGGATGGTAGGCCAAATACGTAAATGGGAAACCTATCTGAAATTGGATATTCTCTATGACCCACACTAAGGATCTGAGCTAGAGACTGATGAAATGGGGCAATCGGGATCAGATTTTCAACAGAATCAACCATGTATTTTCACTTCGCATCAGTAACTGAAAGGGATGCAAGGGAAGTGGGAGTATTTTGTGAAGGTTTAGACTCCATATCATTCCTAAATCAAAATTTCATGAAATAAAAAAAAAGTTAGCCTCAAAAAATTGGAAAAGGAATGAAGGAAAGTCTGCATATTGAAGGCCCCGCATACAAATGATACGTGGGAGTTACCATCTGAGAACTAATAGTCTACAAAAAGAATAATCTGGGAACTGATAGTTCACAAAAACTATCATGGAACTAGCCTATGAATCATTGGATAGTGAACCTATGGTTTGAGGAATGATTAGCACATGAACCGCTTGTCACATCCACACTACACAGAAGCCTAGACTCACTATTAGTAAAATAATTCATTCAATTCATGGATTCAAAATTCAGTTTGTGGACAGAGGTGACCACGAAGGATCCTCAGTATGTAGAAGCAATTGAAGGAGAGTGGCCGAGTGGTTTTTGAGAGAACTTTTTTTGCTGGGAGAAATGGTAGGGGACAAATGAGCTACCCCCCCCCCCTATATAGGTTTGGTTTCCTTCTATGTGTTTACCCTTATTCCAAAAACTAACTTATGTCAAGACATTTTTCTACATTGGAATAGCTTCCTCTTCATCTTGATAAGATCTCATTCCTATGGGGCATTTATTGGGTCTTAAAAATTTGGAAAAAGGGAGTCAAATACTCCCATTAATTTAGAAAAATAAAAATGAACTGATTGATGATTTGGAGAAGAGTATTTAAAAGAGGAAAATTTGTAATGTAAAAACTCCATACTATGAAGGGAAAACATCCTTCATGGACCGTCTCTCCACTTGGAGGTCTTCACCATGAATCATCCGCGAACAAAATGGTTTGTGGAAGATAGATGGTGGAACTGGTTCCCCACAAACACTGTCATTTGCAGGATGGAGGCAGATAAAATTTTCCCCATGTACTATTTTTCCATGAACTCAGATGGTCCACGGGAAAGGCATGTAAAGACCCGGAAATTTCAAGGAATTTTTTTTAAATACTTTGGAATTTTTCGAGTCTGTGGCTTCTAACGACACTTGATTCCGAGGCCCGGTGTGCCCGGAATCAATTTCCGAAGTTTATCTCGGGTATGTTCAGTGAACGAACGAGCGGGTTTTTCTATCTTTTGAACCGGTGCTCGAAATTAAAATCTGAGGGCACCGATGAACTCGCAATGCCGGTAATTTCTTAATGGGATCCTTACCGTAGTTGCGTTCACGCGGGAGGAGAAGTTAATATTTGGGGGTTTATTTAAGAAGTAAATAAAAAAATTGTCGGAACAATTTTTATTTTATAAGGTGGTTATTCCCTCCCATGGGTAGTTAATGGTGGGGCCCACAGCCACTTAACTACCCAAGTGTGGATGTTAGATAGGTGGGTCCCACATGAGCCCTACCATTTAATTTCCTATGATCTCACTAACATCCCCTCATTAAATTGGCAAACCCCATTAAATGTCAATCTCTCCACCTCAATCCATTAAATTATGTCAACCCATAATTTAATTAGGAACCTTCCTTTTTCCCCTTTTTATTTAACTGCCAACGCGTTTAATAATGGGGAACCTTATCTCTCCCTCCCTTCTTAAATTAATTTTCATCACGTTATAAAATGTGGTGAATTAATTCTGGGAGTTTCTTTGCATGTGTAATTAAATAATAGGAGGAACGTATTATTTAATTTGGGGAAGAATATTCGTTGTGTGGGAGAGATTTGGAGCTTTTGGAAGAACGTCGGTCTCTGATGAAGAACGACGAAGAACTTCGGCCTCTGACAAAGAACGATGAAGAACGCCGGCTACCGACGAAGAATACCGGGTCCTCGGAGATCGACGATGCGCCACCCTTACTCATCTCCACGGCAAGAGAGGAGATGCCGCTTCCTCCTCGGCGCGCTCCGGCGATGCCTGCGATCCTCTTCCCCACGATGCCGACGTTCGACATCAATTGTTGAGGTAGGGGAATTTGTATAAAATTTTTTATGTGATTTTTATACCCTTGGCATGGCGTGAAAATTGTTTGGTGATTTTTATAACCACTAACATAGTGGGTGTGGACTAACGAACAAGTCTGAACCCACCGCTTCTTTGTAGATGATGTGCAGAATAATTGGCGATGAGGAAGCGAGACCAAAATGGTGATTGGAGGCCTTCGTAGTGATGTACGGGTCCCAAGGTGACCGCAGACGCAGACGGAAGCAAAATCGGACCACCAGAATGACTCCGGTGGCCCGCGGAAGTCTCCGGCAGTGCGAGTCACCGGCGCGGCGGCGCCGGCGGCCGGAGGCGGTGGCGCCCGGCGCATCGCCGACAGAAGCCCACCGCGGCTGAAGCCGCGGTGGAAAGGGATTGGATCTCGCGGCCATGCAGGATCCAGGGGAGACGTGGCGTCGGGCACCGCATCCGCCGAACACAAAGGGGGGGGGGGGCGCATCCCCCCTGCTCAGCTCGCTGGCCGAGCCAGCGCACCCCATGGTCGGGCCGGGGTGGGTCGTGCGGATCGGGTCGGGTCGCACCCAGCCGAGCCAAGCCGCACCCAGATGGGTCGGGACGTGCCCTACCGGTCCGGACCCAGACCCGGTTCGGGCCGACCCAGGGGGGTTGGGCCGGGTCGGACCGGGCCCAGACCCCCCACTTCGGACCGTTTTCGGTCTTTTGCCCATAAATTTAGCTACGGACCTCCGATCGACACACCGTCAGTTGCATAGAAATTATTGGATCAAGATGGTAGTTTCGGTATATTAAACTTGAGGTTTCAGAAAAGTTTGGGTATGGCCGGGTTGGTTCGAACCCGAAACCAACTGGGCCCTTGGAGCGGAAATGCTTATAACTTATAGACCAGACGTCCGTTTGATGTGTCGTAAACTGCATTGAATTCCTCTTAATGAGACGGTACTTTTGGAATACTCTGCCTAAGGTTTGGACGAAGCTGGAGTACGTTCAGGTTGGTTTTAGCTTAAAAACCAACCGGGCCCCTGGGGCGGAAAAGCCAATAACTCTCAGACCGGGCATCTGATTGACACACTGTCTATCATGTTGGGTTTCTTTTGACGAGACGGAGCTTTGGGATACATCAACTCTAGACTTCGTGACAGTTGATGTATCGACTCTCTTGCTCGAGGAGCAGACCCTCCTAGAAACGAGCTTGCTGTGTGCGGGAACCCTAGAGATGGTTGTGCCTGCGACGAGGATGACTGTACTTGGATCCTCCGTGGGTTCGTCAGCGAGGACGACTGTACTTGGATCCTCCGTGGGTTCGGCAACGAGGAAGACTGTACTTGGATCCTCTGTGGGTTTGGCAGCGAGGATGACTGTATGTGGATCCTCTATGGGTTCGGCAGCGAGGACGACAACACCTGGATCCTCCATGGGTTCGATAGCGAGGAAGACTGTACTTGGATCCTCCGTGGGTTCGGAAATGACGACGACCGTACTGGGATCCTATGTGTATTCGACGGCGATTATTACTGTTCTTGTATCCTATGTGGGTCTTGCAGTATGACCTCTGTACTTGTATCCTGAGTGGGTCTGGTAGAGTAGCTGGTCTTGTATCCTATGTGGGTCTGACAGCTTAGATGAGTCAGTGGCTACATCTGATCATCTCTATCTCTATTCAAAGTGTATACCTATGTGAGCTGAGTCTTGTTTCTCAATCATTTTCATTGATGTGATTTACTTGCTTTCCTTTGTGGATTGGGTTGTGCTTTCCTATGTGGACTGGGTTGTGTTTTCCTGTGTGGACTGGGTTGTGCTTGGGCCCGAGAGTTGGAGACGAACTGTAACTGATTATTTAGGTATATGTATGGTCATATACCTAAGTAGAGTCGATTGATACTTTGTGATTGTATCTTTCCTTTGTGGTTTATCCTTCTTGGATTATGAGAGACCTTCGGGGGTCTCTGGGTCCCTACTGAGTATCGTATACTCACCCCTGAATGGGCTATGCCCACACTACGTTGTGTTGGATGCAGATGACGGAAAACACTGATCGAGGTGGAGGCTTGTCGAGCTGGACGGTACCCGGAGGTGGACCACTTGGCGGGACGTACAAGGAGCAGACGGCCAGACCCGAGGAGCCGAGGAGACTATCTTTACCCACCCTTTAGGTGGGATTCCTGGAGGATGACTTGGTGTTGCTGTTTTACTTACTGTTGTTGTACTTTCCTTTCAGTTGTACTGTACTTTTAGTTGGGTTTGTATACTGGCCCATTTTCTTTTCAGCACTTACCTTGTACCCATTTTTACTTAGTGCTTACTTCACTTGCATTCTCTGTTGTGTATGTTACTTCATAAAGGCAATGCCTTCACTTATTTTGGGATTTACACCTTTGGTGCTAGTCGCCATCCCCTGGCCTATGGAAGGCGGGCTTGGGGTAGTCATGGCATGGGCCCCGAGGACGGGTCGTGACAAATTGGTATCAGAGGAGTCGGTTCTACCGCAGAACTCAGGACTCTGATCTTTTCTTTTTGTGAAGCAATAGTGTTAAGAGTATTGAGTGTGGTTTTCAGTCCAAGTATTCCAGTGTTGGTGCAGCGGCCGACATATCCATACACCAGGACCCTGACCTCTGATTTCTGACTCAGTGCACAAAAACACTGATTGCGTGTGTGTTTCCTTTCAAATTTTTCTTTGTGATTCCTTTAAGTCATCTCACCAGGTATACTGTTTGACCGTGGCGCACCTGTTTCTTTTCAGGATGGCCCCACGAAGGTAGCCAGCTATGGTTCCTAGTTACGTACGGGATGGCATCCCACTGAGCGTCGAGGCCTCGGTGCAGGGCCCCATTTCAGCGGAGGCACCAGCGGTACCACTACCTGCTGAGCCACCGATGCTACCAGCCCCAGCGGTGGAGAGTGCACGCCGCCTGAGCGCATTGCATGAGTTTCAGAGGAAGAGACCGCCCATGTTCTATGGAGGGACGGATCCTCAAGCAGCCGAGGATTGGCTGGAGGCTATCGTCAGAGTCTTCAGATTGGTAGGGACACCAGCAGAACTTATGGTAATCCTTGCGGCGGGCAGGGTCACATGGCTCGAGACTGCCCGACCTGCCCTGAAGATGAGCAGCAGGCGGTAAAGGTACCTCCCAGACAGAGGTTCAACCGTGGTGGTCCAGTAGGAACAGGTGGACGTGGCAGAGGGGCTGGCCAAGCAGTAGGTGTTGGATGACGTATCGAGGCCCTACCACCAACACAGCCAGGAGGACCACCCAGACTGCAGGGAATGGCTGGACAGGGGAGAGCTCAGCTTCTGGCAGCTGAGGCCTACAACCATAGAGCTCTGGGAGTAGATGGGTAGGAGTGGGACTAGCTCCAGGCATGGAGACCTTTGTTCATGATGCCTCTAGATTTGTTAGAGTCATTGTTTGTGGATGCTTTGTGTCTTTTTACTTTGTTCTGTAGTAATAAAATACACATGTTCTTGTGATGTTTACTTCCTTGTATTTTTATATGGGGTTGATACTGAGAGGTTCCGATTAAAAACCGTTGACTTGACCCTCACTTTCGAGATTCCTACTGGAGGAGACCTAGTGACCACACACTACTGTCGACAGTGTGACGTGACCCTTGGAGGCAAGAGTAACGGTTGGATCTCTTGGTAGTAGCGTCGAGGCCTTACGACGTCATCTATGGAATGAAATAGTACTATTCATGTCAGTATTGACTATATTAGGCAAAGAACGTGTTTCATCCAGGGGATGAGATCATATTTCTCTTTTCGAAAAAGGATAAATATTAGCAACTCTTGTAGGACGTAATCGAAAGAGGGTGTAGTCGAGTTCTTTACAAATGGATAGTCACACCCATGGTTTGTTGAGCGAATGATTTACGGTCTACTCTAATATCAAAAGTATCAGGTGTGAGATCTTGGGATGCCTCTATGTTCAGGAGATTGTACAGATTCATGGTGTGCCAACATCTATCATCTCCGATTGAGATGCTCTCTTTACTTCCATGATTTGGAAGGGGTTTTAGGAGGCCTTTGGGATGCAGCTATGCCTGAGCACTACCTTTCACCCACAGACGGATGTCCAGATGGAGAGGATCATTCAGACACTCGAGGACATGCTCTGTGCATGTGTCCTTGACTTTTGTCGCAGCTGGGAGGATGACCTACCCTTGGTGGAGTTTGCGTACAACAACAGCTACCACTCCACCATCAGGATGGAACCTTACGAGGCACTGTACGGATGACCATCCAGATCACCTCTGTGTTGGACTGACCCTGGGGAGTCAGCACTCGTAGTACCAGAGATGTTTCAGGCTACAACGGAGAAGTTGCAGATCATCCAGGAGCGGATGAGGACTACACAGAGTAGACAGAATTCATATACTGATAGGAGGCGGAGACCAATGGAGTTCGAGGGTGATGACTGCGTCTTCATACGGGTCTCACCTTGACTAGGTCAATGTAGATTTGGCCGGGGTGGCAGGTTATCTCCACGTTTCATTGGGCCTTTCCAGGTCCTTAGTAGAGTGGGTGAGGTGGCTTACCGCCTGGCCTTTCCACCTCAGATGCACCGGGTGCACGACGTCATCCACATATCTCAGTTGAGGAGATGTGTGCATGACCTATCCATATCATCGATGACGGGGTGACTTTTACGGAGGTCCCAGTGGAGATCGAGGATCGACAGGAACGGTTCTTTCATGGACGGTTGATTCCTCTGGTGAGAATTCGTTGGCAGCACTGGAACCTCTAGGAGAGCACATGGGAGAGGGAGGCTAAGATGCGTTCTCAGTACCCTCATTTGTTCCCCTAGTTTATGTGGTAGTTTTACCGGGATGTAAATCTCTGAGGTGGGAGTGATATAAAGACCCGAAAATTTCAGGAATTTTCTTTTTAAATACATTGGAATTTTGCGAGTCTGTGGCTTCTGACGGAACTTGATTCTGAGGCCTGGTGTGTCCAGAATCAATTTCTGAAGTTTAGCTCAGGTATGTTCAGTGAATGAAAGAGAGGGTTTTTATATCTTTTGAACCGGTGCTCAGAATTAAAATATTAGGGCACCAATGAACTCGAAACATCGGTAATTGCTTAACGAGATCCTTACCATAGTTGAGTTCGCGCGAGAGGAGAAGTTAATATTTGGGGGTTTATTTAAGAAGTAAATAAAAAATTGTCGGAACAATTTTTATTTTATAAGGTGGTTATTCCCTCCCATGGGTAGTTAAGGGTGGGGCCCATAGCCACTTAACTACCCAAGTGTGAATGTTAGAGATGTGGGGGCCCACATGAGCCCTACCATTTAATTTCCTCTGATCTCATTAACATCCCCTCATTAAATTGGAAAACCCCATTAAATGCCAATCTCTCCACCTCAATCCATTAAATTATGTCAACCCATAATTTAATGAGGAACCTTCCTTTTTCCCCTTTTTATTTAACTACCAACGCGTTTAATAATGGGGAACCTTCTCTCTCTCTCCCTTCTTAAATTAATTTTCATCACGTTATTAAATGTGGTGAATTAATTCTGGTAGTTTCTTTGCGTGTGTAATTAAATAATAGGAGGAACCTATTATTTAATTTGGGGAAGAACATTCGTTGTGCGGGAGAGCTTTGGAGCTTTTAGAAGAACACCAGTCTCTGATGATGAACGACGAAGAACATTGGCCTCCAATGAAGAACGACGAAGAACGCCAGACTACGACGAAGAACGTTGGGTCCTTGGAGATCGACGACGCGCCACCCTTACTCTTCTCCGCGGCAAGAGAAGAGACGCCGCTTCCTCCTTGTCGCGCTCCAGTGATGGCTTTGATCCTCTTCCCCGCGACGTCGACGTTTGACATCAATTGTTGAGGTAGGGGAATTTGTATAAATTTCTTTATGTGATTTTTATACCCTCGGCATGGCGTCAAAATTGTTTGGTGATGTTTAGAACCACTAACGCGGTGGGTGCGGACTAACAAACAAGTCTGAACCCACCGTTGGTTTGTTCTTGATGTGAGGAATAATTATAGATGACAAAGAGGGACCTAAATGGAGATTTGAGGCCTTTTAAGTGATGTAAGGGTCCCAAGGCGACCGCAGGCGCAGACGGGAGTGAAATCGGACCACCGGAATGACTCAGGTGGCCCGCAGAAGTCTCCGGCGGCGCGGGTCACCGGCGCGGCGGTGCCGGCGGCCGGAGGCGGAGGCCGGCACCGGCCAGCCGCCCGGAGCCAGCGGCGCCCCAGTGCGCCACCGGCAGGAGCCCTCTGCGGCTTCAGCAGCGGTGGCAAGGGATTGGATCCCGCGACCGCGCGGGATCCAGGGGAGACGCGGCGTTGAGCGCCGCGTCCGCGGAACACAAAGGGGGGGGGGGGCGTCCCCCCCCCTACTCAGCTCGCTGGCCGAGCCAGCGCACCCGCAGGTAGGGCCGGGGCGGGTTGCGCGGACCGGGCCGGGTCGCGCCCAGCCGGGCTGGGCCCAGACCCGGTTCGGGCCGACCCAGGGGGGGTTGGGCCGGGTCGGACCGGGCCCAGACCCCCCACTTCAGACCATTTTCAGTCTTTTTCCCATAACATAAGCTACGGACCTCCGATCGACGCATCGTCAGTTGCATAGGAATTCTTGGATCGATACTGTCGTTTCCGTATATTACACTTGAGGTTTCAGCAAAGTTTGGGTATGGTCGGGTTGGTTCGAACCCAAAACCAATCGGGTCCTTGGAGCGGAAACGCTTATAACTTAAGGACCAGACGTCCCTTTGACGTGCCGTCAACTGAGTTGAATTCCTCTTGATGAGACATTCCTTTTGTCTTACTTCGCTTGAGTTTTGGATGCATCTAGAGTATGGTCGGGTTGGTTTTAGCTTAAAAACCAACCGGGCCCCTAGGACGGAAAAGCCAATAACTCTCAGACCGGGCTTCCGATTGACGCACCGTCTGTCGCGTTGGGTTTATTTTGATGAGACGGAGCTTTGGGATTCATCAACTCTAGACTTCATGACATTTGATGTATCGACTCTCTTTCTTGAGGAGCGGACCCTCCCGGAAACGAGCTTGCTGTGTGCGGGAACCCTAGAGTTGGCTGCGACTGCGACGAGGACGACTGTACTTGGATCCTCCATGGGTTCAGCGGCGAGGAAGACTGTACTTGGATCCTCCGTGGGTTCGGAAGGGATGACGACTGTACTTGGATCCTATGTGGGTTCGGCAGTGAGGACGACTGTACTTGGATCCTCCGTGGGTTCGGCAATGAGGACGACTACACCTGGATCCTCTGTGGGTTCGGCAGCGAGGATGACTGTACTTGGATCCTCCGTGGGTTCAGCAGCGACGAAGACCATAATGGGATCCTCTATGGGTTCGAAGGTGATGACTACTATTCCTGTATCCTATGTGGGTCTGGAAGTATAACCTCTGTACTTGTATCCTCAGTGGGTCGGGAAGAATAGCTGGTCTTGTATCCTATGTGGGTCCGACAGCTTAGATGAGTTAGTGGCTACATCTGATCATCTCTATCGCTATACGAAGTGTATACCTATGTGAGTTTAGTCTTGTTTCTCAATCATTTTCATTGATGTGATTGACTTGCTTTTCTGTGTGGATTGGGTTGTGCTTTCCTGTGTGGACTGGTTTATGTTTTCCTGTGTGGATTGGGTTGTGCTTGGGCTCGAGAGTTGGAGACGAACTGTAACTGATGAATTAGGTATATGTATGGGCATATACCTAAGTAGAGTCGATTGATACTTCATGATTGTATCTTTCCTTTTTGGTTTATCCTTCATGGATTCTGAGAGACCTTATGAGGTCTCAGGGTTCCTACTGAGTATCGTATTCTCACCCATGCGCGGGCTATGCCTGCACTATGTTGTGTTGGATGCAGACGACGGACAGCACTAATCGAGGTGGAGGCTTGTGGAGCTAGACGGTACCCGGAGGTGGACCACTTGGTGGGACGTACACGGAGCGGACGGCTGGAACCGAGTATCTGAGGAGACTATATGTACCCACCCTTCAGGTGGGATTCCCGGAGGATGACTCGGTGTTGCTGTTTTACTTACTGTTGTTGTACTTTCCTTTTAGTTGTACTGTACTTTTAGTTGGGTTTATATACTGGCCCATTTTCTTTTTAGCACTTACCTTGTACCCAGTTTTACTTAGTGCTTACTTCAGTTGCGTTATTTGTTGTGTATGTTACTTCATAAAGGCAATGCCTTCCCTTTTTTTGGGATTTACGCCTTTGGTTCTAGTCGCCAGCCCCTGGCCTATGGAAGGCGGGATTGGGGTAGTCAAGGCACGGGTCCCGAGGACGGGTCGTTACAAGGCACAGCCGATGGCATCCTGTGAATGATGCTGTTTGTAGGAACTTTGTGGTGATTTTCACCCCTGCGAACCACATCCCCATGGGCCTTAGTTCACTAAGTTGTTTGTGGGTTGGGTGTTTCCTCATTGGGATTTCGCGAAAGACGTTGTGTGACCCATTGATCCAGATCCTCCTCCCTTATATAAAAGGACCCTTAAGGGATCCAATAAAGGGACTGGATTTTTGGAAGAGAGGAATTTTGTGGATTTCAATTGATGAAGGCACAGAATAAGAGAGAACTAAAAAAGATGGAATCTTTTGACAATTTCCTGTAGTTATAATTTTTTGAATAACATGAAAAGGAAGAATAACTTTAATAATTAGTAGCCTCTAAATAAAATTATTTGTGAATAAATTTCCCAAAAAGTGCAGAACCAATTCCCCTTCTTAAATTCAGAACCTCACATAGCAAAACGCTATGTAGATGGAACCATACACCGCATAGCAAATAGCTATGTGGATGGATCCAAGTCTCGTGTCGTGTCACGCTAAATGGGTGGAACTCAGTTCCATGTTGAAAAATGTTATGCATACAGACACTGGATCCTCATATAAAAATGCTATGTGGACCAAATCCAGGCCCGTGTACCACCATGTTATGCAGACAACCCTCTCACCCACATGACAACATGCTATGTGGTAGGAACCCCCTCTCATATAAAGAACCGGTATGCAGAACGTGGTATTCTTGTGTGTTCCACCCTCTGACTCTAATGATTTCCTTCCACTCCCATCACATCAGCCATAGCCCCTCCGCTATCCCATCCAACGGTATTAGGCCAAAGCCTCTTCCGAAGCCACTGGACCCATATGAAAAAACCATCGAGTGCACCAGCATGCCATTTTGAGTTTACATACCCATGGTAAGAGGAGTCATGTGGGTAGTCCTCGTAATGGAGAAGACCCTCAGAATGACCATAAGTTTACATTCCCATGGTAACCCAAGTTTCAACCTTGGGATACTCACGTGAACCTCCACATTCTCAGGATTAAGGGTGATCATTGGCCTTTCCCTTTGATGAGGGTCAGTGATAAATAAGGGATCACACTTGTGTTTCCCTTCCACGAGGAATGAGATCCTTCCCCCTGAAACTGAACATCACAGGGAACTCCTCTGAATGTAAGCCCCTAGATTTTCTTGAAGGAGGTGACACTCTCTCCCCTCTTCTCCTCATTTCCCTAACCTCTTCTATTGTCGTCATCCTCCTTTTCCATCAATGGTTAAGGAAAAGTATGTGGTATGTCAGATCTATCACTTCCTCTTGTTTCTCACATCGAGTGTGACTCACATGGACTTAGAGATTAGTGGCGATCATGAAACCCATGAAATTTGAATTGGTCTTGAACTATGTGAACTTCAATTCCTTATCCAACTAGGATACATAAGACAACTGTTCAAGGCCCGAGCTCAATGGGCCTCCAAGAAGGTGTAAGAAAAAAATGTAATGAACTATGATAACTTTGATTCATGCTCCAACCCGGATATGTAGGACACCTATTCAAGGATCAATCTCAATGGACCTCCTCCTAGGTGTAAGCCCTAAATTCAATGAACTACGAGAACTATGATTCCTGCAGTGACCAGGATACATAGGAAGCCTAATCAAGGCCTAATCTCAATGGGCCTCCTAGAATTTTTAAGCCCCAACCAAATCCCCACAAATGGGCCTCCTCCTAAGTGTAATCCCCAACTGCAATGAACAATGAGAACTTTGATTCTTGCAATGACCAAGATATATAATATGCCTTCTTTAGGGAGCAAGCTCAAATGGGCCTTCATCATACATATAAGCCCCAAGTATGCCCCCTTAAATGGGAAACTTCAATTCGTAAGCCCAACCTTTCCAGAACTAAGTATAATTTGATTCCCAACTAACTGTGATACTTAAGAAACTTCCCTGAGGTTCAAGCCCGATGCTTCACTTATAATTCTCACATTGGTTCACTATGTACTCACTGCATGATATTAAACTGCATGGGCTTCTGGAATAGGTGAACTTTGATCCCCAACAAATTAGGGTATGTAGGAATCCCATCCTATGGATTTTATCTTGACATCAAATAGATCTTGTCCCCCCTGGAAGACGATAAAATCTAGATCACCATCCCATATGGATCAAAACTCACATTGTCTTAGAGAATGAACAATCATCTTTGATTTATCCATCAAAGTATAACATCGGTAAGGAACTCTGGATACATTCAATTGTCTTCATTGATGGATAACCTAGGATACATATTGATGATTCTGAACCCTTGCATACCTCTGACCGGTTTTTCTACCACAAGGATATACCACAAACACATTCTTGGTAATGAACCAAGAATTCATGAACATATGAACATATCTTAAATATATAAGAGAGTCTTGGAATAGAAAAATAGTTACCCTTAATAAGGTGATATTATCCTGAGTTCCCATCCTCTCTTCCAACGTGAGTTCTCAAAGTGTCGTTGGACAAATCATACAATGAGCACCTTCCTTTGGAAATTAGGTCCATGAACCATGGATATGAGAGCTGTTGGGTGTTTTTTAATCCACAAATGAACCAGTTAGAGACCATATGAGGATGTTATACCTGACGTGAAGCAAAAATATGTTCCTTGGGAATGATGTGTCTCAGTAGAAATAGTCTTCAAACATGTTATGAAAGAACTGTAACTTCACTTCATTCATGTTAGTATTTCCTTCAAAAATACTTTAGAGATTTTTCCCACATTATCTTTTTTGTTTTGAGACCCATCACCTTCACATAATAATTTTATGAAAAATACATAAGAATAGAATTTCTGTCATTTCCATCAACTTCAGTGTTTCTATTTTCAGAAAAAGTCATGGGAGAATCTTTCTAAATGGGTGGAAACCAAATAGTTGATGCATCTACAACCTCCTAGATAAGAGATAGAATAAAGGGTGTCATTTTTTCATTCATGATAATTTTTTCCATAAAATGTATGTTTCCCTCTATTGTTGACAGAATTGATATTTTCTATGATAAGGATTTAATAGGGGAACCTTTCCTATGATACCACTTGAAGTTCCTAAGGATCATATAATAAATGAGAAAGAGGTGTTGAATCAGTTTTTATCTTTTTAAAAATTTCCAACTTTAAGAAACTTAACCCCTATAACTTGTTAGTGTTATTTCCTAATCACCTTTTAGTAAACTCACTTGCATGAAAAGGTAGAAAGGTAAAAAAATCACACAAGATTTAAAAGGTTTGACCTCAATGTGAGAACCTACATCCTTATCATGGTCGCTCTCAAGGGTCCATGGAAGTTAATTATTATTAATAGGTAAATACAACTTATGTTTCAACTCCCATTGGACACTTTTTATCTCCTGATAGATAAGATTATAATGGCCCCTATCATTTTAAAACTGTTTCTTACAAAAATTCATCCAAAAAAATATTAAACCTTGTGAAATATTCTCTAATAAAGGTATGTACAGAAACTCTATCTAATGTTTCCTCTATCTATTTCCTCTATCCGGTAATCTATATTTAGTTCACTAGTGTCAGGTGGCCTCCATGTGATGCACCTTTACAAAAACTATGCCCATTACAAAATCTGAATCCTCGTCGATTAAAAAAACTCTATACCTTTTAGAAACTTTTTTCAGTTACCCAATATGATCATATTTATACTGATACTCCCTCTACACATTTTAGGCTCTATCTGATACTTTGATAAGAAACTTTCTTCTATCCAGAACTTTTCTTCGGCACAAAAATAAACTTTGGTTGGAAACTCAACTCTGATACAATTCTTCCATAATCTCGACTTTTTTCAGTGTATAGTCTCTCATACTAGTACCATTTCACTTTTCACCTCTATTTATAGGTTCTCCTATAATATAAAAGGTGGGAAACCAAATTTCCTTTCCCACTTACTGAAATTCATAAATTTTAATTTTCTGCACATTTGAAACTCATTGATATGTTTCTCAACTCTTATGGATTTTTATAGAATATTCTAAAAAACCTAGAGTTCTTCATAGATTACAACTTTCTCAGATTTCTTTATTTTTAGAACTTTAAAAAGTTGTGTAAGAGGTCTGTACAAAAAAAATTGTCCAAATTTTTTTTTTCTGAAATACTCGGTCTGAACATTTCTTCTTTTGTATGGTACTATTATTCCAATTGTAAAACAAGAGGATTTTCTTCCTTCGTTCAAGAATTATAATCCACTTAAAATAATACTTTTTTATTTATTGCTTTAAGACAACTAAAAATGGTTGACTACATTTTTGTAACATCTAAAACTTCAGTATCCCGCAACGATTGTTCGATACCAACTTCAACATTTCTTATATTTTTCTTTGTCTGGAGACTTTGTCCATTCTACTAAATTTTTTCTTGTATGTCTGGAAAACTGTGTCTGGTGAAAATCTTGAACTTTAGTCACTTCTTATGACTTCTCCACCTGAACATCTTCCATCTATTCATACATTTTCAAACTTCTTTATAAATCTTCATTTGGAAGAGTTTGTTCATAATTTTGTGTCCAGAACCATAGATGATCTCTCCCTTGGTTTTCTCAAAACACGTCTTCATTATTTATTAGTGAAAAACTTCTACCTTATTGGCCTAACTGAAAACCAACAAATTCATTTCCTCAATTTTTTTACAAACTCTGCGACTTGAAAAAACGTATACTTTCCACCAAAAGCGTCATCCTAACTTTCTGTCTGGAAGGTTATGACTATTAAACAAGGTTGAAATTTATAAAACTTTATCAAGTTCACACTTCCAAATTTCTTACAATTTCTCTCTGTAGATAAATGAGTCTAGAAATATGAGTCTATAAACTTAAAATTTGAACAAAACTATGTATGAAGTTGTTCTTTTTGATAAACTGCGTTTGAGGCTCTACATCATCCATGCTAATTCTAAAGCTGTGTTTGAAGCTCTACATTTTAAAAACTATATCTGGACCACTGTGCCTGGACCACTATATCTAGATATATTTTATTTTAAGAACCCAACTTTTCTTAAAGGTTCTTGGGAATACAGCTTGAGGATGATCTGTTATAAGGTGGATAGATTGTAAGATCCCATATTTTTCTAGTGGTGTAATAAGAATAAGTGAATTTTTGTGGATGACCATGTGAATTTAATTCATGGATTCAATTAATTCACAACTTTGAAAATTTTAACCCCATGTAAATGTTTTTCAAAACATGAAGACTTGTCATAAAATTAGTTTTAATCACATTTTGACATGTCACGAAAGTATATTACACCCCCTATAATTGTCTTTCAACATGTGTCGACATGTCATGAAATAAGATTTCACCATGTTTAATTAGATTTCACCACATGTAATATTTCACCACGTGTAATTATAATTCACCACAAGTAATATTTGATTATTTTTTTTTAAAGTGTTTGATGGGATTTCACTCAGGAAAAGGAAAAAATGAGTTATGATTCTTTCACGATGTGAAATGGAAATTCATGTTGTGTAATTTTAACTCTCAACATTTTAAAAACATGTCTCTATCACCGCATAAACCTTTAAATCCCCCTTTTCAATGTCACAAACACACTGTACACCTCTGCCTTGGACCGAAACTCCTCCTCACATTTCAATCTTTGACTGAAGACCCTATAAAGACCTCCCTCCTTATTATGGGTCTTATGCCATTGATTTCAAGTTTTCTTCTTCAATTCAGAAGTGATCTCGCATCGGATCATGGATATCTAGACATAGATTTTTACGAAGACAATTTCTATCACAGACATAGGGTTTTTGTCACCACTTCCTCCACATTCAAAGAGTCATATCTAAATACTATTCTTAGTCACATTCTAGGTTGATCTACTTCAAGTTGGGATTATCCATTGGTAAGTGTTCATCATCGTTCTTGAGGTAGGTGGTCTATAATTTAAAATCCCAAAGTCTAAATTACATTTATGTGTATGTGATTGTATAATTGCTATTAGTTGTTTAGAAATTGTGTTCTTAATTAAATTAATTAATTTTGTGAATTAATTAATTAAGGGAAATGTGAAATTGGGATATTAGGATTTTAGATCTTGAATAATTAATTTTTAAATTAATTATAGTTACTAGGATTATTGAACTTTATTATTTCATTATAGAATTAATTAATTTTAATGGTTTGGATTATGAAATTTGATTTGACATAATTAATTGTTAAATTAATTATAGTGAGATAGAGATTGTTGAGATTTAATAATTAATTGATGAATTAATTATTGTTATATTTAAGTTATTGAATAGTCATAATTAATTGTATAATTAATTATTAGAGATTGTTATGATTATTATATTGATTATGATAGAGCAATTAATTGAGGAATTGGTGTGGATGAATTAATGGAGATAGAATAATTAATTGATGAATTAATTGGTGATATTTAATTGTCAAAGATAGAATTAATTAATTGATGAATTAATTAATGGGTGTATTGTGATTATTTAATTGTTGAATTAAATAATGGGATTAATTAATTAGAGAATCAATTAATTTTAACAATTTGATTATTTAATTATTGAATTAAATAATGGTATTAATTAATTTTTGAATTAATTAATGTGAACAATGTGATTATTTAATTGTTGAATTAAATAATGGGATTAATTAATTTCAAAATTAATTAATGTAACCAATGTGAGTATTTAATTATTAATTTAAATAAAGGGATTAATTAATTGATGAATTAATTAATGTGAGGAATGTTATTATTTAATTATTAAATTAAATAAACTTATTAATTAATTGACATATTAATTAATGAGAGTTATGTGATTATTTAATTACTGAATTAAATAAACAGATTAATTAATTGATGAATTAATTACTCAGATTTATGTGATTATTTAATTTTTGAATTAAATAAATGGATTAATTAATTGAAAAAATAATTAATGGGAGTTGTGTGATTATTTAATTGATGAATTAAATAATAGGATTGATGAGATTAATGAATTATTGAATTAATTAATGGGATTAACAAGATTAATTAATTGGTGAATTAATTAATGGATATTATTGTGTTGAATAAATTGAATGAGTTAGATTAATTAATTGAAAAATTAATTAATGGATATTGTTGTGTTGAATAAATTGAATGAATTAGATTAATTAATTATAGAATTAATTAATGCAGAGTGTTGTGTTGAAGCAATTGAATGAGTTAGATTAATTAATTGGAGAATTAATTAATAGAGATTATTGTGTTAAAGTAATTGAATGAGTTAGATTAATTAATTAGAGAATTAATTAATGGATATTATTGTATTGAATAAATTTAATGAGTTAGATTAATTAATTGGAAAAATAATTAATGGAGATTGTTGTGTTGAAGTAATTAAATTAATTGGATTAATTATTTGGTAAATTAATTAATGGAGATTGTTAGGATGATTCAATTGAATGAATTGGGTTAATTAATTGGTGAATCAATTAACATGGATTGTTGGGATATTGAGTTGATAGAATTGGATAATTAATTGATGAATTAATTATGAGATATTGAGATTTGAGAATTGATATAATTAATTGTGTAATTAATTATGGAGTATTGATATTTTTAATGAGCTAGTTAATTTAGGAATTAATTATGGAGTTTTGAGTTTGTGGATATTGATTAATTAATTAATGAATTAATTTATGGGGTTGTTTTACTAAATTAATTGAGGAATTAATTAAGGGTATTTATATGAAAAACTAATTGTTGAATTAGCAATGTAATTAGAGGATAAATAATTGTTGAGTTACTTATCGAATTTTTGAATTATAAATTCTGAATAATTAATTGGTGAATTAATTATTGGATATTAATTTTTGAAATGATTAATTAATTGTTTAATTAATTAATGTAATTTAAAAAAATAATTTATGAATTAATTTATGGATAGGATTTTGGGTGTCAGACATGGAATTCTGCATCAATAGGATTTTGGGTGTTATACATGGATTTATTCACCAATAATATAAATAAATGAATGGTATTTTCAGTGTTAAACATGGCGTTATGTACCAATGAGATTTTGGGTGTTAGACATGGCGTTATGCACCAATAATATAAATAAATGAATGGGATTTAGGTTGTTAGGCACAGCGTTCTACTCTGATGGGATTTTGGGTGTTAGACATGGTGTTCTGCACTAATGTTATTTGTGGTGTTATGTATGGAGTTCTTCACCAATAATATAAATAAATGAATGGGATTTCGGGTGTTAGACATGGCACTCTAAACTGGTGGGATTTTGGGTGTTAGACATGGCATTTTGTACCAATGGGATTTGGGGGTGCTATACATAGCATTCTACACTAATGATAGATCTATCTATATTATTGATAATTGGGGTGTTATACTTGGCATTCTGCACTAATGATAAATAATAAAAAATGGTATTTTAAGTGTTAGACATGGCATTCTACAATAATTAGATTTTAGGTGTTAAACATGACATTCTACACTGATTAGATTTTGTTTGTTAGACATGGTGTTCTACACCAACATGATTTTGAGTGTTATACATGGTGTTATACACTAAGGATAAATATGTATACAAATTAAGAATTGAATATGTGACACGGTTCAAACCTAATATCCTATATGGTTAATAAAGATTAATTGATAATGTGATAACTATTCAATTATACATTGTAATTATTTTCTTTATACAAATGCATAAACTTGTTATTGACTGGATTTTTTTTATACATCATTGGTGGTGGCCTACTGAGTTTTACTCACACCCTACTCAGGCTTCCTGATCGGTACCTGAATAGACTTTGTGTTTTTTGGGCAGGTTAAGAGAAAATTCCCTTTGTTAGATGGCTAAGTGGGGATGGGTCATGAATGAGGGAACCAGATGTAGTTCGGGAGCCACTTGGAGTATTTTTCAGTGTCTATTTATTTTGGGTTTTTCATATTGACACTTTTCATGTACATTTTCATAGAATATCTACTGTTCAGTTTTAACATTATATTTCTAGTTTTGTTCATCTTGTGATACAGTATTATTGGTATTGGTAATGTTCATATATGCTTCCGCATTTGTTTTTTTTTTTGCTGGTGTTTTACTCTAATAAAAGAGTTTATAATCTCCCCATGATCTATAATAGACCCTCGCTGCTAGTTGATAGCCTTTTTTGTAAGGGGAGGTGTGCCTGAGATCATGTGGTGGTCTGGCTCGAGGCACCGGTGTATGGAACCCGGGTCAGGACATTACAAAGTGGTATCATAGGTCCAGTTTTATTTTCTTCCTCTTGTGTCTTACTATTTAATAAATTTAGATAGGAGACTAGGAAGATTTGGGGCTTGTTTATGAGATAATTTGTGGGAATAGCTAACCCATGTATGGGGGAGAACCCAAGTTCCTAGGGTGGGATTTTTGTTATAGTTATTTTTTATTACATTTGAATATTATTTTACCTTGGATGACACACTTGTTGTGTGATGTGATTATTGTTGATATTTTCTGAGCTTTGACTCATGGAACTAAATAGAACAAGAGTTGAGTCTGCATGCATCATTCTAAGAACTCAGTATTATTTTGTGACATGCATCAGTGTAGACATGCACGGAAAAACATGTTTTAGGTAAGTTGTTGAAATTGAACTATTTTTCCTTGCTTGTGAAATTGAATGGAAAATAGTACCTAACATGAAATTGATAAAGATTGTAAAATTATGGAATATGAGAATAAATGGGTTTCTAAATTATAAAAAAATTGAATAATGTTTTTACCCTTGTTAACTAGTGCCTAGGTGTAGGATGGTTAAGGGTAGTGATAGTGCCTCGATTTTGACCGTATAGTGAGAAAATAGGGGAAAGACTTGATATGGTTTTGTGTAAATCCCTCTTGATAATTGAGTTAATGTTTTGAAATGAAAATCCCTTATTTTTTTGTTTTTACCTTGATGTGGGTAGTTTGGGTGGTGAGAATTCCCTAGTTTGAGAACTCGGTTGTGGGTTTTGTGAGAGATCGCCTGGTTGTTGATCAGTGTGGTGAGATGTTGGTGGGTAGGGAAGACCGTTACTTTTTATAGGTTAATTTATTTCCATAGTGAGAGGTAACATCGGTAATGAATTATTTATGGTGGTGATTCATTGATGAATTCTTAGTGTACTTTTAATTAGTGGTGATCATGTTCCCTACCTTGACATCGTCCCGGGTACACTAAGAAATCTTTGAACTTACACCTAGCTACCAAAATGTGTTTTGTTAGATATGGGGCCCCTTATAGGTTGTTCTTATGAAGCAGTATATCTAGAGCTAGATGGTGTGCAGTACGTCATTGACATTTTATGGATGAGGCTCTCAAGAGGGACTGGAGGTCAATGAATTTTGTGGTCCATGGGTCATGGTGGTTGTGTTTCCTGAAAAGCGGAGTTAACAATGTTCCAAAGGTTGGAAGCGATTTAAAAGTAATAGATGAGTAGAGAAAACCCATGGGTTGAAGTGATGGCATCAGAATTCCAATGAGGAACCTGTGTGGTGCATGTTTAAATTCCTCAGGGAAAGGCTGGGTGAGCCTTGGAGGTGGTGGATATACGCCCTTTCTATATGCTTTTTAATGGCAAGGCTAAGTGCCAATGTTGGGTGGATTCTTGTGGTTATTGGAGATAGTGAGTTGGGAAAAACATCGGGAATATTTTGATAGTCGAGATTAAGACCAATGTGTCCTTTAAGGAGTATCTTATATGTGTGTTGTATTGAAATGAAAAGGTATTGTAGGGAAAGATTGTGCTGATAGTTCTTGTATTGTGGAGACATGGATGGGTTTAGGAGGAAAAGTGGGAGATAGAAGTGGATGTGAAATCTCAATAGTATGATACTTTTTACATGCAATCTTATATATGCATGGGAGTACAGCTTAAGTATGAGTTGTTATAAGGTTTGGAGATTGTAAGAACCTAACTTTTCTTAAAGGTGCTTGGGAGTATAGCTTGAGGATGAGCTGTTATAAGGTGGGAGAGTGTAAGATCTCATATTTTTCTAGGGGTACAACATGAATAAGTTAATTGTTATAGTATACCGTGTGAATTTAACTAACATATTGAATTAATTCACAACTTCAAAAATTTACACCCCCTGTAAATGTTTTTCACCACATGAATACATGTCATGAAAGTAGTTTTTGCCACATGTAGACATGTCATGAAAGCATATTACACCCCCTAAAACTATATTTCACCACATGTCGACATGTAATGAAATAATATTTCACCACATGTAATTAGATTTCACCACATGTAATATTTCACCATGTGTAATTAGATTTCACCACATGTAATCTTTGATTAATTGTTTTTTAAAAGGGTTTAATGGGATTTCACTTAGGAAAAGGGGGAAATGGGTTATGATTATCACATGATGTGAAATGGAAATTCACATCATGTAATTTTGATGCTTAGTATTTTAAAAACATGTCTCTAGCACCGCGTAAATCTCTAAACCCCATTTTCATTTCTACAAACGCACCACGCACCTCCACCTTAGACCAAAACTCCTCTACACATTGCAATCTTCGACTGAAGACCCTCCAATCACCTCCCTTTTTATTACAGGTCTTCTTACATTGATTTATAAGAGTCTGCTTCAGTCTGAAAGTGATCTCTCATCGGATATTGGATATCCATACCTATATTTTTATGAAGCCAATTGCTATCATAGATGTAGGGTTTTTTTCACTGCTTCCTCCACTTTCAAGGAGTTGAATCTAAATATTTTTCTTCATCGTGTTCTCAGTTGATCTATTTCAAATTGGGATTATCTATTGGCAATCGTTCATCACCGTTCTTGAGGTAGGTGGTATATAATTCAAAATCCCAAAGTCTTAATTACAATTATGTGTATTTAATTGTAGAATTTATATTAGTTGTTTATAAATTGTGTTCTTAATTAAATTAGTTAATTTAGTGGATTAATTAATTAAGGGAAATGTGAAATTGGGATATTGGGATTTTAGATCTTGAATAATTAATTGCTAAATTAATTATGGAGTTATCAGGATTATTGAACTAGACTAATTAATTATAGAATTAATTAATGTGAATTGTTGGGATTATGAAATTCTGATTTGAGATAATTAATTTTTGATTAAATTATGGGGAGATAGAGATTTTTGAGATTGAATAATTAATTGATGAATTAATTATTATTATATTGAAGTTGTTGAATATGGATAATTAATTATAGAACTAATTATTGGAGATTGTTATGATTATTAGATTTATTGTGATGGAACGATTAATTGAGGAATTAATTTGGGTGGTTGAATTAATGGAGATAGAACAATTAATTGATGAATTAATTGGTGACATTCAATTTTTTAAGATATAATTAATTAATGTAAACAATGTGATTATTTAATTATTGAATTAAATAATGGGATTAATTAATTTCCAAATTAATTAATCTGAACAATGTGATTATTTAATTTTTGAATTAAATAATGGGATTAATTAATTTTAGAATTAATTAATGGGACCAATTTGATTATTTAATTGTTGAATTAAATAAATGGATTAATTGATTGATTATTAATTAATGTGAGTAATGTGATTATTTAATTGTTGAATTAAATAAATGGATTAATTAATTGACGGATTAATTAATGAGAGTTATATGATTATTTAGTTGTTGAATTAAATAAACAGAATAATTAATCGATGAATTAATTAATGAGAGTTACGTGACTATTTAATTATTAAATTAAATATATGGATTAATTAATATATGAATTAATTAATGAGAGTTATGTGATTATTTAATTGATGAATTAAATAATAGGATTGAATAGATTAATTAATTATTGAATTAATTAATAGGATTTATGAGATTAATTAATCAGCGAATTAATTAATGGATATTGTTGTGTTGAAGTAGTTGAATAAGTTAGATTAATTAATTTGTGAATTAATTAATGGAGACTATTGTGTCGAAGCAATTGAATGAGATAGATTAATTAATTGGTGAATTAATTAATGTGGATTGTTGTGTTGAAGAAATTGAATGAGTTAGATTAATTAATTGGTGAATTAATTAATAGATATTGTTCTGTTAAAGAAATTTAATAAGTTAGATTAATTAATTCGTGAATTAATTAATGAATATTGTTGTGTTGAAGTAATTTAATGAGTTAGATTAATTAATTGGAGAATTAATTAATGGATATTGTTGTGTTGAATCAATTGAATGAATTAGATTAATTAATTAGTAAATTAATTAATGGATATTGTTGGGATAGTAGAATCAAATGAATTGTATTAATTAATTGGTGAATCAATTAACGTGGATGGTTGGGATATTGAGTTGATGGAATCGGATAATTAATTGATGAATTTATTATGATATATTGAGATTTGAGAATTGATATAATTAATTATGGAATTAATTATAAAGTATTGATATTTTGAATGAGATAATTAATTATGGAATTAATTATGGGATTTTGAGTTTGTGGATATTTATTAATTAATGATTTAATTCATTAATGGGATTGTTTTCTTTAATTAATTGGTGAATTAATTAAGGGTATTTATATGAAAAACTAATTGTTGAATTTTTAGTGGAAATAGAGGATAATTAATTGTTGATTTAATTATCAAATTATTGAATTAAAAATTGGGAATAATTAATTGGTGAATTAATTATTGGATGTCGAGTTATGAAATGATTGATTAATTTTTTGAATTAATTAATGGAATTGATTAATTAATTTATGAGTTAATTATTGGATGGGATTTTGGGTGTTAGACATGGTGTTCTACACCAATAGGATTTTGGGCATTAGACATGGTGTTATGCACCAATAATATAAATAAATGAATGGTATTTCAGGTGTTAGACATGGTGTTCTATACTAATGGGATTTTGGGTGTTATATATGTTGTTCCAGACCAATAATATAGATAAATGAATGGGATTTCAGGTGTTAGACATAGCGTTCTACACCAATGGTATTTTGGGTGTTAGATATGGTGTTCTGTACTAATGGGATTTGGGGTGTTAGACATGGAATTCTTCACCAATAATATAAATAAATTAATGGGATTTCGGGTGCTAGACATGGCGTTCTACACCAATAGGATTTTGAGTGTTATACATGGCCTTCTGTGTAGATGTGATTTGGGGGTGCTAGACATGGCGTTCTACACTGATGATAGATCTATCTATATTTTTGAGAATTAGGGTGTTATACATGGTGTTCTACACTAATGATAAACAATAACAAATGGTATTTTAGGTGTTCGACATGGAATTATACACCAATAAGATTTTAGGTGTTAAACATGGCATTCTACACCGATAATATTTTAGGTGTTAGACATGGAATTCTACACTGATGAGATTTTGGGTGTTAGACATGTCATTCTACACCGACGGGATTTTGAGTGTTAGATATGACGTTCTAAACTAAGAATAAATATGTACAAAAATTAAGAATTGAATATATGAAACAATTAAAACCCGATAGTCTGTGTGGTTAATAAATATTAATTTATAATGTGATAACTATTCAATTATGCATTGTAATTATTTTCTTTTTACAACTGCATACACTTTTTATTGAATGGATTTGATTTAGATGTCATTGGTGGTGGCCTACTGAGTTGTACTCACACCTTACTTGGGATTCCTGATCGGTACCTAAATAGACTTTGTGTTTTTGGACATGTTAAGGGAAAAGACCCTATGTTAGATGGTTAAGTGGGTATGAATCATGAATGAGAGAATCAAACATGGTTTGGGACCTGCTTGGTGGAGTTATCAGTGTCTTTATTTATTTTGGGTTTTGCATATTGACACTTGGCACGTACATTGGCATGGAATATCTACTGTTTAGTTTTTCCATTGTATTTCTAGTTTTGTTCATCTTGTGAGACAATATTATTGGTATTGGTAATGTTAATATATGTTTTTGTATTTGTTTATTTATTTTATGATGGTATTTTACTCTGATAAAATAGGGTATAGTCTCCACATGATCGATAATAGACCCTCACTGCTAGTCGGTATCCACTGGCATATGGGAAGGCATGCTTGAGGTCATGTGGTGGTCTGGATCAGGGCACCGGTGCATGGAACCAGGGTTGGGACGTTACACTAATGATCTATGTATAATTCATTTGTACAAAAGTTACTTCATAAAATTCATACCTCTAGTTTTATAACAAATTTTGTGTCCATATCTTATCTGTTTGATAAGTTGTGCCTAAAAAACTTCAACTACCCTTTTCAAAAAATTCTTTTATCGTGATATTTTTCATAACATAAGGAACATTGAGATCGGAATAACATCATCTAAATTAAGGTTATAAAGTTAAGAAATTTCAAACCTCCAAAATTTCTCACTCTTCTTCTTCTTAAGAAACTTTTTACAAAAAATTCTTTCTAGAATTCCAAAAAAAATCACCTGTTTTACAAAAAAAATATTTACAAAAATTTAGTTGTCAACAAATGAAAAAAAAAATTAGAAAAAAATCATAAAGGATCTTCAATTTTACATGATTTAAGGACATATAGTAATTATAGAAAAGTAAATATTATGGTTAAGGAGACTTGACTTGAACAAATTAAGTGTGTCATAAATCAAATATTAGTGTTAATTTAAGAACCTATTTTGTGGGAAAAAATGTGCACTGTGTAGAAGTGCCCAATTTTTGATGTAATGGTTTTTTTAATTCTATAAAACCCTAAACCTAAAATTTCATGGGAATGTTGGTAAATATTATCCTTAGATAAACTATATAATTTAAGGTTTGGTTTTATATGGGTTGTTATAGTTGGTATCAGAACATGGTTTAGATAACTTCATAGCATCAGAAGGTAACTCTTACGGTTTATCATTTTAATGGTGAAGATGATCAGTGGTGGTCTTTAATT
Organism: Viscum album; assembly: GCA_963277665.1. Lineage (NCBI taxonomy): Eukaryota > Viridiplantae > Streptophyta > Magnoliopsida > Santalales > Viscaceae > Viscum > Viscum album. The sequence continues at coordinate 271,427,005 of OY728131.1, forward strand.
AAAAATACCAAAGAGAAAATTGAAATTGATACCATGGATTTGATAGTTTTTAAGGATCACCTTATTGAAAAATATTTTTCCAATGTTCTTTAACTTATAATGGAAAGGAATTTTCTATTGTTAAAGGAAATATGACTCAGTTTCTATTCATCAAGAAAAATTTATCAAATTATCAAGTTATTAATAGAGTTTTATTATAGACTATGATATTGATATTTATGGGTTTTACATTGGTCTAAAACTAAGTTTTCAAAGATCATTGGCCTCTTATAGATTTAAAATTAATAAGGAAATTTTTTGAGGTGTTGAGATGGTTAAGATGAAATTTATTTATTCTTATGTATCCCATGATGTCAAGAATAAGAATCAGTCAATGTAGAAAGAAAAAGAGAAAAAACCAATAATAAAATCTATAGGTAATACTTCTATATGTCCCAAATGTGGTAAAATAATTTTAAGTCATTTCTAAAATAATTATGAAAGTGTTACTGATGTGGTAAGTTCATTTATTTGGCTTATGACTGCAAAGAAAGGCGTATTGATCAAACTAAAAATAGGGAATCAATTGGTCAATTGGAAGTAAAATGTTTAAATTATAATTAATTGGTTCAATATGAAAATATGTTTCCAAATTTAGTTACTCTAGGTGGGAATAATCAAGATCAAAAGCAAAAAAGGTATAACAAAGTTATTTTCTTCTACTACTATAGTAGAAGCTTGACCATCAGTGAACTGGTGACATATAAATTACTTGTCTACTCAAATTATGCCAATATCTTGTTTGATTTGAGATCTATACATTATTTTATTTTCAATAAATTTTCAATTAAAATGGAAATATCACCTCAAAAAATAGAGACATAGATTTTGGTGAAAACTTCTGGAGGAAGTATTAAGGCAACAAGTCCTATTATTATCTGTGGAACAATATTTCCAAAAAATATTGTTATATTTCCTTTAGTAGAGTTTGATATTATTTTGGGTATGGATTTACCTTCAAGTTATGATACTAAGATATATTGTAGAGAAAAATAAGTTATATAAAATTTTCATAATGATTTTCAATTTGTATATAAGAATGAGTTCATACTTATGATAGAATATCAAGAAGTTGAGAAATTGATTAAATATGGGGGTGAAATTTATCTTTTGAATTTCATTGAAAAGAAGGTAACTGTTAAAATTAGTGATTTATCTATGGTAAATGAATTTTTGGATGTATTTACTAATAATATTCTTGGTTTTATTCCTGATTGGGATGTTAAATTCACCATTGAATTAGTTTCAAATGCTAATACAATTTCAAAACCTCCTTATCAGATGAATCCAGTAGAGCTATTGGATTTTAAAAAAATTAAAATAATTAAATTATAGGGGTTTTATTCACCCCAACACTTCACCTTGGGTTTCTCCTATTTTGTTTTTTATGAAGAAAGATAGTTCTATGAGGCTTTGTATTGATTATAGAGCACTTAATAACATTACTATTAAGAACAAGTGTTTGTTTCCACATATCGATTACTTGTATGATTAGTTCCAAGGTACTCATTGTTTTTTAAATATTAAACTTGGTTATGGATATCATTAGGTAAAGGAAAATAATAATACAATCTAAGGATATCATATAGTTATTATGATTTTGTTATTATGCCCTTGGGTTTAACAAATGCACTCGTTGTATTTATAGATCTAATAAATAGAGTTATCTATGAATATTTCAATAAATTTATATTGGTATTCATTGATAATATTATAGTATATTCTAAAATTTATGAGGATCATTAGAAACATTCAAGGATTGATATACATGCCCTTAAAGAAAATAAGTTCTAAAGAAAATTTAGTAAATGTGAATTTTGGTTGCAGTTAATTTCTTTCCATGGGAATGTTGTAAGTAAAGATGTCATAACAAATGATCCTACTAAAACTAAAGTGGTAGAATAATGGAAAAGACCTACTAATGCCTCTGATATTCTAATTTTTTTATACTAGCGATTTATTACTGATGGTTTTTTGAAAACTTTTATTGATTAGCTATCCCACTTATCAAGTTAACTCAAAAGGGAGTTAGATTGATTTAGACAATGGAGTGTGATGACTATTTTTAGGAATTCAAATAAATATTGACTAATGATCTATACTTGGACTCACCATCAATAAGGGTGAATTTATTATTTATAGTGATGCTTCTTTGAATAACCGTAGTTTTTTATGCAAAATGATTGTGTAATAGAATATGTATCACAATAGTTGAAACCCCTTGTTAAAAATTATCCAATGCATGACCTTGAACTTACAGCGGTAATTTTTTATTTAAAATTTAGATGCATCATATATATGGTTAAAAATATGATATATATACATATATATATATCATAAAATTTTAAAGTATATATTAACTCAAAAAGAGTTTAACATGATGAAATGAAGATGGTTAGAACTAATAAAGGATTATGATTTTATGATTCACTGCAATCAAGGTAAAGCAAACAAGGTAGAAGATGCTTTGAGTTATAAGGATAATATATCATTAACTATGGTACATTTGGAATATGATCTTGAAGTTAATTATTTAACTAAATTGAAAATTGGAATTTTTGTAACCAAAAACCCCTTTTCTTTTGGATTAAGTTTTAGTACAGTCATCCTTGTTAGAAAGAATTAAGTATACTTATAAGGAAGAATGTATTTTTCAAAGAAAGATAGAACTATTAAAGGAAGTAAATTTTCTTGATTTTAATATTGAAAAAGAAGGTGTTATAAGATTTGGAAAGAGGTTATGTGTATCAGTTTAGTCACGAGTGAACAAGGAATTATTGAGATAGGATTACAAATCTTTGTATTCTATTCATCTCGATATCACTATGATATAAATAGATATTAAATAATTTTATTATTGGGAAGGAATGAAGAAAATAATTTATAATTATACCTTGAAAGGTTTAACTTGTTAATAACTAAAATCTAAATGAAAACAACCAAAGGTGATGTTTCATCTATTTTCAATTCAAGAGGAGAAATTATAGTATATATACATGGTTTTCATGGTGTTATTTCCAAATATATATCAAAGTAATAATGTAATATGGTTTATTATTAGTTTTTTGACTAAATTTTCTCATTTACTTCCTATTTGATATGATATTTATTTGGTTCATCTTTCTCAAATTTATCTTAAATAGATAGTCAGGCTATAGGGATTTTCCATCTCTACTATATATGATCCTGATCTAAAGTTTACATATAGTTTTTGGAAGGGATATTAAAAATCATTAGGTGATGATTTAAGTTTCAATACAGCTTTCCATCCTCAATCTGATGGACAATCAGAGTGGACAATTAAAACTTTAGAGGAATTTCTCTAAGTTTACTCATTGGATTGTCAGGGAGGTTGGGATCAACAAATTTCTAAAGTTTTATTTTCTTATAATAAAAATTTTCATTCAAGTATCCAAATGGAACCATTTGAGTCATTATATAGAAATTATTTTCAGACTCTAGCATGTTGGGATGAATTTAGGGAATGAAAATTATTGGGACTAAAATTGGTGGAAGATATTTTCAAAAATGTAAAGATGATTCATCACCATATGAGGGAATATCATAAAAGGAAGAATATTTATGTAGATAAATAGAGCAAAAAAATTATTTGAAGTAGGAGACCATGTTTTTTTTAAAATATATCCATGTAAATGTTTAATTTTTTTAGGAATAATGGAAATTATGCCCATAGATTATTGGTTCAAATGAAATTATAGAGAAAGTGGGATCAATTTATTACTGAGTATCCATACCTCTTAATTTATCATAGGTACATGATGTGTTTCATTTTTCTTTTTTAAGGAAGTGTTAACTGATGTATCTCATGTACTGGTCCCTAAATTGGTATAGTTAGAGGATAATCATTCTTATGAGGAAAGACTGATACATATTATTAATCCCAAAGAGTAGGTGTTTTGAAATAAAGTAACTCACCTGGTTAAATTGTTTAGTGAAATTCATATAATTTAAGAAGCACCATGGGAACCTAAAGGGGGTATGAGAGAAAAATATCACCACCTGTTTATTAATGAATAAAATTGTGACAATGCAATTTCTTTAAGGAAGGATAATGTGATGACTCGTGTATTTTTTATAATAAATCAATTTTATATTTTATTCTTATTAATTATATGGATTCATATTAATAGTTATTATTATAACCTTAGAAATAATTTTATTAAGCTATGGAATAATAATTTTAATTTTAATTTTCAAAAAGTAAGTAGTTTTTTTCTAACTAAATTATTTTCCATGTATTATATGGTTTTATTAAAATCTAAATTTCGAAATTTTAGAATTTGAGTTTGATAAAATGAACTTAATTTTTTGGATAGCATATCAAAAATATCTTCGGGTGAATTTTTTGGATTTTTCTAAAAGGGATGATTTTTATGTGGATGGTGGAAAATATTGTGTTCTCAAATACCATAACTTTTCTTTTTATTAATTATTCACAAGTCACCTTTTTTATTTTGGATTAGTTTCAAAGTCACATTACACTCTTTTATTTATCCATAAACTAAAAAAAATTATGAGAATAAATATTATACTTGATTTTTGTGAATATTCGTTTTTATGTTTAAAAAAGGTGTTCAATAAGTTATGGTTATAGTTACTTTTCTATGAATCTTCCTTAATAAGCTTGTTTTTTATAGTATAAAGAAATCGTGACTATTTATTTTTAATTACATTATTATTGTGGATGTTTCATCATTCCATAATTATGAAAATATCTTAAATTCAATATTATTATATAATATTACTGGTATTTAAGTTTTCCTAATCATTCATGAAATAAAAATTATAACATTATTCATGTAGGTGGTAAAACCAACTTAATCAAAAACATGTTATGAAAAGTCTTTTGTGGACTCTTGGGGTCTCCAACACCTGGAGGCAGTTTCTAAACTATCCTAGTTTTCATTTTGCATCCACCTCTTCAAAAAAGAAGACTTTATGCATGCTTGGGAACAGGAGGAAATACGTTGTGGTTCCTGAAATTTTACCCTTTCATGTTGGTCTTGGGAATGTCACTATGAAAAAGAATCTTGCATGGCCACAATTTGGATTAAACTTTCAGGTCTTCCCCTCCATGGTGGAAGTGGGAGACTCCTTGGGGATTTTTCTTTGCTCTAACCTGGATATGGATGTGCTAGTGGATGCAGCTAATCCTCATATTTGTGTTCAGATGAATCTATCTATGAAGTTTTTCCCATGCCTTCTCATCAAGACTCCTGAGTGGTTTAAGTGGTGGCAGTGTCTGTTGTTCCAAGATCCACCCATATTTTGTTCAATTTGTGGATTTCAAGGGAATTCGGTGGAGGTTTGTAGGAAGAGAAAGGAGAGACCTCAAAGCCATGGGATCTCGCATGCTCAGAGTGATCATCGGGATATTTCTTCGACCGGGGATGAGGTTGATTCTGGTGGGAAAATGGCCTTACAGGACGTCACTGGTGTGGCGACAACTTTTGGGGATTGGTTGTCATATCCTTTGATGGAGGTGGAAAAATTCAATGGTCCAATGCCACTTTTTAAAATTTCAAATCCTGTCAGACATGTAATGGAAAATTTTAACACCTTTTCTGAGGGGTACAGGTGGGCATATTTTTTTAAAAGGATAATGCATTGTCTAAGATGTTACCATTGCCTCCTGATGACTCCTTGATGATAGCCTCGGAAGCTAGTTTGATGGAGGTGAACCTAATGATGGTGGCTTCATTATTTTCTAGAATAGGGGACAAAATTCTTTTATGTGTTCTTATGAGCATACCTAGGGAGTTATCATCACCTTCTTTAGGTGTTCAGATGTCTTCCCTATTGACTCCAAAAACTATAAAATCTTCATTTCTTGCCACGGTGTGATGTTTCAAAGTTTATTATGATAATACTTAGATGTGTAATTTTTCGGATGGGGTGGTGATGGAAATATTATCATCTCATAGGTTGCCTACACGATAGGTGTTGGTTTCTTTTCTTCATGAGGAGGTGGTCCCAATATCACCTCGAGACTCTTTTGGGAATATGATTTCCTTATTGTAAGAGTTGGATAGCCCATTGAAGAGAAATGTTCTCATTTAAAAGAAGGGTTCCTATTCAGAAGGCTCTTCCAGGACGGTTACATGTTCTATATCCAAGGAAGAGTGTTGCAGAAGTTTTTTTGTCCTGATAACATGTAGCAATGGTTGTAGGGCCAAGAACTCCCTATGTTTGTGATTTCATTGATTATATGGAATGATCATGGTCTGGGAGTGCATGAAAAATGTGCCTTCTTGGATTCTGAGTCCCAAAGATTTAGTGCTTCTTTGGCTATCATTCTTGAACCTAAACAAGATTCCAGAAGAATCTATTACTTTTCAAAAAAGATGAGTTTTGGTTATTTCTTGCATGGCCAACCTACGAATAAACACATTTGGATATTTTGTAAAATAAATCTATAGGTGGTTTTGATTCAGGAAACGAGTCAATATATTACAGTGAAGATTGAGATCAAAGGTATTGAAATATTTTTCTCCTTCATTTACACCAGTAGTGATGTGTAGGAGATAAGGGACCTTTGGTAATGTCTTGAATCATTTGATTCAGTGTGTTTACCTTGTTTTATTGGTGGGGACTTCAATATGAATGTTTACATTTCGGAAAAGAGAGGTGGATCGAGGATTTTTACCAATGTAATGCTTGATTTTAGGAATCTCATGTCTAGTAAGGGTCTCCTAGACCTAGGCTTTAATGGGTACAAGTATACTTGGTGTAATAACCGTAAAGGGTCTAGCCGTATTTGGATTCAACTGGATAGATGCATATCCAACATTCAAGGGTTATAATCCTTCTCTCGGTCTTATGTTTCTCATTTATCCCGATCACTGTCGGATCATACCCCGCTAATGGTTGAGCTTAAAAAAGGGTGTCAAGATAATAATCATTTCATGTATTCATCTAACTGAAACCGCTTCTATGGTTTCATGAAAATGATGAGGAACTCTTGGGAACAGAAGATAGCTATGAGGGCCTGGGTTGGGCTCATTTGGAGGCTAAGGCATATCAAGGAAGATATCTATAGATGGTTCATTAATAACCCAGTTTTGTATAATTCTGTGGAGTCTCTCCTAGTTGAAATTGATAGATTGGAGGATCAACTATATCAGAGATGGGATGATGGTACCTTCCTGGTGTTATGTGATAAATGTGGTTTTCTAGCTGAGAGGTTTCTAGAGGTTGAAAGGTTCTACAAACAACGATCTAGGTCCATATGGTTTAAGGAGGGTGATCATAATACTGCTTTATTCCATGAATGTTTGAAGTAGAAACAGAATATGAAAATCAATATTAAACTTGAGGATGGATCATACACTTTTGATGTTAATGTTATAGGAAGGTTGTCCTTGGAGTAATTTGAACTGTTGCCTGTAGGTGATAATTAGGGGAATTCCGGGAATGGTGTCTCTATGGAGGATCAGGAGTTTTTCATGGGTTGTATTCCTAGTAGGATTTAAGTTGAGGATAACGACTTTATTATGGTTATCCTGGCTAGAGATGAGTTTTGGGACATAGTCTACAACATGTCCCTAGGCAGTGCTCCTGGCCCGGACAGTTTTCTAGGGGCTTTCTTTTTGGCGGCGTGGGATTTTGTGGGGATTCACATGACTGAGGTTGTGTAATACTTTTTTTAGGTAGGATTCATTAATAGAAGTATTTTATCTTCTAGAGTGATTATTTTACCAAAAATCAAAGACCCTTCCTCAATTGATCATTATAGACCCATCTGTCTGTGTAATGTTTCCTATAAGATTTTGGCAAGTTTTATTGTAAGGAGGCTGAAAAAGGTGATCCTGAAGGTTATCTCTCAGGAGAAACATAGATTTTTCAAAGGTATAGGTATTCAAGGAGAGATCATAATTTCCAAAGAATTAGTATAAGATGTTAATAAAATATTTATTGGGTCCAACCTTATCATCCAAGTGGTCATGGATAAAGCCTATGAAAAACAGGATTGGAGCTTCATTATTTGGACCATGAGGAAGTTTGGTTTTCACAAATAGGTTTGTGACCTCTACTTCTATTGTTATTCATCACCCTGGCTCACCATCTCTATTATGGGGAAAGGCTTTTGTTTTTTCAAAAGTGTGTGGGGAGTGAGGCAGGGGGATCCCCTATTACCCATTGTTTTTATTATTTCATAGGAGGCTCTTTCATGGAATATGTACAGAGGCATAGAAGAAAGAAGGATTCGTCCTTAGCACTCTCAAGCTTCAGATGCTTCCTTTTCTCATATTATGTTTGCTGATGATATTATTATCTTCTTGAATGGAAGTATATATTCTCTACACAACTTTATGAAAATAATGGTGGTTTATGGTATTATAAGTGGCCAGTGGATCAATGCTAGAAATATTAGTGTTTTTATTTCAAATAAATGATCAAGAAGGAGGGTTCAGCACATTCTGGACATTCTGGGAATTCAGCGAAAATAGTTTCCAATGATTTACCTCAAGGATCCTATTTCTAATGGTCTTGTTAAAAAGATCTTCTTTGATGAGCTCATCAACAGGATGCTTAAGAGGATTCTTAGTTGGAAAATAAATTTCTTATCCTTTGGTGGCCATGTTTCTCTAATCAATGATGTTCTATCCTCAATTTTGATGCATGTATTGTCCATCATCACTCCTCCCAAAGGATTTATTACTAAGATGGAGAATCTTATGAACAAATTCCTATGGGACACCAATTCTATAGGTAAGTCTCATTGGGATTCCTGGAGCCGTTTGGGGAAACTCAATGAGGAGGGAGGGGTCGGTCTTAGGGATGTGTCAATCACAATGCAGTCCATGTAGGCCCGCCTGGCATGGGAGTATATTTTTGGGGATTCTCTTTGGGCTAAATTCATCAGATCCAAGTATGGACATCATTGGGAGGAGTGGGATAGATGGAAACTATCTAGTTTGGAAAATATCATCATGTACCATCTGGAAATCCTTCAGGATGCTTCATGTTGGGTAGTTGGGATAGGGGAGATTAGCTTGTGGAGAGATAATTGGGTTGATGAGAAGCTATTTTTTCCGAACTATCCAATGCCTGATATGATGGTTAAGGAGGCTAGTTGATATCCCAGCCTTATTGATTCCATTTTGAGCAAGGAGAAGATAACCACCTTCAAAAAGGTTGTGTTTACTAAGGAGGAAGATTGGTGCTGATTTATAGGATCTGCTTCAAGATATTTCAACGACCATTACTATTGGGGTTTTCTTTAGCCTGGAGGGGACCATTATGAGTGGAACACTTGTTTATAGTGCAAGTAGGTTCCCATGAAGATGAACTTCATGGTTTTTAGGGCGCGGAATCAAGATATCCCAACGGAGGATAATATTAAAAAGAATGGGATTTATATGGCTTCTCATTGCTATTGTTGTACTAACCCACAGCTGAAGTCATCCTTCTACTTGTTTATTAAGAGTTAATGGGCCACTAGACTTTGGTCTGATATGGGTAGGTGGGGAAGACTCAACACAACATGCACTTCCATGCAATATTTTATCTCTAGTTTTTTTTTTTGGGTTCAGAACGTCAAGAGATGAAGTCAAAGATCCATAGTATCATTTTCATTGCTATTTTATGGACTATATGGGATACAAGGAATAAGAAAAGAACATATGTGTGGCCTTTGATCTCCTTTATTCATGTGATAATGAATGCTCTTTTTTGTGAATTGGGATCACTAGTTAAAGTTGGATAGTAATCTTATAACCTTTGAAGGTTCCTTAACAGGCCAGTGGTCCATCCTAGTTCCCATTGATGTTGGGTCAAATAACGGCCACCGATGAATGGATGTAAGATTAATGTGGATGGATATTTTATGAATATAAAGATGTGTGGGGACGGTATTCTTCGTGATGATCATGGTTTGGTTCTATTTTCTTTCAGCATCTTTTATGGTCCAAGGAGTTATTTAGAAGAGGAAGTGAAAGCATTACACACCGGTGTCATGCTTTGAAAGAGTCTTGCATTGCTATTTTCAAAGGTGGAGTCAGATTCTGAGACCGTAGTATAATATTTACATGGATAGGTGGAGCCTCCTTGGCACTTGATTTACCTTGTTCGAAGTTTCTCTTTAGAGATCATCCATGGATTCTCTTCTCTACATGTTCTAAGAGAGGCCAACTTCATTGTGGATGCCCTTTCTTAGGGGAGTAGTCTAGAGGATCTATTGATTGTGTATTCTATTTTTCATTTTCTTCCTTAGTAATGTAGTAATTTTGTTCAAGGGGATGACCTTGGACTTCACCACTTTAGACTGTCATGATCTTCCCTTGTTTTAATGGGTGTTTAATCCCATAGTTGAATAATAAAAAATCAATTTTAGATCGACAACCGAATGAGTAAGCACATATTATTGTATAGTAATAATATTACTTATACATAAGATTAATGATTTCAAAAACATGTTATTAAGATGATAAATTATATTCAAGAATAGGTAGATAAAGAAGATAATTTAAAGATAATGGAAAATTTTATTAATTACAAAGTGTCTCGGTATTCCCATTTTAGGCGATTAAATTTTATGATGACAATTTATTACTAAGATTTTTTTAGAATATCCAATTTATCTTTCTAGAACCTTACTTGTTCTATAAATATCATATTCATTTATTAAATTAATTTTTAGAACCATCCATGTAAGAAGGTGATGAAAAACAAAAACATTATAATAAATGAGATAAAATAAATAATAAAAAATGAGTAAACATGAATTTTTTTTTTAAGTAAGTAAATAATATAATTTTATTATTTAATGGGGTAAAAGATTTATAAAGTGAGTTATACTCAAGGTAAGGGGTTATTATTTTAAACCTTATATTAAATTTATAGAACAAATATTTTCAATATTTTTAATTTTAATTTCAATGTTTTTAATCCCACTAAAATGTTATTTTGTAGGAAATTTTAAAATTTTATGGTTTTTGTAGCATTTTGTGCTTAATTGAAAAAATTATATAATTTTGGATTTTAACTGTTTTAATTTATTTCTATATTTCAGATATAAAATTTTCTATATTGATCCAAATTAAAAAAAATATTCTTTTCTAGGTTTCTATATTCATTGGGCATCATTTAATCATTCTAAACCCAAATCTAAATATCATTTGAAGAACTAAAATCATTTCACAAGTCGGGCCTTGAAATATGATTAGAGATATGGAGATTTTTTTATGTTGGGTTTATATCTTGAATAAGTATGGCCCAATGGAGCTAAAATTATACATGGAGTAAGAGGACATCCGGATGAACAACTGTTATTACAGTGGACATGTATTATTCCTTCTTTTTCAAGGAAATAAATTCATGGGAAGTCAGATATGTGTAATAAAAAGAGTCTTCTTAGGCATAATAATTTTTTAGAGTAAATTGGATATAAATCTTCTCACACATGGATAATGAAACTTAAATTTCATGGGTCGGTATAGGAGACATACGGACACAACTTCCATAAATAAAAATTTTCCAAATTAGGCCATTAAATGTTTCTACCATGCGTAAACATTCATAGGATTATTTTGGAGTGAAAATTTCTCTCCCCTCTCCCTATAAAAATGTGTTTACTATTCATTTCAAAGGATGGGTCACTACACTGGAGATTTGGAAAAAGTTATGTTGTATTTTAGTCTCATATTTTATTTTATTTTCATTCTATAATTGTATTTCATGTTTTAATTTAAGTTTTCTCATTTCTATCTTAATCTGTATCTCTTTCATTTTCTCTCCCCATATTCTTCTTTGATGTGAACTCTTATACTCATGATCATGAGTATCTGACCCAAGAAAGTTCTTGAGGGAGTAATCTATTATTGATCCTGAGCCTTTGAACATTTATTCTTAAGGTTTATTATTTTCTTGTAGTTAGTATGAGGTGTATACTAGTGGTTAAGGCACCTTTGTGTCTCTACTTTCCACCATAGGTTTAACTTTTTCTTCTACAATATTCTCCCTCGATCGAAACGGTGGATGTGCAATCTCTTAAGTATCATTGAGTGCACTATAGATTCAAAATTATAGGAAGAAGGATATGTTCACACATATGATGGAGTGTGTTAATTAAGTAAATTTTAAACTAATAATAATATAATGAAGGTTCAATCTAGGCAATTCTCTCAATAATATCTCCATTCTTTATAACTTCATTATATTTGCATTCATTGTGTTTGAATTGGATTTGCATATTTAACTTTATTATATCATTATTAATTCTCAAACCACTATTTATTTTAGTTTTATTTCATAAAAAAATATAAAAAATAAAAAGTGAATTAGAAGTAGTGAATGATTAACAACAATATTTCCTCAAGAGAATGACCCAGGTCGGTCTCTATCCAGCACATAGTTAAAATATTTTTAGAGTGCACATGACAATACTTCATCAAAATGGTGTCATTTTTGGGGAGGTAGGTAAAACATGAAAATGAGGATTAACATTTTATTTAATGTATTTTTATGATTTTTGATGAGTTAGATAATTTTGATCCATGTAGGAGGCATGATTTTTCTTTTGATGTGACAATTAAGTTGTGTTGTCATTTATACTTTGGGACATTTGTTTTGACCTTGGTATTAGATGATTATCTAAGAGTGAAATGTTTAAGTGTGGTGGAATTGAAAAAACAAATATTTTAAATTATTTTACTTTTAATTTCAATGTTTTTAATCCCATCAAAGTTTTATTTTAATGTAAATTGTCACATTTTATGATTTTAGTAGCATTTTGTGTTTAATTTCAAAAATGGCCTAATTTTGGATTTTCATTGTTTTAATTTTTTCAGTATTTTGGCCATAAAATTTTATACACTAATAAATATTGAAAAATTATTCTTTCTTAGGTTTCTATATCTATTAGGATTAATTTTATTCTACTAGACCCAAATCTCAATCAAGCATTTGAAGACCCAAAAGAAGTTCACAATTCAGGCCTTAAAATCTATGCATATATCAGAATATTTTTTTATGTTGGGCCTATTTCTCAAATATTTCTGGACCAATGGATCTGATATTCTACATGGAGAAAGAGGAAAACTGTATTAACAACTTTTATTTCAGTTTTAATGCATTATTCCTTATTTTACAAGGCAATAAATTAATATTCAATTGAATATGTGGAATTCAAAGAGTATGTATGTGCAAAATAAATTTCCAAAGTAAATTGGCTATAACTATCCCCACACATGGCCAATGAAGCTTAAATTTTTTAGTTAGATATAGGATATATAGGAGAATAAATTTAAAGAATAAAACTTTTCCCAATTCATCCATTAAATGTTTCTACCACATATAAATTTTCGGAGGAATATTTTGGAGCAAACATTTCTCTCCCCTCTCCTTATAAAAATGTTTTTCCTATTCATTTCAAAGTATTGGACACTACATTGAAGATTTGGGAAAATTTATATTTTATTTTAGTCTCATATTTTATTTTATTTTCATTATATAATTTTATTTCATGTTTTAATTTAATTATTCTCATTTCACTCTTAATCTATCTTTCATTTTCTCTCCTCGTTTTTTTTTCACTATGAACTCTAATGCTCGTGATCATGAGTAGCTAACCTAAGGAATTTTCTGAGGTAGTAATCCAATGTTTATCTCCTGCCTTTGAACATTCATGCTTAATTTTTTTTATTTTCATAGATTCATTTCAAGGGGTATCTTAGTGGGTAATGTACCTTTGTGTCTCCACTTACCACCTGAGGTTTATCTTCTTATTATATAATATTTTCCCTCAATAAAGGAGGTGAATATGCAGACTCTCAGTGATTTTTGAGTGAATTGAATATTTACAATCATATGAAGAAGGGTATGTTCAAAAATACGATGTATTATGTTCATTAATTAAATTTTAAAATAATAATAAAATAATGAAGGTTTAATCTGGGTGATTCTCTCAGAAATATCTCCTTTATTTATAACTTCAATATTTTTGCATTCATTATGACTACATTGAATTTTCATATTTAATTTTATTATTTAATTCTTAATGCTAAAACCTCTATTTATTTTAGTTTTATTTCATAAATAAAAAAATATAAAAAATAAAAAGTAAATTTTAAGTATTGAGTGATTAATTGAAATAACTCCTCAAGGGAACAAACTATGTTGTCTCTGGAGAGGAGTGCACAACAATCATGTTTTCACCTTAAAATTTAGATAAAAAAGTGTTTGTTTTTTAAATTGATTGATTTTGAAAATAAATGAAAGAAACATAACAAAAGAAATAAATTAATCAAAATATTGGAAACAAATTCACAAAGAAATTGAATAAAAATAGTGATATGAATTGGGTGATTGGGTCAGGGTTATTTTTTCAATTGTAATGTTATCCTAGTTCCAATTTATCCAATACTCTTCTACTTATCCAATTAAAGTGAGATTTCTTGATTGATTCCTATAACTCCCTTTGTAAAATGGTGATGGTGGGAGTAAACCTTCCCAAGATCTCATCTTGGTATACTCTCCTTTATATGTGCAAGGGAGTTATAGTGAACACCTCTAATTGACTTGGGCAATACCTAATCAGATGTTGTTTATCCTAAACAATAAAAAATATCCACTACCCCTCTCACACGTACTGATGACCACCGAGTAGTTCAAAACAAAGCCTTCATCTATTTCATTATATAAAACCAGAACCTAGAGGAGGGATAAAATGATAATTGACCAAATAAAAAACAAAAACATAATCTAAAACCAAATACGATCATACTTTATAACAAAAACATCTATTAGAAATTGAAACCAACTTTATAGAATAGATAAATGAATTCATACCATTAAGTGCATGAACTAAAGAATTATAAAATGGAAAATCTCCCCTTCCCCAATAACTCATAGGATTACCCATATATTTGAAGGGTATCTATGAAGAATGGGGAATAAGAATTCATTAAAAACTAAAAATAATAAAAGAGTGAAAAGTAATAACATATTATTTCTCCTCCAGAATCTATTCACCAAAATTTTTCTTCTATTTTTCCCACCAATAGACTAAAAATGGATAATATCTCTTCCTAAAAGTTGTTTTAAATTGAGTATTCTATCAACCCTTAAAATTTCAATTCAATTGGATATATTTTAAAAAGATTATTCATGAATTACTCATGCACACGTTTTCTAGTTGAAGAAACTCTTCAACTTCCTCCAATTTAGCGCACTCAATGGATATATTAATGTGATAAATTATCTATAAAATTTATTTTACTCATTCTCCATATAGTCTTATTTCTAATCCAGTTATAATAACCTCATTTAGAGGTTAGTAGGCCGATATATACCTTATTTAATGAGATGGGTTCCATTATGTCGGATAGAAAAATTTGTCAACTTGATTGATATTTTCAGGCCTTTGGATTTAGAATTAACTATAGGTCCAAAATACGAAGTTGAAGCCCATGAAAAATTAAAGCCTAAAAAAATAATCACCCCAATTATATCAACATTGTAAAAGTTATGCTTAAAATACATAAGTTAGATAAAACATTTAAAATCCTATAATTATTAATTATATGGGATTAAATCATTGAAACATGTATGAAAAATAATGATGTGAATCTGCTAAAATGATGTGAATTAGCTCAAATTATTAATTATAATGGATTAAATCATTGAAATGCACATGAAAAATAATGAGAATATTATCTCTATTAATTCCCCCACACTTAGTACTTGGACTTCTAGACAAGTAAACATAAAAATCAAATCAAATCAAATTCAAAACACAAACCTATGAGATCCATAAATTTGACAACAAGAAACAAAATATATCATACCTCTTAAAAACCCATTATTTCAAGTTTTCCATTCATATTATTCAATATATTTCCTCTTCATTTCTCCTCTGATGCTCACAAAACACCTACCTCACATGAATTTCCTCTCATCTCACAAATTTCAATTTTCAATATGGATTTTCTCATCTAAACCCATGCAAGAGTCACCATAGGCTTGATAAATTCATATATCTCTATCCAATGTAACTCAAAGACATGTTTTTATCATGAGGAACTTTTAGGTTTGTTCTATGTATTTTGGTTGGTAGGATTTATATATTAAAAAAACTGAGTCTGAATAAGGAGAGTTTGGCACTTTTTGAATCAAAATTGCATGATTATAATTTTTACTCAAGCATGGTCTCCTCCTTACTTCCCTTATTAGAAAATTATCTTCAAGAATATTTGAAAATCTCATATACATTCCACAAATTTTCAAATTATTCATATTTATCAAAAAAAAATTCTTCCAAATATTTCATATTTTTTTATTTTTCTTTAAATGCTTCAAAAAGGTGCAACTTTTTTTATTTGGAAACTCTATAAAGGCACAACTTCCTTTATTGTGAAAGATCTGAAAGGGAACAAATTTCAATAGAATGAATTTTTTAGAAAAAAAAATCATCACTTCAACATTTTATTTTTTACCCAAAGTATCTCCAAATGAGGTAGCATAATACAAGACCACTTCCCCCCACACTTTAGTTCAATAATATCATGTAATTTCACTTGAAGAGAAGGTATGATAGGGAAAATTGGCTTGAAATCTAGAAAACCTAATAGTTTTTTAATATATTCTAAGGTATACAAGGATTAAATGTACAATAAAGGATAGAATAAAAATAATTCTATTGAAAAGGGGGGATTTAAAACTAAAGAAATGTCTCAATCATTTAAAACACAAGTACCTCAAACTCGCAAGTTTTGATAGGAATAAATCAAATTATAGTTAAAGAAATCATGGTTTTGTTTTCTCAAGAAGTGAGTTTATTGTAAAGAATATAAAAAAGGGTTTATAAGCCTCTTGGGAAAGTGATTTCAAAACTAAAGACAGTGAGATGTGGCATGGGGATCAAAAAATTAGAGGAATTTTCTTGAAATTTCCAAAGATTTGAACTAGAAAAAAATTCATTTTCAGCATTCATTTAAGCTCAGTTTAATGGGATAAATTTTTTCACCTATTTAAAAGGGTTTCAAAAATTTAAAAGATAATCATCTGAGCTCATAAGTTTCAAAAATTCACAAAAATTGAAAAATAAACACGCAAAAATTTTAAAATCACACAATTTTTTTGGAAAACATAAAAATAGATGTTTAAAAATCCTAAACATCAAAGATTCCCTCCCCCATACTAAAATAATTCAGTGTATTCAATTAATTAAAGTATATTTAACATGTAATATCATTTTAAATTAAATCATAGTAAGCAGTTAAGTGTTATGGAGAAGTAAAACATGACTTATTGGTAGTGAAACATTGAGTTAATCTCCTAAGTGCAGCTCACTGAAAACCTACAATCAAAAAAAAAAGAAAATAAAATATAAGATATTTATTGGAAGAAAAGAAAATAGAATGAGAATAATAATAGAAATACAGATCTTGGTTTGACCCCCCAATTAGGCCCTGGGATTTCACTGCCTCTAGATAGGTAGTTCCAGTTGGTTATCCCCAATCTGATAATGGGTGGAGTTTTTTTGAGATAAACCAGCATCACTTCTTCTTTCTAGAATACACTTATTTATTTTTGTTGAGAACTCCATGGATATATTATAACAAATACACCCCTATTTTAATGATATATAACTTAAATTTTTGGGTTAGGATAAAGAATGGGCTTTCCTCTTTCTTGATTGACACTTGAAAAACCACCTCTTTATTCTATAGTTCTTTCTCAAGGTATGTTGCATCAATGGGATAATCAAAAATAATTTATGAGTGTGATTATATTTAAAAAAATTAAAACATGAATAATCCATAAAAATATCATCCCATTCAATGTAAGCATATTTTTTCTTCATTTCCTCAGGAAAATCCACTTGGAAATCCACTTTAACTCCATTAAATAAATGTTCAATATGTTTATGGAACTCTAGGTGTTCCTCTTTAAGTGCATCATCTTTTTATTATTCTTCATACTCTAAGGAAAAACAAGTGTTGGCCGAATTTGAAAATTTAAAACAATGGGAGGTAATAATCAATTTAGATTCAATAAAATCAGAATTAAAAGAGTTTAGAAAAAGATTATTTCACTTAATTTACTTGACTTAAATTGATTATTTAGTGGAAAGTTCCTCATGGAGTAGAGTGTTAATAGATGTAGGTAGGTAGACAGGCTCCTCTATTTAAAATATCAGTGTATAATTCACTTCCACCACTGGTTCTGATTCTGGTTCAGGTTGAGGTCCCTTATCCAATGGTAATTCCTCCTTGGACTTCAATATTGATAATAAATTTTCCATTGATTAATAATATCCATCAGTTCTTGAAGCGAGAGAACTGTGACATTGACATTCAAAATTTCCTTGACCAAAACAATGAGTTCATCAACCCTTTGTAAGATGAATTCCTCATAATTATGAAATATTTATCCCTGAACCTATGATTAATCAATCCAAGAAGAATAATTTGTTTTTTAATACATCATGGAAAAGTTTTTTTAGTTTTTTTAAAATTAATGTGAAGAAAATTATTTATGAAATATAAAAATTAGATTGTTGGCACTGCCACCCCAGAAATAGAACCATGTTTTTACACTTATATATCATAGGGTGTGGTAAAAAAAATATTTCATAAGTTAAAATACAGTATAGTGGTCAACCAATTTTGTATCCAGAGTGGATCTCACAATAATCACACTATCAACTTTAAATTTAGAGTAAAAAGTGGTTGTTTTTTAAATTGTTTGATTTTGAAAATAAATGAAAGAAATGCAACAAAAGAAGGAAATTAAGAAAAATATTGAAATAAAATTCACAAATAAAGTAATTAAAAATAGGGATATGGATTGGGTGATTATGTTGAGGTCATTTTTCCAATTACAATATTATCCTAGCCCCAATTTATCCAATAATATTTTGCTTAGTTGATTAAAGTAAGATTTTACAATCTCTTCCTCTCACTCCCTTGGTCAAATAATTATGGTTAGAGAGAACCTTTAAAAGATATTATCTTGATATATTTTCCTTCTTGTGTGTGATATATTTGTAGTGAATACCCCTAATTGTCTTGGGTAATACCTAATTGGGTCTTGTTTATCCCAAAAAATCAAAAATATTCACTACCCCTACCACATGTACTGACGATCACCGAGTACTTCACCACTAAGACCCGATATATTCTGTAGTAAATAAACCATAACCTAGTGGAGGGATAAAATATTCATTGGCCCAAGAAAAATCAACAATAGAATCTAAAACCAAATATGATCGTACTTGATAACAAAATTCTCTATTAGAAATTGAAACCAACTTCACAAAAGAGAAAAGATTTTATACCATTAAATTAATGAACTCAAGCATTATAAAACAGAAAACCTCCCCTTCCTCAATAAATAATAGTATTAACCCTCCATTTTAAGGGTATACATTAGGAATTTAGGGGAATAATGCATTACAAAACTAAAAATAAAATAGTGAAAAGGAAGAACAGAAAATTTCTCCTCTAAAATCTATCCTCTATAAGTTTTCTTCTTTTCTACCCACCGTGCAGCCTAAAATATCCAAGATCTCTTCTTAAAGTTTTTTTGAAATTTAGTTGTCTATCGACCCTTCCGATTTTAATTCAATTGGAAATGTTTTCAAAAATTTGTGCCCAAATTACTTAAGAACACTTTTTCTGGCTGAAGAGACTCTTCAAATTCCTCCATTTGGTGCATCCAATGGATGCCTTAATGAGAGAAATTATATTTAAAATTTATTTTAATCATAAAACATAGATTACTATTACAAATACATGTATAATAACCTCATTTTTAGGTTTTTAGGCCAATATATACCAAATTTACTAAGGTGGGGTCCATTCTGTTGGCCAGAAACATTTGTCAACTTGATTGATTTTTCTAGTCCTGTGGATTTCAAATTAGCTCTAGGTCTAGAATAAGAAGTTGAATCCCATGAAAAATTAAATCCTAAAAAATATTCACTCCAATTAGATCAATATTTCAAATTTATTTTCTAAATACATAAGTGACAAAAAATTGTTAAAATTCCAGAATTAAGCATTTTTCACATTTTAGCCCAAAATTCACTAAAAATACTAAAATGATGAAAATAATATCAAATTTATTAATTTTAAGGGATTAAATCATTGAAATAATTATTATAAATAATGAAAATATTATCTTCATCATAAATGTTTCAAATTTTTCCTTTCAACTCTTTCTCATCCATTTCTATATTCTTTCAAGAATGCTTTCTTTATACTTAAAATGTTTTCTTAAAGTCGTTTTCTATTATCCTTGACTTTTTTATGATGTTTTAAAAAGGAATATTTTTAACATTTTTAGTATGATCCATTTTTTAATTTCTTATAAAGGTGTAAAAAATGTTTTTTTAATGTTTACCACATTACCACATTTTCCCATTATCATGTACATTTTTCATTATGGATCTTTCTTTTCATGTTTTCATGGTTTTATAGAGTAAATTAAATTTTCATTATTCTATGGATTTTTTATTTTAAGGTTTTATCAAAGAAAATGATAATTCCATTTATTTTTATGGGATAACTATAATTTTTTATGATTATGGGTTCAAATGAAATTTTTTATGAGTTTGATGATGAAAATAGAAGTTTGTTTATATTACGTTCATAGTACGGTACTTGGGAATTATAGATGATGAAATTTGAGCCCAAAATATCGCTCTTCAATGCATTGGGTAATGATTTAGTCTCCAGAGATAAAATATTTGATGTAACCGAAGAGGTTATTAATATTGAAAGGGTGATTTAAAATGGGTGATGAATATGTTTCCCAAGATACCTTCATAGTTTTTCTATGTTTGTTATGAGTTTTAATTGTTTTCTTGAACAAAGGTTTATTTCACATGTGATTATGAGATCAATTTTTATTATGTAAAAAAAGAAACATTTTCATGGTTTTTCATGTTTTTAAATAGACTAATGGGTTTCCTTTATTTTTATCTCTTAATGAGTTTTATATGCTCATATCACATTTTCAAATAATTTTACAGGATTTGAGGATGTCTAGGAACTATAGCATGGTCAATCTTATAGTTATGGAGCTCATCTTAAATTAATAAATTATGTCATAAATGAAACATAAGTGTTAATTTAATGACATGTTTTGTGTAAAAAATGTATATTGTGTGAAAGTTTCCACTTTTTAATGTAATGGTTTTCCTAATTCTATAAAACTTTTAACCTAAAAGGACATGGGAATGTTGGGATATGAAATTCTTATTATAAATCATGTAATTTAAGGGTTGGATTTTATATGATTCCAACTATAATACCTCATACAAAACCAACCCTTAAATTACATGATTTTTAATATGGATTATATTTCCAAACATTCTTATGACCTTTTAGGTTTATAGTTTTAAAGAATTAAGAAAACCCTTACATTACAAAGTAGATACTTACACATAGTATACATTTTTTCCACAAAATATGTTCTTAAATTAACACTCATGTTTCATTTATGACACACTTTATTCATTCAAAATAGATCTCCATAACTAGAATATTTATCTTGTTATAGTTTTTACACATCCCTTAAATCCTTAAGTCCTGACTAGCTTTATACGACTTCTACCCTAATCTTACTTGGATATCCTTCTTTAAGTATTTACTTAAACCTTCTTAGATTTTTATTTTAGGAATACAAAAACCTCTAGGATGTGGGAAAGAGAGTTAGGGGGATTTTTTAGGGCTTAGTCAAGATAATGTTCTCAAAGTGTGTGGATAAGTGAAGTGGTGAAGGACTCCTTTTATAAGCGAGGGGAGTGGTGTTCTTGTAAATAATTGATTTCTTAATATATAATAAATGTCATTATCAAGTCAAGTGGAACCAAAATATCCCATTTTGAATATAGGATAATAAGGGTGTAAATATACTCAAACAATCACATTTAGACATATTTTTATTATATTTTTATCCTTATTCATTATTTTAACCCTCACCCCACCCAAACCCTTTTAACCTTTATCATGGTGACTAACTTTTCACCTAGGTAGCTTATTTTTATATTTAAAAATGAAATGGACCATATTATACAATTTTAACCTTCTAATTAAAAATATAAAAACTATTTTACAATATTAAATTTCTAGAGGTGGTAAAAATTAATTTGAATATAAGTATGTATAACACAATGAAAAAAAGTTTTTAGAAAAATTTATTTTTAAACATAAAAATAAATTTTCACTAAAATAAAATATAGTACTTATTCTCATAAAATTTATTAGTTTATAAATAAAAAGAATTAGTATTATGTGACTATTAAACAAATCCAAAATTCCAAGGTACCTTGTGAATACTCAATCAAAGGAAAATTTGTTGTGCATAAGTATTTATTTTACCATCAATGCCCAGCTTTTTCTAGAATATTCATTTACACCCAATAAGTTATACATCAGTTGGAGGGTCTACCAAAATACAAAATTGATTTTGGTACATGGAATTCATCTCGGAATGCATAAAATATTTCCATTATCATCATCCTTATCATTTACCACCACCTTGTAGGTTATAGGTTCATTATCCTTGAGAAGAGATGTGCCATTTGAATCTATGACAATGAAACCATATCTCTCTAGTTCTTTAGCCTCTCTAGTAGAACTATATAATACTTGTTTCTTGAGAACTTCCTCATCTCCCACTTTCACTTGTGGAGATTGTTCCCCTACCAACTCATGTTCATTTGGAGTATCAACTTCTTCAAAGTTAATCTCATCCCCACTACTTCCATTGGAAATGTGTTCCCTTTATATAAATATGACATGTATCACCATAATAACTTTTATGTTTTAAGGATTATAGAGTTAATATCCATTTTTCTATAGGATAAATTTTAAATATGCACTCTATGCTTTGGGATGCTAGTTTTTTTATTAGATATTTTCTTTACAAATGTCTTGCATCCCCATTCACATATATGTGATAGAGCAGGTTTCTTTCCATAACATAACTCATATGGAATCACATCTGCCACTTGAGTTAGTGCTTAGATTAGTGTATATGTCATTTGAGGTACATACCCCTAAAAGGATAATGGGTAGAGTTGCATGACTCTTCATCAATATTACCATTTTAAGAAAGGTATGATTTCTCCTTTAACTTACATCATTACACTAAAGTGTATAAGGATGAGTGATTTGGGAGAATATTTCACACTCCTTTAAGTGATCAATGAATACTTTGTTAAGATATTATTTTCCTCAGTAAGATCATATATTCTTAATATTATTAAAAATATAATTCCCAAATTCATTCTGATATTCCTTAAACATGCTAATGGAATCTGATTTATACCTTATTGAGTAGATATATCCATATTTACTATAGTCATTGATAAAAGTAATGAATTAAGAAAACTCACCACTTTCCTCTACTGAAAATAGACCACATACATCAGTATGAATCAACTCTAGTAAATGTGTAGCTCTTAATACCTTCCTAGTGAAAGGTTCTTTGGTCACTTTACCTTATAAACAAGTTTGACATAAATCCAAGGGTTTTAACTCAATAGAATATAAATAACCTACTTGATATAGTTTTCTTAAATGCTTCTAATTTATATTAATAATCCTAAAGTATCATAGGTGGGTAGGATATGAGTCATTCTCATTGGATTTTCCATTTATTGCCAAAAAAAACTTTTCTAGTTCAAGCAGATACAAACCATTTTTAAGAAATGTCAAAATATAGGATATGTTATCCTTATAAAAGAGAAAACATTTATTTAAAAACATGAAATAAAAACCCATTGTGTCTAGACTCAAAACTAAGATTATGTTTATGGTAATATAAGGTACATAATAACAATTTTTTAAACAAGAACCATGACACTGGGAAAAGTAAGATAATAATCCCCAACAACCAATGTTACAAGTCTTGCACCATTTACTACTCAGAGATCCACCTCACCCTTTTCAATATTCTTTAATCTACTTAGTTCCTATATTTTAATACAAATTTGTGAGTTTCATGTTGTATCCAATACCCAACTTGTATAAATAGACATATTTGATTCAATGAAAAATATACCTGAAAAGGAAGCATCCCTTTTCTTTTTTTTCCCATCCTTGTAATTCTTCTTCAAGTGGTATTTATTACTGTATAAAAAGTAGAATTATCCATTCTTGTTGATATCCCTTTTTTATCTCTAACTACATGGATGGTCGGTGTGTTACTATCTTTGTATTGGGTTTAGCTTTTGACGCATTAGCCTTTCCCTTACTTATCTTGTTCACCATAAGGACTGAAGAGTTGGTATTCTTTATATCCTTATCTTCTTGAAGAACTAAATCCAATAGGTCTAGGAGTGACATCTTCATGTTATTAATATTATAATTAACAATGAAATTTGAGAAGCTAGGTGGTGAAGAGGCAAGAATGTGATCTATTGTCAGTTCTTAGTTCAATTTGAACCCAAAATACTCTAGTATCTCAATGCACCCAAGAATTTTGAGTACATGAGGTCATGTATAACCCCCTTATGCTATCCTGAACCTATAAAGTGCATTGAATATCTCATATCATTATTGGATAGTTCTCTCCTAATATATCTCTTGGTGATGAGATAACATTTTATAGGAATCGTTGTCCTCGCTCATTTTTTACAGCTCATTGGACATATATGACAACATAATGCATTGGAAATTTAGAGAATTGTCCATATGATTATTATATTTATCTTCATCCACCTTACTTACTCCCATAGGGGAATCAACAGGAAGTTGGGATTCTAATACATAAATCTTCCTTTCTTGACATATTACTATGCATAAGCGCCAATACCACTCCTGGAACTTATGGTCAGTTATGATATTTTCTTTATCTAATATTGATCGCAATGAGATTGAATTATCGGTGGTGATTTCCATTTTATATACAAAAAATATTTTAGAGAATTAGTATTTTATCTTGATTTGTAATAAACATTACCAATAGAATCTTTAAATTTCTCCCACTATTTTATCAAATCCTGGTATCCCTCAACTACTAGATTTAGAATACTCAGTTACTTAGTATTATGGTGGAAAATATCCTTAAATACTCGCCTCATGGACCAAGATATGGATATTCCATTACTCAATGAGTTTCAAGGTAGGTTTTTGTCTAATCAACCATAATAACTTGTGGCTCTTTTATCAGTTGAGTAAAGTCTCATCTTCTACAAAGTGTAGCCTTGCATTACTCAATGTTTTTCCAATAAAGTTTCAAAAAGATTTTTATGGATACTTATTTTCTATCAACTTTACTTAAGTAGACCCACCACTTTCATAAGAATGCTTCAATAGTAAAAGACACCCTCAACTAGGGCTGATGAGCACCTCAAATGTATAGTTTTGTTCAAACTCAAGCGAGGGAAAGAGATTGAATTGATATTTATTTTAGGGGTTTTAATTATTCTCTTCGAATAAAATAATTTTCTATTTAACATGTTTTTTATGTGATCTCATTCACAATGTAACCATGCATAATAGAAAACATTCATTGAGTATTAATTCATTTTATTTATGCATACTCATTTATTATTCTATATGATCATTTAAAATATACATACATAATAATAATAAACCATGCATAAATAAATAAATAAATTGACTGATCATAAGTGTTTAATAATGGTTGATTCATTAAGTGGATAATGGATCAGTTGAGAGTGTAGGGGTAAATCTCTGAGTTGAATCCAACTCAAGTTGCATTGCCCACCCCTGTCCAATGTATCTATATCTTGTTTGATACTTTGTCAAGTATTAGCATAGTCTGCATCTTCTTTTTTCCTCATCATTATACATAAATACACACACACGTGTGAGGGGGTCTCCATAATGAAAAATACACATGAATAAGATCACGTATAGACCCTTGTACATATAGTGAGGGGGAGAGACGATGTAAAAACCATCATTTATTAATTAATTATTACAAAAATCACACACATTGCATTAATCAGTCTCACTCATGATCATTCAACATGTAATAAAAATGAAAAATAAAATAAAATATGAAACTAATTATATTCAAGGGAAATAATTATGAATTAAAATAAACTAAAATGATTTTATTTTATAAAATATTGGTCATAGGATCCCATGACTATTTTTATAAAAATCATCTTATTTTAAAATAACTTTAGGAATTATTATATAATTATTTCAGGATCTTGGGTATTTATAACCCCCTCACCCTAGAGGGGTTATAGGTTGTGGTTGAACCTGGATGGGTCAAGAGGATCAAGAAGAGCCCGCCCAAGGTCGAGTCGACCCGTCTAGGCAGCAGGGTCACCAGACCAAGGCATTCCCCTTGTGGAGCATGCAATCAGGGAGGCACGACACCCTTTTGGGTGTCTCATATCATATAAAAAACAAAAAAAATGTATATATATATAATCGCTATTTAGGCGTTTTAGTAATCCCACACCCCCAATTAGTGGGGTCAACCTTTATATACGGGTGGTCATGTCGCCTGCATATACATACATACATACTTACATATATAGTATTTTTTATTTTCTATTATCATAAACCTGTAGGGTTTTTTCCCTTTTTCTGCAACCCTCACACCCCCCAACCCACCCCCTCCCCCCCACCATCAATTATTTCTTTGACCGAACGCACCAGTGCTGATACCACTATCTCCTTCCAATCCTCATGATATATATAAATATATATATTGGTTTTGTTTAATTTTTAGCCCAAAAATCATTTTTATGATCTTTATAAGATAATATCTTAGTCATCCGACCTTGGATAAAACCGTTTTCAATGGAGTTGGGGCTATATCAACACCCTCTACTTGAATTCTTAACAAATTTAATTTTCAATTGACTTAATTAATCACCTGATTGCTCTGATAATAATTTTTAGTACCAGGTGTGTAATGGAAGTGTAAAAATAAGGAAAAATTAAAAAAAATCACCAAGATCAACATCATAAAGTCATCACAATGAGGAAACAAAAAATTCACAACACCAAGATCTCATGTGATTTAATTAAGTGTGAAAAATAAAAATTGAAATTGTACCTCATTTAATTTTTATTGAACATGTGTTTTGCTCATTTTTAGTGATCATCACTTGAAGGAACTGGGGATGGATCCCTCAATATCTCCCACACACACTTCAATAGTTTGTTAGTATGTTAATCTTTAGTCTCTAGGTGTTATCATAGAGAATCGAAGACACTTTCAAAGTCCTTCTAATCATCATAGCACCATTTCTTACATCCGTAGTGAATAACTTAGATTAGAGTATTCAGATCTCCTCTTTCTCACTCTAGAAGTTGGGAGAGAGGAAAGAGAGGCTATCAAATTCCGTGTAATGAATATTCTCTCAATTTAGGTTTCTCTTAGATTAAATTTGTAGGGTTAAATCTCATAAATTATACTTAAGCCTATCAAATATATTTAACCTCCTAAATAAGCACTAAAATGACATAAATGAATAAATAGTCATGTCATAAATGACACATATGTGACACCATGATTTTTTTTGATTTTTTTTTTGAATTAATTTAATATTTTTTATATTTTTTATTTCACGCAACACTGAATATAGCTTGTGTTATATGAACTCACTAGGTTTTCCTTGCATTATATGAAACCCCAAGTTACTCTAGCACTACACACAACACTTAGATTATCTTTTGGTACACACAGCACTATGTTTTTCTTGTGTTACACATAATTCTAAGTTCCTTTCATAGCTTGTGTTACATGAAATCCCTGGTTTTACCAAACTACAATATATTATTGATATTATTATTAAAATATTATTATAATTATCAACTATCATTGGAATGATGGTTATAAATAATATTTATTAAATTATGAAAATATGGTTTACACACACCCATATATATATATAATAAGAATTATTTGGTGACTAATTAACTAGAAATTAAAATAAAACCCTTTTGAAAATATAGGAAATATTTTGATAGAAACTATATTTATGCAATCAAACACATTTTACCACAATAAATTAATTAAACAACTTTTGATAAATTGTTTTAATTAAGTATATATATATATATATATTCATTTGACTATTTAACATTCATATTATGTGTTTTCTAGACAATAGATAATAATAAATCCAATTTTACATATAAATATATGTATTTTTCTAAAAGGTAATTTTACCGCATTTTAATGGCATGCATATTTTAAATATAATTTTTGACACTGTAATAATTTTTATTTGAAAAAATAAACTTCATTTTTGAAAGTGGGGTATCAAAATTTACTTTGTTTTAATTTTTGTTATTTTTCTGAGAAGTTTCATTTTTTATGAATAGTGAAAAACACTAAATTTTAATTGAAAATTACATTTTCATCTAATTTATTTATATAGTAAAATTATACATTAAATTGGTTTTAAATTATATTTATATAAATTACACATCTATTAATAAAATTTCAGTCATTAAAATCAATTTCACATTGAAATTTGATATTAAAACATTTCAAACTTTTGAATGTTTCCATTTTAAAAACTCGTTGTCTCGTCCCGTTTGCAGGATTAATTTTAAATTAATTTATGCCACTTTTATGTTCAGAATTTGGTAAAATTTATTATATATTTTTAATCAAAATAATATTTAATTTATAGTAAGTTCAACTTAGTTTTTGACCAAAAATATTAGTGAATGTAGTTAAAATTAATTATAGCGATTAAGGTCAAAATGAGTTTACTTAGTGGTTAAATTTTAATTAATGGGGAAAAATAACCTAGTAACATGTCCAAAACCCATTTTATGGCCATATTTATACCATATTCTCCCTTTTATTGAAAATGGACCATTATTGGAGGCACATAATGTAAGGGATACCTCTCAATATTGTTTACCTTTTTGTATTCGCAAGAATGTCACTCCTTCACTATAAAAGGGAACTCACCCCCCTCACTTATTCAAACTTATAAAGAACTTTGGATCATCAAAAATCTACCCAAATAAGCTTAAAAATTACCTCATATCATCCTAGAAGCCTAAATTTGGGCAGAAATCAAACCATGTTATTCCTTTGGTGCAAACCAAAAGGAATTACTAAAAGAATAGATAACATCCTTCAACAAGCACTTTTGTATTATTTCTTTCTCCACCCCATAAATTATTTTTATTACATGATTATATAATAACCTAAGTATAATAAATATACCGAGATGTTTTATTCTAAGGTTATGAATTACACTCAAACACACACCCATCAAATGGGATATGCAATCATTGGCTGTGTCTACGGCGGAACACCACCTCGCAAACTGATGTCGTTCGTTCTTCCATTAACACCAATAAAGGTCAGTAATAATGATATAATTACTATTTTTATATGATATTTATGATGTTTTTATGCTTATTTAATTATTATATAACACATATTTTCATGATTTCTATTTTTGGGAATATGATAACTTCATTTGTGGACATGTGGACTACCGTATCCTCAAAGAGATGTGATTCATTCACACTTTACATGGAATGTATTAAGGATGGGTTTAATAAAAATATGTGATATTTATAACATAATAATTCTACTATAAATATAATATATATATATATATATATATCATTTAATTTTATTTCTTTAAAAATATGACAATAAAATAGAAACAACGTTCATGCTTACGTACGGCCTACCGTATCCATAAACGGTGTATTTCATTTAATATTTATATATTTAATATATTATTATAAATAATTATATATATTATATTTAAATAATTTTTTAAATTATCTAAATAAGTAAATCGTGATCTAAGTTAGAGGATCAAGAATAACAAGTCAGAACATATAGGAAAAACAAAGCAGTTATTACCCAAAACATAACTTTAACATGAAATTGTTAATAAAAGGGTAATATAAATTCATAATAAAATAATATATAGTATTATATATAATAAAATGGTTCTTTTTTAGATTTATAATAAACTTATATTTATTATACAGGAGTTTTGAATGTGTACAGAGGATTCAAGACTTAAGGTGAGGGTTTTCTAGCCTCGCTTTTATTTTTGTAAGATATATGTTATATTCACCATTTATAGTTATTGGGTGGTTTATATACTAATATATGAAATATTATATCATGAATTTATTTTATTTCATGATATTAAAAGTTTCAATTTATGTTATTATTTTACGGATCTAACGATTCAAAAGTTAATCAAGTGGTAAGGATATTTCTTGTCTCCCTTTTATTTCTACGAGGCTTATGCCATATTCACCAATATTTTATTTTGGTGGTGTATATACATACATATGACATGTTATATCATGAATTTAATTTATGATATTCAATGTTCAATTGATTTTATTCCTTCACATATCTGACAATTCAGAAGTTACTCAAGTAGTAAAGGATTTTCGTCTCACTTTTATTTTTTGTGAGAAACAAACCATGTTCACTGCCTATTTCTTATATGTGGTGTGTATATTGACCATGTGGGTATTTTATTATTATTATTATAATTATAATTATTAGGATTTAAATATCCATTTTAGAATATCTATTTCATGGGGTTTACAATTCAAAAGTTACCAAATTGGTAAAGGTCTTTGGTCTCAATTTTCCTTCTTTGAGACATATATTTTGATATGCACCTATATTCTATTATGAGGTGTATATACAACCTATTTGAGATGTTATATCATGAATATTATTATTTTAATGATATTTTAAGCTTCATTTAATGTTATTATTTCATTTTTATTATGATTCAAAGTTACCAAAGTGGTAATAGTTTATTGCTATAATCTCATCATTTATCAGGATTGTTTATGATTATGCTTCCATTGATGAAATCATATGATCCATCTCTCAATAATAATCATGAATTTTATTATCCTATATTTATTAATGATATCTTCAAGTAATGGTACCATTTTTACACTCTTTGGTGGTTATGATAATTAATAAAATGTTTTTCAAGGAATATGACTTTAACTCTCTCTTCGGTCAGAAATTTGTGTTCTTTTAAAATAATGTTTTCTAAAAATGTTTTTAAAATGTTTTTAAATTATATTTTAATCTCTTTTTAAAAAAATGATTTTTAAAATGTTATTTTTTAAAAATTTCTTAATTTGTTTTCAAATCTTTCTTTATATGTTTTCATGGTTATTTTTTTAAAATAAAATGGTTTTCAAAATTTTTTATATTTTAAAATGAATTTTTCAAATAGGAAAGTATATTTTCCTCAATAAATGTTTTAAATGATCTTTTAGAATAATTTTCCATCTAATATGACATATTTGTTTGTTAATTATTCCTTACTAGGGTTATGATTCAATGGTTCAATTCATATTCTTTCTCTAAATGGTCTATATTTAAGATGACAAGTTGTTTATGAAAAATATTTCTATTCAACAGGATATACCATGTTAAAATGATTATTAAACCTCCTTATTTTCATGGGTTTTTCTATGATTAAATTATCATGAAACCTATCTATTTTCCACAGGTTATGATATTATGAAATGTTAATGATACCCATTTCATTTCATGGTTTATGATATGATGTTTATGAAACTCATCTCTTTCTATGGATCATGATATGATGAGTGTTTTATTATATTGTGGCACATGTATGTATGATTTCATTATGTGTTAGGTGGGACCTATGTCTCCCTCTGATGGATTGAGTAATGGTAAATGTTATATGAACTCAAAAGGTACATGGGAGAGCATCCCAAGCCCGGAACAAGATGGTATATGGGTGGGCATCCCAATCCCATAACATGAGGGTATATAGGAGGGAATCCGAAGCCCATGATAAGAGTGTATATGGGAGGGAATCCCAAGCCCATAATAAGAGGGTATATGGTTAGTCATCCCAAGCCTGTAATAAGAGGGTATACAAGAGGGAATCCCAAAACCATAACAATAGGGTACACTAGAGGGAATCCTAAGCCCGTAATAAGAGGGTATATGGGAGGGAATCCCAAGCCCGTAACAAGAGGGTACATGGGATGGAATCTCAATCCTGAAATAAAATAGTACATTGGAGGTCATCCTAAACCCGAATATGGTATATAGGTGATTAGTCCAAGCCTAACATGTTATGAGGGTCTTGGTAGGTAGCCTTGAAATAATATTTTCTATTCTTATATGTATGCCAAAATTCCATATCTAAAATTCATTGACTACTTTCCATGGATTGAGATTACATGACGTGATTATTTTACACATCATGTAATTTCGTGACTATTTATTTTATAGAGTGTAGATAGTAGCTCATAACTTTCTGGCATTTCAACTTTCTATAATTCTCTCTCATTTTTATCCCTTTTTTAATTCCCAAATCAAATCTAGACAATTGATGTTACCATTTTGGTTAAATCCAAGAGTCATTGATTGTTCTACATGTGTTCTTCATTTCTTTCATTATCGTTTACTGTTTCGACATTTGTCGACCATTTTCATTTCCATTTTACAGTGGCTTCATCCTACATTCTTGCTATTTTACTGTTTCAAGTAAGTGTTTGATTGGTTTATTTATTAATATTATTTCAAAATTCTTGATTCTTGAACCCTTGTTTTCAAACTATAATATTTCAATTGTTTTATTAATCTTCCAAACATGTTTTCAATTGTTTCTTCAATATTGATCAGTACTTTCATGAGTAGCTAAACCACTTAGGGTAAGGGATGAGGGTAGGGGTGTTATGGATTTAATGAATCTCTAAATTATAACTCGATAACACTAAATATATTAATCAGGTTACATAATAATTTTTTATTCAATTATTTTAGGAAACCCTGGCCTTGGGAAGTTTAAATGAAAGAACATGACCTGATTGGAGTAGAGTAAGTTATAACCATTAGCCTGCAAAACTTTCTACCATAAAATCTAGGACTAATGCATCTAGGTTGTTAGATATATTCATACCAATGAATAGTTTCCTCTTAGATAGATCTAGTTGGTTTGACCATAATCAACTGGTGCTCTATGCACCACTTTGTGGCCTAAGCCCTGAAAATATTCCAAGTTAGGACCGAGATTATTACCTAAACCTAGAAATTGACCATGATCCCTAACTTTTTCCTGAATCTTAAAACCAAACTCAATTGTTTTAATCAAATCCCAAACCCAAATCAATTTTTGAGGACTCCTATACAAGGGGTTAGAAGTATTGGTTCCTTTTCTACCAAACTTTCCCTGTCGTTTCAACTCCACACTATCACTATACTATGTCATTGTACCAAGTGTAGTTTGGGATAAAAATAAATTCTAATATGACCACATCCCATGAAAATAAAACAACGCGCGCTAGCGCATTAAATTTTGGCACCATTATTGGGGAATAGTTTTATTGTGGTTATTATCATTCTCCTTGTGTGATAGATCCAAGTATTAGCTTAAAATTAAAACTCTCGAGTCGATCAAAACTTGGGACGATCTAACCAAAAAGTTCTTGGACAAATAATTTCCCCCTGGACAAACCTGGAAACTATGCAATGAAATACAAAATTTCAATCAAGAAAATGGATAATCTTCATGGGAGGCTTATGAGTTATTTAAAGAACTTACTAGGAAATGACCACATCATGGACTTGATGTGTGGCTCCAACTACATACATTCTAACAATTTATCCAACCCACTTCTTGCATGGTAGTAGATTTTATCACTGATGGAAGACTAATGTTGAAAACACCTAAATTAGACTGAGCACTACTAGAAAAGGTCTCATACAATTTCAGTCTGTGGAAGAGTCATCGGGGACTATCTTAGTATATAATCCACCAAGTTAAAGAAAACACTCATCTAACTGCACAAGTAGAGGCCCTGACTAAGAAGTTGGAAACCTTTCAGCTACCTACTACAAGGAGAATGAGAATAACCACAAAAAATCCAAGATTGCAGTTGGATATCTTAGGATGGACACCCAAGAAACGGAAATGAAAAATCAAAGGGATTCCCTCCAAAATCTTAAACATCAAATGGGTCAAATCTCAAATGCCTTATCCAATAGATTTCTAAGTATGCTACCCGATAAAACTGAGGCATACCTAAAGTAAGAGGAAAAGGAAGTGAAACTAGGAAGTAAAAAAGTTTTGGATTTTCAAAAACCGTGCATAGGAGAAGATAAAAATTCTAAGGAACCTAATAAACCTATAGAAAACAATAAAGAGGATGAAAGCAAGAGAATCAAATTTATCAAGAGAAATATCTAGAATTACCACCTTCTAAAAACGATCTGACCCAAGAGAAACCCAAATAGGATATCTACATTTCACCACCATCTTAAAAACCATCTCTATACTTTTTTAAAGGAATGATACAAGTAATGATTTAAAGGAAATATAAGAAATTTCTTGAGATGTTCAAGCAATTGCACATCAACATCCCATTTGCTGAAGTTATTTCCCAAATGTCTGCCTATGAAAAATTTATCAAGGAATTGATTTCCAACAAAATAAATATGGAATAACTATAAGTCATTTCCCTAAATTAAGATTGTTATGTTATTTTCAGTAGAAAATTCCAACAAAAATGAGAGATCTTTGTAGATTCTCAATTCCATGCACCATAGGATAATGCAACTTCAGAAGATACCTATGTGACTTAAGATCCATCATTAAACTAATGCTAATAAGTGTATTTCACAAGATGGGACTCAATTAACTCAATCCAATTATAGTGGTACTTTAATTAGATGACTAATTAGTTAAGTATCCTCGAGGGATTCTCAAGGATGTTCTAGTCAAAATTAGTAAAGTCATATTTCTAGCAGACTTCCTCATTTTGGACATGGAATAAAAAGGAGAAGTTCCCATTATCCTAGGACAACTATTTATATCCATCAAGAAGTAATTGATTTATTTTAATCAAGGGAGACTTATATTTGGAGTATGTTACGAACAAGTTGTGTTTGAACTAGTTAAGGATGAAAAACAAACAAATGATTCTCTTGACTGCAAGCTATATTTCTCACTAAATAGAAGAGTGACAACATGGACATCAAGGATTATAGTGATGAACTATCTCCTACTGAAATAGAGGAGTATGATCTTGAGGAAACAAACTACACAAAACCTCTTATAAGTTATATGATCCCTCATTTCATACCATCATTCATTCATCCACCAACACTGGAGATGAAACATATCCCAAGCACACTCCAGTATTATTTTATAGATACTATAGGTGAACTACCAATCATCATTAACTCCAAGCTGACATAACCACAAGATGAAAAGTTGATCAAAGTCCTAAAAATACATAAAAAGTAAATTTATCAGGGGTTGTTTGACATAAAATAGATCATCCCCACATTATGTACTCATAATATTTTATTATAAGAAAGTATGAAACCCAAATTCCATCCCCAGAGGTGACCCACCCTACTAATGAATGTGGTAGTTAAAAAAGAAGTATTGAAACTCTAGGACACTAGAATAATTTTTTCAATCTCTGTTAGAGCGTGGGTGAGTCCACTATAAGTAGTTATAAAGAGAGGTGGCCTCACAGTTGTAAACAATGACAAAGATGAATTGATCTCGACTTGCACCATCACTCGATGGAGAGTATGTGTGGACTATAAAAACTTAAATATATCAAATCGGAAAGATAATTTCCCCTTTCCTTTCATGGATAAAATGATGTAGATACTTGTGGGACATGAATTCTACTATTTCCTAGATAGATATTTAGGATACAATCATATTTTAGTTGACCCGACTGATTACTCCAAAAAAACATTCACATGTCCATTAGGTAACTTCACATACAGATGCATGTCCTTTAGTATGTGTAATGCACCAGTGAGCTTCCAAAGTTGTATGACTCATACATTTCATGATATGGA
The DNA here is from genome assembly GCA_963277665.1 of Viscum album. Lineage (NCBI taxonomy): Eukaryota > Viridiplantae > Streptophyta > Magnoliopsida > Santalales > Viscaceae > Viscum > Viscum album. Next base: position 271,462,852 of record OY728131.1, read on the forward strand.
AAAGTAATTCTTGGAAATTTTTATGGATTATTTTTTAGTTTATAGAAGATCCTTCGATATATGCTTAAGAAATATTGAACTATTCCTGCAGCATTTTGAAGAGAAGTTTTTAGTTTTAAACTAGGAAAAATGTCACTTTATGGTTTAAGGAGGCATAGTCCTTGGACACAAAATCTATAAGGATGGCATGGAATTTTATCCCGCAAAGATCAATGTGATCAAATATTTACCAGAGACCTTAATTATTAAAGGAATAAGGAGATTTCTAGGCCATGTATAATTCTACCATCACTTCGTGAAAGAGTTTTCTAAATTTTTATGCCCTCTAATACACCTATTAGTAAAGGATACCCCTTTTGAGTTAACTGACAAGTTTTAGTAGGAATTTAACATTTTAAAGAAAACCTAATGTTTTCTCCTTTTATCATTCCACTAGACTGGGACAAAGACTTTGAGTTAATGTGTTACGCAAGTGACTTCATTGTAGGTGTTTTATTAGGACAACGAGTTGGAAAAAAAATTGTCCCATCTAATATTCCAATAGCACCTTGAATGATGCTCAGGTAAATTGCACAACCACTGAAAAAGAACTTCTGGTAGTTATTTTTGCTTTTGAAAGGGTTTGATCCTACTTAGTTTTGTCAAAGTTGATTATGTACATGAATCATGTTATCCTAAAATATTTGATGAGTAAAAAGGATGTCAAACCAAGACTAATATAGTGGATCCTATTACTGTAAGAATTTGACATCATCATTAAGGAAACTAAAGGAATGGATAATGGTTTCACTGATTATCAATCCAAACTCCCACAACCCCTCATTAAGTAAGATGATAATCTGGGCATCAAGGTTGACTTCCCTGATGAAACTCTTTTCAGCCTAGACATAAAGGTACGCTTGTGGTTCTCCAACATTGAAAACTATCTCTCCATGGGATCCATTTACCCAAACCTCTCCTACCAGCAAAGGAGTATATTCTTAATTGAGACTTCACAATACTACTGGTATGAGCCTCTACTTTTTTAAGCATTGTGTTGATGTATTAATGTGACACTACATCTTGAAGATTATATAAAAAGTGTGTTAGGAATGTGTCACAAATAAACAGCTGGAGGGAATCATGGACCAGAATACATAGTAGAAAATATCCTACAAAGTGGACTCTTTTGGCCCATACTTTACCAAGATGCAAGGAATTTTTTTCAGAGTTGTGATTGGTGACAACGAACTGGCACCATTGGGAAAAGAAATGAAATGCCCCAAAACCCGATCAAGAAATTACAAATATTTGATGTGTGTGGAATAGATTTCATGGTTTCATTCCCTAATTCACATTTCATGTTCTATACCCTTATTTTTGTTGACTACTTCTCAAAATGGGCAGAAGCTGAAGCTACCACTCATGAAATGGAAAAAGTGATCATGAATTTATTAAAGAAAAATGTGTTGTTAAGATTTGTATATCCCCGACTAATCATTAATGATCGGGGAACACATTTTACCAATAATTCTGTTAAATAAATATTGGGGAAGTAAGGAATGTGATATAACATAAGAACTCTCTACCACCCACAAACAAGTGGGAAATTTTAATTTTCAAATAGGAAAATAAAACAAATCTTGGAAAATATTTTGAAATAGAAAATGAAAGGAATAGAGACTCAAGTTAGATGATGCACTCTAGGTGTACCACACTGTGTACAAAACACCCATCGACACCACCCCTTATGATTAGTATATAGAAATCCTTTCTATTTACCCATAGAACTAGAGCATCGCTCATACTGGGAAATCAAGAAGTTAAATATGGATTCTCAAAAATATGGGGAAGTTAAGATGCTCTATTTGGATGAAATTAAAGAAATAAGAAAGGATTCCTATGAAAATGTTAATATTTATAAAGATAAACCAAAGAAATTTCATTATCATCACATCACATGATGAATTTTAATACCATGGAATAAGGTTTTATTATTTAACTCCTGATTAAAACTATTCCTTGGGAAGTTCAAATCTATATGTTTAAGACCATTCATGTTCAAACAAGTATTAACCTATGGAATAATTAAAATTAAAAAAGGAGGAGAACCTCCATTAAAATTAAATGGTGAAATATTGAACATTTATTAATAACCATTCCGTGAGGGGTATGTCATCACTTTTAAATTCATCTGACCATGAAGGATTCAAGATCTCGATGTTAAAAGAAGCACTGACTAGGAGGCAACCCAGGATAGGTCATCACAGTCTAGAATAAGATAGAGTAGATTTTAGGGTAGTTTGAGGCATGCTAAGAGCAAAGTACTGGGCTATGGTTCACAAATATGCAAAAATACCAAATTACACACTGTGTAATCTACTACACAATGTGTATGATTCATGACCCAAAACATTTAATTCTAAAATTACATGTCATGTACTAAAATACACATCATTTAATTCCAAAACTTATTTATGTCATAAACCCTAGGTTCACGACACACATCCCCCCTTATCTCGCCTCTCCCATCGCTCGCACCCCCACGACACTCTCCCTTTGGTCGCACCCTCTTACTTCTCTATCTCCCCACTCTTGTTGCTCCACCTACTCTCACACCCATCTCTCTATTTGTATTTGGATTCTCCGATCTAGTGTGCCTAAAATTTCATGCATAAATATTATTCACATAGAGTTGAAGGGATCTTGTACCGCCATCACCTCCCGCATCAAGTTGCTCCAAATCCACTTTGGGATCCGTAGAATTTTCAGACACTGAGGATTCCTACTCAATGGCTAGTGGGATGCAAGATGCTATTCACCCACATATTTACCCCATCCTACAATTTTAATACCCCAAGAACCAGGTTGCGCTGGTCTGTTTGCAATTTAAGGCCATGAGAACCAACAAAAAAATAGATCTAGTCATCCTCGTGCGCCTGCACATCATCCAGGGGGTCCTGTACCTCCTTGACTGCATGCACATCACTAAAATTGTTGATGTTCATGAGGATACCTACAAGGAGATATTCCTAGAGTTCTTGGACACTTTTTATGTGGTTGTAAATAGACTCTGCTTCTGTATAGGCAACAGACCACATGACCTCACCATCATAGAGTTTGGCATCAGGCTCAGTCTTTATTCTACCAACTTCACAACTTCTAAGGTATTCCTGACTCTTCCACTAAATCCATGAAATTCAAATGCAAAACAACTATAGAGGATGATTTATTGGGACACTCATAGTGAGACCAATCCTTGGGTTATGAAATCTACATAGTTCATAGGTGTAGCACTCCAGATTCTTCATCGTACATTGACTTGTGTCTGGTTTGCTCGCGCAGAGTCTCATGGTAGCATCATCTAGTTAGATGTCTTCACCCTTGTTATTGTCATGGGTGGCCCTACCATCTACATGGAATCTCAATTCGTATTCTACTTTAGGGAACATGTGCAGTGGACACAAGGTGTGATGATGGGTGGGTCCTTCAATCATTTGGCCTAGAGTCTTGGCATTTTTGATGCCACCCTTCCCCTCACCTCTATCGGCCCGATGGAGTCGATCAACTTCCTCCTACTTTACATGATGTAGCTACTGAAGAAGGATGGTGACATTTATCATTAGGATTCAGTATTATTTGAGGGTGTTGATGAGGCACCCTTAGATTATGTTGCCGACCCATCACCTTCTCCTGCTACATTTGATCCAAACCCTACTATAACTACAATTACAACCCGTCCCTCCACTACCACCATTCCAACTCCCATGCCTACCCCTACTCCCACCCACTTCACTTCCCCATACACCACTACCATACCCACCCCCACCAAGCTCTATTGACCTTTGGCTTTCTCACTGATATATTCTGGTGAACCTTTAGTAGATATGTTGCCACCTAGGCATCTCATTCATAGCCCCACCATCATTTACCACCCCTACATCCCCATCATCACCTGTAGCCGCTTAGTCTTCACCTCTAGTAGTTACTTCATCCTCCACTTTTCATATACCCACCACCACCTCTTTCAACCTACCTCCCGAGCTGACATATGCTGCTACCCAATAGAAGTTTCTAGCAAAGCAGGCCTGTAGAGGTAAAATCACTACTCCTCCATCATCTTCTGAGGTGACTTTCATTGATCCAACTGCCAGATCCATGGACACACTCAGGATTAGTACCTCACCCCACAAACCTCTGAGATAGATGCCAGTACCACAGCACCCCCTCTAATGGTTGATTTTCCAGTCCCTTCTTCCATTTTTGTTATTGATCAGGAAAGATAGTTGCAAGAACCCTCTATTCAGGAGAGGACTTTAGATGTGCATCTTGAAAATTTTGGTTACTCTTATTATATACCAGTCCCCTCCCCCATTTTTTTACTTTTACTGGGTGATCATATTTTTGTACTATTTATATTCCATATCATTGATGTATCATGGCACTTATTATATACATGGGATTCTTCTTTTGTCTCACTATTTCTTGCCATATTTTTCATTTCATTAATATATTATATTATCCATGTCTAGATCATATGCCTCTTATATAGTCATTGATGCACTTTTTCCATCACCATCTTCCCTCGTACTATGGATGACTTAGCATCTAGTTAATGTCAAGTGCCATATTGAGGAGATTTCCCTGGAGATCTATGATCAGTAGTGGTCACCACCACGATGATCATGGATGTTATTCCTTCTACACCAAATTCATGATCAGTATGCTCCTGGGTTGATTAATCCCACAAAGCATCCATGTGAGATTGATGATACAACCACCATTTCTTATAGGCAGAAGAGTAATTTTGAGTAGATAGACGACACTGATTGATTCTTTTGTCCATGTATCTGGATGATGATGATTTTATTAGTGCTTTGTGGGAGGTAACCAATATTTCATTTATTTTATTTTAATCTAGTCTTTTAATTAGGATTTCTATTTTTATTTCCATAAAAAATTTTATAAACTGCTCTTGGGATTTATTGTACCCCCATATCTTCATGTATCTGAGATGTATTTAATTGATATTCATTATGATCACATGTCCATATTATTACTTCCAAAATATTTAAACCTAGTGGACTAATGTTTTCTCTATTTTAGGATTTATCTTTCTAACACATTATGTAGGTATCCCAATTCAAAATCACGTTTCACCAGGTTTTCCCATGGCATGACACTCATTAAAGGGAGCTCTTGATTCCCTAACATTAATTTTAAAATTTTACATTCCATTTTATCTATGATATATTTGTAATATCTCTCCCATGGTACCTTCTAGGATAGTGCAGACACTGTCGCATTTTAAATATGGGGGAGTCTTTCTTGAGCTTCACATTCAATACACTTGGATTATTTATTTTTTCATTTATCTATGAGACATTTTTCATTAAAATCAAGTTTTAAACTTGAAAACTCATTGCAAAAATATAAATAAAAGATAAATTTAAGTTGTAAAATGTTGAAATCCATGTTTTACTCCAATTTATATTTTTATAATGATTATTGAGTTTATTAATTTAATTCAAAAATCAAAAAAAATTGAAATTTATTTTGATTAACTTATTACTTGATTCTATACACTGAGTGATTTCCAGTTTTTCTTATGTTCTCCCATTCTTGAGAGGATTTTGAGCCTATGATTTTATTTTATTTTCTGAGCATATTTCTTGAGTGGCACATGGGACATGTAAACCTATCAGAACTTTCATTGGGATCTTATTGAGGCTATGAGTGAAAAAATATAATTTTAATATGATTGAGGAAATATTTGTTGAGCCACTTTTTCCTTAGACCCACCTAACATTTTTAATTCATTTATCCCATAGTTTCCATGAATGACCTAATTAGGAAACAACTATTCTGGGCCAATTATCCCTACCTACCCTACTATTTATTTTATACATAACTATACTTTGAAAAAGTGTGGGGGAATTTTCATTTGATGGGAATTGGATACTTTGATTGAAAAGATTTATTGTTGTAATTTACCAAAATGGTTTTTTATTATCCATGTGTTATTTTTTGGAATTTTATGCTTACTATGTTCCTTTGAAAAATACAAAAATAAAAAGAAAAAGATTTTGGATTTTATATTAGGAAGTTCAAAAATCACCATATCTAGACTGATGAATCCCATGAAGGATCATATGTGGTTAGGGGATGGATATGAGATCTGGCCTAAGCATGAATTTTGAAAAAAAGAAAGAAATATGGTACATTTTTTTATATACTTGATACACTTATGGATCAATTTTTGAGCTGCTTGGAGTATGGACACTATTTGATCTTGGAGGAACCACACCACTGCACTATTATCATTTATCATTCATTATAATTTAGATCTTACCTTCCTTTTGAGCCCTATTTTCACTTTTTACCCACCTTCCCTTAGCCTCCAAATCGTTTTCACCTTTTTGTTGAAGCTCTCATGATTGATTTTATATTTGTCTTTACGAAGTAGAGATGATAAAACCAATGTAATCATATTATTAAGAACATATATTCAAGGTATGATCATAACTCTAGTTACATTTTACCCTAAGTGATGATAAAAAATTCATTGAGAGGTAAATTGAAAAATGGGTATAGAATTTAAGAAACTATTTTGAGATTTTCATTGAAAGATTAAGAATATAAATAAAGGAACTAAACTATGAATAATGACTAGTATTATATGTAGGATTGATCCTGGAGGACTTAATTTTTCTACTTACACTTAGGTTTATTTTCCTAGTTGTAATGTATGTTTCTTTTTTTTTAAATTATTTCTTTTGGAATCCCTGTTGAGATTCTTTTTACTTGAGGACAAGTTATTATTCAAGTATGGGGGAATTTGATAAGATGAAATTGTATATACTTTTTAGAGTCATTTAATTAATTATTATTAATGTTTTATTTGATAATTCACCATGTGTGTGTTGATTATTGTAGATAATAGTGTTTCAAGACTCTAAAGTAACAGATGTGAAAACTGGCCAAAAGTGAACATTACATGTCGTGAATCACTTACACGGTGTGTAGGAATCATTCACAGCATGTCACAATTCATGAATAAAGTCATGAATAAATTACAAGTTATGAAAATATTACACTACATGAATATACAATACATGTAGTATAAGATCCAAAGGCCACTTCCCACTTAAAGTTTAAGTTGTGAGAAGAATCATGTCGTGAGTTCCAATTACATGTCATGAGATGAGTCAAATCTCTGAATCCGGAAGAATCTGAATGAGATTCTTACTAGATCTGAAATGTGTATAGAAAACCATGTATTTAGATTACACGATGTGAGAATTTTACTCATTGTGTAATTTAATGAATATTCATTTTCCATAGAACGTACAATAGCGCATAACTTTTCAGTATTTCAACTTCCTCTCATTCTCTCTTTTTTTTCTCCCTTATTTTCTCTCCTAACTCAACTCTAGAAAATTGTTGCTACCATTTGGATTAAATCAAAGAGTCATTGATTTTTATACACACATTCTTCATTTATTCTATTTCCATTTACCGTTCCAACATCTGTCGACCATTGTTACTTCCATTCGACAGTAGATTTTCCATATGTTCTTGATATTATTCTATTTCAAGTAAGTGTTTGATTGGTTTATTACTTAATCTGATTATAAAATGCTTGATTCTTGAACCATATATTATGAAATATCATATTTCAACTGTTTTATTAATCTTCCAAGAATGTTTGTAACTATTTCTTCGATATTTATCATTACCATAATGAGTGGCTAAACCGCTTAGGGTAAGGGTCGAGAGTAGGGGTGTTCTAGATTTAATGAATCTATAAATCATAACTTGATAAGACTAAGGATAATAATTAGGTTACATAACAATTTTTTATTCAATTATTTTAGGAAAATCTAACCATGAAAACTTTAAATGAATGAACCTGACCTAATTGGAGTAAAGTAGGCTATGACCATTAGCTTGCGACACTTTCTTCCATAGAATTTAGGATTAATGCATCTAGGTTTTTAGCTATATCTAGACTAAGTAATAGTTGTCTCTTATATAGATTTAGTTGGTTTAACCATAATCAACTAGTGCTCTATGCCCTACTTTGCAACCTAAACCCTAAGACTATTCTATGTTAGGAATGAGATTATCCTTTTTACCTAAACTCTGAAATTGACCCTGATCTCTACCTTCATCCAGAATCTTATAACCAAACTCAATTTTGTTAATAAAATCTCAAACCCAAAACAATTTGTGAGGACTCCTACACTAAGGGTTCAAAGTTATGGTTCCTTGTCTGCCAAACTTTCCCTGTGGGTTCGATCCCACACTATCACTATACTAAATCATTGTAACAAGTGTAGTTTATGATAAAAATAAATTATAATCTGACCATAGCTCACATGAATTAAACTATGTGTGTGGTCACATCAATGTGGTTTTCTTATATGATATGTATTGATCACACTATTATTTCTGGTCTTAGTTAATAGTAGAGACTATAAGGAACTGTGTTAACGTTGAATGTTTCAGATGTGGAAATTATGGACATTATAGAAATCAATGTCCTAATTTGAAATCTCATTAAGAGAATCCAGATAGTGACACAATTATTGGTTATACTACTAAATATAAAGAGACTGCAAGTGACATGTGAATGGTATGGGATATTCTAACAGTATTGTTTACATTAAATGTAAGAAGCATGATTAAATTAAGGTTGAGAAACATTAAGACTTGGTTCATATTTCATATTATAGGGAAGGGTTATTGAGGAATAAGATGATGAAGCCTAAGTAATTTTTTAAGAATAAATTTGGATGATTGAAGTGTATATGTATTGTAATTCAAGGATTATGTTATATGAATCATTAAGTATATAAGTATTTTTTGTAGAAGTTTTTCTTTAATTATTTGTAAGAATATGTTAAATGATGTTGATGACCTAGAAAAGTGATTTAATGACAATGTTATATTAAGGGAAGGTATCCCTTAACATGTTCCTAAGGATGATAACATGATATTTAGTATGGGTAAATATTTGATGATATGGATAAAGTAAATTGGATAGTATTTATGACCTCGAAACTAATAAAGGATTTGTTTAAAAAGTGGTTAATGTTATCATTGATGAATTTTACACCATTTTTTTATTTAAGTAATATATCCAATAATCTATTTAATAAGAAAGCATGCATGTTTTCAATAATGATTTATGGTAATTTAGGTTATTTCCATGTTTTAATAGATTGCATGATGAAGGTATTCACATGTTTGGTATGTGACAAACAGGAGATACTTTATGATATATGGGGGATCAATGTTAGAGGATTTTGATAAATTTAGTCACCTTATTTCGAAATTTTTGTATTTTCATATTTTGAAAGGATTATAAGGTTAAATATTTATGAAATGTTTTAAGTAAAACTTCGGATGAGGTTTTTGAGATTAAAGTATTATCTTTCCATATGAGGATTTGTGCATATTGGATAACTTGTGCTAACCATTTTTTTGTGATAAAGACATATGGAATGACATATAATTCCATTTATGGATCTCATGATCTTTTAATGCTTCAATAATGAAAAATTCACCTTCATTTCTTGGAATAATATATGAAATGGAAATTGATCAAAGCATAAAAATGGTGAGATTGTGCTTAAATCAGGTAAGTATAACTTCTCATAAAAATTATTTAACTTTAGGAAAAGGTTCTTGAAATATAATTTTGTCCCATTATCATTATTTTTTATTATATTAATGAACTTTTCCAAGCCTCTTTGGTTTATGGATTTGTGATCGTTAGATTTATCCTAACCATGTTCTCTATCACTCTCCATCAGAACCTAATATTTAGATTTCTCTTCCATGTCCATTTTTTCACTTTCCACCCATGTTCTTCTATGTGAAAATATATTTATGAGTTAATTTTGGTAACTATTATGTTTCTAACTTTCCCTTTTTAAAGGAAGTTTTAGTATTCATTTTATGATGTGATTTTCTATGAAAGGAACTTTCAAGTATTAAACTACTGATGAACCAAATGAATTTAGAGGGATAAATTCATTTTAAGGGGGATAGAATGTAACACCCAAATATTTTGTGAAATATTTTTTTCTAATTAATTTAATATTTTCAATATTTTTCATTTCATATAACACTGAATATAGCTTCTGTTATATGAAAACACTAGGTTTGTCTTAAGTTACATGAAACCCCAAGTTAAAATTACACTACACACAACACTTATATTAGATTTCGGTATACGCAACACTATGTTTGGCTTGTTTTACACACAATGCTAAGTACCTTCAATACCTTGTGTTACATGCAATACCTGGTTTTACCAAACTACAATGTACTATTAATATTATTATTAAAATATTATTATAGTTATCACCTAGCCATTTAAATGGAGGTTATGAATAATATTAATTAAATTATGAAAATATGGTTTACACATGTATATAAGAAGAATTATTTGGTGACCAATTAACTAAAAATGAAAATAAAACCCTTTTTGAAAATATAGGAAATCTTTTGCTGAGAAACTATATTTATGAAATCAAACAAATTTTACCTCAATAAATTAATCAAACAACTTTTGATGAATGATTTTAATGAAATATATATATATATTTATATATAATATTTATTCAACTATTTAACTTTCATCTTATATATTTTCTAGGCAAGATAAGAATAAATCTAATTTTACACATAAAGATGTGTATTTTTCTAAAAAGTAATTTTACAGCCTTTTAATAGTGCACCTATTTTAAATCCAATTTTTGAAACCTTTATAATTTTTATTTGAAAAAATAAAATTTATTTTTGAAATATTAATATCAAAATTTAATTTGGGTGATTTTTTGATATTTTTCAGAGATGTTTCATTTTTTAATGAATAGTGGGAAACACTAAATTTTAATTGAAATTGTATTTTTGTCTAATTTATTTATATATTAAAGTTATATTTTAAATTTGTTTTAAAGTATATTTAGATCAATTATACATATATTAATACAATTTAGTTCATTATAATCAATTTCACATTGAAATTGGATATAAAAACATTTCAAATTTTTGAACATTTTCACTTTAAAAACTTGTTGTCTTATCCCGTTTGCGGGATTAATTTTAAATTAATTTCTGACACTTATTTGGTTATAATTTTAATAAATTCATTTCATATTTATAATCATAATATTTTATAATTTCTAGTAATTTCTACTTAGTTTTTGACCAAAAATATTAGTGAATGTAGTAAAAATTAATTATTGCGATTAAGGTAAAAACAAGTTTACTTAATGGTTAAATTTTAACTTAAGACGAAAAATAACCTAGAATCATGTTAAAAAACTATTGGATAGACATATTTCTAACATATACTTCCTTGGATAGAAAATAGACCATTATTGGAGGCACATGATGTAACATCCCCTACCCGGGTGCCACTAAACCGATCCCCCGAGCCGGGTAGTTACATGACCTCAAGCGTGCCTCCCTGTATGCTAGAGGTTGTCGACTAGAAGTGAGGGTACAATAGGTGAAATGGGGAGACTATAACCTCAATACCAGATTAATCCAAATCATATAATAATTGAAATAGCAGAAACAAAATAGAACAATCCATAACATGCATAAGTGACCAAATCCCAAAGCTGGGAAAAATCAAAAGCAACAATAAATATGTCATGCCATACTACAGTGTCAAGTGAACAAAATCCAAAATAAATAAAATAGTAGAATCCCAAAAATGGTCAGAACTCCAAGTCTGGAACCTCACCCAAACATGTCCCATGTCTGACTCATCTCCCTAGCATAGGGCCCTTGCCCTTGTCCTGACCTGCAAGCATGAAATTTTATCGGGTACCCAACGGCAGCCCGAGTAGGGTGTGAGTATAACTCAGTAGGCCACCACCAATGGTGTCTACAAAATATCCATCAAGGAAGATAGTGCATGCAAAGGATTAATAAATTCAAGTTAAGGTAAACAGTTCAATAGGCTGTCTTTATTTATGTTCCTTTAAGTTAACACACCAATTAACCCATGTTTATTACTAAGACATTTTATTTATCATGTCACCATTTTTAGGTATTCAATGGATTAGGCATGATCAATGTTCTCAAAATGTGGGAATATAACAAGTACTATCTCACTAGGAATAATTTGACAAAAATTCCCAATATCGTCCCCTCGAAGTCTCAGTCTGGGTGGAATGCAACTGTTAGGGGAATAGAACTTTGTCTCCTTCCCTAACCCCTGAATTTAGGGGAGGACCAAGAACTTCGGTCCAACTCAACCCGTGGGTGTGGAAACTCAAGTCAATACCCCACTTTACCAATCCATGAGCACATGCTTCTTTATTATTCACCACAAATCACCATATCACAACAACATAGCCAACATCATTTAAAACATCACAATAATCTCAATAAATGGGAAAATGACATTATTGCCTCAATCCATTAACACATTAACCATTTTAATTACTTAACCCTTTAGCCCCATTTCCAATTTCCCATGCCTATCTCACTAATCATATTCAAATATAATCTAGTAACCTAGAATTTTCCATCAATCCATTTAAGCATATTAACATATTCATCAAGGGATCTATGTCCTTGCACAACAAACTTAAACTACTTATCTAATTCTATGTCTGGAAAATATCGGCACACCCCATGGGTGGCCCTAATTTGGTTGATTCATCCTCCCTGCATCCCATGGGGATCAAGAGGGGTTAATTTAACCATTTAGACACCCATTACCCCATCTTAAGTAAAAATCACTAAGAACTCATCAAAAGAGGGAAATAATAAAAACCCTACATGCACAAATCTACACAAAACCCAAGGGATATAACTTGTGGACCACCTACCTTGAATCCATTGTCAAAATCACTCCAAACCAAAGCCTTAGATCCCGATTCAACACCCCTTTTAATCCTCAACCTAGATCTCACCGAAAAAGATAGGTTTGAGAGATTCGGATGGAAATCTCCCAAAATACAAGACCTAAACCGAAAAAGAGAGAGGAGGAGGAGATTAGACTCATTCGGATCTTCAATTCGCATCCAACGGCACTCCAAACGGCCAAGAATCGAAGAATATTGATCCTTGGGAGCTCTTGGTCCCCTTGGTTCATTCTTAGGGCTGCAAAGAAGGAGGGGAGGAAAATCCCGAGTGGGTTATAAAATCCCATAGTGGAATTTTTGTAATTTTTTAAAGGTTTCTAGGCAGCACAGTTTTCCTTCACGGTTTTCCAAAACGTGCACAAACCGTGTGGATGCTTCTGTCCCAAAATAGACCCTTCGCATGGTTTACCTTCATGGTTAAACAAATCATGTAGAGGCTATTTTCTGAAAACCTTCCTCTTGCATGGTTTACCTGGGCTGCCTGCACGGTTAGCACTAACTGTGTGCAGACCGTGCGACTAAACCAAAAACTCATTTTCCCCTTTTTCATGTATCGAACCCCCAGAATACCCCTAATCCTCTTTAAGGACTTTGGAAAGAACTTAATTGACCAAAATAAAGGGCCTAAACTGAAATGTAAATAAAACATACCTTACAGAGAAATCAGGGATCTTACAACCTCCCCACCTTATAACGGCTCATCCCCGATCCGCTATTCCTGAGCATCATGAGTTTCTAAAGGAAAGAGATCAGTCCACTGGACTCGTATATCTGATTCCCACTCCCATGTTTCCTCCTGAACATTTCCATGTTGCCATAAAACACAAAACAAGGGCACAACCTTACCCCACAAATCTTTCTCACTATGATCCACAATACGAACCGGGTGCTCCTCAAAGGACGCATCAGCCTCAAGCTCAACATCCTCAGCATTTATCACATGATATAGATCTGGGTGATACTGTCAGAGTTTTGAAACATGGAAAATTTCATGCATCCCACTATACCATTTTGGAAGATCCAATCGGTAATCCACCGGTCCAATTGTCTCCACAATCTCAAATGGACCCACATATCTCAGTGCCAACTTTCCCTGCTTCTGAATTCGATGGTGACCCAACCTTGGAAACACCCAAATAAACACACTATCACCCACCACGAACTCAAGAGGTCTATGATGTTGATCTGCATATGACTTCTACCTACTCTGAGCTGTTTCCATAAGATTTTGAATCAAACGAACCTTCTCTGACGTCTCCTGCACAATACTCGTCCCTAACAGCTCAGACTCTTCAGCCTCTAACCAACACAATGGTGATCTACACAGTCTCCCATAAAGTGCCTCAAAAGGTTCCATCTGGACTATAGCCTGAAAAACATTGTTATAAGAAAACTTAACAAGCGACTAGTGCTTTTCCCACAAACCACCGAAATCCAGAACACATGCTCTCAACATGTCTTCTAATACCTGAATTGTATGCTCTGAATTCCCATCAGTCTGTGGGTGGTAAGACATACTCATAAACACCTGGGTATCAAGTGCCTTCTGTAGTCCCTTCCAAAAGTGTGAGGTGAAACACAGATCATGATCTGAAACTATGGTTCTCAGCACACCATTCAACCATACTATATCCCGAACATACAACTTCCTCAACTGGTCGACTGTATAGGTTTCTTGAATTGGCAAGAAATGGGCCACTTTGGTCAGCCGATCTACCACCACCCAAATGGAATTATTCTTCTGAGGCATCCTCATAAGACCCAATATTAAGTCCATCGTGACGTCATTACACTTCCACTCTGGAATAGGAAATGACTACAACAACCCACCTGGGCACTGATGTTCAGCCTTCACCTGCTGACAAGTAAGGCACCGTGCCAAAAAACTTGCCACTTCCTTCTTCATTCCCAGCCACCATAACTGCCTACGTAGATCGCAATACATCTTAGTCAAGACTAGATACACTGCCCACTTTGACGCGTGGAACTCATGCATCAACTCTTACCATACATCTATCGGCACCACAACATGATCGTGAACAAAAGAAACTTTATCAGTGTCGAAGGTCCAACCAAAAGGTGACTCCCCACCTTTAAGACTTTCCTTCATAGCCAAGCACTTTGGATCTACCAACTGGCTATCATTAACTCAGACTAAAAGTGTGGAATAAACTGTTATAGATGCAAGGGTCATCTGTCTGTGCCACTCATATACCTCCAAATACATCTCCGCAAATAAGGCCATCATCACCCACTCTAAACTAGATTCCTGAACCACTTGATTCTGAGTCTTCCAACTCAGAGCATCAGCGACACTATTCCCTTTTCCTGGTGTGTAAACCAATTCAAAATCAAAGGACTATAAGTACTCGACCCACTATTCTTGTTGAAGATTCAAATACCATTGAGAGAAGATGTATTTGAGAATTTTTTTTTCAGTAAACACCTTAAAGGGTTCTCTCAACAAATAATGCCTCCAAAACTTTAAGGAATGAACCACTGCAGCTAGCTCCGGGCCATGATTAGGATAATTTCTTTCATGTGGCCTCAACTGCCTCAACCTGTAAGCTACAACCTGATCATCCTGCATCAACACTACCCCAAGTCCAACACCGGATGCATCACAGAACAAGGTGTACCTCTTACCTAGTTCGAGTAAGATCAAAATCGGTGCAGTGGTCAACCACTTCTTTATATCTTGGAAATAATTCTCATAATACTCTGAACAATCAAACTTAACCCCCTTCTTGGTTAGGCCTATGAGCGGCGCTTCTAAACGAGAGAAATATCTAATAAATGCTCGGTAATAACTGGGAAAACCCAGAAAACTCCAAATATCAAAGACGGTCTTGGGATGTTCCCAAGACACCATAGCCTGCACCTTTTCTAGATCCACTAACATGCCTAAATCAGATATGATATGTCCCAAAAAGTTCATCTCATCAATCCAAAACTGAAATTTTGATAGCTTAGCATAGAGCCTATGATCTCTTAGTGTACTCAAGACGATGTCAAGATGTTTGGCATGATTTTCATGAGTTATAGAGTACACCAAGATGTCATCAATGAAAACAATTACAAACCGATATAGATACAGGTGGAATATTTGTTTCATCAAGGCCATAAACACAGCTGGTGCATTGGTCAAACCAAACAGCATTACCAGGAATTCAAATAACCCGTACCTACTTCAGAAATCCATCTAGGGTATTTCAGAAGGTGTCGCCCTCAACTGATGGTATCCCGATCTCAAATCAATCTTGGAAATAACTGAGGCACCTCTGAGCTAATCAAACAGGTTGTAACAACCCAAACTTTTCAATTATATTTGTTTCCTAATTTTGTGTGTTATTATATTTTATACTCAACAAAACTATATCCTTTAATTAATGAAGTGGGTATAATTAAAATGAGACCGTTGGGTTTCGACTGTTATATGATCGTTGGTCAATATGACTGTTGGAAACTATAATCTCAACGTTGTGTCTTTATAAATACGGTTATCTTGGTTAATTAATACAGAAAGAAGATTGAATGGCCTCATCCAGTAGACTTGAGCCATATGAAACCCATCTATTGGAGCTTGTGAAGGAGGTAGCATCACTGGGCTTTGCTCTGGACCAAGCCCAAGCCGAACTTCAACGTATGAAGCTTGAACAGAATCTCCTAAGGGAGAAGTTCAAGCTGATAGAAATCATCACTTGGGAAATGTTGTTCGAGCCACCCCAAGATTCTATCACCATAGCACACCTTACACTTAGGTCATATGGTGGTGTTATAAGGGGTTATGTAATGAGACCTTAGCTACTTTGTGTAATCCTTTTATACAAATAAAATTGTTATTTCTTCTTATGGAAAATTTTGTGAATTTTTAATATCCAGATAAATATAGGATGTGTATTATTAATGAATTTAGGAAAAGGGGTATTTTAAAATAGTTTTTAGTCAGGAAAAAAGGGTATTTTAAAATATTTTTGTATTCATTAAATAATTAATAATGTGAAATGATTTTAAAAAATGGTCTTCTACAGTTGTGATCAGTGAGAAATTTAGAGTCTAATAAGATCAACTTAGTTTTTAGTGAATAGTAAAGTAGGAATAGTAACATACCCATATGAATAGTAATGAATAGTGGTGAATAGTAATTTGACCAAAAAATAGAAACTTCACCCATGAATGTATAAATACATTTTAGAAATATTAAAAATGAAAAAATGATCATAGTTTAAGTTTTGGTATTTTTGTATGCCATAAATATTTTATTTATAATTTTTTAATTAATTTAATAATTTAAAATGGAAATTTATCTTCATAAAATTTAATCATAAATTTTTACTTTATTTTCTTATGGTTATACAATAATTTTATGGGACCTTGATTACATTTTTAAGGTGTTACAAAATGATTTATAGTTTTAAAGTTGTATTTTTCAAATAAATAATGATTTTATTTAAAAATTAAATTAAAAATATTTAAAAAATTATTTTCATGAAATGTAATTAATTTTTGAATTCAGATCATCAATATTAGGTTAGGGTGAATTTTTGGGTTTTTTCTGAAACAGTTGAATTTTCAGTGAATAGTAAAAATGTAGTTTTGAGTTTCGGGTGTTTAATGACATCATTAATGATGTAATAATGATGTAAACTTTCTGGTAGACTTATTAATAGTGATATATTCTATGAGGTGTCCCAAGTGGCCAATACCATGGTAAAATACCATGGGAAATCCCATGGTTTTGCAAATACCACTGATGAGGTGTCCCTTGGAAATTAATAATTTATTCACTCAATTTCCATATAAATACCAAGCCATTTCCCTCATTCATTTCATTCCAAAATCATCCTTAACAAAGTTATGGTCTCCTTAACTCCCAATGAGTCCTCCCAAGGTTCCCCCAAGCCTTCCAAGGTCCCAACCTTCAATCTTTCGAAGTTACTCTTCAAGGTAAGGGATCCTTTCACCCTCCTCTTTTAAGTCATGACTTTATTTATGTTGTGTCTTATATTTTCCATCTATTTATGTTTAGGGTATGTTCTTATATGTTATCATTACTGTCCATTTAATGTCTAATTGTTGAGAGACACTTTCCTCTCTAATCAATTTGTTTTCTGAATTTTTAAGTGACGCTGCTAGGCTGCCGAATTTCTTGTAAAAGAAATCACATCTTCTCTTTCCTTTCAAGTTTCCTTTTATTGTGGTATGTCATTCAAATATCCATACCATATTCTTATCTACATGTTATTATTTATTTTTATTGTAATATGAGTTATTTATGAGTGGGTTACCCTTGTATCCTCTATTTTTATTATTTTCTAAAACCATGTTATATAGTCGTTATGCTACATAAATTTCGTCTCAAAGTTTCTATCTCTTTCTCTCAAGAAATTATCTTGTTTATTTATGTGAATAACCAGACCTATTTCGTTTCTATGGGTATTCATAAATATATAAAAAGGATATATTTTATTCTGTAATGGACATACATATAACCCTTACTCCCTTTCCATGGGTTATAAATGATATAATGATCTTTTTTTAAGAACTTTTAAAACGTCATGATTTTGTAATGAAACCCATTTCTTTTATTCTCTATGGGTTATTTAAGAAATGTTTGATTATGATATATGTAGATCACATGAAAGTAAATACATATTAAGGTTTTTCCATGATATCACTCCAATTAATTGGGTAAATAATTAATCTCTAAAGATGACAAGTTTCACGATACCTTGGTGAATAACCTTGGTAATGTTTTGACACCTTGGGGATGGACCTTGGTGATATGTTCATGAATGTCTAAATGAAATGTTGTAGCCACATATTCAAGTTATTTTTCAAGTTATTTTTATTATGATATTCCTATTCTTCCATTGATCATGCCTTTATGACTTTTATCATGTTCTTATTAATATTGCTCAAGATCACATGTCCATTGTTTCACTTGTTTTTTTACTGAGCCTTCTGCTCACCCTTTTCTTTGATGTATGTCTCCAGGGTATGAGATGCAGTAATTGTACATAGGATGAACCTATTATGAAGCCTTACGAGTGGTTTAGAAGAATTTTTTATGTTGTTTTCATGTATTATGTTTCTGATTTCCAAGACACTAGACTTTAAAGATCCTCTGTTTGTAAAATGTAATGAAAAGTTATGTAATAAAAAGGCGGGATGCCATAGTTGGTATCAAAGGATAGTTTAGTTATTTATGGAAATTAGGCTATGAAATATTTAGGAATAATATTATAGAAAAGTTTAAATATAGGAAAACTTCCTGGTATTTTTTTGAATATTGAGTAAGTGGATTATCAAACAAATACATCCCTGTCTGGATACGAGTAGGTAGAGGCGGCTCTGGCACAGATGTACATAGGGGTAAAACCCAAAAACACCACTTTGAGCTACACTCGAATGGGAACTGGTGCACAAAAAAGTTCCTTGTTGCACTCTTGGTTACGACACTCCCGGGGGATATGTTTGGTTTATCAAAAGATTTTTATAAATCATTATGAAGGAATTATAGAGAAATGTAACTGTTTAAGAATGAATTTTTAAGACATAAAATACTTTATAGTTAAAAGATTCATAAATGAAATAAGTTTCTCACTAAGGTTTTATTCTTTTAGAAAATGGCGAGCAATAGGAGGAACTGTGCAAATGGTGACCACAATGGACCATGCACTGACGGCCCTCCGATGGAAGCCGGAATGGAAACATTCATGTGAATGATGAACCAACTGACTCAAGTTATGGGAAATAACTTGAATCAAGCTGAGAGACCGATCTCACCATGAAGGGAACAACATTATGTTGATTCCTTTATGTGCCAACAACCACCAACCTTCAGTAGATCGACTGACCCATTGATTTCTGAGTAGTGGATAAGCTCCATCGAAAAGATATTTTATGTGCTCCGCTGTTCAGAGCAAGAGAAGGTCACCCTGACCGTCTATCACTTAGAAGGGGAAGCTGATTAGTGGTGGGAACTGATTAAAAACACAAGGACAAGAGTGGAAGTTGAAGCTTTAGAGTTGGAAGAGTTCATAGGGATCTTTTTCAGTAAGTATTTCCCTCATTCCATGAGAACAAGAATGGAGAAGGAGTTTCTCAAGCTGAAGCAGAAGGAGAACGAATCTGTCGGAATCTATGAGATGAACTTCACCCAACTTTCACGATATACCTATATCTTTGTCATGGATCTAAATAGTAATGTTGATAGATTCTTCGGTGGACTAAGACCTCATCTGTGGAAGAATCTAGCCAACCAAGACTATGACAGCTATGAGGAGATTGTGTGAAGTGCGATGAAAGTATAACTGAAGTTTGGTGAGACGCAGTGGTCTCATAAATCCGATGACAAAAATAGATCAATGGATCCAAGCTTAGGGAGGATATTTGATCAAGGAATAGGAGGCAAGCAAGTGCAATGTCCCACATGTAATAAATATGGGAAGAAGTATTCGGGGAACTGCCTGCTCGGGAACGGGAAATGCTACAAGTGTGGAAGAGATGGCCATATTTCAAGGAATTTTTGTAGTGATGTGAAACCTAAACTTCCAAACACTAACGACAAGGGG
This sequence comes from Viscum album, assembly GCA_963277665.1. Lineage (NCBI taxonomy): Eukaryota > Viridiplantae > Streptophyta > Magnoliopsida > Santalales > Viscaceae > Viscum > Viscum album. The sequence continues at coordinate 271,483,307 of OY728131.1, forward strand.
AAGATGGTGTAGGCCCTACCTGATGTCCAGTTCTTTAAGTGTGGAAAACTTGGGCACTTTTCCAATCACTTTCTAAATCCATGGACAGCGGAGGGGAACCACCATCAGCCTCAGCAAAGGCCAAGGGAGCATGGTCGTGCTTTCAATATCACGATAGCTGAAGTTGAAGCTCCAAATGATGTGGTAGTAGGTACTCTTTTTTTCTCTCAAAGATAGCAAGTACTTTGTTTGATTCGGGTTCTACGCATTCCTTTATTTACTCCAAGTTTGCAAAGAATTTAGAATCAACCCCCGACTTGCTAAAAGTATAGTTATCAGTCAAGAAACCTGGTGGTATTATCCAAGCATCATCAGTGTTTAGAAACTCTAGTATTTACTTTGGTGAGAAAAATCTTATCGCAAATCTAGTAGTCATTCCCATGATGGAATTCGACATTATACTAGGGTTGGACTGGCTCTCAAATTAAAATGCTAAGATCAAATGCATAAGTAAGGAAATATCAGTATTCTTGAATGGAAAACCTACAATTATCTTCCAAGGAGAGATATCTCAACCTGATCTTTGTCTAGAAGAACCTCTTATATCCTTATTTATGTAATTTATTGGTGAAGAAGAAGAAGGAGATGAGAGTTTGAGGATAGAAAATGTACCCATGATCCAGGAATACATTGACATATTTCCTGAGGAGTTGCCTGGACCTCCCCCAGAAAGATAGGTAGAGTTATCCATTGAACTCGTACCTGGATCTCATCCAATATCAAATACCCTGTATAGGATGGAAAATGTGGAGTTGGAGGAATTAAAGAAACAACTCCAAAATCTTTTAGAGAAGGGGTTTATCCAAATGAGTGTGTCCCCTTGGGGAGCACCAGTTCTCTTTGTGAAGAAGAAGGATGGATCGATGAGGCTATGAATTGATTATAGAGAACTGAACGGAATCACAGTAAAGAACAAATACCCTCTTCCAAGAATTGATGAATTATTTGACCAACTTTGTGGGGCTCAATTCTTCTCTAAGATTGATCTTCGATCTGGTTATCATCAATTGAGGGTGAATAAAGAAAATATTCCAAAAACTGCCTTCCAATCAAGATATGGGCATTATGAGTTTGTTTTTATGCCTTTTAGACTGACTAATTCACCTAATATTTTTATGGATTTTATGAATAGAGTCTTTAAAGAATACCTTGATAATTTTGTGGTAGTTTTTATTGATGACATTATGATATATTCCAAAAGTCGTGAGGAGCATGAGGATTATCTAAGGGTTATTTTTAAAACTCTATAGAAGGAGATATTTTTTGGAAAGTTTGGTAAATGTGAATTCTGGTTACAACAAGTTGCTTTCTTGGGGAATATTGTTACCAATGAAGGAATCACAGATGACCCTGCAAAGACAAAAGTTGTAGAGGAGTGGCCTCAGCCTAAAACAATAACTGAGATTCATAGTTTCCTTGGATTAGCAGGATATTATAGGAGGTTTGTGAAAAAAAATTCATGACTTTCTAATCCTTTAACCAAGTTAACTCAAAAAGGGGTCAATTTCATCTGGACAAAGGAGTGTGAGGAAAGTTTTCAAGAGCTGAAGAATAGATTGATTACTACACCTGTGTTAACTCTGCCCTCAAGTGGAGAAGGATTCGTTATTTTTAGTGATGCATCTCTGAAAGGGCTTGGGTGCGTCCTCATGAAAAATGACAAGGTCATTTCTTATGCATCTCAACAGTTGAAGACTCATGAGAAAAATTATCCTACGCATGATCTGGAGCTGGCCACGGTCTTTTTTTCTCTGAAGATATAGAGGAACTATCTTTATGGGAAGAAATGTGATATATACACAGACCATAAAAGTTTGAAGTATATTTTCACACAAAAGGAATTGAACATGAGACAAAGGAGATGGTTGGAGATTCTTAAAGACTATGATTGTTCAATTCATTATCATCCCAGAAGAGCAAACAAAGTTGCAGATGCATTAATCAGGAAAGACTCAGTTGTTCTTTTCATGATGAGGATTCAAAAAGATCCTTTGATCAATGACCTAGTAAAGCTGGACATGGGAATTATAAGGGAAGTTACATCATCAACCCTAACCCAAATGATTTCTCAACCGTCACTAATAGATAAGATCAAGAAATATTAGAAAGAATATCCTTTGTTACAGAAGAAGTTTGAGGCTATAAAGGATGGTAAGTTTCCTAAGTTCAATATTGATCAAGAAGGTGTACTGAAATTTCATACAAGACTATGTGTTCCATCTATTCCAAAAATAAAGAAGGAGCTGATGGATGAAGCTCATAGCTCTACTTTCTCTATACATCCTGGTAGCACGAAAATGTATAGGGACCTTCGTGATCATTATTGGTGGGATAATATGAAAAGAGAGATTGCTGACTACACTTCAAGGTGCCTGGTATATCAGCAAGTGAAGGCAGAGCGACAACTTCATAAAGGGGTATTGCAACCACTACCCATACCAGCATGGAAGTGGGACAATATCACTATGGACTTCGTCACTGGTCTCCCGATAACTTCAAAAGGAAATAATGCTATATGGGTTATTGTGGACCGTCTCACCAAGACTGCCCATTTTATCTCCATTTAGGAAGATTTCTCTCTTGATCAACTTTCCAGGATTTACGTGAAGGAAGTCGTAAGGCTGCATGGAGTTCCACTTTCTACCGTATCTGATCGTGATCCAAGGTTCACATTAAAATTCTGGAGAAGTCTTCAACAAGCTCTGAGCACTGAATTGAATTTCAGTACGGCCTATCACCCCCAAACTGATGGCCAATCTGAAAGGACTATTCAAACACTCGAGGACATTCTGAGAACTTTCTCAATGGAATTTAAAGGTGGATGGGATCAAAATCTATCTTTAGTTGAGTTATATTACAACAACAGCTTCTACTAGAGCATTCAAATGGCACCCTATGAATCTCTATATGGGAAGTGATGTAGAACTCCTACTTGTTGGGATGAAGCTGGTGAGAGAAAGCTTTTTGGGCCTAATCTTATACAAGAGATGACAGAAAAGGTCCATACCATCCAACAAAAAATTAAGGCTGCTCAGAGTCGGAAAAAGAGTTATGCCAACAACCATCGAAGGTACTTGTAGTTTTATGTTGGTGACAAAGTATTTCTTCATATTTCACCTTGGAAGAGAGTCATGAGGTTTGGGAAGAAAGGGAAGCTCATCCCTAAGTACATCAACCCCTATGAAATCCTTGATCGTGTGGGAGTAGTGGCCTATCGACTTGCACTTCCTCCAAATCTAGTACAAGCTCATGATATCTTCCACATATACCTCTTGAAAAAGTACATACCTGACCCTTCACATGTACTAAATCCAAAGGTGGTACAACTGGAACACGACCTCTCTTATGAGGAGCAGTCGGTGGAGATCTTGGATTGTAGAGACAAGGTTCTACGCAACAAGACTACCCACCTTTTTAAGGTGTTGTGGAGGAACCACAAATGTGAAGAAGCCACTTGGGAACCGAAGAAGTCCATGAGACAGAAGTACCCACACCTTTTCCCATTAGAGGGTACAAGATAAAATTTCAGGGATAAAATTTCTTAAGGGGGGAAGAATGTAACGACCTGAACTTTTCAATTATATTTGTTTCCTAATTTTGTGTGTTATTATATTTTATACTCAACAAAACTATATCCTTTAATTAATGAAGTGGGTATAATTAAAATGAGATCATTGGGTTTCAACTATTATATGATCTTTGGTCAATATGACTGTTGGAAACTATAATATTAATGTTGTGTTTTTATAAATACGGTTATCTTGGTTAATTAATACAGAAAGAAGATTGAATGGACTTAACCAGTAGACTCGATCCATATGAAGCCCATTTGTTGGAGCTTGTGAAGGAGGTAGCATCATTGGGCTTTGCTATGGACCAATCCCAAACCGAACTTCAACGTATGAAGCTTGAACGGAATCACCTAAGGGAGAAGTTCAAGCTGATAGAAATCACCACTCGGGCAATGTTGTCTAAGCCACCCCAAGATTCTATCACCATAGAACACCTTACACTTAGTTCCTATGCTGGTGTTATAAGGGGCTATGTAACGAGACCTTAGCTACTTTGTGTAATCCTTTTATATAAATAAAATTTTTATTTATTCTTATGGAAAAGTTTGTGAATTTCCAATATCTGGATAAATATAGGATGTGTATTATTGATGAATTTAGGAAAAAAGGGTATTTTAAAATATTTTTGTATTCATTAAATAATTAATAATGTGAAATGATTTTCAAAAAATGGTATTCTACAGTTGTGATCAGTGAGAAATTTAGAGTCTAATAATATCAACTTTGTTTTTAGTGAATAGTAAAGTAGGAATAGTAACATACCCGTATGAATAGTAATGAATAGTAATTTGACCAAAAAAATAGAAACTTCACCCATGAATGTATAAATACATTTTAGACATCTTAAAAGTGAAAAAATGATCATAGTTTAAGTTTTGGTATTTTTGTATGCCATAAATATTTTATTTACAATTTTTTAATTAATTTAATAATTTGAAATGGAAATTTATCTTCATAAAATTTAATCATAAATTGTTACTTTATTGTCTTATGGTTATACGATAATTTTATGGGACCTTGATTACTTTTTTAAGGTGTTACAAAATGAGTTATAGTTTTAAAGTTGTATTTTTGGAATAAATAATGATTTTATTTAAAAATTAAATTAAAAATATTTAAAAAAATTATTTTCATGAAATGTAATTCATTTTTTAATTCGGATCATCAATATTAGGTTAGGGTGAATTTTTGGGTTTTTTCTGAAACAGTTGAATTTTCGGTGAATAGTAAAAATGAAGTTTTGAGTTTCGGGTGTTTAATGACATCATTAATGATGTAATAATGATGTAAGATTTCTGGTCGACTAATGAATAGTGAGATATGCTATGAGGTGTCCCAAGTGTCCAATACCATGGGCAAATACCATGGGAAATCCCATGGTTTTGCAAATACCACTAATGAGGTGTCCCTTGGAAATTAATAATTTATTCACTCACTTTCCCTATAAATACCAAGACATTTCCCTCATTCATTTCATTCCAAAATAATCTTCAACGAAGTTATGGTATCCTTACCTCCCAAGGAGTCCTCCCAAGGTTCCCTCAATCCTCCCAAGGTCCTGACCTTCAATCTTTCGAAGTTACTCTTCAAGGTAAGGGATCCTTTCACCCTCCTCTTTTAAGTCATGACTTCCTTTATGTTGTGTCTTATATTTTACATCTCTTTATGTTGAGGGTATGTTCTTATATGTTATCATTACTGTCCATTTCATGTATAATTGTTTAGAGACCCTTTCCACTCTCATCAATTTGTTTTCTGAATTTTTAAGTGACGTCGCTAGGCTGCTGGATTTCTCGTAAAAGAAATTGCATCTTCTCTTTCCTTTCAAGTTTCCTTTTATTGTGGTATGTCATTCAAATATACATACCATATTCTTATATCCATTTTATTATATATTTTTATTTTAATATGAGTTATTTTTTATTGTGTTACCCTTGTACCCTCTCTTTTTATTATTTTCTAAAACCATGTTATATAGTCGTTATGCTGTAGAAATTTCGTCTCAAAATTTCTATCTCTTTCTCTCAAGAAATTATATTATTTATTTATTTGAATACCCAGACCTATTTCATTTCTATGGGTTTTCATAAATATATAAAAAGGATATATTTTATTCTGTAATGGACATACATATAACCCTCACTCCCTTTCCATGGGTTATAAATGATATAATGATCTTATTTTTAAGAACTTTTAAAATGTCATGGTTTTGAAATGAAACCCATTTCTTTTATTCTCTATGGGTTATTTATGAAATGTTTGATTATGATATATGTGGATCACATGAAAGTAAAGACATATTAATGGTGCTTCCTGATAGCGCTCCAATGCATTGGGTAAAGAATTGATATTTAGAGATGACAAGTTTCACGATACCTTGGTGAATAACCTTGGTAATTTTTTGACATTTTAGGGATGGACCTTGGTGATATGTTTATGAATGTCTAAATGAAGTGTTATAGCCACATATTCAAGTTATGTTCCAAGTTCTTTTTATTATGATATTCCTATTCTTCCATTGCTCATGCATTTATGACTTTTATCATGTTCTTATTAATATTGCTCAAGATCACATGTCCACTATTTCACTTGTTTTCCTTACTGAGCCTTCTGCTCACCCTTTTCTTCGATGTATGTCTCCAAGGTATGAGATGCAGTAATTTTACATAGTATGAACCTATGATGAAGCCTTACGAGTGGTTTAGAATAATTTTTTATGTTTTTTTTCATGTATAATGTTCCTTATTTCTAAGACACTAGACTTTAAAGATCCTCTGTTTGTAAAATGTAATGAAAAGTTATGTAATAAAAAGGTGGGATTCCATACAGGTCATCAATTCTAGGAAGAGGTTATCAGTTATTAACTAACACCTGGTTCAACTTCCTATAATAGACACATAGCCTCAATGATCCATCATCCTTCTTAGAAAACAGCATCGGAGATCCCCAAGGTGTTGTACTAGGATGTATAAACCCCTTACGTTCCTCCAACTGAACCTTTGGTTCTTGGAGCTTTGCTGGAACCATTCGGTAAGGTGGAATGGAAACTGGATCCGGTCCAGGTAACAATTCGATCATAAACTCAACATCTCTCTCAAGTGGTAATCTTGAGAAGTCCTCAGGAAACACATACTGAAACTGGTCCACATATAAAGGGAAGAATAATTGTCCTTTCTTCCCATCATCTATCATAAGGCATGCCACTTGGGTTGTGACCTCCCCCATCTGATGGCATAACAGCCCTGCACGGCCCGCCCGAGTATCCCACTCACCACAAAGGACATGATTGCTCCCATCGAGAGATGTGAATGTTACCCAACGTCGGTAATAGTCAATATGGGCTTGATATAACACCAACCAATCCATTCCCAATATTAGGTCAAAACCTAAAATATCTAGGAAAAACAGATCCCACAGAAAATGATACCCACAAACCTCTATAACACAACCCTTACGCTACCTTATGTCCTTTACTCGCACTCCTAGCAGAGTAGTAAGAAACGTTACCCCACATGAAGTCTTAACAGTTAAGACCAATAAAACTACAAACTGAGAAGAAATAAAGGGATGTGTATCACCTGTATCGAATAAAGCACTAGAAAATGTGGAAGCTACAAGAATCGTACCACAGACAATATATGTTTCTGCCTCAGCACCTTCAGGTGTAGCATGAACTGCATGGAGGTGACCTATCCCTTTACCCTAGGCTCCAGCCTGAGTACCCTGCACTGCACTGCTCTGTTGGTAAGGGTGATCTTGCCCCAGAGTTCCATGTCCACCACCCCTACTAGTACGGCTCGTGGAGCTCCAACTACCTGCCCGATATGGGGTAACCAACCCTCTACCTACACTCAGCATCTACCTCTGATCTCCATCATTCCCTGACTGTCGTGGGTTCCTACAGAATCTCTTCACATGTCCTATCCTGCCGCATGCTCGGCACTCAACTGGTGGGCGGGGACACTAGTCACACTTGTGCCCTGACCTGCCACACTAAAAACAGAAAACCTAGTCACCACCCTAAGAATATGACCCCCTCTTCTGACTACTCTTCATGCTTCCCCCTTGCTGGAAGGTTCCAAAGTGGTGCATCCTAATATTATAAGCCGCACCACTTGCTCGCCCAGCTGGCACCACAAGTTCACTACCTAAAGCGCCCTTTAGGTTTCCTTCTAAGATAAGGGCTTATTCCACCACTTCAGCAAACCTTTTTAAATGAAATATATTCACTTGAGACCTGATCTCGTGTCTCAGCCCGTCCTAGAAACATTTCACCACAACTGCCTCATCTACTGTCAACGTCGGAACGAAGCATCCCAAATCGGTGAAATTACTAGCATAGTCCATCATCGAAATTGTCCCCGGAGTAAACCTCATAAAATCTTTAGCCTTATCTAGCCTCAAGGTTTTTGTATATAAGTTCTCAAGAAACTTCTAAAAATCTTTCCACATCATCCCCTCAACCTGCTCTGTTTGAACCATAATGTCCCACCAACATTTTTCTTTCCCCCTTAGTATATAGGTTGCTAACTTTACTCGCTTATCGAGAGGAGTCTCTAGATGTTTGAGAATATTTTGGATGGACTCTATCCAGAACTCTACTGCTTTTGGCCCACCCTCTCTGGTAAAGGTCGGAGGGTGCTGCAGCTGAAACTCCCTGGTCAGCTCAAACATGCTCAGTGCAACACGCCCTGGGTGTCATTCCATCATCTACATAAAACGAGAAAATTTATCACAGAACTGCACTTATCTATCTCCTTGGATCACCATGTTCTCTTGATCCACTACTGGAGGAGCGTTCTTGGAAACATCCTCATGTCTCCCAACCGGCACACGTCTTCAAGGTGGAATTTCTCTACAATTCCAAACACGAGCTTTAGAATACAACCATAAAGATTCTATGAGAAGGAAGAGGTATAGATAGGGTCATCACTTGTGATAACCAAACCAGTTCATTTATGCTAATCCAAATAGCCCACTCACAACCAGTTCACTACCCTTATCCATCTCCCTAAGTTAATGGCCAACATGGTATCTAATTATCAGGGTTACAAGCCTTATCTTTTACTCCCATTCGAACCATTTTCATATTCCAATTTACCCCTACAATAAATTATTCCACTTTTACTTATTTATCAAGAACCATTTTATAATTACTACTAGACTTTTTCACTTCCCATTTTTACTTATCCATGCCATATTATTAGGCATAATTCATTACTTTTAAAATAACATATGCATCCTAACATTTACATCATGCACACCCATCCCGTGTGTGTGTCTATCATGATGCATGTCACTTTATTACATAGGTGCCTAGAATGATGCATGAATGCACAACCTCGTAACTTTTTGTCCACAAGATAAATATCACAAAATCATCAAATCACACAACAAGTACATCACCCAATGGTGAAATATCATCAAATTTAACATCACACAACAAGAACAACAATCCCTTCCCAGGGTGAATTGGGTTTTTCCTCCTTAAATGGGTTGGCTACACCCAAGAACAAGCTCATTACCAAGGCCCGACGCATTCCTAATCTCCTTAATACCATCCCTAAATAGTAATAAAGAGAAAATAACTCCTCTAATACCACTTTGTAACATCCCTGACCCAGGATCCACTAAACAAGTGCCCCGAGCCGGGTAGTTACATGACCTCAAGCACGCCTCCTTGTATGCTAGAGGTTCCGACTAGCAGCGAGGATCCAATAGGTCACATGGGGAGACTATACCCTCAATACTAGAGTAATACATAGTAGATAATAATTGAAATAAAGTAAAAATAGAGAAAAATACATAACATTCATAAGTGACCAAATCCCAAAGATGGGCACAATCAAAAGCAACGATAAATATGACATTCCATGCTATAGTGTCAAGTGAACAAAACCCAAAAGAAATAAAATAGTAGAATCCCCAAAATGGTCTGAACTCTAAGTCTGGAACCTCACCCAAAAATGTAACATGTCCAACTCATCTCCCTATCATAGGGCCCTTAGCCTTGTCCTAACTTGCAAGCATGAAATCTGATCGGGTACCCAACGGCGGCCCGAGAAAGGTGTGAGTATAACTCAGTAGGCCACCCCCAACAGTGTCTACAAAATATACAGCAAGGCAGATAGTGCATGAAAAAGATTAATAAAGACAATTTAAGGTAAACAGTTCAATAGGATACCTTTATTTATGTTTCTTTAAGTTAACGCACCAATTAACCCATGTTTATTACTAAGACATTTTATTTATCATGTCACCCTTTTCATGTGTTCAATGTATTAGGCATGATCAATGTTCTCAATATGTGGAAATCTAACAAGTCTTATCTCACTAGGAATCATTTGACAATAATTCCCAATATCCTCACCTAGAAGCCTCGGTCCGGGTGGAATGGAACCATTAGGGGAATAGAACTTCATCCCCTTCCCTAACCCGTGCATTTCGGGGAGGAGCTAGAACCTCAGTCCAACTCAACCCATGGGCGTAGAACCTCAAGTCAATACCCCACTCTACCAAGACATGTGCACATGCTTATTTATCATTCACCAAAAAACACCATATCACAACAACATAGCCAACATCATTTACAACATCACAATAATCTCTATAAATGGGAAAATAACATTATTGCCTCAATCCATTAACACATTCACCATTTTAATCACTTAACCCTTTAGCCCCATTTCCCATTTATCATTCTTATCTCACTAAGAATATTCAAATATATTCTAGTCACCTAGCATTTCCCATCAATCCATTTAAGCATATTAATCAATGGATCTATGTTCTTGCACAATGAACTTACACTACTTAGCTAATTCTAAGTCCAGAAAATACCATCACGCCCCACTGGTGGCCCTAATTTGGTCAAGTCATCCTCCTTGCATCCCATGGGGATCAGGAGGGGTTAATTTAACCATTTAGACACCCATTACCCCATATTTAGTCAAAATCACCAAGAACTTGTCAAAAGAGGGCAAGAATAAAAACCCTACATGAACAAATCTACAAAAAAACCAAGGGATATAACTTATAGACCACCTACCTTGAATCTTTTGGCGAATGCACTCCCAACCAAAGCCTTACATCCCGATTCAACACCCCATTGAAGATCAACCTAGATCTCACCAAAAAAGAGTGGTTTGAGAGATTCATATGGAAATTTCCCAAAATACAAGACCTAAACCGGAAAATAGAGAGGAGGAGGAGATTAGACTCACCTGGATCTTCGATTCGCATCCAACGGCACTCCAAACAGCCAATAATCAAAGGAGATTGATCCTTGGGATATCTTGGTCCCCTTGGTTCATTCTTAGGGCTGTAAAGGAGGAGGGGGATGAAAATCCTGAGTGGGTTATAAAATCCCATAGTGGCATTTTTTGTAATTTTTTAAGGGTTTCTGGGTCGTACGGTTTTCCCGCATGGTTTTCCAAACCGTACACAAACCGTGTGGATTCTTCTATCCCAAAAGATCCCCTTCGCATGGTTTACCCACATGGTTTTCCAAACCATTCACAAATCGTGTGGAGGTTACTATCTGAAAATCTTCCTCTTGCATGGTTTACCTGGTCTTCCTGCACGGTTAGCACTAACCCTGTGCAGACCGTGTAGCTAGCCGAGAAACTCATTTTTCCCCCTTTTTTGTGTCCCGAACCTTCGGAACACCCCCAAGCCTCCTTAAGGACTTTGTAAATCACTTAATTGACCAAAATAAAGGGCCTAAACTGAAACGTAAATAAAAAATACCTTACGGAGAAATTCGGGATCTTACACATGATGTAAGGGATACCTCTCAATAGTGTTTACCTTTTTGTATTTACAAGAATGTCACTCCTCCTCCACTATAAAGGGAACTCACCCCCCCTCACTTCTTCACACCTCTCAAGCTATTTAGATAATCCAAACCGTACCCAAATAATCTATAAAATTTCATCCTATAATCCTATAAGCCTCACTTTGGGTATAAATCAAACCAAGTTAGTCCTTTGGTGCAAACCAAAAGGAATTACCTAAAGAAGAGAGAACATCCTTCAACAAGCACTTTTGTTTTATTTCTTTCCCCACCCACTCAATTATTATTATTACATGATTATATAATAAAATAAGGATCCTAAATATACTAATATTTTTTTATTTTAAGGTTAAGACCTACACTCACACACACATCCATCAAATGGGATACGCAATCATCATTCATGTGTACGGTGGACTACCGCCTTGCGAACTGATGTCGTTTGTTCTTCCATTACCACCTATAAAGGTTGGTAATAATGATGGAATTGCTATTTTTATATGATATATATGATGAATTTATTCTTTTATAATTATTATATAACATATACCTTCATCCTTTCCATTTTATAGGAATACGATAACTTCGTTTGTGGATGTGTGGACTACTGCATCCTCAAAGTGATGTGATTCATTCATGATTTACATGGAATGTATTAAGGATATGTTTAATAAACATATTTGATATATATGACATGATAATTCTACTAGGAATATAATATATATATATATATATATATATCATTTACTTTTATTTCTTTGAAAATACAACAAAAAATGGAAACAGTGTTCATGCGTACGTACGACCTACCGTCTCCATGAACGATGTATTTCATTTTATATTTCTATATTTAATAGATTATTATAAATAATTATATACTGAATAAATATGATATTTATATCATGTTTTACATTCTATAAATAAGTAAATCATGATCTAAGTAAGAGGGTTAAGAATAACAAGTCAAAACATATATGAAAAACAAAGCGGTTTTTACCCAAAACGTAACTTTAACATGAAATTGTTAATAAATGGGTAATATAAAATCAAAATAAAATCATATATTATATTATTTATAATAATATGGTTTTTTTGTAGATTTATAATAAACATATATTTATTATATAGGAGGTTTGATCATGTACAAAGAAAGTTAAGACTTGTGATAAGGGTTTTCTCATATCACTTTTATTTCTATAAGATATATGTTATATTCACCACTTATACTTGTTGTGTGGTATATTCAACACTTATTCTTTTTTCTTGGTGTATATACTTGTTGGTGGTGGGGTGTTAAGGTTTTGGGCAAAAATACCTCATGGTATCATTGCATCATTTTTGGGTTGCTTGTGTTTGTTGACAATGTAGGTTTCCATGGTGAATTGTCGAGTTCCAGAGATGTTGTTGACAATCCATGTTCACAAAGAACCATGTTAAAGGAATGAATGATCTGGAGGCGGTACAAAAGAACAGATACAAGGTGGCATCGTTTTCCAGTGTTTGCCAAATTTTTGGGGTCCAAAATTTGGATTTTGGTGAGCATCGCTAAAAGTGGATATCCTTGAAGATCTCATTTAAATATGGAAAAGACGTGAATTTCGTGAAGATAGGATTTATGGATTGGAATCCGTGAAGACCAAAAGAATGTTGATGGTGATTCTTCATGATTATGACAAGCTTCACGAATAGAAGTGGTGAAGAGCATTGTGAGGGGAGCTTCGCGGCGGTGGCGCAAAGTAATTGACGAAACACTCCACAATTACGACAAGCTCTGTGATCAAAAAAATTCCATGGTTCTTTGCAATTTTGAGAGATTTTCGGCAGGAATTTCAGAGCTTTGTGATTTGAGATGACATGGTGCTGACTTCACGCGGAAGGTTCGAGGGTTGGTGGATTCGCCTATAAATAGGCCTCGACCCCCTCGGGAGAAGTAGAAAGTTTTCAAAGAAAATATTTTTCTCTCAACTCACATAGGTGGTTTGCGAATTCAGTGTGCTTCGTGAAAGGAAGGAGCTTCATGGTGGCTAATATAGCTCTTTAAAAGTTTTGTGCTCCACGTTGGCTCAGTGAGCTTCGTGAGGGAAGTCACATTGTGAAGACTTAATCTCCGCGACGGCCTAAGCTCTGCAAAAGTGTGAGCTTTGAGAAAAGGTAGGGACTTCGCGAAGGCTTGTTTGAGCTTCACGAAATTGGGAGCCTCACGAAGTAGGGTGCTTTGCGAAGGTATTTCTAAAGGAATTGCCCAGTGTTCAAGGGAAAATAGGTATTCATCAGTGGATAAAATTTGGACTTCGGTAGAGAATATATATACAGTGTAGGATGAATTCATTAGTGGTAATAAAGAGACCTACAGGTCTATAAAGTGTGAGTGGATCCCTTCCAAGTGCTGTGAGAAAAGGAAGAGGAAGAAGGCAATTCTTTCTACCAGTAGTGAGATAGTGAGAGAGAAATAAGGAGGTGACCCTTGGGAAAGTAGTGAGCTGACCCTAAACATTGTAAAGGCAGTGACCATGGGCATATAAGTGATCTAGCCCGAACATTATTGGTAGTGGGATTTAGTGGATTTGGTACAGTGGCACATCGTCGTTGTATGCTCCTTGGACGTAGCCCAGTGAGGGTGAACCAAGTAAAAATCTGTGTGTCTGCTTGGTTGCTTCCCTACATTGTATCTAAAGCATAACCATAAAATAAAGATAAAAATAAGTTATCAACATAAACACATAAGAGAAAACAAAGTGATCCTTATAATATAGAGGTCAATATCCAATGGGGTAAGAAGAATTTTGAAATAGAATATCCATACCCTGATTCACCCCCCCTCAGGGGTATCTAGGACCCTTTTGGTCCTAACAATTGGTACCAGTGGGAAGGTTTCTTTTATCAAATTTGTTTTCTTTGACTTGGTTCAGTTGATCTGTGTGGTTAAAGATTTAGTCTACACTTATCTTGGTGTGTCATGGAAAAGGGTAGAATGTCAAAGAAGAAGTAGAAGCCGGGTGGTATCCCTCGGTGTGGAAGTGTCTATGGAGACAGTGTGATTCAGTTAAAGGAATAAAGTAGTGAACCAAATATTGATTTGGATAAATTGTATAGTGAAAATTCATACTCATTCAATTATGTTGAAGGAATGAGTGAAGAACTTGATATTCCAAGTGATGTTGGAACTACTGATGATGAAGAATCTCCCAAAAGGCAAAAAGTGGAAGTTTTACATAAAAAAAAGGAAGTGGATCAAAAGTTTTATGAAGATATTAAATCTAAAGATATTCGGATCCAAGCACTGAAAACTAAGATCAACAATCTAAGAGGTTTTAATTAAAGGCTTATTGATTTTTCTACTGATCTAAGGGAGAAGAATGATTCTCAAGATGAAGAATTGCGAAAGAGATATGCAAAGGTAGAAAAATCAAAAGCTGATGTGAATGGAAAGAATATGAACTTAGATGTAATTCATAATTTGAAATCCAGAAATGATGATCTTTCTACACAGATATCTAAATTGGTTCAGGAGAATCAAAGACTACAACAGAATAGTGCATGCTATGTTGATTCTATTTCTCAAGAAAATTTGAATATAAAAGAGCAATGTAACATGGTGGATAAGCTCACACATGAGTTAGAGGATGTGATGAGTATAAATAAAAATATAGAGAGAGAACTCAATACTCAACATGAATCAAGGGATATAAAGATTCAAAAGTTGGAAGAAGAGATAGAATCAATCAAGAAAGAAATGGAGAAATCTAATTCCCAAGACAAGACCAAGTTGAAAGATGCCTTGCACCTACTATTTGATTATCCTTCAGTAGGAGATGATTAAATGAAATCTAAATATGCTAATTCAGAGGAGAAGAATGAAATGAATGTATCATCCCAAAGGCCATCAATTTTGGGAAAATATAGAATTGGATATGGTGATCCCACTCCTATGTGTGACAGGAAAAGAGCAGTGAAAATATCCAGAGATAAGAAAAACCTTGTAGGTGTTGGAGATAGACCTAAAAAGGATTTTATAGGAAGAAATGATAGAATGTGATATTTCTATGGGACTCATGTTCATACATCAAGATTCTATTTAGAGGCTCAGGAATACATTTCGTTCTGTGAAGATATAAACTTTACTAATTCTGAGAATAAGAAGAAGCATCGTGAGAAATCAAAAAGAAGAGTATCTCAGAGGAAATAATTTATTAGATGCTTTTACTGTGGAAGAACAGGTCACACCATTATTATGTGTCAGTAATCTCAGGAGATCAATTTCAGAAGAATAAATCAACCTGCATCAACATCTCATCTGAGAAATGATGAAATGAGGTATTCCTTTGAGGGAAAATGTTTTATATGTTCTGATTATGGGAATTTGGCAAGACATTTTAGCGAGAAGAAAGATAGAAAGGAAAAGGAACTCGAAAGGAAATTCTCTACTCCAGTGGTGTATGCTGAGAAATACTACACTGGAAGACAATGTGGTAAGTTGAAAAATAGGTTTAGTACCTCCGGAGAATCACAGGGAGATAAACGAAAGGTGTATCAATCACCATCTCTGTCACACTCACAACAACTCTTGTGGAGATAATGTGAAAAAACCTAGAAGATTAAGGGGAAATATACTCCAGCTATGAGAAAGAATAATGTACGTTCAGTGGAGGATTCACCACCGGTGAAAAATAGTGTGGTGACTCAAATATCTAATAAAATAAATATGATCAAATGATGCATTGAAAAATTCACATGTCGTGTTCCGTAGTGAGAAGTGGAGGACAAAAAAGACCCCTTCAATAGTGGAAGAATAAAGGAAAGATGACATGTAGAGAGATTCCTACCTAGAGAAGGAATCAAGGGAAGTGGTGTATTCGTGGAACATCAAAGAAGGAAGTGTTTAAAAGTGGGATTAAACCCCAAATTTTGAAAAATTCCAAGCCTGCAGAATCTACATATCAGAAAAAGGCTCAGCATGTGGGTAATGAATGATTAGTCATATGGCCAGAGCAGTTGAAGTTGGATAGGTAGTTAGAAGAAGCAAGGAAGGAGTGTGAGGCTCTTCAATAAAGAATCAATGGGTTGACTCATCGAGATCAACCACAATCCTCTTCTTGAGGATTCCAGAAATGACCCCTCTCCCTATGTATATAAATTCTATTAACGGATGTTAAAGTGTTTCAGGTTCAAGGTGAGATACGATCGAAGGGGAATTGGAATCTAAATATGTAAAGTGGAGAAGTTATATGCTTCATAGTTTCAATTGACTCAAACCAGGTACCAAATTTGAAGAAGAAAGGGAGAAACAAAGAACAATAGGAAGTGATTATGTTATTAACTTTATCTCTTGTTTCCTACACCGAGTTCCAACTCAGTAGGCTTAGAGATTTTTTTGATGGCTCAATGCCAAGGGCTAGATGATAATAAATGGTACAGGAGAAAGATAATTCTTGTGGGTCAAATCAATAGTCCCAACAAGAGGAAGAGTTTCACAATAAAGTGGGAGATCACTATCTTCTAATCAGATGAAAGATCTCAATGGGATATAAAGGATGAAATATTATGACATCATCAAGAAGATTGATTGGGAAAGAAGTAGCATAATTCTTGTATTTCATGATTATATATTTTGCTCTAACAATATGGTATTATCTAACTATTTTCAGGATACCAAGATGTTGTGAGAGAATGGAAACAATGTTTCAACATGAGGCTGTAAAAGTAGTTGAAAGCAATGATATCAGACATGGGAGATTGTTTCGAGGCTAGTAGATAAAAATGTCATCAGGACTAAATGGTTCTATCACAACAAGATGAATGAAGATGGCACATTGATTCAAAACAAAGCATGAGTAGTGTGCAAAGGGTACTCCCAGATAGAGGGAATAGATGTCGATGAGATATTTGCACTAGTTGCAAGTCTGGAGACAATCAGATTATTCCAAGCCATTGTAGTGAAATGAAAGTTCAAAGTTTTCTAGATGGACGTCAAATTTTCATTCTTGAATGGGATTCTAGAGGAAGAAGTCTATATCGAGAAACCAGATGGTTTTCTCATTCATAAGGATGAGAACAAGGTTTGTCGGCTGAAGAAGGCATTATATGGGTTGAAACAAGCACTAAGAGAATGGTACTCAAGGATTGATCAGTATTTGAAGAAGCTTGGCTTCTAGCGTGGTGGAGTTGATTATGATCTATATTTCAATAGTGCTGGTTTATGTCGATGACATAATATTTGGCGGATCAGATGAAGCACAGTGAAGACAATTTTATGAATTCATGAAACATGAGTTCGAAATGTCTATGATTGGTGAGATGACCTTTTTCCTTGGTTTACAGGTCACACAAGGAAGGAATGACACATTCATTTCTCAATACAAATATACCAAGGAGGTTCTGAGAATATTTGGAATGGAAAATTACAAGGAGATGAAGACTCTGGTTTCTACCTGAATGAAACTGTCCAAATATGAGGATGGAAAGGCAGTTAATATCACAGAATATAGGAAAATCATTGGAAGTTTGCTATACATGATTGCAACAAGGCCTGAAATTATATTCGCCACATGCCAAGCAGTGAGATATCAGAGTAATTCCAAGGAAAGTTGCATTCTTGTAGTGAAAAGAATACTTCGTTATATCAAGGGCATGGTGTATTTCGGCTTGATATATAGTGACAAATCTCAATCAGAATTATTGGGATATACTGATGTGGATTGGGCCGGTTTAGTGGATGACAGGAAATCGACGTCAGGAGGTGCGTTCTATCTTGGTGGATTGTGTATTTCTTGGCTGAGAAAGAAGCAAGATTTCATTTCCTTGAGAATCACAGAAGCTGAGTATATTGTAGCCACTAAAGCATGTACACAATTATTGTGGATGAAGCAGCAGCATGATGACATGGGCAGTGAAGTGAAGTCTCCGATCGGAATCCAGTGCGAGAACTCAAGTTCTATAAATCCTAGAAAAAATCTCATCCATCACTCAAGGACAAAGAACATTGATATAAAGTATCATTTTATCAAGGAGAAGGTTGATCGTGGAATTGTAAAGTTGGAGTATGTGTCTACAGAGTTACAGGTTGAAGACATTCTGAAAAAGGCCTTACCCAAGGAAGACTTTGAGAGGCATCGACTAGCTCTGGGAGTTCAGTCGAGTCCCCGCACTTGAAAAAGTGTGATTGTGGGAACCCCCCCCCCCCCCTCTCCCCGAGGTATGGTGTGTTTTTCCCTAATGCGTTAATATTTAATCCATCCAATGTTGCAGACCACAAAGGAGTGACCTTTGGGTTCATTGACAAAGGGGGATAAATAGTGAGATAGTGACTCCTACAGGGGGGAGAAACTATTGGAGGAAGGGAGAAAATGTCTTAGTCAAAGACACGGGGAGAAGCTGACAGGTGGAGCAGTGAGATAGGGGGAGATAAATTTGATAGGAGGAGTGTTTTTAACTCTGACGATGCTAGAAGTGGTCAATCAACGAATAGATATCATGACAACTAAGGATCATGATAAAATCATAAGAGTGGCGTTGGAATTGTGTTAGAAGGTTTCCGGTTATCAAAAATTGGTATTAGTTTAACAATTGGTATCAGTTTGGTGTCAACATTTGGTGTCTGCAATGAAGTGATTCATTGATGATCTTCTCATTTACTCTTATTTCTCATGATGAGCATTGCTCATGTGGGCTTAGAGTATGTGGTGAGTGAATCTTTAGTCTCTATCTAAATCACAAGAGGAAAATGGTGGTTGATGATGGAAGGAGCTTCAATGAGGTATCAAAGTGTAGATATTCGTTATGAGAAGAATTTTTAACAAACCCAAAGGGGGAGATTGTTGGGAAAAACTCCCTCAAGGTATCATTGCAGCCGTTTTGGGTTGCTTGTGTTTGTTGAAAATGTAGGTTTCCATGGTGAATTGTCGAGTTCCAGATATTTTTTTGACAATCCATGTTGACAAAGAACAATTTCAAAGGAATGAACGATCTAGAGGTGGTACAAAAGAACAGATACAAGGTGGTGCCATTTTCCAGTGTTTGCCAAATTTTTGGGGTCCAAAATTTGGATTTTGGTGAGCATCGTGAAAAGTGGATATCCTTGAAGATATCATTTAAATATTGAAAAGGCATGAATTTCACAAAGATAGGCTTCATGGATTGGAATTCGTGAAGACCATAAGAATTTTGACGGTGAATCTTCGTGATTACAAAAAGCTTTGTGAATAGAAGTGGTGAAGAGAATTGCGAGGGGATCTTCGCAGTGGCGGCGCAAAGTAATTGACGGAACGCTCCGCGATTACAACGAGCTCTGTGATCAGAAAATTGTCATGGTGCTTTGCGATTTTGAGAGATTTTAAGCAGGAATTTCGGAGCTTCACGATTTGAGATGACATGGCGCTGACTTCGCACAAAAGGTTCGAGGGTCGGTGAATTCGTCTATAAATAGGCCCTGACCCCCTCAGGAGAAGTAGAGAGTTTTCAAAGAATATATTTTGCTCTTGACTCGCGAAGGTGGTTCGTGAAGGTAGTGTTCTTTGCGAAAGGAAGGAGCTTTGCGGCAGCTAATCTAGCTCTGTGAAAGTTGTGTGCTTCATGTTAGCTCAGTGAGCTTCGCGAGAGAATTCGCTCTGTGACTACTTGAGCTTCGCGATGTCCTGACCTATTCAAAATTGTGATCTTCACCAAAAGGTAGGGACTTCATGAAGGCTTGTTTGAGCTTTGCGAAATTGGGAGCCTCGTGAAGTATGGTGCTTTGCAAAGGTAATTCCAAAGGAATTTCCCAGTGTTCAGGGGAAAAGTGGTATTCATCAGTGTATTAAATTTGGAATTCATTAGAGCATCTATATACAATTGAGGATGCATTCATTAGTGGTAATGAAGAGACCTACAGGTCTATAAACTGTGATTGGATCCCTTCCAAGTGCAGCAAGCAAAGGAAGAGGAAGAAGGAAATTCTTTCTACCAGCAGTGAGCTAGTGAGAGAGAAATAGGGAATGAACCTTGAAAAATAAGTGAGCTGACCCTAAACATTGTAAAGGCAGTGAGCCTGGGCATAGAAGTGATCTAGCCCGAACATTATTGGCAGGGGTCTTTAGTGGATTTGGTACAGCGGCACATCGTCATTGTATGCTCCTTGGACGTAGACCAGTGAGGGTGAACCAAGTAAAAATTTATGTGTCTACCTGGTTGCTTCCCTGCATTGCATCTAAAGCATAACCATCAAATAAAGATAAAAAGAAGTGATCAACATAAACACATAAGAGAAAACAAAGTGACCCTTATAATATAGAGGTCAAGATCCAGTGGTGCAAGAAGAATTTTGAAATAGAATATCCATACCCTGATTCACCCCCCCCCCCTCTTAGGGTATCTAGGCCCCTTTTGGTCCTAACATTAGGTTTTTGGGTGGTGAGGGGTAGGTTGTGGGGTCAAGTCCCCGAGCCTACGTGTTTGCTGTCATTTGTTTCCTTGCGTTGTGTTCTGCGGTGGCATATGTAACTGAACTTATATATACTGACCCATGACATGTTATATCATGAATTTCATTTATTTCATGATATTAAAAGTTTCAATTGATGTAATTCTTTCATGGATCTCATGATTCAAAAGTTACTCAAGTGGTGAGGGGATTTCTAGTCTCCCTTTTATTTCGGTGAGACTTATATCATTTCACACTCATTTATTTTGTGTGGTGTATATACTTCCCAATGAAATACTATATCATGAATTTAATTTATTATATTCAATGTTTCAATTGATTTTATTCCTTCACATATCTCACAATTCAAAATTTACTCATGTAGTAATGGATTTTCATCTCACTTTTATTTTCCATGAGACATAAAGCATGTTCACCACCTATTTATTGTATGTGGTGTGTATATTTATCATGTATGTATTTTATAATTTTTATAATAATAATTATTTGTATTTATATCACCATTTTAGGATCTATCTTTCATGGGGTTTACGGTTCAAATTTTACCAAATCGGTAAAGGACTTTTGGCTCAATTTTCCTTCTTTGAGACATATATTATGATATGCACCTATATTCTTTTATGAAGTGTATATATTGACCCTTTGAAATATTATATAATGAATATAATTCCTTTCATGATATTTTAAGCTTCATTTAATGTTATTATTTCATGGGTATTAGGATTCAAAGTTACCAAAGTGGTAATAGTTTATTGCCACAATCTCATCATTTATCGGGATTGTTTATGATTATGCTTCCATTGATGAAATATTATGATCTATCTCTCAAGAATACTCATGAATTTTCTTATCCTCTGGTTATTCATAATATCTTAAATTAATGGCACTATTTTTTCACTCTTTGGTACTTATGATAATTAAGAAAAAAAATTAATGGAATCTGACTATTTCTCTCTTCAGTCGGAAATCTTTGTTCTTTCAAAACCATGTTTTATAAAAATGTTTTTAAAATGTTTTTAAATGATATTTTAAGATCATTTTCAAGGAAAGGATTTCAAAAACGTTTCATGTTTTAAAAAGTGTTTAAAAGGTGTTATCAAATCTTACTCTATAAGTTTTCAAGATTATTTTCTTAAAAGAAAAAGGTTTTCAAAATGTTTTATATTTTAAAAAGAATTTTTCAAAGCAGAAAGGATATTTTCCTCAAGATATGTTTTAAATGATATTTTATAATAATTTCCCATATAATATGACATCCATTTATGTTACCTGTGTATTACAAGGGTTATTATCCAACGGTACCATTTATATTCTTTTTCTGGATGGTTTATGTTTAAGACGAAAAGTTATATATGACTCCTATTTATATTACATGGGATATACCATGTTAAAATGGTTATGAAGCTTGTTTCTTTTGACATGTTATTCTATGATGAAATGATTATGAAATATGTCTCTTTTCCCTAGGTTATGATATGATTAAATGTTTATGATAACCATTTAATTTAATGGTTTATGATATGATGTTTATGAAACCCATATCTTTTTATAGTTCATAATATGATGAGTGTTGTATTATCTTGTGTCACATGTATTTATGATTTCATTATGTGATGGGTGGAACCTATATCTCCCTAAAATGAATTGTGTGATGGTAAATGTTTTATGAACTCAAAGAGTACACAAGAGGATATCCAAATACTGTAACAAGAGGGTATATGGGAGGGAATCCCAATCCCGTAATAAGAGGGTATAGAGGAGGGCATTCCAAGCACGTAACAAGAGGGTATATGGGAGTGCATCCCAATCCCATAATAAGAGGGTATAATAGAGGACATCCTGGGACCATAACAATAGGGTATACAGGAGGGCATCCCAAGCCCATAATAATAGGGTATACGGGAGTGCATCTCAAGCCCATAATAAGAGGGTACATGGGAGGGAATCTCAAGCCCGTAATAAGATGGTACATGGGAGGGCATCCCAAGCCCGTAACAAGAGGGTACACAGGAGGTCATCCCAAGCATGAAACAAAACAGTACATAGGAGGTCATCCCAATCCTAAAGAAGGTACACCGGTGATTAGCCAAAGCCTAATATGTTATGAGGGTCTTGGTAGGTAGCCTTGACATAGGATTTTCTATACTTATGTGTATTCCACAATTCCATGTATTAATATTATGTTATACTTTCATGGATTATACTATTGATTAACATATTATTCATGTCTTATGAAATTACAATCTTTATTCCATGACTCTTGATTATTATCTTTGATATGTAGGGTATGATCTTATAATGTTATGATCATGTTCTCATACCCTTATGTTCATATTATGCTTACATATCTCTCTTGTTTAAACTTATTGAAAATCTAAACTCACCCCTTTCTTATGTTTCCTTTCCCCAGGTTATAAATAAATGTTTTAAGTAGGAGTAATAAAGGGGAGTATCTTTAATAGAGATGTTTATAATATTTCACCAAGTTAGAAGATTTTGTTTCCAAGTTTACAAAGACACTAAACTATTACAGTCCTTGTGTTTGTAATTTTTTAATGTGTTGAATATTCATCTAAAATGATATAATATCCATGTATGTTAATACTGGGTCTCTATAGAATATATTTTATCACTTCAAAATTTAAAATAATATTATGTAATATGATATAATTCATTAACTGAACTCATCTCTCCCATAAATATTAAACAAACCTTGGATATTAAATATTCATTCATAGAATATTTTCCTTATATTCACTTAATCGCTTATAAATATAGTGATATAATAAATTCAACACTCATTATAAACATGAATATTGTTGAATTTATTTATTTCTTGGTGATCATTCAAACTCATACATCACCCGAACCTTGTGGAAAATCTCACCATGTCATGAACTCTGATTTATTAGAATTAGTCAAAATTTTGAATATGATTAGTGTGTGACCCTCTATGTCCTTATCTTGATAGAAGTGAGGGAAAATCATGAACTAGGAGTAGTGCCTAAGAATACATCAAGTCCCCTAAGAAGATAAGGTTTATTCAAATAAACAACAACTTATCCTACAATCATACATAGTGTAATATAATTTCTTTGTCTCACGGTATCTCATCAAATAGGATGCATAACTTATGTCACCATCTTCACCTAAATTATTTATTCTTTTGTGAAATTTATAGATACACTTACCTTATTCTATAATTTCTATTGATTTATTGAAGGTGTTATCATCCTTTTCAACTAGAAACAAGGTATCACTTCCTCTAGTTGAAAGTGAAAAATCATGTCTTGTTCATTCAACAAATTTCATACCATCAGTGACATACCTAATGCAAGATACCTCACCATAAACAAAAATGTCATGGTTTTCATCTTGAATCAAAGAATGCAATCAAATGGTACACACTGATAATGATCTCAAGTCAATATACCAATACACATGATCTCATATAGTGGAAACCAATGACACCTATAACATTTGGTGTTCATATTGGAAAGTTATTCCTCATGATCTTAAGTGCTCAAGATCACCAAGTGTGAACAACATGAGAAAAAGACTCAATGATTATGAGCCCCCAGCACATGATAGTCAGACATCATCTGTGTCCTACCAGCATGATATATCTAGACCATAGGAAAAATATTTAAAACTATTTTCATAGTATCTTGAGATTCTCATTATTGTTGGGAATTGCTATAACATTTTGATACGAAATGTAATCTAAGGATATTTCCATTTATATAGTACATGAAAAGGTAATGTCACTATCATGGTAAGAGAAAAAAAATGTATAGATCAAACTTTATACATGTAATGGTAATCAAAGTGAACATAGGAGTTGGGTCTAGGGAACCCACTCTCACAACACTACTCACATCTATCGCCAAACTACAATACAATCAACCCCATCTATCCAAACAAAATAGTCATAACATCATTCTTAACTTCCTATTTCATTTATTAGAGTTGAATTCCAAATTTTATGTTGCTGGCCACATTTCATTCAATTATCCATATTTGATGTCAAACCATTCATTAAGACACTTTTCATTTCAATCCATTCATTACTCATTATTCATATTTATTCCATCCTTTACCATTACTCATTTTATAGCCCATCATTTATCATATTTTTCCCATTACCCATTACTGATTCATTAATTCCATCCATTGTGTGTTCCATTTAAATAACCCACTTACCAAATTTCATTTTCATCGATGGTTCCTTTTACTGGTGGTGGTTATTTCTTTGATCAGCATCTTCAGTGTTCCTTTGTGCAGTGGTAAAGGTTTCTGGGTGGGCTCAGTCTCCTTCAAGCAATGATTTCTGATGGACAGATGATGGTGTGTGGATCTTGAACAATTGTGGACCATTGTTCTTTTCTATTTGATATTGGTGGTTCTTCAGATGCTACTGGCTCGGGAAGGTGTAGTCGGTACTGCTCAGTCGGTGATGTTGCTGCCCATTTTGATGGTTTTGGTCTAGTTGATGGATAGCAGAGAAGATTACTGATGGTTCGAGTGCATGTTTCTTGGTTTGAGACTTTTTTTTAGTTGTGTTTTCTACTTAAGTGGTGTTTTCTGCTTCAGTGGTGTATTTAGGAGTGATTCGCATGAATTTCATCTTGTTCTACATTGGTTTTCTTGGTTCTGTTTGTTCTTAGGGTGCATATTTCTTCACAGGTTCTGGATTTCCTTGTTTCATTTGGAGTGGCACAATATTTTGTAGCTGTTAATGGGTGAGCGGCCTTGAAAGAGGGATGGGTGTGTTGACACCAATCATCCATCCATTCGTCAACACTTTGAAGGACAGATGGGTACCATGCCATTGACTTTTAGTCGGTGTTTTTCTATCTGGTCTTGAATTGCATTAGGTTGACATTGTTGTGAGTTCTTTTCATGTTTTGTCAGGTGGGTATCTCAAAAGTGGGAAGGGTGTGCTGGAACCTTTCATCTGGATATCCTCTATATTTCTATGT
Organism: Viscum album; assembly: GCA_963277665.1. Classification (NCBI taxonomy): domain Eukaryota; kingdom Viridiplantae; phylum Streptophyta; class Magnoliopsida; order Santalales; family Viscaceae; genus Viscum; species Viscum album. The sequence goes on from OY728131.1 coordinate 271,509,110, forward strand.
TGGTTAGAGGGGTTTTATTCCACATTGTTCTTCCATCACGATGCAACTTCTTGGTATATGGGGTGATACATTTTTTTCACTGATCTCATTGTAGCACTGTCTGGAGAGGGGGTGATGAAGATTTTTTTGGTGCTTGATTGGATGTTTTCTTCCTTTGGACTTGTAACATCACTTTGACCTTTGTTTTCTTTCGGTTCCTAAGGAATTTTTCCCTTGTGTGTAATGGTTTCCCTATTTCATAATCCTAAAATAGGTTCTCTCATTTTTATGTTCAATAAAGGGGGCTTGACCCTCAAACTTTTCAAAAAAAAGTTATGAAAGGTGGATGGTATCACAACAGCAGCAAACAACAACAATCACAATAAAAACCACCTCAAACCTTTTTCTTTGATCATAAATTATAATTAATTTAATATATCATGGAAAAAAAGGATTAATACAAATTATATATTTTCACGCCACCATTTTCATTACCATTTTTAAGTGTTTAACCTTTTATGGATGGTGATTCAATCATTATAATAGCAAGCCAAAAATTTTATCATAGTATCATATATCCACCAGGAAACATTAAAAAAATAAAAAAACATTAATATCTGTAAAGAATATGTAAATCACCCCTTCTATTATGATTCCTATCATCCAATTCATTATCTTATTTAGTGTAATCCTTAATATTCACCCAAAGAAAACAAAGCATGATAGTTCCACAATTACATATAAATAAGAAATGATAAGTCTTGAATACCCTGACTCAACCTAAACTTTAATAATCCCTCCATGATACGATAAGGAAATTCCAATCAAACACCACCCAACACATGAGGATCAACCACAAGGCCTACAAATTATCATTCACCATCGAAACAATAACAAAACACCAAAACTAAATCATCATTGTTGTCACAACCTCCCAAAAAAATAAATGATAGGAATAAAATCAATAAGAATAAGATTAATTAATCTTGGATCATAAGGAGTTGATCTCCTAAAGTCAAGGATCAAAAAATCAAAGTATGACTAAAGATCACTAAAGATGCACCACTAGTCACCTAGGGTTTGAGGGAAGTTAGGAAAATAATATAAAATCCAAGACAAGGTGAAAATTTATAACCATTGTGGAAAATTAAAGAATCACTACGTGATAGGGGTGACCACGCCCCAATATTACTCCGATCTGAAAACCATGATGTGTTATCCCCCCAAATCTCAAGGATAAAACCATATTAAAACTAATATTAATAACAAAGGTCACAATGCAAACAAGGTTTCTATGTCGCAAGTCCTAAACTCCTAAGGATCACGACAGGTTTTTTGGCCTTCTCTCCTCAAACATGATGCAACTTAAACTAAACCACAATGCAATGAAATACATTGAAGTGAAATAGACCTCAAAGATACAAAGCCGTGGAACTAACCACCCTAGTCCCCATGGCCTTGCGAGAAGGGCCATGCCACAGTAGCCTTCATTGAAGATTAAATAAGATGCTCATGTAATATAAATCTCAAATACCCGCATGTGATAACAAACCTATATAAGATGCTCAACTGGAGGATCGATTACTGGGGTGTATAACTAGTTTCTTTCTAGACCATTGTAATTTATAAAAATATTATAGTGGATAATCCATGTTGGGGGGTCTAACCAACATGTCAAGGATGTAGGTATTAGTATTGAACCTTGTAAAAATATTGTGTGTTGTGTTTCATTTACTTTTTACATTTCATGCATGATCCACTCATCCTAACAGGTGATAGAGGTTTTAATTAAAAAGTGAAAAATATTTTAGTAAAATTGGTCTCACCTAATTCACCCCCCCCCCTCTCAATGTGACTACCAATCCTTGGACACTTCAATTTGTATTAGAAGATAGGCCACCTTTGATTAGATCTACTATACTTGTTCATCTATTTTTAGTAGAAGCATATGAATTTCATATTTGAGTTTGAATAAAATTCAGAAGAGCTTCATATGGAAATACCTATCTCTACTCCTGATGTTATAAATTTTGATGTTTCAATCAAATTAAAGAAAAACAGGCAGAAAAGAGTGGTAAAGAAGCTGAAGAATAATTCAAAGATGAATGAAAATCAACAGGTATCTAAAGGTACTTAGAATGTAAATTGTTCAGTGAAATAATTTGATGAATCAAGTTAAATATGTGATGATGTTATGATCAATTCTAAAATTAGAAAGCATCTGAATAAACTTCCCAAAAAAGTGGTCACATGTATGACCATATTTTTAAAGAAACTTCAGGATGAAAAATTACAGCTACAAGAAGAGTCAGACACTATGTAATAATCTTTGACTAAAAATTTTGGTATTTCCAACACTCTCACAAGACTTGTGAAATCAAAGGAAGAAACAATATATCTTTTAAAAGAAAGATATTTTGAAAATGTTGAATAATTGGAAAGTAATGTTTGTGAGAAAGAAATTTTTGAAATTGTTTTTATAGAATTTATTCATGAACTTAAATACATAGTATATCTATGAATGAAAAAGATGATTAGCTATTTGATAAATAAAAAATAATCAAGGAGCTTTAAAATTTGTTACTAAAGGAAAATAAAATGCATGAAGAAGAGATTCAGAAGATGAAGATTTAGTGGGAAGAAGGCATGAAATTTGTTGAATATGAGAAGATTTATCTCAACTTAAAGTGACTTGAACTAGAAGTGAAACTAAGAAATATGGAAATGAAACAAATTGAGACTTCCCTAGTTACTTAGAAAATAAGTATTTCCAAGTATTAATCTGATAATAGTCATATTTTTTAAAATACTAAATCTAGTGGCAATAAGAGTTTGAGATTATCTAAGGATAAATCTATTGCAGACTCTTTAAATAAGGTAACTCATTTTCCTAATAAATCTGTGTATACTAATGTTGATTTAATGACTAGTGCAGATTCAAATTTAAAATCTGGACAAACTTGGGTAAAGAAAATTTTGTGTTCCCCAAAGAAAGCACAGAAGAAGAAATGTTCTACCAAAAAGCATAAAAATGTCAAAGACAGTCAGAATGTGTTACAGAAGAAGAAATCAATATTTTTTTTGTTATTGTTGGTGTTTTTGGAATTTTGGGCATCATACAATTAATGATTGGCACAATATTTCATTGTATGAAAATTATATAATTTCTGCATTTAGGGGGAGAAAAGCTGAAGAAAAATTGAAACCTGCACAACAGAATCAGAATTCATAGAAAGAGAATCAATTTATCAATAATAGATATGAATACATTGAAAATTTCTATGATTATTATAACAGAAGTGATCACTATTATGATGAGTGTTGGTATGTACTAGTTATACAAAAATCATATGTTGATGTGAATAGGAGACCACAACAGAAAGTAAATCAGGTAAGATATGAATCTTATTGGTCAACCTTGGGATGTGAATAGAATAAGAAGGTTGTTAAACAAACAACTCCCAAGAAGTTTGTGAAGGATGGTGTAAAGAGTGTCTCACCAAATAAAAGATGTTTCTATTGTGGTGGGAAAGGTCATATCATGGATCATTGTGAATTTTCCATGAACAGTCATACTAAAGTAAGAAAGCTGTAATGAAAGAAAGAATCAATCCATAATAAAAACAACATGATTGATTTGGTGAATGACATTACTGATGAATAATTTGAAAAGTTTCCTAAAGGTGGTAACCAATTGAATTCTAAAGTTGTGTGTGATGGGTACAACATGTCTGTACATTCAAGTAAAAATTGTTTGACAATGTTATATGGTCAAAAATAATTATTGATGAAGAATGGAAAAACATATGTGACTTCAAATGTTGGGAAAATGAAGTCTACACAAAAAGTGAAGATTGAGTATGTTCCTAAAGAGTGTTTGATCATATGGCCAGAATAGTTGGAAGAGGCAAGAAAGATGGAGTAAGAAGAGAGAAATGAAATTGAATTGATAGAAAATATGAAGAATCCTTTTTCATCTAAGAAGATTACTGGGTTGATAAGAAACTCTCATCCATGTTTCTCTAACTGAGGAGCATTAAAGAACCACCTTATTCCCATATATATATTGTGTTTTTTTTCATGCAGGAAATTGAAGGTAAAAAATATATTCAGGGGGGATGAATTTATAAAATCTATGAATATCTTACAGCTATAAAGATGACCATCATGGAATACTACTAACATCATGTTTTCTCTTTGCAACATCTCAAATAATCTTAGAAGATACTTGGAATATTCTTGATGAAAGTTAATCATGATGAAGAAAGTTTTGAGTGTATCTCTTAAGGGGGGACACATAAGATCATCCATCAAATATTTCTATCTCAATTGATATCTTATGAGTATTAAAAGTTATGGTGAGGTATGAATCTGATATTTTGATATGATAAATTTCTAGTGATTGAATCTTGTCATCATTGAGGTATTTTGATTACATTCTCCCATTTTCATGATAAAAAATTTCATCACTTTTGAAAGAAAGAGATTTATTTCTAGATGATAATGGTAATGTACATATTTGCATTGGAAAGTTTTTAATCTATTTACTAAGAAGTATGTGGGAGATTAGTTAAAAATATTTTGATCAATTCCTAAAAAAATAGTGATTGGTTTCACATGCTGTAAATTATTTGACATCATTGATGTTAAACTTGGTCACTCTTTTTTTCTACACAGATCATTGCTCACGTAGACTTAGAGATGATTAATTTTAGCTCTTTGCTAAGCTATTAGTCATTCCATCCTTCTCAGAATTAATTCAGACAATATGTGTCAGAAGAGAAGAGGATATTCTTAAAAATGAATTTTGGAAATGAGAATTCCTTCCCATACTTTTATCTTTGTCTTTATTGCCAATAGGAGGAGAAGATATCATTGACTTTTAAGAGTAATTGGTTATTGAAAACAAATCCAAAGGGGGAGATTAAAGAGTCCACGTTATTTGTTTAGTCTTAAATTGTTGTCAATTAATTAAGAATATGAAAAGGTTAATAAGTGTTAAATGTGACGATTTTTGGGCTGGTCAGTAGTTCTTAGAACATGTGTCATTGATCATCTGAGTTGACATAATGTTTACAACAGTGAATGGAGTGAAAAATAAAAGACGCATGCATGAGAATGAGAAGGATTTGATATTTTTAGAAGAATTCATACTTGAGGGAACTTATATTATTGATTCAATTTTGTATTGATTGGCTATTCATTTTATGTGAATATTTGTTAAAGTTTTTTTTAATGTGTTACCCATTAAAAAAAGCCACCATGCCAGCCAACTAAGGGGAGCAGCACCACAAGGGTAGCCGAGCTCATCCCTAAACCGACCAGCATGAGGTTGTAGCTGAGGCAGTGCATGGGGGTGCCTATGTGAGGCAGATCAGCGATGAAGCACCACTATGTGGGGAGGCACGATAGCTGAGGTGGGTGTAGGAGCGTGCCCATAAGAACCGGTATGAGGTCATACTGAATGAGGGAGAGAAGAATTTTGATGGGTTGCTGTCACACTTTGTATTATAAAGGAGTGCAAGAAGTCGTCCTATTTCGATATGGGATTTCACAGGATTAACCTAAACTGTTTGATCACCTATTGGATCTAATCTGACTGTTGATTGTCTTTACTGATCTTTGAACAAAATATTGTCGTACGATCATTCGAATTAAAGATCCATGTCATCTGATTCATCAAACTAATCATATGGGTTGTTCATTCTCTTATTCACCTTATCTTCTCTAGCAAGCTTCATCCAGGAGTCCAGTTCAGTGGGAGCTCCATTTCCATGCCACGCAAAGATCGAACTCAGCCTTCTGATCATCATTTTGGTATTCTAAAAATTCCATGATGATCGAAATCACTTAAGGATTTGTTCTATGTGAAAATGAAGACCAAATCGATGATTTGTAGCATGTAAAAATATGTGATTTTCAATGAAGATGGTCTTTTTGTCGCGAAGCTTGGAGTTGTTTGGTGCACATGTCAGTTGACTGTTGCCTATAAATATTGAAGTTGAACTCATTTGATGTATGAGATTATCTCATGGTTTTTTTATATATGGGTTTTTTATAGACAGGGGATAGGTTTAGTAATATTTTTAAAAATGGGTCTTAAGATATGTGAACCTCGTTCACGAATCTTTGGCACGGAGAGATGCGTGAACTGTTGCGGAATCGTCGGGAGACACAACAACAGGAAATAAGAAAATGAAAGAAAGGAAAAACAGCAAATGAACACGGCGATTTACGTGGTTCGGGAAAAATCCCTACGTCCACGGGAGAGGCAAAATTTCACTAATCAGGGAGCAGCAAATTACAGAGGATTTCAATCAAAAAACCCTAGCCCGAAAATGGGCTACATATAAAGAAGACGGTCCACTGTTCTGAATAGTAGTCCGCGTTGCAACAGTGATCGGCGGCTCACTTTGTCAAAAGTGCTACAGTGTCTGCTGACTGGAAGTCAAAAGCGCTACAGTACTATTGACCCCGAAGCCCGCACTGCTACAGTGTCTGTCGGTGTCGGTCGGTCAGCTCCGCTACCGGATCGGGCAACACCAATCCAACATGAACGGGGTTCATGCATCTTGCGAAGAGTCGATAAAGGATACCTGAACCCCGTTCATGCATCTCTCTACACCAAAGATGTGTGAATGGGGTTCACGCATCCTTCGAATAGGGGATGAAGAATGCATAAATCCTTTTCATGCATGCCACCGAGATAATCTATAAAAGGGGTCCCCCCCCAAAAAAAAATCATTCTTCTCCTATGGATTTTGTTGCGAAGTCCTACAGAATTTATTTCTCAACAAATTTTTGCTGCTTTTAAGAAGGTAAAATTTCTATTTAAATTTTTAATTGTTTAATTGTGTTTATTTATTTCATTTGTATGATTTATTTATTTGATTTTTGATATATAGAAATTAGTGTTTGTGTGTATGGTTTATTTATTTCATATGTATCAATGTGTAAATTAGTGTCTTTAGTATGATTTAATTTTTGCATGATGTGTTTGTTGTATGAATTTGTATTGGATGTTTAGGAAAATTAATTATTTTATGTCTAAAATGTTATATGAATTCATATTGAATGTTTATGAAAATTAAATATGTTATAAAATATGTTATTTTGAAAGTAATATTAATTTAAATTATAATATTTTATACACTAGTTATATAATTTATGAATAATATATTATTTATGTGTATCATATTTAAATTTATTAAAAAAATATATAGAAAACTCTTTTTTTAATGCTATAAAAACAGTTTTGTATAAATAATAATTTTAAATTATATTATTTATAATTAAATTTATTAAATATAAAAAATATGTATATATTTAATATGTATTTCACCTAGTAATAGATATAATAAGTATACCCAAAAACATGGTAAGTTGTGTGATGACTGGTCTTGAGATGACTGAACAATGCATAATTGAAATTGCATGTCATATTTTGTGAATGTGGTTATTTAATTTGTAATAATTGCATTTATTTTTCTGTATTGATGACATGTGAGTCATCTCTGACTAAGTATGTAAGGACCTACATGTCTGCTTAAAAAAGTTATGTATTTCATACCCCTAGACCCCCTCACATGCATGTGAGTAAATTTGTAATTAAAAGGCAATCAATAAGAGGCATCCCTGAATAGGCGTTCCCGAAGAGGTGACCCCAAAGAGGCGTTCGAGAATAAGTGTTCGACGGGAGGTGTTGCTATTTGTAAGGAAACTGACGGTTGCTGAAATATTTGATAATAGAGACTCCAGGAGTCTACCCATAGATTTTGGTTAGTTTATCAAATAATGATAAACCAATCGTAAGTCTCAAGATCAATTTATGATTATTTATTCATAAGTAATTAAAATATATAACGTTATATTAAATTTTCTTTGGTAATAATACCACTATCATTATACCTCAATAGCTAAAAATCAATACATAAAAAGTTTCCAGATAAAGTCAATTATTCAAAACCAATTTAAATGATGTAAAATATTGATGTAGTATATAATATTTTATTAATTATTTTTTTATAGGTAATAATGTATGCACAAATATATTGCAACGGTGATACCATTTATACAAATCATGGATTTAGCTATAGTGTGCCACCTATCAGAGTGGTAAATCATCATGGTTGTATGACATTGGATGTAGTTTGCAATAAGATTCATAATCGGTTAAAACTGAGGGTCAATCAATCCATTTCTTTAATCACATATCGACATCTACAACATCCTAAACGTTTTTGTCACACCGAGTACCATTTGGTCGATGATGATGATTGGATGGATCCATCTTCCTTATTTAGATAGTAGTGTGCTAATAGTTTGATGGAGTTGTATGTGGTGATTTCTGATATATATGTGGTGCAAATGACTACTACAGAACCGTGTTTTGTGAGCTCTGTAGAAGTTGGTCCTTCACATCAGTCTTTTATATTGTCTCCTTCTCATATGACTCCAGTAATAGAAGCAAATTATAAAGAAGATGATCAAAATTTGAAAGGAAATATAGATGAAATCCCTTTGTGTGCTGATATAGTGAATGAAAGTTTATCTGAGGAAGAAGAATTTGGGGAGCCATCAAGAGATGATGTGGGTGAGGGTGATGTGGGGAATGAACCTTCTCAGGTTCCTTTGGGATACAGGTATCCACGACATCAACCGGTTAGTGGTAATCATCCTTCAGTATTGAGTTCCTTAGTTGAAGGAATTTCTCATGAATAGCATTTTGATTAGGATGTCATTACACCGGCTTCTGAATTCCTTGGTATTATAGGTAATAGGTCTACATCAAATGATAATGCCATTTATGTTAGGCGGGAGTTTGAAAGTAAACTAGCCATGAAAATGTGATAAAGCAATACCACATTGAGCGACATTTCACATTTGTGGTTGATGAGTCAAAGAAGACAAAATATATCATTCATTATGAAAAATATGGTCCATAATGTAAATTTTGATTAAGGGAAATATTTGATAAAAAAATTCTTATTAGAGGATAACCAAATTAGAGGGGCCACACACTTGTGTGCATCCAAGCTTTTCGCTGGATCACTCTTCCCTTGATTCAGAGTTTATATCAATTTTTATTTTTGAGATGATACAAACATGTCAGGATGTTCTCATTGCCCTTGTTCAGGAAAGAATTCAACAATTGTATAACTATAAGATATCAAACACCAAAGCATGGAATGAAAAACATAAGGAAATTGTAAAAGTGTATGGTGATTGGGATGAATCTTATGCTATGTTGCCACAACTTATGGAATTATTGTCTCTCAACAATCAAATTGTTTATCAGTTGTACATTATTGAGTATATAACCCCCAATCACCGAGTTGATCGAACAAAGGTGAAGTTCAATAGGCTTTTTTGGGCATTCAGGTCATGCATTGTTGTCTTTCCCTATTGTAAACAATTTATTCAGGTCGATGGCACTTTCCTGTATGGAAAGTATACAGGTTTTCTACTCATTACTGCCACATAGGATGGTAATCATGCTCCTCTACCACTTGCTTTTTCTATTTTTGAAAAGGAGAATTTTGAATGATGGAGCTAGTTTTTTGCATGTGTACGTGTTCATGTCACACAAAACCAGGGTGTGTGTCTGATATCTGATCGTCATCAAGCGATTATAGAGGTCATGGCTAGTGATGGGGTTTCATGGACTAAGTCGAATGTTTATCATTGTTATTGCATTAAACATATTTCAAGTAATGTGCATAAGCATTTCAGAGATGATGCCATAATTTCTATTTGATATTCATTAATAAATATTAATAATATTGACTAAAAGATCCGTGAACATCAAGAAATCTTGAAAAATATTATTGATATCAGTGATTTGAATCCAAAAATCATGGAAAATGATTCTTTTTAAAAAAAAATTGCATGAACAAGAATTTCAATGAATACTGGATAATTGTGAAGAGTGGATGATTATGATTGAAGATCAGAAAAATCACAATATGAGATGTATAGAATTAGAAGTTCTTTTGGCAAATTCTGAGAAAATACATATTCAGACTTTATAAAAGGACACATGTTCTACTGGTACACAATATTAACTAGAGGATTTTACTATTAAAATACCTCCATCATGTGATAAAATTATGGACATTATGAAAAATATTTATTTCATATTCTTCCAAAATAAGAAACAATCATTAAGAGGGTTAAGAATTTGTTAGCATATCCAAGAATAAGTATTGAAGAAGATCATCCTTGGTGAAGTTATATAAGTTTTCAAAACTTATGTTTATGATTGTTTCCCTTGAGGGGGAGGTAAATGAAGAAAATTTATATAAGTTTTCAAAATTGATGTTTATGAGTGTTTCCCTTGAGGGGAAGGTAAATGAAGAAATATGAAATTACTTCCAGAATTAGTATATCAATTATAATCAAACCTAATTATTGTAGAACATTCAGTAAGATCATGTTATTGAAAGATGAATGTTTTCCTAAATCTCTCTTCCTTTTTTAACAAAAAAATAAACTTAATAGAAATTGGTTTTAATTGAATTAATCAAATACATAAGAAAAATTTTCCTCTAGAAGATTGATGAATTTTTTTATTTAACCTTTCTGTAGGATGCGTGAACGGGGTTCACGCATCCTTTAGAAACTTCATACAGGATACATGAACCCCGTTTACGAATACTAGCGATGGTAGATGCATGAACGAGGTTCACGCATCCTTTATTGACTCTTCTCAGGGTACGTGAACCCTGTTCACACATCTCACTGCGCCAAATATGCGTGAATGGGGTTCATGCATCTTGAGACCCATTTTTTAAAATATTATTTGTAATGTTCCAGATTTTTTTTTCATGTATTATTTTAATATTATATGGGAATTCTTTCAAGACCAGGCTCTGAGACGGAGTGCAGTTCCGAGGCCCGATGAGCCCGAAACAAATGTTTGAATTTAATTAAATAATTAAATAATGCACGCATATGGTTTTTCTGAAAAAGTGGAATAACTCTTGAATGGGTGCTCGGATCAGAAATCTGAGGGCACTGTTGCGTTCAAAGTAGTGAGTTTCCCTTAGGCGATACCTAACATCGGCTGGCACAGGTCGGTGGTGAAATCTAGTTTTTGGATGTAACCGTAATAAAATATTTAATTAAAAATATTTTATTAAATCTTTCTGCAGTGAAATCTATAAATTCTTTTCAATTAAAGATTTCGCAGGGGATCAGGGTTACAGATCTCATAACCCTGAATTTCCCCTAGAGGCTCTGGAAAGCTCTGGAGAAAACCTCCCAACGCGGTGACAACGTTCTTGACGAGTTTCACCGGCGATGACGACGCAGCGACTGGATCTTTGCCAAAGAACGCCGCGTATCCAATTAGGATGTTTGATTTTGGTTTCCTTTCCCCGTTCTTGATTCCTACGACAAACGCGGACTAATCCACGAATAGATTAGCCCACGGATCGATTGTATTTGTGGGATGGGCTTTTGTGGGGATTTTGGGGATTGATTCTTGAAGTTTATTTTTGGTTTCATTTAGCCTTATAATGGTGATGAGCCAAGATTGACACAAACAACGATTGAGGTTTGTCCCTCTCGATTTGTTGTGCCTTTCTTTCCCGATTTCTTGCGTTCTTCGTGTGTGTTCTACGTATTCTTCACGGGGTACGAACAATGATAGATTGCGCCTTCGATCTGCGGCGCATGGATATGAAATTGTAGATCCAACCTCAGGATGTTGCTACGGAGCTGCGACGACGATGGCGGCGGACGATTCGGGACGGATCGTAAGTTATGGCTTCTCGAGTGTTTTCCTTCAGATGAATCAACGCTTGTTTTATGAGCCGATTGAAGGTCTGAAACACCCGGATTCGGTGTTAGGATGATGAAATGAACAAGGATCTTGATTTTCGTGGCAAACGGACAAGAGAAACGAGATTCGGAGATCCAGCCGAGGCGCGAGGAGGAAGATGATGGTTTTGGAGAAATCCTGACTACACATCGTGTAGTATGGGCTACATGGCGTGTGTTCGTCGGCAAACTACCTAGCGGGTACTCCTGGAGTACATAGACATGGGTTGGGTACACGGCCAAGGACATGGCGTGTATACCCTTCCCCGGCCAGACCCGGCCAGATACACGGGATACCCCGTGTACTGGTACACCGGCATGGCGACACAGACAGAGACCGTGTACGGTCACATGGCCAGCGAACACGGAGTGAACCCCAGGTGCTTGGACACGTTGTGTGATTCTTATACACGCCTTGTAGTCTAGTTTTACACACCTGGACTAAGACACAGACCGTTCTACACGAGCAGTACCTGGAGTCAAGGAACACAGCGTGTAACCCTACTACACGCTGTGTAACTTGTTTTACATGGCTTGAGCCAGTTGTCTTCTATGACTTGGACTAGTTTCCTTAGGGTTCGTCCCCTTGGTCTTTCCCCTGAAGGTTTCCTGTATCATTTCCTACGTACAGAAGTATGATCCCTTCAGCAGGACTTCCTGAATAGAGTTGTTGGAATCCCCTCAGTGAGACGTAGAGTCGGATCCTCTGTTCCTTAGTGGTACCCTAGGTAGAGTTTCTTGGTATCTACATGACCTACTTTACCCGGGCATCGATCCTCTACTTAGTAGGTTAGTTAAGACTAAGTTTTTGGAATCACCCCATAGCTACTGGTTGTGATCCTCATCTGACGCATCAAGTATCTTTCTTCAGTACTCGTGGAGTGAGTTCTCCCGGAATGAGTGCATCATATCTTTCTTCAGACTTAGGAGTATTTTATCCCGGTTACGTGATTAGTGGAATCTTTGAGCTGGATCTTAGTGGTGGTTTCGCGATAGTCGATCGTGTATGAGTATATCTGGATATTCTTGTTATATGTTCTGTAGACATATAATGTGTAGATCCAACTATATCTTTCCTTTGTGGTATTTCCATTATTGTATTCCTTTGTGGTTTCGGGGTGTCCTACTGGGTATTGTTATACTCACCCCTTCACGGGCTTTGCCCGCACGTGTCATGTCTTGTGCAGACGAGCAATCCTTTGACAAGATTCTTGGTGGACCAGGACCGGACGGTGCTCAGTGAGATCAGGCAGGCCGAGATGTGTTCCTACGGCTATGGATTGCAATCCCAGTACCTTTCTTTATAGGTTGGACTTTGTTACAGACTTTCTTTTGGTGGGATTGTACTTTTGGCCCAGGGTTTTACATTACTTTACTTTACTTTCCCGTCGTACTTTGTTGGTTGGGATTTTAGTGTATGCATGCATTTCCATTTTTAGTAGTTTTTACTTTTCAGCTTTGTGGGCTTGGAGATGTGTGTGTGTGTGTGCAAAAGTTTATAGGCAATGCCTCCCATGTTAGTGACATGCCTACTCAGTGCTATTCACTAGCCCCTAGCCTATTAGAGGCGGGCTTGGGGAGTTATGGCACGGGCCCCACTGGGACGGGTCGTGACAAAGTGGTATGAGAGGTGTTCGGTTTTACCTTAGGACCGAGAGTCTGTGAGTTGGTTTGGGGAAACAGTGTTAAGTGTTTCGAGTTTGGCTTTCAGGCCAGGGACCCCAATGTTGGTACAGTCGGCCGACGTATCCATACATCAGGACTCTGATAACTTGCTTTTCGACTCGGAACATGAGAACACTAGTTGCAGGGGAAAATAATAGTACATGCATCATATAGGAATGGGTTGTGGTTTCCATGTCCTTCTTGAGTCAGCTCTCTAGATATACTCACTGACTGCAATACATCTTGTTTCTTTACAAGATTCCTCCGCGACGCGCACTTGCTAGGATCCAACAGCTCAATCACGAGGATGACCCCCTTAGTGATGAAGCTTCGATACAGGGACCAAATCCCCCAGTTTTACCTTCAGGTGGTGTGCCATCTATTCCAACACCTGTGGAGCAGTGTTTAGTGCTTGTTGTACCAGTAGAGGAGGAGTGCAGGCTGAGCACACTCCACGAGTTTCAGATACAGATACCCCTCAGGTTTCGAGGCAAGCCTGACCCTCAGGCAGCTGAGGACTGGCTTGAGGCAGTGGCTAGAGTCTTCCATTTGGTCAGGACACCAGCAGACCAGATGGTGATCCTGGCAGCAAGCCTTCTACAGGGCTCAGCAAGGCGATGGTGGAGTTTGGTTATCCAGACTCATGAATAGGTGACTCTTTCATGGTCGAAGTTTGAGCATATCTTCAGAGAGGAGTTTTCACCGGTTACCCTGAGAGCAGTATGTATACAGGAGCTTCTTCAGCTCCAGTAAGGAACCATGATGGTGGCTGACTATTCATCAAGGTTTACCGACCTCTCATAGTACTCGATGGATATGGTCAAGGATCAGTACTTCAGATCTCGGAATTTTGAGCGGGGCTTGCACAGAGATATCTGAGCTAGCATCATCCCTATGAGCATTCCTACTTATGCTGGGGTGCTCGAGCAGGCTTTGGTGGTTGAGAGCTTCTTGGAAGAGCAGGGTCAGCTAGCAGTTGTCAGTAGTGAGCGAGCTGGAGCAGAGACCTCGGCAGCGGCGAGCCGACGTCAGGGACCCAGGCATGGGAGACATTTTCAGAGGAGATTCCAGGACATGGGATCTGTGGTACAAGGTTCACAGGGCGCATCCAGCCAGCCTCAAGAGAGGTGATGCTACTCATTTGATGGCAGGGAACATCTCACTCGATATTGTCCGACCCGTCATACTAATGACATGGGAGTAGTGGATAGACCACCAAGGCAGAGGCAACATGTGTAGAAGACAGACCCGTGGGGTGGCGGACATGGTAGATGAGCTGGGAGAACAGCTGGAGGTGGTTGGTGTTTTGACCCTTTACCACCACCATCCCCAGGAGGTCCACCCCAGGCTCAGAGAGCTACTGGATAGAGGCAGGGACAGCTGCAAGCAGTGGAGGCTTATGACCCAGGTACTCTTGGAATGATTAGAGGTACAATCTATGTCTTTTCTACTTTGGTTGTCGTACTGATAGACATAGGTGCTAGTCATTATTTTCTGGATGCTTATCTTGTTCGAGACCTTGATATTCCAGTTGATCCGTTGACTTGACCCTTACGCTTGGAAACACCGACTGGAGAAGATTCAGAGATCACACACCATTGCCGACAGTGTGACCTGACCCTTGGAGGTGAGAGTTTCGATTGGAACCTCTTGGTGGTAGCGTCTAGGCCTTATGATGTCATTCTTGGTATGGATTGGCTATCCATAGTTCATGCCCAGATTGACTGTTTTAGGCAAAGGGTGCGGTGTGTACGCAGTGATGGAATGAGGTTCTCCTTCATCGGTGAAAAGGAGGCCCAAGTAGCACAGGATGGACTCATGCGTAGGAAGGTACAGCCGATTTCACATCAGTTGGCTAGCCTAGCCCTTGGCGCAGCAGATGTTATGAGTTTCCAGTTTCCAGCAATAGTGGCTGAGTACGGGGACGTCTTTCCGGAGGATGTCCCCAGACTACCTCCCCGTCAGGAGATAGATTTCTGCATTGAGTTGCAACCCGAGACGACACCGATATTAGCATCAGCATATCGGATGGCTCCTGCAGAGCTTCGCGAGCTGAGAGTGCAGCTGGAAGACTTGCAGAGGAAGGGCTTCGTGAGACCCAGTGTTTCACCCTGGGCGGCCCCAGTGTTGTTTTCCAAGAAGGCATATGGGAGCTTGAGGCTGTGTGTGGATTACCGACGCTTGAATCAGGTGACCATGAAGAATCGGTATCCACTACTGAGAATCGATGACCTCTTCGACCAGTTAAGAGGGGCACAATGGTTCTCGAAGGTTGATCTACGATCGGGCTATCACCAGTTGCGAGTACGGGATGAGGATATACCAAAGACGGATTTCAGATGTCGCTACGTCACTATGAGTACTTGGTGATTCCCTTCGGTGTGAGAAACACCCCGACAGTGTTTATGGGACTCATGAACTGGATCTTTCATCCCTATCTAGATCGGTTCGTGGTGGTCTTCATCGATGATATCCTTGTGTACTCTGCGTCCGAGGAGGATCACATGAGGCACCTAAGGATGGTTCTAGACACACTCTGAGAGCACCAGTTGTATGGGAAACTCTCGAAGTGTCAATTCTGGATACAGGAGGTCCACTTTTTGGGACATGTTATCTCAACAGATGGTGTAGCAGTGGACCCAGCCAAGGTAGAGGTAGTGTTAGCATGGGAGCCACCCCAGAGCGTGATGGAGGTGCGGAGTTTCCTTGGGTTGGCGGGCTACTATCAGAGATTAATTCCTGATTTCTCTAGGATTTCAGCACCCATGAAATCTTTGACCTGAAAGGGGAAGCCTTTCATGTGGACCGAGAGATGCTAGCAGGCTTTTCAGCAGTTGAGACAGAGTCTGACGAGCACCCCGATCTTGAGACTACCAGAATAGGGTGTCGAGTACGTAGTGATCTGCGACGTGTCAGGAACCGGGCTTGGTTGTGTCCTGATGCAGAGGCAAGAGGTGATTGCCTAAGTCTCACGTCAGTTGAGGCCACATGAGCAGAACTACGCAACTCATGATCTTGAGTTAGCAGCGGTAGTCTTCGTATTGAAGATTTGGCTGCATTACTTGATGGTCGAGCGGTTTATCGTCTACTCTGATCACAAGAGTCTCAGATATATCTTTTCTCAGAAGGATCTGAATTTGAGATAGAGGTAGTGGCTTGAGTTCCTCCAGGATTACGACTTTGAGATCGTTTATACTCCTAGGAAGGGGAATGTTGTGGCAGATACTCTCAGCAGAAAATCCAGTTCACAATTGCTGGATGAGGCGACGAGGCAGTTGGCCTCTTTACAGTTATCCTTCGTGGATATAGATGAGGGAGCTTACCTTCAGTCGGTGGTTGTTACCCCTCCACTCTTACAGTGAGTCAGGGAAGCACAGCTCAAGGATGCCAGCTGTGAGACTCTACGTGCTCAGATATCTGCAGATGATGCTGTCGATGGATATTCAAATGGTGGGGAGCACGTTGTTCTTTTCAGAGGGCGTACAGTAGAACCAGTGACGTTGCGGGGGGAGGTTCTTAGGGAGTTCCATACATCTCCTTTGGCAGTGCATCCAGGCATGGAAAAGATGTACCATGACCTCCAACGTCAGTTCTGGTGGCCAGGAATGAAGAAGAGTGTGGCAAAGTTTGTTTCTCAGTGCCTTACTTGTCAGCAAGTAAAGGATAAGCACCAGGTTCCAACAGGTTTGACTCATCCCCTTGAGGTTCCAGAGTGGAAGTGGGATGGAATATCCATGGACTTCGTGATGCATTTACCATGAACTTCCAGGGGACACGATGCCATCTGGGTGATCGTTGACCGACTCACCAAGTCAGGCCACTTTCTAGCCATACGGGAGCAGAGTTCAGTAGAGAGCTTGGGATGTCTCTACGTGAAGGAGGTAGTTCAACTTCATGGAGTTCCATCAATGATCGTCTCGGATCGTGATGCTTGTTTCACATCCCGTTTGTGGAGGGGATTGCAAGAAGCTTTTGGGACTCAGTTACGCTTGAGCATAGTGTTTCATCCTCAGACTAATGTTCAGACAGAGTGGACCATCCAAGTTCTAGAGGATATGCTACGATCTTGCATACTTGACTTCAGTCGTAGCTGGGAGGATCACCTACCACTGGTGGAATTTTCTTATAACAACAGTTATCATTCCACTATTGGTATGGCACCATCTGAGGCTTTGTACGGGCGACCTTGTAAGTCACCACTTTGCTGGACTGACCCAGGAGAGTTAGCACTCATGGGCCCAGAGATTGTGAGAGCTACTATGGAGAAGTTTCAGGTCATCCAGGAGCGAATGAAGACTGCACAGAGTCAGCAGAAGTCTTATGCCGATAAGAGATGGAGGCCCTTGGAGTTAGAGGAGGGAGACCATGTGTTCCTTCCAGAGATTGCGGAGATTTGGCCGAGGCGGCAAGCTATCTCTGAGGTTCATCATACCTTTTCAGATTCTGAGTAGAGTTGGCGAGGTGGCATACCGCTTGGCTCTACCTCCTCAGATGGACCGGGTACACAGCATCTTCCATGTGTCACAGCTATAGAGGTACGTGCATGATCCATCACACGTTATTGACTGGGGAGAGCTGGACATCGATAATGGAGCAAACTTTGATGAGTACCCAGTGGAGATCGAGGATCGGCATGAGAAGATCCTTCGTGGGTGATCTATTCCCTTGGTGCATGTTCAGTGGAAGCACAGGAATCTCCAGGAGAGTACGTGGGAGCGAGAGGCTCATATTCGTGTGCAGTACCCACATCTTCTTTAGTAGCTTTTGTTTTGGCTTTTCGGGGACGTAAAGCCCTAAGGTGGGGATGATGTAATGTCCTAGATTTTTTTTCATGTATTATTTTAATATTATATGGGATTTCTTTTGAGACCAGGCTCTGAGACGGCGTGCAGTTCCGAGGCTCGGTGAGCCCGGAACAAATGTTTGAATTTAATTAAATAATTAAATAATGTGTGCATATGGTTTTTCTGAAAAAGTGGAATAACTCTTGAACGGGTGCTCATATCAGAAATATGAGGGCACCGTTGCGTTCAGAGCAGCGAGTTTCCATTATGTGAGACCTAACATCGGTCGGCGCATGTCAGTGGTGAAATCTAGTTTTTGGACGTAACCGTAATAAAATATTTAATTAAAAATATTTTATTAAATCTTTCTACAGAAAAATATCTAAATTCTTTTAAATTAAAGATTTCGCAGGGGATCAGGGTTACAGATCTCATAACCCTGAATTTCCCCTGGAGGCTCTGGAAAGCTCTGGAGAAAACCTCCCAACACAGTGACAACGTTCTTGACGAGATTCGCCGGCGACGACGACGCAGCGACCGGATCTTTGCCAAAGAATGTTGCAGATCTAGGTAGGATGTTTGATTTTGGTTTCCTTTCCCCGTTCTTGATTTTTATGACAAAAGTGGACTAATCCATGGACAGATTAGCCCACAGATCGATCGTATTTGTGGGATGGGCTTTTGCGGGGATTTTGGGGATTTATTCTTGAAGTTTATTTTTGGTTTCATTAGCCTTATAATGGTGATGAGCCAAGATCGACACGAAAAACGATCGAGGTTTGTCCCTCTCGATTTATTGTGCCTTTCTTCCCCGATTTCTTGCGTTCTCCGTGTGCATTCTACACATTCTTCGCGGGGTACGAACAATGATCGATTGTGCCTTCGATCTACGGCGCAACGATCTGAAATTGTAGATCCAACCTCAGGATGATTCTACGGAGCTACGATGATGATGGAGGCGGACGATTCGGGACGGATAGGAATTTATGGCTTCTCGGGTGTTTTCCTTCGAATGAATCAACGCTTGTTTTCCGAGCCGATTGAAGGTCTGAAACACCCGGATTCAGTGTTAGGATGATGAAACGAACAAGGATCTTGAGTTTCGCGGAAAACAAACAAGAGAAACGAGATCCGGAGATCCGGCCGAGGCGTGAGGAGGAAGACGACGGTTCTGGAGAAATCCCGACTACACTGCGTGTAGTATGGGATACAAGGCATGTGTTCGTCAGCGGACTACCTAGCGTGTACTCCGGGAGTACACGGACATGGGTTGCATACACGGCCAAGGACATGACGTGTATACCCTTCCCCAGCCTGACCCAGCCAGATACACGGGATACCCCGTGTACTGGTATACGGGCATGGCGACACAGACAGAGACCGTGTACGGGCACATGGCCAATGAACACGGAGTGAACCCCAGGTGCTTGGACACAGCGTGTGATTCTTATACACGCCGTGTAGTCTAGTTTTACACACCTGGACTAAGACACGTTCTGTTCTACATGGGCAGTACCCTGAGTCAAGGAACGCGGCGTGTAACCCTACTACATGTCATGTAACTTGTTTTACATGGCTTGAGTCAGTTGTCTTCTGTGACTTGGACTAGTTTCCTTAGGGTTTTTCCCCTTGGTATTTCCCCTGAAGGTTTCCGGTATCATTTCCTACATGCAAAAGTATGATCCCTTCAGCAGGACTTCCTGAATAGAGTTGTTGGAATCCCCTCTGTGAGACGTAGAGTCGGATCCTCTATTCCTTCGTGGTACCCTAGGTAGATTTTCTTGGTATCGACATGACCTACTTTACCTGGGCGCCAATCCTCTTCTTAGTGGGTTAGTTCAGACTGAGTTGTTGGAATCACCCCATAGCTATTGGTTGTGATCCTCATCTGACGCATCAAGTATCTTTCTTCGGTACTCGTGGAGTGAGTTCTCTCGGAACGAGTGCATCGTATCTTTCTTCAGACTTAGGAGTATGTTCTCCCGGTTATGTGCTTAGTGAAATCTTCGAGATGGATCTTAGTGGTGGTTTCGCGATAGTCGATCGTGTATGAGTATATCTGGATATTCTTGTTATATGTTCTGTAGACATATACTGTGTAGAGACGACTGTATCTTTCCTTTGTGGTATTTCCCTTGTTGTATTCCTTTGTGGTTTCGGGGTTTCCTACTAGGTATTTTTATACTCACCCCTGCATGGGCTTTGCCCGCACGTGTCATGTCTTGTGCAGACGAGCGAGCCTTTGACAGGATTCTAGGTGGACCAGGACCGGACGGTGCTCAGTGAGATCAGGCAGGCCGAGGTGTGTTCCTACGACTACGGATTGCAGTCCCAATACCTTTCTTTACAGTTTGGACTTTTTTATGAACTTTCTTTTGGTGAGATTTTACTTTTGGCCTAGGGTTTTACATTATTGTATTTTACTTTCCCGTCATACTCTGTTGGTTGGGATTTTAGTGTATGCATGCATTTCCATTTTCAGTAGTTTTTACTTTTCATCTTTGTGGGCTTGGAGATGTGTGTGTGTGTGTGTACAGGTTTATAGGCAATGCCTCCCATGTTAGTGACATGCCTACTCGGTGCTGGTCACCAACCCCTAGCCTATTGGAGCCGGGCTTGGGGAGTTGCGGCACGGGCCCCACTGGGACGGGTCATGACATTACTAAACCTATCCCTTTTCTATAAAAAAACCCACTTATCTCACATCTGAACTTTGTTTTGAGAGAGAAACGGTGTCATGAATCGCTCTGGTTCATGAAGAGATATGTGCACCTTATGTTTTCACAAAGAAGATTTGATGGTCGCAATTGTTCGACATATTCTTGGCACACTCAAGTAGCTTCATGAAGAACAAGGTTTTGCGAAGCTATTGAGATAATACGATACTATAACGTGTGTATCCATGGTATTTTCATGAACAAGTTTGAGGAACCACATAATAGTGTAAACTTACACTGCATATCGTGAATATCTTGCACGCACCAAGTTTATATCCATTCGAGTTTGTGTGCGTGAACGTTTGAGAAACAGTGTGAGTGAAGACAACACACTTGCACGAAGAAATAGTGAAGAGGTATAGTTTCATTTTCATACTTGCACAGTGAGACTTGTACAAAGGAAAATCTATACACATTTGGGTTTGCACAGTCAAAATAGTATGATACATTGTTATTCCTTAAAGCGTGAAGGGGAATTTTATACATGCAGTATACAATTTATATGCACATTGAAGAAAAAAATATTGAGGCAGTATTATTATTTTCATAAAGTGTGTGCCTACATTTTACAATAGTGAAGAGTCAGTGTGTAGTGTTTGTGAAAGTGTTCAGTGTATGCAAGGTGGGTGCACAAGGAGATAAAGTGTGTGTGATTACAGATCTATATGAAAGACACTTAAATTCATTAAATCATACTCAGATGCATGCATAAAATGAGAAGTCCATGCGGTGTATTAAATACATGCATGATGTTTTAAAAATTGAATGTAGAATATTTGTTTCTTAATCAGTGTTCAATACTTTGAGACTGAAGCCGGAACAGTTTTTATCAATATTTCCGAAGAATTTCTATATCTGAGTTTTTAGTGTTTAGTGAGGCTAGGTCTTCAGTAGAAGAAAGAATTCTTGCCCAATCAGTTTTTGTACTGAGGCATCTGATTATATTCAGTGATCGAAATTATCTGAGTAAGTCCCGCATCAATGTAAAGGAACTTGAATTGTACAGGAGCCGGTTTGATCCACCAAGCTCGTGGAGGAGGATCTTCAATTGATCATCCTATTTGTGGATCATATATTTAGAAGAATAATGAGCTTGTGATTAGGGGTCTAACAAGTTGCTGAAGAGGCTCTAGAGATTGGGGGTCTAACCAATCAAACAGTTGGGGGGTCTAACCAAATGAGGCAGAAGAGTTGGATTACTGGGGGTATAACCAGGATCAACTGGAGGATCAATTACTGGGGTGTATAACCAGTTGTTACCTGAACCATTTTAATTGATAAAAAGATTATAGTGGATAATCCATATTGGGGGGTCTAACCAATATGGCAAGGATGTAGGTATTAGTACCGAACCTTGTAAAAATATTGTGTGTTGTGTTTCATTTACTTTTTACATTGCATGCATGATCCACTCATCCTAACATGTGAAAGAGGTTAGAATTAAAAGGTGAAAAAGAATTTAGTAAAATTGGCCACACCTGATTCCCCCCCCCCCTCAATGTGACTGTATGATCCTTGGACACTTCAAAAGGACGGTTTAGTTATTTATGGAAATTAGGGCTTGAAAACTTTAGGAAGAACCCTATGGACAAGTCTAAATATAGGAAAACATCCTGGTATTTTGGTGAATTATTAAGTAAGTGGTTTCTGAGAAAAGAAATCCATGTCTAGATATGAACAAGTGGATGTGGCTCCGGCACATATGTACCTAGGGGTAACACCTGAAAACAATTCTTTGAGCTATAATCGAACAGGAACTGGTGCACGACAACAGGCCTTATTTCACTCCTAGTTTGACACTCCTGGGAGATATGTTTGGTTAATCGCAAGATTTTTATGAACCATTATGAAGGATATATAGAAAATGTAATTGTTATTAGAGGAGATTAATAGCATATTAGGCATGTGTTTTAAGACATAAAATCTCGTTAGAATTACAAGGTTTGTAAAAGTAACATGTTTCTCATTAAGGTTTTCTTATTTTAGAAAAAAAGGAGGAAAATAGGAGGAACTGTGTAAATAATGAGTACAATGGATAATGCACTGATGGAGTTTCGATGGAAGATGGAATGGAAAACTTCATGAGGATGATGAATCAACTAAATAGAGTTATGAACAATAACTTGAATCAAGTTGAGAAATCGGATTCACCTTGAAGGGAACAACTTTCCATTGATTCTTTCATGCATCAATGACCACCTTATTTCAGTGGATCCATCGAACCATTGATTGTTGAACAATGGATAATCTCTATAGAAAAGATCTTTTTGTACTCTGTTGTTCAGAGCAAGAGAAAGTAACCCTGGAAGTATACTTCTTAGAAGGAGAAGCTGATCAGTGGTGGACACTGATTAAAAACACTAATCCAAGAAGGGAGATTAATGATATGGAGTTGGAAGAGTTCAGGAGAATATTTTTCAATAAATATTTCCCTCGTTCGATGCAAACAAAAATGAAGAAGGACTTCCTAAAGCTGAAGCAAAAGAAAAATGAATCGGTGTGAGTCTATGAAATGAACTTTACAAGACTTCTTCGATACACCTCTAGCTTCGTTATGGATCCTAAGGGAAAGGTTGATAGATTCTTCGATGGACTGAGATCCCATCTATGGAGGAATCTATAAAACCATGACTATAAAAGCTATGAGAAGATAGTACGGACTGCTATGAAGGTTGAATTAGAGTTTGGAGAGATGCAATGGTTACATAGATCGAATGAGAAGAAGAGAGAGATGGAGCCAAACTCATGGAAGAACTTTGATCATGGAAGAGGAAAGAAAGTGTAACTTCCCACATGAAAAAAATGTGTGAAAAATCATTCAAGGAACTTCTTACTTGGGATTGGAAAGTGCTAAAAGTGCAGAAGACATGGCCATATATATTGAAACTGTCATGGTGACGTGAAGCCTCAACTTCTCAACACTAACGACAAAGGGAATATGGTGCAGACCCAGCCAAAAGTTCAATGCTTCAAGTGTGGACAGCTTGGTCACTTTTCCAATCAATGTCCAAATCAGGAGATAATGGAGGGGAACTACCAACAACCTCAGCATAGGCCTAGAGAGTAAGGTTGGGATTTTTCTATCACGACGGCTAAAGTGGAGGCTCTGAATGATGTGGTGGCTGGTATACTCGTTGTGCTCTCAAAGCTAGCAAGTACTTTGTTTGATTCAGGTTCTACGCATTCCTTTATTTCATCTAAGTTTTCAAAGGATATAGAATCAATCCCTAAACTGATATAAGTAGAGTTGTCAGTCAAGACTCTTGGAGGAATTATCCAAGCATCAACGATGTATATAAACTCTAGTATTAACTTTAGTGAGTACAATCTCATCACAAATCTAGTAGTCATTCCCATGGTGGAATTTGATACTATACTAGGGATGTACTGGCTCTCAAAGTATAATGCTAACATCAACTACATAAGCAAGAAAATTTCAGTAGTCTTTAATGCACAACCTACATTCATTTTCAAAGGAGAGATATCCCTGCCTGATCTTTTCCTAGAAGAACCTCCTGTAGCCTTCTTTATAGATATGATCAGTGAATAGGGAGAAGGAAATGAACGTATAAAGATAGAGAATGTTCCTATAATTTAGGAATAGATTGACGTATTTCCAAAAAAGTTACATGTATCTCTCCCAAAAAGAGAGGTAAAGTTCTCCATTGAACTCATACCTAGATCCAAGCCGATATCAAAGACCCCGTATAGAATAGAAAATACAGAGTTAAAGGAATTAAAGAAACAACATCAAGATCTTTTGGAGAATATATTTATCCGACCAAGTGTGTCTCCTTGAGGAGCACATGTTCTCTTTGTAAAGAAAAAAGGATGGATCAACATGTATATGCATTGATTATAGAGAACTCAATGGAATCATAGTGAAGAACAAGTACCCACTCCCAAGAATTGTTGATTTATTTGACCAACTTCATGGGGCTCAATTCTTCTCCAAGATTGACCTCTGATATGGGTATCATCAATTGAGGGCGAAGAAAGAAGATATTCCAAATAATGTCTTCCAAACAAGATATAGACATTATGAGTTTGTTGTTATGTCCTTCATCTTGACTAATTCTCCTGCTATATTTATGGATTTTATGAATAGAGTCTTTAAGGACTACCTTGATAAATTCATAGTAGTCTTTATTGATGATATTCTGATATATTTCAAAATTTGCGAGGATTATGAGGATCATCTATGGGTTATTTTGGGAACACTTAGGAAGGAGAATCTTTTTAGAAAATTCAGAAAATGTGAATTCTGGTTACAAAAAGTTGCATTCTTGGGGAACACTGTAACCAATGAAGGAATCTCAGTTGGCCCTACGAAGACAAAGGTTGTAGAGGATTGGTCTCATCCTACAATAGTAACTAAGATTCGTAGTTTCCTTGGTTTAGCAGGATATTATAGGAGGTTTGTGAAAAGAAATTCGGGACTTTTTAATCCACTAACCAATTTAACTCAAAAAGGGGCTAAATTCATATGGACAAAAGAGTGTGAAGAAATTTTCCAAGATCTAAATAAGATATTGGTTAATGCACCTGTGTTAACTCTACCCTCTATCAAAGAAGGATTCTTAATTTATAGTGATGCATCTTTGGAAGGGATTGGATGCATCCTCATGAAAAATTACAAGGCGGTTGCTTATGCATCTCTATAGTTAAATCCTCACGAGCAAAATTATCCTACGCATGACCAGGAGCTAGTTGCGGTTAATTTTTCTCTAAAAATATGGAGGCACTATCTTTATGGGGAGAAATGTGATATATACACAGAACACCAAAGTTTGAAGTATATTTTCATGTAAAAGGAATTGAACATGAGACAACTGATACTGTTGGAACTTCTTAAAGACTATGACTATCCAATTCATTATCACCCTGGAAGAGCAAACAAATTCGTTGATACATTAAGTAGGAAATACCCTATTGTGCTGGCAATGATTAGGATTCAAGGAGATGCTTTGCTCAAGGACCTAGTAAAAGTGGACATGGTAATCGTAAGAGAAGAGACATCATCAACCCTATCCCAAATGATTTCTCGACCATCATTACTAGAGAATATCAAGAAAGCTCAAAATGAAGATCATTTGTTACAAAATAAGATAGAGGCTGTAAAGAATGAGAAGTTTTCTAAATTCAATATTGTTCAAGAAGGTGTACTGAAATTTTGTATAAGGCTGTGTGTCCCATCTATCCCATAGATAAGGAAGAAACATATGGATGAATCTCATAGCTCAACATTCTCTATACATCCTGGACGTACTAAAATGTATAGGGACCTTCATGATCATTATTGGTGGGATAATATGAAAAGAAAGATTATTGACTACATTGTAAGGTGCTTGGTATATCAACAAGTGAAGGCGGAGTGACAACTTCCTATAGGGGTATTGCAACCACTACTCATACCAACATGGAAGTGGTACAATATTACTATGGACTTCATCACTAGCCTCCCTAGAACATCCTATGAAAATAATTCATTATGGATTATAGTGGATCATCTAACCAAGACTTCCCATTTCATCGTTGTTCGGGAAGATCTATCTCTTGACTAACTTGCCAAGATATACATAAAGGAAGTGATGAGGTTGCATGGGGTTCCACTTTCTATCATTTCTAATCATGATCCAAGGTTCACATCAAAATTATTGAGAATTCTTCAATGTTTAAATATGGATGGGATCAACACCTCTCATTAGTTGAGTTTGAAGGTTCCGGGCGCAGCGGAAGCGCATGGGTGGATGTTCCCACTTGGCATTTTGTCATTAGCAATGATCAATCTGGGATCAATACGAAGATAAACGCTAGTCTCCACGGATCGAATCACATAAAAAGACAAAGAAGATTGTTTTTCCTGGAACCACAAACAAGGATCGTTACAGGTTGATTATAATTAATTTAATTAATTATAAAGAAATACCTTTTGGTTGTTCTTTCTTCGTTGATGTTCTTGATCACATTGTCGATGTGATCCGTCATTACGTCACAGAAGCCAAGTGTAGACACCCTCTAGCGGTGATCCACATGTGTACCTCGTATCTCTGGACGTCGCCAAAGGATTCTCCGGGTGCTAGCGTGGAGAAGTCTTTTCTTGCGTTGTCTGACTTAGATCGTCTTGATCCGATGGAAGAGGATCTCTCTCGTTCTTGAGAGCGTTCTTGGAGGAAGAGGTTCTTTCGGCCTTGAAAGAATTCTCCAGAGATGTTGTGCACAACGATTCTCTTGTGTAGGAAAAGAGTTGGGGTTGTGAGGATATTTATAATTGAGTTTGAGGTTGTAGAGTTATGACAATAAATAAACGCGTTACGCATTTCATTTATTTCATTAACTCTTATTGAAAACCCCCATGTTGAATAATTAATTCCTTGACATGCGCTCACGCTGATTATAATAAATATCATTTAATAAAACGATATTATATCCTCAAAATCCTGACTGGAAAAACTACATGGCGTGTAATAATAAATACACGGCGTGTACTTGTTTTTCATTGAAAACTACATGGCGTGTACATTAAATGTACACGGCGTGTATATCTTGTTTTCATTTATTCATTTCCTTTCCAAAATAAAACTACATGGCATGTACATTTAATAATACACGGCGTGTACTTGTTTTATTTTATTTTTCCTCCATCATTTAAAACAACTTAGGCTTCCTTGAATAATTATTAAACCATGTACGGGAATAATCTTTATTCAACTTGAGATACTTGGATACACTTAGTGTGTGACCCTCTAGGCCTCTTTCTCGTTGGCATTAGGCGGGCTTGTCTAAAGTCCAAGATTACTGTCTAGCAACGGGTCAAGGCACCCAAGAGAAAGAAGTTGACGCTGCATTGACGTATCACCTCATACGAATGCTTACTGTGTAATTTAATCCCTTTGTCTCAATATCTCATCAAGCAGGTTTCATGGAAGTGTCATAAACCTATATGATTGATCCGTCGTTCTTTGACTACCTAAAATAAACTCGTCGTTTACACCATGGCCATGGAATTTAATGCGACAGTTCTATTTCAATCAAAGGGCCAAGATATCAACTTCCATAAATAGAAGGGATAAATCCTTCATCAACTTATCCATTAACAACATGTCACTCGTGACGCACCCAACGTACCCTACTTTCCTCCAACTGTCTGCGTGACGGTTTTCGTCAGTAAATCTAAGTGCGCGAGTCATGACATGAGTTAATGATAATCTTCCAGTCTAAGGACCATTACACACGCTCGCAGATAGTAATATCTGATGACACCAAGACATGCGGAATTACTACTGGCGGGTCTGTTCTCATAATCTCCCATCTTGGAGATTACCAAGTGCGAACTCCATGAGAGAGAGTCTCGTCTTCTTATGAGTACTCACACATAACGGTCTGTATACTATGTGTCCTATCATAGTATGTCATCCAACTGCAGAACTTTATTTAAGAATATTGTTATAGCATTTCAAGGTTCTCATCATAGCGGGGATCTGCTATGACCTTATTAATACAACAAATATTCCAGGACATTATTATATTATAGTCATGCAGAACAATGAACAATATATAATAAGTGAACATTCATGTAATCAAAGTACAAAAAAGTTGGTTCTTAGGACACCAACCCTTACAAACTCCCATTTGGACTAGAGCCAACTGCCTACGACTTTTAGTCTGTTAGACCTCACATGATGATCATGTTTCTGCTGAGTCAAGGCTTTAGTCAATGGGTCTGCCACATTGTATTCCGTGGAAATACTGTTCACTGTAACTTCACCTCTCTGAGAAAAATCCCTCAAGAGATGATACTTCCGAAGTATGTGTTTTTTCCGCTGATGTGACCTTGGCTCTTTTGCAAGTTCCACCACTGCAGTATTATCACAATAGAGTGTGATAGGATCTTTACTGCTCGGTACAACATCCAGCTCTTGGACGAAGCTTCGTATCCATACTACTTCTTTAGCTGCATCAGAAGATGCAATATACTCGGACTCCGCTGTAGAATCTGCCACCACACTTTGTTTTGAGCTCTTCCAGCTCACTGCACCTCCATTCAAACTGAAGATGTATCCAGTCTGTGACTTCATGTCATCTTGATCAGTCTGGAAACTAGCATCTACATGTCCTCTGATGACTAGTTCCTCATCTCCTCCATAAACCAGGAACATATCCTTAGTACACCTCAGATACTTAAGGATAGTCTTGACTGCCATCCAATGGCGGTCTCCTGGATCAGCTTGATATCTGCCTACTACACTTAATGTGTAAGCAACATCTGGCCTCGTACATAGCATAACATACATGACTGACCCAATCGCGGATGCGTAAGAGATCTTTGCCATACTCTTTCTTTCCTCATGTGTCTGAGGACACATTTTCTTGGAAAGATGAATGCCATGTAACACTAGAAATAATCCCCTCTTGGACTGTTCCATACTGAATCTCTTCAGTATCTTGTCAATGTATGTACTTTGACTCAGGCCCAGCATTCTCTTGGATCTATCACGATGGATCTTGATCCCAAGAATATATGCCGCCTCACCCAAGTCTTTCATGGAGAAACATTTATGCAACCATGCCTTAACTGACTGTAAGACAGGTACTTCGTTTCCAATTAGCAATATGTCATCAACATATACTATTAGGAAAACGACTGCACTTCCACTAAACCTTTTGTAGACACAAGGCTCACATTCATTCTTAACAAAGCCAAATTCCGTAACAGATTCGTCAAAACAAATTTTCCATGACCTTGATGCTTTCTTTAATCCATAAATGGATTTTTGAAACTTTCATACCTTGTTGGCATCCTTTGGAGTCACAAACCCTTCAGGTTGTGTCATGTGGACATCTTCCTGGAGGTTCCCGTTAAGGAAAGATGTTTTGACATTCATTTGCCAAATTTCATAGTCATGGTAAGCAGCAATAACCAATAGGATTCTGATGGATTTCAGCATCGCAACCGGTGAAAAGGTTTCATCATAGTCAATTCCTTGACGTTTTTTAAAACCTTTTGCAACCAGTCGTGCCTTATAGGTTCTAACTTGCCCCTCCATGTCCAGTTTCTTCTTGAATACCCATTTATTACCAATAGGCTTTACATCAACTGGAGGATCTACCAAAATCCAGACTTGGTTTTGGTACATGGAATCCATTTCAGAATTCATGGCTTCATTCCACTTGGCAACGTCTGTGCCTTCAACTGCTTCCTTGTAGGTAAGAGGGTCATTATTGTCAACCAATAATGAGTCACCATCCTCGGTGAAAAGAAAACCATATCATTCTGGTTCTCTCACCTCTCTTGTGCTCTTATGCAGTTCTTGTGTCTCTGGAACAGATTGTTCTTCCACGGGGCTTTGTGGAATATGTTCTTGTACCAAATCATGTGTATCTTGAGCCTCGACTTCATCGAAGTCTATCTCGCTCCCACTATCTCTTTTGGAGATGTGCTCCCTCTCAAGGAATATGGAATGTCTTGCCACTGTAACCTTTTTGTCTGAGGGGTTGTATAGGTAATATCCCCTTGTTTCCTTGGGATATCCTATAAAGATACGCTTTGTGCCTCTAGGCACGGGTTTGTTACCTGAAGAGGCCTTAACAAATGCTTCACTACCCCACACATGTAAATTCGATAACATGGCTTTGCGTCCACTCCATAACTCGTATGGAATACCATTTATCGATTTAGTTGGTACTTGGTTTAGTATGTGCGCTGCTGTTTGTAATGCATATCCCCAAAAGGATAATGGAAGGCTCACATGACTCATCATTGATCTCACCATGTCCAACAGGGTGTGGTTCCTCCTTTTACTTACACCATTCCATTGTGGCGTGTAAGGAGGAGTGAGTTGATATAGAATCCCAAACTCCCATAAGAAATCAATGAAGTCCTGATTAAGATATTCTCCTCCTCTGTCTGAGTGGAGTTTCTTAATCTTATTACCAAGATGGTTCTCAACTTCATTCTTGTATTCTTTGAACCGATCAAAAGAATCTGACTTATACCTCATTAAGTAGATATATCCATATCTACTAAAATCATCAGTAAAAGTTATGAAGTACGAGAACCCACCCCTTACTTCAACTGGAAATGTTCCACACACATCTGTGTGAACTAATTCTATAAGCTCTTTAGCTCTTTCACCTTTCCCACTAAATGGGGCTTTGGTCATTTTTCCTTGTAGACATGCATGACATACACCAAGTGGTTTTAGTTCGAAAGAATCTAAATACCCATCTTAATGTAATTTTGTCAAATGTTTCTCATTGAAATGACCTAGCCGGTGATGCCAAAGTTGGGTGTGGTATGAGTCATGTAAATTAAATTTGTTATCGATTGCCATTACTTGGTTTGTGTAGTCTAACACATAAAGGTCGTTATATAAATGTGCCCTACCAAAACAAATGTTATCTTTATAAAAGTAGCAACATTCATTTCCAAACTTGAATATGAATCCATCAGTATCTAATCTGGATACTGAAATAATGTTTTTAGTAACAAAAGTCACATAATAACAACCTTTCAAAACCAAGACCATCCCCGTAGGCAATGTGAGGTGGTAGTCCCCGACAGCTACAGCAGCAAGTCTGGCTCCGTTGGCTGCTCGTAGATCTACCTCCCCTCGATCAATCTTCCTGAATCTACTTGGTTCCTGTATTTGGATACAGATGTGAGAACCACAAGCAGTATGTAATACCCAATTAGTAGAAACAGATAGATTCCATTCGATAACAAACACACCTGAAGCTTCCCCTTGCTTCCTTGGCTGGGTGTAGTTTTTCTTCCAGTGGCCCTTCTTGCCACATGCAAAACAAACAGCATCTAGTTCCTTTGCCTCCCCTTTGATCTTCCTTTTCTTGGAAGGCCTTGAAGAAGATTTGGGCTTAAATCTCTTCGCATTCCCTTTCCTTTTATTCACCATGAGGGCAGAAGGCTTTTCACGCTTCATGTCAGTGTCCACTTGGCAAATGAGGATGAGAAGATTAGACAGAGACTTCTCAATGTTGTTCATATTGAAGTTCACAACAAAGTTTGAGAAGCTCTGGGGGAGTGATGAAAGAATGAGGTCGGTACCCAGTTCTTTGGGGAGTTTAAACCCTAGAACCTCCAAGCGCTCAATGTAGCCAATGAGCTTGACTACATGAGGCCCAGCTGGGGCACCCTCTCCAAGCTTTCTCTGAAATAGAGCCTTGGAGATCTCAAACTTTTCATGTCTTGCTCTCTCCTGGTATAGACCACGGAGGTGCTCGAGCATGCTATAGGCATCCATGTCTTCATGAGACTTCATGAGCTTACTAGACATTGATGATAGCATCAAACATTGAACGTCGATAGCTTTGTTCAAATGTTGATCATGGACTAGGAAATCTTCATCACTTTCCCCTAGGGCAGGAGAATCAGGAAGTGAGGACTCCAGCACGTAAAACTTTCATTCATGGTGTAGGATAACCCGAAGGCGCCTAAACCATTTTTGAAAGTTATTGTCGGTGAGGATATTGTCTTTATCCAGTATTGATCACAGAGAAAATGTGTTTGATGAGTTTGTCATCTTGATTCTAAAATTTAAAAGAGCGGATTTATTAGTACTTTCTTGATTACAATTTATGATAAATAATGAATTAATTAATTAATTCTCCCACTATTTTATCAAGTCCCAATGGCCCTCAATATTGAACTCGGAATGTATAGTTGCTTTGACATTCTAGTGGTAAGGATCCATATTTCCCTTCGCATAACCCCAACAAGGGTTGGTCAAGCTATTTGAAGGTATTTAGGTAGGCAGGTCTTTGCCAACTGTGAGCTTACAGTTCCTTGATCTGTTGAGTGGACTCCCCAATCCTGAAATCCTGACTTGGATTTCCTCAACTCTTGCCTCCAATATTACACCAAGTCTAGCAAGGGCTACTTCTCTTGATGTAATATGGTTAAGTCAACCTGAAACCTTTCATAAGGGCTTCCTTTATAAAAGTAAGTGTCCCAACAAGGGTTGGTCAAACACATAGTTTTATTGAGTCTTGCCCTTAATCAGGTAACGGAAGGCTTGGCTTGACTTAATATGGTATTGAGGGATTTTATTCCTTTATGCGTAGTTTTGCATTATCACATGCTTGTTAATATTAAGTGATGATTGCTTAAGTGATTAACCATGTTCTGATAATATTTACGCATAGTCCGGTTTTTATTTTATTCCATCTTTGCATGCTTGTTCATTTTATTAATTATGTGATCGCGACAACACATACATAATAAATAAACCATGCAATCAGACAGAAATAAAATAAGATGGCATGATCATGAGCTTCTATTGGTTAGCTTATCTAGAGGTTTTGATAAGCTAACCCTGACCTAGGGAAAACACCTTGAACCTGTTGGTTCGTGTTTTGCAGCTCCCACCTGTCCACCTTTGTATCTTCTTGCATCGGTTTCGCCTCAACTTCGGGATTTGAACCATCTCCTCTAGCTTGGGAGATCCTCCATTACATGGGTTTACATTAAAGAAACCATGGGCACACAGGCCCTACATTTTATTGGAAGAAGGCTCGCAGGCCAAAAAAATTAAATTAAATAAATTTAAATGAAACCATACACATACAAATGGTCTTTGGTCTAGCTCATGATCATCCACAGCATGCAACGACATTTACGCATATTTAGAATTCAAATTCTTTTAATCGCTCTTTCATTTAAGATAAGTCACGCTCGAATTCAATTAATTATGATCTTATAATTAATCAATTATTTATCTTAAATTCCTTTCTGAATTTCCTTGAGATTCTTCTCATCCATATTCCTTGTATGGGTCTTTGTACATTGGAGGAAACCTGGTGAAGTTCCATTTTTGGAAAGTACACGGCGTGTAGTTTATAATTACACGGCGTGTATTTTTCTTTTCACCCTTTATCCAAAGTACATGTCGGGGCTTTGGCGTGTTTTCTGTACTTTGGAAATTTTGGAGTACATGGCGTGTAGATGAATCATACACGGCGTGTACTTCCTTGTTACGTGGTAACCGGCCTGGCGATCCTGTGTACGCGGTACACGGCTTATCTTTGTACATGGTTTCACCTGGGCCGGAACAAACTACACGGCATGTTGCTCTAACATACATGCCGTGTATTCCGTTTTCCACGTGCCGTTCAATTCTGGTCAACACGGCGTGATTAAAACTTAGGCATAATCAATTCACACGGCGTGGTTTGGCGGACCAGTGCCGGTTCGTTGAACCTAAGTACACGACGTGTAGTTTTAATTACACGTCGTGTAATCCCGTGTTGTACAGACAGAAAGAGCGACTCCTCCGGATGAATTCCTCATTTTTATTTTAATCAAAATTAAAATTAAAAAGTCATTTCTGTGATGTGAATCGAGAAACGAAGGAGGAAGAATAGATCACGTTTATTCATATTAATAGAACGATATATTTCGAATTGAATCAAATATAAATGCGTAAATTATCAACGAAAATTAAATAACTATAATCAACGTTGTAACCTCTCTCTGATACCATTTGAAGGTTCCATGCACAGCAAAAGCGCGTGGGTGGATGTGCCCACTTGTCTTTTTGTCATTAGCAATGATCAATCCGGGATCAATACGACAATAAACACCAATCTCCACGGATCGAATCACAGAAAAAGACAAAGAAGTTAGTTTGTCCCGGAACCACAAACAAGGATCGTTACAGGTTGATTATAATTAATTTAATTAATTATAAAGAAATACCTTTTGGTTGTTCTTTCTTCGTTGATGTTCTTGATCACGTTGTCGATGTGCTCTGTCGTTGCGTCGCAGAAGCCAAGTGTAGACTCCCTCTAACGGTGATCCACATGTGTACCTTGTATCTCTGGACGTCGCTAAAGGATTCTCCAGGTGCTAGCATGGAGAATTCTTTGCTTGCGTTGTCCGCCTTAGATCGTCTTGATCCGATGGAAGAGGATCTCTCTCGGTCTTGAGAGCGTTCTTGGAGGAAGAGGTTTTTTCAGCCTTGAAATAATTCTCCAGAGATATTGTGCACAACGATTCTCTTGTATAGGAAAAGAGTTGGGATTGTGAGGATATTTATAATCGAGTTTGAGGTTGTAGATTTATGACAATAAATAAATGCGTTACGTGTTTCATTTATTTCATTAACTCTTATTGAAAACCCCCATGTCGAATAATTAATTCCTTGACATGCGCTCATACTGATTATAATAAATATCATTTAATAAAACGATATTATATCCTCAAAATCCCGACTGGAAAAACTACACAGCATGTAATAATAAATACACGGCGTGTACTTGTTTTTCATTGAAAACTACACGGCGTGTACATTAAATGCACACGGTGTGTATATCTTGTTTTCATTTATTCATTTCCTTTCCAAAATAAAACTACACGGCGTGTACATTTAATAATACACGGCGTGTACTTGTTTTATTTTATTTTTCCTCCATCATTTAAAACAACTTAGGCTTCCTTGAATAATTATTAAACCACATACGGGAATAATCTTTATTCAACTTGAGATACTTGGATACACTTAGTGTGTGACCCTCTAGGCCTCTTTCTCATTGGCATTAGGCGGGTTTGCCTAAAGTCCAAGATTACTGTCTAGCAACGGTTCAAGGCACCAAGAGAAAGAAGTTGACGCCGCATTGACGTATCACCTCATACGAACGCTTACTGTGTAATTTAATCCCTTTGTATTAATATCTTGTCAAGCAGGTTTCATGGAAGTGTCATAAACCTATATGGTTGATCCGTCGTTCTTTGACTACCTGAAATAAACTCATCATTTACAACATGGCCATGGAATTTAATGCGACAGTTCTATTTCAATCAAAGGGCCGAGATATCAACTTCCATAAATAGAAGGGACAAATCCTTCATCGAATTATCCATTAACAACATGTCACTCGTGACGCACCCAACGTACCCTACTTTCCGCCAACTGTCTGTGTGACGGTTTTCGTCAGTAAATCTAAGTGCACGAGTCATGACATGAGTTAATGATAATCTTCCAGTCTAAGGACCATTACACACGCTCGCAGATAACAATATCCGATGACACCAAGACATGCGGAATTACTACTGGCGGGTCTGTTCTCATAATCTCCCATCTTGGAGATTACCAAGTGCGAACTCCATGAGAGAGAGTCTCGTCTTCTTACGAGTACTCGCACATGACGGTCTGTATACTATGTGTCCTATCATAGTATGTCATCCAACCGCAGAACTTTATTTAAGAATATTGTTATAGCATTTCAAGGTTCTCATCATAGCGGGGATCTGCTATGACCTTATTAATGCAATAAATATTCCAATACATTATTATTTTATAGTCATGCAGAATAATGAACAATATATAATAAGTGAACATTCATGTAATCAAAGTACAAAACAGTTGGTTCTGAGGACACCAACCCTTACAGAGTTCTCTTACAACAACAAATTCCACTCGAGTATTAAAATGGTACCATATGAAACTCTATATGATAAGTGATATAGAACTCTTACTTATTGGGATGAAGTTGGTGAGGAAATTACTTCGACCCGATCTTGTGCAAGGGATGACCAAAAAGGTTCATGTCATCCAACAACATATAAAGGTTTCTTAGAGTCGGTAGAAGATTTATGCTAACAATCGTCGAATGGACTTGGAGTTTGATGTTGGGGACAAAAATTTCCTTCAGATATCACCATGGAAGAGAGTCATGTGGTTTGGGGAAAAGGGAAGCTTAACCCCAAGTATATTAGCCCCTATGAAATCCTCGATCGCATAGAAGCAGTGGCCTATCAGCTAGCACTTCCAGAAAATCTAGCTCAAGTTCATGATGTATTCCATATATCTATATTGAGGAACTAAATACCTAATCCCTCATATGTACTAAATCCATTGGTGGTACAACTGGAACATAACCTCTCTTATGAGGAGCAATCGATGAAGATCTTTGACCGTAGAGACAAGGTTCTATGCAACAAGACTACTCACCTTATCAAAGTGTTGTGGAGAAACCATAAATATGAAGAAGAGACGTGGGAACCAGAGGTGACAATGAGACAGAAGTACCCTCACCTTTTCTCAACCGAGATAATGAGTTGAAATTTTGAGGATGAAATTTCTTAAGGGGGGAGAATGTAACGACCCTAACTTTTTAAATGATATTTATTTTCTGAATAAATGTTTGTTACATATTATATAATATCATACACATACAAAATAAAGAGAAACCAACAAAATTTTATATCTTTAGCAATGATCATTACATTAGTCAACAATGAAACCGATTAAAATGTCAAACATTACAATTGGACAAAAAATATAAAATAGAATAGCTAAAATGGGAAAGTATGGATCACCCCAATCTACTAGAATCATCGCTCCCATAGAAAATGCTATAGAAATAAAATAAAATATTAGTAAACCAATCAACATCTTATGAAAATGAAACTATAACCTTAATAGAAATTGTAGTGAATTTTGAGTGAAAGAATGAAGTGATATGTATATGGTATAAAGAGAAATGTGACCGTTAAGATTTGATTGTTATATGATCATTGGTCAATATGACTATTGGTCAATATGATCGTTGAAAACCATACCCTTGGTTGATAATTTTACCATTATAATTATTGTTTATAAGTAGTAATGACATAGTATAATTGATACAGAAAGAAGAATCAATGGCCTCAACCAGTAGAGTCATGTCATTTGAAACCCATTTTTCCGAACTTGGGAGGTAGATAGCATCACTGGGGTTTGCCCTTAACCAAGCCCAAGCTGAGCTTCAACAAGTGAAGATTGAATGAAAACTCCAACAAGTGAAGTTCAAGTTAGTGGAGATTACCACTCGGTCAATGTTAGCCGAGCCACCCCACGAAACTACCACCATCACACATCTTACTCTTAGGGTGTATGCGGGTGTAATAAGGGGTTATGTGTCCAGACCTTGGTTACTTTAAGTGTAATTTAATTTGTATAAATAAAATGATTATTCCATCAATTCCTTTTAATAATAGTTTTTCTTAATAAAATATATTTTTAATAAAGATGAATTTAATAAATTGATTTTTGGATGAAAATAAAACATAATTGTATTTTTCTAGAAAATATATACAATTTTATAATAAACTCAAGTATTCTGAATAGTATTTGTTTTAATGAAATAGTCTTTTAAAACAATTTTATTTATATAATAAATGATAATATAATTTTATAATGGACTGGGAAATTTTTTTCTAAGTGTCAGAAATTTGATTATGCCTTAAAAACTGTTATTTTTAATAAATAAGGATTTTTATATTTAAAACTTAAAATTATCATATTTAGAGAATTATTCTGAAAAATAAACATTATTTTTTAAATAAGCACGTCTAAATTATATTAGGTTGAATTTATGAGAATTTTCTAAAATACTTTATTTTTTCATGAATAGTAAAAAATACAATTTTAGGGTTTCGGTATATTTCATGACATCATACACATGTCATAATGATGTAATAATTAATTAAACACAATCCACGACCTAAAATATGTTATTTTATTAATATTAAATATTTTAATAGATTTTAATCAATTTTTAAAACTGTAAGTTATTTTCCAAAGTCTAAAAAGGAAAATTTGATTTTTAAGAACATTACTTTGTGGAATCTTTAACTTTCCATGCCAAAAGACGTATTAGATAATGGTGTTCGGTTCTGGAGGATTAAATTATCATAAAATTTGACCCAAATTTCCAAAACCATAAGCAAAAACCATAGGTAAACCAATGGTTTTTCATTTTCCACAACTTAGTTTTCCAAGACCAATATTTGAAAATTATTAAACAATTCCTCCACTTTTTTTATAAATACCGATTTATCCATTTCTATTCACTATTAACCTATCCTCCATGAAGTTCTGATGATTTTTCCTCCCAGAGAGTCCCTCCAAGGTGACCTCAATCCCCCAACGTTCCATCCTCAAGTTTTAGGAACAACTCTTCAAGGTAAGAGAAAATCTTCACTTCTCTTTTCCATTCAAGAGTCCTTTTGTGGTATGTCTTCCAATTTCCAAGAAAATTCCTTTTTGTACACTTTTTATTATCCCATTACTATAATTATTGTATTTTATCAATGGGAGACCCTTGTTCCCTCTCATTTCACCATTTTCTAAAATCATGTTTTATACCCGTCATGTTATCGAATTTACTTCTCAAATTTCCCTCTTTTACATAAGAAATTCTCTTTTCATTCTTATTTTAATACCCAAACCTCTTTTCTTTTAAATGGTTATTCAACTAGATTTTAAAATGACTTTTTGATTTGTGGATTTACATATATGAAACCCACATTTCCATTTGTGGGTTAAAAATGACGCATTTATCATGTCTTTAAACTCTTTTGTATGTTAAGATTTTTTATAAGAAACTTGTTCTTTATTCTTCACTAGTTATTAATGAAATGATTTATTATGATCTATATGGATCACATGAAATTAAGACATATGAAGGGTGTGCCCTGATAGTGCTCCAATGTAGTGGGTAAAGAATTTAATCTCTAGAGATGACATGTTTTACGATACCTTGGTGAATAACATTGGTAATTTTCATTTATGACACCTTGGTGATAAACCTCGGTGATATGCTTATGAATGTCTCATTTAAATGTTGTAGCCACATTTCCATGTTATGATTCATGTTCTTTTTATTATGATATTCTTCTTGCTCATTCCTTATCTCTATTCCTTATGTTCTTATTGATATGTCTCAAGATCACATGTTATATGTCTCTCTTGTTTATTCCCTTACTGGGCTCCAGACTCACCTTTTTACTTTGATATATGTCCTCAAGTTATGAGATACAATAAATATAACTTAGGGTGAACCCGAGAAGATGTCTTTCAAGTGGATTTAGAAGAAATGTTTTATGTTTTCATGTATTATGTACCTTTTTTTCAAGAAGCTAAACTTGAAAAGATCCTCTATTTTGTACCATGTAATGAAAAGTTATGTAATAAAAAAGGCAGGATTCCATAGGTCACACCCCCTCCAAGGGTTGACCCACTCCATAGCAAACTCATTATATTAATTAGCCTAAAGGCCCAGCAGCCTGAAGACTTGGGTCACTTATGCATCATTGTTTTCTTGTGTCATCGTCTGTGTTGGATTGGTGTAGCTAGATCCATTTGGATGATGTTGGGTCAAATTTCTACGGCTCATATTGAACACCATGCCGCAACTCTCGTAGATCCAGCTCTATAGTGAGCTCGTTAGGAGTTTCAGGGGCAACGTGCCCCTGCTCCGGGGGTCGAAGGCCCACAACCCAAATTTTGGGGATTGTGGCAACTCTGACTGATTATAGCGGAGCTGACCAGACAACACCGACATAGCACTATAGCAGCACGGACTTTTGGAATGGTTATTGTAGCAACTCGGACTTTGGAGACAGCGGTATTGTAGCTCCACAGACTTCTTACCACCGGCCACTATAGAAGGTTGGACTTGGGTGGTTGCAACACTGTAGCAGTGCGGACTTCCAACCATCGTTCACTATAGTATAGTGGACTTTTTATGTGGTTTGTGGAACAGTGTTTCGTCCTCTTTATTAGCTCATTCGAGATAGGGTTTTGTGTTAGTGAGAAATTGTGAAACCTCCCTGTAATTTTGCTCTTGAATCATAGTGAAATTATGTTTCTCCGTGGGCATATGGATTTTTTCCGAACCATGTAAATTGTTGTTTCCATGTTCATCTTCTTCTTCCTCTTGTTCTATATTTTCTTCATCTAAAAACATATTTATCGTTATGGCTCTCGACGTTTCCGCAACAGTCTGCACCATAAATCCCCCTAAGGGGCTGTCGGGATTTGAACCCCGAACACTAATATATGGAGGTCAATGACAAGTATCACTCAATCGAAGATCAAGCCACAATATTGATATCGTGCATATTGAAAATAATGTGAAAATTTGGTTTTTATTATATTGATTGAGTAGGGTGAATTAAAAGATCATCTTAATGCTTGTAAGGACTTAAAAGAAATGAATATAAAGAGTGGCCTATGGGTAAATGATAATGGAAACTATCCTGCAACATTTTTTGTATTGAAAAATCTTGAAAAAGATGTTTTCATATAATGATTGAAAAATTTAAGTACATTATGGATATTCATGTAATATCTCAAGATGTGTTACCTTAAAACATCATAAGTTACATGGGATTAAAATTCAGGACTCTCACATTTTGATGGAGCAATTGATACCTTTAGCATTGTGTAAATTATAACCTAATAAAAAATTTGCAATCATAACTGAGTTTTTCACATTCTCCAGACTACTTTGTGAGAAACTTTAAACCCCATTGAGATCGAAAAACTTTCAGAGAAATTGTAATTACACTCTGTCACTTAGAGATGATATTTCCCTCATCATTTTGCACTGTGATGGTTCATTTGAAGCAGTCTAGGAGATTTGATACTTGTAACATTAATGGATTCAAGTTTTGTACTGTATTGCGTGAAGAAGGTTTTAAAACATAAAACAGTGGCATCTTCACTAAATTTGTAGAGTTTGGATACTATGGAAAGTCGATTACATTATCAAATTAAATTATCATGGACAATTTTCAATTATATTATTTAAATACAAATCGGTCGATATTTGCAAGGGCGTAATGAAAGATTTTGTTACAATGTACTTATGTTAACTTATCTCAGTTAATCGATACTAGCGAACATAATGAACATGATCCATATATTTTAGATTCACAAGCTAGAATGGTATGTTATGTGGGTTACAAAGTCGATGAAGGGTGGGGTGTTGTACTCTATGTGAAACTGAGAGACTTGTATGATATGGGTGATGAAATTAAAAAATTATTTTGTAACGGTGAACCTCATTAACAAAAGAAACTTGACATGTCTGTTTATGATGATATTGAAACAGTTAGCCTTACAAGGGAGGGTGGAGATAATGAAATCATGTTGATGGTGGAGAATGAAAATAATATGTTTAATGGTGAATTAATTGATGCGTGTTTGGTCTTTCTTGTTGCAAAAAAACACCAAGAGTCACACGGCAGAGGTTTGTAGATGAAGAAAAGACAAAACAAAAAAGAAGATGATCAGGATGAACACGGACACAACGATTTACGCTGTTTGGGAAAAATCTCAACGTCCACAGAGAGGCAGAATCACTTCACTATGAAATCTGGGAGCACAATTGCAAGGAGATCAGATTTTCGCAACATAAACTCTAGCTCGAAATGAGCTAAAAAGAGGACGAAGCATTGTCCCACCAACCGCACAGAAAGTATGTTGTGCTACAGTGAAAGGTGGCTAAAATTCTACACTACTACGGTGTTGTGGCCACCCAAATCCAAGCTGCTACAGTGGTGGGGGGCAAGAAGTCTACGGAGCTACAGTACCGTTGTCTCCAAAGTCTGAGCTGCTACAGTAGCCATGTCAAATTCTGTACTACTATAGTGTCATGTCGGTGTTGCCTGATCAGCCTTGCTACAGTGGTCGGAGTTACTACAGTTCACCAAAATTTGGGTCGAGGCCCTTCGGCCCCCGGACCCCCAGAGTAAGGGCGTGTTGCCCCCTGTAACCCCTAATGATCTCACTGTGGAGCTCGACCCACGAGAGTTGCGGCCTAGTGTGCAATACGGGCCGCTAGCATTCGGTCCAACATCATCCAAACGAATCAGGCTACACTAATCCAACATTTCTTTAGTTTATTTATTAATGCATGTTATTATTTAATTTAGAATACATTAATTTGACTAATTTAAATTTGGATTTTTAGAAACATTTGATTGGTTTATATTGTGTATCATAATCTAACTTGTTTTATATTGTTGTTTGGTGTAGGAATTTCAAAATCAAAATGATTTAAAGATATGAGCTAATCTTGTTTAAATCATATGCAATTTAAATAACCCATATGATACTCTCCCACCTTTATTAGGTACGCCCACTATTTTTCGCATGCCCCCTTTTGCTCTAGTGATTCCATTTGATATGCTCCAATATACATCAAGTACACTCCCCACCTTCAGTGGATTACTTTTTGCTTCAAAAGTGTTATCAGATGTGGATAGTGGGGATCAAATCAGCTAGGTGATCACTAGGCATCGTCTGAGCATGTGATGTCATCATTACCATCATGAGGTTAGAGGAGGAGGATTATTACTATTACATACTTGTTAATGTGAAAATATAATTTATTACATCTTTATAATAATTTTTTAATATATGTATTGAAC
The DNA here is from genome assembly GCA_963277665.1 of Viscum album. NCBI lineage: Eukaryota > Viridiplantae > Streptophyta > Magnoliopsida > Santalales > Viscaceae > Viscum > Viscum album. The sequence goes on from OY728131.1 coordinate 271,552,297, forward strand.
ATATCCAAGTATCACTAGTAGAAAAATGGTCTTTAACGTCGGCATTTTAACGTCGGTTTTTCAAGATCGAGGTTAAAATTCATTTTTTGGCATCGGTTTTTCAAATAACCGACATTAAAAATCAAATACAAGTTGTAGATAATTTATCAAGCTTCAATTTGAAAGGTCGTGAAACTAAAACGGAATTACAGATCAAAAGTTATGGATGTTAAAAGTTGAATATTATAAGACTTGATTTTTAACGTCGGTTTTTTTAGTAACCGACATTAAAAGTTACTTTTTGGCATCGGTTTTCCAAATAACCAATGTTAAAAATAAAATCCATGTTTTAGATAATTTCTCAAGCTTTGATTTAACAGGTCGTGGAGCTAAAACGGACTTACGAATCAAAAGTTATGGACGTTGGAAGTTGAAAATTATAAGACTTGTTTTTTAACGTCAGTTTTTTTCAGTAACTGACATTAAAAGTTACTTTTTGGCATCGGTTTTTCAAATAACCAATGTTAAAAATAAAATCCAAGTTGTAGTTCATTTCTCAAGTTTCGATTTGAGTGGTCGTGGAGCTAAAACAGACTTACGAATCAAAAGTTACGGATGTCGAAAGTTGAACATTATAAGACTTGACTTTTAACGTCGGTTTTTTTTAGTAACCGACGTTAAAAGTCACATTTTGGCATCGGTTTTTCAAATAAACGGCGTTAAAAGTCACTTTTTTGCGTTGATTTTTCAATAACCGACGTTAAAACCCTAACATGAGAATAGTTTTAACATCGATTATATATTTGCCCGATGTTAAAAGTAAATTTCAAATATATGGGTTTGGTATTTCAATTTTTTCACAACGAGCATTTCTATTTTCAAAATCCTGCCTAAATTTTAATGCATCACCTCCATAACTATTTTCATTTACAATATATATATTCTCATTCTCTTTCTTTCAACATTTTCAATATCTTCAATTCAATCAAAATTTTAGTAATTCTTTGATCGACGATTTGTACATGGCATGTATTCTCATCATTTAATTTCATTATTACTATTTTCCTTATCGCTAAAAATATTGATAATTTTTATTATGATGATGAATAATTCCTTCAATCGAGATGTAAAGATAAAACATCTGCATGAGATCCATCGGCTGATGTGCAAAATTCTTTATTGGTCACCGTCTACATGACCACATGAGTTCTTCCTTAAAAAGAAGTGAAATAAATAACAACAAACATATCGATTCAAAGGAAAACAATAAAAGAATTAAAATTAGGTTGAATCTTTAAGTTTATTCTTTTTTGTGGTCATTTGGTGTATAATTTTTTGTTCTTGTTTCTCATGTTTTCATTGAAGTGAGTTGTATTTATTGAAACTTAAAGAGGCACAACTTACCACAACTATAACTTTTGATCCGTAAGCCTGTTTTAGCTTCATAACCAGTCAAATCGAAACCTGGGAAACCTACAATATTCCAATATTAAGAGTTTCAATGTTTTAATGTCAGTTTTTTCAAAAACGGTGTGAGAAATATATTTTTTTAAAAAATATTTTTCACGTCGTTTTTTATCAAAAACTGACGTTAAAAACCATGTAGAATCAGAATTTAGACAGCAGTTTTCTAAAAAACTGGTGTTGAAAGGTCAATACTTTACTTTTTAACATCGGTTTATAAAAACTGATGTTGAAGACCGACAGATCCTAACATTCGGCGTCAGTTTTTATAAAACCTAATGTTGAAGACCAATGAGGCCTGACTTTCGACGTCGGTTTATATGAAAACTGACGCCGAAGACCCCCAGGGGCCGAGTTTCGACGTCGGTTTTTGTAAAAACCAACATCGAAAAATGCCTATAACCAGCTTTTAAATTGATATTTAGATGTCGGTTTATAAAAACCGGCGTTGAAACTTCAATTTTTAACGTTGCCTTTATAAATGTTGATTAAAACCCGATGTCAAAATGTAAAAAAAATGGCATGGAAAAACATTTTTCGACTAGTGTATGACATGAGGGAAATGAACGTGAATATGTTGAATGTTTAGAGATTAGAAAACCAAGGGAAGTAGGAGCATGCGACATTAGGGGGAGCCTATCTGGTCGAGCAGAGTGGGGGTTATGGTGGATTCCCCTTAAGTTGCACCCATGTCCTCTTATGAGAAAAAACTTGAATGTTGCATCATCTGCATTGAACTAAAACTTAAAATGGTGCATGTTTAATTATGTGTTTTTTATAAACTGGAGTAGGGTGATGGTGTTTCCCTATATTTTTTGTATTTGCTAAAATGCTGAAATTGTGTGTAGTATTATTGTTTGTGGTTTTTACATTACAGGAAGCAATGTATTCAATAGCCTGGTTTCTGGTTTCTGTATTTTCCCAAAAATTAAAGGCGGTTTAAACTACCACCAATCAAAATAACCATTGTTAATTTAGTAGTGATGGTTTAAACAACCTTTACCAACTAAAAAATTATTGTCAATTGCGTACAAATCATCGCATATAAATTAGCAGTGGTTTAAAATACTACCATTTAAGAAAAAAGAATACATTTTTTAAACTGTCACTATAGGGAATGTGGCCATTTAAACCACCTTTGACATCAGTACAAAATGACATTTTAAAAATTGTCTCTAAAACGAGCATGGAAGTTTCTGAAACACTACCTATTAGTGATTCGTTTTAAAAAACCACGTGTGGAAAAAAATCTTTGCTAATTAATAGCTGATTTGGGAAACTGCGACTATTTTAAAATTTATCTCGGATAAGTGTTTTCCTTGTAGTGGCACGACTCGGTTTTTTCATGGGGGTTATTTCTCCAAAATGAGCACTTTATTCCTTAAAAATTATGGATTCATCCCATGTGGCCACTATTTTTTTGGGAAGTGGTGCATCTTCACTGCATTCTGATGAATATTACATCGAATTAAGACACTTCACAATCATTTTTTGGTGAAACATGTAAAGTATGCCTGAAGTGTAGCCGATTGTCATCAATCTAACAAAATCCTCAATGATAGTACTAATGGTTTGGAACCATTTACTTTCTTTTATCAACTAAATGAGGGGTTTATTTATAGAGTTATAGTTAAATGATTAATGAAGAAAGTTTAATTTAACAATTCGATATGGATTGAACTAAGTTCAATATTGGGAATTTAAACTTATGATATCATTGATCTTTGCAAAACATTGCATTAAATTAATATCTACTTCATAAGATGACTTTGATCGGATTTCTCAAATATTTAGATTTTAATCCAAGCTTTAACTAGGGCATCAATCTTAATCAAATCTTGTTTATGAAAGGTTCAATAATCCATGAACCCCTGTATATTTGAGATTCCAATAATTCACAAAATCCACATGTTAAGTTAGACGAGTCATTAACCCATGACATATCTAGTTTAACATAGCCAATATTAATTCAATTGACATTAAACAAGCACAGCTCTCAATCCACTTATTATCCTCAAATTATGAATCACCTTAGTGATAAGATTACCCCACCATTGAGATGGTGAATAATCTAGATGGGTTTGTTTAGGATGATTCAGTAAGAGAAAAGAAAAGGAACGAGAACAAAAAAGAGTGAAACAGACTCAACTCACACACTTATGAATCAAGGAAAAGAAAAGACATGAGATAGAATTTAAAGGGGAATAAGGAATGGGTTTTCAACTGAATTTAAATTAATTTTTACAACACTAAAATTAAACTATAGAAAGGGGATTAGAAGAAGAGTTCGTAAAGAAACTTTCATTAACATACAAAGGTGCAACAACTCTTACAAGATACAACAAAGTAGAGGAAGAAAACGATGATGAAAGAAGAGATGAGGAGAGGTCTCTTTAGTTGAAACAGTTTGAAAGGTCCTACTAGTCCTTGATCAAGGCTTAATCATGCAAATATCACCTCCAATGGTGCTGAAGTGTAGCCTCTTAGAAGGAAAAGAGGGACATGCATTTATAGTCAAAACCCTAGCCAGGAAAACCAAAAATTAAAGATGCCAAGAAGAAAGAACAACGAAGGGGGAAATATCTCGATTCAGAATTCCGAAACACCCAAAACAACAATTCACAAAAACAACAACAAAAATGAAGAATGGATATTGCCAACAAAAATGAAGAATGGATATTGCCAACAAAAATGAAGAATGGATTTCATAATTTTTTAAAAGAAATCGTAGAGATATATGTGAAACCATATACCCAACATGTTAACCATATAGATATTTAAAAAAATTGACTGATCCATCTACCTTAGGTCACATGTATATTTATTATCAACTCTCAATTTGACATTTGCTTGGTTATTTACCCAAATAATTCAATTACTAGCCCCATTTCCTAATCACCCCTTTAAGAACATTCGAGTTGATAATATCATTGAATATCTATCATATATGTTAATTATTGCATGTCAATTTGAATAAATGTTTAACATCATGTAGCTCATATTCATTATTAAAATGATCTAGGAGAATCATTTATAAAATATTTACAACTCTCTGTGACCATTGGTTATGAAAACGAGTGTTTAAAAACTGAATCAGACTGAACAGTCCAATCAGTCGAACCATCACTTAGTGATTTTGGCAGGCCACCCTAATTGTTTCAACCAGATTTGTGTTTAAATCGAGGTGGGATGTCATGAACGACATAAATTCGATCAAGTCAACCAAATTCAGTGAATAACGAGGGCTGACCGGTTTTTATATTATTTGTTTTAATTTTTTTATGTATAACCTTTTTACATAAATATATATATTTAATACTTCAAAGTATTTCTATAAATATATACTTTTTAGATAAAACACTTTACTATATCCACTTTAATAAGATAGTGGTCTTAGAAAATTTTATAAATTTTTCAATATGAGATTTCTATATCACTACCCATTTTTAGACTTGCCTAGAGTTTCTCCGCTTGCTTTGCAAAATATTAAACATTTAGTTGATGATAAAAAAATAAATTTAACTTGGAAATGAAATGAAAGAAACGTGAATAAATAAAGAATACTTGTGAGGATTATCATGGAAATGGAATTATTATTTTAATATCATTAAAAATCCAAAACCAAAATTGATTTGTTTCTAATCCACATAAAACATGATCACGATCTGCGTATTTATTCAGATAGGATGGAACTACCATTTCATAAAATTCTATGAAACAATTCATTGTTATAACTTCCTCCAATTATGTTGAACTGATAGTAATTGACGAAACAAGTTGAAAATGTTTTTGACTGAGATTTAGATGTACGAACTATGAAATTTGATAAATTGACTTATAAAATTTAGATGTACGAACATAATTATCTATCAAGATAATTTTACGAGGAAAAGTTATGACAAACATACATCCCCCCTATTTAGGTTTCTAATACAGTTTTTAACAAGGCAACAACAAATTAACATGAAATTAAATAATTTTTTACTGCGATAACATGGATATCACAATTTTGATGGATAGTAATTTTCATTAATGGCATTTATGACATCGTTTTTATAAAGTATTCCCTTAAAGAAAGAATACGAGTAGTTCAATTTTAATTGAAAATTAAGGGAACATAAAGGCAATTAATAATAAATTTTATAATCCATAAATATGGAATATAAAGTGTTGGATTGGTGTTGCCCGATCCGATTGGGCCGAATGCTTGTGGCCCGCAACTTTCGCGGGTCGACACCGACAGGCACTGTAGCAAATGCTGACCACGGTAGTGGAGCTGACCGACCGACACCGACAGGCACTGTAGCGGTGCGGACTTCGGGGTCCACTTTACTGTAGCGCTTTTGACAAAGTCAGTCGTCGTTCACTGTAGCGACGCGGACCATTTTTCGAATAGTGATCGTCTTCTCCATTTGTTTTATAGCCCATTTCGGGCTAGGGTTTTATGTTGGAAATCCTCTGTAATTTTGTGCTCCCGAATCATAGTGAAATTCTACCTCTCCTGTGGACGTAGGGATTTTTCCCGAACCACATAAATCGTCGTGTCCTGTGCTTTTCTTTCTTTTTTTCGTTTTTTTCTTTGTTTTTGTCGTTGTTTCTCCCGGCGATTCCGCAACATAAAGATGATAAGAAAAAAGTTCATTGTTGTATATTCTACTTTCTCACTTGGATTATCATCAATGCTGCACAAACTTTTACCTTCACATACAATCGATCTAGCACTTGTATTTTCACAACACTGCAAGAAATAATTTTCACAAAAAAAAAATTAAATGTGCTTTGTATAAATAAAACCCTAAAATTATAATAATAAAATCTTTGGTTTTTAATATTTACTACTATCATATTAAATTTTTTTTTCATTTCCTTTTTTTGTCACTTTCTGTTTTTTTTTTTCGTTGCTTCAAATATTAAATGTAATAAAAGGAAACAGAGTATGATGAAACCCGATGTAAAATACAATTTTGAATCTAAACAAAGTTTAGACGCTTATTTATGATAATAGTATCATATTTCATATTTATTTATTTTTAATCACTTTCATTTAAATTTTATTTCAATTGTGCTAAATACTAATTTTTTTCATTACACTAAACACAAGTGGGAGAAAATCTCACCGTTAAATACGACCCTTTATCTCAATCCGATTTGCAGGCTAGCTGAATTGCAATGACAGCAAAATCCCAGCACCCATTATCGGAAAGGTGAGCATTGCAGATGCCTGCAAATTTGAAATATAAAAATAAAATTAACCGCTCAAGTTCCTTTTTTTATCCATTTTTCCATTAAAAATTTGACAATTCAAAAAAGACTATGGGTGGTTAACCGAACAATCAGCTGAAAACCGAATTAAAAATAATTGAATGGTTCGACAAAATTGATAACCGAAGCCGGGAAAAAAAACCTAACAGATACTGGATTTGTTTATAAAAATGATAACCGAAAAATTATGGTTATTTGAATATCGGTATCATACCAAAAAAAATACCAGTTCCTCGTTGGCAAGACCTGCTGTAAATTTATTTCTCTCCATTCTCTGTTTAACAAAACCTTGCAACTGCAAGTTGGATGAGAAAGCAAATTCATTAGCAATTTACCAAAAATTGCAGCTAGTAAGTTCAAAAAAAAGTATGATTATTTCTTAATGACAACAACACGCAAATATTATGGAATGAATATTTTTATTTTGAAGAACAGACCTCATGATGGTAATGCTTAGTAGCTGACAACATAGTTTGAATCTGATGAAGCATTTCAGAGGCAAAGGAACTCTTCTCAGATTTCCTTGAGATACAGTTTCCATAAAGATTGCGAATGAACTACAAACGAAACAGAAGATTAGTTCCAGTTAAATTCATAAAAAGAAGAGCATGACAAAGCAAACCCTAAAAAATTCAGTCATAAAAAATTATTTTGATCTTTCAATTTCATGAGGGTTTTTTTTTTTTTTGTTATAGAAAACATTCTTTGTTATCATTTTACAAAAATACATTAAAAAATGTGCTAGAAAATATTTTGGATAATATGAAAAAACAATAAAGCACGTGATTTATCTTTATTTTCATTTTCATCTTCCAGAAACAAGAAAAGAAATCTATTTACTTTCATTTTCCATTTACATAATCTAACACTTTTTTTAAACTAAAAACGGAAAATGGTTCCCAAAAGCAAACACAACCTGAGGTTGCATTTGGTTTTAGAAAACATTTTCTGTTTTCTTTTTTCAAAAATATATTAAAAGTATTTAGAAGAATGAGGAGAAAATAAAAAATTGAATCACCAATTTAAGCATTTTCGTTTTCTGGAAATATGAAAACAAGGATGTGTTTGGATTTGAAAAATGTTTCCTGTTTTCATTTTCTAAAATGGTAGAAAAAAAAAATTGGATCACAAAAGAAACAAGTATATGACTTACCTCTGCTTGCATTTTTATTTTCCTAGAAACACAAAAACCAGATTTTGTTTTTCAAAAAAAAAATCCAGTTACAGAATTCAATACATTTTCTGACATACTTTTGAAAAATAAAAATAGAAAATGCATTCCAAAACCAAACGCGACCAAATTTTTTTTGTTTTCCAAGGAAAACATGAAATATTTTCCAAAACTAAACACAAACTTTTTTTCAACAAGCTACTTAAGAATAACATTGCCTTTATAACCACTCAAATTGACTTGATATGTTTACTCTGCTGAGGAAATAAAAAACGAAAAATGTTGTCTCGACCGAATGGACCCATAACATGAAACAACATCACCTTCAAGAACGTGCATCTTGTAGAGCCTAATCGTCTTTGAGCCTTCAAAAATCTCATCTGTTCGAATTAAAATTTCATGAAGACATAACCCAAATATAGTAAATAAATCACCCATTTCTTTTAACATGATGAAATAAACATATAAGAATGACAGTACTTCTGAGATTTGAAGAGCCTGCTCAAGCTGCCGAATTTGAATCCACTGTTCAGTTACAATTTCAGCCATCTGAAAGCAAAAGAAAACGAATGAACACTGAAGCCACTGTTTTAGAGAAAACATTTTTAATGCTTTCCCATTTTCTGTGGCTTGATCTGTTGTGAAAAATTCAGTCAGCAGAAAAAGAATGCATGCGGACCCCTACAAAAATATTAAGCCAAATGATAATTCTACTTGGGCCAGCCCAAGATTGTTGGAATCAAACTTCCCTATGGGTTACAACTCATTAATTTGCATCAGCACTTAATTTATCTACATGGGAAAGAGGACGGCATCGGGAGTAGGGGCATTTGAATGAGAAAGACGCTGTGCTGGAAAGAGGGCATTTAATACTCATGGGAAAATGTTGTTTTGACATTCTTGTGATTTCTTATGCCCCGATCTAGAAAATTGTGTATTTTGTTTTTTTGCACATCTTTATGAAGACCATGGCATTGAAGTCGAACACAGCGACTCCGGGGAGAATAGACGATGAAGGAGATGTGATGAAGATGCTGACAGAAGTTTGAAGATTGATATTCCATAAGTAAAAGGGGCATGAATAAATGTTCAAATAAAAAGTGGTTGGTGGTTACTCTGAAATTTAACGATTATGCAGGCAGCTATTTGGTGGGAAAACATGCAGAAAGAGCGGGTACATGAAGGGAAAGAAAAAATCAGATTGTGGCAAATGTTGAAGAAGATGCTGAGAATCTTACCAGAAAATTATAAGAAAAATCATTATTTTTTAATGCACTCTTTGAAACAAGGTGAAAAATATGTTGAAGGGCGCATTCAGGAGTTTGACAAGTTTACGATGAGAAATGATGTTCCAGGACACAAAAAGCAAGCCATTGAACGTTTTTTAGGAGGTTTGAATGAGGAGATTGAAAACATTGTCGATCTACAACCATTTTGCACATTTGAAGATATATGCAAGTTTGCTGTCAAAGTGGAGAAACAAAAAGGGCATCAAAGATATTAACATGCAAAATCTACAGCTAAGGCAATTCCTCCTACAATGGTTCTGCCTCTTTTAGTGAAATTGATGGTACTGACAAAGAAAATGAAAACAAGTGATGGAGAAAGCAATGGAAACAGCAGTTGAAGCAAAAAAGGTGATGGCCAATTCTTTCGAACATGGAAATATAAAGTGCCAAGTGTTACAGGTATGGTGTTCGACCCACTAGGGAAGATAACCTAGTAGAGGGGGTGAATCCGGGTATGTCAACTAAAACCTTTCCCTTTCAATGATCATGTTCCTACTGTTGGGGAGGAGAGTGATGGCAAGAAGGGGGTGAATTGCCTTTTAAAAAAAAATTAACAATTTAAAATCAAAGTAAAAAGTGCAGCGGAAATAAAAGAGGCAAGACACAAAACTTGATAATGGAGTTCGGCTTAAACCAAAGCCTACGTCTCCGCTCCCAACTCAACCGTTGAGAGATTTACTACCGCTTGCTTTTTAATGGTTTTAGCAAGAAACTCACTAGACTTTAAGGTAGTCTAGAACCTATTACAGCTTGTTTTTAATGGTTGAGCAAGAACCCACTAGCCTTCTTACAGGTGAAGGCTAGCTCACCTATGACTCAAGCCTTTTAAAGGGAAGGCTTGACTAACCTCTTCACACCTTGAAGGTGGTGTGAAAACCCAAACAAAGAGAGGATGAGAGAAAGAGGGGTTTGTAGGCACAAACCCAAATTGATGCTCAAAATGATAAAACAAGAAAAACCGTAAAGAGAAGTCTTAGGCGCCAATGGATTGATTGATGATGATGAAGGGCGCTCCCAAGCTTCTATGGTGGTGCTCATTGGATGTGGAAGTGGGTTGGAGCAATTGAGGTTCCTTGAAGGAATCCGTCGGAGGTTTGCCAAATGATGAAAAATGTTCCCGTGGGCTTTCTTTGGCTTGGTTATGGTTCCACTTTTGTTCCGGGGCTTCCTAGTCCTTTATTTATAGAGGGGGAACCCTCATATGGCCGTTCGGGGTCTTCGGAGCCGTTGGAGAGGCCTTCGGAGCCGTTGGGAGTCAAGTGGACAAGTCTGGTCAAAGCCCAACGGCTAGTTTGACTGGCTCCACCGGCTGACCGGTGCTTGGCCACCGGTTGGCCGGTGCTTTGGAAAATGGGGAGGTCTTCTGCCCAGGCACCACCGGCTGGCCGGTGAGGAGGCCACCGGTTGGCCGGTGCTGAGACAGTAGCAACCTCTTCTGTCTGGGTTCCACCGGCTGGCCGGTGATGGGACACCGGTTGGCCGGTGGTCTGGACAGAGGGGATGCCTTCTGCCCAGGCACCACCGGTTGGCCGGTGGACTGAAATCAGTCCACTTTCAGTCCTTCTTGGCTCAATTCCTTGGCAACCTTTTGCCTATCAACAAAAACACTTAAAACAAGATTAGATAAATAAGAGAGTGATTGTGATCATGAAAATTAAACCACGAGGGGTACGAGAGGTACAACACCTACGATTACTTCAAACTCTTCTCCCTTCCTCTCCGTGCAAGTAAGCAATAAAGAATAGAAGACAGACGATTTTTACTTGGTTCATTGCACTGAACCACGTCCAAGAAGCATACATCCGGCAATGTGTCAGTGTATCAAATTCACTAAGCACACAACTTTTAAAATTTAAAAAGGAATCGCTGTCCCTCAGGGTTTACAACCCTCATTGTTGAAAATTTGTAGCTCTCTTCACAAGTATTTATGCACTATCAATTACAAGTGAATATGATAACACTTATCAATACACAAAGATAAGAACTATGTCATCAGCATAGGTGTAGCACAATGAATCTTCATGTTGCAATGAACGCAAACCTTCATCGTGTGTGATAAGCTCCCTCATCGTCTTCTTTCTTTGGCAAAGTATGTCAACGGTTGTCAATGCTCTCTCTTCGAGTTTTTTTTTTTTTACAGAAATTCCACACCTTGATTTTCAATCAAGTTCTTTATTAAAAGAGATCCCCATACCTTGTCAATATGTCATATATTCACTCCTTGCTATTTTGTAGGCCAATACCCTCCAAATCAACATTAAAAAAACGGCTGATATCATGACATAAAGTCTTCAATCTTCCCTCCTTTGGATCAGATATGAAATTTCAGATTTGAATTGAAATCATCCAAACCACGGCATGGCTTCTTCGGTAAAACTTTGACTCTGAAAACCACGGCTGCAAAATGTTCCTCCGGATTTTTCACCCATTTTTATGATTAGGAATTCATATCATCAACATGCCACGACACGGTCTCCACCTACCACAGCGTGGTTTTATTGCTTCATCAATCGAGGAAGTTAGTGTCGTGACCCGAATCCTATTTGACCCGGCCTAAAAAGTTTGTGGTGTGACTCGTAATTCTTTTATGGGGGTCGGTGATGGAAGCAAGGGGATCGAGCCGAAAGCCCAAGACCACAACCCATCACTGATCCCAACCAGGGATGTGGGGGCGGAGTCCCTGCAGTATGGACCAGTTCAGTTGGGCTAGGGTTTTGTTTTTCTCCATATATATGTATGTGTGTGTGTGGGTTTTGTTTTTCTTGTTTTTGTTTCTTTTATTTTTCATGGTTGATCATCCATCCATTTCGCAACAAATCGGTATCAGAACCTTCGATCCACCCTAGATCCGATCAAGTTTCATGATCTGGAGAACTTTGAAGATTTGATCTACTTTCAAGAACTTATTTCTCTTTCTCGTGATGGCAACCATGAAGTTCGATATTCTGATTTTGGATCAGAACACAAGATTTTCGTTATGGCAAGTATGCAGGCTATTCTCACACAAATGGCTTTGGACGATAAGTTGTTGGGATTTGAAAAGATGCCTAGTTCATCGACCGCAAATGAAAAACATAAGGATCATAAATCTTTTTCACAAATACATCTACATCTATCAAATCATATTTTGCAGGATGTTTTAAAGGAGAAAACTGTTATGGTGTTGTGGCTAAAATTTGAGCAGCTATGCATGATGAAAGGTACATCTATTGCAAATCACATAACAGTATTTAAAGAAATTGTTTCAGATCTTGAAAATATGGGGGTTAAATATAAAAAAAAAGATTTGGCTATAATTGTCACGACCCCCTCCCTCCAAAGATGCCCCTTCTGGACCGGCAATGTAGAAAGAGAGATAATGACCCCCGAGTCCCGCCTCCAGTAGGCCCCGGGGTGGCGACCAGCACCAAGGGTATACAAGTCTCACAAAATGGAAGGCATTGCCCTTTTTAAAGAAACAAGATCGGGAGATAGGATGAATCAACCGCAAACAACTCCATGAAATAATATAAAAATAAAGCCAAACCATCCCACAATGCATGTATAAATCAAAACTAGAAATGCCCAGCACAGTCCACAAAGTCCTCCTGGAAACCTGAAAACAATTTTCATATATGTAGGGTGAGCATACAAGTGTACTCAGTAGGAAAACCAAAGTCTCTCATGCACATGTGAAAATAGCATACTAATACACCCGTGTGAAAGTAGTAGAACCAAACATCACCTAAACAGGTATACTAACCATCTCAACCTCACCAAATAACGCAAGTCAAGTAAAGTAACATAGTAAGTACATCGATGATTTGGGTACCCCACACCACTTCCCACTGGTTTAGCCGCTCTTGCCTAACGACAAACATCCTCGCGCTCTTACCTCTTCCGAAAGAACCACGTCACAATCCGCCCGCACACACCTAGACCCCAAAAACCACACTTCATCCCGAAAACACTTGGGGAAGCACAACACATCTCATCCCAAAGACACCTGAAAAAGCACAACACATCTCATCCTGAAGACACTTGGGAAAGCACAACACATCTCATCCTGAAGACACCTGGGAAAGCACAACTCGCCCGCACACACCTGGGTCTCACAAACCACAACCTGTCCAAAGAATCATGGGCTACCACCGCCTGGAAGAGGGAGCAGGGAAGAGCGGGTGGCCAGTGATCCATCCTCCCATCGGGATATTTGGGAAAGACACTTTCCCCCGTGACGATCGGGGTGTTCGGCACACAGCGCTCAACTAGGGTGGGACGCGTAAGAAAGTACAATGTATATACATTTAGAGTTATAGCACACAAGCCCATCCTAACTAACCATCTCACAGAAGCCACACATTTGCTGCCACATCTAAATGCATAAAAAACACACAAGCAAAACACAAGCCATAATTCATGTTTTTAGTCTTTAAGCCACTTTGATTTGTGTCATCAATATTCATTAGTGTAGAGAGGAAAAATGAGTGGACCCGAACCCCCAAGGTGTGTTCTCTAAAGGAGCCCTTGGGGTGCTTTTATAACAAATAGTAAAGACCACACCGGACCTCAAGTCCGATGTGGGATGCAGACTTCAACACTCCCTCTCAAGCTAGATGAAGAGGCTTGCTGTCGGAGGCGCCGGCAGGGGGAGAGGCCGGCGAGGGAGCCGTTTGGACCGGTTCGCCGGGAGGGAGTCGGACTGCCTGGAGGGGGGGCCGCCGGGATCGGTTCGCCGGGAGGGAGCCGGTCTTTGCGCGCAGGAAGCAGCAGGGAAGAGGCTTGCAGTCGCGCGTAGGGAGCCGGGAGAGAAGAGTCGTCGAGGAAGCAAGTGCCGGGGGGGGACCACCGGAGATAGGGCCTGGTTGAGCCGAGAATCCGGAGGCCGGGAGTCGGAGGACGAAGCAGGCGCGCCACATGGAGGGAGGGCGGTTGTCTGGAGAAGCGGAAGCTGGCAGTTACGGGAGTCGGGAAGACCGCCGAGGAATGCTATAAGGACCCGGCCTTAAACCTTACATAATATTGAATTAAATGAATAATTCACGTTGAGGATCTTTTCAGGTTTAGAGTTTTAGAGAGTTAAGTCATAACTATTACATTTCAAAATATTACAAAGTAGACACTTCTACTCAGTTTCTATTTTTTTTACAAAACATGAACTCTTGAAAAAAAGAGTCATGTCTAGTTCCATGTTTTAGACGGCATGACTTTTCCTTGATCTCATCCTTGATCCTATTCCACTTTATGTCCTGTGAAAAACATTTTAAAACTTGGGATGAATATAAAAAGCTCAGTAAGGGATACACAAAGAAATAAAACAGTTAGTTTTTTTCAAAACAATAAGTAAACCATGAATACTTTAACATAAGTAATACTTTACACCTTTATGAAGTAGTAAATACTCTTCACTGAATAAAAGATCATTACTTACCCTTTTGTAACAAAAAGATTACCATAAAACCCATATAAAGAACACATAACATATAAAGGTAACTTGTGATATAAACATACTTAAATGGAATAACCATACGGTCGACTTCCACACATATCACTAAATGGAATAGTCATACGGCCGACTTCCATACCCAATGCATTGGAGGTTATAACGTAACCACCAGTCCTAGTATTCACGGCACCACCCGTCAAATGTCCAAGTACCAATATAAAACCATAACACATACAACAAATATAAAGGAAAGAAAACATTTCCACATTTCGATCACAATATATCACTTAAATATATTGACATAACAAATCCATTTTCAAAACCATTTTCAATACCAAAAATACGTAAAAGAGTATAAGGTATTTATTTTCTTTTAAAAACATTACGGCTTGTTGAGGAAGCCAAAGATCAAATAATACTCGCGGCGGCGGAAAAGGTCGTTGTCACCGCGTACGTTAAAAGAAACATTTTTTTTTGTCGTTTAGTAAAACGCTTCGTAGAAAAAGATTCTCTTTGAATGAAATGAAAAGTCAAAGGTTTTTATACAGCGTATAAAAGAAAGTCTTGTATTAGAACAAAATATGCCTCAATGAAAGGAGATTGAGATGAAGTCTCTTACCTCGCGTCCGACTTGACTCGATCGTTCTTTAATCTCCTGAATAAACTAAAGTTAATTTCTATTTGCTTAAGAACCTTTTATAAGTTTATTATTCCTTTTATATCACTTATTACCATGTTATAAACATTATGCAATCATTTAAGTTAATAACGTTCATTTTGTCGATATTTGGTACTTGAGTAAAAATGAACTTAGATTTACAAGTTGTCCATGTGGTCAAATGTTCATTATATCCAGAATGATATTCATGATTTGGATATCATATATATCATATATATCTAGTATGTACATGTTTTTATAACAGTACATAACATTTAGATGTAAGAAATGAAATGCACCGTTCATGGAGACGGTAAGCCGTACGTACGCACGAAGGCTACTTTCATTTCTATTTCTTATTTTAATGGAAATAAAACATAATGATACACAGGTATATTATAATTCCAGTATAATATCATATTCATATATAATATCATTAACTCTATCCTTTATACATCCCACATAAGGCATTAACGAATCAAATCACTTTGAGGGGCGGTAGTCCGCACTTCCTCAAATGAGATTATCGTATTTACCCACTATGGAAACCATAAAGGCATGATATAAATGGGAAGTACAAAAGCATAAAGAAATCATAAACATAATATATATCATATATAAATACAGTGTCATCATAATAACCACCATGAGAGGCGGTAAGATGTAATTGAACAATTATCGTTTCGTGAGGCATTAGTTTGTCATCCACAGAAACATTATGTTCTTCATCCATTAGATGGAGGTGTGTGTAAGTGTAGTTCGAATCCTTCTCATAACAACATCCTAGTATATTGAGGATACTGGTGTTGTTACAAAAGAAAAGAAATAAAAAGAGTTTAGGGGTTGGAGAAGTAAAATAAAAGAAAACAATTTAAGGGAAACCGTTACCTTTAATTTGGGTAACTCCCTTTGGTTTGAACCAAAGGACTTTATGAAGTGTCTTCTGCCTAAGGTAAGGCTTCTAAGAGGAGGAGAGGGATGTTGAGAGCTTAATTGGGCAGAGGTTGGATGAGCCAAATGGCTTGAGAGGTGTGAAAAATTGGTTAGAAGTGGTCTCCTTTTATAAGGGGGAGGAGGGGCTCTTTAGGAAAGTGTGAAACTATTAGTTTATAATATAATGATATTCGGTTTCTAATGGTCCAAAAATCATTGTAGTCGAAGATAAGATGAGTCATGGTCGAAATAAAATCATTCAATCAGAATTGACCTGTTTTGGATAATATTTAAATCATTATAATCTTATTTATTTAAATGATTTATTAATGAGGTAAATACTGCATCATTATTATGTCATAAATAATTTAATTTATTTGTTGTCTAAAAATTATAAAAAAAATACCATGATATAGGAAATCTTTTTAGCTTTCCAAAGAATATTTATAGTCGAAAATATGACTTATATAACACCATATAAAAATTAATTACTAAAAGATTTTTGTTTATGCAATTTTGGACTTTTAAATTAATTAATCTAAATTGTCATTATCACTTCCAAGTGGATCAAAGGGGTCCCAAAATCGACCCAAAGATGCTCATGGTCGTTAATGACTCAACCAATAAGGTTTGGACAAGTGTTAAGGTAATTTTGAATTATTATAATATTCTTTTAACCTTGAACTACCCTATTTACCTTCAACCGCGGTAAATAAAAGTCAAAAGTTATTATTCACCAAAAATTATTTTTATCTTAATGAACAACATTTTACTTCTTGATAACAACCATGTATGTCAGATTTTTGAAATTCAATTCACATAAGTGGTAAAATTTCATTTAAATGAAAAAGTCAGTTTTTTAACTACCACTAAGTGGTGTCACTATTCATCAAAAATTGAAGTTTTTCAAAAAAATACCAAAAATTCAGCCTAAGCATTATTTGATATTCCGAATTCAAAATTGATGTCTATTTTGCCAAATTCAAAACATATAAGTGGCATTAATTAATTTAAAAATTAATTATCGTTGTTAAAACAAATAGCGTGTTTTTAAGAAACAATAATTATCAAAAGATTGATACTTGTTTATGTCCAATTTCAATGTGAAATTAATTCTAATGACCAATATTGGATTAAATGGTAAAAATATATTTCAATTTCACTTTAAAACCAACTAAAAAGATAATCTAACCATATAAATAAATTAGATTAAAAGGCATTTTTGAATTAAAATGCATTATTTTTCACTATTCATTAAAAAAATGAACTTTATCAGAAAAATACCAAAAAATTACCCAAAGTAAAATTTGATGTCCCCAATATAAAGAAGGATTTTATTTGGTCAATTAGAATGTATTAAAGTGACCAAAACTATATTTAAAGAGGGTTCGCCATTAAAAGGCGGTAAATCGGCATTTTAATGTAAATTATGCTTAAAATTAGATTCATTCACATTTTAAGCCTAACTTTTATTGGATAAAAGTAAATACATTTAACAAACATGTATAATCATATTGTAGTTAGTTTCGTTCATTCCCGCCACTACAACGGCTAGGAGTTAACTACCATTTAAAATAATAATATTATATTATTAGTGTGCAACGTAAGATTCCAAAGAAACTCGTTATTGCGTATCGGGTACGCTATCGAACATAGCAACCCTTTTAAAGTAAAATTAATATTTAATTCACAAATATTAATAAATATGAAATATGTCTTATTCTTCATTTACTTGGGATGTTACAAATGCGGGAGCCGTTGAGACGCGGAAGCCGGCAGTTACGGCGCCTGGAAGGAAACTGCGGCGAGGAGGGCTCGCACGCAGGAGGAGCACGCGCCGGGAGGAAAGGCGCACAGGGGAGCCGCACCGGGCTGGAGGCGCCGGGGAAGGGAGCCTGCACCGCTGTGCGCCTAGAAAGAGGGAACCGACGGATCTAAACGTCGGAGCCGCGCGGGAAGTCATCGGGTATGGACGCCAAAGAGCAGTGGGCGAGCGCGACGGCAGAAGCGAGCGCGACGAAGAGGCGCGGGCGAGCGCAACAGAGAGGCGCGGACGAGCACAACAGAGAGGCGCGGACGAGCGCAACAGCAGGGGCGAGCGCGAGGGAAGAAGCGGGCCGCCTGGCCGCTTGGAGATGCGGGGAGGGATCCGCCAGGAATGGGAGAGGGCGACGGGAGCGGACAGCGGGAGAGATCCGCGCATGAGAGGGGCGCCGCTGGAGGAACGCGCAGGGAGGCGGGCCGCCAGATGGCTTGCCGGCAGGGGGGGCGAGATCCGCCGGGAGGGAGGGATTCCGACGGCCGTCGCGCGGGAGGGGATCCGCGCAGTCAGAAGCCGCAAGAGGCGGGCCGCCGGGAAGAGTCGCAGGAGGCGGGCTGCCGGGAAAAACCGCAGGAGGCGGTGTAACGACCCGAAATTTTGAATAAATCTTGTTTCCTAATTTTGTGTGTTGTTTTATTTTATTTTATTTTTATACTCAAAAAAAATGTTTTATTTGATAACATGAGTATAATTAAAATGAGACCGTTGGGTTTTGACTGTTATATGACCATTGGTCAATATGACCGCTGTAAACTAAATGTTTCGATTACTGTCTCTAAATACAAGTAATCTTGGTTAATTAATATAAAAAGAAGATTCGATGGCCTCACCCAGTAGTCTTGGACCGATCGAAGCCCATCTAACAGAACTTGGGAAGGAGGTAGCACCACTGGGCTTTGCTCTGGACCAAACCCAAACTGAACTTCATCGTGTGAAGCTAGAACGAGATCGCCTTCGCGAGAAGTTCAAACTGATAGAAATTACTACTTGTGCGTTGGCCGAGCCTCCCTCGGATTCTTTCACCTTAGCACACCTTACACTTAGGTCCTATGCTGGTGTGATAAGGGGCTATGTAAGGAGACCGTAACTACCTTGTGTAATCCTTTGTTTTAAATAAAAATTGGGATTTATTCTTATGATGAAGTTTATGAATTTTCAAATGTCTGGATAAATATAGTACGCATATTTTTGATGAATTTTAAAGAAAGGATATTTTAAAAATGTTTATGTAAACCTTAAATAAATAAAAATGTGTAATGATTTTTGTTGGACCCCATTTAAGGTTAAAGGGGTATTTCTGTTCTGAGTCCCACATTGGACTTAACACCTTGTAATTAGTGTTTACTTCTCTATAAAAGAGGATCCTCACCTCACATTGAGGTAAGGGGAATTCACCCACTACATGGTATCAGAGGGATTTTTATCCCGAACCCTCCCTCCCTTGCGGCTTCCCGGTGTTCTCCCGGCCCCGCCTCTCTCCCTCCTGCCCTAGCCTTTCCCGGCAGGCCCTCCCTCCCAGCGCACCTCTCCTCTCCGGCCTGCACCCTCCCGGCGGTCGTCCCTCCCGCTCCGCCTCCACCTCCCGACGCCCGCGGTTCCCAGCCCTCCCGTCGCACCGCCCTCCATCCGCCCGGCTGCCCTGCGCGGCTTCCCAACGCCTCTCTGGCCCCCGCCCGACGACCTTCCTCCCCGACGGCGCTCCCTCCCCGCGCGCCCCGCCGGCGGCCTCCCGCTGCTCCCGGCGCCTCCCGGCTGCTCCCGACGGCCTCCCGCTGCTCCCGGCGCCTCCCGGCTACTCCCGACGGCCTCCCGCTGCTCCCGGCGGCCTCCCGCTGCTACCGACGCCATCACCCGCTCGCCCCGCCGGAACGCCCTCGGCCGCTCTGCCCTGCGCGGCTTCCCGGCGCCTCCCGCTGCTCCAGCGGCCCTCCTCTGCGCGCTCCCTCCCGGCGACCTCCCGCTGCTCCCAGCGCCTCCCGCGCCTCCCGCGCCTCCCGCACCTCCCTCTGCTTCTGCGGCCTCTCGCGGCTCCCGGCTCCCGGCGGCATCTCCCGGCTCCCGGCTCGCCCCGCCGTCCCGGCGCACCTCCTCCCGGCGTCGCGCCCTCGCGCCCAGCCCTCAGCGCCCCGCCCAGGCGTCTCGCCCTCGGCCTCGCCCCGGCGTCGCGCCCTCGCCCCCCCCCCCCAGCGGCTCCCTTCCCGCTGCCCTCTCCCGGCGTTGCTCCCGGTTCGGACTTCCGGCGCCCGGCGCGCCCAGGTCCAGCCCTGCTCTCGGCCCTGCGGCGCTCCTGCCCCAGCACCCGCGCCGCCCCTGCCCAGCCGCATCATCCTGAGCGCGACCCCCTGTCGCTGCTCCCTCCGGCCGCATCTCCGGGCCGCTTCCCTTCCACCGCCCGACTCCCGGCGAACGGGTCCAGTGCCCGCCCTCCATGGACGCGTCCTCCGTTCTTCCGTCCCTCATCACGGCCTCCTCCCGGCTTGTCGATGACCGGCTGGATGCCACTAATTTTTCCGTCTGGCGGAAGACGGTCTTGATGTCCCTCCGCGGCATGGGGCTTCATTCTCATCTTGAGAAACCCCCACCTGAACTCACTGACCCTAAGTTCGACTCTTGGCAGCTGGCGGACAGCAAAATCTTCGCCCTACTGGTCAACTCCATGGACCGCTCCGTGAAAGATGTCACCCGGACTGCCAACACCGTCAAAGAGCTCTGGGATTCCTTGATTGTCATGTTCTCCGAGACCAATAACTTGGCCCGGGTCTCTGACGTTCTACAACGTCTCTCCCATATCCGCCAGCAGGATCGGACCTTCCCCACCTACTTCATGGAATGGAAGGGTCTCCGCGATGAACTACAGGAACTCTGGCCGATTCCTCAAACTCCGGCCGAAGCGCAGACTCAGCGGGACCAGCTCTGCCTATTCAATCTCTTGAATGGCCTCGCACCGGACTATGCCACGACGGCCACCGAGATGTTTGTCAGCCCGTCTACACTGGATATCCCGCAGGTCTATCATCGCCTGCAGAAGGCACATCGGGCCCTTGCACCACCCGTCCCCCTTCCTGATCACACTGCGCTCCTCGGACGTGGCGGTAGTCGTCCTACCGGCCCTCGTGGGCGCGGCCGTGGGGACGGCCGACCTCGCCCCCTCTGCCAGCATTGCGGCAAGCTCGGCCATCTGGTAGACCGTTGCTGGGTCCTGCATGGTCGTCCTGAGTCGCACACCCGCCGGGGCCAGACTGCGCTCCGTGATGCGCCCTCACCTGCTGCTACTCTTCCCTCGTCGTTGGATCTCTCCCTGGCTGAGCTCCAGCTGATTCACGATTACCGGTCCACCTCCATCGCGGGCTCTTCGTCAGCTTCTCTTGCCCATTCCGGTGGTCACACTGCCCTTGTCAGTCATCGTTCTCCGGCATGGATGCTTGACTCTGGTGCGTCCGACCACCTCACCGGGGATGCAGGTATGCTCTCCCACTACCGTCCCTATAGTGGATCCTCTGCCATCACTGTTGCTGATGGGTCCACTCTCCCCATAGCCGGCTTTGGCTCCTGTTCCCTCACCTCCTCCCTTCACCTCTCCTCGGTGGCTCATGTACCCCGGAGTCCTTTCAACCTGCTTTCCATCAGCAAACTGACCAAGGATCTCAATTGCACTGCTCTCTTTTCCTCGTCTTCTGTTTTGTTTCAGGAGCGGACGACGAACCGGGAACTTGGTAGAGGCCAGCTTCGGGATGGAGTGTACATGTTCGCTGGCCCGCCTTCCATCGCCTGCGCGACTCTCCCTGCTCATGCCGTTGACCTCCATTCCCGGTTGGGCCACCCTTCCGCCTCTGCACTTCATCGACTCTACCCCGATATTAGTCCCCGTTTTTCCTTTCCTTGTGAGTCGTGTCGTTTTGTGAAACATCATCGCACCTCATATCCTCCTCGAGTTGACACACGGGCCGCCAAACCCTTTGATTTGGTTCATTCTGATGTATGGGGTCCCTGTGCTACCTCGAGTCAATCTGGGTATAAATATTACATTTCTTTCATTGATGATTATTCCCGGATGACATGGCTTTATCTTCTTCGAGATCGGACAGAGGTTCTCTCCACCTTCCAGACATTTTTTCATGAGATCCAAACACAGTTTTCTATCCCTGTCAAATGTCTTCGATCTGACAATGGGCGGGAATACTTATCAACTCACTTTCAGCAGTTTCTCCGCGCCCACGGCATCATCCACCAGACCTCTTGTCCTGATACCCCTCAGCAGAATGGGGTAGCCGAGCGGAAACACCGGCATATTTTGGAAACCGCTCGTGCCCTCCTCTTCCACCGCCAGGTCCCTCTTCTCTTCTGGGGGGATGTCATCCTCACTGCTACTTACCTTCTGAATCGTCTTCCCTCCTCCATACTTCAGGGGGAGACTCCCTTTCATACCCTGTTCCCCTCTATTCCTCCTCACTCCCTTCCACTCCGCGTCTTCGGATGTCTATGTTATGTCCGGGACACTCGCCCCAATCTCTCCAAACTTTCTCCCAAATCTCTTCGCTGTATTTTTCTTGGATATTCCCGCACTCAGCGCGGGTACCGATGCTTCTCTCCAGACCTCCGCCGGTATATCACCTCTGCCGACGTATCGTTTGTCGAGACTTCTCCTTTCACTCTCCCCTCTCCTTCTCCTTCTCCTGACACTACCATCGATGATTGTCTTCCGCTCTTCGTTCACCCGCCTCTGATATCTCCCCCTCCCGGTCATCTCTTTGGCCAGACCTACTCCCGTCGTCCATCCGCTGTACCTCCCATCCCGGCCGAGGACCACCTTGTTCCTGCTTCGTCCGATGCTCCTGTCCCCGCTCCCGCGGACGAGCCGATTGCGCTTCGGAAAGGTACTCGCTCCTGTCAGACTACTCCTCTCTTTGTATCTTCCTACAGGGGTCTGTCCGCCTTGGAGACCGTGTCGCTTCCTCGGACAGTCGGTGAAGCAAAATCTCACCCCGGGTGGCTTGCCACCATGAGGGATGAATTGCGGGCTCTGGATGACAACCATACATGGGATCTTGTTCCACTTCCGGTGGGCAAACAGGCGGTCGGTTGTAAATGGATTTTCACTATCCGTCTCAATCCCGATGGCTCTCTTTGCCGCCTCAAAGCCCGGCTTGTCGCCAAGGGGTTTGCTCAGACGTATGGCATCGACTACTTTGAGACCTTCTCTCCAGTCGCCAAGATGGCCTCGGTCCGCCTTTTCCTTTCGCTGGCTGCTTATCATCACTGGCCGCTTCATCAACTGGATGTTAAAAATGCTTTTCTCCATGGCTTTCTTGATGAAGAAGTCTACCTCTAGCAGCCTCCTGGTTTTTCGGCCTCTGGTGCCGACCGCCATGTCTGCCGTCTCCGTCGCTCCCTCTACGGCCTCAAGCAGTCTCCTCGGGCTTGGTTTGGCCGCTTCAGCACGGTCGTCACAGCCTTTGGCCTCTCTCGCAGTATGAAGGATCACACCGTCTTCTTTCGTACGACGGCGCATGGCTGTATCTTGCTTGTGGTTTATGTGGATGACATCATCATCACAGGGAGCGACTCCAGAGGCATCGCCAGCCTTAAGGCGCATCTTCACCAGCACTTTCACACCAAGGATCTTGGTCCCCTCACTTACTTCATTGGCATCGAGGTCTCCCGGACTGCGGACACTATTTCTCTCTGCCAGCGCAAGTATGCTCTTGATATCTTGCAGGATGCCGGGTTGAGCACCGCCACTGCCGTGGACACTCCCCTTGAGCCTGGGGAACGCTCCCTTCATTCCGACTCGGAACCCTTTCCTCATCCCGAGAGCTATCGCCGCCTGGTCGGTAAACTCAACTACCTCACCATGACGCGTCCTGACATTGCCTGTGCCGTTGGCAAAGTCAGCCAGTTCATGGAACATCCCACTCGCTCTCAGTGGGATGATGTCTTTCGCATTGCCAAATACATCAAGAAAGACCCTGCCCGTGGCCTTCAGTACTCCCATCATGCTCACATGGATGTTGAGGCCTTCTGTGATGCGGACTATGTCGGATGCCTCGCTACCCGCAGGTCTACTTCGGGTTTCGCCGTGTTCTTTGCCGGCAATCTCATCTCTTGGCGCAGTAAGAAGCAGACTGTCGTCTCCCGGTCGAGTGCCGAAGCCGAGTATCGAGCCATGGCCACCGTCACTACTGAGATCCTCTGGCTTCGTCATCTCCTCCATGAGCTCGGTTTCCCCGCATCGACTCCTGCTCATATCTGGTGTGACAATCAGGCCGCCACGAAGATTGCATCGAATCCCGTCTTCCATGAACGGACGAAGCATATCGAGGTGGACTGTCACTTTCTCCGCCACCATCTGGAGCAGCACCATATCGGCTTCGGCCATATCCCGACGGCCGATCAGCTTGCCGATCTCTTCACCAAAGGTCTTCCAGGAGCTCGCCTTGAGTCTCTCACTACCCGGCTGGGTATTCACAGCCTCCCTGGCCCAGCTTGCGGAGGAGTCTGAGATGGTCCTGTGTCTTTGTTGTCTTTTTCTCTTTGTGGGACTCTATCCAATCTGGGCATGTCCAGCTTGAGGGGGAGTGTTGGACCCCATTTAAGGTTAAAGGGGTATTTCTGTTCTGAGTCCCACATTGGACTTAACACCTTGTAATTAGTGTTTACTTCCCTATAAAAGAGGATCCCCACCTCACATTGAGGTAAGGGGAATTCACCCACTACAATTTTCAAAAAATGGTCTTCTACAATTATGTTCAGTACAAAATTTAGAGTCTAATAAGATCAACTTGATTTTTGATGAATAGTAAATTATGAATAGTGATTTTATGATTAGGATTAGTAATGTGTCCAAATGGATTAGTAATCTCATTTAAAGAAAATATTAAAATAATCCAGGCACCTTGATTAAGTAATGTGATACAATAAAATGGTTAAATAACGGTTTCATAAATTATTATTCAAGTATTAGTTTTTTCAGGTGAATAGTGTTTTTTAATTAAAGATTTAATTAAAAATATTTAGAAAATTATTTTTATAAAATGAATTTCATTTTTGAACTCAGAGCATCGATATTATGTTAAGGTAATTTTTGGGGATTTTTCTGAAAAAAATGAATTTTCGATGAATAATGTATTTATTTAAAAAATAAATTAAAAATATTTAGAAAAATATTTTTATAAAATGGAGTTCATTTTTGAAATCAGATCATTGATATTTGGTTAAGGTGAAATTTTGGGATTTTTCTGAGAAAGTTGAATTTTCAGTGAATAGTAAAAATACAGTTTTAGGGTTTCGGTTTGTTTAATTACATCATAACTGTGTCATGATGATGTCATGAGATATTTTATGGGTTGGCCGACCAAAGGTGATAAATTATTGTATTAGGGGCCCCATGTGGCCTGACTTCATGGGAAATATCTTTGGAGAGCACATGGTTTTGAAGAACCCACTTATGAGGTGTCCCTTGGTCATTAATGCCTTGTCCCCTCACTTTCCCTATAAATACCAAGTCATGCTCTCATCCTTTGGACTCCAAAATCATTCTCAACAAAGTTCTGGTCTTCTTACCTCCCAAGGAGTCCTCCCAAGGTGCCCCCAAGCCCTCAAGGTCCAAACCTTTGAGTTTTAAGAGCTACGTTTTAAGGTAAGGGATCTGACCTCTCTCTTTCTTTTCAAGAAATCTCTTTTATGTAATTTCTTTTATGCTCCATGTTCTTATGTTAAAGGATGTTCTTTTATACTCCTCTTACTGCCCTTTTCATGTTCATATAATGAGAGATCCTCTCTTACTCTCATTATTTCGTTTTATAATGTTTTAAGTGGCGCCGTTAGGCTGCCGAATTTTTAAGGGATTCTTTCACCCTTCTCATTTTCAAGTTCTATTTTCATGTCAAGTCTTTAAAGTTCTTTTTTATTATATTAGGGTATGATCTCTATACCTATCATACTGATCTTTTATGATCATATGATGAGAGACCTTATTTGATCTCGTCAATTCATTTTTATTGAAGTTTAAGTGACGTCGTTAGGCTGCCGAATTTTCATAAGAGAAATCTTATTTTTGTCTTACTTCCATGTTTTTCATTTCAAATGGTGTGTCCTTCAAATTTCATTACCATGATTCATATCCTTTATATTCTGTCATGTCCCTCTCTTTTCAACGTTTTCTAAAACCCTGTAACGTAGCCGTTATGCTGCAGAATTTTCGTCTCAAAATGCCTCTCTTTTTCTCAAAACTATTTTATGTTATTAAGTGAATACTCAAAGCTCTTATTTCTATAGGGGTATTCACATATATATCAAAATGATCTATTTTAAATTCTGGGATTTACATACATGAAACCCGCTTTCCCTTTCCGTGGGTTTAACGTGACGTAAAGATCATGTCTTTAAAGCAGTTTTTAAAACGTTATGATTATGAAATGAAACCCATTTATTTTATGCTATATGGGTTATTTATAAAATGTTTGATGATGATATATGTGGCTCACATGATAATAAAGGCAAATTTAAGGGTGCGCCCTGATAGCGCTCCAATGCATTGGGTAATGATGTAACCACTAGAGATTACAATTTTCACGATATCTTGGTGAATAACCTTGGTAATTTTCAAATGACACCTTGGGGATGGACCTTAGTGATATGTTCATGATTGTCTATGTTAAATGATGTAGTCACATCTTCAAGTTATGAAAAATGTTATTTTTATTATGAAATGGCTCATGATTTCTTTCTAATGCCTTAAAGTTCTTTTCATGACCTTATTGAAGTATCTTAAGTTCACATGTAAAATGTTTCTCTTATTTCCCTTACTGGGCCTTCTGCTCACCCTTTCTTTTAATGTATGTCCCCAGGTTATGAGATGCAGTAATGAACCTAGGATGAACATGAGGAGAAGCATTTCAAGTGTTTAAGAAGAATGTTTTTTTTTTGTTTCATGTATTAAGTTCTTGGTTTCCAAGACACTAAACCTTAAAGATCCTCGGTTTTGTAAAATGTAATGAAAGTTTATGTGATAAAAAGGCGGGCTGCTATAGGCGGGCTGCTTGCCGGGAAGAGGCCGCCTGATGGAGGCGGGGTCGATCCCGCAGAGATGACGCCGGAGGAAGCGCCGAAGGGTGGGGGGGCGGGGGGGCGGCCAACCCTGAGAGCCGCCACCCCCGCACGAGAAAAAAAATAGAAACCCTAAATGGAAGATAAAAAAAAAATATGAGGGAAGGATCGGGTTGGATCGAACCTCCTTTGATACCATGTAGAGAGGAAAAATGAGTGGACCCGAACCCCCAACGTGTGTTCTCTAAAGGAGCCCTTGGGGTGCTTTTATAACAAATAATAAAGACCACACCGGACCTCAAGTCCGATGTGGGAGGCAGACTTTAACAATTAGAAAACCCATTTCACTTAGAAAGACATCTTATTCCATATTCCCAACCCATTAGTTTATATATAAACATTAACCTATTAAACAACACAACCCATCATTGATTTCATCATTAAACATGCCCATTTGAAATTTATTAACATACAGTATTAATTCCATTAATACTTGGGTAGATATAACAGAACCAACCACATGGCATAAGCACAACACCATACAAGCAGAACACATCATTATACTTTTAATCCACATTTAGTTGTTTAACAGATTTCACAAATAACGAATAATCCCAGATTAACAACACGATGGTTCATTAAAACCCAACCTGTTATCATTCATTCATTAGCTATTCACATTCCACATTCTATAAACCATTTTTTTTTTCAAATTCTTCCCAAGAACAGATATTCCACTTCAGTTCCATACTTCCCAAGAAACTAGAATTATTTCACACAATACAATAACCAACACACAGAAAGTAGCACCACACAACTCATTACTCTCTTACCAATAATCCCACATCATCATCAACTTACATCCACATCCCCTTTTTTGCAGCCTTTCTGCACATCCACACCATAACCATCATACAGCCACGCTGTATGACCATACTCATTGCAGCCCCACTGTACAAACCATATGTAATCCATTTCCCCCACACACATAACTAACACAGTCATATTCCATCCATCATATCACCGGAGCCAACCCACCAACACACAATCGTGTCCACAAACATGTTACATTACATAACAGAGCAAAACATACTTTCAGATTTAGCATGGCGTCCCTTATTCAATTTCACTTAATTTAGGGTGTTATCACATAATCCATATAATATTGGGGCATCCATTTATTTTAACCGAATGTACGTGGTTAACCAATTATATAATAAGTGACGTCAAAAGCCACACAACATGCATGTATTCCACAACCCATAAACTAGTGCACAAACAAGGACCCCCAACGGCAACGATTTTCAGTGGGTATTTAGCCCATACAATTCACAACATCGATCAAAATATCAATAAAATTGTAAGATCATACGTCACATCCCCCTGCCCCTTTAAATTCAATATAAACCGATTCATTATCTTTCTTAATCCGGTTGCAACCATGTTCGCAATAGTTAACAATAATAAACTCATCTCACATGATACACATAAGGAGAAACGAAGGAAAAACCTACTTGAAAGAAAGATGATCGACATAGCCTTTTTCCCAAGCTTGCTGCACCAAAACAGGGGTGCGTACAGGAAGAAACTGCTTCAGGGACTCGAACCAACAACAGCGCCTTGTTCCAGGACTCCTACGGGAAGAAGGATTTGGTATGTCCTGTATCAAGAGAGGGAAAGACCAAAGGAGGGTAGGAAGGATCTTCGATTTAGGAAGACTAGATCTTGAACGTTTGGGATTAGATATAGTTTAAAATTGCCATTAAGGGCAAATCTCAATAAATCTCGCAGTTTGACCATTTAAGTCTCCAGATTTTTAGAAAATCAAAGATATGATTTATAGCCCTTGAAACGGCTTCAAACCCACTTAAATATGGCATTAAACTTGTTTTGCGTTAAAAGGGAAAAACTAGAAAAATCTGAAAAATTCTGGAAATTTGGCAAACCGTTGAAACGAGTCGCTGCCATCGCCAGACGAGTCACCATTTCAGACGAGTCACCATCAGTGAGTCACCGCCAAACGAGTCACCGTCAGACGAGTCACCGCCAACGAGTCACCGCCAGGATGAGCTACCGCGAGGGTGACCTACCGCCAGAACGAGATACCGCCAAAATGAGCTACCGTTGGAAAACTGAAAATTTCGCAAACTCATGAAATGAGTCATTGTTGGAATGACTCATGTCCCAAAAACACCTCGGACTACCTCCGGACACCTCAAACACCAGATTTCTCACAAAGTAATGAACCGAAAAGTATGGGTCATTACAATAATTATGTTATGCTCTTTGTCTCCTTTGCATATGACCTTTAGAGAGAAAATTTTATACAGTCATGATACAGTTACTCTCAATGAGGTTTGTGATGCTTTATTTTCGAATGAGCGAATAAAACAGCTTGCGTTTCATTCTAAATCTTCGGTAGAGGGTTTGGTTGTCGAAGGGACAACAAGTGAAAGAAAATTCGTTAATTCTGAAAAGGGCAGGTCGAAATTTGATAGTACGAGCTGTAGCTCATTCCAGGAAGGGCTAAAGGGTAATTGTTGGTTGATGAAGTGATTAGAAGAGAGAGAGTATAGGGGAATATGTGGGAGAATATGTCGTGGGGTCCATGGGAAGGTGGAAAGAGGTTATAAAAATGGGGAAGGGGGCACTACACAGGGGGGGAGGAATGTTTTCTGTTTTAGTCGGCCAGCTTGGCTTGGGTGGGAGCTACGGAGGGTCTCTCGAGTATTACGTTCTCCTCTCACTGTCACATTGTTCTTCCTCTTCCGCCTCCATTGTAATTCAGGTACGTTCATCTTTCATTACATACAAAGTAGTCAACTCTTGGAATAGACAAATTCTCCTAGGCGCAAACAAGGTACAAGAATGGAGGTTCAACACCAGGCGCCCTTCGATGGTCTGGAACAGAGTATGGGACGTAATCAAGCAACGCTAGATAACATCACGAGGAACTAGAAGTGGTGGGAAGAAGAACCGCAAGAACAAGCAAAATTTTGCACAGAAATTTGAGCATTCTTGGAAGGTTGTGTCGCCTGGAGATGAGGCTGTCGGGAGACCAAGGAGAGGTCGGGAGCCATGCCGAGAAGCGGGACGGGAGGGGCGTCGGGGAATCGGGCCTCGGGGAGGGGCGTCGGAGAATGCCGCAGGAGGCGGGCCGGGAAGCGCTGAAGGAGGCGGGGCTGGGAGGTGCCGTGAGAGGCGAGGCCGGACAAATCTGGGAAGCCGAGAGTCGGGAGGCTGGGAGTGCGCCGCAGGGAGGGACGCCGCTGGAGGGTCGCGGGAGCCGGAAGCCGCATCGGGAAGTGGGACCGTCGGGATGTGCCGCGGGAGCTGCGTCGGGCGGGAGCTAGGAGGAGAGCCGCGTAGGGCGGGAGCTGCGACCGGAATGTCGCAGGAGGAGGCGGGTCGGGAGTCGCGCGAGGAGGCCACGGGAGGAACCAGGGAGGGCGGGACCGTCGCGCGCAGCAGGGAGGGGACGCCGAGGAAGGAGGCGGGCCAGCTGTAGCTGGGAGGCCGCAGCAGATTTTCTCGCAACCCTAAACAGGAGAGAGAAAAGAAAAAAAAGAGGGAGGGTTCAGGTTAGAGAGTACCCTTTGATACCATGTAGATGACGAATTCCCCTTACCTCAATGTGAAGCAGAGATATGCTTTTATAGATGGGTAATCTAAATTACATGGAGGGATATTCCGATGTGGGACTCGGAAATACCCGTTATAATAAAATGCGGTTTAACAGAAAGGAATTCATAGGCCTAGAAGATCAGACACAATATGCAGCGTTGACAAGAACAGGAGCAGTATTGAAGGAGACTCCCGATACGACGACACCTGGAAAGGATGATGCATGACCATCGGTGTGCCTAGAAGCATCAGCCACGCCGACAGCTGGACTTGTAGAAGAGGAAAAGCAGGTACAGCCAAAGGCGTGTGCACAGCTCTCGGTGCCCCAACTTTCTCCTGGGCGAACGATACAAGCAGCAGAAGAAGATTGTTTGAGGGGTGGAATCTATGCCCTCTGTCCCGCACAACCAAGAGCAAGACGCCCGAGGATTTTGATCATTAGAGTGGACCTGTATGTTCCTGGAAAGCATCAGCCACGCCGACAGCTGGACTTGTAGAAGAGGAAAAGCAGGTACAGCCAAAGGCGTGTGCACAGCTCTCGGTGCCCCAATTTTCTCCTGGGCGAACGATACAAGCAGCAGAAGAAGATTGTTTGAGGGGTGGAATCTATGCCCTCTGTCCCGCACAACCAGGAGCAAGACGCCCGAGGATTTTGATCATTAGAGTGGACCTGTATGTTCCTGGAAAGCATGAGCACAACTTGGGTACAGATGCACGCCCAGGCCCTCTAGCCTTTCCACTCGTGTATCCTCAAGAAATTCATCAGTCTTGAAATGAGTTGTCCAGAAAAGTCATGACAGAGGAGAAAGGCTCAAGTTTAGGCATATAACTGCAATCGGGTTTACTAAAGCTAAGTGGTTTACCCGCAGGAGCGGTGTTCAATACATGCGGTAATTGTCATCGAACTGCGATCATGGCAGTGACAGTGTTAGCTTTGGCCCCAACTCAAGAGCTGGCTACTCAAATACAAGACGAGGCCATTAAATTTGGCCGGTCTTCTAGGGTCTCACTAGCATGAGCTTATATGGTGGAGCTCTCAAAGGACTGCAGCTGAAAGAACTTGACCGTGGTGCAGGCATAGTGGTGGTCACTCCTAGTCAGCTCAATGACATACTTGAGATGAAGATTGAGTTTGACCAAATTTCTTTCTTTGTGCTTGATGAGCTAGATCGAATGCTTGATAGAGGTTTTGGGCCTCAGATCCGTAAGACTGTAAATGAAATACTTCCATGCGGGCAAACTCTGATGTACACTGCTACTGGGCTTAAAGAAGTGAGGAAGATAGCTAATGATCTTCTGTCAAATCCGGTTCAAGTGAACTTTGGCGGTGTTGATGAGCTTGCTGCAAACAAGGCTATTACACAGTACGTTGAAGTAGTTCCACAAATGGAGAAGCAGGCGCGTGGAACAGATTCTGAGAACCCGAGAACGAAATAGAGGAGCTGGAAATGAATCGATTCCTTCAAATTTCAGAGGTCAATATTCCTCAAGCCCAAGGAAGAACAGGATCGCTCTTCAAAGCATGACGCTTGGTCTACTATCTGCAGGACCACTTAATGAATGGGGTGAAGCTGGGCCGACTACTGTCCAAATTATTGGCTTCAACAATGGAACACACGACCTGTGAATCTATGCCTGGTCGTACAAGATAGGACTGCAAGGTGTGCACTTGAAAATATACAATTAAGGGGCTCATATAGCCAACTGGATGCACACCTCAGTAGCAATCAATCAGCCTCTTACATGGAACAAGGCTGCTGTGGATCCCCCACCTGGTAATGAACCTGTTGGGTTGGATTTGGTTTCCATGGGGAAGGGGCCTGGTTGAATGGAGAAGAAATTGGGAGGTACTGGCAAAGGAATGGCTCCATTCATAATGAATGTGTCCTTAAATGCAATTATAAAGGCAAATTTAGTCAATTCAAATGCAGCAAAGGAAGCCCCATGGGCGGAGTCTAGTGGTTGCACCATGTGGTGGTGTTTCGGGAGGACTCGGTTTCGAGCCTCTCCACATGCAATTAGTTAGGATTTTCCTTTGTTTCCCACTCCCCAGACTGATGTAAAAAAAATGCAGCAATGTGGAACTCCAACTCAGAGATGGCATCATGTTCCGGAGTCTTCATTCAAGCCATCTGGAAATATCCTGGAGATCTTTGAGGAACAAGGCAGAGATCCAACTACGTTCTCGAGGCAGAAAACTTCAAGCATCTGTGTTCTCATGTCTGAGGGTCATCCGTCTTTGGACATATGTGGTGAGCCTGTTTTTGGGAAGGAACGTGATGGTGTGAGCCGTGTTGATGCCAGTAGGGGCGGCGGTGGGCGCTGAGACTCTGGAGTATTAATGGTGGGTGATAGAGAGGAATTTTCCAGAAGAGTATTTTAGTATATTTACCAGAAAGAAATCCTTACCTGAGGAACTTCGTTCACTGATATTACAGACTCTTGGATGAACTTCACTCTCCTATGAGCCTCTCTCTCCATAGGCCAAAGCTAACCGCCTAACAACCTTCTATTCAACATACCCCCCACTCCACAAGCTAGCCTACTTATTCCCTTGGCAAACAGGAAAATAAAATGTACAATTACCAAACTGCCCTTACTCCCAAATCATGTGCTCTACTTATGCCCCCCTCCCCTACGCTGGTAAATAAAAAAGAATAGGTGGCCTGTTCCACTCCTCAGCAACTCTATCATTGTCGCCGCCTTGAAATTTCACCTTGTCCTCAAGGTGGGGAACCGGGAACTGTGCTTTTATTACCTCAGCATCTTCCCAAGTAGCATCTTCAGCCGACTGCCCCTGCCACTGAATAAGCCACTTCGGTAACCTTCCCTGAAGCTTGGTTGCCAACACGTTCTCCTCCAGCAAATCATCGGGGAGAACCTCCTCTTCAATATGTCGCCCTACAACTGCTTTTAACTGGAAAACATGAAACACTGGATGGACACGGCTATTTTGTGGTAGGCTGAGTCTGTAGGCTACCTTCCCTGCTATTGGAAATGGCTCATAATAGCATGAAGCCAGCTTAGAACAAATCATGTCTGAGCTGCCGGAGCGGTTAGCTCTTAATTTGACCCAAACTAGGTCCCCTAGCTTATATAACACCTCCCGGTGATGCCGGTTTGCGTTCTTTACCATTAGCTGTTGGGCCTGATGGAGATTTTCCCAGAGTTGTAGTGTTTCATCTCGTTCCACAATAGCAACTGCCTCTTCCTCTACTACTGTTTCCCCACTAGTATAGTGCACAATTTGGGGAGGTTGTCGACCATAGACTACCACCAAGGGTGTTTCCCGGATTGAGGTGTGGAAAGAAGAATTATAACTAAATTCCACACAGGATAACCACATCACTCATTTCTTAAGGGGGATGAAATGTGCATAAACGATCGACCACCACAAAAATCACTCCATAGCCCTGTGACCTTGGCATTCCGTTAATAAAATCCATAGACAATTATTCCCAAACCATTTCTAGAATAGAGGGTGGTTGCATCAGTCGTGTCGGACTTAAGGCCTCATACTTACTCCTTTGACACACATCACTGTAAGGGTTGGTGTCCTGAGAACCAACTGTTTTGTACTTTGATTACATGAATGTTCACTTATTATATATTGTTTATTGTTATGCATGACTATAATATAATAATGTCCTGGAATATTTGTTGCATTAATAAGGTCATGGCAGATCCCCGCTATGATGAGAACCTTGAAATTCTATAACAATATTCTTAAATAAAGTTTTGCGGTTGGATGACATACTATGATAGGACACATAATATACAGACCGTCATGTGCGAGTACTCGTAAGAAGACGAGACTCTCTCTCATAGAGTTCGCACTTGGTAATCTGCAAGATGGGAGATTATGAGACCAGACCCGCCAGTAGTAATTCCGCATGTCTTGGTGTCATCGGACATTACTATCTGCGAGTGTGTGTAATGGTCCTTAGACTGGAAGATTATCATTAACTCGTGTCATGACTCGCCCACTTAGATTTACAGACGAAAACCGTCACGCAGACAGTTGGCGGGAAGTAGGGTACGTTGGGTGCGTCACGAGTGACATGTTGTTAATGGAGAAGTTGAGGAAGGATT
The DNA here is from genome assembly GCA_963277665.1 of Viscum album. Lineage (NCBI taxonomy): Eukaryota > Viridiplantae > Streptophyta > Magnoliopsida > Santalales > Viscaceae > Viscum > Viscum album. The sequence continues at coordinate 271,587,061 of OY728131.1, forward strand.
TGTCCCTTCCATTTAGGGAAGTTGGTATCTCGGCCCTTTGATTGAAATAGAACTGTCGCATTAAATTCCATAGCCATGGTGTAAACGACGAGTTTATTTCAAGTAGTCAAAGAACGACGGATCAAGCATATCGGTTTATGACACTGCTATGAAACCTGTTTGATGAGATATCGAGACAAAAGGATTAAATTACATAATAAGCGTTCGTATGAGGTGATACGTCAATGCGGCGTCAACTTATTTCTCTTGGGTGCCTTGACCCGTTTCTAGACAGTAATCTTGGATTTTAGGCAAGTCCGCCTAATGCCAACGAGAAAGGGGCCTAAAGGGTCACACACTAAGTGTATTCAAGTATCTCAAGTAGAATAAAAATTATTCCCGTACGTGGTTTAATAATTATTCAAGGAAGCCTAAATCGTTTAAATCTTGGAGGAAGAATAAAATGAAAACAAGATATACACGCCGTGTACATTTAATGTACACGCCGTGTAGTTTTCAATGAAAAACAAGTACACGCCGTATATTTATTATTACACGCCGTGTATTTATTATTACACGCCGTGTAGTTTTTCCAGTCGGGATTTTGAGGATATAATATTGTTTTATTAAATGATATTTATTATAATCAGCGTGAACGCATGTCAAGGAATTAATTATTCGACATGGGGGTTTTCAATAAGAGTTAATGAAATAAATGAAATGCGTAACGCGTTTATTTATTGTCATAACTCTACAACCTCAAACTCAATTATAAATATCCTCACAACCCCAACTCATTTCACACACAAGAGAATCGTGGTGCACATTAATTCTGGAGAATTCTTTCAAGGCCGAAAGAAACTCTTCCTCCAAGAACGCTCTCAAGACTGAGAGAGATCCTCTTCCATCGGATCGAGATGATCTAAGGCGGACAACGCAAGCAAAGGTTTCTCCACGCTAGCACCCGGAGACTCCTTTGGCGACGTCCCGAGATACGAGGTACACGTGTGGATCACCACTAGAGGAAGTCTACACTTGGCTTCTGCGACGCAACGACGAATCACATCAGAACGTGATCAAGAACATCAACGAAGAAAGAACACCCAAAAGGTATTTTTTTCAATTGATTAAATTAATTATAATCAACCTGTAACGATCATACTTTGTGGTTCAGGGACTTTCATTTTCTTTGTCCATTTCTGTGATTCAATCCGTGGAGACTGGCGTTTATCGTCGTATTGATCCCGGATTGATCATTGTTAATGACAAAAAGCCAAGTGGGCACATCCACCCACGCGCTTTCGCTGCGCCCGGAACCTTCAAATGGTATCAGAGGAAGGTTACAACGTTGATTATAGTTATTTAATTTTCGTTGATAATTTACGCATTTATATTTGATTCAATTCGAAATATATCGTTCTATTAATCTGAATAAACAAGATCTATTCTTCCTCCGTTTCTCGATTCATATCACAGAAATGGCCTTTTAATTTTAATTTTTGATTAAAATAAACACGAGGAACTCATCCGGAGGAGCCGCTCTTTCTGTCTGTACAACACGGGATTACACGGCGTGTAATTAAAACTACACGCCGTGTACTTAGGTTCAATGAACCGGCACTGGTCTGCCAAACCACGCCGTGTGAATTGAATATGCCTAAGTATTAATCACGCCGTGTTGACCAGAATTGAACGGCGCGTGGAACCGGAATACACGGCGTGCATGTTGTAGCAACACGCCGTATAGTCCGTTCCGGCCCAGGTGAAACCGTGTACAAGGATAAGCCGCGTACCGCGTACACGGGATCGCCAGGCCGGTTACCGCGTAACAAGGAAGTACACGTCGTGTACTCCAAAATTTCCGAAGTACGGAAAACACGCCAAAGCCCCCGGCGTGTACTTTGGATAAAAAGTGAATACACGCCGTGTAATTATAAACTACACGCCGTGTACTTTCTAGAAATGGAATTTCACCAGGTTTCCTCCAATGTACAAAGACCCGTACAATGAATATGGATGAGAAGAATCTCAAGGAAATTCAGAAAGGAATTTAAGATAAAGAATTAATTAATTATAAGATCATAATTAATTGAATTCGAACGCGACTTATCTTAAATGAAAGAAACGATTAAAAGAATTTGAATTCTAAATATGCGTAAATGTCGTTGCATGCTATGGATGATCATGAGCTAGACCAAAGACCATTTTGTATGTGTGTTTGGTTTCATTTAAATTTGTTTAATTTAAATTCGTTGGCCTGCGAGCCTTCTTCCAATAAAATGTAGGGCATGCGTGCCCATGGTTTCTTTAATGTAAACCCCATGTAATGGAGGATCTCCCAAGCCAGAGGAGATTGTTCGAAATCTAAAGCTGAGGCGAAACCAACCCAAGAAGATACGAAGGTGGACAGGTGGGAGCTGCAAAACACGAACCATCAGGTTCAAGGTGTTTTCCCTAGGTCAGGGTTAGCTTATCAAAACCGCTAGATAAGCTAACCAATAGAAGTTCATGATCATGTCATCTTATTTTATTTCTGTCTTATTGTATGGTTTATTTATTATGTATGTGTTGCCGCGATCACATAATTAATAAAATGAACAAGCATGCAAAGATAGAATAAAATAAAAACCGGACTATGCGTAAACATTATCAGAACATAGTTAATCAATTAAGCAAGCATCACTTAATATTAACAAGCATGTGATAATTCAAAACTACGCGTAAAGAATAAAATCCCTCAAATACCATATTAAGTCAGACCAAGCCTTCCGTTACTTGATTAAGGGCAAGACTCAATAAAACTATGTGTTTGACCAACCCTTGTTGAGACACTTACTTTTATAAAGGAAGCCCTTATGAAAGGTTTCGGGTTGACTTAACCATATTACATCAAGAGGAGTAGTCCTTACTAGACTTTATGTAATATTTGAGGCAAGAGTTGAGAAAATCCAAGTCAGGATTTCAGGATTGGGGAGTCCACTCAACAGATCAAGGAACTGTAAGCTCACAGTTGGCAAAGACCTGCCTACCTAAATACCTTCAAATAGCTTGACCAACCCTTGTTGGGGTTATGCGAAGGGGAATATGGATCCTTGCTACTAGAATGTCAAAGCAACTGGACATTCCGAGTTCAATGGTGAGGGCCATTGGGACTTGATAAAATAGTGGGAGAATTAATTAATTCATTTATTATTTCTCATAAAATGTAATCAAGAAAGTACTAATAAATCTGCTCTTTTAAATTGTAGAATCAAGATGACAAACTCGTCAACCACATTTTCTCTGCGATCAATACTGGACAAAGACAATATCCTCACCGGCAGTAACTTTCAGGAATGGTTTAGGCGCCTTCGGGTCGTCCTACGCCATGAACAAAAGTATTACGTGCTGGAGTCCTCACTTCCTGATCCTCCTGCCCAAGGGGCAAGTGATGAAGATTTCCTAGTCTATGATCAACATTTGAGCGATGCACTCAACGTTCAATGTTTGATGCTATCATCAATGTCAAGTGAGCTCATGAAGTCTCATGAGGACATGGATGCCTATAGCATGCTCGAGCACCTCCGTGGTCTATACCAGGAGAGAGCAAGACAGGAAAGGTTTGAGATCTCCAAGGCTCTATTCCAGAGCAAGCTTGGAGAGGGTGCCCCAGCTGGGCCTCATGTAGTCAAGCTCATTGGCTACATTGAGCGCTTTGAGGTTCTAGGGTTTAAACTCCCTGAAGAACTGGGTACCGATCTCATTCTCGCATCACTTCCCCAGAGCTTCTCAAACTTTGTTGTGAACTTAAACATGAACAACATTGAGAAGTCTTTGTCTGATCTTCTTATCATTATTCGCCAAGTGGACAATGACATGAAGCGTGAAAAGTCCTCTGTCCTCATGGTGAATAAAAGGAAAGGGAAGGCGAAGAGTTTTAAGCCTAAAGCTTCTTCAAGGCCTTCTAAGAAAAGGAAGATCAAAGGGGAGGCAAGGGAACAGGATGTTGTTTGTTTCGCATGTGGCAAGAAGGGCCACTGGAAGAAAAACTGCACCCAGCCAAGGAAGCAAGGGGAAGCTTCAGGTGCGTTTGTTATCGAATGCAATCTATCTATTTCTACTAATTGGGTATTAGATATTGCTTGTGGTGCTCACATCTGTATCCAAATACAGGAACCAAGTAGATTCAGAAAGATTGACCGAGGTGAGGTGGATCTACGAGCAGCCAACGAAGCCAGACTTGCTGTTGTGGCTGTCGGAGACTACCATCTCACATTGCCTACTGGGATGGTCTTGGTTTTGAAAGGATGTTATTATGTACCCTCTGTAACCAAAAACATTATTTCAGTATCCAGATTAGATACTGATGGATTCATCTTCAAGTTTGGAAGTGGATGTTGCTACTTTTATAAAGATAGCATTTGTTTTGGTAAGGCACATTTATATAACGGCCTTTATGTGTTAGACTACACAAACCAAGTAATGGCAATCGATGACAAAGTTAATTCACATGACTCATACCACACCCAACTTTGGCATCACCGGCTAGGTCATGTCAATGAGAAACGTTTGACAAAATTACATCAAGATGGGTATTTAGATTCTTTCGAACTAAAACCACTTGGTGTATGTCATGCGTGTCTACAAGGCAAGATGACCAAAGCCCCATTTAGTGGGAAAGGTGAAAGGGCTAAAGAGCTTCTAGAATTAGTTCACACAGATGTGTGTGGACCATTTCCAGTTGAAGCAAGGGGTGGGTTCTCATACTTCATAACTTTTACTGATGATTTTAGTAGATATGGATATATCTACTTAATGAAGTATAAGTCAGGTTCTTTTGATCGGTTCAAAGAATACAAGAATGAAGTTGAGAACCAGCTTGGTAAGAAGATTAAGAAACTCCGCTCAGACAGAGGAGAAGAATATCTTAATCAGGACTTCATTGATTTCTTACGGGAGTTTGGGATTCTATCTCAACTCACTCCTCCAAACACGCCCCAGTGGAATGGTGTAAGTGAAAGGAGGAACCGCACCCTGTTGGACATGGTGAGATCAATGATGAGTCATGCGAGTCTTCCATTATCCTTTTGGGGATATGCATTACAAACAGCAGCACACACACTAAACCAAGTACAAACTGAATTGATAAATGGTATTCCATACGAGTTATGGAGTGGACGCAAAGCCATGTTATCAAATTTACATGTGTGGGGTAGCGAAGCATTTGTTAAGGCCTTTTCAGGTAACAAACTTGCACCCCGAGGCACAAAGTGTACCTTTATAGGATATCCCAAGGAAACAAGGGGATATTACCTATACAACCCCTCAGACAAAAAGGTTACAGTGGCAAGACACGCCATATTCCTTGAGAGGGAGCACATCTCCAAAAGAGATAGTGGGAGCGAGATAGACTTCGATGAAGTCGAGGCTCAAGATACACAGGAACGGTAGGTGACTCATTATTGGTTGACAATGATGATCCTCTTACCTACAAGGAAGCAGTTGAAGGCACAGACGTTGCCAAGTGGCAAGAATCCATGAATTCTGAAATGGATTCCATGTACCAAAACCAAGTCTGGATTTTGGTAGATCCTCCAGTTGATGCAAAGCCTATTGGTAATAAATGGGTATTCAAGAAGAAACTGGACATGGAGGGGCAAGTCAGCACCTATAAGGCACGACTGGTTGCAAAAGGTTTTAGACAGTGTCAAGGAATTGACTATGATGAAACCTTTTCACCGGTTGCGATGCTGAAATCCATCAGAATCCTATTGGCCATTGCCGCTTACCATGACTTTGAAATTTGGCAAATGGATGTCAAAACCGCATTCCTTAACGGGAACCTCCAAGAAGATGTCTACATGACACAACCTGAAGGGTTTGTGACTCCAAAGGATGCCAACAAAGTATGCAAGTTGCAGAAATCCATTTATGGATTAAAGCAAGCATCAAGGTCATGGAACATTCGTTTTGATGAAACTGTAACGGAATTTGGATTTGTTAAGAACGAATGTGAGCCTTGTGTCTACAAGAGGTTTAGTGGAAGTGCAGTCGTTTTCCTAATAGTATATGTTGATGACATATTACTAATTGGAAACGAAGTACCTGTCTTACAGTCAGTTAAGGCATGGTTGCATAAATGCTTCTTTATGAAAGACTTGGGCGAGGCAACATATATTCTTGGGATCAAGATCCATCGTGATAGATCTAAGAGAATGCTGGGCCTAAGTCAAAGTACATACATTGACAAGATACTGAAGAGATTCAGTATGGAACAGTCCAAGAGAGGATTGTTGCCAGTGTCACATGACATTCATCTTTCCAAGAAAATGTTTTCTCAGACACATGAGAAAAGAAAGAGAATGGCAGATCCCTTACACATCCGCGATTGGGTCAGTCATGTATGTTATGCTATGTACGAGCCTAGATGTTGCTTACGCATTAAGTGCGGTAGGCAGATATCAAGCTGATCCAGGAGACCGCCATTGGATGGCAGTCAAAACTATCCTTAAGAATTTGAGGCGTACTAAGGATATGTTCCTGGTTTATGGAGGAGATGAGGAATTAGTCATCAGAAGACATGTAGATGCTAGTTTCCAGACTGATCAAGATGAAATGAAGTCACAGACTGGATACATCTTCAGTTTGAATGGAGGTGCAGTGAGCTGGAAGAGCTCAAAGCAAAGTGTGGTGGCAGATTCTACAGCGGAGTCCGAGTATATCGCAGCTTCTGAAGCAACTAAAGAAGCAGTATGGATGCGAAGCTTCGTCCAAGAGCTGGATGTAGTTCCGAGCAGTAAAGATCCTATCACACTCTATTGTGATAATACTGCAGCGGTGGCACTTGCAAAAGAGCCAAGGTCACATCAGCGGACAAAGCACATACTTCGGAAGTATCATCTCTTGAGGGATTTTTCTCAGAGAGGTGAAGTTGCAGTGAGCAGTATTTCCACGGAAGACAACGTGGCGGACCCCTTGACTAAAGCCTTGACTCAGCAGAAACATGATCATCATGTGAGGTCTAGCGGACTAAAAGTCGTAGGCAGTTGGCTCTAGTCCAAGTGGGAGTTTGTAAGGGTTGGTGTCCTGAGAACCAACTGTCATGTACTTTGATTACATGAATGTTCACTTATTATATATTGTTCATTGTTATGCATGATTATAATATAATAATGTCCTGGAATATTTGTTGCATTAATAAGGTCATGGCAGATCTCCGCTATGATGAGAACCTTGAAATGCTATAACAATATTCTTAAATAAAGTTCTACGGTTGGATGACATACTATGATAGGACACATAGTATACAAACCGTCATGTGCGAGTACTCGTAAGAAGACGAGACTCTCTCTCATGGAGTTCGCACTTGGTAATCTCCAAGATGGGAGATTATGAGAACAGACCCGCCGGTAGTAATTCTGCATGTCTTGGTGTCATCGGACATTACTATCTGCGAGCGTGTGTAATGGTCCTTAGACTGGAAGATTATCATTAACTCATGTCATGACTCGCACACTTAGATTTACTGACGAAAACCGTCACGCAGACAGTTGGCGGGAAGTAGGGTACGTTAGGTGCGTCACGAGTGACATGTTGTTAATGGATAAGTTGATGAAGGATTTGTCCCTTCCATTTATGGAAGTTGATATCTCGGTCCTTTTATTGAAATAGAACTGTCGCATTAAATTCCATGGCCATGGTGTAAACGACGAGTTTATTTCAGGTAGTCAAAGAACGACGGATCAAGCATATCGGTTTATGACACTGCCATGAAACCTGCTTGATGAGATATCGAGACAAAGGGATTAAATTACATAGTAAGCGTTCGTATGAGGTGATACGCCAATGCGGCGTCAACTTCTTTCTCTTGGGTGCCCTGACCCGTTGCTAGACAGTAATCTTGGACTTTAGGCAATCCCGCCTAATGCCAACGAGAAAGGGGCCTAGAGGGTCACACACTAAGTGTATTCAAGTATCTCAAGTAGAATAAAGATTATTCTCGTACGTGGGTTAATAACTATTCAAGGAAACCTAAATCGTTTAAATGTTGGAGGAAGAATAAAATGAAAACAAGATATACACGCCCTGTACATTTAATGTACACGCAGTGTAGTTTTCAATGAAAAACAAGTACACGCCGTGTATTTATTATTACACGCCGTGTAGTTTTTCCAGTCGGGATTTTGAGGATATAATATTGTTTTATTAAATGATATTTATTATAATCAGCGTGAGCGCATGTCAAGGAATTAATTATTCAACATGGGGGTTTTCAATAAGAGTTAATGAAATAAATGAAATGCGTAACGCATTTATTTATTGTCATAACTCTGCAACCTCAAACTCGATTATAAATATCCTCACAACCCCAACTCATTTCACACACAAGAGAATCGTTGTGCACAACAATTCTGGAGAATTCTATCAAGGCCGAAAGAACCTCTTCCTCCAAGAACGCTCTCAAGACTGAGAGAGATCCTCTTCCATCGGATCAAGACGATCTAAGGCGGACAACGCAAGCAAAGGTTTCTCCACGCTAGCACCCGGAGACTCCTTTGGCGACGTCCCGAGATACGAGGTACACGTGTGGATCACCGCTAGAGGAAGTCTATACTTGGCTTCTGCGACGCAACGACGAATCACATCGGAACGTGATCAAGAACATCAACGAAGAAAGAACACCCAAAAGGTATTTTTTTTCAATTGATTAAATTAATTATAATCAGCCTGTAAAGATCCTACTTTGTGGTTCCGGGACTTTCCTTTTCTTTGTTCATTTCTGTGATTCAATCCGTGGAGACCGGCGTTTATCGTCGTATTGATCCCGGATTGATCATTGTTAATGACAAAAAGCCAAGTGGGCACATCCACCCACGCGCTTCCGCTGCGCCCAGAACCTTCAATCACACTGTTTAACAAAACGCTGCACATCCAGGGACATTCCAGCCCAATTGACTCCATTTGTCAGCCGCTTATATGTCTTTAATCTGCCCAAGTGCCCCCCTCTGGAGAAAAGTGATAGTGTTGCAACATTTTAGGAATTAAGGTTGGTTTCTTTGCCAATTCCAACCTGTTTTTGTAAAATGACCCATTTCTGTAGGTATAATCCGGTTTCAAGGTTCTATCACGCTGCAAGGCTTCTATTATTGCCACTAACCTAGTATCTTGGTTCACCTCCACTTTTACTAATTGTAAATCTTCCCAATGTGGTTCAGAAACAGCCAAATACCTGTACTCGCCTTCTGATTCTGCCCGTGATAACGCATATGCGGCAGTGTTTTCCTTCCCCGGCTTGTAAATCACCACAAAATCATATCCCAAAAGTTTAGCTCGTCAACATTGTTGATCCATTGACATTACCCGTTGGCTAAGCAGGTGCTTGAGACTCGGGTGTAAACTTCGAACCTTCTGTCCATCAAATATTGTCGCCAATGCTGAATCAATATGACAATTCTTTCCCTTCCAAAAGAACATTTCTGGCCAAAAGAACATTTCTGGCCAAAAGAACATTTCTTCATGTTAAGCAAACTTCGAACCTTCTGTCTATCAAATATTGTCGCCAATGCTGAATCAATATGACAATTCTTTCCCTTCCAAAAGAACATTTCTGGCCAAAAGAACATTTCTGGCCAAAAGAACATTTCTTCATGTTAGCAAACTTCGAACCTTCTGTCCATCAAATATTGTCGCCAATGCTGAATCAATATGACAATTCTTTCCCTTCCAAAAGAACATTTCTAACCAAAAGAACATGTCTTCATGTTAGTATACAATTCTTTCCCTTCCATCAATTGCAATGCCCGTTGCAGTTTCTCCAGACGTTCCTCCCACCCGTTGCTATAGATAAAGATGTCGTCAAAAAACACTAATACCCCCTTCCGCAACATCGTCCGAAATATTACGTTCATACTTGCCTGGAAAGTTGTTGGGGCATTCATCAACCCAAACAGCATTACCAAATATTCGTAATGTCGCTCATTTGTCTTATATGTCGTTTTTCCCACATCTTCTTCCTTCATCCGGACCTGGAGAAACCCGAACTTCAGGACCAACTTGGTGAAGTACCCTGCTCCGTGCAATTCATCCAGCGGTTCCTCTATTACCGAAATGGGATACCTATCGGGCACCGTCACTTTGTTCAAAGACCGGTAGTCCACACACATCCGTCGACCTCCATCCTTTCTTACCATGATTATAGGACTGGAGTAAGGGTTGGTGCTACATCTGATAAATCCTTGCTCTAATAATCCCTTGACTTGCAGCTCAATCTCGTTTTTCATCTAATATGCGTCTCTTTGGCCTGATGTTCACCGGTTCAACCCCGTCCTTCAATTTAATGGTGTGATCCGTCTCCCTTGCTGGTGGTAATTTTTTCAGTGCCTCAAATATTGCAAAATATTGGTTTAACAGAATCTGCAACTGGTCTTGGTGGCCCTGATTCAGCTCCATTTCATTCGTATCAGCCTTCTCTGTTATCCACTGCATTCCCTATACTGGGCTTCCTCCCTTTCCCAGGTATCCCTATAAAGCTCCAGGTGCATTCTGCAGCAGCTGCACCCCCAGTAGGGTAACGCGTTTCCCCCCTCTCAAAGCTCATAGTCAACTTCCTTCAGCGGGTTGTAACATACTCAAGCGTCTCTAGCCACAACATTCCTAAGACCAAGTCAGGCTCAGTGATGTCGAAGATGTACCCCTCTACTTCGAACTCCTCTCCCAAGTTAATCTTCAGCGTCTTACATTTTCCTTGAGACTTCACCCGGTGACCATCCCCTAAATGAATGTAAAAAGGTTTTGTTTCGGAAACTTCTGCCAGAAAATACCATAGCAGCCGCTTCGAAACGAAATTATGGCTTGCTCCACTATCCGCTAAAATCAGCAGTGGAATTCCCTCGATGCTTCCTTCCATTAACATGGACCAGGTACATTTCACCCACTCCTCCTGCACGCAGACTGTCGTGCACAGCATCTTCATCTCCCACAAGTCTTCGGAACTCCCTTTCCCTCTCCACCGGATTCTAGTTCTATTTTGTCAATACCACAAGGTTCCACACATTGTCAGATCATTAGTTTAAAACCTTTCTCAAGACATCCGTGCCCCGGATTAAACTTCTGCCCAGAGGTGTAACATAATCCCTTAGATTTTCTTTCTTCAAACTCTTCCCGGGATAAGTTCCTTACTCCTCTCCAAAGGGGAGCCGCTCCTCTTCTATCCCTTTTTTTCCATCTTCTGCTGGCATGAATTTTACTGTGTTTGAATTCCAACTTCTCTCTTGCCCTCCTGGGGCTTGGCTCCTTGCGCACGTCTCAGAATAACGGATGTTCCCTTTCATCAACAACCCTCTGTCTACCCTTCGTGTCAGGGTGAGTAGACGAGCCTTGTTCCACGGCCCATGCGTTAAAACCGTACTACCGAACTCTGACCTTAATTGTGGATCTCAACCGTTTTGTGGATCTCAACCGTTTTGCCTCTAACTTGCCCGTTTAAGCTCCTAAGCGGCCATAACTCGGCATTACCCTTCCTTGAAGGTAGAAGAATCTCTCCCAAGCGTTTTGGAGGCGATCCGAAGGCTTCTCTTGGCGAATCGGAGCCGGTTTCTTGAGGTATGTGATCGTTCTTGTTTGATTTCTTAGATCTACTTCTCCTCTTCTCTCGGTTTCTTAGATCTATGCCCGTTAAGGGTAGATCTAAGTGTGTGGATGTCAAGTATGATGAGTTTTGGTCTTGGTTGTGTTAGGAAAAGAGATCTAAGGAGGATTCTGGAGAATCAACCCGGCTTTCTTGTGCGTTCTTCGTTTGTTGGAGTTTTCGTCAAAAACCCTTGAGGTAGGGGATTCGTTGATTCTCTTTCTTTTACGTGCAATGGTACTGTTAGCATGTATAATCCCGCTGGATGACAATGGAATTGACCTAATAAATACTTTGAACCGGATAAAGAAATTGTATCGATCGTATGATATTGCCTCATGTTCTGCTAGATCGTGTGATATTTATGCTTGCTTTGCTTAGCTGTTGTTCTTGATGGAAATTGGTAAAGAACGTAAACCGGGACTAATTGATATTTGTTGGCTAAAGATAAAGAGACATGTGAACGAATCTGGTTCTTGTTGAAAGTTGATGTTAATCAAATTGGCATAGTAAGTGTAGATGGTGAATTCCCCTTCCCTCAATGTGAGGTGGGGATACTCTTTTATAGATGAGTAAATCTAATTACAAGGCGGGTAAGTCTGATGTGGGACTCAGAAATACCCATTTAAACTTAAATGGGGTCCAACACTCCCCCTCAAGCTAGACATGCCCAGATTGGATAGAGTCTCACAAAGAAAACAAAGATGACAAGACACATGACCATCTCATACTCCCCCTCAAGCTGGACCATGGAGGCTGTGAATACTCAGCCTGGTAGTAAGAGACTCAAGGCGAGCTCTTGGGAGACCTTTGGTGAAGAGATCGGCAAGCTGATCGGCCGTCGGAATATGGCCGAAACCGATATGGTGCTGCTCCAGATGGTGGCGGAGAAAGTGACAGTCCACCTCGATATGCTTCGTCCGTTCATGGAAAACGGGATTCGAGCCAATCTTCGTGGCGGCCTGATTGTCACACCAGATATGAGCAGGAGTCGATGCGGGGAAACCGAGCTCATGGAGGAGATGACGAAGCCAGAGGATCTCAGTAGTGACGGTGGTCATGGCTCGATACTCGGCCTCGGCACTCGACCGGGAGATGACAGTCTGCTTCTTGCTGCGCCAAGAGATGAGATTGCCGGCGAAGAACACGGCGAAACCCGAAGTAGACTTGCGGGTAGCGAGGCAACCGGCATAGTCCGCATCACAGAAGGCCTCAACCTCCATGTGAGCATGATGTGAGTACTGAAGGCCACGTGCAGGGTCTTTCTTGATGTATTTGGCAATCCGGAGAACAGCATCCCACTGAGATCTGGTGGGATGCTCCAGGAACTGGCTGACCTTGCCAACGGCACAGGCAATGTCGGGACGAGTCATGGTGAGGTAGTTGAGTTTACCGACCAGGCGTCGATAGCTCTCGGGATGAGGAAAAGGTTCCGAGTCGGAATGAAGGGAGCGTTCCCCAGGCTCAAGTGGAGTGTCCACGGCGGTGGCTGTGCTCAACCCGGCATCCTGCAAGATATCAAGAGCATACTTGCGCTGACAGAGAGAGATAGTGTCCGCAGTCCGGGAGACCTCGATGCCAAGGAAGTAAGTGAGGGGACCAAGATCCTTGGTGTGAAAGTGCTGGTGAAGATGCGCCTTGAGGCTGGCGATGCCTCTGGAGTCGCTCCCTGTGATGATGTCATCAACATAAACCACAAGCAAGATACAGTCGTGCGCCGTCGTACGGAAGAAGACTGTGTGATCTTTCATACTCCAAAAGAGGCCAAAGGCTGTGACGACCGTGCTGAAGCGGCCAAACCAAGCTCAAGGAGACTGCTTGAGGCCGTAGAGGGAGCGACGGAGACGGCAGACATGCCGGTCGGCACCAGAGGCAGAAAAACCAGAAGGCTGCTGCAGGTAGACTTCTTCATCAAGAAAGCCATGGAGAAAAGCATTTTTAACATCCAGTTGATGAAGCGGCCAGTGATGATGAGCAGCCAGAGAGAGGAAAAGGCGGACAGAGATCATCTTTGCGACTGGAGAGAAGGTCTCAAAGTAGTCGATGTCATATGTCTGAGCAAATCCCTTTGCGACAAGCCGGGCTTTGAGGCGGCAAAGAGAGCCATCGGGATTTAGACAGATCGTGAAAATCCATTTACAGCCGACCGCCTGTTTGCCCGCCGGAAGTGGAACAAGATCCCATGTATGGTTGTCATCCAGAGCTTGCAATTCATCCCTCATGGCGGCTAGCCACCCGGGGTGAGATTTTGCTTCACCAACTGTCCGAGGAATCGACACGGTCTCCAGTGCTGACAGACCCCTGTATGAAGATACAAAGAGAGGAGTAGTCTGACACGAGCGAGTACCTTTCCGGAACACAATCGGCACGTCCTCGGGAGCTGTGACAGGAGCATCGGACGAAGCAGGAACAATGGTGTCCTCGGCCGGGATGGGAGGTACAGCGGAAGGACGACGAGAGTAGGTCTGTCCAAAGAGATGACCGGGCGGGGGAGACACCAGAGGCGGGTGAACGAAGAGCGGAAGACAGTCATCAATGGTAGTGTCAAGAGAAGGAGAGGGGAGAGTGAAAGGAGAGGTCTCGACAAAAGATACGTCGGCAGAGGTGATATACCGGCGGAGGTCTGGAGAGAAGCATCGGTACCCGCGCTGAGTGCGGGAATATCCGAGAAAAATACAGCGAAGGGATTTGGGAGAAAGTTTGGAGAGATTGGGGCGAGTGTCCCGGACATAACAGAGACATCCGAAGACGCGGAGTGGAAGGGAGTGAGGAGGACTAGAGGGGAACAGGGTATGAAAGGAAGTCTCCCCCTGAAGGATGGAGGAGGGAAGACGATTAAGAAGGTAAGTAGCAGTGAGGATGGCATCCCCCCAGAAGAGAGAGGTACCTGGCGGTGGAAGAGGGCACGAGCGGTTTCCAAAATATGCCGGTGTTTCCGCTCGGCCACCCCATTTTGCTGAGGGGTATCAGGACAGGAGGTCTGGTGGATGATGTCGTGGGCCCGCAGAAACTGCTGAAAGTGAGTGGATAAGTATTCCCACCCATTGTCAGATCGGAGACATTTGACAGGGAGAAAAAACTGTGTCTGGATCTCATGGAAAAAAGTCTGAAAGGTGGAGAGAACCTCTGTCTGATCTCGAAGAAGGTAAAGCCATGTCATCCGGGAATAATCATCAATGAAAGAAATGTAATATTTATACCCAGATTGACTCGAGGTGGCACAGGGACTCCATACATCGGAATGAACCAAATCAAAGGGTTTGGCGGCCCGTGTGTCAACTCGAGGAGAATATGATGTGCGATGATGTTTCGCAAAACGACACGACTCACAAGGAAAAGATAAACGGGGACTAATATCGGGGTAGAGTTGATGAAGTGCTGAGGCGGAGGGGTGGCCCAACCGAGAATGGAGGTTCACGGCATGAGCAGGGATAGACGCGCAGGCGATGGAAGTCGGGCCAGCGAACATGTACACCCCATCCCGAAGCTGGCCTCTACCAAGTTCCCGATTCGTCGTCCGCTCCTGAAACAAAACAGAAGACGAGGAAAAGATAGCATTGCAGTTGAGATCCTTGGTCAGTTTGCTGATGGAAAGCAGGTTAAATGGACTCCGGGGTACATGAGCCACCGAGGATAGGTGAAGGGAGGAGGTGAGGGAACAGGTGCCAAAGCCGGCTATGGGGAGAGTGGACCCATCAGCAACAGTGATGGCTGAGAATCCACAATAGGGACGGTAGTGGGAGAGCATACCTGCATCCCCGGTGAGGTGGTCGGACGCACCCGAGTCAAGCATCCATGCAGGGGAACGATGACTGACAAGAGCAGTGTGACCACCGGAATGGGCAAGAGAAGCGGATGAAGAGCCCGGTATGAAGGTGGTTCGGTAATCGTGAATCAGCTGGATCTCAGCTAGGGAGAGATCCAAGGACGGGGGAAGAGCAGCAGCAGGTGAGGACGCATCGCGGATCGCAGTCTGGCCCTGGCGGGGGTGCGACTCGGGACGACCATGCAGGACCCAGCAACGGTCTACCAGATGGCCGAGCTTGCCGCAGTGCTGGCAGAGGGGGCGAGGTCGGCCGACTCCACGGCCGCGCCCTCGAGGGCCAGTAGGGCGACCACCGCCACGTCCGAGGAGCGCAGTGTGATCAGGGATGGGGACGGGTGGTGCAAGGGCCCGATGAGCCTTCTGCAGGCGATGATAGACCTGCGGGATATCCAGTGTAGACGGGCTGGCTAGCATCTCAGTGGCCGTCGTGGCGTAGTCCGGTGCGAGGCCATTCAGGAGATTGAATAGGCAGAGTTGGTCCCATTGAGTCTGCGCTTCGGCCGGAGTTTGAGGAATAGGCCAGAGTTCCTGCAGTTCGTCGCGGAGACCCTTCCATTCCATGAAGTAGGTTGGGAAGGTCCGATCCTGCTGGCGGATATGGGAGACGTTGTAGAACGTCGGAGACCCGAGCCAAGTTATTGGTCTCGGAGAACATGACAATCAAGGAATCCCATAGCTCTTTGACTGTGTTGGCAGTCCTGGTGACATCTTTCACGGATCGGTCCATGGAGTTGACCAGTAAGGCGAAGATTTTGCTGTCCGCCCGCTGCCAAGAGTCGAACTTGGGGTCAGTGATTTCGGGTGGGGGTTTCTCAAGATGAGAATGAAGTCCCATGCCGCGGAGGGACATCAAGACCGTCTTCCGCCAGACGGAGAAATTAGTGGCATCCAGTCGGTCATCGACAAGCCGGGAGGAGGCCGTGATCAGGGATGGCAGAACGGAGGACGCGTCCATGGAGGGCGAGCGCTGGACCTGTTCACCGGGAGTCGTGCAGTGGAAGGGAGGCGGCCCGGAGATGTCGCCGGAGGGAGCAGCGACAGGGGGTCGCGCTCAAGATGGTGCGGCTGGGCAGGGGCGGCGCGGGTGCTAGGGCGCGGGTGCTGGGCAGGAGCGCCGCGGGGCCGAGGGCGGTGCTGGACCTGGGCGCGCCGTGCGCCAGAAGCCGGGGTCGGGAGCAACGCCGGGAGAGGGCGCCGAGAGGGAAGCCGCTGGGAGAGGGCGAGGGCGCCGGGGCGAGGGCGAGGGCGCCGGGGCGAGGGCGAGGACGCCGGGGCGAGGCCGAGGGCGAGGCTCCGGGGCGAGGCCGAGGGCAAGGCTCCGGGACGAGGCCGAGGGCGAGGCGCCGGGGAGGGCGCCGAGGCGAGGCGTCGGAGCGAGGCGTCGGAGCGAGGCGCGCCGAGGGCGAGGCGTCGGGGCGAGGCGCGCCAAGGGCGAGGCGTCGGGGCGAGGCGCCGAGGCGAGGGCGCTGCGGCGCGAAGGGAGGGCCGCCGGGAGTGAGGGCCGCTGGGAGGAAGTGCCGCCGGGAGGGAGGGCCGCCGGGAGGGAGGGCCGCCGGGAGGGAGGGCCGCCGGGAGGGAGGGCTGCCGGGAGGGAGTGTCGCCGTGAGGGTGGGCCGCTGGGAGGGAGGGCCGCCGAGAGGGAGTGCCGCCGGGAGGGAGGGCTGCCGGGATAGTAGGGCAGAGCCAGAGGGGGGGAGAGAGGCGGGGCCGGTCAGAACCGGGAATCCGCTGGGAGGGAGGGTCGGGATGAAGATCCCTCTAATACCATGTAGATGGTGAATTCCCCTTCCCTCAATGTGAGGTGGGGATACTCTTTTATAGATGAGTAAATCTAATTACAAGGCGAGTAAGTCCGATGTGGGACTCAGAAATACCCATTTAAACTTAAATGGGGTCCAATAGTAAGCATGTATAATCATTTGTGATAGCTTACTAGTTGGGTTCCTGATTTTGGAACCAACGGATTATGAATCTGTTAATTCAAGATGCTTTAAAGAATTTGATAGTATGATAATTCCTTGAAGGGTTCTGAGTTACCCTCTCGTTTGTTAAAGGGCCTTAGCCCAATTGATGTGATGTTTGCTTTCCTGCTGCTTGTGCTGTGATGTGACCCTGGAGGGGTGTTGAGATATATGGGGGCATAGAGGCCTTTTGGTTGTGGCAGCGGATGACGCCTAGAGTGGCGAGATGCATCGGTTTATGCATGTGGGTGTCGGGGAGGACACTAGGGATGATGGATTGGGATGGATGTGATGGATGATTGGAGTTTCTTGGTTGTTTGCCTGCTTTACTTTTCCCCACTGCTCAAGGCAGCTGGTCTCGCTTACCCTTCTCCCGAAAGAGGCGAAGACACGCGGGGTATGCCACGTGCTTTCCGTGTTTAGCTTCTCAAGGGGGAATGGGTCTACGCTCTTGCTATAAGCGGCAAAGACACGATGGGTAGTACTTCTACTCACCCTGTTGAGCCCTTGTGTTTAGTAGCATAGAATGCTTTTCTAGAATGCCTGGGAATATGGGAAAGTAATTCTGTAATGAATGTTTGAATAAATGGTGTTAACCCATGGGGTTGGAGTTCGCCGGAACTTAATGATGATGCTATAATTTTTAAAGGGGCAGTGGACTTTGGGTGTGATGCCAATGGAACTTTAATGTGAAACTTGTTCTTGGTTAATTAATGTTTAAAGAATTAATTAACGTACATTGGAACTGATGAAAAGGGAATGAAGTAATCTAATAAAGCTCTTTAAATGGTTGTGTGCTTATAGGATACCTAGTCTTAGAAGTAGCAGCCCGAAGTCTGAGAGACGTTAGCTGCAGTGTGTCTAAGACTAGGTTATGCCCATAGTGTGGTTGTGAGTTATAGTATATTCTGTACTTTTTGTGTTTCTATACGCTACTTCACCCTGTCAGTAAGGGCAACTGACACCCCGAAGATTCTGAGCCCCGGGGGGTGTTTTCCCCAACATTCCGGTGGGAGAATGAATGACTGACTACCCCCTTGGGCCCCGCTCTCTTCTCTTGGTAGATATTTGTGTCGTTAGGCACAGCGGTTAGTTTTCCCCATATATGTGTGTAGAGGGTTGTAATGGCTTGCAATTATTCCCCATATATTATGCAACGTGTATAGGCTGTGATGGCTTAAGGATCCTTACTCGGTGTATGGGCTGTAATGGCTTGAGGTATAATACCCGACGTATAATGCACGTTATGCGAGCTGTGGTGGCTCCCGGAAACTACCTGGTTACTTTTGGTTGTGAGGATGGTGTGGTGCTTCGCCCAGGTGTCTGCGGGCAAGCCTTTGTGGTGCATGAGGTGCAGATTGTGGTGCTTCGCCCAGGTGTCTGCAGGCAAGCCTTTTTGGAAAGAGATGCTTAGGACGTGCGACGTTGGGGCAAAGCGGCAAACCAGTAGGGAAGTAGTAGCGAGGTACCCTTGATATTCGTTATTATATGCTATATTCTTGTATGCGTTACTTGGTGAGAGTAGCCATGTGAAACTAACTCGTCACCTAACAGGTATACTTGTATGCGTTACTTGGTGAGAGTAGCCATGGTGAGGTTGGGAACAAGTGAAACTAACTCGTCACCTAATAGGTATTCTTGTATGCGTTACTTGGTGAGAGTAGCCATGGTGAGGTTGGGAACTTAGTATACCTGTTAGGTGACTAGTTAGTTTCACTTCTTGTTCACTGTGCTTTAGCATGCTTTCTTTACCTTTGCACGAGAGGCTTCGGGGAGGATCCTACTGAGTATACTGTTATACTCATCCTATGTATATACAAATTGTTTTTTTTTTCAGGTCACTTGGAGCAGGTTGGAGATCAAGCTGGTTTCTACTAGCTTGGGGTTGCAGGAGCTGTTCAGACTTGTGGTTGCAGCTGTCTTTACTTTCTTTTAGGTACTTGCAGTTTTTCCCCTTTTTGTTGTAGTACTTTTGCATGACATTTCATTTGTGCACTTGGGTTTCTTTTATATTTCCAGTTCTGAGTTGGAGTTGATTGGTGTCTATCTTATCTCTCTCTTCTGCATGTGTTCTCTTAGAGGGTAATGCCTCCCATTTGTGTGTTTATTATACCATCGGTGCTAGTCGCCAACCCGGGGCCTACTGGAGGCGGGATTCGGGGGTCATTATCTCCCTTCTCACATTGTCGGCCCAGGAGGGGTACACTTCGTGGGGAGGGGGACGTGACAGAGTAGTATCAGAGGTCTGGTTGAGGGATAGGATGGAGTTTGGAGTTAGGCACATGTGAGGTTGCATGGGTTGGTAGGGCAACGGTGTCATTCATGTTTAGCAAGTGAGGTAAACACTAGAGACCGGCTGAGACATAGGCGTTTAGGGCCCCCTATGATCTGATGTACGGACCTTTAAGTTTACAATGGCTACTAAACAAGGTGATACTAGTTGCAGGGTCGAGACCTAGGAAAGGATCATGCATCATTCTTTTTTGTGCCTGTGTTTGAATGGGTAGACCTTGGGATAGGTTAACCTAAAATGAATAAAAGAAAACAATTAATTAATTAATGTTGAGTCTTCCATATTACAGGTTTAGGAGCTCTAACGGTTTGTTATTTTACAGGTATGGCTCCAGGTCGACGTCCTCGTCAGGTTTGCGCAGAAAATGTCCAGCAGGCTGTTCCAGCAGATCGCCGCAGGGTAGAGGTTGACGATGACGACACTTGGAGGAAGACACTCCGAGAGTTTCAGCGCCAGAGTCTGCAGAAGTACGAGGGTTTCGTTTCAGATGCAGTCACGAAAGACTGGTTGAAGGAGGTCGAGATAGGCTTCAGTTCGATCCGTGCTCGGAAGGAGCACTGGGTGTCCTTAGCTGTGACGATGCTGCGTGGAGCAGCGAGGCAGTGGTGGTTCTTGTTCCTCAGGGATCGTGAGGAGTCAGCGATCTCATGGAAGGAGTTCCGAGACAGGTTTAGAGTCGAGTTTCTTTCTTTGACTGCGAAGGCGTCCAGTCGTCAGGAGCTTCTTACCCTTCGACAGGGGAGCTCCAGTGTTCGAGAGTTTGGAATCCGTTTCAGGAACCTTTTACGATATGCTTCGGACCTGTTACCAGATGAGGAGGCCAGGGCAAGGCATTTCGAGGAGGCTTTGCGTCCAGAGATCCAACGCCAGGTCACCCCATTTATGCTGAAAACATATCTTGAGGTGCTGGCGAGGGCAGAGGTTGTCGAGAGGACTTTGGCCAGGACCGGATCATCACGAGAGGGGAATCGGCATGATTCCTCACGAAGCAAAGCTGTGGTCCGGGGTTCCCGGTTTTTAGGGCAGAAGAGTTTCCGTTCAGCCGGGGGTAGGTCCCAGCCCTTCACATCTCGTTTCTCCAGAGGCAGCGACTCTCAGTCCTATGCCAAGGGACCAGGCGCTTGTTTTTCTTGTGGTGGTCGTGGCCATCAGCAGCGGGAGTGCCCGACCTTTCAGAGCGGTTATCGTGCACCAGGTGTTACGCTTCAGGTTCCTCCGTTGAGGCAGTTCCAGCCGAAGCAGCAGCAGCCAGTTGCACCAGCTTTAGATCAGCAGAGGGTAGATGGGGCAGGCAGAGGACAGCCCCATGACGCTCCCCGTCCTCAGAGAACAGAGCGCGGCCGTGGTGGTGGTCGTCATCAGGGTCAGAGAGGCCATGGAGGAGGTCAAGGTCAGCTTCATGCTCTAGCGTTGCCAGCACCAGGCGAGCCAGATGTCGTTCGAGGTACCCTTTGCTTGTTTTCTACCTTGGTGTATGCCTTGTTTGACTCAGGAGCGACACACTCCTTCATATCACCTACCCTTGTCCATGCTTTGGGACTTGAGATAGAGAGGCTTCCAGTGCCCTTGGCGTTGACTACGCCAGTTGGAGGTCGAGCTGACTTGTTTGAAATATGTAGAAACTGTGAGCTAGTGTTGGGGCAACACCGCTCTTGGGGAGATTTCCTATGTTTACGAATACAACCATATGATGTCATCCTCGGCATGGATTGGTTGTATTTGGTGCAGACTATCGTGGATTGCTTCAGGAAGAACGTCGTTTTCTTTGGTGCGGATGGAGAGCAAGTGGTGTTTGTTGGTGAGTGAGATCCTCGAAATGGGTCATAGGCGCGTTTCATCCTTATCATCAATGATGGCCGAGATAATGCTGAGTTCTTCAGAGGTTCAGCAGTTGGCGTTTCCTCGGGTCGTAGAGGAGTACCCTGATGTCTTTCCAGAAGAGGTTGTAGCATTACCCCCTCGACGAGAGATCGAGTTTGGGATCGAGCTACAGCCAGGAGCGTCTCCTATCTCTATGTTTCCATATAGGATGGCCCCTTCTGAGTTGCGAGAGCTACGTATACAGTTTGATGGTTTGTTACAGTGCGGTTTTGTTTGGCCAAGTGTGTCACCATGGGGTGCACCAGTTTTGTTTGTGAAGAAGGCCGACGGCGGTTTGCGGTTGTGTGTCGATTATCGTCGCTTAAACAAAGTGACAATAAAGAATCGCTATCCTCTTCCGCGGATTGATGACTTATTCGATCAACTAAAGGGTGCAAGTTGGTTCTCAAAGATCGACTTGCGGTCAGGATATCATCAGATGCGTGTGAAGGATGAGGATATTCCGAAGACTGCTTTCCGTTGTCGTCATGGGCATTATGAGTTCTTTGTAATGCCGTTTGGCGTGACAAATGCTCCAGCTGTATTCATGGGATTGATGAATGCTGTGTTCTGTGAGTTCCTGGACAAGTTCGTGGTAGTTTTCATCGACAACATCCTTGTGTACTCCACATATGAAGAGAAGCATGCAGAGCATCTACGAGCCGTTTTGGGAGTTCTTCGCCAACATCAGTTGTACGGGAAGTTGTCGAAGTGTGAGTTTTGGGCTCGGGAAGTCCGTTTCTTGGGGCATGTTGTGTCCCAACAGAGAGTAGCTGTGGACCCATCGAAGATAGAAACAGTTGTGTCTTGGGCAGCCCCCAAGACAGTGTCAGAGGTGCGAAGTTTCCTTGGTCTCGCAGGCTACTATAGGAGGTTCGTAGCCAATTTCTCACAAGTTGCAACTCCTCTGACAGCTTTGACCAAGAAGGATCAGGCATTCATATGGACTGATCAGTGTCAGGCAGCTTTCGAGTATCTAAAGGGAAAGTTAGTAAGTGCTCCAGTCCTTTGTCTTCCAGCTGAGGGAGTTCAGTTTGATGTTTTCTGCGATGCTTCACGTCTGGGGTTAGGTTGTGTCCTCATGCAGCAGAGGTCAGTTGTTTCTTATGGGTCTCGGCAGTTGCGTCCCCATGAACGCAACTATGCCACCCATGATCTTGAGTTGGCAGCCGTGGTGTTTGCTCTGAAGTTGTGGAGACATTACCTTATTGGTGAGCGCTTTGTGGTTTTCACTGATCATAAGAGTTTGAAGTATGTTTTCTCCCAGCGTGACTTGAACTTACAACAGCATCGGTGGATGGAGTTCTTGCAGGAATACGACTTCGAAATATCGTATACACCTGGAAAGGGGAATGTTGTAGCTGATGCGCTGAGTCGAAAGTCACGTAGTGATGCTGTGCGTGAATCCGGTGATTCCTGAAGAGTAATGGAAGAACTATCAGCATTACATCTTGATATGGGAGAAGTCGGGGGTAGAGGTTGTCTTTTTCAGATGACGTTACAGTCATCCCTGATGCAAAAGGTGGAAGAGTCCCAGTTGGGGGATCTAGAGGTGGAAGTCTGGAGAGACCGAGTTGTTTGTGGTGAGGCCCCTGATGGTTGGTCTGAAGATGAACAACATCGAGTGTTGTATCATGGAAGGCTTTTTGTTCCTTTGTCGATGCGCGATACGGTCCTCAGGGAGTTCCATAGTTCGCCTTTAGCGATGCATCCTGGCATGACAAAGATGTACCGAACCTTGAGGAGTCAGTTTTGGTGGTCTGGGCTGAAGCGTGCGGTTGCGGAGTTTGTGTCTCGATGTTTAGTCTGCCAGAAGGTGAAGGCCGAACACCGTGTTCCAGGTGGTCTTCTTCAGCCATTAGAGATTCCTCAGTGGAAGTGGAAGGACATCTCAATAGACTTTGTTACAGGTTTACCTCGAGCTCCGGGAGGACATGATGCTATTTGGGTGGTAGTGGACCGTTTAACAAAATCGGCCCACTTTATAGCAATCAAGGAGTCAAGCTCAGTAGAAGTTTTGTCGAGGCAGTATCTAGAGGAGATGGTGAGACTTCATGGAGTCCCTAGGACGATCATTTCTGATCGAGATCCTCGTTTTACCTCCAGGGTGTGGAGAGGTCTCCAACATGCTTTTGGTTCTCAACTATGTCTTAGCACTGCTTTTCACCCTCAAACGGATGGTCAGACAGAGCGAACTATCCAGACTCTTGAAGACATGTTACGCTCTTGTGTTCTTGATTTCGGAGGTTCATGGATGAGGCACTTACCCTTGGTGGAGTTCGCTTACAATAATAGTTTTCACTCCACCATCGGTATGGCGCCGTTTGAAGCCTTGTATGGCCGGCCTTGCCATTCTCCGTTGTGCTGGACTGGGGTCGGAGAGTCAGCAATTCTCGGACCGGAACTAGTGCAGAATACAACAGAGATGGTTCAGGTGATTCGTGAGAGGATGAAGGCAGCGCAAGATCGTCAGAAATCATATGTCGATCAAAGAAGAAGACCCTTAGAGTTTAATGTTGGGGATCATGTGTTTCTGAAGGTGATTCCCCGTCGTGGGCAGCGAAGGTTTGGCCGTGGAAGCAAGCTTTCTCCCCGATTTGTTGGGTCTTTCGAGGTGTTAGCTCGTGTTGGAGCTGTGGCGTATCGAGTAGCACTTCCCCCTCAGATGAGTCGAATACATGATGTTTTCCATGTATCACAACTCCGTCGCTATCTTCATGATGACTCTCACATCATCGATTGGGGAGAGATCGATGTTGATGATAATGCAACCTTCGAGGAGCAACCTGTGGAGATCCAAGACCGCAAGGATAAGGTGTTGCGCGGGCGTTCAATTCCTTTAGTTCGTGTCTTGTGGCGACATGGTGGCTTGGAGGAGAGTACCTGGGAACGTGAGCCACAGATACGTGCTCAGTACGCAGAGTTGTTTGATGTTTAACTCTTTTCATGTATCGTTGTAACTTGTGTGGTTATGAAACTTTCATGTTTATGAGATGGCTCCCTTTGTTGTTTTTGTGGCTTGCTCTCTTTTGAGAGCTATCTCAATGGGTGATTGTTCAGACCATGTTTCGTTTTCTCTTTAGGTGGGTTTTGGATTCTCGAGGACGAGAATGTTTTGAGAGGTATCTGATGTAATGGCCCGGACCTCTCCAGTCCATTACTTTGTGAAAATGTGGTGCTAGAGGTGTTCCGGGAAATCGAGGTGACTTGGGGTGCGTTTGGGCCGACTTTTAAGGGAAACTAAAGGGCTATAGCTTTCGCACGGGAGGCGCACGGTTTGTCTAAACCGTGCGGCCAAACCGTGTGAGGTTGGTGTTGGAGGCAGCGGCTAACGCACGGTTAGCGCACGCTTTGTCTAACCGTGCGGCCTAACCGTGCGAGGAGTGTTTGACGAGGCAGAAGCTAACGCACGGTTAGCACACAGTTTGTCAAACCGTGCGGACTAACCGTGCGGGCACTTAAATTAGATCCTAAAATTGTGGATCTCAATCGTTTTGCCTCTAACTTGCCCGTTTAAGCTCCTAAGCGGCCATAACTCGGGATTACCCTTCCTTGAAGGTAGAAGAACCTCTCCCAAGCGTTTTGGAGGCGATCCGAAGGCTTCTCTTGGCGAATCGGAGCCGGTTTCTTGAGGTATGTGATCGTTCTTGTTTGGTTTCTTAGATCTACATAGATCTACATCTCATCTTCTCTCAGTTTCTTAGATCTATGCCCGTTATGGGTAGATCTAAGTGTGTAGATGTCAAGTATGATGAGTTTTGGTCTTGGTTGTGTTAGGATAAGAGATCTAAGGAGGATTCTGGAGAATCAACCCGGCTTTCTTGTGCGTTCTTCGTTTGTTGGAGTTTTCGTCAAAAACCCATAAGGTAGGGGATTCGTTGCTTCTCTTTCTTTTACGTGCAATGGTACTGTTGGCATGTATAATCCCGCTGGATGACAATGGAATTGACCTAATAAATACTTTGAACCGGCTAAAGAAATTGTATCGATCGTATGATATTGCCTCATGTTTTGCTAGATCGTGTGATATCTATGCTTGTTTTGCTTAGGTGTTGTTCTTGATGGAAATTGGTAAAGAACGTAAACCGGGACTAATTGATATTTGTTGGCTAAAGATAAAGAGGCATGTGAACGAATCTGGTTCTTGTTGAAAGTTGATGTTAATCAAATTGGCATAGTAAGCATGTATAATCATTTGTGATAGCTTACTGGTTGGGTTCCTGATTTTGGAACCAACGGATTATGAACCAGTTAATTCAAGATGGTTTAAAGAATTTGATTGTTTGATAATTTCTTGAAGGGTTCTGAGTTGCCCTCTCGTTTGTTAAAGGGCTTTAGCCCAATTGATGTGATGTTTGCTTTCCTGCTGCTTGAGCTGTGATGTGACCCTAGAGGGGTGTTGAGATATGTGGGGGCATAGAGGCCTTTTGGTTGTGGCAGCGAATGACGCTTAAGTGGCGAGATGCATCGGTTTATGCATGTGGGTGTCGGGGAGGACACCAGGGATGATGGATTGGGATGGATGCAATGGATGCTTGGAGTTTCTTTGTTGTTTGTCTGCTTTACTTTTCCCCACTGCTCAAGGCAGTTGGTCTCGCTTACCCTTCTCCCGAAAGAGGCGAAGACACGCGGGGTATGCCATGTGCTTTCCGTGTTTAGCTTCTCAAGGGGGAATGGGTCTACGCTCTTGCTATAAGCGGCAAAGACACGATGGGTAGTACTTCTACTCACCGTGTTGAGCCCCTTGTGTTTAGTAGCATAGAATGCTTTTCTAGAATGCCTGGGAATACGGGAAAGTAATTCTGTAATGAATGTTTGAATAAATGGTGTTAACCCATGGGGTTGGAGTTCGTCGGAACTTAATGATGATGCTATAATTTTTAAAGGGGCAGTGGACTTTGGGTGTGATGCCAAGGGAACTTTAATGTGGAACTTGTTCTTGGTTAATTAATGTTTAAAGAATTAATTAACATACATTGGAACTGATGAAAAGGGAATGAAGTAATCTAATAAAGCTCTTTAAATGGTTGTGTGCTTATAGGATACCTAGTCTTAGAAGTAGCAGCCCGGAGTCTGAGAGACGTTAGCTGCAGTGTGTCTAAGACTAGGTTATGCCCATAGTGTGGTTGTGAGTTATAGTATATTCTGTACTTTTTGTGTTTCTATACGCTACTCCACCCTGTCCAGTAAGGGCAACTGACACCCCGGGGATTCTGAGCCCTAGGGGGGTGTTTTCCCCAACATTCCGGTGGGATGATGAATGGCTGACCACCCCCTTTGGCCCCGCTCTCTTCTCTTGGTAGATATTTGTGCCATTAGGCACAGCGGTTAGTTTTCCCCATATATGTGTGTAGAGGGTTGTAATGGCTTGCGGTTATTCCCACACATATATTATGGATATAGTGTCCTATGGTCTACTATAGGTGTAACGTGTATAGGCTGTGATGGCTTGAGGATCCTTACTCTGTGTATGGGCTGTAATGGCTTGAGGTATAATACCCGACGTATGATGCACGTTATGCGAGCTGTGGTGGCTCCCGGAAACTACCTGGTTACTTTTGGTTGTGAGGATGGTGTGGTGCTTCGCCCAGGTGTCTGCAGGCAAGCCTTTGTGGTGCACGAGGTGCAGATTGTGGTGCTTCGCCCAGGTGTCTGCGGGCAAGCCTTTTTGGAGAGAGATGCTTAGGACGTGCGACGTTGGGGAAAAACGGCAAACCAGTAGGGAAGTAGTAGCGGGGTACCCTTGATATTCGTTATTATATGCTATATTCTTGTATGCGTTACTTGGTGAGAGTAGTCATGGTGAGGTTGAGAACTTAGTATACCTGTTAGGTGACGAATTAGTTTCACTTGTTGTTCACTGTGTTTTAGCATGCTTTCTTTACCTTTGCACGAGAGGCTTCAGGGAGGATCCTATTGAGTATACTGTTATACTCACCCTATGTATATACAAATTGTTTTTTTTTTCAAGTCACTTGGAGCAGGTTGGAGATCAAGCTAGTTTTTACTAGCTTGGGGTTGCAGGAGCTATTCGGGCTTGTGGTTGCAGTTGTCTTTACTTTCTTTTGGGTACTTGCAGTTTTTCCCCTTTTTGTTGTAGTACTTTTGCATGACATTCCATTTGTGCACTTGGGTTTCTTTTATATTTCCAGTTCTGAGTTGGAGTTGAATGATGTCTATCTTATCTCTCTCTTCTGCATGTGTTCTCTTAGAGGGTAATGTCTCTCATTTGTGTGTTTATTATACCCTCGGTACTTGTCGCCAACCCGAGGCCTACTGGAGACGGAACTCGGGGGTTCATTATCTCCCTTCTCACATTGCCGGCCCAGGAGGGGTACACTTTGTGGGGAGGGGGTCGTGACATTAATCCCCCAATAAACAAGCATAAAAACCATTTCTCAGTAAAATCAGGTATGCGCAAGGTTATTCGTTCAAACTCATCAATGTAAGCATCCGCCGTCCCCGTCTGTCGCAGCTCCTTTAGGTAGATGACAGGATCTTCTTCCGCTGCACTACCGTAGCACCCTGTCATCTCCTCATTCAACTGTGTCCAAGTGATTTCCGGTTTGACTGACTTTAGTGATATGATCCAATATTGGACCATCCCTTTCATGCACAACTGTGTCATCAGCACCTTCAATTCCTCGAGAATACGGCGGATCGAAAAATAAATTTCAGCCCAAGTTAATCCACATCAAGGGATCCTCTTCGGTGAAAGTTGGCATTTCCACTTGTCTCAACACCACGCGTAACTCCTCCAGTGCTAGGTCGCGCTCTCCCACTCCTACCTCTTCCGCGGCAGTCGTTCGATCTCCCTCCTCTACCTCAAACCTCAAACAACTCCCTTCTTCCTGATCGGAATCCGCCATTTTATTTTATGTAGTTCGTTTAGGAAGTTCCACCTGACTCAGTGTGAGCTTCTCTACAACTATCATCAACCTCTGCATCCGGTTTTCCCCAACGTCAATCCAAAACCGCCGCTTCTAACGTGGTGAGTCTGCTCACCATCTGCGTGGTCATACGCAATCTAACTTCCGCCAAACCTCTTCAGTGATCACACTCTATCCGAACGTGATTCAACACCACTCAATGAAAGCACCAAGATGATAGAGAGGAATTTTCGAGAAGACTAAACTAGTATATTTACCATAAAGAAGTCCTTACCAGCCTACCAGGAGAACTTCGTTCAATGCTATTACAAACTCTTTGATGAGCTTCTCTCTCCTGGGAGCCTCTCTCTCTACAAGCCAGAGCTAACCGCCTAACAACCTTTTATTCAACATACCCCCCTCTCCACAAGCTAGACGCCAACTTATTCCCTTGGCAAACAGAAAAATAAAATGTGCAATTACCAAACTGCCCTTACTCCCAAATCATGTGCTCTACTTATGCCCCCCTCCCCTACGTTGGTAAGTAAAAAAGAATAGGTGGCATGTTCCGCTCCTCAACAGCTCTATCAGTGGGCGAAGGTGTGTTCCCTTATATTCCTAGGCTCATCTTTCTACCAATGGTTGAGCCACATGGCGGAGAACAAGGTGCACTTCCAAAACACAGGGTCGATGCACCGCTAACGCAACACCCCGTGGCAGACAGGAACCAGTTTGGGGGATCGAGTTTGGAGAGATGGAGCAAGGTTGCCTGAACGTTTCGGGGTTGGCAATGAAGCCTTGCAGGGAATTACCAACAGAAATCGGTTTTCTTTCCTTAGTCTTGACGACAAGACTGATTTTCAAGATGGGGAAAGTGATAGATACCAGTTGTAGCTCATTCCAGGAAGGGCTAAAGGGTAATTGTTGGTGGATGAAGGTTAGAAGAGAGAGAGTATAGGGGAATATGTGAGCCTCACACGATTAGCGCACGGTTTAGTAAATTGTGCGGCCAAACCGTGCATATGAAATTAATTAATCCGGAAATTCTTATTTTGACCCGAAAACTCCCTGAACCCATCATTCTTCCTTCTACACCTAGGGCTCTGGAACCTAGGGACTCCAGTGGTTGCTCTTGGTGAATTTCTTCCCTCCGGAAAGCAATTCCATTGGATCTAGAGACGTCGGTCCTAGGGATTTCAAGGTAAGTGATCGTTTGTCCTTCGTTCTTGTTCCTGCTAGATCTTCTCTTCTCCTTGGTGAAGACCCTAGATCCGGGTTGTCATGACCAAATCTAGAAGTTCCGACGTGATCTAATGTGATTCCTTCTAGATTGTCGAGTAAAGGTAGAAAACCGGTTTTGTCTTGATCGTTCTCGAATTCGTCTAGATCCGTTCGTTACAGGATCTCGTTGGGTAAGTCTAAATCAATCCTAGCCCTTGACATGTTCTTCTTGGATCTCCACTCTTGAATCCTCATGTGGTTTTGGGGATGGTTCTAGGGATCGTTGGTGTGTGAGCTTGATTCGGGTGGCAAACCTTAATGTTGGGCTTCGGTATGCATAAGGTGAGAAGTTCCTTACCATGTTACGGAAATTGTATAAAATTATATGATATGACATGCTTGTGTGTGCGTGCAGCCCGTGAAAACACTCTTGATATGACATTGCTTGTGTATGTGCGTGTGTGGCCCGTGAGACCTCTCTTGATATGACATGCTTGTGTGTGTGGGTATGGCCCACGAGACCTCTCTTGATATGACATGTCTGTGTGTGTGAGACCTGAGAGACCTCTCTTGATAGGACATGCTTGTGCGTGTGTGTGTGACCCATGAGACCTCTCTTGATATGACATGCTTGTTCGTGTGACCTGAGAGACCTCTCTTGATAAGACATGTTTGTGCGTGTGTGTGACTCATGAGACCTCTCTTGATATGAAATGTTTGTGCGTGCATACAGCTCAAGACTTTCCTTGCTATAGTTTGTGCATGTATATATGTGTATGGCTTGTAGACTTCTGTTATCCGGTATCAAAGTGACAAGTGGGCCCTTCATGGCTTGGTTAATCCCTAAGAGGGGGGCATGTGCGACGTGACGCGTGATGATTATGGGGGGGTCTTGAATGACAGATGGCAGTGCAGGATAGGCTTGTAGCCATATCTAAGATGGTTGGTGGGGCATGATGGCCTAGTGGCCTGACCTGAGATAGTTGGTGGGGTGTGATGGTCATGTGGCCTAACACAAGGCATGATAGCCTGGTAACCTATTTCGGGAATTACGTTGGCCCGTGTGGATTGTTCTGAGATTCATATCAATTGTTGGAGTCTGTATCCCACATCGGACTTGTGGTCCGATGTGGAGTTTATCATTCATTATAAAAGAACGCTTCCTCCTCACTTTGAGGTAAGGAGGCAAGGGGGTTTCCACATTCTACATGGTATCAGAGGGTTTTCTAACCCGATCCCTCCCTCCCATCTAGGGCTTTCCGACGTCAAGTCCCCCGCGAGGGGCGGCGGCCTCGGTGGCCCTAGGTTTTATGTCGCCGCCCCTCCGCCTCGTGGCCCTCCTGCCCTAAGCGGATCGCCTTCCCTCCCGACGCTTCTTCCCGGCGCTTCTGCCCGATCTGGCTCCTCCTCTGCCCTAGGTGGCCACCCCCTTCCCCGGCGGCTTCCTCCTGAACTCCCGCTCGGCGGCCCTCCGTTCGCACTGCTCCGACGGACTCCCCCCCCGCCTCCTGCGGATTTTTCCGGCGGTTGGTCCTCCTTCCGGCCGTGACTCCCGGCGGCGCTCCTACAACCCGCGACTCCCGCAGATCCCGACGACGGTTCTTCCCGAAGGCGGTTCCAGGCGCAACTCCCGACGACCCCGCCCGCTGCTCTCCAGCGTCCAAGACCCGACGACCTCCATGTGCGCGGCTCCCGCTTCCCCGCCGCGGCTCCCTCCCATGCGGACTCCCGGCGCCACCGCTCCCGCAACGCCTCCCCGTCGGTTCCCGATCGCGCTGGCCCTACGGTTCCCGGCCCCAATCCTCCATCTCTGGCAGAAATCCCCTGCCGGCGCTCCTCCCGCCGCCCCTCCGGGCTGGATTCCCAAGCATCTTCCGACGTTCCCCCCCCCTCCCGACGCACGCACCTCCATCCGGCCTGCGGCCATCATCCAGCGCGCGCGGCTCCCGGCGGATCCTCCCGTGCGAGGTCATCGTCCGCGCCTCTGCTCCTACGCGACGACCGTCAGCGACCCTCAAGTCCGCGCAGCGCCTCCCGCGGATCCCCCGGCTCCCTCCTCGCCCTCCTGCCTGGCGCGGCTCCCCCGCGGCCCTCCTGCCTGGCGCGGCTCCCCGGCGGCCCTCCTGCCTGGCGCGGCTCCCAGCTCCTGCTCCCACTTCTCCCGACGAGAAGAACAGTCGGCTTTGCCCTTCCCGGTGGCCCTCCCTCCTGTGCCCGGCTGCTTCCTTCCGGGCGGCTCCCTAACGTCGGCCCCTCAACGCCCGGCTGCTCTCTTTCACCAGCGGCCTCCCATCCCCGGCGATCTTCCCCCTGCCGGCGATCTTCGACAAGCGGCCTTCTCTGGCTTCCAGCGCTGCCTCCCGCTGACCTGCTCCCTCGCCGACCTCCTCCTGCGCTCCTCTTCCGGCAGCCAGCCGGCTCCAGGTTCTCCCAGCGGCTGCCCTGCTTCAAGTTTGGTCTCTCCGGCACCTCCTGCGGCATCCCCGCCTCGCCGGCATCTCCCGACGACTCCCGGCAGCCGCATTTCTATCCGTCGGCACGCCCATTCGCTGGCGTAGCAGCTCGACCACCTAGGATTTGGGTCTGTTGGCGCCACCAGATCCCGCAACAATTATGCGGATTCCCCGCCTCCCGTCGTCGGCCCCGCAAGTGCGGTTTTCCCGGTGCTAGTTTGGATTTCCCGACGTTTCATCGACCGGCCCCACTAGTGCGGCATTCCTGGCGTTCCGTCAACCGACCCGGTCTCTTTGTGGTTCATCTGCTGCGTCCGCGACATCATCCATCCATCATCCTGCTCAGGAGCTGCGATCGTGAGGGGGAGCATCATCCTTGCAGCTTTTATCTTTTATTTTTGTTTTGTCTTGTTTTGTCATCAAGCTGGGCATGTCCAGCTTGAGGGGGAGTGTTAGCGTTTGTTTTGTTGCTTTCTTTTCATTATGTGTCCAAGCTAGGTACACCTAGCTTGAGGGGGAGTGTTGGAGTCTGTATCCCACATCGGACTTGTGGTCCGATGTGGAGTTTATCATTCATTATAAAAGAACGTCTCCTCCTCACTTTGAGGTAAGGAGGCAAGGGGGTTTCCTCATTCTACATCAATCAAACATAATTTCTCCTTCGGCATGGAGTCGAAGCAGGTAGGACCGAGGTTCGTGGCACCCTAGTTGGTGCACAATGACCCAACATTTGGTTTGTTTACTTGTGCAATTATTTTCTTGTCATTGCATACACATAAATAACGGTTGCACTTATGTTAGGGACGCGTTGGTGGTGTCCTACTGGGTTTTATACACATACCCTGCACGGACATCTCGGCGCACGTGCAGACTCCTTTGACCTGAATTTCATATGAGGGCAGTGGCCCTGCTTGGGGCAGTTGTAAAAGAGGAGCAGGTTGGTTGAGGCGATGTCGGGATAGGTTTTGGGATACTTTGTAGAGAAGCCTCTATTTATTTTTGCCTTGTTTATTTGTATAGATCTGTGACTAGTTGTACCGAGTATTGTATGTCATATTGTTATAACATGGGTTGATGTTATTAATGTCATTGTTTCCACATTTTGTTTTGTTGTTACTCTGATTATTGTTTCCGCTATCGTATACTCTGATTACTGTTTCCGCTATTGCATACTATGATTGTTATCTATTATCGAGGGCATAGTCTTCCCACGGTATCACTTAGGCCCTCGCTGCTAGTCGGCGGCCTCTTGCGTACGGGGGGAGGCGCGCATGAGGTTATGTGACCCTCTGGACCGGACCAGGTGATTCAGGTCGAGGTGTTACAAAATGATATCAGAGCCTTATTTTCTTTTGACCGGCTATTTAGGCAAGGTGGACGGGAGATAGGTTGTTGTCGAGACTTGGTTCGGAACTCATGTATGGGGATAGCTAACCCACGTACGAGGCAAGCCCAAGTTGTTAGGGGTAAGATTGTTGTTTTGGTTGTGCTTTTATTGTTGATTTATTTCACCTTAAGTGATGCACATGATTTTGATGTTCGGGTTTATGGGATTTTCTCTTGGCCGATTGGCAAGAGTTGGTGAGTTCATACATCATGGATAGGCACGTAGGTTCACGTGTCATGTGTCCGTCTGTCTGTTAATTAATTTAGCTTGAGTATGTTATATTTTGTTATGCATGACTGTGACTAATGTGCAAGTATTGACGTCATGGACTTGAGCCTTGAGTAGGCAGGTAAGTATCATATTTGTGTGCTTCCTTTCTTGGTACGTCGTTAGTTGCTTAAGCTTTTAAAGTGTTTCGCAAAAGGAAATTCGCTTGACATAAACGATTTTAAAAGGTTTGTAAGAGATTATGGTTTTTAAAGGGATTTTTGAAACACGTAGGAATGCCAAGTAGTTGTGGGAATTTTTCAGTGGCTTGCTTGAATGAAATTTGGGATTTTGACAAGCATTTGGACTCATTTCGTCATGAATCGGGTGAAGTTTATTCTTTTTTTATAAAATGGCTCCAAAATGGGAAAAAAACAAGAAGATTGGTTTTTCTTAAACTGATTGGAATGAAAGGGGATTGGTGGTTTAGTGATATCAAATGGTTTGAATGTGGTTTCTTAAATGTTTTGGTTGATCAGGTGGTTTGAAATGGAATTTTCAACGGGCATTGATGGTTTGGTTCAATGAGTAAGGATTCTGATAGGTCTGTTTGACACTTTTTGTTAAAAGATGTGACACTTTTTGTTAAAAGATGTGAGTCCCACATCGATGTTTAGGTGTCATGTCATCTTTATTATTCATTATAAATAGACACCAAGACCTCCCTTAGAGAGGCATCTTGGGGCGGTTGTGCTTGATGTGAATTGTAGCCAAAGGGCATGTTTCGCTTTGTTTGTGCTTAGCCCAAGAGGCGGTGTTCCGAATGTGTGGTTTGGGGAAATAGTCTCCCTTGGGGGATGGGCTGGGAAGTGGTTGACCGGTTTGGCTTGGAGCTTTCGCTAGTAGTGGATCCTTGAAAGGGGCGGGCTGGCTTGTGATGTTGTTGTGTGATGGGTGTGTGGCTCTCTCACCAAACGTGGTTTCTCTAGTGAAACTTTGACTCTGAAAACCACGACTGCAAAATCCTCTGGATTTTTTGCGTGTTTTCATAATTTGGAAATCATAACTTCAACAGACCATGGCATGGTCTTCACTAACCATTGCATGGTTTTCATGCTCCATCCATCGGTTTCTTCCATCATCAAAACCATGGTTAGCTCCACGTCTTGTACTACAAGGACTCCCTGTTTTGGACAGGGATTCTGCAAAACTTCTTCCTTCACTTGACATGCTTCCGCAATGTGGTTTCTTTCCATTTTCCCCGCTTTGTCACGGGATTACCGGACTTCCTCATGTCCGACAAGAATTCTGCAAAAGCATCCTATGACCACGATGTAAACCAGTGGTAGACAGTAGTGGCATCAAAGTATATCCAACAGACCACGGACAGCTTGCTCTAGTATTCAAGCCATTTTCCCAAAACACAGGAACTAACCATGGTGTAGTAAACTCCACCGTGACGAGGTTTTTGGTTTCTTTTCCAAAGCACTTCTAGCTCCCTCCAAACATCATGAAACCCCTTCTGAAGATTTCTCAATATCAATATGAGTCATTTCGGATTTTTGAGTACGTCTTTGTCAACAAACACAACCCAAAAAATACTTTTTCGGATTTTTGCTAATATATGAAGATCGTTCAAGTTAATTGTCTCAACAATTGAATCAACACATTAAATGAAATCGACAAGATTGAGTAAACTATCCAATAAGATGCGAATGATGGTAATAATTCTAAAAGTGAAGATCAAATTGTAGAAGAATTTGAAGTTGGGAATCTGTTTGTCATACAAAAAGCTTTGTGAACTCAAATTTGCCCTAAAAAGGATCAGCAAGAAAATTTACTCCAAACTTGTTGAGCCACCAATCAACAAGCGTGCATGCTGACCGTTAATAGTAAGAGTTGTACCACCGTGTCTTCTACAAAAGCCATACTTGGCCAAAAGCATGTTCTTTCCTTATTAATGATTAAAAAATCCTGCCATGAAAACTGATAGATTTGGGAATAGTCCAGTTTGGGAAAGGCCACCTATCCCGTTCACATACCATAGGAGGGGACGGTTTGTCAGAGAAGGGGGTGGTCTGCCAGGGGAGGGGCAGAATTGTAAATAGTCTTTTCTTTTGTATTAGTCTGTCAAATAAATAGTGGAGGGGACTTAGTTAGGGGGGCAGTTAATCAGTTGGAGATTTCTGGCGAGTCCCAGGACCTGGAGAGGGAACTTCTTCCGGGAGGTCAGGCTGTACTTTCTTCTTCTTTTTCTTCCTATAAAGCTTTCAATAAATCTCAATGGAGCAGTTTCCTTGTCTCGTCTCTCTCTACTAAGAAAATCTCCTATCAATTTGGTGCTTTCATTGAGAGAGCACCTTGATTCCTACGGAGAGTGAGATTCTAGTGAGAGAAACTAGAAGAGAGAGAAAGTGAAACTGGAAGTAGGAAAAAAACTGGTTTTGTATGACCACACGCATGGAAAACAGTGTATCGCTGTTGGAGACTACCGTAACCGACCTCAAGTCTGGTATGCAGCGACAAGAGGCCGGCCTACAGCGGCTGGAAGATACCTATCAACGATAGGAGGATGCTTATCGTCGACAGGGACTCCAGCTCCAGGAGTTGATCGTTGCGGTTTCACATCTCAGGACGAGTTAGGAAGAAAGAATTGGACGGGTTGTTTACAAAGGAAAGATGGTGGTAATGGAAGGGGGCGAAAGTAATTTGAATGCTGAAACTGTAGAAGGAAACCAAAATGTGGCTGTTGTGGCAAGTCCTGGTTTTCCATGGAAACGAGCAGGAGGAGATACGCATTGTGACTAGGCAAATGGAGATGCCAACATTTTCTGGAGAGGATCCAGTTTGAATAACATGGGCAGAACTTTATTTTACAATCCAGCGGACACAGGAGGAGCTTAAGGTATCTTTGGCACAACTGAGTAGAGGGAATGGCACAATATTACATAAGTTCATTGAGGTCAATTTGGCCTACACTTACCTGGAGACAATTGAAAGAGAAAATTCTAGGACGCTATGGGAATGTTGAGGAAGAGGATCCGGTAGTCTATCTAAAGGGGTTACGGCAGACAAGTTCAGTAGATGCTTATGTAGATGAGTTTGAATGGGTGGCTCTACGAATTCTGGATTTAACAAAAGGGTGGTACATTAGTATGTTTATAGGGGGACTAAAACCAAAAATTGGTTGTTCTGTTATGACTCACGAACCACAAACCAAGGGGCGGCTACTGACTTTGGCTAGACGTGTGGAACGTGAACGATTGTTAAGGGAATTATCAAACTTTCTGAACCGCGAAGTAGGAATATTAGTTCAGGGGGCAGAGCAGAGGTTGGATACCTGGAGCAGCAAGGAATACTCCTACAAGAGACATGGTTGTGCAGGACAAAAAGGGCGGGATAACTCCACGATGGAGAGTACGAAATTTGTCTAGAGAGGAGTTTGAGGAACAGAAGACCAAGGGATAATGTTACTCATGTGGACAGAAGTACAACCCTTGACATCAGTGTCCTGATAAGGGATACAAAATAATGGTGTATGGTAATGTGTTGAACCAAAGGAAGACGATGAAGAAGAGGGTGAAAATGTAACAACAGGGGAAAAAGAGGTAGGCAGCCTGTGGGAACTAGAGATGATGGGAACTACTACTGTCGGACAGGAGAAAACCAATGTTGTAGGTACCGGGTCACTTTTAGTGGAAGGGACGGTGGAAGAAGTACCGCCGTTGGTATTAATAGATAGCGGGGCAAGTCATAATTTCATCTCCAGAAGACTGACAAGACAGTTTGGAGCTCACGTAGAGGAAACTGAACCTTTTAACATCCGATTAGGAGATGGACACCGAGTGTCGTCTAAAGGATTGAGTAAGTCTCTGCAAATTGTGTTGGGAACAGTGGAATTTTTTGTTGACGCATACATATTTGATACAACCAGGCTGGATTTGGTTTTGGGAATGTCGTGGCTAGAGACTTTAGGATTTGTTACGTCTAATTGGAAGAGAATGACAATGAGATTTGATTGGAAGGAGAAGCAAGTTGAGTTGCAGGGAGTTAAGACACCGCGGAAGTTACCGGGGGCTTTGCAGGAGTATTTGGGGAAAGGAAGGAAACATTTGCAGGGGGTACAGTGGACAGAATCAGAGGAAGTAAGGGATAAAGAGATGCAGTTGGGATGCAGCCAGCAACAACAATTGCGGGAAATTTTGGAAAGATACAGTGCAGTGTTTGAATCTCCAAGAAGATTGCCACCATGTGGAGAAACTGACCATGCTATTAAGCTGAAAGTTGGATCCGAACCAGTAAACATCCGGTCATACAAACATGCCTACCATATGAAAAATGAAATAGAAATTCAAGTACAGGAGTTGGTGAAGTTGGGGTTCGTCAGGCCAAGTTGCAGTCCCTATTCAAGCCCGATAATAATTGTTAAAAAGAAAGACAGGGGGTGGCGAATGTGTACTCATTATCGAGCTCTAAATAGTATAACAGTGCCTGATAGGTATACTATTCTGGTAATTGAGGAATTGATGGATGAATTGCATGGAGTGACTTATTTTACCAAAATGGATTTAAAGTCAGGAATCCACCAAGTACGGATGAGGAATGAAGACATTGGAAAAACAGCGTTCAAGACTCATGAGGGCCACTATGAGTATGTAGTCATGTCGTTCGGGTTGATGAATGCGTCTACTACCTTCCAAGCAACGATGAACAACATATTTCGGGTCATGCTTAGGAAGGGAGTTTTAGTGTTTTTTGACGACATATTACTTTACAGCAGAAACTGAGAGGAGAATCTAGAAAAGTTACAGCAACTGCTACAAATAATGAAAAACAATATTCTACATGCCAACAGGAAAAATGCACTTTTGGGAGACAAAAGGTGGAATATTTGGGGCACATTATTTCAGTGGAAGGAGTATCCATGGATCCTAAGAAACTAAAGGCAGTTGAGGTTTGGCGAGAACCAAAAGATATAAAGTAAGAGGGCTCCTCAGGCTTACCGAGTACTATCGAAAATTCAAGAGATTACGGTAAGATTGTCAAGCCATTGACAACATTAACCAAAAAGGGGGAATTTAAGTGGAATATGGAAGTACGAAAGGCTTTTGAAGAGCTTAAAAAATGCATGACAACTGCACCTATACTTGGGTTACCAGATTTTTCAAAGGATTTTGTCGTTGGATGCGATGCATCTGGGCTGGGAATTGGAGCAGTTTTGGTACAAGAAGGTCGCCCTTTGACCTACTTCGGCAAAGCCCTATCAGAAAATAACCTAGCTAAGTCTTTCTATGAAAAGGAGTTGATGGCAATGGTTTTGTCTATCCAACATTGGAGACAATATTTGTTGAGGACACAATTCAAAGTAATAACAGATCACCGCAATTTGAAACATATGTTAAGCCGACGAGTAATGACAGAGAATCAGCAATGCTGGCAGGCAAAACTGATGGGGTATAATTTTGAAATTATATATCGACCATGAAAGATGCATAATGCGGCTGAGGCTTTGTGCAGAGTAATACCAGAAGGAGAATTCTGCCAAGTGGCAGTTTCTGGACCGTGTTGGGAGAAGATTCAAGTAGTCCGGGCAAAGTTGACTCAAGATGAGGAATTCGAGACGATTATAAAAACTTTACAACAATGGGGACTGTAAGAAACCTGGATATTCTTACCGAGAAGTGTTGTTATATTACAAAGACAGACTAGTAATATCCCGGAAATCCTCTTTGATATCAAAATTAATGCAATTTTTTCATTCTTCACCTGAAGGAGGACATTTGGGGTATTTAAAAACTTACAAAAGGATGGAAAATGTGGTGTTCTGGCCAGGAATGACTCATTCTGTGCAGCAGTTTATTCAGGAATGTGAGACTTGTCAAAAAAGTAAATATGAAGCTCTAAACCACTTCAACCATTACCTATTCCAAAATTGATATGGGAAGAAGTATCGATGGATTTTGTTTCAGGTTTACCGAAATCTTAGGGTTTTGAATTAGTGCTTGTGGTTGTTGACAGGTTAAGCAAATATACACACACATTTCATCCCTCTTAAACACCCATACACAGCTAAAACAGTGGCTGAAGTATTCGTGAAGAAAATAGTGCGGCTACGCAGTATTCCTGCAGCGATAGTTACGATCGAGATCCCCTTTTCACTAGTTCGTTTTGGCGAGAACTATTCAAATTACGGGGGACCTCTTTGAAGATGATTATCATTCTCAAAGTGACGGGCAAACCGAGGTAGTCAATAGATGTTTGAAGATTTATTTGAGATGTTTTACTGCTGATCAGCCTCGGCAATGGGTATCTTGGTTATCATGGGCATAATATAGTTTTAATACTTCATTTCAATTGGTCATACTCTATTTGAAGCAGTATATGGAAGAAAACCACCACAGATTACTCGATATTCTAAGGGGGAAGCAGCATGTGAGGCGGTTGCCAATGCGGATAGAGATGAAGCTTTGAAGCAGCTACGGATTAACTTACAACGTGCACATCAATTGATGGTAAAATTTGCTAACCGCCACCGTCGAGATGTGTCCTTTGAAGCGGGAGATCTTGTTTGGGTGAAATTGAAACCGAATATTCTAGGTGGAAGTCTCAGATTGAAAGGGAAATTAGCTGCACGATATTTCGGTCCTTTTGAGATAGCCAAGAGGGTTGGAGAGGTGGCCTATCAGTTGCATCTACCCGAGACCAGTAGAGTGCATCCAGAATTTCATGTATCACAATTGAAGGCAATGGTAGGAGAACATAAAGTGGCTGAAGCTCTACCGGAGGAATTTTTAACAGAAAAAGAGGTCCCTAAAAACATTCTGGCAATTGAAAAACAGGGCGCTACTCAACTTTAGTTAGTGCAGTGGCGTGGAAAATCAGTAGAGGAGGCAACTTGGGAGGATGCTTGCTTGCTCAAGAATCAGTACCACATTGAGGACAAGGTGAAACTTCAGGGAGAAGGTACTGATAGATTTGGGAATAGTCCACTTTGGAAAAGGCCACCTATCCGGTTCACATACCATAGGAGGGGACGGTTTGCCAGGGAAAAGGGCGGTTTGCTAGGGAAAAGGGCGGTCTGCCAGGGGAGGGGCAGAATTGTAAATAGTATTGTAGGTTGAGAAACCACCTTGCCTCCTTACCTCAAAGTGAGGCGGAGGCATTCTTTTATAATGAATGAAAAGGACCACATCGGACTTGGATACAAACTCCAACACTCCCCCTCAAGCTAGGTGTACCTAGCTTGGACACATAATGAAAAAAAAAGCAACAAAACAAACGCTAACACTCCCCCTTCAAGCTGGACATGCCCAGCTTGATGACAAATACAAGACAAAAACAGAAGAAACGGAAATAATAAAATCGTTGTTGATGTTGCTCCCCCTCAAGATGGTAATGTGATGCTGCTGGAAAAAAAAGGATGGGTCATCGCCGGAAAAGTGCGGGGCCGGACAATAGAGCGTCGGGAAATCCACACTGGCGGGTCAGTTGTCAGAGCGTCGGGAAAATCCGCACTACGGGCCGGTCGTCAGAGCGCTGGGAAATCCGTAATGTCGGGCCGATCGTCAAAGCGCCGAGAAATCCGCTCGGAAGGGTCGGTCGTCAAAGTGCCGAGAAATCCACAATGGCAGTGCTGGCCGTCGAAGCGCCGGGAAATCCGCAGGAGGAGGCCGGCGATTGCATGCGGTGATTCCGCAGGAGGCGCCGGGCAGGGAGGCGGGGATTCCGTAGGAGGCAGGAGGAGGAGGCAGCGCTGAGGATAGCCGGGAGCCGCGCGGGGAGCCGGAAGTCGCGTCGGGAGCCGGGGCGAGGGGGCCGCTGGGCGAGGGCGCCGGGGCGAGGGCGCCGCTGGGCCAGGGCACTGGGGCGTTGGTGCCACTGGGCGAGGGCGTCGGGGCGAGGGCGCCGCTGGGCGAGGGCGTCGGGGCGAGGGCGCCGCTGGGCGAGGGCGCCGCTGGGCGAGGGCGCCGGGAGGGGAGCCGCGCCGGGAGAGAGGGCCGCCGGGAGGGGAGCCACGCCGGGAAAGAGGGTCGCGCCGGGAGAGAGGGTCGTCGGGGTGCACCGCTGGAGCAGGGAGCCGCTTAGGAGGTTGGTCCGCCGGGAACCGCTACGAGAGACAGGAGGCGCCGCGATGGGATGCCGCGACAGGATTCCGGCGGGATCGGGAGGCACGGCCGAGGGTGAGGCCGTTGTGCGCAGCGGGGAGAGATGCCGGGAGGGGGAGGATCCGCCGGGAGTGAGATGTGGCAGGGGGCGACGGCAGAGGACCTTATTCCCTGGCCATGGAGGCCGCCGCCCCCCACGGGGAAAACCTAGAAAAATCTAGAGCTGGAAAAAAATATATATATCCAACGGAGGGAGGGTTAGGGATTAGGTTCGCTTTGATACCATGTAGGTTGAGAAACCCCCTTGCCTCCTTACCTCAAAGTGAGGCGGAGGCATTCTTTTATAATGAATGAAAAGGACCACATCGGACCACAAGTCCGATGTGGGATACAGACTCCAACAAGTATTTTCTTTTGTATTAATCTGTCTAATAAATAGTGGAGGGGACTTGGTTAGGGGCAATTAATCAGTTGGAGATTTCTGGTCAATCCCAAGGCCTGGAGAGGGAACTTCTTCCAGGAGGTTAGGCTGTACTTTCTTCT
Source organism: Viscum album (assembly GCA_963277665.1). Lineage (NCBI taxonomy): Eukaryota > Viridiplantae > Streptophyta > Magnoliopsida > Santalales > Viscaceae > Viscum > Viscum album. Next base: position 271,629,370 of record OY728131.1, read on the forward strand.
TTTTCTTCGTGTAAAGCTTTCAATAAATCTAATGGAGCAGTTTCCTTGTCTCATCTCTCTCTAATAAGAAAATCTCCCATCAAAAACATCTTGCATGTTTTGTCTTGAAGGGAAACACGAAGGAATTTTTAGTCACTTTGGAATCCTCAAAACCTTGAAGATTTAGAAAGCGCGTTTCTCTTGGCCAAAAATAAAATATGATGTTCAAGCAACGCTGTACACTCAATTACCTACATCAAAGTTGTCTTGTGAAGATCATAACATTGGCTTCACTAAGGCATCCGACGAGATTTCACTGGGTGAGTACATTCAGGTCATGGACCCCATACCTTCCAAAGAATGGCATTGCATGTTAGTGTTGATCCTTCCAATCCTAGAACTTAAATGGAAATAATCTTCTTTTGCGTTGATATGGCCTGTATAGTGTGTCCTTTTTTGTTTTTCTCACTTGTGTTTTCAGGTTTTCCTCCGCCACAAAAGAGGCTTGGACAAAAGTTTCCTTTCGCGCCAAAACAAATTCTAATTGGGCCAGCATGATATTGTTTGACCAACCAGAGAAGAATGTATGTATTTCATTTTTTATGAGTCCTATGCATCCAGTAAATTGTGTATTTTGTTTTTATGAGTCCTAAGTGCCTAAGAAATAGTGTATTTCAATTTAATGGGTTCAAAATGCCTGGGAAAATGTGTAGTTCGATTTATTGAATTTTCAGGTTCAAAAATGGATCTAGTGTTGCGGAAAAACGGTGGGAGCAATGAAGCGACAGACGATTCACAAAAGAATAAAAGGGAAAAAACAAAAGAACGAGAAGAAGATCTTGAGACACGGAAATTTACGTGGTTCAGAAAATGATCCATATGCCCACGGAGAAGCAGAATTTTACTAGTTTCGGGAGCACAAAATACAAGGAGATCACAAAGTTTCAAACACAGAAACCCTAGCCTGAATTGAGCCAATCAAGAAGATGAAGTATTGTGTCACCAACCACACAGAAAGTCTGCACAACTACAATGAACGGTGGCTGGAAGTCCGCATCGCTATAGTGTCGTGGCCACCCAAGTCCAAACTGCTACAATGACCGGCGGTTGGAAGTCCACGAAGCTACAGTAATCATGTCAAAATCCACACTGGTACAGTGCCCTGTCAATGTCGGCCAGTCAACTTTGGTACAGTCGATCGAAGTTGCTACAGTTTCCCAAAATTTAGGTCGAGGACCACCGGCCCTCGAAGCAGGGGTGCGTTGCCTCCTGCAACCCCCAACGAGCTCACCGCGAAGTTGCGGTCTGGTGCGCGATATGGGCCGCAAGCATTCGGCCCAACATCATCCAAGAGGATTGATCTACACCAATCCAACACCTAGAATGCCATGTTTTAGAGGGTAGTGAACAAAATTTCAAAATTCAAGTTTGTGTTGTCTCAAACATTGTTTTATTGCATTATCCAATTCCTTAGCCCAAGATTTGGTGGTGTTTTTCCTTATTGGTGGCATTGCCTTTATGCTTGGAGAAACCTTGGTTGGTGGTGGTGTCTTTAGTCCTTGGTCCCTCGACTATCTTCCATTAAATTTCCACAATATTCTACAACTTGCTCATTTAACACTCTATTGGTCCATCGGTAACAAACAAACCAGCTTGATTGCCAATCAAAAATAAAAGTCACAATGTCGTGTTGTATTCCTTTGTCATTACTTCGTTTAACAGAAATCCTAAGATTGTATTTGGTATTGGAAAACATTTCTTGTTTTCATTTTTCAAAAAATTATTAGAAAATGCATTGGATTGTAATATAAACATTTTTTAGAAAATAAAAATGAAAATAATATGTTTTTGAAAACAAAATAAAAAACTATTTTCATGTTTAAAAAAAATGAAAAACGCCCGAGTATGTAACCCCACCCCAGTTATCAAATCACATTGTAGCAGCAGCGATCACGCTGGTGCGGTGCGGAGTGGTGGATCGCCGCTCCTAGCGGTTGAGTCGCGTCGCAGTACGCTATCGCGCGGGTCACGCCGCAATCGCAACGTCGCTGGTCATGCACGATCTTGGCTATCGTAGACACACTGCGTTTTTGCGCGCAAAAAAATGAGGTACTCCCCTTCATATCTTGTATGCTCTGGCCTGCGACGCCGCCGCCAACCCCTCCTCCGACTTCGACTCCCCCACCCCGACGACGACGACCAGGCTGGTCGTGCTTTTTTTCCATATATTGAAGACGTCGCCCCCCCCCCCCCCGACGCCGACACCAGGACTAGTCGAACTTTATTTTTTTTTTTCTATTTTTCGCCGTGTTACGCCTTGCTCCACCCTGCCACCACCACCCTTTGCGCCCCGCATCTGGGCCATTGTCCCATTCAATTTTTATTTTGGTTTTTTGTTTTTTGTTTTTTTAATTTATATGTTAGTTAAAACGTTCCATTTTGCAGCCTTTTTTTAGTTTTTATTTTTATTTTTCTGTTATATATGTATTATTTTTATTCTGTTTTATATTTTATTTATCATATTTTAATTTTTCAGCATATATATGTGATTAGAATTATATAATTTAAATTATATTAATTGGCCCATGATTGGATAAAAAAGCAGCCGTGACGCGATCCGCGCCGCTGCTGTCCCACTATAGGACCCCGCCACTTTCCAAAATATTTTCTAACATACTTTCTAATATATATTTAGAAAACATAAGATGTTCTCAAAACCAAACCAACCTAAAGTTTCGACAATACCTTAGTATGGTAATCAAAAATATGTCACTAAAGCGTCAACCAGACAAAGAAACATTTTAAAATATAAGAAAACCGACCTTTTCAACTTCAGATGTAAGTGCTTTTAATTGTTCCTCGGACTCCTCTACTTTGGATTCCAAGTTACAAAGTTGAAAATTATTTTTTCTCAAAGTATCCCAAAGCAACCGCACCTGAGCACCCAGAAACACGTTTCTTAAATTGGTTCGATATAAGAAAAATCAAATGTCAGTTTTTCTAAACAAACATTTTCTAAATGTTTTCCATTTTCTAAAGTTAATATGTGTAAAATTTAAACTGTAAATAACTAATGAGTGGATATTGATTCCTAAATCATCTAAATTTTAAAAAAACGGAGAACATGCTTAAAATGCTCGCTAACACACGGCAACTAAGCTAGTTAAAAAGCATATTTCATTCAAATTGAAAAAAAAACCCTTCAAGCCAGTATAATTAAGCTTGCCCTTTGAAAATAAAAAATGAATACAATTCCCAAAACGAATCAAATTACTAACTTTCCTAGCTCCAATATTTTTCAGAAAAGGGAAAGACATATTTGAATTGCATGAGATGGAATGTAAAATCAATGAAAATGAGTGTGAACCTCTTCTTCTAGAGCGACAAGTCTTTTATCAGCACGCAATGAGTCACCCTATAAAGTGGACATAAAATCGTGCCGAATGTAAGGATTTTTTAAATAATAATAATAATACAATAGTAACCAAAACTTTTGTCTTCAATGGGGTGTTATCTTCGAGTAAAAGAGGAATGGCTAAGGCATGGAACAGGTCAGTCGGTTATCTATAGTTATGTTTAAGCTAGTGAAACCAATAACTATTACTGACGAGCTTAAAGAAATTATTTAGGCCCGTGTAAATTTACCCATTTAAAACTACCGGTGCGTGACCACCAAAATAGCACTAACATGAACACAAACCATGTAACACTACAAAACACAGCACATTGATATGAAAATTTTCAAAATACTATATTTTGGTTACAATGCACGCATGGAATAACAAGTAATTTTATATTAAACATATAATATTGTAATTTGTAATAAAAAAATATTAGCAAACAAAACAGTTATTCAATTCAATTACAGACAAATAACTAATATTATCTTCAAAACTCATGGGTTGAACCAATTGATATCATATTTACAAATTACGGTATCTATCCCTGACATATCTAGTAGAATAATCAACTGAAAGTGCCCAAAGTGAAGTATGATGAGACTAATTATGGCTTGTGACATCCTTTTTCAGGCTCATGGGATCTCCATAATGAAATACAGAATAAGTTCTGGAAAATGGCAAAAGAACGACTATAATCCATTCTATTTTTTTTTTACTGGCCCGAACGAAGATATTTGAATTAACGTGCTTATTCAGATTCTGATTCAACAAAAAACAATTGAAATAAATAGACTCCTCTTTACTGTGCCGAGCAAGAATATTTGAATAACTGTGTTCATACAAATTCTGATTCAACAAAAAACAAACGGAAGAAACACGTGCAGAGAACCTTAATACTCAAAAGAGAATCATGCAGCTGCCGAGTTCGAATGTCCATCCCCACAACTAGCCGCTCAAGCTCTTCGAGAGTGTTGACCTTATCGCCCAAGCTTTGAACGCTTTCCTCGAGAATGGTCTCTGCAAATAAAGATAAAAATATAATCCGAAATAGGGAGAAGCATTTAATTTCGATGAATGAACTGCAAGTAAAAATCTATCAATAATCACCGAGGCGGGAGATCCTGAGATTCGCATTGCGCAATTCGCAATAAAGGTAATTTTCGTCCTGTGAATCTGAACAAAGAGCTTCGGCGTCTATCTGAGCTTGAGGAAGTAAAGGTTCAGACGGGACCCTTCGAGGTAAAACTGAAAGGCTGAATAGGAGCAGCAGTAGAAATACAATGGCCATTCCTTCGCCGAACCCGTGCCCGAGGGCGCTTCCCAGTTTGTTTTTCTCAGTATTCATTCACGTGGGGTGGTTATTTTTTATTTATTGTGATCAATTTTATTTATAATACAATGGATGATATTTTATTTTATTTTTTGCAACGCAAATTTTTTTCCTTAGGTTGTTGTCGTTTTTTTGGGATGTCGTTTTTTTTTTATTATTATAGGATGTTGTTATGTCACTTCTTCCACCATCAAAGCATTTTTTATTTTATTCATATAAACAAGAGACACCAGGGGGGAAAAGGCAAATCAGAGACACAAGACCAAAGAGTTACGGGGTCTAAAATAGTGAACCACAAGGGCATCCCCTCTAACAAAATAGATTCCTTTCAAAGGAAAGTATCTCATACTAGAGAAAATAACCACGCCATCCTGGGTATGAATGGAATCTAAGAAGTCATCCACTTTATTCCTCTTACGCCTAGTGTGGAGGATATCCAAGAGATTGGTGATGAGACCCCTGCACCTATGAATTAGATACGTAACGGACCATGGGGAGGATACGAGGCCAAGCAAAAGAATTATAAATTGTTGTAGAATTTGTTTCAACGTCCACCAATTGAATGCTTCTCTGACTACAAAGATGCAGACCTGTAGACATAGCAAAAGTCAGAGTGAGTCTCCATCACCAAAAAAATGCAAAGAAGGTGAGGATAACAAATCCTCGATCTCGAACAATGTCGTTGTCTTGCATTGTTCCCAAACTACAAGACCCGTATGTATTGAGCTTCAAACCTGTGTTGTGAGGGTACTACCAAACCCAATGCCCCTGAGGGAACCTACTGACGTCGTGGTGGGGATCCTGGCCATCCAAAAGCGGGCTAAGGGATGGAGCCTCCTCTGAGTTTTTGATCAGGTGGGTCGTGTCCAAAAGCAAGCTTCTGGTATTAAAAAAGATAGCTGATCTTGTACAGGATATCTCTTCATATCGAACTTTGTTCCTTGCCTACCAAATACACCAATAGCCCGCCGCGAGGATGGCCACTCTCGCCTTCTTCTCGGTGCCACTTATATTACCGCCCTAAAACCAACGGCTGAGGAAAGGGATGCCCATAACCTCTCGGGAGGATAGACCAATGAAGTTGTTGAAGGCATTCAAAACCATACACGCCCATTCACCTTCAAAGAACAAGTGGTCCAAAGTATCTTCACAATGAACCCTATAACAAGTGCACTTGGACACGATGTAAATATTTGTACACCTCATATTCTCATCAGTTATGGCATCCCGCCTTTTTTATTTCATAACTTTTCATTGCATTGTAAAAACATAGGATTTTTTTATGTTTAGTTTCTTGGAAATTAAGTACATAATAAAAAATCTTAAAACATTATTCTGATTCACTTGAAAGAATTATTCATGGCTCCATCCTAAGTACAATTAGTACATTTCATGTACTGATGACATACATCAAAGGAAAGGGGTGAGCATGAGGCTCAGTAAGGGAAAGTAAGGGGAACCATTTTACATATAATCACGAGGAATATCAATAAAAACATGAGGAATATAATTATGACATGAGAAAGGAAACACGAGGCATATCATAATAAAAAAAACATGAATCATAGTATGGAAATATGACTACAACATTTAAATGATACATTCATAAGCATGTCACCAAGGTTTGTCACCAAGGTGTCATAAATGAAAATTACCAAGGTTATTCATTATGGTATCGTAAAACATGTCATATCTAAAGATAAATTCTTTACCCAATGTATTGGAGCGCTATCAAGGTGCACCCTTCATATATCATAATTAATGTGTGCCACATAGATCATAATCAAACATTTCATAAATAACTCGTGGAGAATAAAGAACGAGTTTCTTATCAAAATCATTGCGTTTCGAAAGTGCTTAAAGACATGATCATTATGTCATTTTTAGCCCACGAAAGGGAAATACGAGTTTCATGTATGTTAATACCCGAATCAAATAAATCTTTTTTTTACATCCAGGTGAATACCCTTGGAAAATAAATAGGTTTAGGTATTCATAAAAGAAAATAAAAGAGAATTTCTTAAGTATAGAGATAAATTTTGAGAAGTAAATCTGGCAGCATGACGGGTATAAAATGTGGTTTTAGAAACGGGTAAAATGGGTGGGGGATAAGGGTCTCATGTTGATAAAACATAATTTGGAAGTGAGGTTATGGTCAAAATGGTAATAAAAGCGAGTAATCATAACAATTAGAAGACAGATACAAAAAGAGGTTCTTGAATTGAAGAGAAAAGAAGGATAATTCCCTTACCTTGAAGAGTTACTCCTAGATCTTGAAGAATGAAACCTTGGGGGCTTGAGGGCACCTTGGGAGGACTCATTAGGAGAAAAAATACTAGAACTTCCTGGAGGATGGATTGGGAGTGAATGAAAATGGAGAAATGGGTTCGTATTTATAAAAAAAAGTTGAGGATTTGTTTAATAATTTCCAAATACAGGCCTTGAAAATCTAGGTTGTGGAAAATGCAAAACCATTAGCTTACCCAAGATTTTGACCATGGTTTTGGACATTCGACTCACATTTTAAGTTATTTTAACCCATAATAACTAAGCATCATCTTATATTACTTCTTTTTTTAGGTTTCGGGCGCAGCGGAAACGCATTGGTGGGTTTGCCCAACTTTAATTTTAACGTTAAACAACGTTCAATCCGAGATCTGTCACGATGTAAAATGCCGAATCTTCGGAATAGAATGAGGAACAAAAAACTTAAGAGGGAATCTCAGAACCATAGAAATAGGATCATCATATGTTGGTTATAATTAATTTAATTAATTCACAAGAATTACCTCGGTGGAATTCTTTCTTCGTTGATGTTTCCAGTCACGATCCTGTGATCCGTCGTTGCGTCGTAGAATCCAAGTGTAGGTTTCCTCTAGAGGTGATCCACACGTGTGCCATGTATCTCCGAACGTTGCCGAAGGGATCTCCGAGTGCTAGCACGAAAGAACCTTCGCTTGCGATGTTCGCCTTCGATCGCTTTGGTCTCTCGGTCTTGAGAGTGTTCTTGGAGGAAGGAGTTCTTTCAGCCTTGAAAGAATTCTCCAGAATTGTTGTGCACAACGATCGATTGAAAAGTGTTGGGGTTTTGAGGATATTTATAATCAGGTTTAAGGTTTACAGAGTTATGACAATAAATAAATGCGTTACGTGTTTTATTTATTTCATTAACTCTCATTGAAACCCCCATGTCGAATTATTAATTCCTTGACATGCGCCAACGCTGATTATAATTAATATCATTTAATAAACAATATTATATCCTCAAAATCCTGACTGGAAAACTACACGGCGTGTAATCATTAATACACGGCGTGTAATCATTAATACACGGTGTGTACTCGTTTTCCACAAAACTACACGGCGTGTATATTTAATATACACGGCGTATACTTTTATTTTCCATTTTTCTTTATCTCCTCCTTCACATTTATTAGACCTTGAGTAATGACTATTTATTTATTAAATAAATGTAACTGCATTACTCGCTAATAAATATATTATTTCGCCCACAATATATTCTCTCAAATAATTAGTGTCAAAATAACAACGATTAGGCATTCTTAAATAATTATTAAACCACAGTCGGGAATAATCTTTATTTAACTTGTTAAATTAATATTTAACTAAGATACATGAACACACTTAGTGTGTGACCCTCTAGGTCTCTTTCTCAGTGGCATTAGGTGGAGCCTGCCTAAAGTCCAAGGTTAGCGTCTAGCAACACACCAAGGCACTCATAGAGAAAGAAGTTAACGCCACAATGACGCGTCACCTCCTACGAACGTTTACCGTGTAATATAATCCCTTTGTCTCGATATCTCTAATCAAGCAGGTTGCATGCTAGTGCCATCAACCCATGTGCTCGATTATTCTTTCCTTGACTTTCCGGAATTGAACCCGCCCATACCTTACCATGGCCATGGATTTATTTAGGTTATATCAATTCCATAAAAGGGCCTGAGATATTTACTTCTATTGTGGAACGAAAACGACAAATCCTTTCTCGCATTATCTATTAATGCGGTATTACTTGTGACGCACCCAACGTATCCTACCTCGCCGCGAACAGTGTGTCATCACAGTTTTTGTCAATACATCTAAGTGCGCGAGTTGTAATACCCATTAATAATAATCTTAAAGTCTAAGGACCAATATACACGTCCGTAGATAGGAACATCCAATGACACTATGAAATGTGGATTTCCTACTGGCAGGTCTCGTTCTCATAATATCCTCTTGGATATTACCAAGGGCGCACACCATGAGATGATGCCTCAAAGTTTTATGAGTCCTCACCCCTAATGGCCTGTATTATATGTGTCCCTCAAATATGTCATCCGACCATAGAACATATATTCAAGAACAGTGTTATGACACTTCCGGGTTCTCATCATAGCAGGGATCTGCTATGACCCTTTAATGCAACAACTATCCTTAGGACATTATTACATGCATTGTCATGCAGAAGAACAATCAAGATGTGATATGACTTTTATTAATGAATAAAGTACAAAGTAGTTGGTTCTAGGCCACCAACTCCAACAGACTCCCACTTGGACTAGAGCCAACTGCTAAAAACCTTTAACCCGCTAGCTCTCACATGATATTCATTCTTCTGCTGAGATAGGCCTTTAGTCATGGGGTCCTCCACGTTCTCTTTCGTGGACACTCTGCTTACTTCAAATTCACCCCTTTGATAGAAATCTCTCAAGAGATGATACTTCTGGAGTATGTGCTTTGTCCGTTGATGTGACCTTGGTTCTTTTGCAAGATCCACCGCTGCAGTATTATCACAATACAATGTAATGAGATCTTTATTGCTAGGAACCACATCAAGCTCCTAGACAAAGTTCCAAATCCATACGGCTTCCTTGGCTGCATCAGAAGCCGCTATATATTCAGACTCCGCTGTAGAATCAATGACAACTGGCTACTTTGAACTCTTCCAGCTCACAACTCCTCCATTGAGACAAAAAACATATCCAGACTGCGACTTCAGATCATTTTGATCTGTCTAAAAACCAGCATCAACATACCCTCTGATGACAAGCTCCTCATCTCCTCCATACACCAGGAACATATCCTTAGTTCTTCTCAGATACTTAAGGATAGTCTTAACAACAGTCCAATGCTGTTCTCCTGGATCTGCTTGATATCTGCCTACCATGCTCAGTGCATAGGCAACATCAAGCCTGGTACATAACATGACATACATGATGGATCCTATAGCTAAAGCGTATGAGATCTTACTCATTCTATCTTTCTTTTGTTGTGTCTGAGAACACATTTTCTTAGAAAGATGTAGGCCATGTGACACTGGAACTAATCCCCTCTTGGATTGTTCCATACTAAATCTCTTTAGTATCTGGTCAATGTATGTACCCTGACTTAGTCCAAGTAGCATCTTGGATCTATCACGAATGATCTTGATCCCTAGAATGTAGGCTGCTTCTCCTAAGTCCTTCATGGAGAAACACTAGTTCGACCAGTCCTTAACTGACTGTAAGACTGGTACATTGTTTCCAATAAGTAATATGTCGTCAACATATACTACTAGGATAACGATCACATTCCCATTAAAACGTTTATAAACACATGGCTCACATTCATTCTTAATGAAACCAAATTCCGTTATGGCTTCATCAAATCGAATGTTCCATGACCTGGATGCTTGCTTCAATCCATAAATGGATTTATGCAACTTTCAAACCCGTTTGGCTTCACCTGGTGTCACAAACCCTTCTGGTTGTGTCATATAGACACCTTCCTAAAGGTTCCCGTTAAAGAATGCTGTTTTGACATCCATCTGCCAAACCTCGTAGTCATGGTAAGCTGCTATGGAAAGTATGATTCTTATGGATTTAAACACGGCAACTGGCGAGAAGGTTTCATCATAGTCAATTCCTTGACGCTGTCTGAACCCTTTATCCACTAGCCTTGCTTTATAGGTGCTAACTTGACCTTCCATGTCCAGCTTTCTCTTGAATACCTATTTGCATCCAACATGATTTACATCAACTGGCTCATCGACCAGAACCCAAACTTGGTCCTGATACATGGAATCCATCTCAGAATTCATAGCTTCTAGCCATCTTGCAGCTTATGAGATTTCTATTGCTTCCTTGTAGGAGAGAGGTTCATCATTGTCCAACAATAATGATTCACCATCCTCGGTGACTAGGAAACCAAATCTCTCTGGTTCCCTTACCTCTCTTGAGCTCCTACGCAGTACTTGTGTTTCTAGAACCTCTTCCATGGGGACCTATGGAACTTGTTCCTGTACCAACTCCTGTGTATCTTGAGCATCAACTTCGTCGAAGTCAATCTTGCTCCCACTATCCTTTTTGAGGATGTGCTCCCTCACAAGAAAGACGGCTTGTCTAGCGACAGTCACTTTCTTATCTTGAGGGTTATATAGGTAATATCCTTTCATTTCCTTAGGATATCCTATAAAGATACACTTTGTGCCCCGGGGTGCTAGTTTGTTGCCTGAGAAGGCCTTAACAAATGCCTCGCATCCCCATACACGTGTATGCGACAAAATGGGTTTCTTTCCATTCCACAACTCAGAGGGAATTCCATTTGTCGCCTTAGTTGGTACTCGGTTTAATGTGTATGTTGCAGTTTGTAATGCATATCCCCAAAAGGATAATGAAAGATCTGCATGACTCATCATCGACCTCACCATGTCCAACAAGGTGTGGTTCCTCCTTTCACTAACACAATTCTACTGTGGTGTATAAGGAGGAGTGAGCTGAGATAGAATCCCAGACTCCCGTAGAAGATCGATGAACTCTTGGTTCAGATATTCTCCACCTTGATCCGATCGAAGATTCTTTATCTTCTTACCAAGCTGATTCTATACTTCATTCTTGAATTCCTTAAATTTCTCTAAGGCCTATGACTTATACCTCATTAAGTAGACATAGCCATATCCACTCAAATCATCAGTAAAAGTAATGAAGTAAGAATATCCACCTTTAGCTTCTACTGGAAATGATCCACACACATCTATGTGTACCAATCCTAGAAGCTCTGTGGCCCTTTCACCCTGTACACCAAAAGGTGGCTTGGTCATTTTTCCTTGTAAACAAGCATGACATCTATCAAGTGGTTTTAGATCAGTAGAGTCTAAATAGCCATCTTGGCAGAGCTTTGTCAAGCTTTTCTCGTTTACATGACCGAGACGGTGATGCCACAACTGGGTGATGTATGAGTCATGTGAGTTTGTTTCATTATCGATTGCCAACACTTGGTTTTCGTAATTTAATACATACAAACCATTATTTAAATGTGTGATACCATAACATACGTTGTTCTTATAAAAGAGACAACCCTTATTTCCAAACTTGAAAATAAATCCATCCATATCCAAACAAGATACAAAAATTATGTTTTTGGTAACACTAGGAACATAATAACATTTATGTAAAACCAAGATCATCCCAGTCGGTAATGAGAAGTGGTAGTCGCCAATAGCCAACGCAGCCAGCCTTGCGCCATTGGCAGATCAAAGATCCACCTCTCCTCTGGCAATCTTTTTAAATCTACTTGGTTCTTGAATTTGAATATAGATATGAGCCCCACAAACTGTATCTAATACCCAATGTGTAGAAATAGAAAGATTACACTTGATAACGAATGCACCATTAGCGTCTCGATGCTTCTGGGTGCAGTTCCTCTTCCAGTGGCCTTGCTTTCCACATGAAAAACACATTGCCTCCTATTCCTTGCTCTGCCTCTGGATCTTCCCCTTCTTGGAGGGATGGTTCTCAGGGGCTTCAGACTGTTTATAAGTCTTTGGCCCCTTTGCCTTGTCCTTACTTTTCTTATTCACCATAAGGATTGCAGGTTTGTCACACCCTATGTCCTTATCTACCTAGTGAGTTAAGGGTATAAGTTCTGATCTAGGCACAACTGGAACAGGCTCTTCCAGCACATACAATTTCCTCTCGTGGCGATGAATAACGCGTAAACACCTCTACCACTCTTGGAAATTGGTGTCGGTGAGAATGTTTTCCTTCTTGAGTATGGTTCACAATGATATGTTTGAAGTTAGTTTATTGTCATTTCTACAAATTAAGATGAGAAAATGTTTAGTACTTTATTACAAAACTGAGACAAATAAATAAATTAATACTTATTAGTCTCCCACTATTTTATCGAAATCCAATTGCCCTCACCATTGACTTCAGAATATTCTTTTGCCTGAATATTATAGTGGAAAGGATCCATATTTCCCTTTGCATTACCCCAACTAGGGTTGGTCAAGCAACTTGAAGGGTTTTAGGTAGGCATTCCAAATGCCAACTGCATTAACTAGCAACTCCTTGATCCGTTGAGTCGACTCCCCAATCCTGAAATCCTTTTATTTTGGATTTCCTCAACCTTTGCCTCTTGGTCACACCAATTCCTGTTGTGGCAGTTAACCCTTGATGCGAACCAAGTCAAGTCAACCCAAAACCTTGAATTAGAATTCCCTGATAATTGAAAGCACCCCAACTAGGGTTGGTCAAGTACTTTGAACTATGGTTCGATTCTAACCAAGATTATGGAAGGCTATATCGACTTAATATTTCTTTTGAGGGTTTTTATCCTTATACGTAAATTTCCAATTTATTATCTTTTATTACATGATTGTTAATATTAAGTGGGATATACTTAAGTGATTAACCATGTCTAAGATAATATTTACGTATAAGCTGGTTTTATTTTAGTTCCATCTTGCATGCTCGTTTAATTCATTAATTGTGTGATCATGACAACACACTCACAATAAATAAACCATGTAACTGACAGAAAAAAAATAAATGGTATGATCACGAGCTTTTTCTATTGGTTAGTTTATCTAGCGGTTGATAAACTTACCCAAGACCTAGGGGAGAAACACCTTGAACCTTTCAGGTTCATGTTTACAGTTTTCCACCTGTCCACCTTTGTATCTCCTTGGATTGGTTTCACCTTGGCTCCTGACTTGAGCCGCCACCACTAGCTTGAGAGCTCCATCCATTATATATGCATTTATCTCACACGCAGGTGAGGGGTAAAAAGGGGTTTCTACATAAAATAATCCTTGGGCGCGCAGACCCTACATATTAATGAGGAGATGGCTCACAGGCCAAAAAATTTAATTTAAATAAATAAATTAAAAGAAACCATTCACATACAAAGGTCTCGGTCTAGATCATGATCATCCATACATGCAACGATATTTATGCATAAATAAAACTAGCATTCAATTATTTAATCGTTCTTGTTTAAGATAAATCACGCTCGAATCAATTAATTATCTTTAATTAATCAATCCTTTTATCTTAAACCCTTTTTTGAACTTCCTTGAGATTCTCATCCATCATAATTTTAAACAAATAAATTCATTTAAAATTATCCTTGTACGTAACTTGTACCTTGAAGGCAACCCGATGAATTCTCGTTCATTACGTAGATGTTAAATTAAACACATATATATAAAACACCTATCACCTGTTGTGCCTCAGCTTTACGCCTGCACCATGGTACACGTCTCAAGGATTTGTATAATATAATAATAAATTTTAATAAATCTGCGTAATTTGGGTGAGTACACGATGTGCAGTTCTGACTACACGGCGTGTACTTTTCTTCACCGTCCATCCGAAGTACATACCCGGGGACAGGGCGTGTTAATGTACTTCGGAAATTTTTGGAGTACACGGCGTGTTCTGTGGGACACACGCCGTGTAGTTTCTGCGTTACACGGTTTCCAGTCGGGAAAGCCGTGTACGGGGTACACGGTCCAACCCGAACCTGAAGGGACTACACGTCGTGTTCAGTTGGACCACACGGTGTGTAATCCAGAAACTGTGTGCCACCTATTCCTGGTCAACACACGGTGTCATAAATGACTTAGGTATACTACAATACATGGCCTGATTTGGCGGATCAGTCAATGCATTAAACCTAGACTACACGACGTGTACTTTTGAATACTCGCCGTGTATTCTGGTGTTTTACGGCCATAAACGTTTGGCTCCTCCGGATGAGTTCCTCTATTTTATTTTAATCAAAATTAAAAGAAAAATTCATTTCTGTGAGGTGAACGAGAAATGAGGGAGGAGGAACAGATCTCGAGATTCATATTTCCAGAACAATTAAACTTGAATTGAAACAACTAAATTATTAAATGCGTAAAACATCAACGAAAAACTAAATAATTATAATCAACGATATGACCCCTCTGATGCCACTTGTCGGGTCCGGGCACAACGGAAGAGCGTTGGTGGGTTTGCCCAACTTTAATTTTAACGTTAAACAACGTTCAATCCGAGGTCCGTCATGATGTAAAACGCCGAATCTTCAGAATAGAATGAGGAACAAAAAACTTAAGAGGGAATCCTGGAACCATAGAAATAGGATCATCATATGTTGGTTATAATTAATTTAATTAATTCACAAGAATTACCTTGGTAGAATTCTTTCTTCGTTGATGTCTCCGGTCACAATCCTGTGATCCGTCGTTGCGTCGTAGAATCCAAGTGTAGGATTCCTCTAGCGGTGATCCACATGTGTGCCACGTATCTCCGGACGTCACCGAAGGGATCTCCGGGTGCCAGTGCAGAAGAATCTTCGCTTGTGATGTCCGCCTTCGATCACCTTGGTCTCTCAGTCTTGAGAGCATTCTTGGAGGAAGGAGTTCTTTCAGCCTTGAAAGAATTCTCCAGAATTGTTGTGCACAACGATCAATGGAAAAGTGTTGGGGTTGTAAGGATATTTATAATTAGGTTTGAGGTTTACAGAGTTATGACAATAAATAAACGCATTACGCATTTTATTTATTTCATTAACTCTTATTGAAACCCCCATGTCGAATTATTAATTCCTTGACATGCGCCCACGCTGATTATAATTAATATCATTTAATAAACAATATTATATTCTCAAAATTCTGACTGGATCATTTTCCACAAAACTACACGGCGTGTATATTTAATATACACGACGTGTACTTTTATTTTCCATTTTTCTTTATCTCCTCCTTCACATTTATTAGACCTTGAGTAATGACTATTTATTTCTTAAATAAATGTAACTGAATTACATGCTAATAAATATATTATTTCGCCCAAAATATATTCTCTCAAATAACTAGTGTCGAAATAAATGTGATTAGGCATTCTTAAATAATTATTAAACCACAGTCATGAATAATCTTTATTTAACTTATTAAATTAATATTTAACTGAGATACATGGACACACTTAGTGTGTGACCCTCTAGGCCTCTTTCTCAGTGGCATTAGGCGGAGCTTGCCTAAATTCCAAGGTTAGCATCTAGCAACACACCAAGGCACCTATAGAGAAAGAAGTTAATGCCGCAATGATGTGTCACCTCCTATGAATGTTTACCATGTAATATAATCCCTTTGTCTCGATATCTCTAATCAAGCGGGTTGCATGCTAGTGCCATCAACCCATGTGCTCGATTATTCTTTCTTTGACTTTCCAGAATTGAACCCGCCCATACCTTACCATGGTCATGAATTTATTTAGGCAATATCAATTCCATCAAAGGGTCTGAGATATCTACTTCTGTTGTGGAATGGAAGCGACAAATCCTTTCTCGCATTTTCTATTAATGCGGTATTACTCGTGATGCACCCAACGCATCCTACCTCGCTGCGAACAGTGTGTCGTCACAGTTTTCGTCAATAAATCTAAGTGCGCGAGTTATAATACCCATTAATAATAATCTTAAAGTATAAGGACCAATACACACGTCCGCAGATAGGAACATCCAATGACACTATGAAATGTGGATTTCCTACTGGCGGGTCTCGTTCTCATAATATCCTCCTGGATATTACCAAGGGCGCACACCATGAGATGGTGCCTTAAAGTTTTATGAGTCCTCACCCCTAATGGCCTGTATTATTTGTGTCCCTCAAATAATGTCATCCGACCATAGAACATATATTCAAGAACAGTGTTATGGCACTTCTGGGTTCTCATCATAGCAGGGATCCGCTACGACCCTTTAATGCAACAACTATCCTTAGGACATTATCACATGCATTATCACGCAGGAGAACAATCAAGATGTGATAAAGATTTTATTAATTAATAACATACAAAGTAGTTGGTTCTAGTCCACCAACTCCAACACTTTTGGCATGGAAAATTAACGTTTCCACAAAGTAATATTTTTAAAATCAAAGTCTCCATTTTAGACTTTGGAAAGTCATTTATAGGTTTAAAAATTGATTAAAATACATTAAAATACTTAATAATAATAAAATAACATATTTTAGATCGTAGATTATAGTTATTTAATTATTACATCATTATGAAATAATTATGAAGTCATTAAACATACTGAAAACCCAAAATTGTATTTTTACTATTCATAAAAAAATAAAGTATTTTAGAAAATTCTCATAAATTCACCCTAACCTAATTTCAACGTGATGATTTCAAAAATAATGTTTATTTTATCAGAATAATTCTTTAAATATGATAATTTTAACTTTTAAATATAAAAAACCCTATTTATTAAAAAAATAGCGGATTGTAATGCATAGTTAAATTTCTGACACTTAAAAAAAATTTCCTAAGGCATAATAAAGTTATTTTATCATTTATATTTAAGTAAGAGTGTTTTTAGCATACTATTTCATTAAAAATAAATATTATTTAGAATACCTTAGTTTATTATAAAAATTTATATCTTTTCTGAAAAGTATGGTTTGTGTTTAAAAAATCGATTTATTATATTTCTTCTCAATTAAACCTATATTTTAGAAAGCAAAACTATTATTAAAAAATTGAATTTATGGAATAAATTTTTTATTTACAATGAAAATACTGTAAAGACCCAGACCCTAGTAGTCTAGAGTTAGTGTCTTACTTAAATACATTGGTATAAGATACAAGGAATCACATCCCAAAGGACTAAATAGTTTAGTACTCTTGGTAAACTAGATACATATTTTAAGAATACATTACAATTGAAATTATAAATTACAACATAATGATTCTCTTAAGAACACCATTATTACCCTTAGTGTAACCCTGCACATCAGTCATAAATATACTTCTTAGAATCCTAGGGAAAAATAAAACATACGAAAGGGGTGAGCTCAGATGCTCAATAAGGGTATACACACAAAAAAAGTTATCTTAAACAAACACAAACAATTATGGTTATGTCATTAACCGAAACACATGTCATTTAATCAATAACCTGAGCATAATATGACAGGAATGAAAGATGATCAAATAATACCATATAAATAACTACATGAGAATAAAACTTAACCATGGATATTCTACTAGTCGAATTATCACATGGAATATAAATAACTAATCTCAAAATGAGGTAATTCATAATATCAGACATCATAAACATACCGTCAAAGCTTTGACCAAGACACCATACATAAACAGGTAAGGTCTCGACCAATACCCAAACTAGTTTGTCTCATGAGACCTACTGATACATTGAGGGGCTATAGTGGACCCCACATGTCACTTACTAAGTCCAATGCAATCCTCATATGAAAAGGGAAAAACTTAAACAACATAAGTATTCATATTAAAAAACTAACATATGAAATGTGAATACTTTAACCATAAACCATAAATTGTATCAAAATAGCACATCCATAGTCAAACTGATCATGAACCTTTCAATAAAACATGATAGATGGTATCATAAGATATCAAACTCAATCAAGCATAAGATCCAACCAAGGGTGTTGACATGGATGAAAATAGTCTAATAAAATCATTAAGAATTTCTTGAGAGAAATACTTTTTTTTACTTTGAAACCATTTATTTAAAAAAACCATGAAATTATAAAAGAAAACATTTTATTTAAAAATAACCTTGTAAACTTGTAAATGAAGCTTCAAAACATTAAGTCATAATGACTAGGATAAAATCCGCTCATGCCACATAAATTAAAAAAACATTCCTTCCATATTTTTGTCAACAAATTCATAAAGTACCTTATTTGGAAAACAACAAAAAGATTCATTTCAAACCATTTTATAAAAAGTAAAACATGGGTAAAAATACTTTAAACATTTGTAGGATAATAAAAATATTTTTGAAAACATTTTTAGAAAACATGGATATGGAAGAAAATATTCTCCAGTCGAGACTTAAACATAAACAATCCCGAATAATAATGTGATTGTGAAATAACCCTTACCACTTTATAATTAGCAGAATCATATGCCCCATAAAAGAAAGAAAATTACATGGATATGAAAATACCATAATCTTCATAACAATATCCATAAAATACATTTTTGGTTATTATATATACCACACAAGAGAAACAAGTACTGTATAAGGCATGTGTCCCATATAAAAAAAGTGAGACAAAATCCCTTACCTTATGTATTGACTCCCGTCGTACCCATTCAATCCTCCAGTATAATAAATATAGATTTGTTATAAATCTATAATAGAACCATATTCATTTATATAATACCATATATTATTTACTTATGACTTTATATTACCCGTTTATTAACAATTTCATGTTAATGTTACATTTCGAGTAATAACTGTTTTGTTTTTCGTGTGTGTTTTGATTTGTTATATTTTTGAGCCTCTTACTTATATCATGATTTAATCATCTCAAGAATTATGAACATAAAATAAAAATCATATATATTTGGTATATATGTATTTATAATAATATATAAAATATATAAATAGATTATGAAATATACCGTTCATGGAGACGGTAGGCCGTACGTACGCATGAATAATGTTTACATTTTCTTATCGTATTGAAAGAAAGAAAGTAAATAATATAATTATAGTAGAACTATTATTTCATATATATCATATGAATTCACTAAACTCATGCTTAATACACTCTATGTAAATTTTTAATGAATCACATTGTTTTGAGGAGGCGGTAGTCCACACGTCCACAAACAAAGTTATCATAATTACACAAAATGGAAAGCATGAAGATATGTGTTATATAATAATTATATAAGAATAAATAAATCATATATATCATATATATCATATAAAAAAATAGATTTCATCATTATTCCCAACTATGAAATGTGGCAATTGAAGAACAAATAACATTGGTTCACGAGACGGTAGTTCGTCGTTCACACAAACAATGATTACGTATCCCATTCGATGAAAGTGTGTATGAGTGTAAGTTAAACCCTTAATATAAAAACATATAAGTATATTTAGGATAATAATTTTATTATATAAACATGAAATAAAAATAATTTAATGGGTTTAAGTAAGAAATAAAAAAAAGTGTTCGTTGATGAACATTACCTATTCTTTGAGTATCTTCTTTTGATTTGCACAAAATGACTTATTTGGTTGGATTTCTACCCAAATTAAAGATTCTAAGACGAAGATATAGAAGTTTGGATGATAAATGGATAGGTTTTGGTCTATCTTTAAGGCTAAAAGTGGTGTAAAGAAGTGGGGGAGGAGGTACCCTTTTATAATTGAGGTGAGGAGAACTTTTGGAAACTCTCAAAATATTAAATAAATATAAATTAATTTTCAATTCTAAATTCCTCTAAAGTGAGTTATTTAAAATATAATATGAGGATGGGTCAAAATAATCTTAAAAAATTTATACAAGTTTATGTAAGATTATTACCCTTGTCTTTTGGCTTTAACCCTTAGTTAAACCCTTTAACTCTTACCGTACCAACTTGAATTTTTACACTTTAGGGTTAATATAGTTACTATAAAATAAAAAATGAACCATAAATGAGTCATAGATGAAATTTTTAACCTTATACTAATAATTTTAATTAATTTTAGATTTTTATGAATTTTATTTCATTTAATAAAATGTTGTTTATTTTAAAATATCATTAATGTCGATTTTGACACTATTCATTACTCGACTTTTTAAAAAATAACAATACACATGATAACTTTGAAAAAAACATTTAATACATCCCTAATATGTATAGTTAATCTAGAAAATTCGCGTATAACATTAATTATCTCAAGTTATATTTATTTTAATATTTTTAATATCATTTATTTGATATTTCTATTAATTAAACAATTACTGCATCATTGTTGTGTTAGTCTTTAAGGTAATTATTTATTTTCTAAAAAAAAAATCCATGATTAATATAGACATTTTAGATTTCAAATGACTATTTATATTCAAATATATATTCTAATTAACCATGTATACAAAATATAATAATTATTAAAAACATGAGTGTGACATATTGGACTTCCCTTAGAATAAAATACTAAAAAAGGCTTAAAGTTATCCAAGTGACTCCAAGAGACCATAAAATTGGTCCAAGGATGATTTTTGCCGACAATAACTCATCCAATAAAATTAGTACACGTGTTAGGGTAATTTTATAATACTTATAATATTGTTTTTACCCTTAATTACTCGATTTACCCTCAACTGTGATAATTAAATAATACCAAAGTTACTATTTATATTGTCCAAAAATAAAAGAGAACTATTTTCTAAATTTAGAAATTCTGATTCCAAATATGGAATCCATGGCAAGCGCATCGCAATGCGTGAAAATTTTCAATATTGATTTACCTACCAACTACTGTAGAAGCGATGAGCCTGGTCAAACCACAACGAGAATGTGAGTAGACACTAAGAATATCCTCTTGGAAGAATGTTCAGGCAGCTGAGTTCATAATATGATCAACAACTAAAAAGTTCTAAAACTAAATGACTATTTCAATTAACTAAAACCATCTAAGTGAATTAAATTAAGCTATGAAATAAACTGGCGGAGCTGGAAGTGTCAGAGTCACGGCGTCCGTTCAGGTGCATGCAATGCCAATTATTTAATTCTCACATCTGAATATTTATTTATTCAATTATCACTGATTCCAATTTTAATCAAAATACTATCTGGTCTCATTCTCTGATGTTAGACAATATTCTAATTTTCACACAAATTATCCGTCATTTTGTTCTCTGTCCTGACGAATAATTTTCGTGTCATTATAGCACTGAATCACTTGGTGAAATACAATGACCCATTTCTCACAAAGTCAAAGTATCTACCTATACTGAGTTTTCTCGTAAGAGATTAATTATTAGGTATCACTCAGGAAATTTTAAAGGATAGCACACACAAAATATTATTTTTTTTGATTAATATATTTATTTATTTAGAATTTGCTCGCGCGCGTGATCAAATTTCGGATAAATAAATTCTTTGATGAACTTCCTTCTGTGATTACTTATTAGGTATCACACGAATGAGCACCAAAGCATGCGTGAAAAACCCAAATAAATACACTGGGTTTGTGTCGCACAAACACGACACAAAAAATAAATGAATGAATACAATGGGTTCGTGTCGACGTGAGGAACACCGCAAGCCGTTATAGATGATCACAAAATAATAACCTTCAATCCATCGATCACTACAATGTCGAACCACACCATTGTGTCACCACAAAAATGATTGGATCTGTATTCACTCTTGGAGCGCACCACCGATCTCTGGAAGTGAAGTGAACCTTGTGCACATCGGCAACGTGTGTGAATCACCGTCAATCACAGATGCACCGGGATATGTCCACTTCCGGCATGAGGAGAGAGTTTTAGTGTGAGGAGGTCGAGGGTTGTTTGGCGTCGTGGGGAGGATGTGCAGCAGAAGTGGTATAGGGGCTATGGATTTGTTGGGTGGAAGGGAGGAGGGGATGAGGATGGGGAGGCGAGAGGGGAGAGGGGGGATGGGGGGGGGGGGGCTCGAAAAAATGGAGAGGAGAGGGAGTGGAGGTGGGGAACTGGGGGATAAGGGGGATGGGGGGTAGCAGGTAGGTGGGCGAGTGTGGGGAGGAGGGCGAGCGGGTGAGGAGAGGGGAAAGGGAGATGAAGTGGGTTGGGTGAGGGGCGGAGGGTCTAACCGGTGAGGGGTGGGGCATGCATTGTGGGTTAGGCGAGCGGTGAGGGGAGATGGAGGAGGTGTGGGGATAGGGAATAAGGGGGCAGTGGTTCTAGGGGGTGAGAAAGGGGAGGCATGGGGATTGGATAGAGGGAGGGGGATGGGTGAGCGGGTCCAGCAGGTATTAGGGGGGTGGGGAGTGGGGTGATTGGAGAGAGGGGGGAGTGATGTGGGTAGTTAGGGGGAAGTGGGGGTGTGGGAATAGGGATGGGAGGGGAGCAGGTCAAGGGAGAAAAGTAAAAAAACAAAAACAAAAATCAAATTCAAAAATTAAAAATAAAATCCTATACAAATAAATTGTTAAATGTTAATAATAAAAAAAATACTAATATCAAATAATAATAATAATAATATAATTAAATATATAAAATTATAATTAACTATAAACAAAAAATAATTAAAATAAATGTTAACAAAACTAATACTAATAGTGTTAAATAAAATATATAAAATTAATATAAACTAATAAAAATACTAAAATACTAATATAGATGTATAAATTAACTAAAAATTATCAAAATATCTAAATTACTATAAAACTACAAAAATAAGAAAAAAAGATAAAAAAATGGTTAAACTAATTAATTAAAACTAAGTTAGAAAATTATAAAAATACTAGTGAAATCCATGTACATCAAATCCCACACACTTAAACTTTTTCACTCCTAAGAAAAAAAATCAGAAAGAAAACACAAGTTGTCGCAGACAAATCAAAACATCAAAATTACAGGTTCAAAATTTTTCAATCTCTTTTACCCATAAAATATCATGCTTCATTTAAAACTCCAATTTTTAAAAACTATTTTTCTTTCACTCGAATTCTTTCCAAAAAAAGTACGTGCACTCATGTATCATGTGACCTACCTCGCCATCACTCCGGTCTCTCAAAAAAATTGATCAAAGTTTTTCTCAATTCTCATACACATGCATGCTTACCATAGACTTTCCATGAATTTCACATCTCCACTAGTGGAAATAAAAAGAATGCACCAATCTCAAGGACTTTACACGAGGTTCAAATGTCTCTGAGGCTGCGGGACGGTGGGTAAAAAAAATTGACATTTTTTTGGCAAAAAGGAGGGTTCAATATTGAAATAAATGCATGATAAATGTCAATCCAAATGTCTCCCTCAAACTCTTGTTCCCTCATACTTAAAACATTACTTGTCCCCAAGCATATGATAATCCAATGTTTCACTATAAAACCCTAACCCTAGTTACCTAGAGTCGGTGCATTATTACATAACATTGACATGATCACAAGAGATCAAGTCTCAAAAGACTGATTAGTTTAATAGACTTAGAAGTACTAGATACATACATAAGTTTTACATTACATCATGAAATAAAACAAAAACAACATTGTGTTCCCTTTTAACACACTCATACCCCTTAGCCTATCCCTGTAGGTAAAACATAATATACTTCTTCACATCTTGGGAAAAAGAAAACATAAGAAAGGGGTGAGATCAGATGTTCAGTAAGGATAACAATATAGTGAAAACTTTCATAAATAAGCATAAACATTTAAGGCAATGTATAAGACTAAAACACAAGACTTTTAAACTTAAACTTAAATATAATATGACAAATATAAATCAAATAATGTCATTTAATTATTCACATGGATATTCTACTGGTCGAATAATCACATGTAATATCAATAACTAATTTTATAATGATGGAATGCATAATACCGGACATCATAACCACATATTCAAGGCCTCATGCTAAGACTAAAAATAAGATTTTTTCAAGGCCTTGTGCAAAGATACTAGTTTGTCTCATGAGACCTACCGATGCATCGAGGAGCTATAGAGGGTTCCACCCATCACTTAATAAGTCCAATGCATTCCTCATATGAAAAGGTTGAAACACAATCTAAACATTCATATTAAAACTAACATACAAAATGTCAATATTTTAACCACAAACCATGAATGATATAAAAATAGCACATCCACAGTCAAACATAACTCATTAAATACAATATAGAAGATTATATTATAATAAATCAACCTCAATAAAAAGTAATATCCAGTAAAGGATGTTTACATAGTTGAAAATGATTAGTAAAACTCTTGATAGAAATATCCCATTTTTCTTGAAACATTTAAATGTCGCACTATTTATCAAAGAAGTCATTTAAAAGAGATTTTTGAATCAAAGTGTCTCATACCACTTTGAAAATTTGAAAGGAAATTTAATTATAAAACATTCACGTTCATATAAATAAATTCTTAAAACCATTTTTAAAACATGGACATCAATGAGAAAGATTTATAAGAATAAATCTTTAAAACATTTAAAATGATATTTTAGTTAAAGAGTTCCTAACCAAATGAGTGACACTTGAATACAAATAATTGAGGAATAACATTAATCAAAACTTTATAATATCATGAGAATAAAGAGATTCATGATAAAATATGTCAAAGGATAGTATATACACCAAATAAAAGTGAATTGGAGCATAACAACAAAGAAGTCTCAATGGAATGTAAATTGAGATGAAATCCCTTATAAAGATTGTACCCTTAGATTAAGGATAAATCAATGACATAATTATGTGTGACAAATTTAAATACACTCAATATGATTGATATTTAGTGTAAATCAATCAGAGGACATTCACACATATTCTTGTAAAAACAAAACCAATGACTTGGATTTTTAACTCAATGAATGGAAATTGAGTTAAGATTACCCTCATCAAGTTCATATCAATGACTTGAAAATTTATCATTGGAGTGATTATGTGTATCAAAAGTATATACACACAAAGGGGGGGGGGGGTGGAAATCACTACATAAATAAATAAATAGTGATTTCACACATAATCTTGGATAAAAATAATCAATAAAGTTTGTATAAAACCCAATGAGTGAAAATCAAAATTATAAATTCCCTTACCTATTTGGTAACTTACGAAACATACACCCCATGAAAGAAGGATCATGTAATAAAGATGTAAATACCCATAAATTAAAGTATATTACACAAAGAATACAATCATGGGTAGTACATACACCACAAAAAAAGAAATAGTGGAAAATATAGCATGAATCTCATGGGAATAAAAGTGAGATGAAAACCCCTTACCTTGTACTTTTCCTTAGTCGAGGGTATGTTAACCTCCTGTATAATAGTTAAATCATTGTTATTAAACTATACAAGAACCAAATACATAAATATGATATCATACATTATCTTCTAATATTGCATTGTTAATAATATTTTAGTAGTATCATTGTTTCGGGTGTTAACTAATTAAGTTCTTAAACATTATTTTAAATCATAAAATGGAAATTATTCTTGAATGGTTACGATGGGAAATGAATCTCATCGCGTTCGTGGAGACGGTAATCCATACGTACGCATGGACAATAATATCATTCTATTGATGGTGAAATAGTATGTAATTGGATGGTATATTATATATACAGAATCATTAACATGTTATATTTATTATTTACATCAGTTATACTCATTATTATACCCATCCAAATAAAAGTATTGAATAACAAACTACACCACGATGTGGAGACGGTAAGCCGTACGTACACACGTATGATGACTTTTTCATTCATAGGATGTATATAATAATGAATATGGTTGTACCATATTTATAATAAAACCATATTATGTAGAAGGTAATAGAGTTATTATTTTTATATGGAAACAACAAAGAAAGAGGAAGTGGAAGAAGAAATGAACTTTGAAAGAGGTGATGCAATTATTACCTCTTCTTGTGCTTCCTTTTGAGTTGATCAAAAGTGATCATTAGGTTGGATTTTTGATCAAAGTAAGGTCTCTAGGTTGAAGTGAGGGTAGTTGGGAGGATATTTAAATAGGGTTTGGCTGAGACAAATGGATTTGGAGGTGTGATTTTGAGAGAAGGGGAAGTATCATTTTATAAGAGAGGTGAGGGTTACTTTAGTAAAAGCTTGAAATATTATTTTATTATAAAATCATATTCGCTTTATAATGGCTCCAAAAGGATTTATTTCAAGTCTAAGGTGGGTCTGGGTCGAAAAACTTTCAACAAATAGGTTTTATACAAGTTTAGGTAACCATATTAACCTTATCTTTTAGATTTAACTCTTAGTTAAATAGTTTAACTTTTATAATGTCTTCTTGTATTTGTATATTACATGGTTAATAAAATTACTATAAAATTCCAAGAGAACCCCAAGTGGTTCATTAATGGAATATCTATCATTATATAAGTCCTTTGGCTGAATCTTAGATTGTTAGGAATATTATATCATTTAATAATATATTATTTGTTTTAAAAACTCATTTATGTCAATTTTAACACTATTTAGTATTTGGTTTTTGTGAAAGTCAGAAAAGCTTGATTACTTCGAAAAAAATATATTAAATCAATCCTAACATGTAATATTAACCTAGAAAATATGTGGAATGCATCAGAAGTCTCAATTTATATTTATTGTTATATTTATAATATCAATTATTTTAATCTTTCATTCATAAGGTGATTACTGCATCATCATCGTGTCATAAATAAATTTTATTATTTAATGTCTAAAAATTATAAATAAAATACCATTATGTATGAAATATTTTTATCTTTCTATTGAATATTTTTAGTTTAATTTATCTTATGTATAACCCTATATTAAAAATGTTTTAGTTATTAAAATTTGAATTTAACACTTTTAACTCTTCTTTTAATAAAATAATAATAAATGTCCTAATCTAATTCAAGTGGATCAAAGAGGATCATATTTTATTCCTAAGGTTGATTTTGGTCGAAATACACTTATCCAATAGTATTAGGATATGTGTTAGGGTAATTATAATATCATTTTTACCTTTAATTACCCTATTTACTTTTAACCGTGGTAAATAAAATCCAAAAGTTACTATTCACCAAAAATTATTTTCATCATATTGAACCACATTTTACTTACTGATGTCAACTGTGTCTCTTAGATTTTTGAAATTCAATTCACAGAAGTGGTAAAATTATGTTTATGCAAATTTGCAAATGTGCCTAGAAGATGGGTAAAAGGCGTTAAATAGTTCAATAAAATTTTATATATCTAATCTTATTATAAAAAGACTTTAATGAATTAAATTAGACTAATATAGGTATTATGTATCTATTTTTAATTTAAAATAAATTTAAATAAAAATAATAATTATTTAAATAAAAGTCGGTTTTAAACAACAACACAATGTTTTTCACTATTCATCAAAAATTGAAAGTTTTTAGAAAAATACAAAAAATTCACCCAAAGATAATTTTGATATTCCAAATTTAAAAATGATATCTATTTTACCAAATTCAAAACATATAAGTTTTATTTATTAATTTTAAAAAATATTCCCATTGTCAAAACCAGAAAGCATGTTTTTGAGAAGTAAAAACTATCAAAAGATTGATATGTGTTTATGTCTAATTTAAATGTAAAATTACTTCCAATGACCAACATTAGATTAAGTGATAAAAATATAATATAATTATACTTCAAAACCATTCAAATGTATAATTTAACACTATAAATTATTTTTATTAAAAAAGTTGTTTTTAATTAAAATTTAGTATTTTTCACTATTCATCAAAATATAAAAGTTATCAGAAAAGCACAAAAAATTTATCCAAACTAAATTTTTATATACCACTTCTAAATAATAAGTTTATTTTGTCAAATTGAATATATAAAAGTGTCAAATATTAGATTTAAAAAGGGTTCTCCATTAAAAGGCGGTAAAATTGCATTTTTTGAAAAATACTTCTTTTATATGAAAAAATGAATTTGTTCTTATATTATGTTTAATAAACACATAATATGGAAGTTAAAATTATATGGAAGTTAAAATTATATGGATTATATAAAATTCAAAATACATTTAATACTATTCATAACCGCTTTTTGAACGACTAGTTCGGTAAGTCGTGGTGCGCTCGAACTCAGTGTTGCGTATAACGCAAGCTATTGAATTACTTTAAAGAAAATAACTTACTATGAAATCATGGGGTGTTACATTCACTCCTTTTCCCTCCTTTTCCTATTTTTTTTAGACACAACTCACTCAAATAAGATGGGCAAGAAAAACTAGTGAGTATCAAATCCAAAACCCCATGAAATAAGTGTTAGATAAAAATCCAAAAGAATGGTACAAGAAACACGTAGGCTGTAACATCTCAGTGAAAGTAGGTCATATATAAAACTCTCTAGCTCTTGGAGTAATGGATCATCACTTTTATAGGTATCCCTAAAAGAAAGTGTTACCACGTAATGACCACCAATGTACTCATTATTGGAACCAAAAAGATTATATATTCCCATAGAAAAATACATGTAATGAATGTGGCTACTATGAAATATAAAATATATGATCAGGAGGATATAATGTCAATATATGTGCATCAAATGACTCACTTCCCATCAAACAACCCTCTCTATGAGTAAATCTTCCCCCCATGCTTAGAATAAAAATCATCATACAAATATTCAAGAAATGGGTAAGAAAGGGTATTGGATATGGGCTCATCCTAAAAGGATTTTTCATGGATTATAAGGGATATACGATGGATAAAATGTATGGGCGGCTTAGTGGGTCAATGGGGATGAAGATCAAACAAATGCCTCAGTAATTTTAGTGCAACTTTCAAAATTCCTATCGCTTTGATGGAAAAACATGGTAAGTTCTAGAAGACAAAACATGGTCAAGATTCACTCAAGAAAAAGAGAAACATAAGATGATGTCAAATGGGCTAGAGTCCTCACGGGTATGTAAATATAATGTTGGATAGTACAGATGAGCATGAGTACAAATAAGTGTCTTAAAAATATAAAAAAAATTGAATTTTTTTTTCAAAGTATGAAATAATATCAACAATCATCTAAGCCATGAGATCAAGGATAAAAGCATTCCAAACAAGAATCAAGTGCTCAAACTGCCTAGGGACACAAGTGGTATGCCCTCGACTGTGTTATGACAAAAATACAGTGGCTTTATCAATGACAGGAATGTTAGTTTTTTAGTTGTTTTACATGGTGTGTTTTTGGAAGCATAAAATATAACAAAAATAAAACACTTCCTTGTGTAAATGCAGATAGATGCAGAAAGGCTGTCTGTATTCGATGAATATCCAAAAATGGTATACCTGTAAAACCTACACATTGACAGCACATACTCACATCATATCAAATAAGTCACACCATAATCAAAAGTATGTGGATGATAAAAATATGTATGATGAATTCAAATCCACTGCGGTTCCAGGAGAAAACAGATTGCGGTAAATGCATGCCTTATTATTTTATTTTATTTTCAAAGAAAACCAAATGAAATGAAATTAAATGCAGTGAAAAGAAAACAAACAAATGATGGGTTGTCTCTCATTGAGTACTAAGTTTACTTCGCCTTCAGTTAGACGTTATTGAAACTCAACCAAGATCGAACAAAAATGAAAACCATGCATCTAATTCTTTTTTAGTGGGAGTGTGGAATCTATTCATTGAAGATGAGTTTATCTTGAAAGCTACACAATATCTCAACGAAATCTTGTTAGAAAAATTAATGTGCGAAATGAAATGAAAATAGTCCAACTCACAAGGGAACTAATATACCTCTCCTGAAGAAAGACTCATTGAATAATTGAATTTTGGGCAAAGGTCATCAATGGAAAGATCAAGAAGATTACCTCTTTGAATGTGCACAGGTGAAAAAGTGCCTTTACCAGACTCCTTTAGTGGTTAGCTTATATCCACCACATCCTTGAATGTAGTATCTGGGTTGACGATGTATCCCAATTCATTTTCACACCCAACCACTAGCTCAGGGAAATCTATCGGTTTCCAACTAAAAGTATGCTCGGTGTATGAAGAAAGTGGGGTGAGCTCAATTGGAGCAGATGACTCCATTGAGTCAAGAATGGCATATTTTTCTAAAGTTTCTTCTATATTTACCTCATCATATTTATCTGTTGGCACCTGTGTCACCACGAACTCAGGATCCTCCAGGCAATCCCATTATTCCATTGTTTCTAGAAAATTATAAGTGTTCTCTACCAACATTGCTGACTAATTCTCTGACTCCAATTTTTTTTATATGTATCTATTTTAGAAAAAGTTTCAGACTCACAAAGATTTTCAGAAATAGGTGATTCGATGTCATTTGAAGTGATGTCCTCTTGAGTGTGGGAATCCACCATATCTTGGTTCCATTTTGAATTTATCATGGTAAAGAATGGTCCTAGTTCAATTTCCTCTTCATCCTCAAAAGGTGAAATTTTATAGACATTGAATGTGTCCTTTTTCACTTTGGGATGGCTGGGTTGTGAACTCACAGAAGGAGGACATGAAATCAAATTTTATGAGGGACCATTATGTTCAACAGGGTAGAAGACTAAGATCTCATATTCTCGAAATGTGATTAGATTGGAAGAATTATTTTGTGATGGAGGGGAGTCACCAATTGTATGACAAGAAGGTAGATCAATCTCATTATCAGACTCAGGACATGGATGTTGTTCAAATGGAACCACTATTGAATTCTCCTCAAAAGAATTGTTTTGAATTGGATCATCAAGAGGCAATGAGGCGACTAATTGGACAAGATGAGTTATTTGATTTTCCAGATTCTCCATTGAGGAAAGTAGCTTTGCATTACATTCATATTGAAGTTCAAACATACTATTTGTCTTAGTGATAATAGATTGCAACATGTGCTCAATTATTGAATCATTTGTTTCACATGAATTATTGAGTTCTAAATTTTCAGGAGTGCATTGACTTTGAAAATTATTAACAAGTGGGTAGGAAATAGAAATAGAATATGGATCATAACACAAAATTGAATGATAATCATTAAAATAAATAGGATTACCTAAAGTGCTCATGTGCGGTGAAAGATTGTATTCCATACCTTACAATGTTGATGGGTAGGGTGGGTACTGATTGTAACTATGTGGTGCGGCCCATGTCATTCTGAACTTCTAGGTGTCTTGAAAATCCCTGCAATGAAAAATTCCCAGAGTAGTAAACCGTTTATTTTGTTTTTTTACCTAAATCACTCTTTTAAAGGAACTCCTAATGCTACTATTCTCCCCGGCAATGATGCAAAAAATTTGTCACGCGCGTAGCAACACACGGAAATTTTCAATATTTATTTACCTACCAACTATTGTAGAAGCAGCGAGCATGGTCAAACTATAAAGAGAATGTGAGTAGACACTAAGAATATCCTCTTGGAAGAATTTTCAGGCAGATGAGTTCTTAATGTGATCAAGAACTAAAAAGTTCTAAAACTAAATGACTATTTAAATTAACTAAAACTATCTAAGTTAATTAAATTAATCTATGAAATAAACTGGTGAAGATGGAAGTGTCAGAGTCGCGACGTCTGTTCAGGTGCATGCAATGCCAATTTTTTAATTCCCACATATGAATATTTATTTATTCAATTATCATTGATTCCAATTTTAATCAAAATACTATCTGGTCTCATTCTCTGATGTTAGATAGTATTCTAAATTTCACACAAATTATCTATCATTTCGTTCTCTTTCCCGACGAATAATTTTCACGTCATTATAGCACTAAATCACTTGGTGAAATACAACGACTCGTTTCTCACAAAGTCAAAGTATCTACCTACACTAGATTTTCTCGTAAGATATTACTTATTAGGTATCACTCAGGCAAGTTTGAAGGAGAACGCACACAAAATATTAATTTTTTCGATTAATATATTTATTTATTTAGAATTTTCTCGCGCACATGATCAAATTTTGGATAAATAAATTATTTGATGAACTTTCGTTTATGATTACTTATTAGGTATCACACAAACAGGCACCAAAACATGCGTGCAGAACCCAAATGATAATTAATTCAAATGAAAATATAATTAATTTAATAAACATCCAATTAAAATTAATTCAAAAGGAAATCAAACATGGAAATAAATTAAGGCATGCAATTACTGTCATTTTCGCCATAAATCCGACACAAAATGAAATTAGCCCACCATCACGCAAACATGACACGAAAAAAAATGAAGTCATTGGGTTCGTGTCAACGCGAGGACCACCGCAAGCCACCGTAGATGATCCCCAAATAATAACCTTCAATCCATCGATCACCGCAACGTCAAACCACACCATCGCACAACCGCAAAAATGATTGGATCTGTATTCACTCTTGGCACGCACTGTCACGAACCAACCCGGATCGACCCTGGATCAGTCACTTGAGCTGATCTGTGATAAGGACCAAGAGGCGTTCCCGATCCTCCCAGGCTGGTAACAAGCGCCAGGGCATCAACAGATAACAACAGGGGAATGATTTTTCCCAATAAAAATGAACTAAGCAGCAGAAATAAAACAGAAGAATACAAAATAAATAAACGACACGAAAGAGAGAGAAAACGACCAACAATACATACTAACCTGACCATGACCAAAAATCCATGTGACCCTGAGAGTCACTCTCCAACACCCAAACCAAACGTCACCCAAGACGATCCAAACCAGAGCTGGAACATGCAAGAGAAACTAAAAACAAGAAAATATGATAGGCATGAGTATTAAAACTCAGTAGGCATGCCCAAAAAAAAACTATTCCCAAAGCACTACCTTTAAAGAAAGAATTTACTAATTCTAGGTTTGAACTAAATTGTATAAAATATGGGTTTACAAAACACACTTTCTTTTCTAAAACAAGTAACATTCCATTTCCTTTTTTAATTTAAAAACAAGTTTAATGCTTGAAGGGAAAAGGTGCATTACATTTTAAAACATTTTTTGCGAACAATTTAAAATCTAAAAATTTAGTTCTTAGTCAAGAGGAAAACCACACACAACACACAACACACAACACACAATAAGGGAAATGGGAAAGTAGAAAACGGGGACCAATGACCGAACTAGGTTCCTCAATCGTCCGCCACATATAAACAAGCACTAAAGAAAACATGGGTCGAACCTAGGAGCTCATGAACAATCCAGAATGTACTATACGCATGACTCATCCTGAAGGCATGCCCCACTCAATGACGTCATAACACCCAAACATTCAGTGTTTCCCTACCCGGCCTAACCGAGGGGCCCAATCCCCCAACAGGGAAAACTCCGTACTAAGGGCCACTAGCCAGTGCGTAATCTAAACTAGTGAAAAAATTATTCTCAGAAGATTCACTTACTATGTTAGGTTTCCATGACGAGTACTAAATGAACAGAGGGGTGAGTCAACAATGTTAATCAAGAAACCAATCACCATGCACAAACATTACGCACAACAACTCACACAAACAACGTACACAAAAAAGATCACCCCCGAGTCACCCCAAAGAGAGTTTTAAAAATAATTTATTTTATTAATGTACCAAACATGCCATAAACACCCTTCAAGAAACCAACCCTTTTCAAAAGAAACCAACACCTTCTCATTACGAGTAAAACTATTTTCAAATATCCACAAACACCCCACTTTCATCAAGAGCCAAACAAGCCTTAAATAACTTTTAAAAGAAATACTATTTCTCAAGAGAAACCAAACATTTATTCACACGCAAGAAGAAAACATTTCACATTAAACCAGAACCACACTTTAAAATTCATGAATTAAGTTCAAAGGGAAAATGATAATTTTCAAACATTGGGCAACAATTCATCCAAAAAAATATTTCTAGTGCAATGCAAAGAAATAAACAGTTTCGTTTCCAGCAAATCACTATCCTAAAAATAATTATTTAATATTATTTCACATTTAATGAAAATCAATGAAATGAAACGAAATAAATAAAATCTAAATTCAAAGGCAAGTGTAGTGGGGGACCTATCTCGACTCATAGTCCAAACACAATGATGCGAAATGCCTCGCACAGGAGCATAATCACGCGCAAGTCGACGATCGCGGTATCACGGGGTTACCTCGCCAACGCGATGCAACAAATTCACAACAACTAAAACACATAAAAACTAACTTAAAATATTTTAATAGGAATAAAAATGCATAACCCACCTCGACGTGGAGACGCGCTCGACCAACGGGGCCACACGACAGTCGGAAAGGGACAGCGCGCACCGGTAGGGACAGTCGCTAGCTGAAAAAGAGTGTGTGACGCACTGGCGGGGGCTGAATGGAGTAGCGAAGGGGGGTGATGCCGGAAACTCGGCAAGGGGGAATGCAGTGACTACTGAAAAGTGCAGCAAGGGGGTCGTGGGGCACCACACAACAACTGGGGAACGACAAAGGGGTCGTGTAGAAACTGTGCGGCTAGACAACAGGTTTGCGGGGTGACACACTGCCGAGCCAGAGGCGCGCCAGGATAGAGATGCACGCGGTAGCCGGAAAGGAGGGAGCACAACCAACGTGAGAGGTGGAAGGAGTGCCAACTAGTGGGTACGCAGTAGGGGGTTGCCGATAGAAAGCAGATACGGTGACGAGGAAGGTCGGCAGGCGCGCAACGACCAGAAGGGGAGGCTGCTGCCGGTGGGTGTGCGCTGGACGGAGCGGTGCCGACAAGAGGGTGGATGAAGGTCACCGACAGGGGGCACACGACTGGTGTAGTGAAGGGGAAGGGTGTCGGAGTGTCACACCGCTTCTAGACGGACGTCACTGGGGTGTTGCGCCACTGCTGGTAGGCCGGAGGAGGAAAGGGGGCCGACGGAAGGCTGGTGCAGCGAAGGGGAGTGGTCGTCAGGGAACCGCGCTGCTGGTGGGTGCGCGGTCGGAGAAGCCCGCAACCAACGGGGGGACCGGCTGGTGCGGCCGATGCAGGGCAGGAGCCGGAGGGGCGGGGGAGCGCTTGGCTGGGAGAGTTGCAGATGGAGGGGGCAGCTTTGGTCGAAGCAACAGGGAAGGAGGTGACGGTTGGCGAGGCCAATAGGAGAAGGAGGCTGGCGACAGGGGGGCGTGCAGACAATAGATGCAGGTCAGAGGTGGCTAGCGCAGAGAGGGAGAGGAGATGAATGAGGGGGGGGGGTGGCACATGGGATTAGGGTAACAAGGGGGTTACAACAAGGAGAGAGAGAAGGGAGGGGAAGAGTGGAAAAAAAGAAAGAAATGGAAAGAAAAAGAAAAAGAATAAAATAAAATGAAAAGAAACTAAAAAAAACTTAAACTAACCAATAAATAAAGATGATGATAATAATAATAATAATAAAGCCTCATTTATAATAAAACTAATAAGAATAATAATAACAGTCATAATAATATTAATAATGATAATATTGACAATAATAATAATAATAATTCTAATAATAATAATAATAAAAATATAAAAATGATAAAAATAATAATCTTAACAACAATAAATCTTTAATAATAATAATATAATATTAAAATTATTTATTAACGATTGCTTCATTCTTAATAATAATAAAATTAATAACATTTTTAATAATTATGACAATATTAATGAAACTTTTTAACAATAATAATAATAGTCATAACGATAAAAATAAAAATGATAACAATATTAATTTCATTTTAATAATAATTATAAAATTATTAATAACAATAAATTTTTTAAATAACATGATAAATCACAAACTTTACTCATTTTAATTTTTCGAAGACAGGCGGATTGTGTCGTTGCCTGGGCGAAGCCGCATGAGGTTTCCAAAATGCGCTCCTCCCGTGAGCCCAACGATGTCAGCTGAAAAACACATATTTTTTGACGTAACTCAAAAGTTTTGTTTGGGATTCAACCCGAACCTCAACACATTTTTTTTTAATCCAAAAAAATAATAAAATAAAATTATTAGATAGGTTGGGGTGTGACACGCACCTCCGACCTCTGGAAGTGAAGCAAACCTCGCGCATGTCGACATCGTACATGAATCACCGTCAATCACCGATGCAATGGGATATGTCCACTACTGGCATGAGGAGAGAGGTGCAGTGTGAGGATGTTGAGGGTTGTTCGACATCGTTTGGGGGGGGGGCTGTGTATTAGAAGTGGTATGGGGATGTGGATTTGTTGGGTTGAAGGGAGGAGGGGATGAAGAGGGGAGAGGGGGGATGGGGGGGGGGCGCTTGAAAAAATGGAGAGGAGAGGGAGTGGAGGTGGGGCGCTAGGGGATAAGGGGGGTGGGGGTAGTGGGTAGGCAGGTGAGTGTGGGGAGGAGGGAGAGCGGGTGAGGAGAGGGGTGAGGGAGATGAAGTGGGGTGGGTGAGGGGGAAGGGAGGGGTGAGGGGCGGCGAGTCCAGCTAGTGAGGGGTGGGGCGTGCGCTGTGGGTTAGGTGAGGGGTGAGGGGAGATGGAGGAGGTGTGGGGATAGGGAATAGTAGGGTGACAGGTCTAGGGGGTGAGAAAGGGGAGGCGTGGGGATTAGAGAGAGGGAGGGGGATGGGTGAGCGGGTTCAACGGGTATTAGGGGGGTGGGGAGTGGGGTGATTTTAGAGAGGGAGGAGTAATGTGGGTAGTTAGGGGGAAGTGGGGGGTGTGGGAATAGGGAGGGGAGGGGAGCGAGTCAAGGGAGAAAAGTAAAAAAAATCAAATTCAAAAATTAAAAATAAAATCCTATACAAAAAAAATGTTAAATGTTAATAATAAAAAAATACTAATATCAAATAATAATAATAATAATGTAATTAAATATATAAAATTTTAATTAATTATAAACAAAAAACAATTAAAATAAATGTTAACAAAACTAATACTAATAGTGTTAAATAAAAAATATAAAATTCATATGAACTAATAAAAATACTAAAAATACTAATATCGATATATAAATTAACTAAAAATTATCAAAATATCTAAATTACTATAAAACTACAAAAATAAGCAAAAAATATAAAAAATGGTTAAAATAATTAATTAAAACTAAGTTAGAAAATTATAAAAATACTAGTGAAATAAATGTACATCAATCCATTTTTAAAAATTCAAAATATGGAATTGTATTAAATTAATTTCAAATTAATCCCGTTGACAAAACGAGAAAACGAGTTTTTAAAGTGAAAACGTTCAAAATATTGAAATTTTTTTATATCAAAATTCAATGTGAAATTTATTTCAATG
This sequence comes from Viscum album, assembly GCA_963277665.1. Taxonomy (NCBI): domain Eukaryota; kingdom Viridiplantae; phylum Streptophyta; class Magnoliopsida; order Santalales; family Viscaceae; genus Viscum; species Viscum album. The sequence continues at coordinate 271,667,031 of OY728131.1, forward strand.
ACCTAAATTAGATTAAATGATAAAAAATCGATCTAATTATAATTTAAAACCAATTAAAAATATAATTTAACAATATAAAGTTTTTAGATGAAAAAACAGTTTTCAATTAAAATGCAACATTTTATCACTATTCATCAAAACATGAAACTTATCAAAAAAATACCAAAAATTCAACCAAATTAAATTTTTATATTATGATTTAAAAGAATAATTTTATTTTTTCAAATATAATTTATAAAAGTTTCAAAAACTAGATTTAAAACAAGTGCGTCATCAAAAGATGGTAAAACTGTCTTTTTATAAAAATATATCTTTTATGCGTAAAATTGGATATGTTCTTACATCATGTATAGAAAACACATAATATGAATGTTAAAAATTATATTTAATATTTTATTTATATATATATATTTAATCAATATAATCCAAAAAGTGTGATTTGTTTATTTTATTTGTATAAAACACACTTGTGCGCATAAAAACATTTCCTTTATATTAAATTGGTTTTCATATTTATTTCTAATTAATTGGTAGTCAATGAATTCAATAATATATTTTCATAAGTTAGTTAATATTATTCATAACCACCAATTTAACAACTAGGAGATAATTTCATTTTAAATAATAATTTTAATAGTATATCATGGTTTGTTTAAACTCGATGTTGCATGCAACATAAGTTATTGAAGAGATTAAATTTAAAAAGATACATACCATAACATCTTGGGATGTTATATTCTCCCCTCATTCAAAAAATTTCATCCTCACAATTTGAAATTGCACTTCAAAAATAAATGTTTGATACTTTAAAATTCATTTGTGGGAAACCCACATCATAAATAAGGTTAATAAAACATCCTCTTAATAAGAGGAAAAGGGAAATGTGAAGGTCAACACAAAATTAGGCTTTAGAATAGTATAACATTAGTAGGAAGTAAAAAACAGGACATGGAAAAGAAATAAAACTATCAAGTTCTGATGGAGAGTGATATAGAACTTGGTCATCAGAAAGTCTACCATCACAAAATCATAAATTTGTGTTGGTTTAAAGAGGCCATTGATTTCTTGGTTACAAGATTAAACGAATAAAATTTTTCATTCCAAGTTCCTTTCATAGAGTTGAGAGATTATTTTACTATCCAGATAATCATTTTAGATAATAAAATTACTTGATTTCTTTCCATGTCATAAACATAATATTATCCTTTGGTTGTGCTTCAATCTATTTTTACTTCACCTCTTATGCCATGAAATGGATATTCAAGATGATTTTTTTATCCCTGAAGCATTTTTAATGAACCAAAAGGTCCACAAGTGATCCCTTCATCCTCTAAATGTTGACTGAAACCAAAAATGTTAGCACATAGTATCCATTAAATCATACTTTACCCTCAAATAGTAATATCCAATGGTCAACTTAATCTATTCCAACCTTAAGACTCATCCAAAATACTTATATCAAATTAACTATCCAATAATTTATGAGGAAGGTCGCTAAATTTATAAAATCAACTTAACATTATATTTTCCCCAAATAAAATAATGCATATATTTTTGTCACATACCAAATATATGAATACATTTATCACCTTAAAACCTTAATAAAAACATGCATGCTTCCAAATCCGTAAATAAAAAGTATTATAATAAAATCTTTATATATCTCATGATTCTTATAACCAGAATATCACAACATAATTCTTGAATCCAAAAGCACAAATACATTAATTATTCCACTTTGACTGTAGTAACAATATAAGATTGACCTTAATCCCTTTTATTTTTCTGAGCTATATTCCCTTGAAACTCGGTACATTCATTTGTGTAGTTCCCCATCTCATTACAATTGAAATATTACACATTTACAATTTCTTTCTTTCCCTTACAATCACGATCCTAGTGAAATTTCTCTTTACACTTGTAATAAACTCCCATTACCTTTAAGTACCAAGGTGTTTATTTCCACAATTATCACATGTGGGAAATACCTTCTTTCCCTTTTCCTTTTATCTGTCTATTACTCTGTCATTCTATTCTTCTCTTTTTTCACTTAAAGTCGTAAGACTTAGAAAATTATTTCTTTGTCTTGATAACACACGAGACAATATCTTCATACGATAAGAAATTTTGGGAGACTAGTGTCTTTCAGAGAAATAGATTTAACCCATAAAATAAACGATCAATATTACTCCTTGGGTTACGTATGTAGTCCGCAACATGACTTTCTAATCTTATAAAGTTGGATTCATACTTTGCAACATTCTCACCCTCTTTTTTCCTCAGACTCAGAAATTGACTCTCTATATTCACTCATTGTTTTTGAGGAAAATATTTTTCTAAGAAAATTTCCTTAAAATCCTTCCATTCCATGTTTGGTATTTATTCCTCCACCTTTATGTTTTGAATCAATGAACACCATTGATCTATATCTCCTAAGAGATGATAAAATGCCATGAAAACCTTACCCCTTTCATTACTTCTTAAATTAAGAAATATTTTCTTTAAGGAAATTATCCATTGCTCAGCTACAAATGGATTTGTAATCCCATTGAATTATGGGGGTTGTTGTCTCATGAAGAAATCTAACATTATTTATGACAACCCTGCTTTTTATTACAACTTAAACATGCTTCATTACATAAAACTTCACTTGATACAACAAAGAAGATCGAGAGGTTTAGTGTCTTTGGGGCTTAGGATCATTACATAAAAACTTTAAACATGAAATACAACATCCTTATTGAAAACTTCCTTTACATGACCACTACATTCCTTCGTACTTAGCATTGCATGGGATAACCTGAGGACATGCATAAGAAAAGGGTGAGCTATAAAGCCCAGTAAGGGAGTACATAATGAATAACATGAGGAGTACAATACATGTTAGGCAATAGGCATATCAATAGATCATAAGAGAGACATGAACATAAAGGCATGATAAAGCATGATAATCATAACATGGAAATGTGGCAACAACACTTAACATTGAATTAGCATGAGCCAAGGCTCATTGCACATGGAGCATGAGTAAACCCTCATTGCACTTGAAGCACGAGTAAACCCTCGTTGCACTTGAATTAGCATGAGTCAACACTCATTGCACATGACGTATCATGATACTATACTTTACCCAATGCATTGGAGCGCTATAAAGGGCGCACCCTTCTTAAACATTTCATTTCATGCATAAGTGTGCCACATGGATCATAAAACATGGATTCATAAAACATAATAATTTCTTCCACGATAAAGGAAAGTGGAATTCATACATGAAACTTTACAATCAATAAGTAAATGTGCATAAAGGTGAATACCCTTGATGGAGAAATGGGCATGGTATTCACTACACAATGACATTGGCTTAGAAAATCGGTGCGATTTCGGCAGCGTAACGGCGTGACATAAGAACTCATAAAAAGGGTTGATGAGAGATAAAGGGGTTACTCATCATATTTACATGTAATGGACAGTAAGGAGGTCATATAGATACATGTCCCAACAATTGAAAAGGAATTTAGATTCATGATACAAAAGTATTGCTTGAATATAGAAGAGGAGAAAAAGGTTCCTTTCGGAATTTCGGCATAGTAACGGGTGTACATGGGAGGCATTTAATGAGAGAGAAAGGGGTCTCCCATCATTCAAACAATAAGAGGGCAGTATGGGAGAGGTGCGAAACCATACCCCAACATTCATAAATGAAATTAAAAGGGCAATACAACTTAAAGAAAATTGACAAAAATGAGAAAGGAAGAAAAACCCTTACTTGGAAGTGTGCTTCCAAAGGCTAGAGAGAGGCTTGTGAGAGGCTTCTTGGGAGCTTGGGGCACCTTGAGAGGATTCTAGAGAGAGTAGGGCAGAGTTTGGACGAACTTCAAGGGCTTTGAGTGAGGAGGAAGTGGGAGCTTGGGTGGGTTTATATAGGAAAGGTGAGAGAATTCTTTATTATTTAGGTTTGGGACCCCTTATATTAAAATAATCCAAACCACAAACCATCCCATGGTATTTGCCCATGGTTTCTGGAAAAGGGAAGAGGAAAACAATATTTTACAAGGCCAAGGTCCGAACTTATTAAAAAATTAGGGTTGCTTATGTGGAGGTGAGTCACACTCCCATGGAAAATAATTTAAAAAGGCAAAGTGTTGAATAAGTCTTGAGGGCTCCATTAATGCTTTGAAAAGTGAGTCAAACAAACCCAAAACCTCATTATTTTATTGATAAAACACATATTGGCCGAACATAAGGATTATGGTATTTTATTACATCACCATTGGGTCATTATGATGTCATAAAACACATTATATATTTAAATGGTATTTAATTTTTACCCAAAAATTTGACTGTCTCAGAAAATTATGAAAAATTCACCGTTGGATAATTTCGACGTCATGATTCCAAAAATAATATTTATTTTATCTAAATAATTTTCTAAATATGTGAATTTTCACTTTTAAAATAAAAACCGACATTTATAAAAAAATCACGGGTTTTGACAGAAATGGCTTTCAAACCTTAATAAAAATTTTAATTGCATTCATAAAATTATAAGATCATTTATATTTAATAAAAATTAATTTAATATTAATAATAATATTTTATTAAAATATTATTTAATTCAAAAATCCTTTAATTTAATAAAATATAATTCTTAATTAAATAATAACTAAAAACATCATTTGTACTTTAAAAACTAATTACAATGCATCAAAAATGACTAGAAATTATATTCATTATTATATACAAAAATAATGTACATGAACATGGTGCTACTTATTTGTTACATAACCCCTTAAAATAGCCGCATAAGACCTAAGGGTAAGGTGTGCGATGGTGACAGACTCTTGGGGTTGCTCGGATAACATCGCTCGAGTGGTAATCTCTATCAACTTCCATTTTTCCCGTAGACGATCACGTTCGAGCTTGACTTGATGAAGCTCAGCTTGGGCTTGGTCAAGAGCAAAGCCCAAAGACGCCACCTCCTTTCCGAGCTCCGACAAATGGGCTTCGTAAGGGGAATTCTACTGGATGAGGCCATCGCTTCCTTTGTCTGAGTAGAGAATTGGTTCGTTAAAGACTTATATTTAAACTACCCAGATGATCACTGTTCAACGGCTATAAAAGTAACGGTCACAAATCTTAACGTAAAACTTAAAGTAGTTGACATCTTATAAAAAAATTTTTCATAAAGAAACATTTAACTGGATCAAGAGGGATTTTCCATTAATGAAACTTTGGGTCGTTACAACATTCCCCCCTTAAGAAATTTCGCCCTCGAAATTTTCCTTTTCCCACACTAAAACAAATGTGGGTAACTTAGCTTCATCATATCCTCCGACTCCCAAGTTGCTTCTTCAAACTTGTGGTTTCTCCACAACACCTTAACGAGGGGCATTGTCTTATTTCGTAGAACTTTTTCTCTACGATCTAAGATCTTCACTGGTTGCTCCTCATAAGAAAGATCGTCTTCTAATTGTACCACCTCGGAAGAGAGTACATGTGAAGGGTCTGGTATGTACTTCCTTAAGAGGGATACATGGAAGACATCATGCACCTTGGCCATAGTAGGTGGAAGTGCTAGTCGATAGGCCACAGCCCCAACACGATCAAGAATCTCGAAGGGGCCGATGTACCTTGGACTTAACTTCCCTTTCTTTCCAAACCTCATGACCTTCTTCCACGGAGATATGCGTAAAAACACCATGTCTCCGACTTTAAACTCAAGGTCTCGTCGACGATTATCTGCATAACTCTTCTGTCGACTTTGGGCTGCCTTGATATGCTGCTGAATGGTTTTCACCTTCTCTACCATTTCTTCGACCATTTCTGGTCCAAGCATCTTACGTTCACCGACCTCATCCCAACATGCCGGTGTTCTGCACCTTTTCCCATATAGGGCTTCATATGGTGCCATTTGGATGCTCGAGTGGAAACTATTATTATAAGAGAACTCAACTAGAGGAAGATGTTGATCCCATCCTCCTTTAAAGTACATTGAGCACGCTCTCAACATATCCTCAAGTGTTTGGATAGTCCGCTCGGATTGGCCATCAGTTTGAGGATGATAGGCCGTACTGAAGTTCAGTTCAGTATTCAGAGCATGTTGAAGACTCTTCCAAAACTTAGAGGTAAATCTTGGATCTCGGTCCGACACAATAGATAGTGGTACTCCATGCAACCGTACCACTTCCCTGATATATATCCGTGCCAGTTGATCCAAAGAGAAATCCTCTCGAATAGCAATGAAGTGTGCAGTCTTTGTAAGACGATCCACAATAACCCAGATTGCATTGTTGCTTTTGGATGTCCTTGGAAGTCCAGTGACGAAGTCCATGGTGATGTTCTCCCATTTCCATTCTGGTATGGGCAATGGTTGCATCATCCCCTTAGACTTCTGCCTCTCTGCCTTCACTTGCTGACACACCAGGCACTTTGATGTATATTCGGCGATCTCCTTCTTCATATTATCCCACCAAAAGTTTTCTCGGAGATCTCGATACATCTTTGTGCTCCCTGGGTGAATAGAGAAATTTGAACTATGTGCATCATCCAAAAGTTCCTTCTTCAGCTCCGAACTTGATGGGACACATAGTCTTTTCCCAAACCGCACAATTCCTTCTTCATTAACATTAAACTCTGAGGATTTTCCCTTTTTGATAGCTTCCACTTTTTCTTGGATTCTCGCATCATCCTTTTGAGCATCCTTTAACCTTTCCAAAAGAGATGGTTGAGCAATCATTTGTGAAAGGATTGATGATGTTCCCTTCTTTATGATTCCCACGTCCATCTTCATCAAGTCTAAGAAGATTGGATCCTTCTCAATTCTCATCATTGATAGAATTGCTGGATCCTTTCTACTTAGGGCATCCGCCACCTTGTTCGCCTTCCCAGGGTGGTAATGTATTGAACAGTCATAATCCTTGATGAGCTCTATCCATCTTCTCTGGCGCATATTAATCTCTTTCTGTGTGAATATATATTTAAGACTCTTGTGGTCAGTATATATCTCACATTTCTCCCCATAGAGATAATGCCGCCAGATTTTCAAGGCAAAGATCACCGCCGCCAACTCCAGATCATGCGTTGGATAGTTTCGCTCATGGATTTTCAACTGCCTTGAGGCATAGGATATCACTTTATCATTCTGCATCAGCACACATCCTAAGCCCTTCTTCGAAGCATCACTGAATACCACAAAAAGCTCCCCACTTGTGGGTAAAGTGAGCACAGGTGCAGTGATAAGCCTCCTTTTCAACTCCTTGAAGCTTTCTTCGCATTCATCACTCCAAGCAAACTTTACTCCCTTTCGAGTTAGCTTGGTAAGAGGGTTGGACAATCGTGAGAAGTTTCTCACAAATCATCGATAATATCCAGCTAACCCCAAGAAGCTACGGATATCAGTTACCGATGTTGGCCTCGGCCATCCCTCAATTGCATCTGTTTTGGAGGGGTCCACAGATATCCCATTGCTTGTGATGATATGGCCCAAGAATGAGACCTCCTTCAACCAGAACTCACACTTGCTGTACTTGGCATAGAGCTTCTCCTTGCGCAAAGTCTCCAGTACAGTTCTTAAATGCTCCTCATGGTCCTCCTTGGTTTTGGAGTATATCAGAATATCATCTATAAAGACTACCACAAATTTATCTAGGTAATCTCTAAAGACTCTATTCATCAAGTACATGAATATTGCTGGAGCATTGGTGAGTCCAAAAGGCATTACTATGAATTCATAGTGCCCGTACCTTGTACGAAAAGCAGTCTTGGGGATATCTTCCTTCTTCACCCTTACTTGATAATATCCCGACCGCAAGTCGACCTTGGAGAAGTATTGAGCTCCACGCAGCTGATCAAACAAGTCATCGATTCTTGGGAGAGGATACTTGTTCTTTATCGTGATTTTGTTAAGTTCACGATAATCGATGCAAAGCCGCATTGACCCATCCTTCTTCTTGACGAAGAGGACTGGTGCACCCCATGGTGATGCACTTGGGCGTATAAACCCTTTATCCAGATTCTCCTGTAGTTGTTTCTTCAGTTCTTCAAGCTCAACCACAGCCATTCTATATGGAGTCTTGGATATTGGTAGCGCCCCAGGTATAAGTTCAATTGAGAACTCAACATCTCTTCTTGGAGGAAGACCAGGAAGTTCCTCGGGAAATACTTCAGCGAATTCCCTCACAATAGGCATTTCTTCAAGGGTGGTTTCTTCCTTGGACTCAATCATCTGAGCCAGATATGCGTGCTCATAAGGCAGTAATATCCATGCTTGAGATGATGGAGCTAAAGGAGATTCATCTTCCTCCTGACACTTGTAAAGAATCGGGGGTCGATTCTCCATATGGAGTGTGATTTCCCTCTCCCGACAATTTATGTTGGCTCTATATAAGGAAAGCCAATCCATGCCAAGAATTGCATCAAATTCCACCAAAGGGAGTATGACGAGGTTCGCCGGGAAATTCAATCCACAGATTATAACAGGGGAGGACTTATACTCATGGGATGCAATGATTGCCCCATTTGCCGTACTCACCGACATCTTTACTTCCATGACTTGTGGTGGTGCAGGGATTATTCTACTAAACTTTTGAGATATAAAAGAATGCGTAGAACCTGAATCAAAAAGTACGTTCGCTATTCTTGAATGAATAACTAGCGTACCTGTCACCACTTCGTTGTCGGGGTTCACTTCGGCAGAAGTGATGGCAAAAGCTCTTCCTTGCTGTCTTGGAGGTTGTTGATTGCCTCCGATAACCCTTGGATTAGGGCACTGATTCGCAAAATGACCCGGTTCTTTGCATTTGAAGCATTGAACAACGCGTTGAGGTTCGAACGGAGCGTTCCTCCCCTCCGTCGCAGCCGCGGGTCCTTCTTGCTGACAGTTAACAGCTAGGTGCCCTTCTCTTCCACATTTGAAGCATTTTCTTGTCCCCCTAAGGCAATTTCCAGGGTGCTTCTTTCCACACTTTTGGCAAGTGGGGTGCTGGAATTTCTTAGCGCCGTTGGATTTATCCATCGGACCACCAGCATTGAAGTCCACCTTCCGCTTCTTGTCCCCATGATACCCCTGTGATTCTACGATCTCCATTTCAACCTTGAGGGCACATCGGACAATTTCCTCATAGCTGTCGAAGTCACGGATCGCTAATGCTTTCCGCAAGCTAGGCTTCAGCCCACCAAAGAAACGGTCAACCTTGTATTCGGGGGTAACGACAAAGCCGGAAGCGTATCGTGCAAGCCTTGTGAAGTTTGCCTCGTACGCTCCCACAGATTCCTCATCTTTCTGCTTGAGGGAAAGGAAGTCCCTTTCCATCTTAAGACGGAGGGTGCGTGGAAAATATTTATCGAAAAACATCTTCCGGAATACCTTCCATTCCAAAGCCTCGATCTCCTCCTCAGGCTTCGTATTTTTGATCAACGTCCACCATTGATCAGCTTCACCCTCCATACGATAAGCCGCCAAGAGAACCTTCTCTTTTTCAGAGCATTGGAGGATAGAGAATATCTTTTCAATGGAGTTGATCCATTGTTCAGCAATCGTGGGATCAGATGATCCACTAAAAGTAGGAGGCCTTTGTCTCATGAAGCTTTCAATAGCGACTTGTTCTTTCTTAGGGGGGGTTGAACGTTCCTCTTGACCAGTGTTTCTATTCAAAACTTGAGTTAGCTGAGAGAGAAGCGTGACAAAGTTCGCGATTCCCGCTCCCATTGGATTGGGCATCTCATTGGTACAATCATCACACTGATCTTCACAACGGTTGTTAGCCCGAGTTCTCCTATTACCGGCCATTGGCTGGAATAAAAGGAAAGTTAGGGGTAACACATAAAGGGTAATCCAAAGACAAAAGTTGATGACTTATAAATAAACTTTAATCTCTTCAACTCATGAGTCTATAGGATTCAATCCAGGCTTTTCATGATCTTCCTTCTAACATATATTCTTAGGGGCATTTTTCCCTTAATAAGGGTTCATACTAAGATTGTGAATTTATCAAAACATATCCCCCGGGAGTGTCGTAACCAAGAGTGCAGCAAGGCCCGTTGTCGTGCACCAGTTCCCGTTCGAGTCTAGCTCAAAGCGGTGTTTTCGGGTTTTACCCCTAGGATACATCTGTGCCAGAGCCGCCTCTACCTGCTCGTATCCAGACAGGGATGTATTTGTTTGATAAAACACTTACTTAGTATTTACCAAAACTTAGGGATGTTTTTATTATGCTTAGTCTTGTATCTAAGGCTTTACTAGGGTTTCCTAATCCCAAAAATAACTAAACCTTCCTCTGATACCAACTATGACAACCCTGCTTTTTATTACAACTTAAACATGCTTCATTACATAAAACTTCACTTGATACAACAAAGAAGATCGAGAGGTTTAGTGTCTTTGGGGCTTAGGATCATTACATAAAAACTTTAAACATGAAATACAACATCCTTATTGAAAACTTCCTTTACATGACCACTACATTCCTTCGTACTTAGCATTGCATGGGATAACCTGAGGACATGCATAAGAAAAGGGTAAGCTATAAAGCCCAGTAAGGGAGTACATAATGAATAACATGAGGAGTACAATACATGTTAGGCAATAGGCATATCAATAGATCATAAGAGAGACATGAACATAAAGGCATGATAAAACATGATAATCATAACATGGAAATGTGGCAACAACACTTAACATTGAATTAGCATGAGCCAAGGCTCATTGCACATGGAGCATGAGTAAACCCTCATTGCACTTGAAGCACGAGTAAACCCTCGTTGCACTTGAATTAGCATGAGTCAACACTCATTGCACATGACGTATCATGATACTATACTTTACCCAATGCATTGGAGCGCTATAAAGGGCGCACCCTTCTTAAACATTTCATTTCATGCATAAGTGTGCCACATGGATCATAAAACATGGATTCATAAAACATAATAATTTCTTCCACGATAAAGGAAAGTGGAATTCATACATGAAACTTTACAATCAATAAGTAAATGTGCATAAAGGTGAATACCCTTGATGGAGAAATGGGCATGGTATTCACTACACAATGACATTGGCTTAGAAAATCGGTGCGATTTCGGCAGCGTAACGGCGTGACATAAGAACTCATAAAAAGGGTTGATGAGAGAGAAAGGGGTTACTCATCATATTTACATGTAATGGACAGTAAGGAGGTCATATAGATACATGTCCCAACAATTGAAAAGGAATTTAGATTCATGATACAAAAGTATTGCTTGAATATAGAAGAGGAGAAAAAGGTTCCTTTCGGAATTTCGGCATAGTAACGGGTGTACATGGGAGGCATTTAATGAGAGAGAAAGGGGTCTCCCATCATTCAAACAATAAGAGGGAAGTATGGGAGAGGTGAGAAACCATACCCCAACATTCATAAATGAAATTAAAAGGGCAATACAACTTAAAGAAAATTGACAAAAATGAGAAAGGAAGAAAAACCCTTACTTGGAAGTGTGCTTCCAAAGGCTAGAGAGAGGCTTGTGAGAGGCTTCTTGGGAGCTTGGGGCACCTTGAGAGGATTCTAGAGAGAGTAGGGCAGAGTTTGGACGAACTTCAAGTGCTTTGAGTGAGGAGGAAGTGGGAGCTTGGGTGGGTTTATATAGGAAAGGTGAGAGAATTCTTTATTATTTAGGTTTGGGACCCCTTATATTAAAATAATCCAAACCACAAACCATCCCATGGTATTTGCCCATGGTTTCTGGAAAAGGGAAGAGGAAAACAATATTTTACAAGGCCAAGGTCCGAACTTATTAAAAAATTAGGGTTGCTTATGTGGAGGTGAGTCACACTCCCATGGAAAATAATTTAAAAAGGCAAAGTGTTGAATAAGTCTTGAGGGCTCCATTAATGCTTTGAAAAGTGAGTCAAACAAACCCAAAACCTCATTATTTTATTGATAAAACACATATTGGCCGAACATAAGGATTATGGTATTTTATTACATCACCATTGGGTCATTATGATGTCATAAAACACATTATATATTTAAATGGTATTTAATTTTTACCCAAAAATTTGACTGTCTCAGAAAATTATGAAAAATTCACCGTTGGATAATTTCGACGTCATGATTCCAAAATTAATATTTATTTTATCTAAATAATTTTCTAAATATGTGAATTTTCACTTTTAAAATAAAAACCGACATTTATAAAAAATTCACGGGTTTTGACAGAAATGGCTTTCAAACCTTAATAAAAATTTTAATTGCATTCATAAAATTATAAGATCATTTATATTTAATAAAAATTAATTTAATATTAATAATAATATTTTATTAAAATATTATTTAATTCAAAAATCCTTTAATTTAATAAAATATAATTCTTAATTAAATAATAACTAAAAACATCATTTGTACTTTAAAAACTAATTACAATGCATCAAAAATGACTAGAAATTATATTCATTATTATATACAAAAATAATGTACATGAACATGGTGCTACTTATTTGTTACATAACCCCTTAAAATAGCCGCATAAGACCTAAGGGTAAGGTGTGCGATGGTGACAGACTCTTGGGGTTGCTCGGATAACATCGCTCGAGTGGTAATCTCTATCAACTTCCATTTTTCCCGTAGACGATCACGTTCGAGCTTGACTTGATGAAGCTCAGCTTGGGCTTGGTCAAGAGCAAAGCCCAAAGACGCCACCTCCTTTCCGAGCTCCGACAAATGGGCTTCGTAAGGGGCAATTCTACTGGATGAGGCCATCGCTTCCTTTGTCTGAGTAGAGAATTGGTTCGTTAAAGACTTATATTTAAACTACCCAGATGATCACTGTTCAACGGCTATAAAAGTAACGGTCACAAATCTTAACGTAAAACTTAAAGTAGTTGACATCTTATAAAAACATTTTTCATAAAGAAACATTTAACTGGATCAAGAGGGATTTTCCATTAATGAAACTTTGGGTCGTTACAACATTCCCCCCTTAAGAAATTTCGCCCTCGAAATTTTCCTTTTCCCACACTAAAACAAATGTGGGTAACTTAGCTTCATCATATCCTCCGACTCCCAAGTTGCTTCTTCAAACTTGTGGTTTCTCCACAACACCTTGACGAGGGGCATTGTCTTATTTTGTAGAACTTTTTCTCTACGATCTAAGATCTTCACTGGTTGCTCCTCATAAGAAAGATCGTCTTCTAATTGTACCACCTCGGAAGAGAGTACATGTGAAGGGTCTGGTATGTACTTCCTTAAGAGGGATACATGGAAGAAATCATGCACCTTGGCCATAGTAGGTGGAAGTGCTAGTCGATAGGCCACAGTCCCAACACGATCAAGAATCTCGAAGGGGCCGATGTACCTTGGACTTAACTTCCCTTTCTTTCCAAACCTCATGACCTTCTTCCACAGAGATATGCGTAAAAACACCATGTCTCCGACTTTAAACTCAAGGTCTCGTCGACGATTATCTGCATAACTCTTCTGTCGACTTTGGGCTGCCTTGATATGCTGCTGAATGGTTTTCACCTTCTCTACCATTTCTTCGACCATTTCTGGTCCAAGCATCTTACGTTCACCGACCTCATCCCAACATGCCGGTGTTCTGCACCTTTTCCCATATAGGGCTTCATATGGTGCCATTTGGATGCTCGAGTGGAAACTATTATTATAAGAGAACTCAACTAGAGGAAGATGTTGATCCCATCCTCCTTTAAAGTCCATTGAGCACGCTCTCAACATATCCTCAAGTGTTTGGATAGTCCGCTCGGATTGGCCATCAGTTTGAGGATGATAGGCCGTACTGAAGTTCAGTTCAGTATTCAGAGCATGTTGAAGACTCTTCCAAAACTTAGAGGTAAATCTTGGATCTCGGTCCGACACAATAGATAGTGGTACTCCATGCAACCGTACCACTTCCCTGATATATATCCGTTCCAGTTGATCCAAAGAGAAATCCTCTCGAATAGCAATGAAGTGTGCAGTCTTTGTAAGACGATCCACAATAACCCAGATTGCATTGTTGCTTTTGGATGTCCTTGGAAGTCCAGTGACGAAGTCCATGGTGATGTTCTCCCATTTCCATTCTGGTATGGGCAATGGTTGCATCATCCCCTTAGACTTCTGCCTCTCTGCCTTCACTTGCTGACACACCAGGCACTTTGATGTATATTCGGCGATCTCCTTCTTCATATTATCCCACCAAAAGTTTTCTCGGAGATCTCGATACATCTTTGTGCTCCCTGGGTGAATAGAGAAATTTGAACTATGTGCATCATCCAAAATTTCCTTCTTCAGCTCCGAACTTGATGGGACACATAGTCTTTTCCCAAACCGCACAATTCCTTCTTCATTAACATTAAACTCTGAGGATTTTCCCTTTTTGATAGCTTTCACTTTTTCTTGGATTCTCGCATCATCCTTTTGAGCATCCTTTAACCTTTCCAAAAGAGATGGTTGAGCAATCATTTGTGAAAGGATTGATGATGTTCCCTTCTTTATGATTCCCACGTCCATCTTCATCAAGTCTAAGAAGATTGGATCCTTCTCAATTCTCATCATTGATAGAATTGCTGGATCCTTTCTACTTAGGGCATCCGCCACCTTGTTCGCCTTCCCAGGGTGGTAATGTATTGAACAGTCATAATCCTTGATGAGCTCTATCCATCTTCTCTGGCGCATATTAATCTCTTTCTGTGTGAATATATATTTAAGACTCTTGTGGTCAGTATATATCTCACATTTCTCCCCATAGAGATAATGCCGCCAGATTTTCAAGGCAAAGATCACCGCCGCCAACTCCAGATCATGCGTTGGATAGTTTCGCTCATGGATTTTCAACTGCCTTGAGGCATAGGATATCACTTTATCATTCTGCATCAGCACACATCCTAAGCCCTTCTTCGAAGCATCACTGAATACCACAAAAAGCTCCCCACTTGTGGGTAAAGTGAGCACAGGTGCAGTGATAAGCCTCCTTTTCAACTCCTTGAAGCTTTCTTCGCATTCATCACTCCAAGCAAACTTTACTCCCTTTCGAGTTAGCTTGGTAAGAGGGTTGGACAATCGTGAGAAGTTTCTCACAAATCATCGATAATATCCAGCTAACCCCAAGAAGCTACGGATATCAGTTACCGATGTTGGCCTCGGCCATCCCTCAATTGCATCTGTTTTGGAGGGGTCCACAGATATCCCATTGCTTGTGATGATATGGCCCAAGAATGAGACCTCCTTCAACCAGAACTCACACTTGCTGTACTTGGCATAGAGCTTCTCCTTGCGCAAAGTCTCCAGTACAGTTCTTAAATGCTCCTCATGGTCCTCCTTGGTTTTGGAGTATATCAGAATATCATCTATAAAGACTACCACAAATTTATCTAGGTAATCTCTAAAGACTCTATTCATCAAGTACATGAATATTGCTGGAGCATTGGTGAGTCCAAAAGGCATTACTATGAATTCATAGTGCCCGTACCTTGTACGAAAAGCAGTCTTGGGGATATCTTCCTTCTTCACCCTTACTTGATAATATCCCGACCGCAAGTCGACCTTGGAGAAGTATTGAGCTCCACGCAGCTGATCAAACAAGTCATCGATTCTTGGGAGAGGATACTTGTTCTTTATCGTGATTTTGTTAAGTTCACGATAATCGATGCAAAGCCGCATTGACCCATCCTTCTTCTTGACGAAGAGGACTGGTGCACCCCATGGTGATGCACTTGGGCGTATAAACCCTTTATCCAGATTCTCCTGTAGTTGTTTCTTCAGTTCTTCAAGCTCAACCACAGCCATTCTATATGGAGTCTTGGATATTGGTAGCGCCCCAGGTATAAGTTCAATTGAGAACTCAACATCTCTTCTTGGAGGAAGACCAGGAAGTTCCTCGGGAAATACTTCAGCGAATTCCCTCACAATAGGCATTTCTTCAAGGGTGGTTTCTTCCTTGGACTCAATCATCTGAGCCAGATATGCGTGCTCATAAGGCAGTAATATCCATGCTTGAGATGATGGAGCTAAAGGAGATTCATCTTCCTCCTGACACTTGTAAAGAATCGGGGGTCGATTCTCCATATGGAGTGTGATTTCCCTCTCCCGACAATTTATGTTGGCTCTATATAAGGAAAGCCAATCCATGCCAAGAATTGCATCAAATTCCACCAAAGGGAGTATGACGAGGTTCGCCGGGAAATTCAATCCACATATTATAACAGGGGAGGACTTATACTCATGGGATGCAATGATTGCCCCATTTGCCGTACTCACCGACATCTTTACTTCCATGACTTGTGGTGGTGCAGGGATTATTCTACTAAACTTTTGAGATATAAAAGAATGCGTAGAACCTGAATCAAAAAGTACGTTCGCTATTCTTGAATGAATAACTAGCGTACCTGTCACCACTTCGTTGTCGGGGTTCACTTCGGCAGAAGTGATGGCAAAAGCTCTTCCTTGCTGTCTTGGAGGTTGTTGATTGCCTCCGATAACCCTTGGATTAGGGCACTGATTCGCAAAATGACCCGGTTCTTTGCATTTGAAGCATTGAACAACGCGTTGAGGTTCGAACGGAGCGTTCCTCCCCTCCGTCGCAGCCGCGGGTCCTTCTTGCTGACAGTTAACAGCTAGGTGCCCTTCTCTTCCACATTTGAAGCATTTTCTTGTCCCCCTAAGGCAATTTCCAGGGTGCTTCTTTCCACACTTTTGGCAAGTGGGGTGCTGGAATTTCTTAGCGCCGTTGGATTTATCCATCGGACCACCAGCATTGAAGTCCACCTTCCGCTTCTTGTCCCCATGATACCCCTGTGATTCTACGATCTCCATTTCAACCTTGAGGGCACATCGGACAATTTCCTCATAGCTGTCGAAGTCACGGATCGCTAATGCTTTCCGCAAGCTAGGCTTCAGCCCACCAAAGAAACGGTCAACCTTGTATTCGGGGGTAACGACAAAGCCGGAAGCGTATCGTGCAAGCCTTGTGAAGTTTGCCTCGTACGCTCCCACAGATTCCTCATCTTTCTGCTTGAGGGAAAGGAAGTCCCTTTCCATCTTAAGACGGAGGGTGCGTGGAAAATATTTATCGAAAAACATCTTCCGGAATACCTTCCATTCCAAAGCCTCGATCTCCTCCTCAGGCTTCGTATTTTTGATCAACGTCCACCATTGATCAGCTTCACCCTCCATACGATAAGCCGCCAAGAGAACCTTCTCTTTTTCAGAGCATTGGAGGATAGAGAATATCTTTTCAATGGAGTTGATCCATTGTTCAGCAATCGTGGGATCGGATGATCCACTAAAAGTAGGAGGCCTTTGTCTCATGAAGCTTTCAATAGCGACTTGTTCTTTCTTAGGGGGGGTTGAACGTTCCTCTTGACCAGTGTTTCTATTCAAAACTTGAGTTAGCTGAGAGAGAAGCGTGACAAAGTTCGCGATTCCCGCTCCCATTGGATTGGGCATCTCATTGGTACAATCATCACACTGATCTTCACAACGGTTGTTAGCCCGAGTTCTCCTATTACCGGCCATTGGCTGGAATAAAAGGAAAGTTAGGGGTAACACATAAAGGGTAATCCAAAGACAAAAGTTGATGACTTATAAATAAACTTTAATCTCTTCAACTCATGAGTCTATAGGATTCAATCCAGGCTTTTCATGATCTTCCTTCTAACATATATTCTTAGGGGCATTTTTCCCTTAATAAGGGTTCATACTAAGATTGTGAATTTATCAAAACATATCCCCCGGGAGTGTCGTAACCAAGAGTGCAGCAAGGCCCGTTGTCGTGCACCAGTTCCCGTTCGAGTCTAGCTCAAAGCGGTGTTTTCGGGTTTTACCCCTAGGATACATCTGTGCCAGAGCCGCCTCTACCTGCTCGTATCCAGACAGGGATGTATTTGTTTGATAAAACACTTACTTAGTATTTACCAAAACTTAGGGATGTTTTTATTATGCTTAGTCTTGTATCTAAGGCTTTACTAGGGTTTCCTAATCCCAAAAATAACTAAACCTTCCTCTGATACCAACTATGACAACCCTGTTTTTTATTACAACTTAAACATGCTTCATTACATAAAACTTCACTTGATACAACAAAGAAGATCGAGAGGTTTAGTGTCTTTGGGGCTTAGGATCATTACATAAAAACTTTAAACATGAAATACAACATCCTTATTGAAAACTTCCTTTACATGACCACTACATTCCTTCGTACTTAGCATTGCATGGGATAACCTGAGGACATGCATAAGAAAAGGGTGAGCTATAAAGCCCAGTAAGGGAGTACATAATGAATAACATGAGGAGTACAATACATGTTAGGCAATAGGCATATCAATAGATCATAAGAGAGACATGAACATAAAGGCATGATAAAGCATGATAATCATAACATGGAAATGTGGCAACAACACTTAACATTGAATTAGCATGAGCCAAGGCTCATTGCACATGGAGCATGAGTAAACCCTCATTGCACTTGAAGCACGAGTAAACCCTCGTTGCACTTGAATTAGCATGAGTCAACACTCATTGCACATGACGTATCATGATACTATACTTTACCCAATGCATTGGAGCGCTATAAAGGGCGCACCCTTCTTAAACATTTCATTTCATGCATAAGTGTGCCACATGGATCATAAAACATGGATTCATAAAACATAATAATTTCTTCCACGATAAAGGAAAGTGGAATTCATACATGAAACTTTACAATCAATAAGTAAATGTGCATAAAGGTGAATACCCTTGATGGAGAAATGGGCATGGTATTCACTACACAATGACATTGGCTTAGAAAATCGGTGCGATTTCGGCAGCGTAACGGCGTGACATAAGAACTCATAAAAAGGGTTGATGAGAGAGAAAGGGGTTCCTCATCATATTTACATGTAATGGACAGTAAGGAGGTCATATAGATACATGTCCCAACAATTGAAAAGGAATTTAGATTCATGATACAAAAGTATTGCTTGAATATAGAAGAGGAGAAAAAGGTTCCTTTCGGAATTTCGGCATAGTAACGGGTGTACATGGGAGGCATTTAATGAGAGAGAAAGGGGTCTCCCATCATTCAAACAATAAGAGGGCAGTATGGGAGAGGTGCGAAACCATACCCCAACATTCATAAATGAAATTAAAAGGGCAATACAACTTAAAGAAAATTGACAAAAATGAGAAAGGAAGAAAAACCCTTACTTGGAAGTGTGCTTCCAAAGGCTAGAGAGAGGCTTGTGAGAGGCTTCTTGGGAGCTTGGGGCACCTTGAGAGGATTCTAGAGAGATTAGGGCAGAGTTTGGACGAACTTCAAGGGCTTTGAGTGAGGAGGAAGTGGGAGCTTGGGTGGGTTTATATAGGAAAGGTGAGAGAATTCTTTATTATTTAGGTTTGGGACCCCTTATATTAAAATAATCCAAACCACAAACCATCCCATGGTATTTGCCCATGGTTTCTGGAAAAGGGAAGAGGAAAACAATATTTTACAAGGCCAAGGTCCGAACTTATTAAAAAATTAGGGTTGCTTATGTGGAGGTGAGTCACACTCCCATGGAAAATAATTTAAAAAGGCAAAGTGTTGAATAAGTCTTGAGGGCTCCATTAATGCTTTGAAAAGTGAGTCAAACAAACCCAAAACCTCATTATTTTATTGATAAAACACATATTGGCCGAACATAAGGATTATGGTATTTTATTACATCACCATTGGGTCATTATGATGTCATAAAACACATTATATATTTAAATGGTATTTAATTTTTACCCAAAAATTTGACTGTCTCAGAAAATTATGAAAAATTCACCGTTGGATAATTTCGACGTCATGATTCCAAAAATAATATTTATTTTATCTAAATAATTTTCTAAATATGTGAATTTTCACTTTTAAAATAAAAACCGACATTTATAAAAAATTCACGGGTTTTGACAGAAATGGCTTTCAAACCTTAATAAAAATTTTAATTGCATTCATAAAATTATAAGATCATTTATATTTAATAAAAATTAATTTAATATTAATAATAATATTTTATTAAAATATTATTTAATTCAAAAATCCTTTAATTTAATAAAATATAATTCTTAATTAAATAATAACTAAAAACATCATTTGTACTTTAAAAACTAATTACAATGCATCAAAAATGACTAGAAATTATATTCATTATTATATACAAAAATAATGTACATGAACATGGTGCTACTTATTTGTTACATAACCCCTTAAAATAGCCGCATAAGACCTAAGGGTAAGGTGTGCGATGGTGACAGACTCTTGGGGTTGCTCGGATAACATCGCTCGAGTGGTAATCTCTATCAACTTCCATTTTTCCCGTAGACGATCACGTTCGAGCTTGACTTGATGAAGCTCAGCTTGGGCTTGGTCAAGAGAAAAGCCCAAAGACGCCACCTCCTTTCCGAGCTCCGACAAATGGGCTTCGTAAGGGGCAATTCTACTGGATGAGGCCATCGCTTCCTTTGTCTGAGTAGAGAATTGGTTCGTTAAAGACTTATATTTAAACTACCCAGATGATCACTGTTCAACGGCTATAAAAGTAACGGTCACAAATCTTAACGTAAAACTTAAAGTAGTTGACATCTTATAAAAACATTTTTCATAAAGAAACATTTAACTGGATCAAGAGGGATTTTCCATTAATGAAACTTTGGGTCGTTACATTATTCCTCCACATTTTGGATCAGGATGCTCCATACGGGTAAGTTTATTATTCATAATCTGAGTCATTTTTCCTAGTATAATTATAAGTTGTTCTATACTAGTTGCTTCTCCATATCCAACATCATTATCTTACATATGAGGGAAATACCTACATGGATTATGTGTGTTGATACAGTTTCCATTCCTCTCAATAGGTTCCATTTATAAATAATGATATACATTAAATTAAACCATAACATTATGAAACATAATGTATAATCTCAAAACTAGTGAATCACATAACCTAAATTGAAAATTTAGTTATAAATAATCTCTAAATAATAAGCTTAGTTTATTTGTATATATTTCCAAATTAGATCATAGGGTTTCATTCTATAATCAATCTAGTTCCCAAGGTTTCTACTAAACTTCCTCTAATACCACTATAAAGACCCAGATTTCAATAGTTTAGATTGAGTGCCTTACTTAATTACATTGCCATAAGATACAAGAAATCGTATCCCAAAGGACCAAACAGTTTAGTAGTCTTGGTAAACTAGATACATATTTGAAGCATACATTAAAATTAAAATTATAAATCACAACATAATTATTCTTTTAAGAAAATTATTATTCCCCTTAGTGTAACCCTTCACATCAATCATAATATACTTCTTGGAATCATGGGGAAAGATGAAACATACAAAAGAGGTGAGATCAGATGCTTAATAAGGGTATACATACATAAAAAGATATCATAAACAAGCATAAATGATTATGGAAAGGTCATTAACTGAAACAAATTTCATTTAATCAATAACATGAGCATAATATGGCAGGAATGAAAGATGCTTAAATAATTCCATATAAATAACCACATGAGAATGAAACTTAACCATGAATATTCTACCAATCGAATTATCATATGGAATATCAATAACTAATCTCAAAATGAGGGAATGAATAATTTCGGACATCATAAACATACTGTCAAGGCTTCAACCAAGACACCATACATAAAAAGGTAAGGCCCCGGCTAATACCCAAACTAGTTTGTCTCATGAGACCTATCAATGCATTGAGGGACTATAGCAGGATTCACCCATCACTTACAAAGTCTAATGAATTCCTCATATGAAAAGGTTTAAACATAAACAACATAAACATTTGTATTAGAAAACTATCATAAAAAATGTGAATACTTTAACTACAAACCATGAATGGTATCAAAATAGCACATCCAAAGTCAAAATGATCATAAACCCTTCAATAAAATATGATAGATAATATCATAAGATATTAACCTCAATTAAGAATAATATCCAACCAAGGGTGTTGACATAAATGGAAATAGTATAGTAGAATCATTAAAAATTTCTTGATAGAAATAATTTTTTTTACTTTGAAATCATTTATTCAAAAAAAACCACACAATTATAAAAGAAAAAATTTTCCTTGAAAATAACCTTGTAAACTTGTAAATTAAGCTTCAAAACATTAAGGCATCATAACTGTAGAAAAATATGCTCATTCTTCATAAGTTAAAAAACATTCCTTCTATATTTTTGTTGAAAAATTCATAAAGTACCTCGTTTGAAAAATGAAAAAAAGATTCATTTAAGACCATTTTATAAAAAGTAAAACATGGGTAAAAATAATTTAAAAATTCATAGTATAGTAAAAATACTTTTGAAAACATTTTTATAAAACATTTACATGGAATAAAATATTCCCTAGTTAAAACTTAAGTATAAACAATCTCGAATAATAATGAGATTGTGAAATAACCCTTACCACTTTATAATAAATAGAATCGTATGCCCCATGAAAGAAAGAAAATTACATGGATATAAAAATACCATAATATTCAAAATAATAGTTATAAAATACATTCATGGGAAGTATATACACCGCATAAGAGAAACAAGTAGTGTATAAGGCATGTGTCCCACATAAATAAAAGTGAGACAAAAATCCCTTACCTTATGTCTTGACTCTCATAATACTCATTCAAACATCATGTATAATAAATATAGATTTATTATACATCTATTACATAACTATATTAATTTATATAATACCATATATGATTTACTTATGACTTTATATTACCCATTTGTTAACAATTTCATGTTAAAGTTACGTTTTGGGTAATAACCGCTTTGTTTTTCGCATGTGTTTTGATTTGTTATATTTTTTATCCTCTTAATTATATAATTATTTAATAATATAAAAAATTATTAACATGACATAAATATCATATATATATCTAGTATATATGTATTTATAATAATCTATAAAAGATAGAAATATAAAATGAAATACACCGTTCATGGAGACGGTAGATCGTACGTATGCATGAACGCTGTTTCCATTTTCTTTTTGTATTAAAAGAAAGAAATTAAATAATATAATTATAGTAGAAATTTTATTTCATATATATCACATAATTTCACTAAAACCATCCTTAATACATTCCATGTAAAGTGTGAATGAATCACATTGTTTTGAGGAGGCGGTAGTCCACATGTCCACAAACGAAGTTATCGTATTTACACAAAATGAAAAGCATGAAGACATGTGATGTATAATAATTATATAACTATAAATACATCATAAATATCAAATATATATCATATAAAATAGAAATTATATCATTATTCTCAACCATGAAAGGTGATAATGGA
Organism: Viscum album; assembly: GCA_963277665.1. Taxonomy (NCBI): domain Eukaryota; kingdom Viridiplantae; phylum Streptophyta; class Magnoliopsida; order Santalales; family Viscaceae; genus Viscum; species Viscum album. The sequence continues at coordinate 271,690,328 of OY728131.1, forward strand.
AGAACGAATGACATCGGTTTGCGAGGCAGTAGTCCGCTGTACATACAAACGACGATTGCGTATCCCATTTGATGGAAGTGTGTGAGAGTGTAGATAAAAACCTTAATATAACAACATATAAGTATATTTAGGATATTGAGGTTATTATATACACATTAAATAAAAATAAATAAATAAGGAATAAATAAAACAGAAATGTTCTTTGATGAAAGTTACCTCTTCTTTGGGTATCTGATTTTGATTTGCACAAAAAGACTTATTTGGTTGGATTTATGCCCTCATAAAGGCTTATAGGATGAAGGTATGTAAGTTGGGAGGATAAATAGGTAGGTTTTGGTCGAGCTATAAATCTCAAACTCGTGTAAAAAAGTGAGGGATGAGGTGCCCTATTATAATTGAGGTGAGGGGAACTTTTGGAAACTCTCAAAATATTAAATTAATATAAATTAATTTTCAATTACAAATGTATAAAAAGTGATTTATTTAGAATATAACATGATTATGGGTATAAATCCTCTCGACCAATAATTTTTATACAAGTTTATATTACATTATTACCCTTATCTTTTGGCTTTATCCCTTAGTTAAACTCTTTAACTCTTACCGTGACAACTTGGCCTTTTTACTCTTTAAGGGTTAACATAGTTACTATAAAATGAAAAAAGAACCATAAATGTGTCATATATAACATTTTTTACCTTATAAAAATCATTTAAATTAATTTTATATTTTTATGAATTTTATTTCATTTAATAAAATATTATTTATTTTAAAATATTATTAATGTCAATTTTGACACTATTTATTACTTGACTTTTTAAAAAATATCAATACATAAGATAACTTTAAAAAAACCTTTATTACATTTATAATATGTCTATTTTATTTATAAAATTATTTTATTACATTAATTATCTCAAAATATATCTATTTTAATAATTTTTAATATAATTTATTTTATATTTCTATTAATTAAACAATTAGTGCATCAATATTATGTAAGACTTTAAGGTAATTATTTATTTCCTAAAAATTAAAAATAAATTTTCATGATTAAGATAAAAATTTTAAATTTCAAATGAATATTTATAGTCAAATGTATATTCTAAATAACCATGTATAAAAAATGTAATTCTTATTAAAAACACGAGTGTGGCATATTGGACTTCCCTTAGAATAAAATACTAAAAAAGAATTAAAGCCATCCAAGTGGCTCCAAAAGGCCATAAAATCAGATCAAATATGATTTTCATCAATAGTAACTCATTAAATAAAATTAGGGAAAGTGTTAGGGTAATTTTATAATACTTATAATATTATTTTTACCCTTAATTACCTGATTTACCCTTAACTACGCTCATTAAAAAAAATACTAAAGTTACTATTCATAATTTCCAAAAATAAAAGGGACCTATTTAATAAATTTTTACCTTATAATTTTAAATATTAAATCCATTTTTAAAAATTCAAAATACATAATTTTCTAAAATTAATTTAAAATTATTCTCATTGACGGAACGAGAAAATGAGTTTTTAAAGTGAAAACGTTCAAAAGATTGAAATGTTTTTATATCCAAATTCAATGTGAAGTTGATTAAAATGAACTATTTTATATTAAATTATAAAAAAATGACATAAATATACTTTAAAACCAATTAAAAATATATTTCAATACTATAAACTATTTAGATGAAAAAACAGTTTTCAATTAAAATGCAATATTTTATCACTGTTCGTCAAAACATGAAACTTATCATAAAAAATACAAAAAATTAAACCAAAGTAAATTTTTATATTAATATTTAAAATAAGAAGTTTATTTTTTCAAATAGAATTTATAAAAGTGTCAAAAACTATATTTAAAACAAGTCCGTCGTCAAAAGGCAGTAAAACTGTCTTTTTATAAAAAAATATTTTATGTGTAAAATTGGTTTTGTTCTTATATCATGTATAAAAACACATAGAATGAATTTTAAACATTATATTGAATATTATATATATATATATATATTTAATTAATATAATCCAAAAAGTGTGATTTGTTTATTTTATTGGTATAAAACACACTTGTACGCATAAAAACATTTCCTTAATATTAAATTGGTTTTTATATTTATTTATAATTAATTGGAAATCAATGAATTCAATAATATATTTTCATAAGTTATTTAATCCTATTCATAATGAAAAATTTAACATCTAAGAGATAATTTCACTCTAAATAATAATATTAATAGTATATCATGGTTTGTTTAAGCTCAGTGTTGCGTGCAACATAAGCTATCGAAGATATTAAATTTAAAAAGATACATACCATAAAATCTTGAGGTGTTACAAATACACTTTAATAAACTAAGTATTGGACACATAACTCCTTATCACACTCGTATATTCCCTATAGGTAAGGTGTACGATGGTGGTAGTTTCATGGGGTGGCTCAGCTAACATTGACCGAGTGGTAATATACACTAACTTGAACTTCTCCAAGAGGTGATTTATTTCAAGCTTCACTTGCTAAAGATTGTCTTTGGCTTGGTCAAGGACAAACCCCAATGACGATACCTCCCTCCCAAGTTCTAAAAAATGGGCTTTAAACGACATGACTCTACTGATTGAGGCTATTGATTCTCCTTTATGTATCAATTATACTTTGTACTTACTACTTATAAACACTAATTATAATGGTAAAATTATTAAAAAAGGGTATAGTTCTCAATGGTAAAATTTTACAATGGTCATATTTCCCATTGTACTCTATAAATAACACTTCATTATTAAAGATATATGATTTTTTGTGTATAATATAATATAACACACATTTTCTCAGGAAAAAAATATCATTTAAAAAAACATGGTTCGTTACATTATTACCCCCTTAAGAAATTTAATCCTCGAAATTTCAACTCATTCTCTCGATTGAGAAAAGGTTAGGGTACTTCTTCTTTATTGTTTGCTCTGGTTCCCATGTTACCTCTTCAAACTTATGGTTTCTCCACAACACTTTGACAATGTGTGTAGTATTTTTATGTAAAACCTTGTCTCCATGGTCTAATATCTCTACTGGATGCTCCTCATAAGAGAGGTCATGTTACAGTTGTACCACCTCCAGATTCAGTACATATGAAGAGTCAGGTATGTACTTTCTCAAGATAGATACATTGAATACATCATGAACTTGAGCTAGATTTGGTAGAGATTCTAGCTGATAGGCCACTTCTCCTATGAGATCAAGGATTTCATAGGGGATAATATACCTGGTGTTAAGCTTCCCTTTCTTACAAAATTGCACAAATCTCTTCCAAGGTGTCATTCTAAGTAAAACTTTGTCACCAACATCAAAATCCAAGTTCCTTCTATGATTGTTAGCATAGCTCTCCTACTAACTTTGAGTAGCCTTAATGTGTTGTTGGATGACATGAACCTTTTATGTCATCTCTTGCATAAGATCAGGCCCAAACAACTTTCTCTCATTAACTTCATTCCAACAAGTAGAAGTTCTGCATCACTTCCCATATAGAGCTTCATAGGGTGTCATTTGAATACTTTTGTGGAAGTTGTTGTATGAGAACTCAATTAATTAGATATTTTTATCCCATCCAACTTTAAATTCCATTGAGCATGTTCTCAGTATGTCCTCAAGTATGTGAATAGTCCTTTCATATTGGCCATCAATTTTGGGATGATAGGCCATACTGAAATTCAATTCATTATTCAAATCATGTTGAAGACTTCCCAAAAATTTAGATGTAAACCTTGGATCATGATTAGAAACAATAGAAAGTTTCACCCCATGCATCCTCACCACTTTACGTATATCTTGGAAAGCTGGTCAAAAGGGAAATATTCCTTAATAGCGATAAAATTGGTAGTATTAGTGAGCCGGTCCACTATAACCCATATCACATTGTCTCATTTAGATGTTCTTGGGAGACCAATAATAAAGTCCACAGTGATATTGTTCCACTTCCATGTTGGTATAGGTAGGGGTTACAATACCCCTTTAGGAAGTTGTTGCTCCACCTTTACTTGCTGACATACCAAGAATCTTACAATGTAGTAAAAAATATCCCTTTTCATATTATCCCACCTATAATTATCATGAATTCCCCTATACATTTTAGTACTCACAGGATGTATAGAGAATATAGATCTATGATATTCATCCATACACTCTTTCTTTATCTCTATAATAGATATAACACATAACCTTGTATGAAATTTCAATACACCTTCTTGATCAATATTGAGCTCAGGAAACTTCCCATTCTTCACACACTCTATATTATTTTGTAATAATGTATCTTCTCTTTGAGATTTCTTGATCTTCTCTAGTAATTATGGTTGAGAAATCATTTTGGATAGGATTGATGATGTTCCTTCCCTCATGATTACCATGTCCAACCTTAATAGGTTTTTGATCAATGGATCTCATTGAATCCACATCATTGTCAGCACAATAAGTTCTTTCCTACTTAACACATCAATGAACTTGTTTACTCTATAGGGGTGATAATTAATTGAACAATCATAGTCTTTAAGAATTTCCAACCATCTCCTTTGTCTCATATTCAATTCCTTCTATGTGAATATATACTTCAAAATTTGGTGGTCAGTGTATATATCACATTTCCCCCCATAAATATAGTTCCTCCATATCTTCGAATAAAAAATAACCACATCTAGCTCCAAGTCATGTGTAGGATAATTATTCTCATGAGGCTTTATCTGTTGAGATGCATAAGCAATCACCTTATCATTTTTCATGAGGATTCACCCAATCCCTTTTAGAGATACATCGCTAAAAATAACGAATCCTTCTCTGATAGAGGTTAGAGTTAACACATGAGTATTAACCCATCTCTTCTTCAGCTCTTGGAAATTTTCTTCACACCCCTTTTTCCAATTGAACCTAGCCCCTTTTTTGAGTTAACTTGGTCAGTGGATTAGAAAGTCTTGAAATTTTTTTCACAAACCGCTTATAATGTCCCACCAAACCAAGTAAACTATGAATCTTAGTTACTTTTTTAGGATGATTCCACTCCTATAAAACCTTTTTCTTAGCAGGGTCAATTGAGATTCCTACATTTGTTACAATGTGCACCAATAAAGAAACTTGTTGCAACCAAAATTAACATTTTTGGAATTTTTCAAATAGTCTATCCTGCCTCAGAGTTTGCAATATAACCCTTATATAATCCTCATACTCCTCATGAATTTTGGAATATATTAGAATATCATAAATAAAAACTACCAAAAATTTATCAAGGTAGTCCTTAAATAATCTATTCATCAAATAAATAAATATATCAGAAGCATTAGTTAAGCCGAAGGGAATAACAACAAACTCATAATGCCCATATCTTGACTGGAAGGTAGTATTTGGAATATCTTATTTATTCACCCTCAATTGATGATAACCAGATCAAATATCAATCTTGTAGAATAATTGAGTGCCACTAAGCTGGTCAAATAAATAATCAATCATTGGGAGAGGGTACTTATTCTTCACTATGATCTAGTTAAGTTATCTATAATCAATGCATAATAGCATTGATCCATACTTCTTCTTCACAAATATAACATGTTCTCCCCAAGAAGACACACTTGGTTGGATAAATCCCTTCTCCAAAAGATCATGAAGTTGTTTCTTTAATTCCTCTAGCTCTACATTTTCCATTCTATACAGGATCTTAGATATCAACTTGGATCCAAGTATGAGTTCAATGGAGAACTCTGTCTCTCTTTCTAGGGGAGGTATAGATAACTCTTTATGAAATATTTCAATGTATTCTTGAATTATGGGGACATTCTCTATCTTTATACTTTCATTTCCTTCTCCCTATTCACCGATCATCTCCATAAATAAGACTATGTGAGGCGATTCTAGACAAAACTCGGGTCGGGATATTTCTAATTTGAAAATGTATATAGGTTTTACATTCAAGAATACTAATATTTACTTACTTCTATAGTTGATATTAGCATTATACATTGAGATCCATTCCATACCAAGTATAGTATTAAATTCTAGCATGGGAAATACTATAAGATTTGTGATGAGATTGTGCTTTCCAAAGTCAACACTAGAGTTTATATACACTATTGATGCTTGGATAATACCTCCAAGAGTCTTGAATGATAACTATGCTTTGAACATCTTAGGGATTTATTCTATATTATTTGAAAACTTGGAGGAAATAAAGGAATGAATAGAACCAGAATCAAACAAATTACTTTCTAGATTTGAGAGAACAATGAGAGTACCTGACACCACATCATCCAGAGCCTCTACTTTAGACATCATGATAGAAAATGCTTTAACTTTATCCCTTGGCCTATGATGAGGTTTATGGTGATTCCATTATATTATATTCTGATTTGGACAATGATTGGAAAAGTTCCCAAGCCATCCACACTTGAATCATTTAACTTCAAGCTGGGTCTGCACTATCTTCCCATTATCATTAGTGTTGAGAAGTTTAGGTTTCACCTCACCATGATAGTTCCGAGCTATATGGTCACCTCTTCCACACTTGAAACATTTACCACTCCCAAGAAAAAAATTCCTCAAATGCTTCTTCCTACATTCATTGTACATAGAAAGTTTCACTTTCTTTCCTCCTCTTCTATGATCAAAGTTCTTCCCTGATTTTGAATCCACAACTTTCTTCTTTTTATTAAAATTATGTGAACACTTCATTTCTCCAAACTCCAATTAAACCTTTATAACACTCAAAACTATCTCCTAATATATTTCACATTCATGATTTTCTAGATTCCTCTATAAAAGAGGTCTTAGTCCACCAAATAATCTATCAACCTTTCCTTTTGGATCCATAACAAAGCTAGAGAAGTTACGAGAAAGTATCATAAAGTTTATCTCATAGTTTACCACAAATTAATTTTTCTTATACTTCAGCTCAAGTAATTCCTTCTCCATTTTTTTTTGAATCAAATAGGGGAAATATTTATTGAAAAAGATTCCCATAAACTCTTCCAAATCTATATAATTAATCTCCCTCCTTGGCTTCATGTTTTTAATAAGTATCCACCACTGATCAACTTCTCCTTCTAAGTGGTATACTTCCAGGGTGACTTTATATTATTCCAAACAATAGAGTACAAAAAAGATCTTTTCTATAGAGTTTATCCATTGTTCAACAATCAATGGGTTAGTAGATCCACTAAAAGAAGGTGGTTGTTTATGCATGAAGGACTCAACAGAATGTTGTTCCCTTCAAGGTGAATATGGCTACTCAACTTGATTCAATTTATCATTCACAACTAGAGATAGTTGATTCATCATCCTCTTTGAAGGTTTCCATTCTGTATTTCATTAAAGGGTTGTCAGCACATCGTCTATTGCACTCATCATTTACCTAGTTCCTCCTATTTACTACCATTTTATAAAATAAGAAAAAATTAGTGAGAAACATGTTTATTTTAAGAATATTATAATTTTAAAGGAATTTTATGTATTAAAACATCATTCTCAAATATGTTATTCTTTAACAACAATTACATTTTCTATATATCCTTCACAATGGTTCATAAAAAGATTGTAATTAACCAAACATATCCCCCAAGAGTGTCAAACTAGGAGTGAAGTAAGGCCTGTTTTCAAACACTAGTTCCTATTTGAGTCTAGATCAAAGTGGAGTTTTTAGGTATTACCCCTATATACATCTATGTCAGAGCCACATCCACTTGTTCGTATCCAGATAGGGATTTCTTTGCTCAGAAACCAATTAATTAATACTTCACCAAAATACCAGGATGTTTTTATATATTTAAAATTATCCCGGGGATTCTTTCTAAAGTTTTAAAACCTTAATTTACACAAATAACTAAACCATAATTTGATACCAACTATGAAATCCTACCTTTTTATTTTAGAACTTTTCATTACATTGTAAAGACATAGGATATTTTAAAGTTTAGTTTCCTAGAAATTAAGTACATAATACATTAAAAATTACAACATTATTCTAATCCACTTAAAATAATTATTCATGGGTTCATACTAAGTAAATTTACTACATCTCATATCCTAGGGACATACATCAAAGGAAAGGGTTGAGCATGAGGCCTAGTAAGGGAAAGTAAAGGAAATAGTTTATATGCGATCATGGGGAATATCAATAAAAACACAAGGAATATAATTATGGTATGAGAAAAGAAACATGAGGAATATCATAATAAAAAGAAAATGAATCATAACATGGAAATGTGTCTATAACATTTAAATGATACATTCATAATCATATCACTAAGGTTTCATAAATGAAAATTACGAAGGCAATTCACCATGGTATCATAAACCTTGTCATATTTAGAGATTAAATTCTTTAATCAATTAATTAGAGGACTATCAGGGCACACCATTCATATTTATTAACTAATTTTATCCAAATATATCATAATAAAAAATTTCATAAAAATAGGTTTCTTATCAAAATCACGGTGTTTCAAAAGTGCTTAAAGACATGATCATTATGTCATTTTTAACCCATGAAAGGGAAATGAGAGTTTCATGTAGGTTAATACCTTAATAAAATAAATAATTTTTACATATAGGTGAATAACCCTAGAAAAGAAATAGTTTTGGGTATTTAAAAAATAAAATAAAATAGAATTTCTCAAGTAGAGAGAAATTTTGAGAAGTAAATTCGACAACATGATGGGTATAAAACGTTGTTTTAGAAATGGATAAAACGAGTAGGGAAAATGGTATCCCATTGATAAAACATAATTTTGAAGTAAGGGTATGATAAAAAGGGTAATAAAAGAGAGTAATAATAATAATTAGAATGCATATATAAAAAGAGGGTCTTGAATTGAAGAGAAAAGAAGGATAATTCCCTTACCTGGAAGAGTTACTCCTAGATCTTGAGGAATGGAACCATGGAGTATTGAGGACACATTAGGAGAAAAAAACCATAAATTAATGGAGTATGGAGTGTTAGTGAATGAAAATGGAGAAATGGGCGAGTATTTATAGAAAAAGTGGAGGATTTATTTAATAATTTTCAAATACAGGTCTTGGAAATCTAGGTTGTGGAAAATGAAAAAAATTTGGATTACCCATGGTTTTTGACCATGGTTTTGAAAATTTGGATCATATTTTAAGTTATTTTAACCCAAAATAACTAAGAATCATTTTATATTACTTCTTTTGGCATGGAAAATTGAAGTTTCCCCAAGGTGATGTTTTTAAAATCAAAGTTTCCATTTTAGACTTTGGAAAGTCATTTATAGGTTTGAAAATTGATTAAAATACATTAAAACACTTAATATTAATAAAATAACATATTTTAGGTCATTTAATTATTATATCATTATTGAATAATTATGAAGTCATTAAACATACCAAAAACCTAAAAATGTATTTTTACTATTCACAAAAAATAAAGTATTTTAGAAAATTCTAATAAATTCACCCTAACCTAATTTTGATGTTATGAATTCAAAAATGATGTTTATTTTATCATAATAATTCTATAAATATGATAATTTTAACTTTTAAATATAAAAATCTTTATTTATTAAAAAATAGCAGGTTGTAATGCATAGTAAAATTTATGACACTTAAAAATTTCCCAAGACATAATAAAATTACTTTATCATTTATATTTAAATAAGAGTTTTTTTAATATACAATTTCATTAAAAATAAATATTATTTAGAATATCTTAGTTTATTATAAAAAATTATATATTTTCTGATAAGTACGGTCCGTGTTTGAAAAATTGATTTATTATTTTTATCTCAATTAAACCTATATTTTATTAATTAAAAATATTCTTACAAAAATTGAATTGAAGGAATAAATATTTTATTCAAAATGGAAATTCACTTTAAAAAACTAAGTTTTGGACATGTAACCCCTCATTACACCCACATATGTCATAAGGGTAAGGTGTGCGATGGTGGTAGTTTCATGGGGCGGCTAAGCTAACATCAACCAAATGGTAATATCCACTAATTTGAACTTCTCCTATAGTCGATTTATTTCAAGCTTCACTTTCTGAATCTTGGCATGGTCTTGGTCAAGGTAAAAACCCAATAGTGATACCTCCCTCCTAAGTTCTGACAAATGGGATTCAAATGACATGACTCTACTGGTTGAGACCATTTATTCTCTTTTTTGTATCAATTATAATTTTTCATTACTACTTATAAAAACTAATTATAATGGTAAAATTATTAAAAAAGGGTATAGTTCTCAACAATAAAATTTTAAAATGGTCACATTTCCCTTTATACTCTATAAATAAAACTTAATTATTAAATAGATATATTTTTGTTGACTATAATATAAAAGAACACACATTTTCTCTGGAAACAAATATCATTTAGAAAAACAAGGGTCGTTACATCAGTAGGTAGTGCATGATTCCTGGAACACCATAATGGGAAGTTGAGTTTCATAAATAACTCCCTACCCCAAATAATCTCACCCCACTCATCGAGAATGTTACAAAATGTCATCACTCTCCGATAATCCTTCTCAGAAAAGACTCCTAATGAAGAGACCATAAAAATGCACTTGTCTAGCTCTGAGTTTAGCTTGATACTCTTAAAAATACCACGATGGTTATTATCGAGGATAGAATGTATGAAACATGGATACATACATGCTTGTCTAAATATTATGTTCGACATAGGGCTTCCTGAGAATCCCATATTAATACCTATCCAATTGTCATACCAGAAACTTATATCACCCTGGACAAAGATCCATTTGGTGTGATCCTAGATATCTGAAATTTGAGGTTGAACCGATCGCCATAAAGGTTAGGCCTTCCCACTTAGTGATTCTATATTTCTCCCGTGCTTGGGCACACAAAACTTTTCCTAGAGCGTATGCCCTTCAATCACCTCCCAAGGTAACTTAGCATGCAAACACTGTATTACATCGTATATACCCCTAATGTTGATATCGACTTCCCTCATTGTTATTTCTAACCCGTCCCATGATTCCCAATGATTCTTAACTTTAGAATGAGTGTACGAAATAAAATAAGACAATATGTTCTTGATACTCATTATGATACCTTTGTAAACCTTGACAGCTGAAAGCGCATGCATGGGAATGGAGGAGAGCATGCAGTTCACCATGGTGATTTTACCTCTAAAAGATAAGAACCGATTCTTCTAGTACAAGATGAGACCAGAGATTTTACTAACCTCCCAATCAAAGTGATGAACCCTAAAGTTATGTGAGGAGATCAAGGGTTCCTAGGTACTATGTGGAAAATCTCCTTTTGCGCATACCCAAACTATTCTCCACAGAGGATGGATGTATGTCTGAGAACCGGTTCAAAATAAATAAACTACTCTTCTCTCGATTAACAAGTTGTCCAATATATTTTTCATAATCAAGTACCTTTTTGATTCCTCAAATAGATATTTTATTATCATTAGAAAAAATGATAGCGTCATTCATAAACATCATATGGGATATTCCACCCGAATGAGTGCTACAATAGAAAGGTTGAATGGAGCTGTCCAAAATGCTTCCATTGATGAAAATATTGAGGGTATCTTGGGATATGATGAATAAGCTTAGGGAGAGTGGGTATCCTTTTCTGATGCCTCTAACGGATTTGAAAAAACTATAATTCCTCCCCATGAAAGAGATAGAAATCCATGTTGAGTTGAAGCACATTCATAGGAAATCATAAGACCAAGAGGAGAATCCCATGTAGGAAAGGACTTTGAGAATATAGTTTCATTCAACTCTGTCGAAATCTTTATCCATATCTAACTTGATTGCAATGTTGGATCCAATGATACTTTTGTTTATGTTGCATAACATTTCCTGGTCAAGCCTGATAACACCTTGTATTGATCTCCCTTTGACAAACCCATGTTGTTCCTTTGAGATCCAATAGGGGAGGTTCACCGTTAACCTCCTGTTAAGCACACTGGCCAGGACCTTATAAGGAAAATTTCACAAACCGACTAGCTAATAATGATGCAATGCATATGGGTCCTTGATCTTAGGAATGATTACCAGGGTAGTAGAAAAAGACTACTGAGGGAGATTGACACCCCAAAATAAATACTACATAACATTAACCAAGTCACTCCCAACCAGATCCAAAGATCTCACATAAAATTACCCCAAGAAACCATTAGGGCCGACCAAACTATTAGGGTTGAGTTACATCACTACCTCATAGATATATTTGATGCTAGAAAAAACTCAAAAAGTAAATTCTCCTTATCATACACCATGCAAGGGATAACATTGAACAACTCTACATGACCCCTTGGGTAGCCTCTTTTCATGCGTGGATTAGGAACTTCAAGAAGAGAATTAAAATTCAATTCATCCCTACCTCCCACCACCTCGTGATCATCAGTGTAAGAGTCATCATCCATTAGAATATTTTGTGTGGTGAGACACATTTTTTCATTAATTAATGTTTAAAAATATGCTGAATCTTGATCTTCTTCTTTAATCTATTAAATGTGAGATAGATCATGATCCAGGTGTTCATGTCGCAATACCATGTCGGCCAGAACATCCTTTTTGTGAGAAAAAATTCCAAACAAGGCCTCATAACAAATATTTGATATTGGAGTGAAATTGATATATGTCATCTCATTCATTCCAATCACACCTATCCAAGTTCAATGAAAAAAAATATTAATTGATTTGTATAATTTAAATTATTCTTGAAATCTCAAGATTTAGGGAATATTATAAAGAAGGACCATACTGATTTAGTTGATTCGAGAGTTTTTGATGCATAAAAAAGAGGATAAATATGAATTAACATGGATATATAAAAAGGATCCATTTTTTTGAGATTTTTAAAACCATATAAAAAATAATATTTGAAAAATATCAAGTGTAAAAACTATAAATACTGCATGGGATGTTTTCCAAAAATATTACAAAGGTGATGATCGAGTTAAACATGCTCGACTTATACTCATGGTTGATTTTTAGTTTATAAAAAATACTTGAAAATCATTTCAACATATTTTGATTAGTTGTAAACTATTTGAGGATGAATAATGAAAAATTATAGGAATAGTGGTGGCAAAGGTTATGTGATCTTTAACTGCTAAATTTGACATCGTTGTTGCACCAAATGAATAATCACAATATTTATCAACCATGAAAGTCAAACGGTTGATGGGTTCAAGAATTTTAATAATGTTGAAAGGAATTTTAAGGAAGTTGAGTGGATGAGATAAATTAGATATTAAATGTTTTAGATGATTTTTTTTGGATATTTTAAAAACAGATGTCGAACCAAAACATCATTTGAGAGGATGGGGTATGAAAACACCTTCGACACTACTAATGTTAGAGTTGGTTCCCTAGAATAAAATTCTATGTACTTTATGATAACCTATATTCATTGTTTTTAATATTAATATACTCTTTATCACATCATTATTATTCTTCTGCGTAATATACTATGTGATAATGTCCTGAGAGTAGCTGTCACACCTAAAGGTCATAATAGTTCCCCGCTATGATGAGAATCCAAAAGTGCCACAAACATATTCTTAAATATATGCTATATAACCAAATTAAATAATTTTAGGGACATAAATGATACATGATATCAGGTGTGGATACTCATAGGACTTTGAGGAACCTTCTCATGGTGTACACCCTTGTTAATATCTAGTGTATGATATTTTGAGAATGAGACCCATTAGTAGGAAATCCACATTTATATACTTCATTGGATGTTCCTATCCACAGATGTTTGTATTGATCCTTAGACTTTAAGATTATTATTAATGATTATTATAAGTTGCGTACTTTGATCTATTGAAAAAAACCGTGAAGACATATGTTCATGGTGAGGTATGACACATTGGGTGTGTCACGAGTAATATTTCATTAATAAATAACACGGGAAAGAATTTTCCCCTTATGTTCTTTAAATAGAATTTTGATATCTCATACACTTTTATTTAAATGAAATAACCTAAATAAATCCATGTATATAGTGTTATATATGCAAATTAGATTTCCAAAAAGTCAAATAAAGAGACATCGAGCACATAGGTTGATGGCACCAACATGAAACCTGTTTGATTAGAGATATCATGATAAATGGATTATATTACACAATAATCATCTGTATGAGGTATTATGTTGTTGTGAAATTAACTTCTTTCTCTATGAGTGTCTTGGAGTGTTTTTATATGCTAACCTTGGACTTTATCCTGCTTCACCTAATGCCACTAAGAAAGAGGCCTAGAGGGTCACACACTAAGTATATTTAGGATATTAGTTAAATAATATATTATTATTTATTATTTCATAAGTTGAATAAATATTATTCCCACACATGGTTTAATAATTATTCATTCTTGCTTGATTACATATATTCCATCACTAGTTATTTGAGAGAATATTATGTGAACGAAATATTTAATATTTTTTTTCTATTTAGTGAATATAATATTTATTTATTTATTAGCAAATAATTTAGTGATATTTATTTATTAAATAAAAAGTCATTATTCAAGTACCAATAAATATTGTAGAGGAATTATGAATTGAGTTTAATGGTTCAGTGAGAAATAATAGATATTGAACATTATTTGAATAAATAATATTTAATTTAAGTCATGAGTTTAGCACATGTCAAGAAATAATAATAATAATAATATTATTATTATAGACATTGGGTTCCACAGGGATTACTAAAATAATAAGGGCATATATGCACTTATTATTTTCTAACCCTAGTGGTATATAAACCCAATTATATCATGTTCTTAAGAGAGTTAATTCATTTGTGTTGTGCATAATGAGATTCGGAGAGAATCCTCTCAAAGTCCTAGAGATACCCCTCTCAAAAAATGATTTCAAGAATAGAGAGAGATCCTCTTCCACCACCACTCTCAAGTCTATAGATATAAAAAAGAACCATTCATTAAAGTGATTCTCAAGGTAATCAAAGGTGAATGACGCAAGCGTTAGGATCTATTGTGTTAGAACCTGAAGATTACTATAACGATGTCCGGAGGTTCGTGAAACATGTGTAGATCACCATTGGAGGGAATCTATTCTAAACTACTATAATGCAATGATGGTACGACATAGAGACGTTGTCAATCCATTAATGAAGAAATAATTTATTGTAAGGTAATTCTTTAATTTCTTAAATTAATTATAAATAATATGTGATGATCTTGTGCTTTGGTTTTGGCATTTATCTATTGTCTATATTCTTTGATTTAATTCCCTTCATTATGGTGTTTATCATCATGTAAATATAGGATTAATCATCGATCATGACAAAAAAACCGAGTTGTGCATGCCCATTCGACACCTTCACTATGATCAGAACCAACAAGTGGCATCAGAGTGGTCATATAAGTATTTATAATTATTTAAAGATCATTGATTGATTTATGAATTTATCATTAGTTTTCAATTATAATTTAATCATTATTTGATATGAATTGTGAGATATACTTTCTTCCTCTTCGTTTCTCATAAATATAATCAAATTGATTAATTTTATGAATGAAATAAATTTGAAGATCTCATTAGGATGTGATGAGGAGTCTTTCTAGACAACACAAGAGTACACGCCATGTAACCTAAAGGTACACATCATGTACTAGTGTTTAATACAGCCTGAATTAATTTAGAATTAATTCATGCCTCATGAATTTATTACAAACGGTGAATTTAATTACACACTATGTGTTGACCGGGCTAGCCTAGCACATGGTAAGCAGAAGTACATGATGTGTAACTTCTATACACGACAAGTAGTCCTTCAGTCTCAAACAGTCCATGTATCTTCTTACACGAGTTACATGACTGGTGATTGTGTAACTCGTAAACCACACACTATTTAGACCCATGTAAATGTCATGTACTCCAATATTTTTCATGGAATGGTTATACTCTAAGTCCCTAAGTGTGTTCTGTGGATAGATGGTGAGAATAATACGCGTTGTGTAAACTGCAATGTACACCCATGTAATTTTACCAAATTATACAGAATAAAAATTAATTTATTATATTGTTCAAACTTGATCAACACATGTTCTATGTGGTTATTAAGTTTATAGTACATTCCATGTGATGGTATATATATATATATATATAAACTTATAATTAATTTTTGAGTAATGTTAGGATAATCATATCATGTATAATTCGTATTATAGTTATTACTCTATGCATATTAAAGCATAACACGCTACGTAAATACCATGTGTTCCATGTGGTCATTAAGTTGATAGTACAAGCCATGAAATTATGTGATAAGTTATGTATGTCACATGTTGTAAGAGGAAATAGTATACGAGTATAACACAAGTTGGGTAGTTCGGATGAGTACTCACCATGTTTCCTCCAAGGTAAATTTTTGTACATAGTTAATTTTAAATAAATTTATTTAAAATTACAATGAATGAGAATCTCAAGAAAATTATAATGAGAATTAAGATAAAAGAATTGGTTAATTAAAGAATATAATTAATTGATTTGAGTATGATTTATCTTAAATAAGAATGATTATAATTGAATGCTAATTTTATTAAATGCATAATTAATTTCATGAATGTGGATGATCAGGAGCCTAGGATAGACCTTTCTATATGAATGGTTTCTTTTAATTTATTATTAAATTAAATTTTTGGTTTGGTTGTTATCCCTCCTATTATTATGTAAGGGCCGCATGCCTATGGTTTCTTTTATGTAAACCCCTTAACCAATCCTTTGGTTCCCCTCACCCATGTAACATACCAAACTGGGTTAACTAAACCATACACCCAAGACAACAGTCACATGGTGAGGTGAAGCAAGAAAATAGAACAAGTATTGTATATAATAGAACAATATATACAACCAATGTATTATGTAGAAGAAAAAGATACAACCAGATCTGTAAAATCGAATCCAAATTGGCTAAATCTGAAATCATGAATAAGACAAGACAAAAGAGTCTCCATGTGGCCATCAATCACCTCCAAACCACCTCGTTATGAAGGTAAAGACCAAAATAGAAATAAAAAATGCTACAATATTCCCTTACCTATACCTTTATCTTGAAATAAAACATCTAAAATCACCCAAAGAAAAAATTAGGGTGTGAGTACAAAGCCCAGTAGGATACCACCACAATGTTTATACAAGGTCTAATATTAAGAATAAAAAAATTCTAGATTTTAAAATAAAAAAGTTATATAAAGAATTTTCATAAATAAAATTCATTTTTAAATCATTTTCCCTTTGTTTTTTTTCATAAAATACTTTCATATTATAAAAACAAAAATATGGAAAGTAGAAGTGATGTAAACTAAAAAGAATATCCATGTATCAAGAGGTAATAAAGTAAACATATATCCATTAAATAACCTATCATGTGAAGCTATGTGATGAAACCTCATATAAAAACTTTTGAGAAATAATCCATGATAAAAACAACCATGCGATAAATAACTGTAAACAAAAAAGAACCTCATATTGGGCCCTAGCCTATGGGAAAATAGGTAATAGAAACTCAAGAGTCTAAACATGAATAACATTGGATCTAACCATTATTGAGTCCTACCATAGTCCATCGATATCCAAAAGGTTACCTCCTAGTGGTGCCACACACACTAAGGCTACCTATGACTCTTTCCCGACAGACCCAAGGTTCCCAATGTGCCAATTATAAAAATACATTTTCAAAACCATGCTCACAATTTTATAAAACTTTTTCAAATCCAATCCAATCCAATCCACTTTGGTGTTTGAAAATACATTTCCATATAAAGAAAATATTTTTTCAAATAAAAACCTCTTTAAAAACACTTTCTTTTCAAATCAATCCTTTGAAAACATATATCACTTCAAATAAATGAACAAACCAAAGGAAATTTACAAGAAAAATAAGATATTCATTAAATTAACCCATTGTATAGAGACACCTACATCAAAATGGTATAAACCCAACTACCTTATACAACGGTGATTGGAAACCATGGGAACGACCTTTGAAAGACAAGGATAGCCAAGAAAATGAAATAGATCAATAGAAAACACTATCCGATCACAATTTTGAACACAACCGCGACCAAAATCATAGTTGTAACCAAATCTAAAGAATAACCAGAAGGAACGCTTACCCGAAGAAAGGCACCACAACTGCAATAATGATCAATCGCCAAACAAAATGTTCTAGAAGAGCCAGAGGTCTCCAAAATCATCCATAAAATATTTTAGGTTGAGAGGGAGAAGGAATGTAACAATTGAAATAAGAAATCATCAAGGTAGTACCGCAAAATCCCAACTTGTGATGATTACATGGAATTTAACCCCATTACACATTGTGTAATCCATGAAGCTCAAGTACGCCAAAAAACCCACCACCTTTTTATTAAAAACCCAAATTTTGATAGTACATGACGTGAACCAAGTACAAGGAGTGTAAACCCTTAATGAACTAAACATGTTTCACAAAATATTCTTGGAGAACATTACACAGTGTGTAATACCTTTACACGATGTGTAATCGCCCAAAAGATTGTGGAAACTACAGGTTTTAAGCAGAAAACTCAAAGACCCCACTCTAAGAATTATCCTAACCCGGGAAGAGACACACCAAGTTTTTAACACATTTATACTTGGACTTCATTAATTCAAACAAACATACATCCATGAACTTAGGTCATTTTCCTCAACAAAGTCTCACCATCCCCGATAATCCTGCAAACACACCTAAATAAGGACGATAAATAAATAAAAAACAACGGAGTACCTAAAAAGCATAATGTGGTGTTACAATATCCCCACCATAAATGATTTATTTCCCCACAAAGACATCATATTCTTGGACTCAAAAAAATTTAAGACCATTGTTTCCTCATAAACAATTCCCTCCCCCACATCATGTGACTATCCCATCCGCACTGCCACAGTACTCAAACAAGAGGAACTGTTTTACTGTGCAGTTTCTTCTCCTGGTGATCCATAATTTGAACTAGTTGTTCAACCAAAGTGGTGTCAGTATATGTAACACCCCAAGATCTTATGGTATGTATATTTTAAAATTTAGCATCTTTGATAATTTATGCTTCATACAACACCAAGTTTAAAACCATAATATACTAATAAATATGACTGATGGAATAGTAATGTTACCATTAAGAATAGTAATATGACCAATAAAATAGTAAATTCACCCATAAAATTATAAATAAAATTTAGGTATATTATAAATGAAAATATGGTATATTTATAGCATGGAATAAGTAAATAAATGTTTTAAAAATGATAAATTAAGTGTTTTTATTTTTATAAGTCATAAATATTTAATTACAATTTTATAATTAAAAAATGATTTAATAGAAAATATATTTTCATAAAATAGACTCATACATTAATATATTTATGTATTATGATTATAAGATAATTTTATGAGACATTAATTAATTTTTCAAAGTGTCATAAAAGCAGTTATAATTTTAAAATCGGTATTTTTTGAATAAATGATCATTTTAATTAAAAATTAAATTTATCATATTTAGAAAATTATTTACATAAAATGGATTTCATTTTTTAATTATACATGTCAAAAAATGGTTAGGGTAATTTTTTGGTATTTTCTAAAATAGTTTAATTTTTGGTGAATAGTAAAATACGGTAATTTACGATATATATACATTATAAGTTAAATACACTATTCCTCGAGTCATCACTAATGTAAGAAAAATAATCTCAAACTATCCATTTCTATTTACTGTATTTATTCATGGAATCATCACTATTTCTTCTCTTTATCCAAAATAATAAACTAATGAATAAAATAATAAAAAAACACCCCTCTCATCCACTATAAATACCACCCCTCACCACCTCTTCTCCTTACACCTATTAAGCCTTGAATCTTGTCCAATTTCTACCCAATACTATTCCAATATCTCTTCCATAATTCTAAGAAGGTTTGGTCTCACAAAAATACCAATCCCAATCCCCTTTAGGAGGTTCTCAAGGAGAAGAGATTCAAGAGGTAAAATCCTCTTTCGTTTTTTTTTATATTTTCAATTTCATTTATTTTCTTATAATTTCCCTCACCTACTCTATAAAAATATTCATGATAACTAAATTATCTTATATATACTATAATTTTATTTTGTTAATGTAAAATCAATCACCAATCCACTTCTTCTCTCCCTTTTATTCTAAAAATAAAAATATCATCTGTGATGTGTCGATTTACCGCCATCATGGACGATGCATTTTAATTTTTCATTACTGCCTTCAAAGATGGTCATAAAACCATTATTATGGTTAAATAAGATTTTATTATACATATTATAAGTCATATAATTTCCTATAACTAGTATATATTCATAATATTAATTAATAAAACAAAACTAGTTCATGATAATAAAAAATTCACCAAAATAAATTAGCATTCATCATTAATGTTTTATCTAATGAATTATCTTCATATCTGAAAAAATGATATATAAGACCATTTAATATTATTTATTTTCATTAATAACACATAATTTCAATTCTATATAACTATTACCATTTTACATGATCTTTTATTTATGTATACAAGTGAATCAATCATGAAAACTAAGGAAAAGAATACTCCCAAACAAAAAAATTAAATATTATAACTCATCAAAAAGGCCATAAATGAACATAATAAGTTTATAATAAATCAAATAAATGTTAAATATGTTCTTAAATAATTAGTTAATCAATCTAATTTCATTATCCAAGACACTAAGTACAAGAGCAGAACACTTTCATACATAAGGTAAGAGTTTCTACCCGAACCTCCATTTTTCATTCGGGTTACACTTTCTTTCTCTTTAACCCAATGTAATTATTATTTATTTTTATATAATTCTTATAAATCCTTTTAATATGTTCCAAATTCATGTATATATATCATTTCATCTTTATTTTATGGAGAAATACATGTTTTATGAGGTTTTCTTTTCAATTCCTCCTGATAAGCAATCCCAATTAAAGGGAACTTCCAGATTTCTTTACCATTTTCAAATACACTCCATAATTTTTTATAATACACAAATATTTTTATAAAATAAATATTTTTATAATGAAAAAATATCTTAACTCATTTTTGTTTTTATTTAAACAATTAATCCTCTATCCACTTTAAAGACTCTTTTATATTTCCCCTTAAACTGCACTAAAGTGACCCATTTCTAAAGTTTCTTAAAAACTATTTTTACATGTTTTCACTTCAGTTGGACATAATTTATGTCTCAAACATAATTTAATTGTAATTTATTTTTCTTTTTTGGGATATACATGTTTATAAACTGATTTTATGAAAAATAAAAAATATTTTTCTAAAAGAACCCTTCTTTGCAAAGTAAAAAGTATATTTATCTCAAGAATTATTTGATGATTTTATTAGAGTATTTTCATCTATTTAAACACATTATATTAAAATTTATTCTTAATTTATATTTATATTTGATGATATCATCTACCATATTTTATTAAATGGTTTATGATTAGTTTGATTGTGGATGTGCTATCTTAACACCATTCACCATATTATTTAGAATGGTTAGTGCTTATGTTTAGTATTTGGGGAAATTTATTTACATTTTATATGTATATGTTGTTTATGTTTTACCCCATTCATATGAGGAATGCATTGGACTTAGTAAGTGATGGGTGGGGCCCTCTATAACCTCTATATGCATCTATAGGTCTCATGAGACAAAACATATATGGATTTGGTCAAGGCCTTAACCATTTATTTTCAGATGTCTTGGACAAGGCCTAAATGTTATGTTTATGATGTTTAGAATTATGCATTCCCTCATTATGATATTAGTAATTGATAATCCATGATATTATTCAACTATTAGAATATCCATGTTTAAGTTTCATTCTCATGTGATTATTTATATGAAATTATTTATTCAGCTTTCATTCCTGTCATATTATGCCCAAGATTATATTCTAATGGTAATGTATTTTTAGTCATTCACCACGCCTTATTATTTATGTTATCTTTTGCTGTATTTATTACCATTACTGATCATCTTATATCACCCCTTTATTATGTTTTTTCCATAGGATTCAAATATGTGTATTATGAATGAATTACAGGGATAATCTAGGATTTTATAGGTGTTTCATATGGAGTTTATTTTCTACTTTTATTTCAAGTTGTAATGTAAGAATTGTATTTGTATCTAGTTTTCCAAATATATTAAACTATTCGGTCCTTCAGGATGTGATTTCCTTATTTATTATACCAATTTAATTAAGTAAGGCACCAACTCCTGGCTGCTGGGGTTGGGGTTATTATAGTCAGTATCAAAAGAAGTTTAGTAGAAACATTGGAAACTAGAAAACATTGATTAGGGAACACAACCCTAAGATAGAATTTTAGGATAAGCATAAAATAACATCCTAGAATTTTGGTAAGGTATAGATTATGTGGGTCTTACTAGAAATAAATCCCTATCTGGATACTATAAGTGGACGTGGTTTTGGAACAGATGTACCTAGGGGTAACAACTCCGGTAAGGTGCGTTGGCCCTGACTCAGCATAACGTGGTACACGAAAATGGGCATTACTGCGTACCTGGTTTGACACTCCTGAGGTACATGCTTAGGATAATTCACATTTTCTTTAAAAACCATTATGAAGGATTTAAAAGTTAATATGTCCCTAAAGAAACCATATTTATGATTATGAGATTATCTATGCACAAGTTTTTCAATTTATGTTGAGTGTTACTAGTTCAAAATTATGCATTATGATTAATAATCTAATTTAGTGCATGACATTGTTTAGAAATAGTGCCTAGTGGAAGGAATAAAAACTGTATCAATGTGCATATCCAATGTATGTATTTCCATCCTATACAAGATAATTATTCTATATTTGGTGCTGTAACTAGAGCTAAACAACTTATAACTATATTGGGTCAGCTGGCACTTGTTATGAGCAATAAACTTACTCGCATGGAGAAGCCCGATCCAAAATGTGGTGTAATAATGTTATATCGATTTATGCAATAAAAACCTCCATCATTAAATGGGACTACAAACCCATTTGTAGCTCAGCATTGGATAAGTTCCTTAGAGAAGATATTTCTTTCTTTGGGAAGTAACGAAAGGGAGAAGGTTATCATGGTAGTTTATCATCTATTAGGGGATGCAAAACAATAGTGGTCATTAATTCAAAACACAAAAGAGGAGGAAGAAATCACAATTATGTAATGGAAGGATTTTAAAGAAATTTTCTCAAAAAAATATTCCCCTCTGAAACAACAAGCAGATATGGAGAGAAAATTCTTGAGTCTAAAACAAAAAGAGAATGAAAATGTTGCCAAGTATGAAGCCAACTTTACAAGGTTATCAAGGCATGCCACATACAACATACACAATCCAAGAAACAAGATTTATTGATTCTTTTATGGTTTAAAACCATTCCTCTAAAGGGAACTGGTCTCCCAAAATTTCTCATCATACAAAGATATAGTCTCATGTGCTATCGAGACAAAGAAAAAACTCTCTAAGTCTTATGAATTTAATGGAAAATAAGATTAGAAGAGGGTTACATAGAAAATAATGGATAAAGGTAAGAATAATAAATTGAATTTTCCAACATGAAATACTTGTGTAAGGAAACACCCCAGTGTCTACTTAAAAGGAAAATAATTTTGTTACAAGTGTGGAGAAAAAGGCCACCAAATCCATGATTGAAAGGTAAAAAAATAAGATACCAATATTCATTTCTATAATTGTAAAGAGATGGGGCATTATAAAAATTATCTTCCTAAGCGTCAAGAAAAATTTCTCTAGAAAAGGATAAGGGAATAAAGCTAAGCTTATGTGATCACAACTGCAAAGGTTGAAGTTTCTAATAATGTAGTGACAGGTACTTCAATCATCTCCTCAAATTTGGATAAAACTTTATTTAATTATGGATCATCTAATTCCTTTATATATTAACAATTTGTTTTAAAAATTAAATATTTACAATTCACCTTAACAAGGGGTGTTAGTAAATACTCTTAATGGAAACATTATTGCAACAACGATATGTTAACAAGTTCCTATTATGACACATAAACATGCTCTAATTGCTGATTTTATCATCATACCTATGGTTGATTTTGATATAATCCTTGGTATGGAATGGATTTCGAAATATAATGCAAAAATTTATTCTAAAGAGAAGGAAATTATGATTTTTGATGAAGAGGTAGAATTTTTTATCTTTAGAGGGGAGAACTCATCATCTGATTCATATCTGGATCCACCTCCAGTAGCTCTTCTAAATGAAATTCTTAGGGAGGAAGAGAAAAAAATCATCTATGGATGAGGAAATAAATCTTCAAATTGAAGATGTACCTATTTTGTAAGAATACATTGATGTATTTCTATAGGATTTAACTGAACATCCTCAAGAGTATAAAGTTGAGTTCTCCATTGATTTAATTCTTGGTGGAAGACCTATATCAATGAATCCTTATAGAATGACCACTGTTCAATTAGTAGAGTTGAAGAAAAAACTAGAGGAATTGAGTGATAAGGGATTTATTCACCCTAGTGTTTCTCAATGGGGATCCACTATCCTCTTTGTCAATAAGAAAGATGGATCCATGAGGCTGTGCATTGACTATAGAGAAATCAATGCTACTACAATAAAGAATAAGTATATTATGTCTTGAATTGATGATTTATTTGATCAACTTCACAAAGCTCAATATTTTTTTGAAGAATGAACTTCGATTTGGATATCATAAATTGCATGTGAGGAAGAAAGATATTTCAAAGACAACATTTAAAACTAGGTACAAACATTATGAGTTTATAGTAATTCTATTTGGATTAACTTATACATCATCTGTTTTTATGGATCTAATGAACAAATTGTTCAAGTAATATCTTGACGAATTTATTGTGGTATTTATTAATGATATATTGATATATTAAAAAATCTATGAGGACCATGATAACCACTTTATGGTTGTTATGGATACTCTTAGAATAAAAGAGTTAAACAAGAAGCTTAACAATTGTGAATTATGGCTTCAAAAAGTTTTTTTCTTGGCCATATTATCTCTAAAGATGGAATCTTAGTTGATCCTATGAAGACAAAGGCAATTCGGGAATGAAAAACACTAACAAACATAACTGAGGTACGCAGTTTCATTGGATTGGAAGGTTACTATCAATATTTCATTCAGAATTTCACCCAATTAGCTAACCTGTTAACTAATCTTACTCGTAAAGGGGTTAAGTTCATATGGAAAAAAGAATGTGAGGAATGTTTTGAGGAATTAAAGAGGATATTAGTGAATGTTACCATATTGACTCTACCATTGGGAAATGGTGGATTTGTGATTTATAGTGATGCATCAAAGAAAGAAATTGAATATTTCCTTATGCAGAATGATAAAGTTATTGACTATGAATTATGGCAGTTAAAAACTTATGAAAAAAACTATCCAACTCATTATCTTGAGTTAGCATCTGTAATCTTTATCCTGAAGATATGAAGACACTATATCTATGGTGAAAGATGTGAGATATATATAGATCAAAAGAGTTTAAAATATATCTTCCCAGAGAAATGACTTAACATGAGGAAAATATGATGGATTGATCTACTTAAGGATTATGATTGTTCAATACACTACCACCCAGGGAAGAATAATAAGGTAGAAGTTGTATTAAGCAGGAAAGATCATGGAATTCTGAACAAGATGAGGATTAATAAGGACCCTATGTATATGGATCTAGAAAATATGGATATAGGAATTATCAACGATGGTAAAACATCATTAATTTTTCAATTGGTTTCTCAGATATATTTATTAGAAATGATTAAAAGTTCTCAGTCTGATGATGAGAATTTTCAAAGGAAAATTAAAGCTGTGAATGATGAGAAGTTGACAGACTTCGTGTATGAGGATGAAATTATCAAATTTGGGAAGAGGATTTTTGTTCCCTCTATACCTGAGATAAAAATATAGTTATTGGATGATTCTCATAGCTCAAATTTATCTATACACCCCAATATCACTAAGATGTATAAATATTTAAAGGAATATTTATAATGGGATAATATGAAGCGAGAAATTGCTGATTATGTATCAAGATGTATAGTCTATCAATAGGTGAAGGTTGAAAGAAAACATCCTAGAGGATTAATGCAACCTATTCCTATTCATACATGTAAATGGGATGAAATTACTAGGTATTTTATCATTTTATTACCAAAAACTCCAAGAAAGAATGATGCAATATGGGTAATTATTGACCGACTTACCAAATCTACACATTTCCTTACTATAAGGGTGGATTTTCCATGGAGTGCCTTGCAAGAATCTATATTAATGAAGTTTCAAAACTTCATGGAGTACCAATTTCTATTGTATCTGATTTTGATCCATGATTTACATTGAAATTCTAGAAAAGTCTTCAGAAAGCTTTAGACACAGAGCTTTATTTGAGTACAACTTATCACCCTCAAACTAACAGGAAATTTGAAAGAAGCATCCAAACATTATAAGAAATGTTTATATCATGCTAACTTAATTTTTAAGGTATTTGAGATCAATATTTACCTTTGGTAGAGTTTTCTTACAAGAATAGTTTCCATTCCAGTATTCAAATGGCACCATATGAAGCATTGTATAGAAAGAGATTTCGTACACCAACTTGTTGGGATGAATTTGGTGAAAGGAATCTTGTAGGCCCATAACTTATAGAGGAAGCAACAATAAAGGAAAATACTATTCAAATTCATATCAAATCATCTCAAAATAGGCAAAAGAGCTATGCTGATAATCAAAGGAAGGATTCGGAATTTCAAGTGGGAGATCATGTTTTCTTGAAAGTATCTCCATGGAAGGATGCTATAAGATTTGGAAAGAAAAGGAAACTAATCCCCGAGTACATTAGGCATTTTCAAATCCTAGAGCGGATTGGAGCCATGTCTTATCGTTTGGAAATACCACTTAGCCTTTCTAAAGTATACAATGTGTTCTATATCCATTTGTTAAGGAAGTACATGCCAGAACCAATGCATGTCCTCACTTATGAAGGAATATAATTAGAGCATGATTTATCTTACTGTGAAGATCCTATCCTGATTCTGGATACTAGAGAGTAGGTGTTGAGGAATTATACTACTCGGCTGGTAAATGTACTTTGGAAAAATCATAAAATTAAAGAGGTGACATGGGAACCAAATGAATTTATGATGAACCCAAATATTTTTATGAGGTGACATTCTAGAAATTTTGAGGAAATGTTTTTTAGGAGGGGAGAATGTAACACCCCAATATATTATGGTATGTCTCTTTTAAAATTTAGCATCTTTGATAGTTTATGCTTCATGTAACATCGAGTTTAAACCATAATATACTATTAAATATAACCGATATAATAGTAATGTGACCATTAGGAATAGTAATATGAACAATAAAATAGTTACTTCACCCATGAAAGTATAAATAAAATTTAGGTATCTTATAAATGAAAATATAGTATATTTATATCATGAAATAAGTAAATAAATGTTTAAAAATGATAAATTAAGTGTTTGTATTTTTGTAAGTCATAAATATTTAATTACAATTTCATAATTAAAATAATTATTTAATAGAAAATATATTTTCATAAAATAGACTCATAAATTAATATTTTGTTGTCTTATTATTATAATATAATTTTATGAGACCATAATTAATTTCTCAAAGTTTCATAAAACCAGTTATAATTTTAAAATAAGTATTTTTCAAATAAATGATGATTTTAATTAAAAATTAATTTTTTCATATTTAGAAAATTATTTTAATAAAATGGAGTTCATTTTTAATTATAAATGTCTAAAAATGGTTAGGGTAATTTTTTTGGTATTTTTCTAAAGTAGTTGAATTTTTGGGGAATATTAAAATATAATAATTTATAGTATATATAAATTATAAATTAAATACACTATTCCCTATATCATCACTAATATAAGCACCATAATATTGAACTATTCTTATCTATTTAATTTATTTATTCATGGAATCATCACTATTTCTTTTCTTGATCCAAAATAATAAACTAATGAATAAAATAATCAAAAAACACTCATCTCCTCCACTAGAAATACCACCCCTCACCACCTCTTATCTTCACACCTCTTAAGCCTTGAAGATTGTATAATTTATACCCAATACTCTTCCCATGTATCTTACCCACATAAAAAATTCTTTGGTCTCACTAAAAGACCAATCCCAAGCCCCTTAAGGAGGTTCTCAAGGATAATAAATTCAAGAGGTAAAATCCTCTTCTGTTTATTTTTTATTTTTTATTTTCAATTCCATTTATTTTCTTATCCTTACCTAACCTCCTATATAAAAACATGAATGATAAAAATAATATCTTATATACACTGGAATGTTATTTTTTTAATGTAAAATTCATAATCCATTCCCTTCTCCTCTCCCTTTTATTCTAAAAATGAAAATATCATCTGTGATGTGCCGATTTACCACCATTATGGATGATGCATTTTAATTTTCCATTACCGCCTTCAAGGATGGTCATAAAACCATTATTATGGTTAAATAAGATTTTATTATACATATTATAAGTCAAATAATGTTCTGGAACTAGTATATATACATAATATTAATTAATAAAACAAAACTAGTTTGTGATAATCGAAAATTCACCAAAATAAGCTAACATTCATCATTAACATTTTATCTAATGAATCATCCTCATATCATGAAAAAATGATATATAAGACCATTTAATATTTTATATGTTAATTAATAACATATAATTTCAATTGTGGATAATTATTCCCATTTTACATGATATTTCGTTCATGCATACAAGAGAACCAATCATGAAAACCAAGGAAAAGAACACTCCCGAACAAGGGAATTAAATCTTATAACTCATAAAAAAGTCCATAAATGAACATAATAAATTTATAATAAATCAAATAAATTTTAAATAGGTCCTGAAATAATTTATTAATGAATCTAATTTCATTATTCAGGATGTTAATTACAAGATTAGAATGCTTTCAGACATAAGGTAAAGGTTTCTACTTGAACCTCCATTTTTCATTCAGGTTATGATTTCTTTCTCTTTACTCCAATTTAATTATTATTATTTTTATATAATTATTCTAAATACTTTGAATATTTTCCAAACTCATGTATCCCTATTATTTCATCTTTATTTGATGGGTAAATACATGTTTTATAAGTTTTCCTTTTCAATTCCTCCTAATAAGCAAGACTGATTAAAGGGAACTTCCTGATTTCTTTCCCATTTTCAAGTACACCCCATAATTTGTTGTAATCCACCGATATTTTTCTAAAATAACTAATTTTTATCATGAAAAACTATCTTATCTCATTTCTAGTTTTATTTAAATAATTAATCCTATGTCCTCTTTAAATACTCTTTTATATTTTCTCTCAAACTGCACTAAAGTATCCCCTTTCTAAAGTTTCTTAAAAACTCTTTTTACATTTTTTCACTTAAGTTGGAAATAATTTATGACTAAAATATAATTTAAATGTCCTTCCATTTTCTTTTATGGGATATACATTTTTAAAATCTGATTTTATGAAAAATACAAATGTTTTTTTCCAAAATAACCCTTCTTTGAAAAGTAAAAGGGTATTTATCTCAAGAAATCCTCGATGATTTTATTAGAGTATTTTCATCTATTTCAAAACATTTTATTGAAACTTATGCTTAATTGATATTTATATTTGATGATATCATCTACCATATTTTATTAAAAGGTTTATGATTTTACTGTAGATGTTCTATCTTAATACCATTCACTATATTACTCAAAATGGTTAGTGATTATGTTTACTATTTAGGGAAAGTTATTTACATTTCATATGTATATATTTTTTATTTTTAAAACCATTAATATGAGGAATGAATTGGACTTATTAAGTGATGGTTGGAGCCTACTATATCCCATAAATGAGTCGGTAGGTCTTATGAGACAAAAATGATATGGATTTAGTCGAGGCCTAAACCATTTATTTTCAGATGTCTTGGTCGAGGCCTCGATAGTATGTTTATGATGTCTGACATTATGAATTCCCTCATTATGATATTAGTAATTGATAATCCATGATATTATTCTACCAGTAGAATATCCATGGTTAAGTTTCATTATCATGTGATTATTTATATGGCATTATTTATTCAACTTTTATTCATGCTATATTATGCCCAAGATTATATTTAAATGGTAATGTGTTTTTAGTCATTCACCATAACTTATTATTTATGTTAGCTTAAACTGTATTTATTAACCTTATCGATCATATTATCCCACCCATTTATTATGTTTTATTTTTCCCCAGGATGAAAATATGTGTATTATGAATGATTTGTAGGGATAATCTAGGAGTTTATTAGTGTTTCCTATGAAGTTACTTTGTTGTTTTTCTTTAAAGTTGTAATATAATAATTGTGTTTGTATCTAGTTTTCCAAAGCTACTAAACTATTTGGTACTTTGGGATGTGACTTCCTTGTTTATTATAATAATATAATTATGTAAGGCACTGGCTCCAGGATATTGGGGTCAGGGTTATTAAAATATCAAGATCAAGATCCACCCATCCAATCACATGGGAAGGATCTGGTATAGACCTCCTAAACTGGGAAACATGAAAAAATGTGGATAGAAGTCAAAATAGATGGAAATTCCAACCGATAGTACACCTTTATAAGTCGTCTAATGATCTCAAAGGGCCCCACAAACCTCTGTACCAACTTACCCTGATTACCCAACTAATGATGGCCCAAATGAGGTGAAACTCTCAGAAAAACATGATCACCAACCTCAAACTCCAGTAGCTTCTGACAATGGTATGCATAAGATTTATAATGACTCTATTCCCTGATAAATCTCCTCTAGATCAACTACACCATCTCCACCATCTTCTGAATGAGTCTTGGACCAACCAAGGATCACTCTCCCAACTCTACCCATCACAAGGGAGATCTATATAGATGACCATAAAAATCATCAAAGGGTGCCATCCTAATCGATACCTGATAACTATTTTCATAGGCAAAATCGACCAGAGGCAGATGATTTTTCCAAGATCCTCCAAAATCAAGCACACAAGCCTGAAGCATATCCTCAAGAACTTGGATATCCCTCTTTTTTTTTCTGTCCATTTGTTTATGGATGATAATTAATACTCAATCTAATATGCGAACCCATCACCTCCTACAAACCTTTCTAGAACCTGGATGCGAACCTTGGGTCCCTGTCAGATAAAACCGTAGAGGTAACCCTATAAAGTCTCACTATCTCTCAAACATACAAGTCTCTAAGCTATTCAATCTTTATTATCTTTTTAACAGGGAGGAAATTTTCCAATTTCATGAGTCGATCAATGATCACCCAAATCACATCATTCCCATTAAGAATATATGGAAAACCAATGATGAAATCCATGAAAATCTCACCCCACTTCCATACTAGAATGGGTAAGGGATACAAAAAACCTATAGGTCTATGGTGTTCTTCCTTAATTCTCTAAAAAGTAAGATACCATGATACAAAATCTGCAACCGACCACCTCATCCCCTACCACTAATACCAACATCTCAAATCATGATAAATCTTGGTAGCCCTAAGGTGCATGGACCAAAAAGACCAGTGTCCACTATCTAACAACTCCTTCCTTAGGGGAAATGGAACAACTAACCTACTATGGAAACACAAAGCATCACTAGGAGACCAAGACCACTCACCTGAGGTCTCCCCACCATAAAGGATTTCATTAAAGCATCAACACTCAGTGTATACCACCTTCTTGAGATGAACTCATTCATAAAAAGATGATTCATCTTCCGTCCAATCAAATAACACCTGTCTACCAACCTATTCCATTCCCATGCTCATCTCAGTAAATAAAGCCATCAGAGACCACTTCTCAGTCGATTCCTTAATTACTTGTGTCAGTAATTTTTTACTCAATGCATCTATAACCACATTTGATTTTCGAGGAGTGTAAGCGATATCAAAATAAAAATTCTAAAGATACTCTACCCAAAGTTTCTATCACAAGTTCAGATCCCTATGAGTAAAAATATATTTCAGGCTCTTATGATCAGAATAAATTGTAAACTGCTCCCCAAAGAGATAGTGATACCACATTTTGAATGCATTGTTTAACCTTTGTCAACTCAAGATCATAGGAAGGGTATTTCTACTCATGAGTATGTAAATGGCGTGATCCATAGGACAACACATGTTTCCCTTTCATCAATAAACATTCCAAACCCATACCAGAAGCATTGTAGAAAACATCATAACCTAAACCCAATTCTGAAAGAATCAAAACTGGTACTGAATTCAACCACACCTTCAGCTCCACAAAATATCTCTAACTGTTATCATTCCACTCATAATTTACACCCCAATAGGTTAAAGCATCCATAGAAGATGTGAACTTGGATAAATCTTGAACAAAATGTCTATAGTATCCAGATAAAACCAAGAAGTTTCAGATCTCAAACTCATTTCTAGGCTGCTCCCAGGATATCACTACTTATATCTTTTTAATATCCATTGAGATTACCCTCTCAGATATCACATACCCTAGAAATTTCACTCCCTAGATCCAAAAGTCACATTTATAAAGCTTACTATAAAGATGATATTCCTTCAAGGTTCAAAGAATGATATCCAAATAGTCCCTATGATACTCTTCTGACTTGGAGTACACCAATATATCATCAACAAACATAATAATAAAAAATTCCAAGAAGCAATGAAAAATAAGGTTCATCAAAGGCATAAATACCACAAGAGAATTAGTCAGACTAAATGGCATAACTAGAAACTCAAAAATTCTCATACAAGATGTAAAGAACTGACCCAAACACCCTCTCAAATAGGTACCTAACCCAATTTACCACTTACTCGAAAGGTGTTCTCGATCCCCACGGGTTGGCGAATAGCACCCATGCATTGAACAAAAATCAGAGGGAATGATTTCAACCAAACTAAAGCAACAACATGAAATATATATACAACATAGATAACAACGAAAGAGATAAATATATTCCATAACTGAAAAAAACTATGGAAACCAAATAGCTCAAGTGTAGAAATGATCTCCAAGTATAGGTCCAACCAAAAAGGACTACCAAAATAGTAAAACCAACTACTTCATTTAATATCATGGGTAGACTCCCATCATCTCACCACCAGCTACTCAACTTAGCTAATAGAAAACCTTTCTGCCTTACTACAACACCTTGTATTTCCCTACATCGAAAGATATACAAAGGTCTATGCACCGCTAAAGGGGTACACAGGGTATGAGCTAACAAGATTGGTAGGATCCCACCTAGTTTTTCTATATCAAGTTTC
Organism: Viscum album; assembly: GCA_963277665.1. Classification (NCBI taxonomy): domain Eukaryota; kingdom Viridiplantae; phylum Streptophyta; class Magnoliopsida; order Santalales; family Viscaceae; genus Viscum; species Viscum album. The sequence continues at coordinate 271,723,727 of OY728131.1, forward strand.
TAAAAAATAATCCAAGCATGCTCAACTTTAAATAAAACAAGTCACGATGACAGTTTAACAATTTTTATATCAAAATCATTGAGAAACAATTTAATTCCCCTTTTTCTACATTTCCAAATAAAGTAGATAACTTACTTTCAAATAATTTCATATCCACATATCACATTAGATATATTATGTCAAAACAAACCAAATCATGCATCACATATCAAATTAAATCCATGACAATACAATCAAAATAGTACAAACCAAAAGCATCCCAAACCATCCAAGAAGTATAGGTCACAACATGCCAAGGACCACACTAGGCCAGGATAGCTAGGAAACTCATACCTGACATAGAAAATCATGTACACATCAATCTACTAGACATATGCATCGAGTATAGAGAGTAGAGGAAAACCCCATCAAGTGAACCTACCAACAAGTCTAACAAGTTCCTAGAATAACGAACCCAAGGAGCAGAGGAAAGCCCCATGAGAAAACCCCCAAATAGTGGAAAATACCTATTACTATACCTTCTACCTAATTACCCAAGGCTTCCCATGTGTTATATTTTTCTAAATCAATTCATCAAACAATTTCCATGAAACCATTATTTGAAAAACATTTCACAAAACTATTTCACAATGCTTTGAAAACCCATTTCATTTACCAAAACTAGGGGGAAACCATATTTTATAAAAACCTAGTTCCACACACACACACAAAATAAGGCATATTATGCCATTTAATTTAATAAAACTATTTATAAAAAATAAGAGCAATGCAGTTCACCAACATAGGCTAGAGATGGATCCACCTACCTCAAAACTCATCCTGAACATGCTTGCAACATAATCCACCACACAGAAGAAACCAAAAATGATAACGGAGGCCCTAGAACCAATCCTCACATCTCATAATTGATTTAATTAAACCAAAGGGTTGGTGGAGAATAGGAAACAACACATACCTTAAGAACTCACACCCACTGCACCATAATCAACAAGGAAATAGACCCCAGAACAAGATCGTACAACATATCTAGAGAGAAATAATATGAAACATCACCATGAGTAAATGGATATGATAACTCAATGCAACGATGCTACCGAGATCGAAGCAACGAAGAAGCATGATAATCACCTAGAGAGATGCAACCCAACTACAATAGTGATCAAACACCAAAAAAACAAATCAGAACAAACAGAGGCTCCCAAAATCACTGGAGAAGAGCCCTAGGCCAAGAGGTGAGAAATCAGTGGAATAATGAATAAACATTCAGTAGATGCAGTACCATAAAATACATGTCTATGACATTTACATGTCATGTAATCCTTGGGACTCATATACAATAAAAACCCATTGCCTTTTTATTAAAAACTAATCTTTTAACATTACACATTGTGTAACCATTACACGAAATGCACTCCTTTCACATTATGTACACAGTTCATGAATTTTTTCTGGAGACCAAGTACACATCATGTAACCCCTTTACATACCATGTAATCACCCAAAACACAACATAAAATCCCAATTATTACACAAAAACCCCAAACAAACTCAATTATTCTCCATACTCAGGGAGAACATTGAAAATTTGTCAACAAATCTATACCCAGGATCCATTAATTAAAACAAACATACATCCCTGAACTTTAAATTATTTTTATCAACAAATTTTATTCATCCTCAGGAGTCCCAAGATGCACCCAATTCAAGAGTAAATCAATCACAATGAATGAAAATACCTGAAAGTGGGTAATAGGATGTTGAAAACTCTCCAAAATTAATACCTTTTGTCCTCAGGAAGTCACGTGGAAGAATGAAGTTCAGTAAAGTGGTGAGGCCACTGCTCCCTCATTAATGAATCATTCTCCCAAGTATTATGAGAATATGATCCATGTATCCATAACACTCCGACCAACATAATCGACTTCCCACATAAGACTTTCACTTGAGATTCAATGATCTCAATTGGATGCTAAAAAAAAAGGCTCCAACTCAATCTCCTCCCAACTCAAAACATGAGAGGGGTCAAGATGATACTTCCTAAGCTGTGATATGTGGAAAATATTATGAATGAATTTCAACTAAGACAAAAATTCCAACCGATAAGAAAATTTTCCAAGATACTCAATGACCTTAAACGATACAACATATCTTAGAGCAAACTTTCCCTATTTTACAAGATGATGGTGACCCAACTGAGGATAAAATTTCAAAAAAACTCGGTCACCTATAGAAAAATCAAAAGGAATACACCCTTGATCCACATGATATTTATTTCAACTCTACACTATAACTAGACACCAACATATATCCTGAATCCTTACAGACATCTTCTGAACCAAATTTGGTCCCACTAAAGAAGCTTTTCCAACATCTTCCCAATAAATAGGTGATCTGTATAGGCAACAATACAAATCCTTGAAATGATCCATTCTGATTGATGAATGATAACTATTGTTATAAGAAAACTCATCCAATCCTAGATAGCTATCCCAAGATCCACCAAAATCCAATACACATAAACAAAACATATCCTCTAGAATTTGAATAATACACTCCATCTGACTATCTGTATGTGAATGGTAGGCTATACTCAACCTGAACTGATTACCCATTGACTCCTAGAGACTCTCAAAGTAAACCTAGGATCCCTATATGAAACAAATGAATAAGGAACCCCATATAACCTTATAACTTTCTTTACATAAAACTTACTCAGATCCTAAACATTAGTGATGTATTTGATCAGAATGAAATGATATGAAATTTTCAACCAATCAATCACCAGCCAGATATAATTCCTTCCTCAAGGAGTCTATAGAAATACAATAAAAAATTCCATGGATAAATCATACCATTTTAAAACCGACACTGGAAGTGGTTAAAACAAACCAGAAGGTTTCAAATACTACACCTTTATCTATTAGTAGGTGTAACAGTGGGGAACATAATTAACAATGTCATGATTCATACCCAACCATCAGAATCTCCATATCATTTCATAATACATCTTCATAGTTCTAAGATGAAAAGTCCATGAAGAACCATGAAAATCAAACAAAACTGATCTCCTCACTGATACTAGGACAACAAACCAATCCACAAACCAAAGAATACCATATGTATTGAGATACCAACCTAAAATGGTATTCCCATCACTTAGGGTTTCTTGAATTCCTCTAAACTCATCATCCTTCTATTGAATCTATAGAATAGAATCAAGGAGAGACGATGATAGCCAAACATTGGTCAAAACCATGCTTGAAACATCCTTATGAGCATCCAGATGCAACTAAGTAAAAATACCCATAATATTAGACCCTTTATTCAATTCCAAAATAACTTTTGATGACACTTTAATACTAAGAGATTATATGAAAACATTCCCCTTCTTCTAGGTGTAGGTGATGTTGAAGTCAAATTTATGAAGGTATTTCACCCACCACATCTGTCTAAGATTCAATTACTTTTGAGAAAAAATATATCTCAAACTCTTATAGTCAGAAAAGAATATGAACCTTTCCACCAAAAGATAATTATGCCAATAATTAAACTCATTAATAACTACAAAAAGATATAAATCATGAATGGATTAATTATTCTCTTTCATTTGAAGACAACGAGAGTCGTAATCCACCACTTGATCATCTTGCATGAGCAGACAACCCAAACCAGTGCCAGAAGCATCATAGAAAACCACATACCCATTACCAGGATCAAGTAAGAATAGAGTAGGATTTGATGTCATAAGTCATTTCAAATCATAAAAAGAAGACTTTCACTTAGGTCTCCAAAATCACCCTTGAGAGATTCTAGGTTGAGAGGGAGAAGGGATGTAACAAATGAAATAAGAAATTAGTCGTGAAGCACCCTAAAATCCCAAATCATAATGATTATAGGATTTATAATCCCATTACACATTGTGTAATCCACAAAGCTCAAGTACACTGAAAAACCCATTACATTTTTATCAAAAACCTGATTTTTGATAGTACACGATATGAACCCAGTACACAAAATGAAAACCATTCACACCACAAACCTATTTCATAGAATCTTCTTGGTGTACATTACACGATGTGTAACACCTTTACACAACATGTAATCACCCAACAGACTGAAAAAACTAGAGGTTTTAAGCAGAAAAATCTAAGACCCCACTCCAAGCATTTTTCAAACTTAGGGAGAACATTTCTAAGTGTTTGAAATATTTATACCAGAATACATTAATTAAAACTAACATACATCCCCAAAATTTAGTTCATTTCCCCAGAAAATTATCTCCATCTCCAAGAATCCCACAAACACACCCAAACAAGGAAAATAAATAAAGCATAAAAAAAGGAGCACCTGAAAAGCGCAATGAGGTGTTACAACCTATGTGTGATTAAAAGCATATGTTATGGATGGATATCCAAATATAGTAGAGATGGTTCAAGTTTATAATCGAGGAGAAACTAACCCAAGAGATATACATAGGTGGACATGTGGAAAACTGCAACATGAACTGTAAATGTTTCAAGGCATTTTTCTCTAGGTCAACAATTATTTTATCATCCGCTAGATAAACTAACCATTAGTAAAAGCTCATGATCATAATACTTTATTATTATTTTTTCAAGTTTCATGGTTATTTCATTATGATTTTTTTTGCAATCACATGAATTAATGAATTAATAAGCATGTGATATAGAACTAAAATAAACTAACTTATGCGTAAACATTATCTAATACATGGTTAATCAGTTAAGTAAATACACTTAATATTAACAAGTAAGTAATAAAGATAATAATTAGAAATTTATACATAAATATAAAATCCATCAATTATATATATTAAGTCGGTATAACCTTCCAATACTTAAGTTAAAATCGAACCATAGTTCAAAGTGATCGACCAACCAAAGTTGGGGTGCTTTAAATTATCATGGAATTCAAACTTGATGTTTTGGGTTGAATTAACTTAGTTCACATCAAGGGTAAACTTCCAAAGTAGGAATTTGTGTAACTGATAGGCAAAGGTTGTGGAAATCTAATTTAAGGATTTAAGGATTGGGTAGTCCACTCAATAGATTAAGGAATTAGGTGTTAATGAAGTTGGAATTTGGAATACCTACCTAAAACCCTTAAAACTGCTTGACTATCCAAATTTAGGGTGATGAGAAGGGGAATATGGATACTTGCCACTAGAATGTTCAAAAAACATGATATTCCAAAGCCAATGGTGAGGGATATTGGGTTTTGATAAAATAGTGGGAGATTAATAAATATAATATTTATTTATTTTTCTAAATTTTATCATATAAAGTATTAAAACTCTTCTCATATTATTTGTAGAAACAATAATAAAAATAACTTCAAACATATCACTATGATTCATACTTGATAATAAAAACCTTCTCACTGTAAAAAAATTCTGAGAGTCGCAAAAGCGCTTACATGTTATACTATTCCATGAAAGGAAATTTTATGTACTAGAAGAACCTATTCCCAATGAACCTGGTAAAGAGGCTAGTGATGAAGAGTTATCTCTCTATGAGAAACATCTGAATGATTTAATAGAAGTTTAGTGTTTAATTATACCATCCATGAACAATGATATTTTGAATCAACATGAGGACATGGATGTGTATATAATGATGTATCACCTTTAAGATATTTATCAAGACATGGTGATACAAGAGAGATATGAGATCACATATTATCTATTTAAAACTAATATTGGAAAGTCAGTACTAGTTGGGCATTATGTAGTCAAGCTTAACAGATACATTGAATGCTTAGACATATCAAGGATTAAAATCCCAAATTATTTTCACATAGATCTTATACTTTACTCACTATCCAAGTCTTTATCTAGTTTTATTATTAATTATAACATGAGAAATAATGAGAAGAGTCTTTCAGAACTTTTAAATTTGATTCTCCAAGTGGACAAGGACATGGGGCATGATAAACCAAAGATCCTTATGGTGAATAAGAAAAGTAATAACAAGGAAAAGAGTCTCAAGACTCATAAAAAGTCTAAATATTCTGAGCACCATCCTTATAATAAGAGGAAGATCAAGAGGTAGGAAAATAAAAAGTAAGCAGTGTGGTTTTCATGTAGAAAACAAGTCCACTGGAAGGGGAACTGCACCCAAAATAAAGGGGAATCTAAAGGTGCATTTGTTATCGAGTGTAATATTTCAATACCCACACACTGGGTATTAGATACAACTTTTTGTGCTCACATCTTTACCCAAATATAAGAACTAATTAGATTTCAAAATATTTCTAGAGGAGAGGTAGATTTGTGAGCTACCAATGGTGCAAGACTGGTTTCAATAAACATTTGTGACTACCACCTTTCATTTGTAATAGTAATGATATTGGTTTTAAAATATTATTATTATGAACCAATTGTTACTAAGAACATAATTTTTATTTCATTCCTAGATGCAAATAATTTTAATTTCAAATTTGGGAATAAAATTTGTTTCTTTTATAAAGACAACATATGTTATGGTTTGAAACATTTAAATAGTGGTATTTATGAATTAAATAAAAAAACCAAGTATTGAAAATAGATAACAAATCATTTTCACACGACTCATATAACACCCAGCTATGACATCACCGTCTTGGTCATGTAAATGAGAATAGTTTAACAAAGATATATCAAGATGGTTATTTATAATATTTTGAACTAAAACCACTTGAAATATGTCATGATTGTTTACAAGGAAAAATTAATAAACCTCCATTCAGTAGATAGGGTGATATAGCCACATATATTTTAATATTGGTACACACAGATGTGCATATACCATTTATAGTAGAAGCTAAAGGTTGATATTCTTACTTCATAACTTTTACTGATGACTTGAGTAGATATGGTTATGTCTACTTAATGAGGTATAAGTACAAGTCATCTGATAAATTCAAAGAATTCAAGAATAAATTATAGAATCAACTTGGAAAGAATATAAAGAATCTCTGAACATATCGAGGTGGTGAATATCTTAAACAAGAGTTTATCAATTTTTTATGGGAGTTTGAGATTCTATCTCAACTCACTCCACCTTACACACCATAATGGAATGGTGTTAGTTAAAGGAGGAACCATAGCTTGTTAGAACTGGTAAGTTTGATTATGAGGCACGAATATCTTCTATTATCATTTTGGAGATATGCATTACAAACTGTGACATTCACACTAAAATGAGTGACAAACAAAGAGGAAAATGGAATTCCCTTCAAGTTATGGAGTGAAAAGAAACCCATTTTCCCATATACATGTGTATGGTGTTGTGAGGTGTTTGTTAAGGCCCTATTAGGAAACAAACTAGAACCTCGAGACACAAAGTGTATCTTTATAGGGTATCCTAAGGAAATAAAGGGACACTACCTATACAACCCTTTAAACAAGAAAGTGACTATTGGTAGATAAACCGTATTTATTTAGAGGAAGCACATCCTAAAAAAGGATAGTAGGAGCAAGATTTTATTTGATGAATTTGATGATCAAGATACACAAGAGTTGGTATTTGAATAGATTCTATAGGTCCCCATAGAAGAAGTATTTCTTGAAACATAAGTACTACATAAAAGCACTGGAGAGGTAAGAGAATCAAAGTGATATAGTTTTCTAGTCACTAAATATGGTGACTCATTATTAGTTGAAAATGATGAACCTATCTCCTAAAAAGAGGTAGTAGAAAGATCAAAATCTGAAAGATGGAAATAATCCATGAATTATGAAATGGATTCCATGTATACGAACTAAGTTTGGGTTTTGGTCGATGTTCCAATTGATGTAAATCCTGTAGGTTGAAAATTGGAATTCAAGAGAAAACTGGACATGGAAGGTAAAATAAATACATATAAAGCAATGCTAGTGATTAAGGGTTTAAAAAATGTTAATAAATTTACTATGATGAAACCTTTTAACCAGTTTCCATGTTTAAATCCATAAAAATTCTACTTTTTATAATATCTTACCATGACTATGAAATTTGTAAGATAGATGCCAAAATATCTTTCCTTAATGGGAATCTTCAAAAAGATGTCTACATGGAACAACCAGAAGGTTTTATGACTTCAAGTGATGCTAAAAATATTATCAAGTTACAGAGATCCATTTATGGATTTAATAAATCATCAAGGTTATGGAGCATTAAATTCTATGAAGATATAAAATAATTTAGTTTCATTAAGAATGAATTTGATCCATGTGTTTACAATAAGTTTAATGGAAATGTATTAATTATCCTAGTAGTATATATTAATGACATATTACTTATCAGAAATGACATATCAGTCTTACAGTCTACAAAGGACCGATTAAACAAGTGTTTCTCCATAAAGAACTTAAGTGAAATGACCAATATTTTAGGGATCAAGATCATTCGTGATAAATCCAAGAGGATACTTGGACAAAGTCAAAGTACATAAATTGACTAGATACTAAAGATATTTAGTATGGAACAATCCAATAGGGGATAGGTTCCAGTGTCACATGGTATACATATTTATAAGAAAATGTGTCATCAGAAACAACATGAGAAAGATAGAATGAGTGAGATCCCATACAATTCAGTGATAGGATCAATCATGTATGTTATGTTATATACTAGAATTAATGTTTCCTATGTATTGATCATGGTAGGTAGATATCAAGTTGATTTAGGAGAACAACATTGGTCTACTGTTAAGGATATCCTTAAGTATCTGAGAAGAACTAAGGATATGTTCCTAGTGTATGGAAGAGATGAAGAGATAATCATTAGGGGTTATATTGATGTTAGTTTTTAAATAGATCAGAATGATATGAATTCAAAGTCAGGATATGTTTTCTGTCTTAACAGAGGAGCTATGAGATGAAAGAGTTTAAAGTAGCAAATTTTCACTGATTCTATAATAGAGGCTGAGTATATAGTGGATTATGATATAGCAAAGGAACCCATTTGGATATGAAACTTTTTCCAGGATCTTGATGTGGTACCTAACTATGAAGACCCTATCACACTGTATTGTGATAATACTATAACGGTTGCTCTTGTAAAAGAGCCAAGGTTGCACCAATAGATAAAGCACGTACTTTGGAAGTATCACCTTTTAAGGTATTTTTATCAAAGGGGTGAAGTTATAGTAAGTAGAGTTCCCATAGAAGAAAATTTGGAGGACCTCTTGACTAAAGGAATATCTTATTAGAAGCATTAGTATCATGTGAGAGCTATCAGACTAGAGACTGTTAGTAGTTGGATCTAGTGAAAGTGGGAGTCTGTTAGAGTTGGTTTCCTAGAATAAAATTATATGTAATTTATGATAACATTTATTCATTGTTTTGAATATTAATAAACTCCTTATCACGTTATGATTCTTCTTTTGTATAACATAGTATGTGATAATGTATTGAGAGTAGTTATCACACCGAAAGGTCATAGTAGTTCCCAGTTATGATGAGAACCCATAAGTTCCATGACATTATTCTTAAATATATATTATATAAATATATTAAATCATTTTAGGGACAAAAATGATAAATGATATCAAGGGTGGAGACTCATAGGACTTTGAGACACATTCTCATGGTGTATGCCCCTGGTAATATCCTGTGTAGGATATTATAAGAACGAGACCCAACAGTAGGAAATACAGATTTATATGTTTCATTGGATGTTCCTATCTAAGAATGTGTGTATTGATCCTTATACTTTAAGATTATTATTAATTATTATTATAAGTCACATACTTTGATCTATTGCTGAAAAAATGATGATATATGCTCACAGCAAGGTATGTTACGTTGGGAACATCAAGAGTAATATTTCATTAATGAATAACGTAAGAAAGGATTTATCCCTTCCATTATTTAACATAAGTTGATATTTGAGGACCTTTTATGGAAATAAAATAGCCTAAATAAATCCATTTCATGGCATTCTATTGGAAAGTTCGATTTCCAAAAAGTTGAATAAAGAGACATCGAACACATAGGTTGATTGCACTAGCATGAAACCTGCTTAATTCTAGATATCATGATAAAGGGATTATATTACATAGTAAGTGTCCATATATAACACCCCAATAATTTTTTTAAATAATTTAAAATTAAGTGTTTTAATTAATAATAATACTTATAAATAATTTTAATTTATATCTTTCAAATTAATTAATGTTCTAAAAAAACAAATACTATTTTATAGTATTACTTTTGTGTAAAATAATATTTTAGTATGAATATATATTTGATTATTTTTACAAAATTCATTTTTATCAATAGACTATTTAATTAAATATAATATATATATTGACTATTATAATTAATTTGATAAATAAAAAATTATGTTATAAATATATTCACTATTAATATGACACCCCAAGATTTTATGGTATATTTATTCATAAATAATTTTAATTCATTAGATAGATTATATGCACACAACATTGAGTCTCTGTGAAATAACACTTTTTTATAGTAATAAGATAGTCATGAAACATAATTTTTCCACTTCTGTGATTTGAATTTCAAAAAACGGACATACACCGTTGCGATCAGTAAGTTTTTTAGTGTCTAATAGGATCAACTTAATTTTTTGGTGAAGAGTAACTTGACCCTTATGAATAGTTATATACCCTTATGAATAATAATGTTACCCTTATGAATAGAAAATTTACCCTTATTAATAGTAACCTCACCCATGAAAGTATAAATAAAATTTAGGCACTTTATAAATGAGAGTGAATGTTTTAAAAATAAATAATTAAGTGTTGGTATTTTTGTGAGTAATAAATATTTATTTATAATTTTAAATTAATAAATTTATTTAAAATAAAATTAATTTTAATAAAATGTATAACTAAATAAATATTTTATTTTCCTATTATTTTGGGAAAATTTTATGAGAGCTCAGTTAATTTTTGAAAGTATTATAAAATCAGTTTTAAAATTAAAATCTGTATTTTTCAAGTAAATAATGATTTTATTTAAAAATTAAATTTCACATATTTAAAAAATTATTTTGGTAAAATGGAGTCCATTTTTTAATTCTACACATCAAAAAATGTTTAGGATGAATTTTTGGGATTTTTCTGAAATACTTGAATTTTTGGTGAATAGTGAAACTTGATAATTTACAAAATATGCTAAATAAATGAATTTATGCATCATGATTGAGTCATGGATGATGTAAATGAACATTTATTATAACTAACATGCACTTATTACTATTTTGAATCATAATAATCAAGACTATTCACAGTATTGAGCAAAAATAATAAAATAATGGTTAAAATAATGGAAAACTCTCCTCTCCTCCACTATAAAAACCACCCCTCACTCCCTCTTCTATTCACTTCTCTATGACTTTAAGATTATCAAATTTCTATCCAAATACTTTTCTATAGTCCCTCACCACCTCCATGATCCCTTTTTCTTTCCAAAATACCCAAACCCATTCTCTTAAGGAGGTTTTAAGGAGGATATTTCAAGAGGTAAACCCTCTCCCTTTTTCTTTTAATTTCATTTTCAATTTGTTTTATATTATTATCTTCTACTCACATACTCTATCAATATTATCATGATAACTAAAATATAATATATATACTATAATTATATCATGTTAATAGAAGATACATCATCAATCTTCTTACTCTCTCTGTTTTTTTTAAAATGAAATCATCGTCCGAGAGGTACCAATTTACAACCTTCGTGGATGATGAACCTTCATTCTTCATTTTCTCCTTCAAGGATGGACATGAAACCATTTTTATGGATGAACAAGATTCTAAAATATATATTATATATTATGTAATAATTCAATAACTATCATTTTTACATGATACTAAATAATATAACAAAACTAGTTCGTTGTGATCGAAAAACCACTGTAAAAATCTAAACGATTATCACTAAATGACTTATCTAATGATTCATACTCATACCATGTAACCAAATAATATATATAACCATTTAAAATTATGTATTTTCATTAATAATATATAAATTCAATCCTGTATAATTATATCCATTCCACATGAACTTCCATACTTATAATCAAGTGAACTGATCATGAATATCAAGAAACGAATGCTCTGGAATGACAAAATTCAATCTTATAAATTATCAAAAGGCCATAAATGAAATTAATAAAATTATAATAAATTATATAAATTTATAATAGGTTCTTGATTAAATTATTAATGTGTCTAATTTCATATTACAGGACCTTAAGGTCAGGTGCAGAACACATTCAGACATAAGATAAGGGTTTTCTCATCTCACTTCCATTTTTGTGAGATATTCCTTATTCACCACTATTTATTATGTATGGTGTATGTATACTGACCATTGATGTATCATATAATGAATATATTCATTTTAATTGTATTTAATATATCATTTTATGATTATTAATTTTGGGGCATATGATTCGATTGATTACAAAGTGGTAAGAGGTTCCACCCGAACCTTCATTTTTTCCTTCGGGTTATTCCTTCACTATCCTTACCCAAATGTAATGATTATTTATTTTTGTGTAAATATTATATATTATGTTTTTATGTTACAAAATTATATATTCATATCATTTCATCTTTCTTTTAAGGGTATTATATGTTTTTAAATAGTTCCCTTCTTAATTCTTGCCGATAAACAGACCCGATTCAAGGGAACTTCTCAAATTCTTACCCATTTTCAAGTTCACTATATAATATTTTTTAATCCATAATTATTTTTTTAAAACCAAAAATTTTATCATGAAAAAACTATCATGGTTCATTTCTTATTTTATGAAAACAAACATGTCATTCCACTTTAAAATCTCTTTAATATTTTCCTTAAACTGCACTAAAATGTTTTATTTCTAAAGCATCATTAAAAAATCTTTTTACATGATTTCAATTTAGTGGGACAACATTTATTCCTCAAATATAATTTCAAAATCCTTACCTTTTCTTTTTTGGGATAAAAATGTTTACAATCTCATTTTATGAAAAATAAAAATGGTTTTCCAAAATAACTCTTCTTTCCAAAATAAAAGGGTTTTTCTCGTCTTAGTTTTAATTCTATAATATTTACTTATTACTTAAATGTGGTGTATGTAATTCCATTTTATATGTTAAATAATGAGTCTTATTATTCTTATGATATTATATGGAATTAATAATTAAATATTTCAAAGTGGTATGCGGCACTTTAGAATGTTTAATGATCATTTTCCTCAAGAGTTTATTAATGATTTAATTAGAGTATTTTCATATATGATTATGATTCAATTATTTCAAAGTGGTATGGGACAATTTTATCTCAATATATATTTTATTATACATATTATGAATTCATTGGACTTAGAAAGTGATGGATGATGCCCTATATAGCCCCTCGATGCATCGATAGGTCTCATGAGACAAAACTGATTTGGGTTTTGTCCGAGGCCTTACCCTAGTATTTTCAGAAGTCTTGGACAAGGCCTCGACGACAGGTTTATGATATCCAGCATATTCATTCCCTTATTATGATATTAGCAATAGATAAATCATGTGATTATTCTACTAGTATAATATACATGGTGAATTTTCATGTGATTATTTATATGGAATTATTCATTCAGTTTTTATTGCTGCCATATTATGCTCAAGATTATGTTTTAGTGGCATGAGTTATTTACTTTACCTTATTTTTTATGATATATTCTACCGTATAACTTACCCTTATTGATCATATGATATCACCCCTTTCTTATATTTCCTTTCCCCAGGTTATGAAGAATAAAAAATTGAATGACCTTTCAAGGATGTAGTTTATTTCATATTGTATCATGTTTTTTTCTAATGTATTATGAGTAACATGAATATAATATAGTCTTACAAGACTACTAAACTGATCATTCCTTTAGGATTTTTATTCCTTGTAATCATGCCAATGTATCAAAATAATGCACTGGCTTCATGATTCTGGGGTCGGGGCATTACAGTTGGTATTAGAGGAAGTTTAGCAGCAACCTTGGAAACTAAATTTAGAAAACATAGGTTAGGGAACATAACCCTAAGATAGACTTTTAGGATAAGAATATAAGAACATCCTAAAATTTTGGTAAGGTATAGATTATGTGGATCTTCCTAGAAAATACATCCTTGTCCAAATACTTTAAGTGGACGTGGTTCTGGCACAGATGTACCTAGGGGAAAGAACTCCAATAAGGTGTTTTGAGATTGACTCGGGGTAACCTAGTACATGACAACGGGCCTTACCACACAATTGGTTTTACACTCCTGGGGGATATACTTAGGAAAATTCACATTTTTCTCACACACCATTATAAAGGATTTATGCTTCCAAAGTAACCAAAGTATATGGTTCTAGGATTTATGATGCATAAATTTATCTTATGTGTTATATAATGATTGGAGTTATAGAAATTTTATAATTTTATAAGCTAATATAGTATATTGAATTATTTAGAAATGGAGCCTAGCATAAGGAATGAAAAATCCACTAATGCACATGATGAGAAGTGTAAGAATGATCATATCTTTCATGGTTTTAAGAAAAAATTTCGAAGGGAAATAGTCTCTAAGGTATCCTTATCATATGAGGAAATAATATCATGTGTTAACAAGATAGGTAAATAATTCTATAATTACTATGGAATTGAAGGGAAGTAAGAGAATAAAAGGATGGAAGAGAAAAAGATGGATAAAGGGAAAAAGAGAATGAAATGTTTTACCACATGTGATAACTATGGAAAGAATCACACTGGAAGATGATTGAAGGGAATGTGATTTTGTTATAAGTGTGGAGAAAAAGGATACCAAGTTCATGATTTCAAGGGTAATAAAAAGGTTTCCAATGTACAATGATTCAACTGTGAGGAGATGAGACACTATGCGAATCAATGTCTTAAGCATCATAGAAATATACCAAAAATGATGCTATTGGATAATGATCAAGTTATTCTACCTACCAAAGATGAAGAGGAATAATTAATATGTATATTCAGGAATTATGTCATTTTAATATTTTATCATCAATGTAATGGTTATAATAATTATGGAATATATGAGGATTGTAATGCATTACTTTTTTATTATAGATTTGAGACCATATGTTGAATGGTACCAAGAAAAGATATTCAATAGAAAGTTAAACTTTTTTGGAAAACATGTGATTGAGGGAAATAAAACCCTTAATATATTTCTGATGTTGAGATAATGATGTAGAAATGATTTATTTTGATAAGTACTGACTACCTTGGAACTGATTATTGACTTATCGATAAGTGGTCTATGCTATCATCGATGGATTTTACAACACTTTTGGATTTAAGGAATATATCCAATAACATGTATCTTACTTAAGGAATATAGAATAATGAATGTTTCCAATAAGGTTTTATGGTAATTAAAGTTATTACCATATTTCAAGATGATACATGATGAAGTTATTGACATGTTTGGAATGTGAAAATTTAGATTTTCTTTGTGGCTAAGTTCATCTTGGAAATTCAATAACCTTCTTTCTAAAGTGTTGAATCATTATATTTTGGAAAGTTTAACCATTTATGAATGGTTTAGGTTGATCATTGTATGAGATTTTATAGGTTAATGTATTACTTCACCCCATGACACAACTTGTGCTAAGATATGAATTATAGATAGTTCAAGGCGCAATCAAAGGATAAAATTGTGTTTATGAAATAAAAATGTATATTTATATTCTTACAGAGTGGAATAATTCCTCAACTCAAGGAAAATAGTCTTAAATAAAATTTTGTCCTATTATCATAATCTTTGATAACATCAATGATTTTTTTACAGTAGTTTATAGTTTTATAGTAATCAACTTTCATCTGAACATGTTATCTATCACTTTGCATTAGAACTTCATAGTTTGATTTTTCTTCCATGTCTAGGTTTTTACTTCCAACTAATGTCACCCCATTAGAAAGAATAATTTTGGTGGTGACCACCTCATTTCCATTTACCTCTTTTTTAAGAGGATATTTTATTAACCCTATTTCTGATGTGGGTTTCCCATAAGGGAATTTTCAAGCATCAACCTTTAACTTTCGAAGTGAAGTTTCAAATTGCGAGGATGCAATTCTGTTGAGAGGGGAATAATGTAACACCCCAATATTTTTTTAATAATTTTAAATAATTTAAAATTAAGTGTTTTAATTAATAATAATTCTTATAAATAATTGTAATTTTTACCTTTCAAATTAATTAATGTTATAAAAAACATATAAAATTTTATAATATTATTTTTGTGTAAAATAATATTTTAATATGAATATATATATTTGATTATTTTTTAAAAAATAATTTTTATCAATAGATTATTTAATTAAATATAATATATATATTTAATATTATAATTATTTTGATAAATACTAAATTATGTTACGAATATATTCACTATTAATATGACAACCTAAGATTTTATGGTATATTTCTTCATAAATAATTTCAAGTCATTAGATAGATTATATGCACACAACACTGAGTCTCTATGAAACAACAATTTTTATAGTTATAACATTACCATGAAACATAATTTTTCCACTTCTATGATTTGAATTTCAAAAAATAGACATACACCGTTGCGATCAGTAAGTTTTTTAGAGTCTAATAGGATCAACTTATTTTTTTTGTGAATAATAACTTGACCCTTATGAATAGTAATGTACCCTTATGAATAGTAATGTACCCTTATGAATAGTAATGTTACCCTTATGAATAGTAACTTGACCCTTATGAATATTAACCTCACCCATAAAAGTATAAATATAATTTAGGCACCTTATAAATGAGAGTGAATGTTTTAAAAATAAATAATTAAGTATTCGTATTTTTATGAGTAATAAATATTTATTTATAATTTTAAATTAATAAAAAAATTTAAAATAGAATTCATTTTCATAAAATGTATTCCTAAAAAAATAATTTGTTGTCCTATGATTTTAGGATAATTTTATGAGACCTCAGTTAATTTCTGAAAGTATTATAAAATCATTTTTAAAATTAAAATCTTTATTTTTCAAGTAAATATTGATTTTAATTAAAAATTAAATTTCACATATTTAAAAAATTATTTTGGTAAAATGGATTCAATTTTTTAATTCTAAAAATTGAAAAATGGTTAGGGTGAATTTTTTTAATTTTTCTGAAATACTTGAATTTTTGGTGAGTAGTGAAATTCGATAATTTACGAAATATGTTAAATAAATGAATTTATACATCGTGATTGAGTAATGGATGATATAAATAGCTATTGGTTTAAAATAACATTCACTTATTACTATTTTTAGTCACAACAATTAATATTATTCATAGTCTTGAGACAAAATAATAAAATAATGATTAAAACAATGGAAAAACCCTCATCTCCTCCACTATAAAAACCACCCCTCACCCCCTCTTCTCTTCACTCCTCTAAGACTTTAAGCTTATCAAATTTCTGCCCAAATACTCTTCCCTAGTCTATAAACACCTCCATGAGCACTTTTTCTTTCCAAAATACCAAAACCCTTTCTCTTAAAGAGGTTCTCAAGGAGGATATTTCAAGAGGTAAACCCTCTCCATTTTTCTTTTAATTTTATTTTCAATTTGTATCGTATTCTTACCTTATCCTAAACTTAAATATCCAAATGATCATGATAAATCCAGTATAATATATGTAATATAATTATATAATTTTAATTTAATATATATAATCAATATCCTTACTCCCTCTCTTTTATTTTAAAAATGAAATCATCGTTTGGGAGGTGCCAATTTACAACCTTCATGGACGACGAACCTTCATTATTAATTTTCTCCTTCAAGTCTGGTCATGAAACCATTTTTATGGTTGAACCAAATTCTAAAATATGTATTATATCTTATTTAATAATTCTGGAACCATCATTTTTATATGATGCTAAATAATATAACAAAACTAGTTCATTGTGATCGAAAAACCACCGTAAAAATCTAAATGATTATCAATAAATGAATTATCTAATGATTCATCCTCATACCATGTAAAAAAATAATATATATAACCATTTACACTTATTTATGTTCATTAATAATATATAAATTCAATCTTAGATAATTATATCCATTCTACATGAACTTCCATACTTATAATCAAGTGAACCGATTATGAATATCAAGAAACGAATGCTCTGGAACAACAGAATTCAATCTTATAAATTATAAAAAGGCCATAAATGAACTTAATAAAATTATAATAAATTATATATATATATATAATAGGTTCTTAATTAAATTATTAATGTTTCTAATTTCATATTCCATGACCTTAAATTCAAGTGTAGAACACATTTGGACATAAGGTAAGGGTTTTCTCATCTCACTTCCATTTTTGTGAGATATTCCTTATTCACCACTATTTATTATGTATGGTGTATGTATAATTCCAATTGAAGTATCATATCATGAATCTATTTATTTTTATGGTATTAAATTTATCATTTTATGATTATTAATTTTATGGAATATGATTCGATTGATTACAAAGTGGTAAGGGGTTTCACCCAAACCTTCATTTTTTCCTTCGGGTTATTCCTTCACTATATTTACCCAAATTTAATGCTTATTTATTTTTGTGTAAATATTCTATATTATGTTTTTATGTTCCAAAATCATATATTCAGATAATTTCATCTTTCATTTAATGGGATTATATGTTTTAAAATAGTTCCCTTCTTAATTCTTCCCGATAAATAGGCACGATTCAAGGGGACTTCTCAAAATTTTACCCATTTTCAAGTTTAATATATAATATGTTTTAATCCATAATTTTTTTTAAATCACAAATTTTATCATGAAAAAACTATCATGGTTCATTTCTAGTTTTATGAAAACAAACATGCCATTCCGCTTTAAAATCTATTTAATATTTTCCTTAAACTGCACTAAAATGTTTTATTTCTAAAGCATAATTAAAAACTATTTTTACATGATTTTAATTCAATGGGAAAACATTTATCCCTAAAATATAATTTAAATTAATTTTACTTTTCTTTTTTGGGATAAACATGTTTAAAATCACATTTTATGACAAATAAAAATGGTTTTCTAAAAGAACTCTTATTTTCAAAATAAAAGGGGTTTTCTCATCTCACTTTTAATTCTATAAGATTTACGACTTGTTCACAACTTATTCTATGTATTTGGTATATGTAATTAACTTTTATATATCAAATCACGTGTCTTATTATTCTTATGATATTATATGGAATTACGAATTAAATGCTTCAAAGTGTTATGGGACACTTTGGAATGTTTAATGATCATTTTCCTCAAGAGTTTATCAATGATTTAATTATAGTATTTTCATCTATGGTTATGATTCAAATATTTAAAATTGGTATGAGACAATTTGATCTAAATATATATTTTATTAGACATATGAGTAATTCATTGGACTTAGCAAGTGAAGGGTGAAGCCCACTATATCCCCTCGATGCATCGATAGGTCTCATGAGACAAAATAGATTTGGGTTTTGGCTGAGACCTTACCTTAGTATTTTCAGAAGTCTTGGATGAGGCCTCGAAAATAGGTTTATGATGTCCGATATATGCATTCCCTCATTATGATATTAGTAATAGATAAATCATGTGATTATTCGACTAGTATAATATCCATGGTGAAGTTTCATGTGATTATTTATATTGAATTATTCATTCAGATTTTATTCCTTCCATATTATGCTCAAGATTATGTTTTAGTGTCTTGAGTTATTCACTTTGACTTATTGTTTATGATATCTTCTATTATATCACTTACCCTTATAGATCATCTGATCTCACCACTTTCTTATGTTTCATTTCCCCAGGTTGTGAAGAAGAAAACCTTGAATAAGATTTTAAGGATACAATTTATTTCATATTGTATCATGTTTTATTTTCTTTTTCCAATGTATTATGGGTATCATGAATGTAATATAGTCTTTCAAGACTGCTAAACTAATCGGTCCTTCGGGATTTGATTTCTTGTAATCATGCTAATGTATTAAAATAATGCATTGGATCTGGGATTCTAGGGTCGGGGCATTACACCGTATGTGGTATTATGTTGTTATGGTATTATATACTTTCTCTATGGGTGCCTTGGCATGTTTCTAGATGTTAACCTTAGACTTTAGGCTGCTTCACCTAATTCCACTAAGAAAGGGGCCTAGAGGGTCACAAACTAAGTGTATCTAGAATCTCAATTAAATAATATGTTATTATTTATTATTTAACAATTTGAATAAATATTATTCTCGCACGTGGTTGAATAATTATTCATATTTGATTAATCTCATATATTTCATCACCCATAATTTGAAAGAATATTATGTGAGCATAATATTTAATAAATATTTATTTTCGATTTAGTGAATATAATATTTATTTATTTATTAGTGAATAATGTAGTTATATTTATTTATTAAATAAATATTCATTATTTATGACCTGATAAATATTATGGAGGAATGAAAAATCAAGTTTAATGGTCTAGTGAGAAATAATAGATATTGAATATTATTTTAATAAATAATATTTAATTTAATTAGAGATTTTAGCACATGTTAAGAAATAATAATAATAATAATATTATTATAGACACAAGTCTTTATAGTGATTATAGAAATAATAATGGAACATGTGAAATTATAATTTTCTAACCCTAGTAGTATATAAACCCAATTATATTATTTTCTCAAGAGATCCAATTCATTTGTGTTGTGCACAATGATATCTAGAGAGAATCCTCTCAAATACCTAGAGATCTCCCTCTCCAAGAATGCTCTTAAGAACAGAGTGATCGTCCTCCACCACCACTCTCAAGCCTAGAGAGATTGAATAAAATCCTTCCTTGAAGTTATTTTAGGGGCGATAAAATGAGAATGATGCAAGCATTAGGATTTTCCATTCTAGCACCCAGAAATTTCTATGGCGATGTTTGGAGGTTTTTTGAACATGTGTGGATCACCGTTGGAGGGAATCTATTCTTGATTCCTACAATGCAATGATGGTTCAATGTAGAGATGTTGTTAGGTCTATCAATGAATATAGAATTTCTAGTAAGGTAATTCTTTAATTTCTTAAATTAATTATAAATAATATGTGACGATACCACACTTTGGTTCTGATGTTTATCTATTGTCTATATTCTTTGATTAAATTACTTTGATCATGGAATTTATCATTGTGTAAATCTAGGATTAATTATTTATCATGACAAAAATCTGAGTTGGGCATGACCCATACCACACTTCCGCTATGCGTAGAACCAAAAACCGACACTACTACAGATTGGGATTTTAAAATCATTGGAAATCACTTTTTTTAGTGCTAAAAAATCAATAATGATTTAAGTTACTTTAAAAGTAAGCAACTTTCTTCAATGTTAAAAAAATATGATAAAACCATCCTTTATTAGAACTTTTTCAGTGCTAATAAATATTCCATTTATCAGCATTGATAAAAAATGCCTGTGTTTTTTTTGTGATGATAAAAAGAGACTTTATCAATGGTGATAAAACTCAAAAAAAAAATTACAATATTTATGGGGATTAGGAGACTACACACCCTCACCACCATCCCCACCCTATTTTATGAGTGCGCGAAACTCCCCTTTCGCATCGATTTTTGGCTCACCATCCCCACCCTCTTTTATCAGTCCCCCTTTTTCATGATTTTTCACTTCCACACCCTTGCTCATCCACGCACGTCTGGAAGGATTTAAAACATGACCTCCTTATGCAAAGTGAATTCTCTTACCACTATTTTATGATTTTTTATCTGTATTTTATGATATATATATATATATATATATATTTTTATACATATTTTTATTTATATATTTATTCATATAATTATATAATTATTTTTAAATATTTTTATATATTTACAAATATATTTATATATTTATATATGTTGTGAAAATGAAAATTTAAATGGGTAAAATTTGATTAGTGGATAAAGAGAAGTAGAAAAAAGACATAAATTTTATTAAGGTTTTCAGTGTCTCCCTTGTATCTGTCTCACCACATTAAAGGATTTTTTGCTACCCTTTTATAGATGGTGTAACAAGGGGGGGGGGGTAAGGAGGATTGGTGGGGGTGGAAAACCCACCCCCATTGAAATATGCATCCACAATCAACATATTCCAAACACCCCCTTGGGATGAAAACCCCTACCAATGCCATATATGTTTTGATGTTGTCTCAATAAAAACCTTTTTTGGAAAAATCAAGTGGGCTAAAAACTAGAACAAGGAAAATATTACAACCACATAGACTCCCCCTAAAAGTTACATTACATAAAGAAATTAATTTTTTTTGCAATCTACGCACCCTCATATCATGTACAAGATTTCTAAATACAACATTCAATAACTCCTCTATAAATAAACCAGCAACATTTTCATTGGATTTAACACATTGAATATTCATATATCCTCTCTTCATTAACTATTGTCTGAGATTTTTTTTAGTTTTATGTGTTTAATTTTATCATTATTGATGAATACTTCCTTTAATTGTGCGATGCATGAAACATTATCTTTGAATAATATTTTTGGGATACTATCCATAGGCTATCCACTGTGGCTTGAATGTGTTGAGTCATAGAACACAACCAAACACATTATCAACATGTTTCATGTAATGAAATCACTTAGGCATGATTTGAAAATGCTGCAATGAGTGTTTTCTTTTGTGATCTCCAAGATATGGTAGTACCCCCAACCGTGAACACATAACCAGTCTGTGATTTTTCAATATGTGTATTTGATAAATAACTTGCATCTAAAAAATTGAACATCTTCTTTTCTAATTTACTAAAATAAAATAATCCAAAATCAATGGTTCTATAAAGATTATGAAAAATATGTTTTATTCTACTGTCTTTGTTTAGGGGATTAACTTAACCTTTCTAATAAATTTGTAGATGATAATATACTAGGATGAGTATAATTAACAAAATACCTAAGTGTTGTGATGGAACTAAGCATGGTACTTATAGATCAACTGACTCTTTATTTTATTCATAAGGTTTAAATTTATCTTTCTCAATATTTAAATACCAAACAACCATTGGAGTACTTAAAGGATTAACTTTATCCATATTAAATTGTTTTCTAGTGTAATATGTTCGATGAAAAAATATACCACTTGACATATGCTCAATTTGTAAATCAGGACAATACTTGGTTTCTCATAGGTTTTTAATTTTAAATTCATCCTTTAAGTTTATCATTGCTTCATTTATCTATTTTGGAGCCCTTATGATAGGTATTTCAACCCCAATGTTAGTTGGATATAGTCTCACAACTAATTTTTCAATAGATCAAGACTCGCATGGAATTTTTATTAGTGGAAATATATTTGAAAACTTTATTGAATGTCCATGAGAAATTTCAATTATTCTTCACACCATTCCTGAACCTGGATGACCAAATTGGTCATGTCAGAAATTAACTTTTTGTGGTCCATTATTTACTACTATATGTGTTTCAATTGCATTTATAGAAGCATAATGAAATCTAAATGGTAATTTTGATTGTTTTTATTATACATGAATCTTACTGAATTTATTAATGGTAATGGAAATGTACTTGTAATTTCTATCAGATATAGTTTATGTGACGTCCCAACCTAGGTTCCACTCAAAGGTGCCCCAAATCTTATTGAAAAAATGGCTTCAAGCATGCCTCACCATACATCAGAGGCTAATGACTAGCAGCGAGGGCCTAGTGTGTGTTTATGGGGAGACTATGCCCTCATACACAGAGTGGAAAACAACATATATAATACATAGATAAAACAGTAGAAGCATATTATAAATGAATAACTTAGTGGAAGTAGAAAATAGAAAACCAAGAAACATATAATAATAATCAAACTGGAAATTGAATCATATACAAAAGTTGATGATAATGTATGTCATGTCTCTAAAAAACTATAAAACAGGTATACATGGTAGCAGAAAATACATGCTATACAAAATAACCCTAAATAAGCCAAAAAATATCCAAGAATATTGAGATCTTTCTTGGTCATATACTACCAAGATCCATCCTAAATAAAGAAATCATGTCAAGTGTTTAAAGCAGGATGATTCCCCTTATTAACACCTGCATACATATAATCTACCCAGGCCCCAATAGCGGCTCAGGTAGGGTGTGAGATAAATATCAGTAGGCCACCACGAATGGAGTCTATTCCACCAAGTCTGAGAAATATAAACTAATAGTGTGCAGGTATGAATAAATGTAAAGCAATTCTATAATGATAAGTGATACTTGCTTCAGCCTCAGTTGGTAATGTCTTTGAACAGAGGACCATTTAATTAATTTATATAGATTAAGTTTATATAATTTAATCACATGAGGCATAAAAAAAATAACAAGGTAACCTATTTATAATAATGATAAAGGATCCAAGGTATAATAAGGCATCTGATAATGATAATAATAGCAAAGGATCCAAGGTAATAACCAAGACATCCTTTATGATGATAATAATGAAGAGGATCCAAGGTATCAACCAAGGCATCCTAGACCTTAGGGGTTGATCCAACTCAGTAATAGACTATAGGATAGCTATAATGGGTCTGAGTATAATCTAAGGGGCATCTCCTAGGTCATTCCACCATAAATAATTATAACTGAGTCTATGGATCTTGTCCAAGGTAAAATGAGATAAGTAATGATTGGGCCTAGTGGGTGTATCCATGGAGCCACATGTCCAAACTCATTCTTCTAGATCCAAGGAGTGTATCCAAGGAATTATAATATCTAAATTATAATGAATGGATCCTATTATGTCTTTACAAGAATCCAAAAGTAGAAAAGGACTAGGCTATGAGGTGGGTATATCCCTTGGAAACTGACATCCTTGAATCCGAGTGGCATCCACTAGTGCTCAAGGCATTCCCTTAAGAATCTATGGCTGACTCGAGTCCGACCACTCTTATAAAGCTGAATAGGTCCATATATAATAGGCACCTTATAATTGATTCAGTTATTAAATTAGAAAATGTAATACTCATTCCATTTAATAAGTCAATTTGGTTCATTCCATACCTTTCATTAGTGTGAAAAAGCATCGCAAGGACATGCAACCATTTAATAAGTCAATTACTTGATCATTAATTAGGTTCACTCTTCTACCTTCAATTAACATGGGAAGGGGTGCTATGGACATGCAACAAATTCATTCAAATAGGAAAAGTGATACATATATTATAATTTCCATTTATAATTGAGATTCATTTATTATATTGAAACACTTACCTTAGAAGGGTCAAGTGGGAACTATACATGTTGACCATTATCAATTCACAATTCATTAATTAAAGATGGATTACCATTATAAAGGTCAATCTACACACTTGAATGGTGGAATAGGTAAACCCACATGGGTCACCAATGTATAATTGAGGAAACACCCTACTTGGGGTGGAAAGCATTGAGGTTGTAACCTCCAATGATACGAATAACATTTATGAAACATGCTCTAGAACACGAGCATAATGACTATAAGTAAGGTACATGAATTAAATAGGAAACACCTGATGAAATAGACATGCACACAACTAAAAAAGTTTATAAAAATAGTGAGAATTAAAGGATGAGTCATAAACCACATACCTTAAGCTCGTAAAACTCTCCTCATCCAGTATCAACCTTTAGTTTGGCATGGATCGAAAGAAAACTAAATAATGGATCAATGACCTGAAAATATGGCATATGATTCTACATAAAAATAAAATCATAGATAGAAATAATAATGAAAAAAACTCAAGATGAATAGATTACATATCAACGCACATCTAATGAGATGAATGAGGATCAAATCGGACTTCGAATGGGAGAACGGGATAAAAAACCATCAAAAGGAGACATAGGAGCTCAAAATGGGAGAGGGGAGGTGCCTCTATCTATTGGAATAAATAAATTAGGAAAAGGATTAGGATATTATATTATTAAGGTTATTTTGGTCATTTTACCCAAAAGAATAGGGTGCATGGTTTGGACAAACAGTTGGCCAAACCATGCACCAACTGTGTGCCTACCACTATCTAAGGAGGGAACCCACACTATTAAGCCACAATGTTAGGGAAACCATGCTCAAACTATTAAAAACACCACTGATACATTTTTATATGATATCCACATGGGATTAAAGACCTTGGAATACAATTATGGAAAACAATTCACCCTACTTGGTTCTCTATCCATCCCCGAATGGTTAAGAGAGACAGTGCAGACTGGATTGTATGGTTTCTTCTAACCATGTAGCCAGTGAATTTTCCCCACCACCAGGGTTCCAAGATCCAAATAATACCCGGACACCATAGAAACCTTTCTAGACTCATAGGGAATCCATATTAGTTCCATAATAAAGAATTATACTGAATTTAAAAGGATCCATACCTATGATAAAAACTGGGTTCTTACAGTCTTCCCCCCTTAAAGGAACTCATCCCTGAGTTCACTTTCCAAGGGTGGAAAAACCTCATCCGAGAAAAACTATGACCAATGGGAATTTACATCAGCCTCCTAATCCTAAGTCTCATCCTATACATGGTCACTCTTCTATAGAACCTGTACTAAAGGGAAAAAATGACCTCAGAGTTCCTTCATGATCCAGTCAATGATACACAGAGGATACTCCTCAAATGAAGCATCAACATCTAGTTTAACCTCCCCAAGATCAAAAGTATGATTCTGGTCAGCATGATACCATTGAAACTATGAAACATAGAAGACATCATGCATGTAATGATACCTCTGAGGTAATAACAACCGATAGGATACCGACCCGAGTCTATCCAGAATCTCAAATGACCCTACAAAATTAGGCAAAAACTTCCCTTACCTCTGTATCAGTCTATGCCCAAGACTGGGTAATACCTATAGGAAAACATGATCCCTGACATAGAATTATAGATGTAATTGATGGTGACTAGTGTAAGATTTATACCTAGACTAAGAAGTATACACACACTTCCCTATCATATGAACCTTCTCTGAACTCTCATTCACTAGATGAGGATATAGTAACACTACCTCACATGCCTTTAATCAGCACAGGGGTGAATGAAATGACCTACCATATAAGGACTCAAAATAATCCATATGAATAATTTCTTGAAATATATTATTATAGGTGAACTCGAAAAGAGGGTTATAATTCTCCCAAGAACCTCCAAAATAAAGTACACATTCTCAAAGCATGTCCTCTAAAACCTTTATCATCCATTACGACTGACCATTGGTCTGAGGGTGAAAGGTTGTGCTTAGAAGCACCTGTGTAACCATATCCTTATGTAACCCCTACTAGAACCATTATTTGAGAAGAGTGTCTCAATATGAAATGATATTACGAGGGGCCCCATGTAGCCATATGATCTCATGAACATACAGTTTTCTAATCTCATCAACTGAGAAAGTCTCTCAGATGGGAAGGAAGTGGGATAATTCCACCTGTCTATCAAAAACTACCCAAAACATGTCACTAACTCAAGGAAACCTCAGTAATACGACTATAAAGTCTATAGAAACATCTTCTAATTTCCATTATTGGACTGGTAATGGCTATAAAAATCCATCAGGTTTTTGGTGCTCTACCTTCACCTGTTGATATGTGGAACACCTAGTGATAAAAATTTCTATCTAACATTTCATCCCAGGCCACCAATACTAGAATCGCATATCTCTACATATTAAAGATGCTTGGATGAATTTCCCACTCAGAATCATGGGACTCTAACATTAGTTCCTCTATCATATATATAGGAACCTAGACATGCCCATGTATACATAGGATGTCATCTATGTTTACAGACCAATTTGGGGGTGGTTCCTCACCATAAATAATCTATAAAAGAACCAAGCCTTCATGATTTGAAAATTGTCTTCTCTTTACCCTATCAAGGAGTGTAGAGGTAACTATTAAGGATATAAGAGAAGACCAATAATTATTATCATGATACTCTAGATGTAGCTTAGAGAATAAGGCCATCAATTTCCATTCATGACTAGCTTCCTATATGACCCATGCCTAAGTTTTCTGACTCAATGCATCTACTACTGCATTGCCTTTTATAGGCATATAGGTAAGCACAAAAATCAAAGAAATGAAGACATTTGACCCATCTTCACTGTTTGAGATTCAAGTCACATTGTGTAAAGATATATTTGAGGATCTTGTAGTCTGTATACACCAAAAAGTTCTCACCCATCAAATAGTGTCTCCAAAAAACTTAAGGTATGGAAAAAATTGTTATCTCAAGGTCATGAATTAGGTAGTTTCTCTCATGAGGCCTCAACTTCTAAGATATTTATGAAACAACTCAATCCTCCTTCATCAGAACTACTCCTATATTGATTCTAAATGCATCACAGAGCACTGTATATACTCTTTAAAACTCTAGAAGAACCAGAATTGATACTGAAACAAGCCTTCCTTTCAGCTCCTGAAAGGATTTATCACATGCTTCTAACCACAGTATCTAAACAACCTTATTTGTAAGACCAATAAGGGGTTAAGCAAGGAATGATAAGTCCTATATAAAAAACCTATAATATCCAACCATCCCTAAGAAAATCCATATATCAAACATGTTCTTGCACTTCTCCTAGGTCACCACAACACTCACCTCTCTATGTCAATAGATACTCCTGATTCCAAGATAATATAACCCAAGAAGTGAAGTTTTTAGATCCAAAAGTGGAACTTAACAAGCTTGGCATAAATATGGTGATCTCTTAATTTATTCAAAATTATATCAATATGTTTATCATGGTCACTACGAGAATAATAATACACCAAGATTTTATCCACAAATAATACAAAAAATGAGTCTAGATAGGGGTGGAACACCCTATTCATCAAAGCCATGAAAATATAGGGATTGTTTGTAAGACCAAATGATATAACGATATACTCATACAAACTATAACTACTAAAAAAAGCAATATGAGGTATGTTTGAAGGCCTGAATCAAACCTGATGATAGCCCGATCTTAGTCTGATCTTTGAGAAAACCCTAGCTTCTCAGAGTTGGTCAAAGAGATCATCTATTAGAGGTAGTGGATACCGGTTCTTAACCGTAATATAGTTCAACCATCTGTAATCCATTATTAGACGAAGGGTCCCATATAATTTCATAGAGAAAAGGATGGGTAAACCCCAAGAGGAAGTACTGAGTCTGATAAACCCCTTAAACTCCAGATCCTCCAATTGTATCTTGAGCTCGTAGAGCTCAATAAGTGCTATCCTGTATGGAGGAATGGACACCAGATTTGCTCTTGGAATAAGATCGATCGTAAAATCTACTTATCTATCAGGAGGTAAGCCAAAAAAATCATCTAGAAATATGTCCCTAAAATGATATACCACTAGAGGGAATTCATCTTGACATAAACCCTAATCCTACATGAAGAAACTAGAAATATGGGTAGTCACTCTACCTATCCCATGATTCTCTAGTCAACTTATACCAGTTTGGACATTCCACTCACCCTTGTGAAGATAAATTCTCCCCTTTAGTGATGTAAATGACCCCCTATGATGATAGCAATCCACAAAGGCATGATAGTAAACCAACCAATCCATCTTGAGAATGACATAGAATCCTTTCATATTGATTTCAAAGAGGTGTCATAAGAAGGGATAACTTACCACCTCAAGGGGAAAATCCCTGAATTTGTGTATTCCCTCTAACTGTACTCCCAACAATGTATCCAAGGTCATCACACCACAATAATACTGAATTTCCAACCCAAGAATTTCTATGGTGGATAAGGAGATAAAAGAGTGAGAAACACCTATATCGAATAAAGCAGATACAATAATGGATGCTACTAGAATATTTATTCATATTATAGAACATAATTTACTCTAATCCTTGGGTATCGACTATATGGAATGCAACTATCCTGATATATGACCCTATTCTACTACTAGACTACCCTGAGCAGGTTCGATCTGCTGATGCTGATGATTAGGAGTCTGGATACCATGGCCACAACCTCCTCCTTGACCAGTCCTACTGGTGATACTCCAACTCCCCACTTGACACGACGTAAAATATTCTTCCCTGGATGGTGGAGATATTGTGGAGACTCTTACACTTAAAGTGGGTGGAAAGGTCTAACGAAACCATTGAATATACCTCATATGGCCCAAGCATGACACTGCAAAGGGTCTCTATAACACAAAGGCTTTAGAGGCCTCTGATGTTCAAACTGATGACATATAACAGAGCTACCAGTACAGTTACTATGACCGCCACTACTCTGTCAAGAAACCTTGAGGGGAAACTTCTTGATTTCAGAGGAACTACTAGAATGCCTCGGCTATGATCCTTTATGCCCAATACTATCACCTTCCCTTACATTTTTCTTAATGATAAGAGCCTTATTAACTATCTTAGAGAAATTAGATTGGAGAAATACATTCACCTGGGTATAGGTGGAATACTGAATCCCATCATTGAAATGTCTATCACACAACAAATCATCACCATCTAAAAGAGGTGAAAAACATTGAAAATCACTAAAGCACACTAAATAGTACATAATTGAAATAAAACCCTACTCTAGATGCATGAACTCTCTGGATCAGTCTGGTCCTAGCATTTGAAGAAAGAAGTGATCATAAAAGGCTATCTGGAAGTCTTCCCAGACCAGTCCCTAATGAAGACCATCCTAGGTAATCACATACCACTAGTGCTTGGCCGAATCATAAAACATGTAGGTAGAAAGATTGGTCCTCCTATCTAGAGAAACATATAGATACTTGAATATAGATAAAGTTGCCTCTAGTTAAGACTTAGTATCCTGTGGACTACCATTACCTAAGAAGGTGGGAGGATGATACTACTGGAACTTATGATTCAGATCAACCATCGTAGGTGCGGGTTGTGGAGCACCCTTCATGGACTGCATTAGATGTATAAAACCCTCTTGAAGCTGAGAATCAGTGCCCATTTTGGGTATAAAAAATGGTTCCTCAAGTGGAACTCATAATGGTAAGACTTGAGGCTCAGGACCCACCATATCTAGAGCATGGTCATCACCACCTTCTCGGCGCATGACACAAGGACATCGTGGTATCATATCTCTACAAATGTTAAGAACAAACCTTAGATCAATATTTGAGATCAGATAGAAGAACTAGTGGAAGTATAACATAAGAATAAGGGTTCACTAGACAAGGTATACTACCCTAAAAACTTTCTTATAAGTCCAGGTATTAGTAAGTGTTTAATTTTAATATACAGGGGTTCCAGTAGGTGAAGGTTCAATCACATTTTTGCTCTTCATTTACTAGAAACCTCTTGATCTTATAATCTAAGATTTACATTTAAGTTTTCATTTTCTGATAAATATATCAAGGTTTTATTTAAAATTGATTTCCATTACCAATGAATAAGGTCCCATAGACCTTATCACTAAAAGCTAAATTTATTTAATTTATATTTAACCCCATCTGCATTCGGTCTCAAAATGTAATGGGTAATATATAATGACTTGACTCAATTAATTATCCATTATAACCCATAAGGGCCCATAGACCTCATGAATTGAAACTGGAAATCACTCAATCATATCCAAAGAGTAGCTCATGTAACCAGAGGTAATATGTTAGCAGCATAAGAAAATATAACAACCATTTCTCACTCAACAATCACAAACAACACAAGCAATGAAAGTAGTGAAATACACCTATATGACCTGGAATATGCATGGAATGTGAATTATAGGTGACTATAATAATGCATGTAACAATGATACTTGACCTCATCTCATTGGGATAAGATAAATATTAATAAATCATATGAAAACTAGAACTCATGTGCACCACCCTACGGTGAAAGGATATCAACAGTAATAAGAAAAATATAGAACACAAATTCTTATTTTCAGAAACTCAGTATTTATCCCAAACATGGGTTAGCTACACCCAAGAATTACTTATAAACAAGTTTCAAAGCATTCATAGTCTCATGTCTATTGTCAAAAAAATAGTAAATCAAGAAAGGAACCTGCTCTGATACCACTTTGTGACGTCTCAACTTGAGTGACACTCAAAGCTGCCCCGAAGTTTGTTGGCCACAAGGCCTCAAGCACACCTACCTATATTCCAGAGGATTTCGACTAGTAGTGAGGTCCTAGGGTGTGTCCATGGGGAGACCATGCCCTTATAACTAGAGTGGAACACAACAAATATAATAAACAAATAAAATAGAGGAATCATTATATAAATGAATAAAGTAGTGAAATCAGAAAATAGACAACCAAGAGATAGATAATAATAATAAAATTAGAAACTAAATTATATAAAAAATATGATGATAATGTATGTCATGTCTCTACAAAATTGGAAAATAGGTATACATGGAAATAGGAAATACATGCTATACAAAATAACAAAAAAAATCCAAAAACTATCCAAGAATCATGAGCTCCTACTCACTCATCTACTACTAATCTCTATCATAAAGCAATAAATCATGTCAAGTATCCAAAGCATGATGCTTCCCCTTATCAACACCAGCATACATATAATCTTCCTGGGTACCAATGACAGCCCAAAAAGGGTGTGAGATAAATCTCAGTAGGCCACCACCAATGGCGTCTATGCCATCCAGTATGAGAAATATAAACTAATAGTGTGAAGGTATGAATAAATGTAAAATAATTCCATAATTATAAGAGCTATATAATTCATCCTCAATTTGTAATTTCTCAAAATATAAGACCATTTAATTAATTCATTTATATTCAGTTTATATAATTTAGTCATGTGTGTTGTAACAACATTGAAAAAGTAACCTGGTGATAATATGGATAAAGGATCCAAGGTATAACAAGGAATCTGATAATGATAATAATAATAAAGGATCTAAGGTAATAACCAAGGCATCCTTTATAAAGATAATAATGAAGAGGATCCAAGGTATTAACAAATGCATCCTAGACCTTAGGGGTCGATCCAACTCAGTAATAACCTATAACCTAGCTATAAGGGTTATGAGTGTAATCCGAGGGGAATCTACCAAGAAATTCCATTGTAAATAATTCTAATTGGGTCCAAGTATCTCTTCCAAGGTAAAATAGGATAAATAATGACTGGGCCCAGTGGGTGTATCCATGGTGCCACATTTCCAAAGATGTTATGCTGGAAACAAGGAGTGTATATAAGGAATCCTAATATCTGAATGATAATGAAGGGATCCTACAATGTCATGTCAAGTATCCACAAGTAGATAAGGACCAGGTTTCGAGGTGGGTATCTCACTTGGTAACTAAAATCCTTGAATCCGAATGTCATCCACAAGTGCTCAAGGCATTCCCTTGGGAATCCAAGTTTTGATCAAGTCTGACCACTCCTATAAAGTTGAATCTGTTCATATGTAATAGGAACCTTATACTTGTTTCAGTTAATAAATTAGTCCATGTAATACTCATGCCATTTAATAATTCAATTTTGTTAATTCCATACCTTTCATTAGTGTGACAAGGCATTGTAAGGAAATTAAACCATTTAATAAGTCAATTACTTAATCATTAATTAGGTTTAATATGTTACCTTCCATTAACATGGGAAGGGGTTCTATGAACATGAAACCAATTCATTCAAAATTTCCAAGTGATACATATATTATATTTTCCATTTAGAATTGAGATTAATTTATTATATTGAAACACTTACCTTAGAAGGGTTAATTTGAAACTACACTTGTTGGCCATTAGAAATTCATAATTCATTTAATTAAAGAGGGATTACCATTAGAAAGGTCAAATCACACACCCGAATGGTGGAATAGGTAAAACCACATGGAATACTAAGTCATAATTTAGGAAACAACCTACTTGGGGTGGAAAGTGTTGAGGTTGTACCCTCTAATGATATGAATACCATTTATGAAAAGATATCTAGAATATGATCATGATGACTATAAGGAAGGAACATGAATTAAATAGGAAACTCCTGATAAAATCGACATGCGCACAACTACGTCAAATTATAAAAATTATGAGACTTGAATGATGAGTCATAGATCACCTACCTTAATCTATTACAACTCTCCTAATCCAGTATCAGCCTTTTGTTTCGCCTGGATCAGAAGAAAACTGAAGGAAGGATCAATGCCCTAAAAACAGGGTATATGATCCTGCATTAAAATAACATTTTTGAGAGAAAGGAGAATTAAAAATGTCTCAAGATGAATAGATTACTTACCGATGCACATCCAATGAGAAGAACAAGGATCAAATCAGACTTCAGATAGGAGAACTAGATAAGAAACTATCAAAAGGGGACTTGGGAGCTCAAAATGGGAGAGGGGAGGTGCCTTTATCTGCTAGAATTAATAAAGGAGGAAAAGGGTTAGGATATTAGATCATTAAGGTTACTTTGGTAATTTTACTCAAAAAAATAGGGGCACATGGTTTGGCCACATGGTTGGAAAAAACATGTTCTAACAATGCACCTCCCACTATCTAAGGAGGGCACCCACATGGTTAGGCCACACGGTTAGGGAAAATTTGTGCCAACCACGTGAAACACCACTACTACATTTTATTGTGCTATCCACACAAACATGTGGCCCTTGATGGATGGTTAGGAAAAACCGTGCACCCTTCTTGGTCCTCTATCTAGACCCTCATAGTTAGAATAGACCATTCATAATAGCTAACACAGTTTCTTCTAATCGTGTGGGCAGTGCATTTTTCCTACCACCCCAAGGTTTTGGGTTCAAAAAATCCCCAGAAATTTATATAAACTTTCTAACCTCATAGGGAACCCATATTAGGTCCATAATAATGAATTAGAGTAAATTTAAAATGATTCATGCCTGAGATAAAAAATGGGTTCTTACAGTTTGGGTATCATATCCATGATTTTATATATCATTGAAACTTAAAAAGTTTCTTTTGGAATTTAGGAAAAATAAAACATCCATTATAAATAAATTTCTCCCATTAGATAAAGTAAAGATTTATTTTCCAGTCCCTTTTATTAGATATGTAGGAACTGATATAGTATTAAAAATTGGTCTTGTTGGTTTAGGATTAGGAAAATATTTTTCATTTTTTATATTTGTGTGTGTTGTTCCACTATCCAGTATGAAAATATCCATTATGTTTATGCAATCAATTTTAAATCTTAAAAACAAATACAATGATATTATTAATAATAAAAATATCAATTTATGAAATTTAAAGAATACAACATCAAAAAAAAATCACACAGAACAAAACACCATATCATATATCATCAATATTGGGATTTTTCTAAATCATCTCCATATATCATATTATCAAATTCACAAGTAAAATCACTTGCTTTGAGGTAAGTGAAATAATTATTTTATGTCTCATGATTATCAATGAAATTAACCTCCTTTTCTTTCCATTTATAAGATTTGTTTATGAATTTTGATTCACTATCCTTTACTTCAATAGATAATTTACAGATCTTACCCATGTGCTCTATGGTTTGAAAGACTCAGGACTAATTCCCCTTAAAACCACACCTATAGTAATAATCTTATACATTTCCTAGTGTTCTTGAGATGATATTTATTTTATTACGATATTCATTTCAAGCATGCCCATGGATATAAACACATCCTTGGACATGATTTCCACCAAAACCATGTCCACCATGATAATTTCATCCTTGGATCCGTTATATTCCATGATTATTTTCATGAAATATAGCATTTGTTTTAGGAAATACTACCGCAGGACTAATAGGATGAGATTGATGATTTTTAATCAAAATCTTATTATTATTCTCTACTACAAGTAACGATGACATGATATCAGAATATTTTGTATACCCTCACAATTGATATTGATGATGTAGGGTTATGTGAGGTGTATGACATGTTGTGTATGTCTTTTCAAGTATGTTGATATCTATAATCCCTATACCATATTACATTAATTATGATACAATTATATACATAATATAATTATAATCAATGAACCTTTTTGAGTCTTGGAAGTGTAAATAATTCCATTCATAATGGGTCATAGAAATAACCTCATTTTGATGATCACATATCTCTTTCAAACTTTTCTAGAGCTTTCATGGATATCTTTCTATGAGGTATTCACATTTCAATCCCTCACCAAGATGCTTTATGAGGAAGATCATCACCTTTTCTTTATTTTGGAGGGTTTTTAAATTATTTTATTTAATTGTTTATATGAGATCCATCGATTAAATATTCATTTCAACATCCATTTTACATGACATATAATTACTTCCAGTAATATTGAGAGTGGTGAGTTCTAGGTTTGTGAGATTTGATATGATGACAACTAGAATGAGGGGGAAAAACTTTATTATTATTCAAAATAATAATACAATAATAGTTTAAGTTATTATTAAAGAAAATATAAAAAATAAAAATAGTAATGAAACATCAAAATTAGGTTAATATCACCACTTAATAATTTTTCAGATATCCCACCTTACTCGGTTAATAAATCTTTCACGCGGGGGTTTATAATAAATAAATCAATACATCACATTACTCATTTAAAATTTTCTTGTGTGTATTGGTTTATTAGTTATACCATCCAATCAGGTGGTGTAAAATAAACAATATTTTATAAAGAATTAGAATCATCAAAATATACAGTGAAAATAAGACTTAAAATTAATACATATCTTTCTCCCTTTTTGACCATTCATATTGATAACGTGTTGTGAAAATGAAAACTAAAAAGGGTAAAATTTGAATAGAGGAGAAAGAGAAGTAAAAATAAAGACTAGAATTTTATTAAGGCTTATAGTATCTCCCTTGTATCTTTCTCACTACATCAAAGGGGCTGCACTACTCTTTTATAGACAGTGCAATGAGGGGTAGGTAAGGGAGATTGGTGGGGGCGGGAAGCCCACCCCTGTTGAAATTTTCACCCACATTTAGTGGTTTATTAACAAAATATATTTTTTATAATGTATTTATAAAATGAACATTTATTATAAATACATTTATGTGTGTGTGTGTGTTTAGTTGTATATATATCTCTCCCTATAAATATATATATTTGTGTATTTGTATTTATAAAGGTGTGTGTGTCTGTATATATGAATGTATATATATTTCAATATATATATTTTGCAATGTATAAAGACACATACATATTGTAACATCCTGTTACTAGTTTTTAGGTACCCATCAACCACCTTTTTTATCATGCTTTGGTTAGAATTGGTCTTAGGTGGTTTGAGAAGGAAAGTTGAATTTTTTTGAAGTTTCTAGGCTATACATGGTTGGTGCATGGTTTTCCCAAACCGTACACCCACATAGTGAAAACTATGAAACCCTGGACAATGGGTGTTTTCATGGTTGGTGAATCGTATGACCACCTAGTATAAACTATGCACTACAGTGAAGGGGAACACAATTTGTCTAACTATGCGGGCCTACCCAGTTAACCATGTAGAAAATGTTTTTTAATTTTGAAAAATTATTTTAAATTCTCCAAAACCCCCATTTGGACTCTCCCTCGAACCTAACTCATAATTACATGAATTCATAGGTCTTGGAGGCTTCCAATAACTCTTTTTGGCTCCTATAAACCCTTTCCTCGGAGGATCTAAGCATCAAGGATCTCGTTTGACCCCTCTTCGATATGAGATTCTCCTATCATTACTTATCTCCTTCTCTCTCTTTCTTTCATCCATAGGTTTTTTAGTTCATCACATGATTGATGGATCTAATTTTTTTTGATTTGAATCTTGATTCTAGGTTTGTTTTTTAGATATTCATTGCTTTTGTTTATCATTGGGAAATCCCATTATGGGTGTTGAGTTTTGATATCTTGATTAAAGGTACATTATTCCATTTGAGTTGCACCATATAATTAAATATTTAATTTATTGATTTGATTTAAATTACTTCCAATTGAATTATGAAATCCCAATTTGATGTGAATTGGAATTGGAAATTGAATTGGTATTAATTTTGGAGAAAACCCCCAATTCCAATGGAATTGGAAATTGGGGATATTTTGAAATTGATGGAAATTGTGCAATGATTTGAGGATTTATTTTAGAAAAATGGATTAAATTGAATTGATAAAAATCTATGATTGGTTTTATTTGAAAAGGCATGAAATGATGAAAAATTCATGTTATGGTTTAAAATTTATTTGGCATATTAAAATGAGAAATTGGGAAATCAAATTGTAAATGATGTTTTGATTTTAAATGAGATTATTTGACTAATAATTATTAATTGATTGAGCATATACTAGACTAGGTAGTTAGTGGGTTATTTGGGATAAGAATGCTAGGATGGAAATTCCCTAGAAGTAGACTGATGATGAAAAAACTAAAAACAATCTAGTTAGACATATCATATTCCAGATGGAACATTGATGAGTCCTATTTGGCCTGAGCCTGAGGGACATGTGGACACATATACCATGATCACTGATATGAGACATGTGAGGATCCTATAACTAGAAACTATCATACCATATGCCAAATGACGATGGTGATTATTGTGATTATTTTGATATATATATATATATATTCCATTGATTATGAAGCTTATTTATTAATTCTAGTTGATTTATATAATTTTTTTTATATAAAATGATTATTTAATCCATGTTATAATGTTTTTTCCATCAAATTGAAATGAAGGTATGTTTTGTTTTAAATATGAAAATTTATCTCCATGCCCTGTTTTATTAGAATTAAAAGAACGATTTGGTTTATTATTATAGAATCTTATTATGGAACACTTAGTGAGACCCTACTAGGATTTTTAGCTTAGAACCTACCTTTTCCTTTGGGTGTTTGTATATTTTCTTTTTCCAAGTCCAAGAAAAGAAAAAGCACCTCTTGGAGGAGGTGGATGTTCTTAATCCTTTGGGATTGAAGTGTTGATTACTTTAGGATATTACATTTATATTATTATTCTTTGAGTACTTTGATGATGTACTACTTGGTTTTTTGATATACCAGTTTGGTTTATAGAACTTTATCCCTGAGGAGTTCTGAGCATACTGATTTGTATATGTTACCTTCCATTGTTCTTGTGGAAAATTTGTTCTATTTTCTATATTGTATGATTTCAGGTGCTAGTCTCCAACCCATGGGGATCAGGAATTCCCTTAAATCTATGTCAGGATCAGATCAGGTGTTAGGGTACCAAGTTATCCAGGATAATTCCTGACAAAGTGGTATTAAAGGTGCAATTTGTGTATCTTTCCTTGATATTAGTATACAGTTTGAGATCTTTTCAGGACTTAGGAGGTATTTGTGGGTGAGTTACTAACAACATATCATCATAATGAGACTTAAGTCACCATGGGTGGTTTGGGAAAGTCATCTTGAGGACTAGTTCTAGTCTTTTCCCTACTTCAGATTTGGATAGGTAGAAATATAAATCTTTTTTTCTTATCCAATGGGATTAATTTCCCTATTTCTATTATTTAAGTGTTGATCTAAGTATCCTTATGATCTCTTAAATGTTGTGTACAATCATGACTCTGAGAAGACATGTGAATAAGATGTAGGAGGAAGATGTTGATGCACCACAATAAGTAAATCCTATTATGGACCCGAATATGGTTGTGGTTATTGTACATGTTTTCTAAGCTTTGGGACAAGAACCTACACCTGTTCCCATTCAAGCTCCAGATGTGGAACCTCAGATGGATGAATTACAGAGTCATGATCAAGATTTCTTTCACTAGAATCCACAAGCATTCCATGGTTCTAACGATCCCCATTAGGGTGAGAATTGGTTGATCAAGATAGATATTATTTTTGAGTTCTTGTAAATTCTTGAGTCAATCAAGGTGAAATGTGCCAACTTTAATTTGGAAGGACCTAGAAGGAGATGGTGGAAATCGATGGTGATGGGGAAGAAGCATCAGGGTTTAGAGATGAAAGACTTCAAGATTCTATTCACTGACCAATTATTTCTAGAGTCTATGGTGATGGCTAAGGCTATAGAGTTTTTCAAACTCAAGTAGGCTGACAGAACCGTGACAGAATATATGAACCGATTCACCAAGCTTGTGCAGTTTTCACTTGATATTGTATCAAATGAGAAGGTGAAGTCTCAAAGGTTAAATATGGGACTTTGATATGATATTCTTTCTCAGGTTTTATCACTGAATCTCTCTTCTTATTTTGACTTACTAGATAGGGTGTTGATGGTTGATATTGATCTGGATAGTAAATTAGGGTTTGCAGGAGTTCCTTTTTTTTCCTAGTGGTAGTTTTGTGAGTTCCCATGAAGGGAAGAGAAAGCATGATGAATATTGTAGTGGATCTCGATATAAGGTCTCTTCTATACCTCCTACAATTCCTAATAGAGTCCCTTTAACTTGATTATAGTGTGGAAATCTTGATAATTTGAAATAGGTTTTCACTGAAGCACCCAAGATTTGTAGCTCTTGTGGATGTTTAGGAAACTTTCATAAGTTATGCTATATATTTTCTATCCCACGTAGTGGTACAGGATCATCAACACAAAAAATTACTATGGTGAAATCAAATTCTTTAGGATCTAATGGGTTCTAGACACATACATCTATAATAAAGCTTCTTCAAATATTGGAAGAGTATCCAGAGGAAATAGATACAATTCCAGTGATTGTGAGAGTTACCATAATTATTGCTTCATCTTTAGTGACTACTTTATTTGATACTGGTGAATCTTATTCATTCATTTAAACTCATATTGTGAACCTACTAAATCTTCCTACTGATCTTTTATCTTACATGATGGATATTACTATACCACTAAGAAAAAAGATAAAGTAGGGTATTTTTTGTCCTGCTTGTGTATTCTCTTTATCATAGATTGATCTTACTTGGGATTTTCTAGTTCTTTGCATGAAACATCTTGATATCATTTTTGGAATGGATTTGATCATTACTAATAAAGCATGAATTGATAATTATCTTAGACGGGTCTCCTTTACCATGATCTACGTGGCATGTCGTGTATTTTAGGGAAAATGGGACCTGATGTTGGGTAGAGATGGACATTCTTATCTAGAGTTGGGGAAAGTAATATGAGTATTTATTTTGAACTAGGGTAGGAATATTTTAGTGAAAATATACCTCTAGTTGTTGTCGAGTTTCCCAACCTTGTCCCTTCTGAATTCTCTTGTTTTCCACTGATAAAGGAGGTAGAGTTTTCTATTGATTTTATTCCTGATACTCAACTGGTATATATACCTTCTTACCATATGAAAATAGATGAAATGAAAGAGTTAAAGACTCAGTTGGATGATCTTTTAAAGTGAGGATTTATATGCCCAAGTGTGTCACTATGGGTGGCGCCTGTTCTATTTGCTAAGAAAACTGATGGAACACTTCACCTATTTGATGATTATAGAAAACTCAACTGAATTACGGTAAAGATAAAGTATCTATTTCCATATATTGATTATCTATTTGACCATTTGAAAGGGGTGAAGTATTTTTATAATATTTAACTTCGATCAGGTTATCACCAGTTGAGAATAAAAGAATCCTACATTTAGAAAATATCATTTTAGAGTAGTTATAGACATTATGATTACCTTATAATGACATTTGGTCAAAAAAATTATCCTATAGTATTTATGGATTTGATGAAAAAGATATTCTATGAGTATCTTGATACTTTCATGGTGCTCTTTTTGGATGACATATTGGTTTACTCTAAGTCTGAGGAGGATCATGTGTATCATTTGAGAGCAGTTCTAGAATTGTTTATAGATCACCGACTTTATGCAAAGTTATTGAAATGTGATTTCTAAATTTAGGAAGTGAATTTCTTAGGAAACATGGTCTCATAACTTGTTATTTTAGTTGATCCTGAAAAAGTGAAAGCTATTATGACATGAGAGAAACCATGTAATGTTTTCTAGATTCAGAGCTTCTTGGTTTTAGATGAATATTATCACCGGTTTGTAAAGGATTTATCAAAATTGGATTCTTCTATGACCTCTCTCACTTGGAAGGGAGTGAAGTTTTCTTGGGATGATAAATTTCAGAGTTATTTTGTTGAGCTAAAATGTATTTTGACTTCTACATCAGTGTTGACTCTTCCAGAGGTCAGGCAGGGCTATGTGGTCATATATGATGCATCATGTTCGGGTTAGGGTTGTGTTCTTATACAGGGTGATCACATCGTTGCCTATGGATCTCGACAACTTATTGCACACAAGAAGAATCATCCAACCCATGAACCTGAACTCACAACTATGATTCATGTGCTTAAGACTTACAACATTACTTTTCCAGAGAAAGGTTTACCATGTATACCAACTGTAAGAGCTTGAGTTATATATTATTTAAAAAATAATTGAATCACCTCTAGTGGTGTTGGGTGGAGTACCTATAATCCTTTTATTTTAACATCACCTATACCCCGGGGAAAGGGGATGTCATT
The DNA here is from genome assembly GCA_963277665.1 of Viscum album. NCBI lineage: Eukaryota > Viridiplantae > Streptophyta > Magnoliopsida > Santalales > Viscaceae > Viscum > Viscum album. Next base: position 271,766,159 of record OY728131.1, read on the forward strand.
TACAGTGCATTGAGCAGGAAAATTTTGACCTAGGCCATGAAAGAATCATCAGAAGAGTGAAACTTGATGGATATTTTTATATAGTTGCATTTAGGAGTCTGGGAGATAGAGGCTGAGGTTATCTTGACCAATGTTCAGTTTACTTACACTCTTCTCAAGATGACTCTTTAGTAATAAAAGTATGATGATGAATTCCATAGCATTAGAGAATATCTTTATAGTGGGGAGACCATTGCTGAGTGGTCATTCTCCATGGAGGGTGTTCTATGTTTTCAGAACTAGTTTGTTGTGACATTACCCATGAGAAAAGATGTGATGGGGGATTTCCATAATTCTTAGTGGTATGTGCACCCAAGAACCAAAAAGATGTTCTATGACACGTGATGAATATTCTGGTGGCTAGGTATGAGATGAGACATCACTGAATTTGTTTCGCACTACTATACTTTTCAACAGGTCAAGGATGAACATCAAAAGACTTCGGGTTTTCTTTAGCCACTTCCAGTGTTGTATTGGAAGGGGGATGATATTTTTATGGACTTTATGGCTATGTTTTCATGTACCCAAATAAAGAATAACACGATATGTATTGTGATCAATAGGCCAACCAAATCAGCTCTCATTATACCGATTCATGACACAACCAATGTTGAGGAGCTGATAAATCTATATATGAGAGATATTGTTCATTTTCACATATTTACATCCATTATAGTCTCTGATAGTGATCCCCATTTTACTTCTCAATTTTGGAGAGGCCTCCAGGAGGCACTAGGATATTAGGTTCATTTGAGTTTGACATACCACCCGCAGACAGATGTCCAGACAGAGAGAGATGTATAAATTCTTGAGGATACACTTTAGGCTTGCATCCTCAATTTTGGTGGAGATTGGGATGACCATTTGGGATATGTTGAATTTTATTATAACAATAGTTACCAGTCTATGATCATAATGGATCTTTTTGAGTCCTTGTTTGGCTAGCCTTGAAAACATTCATTGTGTTGGTTGTAGATCAGTGATAGTTCCTTGGTTAGACCGAGCTTGGTCTAAGAGGAAATAACAAAGATTTTTTTCGATTCTTTAGAGAATGTTGACAGCACAGATCCGATATAAATATTATGATAATATTCATCGTAAACTGTTGGAGTTTTCAGTTGGTGATCAAGTGTTCTTAAAGGTTTCAACTTGTTTGGGTCATTGATGGCATGGGAGGAAAGAGAAGCTTACTCCTCATTTTATGGGACCTTTTGAGGTTATTGAGTAGGTGGAAAAATTGGATTACCATTTATCACTTCTTCCACAGTTAATGTAGATACATAATGTGTTTCATGTATCTCAGCTATGGAAATATTTTATGATCCATCGTATGTTTTGAGATAGAGTGATCTTGATGTTGAGAATGATTTATCCATGACTGGGAATCTAGTTAAGATTATTTATTTTGAAACCAAGGTACTTCATGGGAGGATGATACCTTTGGTTAGTTTGTTTTGGCATCACGGTTCTGATTCACATGAGACTTGGGAGAGAGAGACACTCATGAGAGAGCATCAGCCTCATATTTTTGATATGGAAGCTTTTTTAAAGGGTTTTTGGGTACAAAAAGTTTTTATGTTTGGGATATTATAACTTCTTATTACTGGTTTTTAGGTATCCCTTGACCCTACTTTTTTCTCATGCTTTGGTTGAGGTTGGTATTAGGAGGTTTTGGGAGTAAAGTTAATTTTTTTGGAAGTTTCTAGGCTGGGTAAGGTTGGAACATGGTTTTCCCAAACCATGAACCCACCCAGTGAAAACTGAAAAAAATTGTACAATGGGGGTTTACATGGTTGGTTCATGGTTTTTCTAACCATGCGGCCATGCCTAGCTAACTATGAAGATGATTCTTTGAAATATACAAATTATTTTGAATTTTCCCAAACCCCCATTTGGACTCTCACTAAACCATAACTTTGGATTACATGAATTCCTAAGTCTTGGAGGCTCCCAATAACACTTTTTGTCTCCTCAAACCCTTTCCTAGTAGGATTGAAGAGTGAAGGATCTAGTTCGACCCCTCTCTAGTAAGTTATTCTCCTCAAGTTCCTTCTCTCCCACTCTCTCTTTATTTCCTCCATAGGGTTTGTTAGATCGTCACATGATTGATGGATCTAAACTCTATTGATTTGAATATTGATTATAGGTTTTTTTTATATGTATGTTGTTGTCATTCATCGTTGGAAAATCCCATTGTGGGTGCTGAGTTTTGATAATGTGATTAAAGGTAGGTGGTTCTGTTTGAGTTTCACTATATAATTAAACATTGAATTGGTTTATTTGATTTAAATTGCTTTCAATTAAATTATGAAAACCCAATTCGATGTGAATTGGAATTGGAAATTGAATTGGTATGTATTTTTGTCACAACCTGTCCCCAAAGGCCTATGCCACAACTACCCCAAACCCACATCTCAGAGGCCAGGGGATGGAAACTAGCGTCAAAGGCATTATCCTGAAAGTGGGAGGCATTAGTTGAGTACCTGTACACATTCACACTCACAACCCTAGCCCATAATACTAAAAAAGAAAACACGCATTCCACTAAAACAACCCCTGATTTTAAAACAATACAAGCTAAAAGTAAAGGGTCCAAAATACAATCCCAACAAAGACAAGATGAAAATATGAAATAACAAAGGTCTTTGTAAATTCATCTAAAGAAAAAACTGCCCGAAGGGTAGGTGTAGAGTAGCTGCCGGAAGCCGTAGGAGTATGCCTCGCCTGTCAGATCTCACCAGGAACTACCTGGTCCTAGACCACCAAGGTCTCCTTCAAGGTGTCTATTTTCTACACAATACATGACATGTGAGGGTGAAACCCGTGTAGGGGTGAGTAACACAATACTCAATAGGGACCCCAAACCACAAAGAAAGAACACAAAGGAAAATTACCCATGAAGAAAAGGACGGATCACATAGGTATAACCTAAAGTATAGAAAGTAAGATTATTAGTTGCAAAGCTGGATCATCCTGTACTGCTAAGGGACTCATCCCCACTGAGTCACTGAGGTTTTCTCATCTGCCAGGCCATTGAGGTCCACTCGGCTACTGGTCCTCTGCAGGTCCACTGAGGTCCACTTGGGTACTGCTCGTCTTCCGAGCCACTAAGGTCTGATCATATACTGCTCATCTACTGGGCCACTGAGGTCCGCTCAACTACCACTTGTCTTCCAGGCCATTGAGTTCTGATTGGCTAATGCTTGTCTGCCAGGCCACTAATGTCTACTCGACTACTCATCTGTCGGGGCATTGAGGTCTGATCGGCTACTCATCTTCTGAGCCACTTAGGTCCTATCAGCTACTCATTTAGCAGGCCACTGAGGTTTTATTGGATACTAGTCTTCTGGGACACTGAGCTTAGCTCAGCTACCCATTGAGTTCCACTTGTCACTTCTTTCTCATCATAGCTAGCCATAAGATTTCTGCTCATAACATTCTTGATTCCAAGAGAATATACTCCTCAAGCAATCGGTCATAAATGAATCTCCATTGAAACTCAATTGAAGTATTTCTAAAGTAACAACTCATCGCGAGGGTCCCAATGCCACTAACGACTCATCAATAGAACACACAGTTTGGAAGTTATGGACGTTTTAGTAAAAAGGGTCTGGTGGGGTCTCGGTCCGACTAGATCGACCCAACCCGACCTGGGTTCGACCTGATTCACTGGGCCTGGATTGAACTGGCTGGTTCTGGCCCAGACTGGCTGGGTCATGGGTCCGACCTACTGGGCCACAAGTCTGGCTCGCTGGGGAGGCCCGACCTGCCTTCTCCTACCCAGCTCGCTGTGAGCGGGCCATCTTGTCTTTCCCAGATGCGGTGGCGGTCGCCGCATTCACTACTAGTCAATGTGGTGGGTTCTCCACAGTCCCACTAGACCGCAACCCTCTAACCACGTGACATGGCTCAATTCTACATCCGTTGGAGACCCTGCTTCCTGCTGTTTCCGGCAGCCCTCGTCCACCACCCTACAGCCAGTGCTGTGGGGACCTCCATCACCGCGACGCACCACCTCCTGCACACGGCCGCTACCGTGGGCCACCGGAATTGCTCCGGTGGTCTGTTATTTGATCCGTGAATGATTTCGGGGTCCTTGGGATGTCCCTGTTCCTTATACGGTTTCAAAGTAGCATTATCGCTGATCTGGGGATTCAGTCACAAATAACACAAGAATGCCCACAATGGAGGGATCCAAACTCGTCTGTGTCAGCCCGATTCCTCCGTGTTAGAATAAAAGGGAGAATATTAACACTAAGTTTCTATCCCTTAGAGTCCATGTTAAACAATTCCACCCTACAAGAAAAAATGACCCATGGATCAACCTATTAGTGGGTTGATCCGCATTCGTTGTTTTAGAAAAAAATAACGGGAAACAATTTCACAAATAAAAAACCCCAACCTCGAGGTTAGATCAATCATTGGTGAAGAACACACTACTGTCATTTTTCATTCCTTGATTCATATCCCACCATTTTCATTGGTGATCCTTATATGGATGGAATAACAGAGGGTGAATGGTGCTCATCGTCACGGGTGATTTGTTGATTGTCACTCGCCAACATCAAATCTCCAAGTTCAGAGCAACTGGATTGTGCCAGTGATCCCATATTCGATTAACCCATTAAATGGGGAAAACACGTTTCCATATTTCTATTATGATGTGTCACAACGTCATTTTATTTTTTCATTTATCAAACAATGTTTCTCTTATGCTACAACGAAATTAAAAATTCAAATAAAATAAACTAAAAGTTTATTTTATTTTTCCTTAATAAAATTCTTCTATTAAATTTTTTTAAAATTATGAAAATCAACTTTTTCCATAGAACTACGCCAGTCAAGGTTAAGTTCATTATTAGGTAAATTTATCATTACAGATGCAACTGTGCCCTTATATTTTTAATTTGGGAAACTGTTTATAAGTTTCCAAAACAATTCACATGCGCTATTTTAAATAAATTTAAAAAATTTCAAACACATATTCTGGGCTCACTAGGGCTCGTAATCAAGTGTCTTATGAGCTCTTGTTATTGAAATAATACCATATAATTTAAAAAAAATTACATGGAATTATGAGACATTAAATTACCCCCACATTTAGGGATTTACATCCTCATAAGCAAAAACAAGGGATAAAAAAACAAATGGGGGTACTGAGCATGGATCTGAGACTCCTACTCCCAAGTTCTCTCCTAGAGATTCCCATGCTAACAACGGATGTGCACCAGAGGAATCGATCATCCACAAAAAACCCACTCCTGTCGATCCTCAATCTCTACCCGGAACTCTACAAACGTCACCCCATCATCGATGTCCAACTTGTCCCAGTCAATGACATGTGATGGATCATGTACATATCTTTAACGACCCAAAATTTTGAATAATTTTTTTCCTAACTTTGTGTGTTATTTTATTTTATACTCAACAAAACTATTTTATTTAATAAAATGAGTATAATTAAAATAATACCATTGTGTTTCGAATGTTATATGACCGTTGGACAATATGACAGTTGGAAACTAAATGTTTCTATTATTGTCTATAAATACAAGTGATATTGATTAATTAATATAGAAAGAAGATTTGATGGCCTCATCCAGTAGTCTCGGGCCAATCGAAGCCCATATGACAGAACTCGAGAAGGAGGTATCACCTTTAGGATTTGATCTGGGCCAAACCCAAGCCGAACTTCATCGTGTGAAGCAGGAACAGAATCACCTTCACGAGAAGTTCAAGCTGATAGAAATCACTACTCGGGAAATGTTGCCCGAGCCACCCCAAGATTCTATCACCCTAGAACACCTAACTCTTAGGTCCTATGCTGGTGTTATAAGGGGTTATGTAACGAGACCGTAACTGCCTTGTGTAATCCTTTGATTTAAATAAAAAATTGTGATGTATTTTTATGGTGAATTTTTTGAATTTTCAAATGTCCGGATAAATATAGTATGCATATTATTGATGAATTTTAGAAAAAGGATATTTTAAAAATATTTATGTAAACCTTAAATAATTAATAATGTGTAATGATTTTAAAAAAAATGGTCTTCTACAGTTATGTTCAGTAAGAAATTTAGAGTCTAATAAGATCAACTTAATTTTTGATGAATAGTAAAATATGAATAGTGATTTTATGCTTATGATTAGTAATGTGATTAAACGGATTAATTAACATCACTTAAGAAAGTATTAATATAATCTAGGAACCTTGATTAAGTAATGTGATTCAATAAAATTGGTAAATAACTGTTTCAGAAAGTATTGGTTAAGTATTAGTTTTTTCAGGTGAATAGTGTTTTTTATTTAAAAAATTTAATTTAAAAATATTTAGTAAATTATTTTCATAAAATGGAGTTCATTTTTGAAATCAGAGCATCGATATTTGGTTAAGGTGAATTTTTGGGATTTTTCTGAAACAATTGAATTTTTAGTGAATAGTGTTTTTATTTAAAAATTAAATTAAAAATATTTAGAAAATTATTTTCATAAAATGAAGTTAATTTTTGAATTCAGAGAATCAATATTTGGTTAAGGTGAATTTTTGGGATTTTTCTGAGAAAGTTGAATTTTTGATGAATAGTGAAAATACAGTTTTTGAGTTTCGGGTGTTTAATGACATCATTAAGGATGTAATAATTATGAAATAATTTTTTTCAACTTATGAAAAGTAAGATAAGTTATGATATGTCCCAAGTGGCCAATACCATGGGCAAATACCATGGGAAAGCCCATGGTTTTGCCAATACCACCGATGAGGTGTCCCTTGGCAATTAATGCTTTGTCCCCTCACTTCTCCTATAAATACCAAGCCTTTCCCTCATTAATTTAATTTACAAATCCTCCCCAACAAATTTCTGGTCTCTTTACCTTCCAAGGAGTCCTCCCAAGGTTCCCTCAAGCCTCCCAAGGTCCCGACCTTCAAGCTTTTGAAGTTACTCTTTAAGGCAAGGGATCATACCTCTCACTTTCTTTTCAAGTACTCTCGTTTATGTCATTTCTTTTAATCCCCATGTTATTATGTTGGTGGTGTTATTTTATATTAATATTACTTTCCTTTTCATGTTCATATGATTAGATACCCCCTCTTGCTCTCATAATTTCATTTTATGAATGTTTAAGTGGCGTTGTTAGGCTGCTGAAGTTTTGTAAGGGATTCTTTCACTCTTCCCATTTTCAAAGTTCTATTTTCATGTCAAGTCTTTCAAGTTTCTTTTTCCTATGTTGGGGTATGATCACTATATTCATCACACTGTATGTTTATGTTCACATTATGAGAGACCCTATTTAATCTCATCAACTCATTTTTTTAGAAGTTTTAAGTGACGCCGTTAGGCTGCCGAATTTTCGTAAGAGAAATCTTATTTTTGTCTTCCTTCCAAGTTTTTCATTTCATATGGTATGTCATTAAAATTTCATTACCATTTTCTTATATCCTTTATATTCTGTCCCTCTACTGTTTTATGGATCATTTGTGAATGGGTGACCATGACCCCTCTCTTTTCAATGTTTTCTAAAACCCTGCAACATAGCCGTTATGCTGCCGATTTTTTGTCTCAAAATGTATCTCTATTTTTCTCAAATTATTTTATTTTATTAAGTGGATAATCAAAGATATTTATTCTACAGGGGTATTCACATATATATCAAAATTTTCTATTTTAAATTCTGGGATTTACATACATGAAACCCGATTTCCTTTTCCGTGGGTTTAAAGTGACATAAAGATCATATCTTAAAAGTAGTTTTTAAAACGTTATGATTATGAAATGAAACCCATTTCTTTTATTCCATATGGGTTATTTATGAAATATTTGATGATGATATATGTGGATCACATGATAATAAAGAAAAATTAATGGTGCGCCCTGATAGCGCTCCAATGCATTGGGTAAAGACTTAATCTCTAGAGATGACCATTTTAACGATACCTTGGTGAATAACCTTGGTATTTTTTTTAATGACACCTTGGGGATGGACCTTGGTGAAATGGAAATGATTGTCTAAGTTAAATGTTGTAGCCACATATTCAAGTTATGAAACACATTATTTTTATTATGATATTCCTCATGATCTCTTTCTCATGCCTTAAAGTTATTTATCATGACTTTATTGATGTATCTCAAGTTCACATGTAAAATGTTTCTCTTGTTTACCCTTATTGGGCCTTCTGATCACCCTTTCCTTTGATGTCTATATCCAGGATATGAGATGCAGTATATGTACATAATATGAACCTATGAAGAAGCGTTTAAAGTGTTTAGAAGAATGTTTTATGTTGTTCTCATGTTTTATGTTCCTGATTTCTAAGACACTAGACTTTAAAGATCCTCTGTATGTAAAATGTATTGAAAAGTTATGTATTAAAAAGGAGGGATTATATAGTTGGTATCAAAGGATAGTTTAGTTATTTATGGAAATTAGGATATGCAAACTTTAGGAAGAACCCTATAGAAAAGTTTAAATATAGGAAATATTTCTGGTATTTTGGTGAGTATTGAGTAAGTGGTTTATCAAGAAAATACATCCCTATCTGGATATGAGCAGGTAGAGGCGGCTCTGGCACATATGTACATAGGGGTAAAACCCGAAAACAATGCTTTACGCTATACTCGAATGGGAACTGGTGCACGACAATGAGCCTTGCTGCACTCTTGGTTATGACACTCCTGGGGGATATGTTTGGTTAATTGCATGCTTTTTATGAATCATTATGAAGGAATTATAGAAAAATGTAATTGTCTAAGCATGAATTTTTAAGACATAAAATCCTTTTTAGTTAAAATATTTGTAAATGAAATAAGTTTCTCATGAAGGATTTATTCTTTTAGAAAATGTCCCCATCGTCTAGGAATACGTTGATGTATTTCCTGAGGAGTTTCCCGAACCTCCCCCAGAAATAGAGGTAGATTTCTCCATTGAAATCATACATGGATCTCATCTAATGTCAAAGACCCCAAATAGGATGGAAAATGTGGAGCTAGAGGAACTAAAGAAACAACTTCGAGATCTTTTGGAGAATGGGTTTATCTGACCAAGTGTGTCTCCTTGGGGAGCACCAGTTCTCTTTGTGAAGAAGAAGGATGATCGATGCAGCTATGCATTGATTATAGAGAACTGAATCAGATCACAATGAAGAACAAATACTCTCTTCCAAGAATTGATGACTCATTTGACCAACTTCATGGAACTCAATTCTTCTCTAATATTGATCTTCGTTCTGGTTATCATCAATTGAGGGTGAAGAATGATGATATTCCAAAACACCGTTACAATCAAGATATGGGCATTATGAGTTTGTTGTTATTCCCTTCGGACTGACTAATGCACCTTCTATTTTTATGGATCAAGAATAAGTTGATTTTGGAAACTTATGTTTTATCAAATGGATATCCTTTGTATAGGAAAATGATTTGGTGATTAAATGATAAAGGTTATTTTGGATGATGTTTTCTCTTTTGGAGTACTATATGCCTAAGGGAAATAAAATACTACAGGATTTAAATTGAGGAGGAATGGTTGAATTTTTTTTGTAAGAATTTATGTATTTATTGTGGACATATGGTGATTTGGGTTATTTCTAGAAAATGATGAACCTAACATAGAGAACATGTGAATAGGTTAATTACACTTTAGTATGAGACTTTAATAGTAGTCAATGTTATTTGGAGATAAATGTTAAGATTTTTTTGGGGAAGACTATCATTATGAGTTTTGGGTTCCAATCTTAGTTTGGATTATTCTGAAGAATTTTAAGGATGATTGTGTATTGAATGGTCTTTCTAGAGCTTTGGGTACTTTTGTTGAATTTTGGAGATTAATAGTCATATTTTTTTATAAAGTATTATAATTTATGGGGATTATATAATCTCGTACTAACCAGTTTAGTTTTAGTTGATGAATAAAGACAAGGGAAAAATATAGTTATTATTTTGTGGATTATGAGATTCTCTAGAAGACAATTCCTATGATTTTGATGAGACCAAGTCTTTTGAATGCTCATTGTTTGGAGAAAAGATTAGTCTTGGTGGAAACTTATTAAGGGATGAAAATCTACTTGAAGGTAAGTATATTTCTTTATGTTTTTATTCTATGTAGTTAATGCATTATTCAAAATTATGAAAAGGAACGTAAAACAAAAATATTGTCGGTTCACGTTTCCTACTGGGTAATCAAAGTCCGTTTAACACATATTAAGTTTTTGATCTTTTTGTGGTTAATTTTCTCCTAATCATGTTTTCTATCACTCTCCATCAGAACTAGAACCTTTGTTTTCTCTTCCATATCCATGTTTTCCTACATGGAATCCTAGTATGGGTTAACTCAGGTGACATTTGTACTTCCCTTTCTTTCTTTTAAAGTAATAGTTTTACTGACTCTTTTTCCGATGTGGACTTTCAATGAAATTTCTGAGCCCAATTTTAAAATTGAGAGGATGAAATTTCTTAAGGGGGGAAGATTGTAACGACTCGAAATTTTGAATAATTTTTTTCCTAACTTTGTGTGTTATTTTATTTTATACTCAACACAACTATTTCATTTAATAAAATGTGTATAATTAAAATAAGACCATTGGGTTTTGACTGTTATATGACCGTTGTCCAATATGACTGTTGGAAACTAAATGTTGCGATTATTGTCTATAAATACAAGTGATCTTGATTAATTAATATAGAAAGAAGATTTGATGGCCTCATCCAGTAGTCTTGGGCCGATCGAAGCCCATCTAACGGAACTCAGGAAGGAGGTAGCACCTTTGGGCTTTGCTCTGGACCAAACCCATGTCGAACTTCATCGTGTGAATATGGAACGAAATCGCCTTCACGAGAAGTTCAAGATGATATAAATCACTACTCGGGAAATGTTGGCCGAGCCGCCCCAAGATTCTATCACCATAGAACACCTAACTCTTAGGTCCTATGCTGGTGTTATAAGGGGTTATGTAACGAGACCGTAACTGCCTTGTGTAATCCTTTGATTTAAATAAAAAATTGCGATGTCTTCTTATGGTGAAGTTTGTGAATTTTAAAATGTCTGGATAAATATAGTATGAATATTATTGATGAATTTTAGAAAAAGGATATTTTAAAAATATTTATGTAAACCTTAAATAATTAATAATGTGAAATAATTTTTAAAAAATGGTCTTCTACAGTTATGTTCAGTAAGAAATTTAGAGTCTAATAAGATCAACTTAATTTTTGATAAATAGTAAATTATGAATAGTAATTTTATGCTTATGATTATTAATGTGATCAAATGGATTAAGTAAACTCACTTAAGAATGTATTAATATAATCTAGGCACCTTGATTAAGTAATGTGATTCAATAAAATAGGTAAATAACTGTTCCAGAAAGTATTGGTTAAGTATTAGTTTTTTCAGGTGAATAGTTTTTTTTATTTTAAAAATTAAATTAAAAATATTTAGAAAATTATTTTCATAAAATGGAGTTCATTTTTGAAATCAGAGCATCAATATTTGGTTAAGGTGAATTTTTGGGATTTTTCTAAAACAGTTTAATTTTTAGTGAATAGTGTTTTATTTAAAAAATTAAATTAAAAATATTTAGAAAATTATTTTCATAAAATGGAGTTCATTTTTGAATTCAGAGCATCAATATTTGGTTAAGGTGAATTTTTGGGATTTTTCTGAGAAAGTTGAATTTTCGGTGAATAGTGAAAATACAGTTTTTGAGTTTCAGGTGTTTAATGACATCATTAAGGATGTAATAATTATGAAATAATTCTGTTCTACTTATGAATAGTAAGATAAGGTATGAGGTTTCCCAAGTGGCCAATACCATGGGTAAATACCATGGGCAATCCCATGGTTTTGCCAATACCACCGATGAGGTGTCCCTTGGCAATTAATGCTTTGTCCCCTCACTTCTCCTATAAATACCAAGACTTTCCCTCATTCATTTCATTTAAAAATCCTCCCCAACTAATTTATGGTCTCTTTACCTTCCAAGTATTCCTCCCAAGGTTCCCTCAAGCCTCCCAAGGTCCCGACCTTCAAGATTTTGAAGTTACTCTTCAAGGTAAGGGATCCTACCTCTCACTTTCTTTTCAAGTACTCTCATTTATGTCATTTCTTTTAAGACCCATGTTCTTATGTTGGGGGTGTTATTTTATATTCATATTAATTTACTTTTAATGTTCATATGATGAGATACCCTCTCTTTCTCTCATCATTTCAGTTTATGAATGTTTAAGTGGCGCCGTTAGGATGCCGAATTTTTGTAAGGGATTCTTTCACTCTTCCCATTTTCAAAGTTCTATTTTCATGTGAAGTATTTCAAGTTCCTTTTTCCCATGTTTGGGTATGATATATATATTCATCATACTATCCTTTTATGTTCACATGATGAGTGAACCTATTTAATATCATCAATTTATTTTTTTAGAAGTTTTAAGTTACACCGTTAGGCTGCCGAATTTTCATAAGAGAAATATTATTTTTGTCTTCCTTTCAAGTTTTTCATTTCATATGGAATGTCATTAAAATTTCATTACCATGTTCTTATATCCTTTATATTCTGTACCTCTACTTTTTTATGGATCATTTATGAATGGGTGACCATGAACCCTCTCTTTTCAATGTTTTCTAAAACCCTGCAACATAGCCGTTATGCTGCTGAATTTTCGTCTCAAAATGTCTCTCTATTTTTCTCAAATTATTTTATTTTATTAAGTGGATAATCAAAGATATTTATTATACAGGGGTATTCACATATATATCAAAATGTTCTATTTTAAATTCTAGGATTTACATACATGAAACCCACTTTCCTTTTCTGTGGGTTTAAAGTGACATAAAGATCATATCTTAAAAGCAGTTTTTAAAACGTTATGATTATGAAATGAAACCCATTTCTTTTATTCTATATGGGTTATTTATGAAATGTTTGATTATGATATATGTGGATCACATGATAATAAAGAGAAATTAATGGTGCGCCCTGATAGAACTCTAATTCATTGGGTAAAGACTTAATCTCTAGAGATGACCATTTTAACGATACCTTGGTGAATAACCTTGGTAATTTTTTCTAATGATACCTTGGGGATGGACCTTGGCGAAACATAAATGATTGTATAAGTTAAATGTTATAGCCACATATTCAAGTTATCAAACACGTTATTTTTATTATTATATTCCTCATGATCTCTTTCTCATGCCTTAAAGTTATTTATCATGACTTTATTGATGTATCTCAAGTTCACATGTAAAATGTTTCTCTTGTTTACCCTTACTGGGCCTTCTGATCACCCTTTCCTTTGATTTCTATCTCCAGGATATGAGATGAAGTATATGTACATAGGATGAACCTATAAAGAAGCCTTTCAAGTGTTTAGAAGAATGTTTTATGTTGTTCTCATGTTTTATGTTCCTGATTTCCAAGACACTAGACTTTAAAGATCATCTATATGTAAAATGTAATGAAAAATTATGTATTAAAAAGGTGGGATGATATAATATCTCACCACCTATGATATGTGGAAGACATTATGCACCCAGTGCATCTGTAGGGGGAGAGCTAGGTGGTACATCACCTCACCAACTCTGCTCAGAATCTAAAAAGGGCCGATGAATCTCAAAGATAGCTTGCCGCCCCAGCCAAATATTTGCAATCCCTGTCAGGGTGAGACCCGGAGGAACACATGGTCTCTCTACTTGAACTCCAAGGGCCTCCATCTCCTATAATCATAATATTTCTGTTTGCTCAGTGTAGTCCTCATCCTCTCTTGGATGACCTGCACCTTCTTAATGGTATCCCATACCAACTCTAGACTCATGAGTGCCGACTCCCCTAGGTCTATCCAGCATAATAGTGATCTGTATGGTCCCCTATAAAGCTCCTCAAACGGTTCCATACCAATGGTGGAGTGGTATCTATTGTTGTATGTGAACTCTAATAGTGGTAGGTAATCCTCCACACTACGATTCAAGTCCAAGATACAATCAAAAATCATGTCCTCAAAAACTTGTATAGTCCTCTCGGTCTAACCATCTATTTGAGGGTGGAAAGCTATGCTCAACTAAATCCGAGTCCTGAATGCCTCTTGAAATCCCTTCCACAACTGGGATGTAAATAATGTGTCTCGATATGAGACAATAGTTGAGGGGACTCCATGGAGTCGAACTATCTCTTGCACATAGATGCGTCCCAATCTCTCTACCGAACCTTGCTCCCAGATGGGTAATAAGTGGGCTGACTTGGTGAGACGGTCAAAAATCACCCAGATGGTATCATTCCACCTAGTTTTATGGGGTGAAATCATCACTAAGTCCATAAATATACCATCAAACTTCCACTCCGGTACCTCAAGTGGCTAAGTCAAACCTATAGGAACCTAATGCCCCGCCTTCACTTGATGACAAGTGAGGCACCACGAAACAAACTCTTCCACTACCTTCTTCACCCATGACCACCAGTATTGATGTCGGAGGTCTTGGTAAATCTATTCCAATCCTGGATGTACTTCCAAAGGGGAGGTGTGGAACTCCTTTAGAACCTCCTCACGTGATGCCATTGGCACAAAAGTGTATCCTATGAAAATGATGACATGCTCCCTGCCTATCGAATATCCATCGGAGCTTGTCCTGAGGATAATTGAGCACATAGGGCCTCACAGTAAACATCCACAAACTATGTCTCCCTAACTCACTGTAAGAGTGGGGGAGTGACAGTCATTTACTGAAGATAATTTATTCCATCATCATCCACGAAGGATATCTGCATCGTGGATAACTGTTATGATGCCTCACTCAACAACTTCAAATCGGATCTCCTACTGAGCACATCCATTACCACGTTCTCATTCATAGGAGTATAGACTATCTCTAAGTCATAGTCCTGGAGGAACTCTAGCCATCACTACTGCCTCAAGTTCAGGTCCTTTTGGGAGAAGATATAACTGATACTTTTGTGGTCGAAGTAGACAGTAGACCAATGACCCATCATGTAGTGCCACCACATCTTCAAATAAAAGACCACTACTACTAGATCCAGGTTATGGGTCATGTAGTTATGCTCGTGATACATCAACTTCCATGAATCGTAGGTGATAACTTCTTTCTCCTACATCAGGATAAAACCCAGTCTAGCCCCTGATGTATCATAGAAAACTACATACCCAACTCCCTATTCTAGTAGTCTCAATATGTGGGAAATCATCAGTCTCTGCCTTAGCTCCTAGAAACTCTACTGGAACTTCTCTTTCTACATAATGGGTTGTCCCTTCCATGTCAAAGATGATAAGGGTGCTTCTACCCTAGAAAATTTAGGCACAAACCTCCAGTAGTACCCATCCAAACCTAAGAAACTTTGTACCTCATCCATGCTCCTGGGTGGCTCCCAAGAAAGAACTGCTTCTATCTTTGATGGATCCACTGAAACTCCAGCCTTTAAAATGATGTGTCCCAAGAAGTGAACCTCCTAAATCTAGAACTGAAACTTTGAGAGCTTCCCATAATGCTAGTTATCTTAGAGTGTATCCAGGACTATCTGAAGGTGTGTAGCATTCCCCCCTCGAACTCCGGGTACACCAGGATGTCATCAATGAAGACCATGAAAAAACAGTCAAGGTAGGGATGGAAGATCCTATTAATGAGTCCCATGAACACTGCTGGGGCATTGGTCATGCTGAAAGGCATCACCAAGAAATCATAGTTACAATACTGACATCTAAAGTCCATTTTCAGTACATCATTATCCTATACACGAAGTTGATGACATCCTGATCTGAGGTCTATCTTCAAGAACCATATCAGTCCCTTTAGCTAATCGAAGAGGTCATCAATCCTCAGTAGTGGATACTTGTTCTTCAAAGTCACCTGGTTTAGGCACTGGAAATCGATGCACAACTTCAAACTCCCCATCTAACTTTTTGGAAAACAAAACCGGGGCTACCCACGATGAAACACTGGGTCTCATGAATCCCTTCTCCTGTGAATCCTTCAGCTCTACCATCAACTCATGAATCTACAAAGGAGCCATCTGATATGATGGTGTGGATATCAGTACTGTTCCGGGGTATAGCTCAATGCATAATTCTACCTCTATACGAGGAGGTAATCCCATAACATCTTCAGGAAAGATGTATTCATACTTTTCCACCACTATATGAAAGTGAGGACTCTTCTAATCCACCGCACCAAGGGTGAGGCTAGAAAAATGGTGAGTGATCAACTGTACCCTCCTCTAAGAAAGTCTTTCACATGATGTAAGAGCTCCCTTCTCATCGGTGAAGTAAAAAATGGTCCCATACTCACAGACACACCGTACTCTGCATCTAAAGCAGTCGATCTGAGCATGAATGGTGGATAACCAGTCCATACCCTGGATGTCATCATAGGGCCTCGATGCCACTACTAGGAGATCCCAACCAAATCTCTCATCTCCTAGAGTAAGACCACACTACTGGACCTAGTGTGTAATAATCGAATCCCCTACCATAGGAGTCTCTAACCATAAGGATCAAGCCAATATATCCACCGGAATCTCCGAGCCCTGAATGAGGTTTGTGGAAATGAAAGAGTGACTAACACCTCTGTCTATAAGAACTAAATCTATGGTGGAGAAGACATAAATTATACCTATAATAATCTCTTGAGTGCTATGGTTGTAGGCCTTCATTGCCTATTGCTGGCATATCCCCTATCCACCAGCTCCCAAATCCCATGGTCACTACTACAAAAACTGGCAAGGGAAGCGCTAAAAAAAGCGCTGATAAAGGTGTCCTTTATCAGCACTAAAAAAGTGCTGATAAAGGGGGGCCTTTAACAGTGCTAAAAAAAGCGCTGTTAAAAGTGACCCTTTATCAACACTTTTTTTAGCGCTAATAAAGCGCCCCCCCTTTATCAGTGCTTTTTTTAGTGCTGTTAAAGGGGACCCCTTTATCAATGCTTTTTTAGTAGCGCTGATAAAGGGGGGGCTTTATCAGCACTTTTTCCTAGCGCTGATAAATTTTATGTTTCAAAAAAAATAATTTTTCATGAAAAATAATATATTGTTATATAAGTATATTTATATTGATATAAATATAATATATATTTTCTAAATATGTTTTTGATAATTATAAATAGACTATTTCATTTTAATATATAATAAATTTAGTGAAAATGGCTTTAAAATATTTTAAAAAATATAATTAATTAATAATTTTCTAATTATCATAAATTAAAAATCATTTAATAACAATTTGAAGACACAAAAAATTAAAAATAATAATAAAATATCTAAAATAAGTTGAAAATGTAACTCAAACTTCAAACGACCATAACTTTTGATCCGGGTGTCCGTTTGAGCTCTACGTCATATCAAATCGAAGCCTGCGATGAGATCTACGTGCCTATGACCCATGAAAAGATTTTTTCACATTTTTCAAGGCCAAAAAAGGCCCAAAAGGCCTCAAAAACTGACTTTTTAGTCGGTATACCCCAATTTGTTAACATTCAAACCAGTATAACTTTTGATCCGGATGTTCGTTAGGACTGTACCACATATCATATCGAATATTGTTTCATTTTCTTCGATTTTACTGGTTGGAGAGTTGAAAAATAATTATGGATTAGAAGTTATATTCGTTTTAACATTCTATGTCTTTTCAAATACACAGATATATGTATTAATTCATAAATATATATGTGTGTGTGTGTGTGTCTATGTATGTGTTGTATATATTTATGTATGTATTTATTTATTTATTTAGAAACACACATAAAAAACATATTTTATAAATGTAACTAATATTATAAATATATATTATTATACAAATAAATATATGGATAAAAAATTATAACAAAATATATATATAAATAAATATAAGAATAAATATATATATACTAATATATGAATAAATATATATGTATTAATATAACTAAATATATTTATATTAATATGAATATATATTAATATACGAATAAATATAACTATATATATAGATATATCATTAAATAGAAAAAAAAACGAAATGGCTTAGTGGTAAAGGTGCAGGCGCGCAAGGGGGAGGTCGTGGGTTCGAGTTCTAGTGGAAGCAAGGAGGTGCGCGCAGGGGGAATGTGCTGGATACACGAGCAAGGGTAGCGTGCGGGAGTTGTACACCTAGCGATGATAAAGGGGTTCAAGCACTGTTAAAAGCTCCCCCTGAATTATATATATTTTTTTTGACTTTTATCAGTGCTAAAAAAAGCACTGATAAAAGGGGGCCTTTATCAGCGCTTTTTTTAGCGCTGATAAAAGTCCCCTTTATCAGCACTTTTCTGAGCGCTGATAAAAGGGACCCCCCTTTATCTTCTCCTCTATTAACAACACTTTTTTTAGGGCTGTTAATGAACTTTTCTATCACTGATAAAAGCCATGTTTGTAGTAGTGGGTGGACCACCTAGGGGTGGTGGTGGTAACACATCAAACCTCCGTCCACCAGCTTATACTCTACCAGATCCCCCGCCACATCCGTATCACTACATATCACCTCGATCGAACCTATTCCTATGCCTCGGTGGTCAATCGACCATATTCTTGTCATCTATGTGGCGAGTCGAGCAATCACGATCCATGTTCCCCTGACCGCCGTATGAGTAGAACACCCTGCCCCTCTGACGACTCCCCCCCTCCCTAGGGGTCTTGTACCACCGATCCTGCATCTTGGGGTGATCCCCCCAAATTCCTAGCCCACTTGGGCCCCCGTGTCTACTTCCTGCTACCCACAGCTGAAGACTCCACCGCTTGGGGTCTACTAGTAGCTCCTACTGCTGGCGCCTACTCTGCTAGGAAGTTATCCATGAGTAGGGCTCACTCCAGCACCCCAGCCTGAGTAAAGATTCTAAGTGATACCATGGACACCAAAATCTCCCAACGTAGTCCCTTATCAAAGGATTTATCCTTGAATAATGGGTCTCGCACCATGTCTATGGAGTATTGAAAAATCCCAGTGAATCTTGTTGAGTACTCTGCTACTGTCATGACACCCTACTTTAGGTGCAGTAGCTCCTATATGCACACTAAGCACAACATCACTGGAAAGAAATCCTATCTAAAGAGGTGCTAAAATTATGTCCAGGTGAGGGTCACCTCATATTGTGTCTGGATCATCAAAATCCACCACCTACCCTCTGATCCTTGAAGAAGGCTTGTGGCTAAGATCACCATTTGGTCGAGGGGCATCCTCATCAGACGGAAGACTTGCATAACCACATCGAGCCAATACTTGGCCACCTGGGGGTCAGTCTTACCCCTAAACCTGGGAAGTCTCTACCTCTGGAACTCGTTTAAGGAACTGGGCCTACGTACGTCCTCTACTAGTAGCGTCGATAACAACAAATGATCAATGGGTGGTGGCAACACTAGTGCACCTCTCGATGGGGCCATCTCTAGTACTGGTCCCTATAGTGATGCCTCATCACTGGGCGTACCATCCTCGTGGTCATGCACTAGAACCCTCACCAGCTATCTTCATGGAAACATCTTGAAACAGATCAAGATAAACCATGGTCAGTAGGTTATACCTGGTGAGTTGACTTAAGAAGGACATGAGGGAACACTAAAAATCCTATATGATGCATGCAACCAGTGGTTTCATGTACTGAGTTGAAAAGAAGAATTCAAGGTCCTAGTGTATGGATACATCAACCGCTGCACCAACACTGGATTGCCCGAGCCTGAAAGTCGAACTCAAAACATTTGACACAGTTTCCCCAAAAAAAACCACATAATCTCAGTATTTAAGGTAGGACCAAAAACCTTTGATACCAATTTTTCACGACTCATCCCCTGGGGCCCATGCCATGACTACCCCAAGCCTACCTCCCGAAGGACAGGGGTCGACGACTAGTGCCGAAGGAATTATCCTTCAAGTGGGAGGCATTAGCTGAGTACCTATACACATGCACACTCACAACCCCATCCCATAATGCTGAAAAGGAAAACACACATGCCACTAAGACAACCACTGAGTGTAAAACAGTGAAAGTTGAAAGTAAAGGGGCCAAAATACAAGCCCAACAAATACAAGATGAAAAAAATAATGTAAAAAGGTCTCTCTAAATCCATCTGTAGAAAATCATACCTAAAGGGTAGGTGTAGAGTAGTTACTGGAAGTCATAGGAGTACGCCTTGCCTGTCCGATCTCACCGAGCATCGCCTGGTCCTGGACCACCAAGGTCTCCATCAAGGTGTCAATCGTCTGCACAAGATACGACACATGTGGGCAAAGCCCATGTATGGGTGAGTAACATAATACTTAGTAGGTACCACAAACCACAAAGAAATACCACAAAGGAAAAGTACACACAGAGCAATGGACGACTCACACAGGTATAACCTAAAGTATAGAAATAAATATTATGAGTTTTAAAACATGATCATCTTGTACTGCTAAGGGACTCATCACCAATGAGTCACTGAGGTATGCTCGTCTTTTGGGACACTAAGGTCCACTCGACTACTGATCGTCTGCCAGGCCCCAAAGGTACGCTTGGCCACTGCTTGTCTTCTAGGCCACTAAGGTCCGCTCAACTACTGCTCATCTGCCGGGTCACTAAGGTCCGCTCGGCTACTCGTCTACTGGGACACTAAGGTCTGCTCAACTACTCCTCTCCCGGGCCACTGAGGTCTTCTCAACTACTCTTCTTCCGGGACACTGAGGTCTGCTTAGCTACCCACTAAGGTCCAATCGTCACTTCCTTCTCGTCACAACCAACTGTAGGATTTTCCCTCGTAGCACGCTTGATTCTAGGAGAATCTACTCTTAAATCCATCAGTCATAAATAAATCTCTATATAAACTCACTTGGATTATTTCAAAAGGACTGTATCATCGTGAGGGTCCCAATTCCACAAATAGTTCGTCAATCGGACACACAGTTTGGAAGTTATGGATGTTTTAGTAAAAAGAGGCCGATGGGGTCCGGGTCCGATCAGACCGACCCAACCCAACCCGGATCAGGGTCCACCGACCCGACCCAATACACTATACCTGGCCCTAACCAGCTGGGATTGTCCCTCTGGACCGTGGGTCCGGCCTGCTGGGGTATCCCGGCCCGATGGGCAGCCTGGCCCGATGGGCTGCCCGACCCGCCTTCTCCCGCCCAGCCCACTGTGAGCAGGCCAGTTTGTCTCACCCAAACACGGTGGTGGTCACCGCTTCCGCTCCCTGTCAATGCAGATCCCTTCTTCTGTGGTCCCACTAAAATTCAACCCTATGATATCATGACGTGGCTCGATGCCATGTCCATCGGAGACCCTAACACTAGCTATTGCCGGCGGCCCTCATCGACCGCCCTACGGCCGGTTCCGTGGGACCTCCACCACCGCGACGTGCAGCCATTGGCCATCGCTGGTGGGTACTTTTTCGGGCCACTAGACTTTCTCTGGTGGTCTATTCTTTGATCTGTGAATACTTTTGGGGTCCTCAAGTCGTAGCCGTTCCTGCTAAAGTTTTAAGGTAACCTTGTCATCGATCCAGGGGTTCAGTCACAAAGAACACAAGAACGCCCACAACAGAGGGATCCGACCTTGTTCGTGTCAGCCCGATTCATCTGCGTTAGAATAAAAGTGAGAAGATTAACACTAAGTTTCTAACCCTTCAAGCCTGTGATAAACAATTCCACCCTACAAGAACAAACGACCTTCAGATCAACCTATTAGTGGGTTTATCCATGTTCGTTGTTTTAGAAAGAAAGAACGGGAAATAATTTCACAAAGAACAAACTCCTACATCAATGTTGGATCACTCATTGGAAAAGAACGCACCGATTTCATTGGTCATTCCTTGATTCAAATCCCACTGTTGTCATTGGTGATCCCTCAAAGGATGGAAGAACGGAGGGAGAATGGTGGTTTTCATCATGAGTGATTCGTTGATCGTTGCTCACCAACGTCAAATATCCATGTTCAAAGATACTCGATTGTGCCAATGATCCCATATTTTATTAGCCCATTAAATGGGGAAAACACATTTCAAAGTTTCTATTATGCTTTTTTATTTATGAAACAACACTTTTGTTACACTAAAATGAAATTCAAAATTCAAATAAAATAAACTAAAAGTTTATTTTATTTTTCCTTAAGAAAATTATTCTATTAAATATTCTTAAAAGTCCAAAAATTAACTTTTTACCTCGACCTGTTTCAGTCGAGGTTAAGTTCTTTATTAGGTAAAGTCATCATTTCGGAAGCAACTTTGCCCTTGTATTTTTAATTTGGGAACCCATTTAGAAGTTTCCAAAACCTCTCACGTGTGCTATTTTAAATAAACTTCAAAAACTTATTATGGTCTCACTAGGGCTCAGAATCAAGTGACTTTTGAGTGAATGGGCTTGAAATAATCCCATATAATTTAAAATAAAAATTTACATAGATTCTAGGACATTACAATTTTGGGGAAAACCCCCAATTACAATGGAATTGGAAGTTGGGGTGTATTTTGAAATTGATGGAAATTATGAAATGATTTGAGGATTGATTTTATAAAAATGGATTAAATTGAATTGATAAAAACCTATGATTGGTTTTATTTGAAAAGTCATGAAATGATAAAAAACCCATGTTTTGGTTTGAAATTTATTTGGATTATTGAAATGAGAAATTGGGAAATTGAATTATAAATGATGTTTTGATTTTAAATGAGATGATTTTCCCAATATTGATTGCTTGATTGAGCACATGCAGGACTGGGTAGTTAGTGGGTTATTTGGGACAAGCATGCTAGGATGGTAATTACTTAGTAATGGATTGAAAATGAAAATTCTAACCAAAATCTAGTTAGGAAGATCATATTCTTGATTGAACATTGATAAGTCACATTCTTCTTGAGCCTGAGGGTCATGTGTACACATATGCCCTGATTACTGATATGAGACGTGTGAAGATCCTATAAATAGAAACTATCATACTATAGGGAAGATGACCATGGTGCTTATTTTTATTATTTTGATATATATATATATATTCCATTGATTATGAAAATGATTTATTCACGATAGGTCATTTATATAAACTGTTTTTTATAAAATATTTATTTAATCCATGTTGAAATGTTTTTTCATAAAATTGAAATGAAGGAATTTTTTTTTAAATATAAAATTATATCTCCATGCCTTGTTATATTGGAATTGAAATCACTATTTGGTTTATTATTTTGGTATCTTATTATGGAAAAATTAGTGCTACCCTAATGGGTTTTTTTAGCCCACAACCTACCTTTTCCCTCAGGCATTTGTAGATTTTCTTCTGCCAGGTCTGAGCAAAGGGAAAGCACCTATTGGAGGTGGTGGGTGTTATTTATAATTTAGGCTTAGAGTGTTGATTCATTTGGGATGCTATGTTTATCTTATTAGTATTTGAGTACTTTAATGATACACTATTTGGGTTTTTGATATACCTGTTTGGTTTTAGGTACTTTCTCTATGAGGATTTTTTAGCATACTGATATGTATCTGTTATCTCCCATTGTTCCTATGGAAAATTCATTCCCATTTTTTATGTTATATGATTAAAGGTGCTAACCCATGGGGATTAGGAACACCTTTCGGGCTATGTTGGTATTGGCTCAGGTGTCAAGGTATTAGGGTATCTGGGTCGGTTCATGATACACACACATATAGATACACAACAATCACACTTGCCACTAGGTTAAAGGATTTTAGTTGTTATATATTGACACACACACACACACACACACACATATATGTATATATATTTTAGGAATTTTGGGGCTTAAATGAGTGGGAATGGATCCCCGTAATCCAGCATCAGACCCGGGTTCAAATCTGGGTGGGAGTGAATTCCCATAGGTACTGTTGCAGTACTGTAGAATACGATGACACTGATAGGAGGTGACATAGGAAAGTGGTGACATAGGCCTGATGCAGACCTGGTGATGCATACAGTATGATGCAGGCACATTGTACTAGGTCTTTGGGATAGTTAGTGGGCCTTTGGGCCATGTAATGGGCTTTATAACCACTGAGCCTTCGGTCCATGTAATGAATAAATAAGTTTTTATGGGTGAGATATCCCTTGGGGGGGGGGTGCTATTTCCTGCCTTTCTAGCATATGTGTGTGGTGTGTGTGTTTAATGTAATTATACCCCCAATCACCTTATATATATATTAATATTTATTTACATCTATTAGATTATATACATAAATATATATCTATTTATTAATACACATAGAAACACACACACATATTTTTATATAAACATTATATATATACATTTTTATAGGTATATATATATGTATTCATAAATTTTTATAAGGTAAATAAAATGGATAATTATTTTTTGTTTACATGTCAATTATATATTTAAAAATATATTTTATATGTGAATATATTTATATATTTATTTATAAAATTAATTTTTCATATGTAAATATATACACATATGTATATATATGTTTTTTTATAAATAACACTACAATAAGAAAAATGATAAAATTTGAATACAATAATATCCATATAAAAGTAAGTCATATAAATAAATTCAGTCTCAACCAAACAAAAGACAAGAATACCCTCTTAAATGAAATTGAAATTTCATAAAATATTCAAAAATTAGAGTATCCCAAATAAAAACTTAGTTTTTGAGGTCTTACAAGTCTTTTTTGGTTGAGAAAAAATAAATACTAAGGCCTCCATTATTTAAACAACGTAGATATCTTCATAAGATTAGATTTTACATCTTATGGAGACTAAGAAGACACTTAGATCAAAAGATAAGCTTGTAAATTTCAAACCTTTTTTTCAACTTATTTTAAGACATTAATTGATTTATTGATTATTTATATAACTAAATTTTTAATAAATGTTAATTACTCAATACTAATTAGTAAATTTTAACTAATATTAATTTTTAATTATTTTATAAATAATGTTTTACTAAATATATTATATATTAAGTTTAAATATATATTTAGTGTTATATAAATCATATTTAAGAAAATATATATTATATATATGCATATTAATATAAATATATTTACAAACTAAAATATGTTATTTAATAGAATTTTTTTTATGGAATATGGATTTTATTAGTTCTAAGAAAAGAAAATAAAAAGAGTGTATTTTACCAATGATAAAAAGTGCTGAAAATGATGTCTTTTTCCAATACTAAAAAAGGGTTCCTTTTGTTCGCGCTAAAAAAGAACTAATAAAATAAACCCTTTGTTAGTGACTTTTTATTACTGATAAAAGGAATCCTTTATCAAAATTTTTTTTGTTCTGAGAAAGGGTGGCACTTAATAATGTGAAATTTGTAGTATTATGAAAATATGTTTCTCACATGCAAGATAATTAATACAACCATGAAGTGCACAATTTTTTGGTACCTTACATTGGATGCAAAAATCACACCAGGGATGATAATGAGTTGGGTAACCATTAAAATGAAAGTATCCAAAATTGAACCCATTTAAGAATAACCAAACTTGAACCCATTTAAAACTCATTTAATTATAACTTGAACCTAGAATTAAATACCCATTTAAAACCCAAACCATTATATATATATATATTAAAAAATTTATAATATTTTTTAAGATAAAACCCATTTAAAATTTTAACCTAAATTAGAATATGATTTTTTGAAAATATTATTTAAATAATAATAATAATTTATATATATCTGGGTTTTGGGTACCCTAAAATAAGTACTCAAACCAAATTGATTAATGATATAGTTTTAAAATTGATTCCCAAAATTGGTTTTGAGGTACCCAAATCTAGTTTTATCAGGTTGGGTAAAGTTGTGTACTTGATTAGTGTATACTCATCGCGATCCCTATATCACATGTGTAAAAAAAATAATTCTTCTCAAAAATATATTAATATGTTTGTAGACAATTTAATTTTAGGAATAAATATAAATTCTATATCATGAGAAAAGGAAAAATCATCATCCAATTTAAATATGGTATGAATGTCATCATTATAAGATTTTTTTGATGCTAAGATTTTTTTTGGAATTTGTTGATCATTGGTAAATTTTTTAAAAAGGGGTATAAAAATACCATCTTGGATAAATAAAAACTATTTTAAACCTAACTAACAAGATGCTGAAAAATTTTAAAATGATAAAAAATTGAATTCTCCCAGTGACACTACAAATAAATGGGTTGATTAATCCTTCAAGTTTTTAAAAATTTAATAACTAGTTATGACGCTTGTGGTCCAAAATTTTAAATTTTATAGGTTTAAAGTTATTGTATTAGAAGTATATAGTAATGGGGTTAACATTAATAGAATCTTTTAACTATCCTTGTGAAGGTTATATTATCTAAAAATAATATAGAAATCCATTTCTAGTAGGATGATCCAGAAGAGAAAGAAAATCTTTGGATTTAGTTCAAACCGATGCATGTGAACTCATTGAGGTGAAATCACTTGGAAACAAATAATATATTTTAGTTTTAATTGATGAATTTACCATAAAAAATTAGGTATATTTTATGAAATATGAATACAAAAACCATACAAATTTAAATATTTTAGAGTGTTTTTTGAAAAACAAAGTGGTTTTAATATCATGATGTTGATATCTGTCTGGGGAGGAAAATTCATCTTAAATAAATTAAATATTTTTTGTAAAAAACATGGGATCCAATGATAGTTGATTGGAATTTATAATCCTCAATAAAAAACTTGGTTGTCAAAGAAGAGGTGGAAGCCTGAATATCTGATCGACCTTATGATT
Organism: Viscum album; assembly: GCA_963277665.1. Classification (NCBI taxonomy): domain Eukaryota; kingdom Viridiplantae; phylum Streptophyta; class Magnoliopsida; order Santalales; family Viscaceae; genus Viscum; species Viscum album. Next base: position 271,792,902 of record OY728131.1, read on the forward strand.
CAAAGAACTATGTTTATAATGAGTCTTCAGCCTCTGGTGTTAAGGGGTCTAGGCCTGATAGTAAAGGGAAATCTATTTTCAATGTTGGTATTGATTTTAATTAATTGAAGTTTCTCTAGGTTAATGATTTTTAATGATATATATTCCCTAAATACTTATATATATATATATATATATATATGATATTGAGGCTTTCATAAAAATTGTGATTTGCTTGTATATTGAGTTATATTATTCTATGTTGACTAAGTTGACAGTATTGGCTGGATACTTGATCCTTCTTCCACCTAATCTATCATTTATTCAGAAAAAATTTTATAGGATGAAACATATAGGAGGTTATGAATTAAAATGATGAATTCATATATTGTCCATAATATTTATTCATATGCTGTAATGTATGAATAAATGAGACAATAATTGAGGAGCATCCTTGATTGCCTATATAAACCACTACCATGCAATGATAGTATGAGTGATTGCTTCATGATTTTACAAAAATCCTAGATATCAAAAACCCTCTTCTTCTTCCTCCTTGGCACGTCTAGGTGCTAGCACACCATGGGTAAAGGAGAATCTATCTCATACGATGAGAGATTTAGTTTGGTCAGGGGATACAATATTAAGGTGGGATGATTTTTTTTCCACTTTAGTGATCTACATCAAACATATCAAACAAAGATCAAGTGGATTAGAGTCTTCCTTGGTGAATAGTATGATTTACTTTAGTTCTTCATTTTTGTTTATTTATGTAGTTTTTCATAATTATATGCATGGGTAATTCTCAGACGTGGGTTTAATAGCTTTCACATGATCTAATAAGTGTTATTAGATTCATTCAGAACCCTTTAGTGGTATCAAAGAGAGGATACCATGGTTTATATTTATGAAATATTGTGTTTAAATAAAGAAGAAACAAAAATAGAGCAACATTTTTAAATTGTGAAAATTCCATTAAAAAAACAATTTACCTTTACATAACTAGGTTTCATAAAGGTAACCAAGGCATTAAAATTACGTAGAGTGGTCTGTGTAAGGGTCATATCACCTTTCCCATATATAGATCAGTCTATGTAAGGGTCACCTAAACTTATCTTTATATAAATTAATCTATATAAGGGTAGGAGGTATATATACCTTTATGCATAAAGGTAACCAATTCGTTTCCTATATGTGAAATTCAATGTAAAGGTAGCCAAAGTTTTCTTAAGGATATGTAAAGGAAACCAAGGTTTTACCTTTACACTGATGAGTTCATGTAAAGTTAATACCATTTTTAAAAAAAATAAAAAACTTGTGTAAAGGTTACTATGGGATACCTTTATGCATTGTAAGGAATTTTAAGGTTACCTTTACATAGAATAGTTCTACGTAAGGGTCACTCGATCTACCTTTACGCAGTGGGTTTCTGTTGAATTATGTAAAGGTACTATCAAGTTTTTAAGGCTTACGTAAAGGTCATAATTTAGTACCTTTACACAATGGGATATATGTAAAGGTTATAACTATACATAAAGGTAGTTTTTTGTATCACCTTTATGTAGGAGGAAACTCCTGTGCTACCCTTACGTGAAGCAGGATACGTAAAGGTAATAGATTTTACCTTTGTTAAGGTGACCCCTTATGTGTAAGGGTAAACAAAATTATTTTAAAATTGTTAATTTTTTAACATATAAAATGTTTTAAATGTTTATAAATCATTATAAACGGTATTTTTTGGATATTTATTAATTAATAAAGGGTTAATTAATTAATTAATTTTAAAGGGTCTATAATGAATTAATAAATGTTTATGAAAGATCTATTATCAAATATTACTTAAATATTAAATGTTAATGTTTTAAATACCTTTTAACAAATTATATGACATGAATTATGATCTAGAAGTAAATTTTTTTATTTAGAAATCATAAGAAGTGATTTATAATGGGTTATAAATTATTAAGTAAGGCCAAAGTATAAAAGTTTTTATATTTAAATTTTGAATTATTCATTATTAATTAATTTTAATTGTTCAAATTAAAGGGGCATTATTTAGATATTAATTAAGATATATAAAAATGTTTTGATGAATGATATGACCAAGGTTTAAATAATGATTAATTATAATATATTTTATTATTAAATTATAAATTGTTTATAATTCATAAAATATCATATATTTAAAACGGAAATTCTATGTAATGATAAATATGAAAGAGTCTGTATTGGATTTAATATAGTGTTTATATTAAAAATTATGGAATGAATATAAATTTTCATGTTCATATTTATGTAATTTCCATAATATAAAATTATAAAATGTCTATAATTATCTTTTATTTATGAATTGTTCATGAATGGTTATCTCATATTTAAATATTTTAATTTTTCATTTATTTAAAGTTTATTCCTTTCTATATTCATGTTTAGTATTTTTTTTAAGAAATTTGAATATTTTGTATGATTTAGTTTAAAATTTTAAACTACTTCTAGGATAGATCCTTGCATCTCATGCTAGGAATGACTCTATAATGATTTTTCCATCTACCTTGACCTTAATTTATAATTGAAGTCATTATATTGAATTTAATTATTGGATATAGTTCATGAATATTAGGTGTTTGAGTTATGATGAATTGGAATCTCTCTAGAGTAAAGTATCTCTGAATAGAGGGAATTAGGGTCAGACTTCATATTACCTAGAGGCCTATGCCTTTTTTAGGAAAGTGAATGGGGTTGGCTATCTATCTCTTCGATCTTACACATATAGATATTTTCAATCTCATATAATTCTAAAACTTTACATGAATAGTTTATATAACTTATTATTATGATGCATTTGGATATTTATAAATATGTTTAACTTCTATTTTTGGGAGATTTACACAAACCTATGGGTTTTGTAAAGAGCTACACATCAATATGGTTTAAACATATTGGTTTGGTGGAGGTAATAGGATTCCTAACTAAATTACTAAAATCATGCATACATAAAAGGGAATAACATTAGATAAGACAATGAGATTAAAATCCCCATCAAATATAAGTGTTAGATTCCTTACAAAGTAGCACTTATTAAGACCATGATCATTCAATTAGGTAGGTCATTCCATAACTGTGTGCATATATATTATGTTGTGGAAAGGAAATGAAGGATATGTGACACTAGAACATTATTGGGTAGGTCATGAAAAAGTTGGGTGAACTTAGATTATCCTTTGTTATCATATAATTGGTGTTTGTTTTAGGTTACACTAGCCAATATACCCTAATATAATCAGGTTACCAAAATAATAGAGTTGATTTTATCCATATGATGGATTGAACAAAGAATTTTATTAATTATCTAAGAGTCATATACTATATGATTGTGATGATGACCTACCTAAATAAGTAAGTGGTGAGTGAAATGCTATATCAAGATCATTGTTGAGTAAAAGATGTATTTTTTCCTACTAATATATATGATTCATATAAGAGTTCACCATTTTAGTGAAGACCATTTAATAAAAGTCCTTATTAAATGTTTAATATTACATGATACTCATCTGATAAATGCTTCTGTTATAGATAATATTATCATCATAATCAAGATAAACCTTGTGATCAATCCTTTATAAGTAAAATATTAATGTAATTATCTTTTAAGAATGATAACTTAAGAAAAGTTATTAAGCAATATTTTTAATTTAAGAAAATATTTTACGGAAAATTATATGTTTCAAAATAGTTACTTCTTGAGTAACCAAGTGCTAAAATTAGTAAACAAGTGAATCTAGATGCTTACGGAAACATAGAGTGATTCATTCAAGGTTTTAAAAGAATTAAATGAAAAATAACCAAAGGAATATTTTTCTCCACTCATATACTCAATATGATTGGGTTCTTTTATGATTTAATTAATTTTAGTCTCATATAATCAATATGATTGGTTATGTCAAATTATATTCAATATGATTAAATATGTTTATTAATTTATGAGACTAAAGTTTTCCTTAAAAATTTATTGGTTATAGAAATAAATTATATTATTTTTATAGATATATGATATCAAATTTATGTTTTATAATGTGTTTTAAATACAAATAAGGCTAGAAGATGATTAAAATTGAAGCTTAAAGTTTTATTTCATTTAATGGAGCAAATGAGTTACTGCATTGATAACTCAGATAATTTAAGCTTGGATAAACTTGTTATAAGATGTGTATTTTCATCCCATTTATCTCTTGATAAGAGTATGAAAACAATAGTTGTTTAAATGAAATGATATGGTTATTTTTAATACACATGGTTTATGATTTGTTTAATTCTATAAAATTCCTTAAGTGGAGACAAAAAATAACTTTTTCTAGTTGGGGAATTTATCCTATTGTCATCTATGGAAATGTTACAACAATATGATTGAATTTAAAGAATGTTTTCCTAATATTATCAATATGCTGGGAATATATATGAACTAGAGATATAATATCTAGGTTATAAATTACTATATATATAGTAAAAGTTGGTAAAATTTCAAACCATAAAAAGAAAATTTGGTTACAAATATCAACAATGTTTCTTTAAGAAAGAAATTAAGGTAATTAAAACCTAGTACTACCATGAAGGAAAAGTACCAATTCAATATGATTGGATTATCTAAGGTATACCTAAAGGATTTTTTGAAACACTATGGAATTTCCATTTTAGTTATGGATGTTATAGAAATTAATTCTTTGATTTTGAAAGGTATGTGACACTGATTTCATATTTTACCAAGTATTTTAAATACATAGGAGTTCAAAATCAATGGAAGATCTGATTGAGCTGTAGTTTATATTTATGAGATGAAGTAAATAGTTACCACATTAAGGATTTAAAGTATTTTATAAAGCTTAAATGAATCTAATAAAATATTTGTATCTTCATCTCATTTCACTTATGTCATAAGAGAAAATGTTTGATAACAAAGAGCTATTATGAACAACATGAGATGATTAATTTTATACACATGGTTTATGATTAATCAGGTTCTATAACATGTTAATAAAAGAAAATATAGATAAAAATACTTATACATCCATTTGCTAAAATATGAGGGAATGTGTTCTCACCACACACCAACAATATATTTTAAAAAAGGTTACTTATCAAAGGAAAAATGATCTAAAAACATAGAATATTATATATGGAAATAATATTTTATTTGTTAAATTTTCCCATTAAAAGGAAATAAATGTTATTTACCAATAAAAATGTCTTCTGTTGTTTATTAGAAAGATATTCCAAAAATAATGTAGTATCCAAAAAGATAGTGAGAGTATTTTTGAACTTAGTGAAGTTAAAAATTAACAAATAAAGTATAACACCAATATTAAGTTAAAGTGATTTCCACTTAATATCCAAAAACATTAATGAAATGTGGTGATAAAGAAAAATTTAAAGTGTTACATTTAGTTACCAATCAGAAAGTGTATATAATTATTTACTAAAGGATTATAATATTCTAAGATTAAAGTGTTTTCAGTCAATATCCTAAAATAGTTTAGGATATGTGATGATAAAGAAAATTGTAAAGAGTAACATTTAATTATCATGAAAAGTGAAAGAAACTATTTCTTAAAGTATTGTACCAGTAAAAATGAAAATTGAATTACCCTTTATATCCTAAAAGAGTTTAGGGTATGCATGAAAAGAGAAATTTAAGAGTTACATTTAGTTACTATATTAAAGTAATTATCACTTTATCCTAAAATAGTTTAGGATGTATTAGTAAATAATAATGTAACTAGTTACATTATCTTAAGGAAAAATTTTAGTGTATTAGGGTTCCAATAATGACGATGATGAACTTATAAAAATATATAAGTATACAACATAAGTTTACATTTTAACATTTGATGTTATGAAGTTAAAATGTTTAAATATGTTAAATGTTTTTAACAATTTGGAATATGATTCCTAATTCTCATCATTATTTAAACTATATTACTTGAAATATTTTCCCATTAAAAGTGTTTTTTGGGAGAGTTTTATCATATGGTCACACATATATATATATATATGATAAGAATTACATATGATGTAATGATTTAACAAATCTTAGACAGTACAATAAACATAAGGCTAATTTGGAATTTTTTTATAAATGATATGAAAAAACGATGCTTTTGTTGGGTTTGTTAAACTTTATTAAAAGGGTTTAAGAGTATGAAATGTATTATATTAAAATGAAATCTCCACTTTATCATTATTTCATGTTGGTTGAATATATACATATAGATATACATTTCATGGAGTGTAATGATAATTGACCTCTCAAAGTATGAATTTGAGTTTATCCCTAACCAATGTTCATCATAGAGTATTATATGTTATGATGAAATGTTAATATTAACATGAGTAAGATTATCATATAAAGATATATAATATGATCATGAGGTAAAAAACAAATAATATGATTCTTTATGTGTGTTATATGACCTACTAAGTATACGATATGGAGTGTCATACAGATGTATTTGGTAGAAAAGGGGTGCATGGATCATATTTTAGTCCCCATTAACTGAGGTTGGCGAGATACCTAGTAGGATAACCTTCATACTTTTATACCTTACTTAAAAAAGTCTATATATTGAATTAGCTAATATGGTGGTGGTTATGTATGTTACTGATAATTTCATCGGTTGGAGATTGACCAATATAGGATTTGTCATATTGTATGATGAGTATGACATCTATTCCCTTGATTAAGATAGGATATGGGAGTGTATGATCACACCCAGATATAATATATCTATCTGGATAAGGGATATATGATGTGATTATCCATAAGTATGAATGACATGTGATGTGTTCATAGATCAAATCATTCAACACTCAGAGAATCAAGAACAAATGAGTTAGCTATATGGAATTGACATGCTCCATGTCCTATGGTCACTTGATTTCTTGGATAAAGGAAAAATATGAGAATGTATGTTTATATATGATAGATAATGGTGGACATAGGCATAGAGATACATGTGTTTGATGAAGATCATACCAGATCCTTTTACAACTTGAATAGCTTTGAAACATTTCTATATGCCTCTCTTTTCTTACATATATGAATCCAAAGATTCATATTTTATATAAACACTATAAAGGACCTTGGGGTCACAATTTATGGTCGACTGAATTTGGATCGAGTTTGAATTGGAGAGTTACTATAAAAATGTTTTAGAGTTAATCAAAAAGTGTTTTGGGTGGGTATTCACAAGGTATTGCATATGATGTGATACAAGGTGAAGTTAATGAAAAATTTTTAAAAGTGTTTTGGAAGATATCAAAAAGGATTTTTGGATATGGTTTCACAAGTTATTGTCTATGACATAATATAAGGTGAAATGATACAAATTCCATTAGGATTTAGTGTAAGTGGGGGGTTGAAATAGATATATTACCTAAAGGCTTATATATGTATATATATGATATTGGGTCTTGTATAATTTTTTTTTATTTGGATTCATATTGAGGTATATTATTCTATACTGCCTATGTTGGAAGTATTGGATGTATATCTCATCCTTCTTCCACCTAAACTATAATTTATTTAGAAACTATTTCATAGGATGAAACATAAATGATATTATGTATTCATATGATGAATGTATATATTGGCCACAATATTTATTCATAAATTGTAACATATGAATAAACGAGACAATAATTAAAGAGTGTTCTTGATTGCCTATATAAACCACTACCATGCGATGACAGTACGTTTTATTGCTTCATGCTTGGATGGAACTCCCATAAACCCAAATATCTCCTCTTATTCTTCTTCCATAGTACATCAAGGTTCTAGCACACCATGGGTGAAGGAGAATCCCTATAATACAATGATAGATTCAGTTTGGTTTATGGATACACTACGGAGGTGGGAAATTTTTTCTATACTTTAGTGATCTATATTAAACATATCAAGCCAAGATCAAGATAAGTAAAGGAATATTTGATGAATGATATGATTTATAGTATTTTTTCATTTCTATTTATTTACAAAGTTTTTTTATATGTTTTTATGCATGGGTGATCCTCAGGCATGGGTTTATTTATTCCTCTTGATCTAATAAGTGTTATTAGATTCATTAAAAACCTTTCAAATTTAACCCTACTTTCCATGAAATTTCAATATAAAAGGGGCTCATATTCTTCTTATATTGAGACAGTTTATATTAAAATTTAAATGGATATCCCAAATGATTTATTTTTGGATGGATCATAAATAATTGGTTCTCCTTGAGGAGGAAAACAAGACATTTAGGGTGTTTTTGAGGCAAACTATAGTTCTAGTAAGGAGGTTATTTCTTTATCCATTGATTAGAAGTCTCCATTAAATAAATTGGAATCTCTTACAGAACCATGAGAAGGTTAAAAACATGAGGAGGATAGAAAATCATAAATTATAATCAAGCTATAAATGGATTTGACATGATCTCTATCAAAAACATGTATCTATATACCCATGACCAAAAACTGTATCACATTCAAGTGTTCATTATCATATGATAACTTTGTATATAACATCAAGTGAACATTAGAAATAGAGTATTACAATCCCATAAATCCATCTCAAACATTCTTGATTATTTAAGTATAGCCTAACTAGGACGATGAATACATCAAATGTCATTCACCTTTATGATTGAGCACATCACAAACCCATCACCTAAATAAATAATCACATTATATGTACTATTTAACTATGATCAGTCCATCTCAATTGAAGAACCATATGTCATACTCATTATATGAGAGGAAAAATCCCATCTAGATTGATCTCCAACTAGTGACATGACCATCAACATACCCAACCACCACATGATTAGCTAAGCCTAAGGCTTGTGTAAGTAAGGTATAAAAGTATGAAGGTTATCGTTCTAGGTATCTCACCAACCTCAGGAAGTGGGGAATATAAAATTTATCTATTCATCCATAGTATACCAAATATATAATTTATGGCACTCCATGTGGTATACTTAATGGTCTATCCAGTGCAAAAAACCTGTTTTATGCCTCATGAGCATATTTTGTATCCCGATACAATAATTATACTCACTATAACCTTAACAATTTCTAATAACCTATAATAATACATGATGAAAATTGGTTAGATATAACCCAAAGTCATACTTTGATAGGTTAATTATCATTACCACACTCAAAATTTATATCAATATATACATATATTCAACCAATGTGAACGAATGATAAAGTGAATATTACCTTTATTATAACCATGATACATTTTTTATTCTCAAAATCCTTTAATAATACTTAAAAAATCCCAAATAAGTGCATTTCTAACATATCACATATGATAGACTGCTAGATTGTCCTTATGTTTGCTAAACTTTCATAGGTTTTATTAAACTCATCAGATATATTTGTATTTCCTACCACACCTCTATGTGACCAGCTAATAAAACCCTCCCATTAGGCTATTTAGTAAGTAACATATATGAATCAAGATGGTTTGACTAATAGTGAGATTTAGGAATAATATTTATAATTTTAAACTCCTTGAAACAAATTAAAACTCTTTAAATACACAATATCTCATGTTACGATGTTAATAACTTCCGTTGTATACTTAGAACTCTTTATGAATACATCATCATTATTCTTAGAACCCTTTCCATCAAAATTTTCCTTGAAATATTTTTGTAAATAATGTAACTATTTACATTTCTTCTTTACTAACACATCCTTAACTCCTTTAAGATATAAAGTGTCATTAAATTTGTCATGGTAACTAAATATAACTCTTTACATTTATATTTACTATCATACCCAAAAAAAATTTAGGATATTAAGTGAAATTAAATTTAAATTTTGACTAGTATAATCTTTTATTTGTTAACTTTGAACTTCAAAAAGCTTAAAAATACTATTAGTAGTATCTTAGACACTACGTTCTATTCAAAATATCTTGCTAAGATGCATAAAATATTTTGTTTAAGGAAATTAAATATATTTCCTTAAGTGGTAATATTTAACAAATAAACTATTATTTTTATATCATATATGAAATTATATATGTTTGGGTAATTTTCTTGAAAATAAGATTATTCTTTAAAACATTCCATTGATGTTGGTGGAATTTCAATTCCTCATATTTTGAAAAATATATAGATAAACACTTTTATCATGGATAAAGAGTTTTTTTGATTTTCTTATTCCTAAAAAATGTAATAGAAACTAATGAATCATAAACCATGTGTATTGAATCAATAATCTTATACTGTTCATAACAATTCCTTGTTAACAAACAATTTATCCTATAATATAAGAGAAACGAGATAACTGTACACATCCTTTACTTAAATCCATATGAGTTTGATATATATTCCTTTACATTAAAATATTTGATATAGAAACTATTTAATTCATAACTTAAATACAAACTAAAATATTTATAAATTCTTTCCTTGATTTTTAAATACTTTATATTTACAACATTTGTAAAATATACATTTAGTATCACATATAATTTAAAATCAAAGAATTAATTTCTATAACACTGATACCTGACATGAACATTCCATGGAGTTTCACAAAACCCTCTAGGTATTCAAAATAATTCCATAGTAGGAAATAAATACTCCTCCTTCTTAATAACTATAGGTTTCAATGACCATGATTAACTATTAGAGGAACCATTATTAGACACTAAAACTAACATTTATTCTTTTGATTTGAACTTTCACCAACTTGTATTATTGACATATCAAAAAGTCCTAGAAATATTATACTTAGTTCACCTATCCTAAACACTTTGATAACAATAGTGTAAACATTTATTGAATTCATTCAAATTTTTAGAATATTTCCATTGATAACAATATAATGATTTCCTTAATCAGGATAAGAATTATAGAAAACCTATAATCTTGCTAAGTCATTAGCATACCCAACCACATTGAGTATATGAGTAAATACTTGAGTTCTTTAGGTCATTTTACATATAGTATCTTTGAAACCTTAAGTTAATCATTCCATGCTTCTCACAATCATCTAGATTCACCCATTAAACAACTTTAACATTTAACTAATTAGGAAGGTATTGATCTAATATAGAGTATTTAAAACTTAATGAATTTTATTAAGTCCCTAGTATTATGATTTCTATCAATACTATTATCCTTATCAAGGATTGATATAAAAGTTAAGTTTAATGATGATGAATCTATTATTCAATACATAAACTTTTATTATACGATTATCATACTTTACAAACATTTAATATGGACTTTCATTAAATGGGATCCCACTAAAATAATGACACCTTTTAAATTCATCATATCCATTAGTGGGAAAAGATCCATATTTTACCAAGCATTGAGTCTACTTTGACATTCCTCTCACCACTTATTTATTTAGGTAGGAAATCATTCCAATCATATCATATATGACTCTTTGATAGTTGAGTATAAAATACTTTTCCCAATCCATAATATGGATAAACCCAACTCTATTTTTATGGTATCCTAAATACTAGGGTTTCCAAACTAATTGTAACTCAAAGATCACATAGGGATTTTGTTAAATTACTCTTAGGGTTAACTATTTCTACCATGGATTACACAAGATAATATATGGACACTCTGCTTAGAAAAAATCTACCTAATTGAATGACTAAGGTCTTAAAATGTTCTTGCTTTAGAATAAATCTTGTACTTAGTATTTTAAAGGGGATTTAATCTCACCATATTATCTTATGGATTAACTTTAAATGTATTAATACTTGTAGTTATTTATTTTGGAATCCCATTTCTTTCACCAAACTAATATGTATTGGTGGATAAATCTTTACATAACTCACAACTTATGTTACTAAACTGATTTTAAAATCCAACAATATATATACATATCTAAATGCATCTTATGAATAAGGAAAATGAAGCCATTTTATGTAAAGGATTATAATTATATGAAATTAATAACCCCCACATGATTAATCTTAGATCCATAGATAGTCAACCCTCATTTTTTAGATAAGTTATAAGCCTCTAGTATAGTAATAACACTGCTATAGATTCTACTTTTAACAGTACTAGCTAAAAGTGTTGATAAAGGGGGCCTTTATCAGTGATAAAAAAGAAATGATAAAGGAGGGTCTTTATCAACAATACAAAAAATGATGATAAAGTCCCCATTTATCAGTGCTAATAAAAAAGTTCTGATAAAGATAGACCTTTATCAGTGCTAGAAAAAAAGCACTGATAAAATGGGACCTTTATTAATGCTAAAAAAGAACTAATAGGGGGGGTCTTTATCAGTCCTTTTTTACTAGTGTTAATAAATCTCCCCTTTATCATCACTTTTTTTCTATCACTGATAAAGGGTATATTTAATAAAAAAAATATTTCATTAAAAATTTATATTAATTTATAAATTTATTTATACTAATATAAATATAAAATATATTTGTTAATATGTTTTAGATAAGGAAAAATAGTCATTTACACTTAATATATAATATATTTAGTGAAAATTTCTTATAAAATAATTTAAAAATATTATTAATTAATAATTTTCTAATTATTATTGAGTAATAGTCATTTAATAACAGTTGGATGACATAAAAATTAAATGAATTAATGAACGATATAAGATAAGTTGAAAACATGACTTGAACTTCAAACATAAATAACTTTTTATATGGGTGTTCATTTGGGATCTACCATATATCAAATTAAATCATGTAATAAGTTCTACGCCCTGGTGACTTGGGGGAACCCCTATTCACATTTGTTGAGGCCAAAAGGCCCAATGGGCCTCCAAAATTGAGTTTTTAGTCGAGGTATCCCAATTTTTTAAGATTAAATGGAATTTCATCCTTTTTTAATGGGATATTATTGTATTTTTTCAGTGGATACAAAATTTATTCCCATGAATTACATTCATATTGATATTATGGTTTTTAATTCTTATCATTTTTCATAATTTAGTTTTATTTATAATTAAATATATGCATATTTGGTTATATTTACTTATAATAAATAACTTGTATTAAATATGTTATAAATATCATAATAATTTCATATATATCACATATATTCATTAAATTTATCCTGATCACTGTCCATGTGAAGCGTTAGTGAAAAACGAATTACATCGCTTCGTAAGGTGGTAGTCCGTTGTACACATGAGCGATGTTATCGTATCCCCTATGAAATAGAAATTAAGAAGGTATATATGATATTATAATTAAATTAGTATAATTATGTTAAAAATATAGTATATATACTTAAATACATCATTATTATAATCCCTGAGAGGCAATGCTGAAAAAAATCATACCGGTTCATGAGGCAGTAGTCTGATGTACACACAAACGATGGTTCTGTTTCCCATTTGATGGAATAATATATGGATTTAGGTAATGAAATTAACATAATAATATTTAAGTATACGGAAGATATTTTTGTTTTTATATCATCATAATTGAATAATATTTTAAGGATGTGAAAGAATAAATAAAATAAAAACACTTGGTTAAGCACGATACGTCTTCTTCGGTCAACCTCCTTCGGTTAGCACCAAAAGAATTATTAGGATATATTTATGATAATAAAAGGATTATATGATGTTGTGAGTGAAGAAATGAATATATTTGGTTAGGTATTGTCTGATACAAAGGTCATTGAAGGGTTGAAGAAGAGAGGAAAGGGAGTGGCCTTTTATAAGTGAGGTGAATGACACACTTGTAATTTTTGAAAGAAAGAGTGATACCCATGTTTTCACATGAAACAAGGATAAAAAAGGACTATTATAAATAATTAGAAGTTTAAGGTCTAAATATGTCCATATAATATAGTTTATAAAAGTTTTTAGGTTATTTTAACCATTATATTTTTAGTTTAACCCCCAATAAATTTGTTTTTACCTTAACCACAGTAAAATATTTTTACTATTTTTACTATCAATTATGTTAATAAATTAATTTTACCATATTATATAATATAAATAATTCTTATTAAAATTATATAATCCATTTAACAAATTAAATTCAAAAAATTGGCAGAATTTAATTTCAAATAAAACCTGCAGATGCGATAAAAAAATGGGTTTTTCAGGAAATGCATTTTTTAAGAAAAAGATGATTTTATATTAACTCTATGACCAACAATAATAATTATATGATTTTTAATTAATATTTATTAATATATAATCTATAAATTTCATTTAAATAATTTTTAATTAGTGGTTTTTTGAATAAATTAAAATAGAGAAACATTATTCACTTTAAAATAGTTTTAAGAAAAAACATGTTTTTAAACCAACAAATAAACTTATACTAAAATACAATATAAATATGATTAAAATGTAACTAAGTGTATTAAATATAAATAAATAATAATTATTTTTCTTTAAATAATATTTAAAACATAATTGGACTTTTTATATTAATTAATTTATTGAAAATAAATGACCTTTTTTCAAAAAAATCGGTATTTTTCACTATTCACTGAAAAATCAATATTTTCTAAAAAATATAAAAATTTCACCCTAAGTTAATTTTAATATTATGATTTTAAAAAATAATTTAATTTTATAAAATAAATTTTCTAAAATATCTGGAAATTAATTATAATATTTTCTCACAAAAAGAAATAAAAGTCATTTTTTAAATAAAACATATTTTCGATGAATAAAATTACTTTACTAAAAATTGATTTATTATTTACTAAGAATTTATAAATAAATTCATAATGAGTATAAAATTTATAAATATATATATCATAAATTAGTTAATACTATTCATACCTTCTAATTTAACGGCTAGGTTATAATGGTCATATATTTCATGGGTCGTTTAAGCTCGATGTTGCATGTCAAATACCCCATCCAACATAATGTTCTTATTTTAACATATTAGGGTGTTACATCCCATGTGACTAAAAAATTTCCCAATAAATTGGAGGGATACATAATTTTGGTCCCACCTATTTCATTAATATCATATAGATTCACATGTGTGCCACATAAGTAAATCAATCATAAGGAATAGATATAAGAATTACCCATCGAAAGAAATGGGTTGCATAATCTTGTAGCATATCATAATCAAAGGAAATTTCATAATAAAGGAATTTGATAGAATAAAATAAGGAATGTATTACCCCATAAAAATAATGGTGAATAAGTAAGGAATATATATAAGAGAAATATATACATAATTTATAAGCAATCTATAATATCAAAGGTTGTCATCATTGATGAAAATGTTTTTAAAATATTATATGGAATATTTCATGAGGAAAATACCCTTTTCACTTTGAAACCAGTTCATCAAAATATAAAAAAATCCAAAACATTATAGAAATATTTTTATTTAAAAATAACCATGGAAACATATAAAGGAAGCTTTAAATAATTGAGTTGTCATGATGACATATAATTCTGTACATGTTGTATAAGTAAAAAAAATTCCTTTCACACTGTTGTAAAAAGGTTAAAAAGCCCCTCATTTAGAAAATAAAAAGAATATTACTTACAAAATATTTTTAAAATAAGTCAAACATAGGTAAAAATATATTTAATAAATAATTTTAAGAATATTTAAAACAATAATGAAAATATTTTTAGAAAACATGGATATGGAAGAAAAATAATTTTCATTCGAAGAGAGAAATAAAGTCATCTTTTCTTAAAAATATTTTGTAAATAATTTTAAGTAACAGAAAGAGGAAAATGGTACCATTAATTGAAAAGTTCATGAATAAACATAGTATAAAAAATGTAATTTTTTATTATATAATGATCAAATAGCTTTCTACAATGTAAATTCAAGCATAAGAAATCCTAATTAAAATGAGATTGAAACATAAACCCTTATCGATTTGGTAAATTTTGAATCATAACTACCATGAATGAAGTAAATTAATTATAATTTAAAATAACATGAATTATGAAGGATTCATGATATAATATGTAAATGGGAAATATATAAACCATTTTAAAGAAATTAGGTACATAAAAGAACACGTGTCTCAAAGAAGAAAGTTTCAAGATGAAACCCTTACATAGAGTCCAAAAAAATTTCATGTATACCTTCTATATCCTATATAATAAACTTAAAACAATTTTTTTTTCTTTATAATTTTTATAGGTTTAATCCCTTATACTAAAACCATTTAGTTCATTTATTTTAATGATAATTTAATAACTTAATCAGTTATGTCCTCATCAAGTGTTTTTAGGATGCTCAGTTCATAATTTCAAAACAACATCGGTGCATTAACTATTGTCAAAGATTTCATTGTTCCATAATATAAATAATAATAATGAAATAATTATAATTTTTATATATAAATTATACTTTAAAAAATAACCATGAATTATGGTTATGAAAAATGAACTACGTTACAATCATGGAGACAATAGGTTGTACGTATGCATAAGTAATGTTTCCATTTTTCAATGATATGGATAGAAAGAATATTAGTGTTATTTTATATTTAAAAAATTATAATAATATCATAAAAATCATATTATTTATTTAAATATACTTATATATATCATCCATGTGGTAAAAAGAAAATCACATCGCTTTGTGAGGTGGTAGCCCGCTGTATACACGAATGATGTAATCATTTTTCAATGAATGATAAGGTACAAAGCTAATGATGTGTTAATTTTGAAGAATTATTAATATTTCATGAATCTAATATATAAACATTAAATCCATCATATTTAATATCCATGTCATGACTCGTCCCCCAGGGCCCATGCCGTGACTACCCCAAGTCCGCCTTCCATAGGCCAGGGGCTGGCGACCAGCACCAAAGGTGTAAATCCATAAAACCGGGAAGGCATTGAATTTATGAACTGAAAACACACACAAAACAGAGTACAAGATGAAAGTAAATGCTAAGTAAAGCTGTATACAAAAGAGTGCTGAAAAGTAAAGGGGCCGAAAATACAATCCCAACTGGAAAGTGAAAGTACAACTAAAAAACAAGTAAAATTGAAAAAGAAAAGAAACTACTGGGTCATCCTCCAGGGTTCCTACTTTAAGGGCAGGTACAAATGGCCTCCTCAGCACTCCACATCTGTCAGTCTCCTCCATGTACTGAATCGTTGTAAGGTCCACCTCCGGGTACCGTCCAGTCCTGCTACTCAGCCTCAGTCAGCGCTGTCCGTCATCTGCATCCAACACAACGAGGTGTGGGCATAGCCCGTGTAGGGGTGAGTATAATGATACTAAGTAGGGACACCGAGACCCTCAATGTCTCACAAAATCCAACAAGGATAAACCATAAAGTATGAATTTAACGGATATCCATTAATTAGGTATATGCCAATACATATACTTAAGTTATCAAGTAACCCATCTCAATCAAGAGGAAAACACAGAAGTCACTGACTTAGCTCACACAGGTATACATATTATGTAGAGAGATAGAGATGATTAGATATATCCACTAAATCATCAGAGATATCAGACCAACACATGATCCAAGACCAGTTATTCTGTCGGACCAACACATGATCCAGGAATAGAAGTCAGAACTGTCGGACCAACACATGATCCAGGAATAGTCATCAGAGCTGTCGGACCAACACATGATCCAAGACTAGATTTTCTGTCAGAACAACACATGATCCAGGAACAGAAGTTAGAATCTTTGGACCAACACATGATCCAGGAAGAGTCGTCAGTGCACAACCAGCCTCAAGGTTTCTACTAGCATGCTTGATTCCGGGAGGGTCTTCTCCTAAATCCAAGAGTCGATACATCAAATTCCAAGTCGTCCAAAGTTTATGTATCCCAAAGTTCTGTCTCGTCAAAAGGAACACAACGCGACAGACGGTGCGTCAATCAGACGCCCGGTCTGAGAGTTATTGGCATTTCCGTTTCGAGGGCTTGATTGGATTTAGGTTCAATCCAACCCGATCGTACGCCAACTACATCCAAACCTCAAGTGGGGTATTCCAAAAGAATCTTCTCACTCCAAAATTTCCATCACCATAGATGGTTCATCAATCGGACACCCGTAGCCCAAGTTATGGGCGAAATGGTGAAATCAGGTCAAACGGGTCCGAGTCCGGTCTGGCCCAGTCGGACCAACCCGGCCCGAACCAGGCCCGGAATGGGGTCCGACCTGGCCCGTGGGTCCGATCCATCCCGTGGGGATGGACCGGCCCGCGCTGGGCGGCCCGACCCGCGCTGGGCGGCCCGACCCGCGCTGGGCGGCCCCACTCGCGCGGTGGCCCGACCCACGTGTAGCGCAGCCTATGTGGCCTGTTTGGCATCCCGCATGGCCTAAACTGGCATCTCGTGTGGCCTGGGTGGCCAGCGGCGCCCTGTGGGGCCCGCCCTAGCTGCATAGGGGGGGGGGGTGCCGTGCCCCCCGTCTCCTGAACAGAACCGGTGCCTGGCGCCGGTTCGGTAGCCCGCGAGACCCAGGAGGGTCCTGCCTCATCCGGCTGGTCGAGCGGCCAGCCGGTCTGCTCCGTCGGTGGCCGGCCAATCCAGACGCTTTTGCTCCACCGCCGCGGCCAGGGGGCTGCAACTTCTTCCACTACGCGGCGCGACGACGCCGCGCCAATCCGGCAGCCTGGCGGCCGCCTGTGTGCACCGCCATGGCCAGGGGAAGCATATTTTTTCTCTACCCAGCGCGATGGTGCCGTGCCCCTCCGGTGGTCTGGAGGCCGCCCGTGTGCACCGCCGCGGCCAGGGACCGCAGCCTACTCTTCCGTGCGGTGCGATGGCGCCGCGCCCTTCTGGCGACCCGGCGGCCTTGCGCCGCCAGTTTCCTTCTCAACCGGCCTGACGCCGGCTGCTGTTTCACCACCACCTTCGTCAACAAGCGAGGAAAAATAGAGGGGGAGGGTCAAACCGTGTTCATTCAGCCCGCGCGCTCCGCATTATGGTGATATCAATCGACAAATCGTAAACCAAGATTTGAACGATGAAGAATTAGAAAAAAATTCAAACTTAAATCCCCTACCTTGGGTTTGTTGTTCGTTGACGATGTCGCATAAAGGATGACATCTATTCATTGACATCAGGAAAGAAGATGAAGAATTCGAGAACTTTGTCGTCAGCATTCTTCAAGGACGACACTTTCCCCCTTGCCCCGGTTGAAGATCGTTCTTCATTGGCGGAAGAAGTGTTCTTCATTGGAGAGTTATTTTTCTACCAAGCTCCACCAAAAAGACAAAATGATCACAAAATAATAGATTATGACATCTTATTAAATTGTTGGCATAGAATTAAAATGGTTTAAATTAATTAATTGAATGTGTTCAATTAATAATTGAGAGGGTTTCCGCTATAAGTGAGGAGTTCAAGGGGGTTTCTCCACACTTAATGGGGGGTCCAAGAGGTTATACCTTAGGTGGTCCCCACCAAATTAATTAATAAGATGTGTTTAGACCTCGGGTGGGCCCACCACCATAACCTCTCATGGGAGGTTAAGGTGTGGTGTCCCCCACCTCCAACCTCCTCTTGGAGGTTTTAACCAACTAAAAATAAATTAAGACAAGCACTTAATTTATTTTATTATACCCACATAAAACCCAAAAACTGACTTTCATTCCCGACCATCTGCCATTTAGGTGAAAGCTTTTTTAAGAAAATATCGGCTCTACAAGTTCAATGGTGCCCTCAGATTTCAATTCTGAGCACCAGTTCAAAATTTATAAAAACCCACTCGTACGTTTACTGAACGTACCTGAACAAAACTTCAGAAATTGATTCCGGGCACACCGAGCCTCGGAATCACTTACCGTCAGTTTTCGTGGTCTCGTAAAATTCCCATGTATTTAAGAAAAAACAATTCTATAGAAATTTAGGGTCTTTACATTCTCCCCACCTCAAATATTTACATCCCCATAAGCTACAACTCGAACTAAGAGAACAAGTGGGGGTACTGAGCACACATCTGAGCCTCCCGCTCCCATGTGCTCTCCTGGAGGTTCCCGTGCTACCAATGAACACGCACCAAAGGTATCGACCATCCATGAAGGACCCGCTCCTATCGATCCTCAATTTCCACTGAAACCTCCGTGAAAGTTACCCCATCATTAACGTCCAACTCCCCATGGTCGATGATGTGAGAAGGGTCATGCAGGTATCTCCTCAGCTGAGATACGTGGAAGACGTCATGCACCCGGTACAACTGAGGTGGAAGAGATAAGCGGTAATCTACCTTGCCAATTTTACCGAGGACCTGAAAAGGTACGATGAATCTCGAAGATAACTTGCCGCCTCGGCCAAATCACCATATACCTCGTTGAGGTGAGACCTGTAGAAAGACGTGATCACCATCCTCGAACTCCAGTGGTCTCCATATCCTGTCAGCATATGACTTCTTCCTGCTCTGTACAGTCTTTATCCACTCCTGGATGATCTTCACCTTCTCCATGGTAGCTCAAACCATCTCTGGTCCCACCAGTGCTGACTCCCCAGGGTCTGTCTAGCACAAGGGTGATCTGCAAGGTCACCCGTACAATGCCTCAAAAGGTACCATACCGATGGTGGAGTGATAGATTTTGTTGCACGCAAACTCCACCAAAGGTAAGTGATCCTCCTAGATGTGACTGAAGTCGAGGACACAAGTATGTAGCATGTCCTTGAGGGTCTGAATGGTCCGCTTAGTCTGACCATCCATCTGAGGATGGAAGGTGGTGATCAGACGTAGCTACGTCCTGAAAGCCTCCTATAACCCCTTCCATAACCTGGAAGTAAACAGTGCATCACGATCAGAGAAAATAGAAGAAGGTACTCCATGTATCCGCACAATCTCCTACATATAAATGCGTCTCAAGCTCTCTATTGAACTCTGCTTTATGATCGGTAGGAAGTGAGATGACTTGGTGAGTCGGTCGACGATCACCCAAATCGAGTCGTGACCCCTAGATGTACATGGAAGACCCATCACGAAGTCCATGGATATCCCATCCCACTTCCACTCTGGGACCTCTAAAGGCTGAACCAAGCCTGCTGGTACCTAATGCTATGCCTTCACTTGCTGGAAAGTGAGGTATCAAGAGACAAACTCCACTACCACCTTCTTCATACCTGGCCACCAGTGCTATCGTCTGAGGTCCTGATACATCTTCACCACTCCTAGATGTACCGCTAAAGGGGAGATGTGGAACTCCCTCAACACTTCCTCCTGAAGTGACACTGGTACCATAGTACGTCCTCTGAAGAGGATGACATGCTCCCCGCCTTCAAAAAATCCATCAGGTGCCTGCCCTGTGGATATCTGAGCATGTCATGTCTCACAATCAACGTCCCCATGCTGCGCCTACCTGACTCGCTGAAGATGTGGGGGAGTGAATATAAGAGACTATAGGAAAGATGCTCCATCTCTATCCACAAAGGATATCTGTAAAGAATCCAACTGCTCTGTCGCCTCTCCTAGCAGCTGTATACCAGATCTCCTACTGAGTTCATCTACAACAACATTCCCTTTCCTAGGAGTATAGACTATCTATAAGTCATAGTCATGGAGGAACTCAAGCCAACATCACTGTCTCGAGTTCATGTCCTTCTGAGAGAAGATATACCAGAGACTCTTGTGATTGGAGTACATGGTAAAACGTTCGACCATCAGATAGTTTCTGCACATCTTCAAGGTGAATACCACTGCTACTAACTCTAGGTCATGGGTAGCGTAGTTATACTCATGCTGTCTCAGCTTCTGAGAACCATACGCGATCACTACTCGCTCCTGCATCAGGACACACCTGAGTCCGGTCCCTGATGCATCACAGTAAACTACGTACCCTATTCCTTCCTTTGGAAGCCACAAGATGGGGGCACTAGTCAGCCTCTGCCTTATCTCTTGAAATATTTTCTGGCATCTCTCCGACCACACAAAGGGTTTCCCCATCTTCGTCAAGGCAGATAGTGGTGCTGCAAATCTAGAGAAGTCTAGCACGAATCTATGATAGTATCCAGCCAAACCCAAGAAACTCCGTACCTCCGTCACACTCTGGGTGACTCCCAAGAAAGTACTACTCCAATCTTCATTGGATCCACTGCAACAATAGCCTCCGAGATGACATGTATCAAGAAGTGAACCTATCAAATCAAAAACTGGCACTTCGAGAGCTTACCATAAAGATGGTTCTCTCAGAGTGTGTCTAGTACTACCCACAAATGGTAGGCATGCTCCTACTCAGTAGTCGAGTAGATCAAAATGTCATTGATGAATACTACGACAAAGCAATCGAGGTATGGTTGGAAGATCCTGTTCATGAGTCCCATGAACACTGCTAGATAATTGGTTACACCGAAAGGAATAACCAAGAACTCGTAGTGGCTGTACCTACACCTGAAGGCCGTCTTCTACACATCCTCATCTCGAACTCTGAGCTTGTGATAGCCTGATCTAAGGTCTATCTTTGAGAAACACCACGCTCCCTTCAGCTGATTAAAGAGGTCATCAATCCTTAGGAGTGGGTACTTGTTCTTCAAAGTCACCTGATTTAGGAGATGGTAGTCAAGATAGAGCCTCAAGCTCCTGTATGCCTTCTTGGAGAACAGAATTGGGGCTGTCCAAGGAGAAACACTAGTCTGGATGAATCCCTTTCCCTGCAAGTCCTCCAACTATACCTGCAGCTCACGAAGCTCAGCGGGAGCCATCTGATATGCTGGTGTAGATATCGGTGTCCTCCCGGGGTATAATTCAATGTAGAAGTCCACCTCTCTGAGAGGAGGTAGTCCTGGAACATCTTCAGGGAAAACATCCGCGTACTGGTCTACCACTACAGGATAGCTCGGACTCTCCACATCAACTGCTCTGAGGGTAAGGCAGTCCAACAAATGAGTGATCGACTGCACCCTCCTCCAAGTAAGTCCTTCCTACGCTGTAAAGGCTCCCTTCTCACCAGTGAAGGTAAACCTGGTCCTATCCGTGCAGACACACCATAATTTTCACCTAATACAGTCGATCTGAGCATGGACTGTCGATAACCAGTCCATACCTAAGATGACGTCGTAAGGCCTCAACGTCACTATGAGGAGATCCAAGCTGAATATCTCTCCTCCTAGAGTAAGCTCGCACTACTGACACCAGTGCGTAATCTTCGAGTATGCTCCTATAGGAGTATCTAGTCCTAAGGATCGAGCCAATGGCTCCGTAGGAATCTCCAAGCTCCGAACGAGGGCAGTGGCAATGAAAGAGTGACTGGAACCTGTGTCTATAAGAACTGCAACAATGGTAGAGTAGACATAAATCGTACCTCAAATCATCTCCAGAGTGCCATGATTGTAAGCCTCAGCTGCCTGGAGCTGAGCTCTCCCCTATCCACCTTCTCCTTGTAGTCGGGTTGGACCTCCTGGTGGTGGTGGCGATAACACCTCAAATCGTCATCCACCACCAGCTGCATTTCCAGCTCCTCTTCCACATCCGCCTACTCCCTGCGGTCCACCTCGATCGAACCTCTGCCTCTGTCTGGGAGGTCCCTCAACTGTCTATTAATCATTAGTACGACGGGTTGGATAGTCACGTGCCATGTGACCTTGCCCACCGCAAGGGTAACATTACCCGCTCCTAGCATGACTGGTTCTGTCTCATGTGCCCCGCACAACCGATCCCGTATCCTGAGGTCATCCACTGGATAGTCTGGTCTGCTTGGACCTCTGCGACATCTGTCTGCTGCTAGCGGTAGAAGACTCCGCTGCATGTCAACTAGTGATGGGTCTCGTTGCTAGTGACTACCCAGCAAGGAAACTCTCCACTAGGAGGGCTCTCTCTAACACCCCCGCCTACGTCAGGATGTTGAGGGAGATCATCGAAGCTCTGATCTCTCTCCTGAGCCCCTGCTCGAAGGTCTGATCCATAAAGAATGGGTCCCGCACAATATTTGTGGAGTAACACGAGAGCTTGGTGAACCTAGCTGAGTACTGAGCCACCGTCATGCTACCATCCTGTAGATGCAGTATCTCATGTATTCGCACCACACGTAGGGTGGATGGGACAAAATCTGCCTGAAATAGGCTCTCGAAGTCTACCCAGAGAAGTGTCACCTCGTCATGCACTTGGAGCATCAGACTCCACCATCTGCCTGCTACTGCCTGAAAGAGACTTGCGAAAAGGATCACCATAAGGTCTGCTAGTGTCCCTACTAGTCTGAAGACTCTCACCACAGCCTCCAGCCAATCCTCAGATACCTGCATGTCCGTCTCTCCCCTGAACCTGGGTGGCCTCTGGAACTGGAACTCATGCAACACGCTCAAGCAGCATGCACTCTCTACTTCTGGGGCTAGTGGTATCGGTGGCCCAACGGGTAGTGGTACCGCTGGTGCCTCTGCTATAAAAGGGCCCTACACCGAGGCCTCGTCACTCGGTGGGTTGTCATCTTGTACAACTCTTAGAACCCTGGATGACTGTCTGCATGGAGGCATCCTGAAAAGAAATAGGTGCTCCACGGTCAATAAGTTATACATGGTGAGTTGGCTCAAAGAGATCAAAAAGAAAACTCTTGAAACACACATGCAATCAGTGTTTTCATGAACTGAGTCGGAAATCAGAAGTCAGGGTCCTGGTGTATGGATACGTCGGCCGTCGCACCAACACTGGACTCCCTGAACTGAAAACCACACTTAGTACCCTTAAAACTATTGCTTCACAAAAAGAAAGATCAAAGTCCTAAGTTCTGCAGTAGAACCGACTCCTCTGATATCAATTTGTCATGACCCATCCCCTGGGGCCTGTGCCGTGACTACCCCAAGCCCACCTTCCATAGGCCAGGGGCTGGAGACCAGCACCAAAGGCGTAAATCCCTAAAACTGGGAAGGAATTTCCTTTATAAACTGAAAACACACACACAACATAGTAAGATCTGAAAGTAAATTCTAAGTAAAGCTGTATACAAAAGAGTGCTGAAAAGTAAAGGGGCCGAAAATACAAGCTCAACTGGAAAGTGAAAGTACAACTGAAAAAAAGTACAACTGAAAAAGAAAAGAAACTACTGGGTCATACTATGGGGTTCTTAATTGAAGGGCAGGTATAGAAGGCCTCCTTAGCACTCCATGTCCGTCAGTCTCTTCTGTGTACCGACTCGTCGTAAGGTCCACCTCCGGGTACCGTCCAGTCCTGCTACTCAGCCTTAGTCAGTACTGTCCATCGTATGCATCCAACACAATGAGGTGTGGGTAAAGCCCATGTAGGGGTGAGTATGACGATACTCATTAGGGATCCCAATACCCTCAAGGTATCACAAAATCCAACAAGGATAAACCACAAAGTATGAAATCAACAGATATCCATTACTTAGGTATATGCCCATACATATACCTAAGTTACCAAGCAACTCATCTAAATCAAGAGGAAAATGTAGAAGTCACTGACTTAGCTCACACA
This sequence comes from Viscum album, assembly GCA_963277665.1. NCBI lineage: Eukaryota > Viridiplantae > Streptophyta > Magnoliopsida > Santalales > Viscaceae > Viscum > Viscum album. The sequence continues at coordinate 271,818,242 of OY728131.1, forward strand.
GGTATACATATTATGTAGAGAGATAGAGATGATCAGATATAGCCACTGAATCATCAGAGCTGTCAGACCAACACATAATCTAGGACCAGCTATTCTGTCAGACCAACACATGATCCAGGAACAGAAGTTAGAACTGTCAGACCAACACATGATCCAGGAATAGTCATCAGAGTTGTTGGACCAACACATGATCCAGGACCATCTTTTCTGTTGGACCAACACATGATCCAGGAACAAAAGTCAGAACTGTCGGACCAACACATGATCCAGGAACAATCGTCAGTGCACAACCAACCTTAGGGTTTCTACTAGCATGCTTGATTTCGGGAGGGTCTTCTCCTCAAGCCAAGATTCAATACGTAAATTTACACTTCATCAAAAGTTGATGTATCCCAAAGTTCTGTCTCATCAAAAGGAACACAACGTGACAGACGGTGCATCAATCAGATGCCCGGTCTGAGAGTTATTGGTATTTCCGTTCTAAGGGCCCGATTAGATTTAGTTCAATCCAACCTGACCGTACCACAACTGCGTCCAAACCTCAAGTGGGGTATTCCAAAATAATATTATAGCTCCAAACTTCTCGTCTCTGCAGACGGTTCGTCAATCGGACACCCGTAACCCAAGTTATGGGGGAAAAGGTGAAATCGGGTCAAATGGGTCTGGGTCCGGTCCGGCCCAGTCAGACCAACCCAAACCCACCTGAGTCCATACTGGGGTCCTACCCGGCCCGTGGGAGTGGCCAAGCCTGTGGGGGTGGCCTGGCCCATGAAGGAGGCTCGACCCGCACTGTGCGGCCCGACCGGCGCTGGGCGGCCCGACCCGTGTGGCCTGGCTGGCGGCCCGCTTGGCCTGCGCTGGCGGCTCACATGGCCTGGGTGGCCAGCGGCCAGCGGTGCCCTACGGGACCCTACCTAGCCACATAAGGGGAGGGGGGGGGGGTGATGCTCCCCCCATCTCCTGAACGGAACTAGCTCCTGGCGCCGGTTAGGTAGCCCGCAGGACCAAGGAGGGTCCCGCCTCGTCCGGTTGGCCGAGCGGCCAGCCTGTCTGCTTCGTCGGCGGCCGGCCGGTTCTGCTCCACCACCACAGCCAGGGGGTTGCAGCTTCTTCCACTACACGGTGCGACGACGCCGCGCCCCTCTGGCAGCCTGGCGTCCACCCGTGTGCACTGTCGCGACTTTTTCCTCTACGCCGCGTTACGACCCCGTGCCCCTCCGGTGGCCTGGCAGCCGCCCGTGTGCACCGCTGTGGCTAGGGGCCGTGACCTACTCTTCCGCGTAGCATGACTGCGCCGCACCCTTCCGGCGACTCGGTGGACCTACGCTGCCAGTTTCCTTCTCAACCGTCCCGATGTTGGCCGCCGTTGCACCACCACCATCATCAACAAGTGAGGAAAAATGGAGGGGGAGGGTCGGGCCGTGTTCTTTCGGCCCGCGCCCTCTATGTTATGGTGATATCAATCGGAAAATCGTAAACCAAGATTTGAGTGTTATGGAACAAGAAATAAATTCAAACTTAAATCTCCTAACTCGGGTTCGTTGTTCGTTGACGATGTCATGAAAATGCAGACATTGATTCGCTGACGTCAGGAAAGAAGATGAGGAAGTCGAGAACGTTTTCATCGACATTCTTCAAGGACGAAACTTTCCCCCTTGTCCCATTTGAAGATTGTTCTTCATTGGCGGAAGAAGTGTACTTCATTGGAGAGTTCTTTTTCTCCCAAGCTCCAACAAAAAGACAAAATGCTCACAAAATAATAGATTATGATATCTTATTAAATTGTTGGCATAGAATTCAAAAGGTTTAAATTAATTAATTGAATGTGTTTAATTAATAATTGAGAGGGTTGGCACCATAAGTTGGGAGTTCAAGGGGGTTTCTCCACACTTAATGGGGGGTCCAAGAGGTTATAACTCGGGTGGTCCTCACCAAATTAATTAAGAAGAGGTGTTTAGACCTCGGGTGGGCCCCACCACCAACCTCCTCTTGGAGGTTTTAACCAACTAAAAATAAATTAAGACAAGCACTTAATTTATTTTATTATTCCCAAGTAAAACCCAAAAACTAAATTTCATTCCCGACCATCTGTCGTCGAGGTGAAAGCCTTCTTAAGCGATTATTAGCTCTACGAGTTCAACGGTGCCCTTATATTTCAATTCCGAGCCCCGATTCAAAATTTATAAAAACTCACTCAAATGTTTACTGAAAGTACCCGAACAAAAATGAAGAAATTGATTCTGGGCACACCAGGCCTCAGAATCACGCGTCGTTAGTTTTCGCGGTCTCGTAAAATTCCCATGTATTTAAGAAATTTTTTTCCACAGAAATTCTGGGTCTTTAAAATCCACAATAGGTGATGATGGAAAACAAATTACATCGATTCGCGAGGAGATAGTCCACTGTACACATGAAGATGGTTTTGTTTCCCATTTGAGGGAAGTTGATATCGGTAAATATTATGCCATCAAAATAATAACATCTCAGTATATAGTATATATGTCACGACCCAACCCTACCCGGGCTCGAGTCGCAACTACCCCAAGCCCGCCTCCATAGGTCAGGGGCTGGAGACCAGCACCGAAGGCACAACCACTCGGGGAGGCCTTTGCCTAAGCACCTGTACACACACACGCAGCACACTCAATGCAAAAGTGCAGAGTAAAAGAAAAGAAAAGAAGATTAAAAGAGCAACTTCTATAAATAAACCACAGATGTACATCGACCTCTAAACAGTACAAAGTTAGCTGAAGGTAAACATAAAAGGAAAAAGGGGCAAAACATGTGACCAACCAAAAAAAGTGCCTCAACCCAGAAACAGGTAAATAAAACAAACAGCTGGAAGGGTCACCTACCTGGAACTCGACTCCAACCACCGCACGCGGTCCAAGCTCCCAAGCTCCTAAGCTCCTAAGCTCTACTAAAGTCACGACCAACCTGTCCGTCCTCTACAAGGGCACACCAAGTGTGGGCAAAGCCCAAGCAGGGGTGAGTATAAAAATACTCAGTAGGATACCCCGAAGGCTCGAGGGAGCAATAAAGAAGGTACCGAAGGGTGAGCAGTAGATCGAACAGGGGAAAGTAAAGGAGCACAATTGAGAGTGAAGTAAAGAGTACAATTCAACCCAACAAGAGAAAGGAGGTAGACTCGTCCAGACACAAGGAGCTGAAAACGGTGAGAAGATGAACTTCTCGTCGAGTCTTCACTACCTATAGAAGGAGAGTAGACTCATCCAACCACAAGAATATAGACATGGAAAGCACGTGGCATACCCCACGCGTCTTCGCCTCACTTGGAAGGAGAGTAACCAAACCCAAGAAGTGGGTACCAGAACAAGGTATATACATATTTATATGCTCAACAGGAAGCCCGAAACAAGGTCGTAAGGGGATCTCCATCCTGTAGCTCAGCCCAAGAAAAGAGTAGCCAACAGTCCCAAAAGTAACACCATCGATGACCAACATCCCACACGTCTGCCCCGAACTACAAGTCAAGGGCTCAATAACCGCGCCTCGACACTATCCACTTTGGGCGGCACTAACTCGCCCGTACGGTTTTAAGTCACGTCACAAGGACGCGTCTCGGTGGGGAAAGCGCTCCTCGTACTTGAGAGTCCTAGGGGAACATCAAACCACAACTCGTCACTACCCCAGAGTCGAGAGGTCTTCTCAAAGTTGACAGGAGACCCCCTGCCCAGCCCCGCTGGAGGGTCCCTGGAAGTCGATAGGTTCCCACTACAGGGAGACCCGGAAAGTCGATGGGTGCCACACTGCCCAGTCCCGTAACAGGGTAATCCACTGGAGGGAGACCCGACTAAAGTCGATGAGGGGACCACTGCCCAGCCCAGCTAGAGGTAACCCGACATCGGGGACCACTGCCCAGCCCAGCTGGAGGTAAGCTCGACACTGCTCTGGCCATCCCTGCTGGATGGTACTGCGAGGTGAACACTGCCTCACTGGCCATCCCTACTAGATGGTAACCCACTGGAAAGCCCTACTCGAAACAACCTCAGACCTGCTGGAAACAATCTTAGCCCTGCTGGAACAACCTCCTGGGTAGAGGATCGGTGCCCGTGTAAAGTGTTGGTCACAACAAATCTACAAGAACTCTACCGGGGGACACAGGGTGACGAGAGAAACTCCCCAGGCCTCACAAGGCGATCCTGCTCCAATCCGCTGAGTCACTGTCGAAGCAGACCGAGACATCTCATCCCAGAAAGTGGGGAAAACACCCACGCTGCATGAATACCCATAGTCGTAAACGGTTCCGCAGTCCGGTGAAAGGTCACGGTACTGAAACCCCTCACAGCTGAAGAAATAGAGGAACAAACCATCTCTGTCGGCCAAACCATCAAGAAGAGGACCAGGGGAAAACTCAACCCTACTGGTCAACAAACGAGAACAAGGGACCCTCTACATCACGAGAGGTCAAAAGTATGCAAAGCAGATCACGCCATGCATGTGGGGCCCACACAATGTGTGGCCCCAAGTCAACCCTAACCGAGCGCACAAACGTTCTCAGGTACAAACAACCACATGTACCTCCATGCGTTATCGTATACTCCCAGAGTATACCACGTTCCAGCCCAAATGCTATCGTGCACACGGCACCCAACATCAATGCGAAGGCATGACATAACAACTCCAACCTGCCACCTCATCGTCTGAGACACATCCAACCACATTCCTTAACTCACACGGGAGTGCATGCGATCACACGCCAAGGGTTCTCTGCAAACACGGCAAGAAGAACCACCATTAGAGCGCCTTTCACATTTCCACATTTAATAAGATCACGCAAGCGCCTCTGCACAACCAAATGGATCACACCATTTTAATCCTCGCGAAAAAACATGCGAGATAGACTACTTACTCACCTCAAACGGATATCCGACGGAAAAGTCACCAACACCGCCTCACGCCCGAACGACGTCCCGTGATCCCGAGACTCATCCCCAAAAACAGTAGGGTGCATCGCACCATTGCGATCCCCTCGGGAAAACAGGTCAAAAAGACTACTCACTTGAGCGCAACAGATATCCGGAGAAAAATATGCATTTTGGCGCACCGCACACGAGTGGTGCTACGTGGGACCCGCATCCCGGTCCTGAAACACAACGAACGGATCACAACGTTGTGATCCTCTCAAAAAAGCACACAGAATGGACTATTCACTTGTCCAAAATGGTCGCCCAATGATAAAGATGGAAAATCACCGTCAACGCCCAAACGACCCTCACGGGGCCCGCACCATCTAGCGGAATTATAGCGGGCAGACTACGCCAACGCGATGTCCTCAGAAAAATACCCAAAAACGACTGCTCGCATGCCTCGAACGGATGTCCGGTGAAAAGGGTGCTAAACGCTACTCGCAGCTCAAAGACGGGCCATGGGGCCCATGCCACAACTTCGGCTTCAACGCTTGGAACCACCCTGGTAAGCTCCGCCTCGGTGCCAGGGTTCCAACTCCACTGACGGCGCTCAAAAATGGACGTCAGACGCGTCCACGCCGTCCAAAACAAGAACCCCTGGGATGCCGTCAATCCCCTCGACGTACGTGTCGCGTTTAGGGAATTAAAAATTCCCGAAACCATCTCAAAACTTCCGGCTTGACACGAGCTCCGCGCTGCCGTAGATGGTGCGCAAAACGGATGCCCGTAGAAAAAGTTACGGGCGTCGGAAACTGAGGGGCAAAGCCCTTGGGCTGGACCGGCCTGGACCGGCCGGTCCGCCCGGCCCGCGGCTTGGCCGTGCGGGCCGGCCATGGACCTGCGGTCCACGCGCAGACCGGCCACGAGGGCCCATCGCGGCAGCTGCGTGAAGACCCGCGTGGCGTGGGTCTTTGCCTCCTGCGCGGGGGTCGCACACTGCGACCCCAGGGCCGTCGCGCCCGGCCGGCTCCGCCGAAGGGACCTCCCCCGCCGCCGTGCCTGGAGCCCGCGGCCGACCACCCCGCTGAAGCGACCGCCAAGCACCCACGCCACCCTACACCTTAGCCACACCACCGTCCGAGAGCTCCGCCGCCGCGACCACCGTCTCGGAAACGCCGCATCGCCGAAAACTCCTCCAAAACTTCTGAATTACCCGCAACCTTCGCCGGACCGCTGCAAGCAGCTCCAGACTCAGAATTGAAACCCAAAAGATGCGTCGGAAGGAGAATAAAGTCTACTGAAAGATTACAGGCTTTTTTCAAGGATAAAACAACAAATTTATGCATAGAATCGACTAAAGTAGGTGTGTGAATAAAAGTTGAAACCGCAACAAATCCTACCTCGATGGGCTTCGCCCGAAGCTACGCGATGATCCGCCGGCCGCCACGCCTTGGAGAGGATAGAGATGGGAGGAGGAGCTTGAAGGAGAGATCCTTGGGTTGCTTCCTTCCACCATAGGATGAGAGGGGGAGGAGGAGGGAGAGGGGTGTTTGTTTATTTAAGGGAAAATTAATTAAAAGATTAATTAATTAAATCCCCAAAATGACCCACTTACGAAACACTCGACGGGGTTGAGGTTAAGCCCCCCTAGGGAAAAAAACACCTCCTGAGCACAACGGCGGTCTCAGAATTTTAATACAAGACCCCGTTCAAAAGTTATAAAGCTCAACGCCCGAGGCCTCCAAATTATGAAAACGCCCCTGGGGCCATTTTTCACAGACGGCCCGCACCCACAAAAATTATACCGCTCCTAGGGTGAACGACACGCTCCAAACTCAAAGGTTCTCTCAGTTTTCCAATCTGAGCCACTGTTTAAGAGATACTTGAGTTTCACCATTAAACTAATAAATAAATAAATTAATTTACCCGTTTAACGTTCCGAAAGCGAGCGAGGGGTCCAAACATCCCGCGACGACATGTTTTATGTCATTCCTAGGGTAAAAACCCCATTACGGACCCATCCGTACACTCGGATCTCTGATTAGAAGCACCGTTTAGGAGTTATCCCATTTATTTGGCGTTCTCAGTGTTAACGCACTGAAAATTTAATTCCGGCCACTCTGAGGCTCAGAATCGTACGCCGTCTGAAGGCGCTGCTCTGGAATAACATCAAGAATATTCCAAAGTCCTTCGCAGCAAAAACCGGGTTCTTATAATATACCAGTGTTATTATATTTTATATTTTATAAAAAATTAATGTGTAAAAAGAAGAAGTAAAAAGGAGCTTGGCGAAGATGATTAGCTTTTCTTAGAAGAACCTCCTTTGGAATTCTTATTAAGGACCCTAAGGTTGGTATTTTAAGAAGAAAGAAAGATCTGGAATGTGTATAAGGATTTTGTAGAGAGAATTTTTTTCAAGTTTGGTTTAGAAAAATGTATTGATATTTCTAAATAAGTGAGGGGAGGGGATACCCTTTTATAATTGAGGAGGAGTGACATTTTTATAGATACCAAATAATATTCAATAATGGGAAGTCACACTCATGACAAGTGACTCAAAAATTGATATATACTGAATTGTATGGGTTTTATGATTGATACATACCACCACTATTAAAAATAAACATGTTTTAAACATGTAATTCTATTTACCTCTAAGATTACTCACTTTTAACATTTTATTTTTTTACCATGACAACTAGTTTTCTTGCTGTTTATGCTATTAAATATGAAAAAAACTTAAGTTAACCTTATTAACTAATATTAATTATTTTTATTCAAAATATATAATTCATTCAGATCAAAAACACATAATTTGTATAATTTAATTTAAAATTAATCCCACAAAATGTGGTGAAAATGGGTTTTCAAGAAATGCATTTTTCAAGCAATAAATGATCTTATATAAAATATATAACTAGAAATAATCATTATATGAAATTAAATTCATATAAATATATATGAAATATATAAATTTAATTCAAATATTTCTTTGTTAGGGGTAATTTTAATTAATCAAAATGGATAAAATTTATGAACTTCGAAATATTTTACAAAAAACTATGTTTTTAAGTATAAAAATAAACTTATACAAAAATAATGAAAATTGATGATTAAAATGAAATTAATTATATTATTATAAATAAAATGGATATTATTTCACTTTAAGACTAAATACAAAATATAATGCAACTTTAACTCACTCTATTTAATGAAATGAAATGACGATATTTGAAAAATTGGTTATTTTCACCATTCACTAAAAAATCAAAAAAATTAGAAAAAATCCCAAAATTTTACCCAAATTTAATTTTGATATTATGATTCAAAAATTATGTTAATTTTATAAAATAAAATTTCAAATATTTCTATAAATTAATTATACTATTTTCTCATAAAAAGAAAAAGAAATCATTTTTAAAGAAAATACATTTTTTATGGAACAAAATATCCTTATAAAAAATTGAGTGCTTATTTGTTAAGATTTTATAAATAAATTTATATTTATTAAATTTATTAAATAATTTAATACTACTCATACTCTCCAATTTAATGATTATACTATACCGAACTCATTTAAATAATAATATTTTAATATTATATTGTTTTTTATTTAAACTTAGTGTTGCGTATTGAATATGATATAGATCATAGAGTTATTTTAAAATTGTAGTGTGTTATATTATACCCCAATTAAATAAATTTTAACCTCACAATTTGAACTTTTTTGCAGTAATTAATGTTTTCGCATTTGAAAATTTCTTTGTGGAATACCCACACTGTAAAAAGGGTTAATAAAACTTTATCTTAAAAAGAGAGAAAGGGAAATAAAAAGGTCATCACATAACTAGGTTTCCACATATGATAAAATTGGTGGGAAGTGAAAATGGATTTTTAAAGAAGATCTATTTATGAGATAACATTATACATTTTTTAATAAAGAAAATACCATCTATTTACCCAAAATGAATTAAATTTTTATTTCAATATACTTTTCCTAAAGTATAGGGATCCTTTTTCCAACTAGAATAATAACATAAGAAAATATAATTACTTATAAAGTATAATTTCATAATTTAAAAAAATTTCACCAAAATATCATCTGTTTCCACAAATGATGAGTATTCAAGATGAATTTTTTATGACTAAAGCACTAAAATTAACTTCTAATGGATCAAAAGACTCCACAAAATGAAATCAAGATATTCATCTTGTCTTTAGAAATTAACTAAAACCACAAATAGTTATAACAAGGTAATACAATTCCCAAAATGAATACACATTCATATTAATCTCCAAATCCAAAGTTCAACTTAAATCATTCCATAACTAAATATCCATACATCCCAAATAACCTCAACATTAAAGGATTTAATTGTATTATTACAAAATAATGTTTCATGTTAAATAACATGTTATACCTAATGTCATATATACCTCAACCAAATGAAACATTTACTAAAATATCATTAATAACATCAAAATCCTAAAAATTAAAAAATATTTGATCCTCTAATATGTTTCCCAAAAAACACTTAATATTTATCCACCAAATCATTTAAGTAAAAACAATGTAATACTAACTTGTATATCTTGTAGGCCAGTAGTAGGCACCACACCCTTATCACCATTTGGTTATGTGTTTAATATCTATGGACTTTCCAGATGCGATGGGATGTCACCCAGCTTGGGGGATATCCTTTTTATAAAAATATATTAATATACTTTCTATAATGTTCTAAAAATATGATAAACATCCTCAAAATAAAATTCAGAATCAAATCAGTTTGTAACCACTAAGGATTTCTATAAAACTTATTTTTCCCACAAAATAAAATAATCTCAATTGAATATTATTACCTTAACATAAAATATAAGACAAACCTAAAGTTTACCGATACCATTAAACTTTTTTACAGAAAATATGAAGGCATTAGTCCTTAAATAACCCTTTTTACTAAAACCCATACTAAACCCAAGGGTTATATTATAAAAAATGTATCCCAAAATACTCTTAATCATCTTAGACTTCCATAACTTAAAACCTAAAAGGGGTATTTATAATTTTAAATTATAATAAACCTCATACTTATCAACTCATGAAACTTTAGGTTTGACCTAGGTCATCCATGATTATAATCCATTCAAGTTCTTCATGATGGTTCAAAAAGAGACTATTAATTTCCCAAACATATCCCATGGGAGTGTCAAACTAGGTGTGCAATAAGTCCTGTTGTCGTGCATTGAGTGACGATCGAGTCAAAAACCAATACACCCTTTTTAGAGTTATTACCCCTAGGTATAACTATGGTATATCCATATACACTTGTAGTATCTATACATGGATGTAATTGATTTCAAACCACTCACTAAAAACTTCACCAAAATTCTAGGATATTTTCCTATACATAGACTTATCCTTCTATTTGTCTATAGGGTTCTCACTAAAGTGTTCTAGTCTTAATCCAAAAAAAAACTAGACCTTTTTCTAATAAAAAATATAGACATCCAAGACTTTTACACATATTATTCCATGATTTTTAACATAAAAATCCAATAATTACAACCCAATGATCATGGTGCATAGTGTATTTGGAAGACTAGGTTCATAATACATCAAAGTGAGATTAAAATAAAATTTATTTATTTTATTATATGTAATGAGATCCTAAATAATATCACAATTCTAAACCTACATGGTATAATCTTGGGATTACATAGACAAAAGGTCTAAAAGGTTAAAATCCCAACAAGGAAATAAACATGATAAACAAGCATAACTTGTGAGTTAAAGGTATAACATGATATCATAAAATATAAGGCTAAAGAGTAATCACATGAATCATAACATAAAGAATGTGTTATCATAATATTATGAAATCATATGAAATGTGGAAGAAATATAAAACATGAAATAAACATAATTCAAGTCTAACCACCAAGACAACATCACATGGTGGATAGATTCCCATAATTTATTAGGTTCACTCCCTAATCCCATACATGATGTCTCATGATAATAAAACATTACCCAATGAATTTAAGGGATATATAATTATATTCCCACTCATCACATTCATATAATGTACATGAATTTTTTTCACACATAAGGAAATTGATTATAAGGTATAAATATAATAATTACCCATTGAAATAATTGTGTTGCATAATCTTGTCTCATATCATAATCAAAGGAAATTTTATAAATAAGGCATTTGAGACAATAACATAAGGAATTCATTACCCCATTAATGTAAGGGATAATAATCTAGGTATATGTGTGAGATAAAAATATACATAATTTATAATCAATCCATAACATCAAAGGTTTTTGTTGTTGATGAAAATATTTTTAAAATATAACATGGAATATTTATTGAGGAAAATACCCTTTTCACTTTGAAATTAATTCTTAAAAATATAAAATAATTACAAAATATTATATTTTTTTTATTTAATAATAACCTTGGAAACTTATAAAGTAATATTCAAATAATCTAGTGGTCATTATGGTAGGTAATTTTTTACATGTTGTATAAGTAAAAAAAAATTCTTTTCACACTACTGTAAAAAGGTTAAAAATTCCCTCATTATGAAAATGAAAATAATATTTCTTTTAATTTAAAAAAAAAAATTCAAACATGGGTAATAATTTATCAAATAAATCATTTTTGTAATGTTAAAAACATTCTTGAAAATACTTTTAGAAAACATGGATATGAAAGAAAAAGGATTTTCGAATGTAGAGAGAAATAAAGTCAGCTTTCTTATAAAAATTCTCAATAATTTTAAATAAAAAAGAAAGGAAAATGGTACTATTACTTGAAACTTTCATGAATAAATAAATGAGAATAAAATGAAATGTTTTTATTAGATAATGATTAAATAATTTCCTACAATGATAATTTTTGTATAAAAATTCCTAATTAAATTGAGATTGAAACATAAACCATTACTGATTTGGTAAATTTTGAATCATAATTAGTATGAATGGAGTAAATTAATTGTAACTTAAAATAATATGAAGTATGAAGTATTCATGATATAATATGTAAAGGGGTAGTATATATACCATTTAAAATAAATTAGGTACATAAAATAACATGTGTCTCAAAGAAAGATGTTTTGAGATGAAACCCTTACCTCGAGTCCAAAATTTTCCATGTATGTATTTTATATCCTATATAAAAAACTTACAAAAATTATTTATTTTATTAATAATTTTTGTTTAGTTTTAATACCTTATACTTAAACCATTTACTTAATTTATTTTAATGATGTATTTAATTACTTAAACAGTTATTTTTTCATCGAGAGTTTTGAGGATGCCCAGTTCATAATTTCAAAATGATATCAGTGCGTACACATCATTGTTACATAACATATAAAATAATAATAATAATGAAATATTTATAATTTTTATACATAATTTATACTTTTAAAAATAACCATGAATTATAGTTATGAAAAATGAACTATGTTAAAATCATGGAGATGTTAGGTAATAAGTACGCTTGAGTAACATTTCCATTTTTGAACAACCATGATAGAAAGAAGGTAAGTGTTATTTTATATTTAAAAAATTATAATAATATCATAAATATCATATTATTTATTTAAATACACTTAAATATAATATCCATGTGATAAAAAATGAATCACATTTTTTTCTTGAGGCGTTAGTCCACCGTATGCAGGAATGATGTTATCATTTTTCGATGAACAATAAGGTAAGATGGTATATAATATATAACTTTTACAAAATTATTAATATTTAATGAATATAATATATTAACATTAAATCCATAATCATAAAAATTCATGATAAGTTATGATGAAAAATTAATTACATCGATTCATGAGGCGATAGTCAGCCGTACACATGAACGATGGTTTTATTTCCCATTTGATAAAAAAGGAGATGGATACATATTATTAAATCAACATAATAAAATATAATTATATATTATATATTATATAACGGTTTTATTATATTTTAAATTTTGAAAAAATAAGTAAAAATAAGGATCTTGGTGAAGACGATTACCCTTGTTTTGAAGAACCTCCATTGGATATCTTATTAAGGACCATAATATTGGTATTTTGGGAAGAACAAAAGATATATAATGTGTATAGTTTTTTTAGGAGATATTTTGGTAGGTTTTGGTCAATAAAAATGGATTTATATGTTCTAGTAAGTGTGGGTAGGGGGTTCCCTTTTATAATTGAGGAGGAGTGACATTTTTTGTAAATACCTAAAACTATTTAATAATGGAAAGTCACTCCCAAGAAAAGTGAGTAAAAAATTGATAAATAATGGATTTTATGGGTGATATGGTTTATAAATACCTATAATATTAAAAAATAAACATTTTTTAAACATTTTATTCTATTTACCTCTATGGTTACTAACTCTTAACATTTTAATTTTCCACCACGGTATCTAGTTTTTTTTTACTATTTTTACTATTCACTATGACTAAAACATAATTTAGCCTTATTAACTAATAATACTTATTATGATTAAAAATATGAAATCAATTTTATAAAATTAAAATAAAATAAGTTTCATAATTTAATTCAAAATTAAACCCAAAAATTGTGCTGAAAAATGGTTTTTCAAGAAATGCATTTTTCAAGTAATAGATGATCTTATATTAACTCTATGACTAGAAATAATCATTATAAAAATTTCAATTAATATAAATAGATATATAATATATTAATTTAATTAAAATAGTTTCTTACTAAGGGTTATTTTAGTTATTTAAAATGGGTAAAATTTATACACCTAGAAACATTTTGCAGAAAACTGTGTTTGTAAGCATAAAAACAAACTTACACCAAAATAATAAAAATTGATGATTCAAATGAAATTAATTATATTATTATAAATAAAATGTATCATATTTCAATTTAATACCAAATCCAAAATATAATGTAACTTTAAATTACTTTATTTAATGAAAATAAATGATAGTATTTGGAAAATTGATAATTTTTACTGTTCACTAAAAAATCAAACATTTCAGAAAAAATCCCAAAATTTCACCCTAAGTTAATTTTTAAATTATGATTTAAAAAATAATGTTAATTTTAGAAAATAAAATTTCTAAAATTTATATAAATTTATTATACAATTTTATTGAAATAACAATAAAAATCTTTTTCGAAGGAAATATATTTTTTTGTAGAACAAAATATCTTTATTAAATGTTGATTGATTATTTATTAATAATTTATCAATAAATTTATATTTAGAAGGATATTTATGTAAATTTCATAAATAATTTAATACTATTAATACCCACCAATTTAACAACTATTTTATATCATTCACATTTAAATAATAATATTTTAATATTATATTGTGGTTTGTTTAAACTGAGTATCATGTGTTGAATATGATTTCAATAATATAGTTATTCTAAAATCTTATGGTGTTAAATTATACCACTTTAAATAAATTGTATCCTTAAAATTTAAACTTGTGCTCAGTAATCAAGTGTTTAACATTTAAAAATTACTTTGTGGAAAAACCATATTGTAAAGAGGGTTAATAAAACTTTCTATTAAAAAGAGGGAAAGGGAAATTAAAAGGTCATCCCATAACTAGGTTTCCACATAGGAGAATAATAGTGGGAAGTGAAAACACAGGTATGGAAATAATATATATTTAGAAGATAAAATTATACTTTTTTAGAAGATAAGAGACCATCTATTTATAAAAAATGAATAACATTTTTATTTTAAGATCCTTTTCCCAAGGTTGAGGGATCCTTTTTCTATCTAGATTAAGAAAAAAAGGAAATATACTTACTTAAAAAGTATAATTTCATCCTTTAATCATTTTTCACCACAATCTTATTTATTTCCCCAAATGATGAGTACTAAAGATGAAATTTTTATTCCTAAATGACTAAAATTAACTTCTAATGGATCACATGACTCTAAAAAAATTAAATAACAATATTCCTCTTGTCTTTAGACATTAACCAAAATAAAAAATTGTTAGCACAAGGTAATATAATTCCAAAAATTAATACACATTCATATTAATATCTAAATCTAAAGTTTAACTTAAATCACTCCATAAATAAATAACCAAACATCCCAAATAACCTCAACATTAAAGGATTTAATTGTTTTTTCCAAAATAATATTTCATGTTAAATTAAATATTAGACCTTAGGGTTAAATATACGTCAAACAAATGAAATATTTAACAAAATATCATTAATCACCTCAAACTCATAAAAATTTAAAAATATTTTAACCTCTAATATGTTTCCCAAACTAAAATTAATAATTTTCCACTAAATGATTTATGTAAAAACAATTTCATACTAACTAGTAAATTACATTGACCAGTGGTAGGCACTGCACCCTTATCACCCATAAGTTGTGGGTTCAAGCCCTATGGAATTTCTAGATGCACTGGGTTGTTTATCAAATTACATGTTGTCCTTTTTCTAAAACTATATTAATATACTTTTGATAATGTTCCCAAAACATGACAAACATTATCAAAATAACATTAATCATAAAATCAGTTTGTAACCACTAAGGTTTTCCATATATCTTATTTTTACCACAAAATCAAATAATCTTTATTGAATATTATTACCATAATATAAAAGATAAGATAAACCCTAAAGGTTACAAATAACTTTAAACTTATGTCCACAAAATATAAAGTCATTATTCCTTAAATAACCTTTTTTACTAAAACCCATACTAAAATCAAGTGTTATATTACCATAAACGTATCCCAAAATACTCTTAATCATATTAGGCTTACATTAACTTAAAACCTCAAAAGGGGTATTTATTTCTTTTAAAATTATGGTCAACCTTGGACTTATCAAACCAAGACACTTTAGGTTTAACCTAGTCCATACATGATTATCATCTATTCAAGTTCTTTATGATGGTTCCTAAAGAGTTTATGAATTTCTAAAACATATCCCATGTGAGTTTCAAACTTGGTGTTTAGAAAGGCCCATTGTCGCGCACCAGGTAATGATCGAATCAAATCCCAATACACCCTTTTTGGAGATATTACCCCTAGATACAACTATTCTATATCCACATCCACTTGTATTATCCAGAAAAAGATATAATTTCTTGGAAAACACTATCTCTAAAATTCACCAAAATTCTAGGATATTTTCCTATACATAGACTTATCCTTATACTTTTCTATAGGGATCTTACTAAGGTATTCTTGTTTTAATCCCAAAAAGTATACCTTTCTCTGATACCAACTATAGAGACCCAAGACTTTTACACATGTTATTCTATGAGTTTTAACATATAAATCTAATAATTACAACCCAAATATCACGAGGTATAGTGTCTTTGGAAGACTAGGTTTAGAATACACAAAAGAGAGAGTAAAATAAAACTTATTTATTTTGTTCTTCGTTATGGTATCCTAAATCCTTTAAAGCTCCTAAACCTATATGGGATAAGTTGGAGTGTACATAGATAAAATGGGTGAGCTAAAAATCCCAGTAAGGGAATAAACATGATAAGGAAGCATAACTTATGAGTCAAAGTTATAACATGATATCATAAAAGAGAAGGACCAAGAGTAATCACATGAGATCATAACATAAATAATGTGGTATCATAAGATCATTAAATAATAGGAAATGTGTTAGAAACATAAAACATTACATAAACATAATTCATGTCTAACCACCAAGTAAATATCACATGGCGGACAAATTCCCATAAATCATTAGGTTCACTAACTAATACCATACATTAAGTCTCATGAGACTAAAAAATTACTCCATGCATTAGAGGGATATATAATTTTGGGAACAACCATCACATTCATATCATGTACATGAATATGTGTTCCACATAAGGAAATCAATAATAAGGTATAAACATAAGAATTACCCATTTAAATAAATGGGTTGTATAATCTTATCTCATATCATAATGAAATAAAATTTCATAATGAAAGAATTTTATAGAAGAACATAAGTCATGTATCACCCCATCAAAGTAAGGGAGAATAATCTAGGTATATATGTAAGAGAAATATATACATAATTTATAAGCAATACATAACATCAACGGTTTTCATCATTGATTAAAATGTTTTTAAAAGATTACATGGAATATTTCTTGAGAAAAATACCCTTTTCACTTCAGAATCACTTCTACAAAATATAAAAAAAATACAAAATATTATATAAAAATTTTTCTTTAAAAATAACCATGGAAACATATAAATAAATATTTGAATAATTTAGTGGTGATTATAGTAGATAATTCCATACATGCCGTATAAGTAAAAAAACATTCTTTTCACACTATTATAGAAGGGTTAAAAAGTCAATTGTTCGAAAAATGAAAAAAAGATTACTTTAAAAAAGTTTTGTAAAAAATTAAAAAATGGGTAAATATTTATTTAATAAATCATTTTGATAATGTTAAAAACATTCATGAAAATATTTTTAGAAAACATGAATATGGAAGAAAAAATGATTTTTGACTGAAGAGAGAAATAAAGCCATCTTTTCTTAAAAAAATTATCAGTAATTTTAAGTACCAAAGAGAGGAAAATGGTACTATTTCTTGAAAAGTTAATGAATAACCATATGAGAAGAAAATGAAAGGTTTTTATTATAAAATTATCAAATTATGTCCTATAATGTAAATTCAAGGATAAACAATCCTGAATAAACTGAGATTGAAACATAAAACCTTACCACTTTGGTAATATTTGAATCATAACTACCATGGATGAAGTAAATAAATTATAACTTAAAATATCATTAAGTATGAATTATTCATGGTATAATATTTAATGGGTCTATATATACACTATTTAAAATAAATCAATTGTATAAAATAACATGTATGTTAAAGAAGGAAGTTTTGAGTTGAAACCCTCACCTTAAGTCCAGAATTTGTCATGTATGTATTTTATCTATTGTATAATAAACTTACATAAATTTTTTTTTTATTAAGAACCTTTTCCAGGTTTAATATATTATAATTAAACCATTTACTTTATTTATTTTAATTATATATTTAATTACTTAATCAGTTATATCCTCATCAGGTGTTTTGAGGATTCATAGCTCATAATTTCAAAACGACATCAGTGTGTTGACCATGGTCAAAGGGGTTTTTATTACATCATCTCTAGAATAATAATCCTGAAATAATTATAATTTTTATATATAAATTATACTTTAAAAATAACCATGAATTATGGTTATGAAAAATGAACTATGTTACAATCATAGAGATGATAAGTCATACATACGCATGAATAACATTTCCATTTTTCAACGATCATGATAGAAATAAGGTAAGTGTTATTTTAAATTTACATAATGATAATAATATCATAAATATAATATAATTTCCATAAATACACTTACATATCCCATCCTTGTGATAAAAACAAATCACATCACTTTGTGAGGTGGTAGTTCACCGTGTACACGAATGATGTTATCATTTTTCAATAGATGATAATGTAATAAGGTATATGATATGTTAATTTTAAATAATTACTAATATTTCATGAATATATATATATATATATCAAATTCATCATGTAATAACCTGAACTATTATAAATAAAATTCCCTTTTTTATTTAATTAAATGTCTTATTATGTATTGTGGCTATAGAAAACACATGAACTTATTTGGTTTTATATCCTATAGGATTTAAAATACCATTAAGAATATTTATTGTTGATAATATATCTATTTAACAGTGATCATATGATTAGTATAAATATATGGTTTTAACAAATCCAATTGACATAGACCAAGGAAGTGATGGCCTCAACTAGTAGGATCGTACCCTATTAAGCCCATTTATTAGAGCTTTTGAGGGAGATAGAATCACTAGACTTTTACATTGACCAATACCAATATGAGATCTAACAAATTAAGTTTGATCAAAACCATTTATGGGAGAAGTTCAATCTCATCGAGATCATGACCCAAACCATGTTCGCTGAACCACCCCATGAAAGTCTCGCTATCACGCACCTTACTCTTAGGGTGTTTTCAGGTGTATTAAAGGGATATGTATCACGAACCTATAAATATGAGTATGTAAATCATTTTTTATAGAATAATTAATATATTTTCATCCTATTACTGTTACTTTATAAATGATTTTTATTTTGATACAATAAAACACAAATAGTATTTTTGGGTAATATTCAAATTCAATTAAATAATTTATTTTGATGAATTAATGGATTTTTAAATAAATAATATTTTAATAAAATATTATTATTATATATTTTTTACTAAATATAAATGATCATATAATTTTTATGAAGTCAAATATAATTTTTATAAGAGTTCAAAAACTGTTATTGTCAAGAAACCCCAACATTTATCAATAAATATTGATTCTTATTTTAAAAGTGAAAATGAAAATATTTATAAAATTATTTTGATAAAATTAATATTGTTTTTTGAATTATAATATCTAAATTATCCAATTGTGTTTTTTTCATAATTTTCTGAGATAGTCAAATTTTTGAGTAAAAATTAAATGCCGTATAAATATACTATGTGTATTATGGCATCATAATGAATCAAAAGTGATGTAATAGATACTATAAAGGGTATCCACGACCAAATATATTTTTTAAATTTAAAATAATTTGATTTTATTTTTATTTGATTAATTTTATAAATCCATTATGAATCCTCAAAAACTATTAATATATTTTAGGGTTTTAATTTTTTTTCTTTAAGAGTATGAATCAATTCCACATAAGCAAGAATATTATTTTATTAATTTAGGACCTTTTATTTGTAAAATAATTAAAACCACTCTCATTTGTAAGAAAACATGGGAAAAACCATGGGAAGGTTTGTGGTTTGTGGTTATTTTATTATATAGAGTCCAAAACCTAAGTTTGAGAAATAATAAAGTAATCCCCACTCATTTCCTATATAAACCAACAAAATATACCATTTATATTCACTAAAAATCCTTTTAGAACGTCCTTACTCTACTATATCCTCTATAGAGTCATCCCAAGTCACCCCAAGCTCTCAAGAATCCCCTCCCAATCATTTGGAGCCATACACTCAAGTAAGGGATCCTCACATTCTCTTCTTTATTCAAGTTTCTTTATTATCTTATGCCTTTTATTTCAAATTAATAATGTTGGGAAATTTATTTTAATGTCCCTATTACTTAACATTTTATTTAAATATTATGATATACCCCTTTATATCTCATCAACCCATTTTATGAATTTTAAAGTGATGTTGTTATACTACCAAACTTTCACTGTGATTTTCCATGCCAAAACAATTGTGTAGGGAATAACATACCCATTTACTATAAATGATGTTCACTATTATAAATGTATAATTATTTTAATTGTTACTTACATTTATTTATTCTAAACTCCTTGATTTTTTAATAAAATATGGTGATGAATGAATCTATTTTGTATGATCTATGTGGCACACTTAAGCATGAGAATGAAATGAAAGTGACGGGTGCACCCAGAATTATATAGTGATCCAATGCATTGGGTAATGTTTAGTCTCATGATACATAATGTTTTGATAGGTACTGAACCTTATTCCTCTATTTTAATTTTTCAATCACGATTTCTTGGAAGTTATCCTTGACCTATGTTTATGATGCAGCGTTTTAAGTTGTTGCCACATTACCTATGTTATGATTATCATGTTATATCATGCCTTATTATTAATGTTTATGATTCTCACAAATTTTATTCCCCATTTATATTCATATTGTCTAAAATCTATCACATTATGACATTTTTATCCCCTTAATGGGATTTATAGCTTACCCCTTTCTTATGTAAGTCCCCAGGTTATCCCATGCAGTTTTAAAATCCATGGAATTTTAGAAGCATGTTAATGAAGTTTTCAATAATGTTGTTGTATCCCATTTTCAAGATGTTATGATATGTACATAATTCCTAAATAAAATATAATTCCATATATTTTGAGTTTCATTATGTGTAATTTTATGTAATAAATCATGAATTAATGTGTAATAAATAGAAGGGTTGTTATAGTTGGTATCAATGGAAAAGTTTAGTTATTTTTGGGTTTAGGATTAAAAACTCTAGAGAAAGACTTAGGGATAAGACTAAGTATAAGAAAACATAACTAAATTTTTAAGTATAGAGTAAGTGGTTTATCAGGAAAATACATCCATATCTGGATACTATAAGTGGATATGGCTCTGGCACATATGTACATAGGAGTAAAAACTATAAACACTTGTTGATCTAGACTCAACTGGGCACTGCTGCACGAAAATGGGTCTTGTTGCACACCTAGTTTGACACTCCCAGGGGATATTATTTGGTAAATTTATAATCTCATTACAAAGCATTATTATGGGAATAAAAAAATTCCCCATAATAATATATGTTAGGAAATAAATCACAGATAACATAGATTGAAGCCTAGAAATTAATAAGATAAGAAATACATGTAATTTATAAGACATAACTTTAATTTAATTAGATTATCCCTTAATGTGTTTAATAGTTTAAAAATACTCAATCCTAATTTTACTTTTATTCTAGATACTGGATATAAATAGGAGGAACCAGGTAAACAACCAATGCAAAGGGCAATGTAATGATTTCCCTAATGAGATTACCAACCTGATGGGAGAGGGAATCACAAAATTTATGATGGTACTCTCTTAGATGACTCAGGTTATGAATAGAAAACTAGATCAAGAAGATCATCTAAATATCTCTAAGATAGAACAAGCTGTGATTGAGTCTTTTATGTGACAAATGCCTCCAACATTCAATGGATTATCTGATCCCTTAATTATAAAAAAATGGACCAAATCCATTGAGAAGATCTTATACATCCTTAAATGTTTTTAACAAGAAAAGGTTCTAATACCTATTTATTGTATAGAGAGATAATCTGATCAGTGGTGTTCATTGATTAAGAATAAAAATCTTGAGGAAGTGATCAAAACGATGGGGTGAAAGGAATTCTAAAAAATGTTTTTTGATAAATAATTTCTTCACACTCTACGACTTAAAATGGATAGGGATTTCATTTACCTCAAGAAAAAAGATGAATAATCTATCAAATAATACAAGGGAAACTTCAAAAGACTTGAAAAATATGCCTCTTTCTTCGTTATTACCCCCGAATACAAGGTTGACCATTTCTTAGGTGGTTTAAAACCTAGTCTACAAAAATACCTGGTGATCTGAGACTTTAATAGCTATGAAGAAATTGTTCTATATGACCTCAAAGTCAAAATGGAGATTGGATAATCTCAAGGGTGTTATGGAGATAATAATAATAAAGTGTAGTTTAATTTTGATAGTCTTATGGAGAAATCTAATGGTGATAAGAAATTTCAACATCCTACTTGTCAAAGGTGCGTAAAGAAGCACCTTGGAAATTTCTTGAGTGGGATGAGGAAATTCTTTAGGTGTGGGAAAGAAGGACACCTAACTAATAAATATTGATAGAATAAACCCACTAATGTGATAGAGTAAAGTAATTCTATAGTCAACCCTTAATGCATTATTCATTGTTCAACTGTAAGGAACCATGTAAATTTGCAAACCAATGCACTAAGATAAGGGTTTTCAGAGACAACTAAAAACCTCCAAGGTAGCAAGGGAAAGATTTTTCAATCACAACCACTGTGGTGGATCCTGATAATGAAGTGGTGATAGGTACACTAGTTATTTATTCTAGAACAGTGAATGTACTTTTTTATTATTGTTCTACACATTTCTTAATATCATGAAAGTTTAGTATAATTATTCAAACACCACTAAAAATCATGGAAGTAGAGTTATCGGTGAAAATAGAAAATGGGGAAATTATTGAATCCTAAGTATATAAATCCCCCTGTCACAATTTTTGCGATGAACTTCCCAGAAAATCTTACCATACTCCCTTTGGTGGAATTTGATGCAATTATGGGTATGGATTGGATTTCCCTATATAGATCCAACATAAATTTACATGAGAAGAAAATCAATATTTGTATCACTAATCATCTTTAATTATGTACAAGTTCAAGGAGGAAGATGAATCTTATTTATCACCAACTTATCAGGCATTGATATTATTTCCCTATGAGAAAGTGTATCTAGATCAAATGATCGAGTCTAAAGAAAATATCATCCTTGAAGACATGACCATTGTGAGGGAATACGCTGATGTGTTTCCTGAGGAATTGTCTGATCTTACTCCTAGTTGAGAGGTTGAATTTTCAATAGAGCTTATACTTGGGGCATTAACATTATCCAAGACTCCATATAGAATGGCTGTTGTGGAACTTGAGGTGCTAAAGAAACAACTACAGGAGAATCTAGATAAAGGGTTCATACACCCAAGTGCTTCACCATGGGGTGCACCAGTTCTCTTCATCAGGAATAAGGATAGATCAATACAACTTTGCATTGATTATAATGAGATCGATAATATCACGATAAAGAACAAGTATCCTATGGCTCAGATTGATTACTTTTTTGATCAACAATGTGTAGTACAATACATATTCAAGTTGGATGTGTGGTCGGTATATTGCCAAGTTAGGGTGAAGAAAGTGGATATCCCGAAGACTGATTTTTGTACAAGGTATGGGCACTATGAGTTCACATTAATTACATTTCGTATCACCAATTCTCTATAAATATTCATGGAATTTATGAATAGAGTCTTTAGAGATTACCTCGAAATTTTTTTGGTAGTCTTTATAGATGATATTCTAACATTCTTTAAGAGCAAGGAGAAGCATGAGGAGCATTTGAGTACTATGCTAAAGACCTTGAGAAAGGAGAATATTTATGGTAAGTGCAAAAAATGTGAGTTATAGTTGAAGTAAGTCTCATTATTGGGGAATATCATCACAAGTAATGAGATATCTATAGACCCTTAAAAATATAGAAGTAATTGAAGGATGGTTGAGGCCAACATCTATGATAGATATCCCTAGTTTCCTTGTATTATCTGGGAACTATTGTCATTTTTGAGGAATTTCTCATGATTATCAAACCCCCTAACCAAGATAACTCGAAAGGGAGTCATGTTTTCTTGGAATGATGAATGTGAAGAGAGATTAAAAGAACTGAAAAGGAGGCCTATCAATACCCCTATTCTCACACTACCCATAACTGGAGAACTTTTCATGGTATTCAGAGAGGCTTTGAATAAGGTATTGGGATGCGTGTTAATGAATAATGAAAAATTAATAGCCTATACTTTAAGGTAGTTGAAATTTCATGAAAAAATACCCAACACACGATTAGAGTTGGCTGTAGTGATCTTCGCTTTAAAAATATGATGATATTATCTCTTTGGGAAGAAGTGTGAAATATATACAGATCAAAAAAATCTTAAGTATATATTCAAATAGAAAGAGATGAATATGCACCAAAGAAGATGGTTAGATATGATCAAGGACTATGACTAATAAATTCACCACCATATAGGGGAAGAGAATAAAATTCCAGATGCTCTAAGTAGAAAGGATCCAATAATTACATCCTTGAGGAGAATTGAGAGGGACCCGATCTACTTAGATTTGGGAAGGATGGACATGGGAATCATAAAGAAAAGAACATAATCAACCATTTCACAAATGATTACTCAACCATCCCTTTTGGAGAAGATAAATGATGCTCAAAGAGATGATATGGGAATTCAGAATAAAGTGGAAACTATAAGAAAAGGAAAATCGTTGGAGTTAAATGTTAATGAAGGAGTTGTAAGATTTGGGTCATGACTATGTTTACCATAAAATCCTAAAATTTATCGGATAATACATAGAGTTCTACCTTCTCTATCCATCCTGGAAGCACAAATATGTATCAATATATCTAAGAGCACTATTAGTGGGACAATAAGAAGAAGGATATCATGGAGTATACATCAAGATGTCTTGTATGTAAGAAAGTGAAAGAGGAAAGGAAACAATCTAATGGGATTATGCAACCATTACACATACCTACATGGAAATAGAAAAAAATCACCATGGACTTTGTCACTGGTCTTCAAAATACATCAAGAGGGAATAATGATATCTGGGTTATGGTGGATCATCTTACAAATATTTCACACTTTATTGTGATTCAAGAGGATTTCTCACTAGATCAAATTGCATGGATATACATAATATAAGTGGTAAGGATTCCTGGAAAACCACTATCAATTTTATCTGATTGAGATCCAAGATTCACCTCTAAGTTTTGGAAGAGTCTCTAACAAGATCTGAATACTGAGTTGAACTTCAGCATGTCTTGTCACCCTCAAATTGATTTCCAATCTGAATGGACTATCCAGACACTTGAGGAAATTTTGTGAGCATACTTAATTGAATTCAAAGGAGGATGGGACCAAAATCTTCCTCTGGTCAAGTTATCATTCAATAACAGTTTCCAATCAAGCATCCAAATAGATCCCTTTGATGCCCTTTATGGGAAGAGGTTCATAACACATGCGTTCTGTGCAGAAGTTGGGGAATGAAAAATGCTAAGTCTTGAAATGTTCTAGGAAATGGTGGAAAAGGTGAAAATCATTCAGCAGCACATCAAGGCTGATTAGAGTCGATAGAAGAGATATGCTGACAATATTTGAGGAAACCTATAGTTTTATGTTGGAGACATGTTATTACTCTGTATATCTCTATAGAATAAAGTGATGAGATTTGGGAATAAGGGAAAGATTCGTTCAAGCCCCTTTGAGATCCTTGATCACATCAGAGCGGTGACCTATTTGTAAAGACCCAGAATTTCTGTGGAATTATTTTTTCTTAAATACATGGGATTTTACGAGTACGCAAAAATTGACGGCATGTAATTCTGAGTTCCGGTGTTCCCGGAATCAATTTCTATAGTTTTGTTTGGGTACGTTTAGTAAACATACGAGCGGGTTTTTATAACTTTTGAACCGGTGCTCGGAATTGAAATACGAGGGCACTGTTGAACTCATAGATCCAATATTCGCTTAAGAAGACTTTCACCTCGATGACAGTTGGTCGAGGGTATAAGATAGTTTTTGGGTTTTTTGGGGAAATAATAAAATAAAATGACGCATGTATTATTTTATTATAACCACCCAAGTGGATATTGGAGGTGAGGACCACCACACCTTAACCTCCCATGAGAGGTTATGGGGGTGGGGCCCACCTGAACCTAACCTCCCACGAGAGGTTATGGTGTGGGGACCACCCAGGACTAAACCCCCCAATTAAATGAGGGAAACCACTCAAATCCCTCATAAATTAGGGAGAGTCTCTTGACCTCCTCTACCTAATTAATTGTGCCTACGCACCAAATAAATGTGCCAACCCTTCTCTTGATTAATTATGCCACCCACCATAATTAATCTGGATTTTCGAATTCTCACGAACAAAATAATAGATGGTCTAATCTATTATTTTGGAACCTCTTTTCGTTTTGGTGGAATTTGGGAGAGGAGAGAGAGATTGGGAGAAAGCTCCCAACGAAGAACGCTCCCGATGAAGAATGTCGAAGAGGGACCCCTTCGACTACGAAGAACGATATCCTTCGACCTTCATCCTTGGACTCCTACTGACGTGGGACGTATTTGAAGACTGAACTTACCTCCTTATCATTGTCAACGAGCCGGCCAATTAGCTCGGGATTGGAAGTGTGCAGCGGACACGATGAACGATGACAACTCTGTCTTCTTTCCCGCAACTCCGTCAACGAACAACGAACAATTAGGGGTTTTATTTGATTATGATATTATTCCTTTAATTATTCCCTTCTAAAACAAAGAATTATTTTTGATGATTTTCCTTGTGGGTTGGGAATTGTTTTTTTCTAGAAGAGGTGGGGTGTTGTTAGACTTTTATTCTTCTATCTTCATTTCTTGTTAATTCTTTGAAATTCAAGAAAGAACTGATCCGCTTGCTACCACCCTAAACGTGGAGGGTGCGGGCCAAACCAACATGGCCCGACCCCTCCGCCGTTCTTGTTTGTGATGTTCTTAGGCATGACAACGAGGCAATGAGATGATGAATATGATGCAGCCGACGACCAAGCTAACCACGGCCTCCGCGACCCGTGTCACCCACCGGCCGTGCCATCCACCGGCCGAACTGGTCCCGGCCACCCCGTCCGTCGGCCGAACCAGCTCCGCCACCCCAGGCCGAACTGCGGCGCCCTCCCAGCTGCCTGCACCTCCCGAACCCACCGGACTGCCTCTCCATGGCCGATCCTCCCAGATCCCGGCCAAACCGCGTCGGCCCGCAACCCCCCATGCGGTGCCCCAGCTGAACCACGCCGGCCTGCGGCCTCCCTCGCGGCACCTCGTCCGAACCGACCCGACCCGCGACCCCCTCATTGCGCCCCGACCGAACCGCGCTGGACCCACTGGCCCGAGCAGCACCGGCCTCAGGCATCCACACCCTCCACATGCTCCACGCGCCCCGCGCGCCCTCCGCCACCTCTGGCCGAACTGGAATCGGCCATCCGGGCCGAGACGTCCGAGCCGCGCCCCTCACGGTGCTGGCTGAACTGGCCCCGACCTCCCAGGCTGAGCCACCGAGCTGCGCCCCACACGCGCTTGGCCGAGTCATCCTCCCACGCCCCTTGCAGCGCCTTCGGGCCGAACCACCTTTACACCGACCCGCGGCCAGTCCACGCCCTCGCGACAGGTCCGATCCCTCGCGCTACTCGTGGCCCGCTACGTCGGGCCCAGCGGGCAGGGCCAAACCCAACGGGTCAGGCCACGCCTAACCCGAATCGGGTCGGCCCAGACTAAGTCGGTCCGGGTCGGTCCGACCGGGTCAGACCGGACCCGGACCTACTACCTACCCTTTACTTTCTTTTGGCCATATCTTTGGCACCAGACGTTCGTTTGATGAACCGTCAGCAGCACTGGTATTATTGGAGCACGACGGTCCCTTTGTGTATACCCCACTGGAGTTTTGGGTATATTTGAGATACAGTCAGGTTCGATTGAGCATGAATCCAACCGGGCCCCCGGGACTAAAAGGCTAATAACTCACACACCGGGCGTTCAATTGACGCGCCGTCAGTTGCGTTGAGACCCCTATGACGTGGCGGACCTTTGGGATATGTATTCGTGGGACTTTGTGGAAGTTGATGTATTGACACTAGGCTTGAGGAGTGGACCCTCCTTGAATCAAGCGTGCTTTGTACGAGAACCCTGTGGCTGGCTACTTTGTGATAAAGGGATCCTACGTGGGTTCGATAGCTCCGACTACTGTTCTAGGATCCTACGTGGGTTTGACAACCCCGAATACTATTCCAGGATCCTATGTGGGTTTGACAAATCTGACTACTATTCTCGGATCCTACGTGGGTTTGACAGCCTTGACTACTATTCCAGGATCCTATGTGGGTTCGATAGCTCTGATTACTGTTCCTGGATCCTACGTGGGTTTGACAGCTCTAATTACTATACCAGGATCCTCTGTGGGTTTGATAGAGTAGATGACTTAGTGGATACATCTAATCATCTCTATCGTTCTACATAAGTTGTTTAACTGTGTGAGCTGAGCCAGTAACTTTTGTGTTTACCTCATGATTGAGATGGATTACTTGATAACTTAGGTATATGTATGGGAATATACCTAAGTGGGGTTATATGTTGATTTCATACTTTTTGGTTTATCCTTGTTGGATTTTGTGACACCTTGAGGGTCTCAGGGTCCCTACTGAGTATCGTTATACTCACCCCTACACGGGCTATGCCCGCACCTCATTGTGTTGGATGCAGATGATGGAAAACGCTGATCGAGGCTCAGAGTATCAGGACTGGACGGTACCCGGAGGTGGACCTTACGATGAGTCGGTACACAGAGGAGACTGACAGACGTGGAGTGCTGAGGAGGCTATCTGTACCTACTCTTCAGGTGAGAATCTTAGAGGATTACCCAGCAACTATTTTTCCTTTCTTCAGTTGTACTTGTACTACCAGTTCCTTGTAATTTACAGTTAAGCTTGTATTTTCAGCCCCTTTACTTTTCAGCACTATTTTGTTATAAAGTTTACCTAGTGTTTTGTATCTAGATGTGTGCATTTACATGTTATAAAGGCAATTACTTCCTAGTTTTAGGGAATTACGCCTTTGGTGCTAGTCTCCAGCCCCTGACCTTTGAAAGGTGGTCTTGGGGTAGTCACGGAACGGGCCCCGAGGGATGGGTCGTGAAAAATTGGTATCAGAGGAGTCGGTTTTACCGCAGAACTTAGGACTTTGATCTTTTATGTGAAGCAATAATGTTAAGGGTACTGAGTGAGTTTTTCAGTTTAGGGAGTTCAGTGTTGGTGCATCGACCAATGTATCCATTCACCAGGACCCTGACTTCTGATTTCCAACTCAGTGCACGAAAACACTGATTACGTGTGTGTTTTCAAAAGTTTTCTTTGATTCAACTCACCAAGTATATCTTATTGACTGTGGCGCACCTGTTTCTTTTCAGGATGGCCCCGTGCAGATATCCAGTTAGGTTTCCACGCTTTGTATGAGATGGTAGCCCAACGAGCGACGAGGCCTCAGTGTAGGGCCCTATCACAGCAGAGGCAACAATGGTTCCACTACCCGTTGGGCCACCGATGCCACCAGCCCCAACAATAGAGAGCGCACGCCACCTGATCACGTTGCATGAGTTCCAGCACCAGACGTCTCCCAGGTTCAGGGGTGAGATGGACCCATATGTAGCTGAGGATTGGCTGGAGGCTGTAATGAGAGTCTTCAGATTGGTAGGGACACCAGCTGAACTTATGGTGATCCTTGCCGCGAGTCTCCTTTAGAAAACAGCAGGTAGATGGTGGAGCCTGATGCTCCAGGTGCATGATGATGCGACACTTCTCTGGGCAGACTTCAAGAGCCTATTTCAGGTGGAGTTTGTCCCAACCACCCTACATGCAGTGCTGATAAAGGAGCTACTTCATCTGCAGCAGGGCAACATGATGGTGGCACAATACTCAGTGAGGTTCACCGACCTCTCTCACTACTCCATAGATATGGTGCATGACCCATTCTTCAGGGCCCAGACCTTCGATCAGGGGCTCAGGCGAGAGATCAGGGCTTCGATGATCTCCCTTAGCATCCGGACGCAGGAGGAGGTGTTAGAGCGAGCCCCCTTAGTGATGAGTTTCCTTGTTGAGCAGTCACTAGCAGCGAGACCCACCACCGGGCGTCACATAGAAGAGTCTTCTACAACTGGAAGCAGACAGATGTCACAGAGATCCAAATGGACCAGACCATATGGTGGATGACCTCAGGACACAGGTTCGGTTGTACGAGGCACCAGAGACAGAGCCAGTCATACGAGGAATAGGCAGTACTACGCATGCGACGGGCAAGGTCACATGGATTGAGACTGTTCGACCCACCATGCATATGATCAGTAGTCAATTGAGGGACATCCCAGACAGAGGAAGAGGTTCGATCGAGGCAATCTTCAGGGTGTAGGAAGATGTGGCAAAAGAGCTGGTTGTGCAGCTAGTGGTGGACGACGTTACGAGGTGTTACCACCGCCACCACCAGGAGGTCCACCCCGACCGCAGGGAGCAGGTGGACAGGTGAGATCTCAACTCTAGGCAGTTGAGGCATACGATCATGGTGCTTTAGAGATGATTTTGAGGTTTGATCTATGTCTAATCCACCTTAGCTGCAGTTCTTATAGACACAGGTGCCAGTCACTCTTTCATTTCCACCGCCCTCATTCAGAGCTCGGAGATTCCGACGAAGCCATTGGCTCAATACTTATGGCTAGAGACTCCCACAAGAGTAGATTTAACGATTATGCACTGGTACCAGCAGTGTGAGCTTACTCTATGAGGTGAGAGTTTCAGATGGGATCTCCTAGTAGTGGCATCGAGGCCTTACGACATCATCTTGGGTATGGACTGTTTATCTACAGTTCATGCTCATATTGACTGTATTAGGTGCAAAGTGTGGTGTGTCCACACAGATGGGACTAGGTTTACCTTCACCAGTGATAAGGGAGCCTTTGAATCATAGGACGGACTTACCCGGAGGAGGGTGCAGCCGATCACTCATCAGTTGGCTTGCCTTACCCTTGGAGCAGTAGATATGGAGAGTTCAAGCTATCCTGTAGTGGTAGACTAGTACACAAATGTTTTCCCTGATGATGTCCCAGGTCTACCTCCTCATATAGAGGTGATCTTTTACATTGAATTATACCCTGGGACAACACCGATATCTACTCCAGTGTATCAGATGGATCCCGCGGAGCTTCGTGAGCTGCAGGTGCAGCTGGAGGACTTACAGGGGAATGGATTAATCCGGCCCAGCATTTCTCCATAGGCAGCCCTGATTCTGTTCACCAAGAAGGTGGATGGAAGCTTGAGGATTTGTGTCGACTACCGTCGCCTGAACCAGGTGAACATAAAGAACAATTATCCACTATCGAGGATTTATGACCTCTTTGATCAGTTGAAGGGAGCATGGTGGTTCTCGAAGATAGACCTCAGATCAGGCTATCACCAACTCAGATTTCGAGACGAGGATGTACAAAAGACAAATTTCAGATGTCGGTACAACCACTACGATTTCTTGGTTATGCCTTTCGGCGTAACCAATGCTCCATCAGTGTTCATGGGACCCATTAACAGGATTTTCCAGCCATACTTTGATCACTTTGTCATAGTATTCATTGAAGACATTCTGATCTACTTGACTACTGAGGAGGATCATGCCTATCATTTATGGGTAGTACTAGACACAGTCCGAGAGAACTAGATTTATGGTAAGCTCTCGAAGTTCCAATTCTGGATCCGAGAGGTTCACTTTCTGGGACATGTCATATCGGAAGCTGGAGTTGTAGTGGATCCAGCGAAGATTGAGGTGGTACTTGCTTGGGATCCACCTAGGAGTGTAACCGAAGTGCGAATTTTCCTGGGTCTGGCTGGTTATTATCAGAGGTTCATACCATATTTCTCCAGAGTTTCAGCACCACTATCAACCTTGAAGAATAAGGGGAAACCCTTCGTGTGGTCGGAGGGATGCCAACAGAGCTTTCAAGAGCCAAGGCAGAGGATGACTAGTGCAACCATCTTGAGGCTTCCAGAGGAGGTCATAGGGTATGTAGTATACTACGATGCATTAGGGACCGAAATTGGATGTGTCCTGATATAGGAGTGAGCAGTGATTGCATATGGTTCTTGGTAGCTGAGACAACATGAGAAGAACTACGCTAACCATGACCTGGAGTTAGAAAGAGTGGTCTTCAAATTGAATATATGGCGACACTATCTAATGGGTGAACGTTTTATCATGTACTCTGATAACAAGAGTCTCAGGTGTATCTTCTCCCAGAAAGACCTGAACCTAAGACAACGATGTTGGATTGAGTTCCTCCAGGAATATGACTTCAAGATAGTTTATACTCCTAGGAAGGGGAACGTTGTTGTAGATGCACTCAGCAGGAGGTCTGGTATACAACTATTCGTAGAAGCGACGGAGAAGCTAGCCGCTTTGCAGTTATCCTTTGTGGATAGAGATGGAGCAGCTTTCTTAAAAGCTCTTACAGTCACACCCCCACTTCTTCAGCAAGTCAGGGAGGTGCAGCATGGGGACACTAACTACGAGACACGACGTGCTCAGATATCCATAGGGCAGGCACCTGATGGATTTTCTGAAGGTGGGGAGAACGTAATCCTCTTCAGAGGACGTACCATGGTACCGATGTCACTTCAGGAGGGAGTGTTGAGAGATTTCCACACATCCCCTCTAGTGGTACATCCAGGAGTGGATAAGATGTACCAAGATCTCCGACGACTGCACTGGTGTCCGGGAATAAAGAAAGCAGTTACAGAGTTTGTCTCTTGATGCATCACTTGTCAGCAAGAGAAGGCAGAGCATCAAGTACCAGTAGGCTTGGTTCAGCCTTTAGAGGTCCCAGAGTGGAAGTGGGATGGGATATCCATGGACTTCGTGAAAGGACTTCCATGTATATCCAGGGGTCACGACTCGATTTGGGTGATCTTCGACCGACTCACCAAGTCGGCCCACTTCCTACCAATCAGAGAGTAGAGTTCAGTAGAGAGATTGGGATGCCTCTACATGCAGGAGATTGTGCAGATACATGGAGTACCTTCGACGATTGTCTCCGATCATGATGCAAGTTTTACTTACCAACTATGGAAGGGGTTGTAGGAAGTTTTCAGGACGTAGCTTTGTTTGAGCACCGCCTTCCATCCTCAGACGGATGGTCAGACTGAGCAGACCATTCAGATCCTCAAGGAAATGCTGCATGCATGTGTCCTCAACTTCGGTCGCAGCTGAGAGGATCACTTACCTTTGGTGGAGTTTCCATACAACAATAGATATCAATCCACCATTGGGATGAAACCTTTTGAGGAATTATATTGGAGACCTTAAAGATCACCTTTTTGCTAGACTGACCCTGGGAAGTCAGCACTAGTAGGACCAGAGATTGTACGGGCTACCACAGAGAAGGTGCAGATCATCCAGGAGAAGATGAAGACTCTATAGAGCAGATAGAAGTTGTATGCCGACAGGAGACAGAGACCTCTAGAGTTTGAGGATGGCGTCCACATCTTTCTACAGGTATCACCTTGAGGAGGTTTACAATGATTTGTCCGAGGAGGCAAGTTATATCCGATATTCATCAGACCTTTCCAGGTCCTCAGCAGAATTGGTGAGGTGGCATACCGCTTAGATCTTCCACCTCAGTTGCACCGGGTTCACGACGTCTTCCACGTATCCCATCTGAGGAGATACGTGCATGAACCTTCTCACGTCATCGACCATGGAGAGGTGGACATCGATGATGGGGCGGCTTTTACGGAGGTTCCAGTGGATATTGAGGATCGACAGAAGTAGGTCCTATGTGTATGGTCGATACCTCTGGTGCACGTTCGTTGGTAGCACGAGAACCTCCAGGGGAGCACATGGGAGTGGGAGGCTCAGATGCGTACTCAGTACCCCCACTTGTTCTCTTAGTTTGAGTTGTAGCTTACGGGGATGTAAAGTCCTGAGGTGGGGAGAACGTAAAGACTTAGAATTTCCATGGATTTTTTTTCTTAAATAGATGGGAATTTTACGAGTCCGTGAAAATTGACGGCGTGTGATTCTGAGGCCTAGTGTGCCTGGAATCAATTTCTGCAGTTTTGTTCGGGTATATTCAGTAAACGTACGAGCGGGTTTTTATAACTTTTGAACCGGCGCTCCAAATTGAAATCCGAGGGCACCATTGAACTCGCAGTGCTAATATTCATTTAAGAAGACTTTCACCTCAACGACAGTTGGTCGAGGGTGGAAAATAGTTTTTGGGTTTTTCATGGAAATAATAAAATAAAATGATGCATGTTTTATTTTATTATAACCACCGAAGTGGAAGTTAGAGGTGGGGACCACCACACCTTAACCTCCCATGAGAGGTTATGGTGGTGGGGCCCACCCGAACCTAACCTCTCCCAAGAGTTTACGGTGTGGGGACCACCCGGGACTAAACCCCCAATTAAATGAGGGAAACCACTCAACTCCCTCATAAATGAGGGAGAGTCTCTTGACCTCCTCTACCCAATTAATTGTTCCAACGCACCAATTAAATGTGCCAACCCTTCTCTTGATTAATTATGCCACCCACCATAATTAATTTGGCTTTTTGAATACTTTCCAACAAAATAATAGATGGTCTAATCTATTATTTTGGAACCGCTTTGCTTTTTGGTGGAATTTGGGAGAAGAGAGAGAGCTTGGGAGAAAGCCCCCAACGAAGAACACTCCTGACGGAGAATGCCGACGAGGGATGCCTTCGATTACAAAGAACGATCTCCTTCAAACTTCATCCTCAGACTCCTACCTACGTGGGACATATTCGATGACTGACCTTCCCTCCTCATCATTGTCAACTAGCCGATGCACGAGTTCAGGATTGGAAGTGTGTGGTGGATGCGACGAACGACGACAACTCCAATCTCTTTCCAGCAACTCCATCAATGAACAACGAACAAGTATGGGTTTTATTTGATTATGATATTATTCCTTTAATTATCCCCTTATAAAAAAAGAATCATTTTGGATGATTTTCCTTGCGGGTTGGGAATTGTTTTTGCGGGAAGATGCGGGGTGTTGTTAGACTTTTCTTCTGCAATCTTCTTTTCTTGTTAATTCTTTGAAATTCAAGAAAGAATTGATCTGCTTTCCACCACTAAAAATGCAGAGGGTGCGGGCCAAACCAACATGGCATGACCCCTCCACTATTCTTATTTGTGATTTTATTCAGCATGGCAATGAGGCGAAGAGACGACGAATGCAACGCAAGCAACGACCGTGCTACCCGCGGCCTCCGCGACCTGCGCCGCCCGCCGGCCGCGCCATCCCCCGGCCGAACTGGTCCCGCCACCCCGTCCACCGGCCGTACTGGATCCGCAGCACCGGGACGAACCGCGACGCCCTCCCGACCGCCCGTGCCTCCCGGCCCCGCCGGCACACCTTTCCATGACCGCACCTCCCGGATCCCGGCCAAACCGCACTGGTCCCTTTGGCCTGAACCACACCATCCCGCGGCCACCCACACAGTGACCCGACCGAACATCGCCGGCCCACAGCCTCCCTCCTAGTGCCCTGACCAAATCGCGCTAGACCGTGGCCCCCTTAAGGCGCCCCGACTGAACCGTTCCGACCCCACCGGCCTAAGCCGCATCGGCCTCCGTGCGCTCCGCACGCCCTGCGCGCCCCGCGCCACTGCTGGCTGAACTGGCCTCGATCATCTGGACCGAGACGTCCGAGCCGCACCCCTCGCGGTGCTAGAAGAACTGGCCCCGACCTCCCAGGCCAAGCCGCCGAGCCACACCCCACGCGCTCCTGGCTGAGCCGGCCTCCCACGCCCCTCGCAGCGCCTCCGGGCCGGACCACCTTTACATCGACCCGCGACCGGTCCACACCCTCGCGACCGGTCCGCGCCCTCATACTACTCATGGCCCTCACGACCTGTTGTGCTGGGCCCAGCGGGCCGGGCCAAACCCAATGGGTCTGGCCCGACCAAACTCGAACCGGGTCAGCCTAGACTAAGTCAGGCCGGGTCAATCCGACCGGGTTGGACCAGACCCAAGCCTACTGCCTACCCTTTACATTCTTTTGGCCATATCTTTGGCACCATACGTCCATTTGACGAACCGTCAGTGGCGTTGGTATTCAAGGAGCGCGATGGTCCCTTTGTGTATACCCCACTGGAGTTTTGGGTATAGTTGAGATACGATCAGGTTGGATCGAGCATGAATCCATCCGGTCCCCCAGGACTAAAAGGCTAATAATTCACAGACCGAGCATCCGATTGATGCACCATCCGTTGCATTGATACCCCTATGATATGACAGACCTTTGGGATATTTCTTCGTGGAAATTTGAGGCAGTTGATGTATCTACACTTGGCTTGAGGAGTGGACCCTCCCAGAATCAAGCGTACATTGTGCGGGAACCCTATGGATGGCTGCTTTGTGATAAAGGGATCCTACATGGGTTTGACAGCTCCGACTACTATTCCAGGATCCTACATGGATTCGAGAGCTCCGACTACTGTTCCAGGATCCTACATGGGTTCGACAGCTCCAACTACTGTTCTAGGATCCTATGTGGGTTTGATAGCTCCAACTAGTATTCCAAGATCCTACGTGGGTTTGACAGCTCTGATTGCTGTTCTAGGATCCTATGTGGGTTCGACAGCTCTGATTACTGTACCAGGATCCTACGTGGGTTCGACAGAGTAGATGATTTAGTGGCTACATCTAATCATTTCTATTTTTCTAAATAAGTTGTATACCTATGTGAGATGAGTCAGTAACTTTTCTATTTACCTCATGATTGAGATGGATTACTTGATAACTTAGATATATGTATGGGCATATACCTAAGTGGGGTTATCTGTTGATTTCAGACTTTTTGGTTTATCCTTGTTGGATTTTCTGAGACCTTGAGGTTATAGGGGTCCCTACTGAGTATCATTATACTCACCCCTGCATGGGCTATGCCTTCACCTCGTTGTGTTGGATGCAGATGATAGACAACGTTGATCGAGGCTCAGAGTATCAGGACTGAATGGTACCCTGAGGTGGACCTTACGATGAGTCGGTACACGGAGGAGACTGACAGACGTGGAGTGCTGAGGAGGCTATCTGTACCTACTCTTTAGGTGGAAATCCCAGAGGATGACCCAACAGATATTTTTCCTTCCTTCAGTTGTACTTTTACTTCTAGTTCCCTGTACTTTACAGTTGGGCTTGTATTTCCGGGCACTTTAATTTTCGGAACTCTTTTATTATATAGTTTACCTAGTGTTTTGTATCTTGATGTGTGCATTTACAAGTTATAAAGGCAACTCCTTCCCATTTTTAGGGAATTACGCCTTTGGTGATAGTTTCCAGCCCCTGGCCTATGAAATGCGGGCTTGGGGTAGTCACGGCACGGGCCCCGGGGGACGGGTCATGACATTATTAGAAAGCAATATCACCTAACCTATATTAATTACATGATGTATTCCATGTATCCCTCTTGAGGAAGTACATACCAGACCCCTCACATGTACTCAATCCAAAGGTGGTACCATTGAAGAATGATCTTTCCAATGAAGAGCATACAATGAAGATCTTAGATCATAGAGATAAAGTTCTATGAAATAAGACAATTCACCTGGTCAAAGTGATGTGGAGAAACCAAAAGTTTCAAAAAGTGATGTGGGATCTAGAGGAAGTGATGAAATAGAGTTACTCTGATCTATTTTAGTGTGAGAAATGAAAATTTTTAGTGTGAAATTTCTCAAGGGGGGAATATTGTAACAACCCA
This sequence comes from Viscum album, assembly GCA_963277665.1. NCBI lineage: Eukaryota > Viridiplantae > Streptophyta > Magnoliopsida > Santalales > Viscaceae > Viscum > Viscum album. The sequence continues at coordinate 271,855,935 of OY728131.1, forward strand.
AACTTTTATAAATAAAATCCACCTTTTTATTTAATTAAATATTTTATTATGTATTATGGTTACAAAAAGACATGCACTTATTTGGTTTTATATCCTATCATATTTAAAATAACTTTAAGCATCTTCACCATTGATAATATATTTTTTGAATAGTGATCACATGATAATTATAAATATAGGGTTTTAACAAATCCAATTGACAGAGACAAAGTAAGTGATGACCTCAACCAGTAGGATCATACCCTATGAATCCCATTTATCAGAGCTTCTGAGGGAGATAACATCAATGGGATTTTCCCTTGACCAATCCCAATATGAGATCCAATAACTTAAGCATGAGTGAAACAATTTATATGATAATTACAAGCTCATCGAGATCATGGACCAAACCATGTTTACCAAACCACCTCATGAAAGTCTCAACGTGATGCACCTTAATATTAGGGTGTTCGCTGGTGTATTAAAGGGATATGTATCAAGACCCTATAAATATGAGTATGTACATTATTTTTTATATAATAATGAATATATTTTCATCCTATTATTTTTACTTTCTGAATGATTTTTATTTTGATACAATAAAACACAAATAATATTTTTGGGTAATATTAAAATTCAATTAAGGAATTTATTTTGATTAATTTATGGATTTTTGAAATAAATAATATTTTAATAAAAAGTTATTATTAAATAGGGTTTATTAAAAATAAATTTTCATATAATTTTTATGAATTCAAATGTAATTTTTATAAGGGTTCGAAAACTGTGATTGTCAAAAAACCCTTTAATTCTCAATAAATGTCAATTATTATTTTAAAAGTAAACATAAATATATTTAGAAACTTATTTTGATAAAATAAATATATATTTTTTAATTATAATTTAAAAATTATCCAATGGTTAATTTTTCATAATTTTCTGAGATAGTTGAATTTTTGGGTAAAAATTAAATATCGTATAAATATATGGTCTGTATTTTGACATCATAATGACCCAAAAGTGATGTAATAAATACTATAAAATTATTAAGGAAAAAATATATGTTTTAAATATAAAATTATATGATTTATTTATATTTTATTAATTTTATAAATCCATTAAGAATCCTCGAAATCCATTAATATATTTTAAGATTTTAGAATTATTTCTTTAAGAGTAGGACTCACTTACACATAATAAAGGGTATTGTTTTATTAAGTTAATCCCTTGGACTTATAAAATAATTAAAAATAATCCAATTTAGTAGAAACCATGGGAAAAACCATGGTATTGTTTTTGATTTTTGTTATTTTATTATATGGAGTCCAAAACCTAAGTTTGAGAAATAATAAAGAAACCCCTACTCATTTCCAATATAAACCCACCCACTCCCCCATTGTTTTTCACTAAATAACCTTTTATGATGTCTTTAATCTTCCATAACATATCTAGAGTCCTCCCAAATAATCTCCAAGATCTAAAGAAGCCCCTCCCAAGCATTTGGAGTCACACACTCAAGTAAGGGATCCTCACTTCTCTTCTTTATTCAAGTTTTTTTATTATCTTATACCTCCTATTTCCAATTACTAATGTTGGGAAATGTATTTAAATATCCATATTACTGCCCATTTTATTTAAAAATTATTTTATACACCTTTAGGTCTCATAAACACATTTTATTAATTTTAAATTGATGTTATTATGCTGTCGAAATTTCACCGTGATTTTCTATGCCAAAACAATTGTATAGTGAATACCATACCCATTTACCATCAGTAGTGTTCAAATTTATATACATATAATTATTTGAATTTGGAATTACATGTATATATTCCAAACTCCTTGATCATGGAATAAAATATAATGATGAATTTATCCATTCTGTGTGATCTATGTGGCACACTTAAGCATGCTAATGAAATGAAAGTGAGGGATGTGCCCAAAATTATATAACACTCCATTGCATTGGGTAATGTTTAGTCTCATAAGATGTAATTTTGGGATAGGGAGTGAACCTTATTACTTTATGGTACTTTTTCCATTATTATTTATTATAAATTACCCTTGAAATATGTTTATGATGCAATTTTTTAAGTTGTTTCCACATTTCCCATGTTATTATTACATATTATATCATGTTGTATTATTCATGTTTATGATTCTCACACATATTTCCCCCATTGATATGAATATTGTATAAAATGTATCACCTTATGAAATTTTTATTCACTTACTAGGCTTTATATATCACCACTTTCTTATGAATGCTACAGGTTATCCCGTTCAGTTTTAAAATCCATGGAAATTTAGAAGCATGTTAAGGAAGTTTTAAATAATGTTGTTGTATCTCATGTTCAAGATGTTATGTTATGTACCTAATTCCCAAAGACACTATACTTATAAACATCCTAGGTTGAATTATGTGTAATTTTATGTAATAAATCAAGAATTAATGTGTAATAAATAGAATTTTTGTTATACATCATCATAAACAGCCGTGAGAGGCAATGATGAATAACAAATTACATCGGCCCGCGAGGTGGCAGTCCACTGTACACACGAATGATGGTTTCATTTCCAATTTTATGGAGAGGATAAGGATAAATATTATTACATAAAAATAATAACATATAAGTATATTTGATATTATGATGTTATTATATTGCTATTTTTAATACATAATTGAAGGTGGAAAAAGAATAAGTAAAAAGAAGAAGCTCAATGAAGATTATTACCTTTTCCTAGAAGAACGTCCTTCAGATCTATTATTAAGGACCATAAAGGTATTGTTTTGGGAAGAAAATAAGATCTTTAATGTGTATAATGATGTTGTGGAGATAATTTTTTAGGGTTTGGTTGAGAAAAATGTCTTGATATGGGTGAATAAGTGAGGGCTAGGGGTGCCCTTTTATAATTGAGGAGGAGTTAAATTTTTTTAAGTACCTAAAAGTATTTAGTAATGGGAAGTCACTCTCAAGAAAAGTGCCTAAAAAATTGATAAATAATGGATTATAGGGGTTATATGGTCAATTCATACCTCAAAAATTAAATATCTAACTTGTTTTAAAAAATTTATTCTATTTACCTATAAGGTTACCCACTTTTACCATTTTATTTTTTCACCATGCTAACTAGTTTTTTTTACTATTTTTACTATTAACTATGACAGAAAATTAGTTTAAACTTATTACATAATAAAAATTTTTATAATTAAAAATATATAATACATTTTATCAAATTCAAATAACATAAGTTTCATAATTTAATTTAAAATTAAACCCACAAAACGTGTCAAAAAATGTTTTTCAAAAAATGCATTTTTCAAGAAATAATTGATTTTATATTAACTCTATGACTATAAATGATAATTATATGAATCTAAATTAATATAAATAGATAAATAAAATATTAATTTTATTCAAATATTTCCTTTTTAGGGGTTATTTTAATTAATTAAAATGTAAAAAATTTATGCACTTAGAAATAATTTGTAGAAAACCGCATTTTTAAGCATAAAAATAAACTTGTACCAAAATAATAAAATTGATTATTAAAATGAAATTAACTAAATTATTATAAATTAAATTGATCATATTTTAATTTAAGTCCAAATACATAATATAATGTAACTTTTAAATGACTTTATTTAATGAAAAGAGATGACAACATTCAAAAAATTGGTAATTTTCACTATTCACTGAAAAATCACACATTTCAGAAAAATCACAACATTTCCACCTAAGTTAATTTTTATATTATAATTTAAAAAGTTATATTAATTTTATAAAATAAAATTTCTACAATTTCTGTAAATTAATTATAGTATTTTCCCACAAAAAAGTAATAAAAACATTTATGAAGGAATATATGTTTTTGTAGAATAAAATTTATTTATTAAAAGTTGAATGCTTATTTATTAAGAATTTATCAATAAATTTACATCAAGTAAGAAATTTATATATATCTCATAAAGTATTTAATACTATTCATACCCACCAATTTAACGACTATGTCATACCAGTCACATTTAAATAATAATTCTTTAATATTATATCACTCTTTGTTTAAAATCAGTGTTGTGTGTTGAATATGATATTAATCATAATGTTACTTTAAAATATTAGATTTTTACATTCCTAGAATAGATTTATGCTCTATCTCTAACTAAACTTTGTTATGATAGGGGGTTCACTTATAGGGTTGTTCTATCATCCTTAGGACTATTTCCTCAGAATATGTGTGCACTTAGTCATTTAATATTTGACGCATGAGGATACAAGATTACCTAGAACCAACCTACCCTAGGAATAGTAGTCACGGTGATCCTTTTGTATTGGTTTTTACAAATTATTTATTGGTAAATTATTTGAAAATGGTTTATTTAAGCATGCTTTATAAACTGATCTAAAAGGGTGAATTTCTATGTTTTATTGAAAACTATGTAAAGCTATATTTCATGAATTATATTTATTTAAATGAACATAATTATTTTTTTATAAAGACTAATTTTGAAACACTTGGTGGGATCATATTAGTATTGTTTTCTCATGCCCTGCACATACCGATAGGTGTGTGTAGATATTTCTTTATCTAACGTATGAAAATGAAATGTTTCACTTGATGGAAATAAGTATCTAAGTTTGTGGGGTGTGGGAATTTGACGGTGAAACATTAGAATGTTTTCCTTAATATCACATAGATATTGTTTTTTTATTATTTATGTACTTTGGTTTACCTATTTCGGTTTGTAACTTGTATTTTACTCATAATATTTGACTTCCTCTATATAATTTTTTATTGGAACATTATCTTTATTTTATACATTCAAATTTTTTTTTGGTTAATTATGGGGAAAATCATTCCCAAAGGTAGTCTTGATTCCAAAGCACCTATTTCCAACCCATGGAGATGGGTAATTCCCTTAGGGCCTTGCCACGAGATAGCTCAGGTGTTCGGTCAAGGATGAACAAGTTTGGTTCATGAAAAATTGGTATCAAATTTTTCTTTATTTTCCTATGGTATTTGTGTCATGGGATGTTCTAGTAGATAAGAGATAGGATTTTCAAGAATTTGGGGGTATGTAATGAGAAAGTTCCTGGACATCTCTCATCATAATGAGATTTAATTTACCATGATATATTGGGAATTGTGTCTCTTGTGTTGAGTTTTAATCCAATATCATTTTTTTCATATATTCCATTAGTTGAAACTAATATTACTAACCTATCTGGTGGTATGTCTTCTTTATTTGATATAGTACAAGGCCCCACCAAAAGGCTTCCTAGACTTCATCAGGAGGGTTCTGTGGATGATGTTATATGAGGAAAGCATCCAGTTGATCAGAATCTTGTTGAAGTAATAGAGCGAGTGGTCTATGCTATGGACTAGGGTGTTATCCCCACCCCAAATCAAGCTAGGGAAATGAAACTATGTATTGTAGTATATAAATATATAACCTAGGAATTTATCAATCATAAACCATTATATTTTCAAGGAATGAATGATTATAGATAAGTAGAGGACTTATTGTAGTTGTTCGATCAGATTTTTAACTTCTTAGAAACTCCAGATTTTATCAACGTGAGCTTTCCCACTTTTAAGCTCGTAGGCCCTAGTAGGAGATGGTGGGATAAAATGGTTCAGGAAAAACAACATGAAGGTTTGGAGTGTAAATACTTTTAAACCATATTTTTCTAGTAGTTTTTCATTAAATTATTAATGATGGATAAATCCATAGAGTTCCTCACCCTTCAATAAGGTGATCAGACTGTAATGGAGTATACCAACCAATTCACTGATCTAGTTCATTTCTCTCCCAAGATTTTATTGAGTGATAAGTTTAATTCTGATAGGTTTCATATAGGTTTAAGAATAGATAATATATCTCTAGTTTTTCATATCCCGATACCACTTTCAGGTTCATTTATTCATTAGTTTTGATGATATTTTTATGGATTATATTAGGGTTTTGGTGATTTTTTTTGATTTTTGGAGGTTCCTAGTCTTGTGAATGGTTTTATAAAACATTCATATTTTCCCAAGAAATTATTTGTCTTATTTTGGTGTCATATAGGAGGGAACACTATTGGAATATGGTTATGATAAACCATGAGGAAATCTCCAAAAACCATGTGTCATGGGTTAAAGTCACCTCACACATTTGGAATATAGTATGTCAAATTATGTGACCATACCATATGGCCTCTCCAATATCCCATAATAGGGCACATAGTTAGAACATAGTACCTAAACCATACAAACAAATCATGAATTGAAAATTTATTATTTTTAATTTTATTTTAATGATCCAAAACACATCCCATTGCCCAATTATTTCTCCAATGACTTAGGATCTCAAACCAAAGACCGACCCCTAGAAATTTTGATGAATATATTCCTTCCAGAGAGAAATTACTACATATATTGAGGCATAAAATCTAGATAATTCAAGGAATGAGATTTTTCTTTATCTTTCTTAATATTCCTTATAAATATTCTCTCTTATCTTAAAAGGAAACCTAAATAAGAGTTTCTAAGAATGGATCTATGGGTTATATCATGATCTAATTTAGAATCTTGGTTTTTAGTGTTTGTTAGAATATTTTAATCCTTGATTCAGTGTCTACCATCATAGGTGATATGTTCATTTTCATTTTAGTTGGATTATGAATATTCAGAGGTAGTTGTTTCTTCATTGTTTCTTATTCTTGTGATTCAGGTGTTTCTTAAATTATTATTTATTTTGTTTAAAATTTTTCTATCATGGTTTATTTTTTTTGAATCATAAATTTACTTTTGTATGAAAATGGTATTTGTAATGAATGGTTTCATTTAGATAATTGATCATTTTTTTAAATAAAATTTTTATGTTTGCTAATATTGGCATATTTGGTTTTTAAAATGAAAAGTTTCATTTTAATGAAAGTAGGTTGATTCATTAAAGTTAATTCCAAATGGTTTAATTTGTGTGTTTCTTATAAATGTATTTTATAATTATTTACATAATAACTTGAAACATTTTTTTTGGAAAGGTTTTTTAAAATTATATCTCAAAACATTAAAGGGATTGATTTTTTTATTTTTTATTTTCTTAAAGGATTATTTAGCACATTAAAATGGGTTTAAAAGTAAAAAAGTATGAATGAAACTTTTTAAATGTATGGTTCAAAGTGATGTTTTATTTAATTAATGAAGTTTTGGTTTATCAATTTTGTTTTCCATAAAGGTTCATATAGAACTTTACAAGGTAAATCCTTTTATTGGGAAATTTTTTAATGAACCCCTTATGTATAATTTTCCTTGATGAATGGTTCTTCAATCACATGATGAAAATTGTTAAAATAAGGGTTTTACTCTATGAGGTATTATGGTGGTGAGGGTGATATTTGGGCCTTTTATTCTATGGAATGTTTATTGTGCATGTTGATGTCATTTTAGATCTGTATTGTGATCCTTATTTCTTTTTTTCTCAATCACCACTTTTATTGGTTATGGGAAACCTGGGAATATAGATAAGAGACCCTAGATTTATGCTACACTTTTGTGTACACACACATTGACTAGAATCTCCCTAGAGAATGTGGATTCCGACTAGGGATGTGCTCTGAGGTGGAGGGCATGCACCGAGTTGGTAATATTGTGTACTTAGTAGATAAAAAATTTTCATATAGTTAATCATGGATTTATTTGATTATATTTGGTGGTATCACTAACATATCTAGGACTAAACCATGAAATATGAACTTAACACTTGACATTTACACTTGATATATGACTTTGATTGCTCAATCATCACTCAACATTGGAGTTTGTATTTTTAAATTTCTTTATTATATTTATTTGATTGTTGTGAGGGAATTTCTTTATCCATGCATCTTACATTTTTATATTGTATTATTTTGTGATATGTGTTATTAACTCATATATTCCTTATAAATTTTTGATTATGATGGGTGAAACGGTTTTCAAAGATTTTATAAAAAGGTAATTTTATTAAAAAGATATTTTGACATGTTTTCCCCTTGATATTACTAAATGGATTTTAAATGTAAATAGTAATGGTTTAAACTGCTCATTTCCCATAATCAAGCTTTATTTATTTTCTTATTTCCATTTTTAAAACATTGTATGATTTACCTTCTTTCTTTGTAATATAAAAACCCTATTTTCTCATTTCTATATTTCAAACTTATATATATGAGTTTCTTGGTAAAGAAATTTCATTTACTGCTTGGTGGGATCTTACTAGACTTTGTTTTGTTCACACCCTATATATACCTCTTGGTTATGAAAACTTTATGTTTCTATAGAAGGTGCTCATTTTCTCTTCACCTTCCATTTATGGATTCGTAATTGGTTGGCCCAGTGTAGGTGACTCGGGATACAAGGGATGGTTATATACCACCAAAAATGAAATATTGTATTCTTATTTTTTTACTTTATTTCATGGGTATCTATTTATCATCTCCTTATATCCAGATTTGGTTGTATTGTTTTATTTATTTTTTGGTGTTTTTGTTGTTATCTTTTATTTATATTATATTTTTTTGCTAAAAAACATTCCCAAAGGATATTTCTTGATGTCGAGGCACTTGTCACCTACCCATGGGAATTAGGAATTCCATTTTAGATAATGGTGGATCAGTTCAGATGTCAATTCAGATAGTATTTTGGGATGGTTCATTACAACTGGTATAAAAGGTTGTTTTTTCCTAAAATAGTTATTTCTTTGAAAACCCTTATGTTATTTTGGGTGAGTCATGGTGGAAAGGAGATTAGGAATGTATCTAAACTCAAGAGGTAGTTTGTAAACGGGTTCCTGATCACCACTCATTATGATTATACTTGAGTTACTAGAGAATGTGGGGACTTGAGTCTTTTTTTTGAATTATTCATTTCTTTATGTTGATGATATTTTGATTATTGATGACTTTATATTTGATTCTGGGTATCTCTTATGGGTTTTGTGTTGGATTAGAGAGGTGGAAAGAGCTGTATAGTTCCTTCGAAGTCTAGTAAACCATGAGGAATCAATGTGGTTTATATGGAAAACAATTAAGGTACTATTGTAAGGATGGTGTGTGGTTTACTATCCCATTAAAATAATACTTTCATAGTTCTATTTTAACCATGAACTTGGAATATTGTCAAATTTATTTCAAAATTACTTCATTTACGTGAGGTTATTTTGGATGGTTCTTGATTTGAACTTGAAGATACTATGTATGGTTCTATTTTTTGTTGTTATTTGGGTGTTCTATTTTAATTATTGGTGATGGTTTTAAATGCTTTATAAAAACAAATTTTAAATTTAAAATCACTCTTGTTTGAGTTCTTTGATTTTTTTTTCATTTACCAGAAGGTGTGTCTTACAAAATGCCTGGTTTGTAAAAATAATTTTGAAATACTATTATGTGATGTTTTAAAAGAATTTTTTATAATAAATTATAGTTGTGATGGATTTAAAATGATGATGGTTTCGAATTATAAATTTTAATGGAATGTTTTGAAAACATGGAAATAATTCTATGATCATGTAAATATTAAAAATTATGATATATTTATATCAGTTCTTTATGTTTTGAAAGGAAAGTACAATGTTTTATAAATGGGGAAAACTTATGTATTTTAAAGTAGAAATGTTTTAATAAAATTGGTTTGAGTTTTTTTAACTCTAGGTTAGGTGTGTTTTTTCTTGGTTTTTTCTGATAAATTGTTTTGTTTGATCTTTTATATATGAGTTGATGAGGTTATGTTTTATAATGTCTATAAATTTCTCCCAAAAAGTTTTCTAAAGAGGATAGAAAGTCTTCTCACCAGACTAATCTTCAAAGTATCCCTTCACATCATCCAAAAGTGGAATTTCATGTTGGTGAATTTCCCTAAACTCATAACTGAGTGTTTGATCTAGGATATCTTCTACCATTAGATCCTATACAAAACTTATTATATTTCCATCCGCCTTCTTATATAATTGATTTTTATTCTCCTTAGAAAATTACGTAGATATAATAAGTTGAGGGAATATTTTATTCTATTAATACTATTGATACTCTAAAGGTAAATCTTATGATTTCGTTATTTGAATAACCTATTCAAGAGGTGGAAAGTCATGGTTCCTCCATTCTTGCATGAAATAATTTATTAGGAATTATTTAATTTAGTATTCATTCAATGGATATATCCAAAGGAAGTAAAGAAGGAATTTTTTTTTGAGATCATGGGTCCTAGTTAAGGTGAACAACCATTTGAAAAATATGCTAAAAAAATTCAAGTTTAGTATGTTTCAAACCTTGTCTCATTGGTGATGAATCCCTTAAGGTTCTCTATTTCAAAGGAGAACTTTGCCTATACCTTGTATCAATGGTCTGTCTGAACTCTTATCTAAAGGTACTTAAGAGGTCCTTGTCAGTTGAAGCGGAGCTAGTGAAATTTCAAGAAGGGTATAATTCTTCATTCAAATATGGTTTAGGATAATATGTCCCATTTAGATAATCATAGAAGTTTATTGAGTGGGGGAAATCTTCCTAGGGAAATAAGAGGCATCTCGTATGCTTCCAATGTGGGGAAAATGATCATTCTAAGAGGTATTGTGTGAGAGATCTGAGAGTCTATAATTATTGTGAATGTTTGGGTCACATTTAGAAGTTTTGTAAGTTAGGTTACTAAAAAGGAAAGTTTCAAGTGTAATTGGTTTTTAGTGACCCTCTTGTTCTATGGATATTTATGGCTTGTTTTAGGATATTTTTGGATTCTCTCTTATGAATCATGGTTGGTCTCATTTCTGGATTGTTATTATGATAACATATCTATTTTTTTGATCTATTTAAATAATACTTGTATATTTTATCTCATTAAGGGTTTTAGTCTTTCTCTTAAGCAATTCTAATCCCTTGAGGTTAATTGTTCTCTTAGAGATGAAATATAACCTTATGATAGGAACATCTTCATGTTTTGGGTTATTGTATTTTGAAATCTATTTTTGGTTACCTTTTATGGGAATATTTTTATGGTTAGTGGTGGTATCATTTGGGTTCGTTGTTATTCCATTGGTATCCTCTTGTTTACGCCTTTTTTAGATCTCAATTAGGATTTTTTGGGTGATATCCCTTTTTAGAAAGATTATAATTCTTTATTTGTGCATTATAATGGTTTTTTTGATTTCTTTCCAGTTTTACTTAGATAAGACTTAGGGATGTACTTGGGTAACTAGTACTATATGGATTCTTGTTTAGCCAGGCACTTAGAAGTGTCAATGTTGAATTTGATGAGCTCGTCGAGGGGTGAGGATCTGTGTTTAATGTCTTAGGATTCCATTGAATATTTAACTGGGGTAAAAATCCTTTTCATTTTTTTCCCTTTATTATGTATTCTTGGATCATTGATAGATCTTGAGGGTGTTTTATCTTTTGAAATCGTCAGGATGTTTTGAGAGTGACATCCCTTTGGGGATTCATATTCTTCTCTTAGATGGTTCTTTTTGGTGAGTGATCAAGGTCTCTTATATGGGTTAAAAATAATATTTTTTAGAAGGATTCATCCTATTTTGACACTATTTTGGAGAGTATTTAAATGGTAGGGAGACTTATGATAGGTATCTGGTTATTTCCTGGATTTTTTCCTTATGGCTATGTCATATTTTTGTTTGGATACATGTAATGATGTTGGAGGATCTTCTTTAAGGAATATTGATCATCCACCTTTATGGATTTGTTCATGGTGGATTTTCTTTGGTGATTCTTCCTCTATTTCATGAACCAACTACCTCACGAGTTGGGTGTTGGACTTATTTTTGTCTCTTTGTCTTCTATCTTTGGACTAGAGACTTTTTGGGGACAAAAAGTGATATGGTGGGGTGAATTTTCACATCCCAATGTCACTTTTAGGTTCATTTATTATTTGGTTTAGATGATATCATATTTATGGATTTTATTAGTTTGTTATGGGTGAGTTTTTGTTTTTTTTGGAGGTTCATAGGAATGTGAATGATTGGTTCATGGTGAACCAACTAGTGCCTATTTTTCTAAAAAATAGCGTGGAATATTTTGGTGTCCTAGAGGAGGGTGCACGATTGGTGCATGGTTAAGACAAAACATGCATCCTTCTCCAACATCCATGCATCAGGGGAGAGTAGAAAATCATACATTTAGTGAATGGTTTTTCAAACCATGTGACAAACCTATGTGACTTCTCTAGTATCTTAGAATTGGGCACACGATTAGTGTATAGTTTCTAAAACTATACATCCAAAATATATGATGATAATTTTTTATTTTGAATTTTATTTTAATGACCCAAAACACATCCCTTTGGTCCAATTATTTATCCTATGACCTTGGATATTTAAAAAGAGCCTAACCCTTGGATATTTTGACGACTCTATTCTTTTTGGAGAGAAATTCTGATAGATCTCAAGGCATCCGATTTTGAGAATTCAAGGTACAAGCCCATTCATAATTATTCTTCATCCTCCTTCTATATCATCTCTATTTTACTGAAAGGAACTATAAAACAGAGTTACTAAGAATTGATTTATGGGTTATATCATGATATAATTAAGAATCATGGGTTTTAGTGTCTGTTTTGATATCTTATTCCTTTATTTGGTGTCCACCATCAGCAGTGACCTATTCCATTTTCGTTAAGTTTGGATTTCATATATTCTGATGTAGGTGTTTATATGAATTTTATTTTTATTATGATTCACTTGTTTCTTTAATTACTATTTATTCTATTTGAAAATTTTTAGGAATGTTTTATTGGTTTTGAATCATAAATTAACCTTTTTGATGAATATGGTATTTGACATAAATAGTTTCATATAGAGAATTGATCCTTTATTTTGATATAAAATTGTATGGTTTTCTAATCTTGGTGGATGTGGTTTTTAAAATGAAAAGCCTCATTTTAACGAAAATAGGTTGATTATTTAATGTTAATTTTAAATGGTTTAATGTGTGTTTTTTCTTAGAAATGTGTTTTGGAATGATTTAAAGAATAAATTTCAATAATTTTTTGTAAAGGTTGATTGAAATGATATTTCAAAACATTAAATGGATTGATGGAATTTTTTGTGTTCATTGATTAAAGTCTTGTTTGGCACTTTAAAATGGGTTTTAATGGAAATAAGTATGAATTGAACTTTTTAAATTTCTAGTTCAAAGTTATCTTTTATTAAATTGATAAATTTTTGGTTCATCAATTTGGTTTTCATTAAAGTCATGTTTGGAACTTTACAAGGTAAATTCTCTTTTTTTAAAAAAATTCTAGATGAGCCCATTATGTATGATTTTTCTTGATGAATGGTGTTTGAAGTACAATATAACAGGTGTAAAAAAAGGTCATTCTCTATTAGGGATCATGGGGTGAGGGTGAGATGTGGGCCTTGTATTGTACAGAATTTCTATTGTGCATGTTTATGTCATTGTGGATCCGTGTTGTGATCTTTGTTTCTTGTTATCTCACTCACTATTTTGAATGTTCACGGAAAACTTGGGTAGATAAGATAGATACACTAGATTTTTTCTACACTTTTTAGGATTCACACCTCGACTAACATCTCCTAAGAGAATGGGTATTCAATCTAGGGATGTTCTCTGAGGAAGTTGGTGTGCACTGAGTTAGTAATCTTGTGTACTCAGTAGATATAAAACTTGCATGAAGTCAGTCATAGATTTATTTTCTTATATTTGTAGGAGTCACTAATATATCTAGGACTTAACCATGACATATTACCTTGAAAATTGAAATTGATACTTGATAAATTACTATGATCACTCGATTATTACTCAGTATCGACATTTCCATGTTTGAATTCCTTTATTATATATGTTTTATTTCAATAAGGTATTTTATTTACCCATGTATAGTCTATTTTTATATTTTATTGTTCTATGATATGAATTACTAGCTCATATATTCCTTTTACATGATTGAATATGGAATTTGAAAAGGTTTTCAAAGATCTTATAGAATGGAATTTTATTAAAAAGGGGTTGTGACATGTTTTTCTATTGAGATTACAAAATGGATTTTAAATAGAAAAGGTAATGGTTTGAACTCTGTATTTATCATAACTAGAATTTATGTCTTTTTTATTTCCATTTTTAAAATGTGGTGTTCTTTATCTTATTTATTTATAATGAGAAAACCATGTTTCCTCATTTTTTCATTTCAAACTAGAAAATATGAATTTATTAGTAAAGAAATTGCATAGAATTCTTGGTGGGTTCCTAATAGGATATGTTTTTATCACACCCTATATATACCCCTTGGTGTATGTGTCCTTTATGTTTCTATATTAGGTACTCATGTTCTCTTTATCTTCCTGTTTTGGGTTTGTGATTGGTTGGCCTAGGGCAGGTGAATTGGGACATGGTGGGTAGTTATGGACCACCAAGTGATAGGTTGCAGTAGTTATATATTTTTTATTTTAGTTCATGGGTGTCTATTTATCATATCTTTGTATTCAAATGTGGTTGTATTGTTTTATTTAATTATTGTTATTTCCATTGTGATATTTGATTTATGTTATCTTTTTTTGGGAGAAATCATTCCCAAAGGCTATTTCTTAATGCCTAGGCACTTTTCACTAGCCCATGGGGATCAGGAATGCCTATAAGGCCAGTGGAGGATAATTTTGGATTCTGGTTTAGATAGTATTATAGGTCAATTAATTACAGGGTTTATATTTTAAAGATGACCTCTTATACCAAGGTGTTTAACAGAGCTCTGATGATAGAGATTAACCAAGTAGGTAAGTCAAGTTTAGTTAGAATTAATCTTCCACCTAGTGGTAATTTTGACAGATCCTATGGGAATAATTTAAAGTGTAATGAGGCTCATAAATGTGGTAGTATAAGATCCTAGTAGTGTATATATACAACACCTTAAAAAAATAGTGGTGGAACCTTTTACTTGCTACTATTTTGGAAAGACAGGTAAAACGAGATGCACTTTCCCCACACCTCCTATAATCTATAACTAATGTGGACAATGAGGTCTCCTATAGAAGTTCTAATAATATTTTCCTTATCCATGTTATGGTACATACTCATTGGTACCTAAATTTTATATTGTGTAATTTTATGCTTTAAATACTATTGGGTTTCAACCGTAGTTTTCTAGAATGAAGAAGTTTCACATAGTGGAAGAATCTCAGGTGGAAGTTGATGGATGACCTACAACTATGAGAGGTACTATATTTATTTCTTTATCTTTAGTGAATAATTTATTTGATATTAGTGCATCTCACTCCCATATATTAACCTGATTTGTGAATCTTTTAAAAATTCTAACAAAACTCATTCCCTTTGTTACGAAGTTGATGATGCCTCTGGTAAGGAATAAGGAGAAGGGTTTTCGATGTCCCTCATATTATATTTTGATATCATAAGTTTAGATAATATGGTATTTTTTGGTTCTCAACTTGGATATCTTTTATTTTATCCTTAGTATTTATTGGTTGGTTTCTCATAGACAAGAGATTGATTTTTTTCATCAATTAGTGTTCTTTACTACCTCTAATGGGAAATATTATAAATTTCAAGGAGAATGGGATTTGAGATCTAGTCAAGAAGTAACTTCTTTATCGAAACTTGGAAATTTGTTTTCCTCATTAATAGTTGAACTTAGGGATTAAACTGTGTGTTGTGATCTTCCTTTGGCGGTTAAGTAATTTTCTAAAGTGTTTCCAGTTGATTTGTCTCGTCTTCCTCTAGAGAGGTAAGTTGAGTTTTTAATCAATTTGGTGCTGGGAACTCAGATGATATCCATTCCTTCTTACCATATGAAGCTAATTTACTTAAAGTAATTGAATATTTAGTTGGATGATTTGAAATCCAAAGGCTTCATTTTGTCTTAGTGTATCACCTTGGGAAACCCCTATGATTTCCCCCAAAAATCTAGATGGGAACCTCCATTTGTGTATCCATTATCGGAAGATTAATCAAGTAATGATTAAGAATAAGTATCCTTTACCCTATATATATGACTTGTTTAATTAATTAAAGTGTGAAAAGTGGTTCTTAAAAATTTACCATCAGTTTGGATATCATCATCTCAAAGTTAAGGAGTCAGATATTATGAAGACCTCCTTCTAGAGCAGGTATGACCAATTTGACTATATTTTGATGCCATTTGGTCTGACTAATTTTATAACTATTTTCATGGCTCTAAAAAATCACATTTTCTACTAGTACCATTATTTCTTTGTCCTGGTACTCATGGATGAGATTATGTTTTACTTGAGAACTGAATAAGAGCATGAACATCACTTGAAATATGTTTTGGGTGTCTTGAGGGGTCAAAACCTTTAGCTAAGTTATCACAATGTCATTTCCATATTTTAGAAGTTATGTTTTTATGGACATGTGGTTTCAGAACATAACATATCAATAGATCCTAAAAAGGTGAAATCTATCTTTTTATGGGAGGATCCACACAATTCCTTTGATATTCAAATATTTTTGGGCTTGGTAGAATATTTTTGGTGGTTTTTAAAAGACTTCTCAAAGCCTATATCTCTATTGAACACTATTTCTAGTAAATGGGTAAAACTATTATAGGATTATAAGTTTTATCATTCTTTTGATGAATTGAATTGAAGTTTGAACTCAACTCCTAATTGATATTTCACCAAAAGTAGGAAATGGGTATGTACTATTTTTTGATTCTTCAGGTGCTGGTTTAGTCTATGTCCTTATGTAAAAAGATCATATAATGGAGTATGACTTTTTTAATATTTTTACACAAAATAAGAATTATCCCACCCATGATTTGGAACTTCTAGTGGTAATGCATGTTTTAAAGAGTTGGAGACATTACCTCTCTAGGGAAAGGTTCAATATTTATTATGACCATAAAAGTTTATGTCACATATTTTCTCAGAAAGAGCTGAACCTTAGGAATATAAAATGGATAAAGCACCTTTATTCATTCAACTTTGACATTGACTATACCCTTAGAAAATATAATGTTATTTTGTATGCCCTAATTAGTAAGTTTCCCTCTCAAGCAGCGATGGATTCAAAAGATGAATAGAATCTGATGGGACTCTTTACTCACATGCACCTGGATGAGATGAAAGAAAAGAATAGTATTATCTTAGCCAGTTCCAAACTAAAATAATCTATTCTAAAGTTTATTTTTCAAGATAAATAGTGGTACAAAGTTTCCAAGAGCATTAATAACTCTTTATATAGTGCGGAGACCATTTTCGAGTGGCCATTTTCCCTGGAAGGAATTTTTTTATTTCTGATCCAATATTTCATTCCAATGTCCGGGAGGAAGACTATGATGTAAAGTTTTCATTTTTGTCAATATTTTTTTTATCCTGGTATAATGAAGATGTAATGTGACACAAATCATCAGTTTTGGTGGCTGGGTTTGAAATGTGATATAACTAATTTTGTGTCTTGTGTCTTTACTTGTCAGAAGATTAAAGCTAAGAACCCAAAGCCTTTTGGATTGTTTCTACCTATCTTGGTGATCATCTAGAAATGGTATGAGGTATATATGTATTTCATTTTTATGTTACCACAAAATATCTGAGGGAATAATTCTATATGGTTGGTGATTTATCAACTAACCAAATCAGTTCATTTCATTCCTATTTGAGAAACCACCAAGGTTGGGGATTTGGGAAAGATGTATATACAAGATATCATGAAATTTAATGGGGTTATATATGATATTATTTATAATAGGTACCCCTGGTATACCTCTCATTTTTTTTAAAGGCCTCAAGGAGGTGATGGGTTATCACACTATATTGAGCACAACTTACCCATCCTTAGATAGACGAATAGAAAGAGTGAGCAATTAATATTTTGGAGGATATTCTCTGTAATTCTATCAAGGACTTTAGAGGCTCTTGGGATATCTATTTGGTACTAGTTAAGTTCACTTAAAACTATAGTTACATATATTACATTATAATGAATCCCTTTTAGGCTTTATATAACTGAACGTGTAAGTCACCTATTTGTTGGCCTGAGGTGGGTGAAATATCACTTGTGGGACAAAGAATTATTTGTGAGTTTTCAATGAAAATTAAGATTATTCATAAATTATTTATGATGAATAAAAGTGGGAATAAATATCATGCATATTTTTAGAACCATCCACTAGATTTTCCAGTAGGTTACCAAATATCTTTGAAAGTTCCACCTTTGTTGGGTCACCATTAGCTTGGAAAGCAAGGGAAATTATCTATGAGATACATGGGATATTTGACTTTAATCCACGATGTTTTCTATGTGTCTCAGCTTAACAAGTATCAACTCAACCCCTCTCATGTTCTGAATCGGGAATAGTTTGATTTGGAATCGGATATGTCAATAGTTAAATTTTTGGTTTAGGTTATTGATTATAAGGAAAAGATTATTCATGGGAAGTATATTTCATTGGTATGGGTGTTGTGTCAACACATAATGGATCAAAATAAGATTTGATAATGGGAATCATTGATAAGGGAGCATTGGCCTCATATTTTCTTCGATTAGTCTTATTCAACATAACTTTATAAGGACGTAAAGTGTTATGGTAAGGAGGATTTTCACATCCATATGTCAATTTAAGGTATGTATATTAGTTATTTCAATATTTTATTTTTAACCATTCTTGGGTTGTTCCAGTTTATTTTTTGGAGTTTTTGGAGGTTTTTTTTCATGTACATGGTTGGCACAAAAGTAGGCCAAACTGTGTGGAATTCAAAGTAAACCATGTAAATTGTGATGGTTTGGGATAGAGAAATTTCACATGGTTAGTTAAAGGTTATAAAAACAATGTGGATATCTCTAATAGATAAAAATATGTGTATAGTTTGTTAAACCATACAACCAAACCATGTGATATGAATTAATTAATATGAAAATTCATTTTTTATACCTAAAACCTATCCCTTTGGTCTCATTATTCCTCATAAAACCTTTTATATCAACCATAAGGATTCCCCTTAAATATTTTGGTCATCCTAACCCTTTAAAAGATTATTTCCTATGGAACTTTTGGCGTTGTCTCTATGAAACTCAAGGTAAGAGTCCACTCTTCATTATTCCTCATCGTTCTCTAAGATATCCTCTCTTTTTCTAGAAAGAAATCACATATAAAGGATATTATGTATAGTTCTATGGGTTTTATCATGATCTAATGGGTTTTCATATATATCTATTTTAGAGAGAGGAAGGTAGAGACCATATCTACCCAGATCTTTGTACACTTCTTATAAAATTGTCTTGGTAAGTGGTTCCTATTGAATCCATTGATCTTAGGTTTATTGAATATAAGTTTCTTGATATGTTTTTCATGGTTTAGGGATCTAATTTTATTTTTAGGATAGTTCATATCTTTTTTAATTTGGATCACATTCATTTATTATAAATACCAAGTGTTTGAGGTGGGTGGTTTGATGAAAATACTTCATTTATGAACCATGATTTCTATCTAATTTTAAATTGATTTTTCTAAATAATTTAAATTCATGATTTATGATTCTTGAAATGTGATACCTTGGGATTATTTTTTAAATTATATTTCCTCTTTTGTATTGAAAATGGAAATGTATTTCAAAGCATGTTTTATTGCGAATTTGGAAAGTTTTATTATTGATGTGTGATATATCCTTGAAATGATTTGAACTGTGAAAATGAAATCCTCTAAGTGTGGGCCATGGAACATGGGAAAATGGGGTACTTAGGATGAGGATAGATTGGTATACGAATTCCAGGATGGTTTGCAGATACCTATCACCTATTTATGCTAAAACTCTATCAAAAATTTGTTTTGATAGAGTGGTTCACTTATCAGGGTGTTCTCTCACTCTAAGGTCCTTTCCAAGGGATATGTTCACACTTAGTCAATTGATCATTGATCTATGAGGATACTATCTAACCTAGAATTAACCTACCCTATGACTCATTTCTATAATGCTCCTTTTATATTTATTGTTCATAAATTCTATGAGAAATGGTTTATTAGTAATTTATTTGATAATGAGTTTTGTATGAATTATTCATAAACTAATATAAAAAGGATAGATTTTCATGTTTTACTGAAAAATGCATAAAACTATATTTCATGCCTTACATAACTAGTTTATTTTATAAAGAAAACTCACAGAACACTTGGTGGGATCCTACTGGGATTATTTTCTTACACCCTGCACATACCTTTATGTGTGTGTTGATCTTGTTTTATTTGACATAATAAAGGTAAGACACCTATTGGTGGTGGAAGGTATCCATGTTAGCGAGGTGTGGGAGTTTTCCATGATATTGCGGGATGTTTTCCATTGTATCATATAGATATGAGTTGTCAATTGTTTATGCACTTTGGTTTACTTATTTTTATTTTACACTTTCTTTTTCCACATACTCTTTGTCTTCCACTATATAACTTTGTATTGGAATGTTTTATTTATTTTATATATGAAAACTATTATTTGTTCAATTTATTGTGAGAAAAAACATTCTCAAAGGTAATTCTTGAAACCCAGGCACTTATCACCAGCCTATAGGGACTACGAATTCTCTCCAGGACTTTCCAAAAGTTGATTTAGGTGTTTGGTTAGGGATGAACTTGTTTGGTTCATGACATTGACATAAAATATCATTTTATACATGATATTATTAATGATAGAAATATTGAGTTGAAATTTTATATATCCTAAGATCAAATTTCATATACTTTAATAAAACTATTAAAGGAGAATTTATTTGAGTAATTAAAAATAAAGCTGAGTATTATGAAAAAAACAAGATTTATGGGATGGTGTTTAAAATAAATTTAAATCTACTTTATTTGGGACCATTCAAGTGATAAAATTTATTATGAAAAATTGGATATGGTTAATATCTATTTTTTAATGTATATTATTTATTCCTTTATATAGGTTGGTTATTTTTATTTATTATGGTCAATTATATTTATGAAGTAATTGATGGTGTTTTATATTTATAGTATGTTGTTGTGTAGTTTATTGATATATTAAAATTAAGAAAAGTTGTTTCAATTATCCTCTATTTTTTTCTCCTATTCCAAAATATCACTCACTGAATGAAGGGAAGAAAAATAAATAATCATCTTCCTTAACTTATTAACCATAGGTTGGTAAAATGATATCAGAAAATATAGATATTATTTATCTCCTATAATATAAATGAGGATATCCCCAAGACTTATTTTTGTACAAGGTATGGGCACTATGAGTTCACATCAATTACATTTTGTATAACCTATTCTCTATAAATATTCATGGACTTTATGAATAGAGTCTTTAGAGATTACCTCGAAATGTTTTTGGTAGTCTTTATAGATGATATTCTAACATTCTTTAAGAGGAAGGAGAAGCATGAAGAGAATTTGAGTACTATACTAAAGACCTTGAGAAAGGAGAATATTTATGGTAAGGAAAAAAATGTGAGTTCTAGTTGAAGTAAGTCTCATTATTGGGGAATATCATCACAAGTAATGAGATATCTATAGACCCTTCAAATATAGAAGTAAATAAAGGATGGTTGAGGCCAACATCTATGATAGATATCCCTAGTTTCCTTGTATTAGCTGGGAACTATTGTCATTTTTGAGGAATTTCTCATGATTATCAAACCCCCTAACCAAGATAACTCGAAAGGGAGTCATGTTTTCTTGGAATGATGAATGTGAAGAGAGATTCAAAGAACTGAAAAGGAGGCTTATCACTACCCCTATTCTCACACTACCCATAACTGGAGAACTTTTCATGGTATTCAGAGAGGCTTTGAAGAAGGTATTGGGATACGTGTTAATGAATAATGAAAAATTAATAGCCTATACTTCAAGGAAGTTTAAATTTCATGAAAAAAACTACCCAAAACACGATTTGGAGTTGGCTGTAGTGATCTTCACTTTGAAAATATGATGATATTATCTCTTTGGGAAGAAGTGTGAAATATATACAGATCAAAAAATATTAAGTATATATTAAAATAGAAAGAGATGAATATGAACCAAAGAAGATTGTTAGATATGATCAAGGACTATGACTAATAAATTCACTACCATCTAGGGGAAGAGAATAAAACTTCAGATTCTCTATGTAGAAAGGATACAATAATTACATCCTTTAGGAGAATTGAGAGGGACCCTATCTACTTAGATTTGAGAAGGATGGACATGGGAATCATAAAGTAAGGAACACAATCAACCATTTCACAAATGATTACTCAACCATCCCTTTTGGAGAAGATAAATGATGCTCAAAGAGATGATGTGATAATTCAGAAGAAAGTGGAAACTATAAGAAAAGGAAAATCCTTGGATTTAAATGTTAATGAAGGAGTTGTAAGATTTGGGTCATGACTATGTTTACCATCAAATCCTAAGAGTTATTGGATTATACATATAGTTATACCTTCTCTATCCATCCAGGAAGAACAAATATGTATCAATATCTCTAAGAGCACTATTGGTGGGACAATAAGAAGAAGGATATCATGGAGTATACATCAAGATGTCTTGTATGTAATAAAGTGAAAGAGGAAAGGAAAGAATCTAATGGGATGATGCAACCATTACACATACCTACATGGAAATGGGAAAACATCACCATGGTCTTTGTCACTGGTCTTCAAAATACATAAAGAGGGAATAATTATATCTAGGTTATGGTGGATCATCTTACAAATATTTCACACTTTATTGTGATTCAAGAGGATGTCTCACTAGATCAAATTGCATGGATATACATCATATAAGTGGTAAGGATTCATGGAAAACCACTATTAATTTTATCTGATTGAGATCCAAGATTCACCTCTAAGTTTTGGAGGAGTCTCTAACAAGATCTGAATACTGAGTTGAACTTCAGGATGTCTTGTCACCCTCAAATTGATTTCCAATCTGAGGGGACTATCCAGACACTTGAGGAAATATTGTGAGCATACTCAATTGAATTCAAAGGAGGATGGGACCAAAATCTTCCTTTGGTCAAGTTATCATACAATAACAGTTTCCACTAATGCATCCAAATGGATCCCTATGAAGCCCTTTATGGGAAGAGGTTCATAACACATGCGTTCTGGGATGAAGTTGGGGAATGAAAAATGTTAAGTCCTGAAATGGTCTAGGAAATGGTGGAAAAGGTTAAAACCATTTAGCAGTATATCAAGACTGATTAGAGTCGACAGAAGAGCTATGCTGACAATATTTGATGAAACCTATAGTTTTATATTGGATACATGTTATTACTCTGTATATCTCTATAGAATAAAGTGATGAGATTTGGGAATAAGGGAAAGCTTCGTCCAAGCCCCTTTGAGATCCTTGATCACATCAGAGCGATGACCTATTTGTAAAGACCCAGAATTTCTGTGGAATTTTTTTTCTTAAATACATGGGAATTTTACGAGTCCGCAAAAATTGACGGCATGTGATTCTGAGGCCTGGTGTTTCCGGAATCAATTTCTATAGTTTTGTTTGGGTACGTTCAGTAAACATACGAGCGGGTTTTTATAAATTTTGAACTGGTGCTCGGAATTGAAATCCGAGGGCACCATTGAACTCATAGCGACTGTATTCTCTTAAGAAGACTTTCAACTCGATGATAGTTGGTCAAGGGTGGAAGATAGTTTTTGGGTTTTTTGTGGAAGTAATAAAATAAAATGATGCATGTTTTATTTTATTATAACCACCCAAGTGGATTTTGGAGGTGAGGACCACCACACCTTAACCTCCCATGAGAGGTTATGATGGTGGGGCCCACCCGAACCTAACCTTCCACGAGAGTTTATGGTATGGGGACCACCCAGGACTAAACCCACTAATTAAATGAGGGAAACCACTCAAATACCTCATAAATGAGGGAGAGTATCTTGACCTCCTCTACCCAATTAACTGTGCCAACGCACCAAATAAATGTGCCAACCCTTCTCTTGATTAATTATGCCACCCACCATAATTAATATGGATTTTCGAATTCTCACCAACAAAATAATATATGGTATAATCTATTATTTTGGAACCTCTTTTCTTTTTGGGGGAATTTGGGAGAAGAGAGAGAGCTTGGGAGAAAGCTCCCAATGAAGAACGCTCTCGACGAAGAACGTCGACGAGGGACGCCTTTGACTACGAAGAAAGATCTTCTTCGACCTTCATCCTTGGACTCCTACCAATGTGGGATGTATTTGACGACTGAACTTCCCTCCTTATCATTGTCAACGAGCCGACCAATGAGCTCGGGATTAGAAGTGTGTAGTGGAAACGATGAAATATGAAAACTCTGTCTTCTTTCCTGCGACTCCGTCAACGAACAACGAACAAGTAGGGGTTTTATTTGATTATGATATTATTCCTTTAATTATTCCCTTCTAAAACAAAGAATTATTTTGGATGATTTTCCTTGAAGGTTGGGAATTGTTTTTTCTGGAAGAGGCGGGGTGTTGTTTGACTTTTCTTCTTCTATCTTCATTTCTTGTTAATTCTTTGAAATTCAAGAAATAATTGATCTTCTTGCTACCACCCTAAACGTGGAGGGTGCGGGCCAAACCAACATGGACCGACCCCTCCTTCGTTCTTGTTTGTGATGTTCTTTGACATGAAAATGAGGCGACGATATGAAAAATATGACACAGGCAACGAACATGCTACCCGCGGCCTTCACGACCCGCGTCGCCCACCGGCCGTGCCATCCACCGGACGAACTGGTCCCGACCACCCCGTTTGTCAGCTGAACCAGCTCCACCACCCCAGGATGAACCGCGACGCCCTCCCAACTTCCTGCACCTCCCGACCCCACCGGACTGCCTCGCCACAGCCGAACCTCCCGACTCCCGGCCGAACCGCGCCGGTCTCGCCGGCCCGAACCGCGCCGGTCTCGCCGGCCCGAACCGCGCCGGTCTCGCCGGCCCGAACCGCGCCGGCCCGCGACCCCCCCACGCGGTGCCCCACCCGAACCACGCCGGCCTGCGACCTACCTCATGGCACCTCGGTCGAACCGACCTGGCCCGCGACCCCCTCGTTGCACCCCGACTGAACCGCACCGGCCCCACCGGCCTGAGCAGCACCAGCCTCAGGCCTCCGCGCGCTCTACATGCTCCACGTGGCCCGCGCGACCTACGCCACTGCTGTCTGAACTGGCCTCGGCCATCCGGGCTGAGCCGTCCAAGCCGCGCCCCTCACGGTGCTGGCTAAACCGGCCCCGGCCACCCAGGCCAAGCCGTCGAGCCACGCCCCACGCGTGCTTGCCCGAGCCAGCCTCCTGCACCGCTCACAGTGCCTTCGGGCCAAACCACCTTTACACCGACCCGCGACCAGTCCACGCCATCGCGACAGGTCTACTCCCTCGCGCTACTCGCGGACCGCTGGGCCGAGCCCAGCGGGACGGGCCAAACCCAACAGATCAGGCCAATCCTAACCCGAATCGGGTCGCCTCAGACTAAGTCGGGCCAGGTCGGTCCGACCGGGTCAGATCGGACCTAGGCCTACTACCTACCCTTTACTTTCTTTTGGCCATATATTTGGCACCAGACGTTCGTTTGACGAACCATCAGTGGCGCTGGTATTATTGGAGCACAACGGTTCCTTTGTGTATACCCCACTGGAGTTTTGGGTATAGTTGAGATATGGTCTTGTTGGATCGAGCACAAATCCATAATATAATGTTACTTTTAAATTAGTTTATTTAATGAAAAGAGATGACACCATTCAAAAAATCGATAATTTTCACTATTCATCGAAAAATCACACATTTCAGAAAAAATAACAACATTTCCACCTAATTTAATTTTTTATGATAATTTGAAAAGTTATATTAATTTTATAAAATAAAATTTCTTCAATTTCGGTAAATTAATTTTAGTATTTTCCCATAAAAAAGTAATAAAAACATTTTTGAAGGAATATATTTTTTTGTAGAATAAAATTTATTTATTAAAAGTTGAATGCTTATTTATTAAGAATTTATCAATAAATTTATATCAAGTAAGAAATTTATATATATCTCATAAAGTAGTTAATACTATTCATACCCACCAATTTAACGACTATGTTATACCATTCACATTTAAATAATAATGCTTTAATATTATATCACTATTTTTTTAAAATCAGTGTTGTGTGTTGAATACGCTATTAATCATAATGTTACTTTAAAATATTAGAGTTTTACATACCTAGAATAGATTTATGCTATATCTCTAACTAAACTTTGTTACGATAGGGGGTTCACGTATAGGGTTGTTCTCTCATCCTTGGGACTATTTTCTCAGAATATGTGTGCACTTAGTCATTTGATAATTGAGGCATGAGGATCCTAGATTACCTATAAATAACCTACCCTAGGAATAGTTTTCACGGTGCTCCTTTTTTATTGGTTTTTAAAAATTATTTATTGGTAAATTATTTGAAAATGGGTTATTTAAGCATGCTTTATAAACTGATCTAAAAAGGTGGATTTCTATGTTTTATTGAAAACTATGTAATGCTATATTTCATGAAATATATTTATTTAAATGAACATAATTGTTTTTTTATAAATACTAATTTTGAAACACTTTGCAGGATCATATTAGTCTTGTTTTCTCACACCCTGCACATACCTTTAGGTGTGTGTATATATTTCTTTATCTGACATATGAAAAGGCAATGATTCACTTCATGGAAATAAGTATCCATGTTTGTGGGGTGTGGGAATTTAATGGTGAAACGGTAGAATGTTTTCCTTCATATCACATAGATATTGGTTTTTTATTGTTTATATACTTTGGTTTACCTATTTCGGTTTGTAACTTGTATTTTACTCATAATATTTGACTTCCTCTATATAATTTTTTATTGGAACATTATCTTTAATTTATATATTAAAAAATATTGTTTTTTGGTTAATTAAGGGGAAAATCATTCCCAAAGGCAGTCTTGATTCCAAAGCACCTATTTCCAACCCATGGGGATGGGTAATTCCCTTAGGGCCTTGCCACGAGATATCTCAGGTGTTCGGTCAGGGATGAACGAGTTTGGTTCATGAAAAATTGGTATCAAATGTTTCTTTGTTTTCCTATGGTATTTGTGTCATGGAATGTTCTAGTAGATAAGAGATAGGATTTTCAAGACTTTGGGGGTATGTTATGAGAAAGTTCCTGTATATCTCTCATCGTAATGGGATTTAATTTACCGTGATATATTGGGAATTGTGTCTCTTATGTTGAGTTTTAATCCAATATCATTTTTTCCATATGTTCCATTAGTTGAAACTAATATTACTAACCTATCTGGTGGCCTGTCTTCTTTATTTGATATAGTACAAGTCCCCACCAGAAGGCTTCCCAGACTTCCTCAGGAGAGTTCTGTGGATGATGTTATATGAGGAAAGCATCCAGTTGATTAGAATCTTGTTGAAGTAATAGAGCGAGTGGTCTATGCTATGGACTAGGGTGTTATCCCCACCCCAAATCAAGCTAGGGAAATGAAACTAGGTATTGTAGTATATAAAGATATAACCTAGGAATTTATCCATCATAAACCATTATATTTTCAAGGAATGAATGATTATAGAGAAGTGGAGAAATTATTGAAGAAGTTTGATCAGATTTTTAACTTCTTAGAAACTCCAGATTTCATCAAAGTGAGCTTTCCCACTTTTAAGATCATAGGACATAGTAGAAGATGGTGGGATACAATGGTTCAGGAAAAACAACATGAAATTTTGGAGTGTAAATACTTTTAAACCACATTTTTCTAGTATTTTTTCATTAAATTGTTGATGATGGATAAATCCATAGAGTTCCTCACCCTTCAATAAGGTGATCAGACTGTAATGGAGTATACCAACCACTTCACTGAGCTAGTTCATTTCTCTCCCAAGATTTTATTGAGTGATAAGTTTAATTCTAATAGGTTTCATATAGGTTTAAGAATAGTTAATCTATCCCTATTTTTTTATATCCCGATATCACTTTCTGGTTCATTTAATCATTAGTTTTGATGATATTTTTTATGGATTATATTAGGGTTTTGGTGATTTTTTTTTGATTTTTGGAGGTTCCTAGGCTTTTGAATGGTTTTATAAAACATGCATATTTTCCCAAGAAATTATTTGTCTTATTTTTGTGTCATATAGGAGGGCAAACTATTGGAATATGGTTATGATAAACCATGAGAAAATCTCCAAAAACCATGCATCATGGGTTAAAGTCACCTCACACATTTGGAATATAGTATGTCAAATTATGTGACCATACCATATGACCTCTCAAATATCCCATAATAGGGCGCATAGTTAGAACATAATACCTAAACCATACCACTGAATCGTGAATTGAAAATTTATTATTTTTAATTTTATTTTAATGATCCAAAACACATCTCGTTGCCCCATTATTTCTCTTATAACCTAGGATCTCAAACCAAAGCCTGAC
The DNA here is from genome assembly GCA_963277665.1 of Viscum album. Lineage (NCBI taxonomy): Eukaryota > Viridiplantae > Streptophyta > Magnoliopsida > Santalales > Viscaceae > Viscum > Viscum album. Next base: position 271,884,302 of record OY728131.1, read on the forward strand.
CCTTAGAAATTTTGATGAATATATTCCTTCCAGAGAGAAATTACGACATATATTGAGGCATAAAATCTAGATAATTCAAGGAATGATATTGTTCTTCATCTTTCTTAATATTCCTTATAAATATTCTCTCTTATCTTAAAAGGAAACCTAAATAAGAGTTTCTAAGAATGGATCTATGGGTTATATCATGATCTAATTTAGAATCTTGGTTTTTAGTGTTTGTTAGAATATTTTAATCCTTGATTCAGTGTCTACCATCATAGGTGATATGTTTATTTTCATTTCAGTTGGATTCTGAATATTCTGAGGTAGTTGTTTCTTCATTGTTTCTTATTCTTGTGATTCAGGTGTTTCTTAAATTATTATTTATTTTGTTTAAAATTTTTCTATCATGGTTTATTTTTGTTGAATCATAAACTTACTTTTTTATGAAAAAGGTATTTGTAATGAATGGTTTCATTTAGATAATTGATCATTTTTTTAAATAAAATTTTTATGTTTTCTAATATTGTTAGATTTGGTTTTTAAAATGAAATGTCTCAATTTATTAAAAGAAGGTTGATTCATTAAAGTTAATTCCAAATGGTTTAATACATGTGTTTCTTATAAATTTATTTTATAATTATTTACATAATAACTTGAAACAATTTTTTTGGAAAGGTTGATTGAAATTATATCTCAAAACATTAAAGGGATTGATTTTTTTATTTGTTCTTTTCTTAAAGGATTATTTAGCAAATTAAAATGGTTTGAAAAGTAAAAAATTATGAATGAAACTTTTTAAATGTATGGTTCAAAGTGATGTTTTATTTAATTAATGAAGTTTTGGTTTATCAATTTTGTTTTACATAAAGGATCATATAGAACTTTACAAGGTAAATCCTTTTATTGTGTAAATTTTTGATGAACCCCTTATGTATGATTTTCCTTGATGAATGGTGCTTCAATCACATGATGAAAAGTGTTAAATTAATGGTTTTACTCTATGATGTATTATGGGGGTGAGGGTGATATGTGGGCCTTTTATTCTTTGGAATGTTTATTGTGCATGTTGATGTCATTGTAGATCTGTATTGTGATCCTTATTGCTTTTTATCTCACTCCCCACTTTTATTGGTTATGGTAAACCTGAGAATATAGATAAGAGACCCTAGATTTATGCTATACATTTGTGTACACACACATTGACTAGAATCTCCCTAGAGAATGTGGATTCTGTCTAGGGACGTGCTCTGAGGTGGAGGGAATGCACCGTGTTGGTATGATTGTGTACTTAGTAGATACAACATTTTCATATATTAAATCATGGATTTATTTGATTATATTTGGTGGTCTCACTAACATATCTAGGACTAAACCATGAAATATGAACTTAAAACTTGACATTTACACTTTATATATGACTTTGATTGCTCAATCATCACTTGACACTGGAGTTTGTATTTTTAAATTTCTTTATTATATCTATTTGACTGTTGTGAGGTAATTTCTTTATCCATGCATCTTAAATTTTTATATTGTATTATTTTGTGATATGTGTAACTAACTCATATATTCCTTATGAATTATTGATTATGATGTGTGAAATGGTTTTCAAAGATTTTATAAAAATGTAATTTTATTAAAAAGGTATTTTGACATGTTTTCCCCTTGAGATTCCTAAATGGATTTTAAATGTAAATAATAATGGTTTGAACTCCTCATTTCCCATAATCAGACTTTATTTCTTCTTTTATTTCCATTTTTAAAACATTGTATGATTTACCTTATTTCTTTGTAATATAAAAACCCTATTTTCTCATTTATATATTTCAAACTAATATATATGAATTTCTTGGTAGAGAAATTTCATTTACTTCTTGGTGGGATCTTACTAGAATTTGTTTTGTTCACACCCTATATATACCTCTTGGTTATGCAAACTTTATGTTTCTATATCAGGTGATCATTTTCTATTCACCTTATTTTTATGGATTCGTACTTGGTTGGCCCAGGGTAGGTGACTAGAGATACAATGGCTGGTTATAGAACACCAAAAATGGATTATAGTAGTCTTATTTTTTTAATTTATTTCATGGGTATCTATTTATCATCTCTTTATATCTAGATTTGGTTGTATTTTTTTATTTATTTTTTGGTGTTTTTGTTGTTATCTTTGATTTATATTATATTTTTTGCTAAAAAAACATTCCCAAAGGATATTTCTTGATGTCCAAGCACTTTTCACCTACCCATGGGAATCAGGAATTCCATTTGAGATAATGGTGGATCAGTTCAGATGTCAATTCAGATAGTATTTTGGGCTGGTTCATTACAATTAGTATAAAAGGTTGTTTGTTCCTAAAATAGTTCTTTCTTTGAAAACCCTTATGGTATTTTGGGTGAGTCATGATGGAAAAGAGATTAGGAATGTATCTAAACTCAAGAGGTAGTTTGTAAATGGGTTCCTGATCACCACTCTTTATGATGATACTTGAGTTACTAGAGAAGGTGGGGACTTGAGTCTTTTTTTTGAATTATTCATCTCTTTATATTGATGATATTTAGATTATTTATGACTTTATGTTTGATTTTGGGGATCTATTATGGGTTTTGTGTTGGATTAGAGAGGTGGAAAGAGCTATATAGTTCCTTCACAGTCTAGTAAACCATGAGGAATCAATATGGTTTATCTGGAAATCAATCTAGGTACTATTGTAAGTATGGTGTGTGGTTTAATATCCCATTAAATTAATACTTTCATAGTTCTATTTTAACCATGAACTTGGAAAATTGTCAAATTTATTTCAAAATTACTTCATTTACGTGAGTTTAGTTTGGAAGGTTCTTGATTTTAACTAGAAGATACTATGTATGGTTCTATTTTGTGTTGTTATTTGGGTGTTGTAGTTTAATTATTGGTGATGGTTTTAAATCCTTTAGAAAAACAAATTTAAAATTTAAAATCAGTTTTGTTTGAGTTCTTTGATTTTTTTTCAATTACGAGAAGGTGTGTCTTACAAAATGCCTGGTTTGTAAAAATAATTTTGAAATACTATTATGTGATGTTTTAAAAGATTTTTTATAAGAAATTAAGTTGTGATGGATTTAAAATGATGAAGGTTTTGAATTAGGAATTTGAATGGAATGTTTTGAAAACATGGAAAGAATTCTATGATCAGGTAAATATTTAAAATTATGATAAATTTATATCAGTTCTTTATGTTTTAAAAGGAAAGTACAATGTTTTATAAATGGGGAAAACTTATGTATTTTAAAGTAGCAATGTTTTAATAAAATTGGTTTGAGTTTTTTTTAACTCTAGGTTAGGTGTGTTTTTTCTTTTTTTTATGATAAATTGTTTTGTTTGATCTGTTATATGTGAGTTGATGAGGTTATGTTTTATAATGTCTAGAAATTTCTCCCAAAAAGTTTTCTAAAGAGGATAGAAAGTCTTCTCACCAGACCAATATTCAAAGTATCCCTTCACATCATCCAAAAGTGGAATTTCAAGTTGGTGAATTTCCCTAAACTCAGAACTGAGTGTTTGATCTAGAATATCTTCTACCATTAGATCCTATCCAAAACTTATTATATTTTCATCCACCTTCTTATATAATTGAGTTTTATTCTCCTCATAAAATGAGGTGGATAGAATAAGTTGAAGGAATCTTTGATTCTATTAATACTTTTAATACTCTAAAGGTAAAGATAATGATTTCGTTATTTGAATAACCTATTTGAGAGGTGTAAAGTCATGGTTCCTCCATTATTGCATGAAATAATTTATTAGGAATTCTTTAATTCAGTATTCATTCAATGGATATATCCCAAGGAATTAAAGAAGGAAAAAATTTATGAGATCATGGGTCCTAGTTAAGGTGAACAATCATTTGATAAGTATGCTAAAAAAATTCAAGTTTAGTATGTTTCAAACCTAGCCTCATTGGCGATGAATCCCTTAAGGTTCTGTATTTCAAAGGAGGACTTTTACTATACCTTGTATCAATGGTCTGTCTGAACTCTTATCTAAAGGTGCTTAAGAGGTCCTTTTCAGTTGAAGCGAAGCTAGTGAAATTTCAAGAAGGGTATAATTCTTCATTCAAAGATGGTTTAGGATAATATGTCCCATTTAGATAATCATAGAAGTTTGTTGAGTGGGGGAAGTCTTCCTAGGGAAATAAGAGCCATATCGTATGCTTCCACTGTGGGGAAACTGATCATTCTAAGAGGTATTGTGTGAGAGATTTGAGAGTCTATAATTATTGTGAATGTTTGGGTCACCTTTATAAGTTTTGTAAGTTAGGTTACTAAAAAGGAAAGTTTCAAGTGTAATCAGTTTTTAGGGACCCTGTTGTTCTGTGTATCTTTATGGCTTGTTTTAGGATATTTTTGGATTCTCTCTTATGAATCATGGTTGGTCTCATTTCTGGATTGTTATTATGATAACAGATCTATTTGATTTTGATCTATTTAAATAATCCTTGTATATTTTCTCTCATTAATGGTTTTAGTCTTTCTCTTAAGCAATTCTAATCCCTTGAGGTTAATTGTTCTCTTAGAGATGAAATATAACATTGTGATAGGAACATCCTCATGTTTTGGGTTATTGTATTTTGAAATCTGTTTTTACTTACCTTTTATGGGAATATTTTTATGGTCAGTGGTGGTATCATTTGGGTTCATTTTTATTCCTTTAATATCCTTTTGTTTATGCCTTTTTTAGATCTCAATTAGGATGTTTTGGGTGATCTCCCTTTTTAGAAAGATTATAATTATTTATTTGTGCATTAGAATGGTTGTTTTGATTTCTTTCCAGTTTTACTTAGATAAGACTTAGGGATGTACTTGGTTAACTAGTACTATATGGATTCTTGTTTAACCAGGCACTTAGAAGTGTCAATGTTGAATTTGATGAGCTCGTCGAGGGGTGAGGATCTGTGTTTAATGTCTTAGGTTTCCATTGAGTATTTAACTGGGGTAAAAATCCTTTTCATTTTTGTCCCTTTATTATGTATTCTTGAATCATTGATAGATCTTGAGGGTGTTTTATCTTTTGAAATCGTCAGGATGTTTTGAGAGTGACATCCCTTTGGGGATTCGTATTCTTCTCTTAGATGGTTCTTTATGGTGAGTGATCAAGGTCTCTTATATGGGTTAAAAAGAATATTTTTTAGAGGGATTCATCCTCTTTTGACACTATTTTGGAGAGTATTTAAATGGTAGGGAGACTTATGATAGGTCTCTGGTTATTTCCTGGATTTTTTCCTTATGGCTATGTCATATTTTTGTTTGGAGACATGTAATGATATTAGAGGATCTTCTTTAAGGAATATTGATCATACATCATTATGGATTTGTTCATGGTGGATTTTCTTGGGTGAGTCTTCCTCTATTTTATGAACCACCCACCTCACGAGTTGGGTGTTGGACTTATTTTTTTCTCTTTGTCTTCTATATTTGGACTAGAGACTTTTTGGGGACAAAAAGTGATATGGTGGGGTGAATTTTTACATCCCAATGTCACTTTTAGGTTCATTTATTCTTTGGTTTATATAATATCATATTTATAGATTTTATTAGGTTGTTATGGGTGAGTTTTTGTTTTTGTTTTTGGAGGTTACTATGAATGTGAATGATTGGTTCATGGTGATCCAACCAGTGCCTATTTTCCCAAAAAATAGCGTGGCATATTTTGGTGTCCTAGAGGAGGGTGCGCGATTGGTGCATGGCTAAAACAAAACATGCATCCTTATCCCACATCCATGCATCATGGGAGAGTGGAAAATCATACATTTAATGAATGTTTTTTCAAACCACGTGACAAACCTATGTGACTTCTCTAGTATCATATAATAGGGCACACGATTAGTGTATAGTTTCTAAAACTATACGTCCAAACTATATGATGATAATTTGTTATTCTGAATTTTATTTTAATGACCCAAAACACATCCCATTGGTCCCATTATTTATCCTATGACCTTGGATATTTAACAAGAGCCTAACCCTTGGATACAGTGATGACTCTATTCTTTTAGGAGAGAAATTCCAATAGATCTCAAGGCATCCGATTTTGAGAATTCAAGGTACAAGCCCATTCATAATTATTCTTCATCCTCCTTCTAGATCATCTCTATTTTACTGAAAGGAACTATAAAATAGAGTTACTAAGAATGGATTTATGGGTTATATCATGATATAATTAAGAATCATGGGTTTTAGTGTTTGTTTTGATATCTTATTCGTTTATTTGGTGTCCACCATCAGTAGTGACCTATTCTATTTTCATTGAGTTTGGATTTAATATATTCCGAGGTAGGTGTTTATATGAATTTTATTTTTATTATGATTCACTTTTTGATTTAATTATTATTTATTCCATTTAAAATTGTTTAGGAATGGTTTATTGGTTTTGAATCATAAATTATCCTTTTTGATGAATATGGTATTTTACATAAATAGTTTCATATAGAAAATTGTTCCTTTATTTTGATATAAAATTGTATGGTTTTCTAATCTTGGTGGATGTGGTTTTTAAAATGAAAAGTCTCATTTTAACGAAAATAGGTTGATTATTTAATGTTAATTTTAAATGGTTTAATGTGTGTTTTTCTTAGAAATGTGTTTTGGAATGATTTAAAGAATAAATTTCAATAATTTTTTGGAAAGGTTGATTGAAATAATATTTCAAAACATTAAATGGATTTATTGAATTTTTATGTTCATTGATTAAAGTCTTGTTTGGCACTTTAAAATGGGTTTTAATGGAAATAATTATGAATGGAACTTTTTAAATTTCTAGTTCAAAGTTATGTTTTATTTAATTGATAAATGTTCGGTTCATCAATTTGGTTTTCATTAAAGGCATGTTTGTAACTTTACAAGGTAAATTCTCTTTTTTTGAAAATTCTTGATGAGCCCATTATGTATGATTTTCCTTGATGAATGGTGTTTTAAGTACAAGATTACAGGTTTAAAAAAAGGTCATTCTCTACAAGGGATCATGTGGGTGAGGGTGAGATGTGGGCCTTGTATTGTACAGAATTTCTATTATGCATGTTTATGTCATTGTGGATCCGTGTTGTGATCTTTGTTTCTTGTTATCTCACTCACTATTTTGAATGTTCATGGAAAACTTGGGTAGATAGGATAGATACACTAGATTTATTCTAAACTTTTTAGGACTCACACCTCGACTAACATCTCCTAAGAGAATGGGTATTCAATCTAGGAATGTTCTCTGAGGAGGTTGGTGTGCACTGAGTTAGTAATCTTGTGTACTCAGTAGATATAAAACTTGCATGAAGTCGGTCATGGATTTATTTTCTTATCTTTGGAGGATTCAATAATATATCTAGGACTTAACCATGACATATTAACTTGAAAATTGAAATTGATACTTGATAAATGACTATGATCACTCAATTATTACTCAGTATCGACGTTTCCATGTTTGAATTCCTTTATTATATATGTTTTATTGCTATAAGGTATTTTATTTACCCATGTATAGTCTATTTTTATATTTTATTGTTCTATGATATGCAGTACTATCTCATATCTTCCTTATACATTATTGAATATGGAATTTGAATTTTTTTTCAAAGATCTTCTAGAATGGAATTTTATTAAAAAGGGGCTGTGACATGTTTTTCTATTGAGATTCCAAAATGGATTTTAAATAGAAAAGGTAATGGTTTGAACTCTGTATTTATCATAACTAGAATTTATGACTCTTTTATTTCCATTTTTAAAATGTGGTGTTCTTTATCTTCTTTCTTTATAATGAGAAAACCATGTTTCCTCATTTTTTCATTTCAAACTAGAAAATATGAATTTATTAGTAAAGAAATTGCATAGAATTCTTGGTGGGATCCTAATAGTATAGGTTTTTATCACACCCTACATATACCCCTTGGTGTATGTGTCCTTTATGTTTCTATATTAGGTACTCATGTTCTCTTTATCTTCCTTTTTTGGGTTTGTGATTGGTTGGCCTAGGGCAGGTAAATTGGGACATGGTGGGTGGTTATGGACCACCAAGAGATAGGTTGCAATAGTTATATATTTTTTCTTTTAGTTCATGGGTGTCTATTTATCATATCTTTGTATTAAAATGTGATTTTATTGTTTTATTTAATTGTTGTTATTTCCATTGTGATATTTTATTTATGTTATCTTTTTTTGAGAGAAATCATTCCCAAAGGCTATTTCTTAATGCCTAGGCACTTTTCACTAGCCCATGGGGATCAGAAATTCCTATAAGGTTATTGGAGGATCATTTTGGATGCTGGTTTAGATAGTATTCTAGGTCAACTAATTACAAGTTTTATATTTTAAATATGACCTCCTATACTAAGGTGTTTAACAGAGCTCTAATGATAGAGATTAACCTGGCAGGTAAGTCAAGTTTGGTTAGAATTACTCTTTTACCTAGAGGTAATTTTGATAGATCCTATGGGTATAATTTGAAGTGTAATGAGGCTCATAAATGTGGTATTAGAAGATCCTAGTAGTTTATATATATCACACCTTAAAAATCAAATAGTGGTGGAACCTTTTACTTGCTACAATTTTGGAAAGACAGGTAAAATGAGATGCACTTTCCCCACACCTCCTATAATCTATAACTAATGTGGACACTGATGTCTCTTATAGAAGTTATAATAATATTTTCCTTATCCATGTTATGGTACATACTCATTGGTACCTAAATTTTATATGGTGTAATTTTATGCTTTAAATACTATTGGGTTTCAACCATAGTCTTCTAGAATGAAGAAGTTTCACATAGTGGAAGAATCTCAGGTGGAAGTTGATGCATGACCTACAACTATGAGAGGTACTGTATTTATTTCTTTATCTTTAGTGACTAATTTATTTGATATTGGTGCATCTCACTCCTTTATATTAACCTGATTTGTGAATCTTTTAAAAATTCTTACAAAACTCATTCCCTTTGTTACGAAGTTGATGATGCCTCTAGTAAGGAATAAGGAGAAGGGTTTTCGATGTCCCTCATATTCTATTTTGATATCACAAGTTTAGATAATATGGTATTTTTTGGTTCTCAACTTGGATATCTTTTATTTTATCCTTAGGATGGATTGGTTGGTTTCTCATAGACAAGAGATTGATTGTTTTCATCAATCAGTGTTCTTTACTACCTCTAATGGGAAATATTATAAATTTCAAGGAGAATGGGATTTGAGATCTAGTCAAGAAGTAAATTCTTTATCAAAACTTGGAAATTTGTTTTCCTCATTAATAGTTGAACTTAGGGATGAAATTGTGCATTGTGATCTTCCTTTGGCGGTTAAGTAATCTCCTAAAGTGTTTCCAGTTGATTTGTCTCATCTTCCTCTAGAGAGGTAAGTTGAGTTTTTAATAGATTTAGTGATGGGAACTCAAATGATATCCATTCCTTCTTACCATATGAACCTATTTTACTTAAATTAATTGAATATTTAGTTGGATGATTTGAAATCCAAAGGCTTCATTTTGTCTTAGTGTATTACCTTTGGAAACCCCTATGATTTCCCCCAAAAATCTAGATGGGACCCTCCATTTTTGTATCCATTATCGGAAGATTAATCAAGTAATGATTAAGAATAAGTATCCTTTACCCTATATCTATGACTTGTTTAATTATTTAAAGTGTGAAAATTGGTTCTTAAAAATCTACCATCAGTTTGGATATCATTATCTCAGAGTTAAGGAGTCGGATATTATGAAGACCTCCTTCTAGAGCAGGTATGCCCAATTTGACTATATTTTGATGCTATTTGATCTGACTAATTTTATAACTATTTTCATGGCTCTAAAAAATCATATTTTCTACTAGTACTATTATTTCTTTGTCGTGGTACTCATGGATGAGATTATGGTTTACTTGAGAACTGAATAAGACCATGAACATCACTTGAAATATGTTTTGGGAGTCTTGAGGGGTCAACCCATTTAGCTAAGTTATCACAATGTAATTTCCATATTTTAGAAGTTATTTCTTTTTGGGCATGTGGTTTCAGAACATAACATATCAATAGATCCTAAAAAGGTAAAATATATATTTTTATGGGAGGATCCACAAAATGCCTTTGATATTCAAATCTTTTTGGGCTTAGTAGAATATTTTTGGTGGTTTTTAAAAGACTTCTCAAAGCCTATATCTCTATTGAACACTATTTCTAGTAAACAGGTAAAATTATTATAGGATTATAAGTTTTATAATTCTTTTGATGAATTGAATTGAAGTTTGAACTCAATGCCAAATTTATATTTCACCAAAAGTAGGAAATGGATATGTACTATTTTTTGATTCTTCAGGTGCTGGTTTAGTCTATGTCTTTATGTAATAAGATTATATAATGGAGTATGACTTTTTTAATATTTTTACACAAAATAAGAATTATACCACCCATGATTTGGAACTTATAGTGGTAATGCATGTTCTAAAGAGTTGGAGACATTAACTCTCTAGGGAAAGGTTCAATATTTATTCTAACCATAAACGTTTATGTCACATATTTTCTTAGAAAGAGCTGAACCTTAGGAATATAAAATGGATAAAGTACCTTTGGTCATTCAACTTTGACATTGCCTATACCCTGAAAAAATAGAATGTTGTTGTGTATGCCCTAAGTAGTAAGTTTCCCTATCAAGCAACGATGGATTCAAAAGATGAATGGAATCTAATGGGACTCTTTTCTCATATGCACCTGGATGAGATGAAAGAAAAGACTGGTATTATCTTATCCTGTTCTAAACTAAAATAATCTATTCTAAAGTTTATTTTTGAAGATAAATAGTGGTACAAAGTTTCCAATAGCATTAATAACTATTTATATAGTGTGGAGACCATTTTCGAGTGGCCATTTTCCCTAGAAGGAATTCTTTGTTTCTGATCCAATCTTTCATTCCAATGTCCAGGAGGAAGGATATGATGTAAATTTTTCATTTTTTTCAGTATTTTTTTTATCCTGGTATAATGAATATGTTATATGACTCAAATCATCAGTTTTGGTGGCTGGGTTTGAAATGTGATATAACCAATTTTGTGTCTCGTGGCTTTACTTGTTAGAAGATTAAAGCTAAGCACCCAAAGCCTTTTGACTTGTTTCTACCTATCTTATTGATCCTCTAGAAATGGTATGAGGTATATATGTATTTCATTTTTATGTTACCACAAAATCCCTGAGGGAATAATTCTATATGGTTGGTGATTTATCAGCTAACCAAATTAGTTCATTTCATTCCTATTAGAGACACCACCAATGTTGGGGATTTGGGAAAGATGTATATACAAGATATCCTAAAATTTCATGGGGTTATATATGATATTATTTCTAATAGGTACCCCTGGTATACCTATCATTTTTTAAAGGCCTCTGGGAGGTGATGGGTTATCACACTATATTGAGCACAACTTACCCATCCTCAGATAGATGAATAGAAAGAGTAAGAAATTAATATTTTGGAGGATATTCTCTGTGATTCTGTCATGGACTTTAGAGTCTCTTAGGATATCTATTTGGTACTAGTTGAGTTCACTTAAAACTATAGTTACATGTATTACATTATAATGAATCCCTTTTAGGCTTTATATAGCTGAACGTGTAAGTCACCTATTTGTTGGTTTGCGGTGGGTGAAATATCACTTTTGGGACAAAGAATTATTTGTGAGTTTTCAATGAAAATTAATATTATTCATAAATTATTTATGATGAATCAAAGTTGGAATAAATATTAAGTATATTTTTGGAACCATCCACTAGATTTTCCAGTAGGTGACCAAATATATTTGAAAGTTCCACCTTTGTTGGGTCACCATTAGCTTGGAAAGAAAGGGAAATTATCTTTGAGATACATGGGATATTTGACTTTAATCCATGATTTTTTCTATGCGTCTCAGCTTAACAAGTATCAACTCAACCCCTCTCATGTTCTGAATCGGGAAGAGTTTGATTTGGATTCGGATATGTCGATAGTTAAATGTTTGGTTTAGGTTACTGATTATAAGGAAAAGATTATACGTGGGAAGTATATTTCATTGGTATGGGTGTTGTGTCAACACATAATGGATCAACACAAGATTTGAGAATGGGAATCATTGATAAGGGAGCATTGGCCTCATATTTTCTTCGATTAGTCTTATTCAACTTTACTTTATAAGGACGTAAAGTGTTATGGTAAGGAGGATTTTCACATCCATATGTCAATTTAAGGTATGTATATAAGTTGTTTCAATATTTTATTTTTAACCATTCTTGGGTTGTTCCAGTTTATTTTTGGGAGTTTTGGAGGTTTTTGTTCATGTTCATGGTTGACACAAAATTAGGCCAAACTGTGTGGAATTCAAAGTAAACCGTGTAAATTGTGATGGTTTGGGATAGAGAAATTTCAAATGGTTATTTAAAGGTTATAAAAACAATGTGGATATCTATAATAGATAAAAATAGGTGTATAGTTTGTTAAACCATACAACCAAACCATGTGACATGAATTAATTATTATGAAATTTAATTTTTTATACATAAAACCTATCCCTTTGGTCTCATTATTCCTCATAAAACCTTGTATATCAACTGTAAGGATTCCCCTTGAATATTTTAGTCATCCTAACCCTTTAAAAGATTATTTACTATGGAACTTTTGGCGTTGTCTCTATGAAACTCAAGGTAAGAGTCCACTCTTCATTATTTCTCATCGTTCTTTAAGATATCCTCTCTTTTTCTAGAAAGAAACCACATATAAAGGATATTATGTATAGTTCTATGGGTTTTATCATGATCTAATGGGTTTTCATATATATCTATTTTAGAGAGAGGAAGGTAGAGACCTTATCTACCCAGATCTTTTTACACTTCTTATAAAATTTTCTTGGTAAGTGGTTCCTATTGAATCCATTGATCTTAGGTTTATTGAATATAAGTTTCTTGATATGTTTTTCATGGTTTAGGGATCTAATTTTATTTTTAGTATAGTTCACATATTTTTGAATGTGGATTCATTTATTAGAAATACCAAGTGTTTGAGGTGGGTGGTTTGATGAAAATACTTTATTTGTAAACCATGATTTCTATCTCATTTTAAATTGATTTTTCTAAATAATTTAAATTCATGATTTATGATTCTTGAAATGTGATACCTTGGGATTATTTTTTAAAATATATTTCCTCTTTTTTATTGAAAATGGAAATGTATTTCAAAGCACGTTTTATTGTGAATTTGGAAAGTTTTATTATTGATGTGTGATATATACTTGAAATGATTTGAACTGTGAAAATTAAATCCTCTAAGTTTGGGCCATGGAACATGGGAAAATGGGGTACTTAGGAGGGGGATAGATTGGTATATGAATTCCAGGATGGTTTGCGAATACCTATCATCTATTTATGCTAAAACTCTATCAAAAATTTGTTTTGATAGAGTGGTTCACTTATTAGGGTGTTCTCTAACTATAAGGTCGTTTCCAAGGGATATGTTCACACTTAGTCAATTGATCATTGATCTATGATGATACTAGCTAACCCAGAACTAACTTACCCTATGGCTCATTTCCATGATGCTCATTTTTGATTTATTGTTCATAAATTCTTTGAGAAATGGTTTATTAGTAATTTATTTGATAATGAGTTTTGTATGAATTATTCATAAACTAATATAAAAAGGATTGATTTTCATGTTTTACTGAAAACTATATAAAACTATATTTCATGCCTTACATAAATAGTTTATTTTATAAAGAAAACTCACAGAACACTTGGTAGGATCCTACTGGGATTATTTTCTTACACCCTGCACATACCTTTAGGTGTGTGTTGATCTTGTTTTATTTGACATAATAAAGGAAAGACACATCTTGGTGGTGGAAGGTATCCATGTTAGCGAGGTGTGAGAGTTTTCAATGATATTGCGGGATTTTTTCCATTGTATCATATAGATATGTGTTGTCATTTGTTTATGCACTTTGGTTTACTTATTTTGATTTTACACTTTCTTTTTCCACATACTCTTTGTCTTCCACTGTATAACTTTGTATTGGAATGATTTATTTATTTTATATATGAAAACTATTATTTGTTCAATTTATTGTGAGAAAAAACATTCTCAAAGGTAATTCTTGAAACCCCAGAACTTATCACCATCCTATGGGGACTGTGAATTCTATTCAGGCCTTACCAAAAGTTGAGTTAGGTGTTTGGTTAGGGATGACCTTGTTTGGTTGATGACATCGACATAAAATATCATTTTATACATGATCATATTAATGATAGAAATATTGAGTTGAAATTTTATATATCCTAAGATCAAATTTAAAATATTTTAATAAAACTATTAAAGGATAATTTATTTGAGTAATTAAAAATAATGCTGAGTATTATGAAAAAACTAGATTTATGGGATGTTGTTTAAAATAAATTTAAATCTACTTTATTTGGGACCATTAAAGTGATAAAATTTATTATGAAAAATTAGATATGGTTAACATCTATTTTTTAATGTATATTATTTATTCCTTTATATAGGTTGGTTATTTTTATTTATTATAGTCAATTATATTTATAAAGTAATTTATGGTGTTTTATATTTATAGTATGTTGTTGTGTAGTTTATTGATATATTAAAATTAAGAAAATTTGTTTCAATTATCCTCTATTTTTTTCTCCCATTACCAAATATAACTCACTGAATGAAGGGAAGAAAAATAAATAATCATCTTCCTCAACTTATTAACCATAGGTTGGTAAAATGATATCAGAAAATATAGATATTATTTATCTCCTACAATATAAATGAGATAAAAAGTTTTGTAACTTAATTTACTCCATCCAAAATAACAATGATAATAAATATTTTTGTAAAAAATATAATTCATATTAATTTTGGTATTATATCATAATATTTTCAATATTTTAATATTATATTATTTTTCTTATTACTATTAGATACAAATAGCCTCATTTTCACTATAGGGTGTGTGTATCGGCCGGGTCCCAATGAGGGCCCACACCTTCTTAAAGGGTGTGCCCTAGCCTATCTTAGACCCTTGGTGTAGGTGTGTTGTTTACTTTTTTTAAACCCTATAATAACATTTTAGATTATTATTATTAAAATAATTAATTTCCTAATAAATAACAAGTCATACTGAGAAGAGATGAATTAGGTTGTTCACAAATATTAACTTTCTTTCTATAATCATCATATCTTGAATATTTTCATTTTTTATAAGGAATGATTAAACTTGTTACTTACTAAAAACAAAACACTATGAAAAAAATAAACACATGAATTTATAATATTTAATTTTCTTAACCTCTAATATATAAAGGTCTATCTAATATGTATAATTTTTAATTTGTTTTTACACACAAATATCAATTCATTATCGGTGATTATAAGATTTTGGATCAGTCCATTAGTTGTCCCAAATTTCACTTCATCTTAATAATATTCACTCTCTTTTTTTATTATTCATGATCAATGGCCTTAAAAATATGATTAAAAATAACAATAACACCAAAACCATAATAGTTTTTCATTTAAACACAAAATCTTAAATATTTTCCTTTATATGAATAGTAGGTCCATATCATATTTTTTGATGAAATAATATTTAATGAAATCTATAAATAGTCACTATCAATTTTCCTTCTCATATCCATAACACTAAACTTTATATATATTCAAACACACACACACACTTTAACATATAAAAGCCTAACAAAAAGGGTTTGGATTAATTCAAATAAATCTTAGCCAACATGATTTTCCAATATGTAATATTTACTATTTCATGGAACCTAAATAAATTATTCTATATCTAAAAGATAATTAAAAACATATTTTTAATAGGGAGTCAACAAACTATGATTTTATTAGTCACCACTATATGATTTTCATGGTCAAATCATAACTCTTAACATCATGAATCAATTTCATGACTTCCCAAAAATCATTATTATGTTTCAATATCTCAAATTAATATAAAAAAAGTGATAAAAAGATTATGTTATTTGAAATAAACCATGTATGTGATTTTCAATCCCTTACATATTAATATCACCATACATAATTATATAATTCTTGAAACAACAAAATAGTCATGACATTAAAATTTTAATGAAAGTTTAGTTCATTGAATCCAAAAAACCAAAATATTTATTACTTCTTCTCAAAAACCATAAACCCATCAAATTAATCCATATTTGAGAAAAAACTTTAGATAATTACATTAATGATTAAAATTAACATGTTTACTTTCAATTAGTTGTTTCAATTTTGATAGAGTAAAACAACATGATCACCAGGGTTAATAAAATGTGGTTTATCCTCATGAAATCACAACAAAATCAATACCCCAATATTACATAGAAAATTACATAAAATACCTCAACATTATAGATTTTGTTCCCTTGTATTCTAAAACCAAGTTATCAAATCACAATAATTAGTTATGGTTTTTTTCTCCCCACAATATTTTGTTGGAGTTGGTTCCTAAGAACCAACTAACTTTGTACTTTTGATTGACTGTATATTCAAAGGCATGAATATTAAAAAATATCATATCACATGATGATTGTTATTATATATAAAATTAATATGATAATGTAATTATATAATTTTTTATGGTGATACAATCCTTTTACACATATTATTACATTATTCTTAAATTCAAATACCCATTAATACAACATAAGGATCATAAAGTACTAGTGTCTTTAGAGGACTAAGTTCATAATACATAAAAGGAAACTTAAAGATTGAATATTTATTTTATTCTACATAGTGAGTTCCCTAAATCCATTTGAGATCTTAAAACTACATGGAACAACCTAGGTAATACCTAAAGAAAGCAGTGAGCTAAAAATCCCAGTAAGGGAATAAACCTATCAAGGCAACATAACATGTGGTTCAAAGGTATAACATGATATCATAAAAGAGGAGGTACATGAGTAATAAAGTGGAATCATAAAATAAATATAATGGAATCATAATACCATGTAAACATAGGAAATGTGGAAACAATATATAACATGACATAAATATGATTCAAGTCTGACTGCCTAGACAATATCACTTGGTGGACAAAGTACCATAATGAATTAGCTTTACTCCCTAATCCCATACATGATGCCTCATGAGACTAAAGATTTAACCAATTAATTAGAGATCTATCTGGGCACACCCATCATAACATGTTCATGATATATGTGTGCCACATAAATTAATTCAATCATAAGCCATAAAATAATAATTACCCCTAGAAATAAAATGGGTTTCATAATCTTGCTTTATATCATGATCAAAGGAAATTTCATAATAAAGGAATTTGAGAAATGATCATAAGGCATGTATTACCCCATAAAAGTAAGGGAGAATAATATAGGTATATATGTGAGATAAATAAATAAATAATTTAGAATCATTACAAAATATTTATAGATATATAAAGTGAGTCAGAGAGAGAAATCTCATAAACTAAATGAAAGGGTAGTTTAAAGAGACCCCTTACATCGATCATGATTTGTCAGATGCATTATTTTATCTCCCTAAATAATAAAATTAAGTTAATTATTTAATTACTTAATAAAATAATATAGGTATATATTTTAGAGAATTATATAAATAATTTAGAATCATTCCATAATATTTAGAGAGTGATAAAGTGAGTCAGAGAGAGAAAGCTCATAACCTAAATGAAAGGGTGGTTTAGAGAGATCCCTTACATCGATCACAATTTTTCACATGTATTATTTTATCTCCCTGAATAATAAACTTAAGTTAATTATTTAATTCATTAATAATTTTTTTAAAATTTATCATTAGTTTTATTTTAATTTTTATCCTATTAGATTCAACTACTTAGCTAATTAATTCCATGTCAGACATTTTAACGATAAACGACTCATATGTCCAAAATCAATTTGGTAAGTTGAATAAGGTTAGAGATATTATCCATAATTTTAACCATGAAATAATTATAATTTTTATACATAAAATATAATTTTTAAACTAATCATGAAATATGGTTATGAAAAATGAACTACGTTGAAATCATGGAGACAGTAAGTCATATGTACGCGTGAATAACATTTTAATTTTTCAAATATAATGATGGAAGGTAGGTAAGTGTTATTTTATATTTAAAGGCTAAAAATTATATCATAAATATAATATTATTTATTTAAATACCCTTTTACATACCATCCATGTGATGCAGTAATAAAAATGAATCACATCACTTTGCGAGGTGGTAGTCTGTCGTACACACGAACGACATTATCATTTATCAGATGGATGACAAGGTAAGAAAGTATATGATATATTAATTTTACATAATTTTTAATATTTTATTAATATCATATATAACTATAAAATCATTCCTAATTACCTTCCATATAAAGTGTAAGTTAAAAAAATCACATTTCTTCGCGAGGCGGTAGCCCACCGTACACACATGCAACATTATCATATTCTCTATGAAATAAAAATTAAGAAGATATATATGATATTATAATTATAGATGTATAATAATATCATAATATAATATATAAACAATATATAAATTATTACATCTAGCTTTTAGAAGTAGTGATGGAAAACGAATTACGTCGATTCGCAAGGCGGTAGTCCGTTGTACACACAATCAATGGTTTTGTTTCCCATTTGAGGAAGGAGGATATGGTTTTAGGGAATTAAATTAACATAACAACATATTAGTATATATAATATACTTAGGTTATTATATCATAATGTTTTAATAATATTTTATGTATGTTGAGAAAGAAATAAAATAAAACGCTCAGTTAAGGATGTTACCTCTTCTTCAGACAATATCTTTTGGTTTAAAACAAAATCCTTCCTAGGTTGGATTTATGAAAAAAAAGTAATATATGAATATTTTAAGGAATTAGATAAGTTATTTTTGTAGTTATCGGATAAAAACTGGGCTTTATAAGTGTGTAAAGGAGAAGATAGAGGGTAAACTTTTATAAGTAGGGGAGAGGACACACTTGGAATGTTTGAAAATAAAGAATTCAAACCATGATTTTATCATAAAAAGGATAAAAAATAGAACATTTTAGAAAATTATAATATATACTGTCAAAATATGACCATAAAATAATAATTATATAAGTTTTAGGTCATTTTTAACCCTTTTATTTTTAGTTTAAACCCTAGTAAACTCATTTCTACCTTAACCACAATAAATAATTTTTACTATATTCACTATTAATTATGGTAAAAAAATTAAGTTTAACTTATTAGATAATATAAATTATTCTGATTAAAAATATGGAATCAATTTTTCCAAATTAAAATCACATAAGTGGTATAATTTTTTTCAAAAGTTGAAAAAGTTTTTATATAAAAATTCAATATAAGTTTGATTAAAATGAACTAATTTAGATTAATTAATATATATTTGAACTAATTTTACTTTTAAAACCCAATTAAAATAAAATTTAAATTATAAATGCATTAAAAATAAGACATTTTGTTAATAAAAATCAGTATTTTTCACTATTCATCAAAAAATGAAACTTTTCAGAAAAATCCTAAAAATTCACCTTAAGATAATTTAGATATGATGATTTCAAAAATGAAGTTAAATTTTTAACATAAAATTTCTAAAATTGGTAAAAATTAATTTTAAATATTGTGCACAAAGCATGACTAATCCACCTTTCATAAAAATATAATTCTTTAGAAAACATATCTTTCTCTTTCAAATGGTTATTATTTTATTTATAATTAATATATAACCATTGAACTTATTTTATACACGTGTAAAACTAAAGTTTTATAATTTATTTTTTCCTATCCATATCCACCAATTTAATGACTAGGTTATAATGATCATTTTTAAATAATAATATTTTAATAGAGTTACACATTTCATTTAAACTCAGTGTTGCATGAATCACAAGTTATAAAAGTGATTGTATTTATATAAAAAGAAATATATCTTAAATTCTTGAGGTGTTACATTTTTTTGCATTAAAATTTCATAACAGTTCCCCACTATGATGAAGACCATTAAGTGTTATAAAATTATTCTAAAACATATTCCTTATTATATAGATGAAATATCCCGATAAGACATGAATGATTTTTAGAATATTAGGTACTAGATTCTCATAAGTAAATGAGGCTTCAACTCATAAAGTTTCACACTTAGTAATCTCCAAGATGAGAGGTTATGTAGACAAATACACTAATAGAAATTCCACATGTTATATGTGTAATTATATATTCATATCTAAAGACATTTGTAATGGTACTTAGAATTGAGATTATTATTAATATATATCATGAATTGTGTAATTTTATATTTTATTGAAAACTATGATGTAATATGATCGTAGTGAAGCAGGATATGTTGGGTGCGTCATAAATGATATGTGATTGATTGATTAAGTTAAGAAAGGATTTGTTTCTTTCTATACTAGAAGTTTAAATCTTAGGACATTTGATTGATATTGAATTTTCTTAAGTCTATGGCCATTACAATTTATCAATGAGTTTATTTTTGAGTGCCAAGAAAAAATATTCAAGAATATAGGTTGATGACACATGTGTGTAAATTTCTTATTGAGATATTGAGACAAAGGGATTAAATTACACAACAAGTGTTAATATGATGTTATTCTTATTACAACATTAACATCTTTATCTATGAGTCCCTTAGCATGTTTTTAAATGCCAATATGGGAATTTGAGATAGCTCACCTAATACCACTAAAAATGAGGCCTTTAGGGCCGCACATTATGTGTATTCAGAATATAAATTAAATTATATTTAAATTTAATATAAAATAAATATTATTATTAAGTACAAGGAACAATACTTATTCGAGTTATTTTTATTACATTAATTCAATAACTATTTATTTATATTTGAAATATTTGTGATTTTAATATTATATTGATAGTTATTTATTGGTTAGTGAATTTGATATTTATTTACTTATTTATTTAATGAATAATATTATGGTATTTATTTGGAACAAATATTTAATATTCATGGTATGATAAATGTCAAGTAGGATTGATGGGATACGTTTAGGGTTGGGATGGAAATGATATATTTTATATAATATTATTTAAATAAATATTAATTTATTTATTTTAGAAAATGATATTTAAATAATCCCAAAGTTACCGTATTCCATGGAAATAATAATAATGTTATTATTAGGCATGGGGTTTCCTTAGAATATAGATTTTAGTTAAATTCCTATGTGAAATAACTAATTATCTAAACCTACGTATATTAACCCTTGTAAGTCATTCCTTTGGAATCCAAATTGTTACTGTCACACCCATGAATTTTTTTTTAAATTCATTTTTCATTTAATTTCTATTCCTAATTTGTTTTGGGGGTTTACCACTCATTTTGGTGAAAATGGTGGGTTTTGAAAATTTGGGCCAAACCGTGAGCCCAATTCCAGATTTAAAAACAAATTTCGTTTCTTCTATAACTCCTTCAATTTTTACTATTTTATACCCATTACACTTCCCAATTGGCATAACATGATATATTAAAATTACCATATCCATTTGGGCCTCATAAAAATCCATAATCATGAGAGATTTGGGTTTTTTATTAAGGTTTTGGGCCATCCTGAAAGCCCATTTCCTAATTTAAGTTTTATTTTTAATATTTTAATATCTCATTCAATATTTAATATTATTCAGTGATTCGACCTCCCACTCGAATCCAAAAACCTAATGATCACCCTCAGTATCTATTTCGCCGCTTTAGAGATCATTTGTGTCCCTAATTTGGGCAAAACTTCTCTGGATTTCTCAAATCGTCCAGATTTGAAGAGGTAAATCGTTTCTTTCATAACTCCTTCAATTTCTGCTCTTTTTCCCCCATAGTCCCCACATTACCTTCTCATCCCCATTAGAGCCTCCATATCAGTTTTGGTTGCTTGGAAATTCAAATTGTGGTGTATTTGGTTTGTTTGATTCAAGATATTTCAAGTAAGTGTTTCTTTCCTTGATTTCTTCCCCTTCCTTAGGGTTTCTTTCACCCTTTCATGAAGTTCCTCATGTCCAGAAGTTGAGGTTCGAAACTAGGGTTTTATTTGGTGTCTTTTTGGTCAAATATTTTGGTCTCGGGATGGATTTATATTCCTTGATGTGCGACGGTGGTGGGTTGATGTTTCACACCATGTTTTGAGGGTTTCTGTATAAAAGGTAGGTGATTCCATGTGTAATCATTTCTAGAGGAGTTAGTTTGCTTTAATTACTTATTATGAATGTTCCTAATATGCTTCATGTGGTGCGGGAACTGTTTATGTTCGATTTGGTAGAGCATTTGTTTTTATAGTTTCATTTTAGCTTAAAATTGGGTGTTTTTCATGTGCAACCCTTTGGGTATTGTTTGGGTTTGTTTTATAACATATGAAATTGGTTTAATAAATCTTTTTGGGCTGAAAATTATGATTTGGTAGGGTATTGGTATGTCATTTGGTTTTAAAGAGGTTTTTTAATGGGTTTAAGGTGTAAAACCTTATTGTACTTCTTAAAAGTGATTTTGAAAAAGTGTTGTTTTCATGTGGATCTTTTGTGGTATTGTTTGAGGTGTTTTTATAACACTTGTGGGGTAGTTTAATAAATGTTTTTGGGATGCCAATTCTGTTTTTAATTTGTATTGGTGTGATTTTTTCCTTGAAATATGGTTTTCAAATGGGTTTTATGTGAAAAGATTTGGTACACTCTTAAGAATTGTTTTATGAAAGTTTTGAATGGTTTAATGATTTATGTAAGAGGTGAAACCATATTGGAAAATTGTTTTGGATTGTTTATACTTTAAAATGTGAATAGTTCTGTCATGTTATGTGTATCCTCTTGGAAATGTTTTATAAAAATGTTTAATGGATTTACTGAAACATGAAAGAGGTGTGAACGTGATGTGGGCTGTTAGTGTGAGTGCGATGTGAAAAATGGATTTTGTTTATAAAAAGGGTTTTATAAAACATGTGAGTGGGATATTATGTGATGTTTAGAATATTTGTAGGGACTTTATAAAATTTTTAAAGGATGTGTTGGATTGTTAAAGTTATGAAAAAAGTGTTGTGGGCTATTTTGGTGTGAGTTTGATTTGAAAATGCATTTGAATGAAAAGTGGAATTTTGTGACTTTTGTTGTATACATGTGGGATGTTTAGTGAATTTATGATATGGAAATGATATTTTCATGTGAAAAGTATATTCATTAACTTGTTGAAATTGTTTGAGCACAAAGGGAAAACCCGGGTATCTAGGTGGGTGTACGTGTACTAGTATGCTAGTGAATCCGTGGGGTTTGGCCTCAGTTTCACTTAGCAAGATTGACACTTACAACTATAACTAAACTATGATGATGATGATTGGGGACCACTAGGTTATGTGTATGTTCCCTACTAGTGGCTTGTGCATGAGAACATATATTTTTTTGTGGTTACTCTCACTGAGATACGAGGTACCTGGGACCCACAGCTAGCTAGTGCCTCGGGGTTATTTCCCATTGCTTGTGCTTACTGGATATTTTTTGCTTTCTGTCAGCATATGGTATGAGTGGCTGGAAAATTGATTAGATTTTGTATTTATTTTAAAAGTGTTTATTCTTTAAATTAGCCCACTTGAAAAATTATTTTTTTAGTTACATCTTATAGAAATTGTAACTAGAAATTACATGTTTTTGAAAACTTGTATGCTTTTCGTCTTTAAATGTTTATCATATGGAATCTCTTAGTGGTGGTATCCTGCTGGGAATTGTATCACACCCTACTTAAACTCTTGGGTGTAAGTAGACTTGGTTATTTTTGTTGTCGCAGGTTTGGGTACAAATTTTGTGCCAACAGTTTGGGTTTTCACAGGTCATTCATGATGCAGTGTTGTGGATATGGATTGAGGGTGATGCCTCTTGCCATGTTGAGGTTATTGGGATGATAATTTTTGGTTTTTTACCTTTATTATAGTATTGGTGAGTTGTTTTAGACTATGTAATTCAGTTATGAATTTTTGTAAAACATTGTTTGGTTTGAAAAATCCAGATTCGTTTTATTGGATTCATTTGTTGTTTTATGTTTATAAACTTGGGTAAATCATTCCCAATTCTCATTTTATGATGCTCGAGCACTTGTGCCAGCCCATGGGGATTGGGAACTCCCTTCGGGCCTTGTCACGGGCTAGGTTTGGTGCCAGTTTTGGCGGCGACCAGATTCAGTTCGTGACAAAATGGTATCAAAGGAGGTTCTCTCTATTTGAGTAATGTTATTTGGTAAATAGTTGGGATAGTCTGGAGTTAAGATTGTTGGGACATGAAATTCTAGTTATGGGTAGTGTTCTTGATCACCACACCTCATGATGGGATTCAAGTTTCCAGGGGAAGTCGGTATTTATCTGTGTCTTTTGGTTTTCTTGGTCTGATGATGATTTGGGGAAATGAAAAGAGAGTTGGGTTAATGGTCTCAGTGAGCTCGTAGGGTCTGGTAAGCCATGTGGAGCTGGTGATATTCCCTAGAACACTCTCTGTGATGGTGAAGTGATTGGAATATGGCTTCCAACCATATGTCCAAGTCACCCACTGAAACTAGTTTCCTCTCGCATTGTTTTGTGCTTTAGTTTTTAAATCTTGGAACTTTGGTTTTAAAGTGACTTGGTTTTAAGAATCAAAAAGTTTTTGTGAAATTATTTTCAAATAAATAGGGAATGGTTTGATTTATGAAATGGTGGAACTGAATTTTCAGAATTATTTTGAAATGGAAAATGGTGTTCTTACACCTCTTTTGAAAGCAGAAACTACATTGAATTTGGTTTTGAAAAAGTGTTTCCAATAGAGTTTTCTAAACAATCATAGGGTGTTTTAATGGGATGAGATGTTTTGAAATTTATGTATACGAATTGAAAGTGAGTATTCATTTGAATGATTGTTTTTTTTATTCCATGGTTAGTGGTCTTGAGAAAAAGGAAGTATTGGTTTATTGTTTTGGTTTTGAAAAGTGGAAAGGATTTTTTTTAGCCTTTGGTATTTCCATGAGCAACCACATGCATGTGGTTATAGGGGATGATGGATGGTTAATGGAATGGATAGATGAGTTCATGGATGGATATGAGGAGGGTGCCCGGTGTGGTACAAAAACGTGCATGTGTAAGGCCCATGGGGTACCATTGGTGGATACGCTAGTCACTGAACTGTTTGTTTTCAAAGAAATGTTTTTAAAGAAAAACATGATGTCTTGATGAATTGTTTGGGATGGTGTATATTGTGTGTTTTTGGAAAATGTTGATGTTGTGGGATGTTTTGAGTCCAAGAACACCTCATGTTCGAACTGTGTTTTGGGTTTGTGTTTGGTCGGTAAGCTGGGTAGAAGGACCAGTTAGTAGTCTCCTATGAGATATGTTTCCAGACACCTTTATGGTGTTTCCATTAATGTGTTTGGATCTATTTTGTGGAATGTTTTTACCAATGTACCAGCTTGGTTGGGTCCTTGGGTTCTTCCGTTGGATAGGGTACGCCCCCATTAAGGGTTAGTGCACACCTGAAGTGAAACCCGGATTGTTTCGCCGTTGGAAAATCCTCCAGTTGATCAATGTAAGGAATATTTTCTTGAGCTTTGTAGAATGATTCTAAACCATTTACCTTCTTGGTTTTTTTGGATCCTCTTGTTGTGGAAGAGTGCTCGTGGATGGTTGAAAGAGACCTTAGTTTCTTAAGCTACCTGATGCGTCAAAGGTGGAAGTTGTCTAGGGTTGTCAGTATGGATAGTGTCTAAGAGGGCCTCTAAGTCCTTCGTAGTCTCTTCGAAGAAGGGGTTTATGTTAGACCACCCGTGTGGGAAATCTGGCCATGAGAGGCTGTTATGGGAACTTTTTGGAATGTTGTGATGTTTGGGGATGTTGTATAAGGCCCCCTACTTGTATTATTTCTATCAGTCGCTTTGGTCATGTTTGGTGGTGCGTTGTGATGTTGCGTGATCTTATGATTGTAAAGGTGAAATTGTACAATATTTTGTGATTATATTTTTTAGAAGTGTTTCTCTTTTTGGGAGATCTCGGCATCCTCTGTTTTAGAGGAAGGTGTTTATATGTTTCCTTTATTTCTGTTGTTTCTCACCTGAAGAAACAAGGTGTGATGTGAGTGCATCCTCTAAACCCTTATTTCAGTGAAATCCCAAGTTAGGGGAAAGTAAGTTTTGGAGTGTGTTATTTCTTGGTGAAGCCATCTGGGATTGCATGTAGTTGTTTATAGCATCAGAAGAAGAAATTATATTTGGGGGTTTCCAAATCCTAACTGCGAGGCTGAGGATGCTTCAATCATTCTAGCTCCAGCCATAGGTCCCGGAGAGAAGCTGGCATGTAGTCAGAGGAAATACCAGTGTCATTTTTAACCTTGTACAAAGAACTATTATCAGTATGATAGATGGTAATAGTTTAAACATTTGGTTATGTCATCTTTCTTCTGTTGTTCCCATTCGGTGGAAAGAGGTGGAGGGCCTCATCCCCTTGTTATCTCCCAATGATTTTCTTTTCCCCTTTGGTTTTCTTTGGGTTCATGGGAAAGGTTTTAGATTTGTCTAGACATGTTGAGTGAACATTTAGTAGTAACCATTACCCAGAAAACCATGTAGGTATAAGGATCCACATGGTTATCACACAGTTTCCCAAACTGTGCGGGATAACCGTGCGGTCGTCCCAACTCTTTAAGTTTTGGGGTTTTTTTTCTGTACCAGCCCATATTGGTCAGTTAAGATGGTTGGTTCTTATGGTGGGGAGACCCACTATGAGTCTCATGTATATTATTTTGAAAATTATTAATGGGATTCTACCCCTTGTACCGAGGATTTTTTTCAGGGCTCCCCTGTTAGTGTCTTGATTCTGTCTCGGAAAAAAATTTAAGTTGTCTCTTATGGTTGTGGAGCCCATTTGTGTATCCTTGTACCAGTAACCCACTTTTGTACTTGGTATTGGATTGGAAGTGGGTAGTCTTGTTTGGAGATATATAACAACCTATATATTCCTTAGGTAAACATTGGGTTTTGAGAGTTCCCAATGGTTTAGTTATATCAAGGTAAGCGTAACCGTGTTCGATGTTCTTGTTTGTTTGGGTAAATTGCTTGAGCCTTGTTCAGATAGTGTTTGAAGAGTTTTCTTTTAGAATAAATCTTTAATGTGCTTGATAATTTAATTAAAGAGGTTTATGTTTTGTTTGTGAATTATTCCTTCCTTAATTGATCACTGGAGGTGTTTTGGCATTTGGGGGCGAAGTTTAGCAAAGGAGTCAATTTCTGCCTTTCGGTTGGGTTTGGTTTTTTCTTTGTCCTTGATGTGGCTTTCTGAGGGCGGAAAGTTTTATAGTGGGGAGAATTTTCAAACCCATGAATTTTTTTTAAATTCATTTTTCATTTAATTTCCATTCCTGATTTGTTTTGGGGGTTTACCACTCATTTTGGTGAAAATGGTGGGTTTTGAAAATTTGGGCCAAATTGTGAGCCCAATTCCAGATTTAAAAACAAATTTTGTTTCTTCTATAACTCCTTCAATTTTTACTATTTTATACCCATTACACTTCCCAATTGGAATACCCTGATATATTAAAATCACCATATCCCTTTGGGCCTCATAAAAATCCATAATCATGAGGGATTTGGGGTTTTTATTAAGGTTTTGGGCCAGCCCAAAAGCCCATTTTCTGCTTTAACTTTTATTTTTAATATTTTAATATCTCATTCAATATTTACTATTATTCGGTTATTACACCTCCCACTCGAATCCAAAAACCTAAGGATCACCCTCAGTATCTATTTAGCCGATTTGGAGCTCATTTGTGTCCCGAATTTGGGTGAAGCTTCTCTGGATTTCTCAAATCATACATATTTGAAGAGGTAAATCGTTTCTTTCATAACTCCTTCAATTTATACTCTTTTTCCACCATTTCAGTCCCCACATTACCTTGTCATCCCCATTAGAGCCTCAATATTAGGTTTTGTTGATTGGAGATTCAAATTGTGGTGTATTTGGTTTGTTTGTTTCAAGATATTTCAAGTAAGTGTTTCTTTCCTTGATTTCTTCCCCTTCCTTAGGGTTTCTTTCACCCTTTCATGAAGTTACTCATGTCCAGAAGTGGAGGTTCGAAACTAGGGTTTTATTTGGTGTCTTTTTGGTCAAATATTGTGGTCTAGGGCTGGATTTATATTCCTTGATGTGTGGAGGTGGTTCAGTTGATGTTTCACACCATGTTTTGAGGGTTTCAGCATAAAAGGTAGGTGATTACATGTGTAATCATTTATAGATGAGTTATTTTGCTTAAAATAATTATTATACATGTTCCTAATATGCTTCATGTGGTGCGGGAACAGTTTATGTTTGATTTGGTAAAGCATTTGTTTTTATAGTTTCATTTCAGCTTAAAATAGGGTGTTTTTCATGTGCAACCCTTTGGGTATTGTTTGGGTTTGTTTTATAACATATGAAATTGGTTTAATAAATCTTTTTTGGGATGAAAATTCTGATTTGGTAGGGTATTGGTATTCCATTAGGTTTTAAACAGGTTTTTTAATGGGTTTCAGGTGAAAAACCTTATCGTACTTCTTGAAAGTGATTTTGAAAACGTGTGCTTTTCATGTGCATCTTTTGTGGTATTGTTTGAGGTGTTTTTATAACACTTGGGGGTAGTTTAATAAATGTTTTTGGGGATGAAAATTCTATTTTGAATTTTTATTTGTGTGATTTTGTCCTTGAAATACAGTTTTGAAATGGGTTTTATGTGAAAAGATTTGGTACACTCTTAAGAATTGTTTTATGAAAGTTTTGAATGGTTTAATGATTTATGTAAGAGGTGAAACCATATTAGAAAATTGTTTTGGATTGTTTATACTTTCAAATGTGAATAGTTCTGTCATGTTATGTGTATCCTCTTGGAAATGTTTTATAAAAATGTTTAATGGATTTACTGAAATATGAAAGAGGTGTGAACGTGATGTGGGCTGTTAGTGTGAGTGCGATGTGAAAAATGGATTTTGTTTATAAAAAGGGTTTTTTCAAACATGTGAGTGGGATGTTATGTCATTTTTAGCATATTTGTAGGGACTTTATAAAATTGTTAAAGGATGTGTTGGATTGTGAAAGTTATGAAAAAAGTGTTGTGGGCTATTTTGGTGTGAGTTTGATTTCAAAATGCATTTGAATGAAAAGAGGAATTTTGTGACTTGTGTTGTATACATGTGGGATGTTTGGTGAATTTATGATATGGAAATGATATTTTCATATGAAAAGTATATTCATTGACTTGTTGAAATTGTTTGAGCACAAAGGAAAAACCCGGGTATCTAGGTGGGTGGATGTGTACTAGAATGCTAGTGAATCTGTGGGGTTTGGCCTCAGTTTCACTTAGCAAGATTGAAACTTACAACTCTAACTAAACTATGATGATGATGATTGGGGACCACTAGGTTATGGGTATGTTCCCTACTAGTGGCTCGTGTATGAGAACAAATATTTTTTTTGTGGTTACTCTCACCGAGATACGAGGTACCTGGGACCCACAGCTAGCTAGTGCCTCGAGGTTATTTCCCATTTCTTGTGCTCAATGGATATTTTGTTCTTTCCTTAGACATATGGTTTTAGTGGATGGAAAATTTAATATCTTTGGTATTTATTTAAAAAGTGTTTATTCTTTAAATTATCCCACTTGAAAACTGATTTTTTTAGTTGCATCTTTTAGAAATTGTAACTAGAAATTACATGTTTTTGAAAACTTGCATGATTTTCGTCTTTAAATGTTTATCATATGGAATATCTTAGTGGTGGAATCATACTTGGCATTGTCTCACACCCTACTTACACCCTTGGGTGCAAGTAGACTTGTTTATTTTTGTTATCACAGGTTTGGGTACAAATTTTGTGCCAACAGTTCGGGTTTTCACCGGTCATTCATGATGCGGTGTTGTGGATATGGCTTGAGGGTGATGCCTCTTGCAATGTTGAGGTTCTTGGGCAATTAATTTTTGGTTTTGTACCTTTGTTATAGTCTTGGTGAGTTGTTTTAGACTATGTAATTCAGTTCTGATTTTTTGTAAAACATTATTTGGTTTGAAAAATCCAGATTCGTTTTATTGGATTCATTTGTTGTTTTATGTTTATAAACTTGGGTAAATCATTCCCAATTATCATTTTATGATACTCGAGAACTTGTGTCAGCCCATGGTGATCGAGAACGCCCTTCGGGCCTTTTCACGGGCTGGGTTTGGTGCCGGTTTTGGTGGAAACCAGATTCGGTTCGTGACAGTTACACACAACATTTATCTTGAGATATGTCCCTCAAGAACGAAGATAATTACCTGAATAACTCTCCCAATAATGAGAGACTTCCACTCTCCTCCCTCTCAAGACCAATAGAATAAGGAAGAGTCCTTCAAGATTGAATTGATTCATTTTACAACTAATAGAAAAATGACACAATATGATTGGTAACTCTGCACTAGCATCCTGTAATGTCTTAGATTTTCGGTGTATTATTTTTAAATGTTATATGGAATTATTACGAGACCAAGCGTGGAGACGACACACCATTCTGAGGCCTGACGATCCCAGAATGATGTTTTTAATTTTTTTTATCTAAGTAAGTTGGTGGGTGTGCATGGTTGTGGAAGTTTCCAAATAGATGCCCAGAATAAAAATCTGGGGGCACTATTGGATACAGGACGATGAATTTAACCAAGAACAGGCCTAACCTCGACCGACACAAGTCGAGGAAAAAAGTTAATTTTAAGATTTTTTTAGTAAAATAAAATATAATAAAATAATTTGAAAGGTTTATTTTATTTTATTTTATTTTATTTGGAAACATCCATTACAGCTTAACAATGAGGAAACTATTTAGATAAATAATACCACGCCAAAATGACTTAGAAATAGCAATGCTGACTCATTAATGTCATCATGCAAGAGGACGCCGAAATGTATTTCCTCCTTTTAATGGGTTAATCTAATGTTGGTCATTGGAAGATGATTGTGAGAAAATCTGGTGTATTCTTAGAACTTTGGAGAGAACCCTCAACGACGAACGACTGCGAATCAAAAGTACGAATTGCTACGCGAACAGAGTTGAAGGATCTCGAAGAAGATGACAGTGAAATCCCTTCATTAGCAATCGATCCCACCTTGATGTAGGGGTTATATTTTAAAGTTGTTTTTCTTGCCCATCCTTTTAATTTAACGACGAACGTGGATCAACCCACGAACTGGTTGATCCGCACTTCGTCGTTTTTGTGGGAGAGATTCTTTGGGATCATTCCTGGGAGATTTTTATTCTAGGTTTTGTACTTTTAATTTACTCCCTTTTAAAACCTTCCAATGGGATCGGATCAATGCTGTGACAAATGACGGTGAGGTTCAATCCTCTTTTGTTATTGGATTTTCTTCTTCTTTTCTTCATATTCTTCATGTTCTTCGTGGGGCGATGAACAATGGATCATTGCACGTCCATTTCGAAATGAAATGATCCGAAACTGGAGACCCAAAATTGCAATGACTCAATGGAGGTGCGACGACAATAGCAGATGACGAATTGGCTCAAATCGGGGGAGACCGTTCTTCGAGCATTCTTCCCGTAGGTGGATTGATATGTGTTTTCAGGGCCGATCGGAGGCCCAAAAACAATGGAGATGACTTCAGGATGTCGAGGAGACCTTAATCTTCAAGTTTCATGGAAAATATATGGCCAGATCGAAGACCGAAGCTCCACTTGAGGCGCGACGGTGGAGGTTCGCGATTCTGGAAATTTCCAGAACACACAACATGTATCCTAAAGAACATGGTGTGTAGGCCCGACTAAGTGGCGGCTAGGGTTCTTTGGTGTGTGAAGCGATGAAATGGAGTGTTCTACAAATAACATGATGTGTGGGTCTTTACACAAGACTCAGTGTGTATCCAGGGGATACACAAACACGGGGTGGAGTACACGGCCGTGTAATCTACCACACGGCCAAACCAAGCCGACTGCATGGGTTCCCTCGTGTACATGATACACGAGTTGTGATACAAGGGTTGAAACCATGTACGGGAACATGGCAAACATACACAGAGTACTCCCTGAATAGAGTAACAAGGCATGTCACTCTCTTACACACCATGTATACCTTCTTCTACATGAATATCCTTACGACACGATCTGTTGTACACGGGCAGTACCAAGGGTCATAAGACATGACGTGTGACACTTCTACAAGTTGTGTACTTCTTAATACATGATTTGATATTATTTTAAATCATATCTTTGACATGTTTAATTTGGGTTAGTGCCCCTTTTTCTCATTCCCCTGAAGGTCATGTATTGTTTCCTTTTTTAGGAGTCTGATCCCTTCAGCAGCACTTTCCAAGATAGAGTCAGGTATCCCTCCGAGAGGCCTGAAGCGAGATCCTCTATCCATTCTTGAACCTAGGTAGAGTCAGGTATCGACGTGACTATCCCCACAGGGTATCGATCCTATACTTAGAAGGTGAATCCATATGAGTTGTGGTATTCCCCGAGGCCCTAGAAGTGATCCTCATCTATGTATTGAGATCTTTCCTCACTCATGAGTGTGTTCTACCGGAATGAGAATATCTATCTCTCGTGACTTTTCCCAACAGAAAGTACTTCTCAGACGGACGTCATCAGAGCCATCAGACTCATGGAGTGAGTTCTCCCGGATGAGTTCTTCATAGAATATTCAAAATGAATCCCTAGCGGTTGGGGGGGGGGGAATGCAGTTGTGTGCCTTGTCCCTAGACTGTGGGTCTGAGTTTTTAGTATATCTGGATTGTATTTCTTCTATTATATGTTCAGTAGACATATACTGTGTAGATATTACTGTACCTTTCCTTTGTGTATTTATTTGTGGTTTTTGGGGCCCTCTAACGAGTATTGTTATACTCACCCCTACACAGCCTTGCCCGAACCTATCGTGTCTTGTGCAGACAAGAAACCTTTTGATAGAGTCCAGGGAAGACCAGGATAGGATTGATCTTTCTGATTTCCTTACAGGACAAGGTGTTCTTACTACTAGAAGTAGCAGTTTCAGTACCTCTTAGTGTTTACATGATGGTATTTTTAGTTTTTAGACTCTTGTTTTTGGTGGGCTTGTATTCTAGCCCAGTTTACTTTCAGTACTTTACTTCCCATCGTACTCTATTGGTTGGGTGTAGTTTTATGCATGCATTTTGTTCCTTAGTGGGTTTTCCTACATTTCAGCATCTGTGGTCTTGGAGATTTGTGCATGTGTATAGGTACATGGGCAATGCCTCCCATGTTAGTAATATTCCTACTCAGTGCTAGTCACCAGCCCCTAGCCTATTGGAGATGGGCTTGGGGAGTCTCGGCATGGGCCCCACTGGGATGGGTCATGAAAGAGTGGTATCAAAGGTGGTTGGTTCTACCTTAGAACCAAGATTCTGTGATATTGGTTTGGGGCAATAGTGTTAAGTGTTTTGAGCTCAGCTTTCAGGCCAGAGACTCCATTGTTGGTGCGGGCGGATGATGTATCCATACACCAGGACTTTGATAACCTACTTTTCGACTCGGTACATGAAAACACTAGTTGCGGGGAAATAATATATTGGTACAAGCGTCATATAGAAATGTGTTGTGTCTTCCATGTCCTTTGTGTTAGCTATCCAGATATACTATTGACCATGGTACATCTTGTTCCTTACAAGATGCCTCTGCGATGCATACCCGCTAGGATTCAGTAGCGTGATCATGAGGATGAACCCCTTAGTGACGAGGCTTCAATATAGGGACCAGTTCCCCAGGCTTTGCTTCTAGGTGGTGCACCTGTTATACCACCACCAGTGGAGTAGCCCATGGTACCTATAGTACCGACCGACAAGGGGCACAGGCTGGGCACGCTCCATGAGTTCCCGAGACATAGACCTCTCTGGTTCCAAGGCAAGCCCGAACCTTAGGCAGCTGAGGACTGGCTTGAGGCGTTGACCAGAGTTTTCCATCTTGTGAGGACACCAGCAGACCTTATGGTGATCCTAGGAGTGATCCTTCTTCAAGGGTTAGTAGGAAGATTGTGGAGTCTGACCACACAGACTCACGACGAGGAGACTCTTTCATGGGCGGAGTTTGAGAGACTCTTTAGGGAGGAGTTCTCACTAGTTTTGCTGAGAGTAGTGCGTATCCAGGAGCTTCTTCAGCTCCAGTAGGGCAGTTTGACGGCAGATGACTATTCATCGAAGTTCACCAACCTCGCCAGGTACTCGATGGATATGGTTAGGGATCAGTACTTTAGAGATCAGACCTTCAATCGAGGACTTTTACGGGACATCCGAGCTAGTGTCATGCCTCTTTTCATTCCAACTTATGTCGGAGTGCTCGAGCGGGCCTTGGTGATCGAGAGATTCTTGGTGGAGCAGAGACAGCCGACGATAGTCAGCAGTAGGTAGACAGGTGCAGAGACCTTGGCAGCAGGGATTCGATGTCAGACATAGGGATCAGGACACAGAAGACGTCACAGGAGGACCCATGGTAGGGGTTTGGTAGTCCAGGGCTCTCAGGCTGGATTCAATCAGCCTATGGAGAGGTGATGCTACTCGTGCGACGGTAGGGGACATCTCACTAGAGATTGTTCGACCCGTCAAGCTGATGATAGGGAGTAAATGGATGGACCACCTAGGAAGAGGTGGAGAGTGGAGCAGACAGACCTGCTAGGCGGAGGATGTGGTAGAGGAGCATTGAGAGCTTTAGGTGGTGGCAGGCGCTTCGATATACTTCCACCACCACCCCCGGGAGGTTCGCACGAGGTTCAGGGAGCTGGGGGACAGGGACAAGGATAGCTACATGTAGTCGAGGTGTACGACCCAGGGACTCCAGGGATGATATGAGGTATGATTTGTGTCTTCTCTACCTTAGTTTCCATACTTATAGACATAGGTGCCAGTAATTCCTTCCTTGCCACATGTCTTGGTCAAAACCTTTAGATTTTAGTAGAGTCGTTTACTCAATCCTTACGCTTGGAGACACTTATGGGAGGAGACTCAATGATCATGCACCTTTGTTGATAGTGTGATATTACCCTTTGAGGTGAGAGTTTTAGTTGGAACCTCTTGGTGGAAACATCGAGGCCTTACGACGTCATTCTCAGTATGGATTGGTTATCCTTGGTCCATGCCCATATTGACTGCTTTAGGCGAAGAGTGCAGTGTGTCCGCAATGTTGGGATGGGTTTTTCTTTTTCAGTGAAAGGGAGACTCAGGTAGCATAGGATAAGATCATGCATAGGAGGGTACAACCAATCACTCATGAGTTGGCTATCCTTACCCTCGAAGTAGTAGATGTTGTGAGCTTCCAGTTCCCAGCAGTAGTGGCGGAGTACAAGTATGTCTTTACCAAAGATGATCCAGGACTACCTCCCCACCGGGAAATTGACTTCTACATTGACTTACACCCCGAAACGACACCAATTTCTTCATCAGCATATCGAATGGCTTCCTCAGAGATTCACGAGCTAAGGTTGCAGTTGGAGGATTTTCAGAGCAAGAGTTTCATGAGACCTAGTGTTTCACCCATGGAGGCCCCAATTTTATTTGCCAAGAAGGAAGATGGGAGTTTGAGGTTGTTAATGGATTAAAAACACCTGAACCGGGTGATAATGAAGAAAAAGTATCCACTACCGAGGATCGACGACCTCTTAGAACATCTGAGAGGGGCACAATGGTTCTCGAAGGTTTACCTTCAGTCAGGTTACCACCAATTACGAGTACGGGATGAGGATATACCAAATATGGATTTCAGATGCCACTACGGTCACTATGAGTACTTGGTGATTCCTTTTGTCATGACGAACACCCCCTCAATGTTCATGGGACTTATGAACTAGATCTTCTAACCATACTTGGACTGGTTCATAGTAGTCTTCAACGACGATATCCTTGTGTACTCAGCATTAGAGGAGGAGAATGCGAAACACCTACGGATGGTTCTGGATGTACTCCGAGAGCCCAAACTTTATGGGAATCTCTCAAAGTTCCAGTTCTAGATTCGGGAGGTCCACTTTCTAAGACATATCATTTCAGCAGATGGAGTAGCTGTGGACCCATCCAAGCTTGAGGCAGTGTTAGCATGGGAGCCACCTCGGAGCGTGATGGAGGTACGAAGCTTCCTTGGGTTGGCAGGATATTACTTGAGATTCATTCCTAATTTCTCCTGAATATCATCACTGATGATAGCCTTGACCAGGAAGGGGAAACCCTTCATGTGGATGGAGAAGTGCCATTAGGCTTTCGAGCAGTTGAGGTAGAGTTTGACGAGTGCCCTGATCTTGAGATTACTAGAGGAGGGTGTCGAGTATGTAGTTTTCTACAATGTATCAGGGACTAGGCTTGGCTATGTCCTGATTCAGAGATAGGCAGTGAATACTTATGGTTCACGCAAACTTAGGCCACATGAGAAAAACTATGCGACCCATGATCTCAAGTTGGCAGTGGTAGTCTTTGCATTGAAGATGGGGCGACACTACCTTATGGGCGAGCTGTTCATCATCTACTCTGACCACAAGAGCCTCAAGTACATCTTGTCGCATAAGGATATTAATATGAGATAGATCCATTGGCTAGAGTTTCTCTAGGACTATGATTTTGAGATCATCTATACTCCTGGGAAGGGTAAGAAGGTGTAAGATGCTCTTAGTATGAGATTGAACTCATAACTACTGAGTGAGGAGACAAAATAGTTGGCCTTGTTACAGTTATCCTTCATAGACAGAGAGGATGCAGCTTACCTTCAATCGATGGTTATCACCCCTCCACTCTTACAACGAGTTAGGGAGGCACAACTTCGGAATGTTGACTGTGAGGATTTATGTGCTCAGTTATCCACAAGACATA
The DNA here is from genome assembly GCA_963277665.1 of Viscum album. Classification (NCBI taxonomy): domain Eukaryota; kingdom Viridiplantae; phylum Streptophyta; class Magnoliopsida; order Santalales; family Viscaceae; genus Viscum; species Viscum album. The sequence goes on from OY728131.1 coordinate 271,921,153, forward strand.
CTCTTGGTGGATATTCTCAAGGTGGGGATCATGTACTTATTTTCAGAGGATTCACTTCTATACTAGTGGAATTACAGGAGGAGGCCCTGAGGGAGTTTCATAGACCCCCCTTGGTGGTACATCCTGGAGTGGCGAAGACGTACCAGGATCTCTGATGATAGTTCTAGTGGTTAGGCATGAAGAAGGCAGTAGCAGAGTTTGTTTCTCGATGCCTTACATGCCAACAAGTAAAGGCTGAGCACCCAGTTCCAGCGGGATTATCTCACCACTGGATACTCTAGAGTGGAAGTGGGATGGAATATCGATGGAATTCGTAACGGTCTTACCATGAATGTACAAGGGGCACGATTCTATCTAGGTGATCATTGACTGACTCACCAATTTTTCCCACTTCCTAGATATCAAAGAGTAGAGTTCTGTAGAGATATTGGGATGCCTCTAAATGCAGGAGATAGTTCATCTTCATGGTGGACCTTTGACAATAGTCTCAGATCGAGATTCCCTCTTCACATCCCGATTGTGGAAGGGATTGAAGGAGGATTTTGGGACTCAGATATTCTTGTGCACGGTGTTCCATCTCCAGATCGATGGTTAGACAGAGAGGACCATTCAGGTTCTGAAGGATATGTTGCGGGATTGTAACTTGGACTTTGGTCATAGTTGGGAGGACCAACTACCACTGGTGGAGTTTTCGTATAATAATAGCTTCCACTCCACCATTTGTATGTCACCGTTCGAGGCTTTATATGAGAGACCCTTCCAGTCACCACTTTGCTGGACCGACCCCAGAGAGTCAGCACTCATGGGTCCAGAGTTGGTGTGAGCTACCACTGAAAAGGTGCAGATAATCTAGGAGTGAATGAAGATTTCACAAAGCTGGAAAAAGTATTATGTTGACAGATGACAAAGACCTATGTAGTTCTATGAGGGAGACCACGTCTTCCTCCGGGTCTCACCTCGAAGAGGGTTGCAGAGATTTGGCTGGGGTAGAAAGCTATCTCCGATATTCATTAGACCTTTCTAGATACTGCGCAGAGTTGGCGAGGTGGCGTACCACCTAGCTCTACCGCCATAGTTGCATCGGGTACAAGATGTCTTCCACGTGTTGTAGCTGAGGAGGTATATGCATGAGCCATCACACGTCATCAAATGGGGCAAGCTGAACATCGAGGATGGAGCGACCTTTGCTGAGTATCCAATAGAGATCTAGGATCGATAAGATAAGATCCTTCGCGGGCGATTAATTCCCTTGGTACGTGTTTGGTGGCAACATGAGAATCTTCAGGAGAGCACGTTGGAGTGGGAGGCTCATATCCATGCCCAGTACCCACATCTTTTTGAGTAGCCTTTTTTTTGGCTTTTCGGGGACGCAAATCCCCAAGGTGGGGAGAATATAATGTATTGGATTTTTCATGTATTATTTCTAAATATTATATGGAATTATTATGAGACCAATTGCTGAGACAACACATCATTCCGAGGCCCAATGAGCCTGGAATGGTGGTTTTATTTTTTTTAGCTAAGTAAGTTGGTGGGTGTGCGCAGTTGTGGCAGTTTCCAAACAGATGCCCAAAATAAAAATTTAAGGGTAGCATTGAATTCGGAATGATGAATTTACCTAAGAAAAGGCCTAACCTCGACTGGTTCCAGTCGAGGGAAAAAGTTAATTTTCAGATGTTTTTAGTAAAATCAAATAAAATAAAATAATTCGAAAGGTTTATTTTATTTTATTTTATTTTATTTGGAAACATCTGCTGCAGCTTAACGATGAGGTAGTTATTTCAATAATTAATACCAGGCCATAATGACTTAGAAATAGCAACGCTGGCTCATTAATGCCACCGCACAATAGGACACAGAAACACATTTCCTCCTTTTAACAGGTTAATCAAATGTTGGTTGTTGGTAGATGATTGTGAGAAACTCTGGTGAATTCTTATAACTTTGGAGAGAACCCTCAACAACAAACGACTAAGAATCAAAAGTGCGAATTTCTATGACAACAGATTTGAAGGATCTCAACTACAATGACAATGCAATCCCTTCACCAGTGATCGATCCTACCTCGAGTTTGGGGTTATTTTTTAAAGTTGTTTTTCTTCCTTTTCCTTTGAATTTAACGGTGAATGCGGATCAACCCACGAACTGGTTGATCCACATATCATTGTTTTTTGTGGGAGGGCTTCTTTGGGTTAATTCCTGAGAGATTTTTATTCCATGTTTTGTGATTTTAATTTAATCCCATTTAAAAACTTCTAATGGGATCAGATTAACGTCATGACAAATGATGGCAAGGTTTGTTCCTCTTTTGTTATTGGATTTTGTTCCTTTTTTCTTTGTGTTCTTTGTGTTCTTCGCAGGGTGACAAACAACGGATCAGTGCGCATCCATTTCACAATGCAACAATCTGAAACTAGAGATCCGACATTGCGAGGACTCAATGGAGGTGCGACAGAAATTGCGGATGACGGATTGGATCAGATATGGGGAGACTGTTCTTTGAACGTTCTTCACACCGGTGGATCGATACACATTTTCGGGGCCGATCAGAGGTCCAAAAACAATAGAGATGACTTTGGGACATCGGGGTGACATTAATCTTCAATTTTTGTAGCAAACAAATGACTGGATAAAAGATCAGAGCTCCACCCAAGGTGTGACAGTGGAGGTTCGCGATTCTGGAAATTTCCAGAACACACGGCGTGTATCACGAAGAACATGGCGTATAGGCCCGGATAAGTGGTGGCTAGGGTTTTTCAGTGCGTGAAGTGATGGAATTTCATGTTCTCCAAAGAACACGATGTGTGGGTCCTTATATTGGAATCAGCGTGTATCCAGGGGATACACAGACACAGGGTGGAGTACATGGCCGTGTACTCCGCCACACAACCAGGCCAGGCCAACTGCATGGGTTACCCCGTGTACTTGATACATGAGTTGTAACACATAGGTTGAAGCCATGTACGGGCACATGGCCAGTGTACACAGAGTCCTCCTCGAATATAGGAACACAGTGTGTCACTCTCTTAAAAACTGTGTATACCTTCTTATACATGACCATCCTTATGACACGGTCCATTGTATATAGGCAGTACCCGAGGTCAGAAGACACGACGTGTGGAACTTATACACATCATTTAATTCTCAGTACATGGCTTGATCTTCTTGTACAGAATATCTTGGACATGTTTCATTTGGGTTAGTGCCCCTTTTTCTCGTTCCCCTGAAGGTCATGTATCGTTTCCTTTTTCAGGAGTATGATCCCTTCAGCTGGACTTTCTGAGATAGAGTCAGGTATCCCTCCAAGAGGCCCAGAGCGAGATCCTATATCCATTATTGACCCTAGGTAGAGTCAGGTATCAACATGAATATCTCCGTAGGGTTTCGATCCTCTACTTATCAGGTGAATTCAGATGAGTTGTGGTATCCGCTAAGGCCCTAGAAATGATCCTCATCTGTGTATCAAGATATTTCCTCACTCAGGAGTGTGTTCTCCCAGAATGAGTGTATCTATCTCTTGTGACTTTTTCTGATGGATAGTACTTCTTGGACTGACATCATCAGATCCATCAGACTCAAGGAGTGAGTTCTCCCAAATGAGTGCTTCATGTAATCTTCAAACTGAATCCCTAGGGGGTATGCAGTTTTGTGACTTGTACCTAGACTATGGGTTTGGGTTTTTAGTATATCTAGATTGTATATCTCATATTATATGTTCAGTAGACATATACTGTATAGAGTTGGCTATACCTTTCCTTTTTGTATTGATTTGTGGTTTTTAGGGTCCTCTACTGAGTATTGTTATACTCACCCCTACACAGGCTTGCCCGCACGTATCGTGTTTTTTGCAGATGAGTAGCCTTTTAACAGAGTCTAGGGCGGAGCAGGAAATGACCATTATTTCTAAGTTTCTTATAGGCTGAGGTGTTCCTAAAACTATAATTAGTAATTTCAATACTTCTTTGTGTTTACAGGTTGGACTTTTTAGTTTTTAGACTCTTGTTTTTGGTGGGCTTGTATTCTGGCCTAGTTTTCTTTCAATACTTTACTTCCCATCATACTCTTTTGGTTGGGTGTAGTTGTATTCATGAATTTTTTTCCTTATTGGTTTTTCTTACATTTCAGCATTTGTGGGCTTGGATATGTGCGCGTGTGTACAAGTAATGAGGAAATGCCTCCCATGTTAGTAATATGCCTACTCGGTGCTAGTCACCAGCCCCTGGCCTATTGGAGGCGGGCTTGGGGAGTCACGGTGCAAGCCCCACTGGGACGGGTCGTGACATATCCAAAGTTCCATTGATAATGTTTTTGAATTCATGGAGAATATGTGTATACCACTAGGTAGATTTTTCTTTGGATCCTTTATTACAATAATGGTAAAATATAAAGGTAAAATGGATTTATTAATGAAGAAAGAATGACCATGTTGGGGCAATTTTTTTTATAAATTAATTAATATGTGAAAAGATACTCTTTGAATATTCATGGGTTGTTATCATCTAGTTCTGAGGATTTATCCAATGAAATTGATGAAAACCATGATTGGCCATAGACCCAACCACTTATGTTATGCCCCGAAATATTCATGTGGTATTAGAGTAGCCACATATTAAAATATAATTATTTATTAATAATTGATCTATTACACATTTGATTGTTAGTTATTAATTTATATTTTTTCATTATTTAATATGAAAGTTGAGATATCATGATTTCTTGATTTCATATGACCAAGAACAGACCAAGAATAGATGAAGATTGCTCAAATATCCCATATAGAGGTTCTAAGTATTCTATTTAGATTACACAAATACACAATGTGTAACATAAATGTACATGTCATGTACCCATGGTCAACCACACTAGGATGAGTAGTGAAAATCACGACACATCATGTAGGATAATAATACATAGCATCATTAAAAATCATGTATTAACTACCATTTGGCATGCAGTTTGATAGGATATACATGATGTGTAATTGATGAATACATTTTTTAACCCCACATTGTTTTAACTCATGTGAATTATAGAATTCGTGTGGTTAAAGTACGTGACATGTAATTAATACACGCCACCTGTTGAATGTTATCCAAGAGACATGGAAATATGAAAATTACATGATGTGTTGCAGGATGTAAACATCGTATAACACATGATAACCAATTAAGAAAAAACACTAAGTCTCTAGGAATGAATTGTGGGTCAACACATAGAGGAATTAATTTAAAGAACAACTGGACTACATGGTGTGTAGCTGGTTGTACAAGCTACGTGACAATATTTTTTAATTTGGATTACACGTTGTGTTATTTTGGATGGTTCATGTGCGATATTAAATTATTGTTAATTAATTTTCATGTTTTTATGTAGATACACTACATGTATGGTCATCGTACAAACCATGTACTTCACGAGCATTTCCAACAGTGCATTCCATGTATATTCAAGATGTGATGTTTAGTCATAAATGTTGTGAAAACTATTTGTCTTGACTCATGAAACAATACATAATGTATTTAATGACACACCATGTATGAATACATGCCATACAAGAACCTTTTACATGATAAGGATCATACATTAAATTATCCACATTTCATTCCATGTGACGGAACACGTTGTGTAATAGTTGAATTCTAGAAACAGATTTTAATCAAAAATAGAAGGCTACACTTTGTTCCACCTCCAGTACACACCATTTAATTAAATAATTTTAATTAAAATTAATCTATTTAAAATTTAAGGGGATGGGAATATCAAGGATTTTTTGGATATACAATTAGGATAAATGACTGAATGAATTAATATGATGATTAATTATTAATTTGATAATTTTATCTTAATAAAGAAAAATTGAAATATATGCTATCTTGTTATAAATTCATAGTCGTTTCATGTGTTGAAGATCATGAACTTGATAAATCTATGTATTTGGTGGGTTTATATTTAATTTAATTATTTGATTCATGAGTTTTTATAATAATTTTTTATTAAATTAAATATAATGATCTGCGTATCATTCCTTCCTCATTATGTATGGGGATGTGTATCCATGGTTTCATTTATGTAACCCCAAACCCTTTGTTCCTCTCACCAGCATGTGAGTAAAAATTTGTAAAGTAAGGATATCTTGGGAATGATGAGATAGTTTTAGACTAAGCTAATGTGAATCTAATCATGGAGATATATAGGTTAAAGGAATAATGTTGTAACTCAATATAAGAATGAATTAAGAAGTTATTACCCAAGGGCCAATGGTTAGTTCATTGTACTCTTGATAATTTGACTAGTAGTGAAAGTTCATGATCATTCCACATGTTTATTTTATTTGTCCATTGTATGGTTATTTAATTATGTGATGAATGTTTATTTTATTTAATGTGATCAGATAAAGAAAATAAATAATAAACATGCTAAGATAAACTAAAATAAATGAGTTATGTATAATTATTTTATAAACATATGGTTAATTAATTATGTAAAATCCATATAATATTAATAATAATGTAAAAAAGATAAAATAAATAATCTTTATGAATAATATAGATAAAGTCCCTTAAGAAAATATTAAGTTAGAAATGTTTTATATTACTTGATATAGAATGAAACCATAGATCTAAGTGTCGGTTTATCCCTCATCACGACACTTTCATTTATCTGAGAGTTCCAATGAAAATTTTGGGTCTAATTAACCAAATTAACATCAAGATAATTTTCCCTTGAAATCCTTGTTATAATTTTGAGTCTAGTGTGGATGAAATAAAGGTCCATGATTATAATATTGGGGAGTCCACTCAACGAATCAAGGAACCACCAATTTTATATTTGGATATAAAACCTACATAAATACCTTCAAGTAATTTAACTAGGCCCTCATCTGGGTTATGAGAATGGAAAAATGGTTCCTGTCCACTAGATTCTTCACAAGACAAGACATTTAAAATCTAACAGTGATGGTTATTGTAATTTGATAAAATATTACAAGACTAAAAAAATAAAATTTACTACATAACACTTTTTCTAATCAATATAAAGTACAAAAAAAATATAATTTTATTTGTTGTAGAAAATGTAAAGTCATTTGAGTTGAAATTATCCCTATGATCGATATTAGAGAAATAAAATTTCTTAACCAGCATGAATTTTCAAGAGTGTTATAGATACTTTCACATTATAATATTACAAGATCATAAGTTTTACATGACAATTTCCCTAGTTCTAGATAAATATCCCTCTAATGATAGTGAGGAGGATCATACCATCTTCTGAAAATGTGAATATTATGTATTGGATTTCTAACATAACATGATATAATCTCTGTCTAGTGAGATCCAAAATCTTTACGAGAATATGGATGCATACACCAAGTTGTCCCATCTTTATGATATTTATTAGTATAAGGCTATACAGGAGAGGAATGAGATCTCTAAGGAACTTTTCATATGTAATCATAGAGAAGGTGCACCAACCCAAACTGGTGTAGTCAAGATGAATAACTATATTTAAGGTTTAGATATTCTAGGCTTCAATCTACCCAAATTATTGTGTACTAACCTCATACTTTCCTAACTACCCCATATTTTTTCCATTTTTATTATGAATTTTAATATGAACAATATTGAGAAGTCACTCCCTGGTCTTCTTACTCTAATTATCCAAGAAGATAAGGAATGATGCATGAAAAAAATTTAGCCCTTATGGTGAATAAGATGAACGGAAAAGTGAAAGGCCCAAATACTAACAAAAAGTCTAAGTCACCTTTTCAATACCAGACCAAGATAAGGAGGATCAAGGGGTAGGATAAAGAATAATATGTAGTGTGTTTTTCATATGGATAAAAGGGCCATTTTAATAAGAAACACACCCTATTTAATAAGAAAGGGGTGGATTCAGGTGTATTATTTATCAAATTTAATATTTTAATTTCTAAAAATTGGGTGTTATATTTAGCTTTTGATGCTAAAAGATGTATCAAATTACAAGAAAAAAATAGATTTAGTAATGTTTCTAAAGGCGAGATATATTTCTGATTTACCAATAGATAAATATTGGTTTCACTAAATATTGGATACTACCACCTTACATTGTCAATGGGTTTAATTCTAGTTTTAGAGAGTTAATATTATGTGTGAAGTGATGCTAAAAACATTATATCATTGTCTAGTCTTGATATAAATGGATTTATTTTCATGTTTGGAAATAAGAGTTTCCACTTTTATGAAGATAACATATATTATGGTATAAAACATTTGAATAATAGTTTTTATATATTGGAATATGAAAACCAAGTGTTTTAAATTGATAAAAAATTAAGTTCGCATGACTCAAATCACACTCAACTATGACATCATTGACTTGGTCATGTAAATGAGAAGCAATTGAAAAGGATATATCATGAAGGGTATTTAGATTCATTTGAACTAAAATCAATTTATATATATCATGGTTGTTTTTAAGGTAAAATGATCAATTATTAACTTAGTGGAAAGGGTGAAAGGGCCAAAAATATTCTTGAATTGATATACATATAACTATATAGATATGTATGGACCTTTTCTAATTGAAGTCAGAGGTGTATATTCTTACTTCATAACTTTTACTAAAAAATTTACTAGATATGTATTTATCAACTTAATGAGGTATAACATTGATTCATTTAATAAATTTAAGGAGTTAAATAATGAATTAGAGAATCATCTTGGAAGGAAGATAAAGAAACTCTACCAAAACCATGGAAGAGAGTATCTTAACTAATGTTTCATAGATTATCTAAGGGATTTTGGGATTTTATCTCAACTCACTCCTCCTTATATTCCATAGTGGGATAATTTAGGTGAAAGTATGAACTGAACATTATTGTAAATAGTGAGATTGATGATATTTCATGTGAGTCTTCTATTATTATTTTTGGAATATATATTAAAAATTATGACATATAAAATAACCCAAATTCCAACTAAAGTGGAAAATGGTATTGTATATGAGATCTGGTGTGGGTGGAAATCCGTGTTTTCAAACTCACATGTGTAGGGATGAGAAGCTTTTGATAAGGATACTTCTAGAAAAAAACTTTCAACCTAGGAAACAAAGTGAATCTTTATAGGATATCTCAAGGAAACAAGGAAATATTATCTATATGAACCCTTAGAAAAAAATTTAACAGTGGATAGACATACCATGTTCCTTTAGAGTGAGCGTATATTGAAAAGAGATAATGAGATAAAGATACACTTCGATAAAGTCAAGCCTTAAGATATGTAGGAGTTAGTATAGGAACAATATCCACAAAGACCCATGTAATAGGTTTTTCTAAAGGAAAAAGTATTTCATAGGATTGGTAGTGATGTTAGAAAACTTGAGAGATATGGTTTTCCAATCACTGATGATGGTGAATTATTATTAGTTGCTAATGATGAACCTATGTCCTACTAGGATGCATTAAATATCTTGGAAGTTTCTAGGGGGTAAGAAAAAATGGATTATTAGATGGATTAAATATACCAAAACTAAGTACGGGTTTTGGTAGATCCTCCAATGGATGTAAATCCTGTTTTTTTGAAAATGGGAATTCAAAAAGAAACTAGACATTGATGGTAAAGTTAGTAATTATAGGGAACAAATTGTTGAAAAATGGTCCAATCAACATCAAGGCTAAAAATACGATGAATAATTTTCACTAGTTTCTACGCTAAATCATATCATAATTTTTCTTTCCATAGAATCTTACCATGATTATGAAATTTGGTAAATTGATTTCAAAATATCTTCCCCTAATGAGATCCTTGTGGAGGATGTCTGTATGAAACAACAAGAAGGGTTCATGAATCCAAAGGATTCCAATAAGGTATACATGTTACATATATCAATATATGAGCTTAAAAAACCATATGTATCATGGAACATTGACTTTGATGAATACACAAGGGAATTTTATTTCATAAAGAATGAATATGAGCCCTGTATATATAAATGGTTTAGTGGGAACATAGTAATTTTCATTGTAGTATATATTGATGATATATTACTGATAGGAAATGAGATACAAGTCTTACAATCTGTTAAGACATGGTTGAACAAGTTCTTATCCACGAAGGACCTAAGTGAAGTATCTTATATTCTAGGGATCAAGATAATTCATGATAAATATAAGAGGTTTCTTGGACTAATTCACAGTACAAAAATTGAAAAGGAAAAAAAGAGATTCGGTCTGTAATAGTCTATGTGGGGATTATTTCCAATGTCACATGGTATAAATCTCTCCAAAAAATGTGTCCTCAAACACAATAGGAGAGATATATAGAGGATGAGAAATATTATTTATGATTTAGTGATGTGATCAATCAAGTATTCCTTTTTATGTACCTGACTTGATGTTTTTTATTCCTTGATCATGGTACGAAGATTTCAAGCATTCCAAAGAGAACAATATTGGACTACTTTTAAGATAATCTTAACGTATATAAGGCATACTAAGGATATGTTCCTTGTTTATGGAGGAGATGATGTGATTATAATCATGGGTTATACAGATTCTAGTTTAAAGATATAATAGAATGATATGAAATCATAGTTTCGATATGTTTTCTCCTTTAATGGAGGATCTGTGAGTTTCAAGAGCTCAAAGAATCCAGTGGTTGTTGATTCTACAATAGATTCTGAGTACACTATAGCTTCTGATGTAGCTAAAGAATTAGTTTGAATTCAAAACTTCATATAGAATCTTGATGTGGTGCTGAATAATAAAGATGATATCACACTATATTATGATAATATTTATGTGGTGGTCTTAGCCAAGGAGCTAAGGTCACATTAGTAGATAAATCACATGCTTTGGAAGTATCAAATATTGAGGTATTTTTCTCATAGGGGTGAGGTTATATTAAGTAGATTTTATATGTAAAAGAATGTGTAAAACCCATTAACTAAAGCCTTGTCTCATTAGAAGCATGAATATTATGTGAGATCCAATGGAATCAAAGTCATTAGCAGTTGAATCTAGTGTAAGTGGGAATCTATTAGAGTTAATGACCTAGAACCAACTATATTTTAACTTTATATTACTAGTATATTTAAATGAATTAATATTAATAAACATATTATCACATGATGAGTGTTCTTCTATATAACATTAATGTGATAATGTCCTTTGATTATTTGTCACATTTAAAGGTCATACTAGTTCCATATCATGTTGAAAACCTTATTGTGGTATGGAAGTATTCTAAAAAATATGTCCAATTATCTAGATGAAATCTTCTAAAAGGGAATAAATTATGTTTAGAATATCAGGTTATGGATACTTATAAGTGGATGAAGCCTTGACTCATGAAATTTCAAACTTGGTAATATCCAAGATAGGAGGTAATGAGGACATACCCACTAATAAGAATTCCACATGTTATATGTTTCATTATAAATTCCTATCTACATACATGTGTATTGGTACTTATACTTGAGATTATTTTTAATTTATATTATGAATTTAATACTTTTATGTATCACTAAAAATCATGATGACATATTCTCGCGATGAAGTAAGATATGTTGAGTGCATAATAATTGATATGACATTGATTGAATAAGTAAATAAAGGATTTATTACTTACTAGATTGGAAGATGATATCTTAGGTCCTTTGATTGATATAGAAATATATGAGTAAGTACATAACCATGGTGGTTTACTAAAAAGTTAATTTCAGAGAGTTAATGGAATTTATTCAAGCGTATAGGTTAACGAAAAAATTATTAAACCTAATTTATAAGATACTAAGACAAAGGGATTATATTACATAGTAAAATTTTGTATGAGGTTATTATTATTGTGACATTAATAACTTTATCTAAAGGTTCCTGAACATGTTTCTATATACTAATCTTGGACTTTAGGATAAGTCACCTAATTTCACTTAAAAATAGGCCTAGAGGGTCACACACTAAGTGTATCTATAATCTTAGTAAAATTATATTTTAATTTAATATAGAATAAATATTATTCTCAAGACCAAGGAATAATTCTTATTTGTGTTATTTAGATTGTATTAATTCAATCGAAAATTATTTCTGTTTGAAATATATGTGAGTTGAATATTAAATAAAAAATTATTCAATATTTAGTGAATTTAATATTTATTTACTTATTTATCAAATGAAAAATATTATGATATTTATTTGGAATAAATATTTATTATTCAAGGTTTGATAAATTCTAAATAGGATTGACGGGCCGAGTTTAGGGTCTATGTAACATCCCAAGCTTCCACGATACGCTTTTCTTTCAATAATGCAATAGCTTGCATTGTACGCAAGTTCAAGATTCTAACACACCACAACCAATCAAAGTAGTTGTTATGAATAGTAATACCCATGTTTTGAAGTTATATAAATTTTATATTTCAAAATGGACTTCATTTTTGGATTCGGAATATCAATACTATCATATGTTGAATTTTTGGTATTTTTCTAAGAACTTCCAATTTTCGATGAATAGTGAAAAATACTTAAAAATAACTTTTTTAATAAAAATAATTTATAGTGATAAATTATATTATTGAGTGGTTTTAAAGTATAATTAGAATATAATTTTACCATTTTGTCCAATGGGGGTCATTAGAATTAATTTCACTTTGAAATTGGACATAAATGAGTGTCAATCTTTTGATAGATATTGTTTCTTAAAAACACGTTATTTGTTTTGACAACGGGAATTAAATATAAAAATAATTAATGCAAATTTTATGTTTTGAATTTGGTAAAATGGACATCATATTTTAATTTGGAATATCAAATACATCTTATAATGAATTTTTGTTATTTTTCTGAAAAACTTCGATTTTTGATGAATAGTGAAACCACTAAGTGGTAGTTAAAAAACTAATTTTTCGTTTAAATGAAACTTTACCAATTTTGTGAATTAAATTTAAAAATTATGACATACATGGTTGTCATTAGTAAGTAAAATGTGGTTCAATGAGATAAAAATAATTTTTGGTGAATAGTAACTTTTAAGTTTTATTAATTGCGATTAAAGGTAATTAGCGTAATTTAAGGTAAATATAATGCTATAATAATATGAAATTACCTTTACACTTGTCCTACCCTTATTGGATGAGTCATGGCCGACCAAGATAGTCCATGGGTCAACTTGGGGACCCCATGGAGCCACTTGGGTAAGAAAATGACATTAATAACTTTTTATTTAAAGTAAAAATAAAATTGTCACAATTATTACATGGGATTATATAAGTTAAATTTTCAACTATAAATATTCATTGGAAAGATAAAAAGATTTCCTACATCATGTTATTTTTTTTATAATTTTTATACATTAAATAAATAAATTTATTTATGACACCATGATGATGCAGTGATTACCTCATTAATGAAAGATTTAAATAAAATGAAAAGATAAGGTAAAATATAAGACTTACACTTGTCTAATGCCTATTGGATGGGTGTATTTCTAACCCTTATCACCTTATCCTAGAAATATATCTTTGTGGGACATTTTAAATCTGAAAAGCATCCCATAATAAAGTAACATTTCAATCTTTCCAAGAGTGCCCCTCCTCTCCTCTTATAAAAGGCCCCCACCTATACCACCTTATTCACACCTTAAAATCCATTTGGATCGACTAACCTCAACCCAAATACTCTCTCAAATTCTTTCTATTACTCCTTGAAGCCTCACTTTTGGCAGAAGTCTTTCCAAGGAAGCCTTTGGCTCAAATAAAAAAGAGTTACCCGATTTTAAGGTAATGTCTTATCTTATGTTCTTTTGATTATTTTGCTTCTCAAACCCCTTAAATATTTTTATTAATTTCTTTTTTAACAATACCAGTATCTTAAATATACTAGGATTTTTTTATGAGAAGGATTTTATTTATATTTCCACACACCTTCGTCTAATGGTTAAAGAACATACCGTTTCTGTGGGTGGCGAATTACTGCCTCACGAAATGATGATTGTTTAATCTTCTTTTAACACCTCTCATGGTGGCCATTAAGATGTAACTTTATTTATATATGATATATATTATTTTTATTTTTTCCTTTTGCTTCTGTATTTTTCATTTATGGCATACTTTTATGATTTCCATTATGGGTAAATGTGATAATTTCATTTTAGGAAGTGCGGACTACCGCCCCCTCAAAGTGATTTGAATCGTTAATGCCATATGTGGGATGTATAAAGGATGGAGTAAATGATATTATATATTATATTATACTGGAATTATAATATACCTTTATATAATTATGATTTCATTCCATTAAATACGAAATAGAAATGAAAGTAGCGTTCATGCATACGTACGACATACCGTCTCCATGAACGGTTCATTTCATTTCTTACCTCTAAATGTTATGTAATATTATAAATGCATTTATATACTGGATATATATGATATATATGATATCTACATCATGAATATAATTTTGGATATAATGGATATTTTACCACATGAACAACTTGTAATTATAAGAAGTTTATTTTTGAATCAAGTACCAAAGATCGACAAAATGACAGTTATTAACTTAAATAATTACATAATGTTCATAACACGGTAATAAGTGATATAAAAGGAATAATGAACATGAAAAAGGTTCTTAAGAAAGTAAAAATTAACTCTAGTTTATTATTCAGGATTTTAAAGAACGATCGAGTCAAGTCAGACACGAGGTAAGGGACTTCGTCTCAATCTCCTTTCATTGAGGCATATTTTGTTTTATACACAAATTTCTTTTATACGGTGTATAAACCCCTTTTAATTTTTACATTTATTCAAAATGAATCTTTTTATACGAAGCGTTTTACTAAATGACAAAAAAGAATGTTTTTTTTGTCGTACATATGCGGCGACAACGACTTCTCCGCCGCCGTGACCATTATTTGAGTTTCGACTTCCTCTACAAACCATAAATTTTTTTAAAATGAAAAATAAATACCAAGTTTTACTTTTATTTTATTTTGGTATTGAAAATGGTTTTATTATATCAATGTTTTGTATTGATATCTTTTGATTGAAATGTGTAAATGTTATGTTTCCTTTATTGCATGTTTTATGCGATACAATTATGTTATGGTTTATGATATGTTTAAAACTTTTCATATAAGGAATGCATTGGATTTAGTATGTGACGGGTGGAGCCCGCTATAGCTACTCGATGCATCGGTAGGTCTCATGAGACAAACTAGTGTCTTGGCACGAGGCCTTGACAAAATATTATTTGTAGTCTTGGCATGGGGCCTTGGCTACGTGGTTATGATAGTCTGATATTATGCATTCCATCATTATGAAAGTGGTTATTGATATTGCATGTGATTATTCGACTAGTAGAATATCCATGTGAGTAAGTAAATGGAATTATTTTATTTTAATTTTTCCATATTATGCTGAAGTTCATGTTTAAAAGGCTTTTGTTTTAGTTATACATTGCCTTAAATGTTTTATGTTTATTTATAAATGTTTCCGCTATATTGTTATCCTTACTGAGCATCCGAGCTCACCCCTTTCTATGTTTTATTTTTCCCAGGATGTGAAGAAATATTTTATGACTGACCTGTAGGGACTGTTTGAAGGGGATATGAGTGTGGACTATGGAGAATATGTTATTGTAGTTTTTCACTTTATGATGTAATGTAACATTTATGAATGTATCTAGTGTTTCCAAGGCTACTAAACTGATCGGTCTTTCGAGACTTGATCTTTTTTTATCATGCCAATGTTACATAATAATGCACCGGCTCTGGGTAACTGGGGTCGGGGCGTTACAGTTGGTATCAGAGGTAGTTTAGTACTAACATTTGAAGCTAGATTTAGATAAACTCTGATTAGAACACATAGCCCTCAGATAGACTTTGAGGATTAGTATAGAAGAACTTCCTAGAATTTTGGTATTGTAGAGATTTTGTGAGTTTTCTGAGAAATACATCCCTGTATGGATACGAGCAGGTAGAGGCGGATCTGGCACAGATGTACCTAGGGGTAAAACCTGAAAACACCTATTTGAGCTAGAATCGAACGAGAACTGGTGCACGACAACAGGCCTTGCTGCACTCTTGGTTACGACACTCCCGGGGGATATGCTTAGGATAATTCTCATTTTCTTTACAAACCATTATGAAGGGTTTATGAGTATATACTTCCTCAAAGAAATTTTTTTATGATTATGGATTATATCCATAAATAGTTCAATTTACGTTAAGTATTTTACAAGTTTGGAATTATTCATTGCAATTCATAAACTGACATAGTTTATGCCATTGTATAGAAATGTCGCCCAGTAGAAGGAATGTGAACTCCAGCAATACGTATGATCCAAAGAGTAAGAATGATCATATCTTTCATGGTATTAATCCAACATTTATAAGGGAAATAGTCTCCCATGTGTTCTCAACATATGAAGAAATAGTATCATGTGTTAATAAGATAAGTAAAGAATTCTTTGAGTCCTATGGATTTGAAGGTAAGAAAGAGAAGAAAAGGATGGAAGAGAGAAAGATGGATAAAGGGAAGAGGGAAAAGAAGAATTTTCCAATATGTGATAACTGTGGGAAGAAACACCTTGGAACTTTCTTGAAGGGCATGGGATTTTGTTATAAGTGTAGAGACAAAGGACACCAAGTGCGTGACTGCAAGGGTAAGAAAAAAGTTTCAAATGTACAATGCTTCATCTGCAAAGAGTGGGGACACTATGCAAACCAATGTCTAAATAATCGAAGTTTTCCCCAAATGATGCTATTGGATGATAATCAAGTTATGATACTACCACAGATGTGGGGGAATGATTAGAGTTCTTATGTTATTATTAAAGAATTATATCATTTGAGTGTTGTATTAACGTTGTACTGGTTATAATAATTATGGAGTATATAAGGATTGTACTGTAGTACTATTTCATTAAGGACTTGAGATTGTATGGAACAAAGAAAAGTGACTCAATAACAGGTTATTTTTTTGGAAAATATATGGCTAAGAGAAAGATAAACCATAATATGGTTCTGATACCGAGATAGTGATTTTGGAATAATACATGATTGATTTGGATGAATTATATTGGATATTATTGACTTACTTGAAGCTATTCATGATTTGTATACATTTTTGGATAGAAGGAGTATATATAGTATTATATAAGGAATAAGGGATCATGAATGTAATCAATAAGGATTTATGGTAATTCAGGATGTTTTAGTGTTTTAAAAGAATACATGATGAAGGTGTTCATATGTTATTACGCAACAAAAAAGATCTTCATTGTGTTTACCTTCCTTATAAAATTTGGCCTGTGAGTTTGGACAGAGATATTTTGGATAACTATAAAGGTTGAAATGTATTAAGTTGAACTTTGGATATAATTGTTTAAGGTTAAAACATTTCTGAAGATTATTTTTGGAATATTATAATACTATAGTTTTAGGAAAAGGACAACCTGCAGGTCAGGGGATAACCCATCGCGTTGGAAAAAGCTGTAGGAATCGAACCCACAACCATAGTGCGACATGCCTTTATTACCTACCACCAGCCTACAGGAAGTCCCTAGTTATTAAAAAATAGTTTTCCTAATCTAAATGGTATGTGTTAATATTTTAAACCTTGTACGATTATGATAAATATAATATTTTTGAGTTCTATTATCTTTTTGAGTGAAAGATGAGTTTGTGGTAGAAATTAGTTGAAGGCTGAAACTCTACTTGTCAAGCATATATATATATACCTATCTATTATTGTATGAATAAAATAATTCTTAAACTTTAGGAAAGGGATATTAAAACAAGAAATGTGTTATCCTAATACCTTATGTTTTGTTGAACTGATGATATTTTAAATCAACATAGATTGAAGGATTTGAGGCCCTCAATTGTACACTTTTTTGTAATTGATGACCTCAATAACTCCCTAAAAATATTTATGTTTTTCCTCCAATTATATGTATCTAATTTCCACCAATGTTCTCCTAATTGAGATCATAATTTGGTGGTGACTTTTTCATTTCCCTTTCCCTCTTATTAAGGCTAAATTTTATTAACCTTATTTCCGATGTGGGTTTTCCACAAAGGTATTTTCTACTTTCAGCCTTTTATTTTCGAAGAACAATTTCAAATTGTGAGGACATAATTTATTGAAGGAGGCTAGAATGTAACACCCCAAGATTCCACGGTATGCTTTTCTTTCAATAATGTAATAGCTTGCATTGTACGCAAGTTCGAGATTCTAACACACCACGACCAATCAAAGTAGCCGTTATGAATAGTAATACTCACCTTTTGAAATTATATAAATTTTATATTTCAAAATGGACTTCATTTTTGGATTCAGAATATCAAAACTAGACTATGTTGAATTTTTGGTATTTTTTTGAGAACTTCCAATTTTCGATGAATAGTGAAAAATACTTAAAAATAAATTTTTTAATAAAAATAATTTATAGTGGTAAATTATAATATTTAGTGGTTTTAAAGTATAATTAGAATATAATTTTACCATTTTATCCAATGGGGATCATTAGAATTAATTTCACTTTGAAATTGGACATAAACGAGTGTCAATCTTTTGATAGATATTGTTTCTTAAAAACATGTTATTTGTTTTGACAGCGGGAATTAAATATAAAAATAATTAATGAAACTTTAATGTTTTGAATTTGGTAAAATGGACATCATTTTTTAATTTTGAATATCAAATATATCTTAGAGTGAATTGTTGGTATTTTTCTGAAAAACTTCAATTTTTGATGAATAGTGAAACCACTAAGTGGTAGTTAAAAAACTAATTTTTTGTTTAAATGAAACTTTACCACTTCTGTGAATTGAATTTCAAAAATCCGACATACATGGTTGTCATTAGTAAGTAAAATGTGGTTCAATGAGATAAAAATAATTTTTGGTGAATAGTAACTTTTAAGTTTTATTAATCGTGATTAAAGGTAATTAGTGTAATTTAAGGTAAATATAATGTTATGATAATATGAAATTACCTTTACACTTTTCCTACCCTTATCGGATGAGTCATGGCCGACCAAGACAATCCATGGGTCAACTTGGGGACCCTATGGAGCCACTTGGGTAAGAAAATGACATTAATAACTTTTTTATTTAAAGTAAAAATAAAATTGTCACAATTATTACATGGGGTTATATAAGTTAACTTTTAAACTATAAATATTCATTGCAAAGATAAAATGATTTCCTACATCATGGTATTTTTTTTAATAATTTTTTGACATTAAATAAATAAATTTATTTATGACACCATGATGATGCAGTGATTACCTCATTAATGAACGATTTAAATAAAATGAAAAGATAAGGTAAAATATAAGACTTGCACTTGTCTAAAGCCTATTGGATGGGTGTATTTTGAACCCTTATCACCTTATCCTCGAAATATAACATTTTGGGACCTTTAAAATCCGAAAATCATTCCATAATAAAGTAACATTTCAATCTTTCGAAGAGTGACCCTCCTCTCCTCTTATAAAAGGCCCCCACCTCTACCACCTTATTAACACCTTCAAAGCCATTTGGCTCAGCCAAAATCTGCCCAAATACTTTCTAAACTTCCCTCTCTTACTCCTAGAAGCCTCACTTTGGGCAGAAGTCTTCCCAAGGAATCCTTTGGCTTAAATCAAAAAGAGTTACTCGATTTTAAGGTAATGTCTTCTCTTATATTATTTTGTTTCACTACTGGAATTCTGGTTTTTACCAATGGGTGTTTACCAACGGTTTTCTTAAATCATTGGTTTTGTAGGATTAGGGAAGCCTTTCCCAACGGTTCACTGAAACCATTGGGAAAAGTCACCCCTTTGCCAACGGTTTCTTCAAACCGTTGGTAAAGGGGTGTTTTAGGTCCCTTTTGCCAACGGTTCAACAGAACCGTTGGGAAAGGGTACCATTTTGCCAACGGTTCTATAGAACCGTTGGGAAAGGGTACCCTAAACATCTCTTTCCCAATGAGTTTTAAAAACCGTTGGGAAAGATTTCCCCCAAATACAGCCGTGATGCTGCTCTCCCCCATTTGCGACAGAAGCCCTAAATTCATTCCTGCTCCACCGCTCTGCTCCTCTCGCGAACTCCCCCATCCTAAGAGGTGAAAACCCATCTGGAATCAGGTATTTTTTACTTTATACACATATACTACCTTATTTTTATTGTTATTGATCTAATATTTTAGTTTTAAGTTATCAATCCAGCTCCAACTCTCTGTTACTCTCGAACTCCCCCATCCGAATAGGTGAAAACCCATCTGAATCATCTCAAATCAGGTATTTTATTCTTTATACACATATGGTACCTTGTTTTTATTGTTATTGATCTAATATTTTAGTTTTAAGTTTGGATTTTGATGTGATTTCACCGTGAAAAATAGGGAAATGAATGAATATTTTGTTAATTAATTAGTTTCCCTTGGAATATCAGTTGTGTTATAATGTCCATTCTAAATAAAGGGGTAATGTAATAAAAGACCTTGAATAAATAAATTGTGGAAGTTGGGGTATGTTTCCTCTATGAGAGGTTTTTTTTTGTGTTTCATTGTATATTGTAGGTTGTTTTATGGGGATTGAGGTGACCGGTTGGGCTTTGTGATATGTGGGGTTGTAATGTGATGGTTAGTGGGCATGGATGTGACATGTGAAGTTGTATGATAGTGATGATGTGTGGTGGTGTTGTGTCGTGTGGAGGTGTTGTGTGATGAAGTTGTGGTGTATGATGTGGTGAGGTGGTTTTGGTTGTGCGGTGGTTTGTGATGTGCAATATTTTTTTTGTGATATGTGGTTGTTTTGGTGAGATGGTTGGTCGATGTAACATGGTGTCGATGGTTATTGTGAGATGGTGAGTTATTGTGTGGTGGTTTTATTAGTTTCCTAGTTATCTATGGAATAAATTATGCTGTTAAAACAAAAAAACAAGATATTAAATAAATGAGATGGAATAGAAATGGATGTGTGGTAAATGGATTTAATTAATTTAACATTAAATGAATGGACAATGTAAGTGTGAATGAAGTGGCTTATAAATGAAAGTGAGAAATACTATGCATCTTGTGTGGTGGTGGTGTGGTTTATGTATTTTATGGTAGTATTGAAGTGTGTTATTATGTAGTTAATGTGAACCCATAGGTTGATTATTTTGTGATATCTATATATCATGTATTTTTATGTTATTTCTATAAATTCCCAACCAGAGTTGGATAAACTTACCAACGATCAGAGGTTTTGAGTTATGGGTATTTTTTCTAATATCTAGGATGGTGGTTATATGGTTGGATAGCTACCATGTCTTCCCTACTCTTCCTTCAAAAGTGATTGACCATGTTTTTTTAGGCAAGATGCGATGTGATTGTCCATGTGTCTTCAGGTGAGATGTATTATGATTTCCCTAGTGTTTTCCAGTGAGGTGTGATGTGATAAGGCTATAATAAGATGAGGCATGTGGTTGGGGTCATTTAGGGTAGGATGATGGCACAAGGTTGATGTTATTCATGTTCATGATACCCTACTAATATGGTTATGGGATGAGGCATGCTGTGATGTGATACAACTTGTATGATTTATTAAATCCATTCAAGCTCTTCTAAAACAATTGATAGCTAAATTACCTATGAATCCCCTATTCCCTCATATATTTAGTTTTTTGGGTTACACATTAGTTTTCTTTTTCTAATTAATTACATATTTGTTTTCAAAAGCAGGAAATGAAGCAAATTGAAGAGAGATGAAGGAAAAAAATGATGGAGAACAATCGTCGAATGACGGATATGGCATTCCACCATTAGTGCCTACAATGAGTACTTTATTTCAAATTGATATATTTAAAAAATATATAATGTCATGTGATTAATTTTTTTGTAAACATTTTTGTAGGATCCACCTATACGTCGACAGTTATTCGACGAGGAGACTACTACTGGTCCTAGTACTCAGGCCGGTGGTACGAGGAGGGTTCGTACCAGAGGTGGACGAGCAGCTGCACATACCCGACTAGACCCTGCCCCTCCCACTGACATGTCATCCTTCCCACATTCTGATCCCGGTGTGTCATTAGAGACACACGGTATATTTAGGCCTCCCATGTTTTCGCTACCTTCTGCATCTTCTGGCCCATCATTTTCACATCCCATGATGATTCCCACTCCTCAGTCAGCATCCAGTCAGACGACTGTCCCATTTTCTTTTCCTTCTACTTCTGTCTCTCCGAGCTTCTATATTCCATCGTCTTCGACTCTTGTTCCACGATAGGGTGTTCCATCAGTTTCTGTGGATCCAGCGGCACTCAGCGATCAGACTAACACATGTATATTTATAGAACCCTAACAAATTTTTATAGAAATATTTATTTTCATTATAACATGTTTTGATAAAATATTTGTTTTTCTTTCACGACAGATACATATACTGATAGGAGGCGTGGGCGGGGGCATACATGCATGCGTTCGGTGTGGAATCGACGCACACAGGTTATGGTGGATTATAATGAATACAACCAAATGGTTGAGAAAACAGGGCACCAATGTCAGAGTTTTTTGGTGATGCTTGCCAAATACTCCGACATCATTCCCGTCAGCCTGCTATCGTGGAGACATTTGTCACATGAGGTCAAGGATAGAGCTTGGGTAGAGATATGGGTAAAAAAATCTGTTCTATTTATTTCCATGAATTATTTTTGTATTTATATGAATTAATATTTTGATTTCAGCTTCGATTTAATTTTCCCAATGGTGAGGGTGAACGATCGGAATGTCTAAAGGATTTAGGCGAGCTTTGGAGAGCCTACAAGCATGAGTTGTATATTGGCTGGGTTTCTAGAGTTGGCACTGAGTTAGAGGCGGTACCAGTGGTGTATGATTGTCCAATAGAGCAGTATCATCAGATGATTACTCATTGGACGAGTACCTAGTTTAAGGTATTAATAACATTTGAGGTATTTAAATAATAACTTTCATGTTTTTCATTAATACTATCTATTGCATTTTCGAATTTTATTTAAGAATCATCTGAAAAAAATAAAAAGAACATTGATGCAAAAAAATACCTCCACACACTGGGACGCACTACGATGCCTAATCATGAGAGGAAACAGGTATAACAATTGTTTATAAGTTTTCTTTAAGACTTACAATTTCTTTTGTTTCTTCAATTATTTAATAGTTTGATAAAGTTTTCATATAACTTTAGTTTTAAATGTCATTGTAGAGGAAAATACAAAATATTGAAGGATGCGTGCCTCGAGCAAAACTGTTTTGCTCGAGTAAACAGAAAAAGGATGGAAGTGTCGTCAACGAAGCGACTCAGCAGCAGATTGTAAGTTTTAATCTATTGAATTTATTTTTTAATATCTATTTTGTAACTTAATGATATATTTATATTTGTAACAGGCTGCTTTAGAGGCCCTCGATGCCCAAGAACCAGACAATTTTGGGCCAACAGATCACTTACATCAGGTGTTGGGAGAGTAGCATTCTGGCAGAGTATGCTGCCGACCTAGGATAGCCCCGACAAGGTATTGGCCCTCCTCAGGTATGATCTGTAGTGCCACCGAGCTGCAGCAAGTTAGGGAAAAGGAAGAACAGGCTGAGAAAAGGGCCACAGAGACGGAAAAACAGTCTTCTAGGGAAAACAGTGCGTTTATGAAATTTATTGATGTTCTACGTCCTACACTTCCAGCAGAGGCCAGCCCAGCTTTTGATGAGTATATGTCGTCGATACGTTCTATATGCGGTACACTAGGTGGAAGTTCTAGTGGTGGTCAGGACTATTTACAACTTGACGATGATGATGGCGAGGAGTCTGATGCGGAAGAGGAGGGAGAGGAGGAGGGCGAGGCGGGTGGCGAGGGCGAGGAGGAGGGCGAAGACGAGGAGGAGGGTGAGGGCGAGGACGATGATGGGGATGAGGACGAGGGTGATGATGATGATGGTGATGATGGTGATGGTGATGTGGGACAATTTGATCCATTACATTTTTGACTGATATTACTGAGATTTGATATTTAATCTATTCTAGTTGTTGGTTTTATCTAGACTCGTAGTATAGTATTGGAGTTGAGTTATTTTTATATATTATATGTTTTTATGGATGTTGTTTTCTTTTAGTGGTTGTGTGTTTGGGAACCCCCCTTCTTCCTGGACCCTGGACAACCCCCCACCCTCCTCCCTGGACCCCGGACAGCCCCGCCGGACAGCCCCCCAGACAGCCCCTCGGACAGCCCCCCAGACATCCCCCCGGACAGCCCCCCTCCTCTTCCTTGGACCCCGGACAACCCCTCGAACAGTCCCGAACAGTCCCCAGACAGCCCCCCGAACAGCCCCCCGGACAGCCCCCGGACAGCCCCCCAGATAGCCCCCCACCCTCCTCCTTTGGACCCCATACAACCCCCCAAACACCCCCGAACAGCCCCCCACATAGCCCTTCCACCCTCCTCCCTAGACCCCAGACAGCCCCCCAGACAGCCCCCCAGACAGCCCCCCAGACAGCCCCCCACCCTCTTCCTTGGACCCCGAACAACCCCCCGCACAGAGGATTCTCATAAAATGGACAACATTTTAAGTACATACGGAAAACCGACCAAACGCATTCGGATTGTGTCGATACATTAGCACAACGATCCATGGGTCATATGTGACGTGTATGAGTCAACCCCGCCACAATCCGAGGCGCGGTGTGGCCGCCACCACTCAAAGTGTTTGTCTTTTGTTTCAAAAGGACGTCATTTGAAGTGAAAAACATCAACTGGCATATGGAAAACTGACCAAACGCATTTGGATTGTGTCGATACTTTAATACAACGATCCATGGGTCATATGTGACATGTACGAGTCAACCTCACCTGAATCTGAGGCATGATGTGTCCAGAAACACTCTAAGTGGCTCTCTTTTGCTTAAAATGGACAAAAATTTAAGTACATACGGAGAACCGACCAAACGCATTCGATTTCCATTGAAAATTTAGGAGAACGATCCATGGGTCATATGTGACGTGTAAGAGTCAATGCCACCTCAATACGAGGCGCGGTGTGGCCGGCACCACTCAAAGTGTCTGCCTTATGTTTCAAAAGTACGTCATTTTAATTGAAAAACATCAACTGGCATACGGAAAACCGACCAAACGCATTCGGACTGTGTCGATACATTATCAAAACAATCCATGGGTCATATGTGACGTGCAAGAGTCAACCCCACCTCAATCCGAGGCACGATGTGGCCGCCACCACTCAAAGTGTCTGTCTTTTGTTTCAAAAGGACGTCATTTGAAGTGAAAAACATCAACTGGCATACGGAAAACCGACCAAACGCATTCAGATTTTGTCGATACTTTAGAACAATGATCCATGGGTCATATGTGACGTGTATGAGTCAACCCCACCGGAATATGAGGCACGGTGTGGCTGGAATCACTCTAAGTGGCTCTCTTTTGCTTAAAATGGACAACAATTTAAGTACATACGGAGAACCGATCAAACGCATTTGGTTTCAATTGAAACTTTAGGAGAACAATCCATGGGTCATATGTGACATGTAAAAGTCAAAGCCACCTCAATCTGAGGTACGGTGTGGCCGGCACCACTCAAAGTGTCTGCCTTCTGTTTCAAAAGTATGCCCTTTTAATTGAAAAACATCAACTGGCATACAGAAAACCGACCAAATACATTCGGATTGTGTCTATACATTAGCACAACGATCCATGGGTCATATGTGACATGTACGAGTCAACTCTGCCTCAATCTGAGGCGCGGTGTGGCTAGTACCACTCAAAGTGTCTGTCTTCTTTTTCAAAAGGACATAATTTGAAGTGAAATACATCAATTGGCATACAAAAACGGACCAAACACATTCAGATTGTGTCGATACATTAGAACAACGATCCATGGGTCATATGTGACGCATACGAGTCAACCCCACCTCAATCCGAGGTGTGGTGTGGCCGCCACCACTCAAAGTGTCTGTCTTTTGTTTCAAAAGGACGTCATTTGAAGTGAAAAACATCAACTGGCATACGGAAAACTGACCAAACTCATTCGGATTGTGTTGATACTTTAGCATAACGATACATGGGTCATATGTGACGTGTACGAGTCAACTACGCTTCAATCCGAGGCGCGGTGTGGCCGCCACCACTCAAAGTGTCTGTCTTTTGTTTCAAAAGGACATCATTTGAAGTGAAAAACATCAACTGGCATACGAAAAACTGACCAAACGCATTCGGATTGTGTCGATACTTTATCACAATGATCCATGGGTCATATGTGACGTGTACGAGTCAACTCTTCCTGAATCTGAGGCACGGTGTGGCCGTAATCACTCTAAGTGACTCTCTTTTGCTTAAAATGGACAACAATTTAAGTACATACGGAGAACCGACCAAACACATTCGATTTCCATTGAAACTTTAGGAGAACTATCCATGGGTAATATGTGATGTGTATGAGTCAACGCCGCCTCAATCTGAGGCGCGGTGTGGCCGCCACCACTCAAAGTGTCCGCCTTTTGTTTCAAAAGCACATCATTTTAATTGAAAAACATCAACTGGCATACAGAAAACTGACCAAACACATTCGGATTGTGTCAATACATTAGCACAAAAATCCATCGGTCATACGTGATGTGTACTTGTAAACCCTGCCTCAATTCGAGGCGCGGTGTGGCTGCCACCACTCAAAGTGTCTGTCTTTTGTTTCAAAATGACATCATTTGAAGTGAAAAACATCAACTGGCATACGAAAAACCGACCAAACGCATTCGGATTGTGTCGATACTTTAGCACAACGATCCATGGGTCATATGTCACGTGTACGAGTAAACCCCGCCTGAATCTGAGGAACGGTGTGGCCGTAATCACTCTACGTGACTCTCTTTTTCTTAAAATGGACAACAATTTAAGAACATACTGAGATCCGACCAAACGCATTCGGTTTTCATTGAAATGTTAGGAAAACGATCCATGGGTCATATGTGACGTGTACGAGTAAATGCCGTCTCAATCCGAGGCGCGGTGTGGCCGCCACCACTCAAAGTGTCCGCCTTCTGTTTCAAAAGTACGTCATTTTAATTGAAAAACATCAACTAACATACAGAAAACCGACCAAACGCATTCATATTGTGTCGATACATTATCACAACGATCCATGGGTCATATGTGATGTGTACGAGTCAACCCCGCCTCAATCCGAGGTGCGGTGTGGCCGCCACCACTCAAAGTGTCTGTCTTCTGTTTCAAAAGGACATAATTTGAAGTGAAATACATCAACTGGCATACGGAAAACCGACCAAATGCATTAGTATTGTGTCAATACTTTAGCAAAAAGATCCATTGGTCATATGTGACGTGTACGAGTCAACCCTGCCTCAATCCGAGGCACGGTGTGGCCTCCACCACTCAAAGTGTCTGTCTTTTGCTTAAAATGGACAACGATTTAAGTACATATGGAAAACTGACCAAACGCATTTGGTTTCCATTGAAACTTTAGGAGAATGATCCATGGGTCATATGTGACATGTACGAGTCAACGCTGCCTCAATACGAGGCACAGTGTGGCTGGCACCACTCAAAGTGTCTGCCTTCTGTTTCAAAAGTACGTCATTTTAATTGAAAAACATCAATTGGCATACAGAAAACCAACCAAACGCATTCGGATTGTGTCGATACATTAGCACAACGATCCATGGGTCATATGTGACGTGTAAGAGTCAACATCGCCTCAATTCGAGGTGCAGTGTGGCCGCCACCACTCAAAGTGTCTGTCTTCCGTTTCAAAAGGACCTAATTTGAAGTGAAATACATCAACTGGCATACGGAAAACTGACCAAACGCATTCGGATTGTTTCGATACATTATAACAACGATCCATGGGTCATATGTGATGTGTACGAGTCAACCCCACCTGAATCTAAGGCGCTTTGTGGCCGCCACCACTCAAAGTGTCTGTCTTCTGCTTAAAATGGACAACAATTTAAGTACATACGGAAAACCGACCAAATGCATTCGGTTTCCATTTAAACTTTAGGAGAACGATCCATGGGTCATATGTGATGTTTACGAGTCAACACCGCTTCAATCCAAGCCGTGGTGTGGCCAGAACCACTCAAAGTGTCCGCCATCTGTTTCAAAAGTACGTCATTTTAATTGAAAAACATCAACTGGCATACGGAAAACCGACCAAACGCATTCAGATTGTGTCGATACATTAGGAAAATGATCCATGGGTCATATGTGACGTGTACTAGGCAACCCCGCCTCAATCCAAGGCGCGGTGTGGCCGCCACCACTCAAATTATCTGTCTTCTGTTTCAAAAGGACATAATTTGAAGTGAAAAACATCAACTGGCATACGGAAAACTGACCAAATGCATTCAGATTGTGTAGATACTTTAGCACAATGATCAATGGGTCATATGTGACGTGTAAGAGTCAACCCCGCCTAAATCCGAGGCACGGTGTCGCCGGCACCACTCAAAGTGTCTGTCTTTTTCTTAAAATGGACAACAATTTAAGTACATACGGAAAACTGACCAAAAACATTTAGTTTCCATTGAAAATTTAGGAGAACAATACATGGGTCATATGTGACGTGTAAGAGTCAACTCCGCCTCAATGTGAGGCGTGGTGTGGCTGGAACCACTCAAAGTGTCCGCCTTTTGTTTCAAAAGTACGTCATTTTAATTGAAAAACATAAACTGGCATACGGAAAACCGACCAAACGCATTCGGATTGTCTCGATACATTAGCACAACGATCCATGGGTCATATGTGACATGTACGAGTCAACTCCGCCTCAATCCGAGGCATGGTGTGGCCACCACCACTCAAAGTATCTATCTTCTCTTTCAAAAGGACTTAATTTGAAGTGAAATACATCAACTGACATACGGAAAACCAACCAAACGCATTCGGATTGTGTCGATACTTTAGCACAACGATCCATGGGTCATATGTGATGTGTACGAGTAAACCCTGCCTCAATCCAAGACGTGGTGTGGCCGCCACCACTCAAAGTGTTTTTCTTTTGCTTAAAATGGACAACAATTTAAGTAAATACGGAAAACCGACCAAACGCATTCAGTTTCCATTGAAACTTTAGGAGAACGATCCATGGGTCATATGTGACATGTATGAGTCAACGCCGCCTCAATCTGAGGCGTGGTGTGGCCAACACCACTCAAAGTGTCTGCCTTTTGTTTCAAAAGTACGTCATTTTAATTGAAAAACATCAAATGGCATATGGAAAACCGACCAAACGCATTCGGATTGTGTCGATACATTAGCACAATGATCCATGGGTCATATGTGACGTGTACGAGTCAACCCCGCCTCAATCTGAGGTGCGGTGTGGTCGGTAGCTCTCTAGGTGTATGTATTATGTTTAAAATGGACATTATTTCAAGTAAAAATATATGGTATACAAAAAACCGATCAAATTATGAATTGACTTCCGGATTCCACATATAATTGTCATCTAAATTTTAAATTGAATTCTAAATTAATTATGTATGTTTATAATTACGTTATGAATTCTAATTTAATTATGGATGTGTATAGTTCCACCATTATATGTTAAATGTGTATGAATTTGTTCTCTATATGTAAGTGTTAGTTGGTTATTGCAGGTACAATAATTGTATATGTATGTGTTAGTTTATTTCAGGTACAAAAATTGGATTGAAAATGAGAGGGAACCCATAAAATGAGACTTGGTGGGCAAATTGGAGAGCCAGTGGTCAAATTGGAGAGCTTCTGGGTAAATTGCAGAGCTGCTGTGCAATTTTCCCAGCAGAGGCTATGCCAACGGTTCAAAACCATTGGCATAGAATGTGTAGGTCTTGTTTTACCAACGGTTCTATGAACCGTTGGTAAAACACTTTTCCCAATGGTTCTAAACCGTTGGAAAAAACATGATAATTTTGTGCACTGTATCCCAACGTTTGTAAACCGTTGGGAAAAATATTTCCCAACGGTTTTCTAGAACAGTTGGGATAGGGTAATTTTTCAGCACCCTATCCCAACGGTTCACTGTAAACCATTGGGAAAAAATTTTCCCAATGGCTTACTTCCCTACGGTTTTCAGAACCGTTGGTATAACATATACCAATGGTTCTGCAGCCTTTCCCAATGGTTTAAAACCGTTGGGAAATCCTGCATTTCCAGTAGTGTTTTATTTTGCTTCTACAACCCCTTAACTCTTTTTATTCCTTTATTTTGTAACAACACCAGTATCTTCAATATACTAGGATGTTGTTATGAGAAGGATTTTATTTACACTTCCACACACCTTCGTCTAATGGTTAAAAAACATACTGTTTCTGTGGGTGGAGAATTACTGCCTCACGAAATAATGATTGTTCAATCTTCTTTTAACACCTCTCATGGTGGCCATTAAGATGTAACTTTATTTATATATGATATATATTATGTTTATGTTTTCCTTTTTCTTCTTTATTTTTCATTTATTTCATACCTTTATGATTTCCATTATGGGTAAACGCGATAATTTCATTTTAGGAAGTGCGGACTACCGCCCCCTCAAAGTGATTTGAATCGTTAATGACATATGTGGGATGTATAAAGGATGGAGTAAATGATATTATATATGGTATTATACTGGAATTATAATATACCTTTATATAATTATGATTTCATTCCATTAAATAAGAAATAGAAATGAAAGTAGCGTTCATCCGTACGTATGGATTACCGTCTCCATGAACGGTTCATTTCATTTCTTACCTCTAAATGTTATGTAATATTATAAATGCATGTATATACTGGATATATATGATATATATGATATCTACATCATGAATATAATTCTGGATATAATGGATATTTTACCACATGAACAACTTGTAATTATAAGAAGTTTATTTTTGACTCAAGTACCAAAGATCGACAAAATGACCGTTATTAACTTAAATAATTACATAATGTTAATAACATGGTAATAAGTGATATAAAAGGAATAATGAACTTGAAAAAGGTTCTTAAGAAAGTATAAATTAACTCTAGTTTATTATTCAGGAGGTTAAAGAACGATCGAGTCAAGTCGGACATGAGGTAAGGGACTTCGTCTCAATCTTCTTTCATTGAGGCATATTTTGTTTTATACACAACTTTCTTTTATATGGTGTATAAAACCCTTTGACTTTTTATGTTTATTCAAAAGGAATCTTTTTATATGAATCATTTTACTAAACAAAAAAAAGGAATGTTTTTTTTTTGTCGTACGTATGCGGTGACAACGACTTCTCCGCCGCTGTGACCATTATTTGCGTTTCGACTTCCTCTACAAGCCATAACTTTTTTTAAAATGAAAAATAAATACCAAGTTTTACTTTTCTTTTATTTTGGTATTGAAAATGGTTTTATTATATCAATGTGTTGTATTGATATATTGTGATTGAAATGTGTAAATGTTATGTTTCCTTTATTGCATGTTTTATGTGATACGATTATGTTATGGTTTATGATATGTTTAAACATTTTCATATAAGGAATGCATTGGACTTAGTATGTGATGGGTGGAGCCCGCTATAGCTCCTCGATGCATCGGTAGGTCTCGTGAGACAAACTAATGTCTTGGAATGAGGCCTTGACAAAATCTTAATTGTAGTCTTGGCATGAGGCCTTGGCTACATGGTTATGATAGTCTGGCATTATGCATTCCATTATTATGAAAGTGGTTATTGATATTGCATGTGATTATTCGACTAGTAGAATATCTATGTGAGTAAGTAAATGGAATTATTTTATTTTACTTTTTCCATATTATACTGTAGTTCAAGTTTAAAATGCTTTTGTTTTAGTTATACATTGCCTTAAATGTTTATGTTTATTTATAAATGTTTCCGCTATATTGTTATCCTTACTGAGCATCTGAGCTCACCCCTTTCTATGTTTTATTTTTCCCAGGATGTGAAGAAATATTTTATGACTGACCTGTAGGGACATTCTGAAGGGGATATGAGTGTGGACTATGGAGACTATGTTATTGTAATTTTTAACTTTATGATGTAATGTAACATTTATGAATGTATCTAGTGTTTCCAAGGCTACTAAACAAATCGGTCTTTCAAGACTTGATCTTTTGTGATCATGCCAATGTTACATAATAATGCACCGACTCTGGGTAACTGGGTTCGGGGCGTTACAGTCTATATAGAAATGATATATTTTATTCAATATCATTTAAATAAATATTAATATATTTATTTAAGAAAATAATATTTAAACTGTTATTTAGTTAGCACATGGTATGGAAATAAAAATAATGTTATTATTAGGTGTGGGGTTTACTTAGAATAAATATATTAGTTAAGATATTATGTGTAATAACTAATTCTCTAAACCTAAGTATATTAACCCACTTATAACATTTATAGGGAATGTAAATTATTTTAAAAAACATTTCTCTCATGATATCTCTCTCAATAATGAAGAGAATTATTTAAACAACTCTACCAAGAATGAGTGACTTCCACCCTCCTCCTCCCTCTTGAGAATGAGATAACATGGAAGGATCCATCAAGACTAAATGGATTCTTGTTGCGATCGATGATGAGAAATTCAAGATGATTGATAATTCCCCAATAACACATTGAATTCCATCGGTGGTGCTTAGAGGTTCATAGAACATGTGTGTATACCACTAGAGGAATTCCTATTTGGAACCTTAATCGTAATGACAATATGATAATAAGGGCTACCAAATTCATCAATGAATAAAGAATATCCAAGTCAAGGTAATTATTTTTTGTAAATTAATTATAAATTATATGTGAAAATACCATCTCTTTTTATATTTTAGGGTTTTTATCATCTATTTTTTAGGATTTATCCAAACAAACCAATGAGATCCATTATTGGGCATGGGCTCAACCACTTTTGATGCACCCTAGAACCTTCATATTTATGATTCCATATAGATAATTACATTACTAAATTTATTCTAATAAAATCTAGGAAACCTTGTAAATACTTATAGGTTCCTGTAAAAAAATAACAACATTGTTTACAAATTTTCATCAAGAAATGAATTGTCCAAAAAATGATAATTATCCATGAAATTATTATCCATTCTAGAAGTTGACCAAAACCAATATACCATACATACAAAAATAATGATTTTTTAAGCTCAAATTATAATGTTGTCTTGTTCTATTCACCTTGAATTTCTTTAACCAGCCTTCAATAACTCCAAATAAATTCATACTACTAATAAAATTTATTCATATTGTATTTCATTCATTTAATTAGCTAATTTTAAAAAAAATCACAACCACCGACATCAACACTAATAGTGGGTTTGACAACCCCCTAGGTTTTTTGACAACATATTGTGTGAAAATTTATTAAAAAAATCACAATATAGTTTATAAATCTTAATAATCAACTCTATGCCAACATGAGTCAATCTCTATATAGGAAAAATAATGATTGAGACTATTCTAATAACATGCACATATAATTCACATGATTAAAAATTCATTTAGCATAGATCCTACACAAACACTCCCTAAGTTGGGCATATCCTCCACATCAACAAAAAATTAATGTATAATAGACCCCCCACTCAAGCATATATCTTCCACTTTTCCCTTCAACACATATCCCCATTTAACATTAAATAAATTTGATGTTTAGCAAGGTTTTATAAATAAATTTATATACACACACATATTTATATTTATATATTGACATATATTAACACATATTTATAATTTTTTTAATTAATTTATTGAATTATATCTATTTATAAATGTTTATATATTTATATATATTTATAACTATTTATGTATTTACATATATTCATATATTTATATATAAATATACTTATATTTATGTATATTTATATATATTCATATATATATTTATATGATTATGTGTATTTACATGTCTAATATATTTATATAGATACATATATATATATTACATATTTATATATATTTTTATATTTATGTTTAATTTTTGTTTATATTTATATACCAATTACTAATTATACATTATTAACTACTAATTATTAAATAAAAATTAATATTTGATAATTATTTATATATTTATATATTTATATGTTTATATATTTATATTTCTATATTTTTATATATTTTTATATAATTATAGAAATATATACGTATATGTATATGTATATTTGTGTATGTGTGTGCATGAAATTAAAAAAGTTTGATGTTTAACGGTAGTTTAAACCACTGAAAAAACCATAATTAATTTTTGATTTTAAAAATTGAAAGAATTATATGTTTAGAAATAGTTTTAAATCACCTCTAAAAGTATATATTTATTTATTTATAAAATTATGAATATTTGATGTTTAGTGCTGGTTTAAACTACCACTAAAAAACTTCTATGAAATAAATTATAAAAACTGCTGATAAATAAAATAATTAGTGATGAATATAAAACCCATCACTAAAATAAAAATTAATGTTTATCGGAAGTTTTTAAAGTTGTCATTAAAAACCATCAATAAATTGTGTTTTTTTATTTATTGTTAATATCATCACATGATTATTAGTATTATCTATTTTACTATTATTATTTTTGTTTTGATTATTATATAATATATATATGTGAAGACCCTATGTATCCATTATTATATCTGTTGTCAAAATAAAATAGGAGATCTTAGTTTCCATAGAATGAATTATAAAAAAATGATTCACTTTGATTATATTGAGACGATGACATTGCATACCATGAGAATAAGAAGATGAAGACCCACCATTATCATTTTATAATGAAGAGAATGTCATGCACCTATTTCCATGAGAGTAATGAGACCAACATGAGATGGTGATAATTTGGAAAATCATGAATTGATAAGAATCAATAGAGTATATCACTCCATTAGAAGTTACAAAGTGGAGTTTCCATGCATCACACAAATTTTTCATACACTGAAGAATGAATATTCCTAAAAAACATTATCCAATTTAGTTACATGGTGGTGAGAACCTCCTATTTGGGGGTAAGACATGGATTCTATCCATTATTTAAGAAAATTATGTCTATGTATTTCTTATTCATATCAATATATTTACACCATATTGAATGTCATTTATATGACATGATTTGAATTATATGTGTAAGATTATCCTTGATAAAGGCGCACTTGCATACGAGATGCATTGAGGATGGATAAGGGAAATATGTGCTCTATTGGCCAAGTATAAAAGTATTATATTTAAATTAAATGATATGTATAATCATTACTATACTATATGCACTATATTTTATGAAGAATATGATGATGTTGTCTTAATGGTATAAATGTTGGTTGAAGGTGAAGAGTACACATGAGAAAAAAAATCTCATGAGGAGTTCATTAATGGATTATGTACTATGGGAGTGGTCTGCACTCAACCTCTTTATTTGACACTACCACACATCAATATAATAAATCATTCACATGGGATGGAATTTTTCCATCTCAGATAACAAAAAATTTGTCCAAGAAGCATTTCTAGGATGGAAATCCATCCTAAAAACTGTTTCCCAAAAAACTACATTAAAGAAATTATTATTTAGGAAATATTTGTTTCATATAAAAAAATAAAATATCACATATAGATTATATTCATCCTAGATATATTTGTGGAGGGAAAAAATTTATCCAATAAATATTAATCTATATTAGAATATTTTTATAATAATAAAAAATATTTTTATATTGGAGGGTAATATAATTTCAGACAAATCATATTGGAAAAATTAATCCATATTTGATAGTTTTTTATTTGTGATGGATTTATTTTTCAAACATGCTGTTTTATTTAGGATAAATTAACCCATCCCATATATGTTTTTTACTTCATTGTTGATATTTTTTTTATCTAGGATCTATTAATTCATCTTTGATATTTTTTTTATTTGGGATGGACTAATCTGTCACAAATATAATTTTCAATTTAATAATAAAACCAACCCATCATCAGGGTTGAACCGACTTGGTCCAGACTCAACCCATCTAGACCCACCCAACCCGACCTACTAGGCCCAACACTCATTCCATACAACCCTTTTGCTTGACTTAATCCATATATATATTCAATATAATTTTCTATAGCCTAAAATTGAATCTAATACCTCTTACTTCTAATGCACAGTACAAACCAACACAACCACACAACACATTTTATTATAACACACACACACACACTAAAATTTATAATTAATAAATATTTACATATCAATAAATTAATTCAAATATAAATTTACAATTAACGTTATAAATTAATTAATAAATATTTATATTTATGATCAATATTAAATTTATAATTAACATTAATGATATAATTTATAAAAACATTATAATTTATAAATTTATGAATATAAATGTTATAAATTAATAATATTGATATTTTTGTGATGTATACTACCAAATTGGAAGCAATATTATTGAATTTCAAACATGGAATAAAGTCTGGAATTATAAAATAGAATGTCACTTGATATAGATGTATCTGAAATTTAGAATATCTCTTATATAAACCCAGCCTTAGCATACATAGACATTACACCATTTTAGATAAATATTCATCACATTATAAAAGTAAATTCCCAAGGACCATAATAATTTAGTGTCTTTGGAAACTTAGAAAATAAACTTTTATCTTGGTGAAAGATCTTAAATGTTTCCCACAAAGATCTCCCCATTTAGTACTCCTAATTAAAATATCTCTTTATAACCTGGGGAAAGTAAACATAAGAAATAGTGAGCTAAAATTCTTAGTAAGGTTAAATGAAGGAGATATGTAAGCATAGCATGAGAACAAGTGAAAGATAACATGATAATAACATTTAAAGATCATACCTTATATATCAAAGATCATACACATGAGTCATGGCATAAAGATTGGTAGTTCACAAGACATTAATCATAAGGGTGATAAATCATCATAAATCAATCATGAATCGTAATCTCATATAATATATGTGTGAAACCAAAATAAATATAGAAAACCATTTTATGTGTATAGGTTAACTACCAAGACCATCAACATAGTGTATTTACACACACCTATTTCCCATGGAAGATCACGACACACCTGTTTCCCATTGTGGATCAAGAAAAACTTATTTCCCGTTTTGGATTAGGAAAAACATGTTTCCTATTGTGGATCAAGACACACCTATTTCCCATTTTGGATTAGTACACACCTATTTATCATTATGGATCAAGCCCGTAGACTTGTTTTAAATTTTATGTCATGAGATATAAATATTTACAAAATTCATTAAAGGGAGATATTATTCTCACCCACCACATAATGGAATCATACAGACGTGTGCCAAAAGATCATAAACATTCATCATATCATGACCCATAAAAATTGATGGGTTTAATAAACATCATATCATAACCCATGAAATTAAATAGTATCATAAAAATTTTATCATATCATAACCTATGGAAAAGATATAGGTTTCATAATCATTTCATCATATATTAACCCATGAAAGGAATAGGGTTTCATAAGCATTTTATCATGGTATAACCCATGGAAGAGAATCAAGTTTCATATACAACTTTTCATCTTAAATATAAACCATTTGGAGAAAAAATAAGAATTATATCCTTGGATCATACCCCCAATAAATTATAAACTATATCAAATGATGTAAACTTATATAGATAAGGATTTCTAAAGATCACTTGGAGCATATTTCTTAAAGAAAATAACTTTTCTTTGAAAATTCATTTTTAAGACATAAAACATTTTCAAAATCCTTTTATTTTAAAATAATCTTCTAAAAACATATAAAAGAATATTTTAAAATAATTTAAAGCACTTAATTAACATAATTTTTTAAAAAACAATTTTCTTTGAAAATATCTTTGAAAACTTAAAAAAGAAGCATCAAAATATTGAAATCCTTTATTTTAAAATAACCTTTTGAAAAATTATAAAGGAAGATTGAAATTTTTTTGAAAACCTTTTTAAAATATAAAACACTTTTAAAATTATTTTACTTGAAAATGATCTTATAAATAATTTAAAAAACATTTTTAGGAAACATGGTTTTTGAATAAAAAAAATTCTGACCAAAGAGAGAAATAAAGTTGGATTTTATTAATAAAATTCTTAGTTATCTTAAGTAAAAATTATTGTTAAAATGGTACCAATAAATGAATATATCATGAAAAACCAGAGGATAATAAAATTCATGAGTATTCTTGAGATATGGATCATAATATTTCATTAATGGAAGCATAATCACAAAAAATCTCAATAAATGATGAGATTGTAATAATAATCACTTACCAATTAGGTAAATTTGAATAAAAATACCCATAAAATAATAACATTACATGATTCTTAAAATTTCATGAAAATAATTATATTCATAAAAAATTTAAAAGGGCAGTATATACACCTTGTAAAATAATATAGGTTCATAGCAAAATATGTATCTCAAAGAAGGGAAATTAAGAAAAAATTACTTTACTAATTTGGTAACTTTTGAACCATAAAACCCATGAAAGAGTGATCATAAAATGAATATTTAAATAAACATTAATTAAATTATATTAATAATTGAATACATTCATGGTTATTATATATACCACACAAAATAAATGAGTGGTGAATACGACATAAGTCTCATAGAAATAGAAGTGAGACTAGAAATCCCCTTACCACATGAGTAACATTTGAATCATGAGATACATGAAAGAATAACATTAATTGAAACTTTTAATATAATTAAATAAAGTAAATTTATTATATATCATGTCATAGGGAAGTATATAAACCAAAAAATAAGAATAAGTGGTGAATATAACATATATCTCACATAAATAAAAGTGATATGGGAAAACCCTTACCCTAAGTATTGGCATTCTTCATATACATTAAAAACTCCATTATAATAAATATAAGTTTATTATAAATATA
The DNA here is from genome assembly GCA_963277665.1 of Viscum album. Taxonomy (NCBI): domain Eukaryota; kingdom Viridiplantae; phylum Streptophyta; class Magnoliopsida; order Santalales; family Viscaceae; genus Viscum; species Viscum album. The sequence continues at coordinate 271,960,058 of OY728131.1, forward strand.
AAAAATGATAATATTATTATATATGAAACTATATATTACTTTATTGTGACTTTATATTACCCATTTATTAACATTTTCATGTTAAAGTTATGTTTTTGGTAATTACTGCTTTGTTTTTTGTATATGATTTGACTTGTTATTCTTGATTATATTACTTAAATCATGATTTAATTATTTAAATAATGTAAAATTTTATTTAAATATAAAATATATTAAGTATATAAGTATTTATAATAATCTATAAAATATAGAAATATTAAATGGAATACACTATTCATAGAGACGATAGGCCGTACGTATTCATAAACAATGTTTCCCTTTTCTTATCATATCGAAATAAAGAAATTAAATGAAATATATATATTATAATTATATTATACTTAATATTTCATATATATCATATATTTTTAATAAACCCATCCTTAATAAATTCCATGTAAAGTGTGAATGAATCACATCTCTTTGAGGTGGTGATAGTCCACACATCCACAAATGAAGTTATCGTATTCCCACAAAATAGAAATCATGAATGTATGTTTTATATAATAATTATAGAAGAATAAAGAAATAAAATATATCATATATATCATATAAAAATAGTATTAAAATTATTATAACCAACCTTGAAAGGTGGTAACAGATGAACATATGACACTGGTTTGCGAGTCAGTAGTCTATCGTACACATGAGTAATGATTATGTATCACATTTGATGGAAGTGTGTGTAGGTGTAGGTAAAACCATTAATATAAAAAACATAAAAGTATATTTAAGATATTTATTTTATTAGATAATCATTTAATAATAATAATTTAGGGGTTGGAGAAATAAATAATACAAAAGTGCTTGTTGAAGGATGTTACATCTTCTTTGGGTAATTTCTTTTGGTTTTCACCAAAGGGATAGCTTGGTTTTCTTTATTACACAGGTGAGGATTTTAGGATGAGATGAGGGAATTTTAGAGCTTATTTGGGTAGGTTTTTACATGAAAATGGGTTTATAGGTGTGAATAAGTTGGGGGGGGGGGGTTAGTGCCCTTTTATAGTGGAGGAGGAGATACATTCCTATAAATATAAAAAAGATAAACACTATTGAGAGGCCTACCTTACACCACGTGGCTACAATAATGGTCCTTTTTAAATAAAATGAGGGATATGATCGAAATATGGCCAAAATATGGATTTTTTATATGTTTCTAGGTCATTTATACTTTTAATATTAAAGTTTAACCACTAAGTAAACTCATTTTTACATTAATCTCTATAATTAATTTTAATTAGTTTCACTAATATTTTTGATAAAAAATAAGTTGAACTTAATATAAATTATAAATTATTATGATTAAAAATATTAAATCAAAATTTCTAAATTATAAATACCGAATTGGTAAAAATTAACTTAAAATTAATCCCACAGATGAGATGAGACAACAAGTTTTTAAAGTAAAAATGTTCAAAAGTTTGAAATGTTTTTATATCCAATTTTAATTAAAATTGATTCCAAAAACATAAATTTTATTAATATATGTATGATTTATCTAAATATAACTTAAAAACAATTTAAAATATAATTTAACTATATAAATAAATTATAAGAAAATGTAGTTTTCAATTTAAATTAAGTATTTTTCACTATTCATCAAAAAATGAAACTTCTCGAAAAAATACCAAAAAATGACCCTAAGATAATTTTGAAATTAAAATTTAAAAAAATGAACTTTATTTTATAAAATATAATTAATAAAAATTTCAAAAAATTATATTTAATATAGAGTGCCATTAAATAGTGGTAAAATTACCTTTTAGAAAAATATATATCTTTATGAATAAAATTGGCTTTATTCTTATCTTTTGTTTAGAAAATAAAAAATTAAAATGTTAAATAGTTGATTGAATATATTATATAGATATTAAATTAAAATAATTTATCAAAATTGGTTTAATTAATTTATTTAGGTAAAACGTGTTTGATTTCATAAATATAGTTTTCCAACAAAAGATTTCCTATATTATCAAAAGGGTTTTATTTTTATCTCTAGTTAATTTGTCACTAAATTATTATTCTTATATACATGTGTAAACCATACTTTCATAATTTTAATTAATCTTATTCATAACCACCATTCCAATGTCTAAGTGAAAACTATATTAATATTTTAATATTAATATCAATAGTACATTGTAGTTTGGAAAAACTAGGTCTTGCATGTCATGAAAGTTATCAAAGGAAATCAAAATTGTGTGTAACATAAGCCAAACATAGTGTTTCATGTATCATAATCTAATATAAGTTTTGTGTGTAGCATAATATTGACTTAGTGTTTAATACAAATAAAGAACAACTTGTTGATTTCATATAACAAGAGCTATATTCAGTTTTGTGTGAAATAGAAAATATAAAGAAGATTAAATTAAATAAAAAAAATTCATAAAAACTTGGGGTGTTAAATTATACCCCCCTTAAAATGAAAATTTCACTAAAAATTAATCTAGGTTATCAAAGGTTCAATACTTGAAAGTACCTTTTATAGAAATCCACATCATAAAAATGATTACTAAAACTTCTTCTAAAAAGAAAAGTTGGAAACATAACAGTTACCCAAAGTAACTCATAACTAGGTTTCCACATAGGATAACATAGGTGGAAAGTGAAAAAATATAAATGGAAGGTAAATAATTATAAATAGTGATAAAGATAATTTATCACAAGAAATTGGGTGATCTAGATAGTAATAATAAATACATAACCTAATTTGGCATGAATAGGTAATTGATATAATCAAAATGATGATAAAATGGAAAAATTTTATCCTAAAGTTGAATAATTTTCACAAGGAGATATACTTACTTTATTTTATTCCATTTCACATGTATAATCTCACCTTTTGGTTGTTCCTTTATCAATTTCTACTTCATCTCTTACTTCATGAAATAAAGGTGAAATTTTTATCCCAAAAACACTAATAGATCATAAGATCCATAGGTATAATGATAAGTAATTTTATCTATATTCAGTTATCATCAAAGAAAAATGGCTAGAACATGATATCCAATATGTATAAATACTCATATAGGGAGATAATACTTTAATCTCTAAAACCGCATCTGAAGTTTAACTTAAACCATTGCATAGATGGTTAACCTTATAACTCTTTCAAAGGATGAAAATCCAAAAATTTAGAAAAACAGTCACTAAATTTCTCAAAATCATCTTAACATTGATCCCCCATATATCATAAATTATCTCTTGGTTGTCAAATACCAAACATATGAATACATTCATAATGTATTCTCTTGAAACATGGTAATAACCTGAATTTCCATAAATCCTTATTGAAAACATGCATTCTTTCTTATTCCAAAGATTATTGGATATATTCCTTAAATCTAATAATGTCATAAACTTCATCCATGATAACATAGATAACTTTTTCAACAAATCAAAAGCTAGTTCCAAGGTAATCAGTACTATCAAATTTACTTTATCCATATTAATTATCTCTTCATCCAAGATAAACACAATTTTATCAACATTTGTAACACCTTAAGGGTTATATTCCATTAATCAAAATATCACCTTTCCATTAAATCATTTTTCTAATTCATCAGAACCATAAAAAATATCCTTTAAATCCTTAACAAAAAAATTATATTGAAAATACGTATATATTTCATGATTCGTATAAAATAATCTTTGAATTCCAAAACATATACACTTCAATCATCCAACTTTATTTTTAAACCATTACTCATGATTCATCATATTATCCCTTAATACCAATTTCCAATAATATAAAATATGAATCATGTATTAAGGTTCCTCAACCTCAATATAATAATGTTTCTCACGTTTAATTTAAATAACACTATTAGAACATCCCATAACATTCACATATAATTTTCAGTCTCTTTATTTTCAGTAGTATAACCAATAGTTGTACCACCTTCCTCATTCCCTTTATGAGATTTACACTTATAAAATTGTTTTTTATAATTCCCATAAATTCTACATCTGAAACATTTAATGTTAACACAGTTCCTTCTAGTTCCAACTATTGTCTAAGACTAGAAATCATAGTGTGAGAAACACTTATCATAGCATAAAACCACATAATAATGAAAAATTACTTATAAGATGCCTAAATCATGACAACTAATTTTAAATATATGATACCATAGGCTTATTATTAGAGAAAACCCTAGACACATCATTAAAAATATACCTAGGGATCTCGCTAAAATTTTCTAATCCTAGTTTCCAAAGATTGACTAAACCTTTTCATTAATACCAACTATATCAACCAAGGATTAACATACATAGATATTAAATCATTTTAGATGAAGTTTAATCACATTGAAAATTAAATTTCTAAGGACCATAATAGTTTAGTGTCTTTGTAAAATTGGAACATAAACTTATATCTTGGTGAAATATCTCCAATATTTCCCAAAATGATCTCCCCATTTAGTACTCCTACTTAAAACCTTTATTTATAACCTAGGAAAAGGAAACATAATAAATGGAGAGCTCAGATGCTCAATAAGGGTAAATAAAGGAGATACATAAGCAGAATATGAGTATAATTGTAAGAGAACATGAGAATAACATTTGAATATCATACCCTACATATCAAAGATTATACACATGAGTCCTAGAATAAAGATTAAAATTTCATAATAAATGAATCATAAGGGTGATAAATCATCTTAAATCAACCATGAACCATAATATCATGTCATATAAATGTGTCATCCTCATAAATATATAAAACCATTTCATGTTTCAAGTTCAACTACCAATACCATCAATATAGTGGATTAGGGCACAACTATTTACCATGGAGGATCAGGAGGCACCTATTTCCCATTGTGGATAAGGATACACCTATTTATAACTTTGGATATGGATACACCTATTTACCATTATGTATCAGGACACACCTGTTTCCCATTTTGGATCAGGATACACCTATTTCTCATTGTGGATCAGGACACACATGTTTCCTATTTTGGATTAGGACACAGTTATTTCCCATTGTAGATCAAGATTGGTGATTTGTTTCCCATTTTATCTCATGATATATAATTATTTACCAAATTAATTAGAGGGAGATATAGGTACCACCAACTACATAATGAAATCATACATACATGTTCCACAAGATCATAAACAATCATCATATCATGACACATAGAAAGAGATGATTTTCATATACATCATATCCTGACCCATGAAATTAAATGGGTATCATAAATATTTAACCATATAATAACATGTGGATAATATATAGGTTTCATAATCATTTCATCATATATTAACCCATGAAAGGAAGTGGGTTTCATAAGAGTTTTATAATGTTATAACTTGTGGGATAGAAATGGGTTTTATAGACAACTTGTCATATTAAATATAAAATATTCAGAGAAATAATAAGAATAGTGTCCTTGGATCATACCCCCAGTGAATGATAAACTATATCATATGATTTCAACATATATGGAGATGTATTTTTAAGATCACATGGATTATTTCTTAAGGAAAATAAATTTTCTTTGAAAAATCATTTTTTAAGAGATAAAAAAGTTTCAATATCCTTTTATTTGAAAAAAACTTTTGAAAACATATAAAGGAATATTTGAAAATAATTTAAAACACTTATTGAACATAAAAAAATTTAAAAACATTTTTATTTGAAAATATCTTTGAAAACATATAAAAGAATCTTTAAAATCATTTAAATCCTTTTCTTTGAAATTAACCATTTGAAAAACTATAAAGGAAGCTTGAAAACATTTTGAAATTTTTTTTAAAACATAAAAAACTTTTGAAACAATTTTCCTTGAAAATGATCTTTAAAGTAATTTATTTTTTTTGAAAACATTTTTAGGAAACATGGTTTTTGAATAAAATAGATTTCCGACTGAAGATAGAAATAAAGTCAGATTTTCTTAAAAACAATTTCTTAATTATCTTAAGTACCAAAGAGTGGTAAATTGGAACCAATACATAAATGTCTCATTAATAAAAATATTATATTAAAATTAATTTGCATTATTGAGATATATATCATAATACTTCGTCAATGTAATCATAATCATAAACAATTCAGATAAACGATGTGATTGTAGCAATAAACTCTTACCACTTTGGTAACTTTAAATAAAAATACCCATGAAATAATAAAATTAAATAAAGTTTATAATATCATTAAAATAATTATATTCATTATAAAATATATAAAATAGTATTATATACACCTCTTAAAACAATATAGGTTCATAACAAAACATGTGTCTCAAAGAAGGAAAATTGAGACAAAATTACTTTACCGATTTTGTAACTTTTGAACTGTAAAGCCCATGAAATGGAGATCATAAAATAGATATTTAAATACCCATAAATTTAATTATAATAATAATATAATATATAAACTGGTGCTATATATACTACACAAAATAAATTAATGGTGAAGTAGGCATAAGTCTCACAGAAATAGAAGCGTGACTAGAAATCCACATCCTACTAGAGTAACATTTAAATCATGATATACATGAAAGAATAACATAAATTGAATCTTTTAATATCATTAAATAATTTAAATTCATGATATAACATTTAATAGGGAATTATATACACCATAAAACAATAATAAGGGGTTAATATAGCATATATCTCACAGAAATAAAAGTGAGATGAGAAAACCCTTACCTTAAGTCTTGAAATTCTGCGTACAAGTTCAAAACTCATATATAATAAATATAATTTTATTATAAATATACCAAAAAACCATATTATTATATATAATATCATATATGATATTATTGTGACTTTATATTTCCCCTTTATTAACAATTTCATGTTAAATTTACGTTTCGGGTAATAACCACTTTGTTTTTTTGAATATGTTTTGACTTTTTATTCTTGATTATACTACTTAGATCATGATTTAATTATTTAAATAATGTAAAAAATGATTTAAATATCATATATATTCAATATATAAGTATTTATAATAATTTATAAAATATATAAATATTAAATGGAATACGCCGTTCATGGAGACAGTTGGTCGTACGTACGCGTGAACGTTGTTTCCCTTTTCTTATCATATTGAAAGAAAGAAAGTAAATGATATATATATATATATATTAAAATTAAACTAGAATTATTATTTCATATATATCATATTCATTTACTAAACCCATCCTTGATACCTTCCATGTAAAGTGTGAACGAACCACATCGCTTTGAGGAGGTCGTAGTCCACATGTGCACAAACAAAGTTATCGTATTCCTGCAAAATGGAAAGCATGAATGTATGTGTTATATAATAATTAAATAAGAATAATTACATCCTAAATATCATATATATCATATAAAAATATTAATACCATCATTAATTCTAACCTCAAAAGGTATAAATGGAAGAATGAACATCGATTCATAAAGTGGTATTGTGCCGTACACACGAATAATGATTGTGTATCCCATTTAATGGAAGTGTGTGTAGGTGTAGGTGCAACCCATAAAATAAAAAATATAATTATATTGTTAATAATAAATTTATTATCTAATCATGTAATAAGAATAATTGAGGGGTCCGAGAAGGAAATAAAACAAAAGTTCTTGTTGAAGGATGATACCTCTTCTTTGGGTAATTACTTTTGGTTTGTACCAAAGGACTAACTTAGTTTAATTTATGATAAAATTAAGGATTATAGGATGATATTATATAAGTTTTTATCTTATTTGTCTAGGTTTTGGATTATAAAAAAGTCTTTAGAGTTGTGAATAAGTGAGGGGGTGAGTGCCCTTTTATAGTAGAGGAGGAATTCCATTCTTGTAAATATAAAATAGATAAACACTATTGAGAGGTCCCCATTAAATCACAAAAAAAAATAATGGTACATTTTTTAGATAATAGATAATATCAAATATATTTTGGAAATTTCTCTTAGTCATTTATCCTTTTAAGATTAAAGTTTAACCACTAAGTAAATTCGTTTTTACCTTAGTCGCTGCAATTAATTTTAATTATTTTCAGTAATATTTTTTATAAAAAACTATGTTGAAATTAAAATAAATTATAAATTATTCTGATTAAATTTTTTTAATCCATTTTGAAAAATTCTAAATACTTAAGTGGAATAAATTAGTTTAAAATTAATCCTACACATGGGACGAGACGACTTTTTAAAGTAAAAATGTTCAAATGTTTGAAATGTTTTTATATACAATTTAAATGTTAAATTGATTCCAATGAACTAAATTGTATTAATATATGTATAATATATATAAATATACTTTAAAAAAATTTAAAATAAAATTTTACTATATAAATAAATTAGATGAAATTGCAGTTTTAATTAAAATTCAGTATTTTTCACAATTCATCCAAAAATAAAACTTCTTAGAAAAATACCAAAAATCCACCTTAATATAATTTTGGAATTATGAATTAAAAAATAATGTTTATTTTATCAAAAATAATTTATAAAATTTTCAAAAATTATATTTAAAAATAGTTCAATATTAAAAGGTGGCAAAATTACATTTAAAAAAAATATATTTCTTTATTAGTAAAATTGGTTTTATTCTTATATCTTGTATAGAAAACACAAAAGATTGATATTAAATACTTGATTTAATAATATAAATATATATATATCATTAAAACCATTTATCAAAAGTGGTTTAATTAATTTATTGAGGAAAAATGTGTTTGATTTCATAAATATAGTTTTCCAATAATAGATTTCCTATATTCTAAAACGGGTTTTATTTTCATTTCTAGTTAATTGGTCACCAAATAATTCTTATTATATACATGTATAAACCATATTTTCGTAATTTTAATTAATATTATTCATAACTGACATTCCAATGGCTAGGTGAAAACTATAATAATAATTATTAATAATATTAATAGTACATTATAGTTTGGTAAAACTAGGTCGTGCTTTTCATGAAAGTTATCGAAGGAACTTGACATTATGTGTAACATAAGACAGACATAGTGTTTTGTGAACTGAAAGCTAATATAAGTGTTTCATGTAGTACAATATTGACTTGGTGTGGCAAACAAACAAAGAATAACTTGGTGCTTTCATATAACACAATTTATATTCGGTGTTTTGTGAAATGTAAAATATCAAAAGATTGAATTAAATCAAAAAAAATTCATAAAAAATCAGGGTGTTACACCTCTCTCCCCATTAATGCACAGTATCATAAACAGAATCCAAACAAGACCTTCTAAATAACAATAAATCAGAATAAAATAATCTCAATACAAAATAAAAGAACACTTGAAATTTACATGGCTAAGAACTTTCCCTACTCCATGGTAGGAACAACCAAATTTTAAACGAAAAAATAAAAAATGATGTAAAAAAAAATTCCATGAAAAATACATGCTTCTCATGATACCATATCTATAACCAAAAACAAAAAAATAATAATACTCATAATGTGCACTGTTAACAAGTGGCCCCCACCCATCTATTTATAGACGATCTATGCAATAGTCAGCCAGTTCCATTAATTACACCACCATATGATCTTTGCGGATGTACGTCACATCAACCAAGGAAACTACTCGTAGTCCAACAATACACCAATTTCACCCACCACTTCTTGTGAATATTGAAGTATTCCAATACCCATCCTTTATCCTTTTCTACACTTCTAGAATGTTGTCACTATTGCTACAAACTTTCAGACCTTGGTTCCACTACCATCCCTCAATATGTTGTTTCATATTCATTTTGGATTCTATCATTCTAGAAATCTATTATTTAGCTATAAAATAGTTTCTTCATAGAAAATTATAATAATATACAACTTGAATACTATTTTCAATGAGTCACCAATCCCTTTGGTCACTTATATATCTCTACTTTCTTCTTACTTCCCATAGTGGCATCATGGTCGTCCAACCATGATCTAGATCATCTGATCCCCACCGAGGGGAAACACCACCCCAAAATTTATTGGAATATGAAGTTAGTTAACATATCCACTTAATTTCAACATCTATAAACCATATAAAGCTCCAACACTCCATCCTCCAACAACTTCTATATGAAGTGATGCATTAATTTAGTATTCATTATACTAGATGGAAATAATGGATTATTCACATGATAGACCACACTTTGACTATCACAAAACAACATTCCATTCCCTTGGATTCTTAAGAGATCCTCTAATAGCATCTTAAACTAGATCAACTCCTTTATAGATTGCATGATTTCCACATACTTAACTTCCATTATAATTAGTGCAAGAAATATGGACATTCAACTCAAAGTCATTATTATGAAAGTGAACACATATCCATTGTCAATTCATGTGTCCACATATCCTACAAACTATGAATCCATAAAACCATGTAATGTATCATCAATTCCAAAATAGAGTGACATATATATTGAACCTTTTAGATTCTAAAGTATCAACTTCATCACTTCCTAATGATCCTTTCCCAATTTTTTCATGAACCCAATGATTACTCATACTTCGTACACAATGTATGACCTAATACAAACCATGGTATATATCAATACTTTAATCACTAATTCATACAGAACCCTTGTCATGTATCAGTCTCATATTCCATTCTTGATGATTTTTTGGATAACTTAAAGTATTTAGATAGAGGTTACCACATGCTTATAATCACTCATTAAAAATAATTGATGGACCTTTTTTTCATACTCCAGCTGATATTGAAACAAAATTTAATTCCTTAAGTCCCTTTTGATCAACATCCCTAACATCTACTTCATATCCCTAAGATATTTCATCTAAAAATTTTAGGAAAAAATATCTTTGAAATCCTCAATACAATCTCTCCTTATGCCTAAAATAAGTATATTATCAACATAGAAAAAAATAATGATGAAAACCCAATCAAAAAACACCTTTTAGTAATGTAAATGATTCACATTACTTAGGAAAAGATAATTTTTCACTGTAAAATCATTGAGAAACTATTTCCATCGATGAGGTGCCTATTTAATCCTATAAAAACTATATTTTATCTAAAATTACTATCCTTTAATTATATTTTCCATGAAACCCTTCGGTTGATCCATGTATATTTCCTCCTCCAAATCACCATGAAGTAATTTCATCTTCACATCCAAATGATAAATATGTACACTCTCTATATAAACCATTATAAGCACCATCATAATTATTTAATGCTTTATTACATAAGAAAAGATTTATGAGAAATACAAACCATCCATTTATTGAAAGTAATTCTCAATAAGCCTTGTACCATACCATTTCTTACCACCTTTTTATTTTTTAATAAGTAGAAATTTTTTTTCTATAGTACTATTTCCTCAACAAAATGTTTTATTAGATCCCATATTATTGAAATATGAAAGGGGTACATCACCTCATTTATCGATAATTACCACAGTCTTGAGTTAATCAGACTTTTTTCCTTGTTTGGGATCTTAGTTTATCTACTATTCATAAGAAACAAGAAGTGAATATCATTTTTGAACTTTTATACTGGAAACCTGTCCCTAATATACCACCTCAACTTAACTTGATATTCTTATATTTTTAGAACAACTACTTTTGGAACACCACCTTATAGATCTATACCCCAAGATTTTACAGTCCTTGATCATTTTAATGAATCTAGACTTAGAAGTATCAATATAATTTATATTTCATCTGAAACTTAACCTTATTTATATTCTAGCATCATTGAAGTTGACGTACTCCCTAAACTAACAATAATTTTCAAAATTATATCCAGTTAAAATTTGACATGTTTCAATTCTTTGTTCTCAAATATATTATCCTCAAATTCCTAGATATTTGATAGGATCTCTTCATTAAAGAGTGAATTTAATCTTTTAACAACCTTCCATAAGTTGTTATCCTTGAGTTTAAATCCAATGTTTTCATCACTATAACCTATAAATAAACACTCTTAAAAATTTTCCTCTAACTTGTACCCTTCCGTGACATCAATGTGAACATATGTGACACATATAAAGACTTTTAATTGGGATATTTTAATCATACTTATATACCATATTTCTTCTTTAGGATCCTTCTTTAATAAAGAAAAGTGAATTTTATTCGTAAGATACGTCACATGGTTCACTGCCTCTGTCCAAAAAACCTCAGGGAAACAAACATGCAATATAATAAACTTGGTTCTCTCATTTAGTGTTTAATTCATCCATTCTATGACACTATTATACTCTGGTGTTTTTGGCGTAGTCTTCTCAACCCATATAACTTTCCTCCAATATAATCTTCAAAAATATCTACTTATATACTTTTCATCATTATCATACCTTAAGAATTTAATCTTGGTTAAAATATTATTTTCTATAATGGATATCTATCTATTGAAGGTTACAAAACCTTAGATTTGTGCTTGATAAAGAACACACAAACATTTCACGCCTGTTTCCTCTAAAAATGGGAATAACCTTGTTTGTTTAAGGTTTAAACATTCCAATCGGTTTCTAATGGTTTTGTTCATAGAATCGAAAACATCCAATGATTCTATATCCATTTGGACCTACTTTCCAAAGGTAGGTTCTCATTAGTTGTGGACCTATGAGGCTTAAGAATTTGCATTGGTAGATAGGATGGGATGTCAGACTCATCATGCCTTTTTGGAGGGAATTATTGTCTACTCTAGGACTCTCTTTATATATTTGAGTTATGTTCGTGAATCCTTATTACATTACCAAGTATGAAAATGATCTTTCCTTTAGATCTGAAAATCAATGATTAATATGTATAAGATTTAGAGAATCTTTTATATGCATTTGAGGTTCTTCATCGATAGAGAATCGTCTGTATTTGTTAGAGATTCTTAGTCAATGGTACCCTTAAATACATTGTATAGAGATATCTTGGTCATTATGATAACCATAATGGTTTTAAAGCCACTCAGTGGGGGCACTTGAAGTTTATTTTCGTTCAGAAGGACATGGATTATTTCATAGTTGGGATCGTACCCACAGATGGGCTACATACGTATCCTTGTTTAGGAAAGGATTCAGAAGCCACATAGTTGGAATAAATAAGTATGAGGTTTATGCATGATTGATGGCCCAAAGAAAGATGTCGTAATTACTTTTACACTCTAAGATCACGTGAGTCATACTCAGTGTGAGAAACAAGAGGTATTAGTAAAACCTGACGATTGTGCCATGAAAGATGCAATCATAAGTAATAATGTGGGTATTATGTATGTATGACTACCCAAATAGATGAGGATTGGGATTTACTTCAGGGAAGAAACCCGAGAACAAGGTCTATAAATGTATATGTGCTTTATGGAGATTTGGATACTTAACTTAGCACTTAATTCCGAGAAGGATGCCTAAATTATAGGGGACTTATTATTGGGTTTTATTCCTAATAAGGAAGCCCAATTCAAAAAGAAATTAAGACTGGTTAAGAGAAATTATGACTGGGGCTTATTCCTGAGAAGGAGGCCCAAGTTAAAGGGACTTGAGAACTGGGGATTATTCCTGAGAAGGAGGCCCAGGTTAAAGGGACTTGAGAATTGGGGCTTATTCCTGAAAAAGGAGGCCTAGGTTAAGGGGAATTATGACTGGGGATTACTCCTTAAAAAGAGGCCCAGGTTAAGAGGACTTGAGAATTTGGGGCTTACTCCTGAGAAGGAGGCGCAAATTAGGGAACTTGGGGCTTACTCCTAAGGAGGATGCCCATATTAAGGGAATTTGAATTGGGGATTACTCCTAAAAAGGAGGCCCAAGGTAGGGAACTTCGGGATTACTCCTAAGGAGGATGCCCATATAAAATATCTTCTCATCTTAAAGGATGAGGTTGAATGAATTAAATCTCTAACCTTAGTGACATAAATATATGTAAATCACTAGGTTTTAAGAGATGTTCCATAGAATACCTTTCAAATAAGGAATCCAACAAAGGAACCATGCCAAAAATGGCTTTGAAGAGGGTTTTTAAGGATAAATCTTGAAGAGGAGAGGCGGATTTGAAGAAAAGGAGTTGAATAAATAGTAGGGGAACCCAAAAAAAGGTAGGCACGCAAGTCCTGTTGGGGCGCGCAAGTCCTGGTCGCGCAAGTATACTTGCGCGACACATGTGCACTTGCGTGACGGTTAACCCATAAGGTAATACTTAGACAAGGCTTGGCTCGAGCCCTTAGTATTAACCCTAAAGGCTTCCAAAAGGGTGGCGTGCAAGTTCCGGTTAAGGTATAAGGTGGCACGCAAGTGTCTTCATTTCCCTTAAGGGTTAGACACTTAGGCACGCAAGTGTTGATGAATTTAAACACTTAGGCCTTATTCCATCTCTTTAGATCTTCCATTATAGGTAAGAAATTACCTTAGAAGTGTTCAGAAGACTTCAAGTAGAGAATAGGGCACTGAGAGATTGAATCTGAATTTTGGAATTTTTCATCCTTGAAATGAGGGGCCCACAAGGGGTATTTATAGGCTACTGAAGACCTTGGGCGAAAATCAAATAGGGCACTTAGGTCACCTGCGCACCCAATATGTGGCGTGCAAGTATACTTGTGCGACCATGATGAAAATTGCGCGACCATTACTTAAAGGAATCCGTGTTCATGACTTTGTCAATTTTTTATGTTTCTTCAAAGGATGAATCTTTTTGTGCTTAAAGTATTCCTCTTTTTTAGTACTTAGACTATGTGACAGAAAGGAGCGTCAACAAAATCCCCCCCCCCCCTCAGAGTTGGATCTAAAAGGAAGGAGGATTTGACTCTGAGGAAAAGGAGAAAATCAAGGAAATGTGGCACGCAAGTTTTGAGCGCACTAGTGGAGGCGCACAGGTGAGATCCGCGCAGGGTATGGCACACTGGGTACAACCTTGGTGTATAAATATGCGGCCATTGTCGTGCAAAGAAACCGACTTTCAAACTTTCCCACTCTTTCCGCACAAGTTGCTTTCATCACGCAAGTGTCTTGATTTTTCACGATTCATTTCTTCTATTCGTGTCGCGCTTCTGCTGAGGTATTTGGACTTGCGCAGTGATACCTGTGCACCCAAACTTGTGCGACCATACTAGACTTGCATGCCAATCATGAGACTTGCGCACCTTAATGCCTTAACCATTTTTTTTACTTTTCTTCACAAATTTTATGAAAAATGAACTTACCTAAGAGTTAATTATTCAACCTTTGTGTAGATTCAATGGCTTCAAGAATAATTGGAATGGCTAATGTACTGGCTAGCAAGTGGATTGATGATATGATGAACATCGTTGGCCATGAATATTATGATATCTATGAAAACACTCTCCTAGAATTGGCCAAGTACTTGAAGAAATATCATGTCAATTTCACACAAAGTATCTAATTGCCTCTGTATGGCCATGGTCATCTACAAGGAGTCAATGTTCCAGATGAGAAGAATTATATGCTTGAGATGCAGCCGCACTATTACTCCTCTATTTCGGTTATGTTGTGCATTAAGAGCAGCAACACTGGTGTGAACTTTCAATTTTTTCCTTCATGCCATTTCCTTGCAGATATGAAAATGGAAAACCATGGGCTAATATGTTTTCCGCTGCCGGTTGATGGAGAGAAGACTATCATGACATTAGAAACAATATCTGAAAAGAGTACTCTCTTAAAATGGTTCTTTACTTCCAATGCTCCATTCTCAAATCCATGTATCCATATTCCAAGTCTCTTGGAAAGAAACAAATTCACTATTTGATCAGTAGAAAATTTTCTCAAACCGCACTCAAGAACATTCTTTTACAATTATTCCAAGAAGAGATGGTATCACTGCATCTCTTATTGTATCCAGTTGAATGAATGAATTCCATGTGGTTGCTGATGAATATCAGGATGCCGTAAATCAAATTAAGAGTTATGTTGAAAGCCTCTTGTAATTCTTGGAAAATAGAAGAGAATACAATCTGTGGATGTCCTTCTAACTCTTGTGCATTATTGAAAAACACTTTCATCTTCAATCATTTATGCCTGCATTCTTTTTCTACCTACTTAAAATTTTCACCTAATCCAATGGGCTTAGTAAGCATAGTTTTATTTTTTCTAGTATTATAAAAAATAAACCTACAAACTTTAAATCTTTTAATTGCTCAATATTACCTAAATCATACAAAATGTATGTTTAGTGAGCTAGGACTTGACTTTTTTTCAGAGTTCCCTTGCCTTTTGGGGGAAGTTTAAAGTCATGCATGTCAGACATAAAAATACTAATGTTTAAGGTCAAAATAGCTTTGACCGAATGGATTAAAATTGAGTCAATTCCTTGATAATTTATCTGAAAACATATTACCATATTCAAGTATGGGGGAAAATATGTAAACTATGACTTAATAAATTTTGAATCTGAGGAATGATATGAAAAAAGGGCTAAAAGGCATTAGAAGAATTATTTCCCAAGAATGAAGTTACCAATATTTAACAAACCCGTTAGGGGGTTGAATTATGCAGGTCCACCTAAAGGAATTGGCTGCATAGTCAAATAATAACATCTTTTGGCTGACATGTCTGTTATGTAGACTACTTATGCAAGGCCACCTAAGGGAACGTGCTGCATTGTCAGGAAAAAGAAATCTCAGAAATTTTACCTTTCTATTGCTAAAAATCCAGTATAAGTTTATGGGGATTCAAATTTTCTGAAGCAAAGAGTTTGATGTATGGAGATAGGTACTTGAATATGGAGAGTATATTTCCAATCAATATTGTCTAAGAACTGGATGAATGTCACTCCTATAAAGGTCTGACCCAAACGTAGGGAAGGGAAATATAAACCATAGACTTGAATACTTTCAGATCATGAAAAAGAGTATGGGACAAATATGTTAAGGATGACTATTTTTGAGGATCTCTATATATTTTCATTAAGACAAATAAGGACAAAAGAGGTTTTCCTCCCATGAATGAAGTTACCAATATTTAAAAAACCTGTTAAGGGGTTGAATTATGTAGGGCCACCTAAGGGAATTGGCTTTATAGTCAAATAATAACATCTTTTGGCTGACAGGTCCATTATGTAGACTATTTATGCAAGGATGCCTAAGGGAACGTGTTGCATGGTCAAGTAAAAGAACTCTCGGGTATCAGACCTTTTGTGACCAGAAGCCAAGAAAAAAGTTATGGATATCTAGAATTATTTAAGGTTAGGAGTATGATACATCAAAATGGGCATTTTCCAATGCATGTAGAGATACATAAACCAATGCTAACCATAATCATGTTGTGTATGGGTCCTGAATTGAGGTGCTGGACTTCACTACGTATCCCATAAGAATGGTAATCAATCCATACATAGTTCTTTAAATGCATTTTGACATCATGTGGGACGAGAGTGTAGGAGATCTTAGTTTAGTGTCATAAAGCTCAGACCATAATGAGGAATACACATTGTGTGTTTGTTAAACCTGATGTGAATGAAGACCATGGTTTTCATACCACATTCATGTTTTCATTGGGGGATTTTTCAGCTAAGGGACTGAAAGTGGAATTTGGGGTTAGGATCAAAGACTTGGGGATGGATTTGAGGGATTCTCGAACGTTCCTATGTATCCCATAAAGATGGGAATCAAGCCACACGTAGTTCTTGAAATACCCTCTGTACAGATTTGGTTCGTACAAGTGAAGGGTGAAAGGGGACTTTAGTGCAATGATGGTTTGATCGAAGATTAAGGTTTGAGCATTTCCATGTATGCACGTAATCTTTGGAATATAACATGATTGGAGATCAATGTAAATAATGATT
Source organism: Viscum album (assembly GCA_963277665.1). Taxonomy (NCBI): domain Eukaryota; kingdom Viridiplantae; phylum Streptophyta; class Magnoliopsida; order Santalales; family Viscaceae; genus Viscum; species Viscum album. The sequence continues at coordinate 271,977,815 of OY728131.1, forward strand.
ATCTCTCAGGTGAGGGTGTCAAAGAATGTTGTATTTTATGCTCGTACAGGACAAAAGTGCGAATAGTTTAACGTCATATAGCAAGGATGATGGTGAACTAATGTAAAAAATATTGGTTCTAGGGCTGCTTCACAGATCAACATCATATGAGATGGAGGTGAACCGATGTGAAGAGATTGGTTTTGGGCTTGAACCTCATGTGGTTTCCTACGTACCCAGCCTAGAAGGCAAGGATCAAAGTCCACGTAGTTCGATTAAGAATGAATTAGTGATCAAGTTGTACTTGAGGAAAACCTGAAGATAGTATTGGGACTTACACGTGATTAGCAGCCCAAAGAGGGTGTTATGGTTGAAGTTTACTCTAAGCTCACGTGAGTCATACTCAGTGTGATAAACAAGAGGTAGTAACAACCCTAACTATGCATATTTTATTGTCATGTAGGTCAAAAGGGATAGGACACAGTTTAACGTCATGTTGGATGAAAGAGGGAGTGTGTAGTTTAAAGTCTTGCAGTAAGGACTTAGGGGGGGACTATGCAGTTTAAAGTATTGCAGTGAGGACTAATGGTGCTACACAGGTTAATGTCATGTAGTAGGGAAAAAAATACATTTTAACGTCATGTAAGATGTATTAAGGGACTTTTTCATAGTTTAGAGTCATGTTGGATGAAATGGTACTGTACAGTTTAGCGTCATGTAGCTAGGACGTTGGTTATGCAGTTTAACGTCTTGCTAGATGTAAGAGGGGCTGTGTAGTTTAATGTCATGCAGTAAGGACTTAGGGGACAAGTGCTATATCGATTGGCGTCATGTATCTAGGACAATTTTATAGTTTAACATCATGTGAGATGAACAAAAGGAAATTTATAGTTTAACGTCATGTAGGAAGAAATGGTATTTGTGTTACACAAAAACTTCTTCAGAAATATGGCATTGGTTGGAGTCGTGATGAGTTCTCAATCCATTGATATTAAAGAATAAGCTCAATTGGAGTATACCTTATGTATTGAGTAAGGTCCTTCCCACTTTGGCTAAAGCTTTGGAGGCTTCTTTCCTAGTATCATTGGAGTTCTGAGAACCAATAAAAATTCTCCTTGAATGAATGAAAGAAGACGAACTTTTTTGTTGAAAGCCTGTGCTATTCGATTTTGATAGACTTCCAAATGGTGCAGGGCGCACAATATTTTTTCATCTAATTGTTCCAATTCATCCAATCAATTTTGAGATTGTTTATCTGTAGATGACTGATCAAAAATGGATACTCCGAGCAAGGGTAATTGAACTTCAATGGGCAAGACTGCTTATGTTCCATATACCAATGAATATGGAGTGGACCGCATAGTAGTGCGGGTGGTGGTTCGATAAGCCCATAAAGCATGAAAAAGTTTATCAGGCAATGATTTCTTATCTTTATCCACCATCTTTTGCAGTATGTTTGAAAGATCCTTGTTGAAAGCTTCTATTTTTCCATTGGCCGCTACATGATACCGAGATGAATGGTTGGATTTGATGTTGTATTCTTAATACAACTTCCTTACCTCAGATGAATAGAAGTTGGTGCCATTTTCCATCAATATGATATGAGGGACACCAAATCTAGTAATGATGTTAGACTTGATGAAGCTAACAGTGCTTTTAGAACTAACTTATTTGAGAGGTATTGCCTCTGCCCATTTGTAAAAGAAGTCAGTAGTAGTAAGAATGTACTTAAACTGTTTGGATGTAGCTGAAGGGTAAGGTACCACTACATCTATTCCCCATGTTGCAAATGGCCATGAGTATTTAGCTGTATGAAGAAACTCTGGGGGTTGATGAATGAAGTTGGCACATACTTAGCATGAATGACACTTATTCGTGAAATCAACACAATCTTGTATCATTGAAGGCCAAAAGTATCCAAGCCTTCGAATTTGATCAGACAGTCTATGTCCAGACTGGTGGGCACCACAGACTCCTGCATGTACTTCTTTCATGACATCCATTGTCTCATCACCATAAATACATCTAAAGAGAACTCCATCAAAACCTCTTTTGTAGAGAATTTTTTCTAGGTGATCAGGGCTATTATAAAGTGTAAAATTGACTACATGTCGCCGGACTTGTTCTTTCCCAGCTCTATTAGGTGGGAGTGTTCCATTTTGAAGGTATTCCCTGATAGGTGTCATCCATCCTGTAGTATGACCATATGGTTTAGGAATGGGACTAATTTCATTGATTTCCTCTATTCTGATTTGAACATAAGCTGAAATTGTATAACGGTGGGAAATACTAATGATTTTTTTGTCCCGATTTGGATCTGCCAGAGCTGTGGCTATATTAGCCAGTGCATCAGCTTGAGAATTTTGTGATCGCGGGACATAATAAAATATCAGTTCCGAAGGAAATTCCACCATTAAATTTCTGACATAATCATACAAAGGGATTAACTCTTCTTTTCAGATGGCACAATCCCCATTGACTTGTTTGATTACCAGGTCTGAATCACATTTCACCTTTAATTGATTCACTTGTGCCTGAAGCACCAACTCCAATCCTGCGATGAGAGCTTGATATTCTATTTCATTATTTGTACCACCTTCCCTCAATAAGAAGGAATAGGGTAGAACTTCCTTTTCTGGGGAAATAAGCACAATTCCTAACCCAACTTTGTTGAATTTAGGATCTTCCATTTTTTTCCCTGTTGGACTTCTGGAAGCACCATCAAAGTACATTTCCCATGTTTGAAGATTATCTTTAATAGAAAAGACTTCCTCATTAGGAATTTCAGTATCTAAAGATGTATCTTCTACTGAAGGATGTTCAGCAAGGAAATAAGCCAGATCTTGGCCCTTTATTGCCTTTTGAGACACATACTGGATATCAAATTGCTGCAAAATAACTGCCCACCTTGCCAGACGTCCTGTAAGCATTGGATGGCTAAGGATGATTTTGAGCAGGTTATTGCAAGATACCAAATGGACCTCATGATGTTGCAGGTAGTGTCTCAACTTCTGAACCGCAAAGATTAATGCTAGGAAGCACTTTTCAATACTTGAATATTGGGTTTCTGCTTCAAGAATAGTCCAACTAAGATAGTAAACACTATTTTCAATTCCCAGCATCATTCTTCTGAGCAAAGAAGGCACCCAATGATCGCTCTAAAGCTGTCACACAAAGAATAAGTGACCTTTCTTCAATAGGTGGTATTAATACTGGTGGACTAAAGATATATTTCTTAATAATATTGAATGCTTCTTGAAATTTTTCAATCCACTGGTAAGTGACTCCCTTATTCATTAATTTGGTGAATGGTAAACTTTTTCCTGCTAGATTGGCGATGAAACTCCGAATATAGTCCACGTTTCCTTGAATTCCTCTCAATTACTTCAAATTTCGAGGATGTGACATACCAAGGATTGACTTTGTCTTCTCAGGGTCAGCTTTGATACCATGATGGCATACAAAAAATCCGATAAAGTTTCCTAAGGTTACCCCAGAAACACATTTTAAGGGTTTCATATTCAAATTGTGTTGTCGAAGTTTGTGGAATATGACTTCCAAATCAGCCAAGTGATTAGAAAGTTGTTTGGATTTAACCACCAAATCTTCCACATAACATTCAACAAATTTACCTAGAAAGGGTTTGATGATTCGGTGCATGGCATGCTAATATGTTGCACCTGCATTTTTTAGGCCAAAGGGAATTACCTGATAGCGAAACACGCCCTGAGGGGCTCTGAAGGCTGTAGATTCTTCATCTTCTAGATCCATTAGGATTTGATTATACCCATAATATCCATCCATGAAGGAAAGTGCTTCATAGCCAGCTATTACATCAATTAATAGTTCTGTAATCGGAACTGGAAAATCATCCTTAGGACAATGCCAATTAAGATCATTGAAATCAATGAAAACTCTAATTTGTCCATTCTTCTTTTTCACAGGGGAAATATTAGCCAACCACTTGGGATATTGAACTTCTCTGATGAAGTTAGCTTTGATAAGATTATCCACTTCATCTTCAATTTTGGAAGCATAAGTTGGGTGTGTTCTTCTTGTGGCTTGCTTAAATCTTCGATGTTCTTCTGGAAAAACCAAATGATGAGTATAAACATCAAGATCAAGCCCTGGAATTTCTATATAGTTCCATGAAAATATATCTCGATTTTGCTTCAAAAATGAAATATACATTTCCTGCTCTTCAAGATTCATGGCCTCGCTAATTAAAATGGGGCATGGATCTTATTTTTTACCCAGGTTTATTTCTCTAAGTTCATCCACATTGGTAGAAATACCCTCTTCAAATGATGGAGGAGAATCCCTGATATCTTCCTCTTCTTCTTCAACACATGTTACTTCTTATGTTTCTATTTTCACAGTAGATGATGAAGCAAAATTTCCATAATCAGGAGAGATGTTAAAATTTGAACATCTTCAAGAAGAGGCTACTATTTCTAACCATATTGATGATGAAGGGTCTTCCTTGGGTAATAAAGAGGAGATGATGGATTGAGAATTGACATCATCATTCACCACTGACATTGCTATAACTTCTTCTGGCCTAGTTGGCGAAGTATAGAATTGCTGAATTTCAGCGGATAAAATGAAGACATATCCATTTGAGCTCTCATCATTGCTTGGTGAATCACCAATTTCTCCCATGTTGTCTGGCTTGATTGCCATAATTGACATTATGGAAGTTTCCATAAGAGTATTTGGATTTGGGTCTATTCTATCAATTTGAATGACAGAAAACACATAATCTGTACTCACATGTATAAATGGTTTTACTAGAATCTTTTCCAAACCATATGGAGCATTAACTTTGGTAACCTCCCTTGTTATGGATTTCTCCTTACCCTCTATGTGATAGAATTCCGCCTCAATTTATTGAGATTCACATATTTTGAATGGGGATTTATCACTATATAATGTCCCAATTTGACCATTGAAACAATATTTGAGACATTGATGGTATGATGAAGGGATAACCGCATGTTGATGTAGCCAAGGTCTTCCAAGAAAAATATTAAAGGCTGTGTCAAGACGAACAACCATGAAATATGAATTGGATACAAGATCTCCAAACTGAGTTCTGAGTGTGATATCACCCAAAGGTTCTTGTTCATTTTTATCATATCCTTGCAACATAAAAGTAGAAGGAGATAAATCAGATTTAGTGAGGCCCAATCGACGAAGTGTACGAATGGGGATGAGGTTGAATCATGAACCATTATCAATGAAAGCTCTTCATATGTCTACATCATTGACCTTTCCAAATAAATACAAAGGTCTAATATGTCCATGCACAACATCATCTCCATCTTCATCTGTAAAAGATATCACTGCATGGAATTCTAAAGGATCATTCTCTACATGGTAGACTTCAGCCGCAACAATTTTAGTTGCAAATTCCTAAGCACTTGACAAAACCTCAATGAGTGCCTCTTGAATATCCTTTAATAGATTCAAGGCATCTAGAATTGATAACTTGGCCGGTACTTGGGAAAAATGTTTCAAGACATCATATTTTTGATCCAAAGGTCTTCGTTTTCTAATAAGAACATGTGGTTTTTCAGTTTCCTTAGAAGTTGATGCTTTGGAAGTAGATGCATCTTGTATCGGGGTAGGAGTTGGAAATACTCCTGGATTTGGAAGATTAGACCGAATAGGTCTATTTACTTACTGAGAGGAAGAAGGTGTAACCTCTAACCGATCCTGCAGAATAATTGTGCCAGGACTGAATCTGCCATGCATGGAAGAACTTTCTTGTTCTTGTTGAGCTCACTGAAGGGTTCTGCCTCGAGTTTCTGCTGCATATACAGTTCTAGCAGGGGTAGAATTGGAATAGTGGATTCTGGGATATCCACATATTCCTCTATATCCCAGACCTTTGGAACTCCCTCTAATTCCTCTGTTTGATACAGGGAATTCAGGCTCATCAAGATCGAAACTGTGACTGGCATAAGGATCTGTTAAGTGAATCATGTTAACAGAACCAGAGATCAACTCTTCATCTAATTAAGACTCTGCCTGATTAGCTAGTTTAGGTTGTGCCATTTGGTGGGGTGGTGCCCATGACTTTGAAGTAAATGGCATAAAATCTTCCAGAGTCAAAGACAACTTGGGCTTTGACACGATCTCATATTCATCTGACTGTTCCTCTTTCTTTGAATTATATCATTTCATTGAGGGTTTTTCTTTTGCTGAAGGAGGGTTTTTTTGTGGCATTCATAGCAGAAGAAACAATTGGTTTCTTCAATTGAATTCATACAATGGCATGAGTTCAGTTGATAATTTTTCTAACTATCCAATCATCATATTTTTTCACATTTTTGCTTCTGACTTCTTTACACTTTCCTTATTCCTCTGGATCTGTAGCAATAACACATGCTACCTGAGCTGAAGAAACTTTCAATTTGACTTGTCTCGAATCCACCATTTTTTGCAGGAAGTATTTGAAGACAAAACACTCCTGAATGGGATGCCCCAACATCTAATGAAATGGGAAATAGTTGGGACGGTCTTCATATTCTTTTTTGTTTGGCCTTTTGGGACTTGGTAACTGAACCAAATTATTTTCCAGAGCCTAAATGAAGTAACTAGGAACTTGTTCATTTCAGAAAGAATAAACTTTGCTCTTCAGATCCTCAAATTGTTTTTGTCTTTGATCTCTTTGATCATATTGATGAAACGACATCTATTGTTGACGCTCAGGAGGTGGATACCTTCGATAAGATAAAGGTTTTGAAGTAGAAGCTGGTACTGGTACTTGTTTAAGTGTAACTGTAGCAGTCTCTGCTTTACCCATTCTTATTCCTGGAGCTGATGGAATTACACGAGTTTTATCCTTAGTCTTCGTAAGAGAGTCTTCAATATATTGATCGATTGAAGTAAGGTCTCGAAACCCTCCTATGTATTTCACAGGGATCAACGGTGTGTGTAATTCATCACGCAAATTTTCCACACATATTGGCAAAAATTATTCTTGAGGGAGTGCTAAGATTAGGGAATATGTTAATCCCTTCCAGTGAGCAATGAAATATGAAACCCTTTCATTCTCACTTTGCTTAAAATTTGTATGATTAAAAATTGTTGTCTTTGGTAACGTTGAGCTGAATTGAATAAGGAATCATTGACGGAGATCCTCCCATCCAATAATTGACCGGGAGTGCAAGTTTGTATACCAGACAAAAGTAGGCCCTTATAATGACTGTACAAAATACCTGAGCTTAACTGCTTCTTGTTGCTGAGGGGTTCCCATCATAGGATCACAACGAGAAACAAAATGTGTTAATTATTGTTCTAGGTCTCCCGAACCATTAAAGATTGGGAATGTGGTACTTTCAAAATTTGACAGGGGAGGAATCGCATCAACCCATTCAGGGTAATCTCTCTTTTCTTGTTGAATTTGTGCATGTTTTCCCTCTATAGATTCTAACCGAGATATTAATGAATCAATGGTAGTTATTAACTTTTAAGAAACATCCGGTTGAGCTTGGACCTAAGCAGGTGTAATAACTGGAGCTTGGATAGGTATGGTGGCTCGTACTACAACTGATGGTAGCACCACTGATTTTTATTGTGCATGACCCATAGGATTAGAACTATGAGGGTGTACTGGTAAAGGAGGATATTATTGATCCGTCCCAGTAGCTGCAATAAATTCCCTTGACTGACTGACTTCATCACGCTTAGGAGGAAGACTACCTTGAAGTAGTTCTGCATTCAACCTCCTTAATTCCTTCATTTATTCCTCCTGTTGTGAAAACCATTGCTCTAGGGAGAGTAATTGGCCTTCTCCAGAGAAAGGGTATGTAACCTAATTCTTTCCTTTCCCCTTTTTGGATGCATTTCAGAGAGGGGGATGTTGGTTATTTGATGGAATACCTAGATTCTGGGTAAGCCTTTGATTTCGTGTACACACACCTTCCATTTGTGTCTGTGTGTACAAATTCTTGAGTAGGAACCTCTTCATCTGATCCCTCTGAGTGAGCCTCATGTTCTAGAGGATTAGAAACAATGGCATTGATTACATTTATTCATGCATATTTCATTGCATCCCTTTTATCAACATTTTTGCGATATTTTATTCTTCCAAGTCCCTGATGAGACACTGCCTTCTGTTGAGTTGATCCCTCAGGAACTTCTTGAAGAACCTTAATTTGGAGGGAATCTCCTGATAATTCGGCTCTTAGTTCCTCTTCGGGCTTCTTACCTAATCGAGAGAAGACTAACTTTTGCTGAGGAAGGGATTGAGGATTTGAAAAAGTTCCTAGTCTAGTGGACTGGGTCTATTATTTCTATTCCTGATCAACTCCTAGAATCCTATTTGTTGATTCCAAGGGTTGGGTTAAAAGAGTCCCCAGTTTGGAAAGCTAGGGTGGCTCTTGAGCTGCTACATCTGAGACTTTCTTAAAATCTCTCATGATCTTGCGGACTTTAGTCCGAAAATTGGCTGGATGCATAAACCTACATCCACTCAGATCACCTAGATCAAATGACCATTGGATGATTTCTGACACTTTCGTCACCTGATGATGCACCCGCTCTAAACGAGAAGCATGTTCTATATTCTCATTTTCCTGATGCAAGAGTTATTTGACAACTTGTTCTCTATATTCCTGACTTTGAGAAGAACTATTTGAGGCCTGTTCTTGGGCAAGCCTTTGATTATGCAAAAAGTCATCTAGATGTGTCAAATTTTGGGAAATAACATTGCATGAGACCACCTTTGGTGGGCTTTGTTGATTAGAGAGTACAGTGAAATGTAGTGCTCCATGAACACCCCATCCCCTAATATGAATATCAGATGGGGCATTGGAAATCAACTGATACAATCTTCTTAGTGTGCCAAGGCATGAATGTTGAAGGGTTCTCTGCTGCTTTTCAGCCTTCGTATATCGAGAAACTGAGAGAGATGCCAAATCAATTTGGTGTTTTAACCCTTCTATTATCTTGACATGATTTTCATATTCATCATGAGACAATATTTTCACTTTCAAGTAACAAATAGTTTTCCACATGTTGAGACGAATATCGTGAATATAATATTCCGTCAACATCTATGGAATATCATAATGAGAGTCAGCCAAAGGCCAAAACATGACTACCAATTCACCTTTCGCCAGTTGTTTTCTCATATTAAGCACTTCTTCTTTGCCATTTAATGAATATTCTTCTACCTGATTAGACCAGAGTTGGTGCTTCCTTGTTTCTTTATCAGATTCAATAATATTGGTAGAGAGTTCATTTATCAAACTAGAAGATGAATGACCTAGGGGTGGTTCAGAGAATGACCTACACCCTGGGCTATCTTCTAGTAGAGAAATTATTTCACCTGCTAGCGGTAAAGCATCAGACATGACTAGATTCACATTTTCAAGTGCCTCAAGATAAGAGGTCTTTATCTTCACTGCATTGTCCTTTGATGAATTTTCCAGTCAATGCGAATTACCACTATGGATAGGACTTTCATAGCTAAATTCGTCATCATGGGGAGGACCACCATGGTGGGTTATTGAAAAAGATGAAACCTTTTGATCCTTGATCTTCTGGCCATACTGAGGGTTATCGTGGCTCTCATCTGAAGATGATACTTCGAGATCGACCGAACTTTCATGAAGCAAGCCTTCATGAGGAAGTGTTTGATGAAGACCTTTGGAATTAATGTTCCCACTATTGGGAAATGAGAGAGTAGAATCTTGAGTTGCAACAGATAATTGTCTAAGTGCATCAAGAACTCTATCATCGAGCAAGGCCTTATTACAGATTGGCTCTTGATTTCTTGACTGTTCTAGACGGGTCTTTTTCTTAGACACCTTCTTACTCACTTTGGGAACCACTTGTTGACAAAAGTGGTTATTATGGGCAGGTGTATGTGCCTGCTCAGGAGAAATAGCTAGGTTAGGCTGATTATCTCCATTCAAATTAGGTGTATGTGCCTGACTTGATTGTCTGTATGACATGGGGGAGTATTTCTCACAAACCTCTTGAACTGGAACAGAGGTGTGTATCTGTTCCAGAGTGATATGTTGATGTGTCACTCCACTGGTAGGGACATATTTTCATTTCTTTCCCTGTGATACTACTGAAGCTGTTATAATATTCTGAAAGGCATCCATAATATGAGCAGGGATTTGCTTCTGCTATTTCACCATCGTCAGAATGTGATTAGTGACTTCCGATACCGGAATGGGAATATACGTCCATTCCATGCTTGGATTAGGTGTGTATTCCTACTCTTGTCCTCCTTTTCATATCAGTGAATTCTGACAGTACTCATGTATGGGGGTAGAGAGTTGAGTCTGCTCTAAATTTGTCATTGGAGCTTTCTGACTAACTTCTCTGAGTGCTACCAAATGAGACTGTTGGCAGGCTTGATTAACATTGGTAGGTGTATGTTCCTGCTATGTATTCTTCATCAAGTATGGTTGATGAATTTCATTCAATTCTGGCAAACGAGACTGCTGACAGAATTGTTGACTGTAAACAGGTCTATGTTCCTGCTTATCAGTTGCCACCATATCAGATTAGTGAGCTTCCTTGGTTGTAGTCAGATGAGCCTGCTATCTAATTGATGATAAATAGGTGTATATGTCTGCCTATAATACTCCGCCGGAATTGCCTGGCGAGATTGGCGTGTTGCTGCCAGACGAGTCTGCTGGGCATTAACATCAGGAAAGACGGGTGTATGTGCCAGCTTGTTGTTTTCCATCAAGTTGTCTTGATGGACTTCTCTAGAGGGGTAAGAAGTAAGAACCTACTCCATGTTGACCAGATTTTTCCTCTGGTGGTTCGTCTTGTGTGCTCGGGTCTGAGGGACCTGAGCTGAACCCCCAAAGGCGATACCCTCATCATGTCGAGGGCGCACTGTCGCACGAGTCTGGCGGTGATTGTTGATGGGAGACCTCGGGAAGGACTCCTGTCTCCTTAAATTAAGTCCTTGAGTGACCTTCTCACTCACCTCATCATAATATGGGAGGGACTGGTGATTTTGTTCCAGGGATAATGACACGAAACAGTTGGAGACAGTGGTTGGCACCACCTGCTTCTTGATTGCTGGTCGTCGCTGTCCAGAAAACCAGGGTGAATTATTGACTTGGAGGGCTTGTCGAGCGGCCTCCAGAGTCAGAATGGTACCATGTTGAAGGTATTCCTTAACCAGTGCATTTGAGACCCATCGTTGAAGATGATGAGTAGGTGATGTCGTCCTCAGAGCGGACAAAGATCCAGTAGGAGTAGCGGCAGATGCATTCACAGGTGTGAACTTTAGAGAATCCATTTCTGTAATGTAGAGAGATCTTGGAAACGAGTGTCTGTTTGATATAACAGACATAATCAAGATAAGTTCAGCCACTACATCTTTTGGATGAGCACATATGTTATTGATTGCTTTGTTGGCCCTCTCATTGAGTTTAAATAGGGGCCTAACAAATAATTAAAACATAATTTTAACTTGGTTAAGGATTCACGTCGGGTTCACCATTTTTTGTTTCCTCTGGAAATGGGTATGACCTTATTTTTTTAAGGTCCAAACATTCCAATTGGTTTCTAACAGGTTTGTTCATAGAACTGAAAACATCCAATGATTCTATATCCATTTGGACCTACTTTCCAAAGGTAGGTTCTCATTAGTTGTGGACCGATGAGGCTTAAGAATTTACATTGGTCGAGAGGATGGGTGGTTGGACTCATCACACCTTTTTGGGGGGAATTATTGTCTACTCTAGGACTCTCTTTATAGATTTGAGTTATGTTCATGAATCCTTATTACATTACCAAGTATGAAAATGATCTTTCCTTTAGATCTGACAATCAATGATTAATATGTATAAGTTTAGAGAATCTTTTATATGTATTTGAGGTTCTTCATCGATAGAGAAACATCTGTATTTGTTAGAAATTCTTATTCAATGGTACCCTTCAATACATTATATAGAGATCTCTTGGTCATTATGATAACCATACTGGTTTTAAATCCACTCAGTGTGGCACTTGAAGTTTATTGTCGTTCAGAAGGACATGGATTATTTCAGATTTGGGATCATACCCATAGATGGGCTACCTACGTATCCTTGTTTAGGAAAGGAATCAGAACCCATGTAGTTCGAATAAAGAAGTTTGAGGTTTATGCATGATTGATGGCCCAAAGAAAGATGTCAAAATTACTTTTACACTCTAAGCTCACGTGAGTCATACTCGGTGTGAGAAACAAGAGGTATTAGTAAAACTTGATGATTTTCCATGAAAGATGCAATCATAAAGAATGATGTGGGGCTTATGTATGTATGACTACCCAGATAGATGAGGATTAGGATTTACTTCATGGAAGAAACCTGGGAACAAGGTCCATAAAGGTATATGTGCTTTATGGAGATTTGTATACTTAACTTAGGACTTAATCCTGATAAGGATGACCAAATTAGAGGGGACTTATGATTGGGTTTTATTCCTAAGAAGGAAGCCCAAATCAAAAATAAATTAAGACTGGTTAATAGAAATTATGACTGGGGCTTATTCCTGAGAAGGAGGCCCAGGTTAAAGGGACTTGAGAACTGGGGCTTATTCCTAAGAAGGAGGCCCAGGTTAAAGGGACTTGAGAGCTGGGGATTATTACTAAAAAAGGAGGCCCAGGTTAAGGGGAATTATGACTGGGACTTACTCCTAAAAAAGAGGCCCAGGTTAAGTGGACTTGAGACTTTGGGGCTTACTCCTGATAAGGAGACCCAAATTAGGGAACTTGGGGCTTAATCCTAAGGAGGATGCCCATATTATGGGAATTTGAACTGGGGCTTACTCCTGAAAAGGAGGCCCAGGTGAGGGAACTTAGGGATTACTCCTAAGGAGGATGCCCATATTAAATATCTTCTCATATTAAAGTATGAGGTTGAATGAATGAAATATCAAACCTTAGTGACATAAAGATATGTAAATCACTAGGTTTTGAGAGATGTTCCATAGAATTCCTTTCAAATAAGGAAGCCAAAAAAGTAACCATGCCAAAAATGTCTTTAAAGAGGTTTTTGAAGGTTAAATCTTGAAGAGGATAGGTGGATTTGAAGAAAAAGAGTTGAATAAACAGGAGGGGCACCCAAAAAGAGGTAGGCTCACAAGTCCCGTTAGGGCGCGCAAGTCCTAGTTGCGCAAGTATACTTGCGCGACACATGTGCACTTGCACAAAGGTTAACCCATAAGGTAATGCTTGTGTGAGGCTTGGCTCAATCCCTTAGTATTATCCTTAAAGGTTTCCAAAACGATGGCGCACAAGTTCTGGTTAAGGGATAAGGTGGTGCAAAAGTGTCTTCATTTCCCTTAAGGGTTAGACACTTAGGTGCGCAAGTGTTGATGAATTTAGAAACTTAGGCCTTATTCACTCTCTTTATATCTTCCATTCTAGGTAATAAATTACCTTAGAAGTTTTCAGAATACTTCAAGTAGAGACTAGGGTGCCGAGATCTTGAATATGACTTTTGTAATTTTTCGTCCCCGAAATGGGGGGCCCACAAGGGGTATTTATAGGCTACTGAAGACCTTGGGAAAAAAATAAAAAAGGGCACACAAGTCACCTGTGCGACCAATATGTGGCGCGCAAGTATACTTGTGCGACTATGATGAAACTTGCACGGACCTTGCTTAAAAAAAATCCTTGTTCATGCCTTTGTCAATTTTTGATGTTTCTTCAAATGATGAATCTCTTTGTGCTTAAAGTATTACTCTTTTTCAGTCGTTAGACTCTTTGAAAGAAAGGAACGTCAACAACGTCACATAACTAATGTTGGTATAATAGTATAATGAGTATCTATGAGAATGGTATGGAAATATATATGAACCAACTATAAATTTTGACACTTCAATGTATTTATTTATGCATGAATGGAACATTCACTATTTATTAAGGATACACTCCTTGCATTTTCTGTAATCTATGTGTCTGAGTTTTAGTATGCCTTTTATATCTAGGACTTTCACATCCTTATCACCTATGTGATGAAGAAGGTCATGAAAAAACCTCTAATATTTAGAATTTATTTTCCTAGTATACATTTCTCCTTATGAATTCCTATTAAGATACAATTCCCCACCTTCAAATCTTTGTCCACTACCATGAAACCCAATGTAATATTACATATGTCATCCATAAATGTTTTATAGAAACCCATATCATATAGAAGTATTATTGAGAATAAGTTCTTCAATAAACCTATTATGTGTCACACACCTTGTAAGTACAACAATATTCCATTTGAATTTCAGATGAAAACATAACCCTTTCCCACAATATTGAGAGATTCATTTTTTAATCGATGAACCCGATTGAATCTTTTGGACACAAAATTGAAAGTACTTCCTATATTGTACATAGAGTGAAAATAATTCCCAAATTTAATAATCCAGGTCTCAAATGACTGGTGACACGTAGCACCAAACTACTCATGTCTTTTGAAATGGTATTTTAAAATGAATATCTAAAAGCATAACTTATGTAATTGACCCTTAAGTCTCTACATTCCTTATTCACTTACTGTTTCTTCCCACAATGCTAACATATAAATACAAGTCCAACCAAATCACCTAAAATCCATTATATTATTTTCCAATTCTTCTAAATTTTCCATTGAGTAGAGAATCCTCTACCTTATTCACTAAGGTATTTTTTAGCACCCCATACCTCCTTTATAAGAATATATTCATTCAAAAATAAATTGTGGACATCCTTAGACACCAAGTTATACTAACATATGGAATTTATCATTATGGTAATCATTTCATCATAAGATTCTATAATTAATGATTCATGTATTAGTGACCAAATTTCCCCTATAAAATTTATATTCATAGCCTCCAACTAACTTTAGATTATGTTGAATTAATTGACATGATCCATCACCGACCTTCCTTCAGATATCTTCATTCAAAAAAGTCATTGTATCATACAAATTTTTTTCATAAAAACACTATTCACATACATATTGGTAATCATATACATTAACTTAGCAGTGGTCTTCACTTCCTGGATATTAAAGGCCAAATTTTAGGCTAAAAGCATCCAAAAAACACCTAGTTCCTTCCAGTCATCCTTTCCCATTCTTCCTTTGACATATATTCTAGTTTTAATCTCTTTAATGGAAGCTATAGATCTCTCTAGAATATATATTCTTCAATCTTTATCCTCCAAAATATAAAATTTGACCCACTAAACTTGTCAATCTAGACCTTACCTTCTTCCAACACCATCCTTCTAAAACAGAACTCACATTTAAATTGAAAATCACAATGGTAGGCACTAGATATCATAATTATCCTACAAGGACAAGCTCAAAAATAAACACTCAACATTGATCTCTAAACATCTGAACATGATCTGGATATACTAAATTATGTTACCCAGATTTTATACCACTTGTTGTATCGTATCTTATCAATTCAGAAGAAAACCTCTAGAACTTCAAATGTGGAAA
This sequence comes from Viscum album, assembly GCA_963277665.1. Taxonomy (NCBI): domain Eukaryota; kingdom Viridiplantae; phylum Streptophyta; class Magnoliopsida; order Santalales; family Viscaceae; genus Viscum; species Viscum album. The sequence continues at coordinate 271,993,255 of OY728131.1, forward strand.
AAAGTTTAGATATATCAAAATAGAATAAAAAACTAATATTAATATATCTAGAACTGAGAAGGATTTAAACCGCATACATGCACCATATTTTGACCACAATCTAAACAATACCTTCCAAATAATAACAAAACATAAGAAATAAAAATGAAAAAAATAGAAAAAAACTTAGAATTTATGTGGTTTTGGACTTTACTTACTCCATAATAGGAACACTATAACTTTTGGAATTAAGAAGAAATAGATAAAGTAAAAATTATTTCATAAAAATGACCTACTTCCTATACTACTATTACTATAATCAAAAATGAAAAAAGAGTAGTACTCATTGTGGGTACTATGAACAAGTTAACCCCCAACTATCTATTTATAGATGAACTCCACAATATCTAGTTAGTTATGTTGGTTACACTACCATTAAATCTTTATATACATTCATTACACCAACACAATTAACCACCCTAACCCACCGATGCACTAACTTCACCCAAAACTTATTGTAAACAATACAAGATTCCAAAACTCATCCTTCAACCCTTTTCACTCTTCTGAGATGTTTCTACTATCACTAAAAATTTTAAACCCTTGGTTCTACCACTATAGAATCTCTAAACCATATCACCTGATTTTAAACCAATCCAAATACCCACTAACCTCAAGAATGCCTACTCATATTCTATAGGCTACCAACTAACAATGAGGGTATATGGGGTGATAGTGGGGATATTGTACCCTCCAAATATAGATGAAAACAACTACTACAACATCAAAAGATATATTAATAAATATCCAACCCATTATGTTAGAATGAAACACATGGTTAGAAAAGTAAACATATAAAATGTCACTCAAGTCCTTGAATAACTAATAGAATCACCAAAAAGTCTATCATACATAGATGGGTCCAAAAAATAATAAAATAGAACTCCTAACTTCACATCGATTATCCACCCGATCTTGCTCCAACCATCAAAATCTAGCTATGTGTCCAGAACACTTGCATCTACTATACTCTAAATTCTTGTCCCTTGACCTTTCCTGTATCATGAGATATAAATATACATGTGTCATGGAGGTCCTATGTAGGGTGTGAGTATGAAATCAGCAGGACACCACCAATAGTGTCATTAGTTAATATCTATACATATATGAGCGTATGTGAAGTGAAAAGTATGGTGGGAAATGAAAACCACTCAACCCACTCCACCTATGATTGACCAATCATGAGTGAGTGTCTATATTATCCATCCAGTGAGGAAGTGGGATGAGGTACTCACAATCTGTCATTCCAGTAGAGCCCTCATCCTTCCAATCCATTTCCCATCACACAAAGTTACATGCCCACCAAAACTCATGAAACCATTCTAAGCTATGGAAAACTTCTCAAGTCATGTACCCATATGATACCACAAGTTCCATGGTCATTCAACCCCTTTACCAATGGTGTCTCAATAGTGTGACGGAACCCAAGGAATGATGAATGTCCATTCTTCACTAAGATCAGACCATTATACCAAATGTATCCCCCATACAGGGCAAGAATCCTACTCCCAATCGATGATCTTAATAAACCCCAAGATCCCATGGATACCTATATTGTATCCCTCTTCTAAAATGATGGTAAACACCATCACCCTTGAGATTTTCATTTTACAGAGTATAATACTAATAAATAGTGGTTAAAACCACCTCATGGGCCCTATCATGTCTAAACATGAGCCATGTGGCCTCAACCCCATGGTGAGTGACTATCATCAACAAATTATGACCAAAAAATACCTAGGTACCTCTATCACCCAACCAATGATAGTGGTCATCAACACCTATTTAATATCAGTACCCCATGTCACCCCATCATTAGTGATCAATATCACCCACACCATAGTGACACTCTATAATGCTACCCATATCCATACACCATGTCAATAAAAATCACCTAATCCCATTGAATCCATATAATAAATTCTTCCCAAATAATCATCTATTTAAAAACCACCATACCACACAAATTTGATGTAACTGAGCCAATGGTCACATGTACCGGCCCTAGACCACCTGAAGAAAAACCCAAGGCATCCTAGAGACCAAAACTAGTTTTGATTCCATTCGACTACATGAACCTACCCGTTCTTTCATTCCGAATAAAACATAAACACACACATAACATAAGAAATATCAAGCAACCACCTACTTAGAGTTATCAAGAATCCACCTGCAAAGTATCCTGGATTGATTCTACTTCAACTATAAGGAATTTCAAAATCTGGAAAAATGCTGACATTAGGTCAAAATTGGTGAAATAATAGGAAATGATGAGAGAAACCAAAAATAAACACAGAATTAAATCTATCCTTACCCACAATGACTCCATATGATATATGACACCCCAATATGTCCATAAACATATGGAATCCCACTTTAGAAAAGAGAAGGATGGGAGAGAGTGAGTATTGGGGTGAGATTCATGCTTTCTAGATTCATAATGAGGCTAAGACATCATTTTAAACTTTAATAAAACAAATTAATTAAAACTAAAAAAATACTATAGGGACTATTATGGCATGACCCATAGGGATCATAGTGTAATGCCTCATCATGACACACATTGTGACATAGCCCTTTGGGTTATGACATAATATATCCTTTCGAGAGACCTGAATTCTCAGCTTGGGGTTACATTGTGGAATAAAATAAACACTCAAATCACAACCTCCCTTTAAAACTAGAGATTTATGGTGTATTACCTTATGGTTGCAGTGAAATATCCTCTGCTCTACACCCTTCATGGAATAACAAAACCTATTGTTATGTGATACTCTACCAAACCAAAATTTAATCTTACACATGAAGTTTTTATTTATATATAAACACCCACCATTAAATAGTACCATTAGTTATGGAGTGGTCCTTGAATAGAACAAAAATTTATTATTACATAGCTTCCATTACGTCATGGCTCCCTTAGTCATGACATGACCATCAACTTATTATAGAAATTCATCTATGAGATCAGATTGACTTCCCGATAATTAACCCCTATCATACCAATAGAACTAATATTTTTGTTATTCTTCATATGTATTTTAATGATTCAAACCCCATCATTTTTTCATTTTTTTCTGAAATATATCATTTTTTGGACTTTTGGTGAATTTTGGGAATTATTGTGAAAATTTATCAATTATAGAATTTTAACTATTTTTATCAATTTTATTTTTTAAAGATAAATTTTTATTAACTAATTGAATTTGTTAAATAATTTATTTCTAGGGTTCACTAGTTCATGGTATTAATTTACTTCAACTAGTCCAGGTGCTGAATAAACTCTATGGTGCCCAAATAAATCATGCAATGTGGAAAACTTTTTTGGCCAATAGAATTGACCTACTTTCATTAAATGAGCCATATATATATATATATAAACAACAAAAAATTAATTGAATATATTTTTAATTAAAAGATAACCTTAAAATCACATAAATGTTGAATTTAATAGAGAAATTCACTCATTAAGTTATCTTATGGACATGTGAATGTGGTAGAAACTGAACTACTTCTTCATCCACAAAAAATAAAGATCTATGAATTAGAGAATATATTTTTCTAAACCTGTCAAATGGATCTCAAATTTTAAGGGTATATATCCAACACATTTTCTAAAAACTTTCAAGAATACAACCTTTCAATATTCAGTGTTATTGGGGGCCAAATATACTCAAACTTTTGATGAAACGAAACTAGAGGGAAAATTTTCCTCACCTCTTCATTATAAATACATGTCTCTACCTGCATTCAAGATAGTTTTAAAGAGAGTGGATTCTATGCTAGAGAATTTTCATGATAAAGTGATTATTTCATTTTATCTTATATTTTCAATATCTCCCACTTCCCCCATATTCTCTATGACCCATCGAATAGAGGGATACTTTTTTGAGTGATCGGGGAGGGGAGTAAAACCCATTTTGTAATGCTCGAGTCTTGTGTTATAATATAAAATTTTAATTTTATGTTGAATGATTTATGTTTACAATGGTTCTCAATTATCTTAATTATATTTTATTTAGATTTTTCATGTTATTCGTTGTTTTCAGCTTTGGATGAAGTTCTATAACCTCCCAACACCTTGTGAAACTTGTCTCAATTTATAAGATTGTGCTAGGTGGTGAGTGTACAATGATCGTTGACAAGTTAATGGAACCATTGAGTTGTTTATGGGTTTCTATGGACCACTAATTCTAGATTGAATTTTACTAGGTATTTTAGGAATAATTCAACGAAGTTTATGCACACATGAGTGGTTTCCATTATTATTTCATCCATGGGTGATTTATAACTCCATCAAGGATTCTTTCATTTATCATTCAATCAGAATAAAAGTAAAAAAACTTATAAGACTATGATAGCATTGTAAAAGGTAATACAACCCTAACCCTATGACTTGCATCATTAGTTCATTTTTAACCCTTGATTATTGCTTCAATTTAGTTTTCAAATAATCACAACAAAAAACACAACCATTTAACTATAATTAAAAGTGACAAACTTGACTGTTGTGCACTCCTATCCAGAGAAAACCTGGGATAAAAACTATACTACATTCTAACTTAGGAGATAATTTTTTTTATAAAACCTATGAAATGATAATTTCACATACATTGAAACCTCTAAAACCTTAAACACACTATAATACATATGTTCAGAACACTCCCATTCTCACATTCTTGCATCCAATAACCTAGGTCATTTCGACCTCTTCACCATATGAAAACTCATCATCAAGCTGTCCTGGGCCATGATAGTGACAGAACACTACCAAAACCCATGTGTCTCATTCAAAAAACTTTTTAAACACTAATATGATTCCAAAATCATATTTCACTTATTAATTATCCTGAACAATCAACTCAAACAAAGGGATTCCTCTATAGGCACTCCCCACTATAAGAATCACCTACCACGTCTCACCACACCTGAGAGAACCAACACAAAAAGGTAACATACTTGACCATAACCCTTATTTGATATGAATTATCCATAATACACCTCCATCAAACATCATACCTAATTCCTACACCTCAACCGACATTTAGATGTTCTATTACACACATACACACACCGTGCACCAATATCCATAATAAAAAACCAAAAAAGACACATGATCATAACATACCCATGACTATAAAAAACTCTTAGGACTAATAAGAACATTTTATATCAATCATGTTTAGCTGACTTGAACCCTTAATTTACAATTATTTTCCTCCCTGTAGAGTCACACTCACTGTTAGATACTTTACCCCTACTGGGAATCTGGTCTACTTTTATAACCTGTGTGTGAAGATGAATTTCCGCTACTACCTCTCAGTCCTACCCCAAACCCCCCGAGTATGATATGACCCACAACCTATAGCTTCCTATAAGTTAATACAACAAAAACACTCCAATTTTTCCATTTTTACACAATCTGAACACTCTGTCGATAGTCTATTACACTAGCTCTGAACATGGATTGTCTTCCAAAACTAAAAACACCTCATGATGAACTACTCCATGGGGGAAACATTGATCCCATGATTTTTCTACCACTTTTAGTCTCCTCATGTTCCAAATTTCATCTAAATATATCTCCACTACTTGTCTCTCCCAACACCACTTGGTCTCAACCAAATTTATCTGACAGTTATAAGTGGTCATTCTAGTACAAGTAGGGGTTGAATCCACAGGGACCAAAGAAGTGATCTTGAGACACTCAGATTTGTTAGGGATTTTGTCTATTCGGTGGCCAAATTTGGTTTTTTTATATGTATTAAATGAACACTATGATACATAATTTAATTAAACTTATGATAAATGGTTGATACTTGGTTATTACAAGGGAAAGATTAGATGAAATTATTTTTTAATTATTTCAATTTCATTAACTCAAGAAGGATTTATTCAATAAAATAAATATAACCTCTTCACTTACTGGTTTAACACATTAAAATATTCATTATAATCACCTATACACTTTGATGATCATTTTCATGAGAACTTCTAGGTAAATGATCTTATTATCACAAGAAAATTTTGGCGATAAAATTTAATAAGGAAGAGGAAGAAAGAAATCCATTGAATGAAAAACTTAAATAAAATAAATGATTAAACATTTAAATAGTGAGAAATAAAATCTAATCACACCCTGTTATAATCAATTATATCAACCCATGATAGGTTTATCCATCCATTTATGTAAATCTTTTTATGGAAGATGAGAGTAGACTCATAAGGACAGAATTGAATAAGAAAAATAGTGAAATCAGGATCACTCCACCTTTGTGTCAATAATTTCACAAAATATGATGTGAATAGATTCAATAATTGAGAAAATGGTATCAATGTGATATTAATAAGAAAATAATAATATAATATTAATAAAATTATTAATAAAAATAGGTTATTCAAACAACTTATATGTGAAAAACAAATGCGTAAATACAAAATGGTAGCATTACATTACAACTGAAATAAACACCACATCCCCCAAAATACTTCAACACCACTAACTTAAATAGAAAATTTTTAATCTAAGGGTAGATCCACCAATATTACAAGCAACCAAAATTAATTAGTGTAGGAATATGTGGGTTGAAAGTTAATGGATAGTTGACTTTTCCACCCTTGACAAAAATTTGATCCATCTTGAATCCATCCAACAGAGGCACCAAAATGTTCTTCTAGATGGATGAATTTGGGTTATCCATAGAATAATAAATTTAAACCCCATATGTTCCCTAACATAATTTAAATTTTCATCCTAATTTAATTTATTTTTTTAGATACATGATTGAAATGGTGGGATGTTATTGTGGTTCATAGAATATGGCCTAACATTTTATCTTCAAACTGGTCTACCTGGAACTCCCTTAAAAACTTATAATTAGCTCTATAAATTATTGAATTAAATGATCTTAATGATTTTATATAACTAGAATTAAAATTTTAGATTAATTGGACTAATATCATTGCCTCTAAAGTCATTTTAGTGGGATGTTATCCATTTTACTTTTCTTAGAATGTTCTTGGTACAAGGACCACTTTGTTCATCATACCAATTGAATATTCAATAGATCCAGTAGGATAGAATGTTAATAATATAATGAGAGACTTAAAAATGAAATATTAAAATAAAATCAAGAACATTGGGAGTTTTATGAGGTGTTAAATTTACCATGTAATAGTTCACTTTAAGCGAGAATTACAATCACAATGTGAAATAATGTTCATATTGTAAAATGCACTAAAATGATGTTTATGAATAATGAAGTACATGAGTATTATAATATATAAAATTAATATTATCTTCTTTCTATGGATAATCAACACTACTTAGTTATCTATACTACCATATGTAAAGTTTCTCTATACCATTAATTCCTAGTTTACAACCTTTGAAAATGAGGACAAACTAAAGATATTTATATAATACCCTAATAGCATGTTGAAGTCCATCATTGAATCACCATACCTTAGTGATATAATATTCCACAAATATTGGCACAAATAAAAATATTTTTGTGAATCTCCCAGTATAATCCATGACCAAATTCTATCCTTTCACCAAGTACATGAACTTACAGGCTTGACCTAACCTTAACATGTTAAGAAATATTTTCTCAAAGACCCAAACCTAGAATTACTTCAAATTAATCCCATCATGTATTCCAGAATTCACCTATACACCTCAATAATGTTTTTATTATCCACTAAGTATACATTTATCTAGCATTACCCTCTGCTCTAGTGGAATCTCGATATGATAAAAAATCATCTATACTAACTCAATAGAATACTCAACTACATAGGGTTTTCCCTATCCTTAAAATAGAGGGTGATGAGACTACAAATCCCTCATCATATATTCCATGGACAACTCATCTCCCTAATATCCCTGAATAATATGTTGTGTAACCCATAACAGGATCACCTAGATCTATTCATTAAACCACTCCCCTAGATCCTCTTGTCATTGTGGCTAAATTTCCTACCTTAGAACCTCTACCTATATATGATTCTCAACTCCATCTTCAGGGGCCTCAACCTAGACACACCCTGGTGACACCATATCTTTTCCCTCTTGACACTCGAATAAAGACACTACACCAAACTTATTGTTTAGTGGCGGTTTACTAAACCACTGCTAATTATTTTTTTTAAAATTCTATGGTGGTTTTTTATAAACCGCCGCTAAATAGTTAAACATTTTTACAAACATGACACTTTCCCCATCCCCCGGCACCCCGACCTCCCCACCTCCTTGACCCCAACCCCAATGACTCCCCAAATCCCTAGCCTCGTCACCTCCATCACTTCCCATCACCGCTCGTCACCGCCCCTCGCCGCCACTCGCCAGCCATTGTCGCACCTCACCTCACATCACCGTTCCTCGACAAACCTCGTCACGCCTCACCTATTCATGCCTTGACTCACTATCCCTCCCCCACCACCCTTCACCACTCATTATTAGTATTATATCATTTACAACATGATTCTGTGTTTTATGGACTGATATGAAAGATAAATGTTACATTTACATAATTCTGTGTTTATATGGCCTGATATGATTCTATTTTTGCCTCTATTTAAACTAAATAATTCCATGTTAATCATTTACCATTATGCAATGATTTTTAAAGGAGGTTACACTTGTTCAGAATATAAGGTACTTTACCCTTATAGCACGATTATGGAAGGAGGGTGCCCTAGTATTATATGAGATTTACATTACTCTTCTTTCCTAAATATGAAAGTATGTTTCTTTAATTTACTGGTTTTGTTATTTTCCCTCCTTTGTGGAATTTGAGAAAATTTTAGCATATAAAATTCTATTTGGTCCATACAATTAACCTAGGAGTGACCTAATGCATGTAAGTATGAGTTAGTTGGTTCCCAATAAGAACATTGATGCATTATAGTGGTTTTAAAAATATTTTTTTCATCACTATGTATGAAATTGATTGTATTTTATATCATTACATATTAGGAAGGGTATAAAACACTACACGATGCTTACATATGCATATATTATTGTACCCCTAAAGATATTCAGGAGAGATAAGTGGAAATCATTTGAGTATTTTATACCCACACCCAACATGTGAAATTTACTTGTTTGTGTAAACTTTATATATCGTGATTCATATAAAGGAATGGTCCAAATGATGAATGGTGGATGTCAAAGAAAGTTTAGAAGAAGAGTGTGAAGAGAACAATCGAAGTTGACACTGAGTACTATTTTTATGGCTCTAGTATCTGTTTATTTACTATTTTTTTGGAACCTATTTCTATATATGATTAAACTAATGTGAGATATTTAACAATTTATACATATGAATCTTCTAATATATTACTTATATATAATTTGTGTATATGTGTCCATATTCTCGTAGTTTCTTTTCCATTTACTCTATACATGGGGAATGGTTTTTATTATTTTTTATTTATTCATTTATGATTCCCTCATTTTCTATGTCTTATAAAAATTATGTAATAAAATAGCCAGGATTTTATAGGGGTCCCTAGTGGGTCCCTATTGGATTTGTACATCTTTCTTCTATCACTTTATTCTTTCCTAAGTAATGGGAGTGACCTGACAGGGGGATTCTGACTCTAGATCAGGTTTCCATTATGATTTTTCAACCTCAGATAAATTTTTTCCTCATTCCTTTTTTAGTTTATGTTCATACTATTCAATCAAAGAAGTTAAAAAAATTAGGGTCACAATACTAGACTATAGTGTTTCATATAGTCTAAGGTCATAATGCTCGAAATATGAATTCTAGTGTAATGTCATAGACCAAGGACTATGGTGATGAAAATAGTTTATAGTAATAATTCATGGACCTAAGTTGATCCCCCCAATAGTAGTTTTTATGACACTTGAGGGCTTAAAACAAACCAAAATTATATTCCTAGGAGGACCTACACCAATCAAAAGAATATAGGGTTATGGCATAAATAAATTGAAATTATGACTTTATGAACCTATGAATTAATGTGATAATGATGGTGGACTAAAAAGGGGGAAACATTTACTCATAAAAAATCTTACTCTATTACTTGGGCATGATGACCCGTATGACTAATAAACATTTACTCATAAAGAATATTACTTTATTACTTGGTCATCAACATGTATAGTTTTCTGAAACCACTGAAACTCATTTCATCATATTAAAACACAACAATTTCATTATTACATAGAGAAACACGAATTTATATTTCCCCTTAAGATCATAGGACTATATTATATAGTTTTAAATCCATTATCAAATGTGGAAAATATAGTTTCAATACATACCCTTATATATGGAATTCATTTATTTATTTCACATCTTACTCCAACCACATAAAAATACGGAGTACGGAATCTAGTATTCATTATTGTCTCATAGTGAAACCCAGTTATATTTCTATGTTACCTACAACACCACCTCTCACAATGTATACACTATATAGACTAGCTAACTGTTAGGCCTTCAAAGTTTCTCACACCATGGGAATAGTCCTTTTGGATTTCACCATTTTTATATGATACTACACCTATCAACCATTTCATCATTTACCATGGTTTCCATGTCCTTTTTTAGATTTTTTCAACTATATATAAACTTGTTGAACACAACCTTCTTTAATTCTTCATTTTATACCTAGAAAAAATTTTATGTCATTTGTGGATATTTTATAAATACAACAGATATTTGGATGGAATCCTCAAGATACGTCTATACAACCAGTTGTAGTAATAAGAAAATAGAAAACCTTATTTAAAATGATTCATTATTTATCATTGTTATTTATATTTTGTTTGTTAGTACTATGCATCTGTTATCATTTCTAATTTTTTTCTGTATAATTTTTTTGAAATATATGTTCTGAATTTTATTTTATTTTATTAAATGACATGAATTCCAAGGAGGAAGAATTATACTTTTCCATCGACCACAAAAACAAATGATAATCCTTTTGTCTCCCTCCCTACAGCATCCGAGACACCATCTGCTTTCCGCATGCACCATCTCTCTCACCCTCCATGAGCGCCCCATCATCAGCTCAATTGACACCTTCCCATTCAATAGCCTTAGTAGTGAGGGAGCAGGGTGCCACTCATAGTTCTTCGTGGGGATATTGGAGGGTTACTATTAAAGGTACAAATTTTAATATGAATAAATTTATTGCACTTTTTTTATACTAACTTTTTGTTCATAAAATATGGAAATAATGAAACTATGAAGAAAAATATGAAAATTTTAGATGTATGGAATCTGACTGGACTAAATATAGTGGTCTCATTTGATTCTTGTGGGGTTCCTACGAATGATGCCTAAAGATTACTTGGCTAGATTCTAGGATAGCTGGCCGTAGAGACGGTTTCCCTTCCGATTACGTATGATGATTGGAGGCATATGACTTTATCTTAAAAAAATGAAGTTTTTGATTAAAAAATAAAGGCAATTTTAATAAATTATGGTGTAATTTAGTGTCATTATGTTACTAAATTCTATTATTTTCAAAATGAATATCTGTGTATAGATTTTTTTCCACTTTACGGTTGTTGATGTGCTAGCATGAAAGTGGGCATTGAAAAATCTAGGAAATAAATAGAAATAATTTAAATAGAGATTATGGAGTGATGTCAATGATACTTCATTGAGCGCCCAACAGATGTATGACAAGGTACACAATGTGGTACCTAGAGAGTAATGAAAAGTTTTTATTGATAGACATCGTGATGAGAAGAACATGGTATTTAAATATATATTATTATATTAGTCTCGTTTTACATTTATACATGTATATGAAAATGAGATTACATTGCATACATTACTATTAAATTACATTTTATTTATTTTAGGACCATTCAAGGAAGAATGTATCGAGTTGGGCTAAGAAAATCATCCCTAACACTATAGGGTCAAAGAGTTTTTCTAGATCCAAATAGACTCTGGTAATATTTTCATTAATTTAAATATTTATAAGACAATATTATCTATTTAATAAATTAAATTGTTGATTTATCTTTTTTTAATGAATTTGTATATTTTAGGGAACCAAGCATCTCAAATAGAAGTGTGGTTGGATGTTCATAAAAAATATGATAGGAGTTCTTTTAACGAGCCTACCAAAGAAGTTGGGGGTCTGAATTCATTTTTCATTATAATAACATATTATCAGTTGTCAATATGTTAATATATATTGATTATAATATGACTGATGTTTTATTTATAGGTGAAAATTTTGGAACTATGGGATTCTAATCCCATGCAGTCTTACTCAGTCTCCCAAGATGACCCAATTGGTAATGTACTTGGGAAGGAGCATCCGGGTCAAGTGCATGGGATGGGTTTGGGACCCTTACCATTTAAGTGCTTTAGTAGGCCATCAGGGATTGAAGTAACATCTACTCCTGTTTTTAGTTGAGATGCTCAGAGAGATTTTGTTTCTATGAAAACACAATTTCAGAACAGGGGGCTTAGATATCTTCTTTACATAAATCATTGGTTGATTTATATCAGAAGATGACAGGATCTATCCATGATGATATTGCATCGATAACAGGTGGTGAGAAGGTAAATCACACAACTTCACAATCATTTAGTTTACAAACATTTATTATTTTTAAGTTTAAATATAAATATAAAAAATTATTTAATTTTCAATATAATTTTCTTATAGGTGCTGGTAGTAGGAAGTAGAGATAGAGGTGGAGAGGGTGAAAAGCAGTATTCATTATCGAACAATGATTAGTGGTATTGTTGATATGTTGGAAAAATATGAAAACAAAGGGTTTTTTTATGTATCATGTGTGGCATAGATTAGTCACCTAAAATTTTCATGACCTAACATTTTCATGATTTCCCATGTTTGATAAAGGAATTGGAATTTGATATGGATTGATTATTTTAGTAAGGTAGTGAGTCTAGAATTAGTGGAGTATGAAGTCGGTGGAGTATTAAGTAATCTATGTTCCATATAGAAGATAGATATATTTACTATTTTCATTTGAGTTATGTTAGGATGTGTATATTAGTATTTTGGACTAACTATTATGTTGTCTATTTGATTCATTTTATTCATGTTGGAGACATAAGACCCACAACCATTTCATTCAAGGATAGGTCCCAAAAATGTTGGGTCTACTATTGACCACATTCAAAACATGGGAATGATCCCTTCTCACAAGAGATCCTTTGAGTTGTGCTCCCTAGATAGTAGGAAATCCTATTTTGGCCATGAACTATCACTATAGGGGAGAATAATACTTGGAGGATAATGGGGATCCAAATTGAGAGAGACCTAAAGTATGGAGGTGAACATTATGTGATTTTTTGGTAGATTTCAATGCTTTGGGAGCTACACCACTATGTTCTTGAGCACATTGAGTGAGCCTATATATAAGAGATATTCAACCCCATTATTGAGGGGAAGGGCCTAAGGTTCATCATTTTTTAGTATGGGACTAAGATATGAGATTTTTTCATCTCGTTATATCCCCTAAAACTTAGAATCCATCCATATGTAGTTTTGAAAATCAGTGTGGTAGAAGGCCATCATTATAATAGAAAGTCCTATCAAGAAAAGACTAGAATATCATGCCTGTTACATACTAGTCCAAGATGGTCAATGTTAGGCTAAGTATTTTAATGTCTTATAGATCACAAGTCCGAGCTATGTATTTTTAAGTCTTATAGCTCAGATGTTGGTTCTATACAGTTTAAAGTCTTATATTTATATCTATGAAACATTGTTAGATGGTTGAGATGCTATGGTTTAGATTATTCTATTATATGATCTCTATACATGTTTTTTCATGAAAAAATTGTTAGATTGTTGACTAATAAACATTTTTAGATGGTTTATATTATTCTGTTATATGTTATCTTCACATTTGTTTTAGGGTATTGGTACTGAGGATGCAGAATCTGAAGCATTTTTTTATTTGTAAATCTACATCTAGCGGCGGTTTAAACCGCCGCTAACGAAATAGATCATATTTAGCAGCGATTTAAAATTTTGATATTGGTTGATATTTTCTTATCGGTGGTAGTTAAAATTGACGCTTAATAAATTCATGTTATTATTTAGCGGTGGTTTTAGTGGGTTTAGCAAAGATTTTAATGTAAAAAAATGGAAAAAAATTAACTACGTTTTAAACCGCCGCTAAATACATTAAATTATTTCACATGAAACTGCCACTAAAACCACCAAAACCACCGCTAAATATGTTTACTAAGAAACTTTATAGAAATCACCACTAAATTGAAGAAACCGCCGTGTGTTGGATGCCAACACCGATTTAGCGGTGGTTTTATGAAACCATCACAGAAGCATATGGTGGTGGTTTAAACTGCCTCCATTTAAAAAAAACTACCACTATGTGGTGATTTTCTTGTAGTGAGACCATCATGGTGCTATCTTATTATGAACCAAATATCATACTCAACACATATATAATATTCTAGATATCACAAATAGGGAAATTTGTAACATGAAGTGCATCACACTCTCCCATAAACCTCCCTACTCATAACCGAACCCTATTTCATTCAACCTCATAGCCCTACCTACCCGTATCTAGGGTTAAGTAACACACAAACCACACAAACACACACAATATGTACATATCTTATCACACCAGTAATCACCTCCCTGGTTGGCTTAGTAGAATGACACCAAGAATCTATATAGGAAAACACTATAAATGTTCTTATTAACACTTAAGATATCCAAAACCCTTACCATTTCAATGATAAATCCAAAATGGAAACCATATGTAAGAACAAACATATCATGTGATCCCTATGTGAATAACATGATGCATGAGTACTACCTCTTGCCTCTCGGGACAAATTTTTTGACAAAAAAATCAATAACATCAAATTTCAATTTACCCAAATCAAAGAGCTCAACTATAACCATGAAAACCAAAATAAAAATTTCAGTTTCCCTAGTAACCTACACTACCATATGTACTTGTGCTAGCTGGGAACTCAACATGATGTCTTTCCTAAGTCCCAACACATTCCAAAACCTCAAATCTCTCACAATCCAAATAGAAAAAAATAATTATTGGTATCGTTTTGTCTCAATCAGCTCTGATACCACATTGTAGGATCCCCAAACCAGATTATCTAAATGACACTCGATCCGAAGACCCACTGACATTAACACTAAGGATTTAATCGGTCCATATCCAACCATAAATATCCAACTGTGTGTCCACAACACTACTTAATTCTATACTTTAGACACCAGTCCCTTTACATTTCTTGTTTCATGAGACATTATGTCTATACATGTTCCCAAGGGTTTGTGTGGGGTGTGATTAAAAAATAAGTAGTACACCACAAATTATGTCCCTAGTTAATATTTGTATGTAATGAGTGTATAAAAATCTAAAAGTAAGACAAACAATAAAAACCACTTAGCCAGATCCACCCATTTTCAACCAACCACAAGTGATCCTTTGCATGCTTTGGCTAGTTCCAAAGTGGGATAGGGTACCCATGGTCTGTTATATCAATAAATCCCTTGACATATCAACTAATTTTATATCACATGTCATTACACAACTAATACATCCTATGAAACCATTCTGAGTTATTCACAACGACACAAGGCATGTCCTCATATTATACCACAAGTTCCACCGTCATATGACCCCTTTACCAACTACTGACTGAACAACCTAACAAAAACCAATGCGTCATGAAAATATTTCCTTCACCAAGATCTCCCTATTAAACTAAACTTATCCACTATACATGGTTAGTATCCCTATCATGAACCATCCTGGGTAAACCTGACCCATCACCTGATTTGGATCACAACAAGGCCTCAAGCGCACCTCCTCAAATACTAGAGGCTATCGACTAGAGGTGAGGGACTAAAAGGATATAATAGGGAGGCTATAAAATTAGATTAGAGAGTAATAATAATGAGAATAAATTGAACACATACACATCCATGAACATCAGAGTTCATATAAATAAATAATCAAAACATAAACATCCCATAATAAACGGATTTTAATATAAATACTCAAATAAACTAAAACATACATACACTGGTCTCCTACTATTATGAACACATACAAAAATAAAAATAAAAGGAAAATAAATACACAAGTATTTGATGCTACTCTGAGTTGAACCACGTACCTGGTCTACGTGACTGTTGAAATTCTCATGTTTGATCCAAAGACTCCACATGAGCGGATCTGATCGATCATGCAACACTGGACCTCCAACCAATCTACCATCACATACTAAACCTAAAATAAAGAATAATGTTTACAAACACACTAAGATGAATATATAGGGGGTGCGAAAAAAATTTAGTTTGAAATCTTCCCCCAACGATGGCCCTAAAACATGCTATTATAACATGTGTATGAAACACATGATATGCCCAACCTACTTGAACAAATACCACTGAAATAAAACAAATAAAATAAATAAAAAGGGATAAATAGAAAAGGAAAACAATGAACCTAAGGTTCTATGCTGACACCTGAGGTAAATCTACCCCTATTTTGGCTTAATCCATAGGAATTATGAAATGTGGCTCACCCAGCCACAACATCATGAAGTTCTTCTAGATCAAGAAGGAGAACCAACATCCAATGAAAATAAATACATGAATTTCAGACCCTAGGGTCTCATCATAGGAATATATGACAATGAATTACATCTACCAAGATCTAATACTCCTATAGTTTTATCTAAACTAGTGGTAGGAAATCCTATTGACCTTGGGATAATTATACCCATGTTATGGAAGCCTTGTAATACTATCTGGGTGAAAGGACCTATCAATGATTCACTTCCTAACTAGGCCCTAAACTCATAAAACGGTCCCAAGAGTGAAAAATCCTCCATGGTCCACTACCCCTATCCAGGGAGATCCAATAAAATAGGGTGGATACACTCATCCTAATCATCCATTATCTCCTTAGACCTTCCTAAAAATAACCAACCAACAAAGGATATAAAGTGGATCAATATCAAGGATAATGCTCGGTAAAGTAATATCCCAAAGGTCTACTATCTCATACCATCCTAAACATGAACAATCTTTAATCTCCAAACACCAAATCTCTAGAATCAGGGTTAACTAACAATCAAACCTTCCAATTAAAACTACTAAAACCATAACCGACCATCTCGTAGGACAAAAAATCATGAGGCACCCTCCATGGTCCCCAAAACCTCATCTCAAGAAGGATTCCATATAAGGGTATCCTCTATAAAAACCAAACCTTGGGCCAATCCCAATAAAATAAACCATAGTCATCCTCTTGAAACACATCCCTAATATCACCATGCCTAGAAGGGAAACCTCAAGAAACACCCCACAAATAAGGGAATTCCTCAAACAAGTACCTCAGAACTATTTCAAACTCTACCCAATAACACCCAACCATTCCCAACATCCCATGATGACAACCCATCTCAAAGGATCCTATCATTCCATACCCCATGCGAATAGATCTAAATATCAAGTAAGGTAACTTGGAATCCTCAATACAAGGTGATCATAAAGAACACAACCTTAAACTGGGCCTTCTAACTCATGACCCAACCCCAAGATGATTTTTAAACCACAACCTCAAAGGAATACTCCCTAAAAACTATATATCAGTGAAAAAACACCTATATGGCCTCTAAATGATAAAAGGATTCCACTTTTGTGATATATGTGAAAAAATGCTCATAATAAACTCCTCAGGAGTTTGATTCCAACATCAGGGTGAAAAATCGACAAAACACATATAAGGAGGGAGTAAATGGAATATAACTCATGTACATGATGTGTTCCCAAAAAATTAAACCCTATCTGCATATCATGGCCTAACCCAACATATAATTTCAAAAGTATATAGCATGCCTACCCAACACACTATGTTTACCCTACATGGGGTACCTTCCTGTGTACCTCTGCCCAAATCAGTGTGTATTATGTTCGATTAC
Source organism: Viscum album (assembly GCA_963277665.1). Taxonomy (NCBI): domain Eukaryota; kingdom Viridiplantae; phylum Streptophyta; class Magnoliopsida; order Santalales; family Viscaceae; genus Viscum; species Viscum album. Next base: position 272,011,263 of record OY728131.1, read on the forward strand.
ACATAATGTACCAAACACACATGGTGTGTCTCATGCATGGGGTAAATAACCATGTACCCTATACGAGGTCTTTCCAAGTACCCTATATTTCCATTGTCTATGTACTGCACATGAGCTCTAACCATATACCCTACATGACCATGTTCCCCGATACGAAGTGTATGGTCATTCCCTTGGACACGCCTCAAGTATCCCTCACACTAAGTGTCTAAAACATACATGATATGTAATCCCTCATTCCTTACCTTTCCATAAAGTAATAACACATTACATGTGTTCATAGAACTACATTTCTTATGATCCAGTTTTCCATAATGAAAAATCCTCACGATCCCTCAAAAAAATCTATTCTCCCCAAAACACCCCATATAAACCCTCTAGGGGTCACCAAAAACCCAAAAACAAGATAAAAACTTTAAAAAATAAACTATTAGGATAATTGGTGAAAATTTAAAATAAGTTTTCCTTTCAGAAGAAACCGTCAAAGTTTTGAACTGATTCACTTTCCACAGCTACTGCATAATGATATGGCATGAACCTAGATCTATGGAAGCACCTCCCTCCTCCATATCCCTCTTACCTATACTTATCTCAAACATGATCAAGGAAATATTTCAGGGTGTTTACGTGAGAAGTAAAGGGGAAGTAATGGAAAATAAAAGTAAATAGAGAAAATGAAAAAGAGAAAAAAATAAAATGAAAAAATAAAAAGGGGTATGTGCTTGGCCTCAGTGCCTGATACAAGGTTATGCCTCACCTAGGAAAAATAACCCATTTAAACCAAAACTATGGTGTCATAATTTCAATATTACACTATGAACAGAAGATATCACTAAAAAAACATGCGTGAATAAATAATATTTAATTAATTAAATATAAAATATTCCCCAAATTCAAATGGTTCAAAATTCCAAAAATCCTATACCCTAGAGTAAACACCCTATTTTGGGACCAAAAAAATTGGTCAAAAAAATTATCTGAGATCTATTTAAAGAAGAAATTGCCATTTCTCCCTCAACACCACCTGAGAGAAAATTCAATTTTCCCCTGACTTTTCTAAAACCCCCACAATGTGGTTTGTGACAATCCCATTCCCAACCGGTGATCTTAAGCATCCCCAAGATCCCATGGAAACCTATAATATATCCCTTATTCAAAAAAAAATTCAACACCATCACCCAAAATCACCTAATATATGGAGGATATTGCTAAAAACAGTATTCCAAACCACCCCATGCACCCTATCTAGTGTGAAATTGACCCCACAAGCCTCAACCCCATAGTGAGTATCCATCACCAGTAACTTGTATCCAAAACACACCCATTGAATCACTATCACCCAACCAATAGTAATAGACATCACCACCTATTTCATATAAGCTCCCCATGTCACCCCATCATCAGTGATCAACATTACCCACACCATACTAGAACACTATTATGAAACACATATCCACACACCACATTGATCATAAGTATCTAATCCTATCCAAGACATACAAGAATAGATTATCAAACATGGAATTAGTCTAACAACCACTATACCACATATCATTGGAGTAAAAAATCCTATAACACCATGTACAATCCCCATACCACCCTAAGAAAACCCTAGGTACCCTAGAGACCATAACTAGTTCTAGTTAGAGTTTACCACATGACTATAATCACACCTTCATTTCACACCACACATGAACACATATATAAAAAATGAAATATCTAGGAATCACCTACCTGAAATTTGTAGGACTCAACCCATCAAGTATCCTTGACTGATTTGGATTCATCTAAAAGGAATCACAAAATCAGAAAAAAAAAACTTCCATTGGGTCATGATTAGAGAAAGAAAAGTAAATAATAATAGAAATGATAAATAGACACCCTAGGATAAATAGACTTACCCACAACGACTCATTCTTATGAAAGACACTCTGATTCAACCACAAATGAATGGAATCTAACTTTTGAAGAGAGAATAATGAGAGAGGGATTTTTAAGAAGATCTCTCTACTTCTTGGATTCAAAATGAGGCTAGGAACTCATTTTAAACATTAATTAAATTAATTAATTAAATCTAAAAAAAATTCTAGAAGGACCATCATGGTGTGATCCATAAGGATGACAATATAATGTTTCAACAAGATGCACCTCACAACATGCTCATTTAAAGAATTATGTGACACATCCCCCCAAGATCTCTGAATTATCTATCTAGGGACACATAGAGTCATTATCCCACCTCTCACAACACAAATAACCTGCATGGTTAGGGATTCATGGAATAATACCTCATGTTTGTGGTGAAATATCCCTTCTTTGACACCCTTTATGGTGCAACAGATGTTGTTATGACATCATCCACCACCAACCCAAAGTAATTATCTTATATAGGAAGTATTTATTCTTATGAAAACACCTATAAAATCATAATTCCCTTGTCTATGGTGTGGTTATGGATCAATTCCAAAATCTATTCTTACAAATCTACCCATCATGATGTGGTTCCCTTAATAGCAGAATGACCATTGAACTCTTGTAGAAGTTTATCCCCAAGAATAGACCAAATTTCTAGGACTTGACTTCTATCTTTTTCTGACACCTTTGACATCTCAAACATTCCAAAACACATATGGTCATACCACTCCCAGGCTCTAATTTTCTCACCAAAGAACCCCAAAAATTACAACTACCCTACCTCTATCCCATTAAACATATTAATTTTAGACTATCTTCTTATATAAATCCAAAAATTAGATAGAAAATAGCTTCTTCACTGCTAAGACACCACATATTAATGTTATAATTTATACATATAAAAAATCATTATGAGATGCCTGGTATGATTGCACAGTAACATTGATGGTGGGGGGGGGTGAATTAGTATGATATGTGTTTTACTAAATTATTTTACCTTTATTAACTCAAACCTTTTCACCATTAGGTTGAATGGATCTTATGAAAATAATGAAATTAAAACACATATCATGAAAGATAAAAAGTAAAGAAAACATAAAACATGATATTTTTACAAGCTTCAACATTGATGTGGGTGACTGCATCCTTCCATGTTTGGGTTGAGTCCATGAAACATATGATTCACTAATATAATAAAGTGAATAAAAATAGAAGGTATCATCCTTAACCTTTGAAAATATTTCCCAATAGTTAGTTTTCACATAATAGGAACTTTATACTGACTCCCGCCAATTTACAATGTACATATTTTGTATACTTTAGGATGTTTAAGTATCACGATTATGGGTCTTATTCCTAAAATATAGAATTTCATCTACTAGTTAATGAAAAAATTTAAAAACATGCGCATCGTCCTTATTATCTAAATATTTAGAATGATCAACACATGAATAATAAAGTATCTACAAGTTTTCTTCTTACTCATCTCTATGAATATTCATAATTAACTCTTTAATCTGAATCAAATCTACTTATAAAACACTCTACTTTTAAATTATATCTTATTATGAATTTGATAAACTTATATAACCTTTTATAAATAAAATATAAAGGTTTATTATCTCACTTCCTTCCTTGAATCAAATTATTATCCAAAACATGAAAATTATACTCAAACTTCTTCCTCGAATTTATGAATTTTCGATAGATTTAGGTAAATATCTATATGTTTCATTAATATATTATTTGGATAAGATATCCTACTTTTATATTAGGTATTGATCATAAAAATTATATGAAATATAGCGATCCTAGCTATGATAATTTCTATTTTTAATTTCTCATTTTCTCAATTATGAAAACTTCTCATTTAGTTATTGAACAATCTTCTTTATCACTTCATAAACATTTGACTTGTCTAATAAATCTTCTTAATCAATTCTAAGTCTTCCCCCTTTTACTCTTCCTAAAAATTTGGATTGAATCATGAATTAAGAATCATGATATTTACTTCACAAATAATAGTTCATCACTATCACAATTAGTTCACCAATGCAAAAAATGATTCTTTTTTATCTTTAGTATGGCCATATAAAAACTTTAGGATAATCTTACACATACTTAGGAATTTAGGCTCTTAATCTCATGAAGATTATGAGATTCAAAAGTTATTCTTCCATTTCATCAATACATCATTTGAACTCTTGAAAATGACATCTACAACTACTTCATACTTCCCCAACTTCTATTTATACTACTTCCTCCAAAATTTCATTCTTCAACATTTTCTTTATCAATATTTATACTTTTGATTCCATTTTTAGTCTTCATCATCATTAAGAACATAATGATTCGACCTTTACTTCCACTTAAATTATTTAATTTCATCTAAAACATACCAATTCTAATTTTTCTCATGCTTATATTCTTCAACATCAACCTTATTAATACTTATTCTGAACTAGATTTTATACTTCGATATCAACTAAAACAATCATTACTACATTAAACATTATAATACTTCTATACTTTCACACTATCCAAAACTATCATCATAATTAACTACTTTTAAAATATTCTTCCTCACTCCTTGACTTATAATTATGTCTTTACCTTTAAAAACATTATGCTTAAATTGAACCCTCAAAATCCATTTCTTCTACCATTATCAATTATCAAACTTCTCAAAAACTAGAATTGGAATTATCATTAATTGGTTCTATATGTCAGCTACTAGAACTTCCTTGTTTCATTTATCGATTATATCAAACTCAATGTTAGCACTCAATACCTCTTCTTCCAGAAACATTCCTTAAAACTTCTATGTTATTATCCATATCAACTATAGAACATATTCTTCTTATAGAACAAGTTAATTATAATTCTGGAAACTCAAATGATATTGACCAAACCATCTATATGGTATCATAACTCTAATTTTGAAACTGGTATTTTGATATCTTTATCTTATTCTCACATATTACTCTTCTAGAACTAGTTCTTATGAATACACGCCCACATACACATATGCCTACATCAGTGAGTCAACTTCCATAAGTGTATCTTCTAGATTCATCTTCCAAAATAAGTAACCACTTTATTTTACCTTTCTTAATTCAACCCATCAAAACATCTTCATCCTCCAAGTAATGCTCTCATATATTGCTGGAGACTGTATACAAGGATGGACACCCCCTTAAACTCATAACCATATTCTTAACTTAATCAACATATAACTAATTTCTTAACTTCATCAAGATATGTAGTTGGTTGTTATTTCATCAACATTATCACTTTTAATTTATTTAGTATAATATCATCTCTATAATCATCACATTTTATAAATTGCTTCATCATATCTCAAATCTTTAAGCCGAAGATTCCTTCCTTTACCAATATTTATTGACACACTACCACAAAACAGGGCAAGGCCAGTGCCACCCTTTATCAGCGCTAACGAAAAAGCACTGATAAAGGGGGGTACCTTTATCAGCGCTAAAAAAGCGCTGATTAAAGTACCCCTTTATCAGTGCTTTTTTTAGCACTGATAAAGGTACCCCCTTTAACAACGCTTTTTTAGCGCTGTTAAAGGGTACCCCTTTATCAGTGATTTTTTTAGTAGCGCTGATAAAGGGTCTACTTCCAAAAAAAATTCATTAAAAAAATATATTAATATTTAAATATATAGATATAGTTATATTGATATAAATATAATATATATTTTTTAAATATAATTTTAAATATATTTTAGATAAGTATAAATATACAGTTACACTTAATATATAAGATATTTAGTGAAAATGGCTTATAAAAAAGTTAAAAAAATATTTTTAATTAATACTTTTCTAATTATTATGGAGTAATAGTCATTTAATAACAATTTAAAGACTAAAAAAATAAAATAAAAATTAAAAAAAGATCCAAAATATGTTGAAAACGCAACTTGAACTTTAAACAGTCATAACTTTTGATCCGAGTGTCCGTTTAAGCTCTACCACATATCAAATCGAATCCGGCGACAAGCTTTATACCCTTGTGATTTGGGGGGACCCTGGTCATGGTGTTTTCGAGGCTAAAAAAGGCCCATAATGCCTCTAAAACTGAGTTTTTTGTCAGGATACCCCGATTTTTTAACATTTTGTGGATTTTCAGCCTCGTTTAAGGTGGTATTATTGGATTTTTTGGGCGAGGGATGAATTTATTCCAAGGTATTACATTCATATTGATATTAATTCTTTAAAATTTTATCGTTTTTTATAATGCACTGCTATTTATAATCAAATATATAACAATATATAAATATTTTTTATATATTCACGCATAAAAATTCAATTATAAATATAAATAATAAAATATATTTACATATAAAATATATTAGCTTTATATAAATAATAAATAATATCTATTTTATTTAAAATACCAATATATAAATATTTATATACCTATATATTAATCTAACTATATATATATTTTAATATAACTACACATATATATATTGATATAACTATAAATATATATATTAATATCACTATAAATATATATATATATACTAATATAACTATATATATATTTATTAATATAAATATATATTACTATATGAATAAATATAAATAAATATATATATAAATAAATAGATATGTCATTAACTGGAGAACAAATCAATATGGCAGAGTGGTAAATGGTTTAGGCGCGCAAGGGGGAGGTCTCGAGATCAAATCTTGGTGGAGGAAAGGGCGCGCGCATGGGGGTGGATTTGGGGGGCTAGCGCTGATAAAGGGGGTGGGTGTAGCGTTGATATAGGGTCGATGGGGGTGCGTGCGGGCGTTGGAAAGCACTGTTAAAAGGGGGGATCAAGTGCTATAAGAGCCCCGCCGATTGGCAGGATTTTTTTTAATTTTTTTAGTTTTTTTTACTTTTATCAGTGCTAAAAGAAATATCTGATAAAAGTGGTCATTTATCAGCGCTAAAAAGAAAGCGCTAATAAAGGAACCTTTTATCAGCGCTTCTTTTTAGCGATGATAAAAGAGCCCTTTTATCAACGCTTTTTTTTGCCCTGATAAAAGTGGTCTTTATCAGCGCTTTTTGGAGTGCTGATAAAGGGGACACCCCCCTATCTTTGTCAGCTTTAACAGTGCTTTTCTAGCGCTATTAAAGACCATTTTTAGCGCTGATAAAAGGGGTATTTGTAGTAGTGACAACATAGGAATAGATCCCAATTACATGAATGAATCTCTAGCAATATACATAATGGTAGATAACATGAGAAATATAAGTTGTATCACCAACCAATGAACTCTTCAATATCACCCTTTCTATAAAAACACATCATTAATCACGTGGCACTTCAATGTATTCATTTATTGGTTTCTTTATCAATAACTAATACATATTTCCAGTCTTAGTTATTAAGAAAAAAATACAATCATCATCATCACAATCCATTGAACTCTTCAATTTATAATTATAATTTATATTAGTTTTATAATTTTTTTATATTCATAGTTATATATTAATAAGTAAATAAACAAATATAAATATAAATATAAATAAATAAATAAATAAGTAAATAAGTAAATATATATATATACCTATCTGAGATGAATTCTATTCCGCACCAGATAAGCATGTCTGTCACAATATATCTAGGTGGGATTTGAAACATGTACCACATACATTTTGAAAAATATGTTTATTTGGGATGGAATCCATATCTGTCCCAAATATGATGGGGAACACATGCTTATTTGGGATGAATTTTAGACCTATCCCAGATTTGGTGGTGTGCACATACTTATATGAAACAAATTTAAAATTCATCTCAAATGAATAAATGGATATAAATATAATAATTAACTAATTAAATAAGAAATCATATATGTATATATATATTTGTGTGTGAGTGTTTTTATACACATATTACTTATTTTTTGTTATAAATTTAACTTGTGTGTGTGTCTGCATAAAATATAATAATTTTAATAATTATAATTATAAAATATAATGAACATTCATGTTAATTATTATAATATATAATAATGTTAATAATTATAATTATAATTATAACTAATAATTATTTTAAAAAAATAAACACATGATTTTTATATATTTATATAAATATATATTCATTGAAATAAATAAATAAATAAATATTATATTATAAATAAATATTTTTATATTTATATGTTTATAAAATATATATTTAGAAAAGAATAAAAATATATATGTAACTTTGTGTGTGTGTGTGTTTCTTTGTGTCCATGCATGTTTATATTTATATTTAATTATAAATAAATATATATTTAACTATATATATAAAAATATAAAAAAATATATTATATTATATTATATTATATTATATTTATAATCATATAATTCTATATATATTTATTGTTGATATATATATATATGTAGATAAATATTCATTTAGCCACACACACTCACACAGTTATCAAGGACGAACTTAATTCTATCCCAGATAAAGCACGTGTGCCCCAACATATCTGGAACAGATTCAAATATTTCTTAGATAAGAATGTCTACCATAATATATCTAGGATGAATTTGAAATCTGTTCTAAATACATTTGGGCACATATACTTATTTGGGATGGAATCCAGAGATGTATTAGATATTGTGGGGCGCACATTATTATCTGGGATATATTTTAGATCCATCCCACATAAATATATACATGCATACATGCACACAAACACATGTATGAATGTATATTTATATTTATTTATGTATATATGTACGTGTTGTGTTGTATCCCAACAATTCAGAATCCCCTCCAGAAGCTTCAAATGTAGAACAAATATTTGGAACTTCATAAAATAAAACAACATGAAAAACATAATGTATCTAGAACTGAGATGAAAAAATTACCCCATCCACACACCGTATCACATAAAAAACCAAACAATATATTCCAAAAATAATGACATAGAAGAAAATATGCTCAATAATAAATAAATATCACACAAGGAATTACAAGCTTTGGGGCTTGCCCTACTCCATGAGAGGAACACCAAAACCTTTTATTTAAAAGAGAAGAAATAAAATAACTATAATAACTTGAAAAGATCATAATCAGAATAGGTGACCACAACCAACCATTAATAGTCAATATTCATAACAACAAATTGGTTATGTAGGTTCCACCACTATTTTAATTATTTGGATGTTCTCCACTCGATCCTGGCCACTGCTAGTAACCTATTGATCACAGCTATGTAATATTTTATTTTGGTGAAAACTCCACACCCTTGGAAATCATCCTTCCATGCCACAATTCTGAATGTTTATACTATTTAAATTCTAGAATCCCTTAGTTTCTCTACCCTACCACTATCAAATTTTAGAATCAAAACTTTTTAAAATAACAATTTTTATAAGTCTCTAACACTTAACCAAAAAATAGGTTCTTCGTATCCAAGACTAATAATTTCCCACTTAAATATTATTTTTAATGATTCACCTAGTCTTCCGGAACACTTCTTTTTTTATATTTTTATCTAATACTCTATCCTTCAACAAGTCCTGGATAAAGTGACACTTCAATTAAAGATGATTTTTTATGTAGTGAAACATCAAATTTTCACAAGATGGATCATGCTCTGACTATCACAAAACAAAATTTCATTCCATTGGCTTCTTTCAAGATCATCCAACAAAAAAATCTCCTAGATTAACTCTTTACCATATTCTTTGATTTCCATGTACAATGATTCCATTGTGAAGCACAAAACTACTAGTTGAATTCTAGATATCCAACCCAAATTGTTCTTCCAAAAGTGAATAAATATCTAGTCATACTTTTACATGTGTCTTCATATCCTCTAAAGTACACATCTACAAACACCCATAATTCATCATTTATTTTCAATTATAATTAAATTTATTCTAAACCTTTGAGATACCATATTACCCACTTCACTAATTAAGAGTGTTCCCTTCCTAGATTCTTTATAGACTAGTTGATAACTCCCACTACATACCTAATGTATAAAACTGTATAAACCATGGAATACATCAAGCTTATGATAACTGATTCATATGAAATTATAACTATATACTCAACCCCATATTTTATTTTTGGTTCCATCTCCTTAGATAACTTGAAATATATGATCATGAGGTTTCTCATAGCCTTAAACCTGCTAATTTTGAATGTTCTAACACCTTATAGATATACTTCAAATGAGTTAATAACAATGTTCTATAACTCAAGTATCTTCCAACCCTCATCCTCAATACCCAATTTATGAAACTAATATCTTTTATCTCAAAATTTTCAGAAAAAATATCTTTTATATCCTTAATATGATATCTACTTAGACCCACAAGAATCATATTTTCTATATGGAGAAGAAGTATAATGAAACACTAGTCACCAAAAACCTTTGAGTTAAAGTAATGATATGTATTCCCTATACAAAACTATTATCCTCTATAAATGCATTGGACTTATTGTTATATTTCTTGAGTGCTTATTTAACCCTATACAATCTTGGGTTGATCCAATAAACCAGAACTTCTGTTATATTTTTCCTAAAATTCTTCACCTTATCCATGAATATTTCCTCCTTTAAATCACTATTAAGGAATGTGATCTTCACATATAAATGAATAAGACCCAAACTCTCTATAGAAACCATTAATAATATCATATGAATTTTTGAATTTTTGATAACCAAATAAAATATTTCTGAGAAATCCACACCATATGTTTACTAAAATTCCTTCACAATAAGCCTTACCTTGTACCATTTCTTACCATTCACTTCTTATTTCAACTAGTGGACCCATTTTTCTATAGTTATATTTTCCCAAAAAGAAGTTCCATTGGATCCCATATTACAGAAACATGTAAGGAATCCATCTCCTACTTATCCACTAACCCCCACTATCTTGATCCACTAATACTTTATTCCTCTTTTTCCCCTAATTTCCCCATCACCCATAAGAAGCAAGAAGTGTATGCCATTTTTAAAACTATGCACTAGGTTCTAAACCATGGAAGACCACTTCAATTCAACCTAAGTTTATTTTATTTTTTGAACCTCTACTTTTGTAACCTCGCCTCCTAGAGATCTACCTCAAGATTACACATCTCTCGAGAATTTTGGTATATTTAGGCTTGATGATACCAATAGAATCTAATTTCTATATGAATCTTCAACTTTTATATGGGTTGGTATCTTTAGAATTATCATACTATTTGAACTAAATGAATTTTCTATAATTCTATCTAGATAAAATTAGGAATGAATAATTTTTTTGTTCTTTTAGCATCCACTTACAAGTTTTTATCCTTCCATAACATATCCTATTTAAAGATGATATTTCATCTTTTGATTTCCTTTTGTAAGTAATTATCCTTGAGTCGAAATCCAATGTTTTTAATTCCATAATCAATAAAGAAATATTCCTGGTACATTTCCTCTAGATTGTCTATTTCCCTAAAATTTACATGAACATAGGCGATAATTATGAAAATTTTATAATGGGATACATCAACCATATTTCCAAAGTAGAGTTCTTTTGAATGATCTTGTACTAATAGAGTGGAAGGAATCTGATTCAAAATATAGGAAACATAGTTCACTTTATCCATCCAAAACTACTTTTCCATTATGAAACCTCATACTATCGACCCTCTCATTCATTATTTGATTCATCCATTTTGTGGCACTAATTTTTTCTGGTGTGATGGGTATGGTATTCATAAAATGTATGTAATTTTTCTAATAGAAATTTTATAGCACTCTACTTTTATACTCTCCACCATTATCATACATCAAGAATTTTATCTTAGTTTTGATCTCTTTTTCCACCATGCCCCCATCCAATTAATATTATTAAAAACTTTAACATATAAATGAGAAATAACACCCACACTTTGTGTATCACATCATAAAGAAAGGTATAATAGTACACCAAGGCTTTATGAGAGAGAATCTAGGTTCCCCCATACATCTATATGAACCAACTCAAGATTAATATCCTTTGGTGTTTTATCTTCCACATTGAAAGAAACTTTATAATAATTTACATGTATAAACTCCTTAAATGTTATATACTACACATGTTTGAGTTTTATTATACCTTTCATAGATATAACTTTCATCCCCTTTTCATCCATGTGACTAAGACATTGATTCCACAACTTCATAGATCCAAAAGTTGATTATTCAGCACATATTGCTCCTTAAAAATTCTTAGTTAGATATAATGTCCCATTTTCACACCTTTGGACATCACCATGGAACCCCTTGTGATTTTACACATTCCATACCTAAATATAGTATGAAACCCACATCATCTAATTATCCTATTGAAATCATGTTATTTCATAACCCCAGTATGTTCAAAATACTTTGCAACGTCAAAAAGAATATATTAAATGTTCAAATAGAAAAATCACCCTTTCCCATGATTTTTATATCTTTATCATCCACAAGGTGAACCTTAAAGGATATATCCATTTAATCCTTTATCACATATGATGAGTTTGTCTAAATTGTATAGTATAATAAGGGTATATTATAAAACATGATATATGATATCAGGACACTACCTTAACCAGTCACAATATGAAATTGGATATATCATAAATGAAACATTATGTGATGTATCATATTTTATAACCCAAATTTCATCCTATGACTCATTGGGTAGTCAAATGATAAGCATTATCATTTGGGAATCTTCCATTTCAGGCTATCATCAATCAAAAGTTTAATGTAATTTAATGTATGGAGAATAACTGATATATTAATATAATGAATACATAAACGGTCTAAGAATCACTAATACATTTAATGATGTATGATTTAGTTCATGAACACTCAGGAATGTCCCAAGGGCTATAAGGAGGATACTACCATCAATATGGGGTGGTTCGAGTTTTTAATTTCCTTCTACTGATTCTTCCTACCATGAGCTCTCTTCCCCCTTCCTTTAAATTATGAGATACTAGAATATCATAGAATATAAGATAATCCTACCCAAACTTCAAGTGATACATATCATCACATGGATACACCATGGAGGGATGAACTTGTTAGTTGATCATAAGGGATCTTTATCAAACTGCCATGATGAAGACAACAACATCAACTCTTCAGTGAAATGTACACATGATCTTCATTTTTATATATACATCATTTAATTTCCCTTCATGGAAGATATTATAATGAGGTTTCTAATTAATTTTTATTCCTTTATTAGGTGTCGTTCGATCCTTAGAAACCCAAATATGGTATCAATGCTTTACTATTATTCTTGATTCATTAAATCATTTTTAAAATGAATAAATCAAATATCATTTTTAATGTCACATTGTATGTCATTAAAAATGATATAATTTTTGTACTGTGTCTATTCATACTATATTAAATATCTTAGGTTGCGATAAGATTGTGATGTATGATATGTGATATAATAACATACAATCTAGTTCAAATTATTTAGTTTTGTATATATCATACTATATGATATAGGATGTCCTAACCAGTGATGACATAAATATATGTTTGAAAAATATAGCATGAAATCATATATATAGTAACTAGATATCATAAGAGATGACATCCTAGGAAAAAAAGAGTTTATTATTACACAAAATTCTCTGTGTTGGTTTCCATATTATATAGAGTCTTTATCATAAGTGTTGATTGCCAATGCACACTGAGTTAATCCTACATTTACAACCTAGATTATATTAAACTACATTTTCTATCATTATATATGATATATTACACTTAGGGTTGTTATGCGCTATGACCGATCAATATCAAATTACAGAATAATATATATCGTAGAGTGAAATATAAAGGAAATTTTGATTTTACTTAAATTTAAAATATAAATCAAATTATATAATTTATAAATTGTTTAAAATTTATGGAAAAAGTATTTTGGGATATTTATTTAATTTACAAAATTTTTTCTAAATTAAATAATTATAATTTTTTTATAATTAATTGATTCCAATGTTTCTAAAATATTTATTAAATAAATATACATAAGTTTAATTATTAAAATTAAAATAATTTTTTTCCAAATAATATAGCATGGATTATAATTTAAATTTAAAATTTTTATGTGGAAATTATAATGGAAATTTATAAAATGTTTATAAATTACTAAATAAGTTAAAAATATAAAATTATTATATTTTATATTATGAATTATTCATAATTATTTAATTTTAAATGTTCAAATTAAAAGTATTATTTAAGAAATTATATAAATAATAACTAAAGGTGTTTTTCTAATTGATTTAATCAATATTTAAATAACATTAAATATGTGATATTTTGATTATGTAAATTATTCACATAATATAATTGTAATATAAAATGATTATATTTAATTTAATATCATCTAATTAGTGTAAATTATATATAAAAGAATGATATTAATGAGTTCATATTAGAAATAAATATAAAGTGTTTATATGTATTTTAATTATAAAATGTCCATAATGCATGGATAAATTGTAAAATGTTTATAATTTCCTAATTTATGAATTTTTCATAATTTTTTATCCCATGTTTAAATATATAAATTGTTCATTTATTTCATTACTTACTTTATTCATGATTATAATTGTTATTTTATAAAATTAGATGTATTATTTATTTTAATGTGTTAATCTACATCTATAAATTGGCACATGTGAATTTAATAAATTACATTTTAAGTATGATAATTGATTTAGTTTTATTCTACCTTGATGTTGGATTATATTAGGTTATGTTATTGAATTAAAAGTTAATTATAGTTTATACATATTAGGTGTTATAATTATAATGTAATTGAGGTATCTCTTGATTAAAGCATCCTTGGGTAGAGGGTATTTAGGTCAGACTACCCACTGATTTGGTGGCTTATGTCATATTTAGAAAAGTAGGGGTTATCTATATATCACTCCAAGCTTACTCTTATGGGGGTTGTTGATTTTATATGATTTTAATCCTTTAGATGAAAGGGTTTCATGAACCATATTCATGAGATGCATTTGGGTGTGTAAAAATATAATCTAATTTTAATTTGGGTTAGTAACACAAGCTATGAGTTGTGTAAAAAGTTACACATCAATATGTTTTAAAGATATTGATTTGGTATAAGGAATAATGATTCCAAACTAAATAATTAGAATCATGCATACATGAAAGTTAATAACATGAGATGAGATGTTGAGATTAAATTCCCTTTAAAAATATCAAGTTTTCGATTCCTTACAAAGAAATCACAAGTCAAGAAGTAAATAGTTCAACTAGGTTGGCTTTTTCAAAGAAGGGTTCCCATGAACTATCTTGTGTAAGGAATGGTGGAAATAAATAACCCTAAGAGTTAATAAACTAAATCATATTGTGATATTTGGATTAAATTTAGTTGGGAGTTAATTAGAAAGGATACTAGAGGAATGGTGTTGAGTTTATCTATATGATGGAATGGAGAAAGTGTTGTCCATTAAACCATCCAAGAGTTATATATGATATGATTGGAATGCCAATTATGACTCATTTCTTAGAGAAATATGGATCTTGGATCACTAATGGATATGATGAATTTAAAGTGTTCATCATTTTAGTAGGAGCATTATTAATAAAAATACTAATTAAATAAATGTATAACCATTTTATAAAATATTATATTATATATTGATGGAATATTTATCATTATGTTTTAATTTGAGATCAATTTTAGAGAAAATATTAATGTAATAAATTTATTATATTGGTACTGAAGCTTAAGAATTATTCTTAATAAAAAAAGGAAAATTTCATGTGTTATAATAACCCCTTCTTGAGTAAACTATTGTTGTAGTAGTTGAAAAAGTGAATATAGATGCTTAGGAGAACAATATAATGGTTCAATCAAGGTTTCAAAGTAATTATAAATAAAATAACCTAAGGAACTTTAGTCCCCACTCATATAATCAATGTTATTGGGAGTACTAATTAGTTAGAGAGACTAAATATATCCTCTAAGGATTATTTTGGTTATGTAATTCTTTTTGGAATCATCATTGAAAATTTTATGATAATGTGATTGAGTTTCAATAAAAAATTTACATATTTTCTCAAGGTGTTGAGGATAGAAGAACTAGGCATATGATGTCTAGTTTCTGGTGTTGTGTTAACAATGTAATTGGGTAAAATTTTAATCCAAAAGAATAATATTGAATTTTCCCAATAGTTACCCTCGGTCATTTAACGTTATATCTATTATTAAGGGAGGTAAATGTTTGCATAAGATGTAATTTTATGAAATACCTAAAGAAATTTGAGAAAATATATGGAGAGTCTATCAGGTATCAGTTTTATAGAAAATAATTATTCAATTTTTAGGGGTATATGATGAAAAATATATAATTTATAAATCTTTTAAGTATATAGGTGTTTAAAATCAAGTAAATAACCGATAGATGTTATATCTTGAATTCAAGTGATAAAAAAGGGTTACTAAATCATAGTTTGAATTTAAAGGAAAATATCATGCTTAGATGAATCCTAGTAAAGGATGTGTAAAGTCATATTATTTCTCTTATATGATAATATAAAATTTTTAATTAATGGTTATTATGAATAATATAAGATGATTGATTTAATACATATGGTTTATGATTCATCAAATTCTATAACATGTATGGAAAGAAGGTAAGGATAAAAGAATTTTTATCTGGGATAAAATAATTACTGTGAAATATTTTTAAAAACATGAGGGAAAGTGATCCCAACACCTTTAGTATAATTTTTTAAAGTTAAAATGTTCTTTTTAGGATAATGTTATAAGTAAATAGAATACCATATAAATATATGGATATTTTTTTTTTATTTTTTAAATATTCCCACTAAAGGAAATAAGTTTCATTTCCTACTTAAAGAAGTTTTTGTGTCTTAGTATGATGTTATAAAGATAATATAACATCTAAGAGGCTAGTGGGAGTATATTTGGACTTCAGGGTATTCAAAATTAACAAATAAAGGATTATACTAGTCAAAATAAAAAGTGAATGTAACTTAATTTCCTAGAATTTTTAGGTTATGTTAGTAAAGTATTAATGTAAATAGCTATATGAGTTACCAAATGATTTTAACGAAATTTTTTATGGAAATGATTCTAAGGATGATGATGATAATGAATATATAAAGAGATATAAGTAGAAAATAAAATTTATTAATATTGTAATAATAGATGTTGTTATGTAAATAAGTGTGAATACTTTGTTTAAGGAGTTGAACATCAGTAATATGATTCATAATTCTCACTATTATTCAAAATTTATTTCTTTATAAATGAAAATCACTAATGATTTTAGAGGGAGGATTTTATTAGATAGTCATATGGGTTCTTGGAAGGAATTACATAAATATGGAATGAGTTTAAAAAAACCCAAAAGTACAAAAACATAAGGTTGATTTGACAGTATATCATATGTGATATAAAGATATAATGTTAGAAACTAGCTTAGCTCGACCCGACACAACACTTATCCCAACTTGAAAAAACCCCAAAGTGTGTTCCCAATTTCCATGGGATGGATACAAGCACTTGGGTAACACACTATAACCAAGGTGGAATGGTTTCTACCTAAAATAATAATAAATAAGAAACAAATCTTTACTAAAAATGCATCATGGAAGATCTATATATTATAATTCCATGTTCATAAAATATATACTTTGAAATAAAGAGTTAGAAAAACAACACCTAAAAATAATAAAAAACCAACTCAATTTAATAAATACAACATTATAGTAATTCATAAGAATTTCCTAAATTAAATTGAGACCAAAATAAACATAATATAATAGTCTAAATTAGTCGATATATACACAACCCAAAATAAAAAAAATGAGAAAAAAAATGAATAATCACTTCCTTGTGATCCATAGTCACTCACCACATCCAAAATCATCCATCATAAGACCAAAGATAATAAAAAACAACTCAAGATCACAATATTTTCACATTTATAAAACATAATATCTACATACACACATATGAGTGTGTATTTATTATGTGAGATAAAAATTCCCAATATAATTTCACCAAAGTGTTTATGAAAGTATTTTTATAAAAAATTTCATAAATGATAGTTTGATAACAATTTAGAAAACTAATATTTTATAAATGAAAAGTGTAAAGATAAATTAGAATCATACATTATTTTTTTTCAAATCATAATATTAAACCATTTTAGAAAACAAATCATTAATCAGTTTCAAAACATCGATTGCAAATACCATGTAAATAAAAAAATAACATTAAAAATATTCCCTTCTAAATTAAGGGTTTGATTAGGGTCTAATAACACTTATTATAAGTAGAGTATGCGATTAAATACCCTTCCCAAGATCACAAATGTAATAAACATTAAACCAAAATAAAACTAGAAATGATAAATACTGTAAAATGATATACCTTACACTGATGATGCCTTTTCAACCTTAGGATATTCATCCAATATTCTCGATAAAGATAATAGGAGTGGATAACAAAATCCTCTCACCTCTTGAGGTATCCATGGGTTGTAGATGAATCATTTGTCATTTGAAAGAGACTCTCCTTTATCCATGGTATGATAGAAGCCCAATGTGCTAAGGATGAATAAAAAGATAGCTTCAGGTTTCAATGAGTCTCGACTGAGTATAAATATTCACACATTAAATACCATCATAGGGAAATAGATTTATATATACGTGAGGATACACCTTAATTCTAATACATTTACTCATGTGTTGTAACACATGATTAAATTCCATGGTCAGCTCATGTATCACATACATGAATGAGAATCCCTATATGTTTTTTCTTATAAAAAAATTCCTTAAATTATAGCCAACATGGGAGAGGTTAACCAACCATGTCATTGAAGGTAGTGGAATAATATTTTATGCAATTGATATAGCCATTCATCATGTTTAGGTTACAACTATAGGTAATATATCCTTTAACCACCCACTTACACTAAAGATTAAAATATTTTGTACAATTCCACCTTATATTATATCATGTACAATAACTTGTGAAATAATATCCAAAAATATGTGTGGATATCTTACAAAATACTTTTGGAAAGCTATTATTAACTTTTCCTTGTATCACCTCTTATATAATATCATGTGAATACCCACCCAAAACTTCTTTTCGATTAACTCTAAAACACTTTTAGTGTTACTATATATGTAAAACTAAATCCCTATTCAATCAACAAAAAAGTGTGACCCCACAAGACTTTATAACATTGATAACAAATATGAATCATTGAATCCACATATGTATACAAAGAATGGTCTCATTCAAAGAATCATTACTACTCAACCAATAAAGGGATCTGGCATGATCTCTATCAAACACATATATCTATATATAGTATGGATTATATATTAAAATATATTATCCTATTTTACCTTTGTCTATGAAATCAAGTGACCATGGGACATGAAGCATTTCAATCCCATATAGCCTAATTATATGTTCTTGATTCTTAGAGTATAGGAAAATTAGTTAATGAATACATCACATATAATTCATATATATGGTTGAGAACATAACATATCACTCATAAAAATATATAAGCACATTATATATACTTTATATGTGTAGACACACACTCCATAGTCTATATAAATTGAGGTTTAGATGCCATACTCATCATACGTGATGGAAAATCCCATAACTAGTTAAGATCCAAATGATGAAATGATTAACAACAAACTCAACTACCCCGTATTATCTATGTCAATATATATACTTGCACAAGTAAGGTATCAAAGTATAAATGTTCTCATGTTAGGAATCTCACCAACCTCGGGTAGTGGGGGACCCAAATATGATCTATGCATCCCGAGTATACTAAATAAATTGTGTATGACACTCCATATGGTATACTTAATGGATAATACCATGCATAAAAATACCTTTTATGCCTCATGAGTATATTTTGTATCTCTATAAAAGAATTATATTCATTCTAACCTTAACTTTTCAACATAACCTATAATTCTATATGATGAACAACAGTTAGAGATAACTCAAAGTCATACTTTTAGTGGTTAATTATAATTACATTTCATAAAATTTATATCAATATATAAATTTATGCATCCAACATGAAATAATGATAAAGTGGACACTACATATAGTATGCTACATTTTATATCCTTAAAAAACTTTTAAAAATATTTAATAAACCCAACAAAAGTTCCTATCTATCATATTATATGTGATAAACTACTATATCAACCTTAAGTATGCTACATTATTAGGGTTTTTTCTAACTCATTACACCATACATAATTATCATCACATCATTGTGGGACCCTATGATAAAACCCTCCCACTAATCTTTTTTAGTGAGTTACACCTATGATGTAAGACTGTTTGAATAATGGGTAGATTTAGGAATCATATTCCAACTAATTAAATCTGTGAACATATTAAAACTAATTAACTCTATAACATCAAATGTTATTATATTAACTTTTGTTTTCTACAATGAACTCTTTTTAAATTCATCACCATCATCCTTTTATAAAAATTTTCCTTCAAATTTATTACAAATTTTACAACTATTTACATTGTCTTTTTACCACCATACCCTAAAATCTTTTAGGATATCAAGTAAAATATCACCTTAATCTTGGACTGGTATTATATTTTATTCTTTAACCTAAAATTTCTATAAGTTAAAACATCCTCCCATTTATCTCTTACATACTATATTCTTTTCAAAATATCATGTTAAGATAAAAAGACTTATTTGTGTTTAGGAAATAACACTTATTTACCTTCAATGGGAATATTTCATAAATAAATAGTCATTACTATATGGTATTCTATGTGTTTGGAACATTTTTAAATTTTAAATATGTTTTTTATTAAAATATACCACTAATGAGAGGTAGGAACACATTCCCTCATATTTTAATAGACATCTAAATACAAAATTTATCCTTTCATCCTTTTAAAAATATATTATTCAATTTGATGAATCATAAACTATGTGTATACAATTAATAATCTCATGCTTTTTAAAATAACTTTTGTCAGATAAAAAATTCACTTATCATATGATACACATAATTTATTAAGATACATATTATCTTTACACAATCCTTTATATTTAAATAATTTTTATAGTAACTCTTTTCTTCTTCATTTGAATGAAAACTACAAGACCATTAAATTCATCCTTTGATTTTGAACATATATATATTTACAACACTTGTAAAATATACACTTGGAGTCACATACCTTTCAAAATTAAATAATTAATTCCTACAACACCTATATCCAACATGGAAATTCCATGGAGTTTCCTAAACTAATTTAGTAATTTTGGATAATCTAATAAAATAGAATTATTATTCATCCTTAACACCAACCATAGGATTCAATTTTAATGACTACATCCTTTAATAAACATTGTTGAACTTTTCATCTAAACTTTATTCTTAAAATTTGAAATTTTACACACTTATTATATCTATCTATAACTTAGTAAATAGTAATCATATTCCCAATCTATATATCCTATTTTTTTTTGAGATTATCAAGTAAAATTTTCTTTAACTCATTCATATTTTTGGGATATTTCTATAAATTAAAATAGTATGAATTATTTAACTATAAAAAATAATTTTTTGTCTTCCATAAATCATGATATAGAATTTAAAAAATCATAAACCATGTATATTAAAAAATACCGTATTAGTTTATTAAAAAAATTGTTTTCATTATATTATCAGGAGAAAAATGAGATTAAAATACACATCTTATGATAATTTTATCCAAGGATGAAACAACCAATTCATTAATATAACAACTCTTTTTCTCCATTACTCGAAAGAAAACATCAAACTCCAATATTCAATTCTTTCTGACTGACTAAGAATTAAATATTTTTGTTAAAAAAAACCACTTTTAGGGGTTGAGTGAGAACCCTAACATTAAACACCCAAATAGAGGAAGTTATAATTCATTACACATCACCACTTTATTCTAGAAATATTTAAACAAATTAGTTCCATGTACCATATAAATTCTATTCAAAAGAAAAATATTTTTTTATAGTTATTCTTGGATAATTTACTCAATGAATATTTCCATTTTATCCTAAGAATTTAGGTACTATTCCATGTTAATATTATCTTCATTTAATACATGAATAAGGGTTTGGTCATGGTAATTGATCCATGATGATTTATTAATATGAAGATCATTCTAAACCATTGTTTCATAAATTTTATTAGCTTACTCATATGTTTCATCAACTTATATAACCTTTAACTCTATATTTTCATTGGAATACATAAGTAGCTCTAATTTGGAAGAAATCACTAGTGCCTCTTCCTTTTCAATAACACCTCTTATTCTATTTTTTTAATTGGGACTTACCAAAAATGGAATAGGAAACAACCTAATTTGTAGAAGATAAATCATTAGCAACCTAAATTTATAGAGTTTTAGGTTTGTAGTAACCTACCCTATCCGTGTTCATTGGTACTCCCAACACATTTTTATTGGTGTGATCTTTATGAGGCTTTAGACTTTGTTATTTTCTCACTAACCTAGCAGCCATTGGTTTGAGAAGGGAGGTGTTGTATTTTCAAATTCCAGATTTCTTATATTTTGTTAATAATGTAGCCTCCCAAGTCGATTCACCACTTATTTTCATTTTTTATCTAAAAAATAAGTTTACCAGTTTGAGAGTCTTATTCACACTCAAAGGAGGTTGAACTAGAGTCTGGTTCCCTTTGAAGAACCTCAAATATAATAAGACCCTCTAAATTTCACTGGTTAGCATGAAACAAGTTTGGGGAAACATCTTGTGCTCCCTTTAAAGGACCATCCTTATTTTTTCAATTATATTTTGGTGTTTCACAAACTTCATTATCAATATTTCCCATGATCTCACCAACTAGAATATGGAAACTGTTATAGACATTTACTCCCAAGCTCACCTCTACTTGGAACTATCAGCAGATGATGATAAGATCCCTAAAAATATAGAATTTCTTGCAAGAATTATAGGGCTAGATTGCACATGTTGGGATAACTCAGATCACTCCACTGGATATAATCCATCTTTTTTACCAGTTCATTGAGATTCTTAGACCTCACTAGACCCTGCACCCAAAGATGGATAAGGATCCTGGGTAGGATATACTACTGCATTAAAGATATAAACCTCGTCTATTATATTAGAGAATGATGCTAAATGATATCCCCTCACCTCAGACCACCAGAATGGTTATGGTTGGGAACACCATTTTCTATAAAAGAAAACTTATTCCCTTTGTAATTGTTTCAAAAAACACTAGGGGAAGACATTTCCATTTGGGAATAGGTGATAACCACATCATAAGAATTCCTCCTAAGATCATTGGAACAGGAATTGACATTTTAAGAAGAGATATATAGATTTTTTCTTTTACTAATATTTATAGAATCCAGGATGAAAGATTTAATCTCCCCCAGCCTTGAAAAAATACAATTCACATGATATAGGTGGACCAAATGAAAACACAATGAATAAAAATCAGAGCAAGTCTTGAACACCATTGGCTGATGGAATCTGAAATCTTCACCCACCTCAATATACATAGATTCCACTAGAGGACTGAATATGTCTACTTCCACACAAATTGTTCTAACTTCCTATATATTTACAACTTTTTTAAAACATACAATCAATATCAGACACATGTCAGAATAATTTAATTTAATTCTATAACATTTATACCTAATATAGAATTTCCATTTGGATTATTTCTACCCTTTAGGTAATTTAGAAAATTTCTTCTCTAATAGCCAATTTTTACATAAGGAAAACATCTTCCTTATTTATTATTATTTTTATTCTTCGAATTATCAGGTAGTGTAGACTCTCTATAACCTCTTTTCTTATCCTTTTAGACAAAACCTTTACCTTTCTCTTCTTGTACCATTAATATGGAAATAGATCCTAGACCATTGATGTCATTCTCATCTATCCTCAATATATTGAGAAGACAAGGTAAATGTTTATAGAGTTCATTCATATTATAATTCACAATAAATAACTGGAACATTTTTAGTAGTGATTACAGAATGAAGTTTGTGGTTAATTCAAGAAAAAGTGGTGAACCCAACCTCTTGAAATCATTAACGTACCAAATCACATTGAGTGAATTACTGGAGACTGAGGATACTTCTGTCATTTTTCACTAAAAAATAGCTTTTAAAACTTCATATTGTTCATTACTAGATTGCTCTTGATAAATCCTTTTTAGGTTATCTATAATTTTATTGGAATCTATTACCTCATTTTATTTTTGAAATTTTGAATCCATGGTAACAAGCATGAGTGTGGATACTTTCTATGCATCTTTAATCTGTTTATCATAGGAATCTAAATCCTTTTGTTAAATATCTTCACTAGTTGGATTCTTAGGAAGAGATAGTTCTAACACATAGAAATTTACTTCTTTCTTGATAACTATTCTCAAATTATGGAACCAGTAAAGGAATTTACTACCACTATTTTTCTCTTTTTCCAAGATTGATCTCAACATCATGCTAGAAGATGATGAAACCATTTATCTATAATAGAATATTTTATATGATTAGTATCAAAATTTATAATTATATTAAATGGGATCACACTAAATGAAAATATCCATTATTAAAATAAAATATATCCATTTAGTGAGTCAAGACCCATATTTCACTAATTTTTGAACCACTTTAGAGTTTCTCCTGTCACATAGCTATTTAGGTAGGGAGTCATCCCAATTAAAGTAGTTGTGACTCTAGGATAGTTGAGTGGATAACTCTTTATTATAATCCATTATATAGATAATACTCAGATCTATTCCTCTAATAACCTAATCCTATTAGAGTATCCTGGATAGTGTAATCCAAAAAGAGCACTAAGAATAGGCTAAAAAAGACAATCTGGGGGCACCTATATTTATCATGACCTACCCAAGGATGATATGGAGTTAAATATCCTTGCATTACTTACACAAGATAATCCAAGGCCACCTAAATTTATCATGATCTGATTGGTTGGATGATGAATGTATTGATAATTGAAGCTTTGGAAGGAATCTAACACTTATTATTTAAAGGATATTTAATCTCACAATTTTATCTCATGTTATTTTATTGTGTATGAATTTTTCTAATGATTTAGTTTTGGAATCCTATTACTTCACTAAATCAATATGTTCAATCCATATTGACGTGTAACTATTTACACAACCCAAAAGTTTGTGTTACTCACCCTAATATAAGACACAAACATATTCATACATATCTAAATTCATTATATGCATAAGGTACATGAACACATCATGTAAATTTTTAGATTTATATGAGATTGATAATCTTTACATGAGTAATCCCAGAGCAACAAATAGCCAAATCCATTCACCTTTCTATATAAGGCATAAGCCTCCAGCCCAGTAGGTAGTATGATCCAAAGTCCATCTACATGGGGAGACTTTACTCAAGATAGAATTCAATTCATCATAACTCTAAAACATAATATGTATAAAATATATTCAATAACTAATTCAAGTTCATAGCATCAATTACAAACCGAGGTCATCGTAGAAGAAAAACTAAATTCATTATCATACCTAGCATGAAATGTAGGGATCTATTTCCTAGAATCGATTTAACATTTAAACTAAAGCATACACATTCATAAACAACTTAAATATCTAATCATGAGATAAACATTTATGAACAATTCATAAATAAAATCTAATTATAAACATTTTATAACTAACTTAACACATTATTGACATTCCATAATTATGAACATTTAATATTCATCATTATATGAAATTAAATTTTAAATATATGATATTATCATCAATTATAAACTATTTTATAATTAATTTTATATTATTTGAAAATTTTACACAATATATCACATTTTCAAATATTTCAAATAAGACCCATTTTAAATTTGAACAAGTGAAAATAGTTAATTAAAAACAATTCATAATTAAAATATGAATAATTTTATATTTTAGCCTTATTTATATAATTTATAAACGCTTTAAAAATTAATTCTTAGGATTATAAAATAAACCCTTTTATTTATAATCATAAAAGTATGCCATCTAAATTTTTTTAAAGGTATTTCAAATACGAACTCATAATATTTAAGGAATATTTAATAATAAATGTTTCATAAAAATTTATTAATTAATTAAAACCCATTTATAATTAATTAATTAATATTTTATTAATTAATAAATATTCTATAAATACCTTTTATTATTTTTTATAAAAAAATTATAAATATTTAACAAACTTACAAAAATATAATTTTTTTATATTCTTGTTTACACTTGTGTAGGAAGGGTCACCTACGTCAAGGTAAAAGTCTTTACCTTTACATAGGGCATTTGCATAAAGGTAACTCAGTGGTTATATTTACACAAGCCAACTGCATAAAGATAATAAATTTGTTACCTTTACAAAACCCAATTTCTTAAAGGTAACGCTTGTCATTTTCAATAGGGCCACAACTACCTCCACTAAGCGGTGAAGTTATCTTGCCCATTTCTCATGAGTTAATTCTTAATGTGATGGTCTAAATGGTTTCCACCACACCATAGGATTCCACTTGGTGATACTAAAATGATAACCCCTTATAAACCATGAAATAATGAAAAACCATTTTGGTTCTACGAGGGACCTCTACGACATGGTGAAGGACTGGCTTCAACATGGTGATGGAAAAACCATGCTATGATTTTTAGGTTCTTCATTACGGCACATGGTTTCATCAAACTAAAATCACGGGCCTAATATAATACCACTTAAGGGTTTTTTAGGGCATAATAAAACTTACTACATGTAACAAAAGTGATTAAATCCCTTTCCCAAGATCACCCATGTAAGAAAAATGAAACTGTGCTTAAATTAGAAATGAAGAATACTGTAAAACGGAATACCTTACACCAATGTTGCCTCTCAATCCTTCAAATCTGCATACAATATGCTTGATAAATATCACTAGAGTGCCAAAAAAGCCTCCCTACTCTAGAGGTATCCATGAATTGTGCCCAAATCATTCATTGTACAAACGAGACTCTCCTTATCTCGTGGTGTGCTAGCACCACAACATGATAAATATGAAGAAAAAGAAACCTTCAAGTTTCAAGGATTCTCCAAAGATAAAAAATATTAACACCTTAACTGTGATCTCATTGAAATAGATTTATATAGCTATGAGGATGCTCCTTAGTGCTAATACATTTACTCATGCATTGTGACGCATGAGTAAATTCCTTGGCCAGTTCATGTATAGCATACATGAATGCAACTACCTATATGTTTCATATTATGTGACAATTCCTTAAACGGTAGAAATCATGGGAGAGGTCAGTCAACCATGTCATCGAAGGAAATGTCATAATATGCCCTGAAATCAACATAACAATGCACCATATATAGCCTTCCACTTTAAGGAATATCTTCTTCACCAAACCCCCTCTTTTCATTCACCAAGGTGTAGAGAAACCATTTAAAAAGGAAGACATTTTCAAATGTATAAAACGTGTACCTAAAAGATTAGGAAACAAATCTAAACCACTTTCCTTCTTTCCAAAACTTTTCAAAAAAACCCATTTTCAAAAAAAAAAGTCACCAACTAATAAAAGAAAAAAAGCATATAGATCAAACAGGCACCATAATGTCCTGAAATAGTCGTAAGTAAACAATAATAAATAAATTATTCTACAAGACAAGATGAGAATAAGGGGATAAAAATTAAGCAAGTGGTGGAAATCCCTAAATATATTAATTATATATATATTAGTATTTTAAAATATAAACAAATATATGAATTATAAGTATTTATATACAACACACACACAAAAATATATATAAAATTTATCCATGCTTAAAAACATGACTAAATAAGCCATGTTTTAAAATGTGGCTAAATTAAAAATAAATAACTTTTTAAAACCAAGTTAAATTATCTATATTAAGATTTAGACACGTCTTCAGAAAACATGGCTAAAAAAATGCAACTAAATCCTATTTTTTTGTAGTGAGGGACTGCTTGACACAGTACCACTAAACTAACATTGGGGGGATACACACACACAGACACAAACACACACACACACACACACGCACGCAAATAGACATACATACACACACACATACATACATACATACATACATACATACACACACACACACACACATACATACATACATACATACATATATACATACATACATACATACATACATACATACATACATACATACATACATACATACATAGATACATACATACATACAGACACAGACACAGACACACAGACACAGACACAGACACACACACACACAAACACATACAGATATACATACATAAATACACATACAAACACATATAGATATACATACATAAAGATATACATACATAAATACATAAATACATAAATACATAAATACATAAATACATAAATACATAAACACACACACACACACACAAAGACATACATATATACATACATACATAAATACACATACATACACATACAGACATACATACATACATACAAAAAGACATACATACATAAATACACACATACGTACATATATACAAACATACATACATACATACATGCATGCATACATACAAACATACACACACACACAGACACACACACACACACACACACATACAGACATACATACATAAATACACATACATACACATAAAGACAGACATACATACATACATACATACATAAAGACATACATACATAAATACATACATACATACATACATACACATACATACATACATACATACATACATACATACATACATACATACATACATACTTACATACTTACATACATACATACATACATACATACATACATACATACATACACACATACATGCATGCATGCATGCATGCATGCATCCATACATACATACATACACACACACACACACAGACATACATGCATACATACATACATAAATAGATACATACAAACAGACACACACACACACACACATACAAACATAAAGACATACATACATAAATACACATAGATACATACATACATACAGAGATACAGACATACATACATACATACATACATACATACATACATACATACATACATACACACACACACACATACATACATACATACATACATACATAA